>JADMNL010000028.1:208967500-211367500 GCA_016271365.2 Neoceratodus forsteri
TGACCCAGCCGGGCCATGCTGAAAGATACAAAGAGTTGTTTGGATTTGTGAATCTCTTTTGTTCTGTCAGTGTAGAATTGCAAGGCCCCTTTCACATCCAGAGAGTGTTGGGTGTGTTGCCCTTTATTTCAGAAATTTGCAAAATAGGTTAGGAAGACCATGGGCTGTATATGGTGAAATTCTGAGACCACTTTAGGTAGGAATTTAGGGTAGGTTCTAAGCACCACCTTGTCCTTGTGAAATAGGTGTGACTGGGGTGGGGGCTGTGTGACCAAGGCATGTATTTCAGAGACCCTCGAGCGGAGGTAATGGCTACCAGGAAGGCTGCCTTCCAGGTCAGAAACTTCAAGTCACAGGTTGCTAGAGGCTCAAAAGGCTTACGGGTGAGCATGTCCAGCACAAGATTGATATCCCACGCGGCCACCAGTCTCCTAACTGAGTGCCTAGTGTGCAGGATGCCTTTCAGGAATCTCTTGACTAGTGGTAACTGAGCCACTGACATATTCTGTACTGGCTCATGATAGGCAGAAATCATGCAAAGGTTAACTTTTACTGTCGAATATTGCAGTCCTGCATTCGACAGGTCCAGGAGGTATTCCAACACCTTATTTGGTAGGCAAACAAACGTGTCCAGGGTGGACTTTGCACACCAAATGGAAAACCAATTCCACTTTGCTATGTAAGTCTTCCTAATGGAAAGCTTAAGCGTGGCTAAGAGGATTGCTGAGATCCTTTGAGTGACGTTAAACCTACCCACTTCTATCTCCTCAGGAGCCAGGCATGGAGATGAAGGGATTTCAGGTTGGAATGGACCATCGGACACTGTGTCAGGAGATCCATTTGTAGGAGAAGTTGTCTCAGAGGAGCTTCTGACAATCTGTTGATTAATGGAAACCATATCTGACGAGGCCAGTATCGGGCGATGAGAATCATGCTGCTCTCCTGCAACTCCAATTTGAGCAACACCGTTTAAATTAAGGGAAGAGGACGAAATGCATACAGAAAGCATCTTGTCCACCGCAGTCTGAATGCATCCTGGCAGAAGATGACAGATTTTGGATTTCTGGAGCAGAACAGAGGCAGTTTTGTGTTGTGTGGGGATGCAAAAAGGTCCAAGTATGGAGTGCCCCACTCTTCAAATAGCGACTGCATGACGGTTGAGTCGAATGACCACTCGTGTGGATCCACCCCCTATTTTGCTGAGGTGGTCTGCCATATTGTTCTGGATTCCCAGCAGGTAGACTGCCTGGATCAACTCCCACACTCTTATGGCTTCTCTGCACAGAGGGTAAGAGTGTGCCCCACCCTGCTAGTTGATGTAGTACATCACAGCCTTGTTGTCCGTCTGAAGGAGGATTACTTTTTGATGGAGAACACCCTTCAGGGCTTAGACAGCATGCAGGACAGCTCTCATCTCCAAGACATTTATGTGTAGATGGGACTCTTTCCTGCTCTACAGTCCCTGAGTGTGGAGGTCCTGACAGTGAGCTCCCCAACCCGTCAGAGATGCATCCGCGGTGACGGTAATCTGGGGTTCCAGTGGGGCAAAGGGTAAGCTTTGGAGAAGCTTGTCTTCCTGGGGCCACCAAGTAAGTGATCTTGTTACAGGCTCTGTCACCTTGATGTGGAAGTACTGCAGGTGTGCGTGGTTGGAGACCACTGAGTGCTCAGCATCCACTGTGTAGTTCTCATGTGTAGGCGGGCTAGAGGCGCCATGAAGACGGACGATGCCATGAGACCTAGCATCTGCTGCATCGAGAGAGCTCGGACTGAGTTGTTCTCCTTGATGAAGTCAGCCATCTGGCGAATGTTGTTCCTCCTGTCCTCTGGAAGAAAGGCCACTGCTCTGGAGGTGTCCAGAAGGGCTCCTATAAAAAGAAGTTATTGTGAGGGCTGAAGCTGCGATTTTTCCAGGTTCAGTAGCACCCCCATGGATGTGAGGAACTTGGAAGCTGTGGAGATCGCTTCCTGTGTTTCCTGCCTAGATGGGCTCACTAGGAGCCAATCGTCCAGGTACGGGTACACTTGAATGCTGAGTTTTCTGATATGCACCGCGAGTACTGTGAAGCACTTTGTAAAGACTCATGGTGCCAAGGACAGCCCAAAGGGCAGGACTCTGAACTGACAGTGCTGACCCAGAGCCACAAAACAAAGGTACTTGTGGTGGCTTGGGTGCACTGGAACGTGCTGGTAGGCATCCTGCATGTCCAGGGATGCCAACCAGTCATACTGATGAATTAGAGGTAGTAAAGTTCTCAGAGCGATCATCTTGAACTTTTCTTTGAATAGATATTTGTTCAACTTCCTTAGATCGAGACTAGGGTGCATGCTGCCTGTTTTCTTTGGAACTGGGAAGTAATGGGAGTAGAACCCTGTGTTCCGTTCTGCCTGTGGAACCACTTCTACTTCTACCAGTTCAGAAGGCCCTGAATCACGGAAGCAAGGAGGTCTGACTGAGTGGCAGACAGTTTGGGCTGTTGCTCGGGTGAAAGATCTGAAGGTGTCCTTGTGAAATTGAGAGAGTATCCCTCTCAAATAATCCTAAGGACCCATTTATCTTTTGTAACGGATTTCCACTGGTTATAAAACTGAGTCAGACAACCCCCTACTGCCAAAGCGGTGTCCACTTTGGGCAGCTGAGGTGGGACCTGGGCCAGGTCTTCAGAGCGTGGCACTGGGCGCCTTCAGAGCCTGTGCCTTCTGCTGCATTTTCTTTTGTGGCTGAGGGGTTTGATTCTTGTTAAAAGCTCCTCAGCCTTTACCTCAAAAGGACTGCCTGTTATGAAACTGCCAGCGGTTTCCGCCTCTCTAAGGGGCGGCAGGAGATGGTCTGGCAGTCTTAATGGCAGTCCTGGCTTTCTAAGTGGTCTCCAGTGCCTGCTCCACTTGTGGGCCAAACAGATAAATGCCATTGAAGGGGAAATGTATTACTTTGCTGAGCATCATTTGTGAAGTCTGAAGTTCTGAGTCAGGAATGTCGCTGGGTACAAATTTCAGCTGCTGCTGCCCTAGAGGCAGTGTCAAAGGCATCCATAGTCACTTTCAGCTGCTGATTGTGGGATTCTATGCCCCTGGAAATGGTCTGCAGAAGCTCTGTGTTAGTGTCAGACTCCGGAAAGCTCTTAACCGTTGCCTTGTGCGAATACCAGAGGGTATATTCACACTGATAAAACTGGCCCTGGTAGCTAGGCTATGTGCATGGCCAGGGTTGCTGCAGCAAACATCTGTTTTCCCAGAGTGTCAATCTTACACAACTCTTTATTCACTGGATGAGCTGTGGATTCCAGGGGAAGCATGGCTTTGTAGTTTTCTGCCAGTACCACCAGGGCATCCGCGAAGGGTTGAGAGGCAAGGATTGGTCTGTCTTTAGTGGGAATGTACTATCTATCTATAGACTTAGCCACTGAAGGAATAAGCACCAGTCTGTCCCACACCGCTTGTGAACGGGTCTCAAAAGAGGGTTGCACTGGCGGTGTCAGGTCTACAGGAATCTCAGGGACATGCAGGTATTGCAGGCACAAAAGCTACCCAGGGTCCACAGCAGATGTTTGAAGAGCCATGGTGGTACCCATGTTCTTCAGCAGAGACTTAAAGGAAAGATCTTCGACCACAGGCTCAGCTGATGTAGAGGGCTTACTCTCCATCCCGTAAAAAGAGTCTTCATCTACGTCTTCTATTAGATGTAGATCAGGATCAGACTCATCAAAGTCCCCCTCTACCCCAGAAGGGTCAGCAACGCTAGGAAAAGAGAGAGGGCGGTGCCGGAGGTGCCACCCCCAGAATCGGGGTCAAGAACTCCGGCACTCAGTTCAGTGTTGCAATCGGCACCAGCGTCGAATGTGGCACCGGCAACAGCGCCACACTCGGCACTGCAGCAGGCACCAGACGAGCATTCGGAGTCCCCAACTCCGACACCAGGACGCCCGAAGGCTGCAACACCACCAGAGACACCCTGAAAGTGTTGAATAAATGTGTAGGAGGAGAATGCAGTACCTGTGCCAACCCCTGTGCCACAGCCTTGTGAGGGGTAAAGGCACGAGGGAGTGGTATCGATGGCACCGAAGAAGGCGCTGCGCAATAAAGCTGACCCAAACTCCCTGACCATGGACCAAGGGCCCCGGGAATGAGTCTGCAAATAGGGGCAGTTGAGACAGCCACCGAACCCACTGCTCCACAAGAGTGGCCCAATGAGTAAACTTCTCACAGGAGGTCCCGAGGATCATGGCCGCCACCAGGGATCGAGGACACAGGAGACCCCGAAGGAGTCAGAGTCGGCATACCATCCCCCACTACCAACGACCTCTGTGCAGATGTATAGAGGGTGACATCGAGTGGTACCTCTTCTTCTTTGACCGGTGGGCGGAAGAAGAGCTTGAGTGGCGCCGAATCCCCGATCGGGATCAGGAACGGCCCCGCTTCTTTCGGTGCTTTCAGGAGAATCGCCCTTCCACCTGAACACTGGACTGCCCATTGTCAGACCCCTTCCCCCCCAAAGAGAGCAGCAGACCGGATCCAGCCCTGCTGCCAAAACAGCTTTCAAGCGAAGTCTCCCTACCGTCATCGGCGCCGTTCATGGTTGACTTCGTCGATGGCAAATGAAGAAGTTTTCTTTTTTCTCTTTACTTTTCTTTTTTAAATAAAGTACCTACTAAAAATAGCTATTCTTAAACAAATACTGAATGACTAAATGCTGCTGTCGTATAGCTGTGAAGAGTTGACTCCCAGTGGGCAAACGATGTTGTCACTAAAGCACACTCGGATGGAAGGAAAAAAGGAACTGAGGCGGTTGGAGGATCGATGTCGAGATAGCAAATACAGCGTGAGGAAGTCTTGCGGCACAGCGCATGCACGGGCCTGCCTCAGCGCCGGCTGTCCTGATGATTTTTGGCTCCCGCTGGGTCCTAACGCCTCCGGCGTAGTCCCATTAGTGTGAATGAGTGGTGGAGACTTTTAGTCCAGGAAGATCTCTACCTTACTCCATCTCTGTGTGCAGTGGGATGCTGTTGCTGTTTGCACTGCCCAACTGCTATATTCAGAGCTGTCTTATTTGCCGGTCTATTGTTGCACTGCACTCTCAGCCATGTTTGCACACCTTCGTTTGCACGCTACTGTCAATTGATTTAGCCCCTGGGCGTTCCGGGATTCTTTTGCACATCAGGCAGTGCTAATTTTGCCCCTGGGATAAGTTTTGAATATTGGGCCCCAGATGTTCAACATAGACTTGTTATGATCCTGCCTCATGAAGAATGGCAAAGAAAATATTTAGCTCTTGGCCTAAAGGTGATTTTGTTCAGGGATTGCAAAATCGACTTTCAGGAACACAAAAGCACATTTTGGGCAGGATGTGAAAAATGACAGCTGCCACATTCACGAGGTGCTGTAAAGATATGGCTATGTTGTAAATTTGGGGTAAAAAATATTGAAAATTACCCAGGTTATGAGCCTACATTTGAAGAATTCAATGTAGGCTCATAACTCCATTGTTTTTTAATATTTGTACACAAAATTTTCAACATAGCCTTTTATGACCCCACCTCATCAACATGGACAGAGAAAATGTTCAACTCCTGCCCAAAAGGTGATTTTGCACAGGGACCACAAAATCACCTTTTGGGACAGATATGTCTAATATCAGTGCAACTGTTTATGAGGCAGGGTCCCAAAAAAGGCATGTTGAAAATTTGGGCCAAAAGTATATAAAAATGCCCAAGTTATGTCACTAAGTTCAAAACACCACTGAAATATGTTGAACCGCTTACCTGTTTCTTCAGTTCACGATCCAGCTTTGAAGCGTGAAGATGTGTCTGCAGTCCAGAGGGCATCATGGCCTTGGACCCCTGACGGGTAAGTAAAGGCTTGGTGAGGGTGCAGGGTGGTGAGTGCTGAGTGGGAGGGTCAGGCGGTGGGTAAGGAATGGCTACAAAAGACATTGATGGACAGTTTTCTTTTTACAGGTGAAAAAGGCTGCAAAGAACATTGATGGAAGGTTTTCTTTTTACAGGTGAAAACAACAACAAAAAAAACATGACCAAGGATTCCAGATTGCGACACTGGGGGATTGGGCACCCCCAGTGTCACAGAAATATATATATATGTGTGTGTGTGTGTGTGTGTGTGCATATGTATATATAATACACATATATATATATATATATGTAACCCCTAGATGGCGCTATCCCAGGGGCTACTACCCCTGCCTGATTTGCCACTAACAGGTTGAGGGCCTGGATCCAATGGCGGGTGCCTCCACCCAGAGGTCAGGGTTTGCAATAGTTAAACTAACTTGGTCACAGCCCTCTGGGACACTGCAACCCCTTTCTTCCACTAGTGCCCACACAATATATCAGAATTACCTTCACAGTATACACTTACCCCAGGTCTGGTTCCGCACTGGGACCTCCTGTGAAATGAGATACAGTGCAACAATCACAGTACAGTACTTTAACATACACAAATACCTCAGGCAGTATAACTTTACTGAAACAAGCAGCTCTGATTTATTTGAGGGATATAACAAGGACAGGAAATCAGGTTAATTAGCTTATCACGCTAATAATCTACCTATGGCTCTGTGCACAGGCCTATCCCTATTAGTTACTGTTCCTGGGTACCCAAGCCCTAGTGGCTAGTCCAAACCGTGGCAGCTGGTAGGGCCCTTTCACACAGAGAAAGGAGAATTAAACAGTCAGCAGTACAGTAATTCCATTTGGATTTAATGTGGCAATTCAACAGGAAGCGACCCTGAATTAGTACTCACGACCTCCAAATAAGATAGGGTCCTTCAATGTCAGCAGGGCTCACTTGAGGTGCACAAACCTCTTCACACATCCATATAAAAGAAAGCACTATACCAGGCAGGCTGCATCTGTATCCCGATCGCATACTGCACAATACCCGGAGAACACACAGCAGATTCAGTTCCTGACAGACCGAGTGTAATTTTCAGCAATTCCTCCAGTCTTCTACAGGGTGAGCCTGGTTTCTACTCTTCAGAGATCCTTTGATTTTTTCACAGGACGGATTCAGTCCTAACAAGCTGCAGACCGGAACTCTGGGCCTTACACACGTTTTTTGACTAAAACTGCACACTGAAAAAGCACAGGGCTCCTTCCTTCTTCACTGCCAAAGCTCAACTGAAACTCCAACCGACAAAACCGAGCACTTCCTTTGAGTTCCTCCCAGTTCTTGACTGGATTGGCTGTCACTCACAACAGACTGCAGCTGTTGGTCCAAAAAGGCACTGAAGTCTAAACTACATCTCCCAGAGTCACTGCCCATACAATCCTCTTGTGGCTGGCTCAGATTATGAGTCCAAGTTCTGATTAGTCCAAGGCACCATTTTAGAGCTAGCTTACCCCACACTGATTGGTCCAGTTCAGCAGTTCAAAACTAGAATGGGGAACTAGCAGACACAGTTCTGACTGCAAAGAAAGCAGGTTAGACAAACTGTAATTTCATTATTACTCTAAATAATTTCTGGCAAACAGTTACATCTTTCAGATAGGTTCCCTTTGCACTCCTAGTGACTGCAAAAATGAAGTGAATTGGCAGCAGCTCGAGTGGTACTCAGAGAAGCACACAGTCCCCCATACAAACTAATTATGTCTGCAAGCAGACAGCTCTTAAAGAGACAGTACCAGAGGCTCTAAAAACACTCACTGATAAATGGCTTAAATGCCAAACACCATTCAGGCTTGGAGCATTCAAGCAAGCTCCTGGAAGTCTTTTGGGAACCCCCATTTGCAGGGGGGTTACATATATATATACACACACACATTATATATACATTATATTTATACATACGTATATATATATATATATATATATATATACACATGTATATATATATATATTTATAGAGAGAGAGACACACACACACACACACATATATACATATAAAGGTCCAACAGAAACTGGGGATTAGAAACCCCAATGTCACTGTTATGTTTGTGAGGATAGGGGTTCCGAGAGGAGGGTTGGTTGGAGGGAGAAAAATGTGTATAATAAAAAAAGGTACAACAGAACATGATCGTGACACTGGGGATTGGACTTTAACATGACTGTTATGCTTGGGTGGGGGGTGATGAGAGGAGGGTCAGGTGGGGGTGGGGTTCAGTAAAACCCCAGTTATCCAAAACTCTCAATTATCCAAAACTGTGCTTTGTCTCCCAGCTTAACAGACTTCAATGTAAAGTACTCTCAATTATCCAAAGCCCCATTTATCCAAACAATTTAACTGTCCCCAGCACATTTGGATAAATGTGATTATACTGTATATCTATAATTTTTAATAAACAAACAAAAAAAAAAACAACAAAAACAATCGGCAGTCACGTCAGAACACGGCACACTCCATTCATGTCCAAGATGGCCACCACTCACCACTGTGTATGAGTTAGTAGTTGCACATGTGCAGTACAGTTTGGCAGCCATCTTGGAGACTGCAGAGTGTGCCATGTTCCACCAGTAAAAAAAATTTTGCAGTGTGACTTCTACTGGAGACAACAAGCGGAGTGCTTCACGGATGCGGAGGCAACTGTGTTGCAACTCCAACATGTTGTTCAGTTGGAAGGAATGCACTGAGTCCTTTTCCTATAACAAGAGACCTGCAGGGCTATGTCTACTGCAGCCCTAAAAATGGAACAAAGAAGTAAATCTAAATGTTATGCAACAATAGTGGACAAATTTGAGGATATTGGCCAATGAAAAAGTACAGTTAGGTAAGAACTTACTGTAACAGTAGATTTTCGAGAGGAGCTCTTGCAGCAGGTTACCTCGTTAGGACTGAAGATGGCAGGCACCAGGACCCCACGGAAAACTTCTAGCTAGCAGCCTATAGCGGGGGACAGCCCTCTGACGTCGGCCCATCCCTGACATCCACCTATGGTATATAAGGGCCGGTCCCTCAGCACCACCTCAGTTCTCCAACCAGAGACCCCAACAAACATAGAAAAAATGGAGAATGGAGGCATTCCTCTAAAGCCGAGGAAAAAGAAAGGAAGAAGAAACAAACACCAGGGCGATGGTGGGAGTGAAATCAGTACCTGCTGCAAGAGTTCCTCTTGAAGATCTACTGTTATGGTAAGTTCTTACGTAACTGTACTATCTCACTTCAAGGGGGAGCTCTTGCAGCAGGTCTCACCGTTACGACTGAGTCCCGAGCAGTGAAAGGACTGACCCCAGTCAGCTGGGAGGAGGCAGAAGTCAGTGTATGAATCTCACGAAGAAGGCCTGGAAGGACTGTGAGTCCAAAACCTGCTCTTCGCCTAGAAGAAATGTCTGGACCATAATGCCAGAAGAAAGTGTGAATTGGACTCCAAGTAGCTGCTGCACAAATGTCAGCCATGGGGCCCTTACTGAATGAAACAAATGAGGCAGCTACACCCCTGGAAGAATAGCCTTTAACCTGGCCTGGAAAAGGCTAGTGCTATATGCAATAGCAATGAACAATGCAACTAGCTAACCAGTAGAGCAATCATTGTATAGAAATTGAAGTTCCCAATTTTCTCGAGGTGAGGGAAACAACAACTGATCAGATATTCTGAAGCTTGGGGGCAGTCTAAAAAAGAAAATAACTAAGCACTCAGTGAACAACCAGAGTATGAAGTAAGAAAATACAGTTATGTAAGAACTTACCGTAACAGTAGATCTTAGAGAGAGGCTCTTGTAGTAGGTAATTACATATAGGACTGAAGCTGGCAGGTGTCAGGACCCCATGGAAAAATTTCTAGCTAGCAGTCTCTGGCGGGGGGCCCGCCCCCACGTGAGGTGACCGACGTCAGTATAAAGGGGCGGTCCCCCATGCCCACCTTCCAGTTCTTTCCGCCAAGGGCCAAAAGGTAAGCGAGACAGAAGTGGATATTTCCTTCTAGGAAAAGAAGCTGAAAAGCCAAGGGGGATGGAGGGCGGAGGTATTACCTACTGCAAGAGCCTCTCTTGAAGATCTACTGTTACGGTAAGTTCTTAGGTAACTGTACTATCTTACTTCGAGAGGGCTCTTGCAGTAGGTAATTATGTATAGGACTGAGTCCCAAGCAGTCTGGAACAAGGAGAAGCACACAAGAGGAGGAAACTACTCCAGTGTAGACCCTCTGGCTGTGCAAGTCTTAGGAAAGAAGTCCTTGTAGCACAGCCAACCAGAAGCCTGCTCTACGGTGACAGGCAACATCCAAACTGTAATATTTCGTAAAGGTATGGACAGAAGTCCAAGTTGCAGCTGCACAGATGTCTGCCGCTGACACATTCTTGAAACAAGCAGCAGAGGCAGTGACACCCCTAGTGGAGTGGCCTCTTTCTTGACCCGGCAGGGTCTTGTGGTACTTGTCATAACAGAAAGTGATACAATGAGCAAACCATTTAGATAGGCATTGCTTGGAGACAGCATTGGCTTCTCTTTTACGCGCAAAAGAGACAAACAGTTGATCAGTCTTTCTGAGATCCTTCGTCCTGGTGGTGTAGTATCTCAGAATTTGGTGAACATTCAAAGTATGCAAGAGGTACTCCCCTTGATTGGAGTGTTGCATAAAGAAAGAAGGCAGCACCATGGATTGATTCAGCGTAGATTCCGCTACCACCTTAGGGAGAAACTTAGGGTTGATATGCAGAGCCACATGTTCCTTGTGAAAAATCAAATACGGGATTTTGCACATCAAGGCCTGGAGCTCAGAAATCCTTCGAGCAGAAGTAATGGCCACTAGGAAGAAAGTCTTCCAGAAAAGGAACTTTAGGTCTGCTGAGGCTGCTGCCTCGAAAGGAGGCAGGGTAAGCTTCTCAAGAATAAAATTCAAATCCCAAGGAGGGGCAGGAAGGCTGATAGGGGGTCTCAAGTGGAGAACCCCACTAAGAAAAGTCTTTGAGACTTCCAACTGCTCAAAAGTTCTGTCCCCAAAAGGAACATGGTAAGCGGAGATGGCCACCATGTGAACCTTCAGAAAGGAATGACTGAGACCCAGATCAAAGAGATGGCGCATGTAGTCCAGAAGCCTCCCGGCAGAGCAAGAGAATGGCTCAAAATCTTTGGAAGAGGCCCAAATAGAGAACCATTTCCATTTCATGGCATAGGTAGATCTAGTGGAGGGCTTTATGGTCTCCACCAGAATCTCAGCCACCAGCGGGGAAACCCCAAATCAGGCTTGAGCTACATCTGCAGGAGCCATGCATGCAACTGAAGGGACTTGAAACCTGGATGGACCAGGGTCCCCTGATCCTGGGTCAGCAAAAGTTGCGACAGAGGAAGAGGAGGTTCCTCTGAAAACTGGTGCAGAAGAGACAACCAAACTTGCCTGGGCCAGAAAGGAGTGATTAGGATCATGTGAGCTCCTTCTGAGCTGAGTTTCTGTAAGACCCTCGGAATCAAGGGAGCGAGCGAGCAGAAGGTGGGAAGTTTTGCGTTGTGAGGAGACGCAAACAGGTCTACCTGAGGTGCTCCCCAGCGTAGGAAGATATTGTTTGCTACCTCTTGATCCAGTTCCCACTCGTGAGCCTGGGCAGACGATTGACTGAGGTGGTCTGCCAACATAATCTCGACCCCCGGAACGTGAATTGCCGTGAGGTGAAGGTTGTGTTGCACTACCCAATCCCAAACTCACATCGCCTCCCTGCAAAGAGGGTAGGAACGGGTTTCTCCCTGTTTGTTGATGTACCAGACCATGCACATGTTGTCCGTCTGGACAGCCAAGTGACCGGGAAGCAGATACAGATGTAGAGCTTGTAGAGCATACAGCACAGCCCTGAGCTCAAGCACATTTACGTGAAGAGTCTGTTCAGGCTTGGACCAGGAGCCCTGGGTCCTTTGAGACTCCAGGTGGGCTCCCCAAACCTCACCCAAGGCAACTGTTGTCAGCGTCTGGGAGGGGGAGAGAGGCAGAAGGGAACTCCCAGCAGAGGTTCTCCTGAACCATCCACCATTGCAAATACTGAACCATAGGACTGGAGACCAGGACCAGTAGATCTAGGTTGTCTACCAATTGGTCCTACTGAGACCTAAGCGTCCACTGAGATTGCATGTAGAGCCGAGCGCGAGGGACTGTCAGGATAGCAGCCGCCACAAACCCGAGGAGGTGAAGGACTGAGCTGGCACTGACTCACCTGCAACTGGACAACAAGCTGACCTGAGCCTGGAGGGTGGCCACTCTGTACAGTGGCAGGAACGCCATGGTGGAGGTCATGTCCAGGATCGCCACGATGAACTGGAGCCTCTGGGCCGGGATCAAATGGGACTTGGCCTGGTTGATGGTAATACCCAGGCTGGTGAAAATCTGCAGGGTAAGGAAAAGGAAGCGCAGGAGCTCCTTCCCGGATGGGGCCGCCAGGAGCCAGTCGTCCAGGTTCGGGAAAACCTGAACTCCCTGGGTATGCAGGTAAGCCACTACCACTGAAAGGCATTTGGTGAACACTCGGGGTGCCGAAGAAAGACCATATGGGAGGGTCTTGAACTGGTAGTGGTCCCCCTGGAAGAAAAATGAAAATATTTGCGGTGGGAAGGACGAAAAGGGATATGCAGGTAGGCATCCTGCATGTCCAGAGCGCACAGCCACTGTCCCGACCGAAGGAGGGGCAGAAGACTCTGCAGAGAGAGCATTCTGAACTGATTCTACTCCATGAACAAGTTCAGGGAGCTGAGGTCTAGAATAGGCCTCACATCTCCTGACTTCTTCAGAACCAGTAAGAAATGGGAGTAGTAACCCGTCCCCTGAAGCTGGGATGGGACGGGCTCTATTGCCACCTTCAGAAGAAGGGAGGATATTTCTTCCTGAACCAGAAGAAGGTGTTCTGGGGAGTAATACGACCTGGGGGGTGGAGTTTCTTGGTGGTTTCTAAAGAAACTCTATTGAGTGTCCTTCTGCTATCAGTTGGAGCACCCAAGTGTCTGAAGTAAGCCTCTCCCAACCCAGTAGATGGAAGGAGAATCTCCCTCCTACAAGTTCCTCTGGGAGGCCCAGAAGCTATGGGAGAGGAGAGGAGTCAGGAGGTGTGGGGAAGCGTCACGGCTGAAGCTCTGCCGCTTTTGGGCGGGGGGCTTGGCGGAGGGGCCCAGCGTTTGTTGGCCCGCTTTCCCAGAGGTTTCGCTTTGGGCCGAGAATGTTTGTGAAAGGGGCAGCACTGACCCTGAGGGGGCCTGTGCAAGGAGTCAAAAGACTTTAGTACCCTTCTCTTGCAGATCAGTGATGATGTTCTTGACATTGCCACCGAACAGCACTGAACCCCTAAAGGGCGCGTCCTGGATAGCAGACTGCACCTCCGGGATGAAACCTGACACCCGGTGCCAGGCACGATGCTGCAAACCACAGCGAAAGCCGAGCTCCGACCAGCAGCATCCACCGCGTTGTACGTGTCACGAAGCATGTTCCGACTGGCCGAACATGCAGACTGGACTAGATCAGCCACTTCCTGCTTAGTCTGAGACTCAGGAAGGGAGTCCAATTTAGATGCCACCTTGCTAAGGATCACCTTCTGGTAATCCCCCATGTGAGCAACGTAGTTCAGGGCACTGATTCCCAGAGTGGAAGAAGCATAGACCTTCTTTCTGTACTGGTCCAGAAGGCAGGATTCCTTGTCAGGTGGTGACAAACTCAAGTGCTTGGGGTTAGCCGTACGGCTGTGAGCAGTGCTAATCATGACCAAATCAGCTCTGGGTGTGAATTCAAAGAATCAGCACCCTCCAGAGCCTGATATAGCCTATCTGCCTTCCTCAGAAGGGGGCCTAATATCAACGGTTGTTTCCAAATAGTGGAAACAAGGTCGGCATGGGGCTCGATCCAGGGTGGAATCAGAGTGGGAGTGGTCTCGGGCAGATCCAGGTGCGCAGCGAGTTTTTTACGCTGTGGATCCAACTGTAAAGATTGCCACTGATGAACAGCCTGGATTTTACTCAGCAACTCCAGGAGAGAAGGATCCTCTGGAGGGGACTTCGGAGGAGTCCTTGGCCTGGGCTTGTCTGGAGTGCGTGGCTCGTTGTCTAGATCGGAGCACCCGTCGGAGTCATCCAAGGTCTCCGAGGAGGATGAAGAAGAGGAGGAAGACCCCTCCCGGTGTGGGGGAGGAATGAACCCCTTGGGAAACCCTCAGTGAAGCGTATCCTCCCCTGCCCTGGAACCGGAGGGCTCGTATCTGTTGTCAGGAGGGGGGAAGGGAGTCTCTGGCCTCCAACCTTGGGGGTCCGGAACCGGGTCCAGCATCGGAAGACGGCTCTCTCCTTCCTTGGTGAGTGAAGCCTTGGCCTCAGCCCACCAGGAAGTCAGAGCCTCCTTCAGATCCACCGGTGGCTGAGGGGGCGGTGGAAGAGAAGGAGGAGGAGATGGGGGTGGTACGGATGCTGGGAATATCCATACGGTGCTTATCCATAACCCAACGGTGGGAAGCCCAGCGTTGGGTACTGCGGCGCCGGGTACTGGGGTGCCGGACACTGCGGATCTGGATATGACGGCGTTGGATACGACGGAGTCGGGTACCCAGGCACCAGCGGCTCTAAAGGAGCAGAAGGCCCAGGGAATGGTCCAGTGGGCAGGCCTGAAACGGGAGGCCCGGCGTCCAGCAAAGGGATGTCGCCCGACATCGGATAGGCGGGCGCCTGAGGATCCAATGTCAGGTCATCTGGCCCAGCGGGAGGGAGACCCGACAGCAGCGTGCCAAAATCCTCTGTGTCGCTCGGGGAAGTGGGGCTAAAGTCCCCGGGATCCAGCAAGGGAGACATCGGAGCCTCAGAATGCAGTGAACATTGTGATGAGCTCGGGATGACAGACAGTTCCGAAGGGTCTGGCGTCGGCTCTAACGCCGCACAGCCGTCGGAGGGGCCAATGTCCGGCTTACCGGTGGGATCCGGGCGGACGTCGGAGGAGCTGGCATCCGACTTATCGGACCCTATTCTCGACAAAGGCCACGATAGACGGGTGGTCTTGGCAGGCACATTAGAGGCCGTGCACTGCCCCGAAGGGTCGGGCGTCTTATCAGCCTTACCCAGGCAGGCATCAGAGGAGCCAACGTCCGGCTTACCGGGGCCGCTCGGACTAGAAGTCTGCACGGTGGCGTGCTTACCGGGAGCGACGGCCTCCTTTGATCCGGAGGTTCCCGAGGGGCCCGAGCGTGAGCCCGATGGGAGGGTTGACGCAGCCTTGGAAGCCTCCAAGACAGCCATCGCAGAACAGTCCCCCGGAGGGGACATTGCCTTAAGCTCCGTGACCCCAGCCGGAGTCGCGGCGACCGTAGTAGAGGAGTCCTGGTGCTTCTTCTTGCGATAGACCTCAGGGGAAGTAGAGGCCTGCCTAACTTTTTTCAGCTCCTTTTCCATGGAGGACATCTTCAGTTTTAGAACGTAGGTCTCCAGGGACTGTTGCCTCCTCTTTCGGGTGGCCGTGTTGAACTGCTGGCAGTGCTGGCACTTCTCCACGGGGTGGTCGGGGCATAAGCAAAAAAGGCACTGGGAGTGTCCGTCTTTGTGCGGGAGCTGGGCGCTGCAGGAATCGCACTTGTTTTTGTGCTCAGAAAGAGTTGGGGATGACATACACGGCAGCTGAAGAAAAAGCTGACGAAAATCAAAGAAATATCAAAAAAGAGATGGTAAAATTACCGACGATAGACTGGCAAAGCAGTGAACTTAACCTCGAGGCACTAACTCAAGCTAATGGTGGGAAAGAAATGGAAGGTGAGCGTGGGGGACCGCCCCTTTATACTGACGTCACATGACGTTGGTCACCTGAGGTGGGGGTGGTCCCACGCCAGAGACTGCTAGCTAGAAATTTCTCCATGGGTCTTGACACCTGCTGGCATCAGTCCTATATATAATTACCTACAGCAAGAGCTCTCTCGAAGTAAGATCTCCCCTTAATTGGAATACTCTTGATAATAGGCCGTAAGAGGGAGGTCCTGATCAGCGTAAACATACAGGTTACTCACCTGTAACAGGAGTTCTAGGAGTGGTATATGTTGTTCATCCACACTTACGGGCAAGTTCCTTGCCCCTTTAAATCTTGCCGGAAGGTCTTCAAGCTGGCTCCTCCCACCCACCCGGGTGGTAAAACTCTCAGTTCCGCCCCATGACACCAGATCTAGCCCGCTAGAAGCCAGGTTGCGCGTCGAAGCCAGGGAGGTCAGGTGGGTTGTGTGGATGAACAACATATAGCACTCCTAGAACTCTTGTTACAGGTGAGTAACCAGTATTTCTAAGGACGTGGATATGTTGTTCAATCCACACTTACTGGCAGACTCCTAGCAGTTCTCCGGGAGGAGGGAGGCAAGGCACGCACCCCCTACTTGGGAAATAAGGACTGGAGAACCGAGGTCCCAAAACCAGCATCCCGGCGTGACTCAGGGTCGATGTGGTAGTGGGTAATGAAGGTGTGTGCTGACTTCCAGGTAGCAGCCCTGCAGATTTCCTGGATAGGGACATCCCTGGAAGCAGCCACTGAAGCAGCGGTATGGCGGGTAGAATGAGCTCTTATCCCTTTGGGAGGCTCCATGCCCGCCAACCTATAGCAGAGATCTATGCAGGAGGTGACCCACCTGCCTATCATCCACTTGGCTGCAGGTCTGCCAGGTGCGGCTTCAGCATAAGTGACAAACAGCTGGCGAACCTCTCCCCGAACTTCAGCCGTCTGCTCCTTATAATAAGAAAGCGCTCTTCTAGGGTCCACAGTATGGAGCCTATATTCGGCCTCCAAGGTGTGACTGGGGTAGAACACCGGCAGAGTCAACACCTGGTTAAGGTGAAACTCCGACACCACCTTCGGAAGGAATTTCGGTTGGGGGCGCAGGACAACCTTGTCCCTGTGGAAGACCAGATAAGGAGACTCGATGGAAAGCACCTGGAGCTCTCCCATCCTTCTGGCGGACGTGATAGCCACCAAGAAGGCGGTCTTCCATGACAGGTGAGAGATATCACACCTGTGCATCGGTTTGAATGGCTTGCCCATGAGCTTAGCCAATACCAGCAGTAGATCCCACGGAGGTGGAGGTTCTCGAACCACAGGGGAAATGTGATCAAGGCCTTTGAAAAAGCACCCGACCACCTTCTCCTGCGCCAATGACTGCTTCCCGGCCCACGCCCGCTAAGCAGAGATGGCTGCCAGGTGCACCTTAAGGGTCATTGATCGAAGCCCTAGCTGAGAAAAGGACCACAGGTAGTCCAGAATGCTAGCCAAAGAAAAGGAGGAAGGGTCCCACCCCTTATCCTGACACCAAATGCAGAATCTCTTCCATTTGAAGGCATAGCATTTTCTGGTCGACTCCCTACGGGATGCCTCAACAACGTTGAGGACCACGTTGGAAAGACCCAAGGCCTGGAACTCTAGCTGCTCAGGAACCAGGCCGTGGAGTGCAGAGATTGAAGGTCGGGGTGGAGTACCTTCCCCCTGTTGACTGAGATCAGGTCTGGGCGGGCTGGAAGTCGCCTCGGGAGCCTGGAGCTGAGGCTGAGACTGAGGAGATCTGGATACCAGAACTGATGGGGCCAGTCTGGGGATACCAGAATCACCTGCACCTTGTCCCTCTTCGCCTTGAGAAGCACCTTGTGGATCAAGTGAAATGGAGGGAAGGCGTAGAAGAGGCCCGGGGTCCACGGCCTTGAGAAGACATCTCCCTGCAGCGAGCCCTGCTGAGGGGGGTGGGCATGAAACAGCCTCAGCTTCGCATTCTCCCTGGAGGCAAACAGGTCCACCTGAGGAGTGCCCCAGTGGGAGAACAGATCTTGTACTACCTCTGGCAGGAGAGACCACTCATGAGATCCTGCACCTATCCGGCTTAGGGCATCGGCCAGAGAGTTGGAGGCTCCTGCCACATGGATGGCTAGGAGATCTGCCTCCAGTCTGCTCACGAGAGACCAAGTGCAAAGAGCCTCCTTGCACAGAGGCAAGGAGTGCATCCCGCCCTGGCGGTTTTGGTAGTAGATGGTCGTGGTGTTGTCCATCTGGACCTGAACCACTTGACCCTGTACAAACGGAGTGAAGGCGGTGAGGGCTAGCTGGACTGCTCGAAGCTCCAGCAGGTTGATGTGGCATCGAGACTCCTGATGGGAACAGAGGCCGTGCGCTCTGAGCTCCCCCAGATGGGCACCCCAACCCATCAGAGAGGCGTTAGTCGTCAGAGTGACCGTCGGCTGTGGGCAGACAAACGGGATATCCTCCTGCAGATGAGCTGGAACAAGCCACCACTGGAGGCCGTTCCACATCTCCTGGGTCACTGTCACTGGCTGGTCCAGAGGACCGGAGCACTGTGACCATTGGCGGGTCAGCCCCCATTGCAGGGGACGCATGCGCCAGTGGGCCCAATGGACCACGCTGGAGCAGGCCGCCATGAGGCCCAGGAAGTCCCGGGCAGGATGCAATTGCCCAACCAGAAATAATTGAGCAAAGGAGGAAAGGACCTCGTTTCTGTCCGCCAGGAGCCGTGCTCTGGCTCAAAGAGAGTCGAGCTCTGCCCCGATGAACTGAATCACCTGCGTTGGTACGAGTTCCGATTTGGCCTCGTTGATGAGGAGGCCAATCTGAGAGCAGACCTGGAGGGCCAGATCCCTGGACCACTCCACCTCCAGCCTGGAGGGGGCTGCAATCAGCCAGTCGTCCAGGTAAGGGTATACCCGGACCCTTCGGCGCCGAAGGAATGCTGTCACCACTGCCAAGCATTTGGTAAAGACCCTGGGAGCTGCAGAGAGGCGGAAGGGCATGGCCCGGAATTCGTAAAGGGATCCCTCTGCTCTGAAGTGGAGGAATTGCTGGTGAGATGGACGGATTGGGACAGAACCACACGCCTCATTCCAAGGATGGGATGATCTGAGCCAGAGTGACCATCCTGAAGGTACGAGACCTTAGGAACTTGTTCAGGTCGTGTAGGTCCACAATGGGGCGCCAGCCCCCGTCCGTTTTGGGACCAGGAAGTACCTGGACTCAAACCCTGGGTCTGGCGGAGGATCTGCCACCTCCCTGATCACCTCCTTCTGGAGGAGCAGGGCAATGTTGACTCGATGAGCTGACAGAGAGGCTGCGGAACCCGTAGCCCCCCGTGGGGCGATGGCTCGATAGGGTGGGGACTGCTCAAATTCCAGAGGCAGACCCTTTCCTACCACTTCCAGCACCCAGCGATCCGTGGTGATATCGGACCAGGCGGAAAGGAAGTGGCGGAGCCATCCCCCCATGGGGGTAACCTGGGAGGAGTGACGAGGTTGAGGGCGACTCCTCAACCCGTCACTGGGCAGGCTTAGAGGAGGGCGGCAGGGAGCTGCCTGGACCTTTCCTCCCGGCTTCCTGCTGGAGGAAGCAGCAAGCTTGGCTTTGGGGTGCCAAGTGCTAGCCTGCTGGCCCTGATGCTGGTGTTGCTGTGCCAGATGTGCCGCAAAGGCTGAAGGACGAAAGGGCTTACGCTGCTGCTGGCGATCTTTGTCCTTCTGGGCAGACGTGACTGAGTCCAAGGTGGCATTGGACTTCTCGATCCGTTGCAGATGACCCTCCACCCCGAGAATGAACAAGTCGGTACCCAAGAAGGGAATGTCTGCCAGCTTGTGCTGGGTATCCGCCGTAAAGGTGGAGATCCACAGCCAAGCTCTGCGGCGCATGGCCACTGCGGCCTCTACTGACCGGGCACACGAGCCAGCGATGTCCAAGGAGGTTTGGAGCTGCTGTTTGACCACCGCCCTTCCCTAATCCTGCACCTGCTTGACCGTCGTTTGAAGGTCAGCTGGGAGATGAGGAATCGCCTCATTCAGGGAGCCCAAAAGGGCATGTGAAAAGTGTGCCATCAGGACGGCCAAGCTGGCCTGTCGAAGGCCTAGGGAGGAAGCAGCATAGACTTTCCGCCAGGAGTAGTCCAGTTTCTTGGACTCCTTTTCGGGTGGCTTGTCCACATCCCGAGTGTTCCTGGAATGCCGGAAAACGCTGTCGGTCACTAACCCCTCAGCGGAGGGGTGCTCTGAGAAACCAGAGAGTGAACCGGTGGGAACAGCATACTTCCGAGCCATCCTGGCCGAAGGTGCTGGACAAAAAGCTGGCCGCTGCCATAGCTCCAGGGCCGGGCCAACAATGGCTTCGGCCACCAGAAAGGCCTCCGTGGGAGAATCTCCTCGGTCCAGTATCTCCATGAGGGGATACTTGGCCGTTTTGAAACGGGTTCGAGCTTCATCCCAGTGGACTCTGAGATGAGCCGAAGCATTCTAAGGAACGAGGATGGGCTCTCGTCCACCGACTGACCCCCAGTGGACTCCAGGTCAAGTGGCTTGGAGAACAAGGAGGAATCGTCATCAGACTCCGAGGATTCTGCAAACAGCTGCCGAGTGCCTGAGTGACCCTCCACCTGCCGAGGTCGATTGGGAGTGAGGGTGACCGACAACTGGTGGGGCAAGTCCTGACCCGACTGAGAATCCTTGGTCGGGGCCCCAGAATTAGGTTGTGGAGGCGGGGTGCGGTTCCACCACAATGGGTGGTGCAGCCGGTTTCGGCCAAACAACCGGTGCCGGCGTTGGCTCCTCGACCACTACGAGTGTTGTTTTTGGCCACTTCGGTGACAGCCACTTAATGGCCGGGAAAGGCGACAGAGTCGGCTTATTCCCAGACAAAAGGAGCTGCTGGCACATTAGATCCTCGTAGCGCCGACGCAATTTGTGCCAGAGCCTATCCTCCAAACAGGACGACGAGGATGAGTGGCGCTGCCACTTTCCATGGTACCGAGACCGAGACCGCTGACGTCGGCAGGAGTGGCTGGACCTGGAAGAGGTCCGAGACCGAGACCTTCGGGGATTCTAAGGGTGGGTCTGAGAGGGGCTGGGGGAAACCCGCTCCTCCCTCGGTTCAGGGACCTTAACTGGGGAGACCTTACCGGGGACTCCGGCACAGGAGGCACAGTCAAGTCCTCGGTTTCCACCGGGGGAACCGGTGAAGAAGGGTTGTTGGCTTCTCCAGCTGACAGACCGTCCAAAGGGTCCAGAGAAATCTCGACCACGTTGATGGGTGTCTCGGCCGGCTGACCTGACGGGGACACTGTGAAGCCAGCGGCCTTAGCCGCAACCTCGACCGAAGTCGAGTGTCAACTATCCAGGGAAGGGGACCTCTCCCGCTCCCATGAATGTCGACGGTGGGACTTACCTTTGGACTCCTTCTTTTTGGACCAAGAGGAATGTCCTGAAGGCCCTTCTCCCTTGGTGGAGAGGGATTGGCAAAGCTCCTTGAAAGAAGCTGTGTAGGAGGTTCCCAAGGAGAGTGGGATAAATGCCGCGACCGAGGATGAGGATGATGATGCTGCGGCCTGAGCCTCCTCCTCCTCGAGGGCGATCATCTGTTTGAGCTGTTCAGCCGAGCCTGCAGCCGCAGACACCGCCCAATGGGCCTCCTTCGACTAGACCGGAGGATAACGTTTCTCGGGGCGCCCAAGTTGTAATCTGGCAGTGTGATCTTCAAAGACCGTAGCTGAAAAGGACTTGCACAAGTCGCAGGCCTGCGAATCGTGGCCAAGCCCCAGGCAGTAAACGCACGTGGAGTGCGGATCGGTCCAGGACATCTTCTGCCCACAGGGACACCGATGAAATCCGGGAGTCGATTTGTCCATTGCAGCCGCGAGGGAAGATAAAGACCGAAGTCTTGTAAACTTTAAAATTAGTTTCGGGTTAACCAAAGAGTTTGGATCCAGGCCTAAAACGCAGAGCGCTAAGGCGGGAACCTGAGCTTACAAGCGGGAAGGAAGATCTGGAATCATGGGGCGGAGTCGAGCGCTTAACCACCTGGGTGGGTAGGAGGAGCCAGCTTGAAGACCTTCTGGCAAGATTTAAAGTGGCAAGGAACCTGCCAGTAAGTGTGGATTGAACAACATATCCACATCCCTAGAATCGGACATTTCCTGAGGAAGGAAATAGGAGTGGTCTTTAAGGACACCCTGTCCTGGGAAAAAAAAGTACAGCAATTAAGGCTTTATGCACATCAGAACCAAGCGCTCAGAAATTCTTCGACCAAAAGTGATAGCCACTAAAAATAACACTTTCTACAACAGAAAGCGAAGGTCGTAACTTGAGGCAGGCTCAAAGGAAGGCAACATAAGTATCTCAAGGCTGAACAAAAGCCTCCAAGAAGGGACAGAGGCCCATATGGGAAGGTCTAAAAGCAGAATACCTCGCAAGAATGTGTGGGAGAGGTCAGACTGAGCACAGGTCTTGCGTTGGATAGGTGCAAGGTAAGCAGAGAAGGCTTAAGGATGCACCTTAAAGGATAAGTAACTCAGCCCTGAGTTAAACCAGGAAGAGAGAAACTCCAGAACAAGATTCTCCGGACAAGTGAATGAATCCAGTGGATGAGCAGTGACCCATAGGCAAAACCGTTACCACTGTGTAGCAAAAGAGGATCTAGTAGAGGGAATTCCAACAGGCACTAGAACCTCTGCTACCTGGGGGGAACCCCCAGAATGGCAACCGCTAAATCAGCAGGATTTGAGCAAGAAGGAGGGTCCTAAGATGCAGTAGGACCAGCGTGCCCTGCTCCTGAGAAAGCAAAATGGGGCACAGAGGTGAGGGGGGTCAGGGGTTCCACTGTAAGTTGCTGAAGAAGAGGAAACAAAAACTGTCATGGCCAGAAGGGGACTAACAGAAACACCACCGCCCCTTCTGACTGCAAGTTGAGCAGAACTCTGCACCAAAGCAAAGGGAGGGAAGGTAGACAGCAACCTCCCTGCCCAGGAGAGGGAAAAAGGTGTCTCTCCAGAAAACACCAGGTCCTGGAGCTACCGAGCAGAGAAAGGGGGTAGATGTGCGTTGAGAGGGGACTCAAAGAGGTCCAGCTCGGAAGGACCCCTCCTGTCAGAAAGGTTTCTGACCACTGAGTGAAGGAGCTTTCGCTCGGGGACCTGTGACTCAGACTGGATAAGGACGTTGGTTGAGATGCTTGGAATGCCTGGAACCTGAACAGCAGTCAGTTCCAGGAGAAGATCTATGGCCCAATTCCAGACATGTATGGCTTCCCTGTAGAGAGGGAAGAGTGAAGCCCCTCTGCTTGTCTATGAAGAAGACCACTGACAGTCCATCTGGATGAAAAGAGGGCATGAAAATAGATATGTCCAAAAGGCCTGCTGGGCATAAAGGTACAGCCCCAGCTCTAAGCCACTGAACTGGAGATGTTACTTCTGTGGAGGAAAGGCCCACTGAGTCTGATGGTCTAATGGATGGGTGCCCCAGCCCTGGCCTGATGGAACCATGGTCAAAATGCTGCAAGGTGACTCCGTCCGAAATTGGACACCCATTTTAACAGAATGGAGGGGTTCAACCACCATTCAGAATCTAAGCTACTGAAATGGAGACAAGTAGCTGCTGTTCCAAATCATCCAAGCACAGGACCCATGGGGTGGAAGGATCCGACGGAGCACTCACATGCGAAAACAGGTCAGAAGAACAGATGCAATGATTGCTGCCGTGTGTCCCAACACCCACAGGGATGTCGTGGCTGGGACACAGCGAGATGAAGAGACCTGTTGAGCCTGTGCCTGGAGATGGTCTGCTCCATCTGAGGACATGGAGGCTTGGCCTAGAGCAGCCTGGGTACAGGAGACAGACTAGACCAAGGAGAGGAACTGAAAAGGCCCAACATGAATCCCAGGTCTCCAGACAGGGAGAATGTGGCTGCCAGCGTTCTGATCAGCTGAGCCGTGGAGAAAGAGAAGGATGTAGTATCTTGTCGTCTTAGGGCCGCAACCACTGCAGCAAAGCACATATGTGGAGACATGAGCCAAAGACAGGCCAAATGGCAGTGTCCAAAACTGGTAAACATTTCTGTAAAAGCAGGGGCAGAGAAACCTTCGATGGGGCTGGCATACCCAGGATATGAAGATAAACATCCTCTGTGTCCAGCAAGCAAAGCCAATCTCCTTGGTGCAATAGGGGAAGAAGGCCGAGAAGGATGACCATCTTGAAATGTTTCTAGTTTATATATTGGTCCAGGCTGCTATGATCTAGGATAGAACAAAGGACCACTGATTTCTTGGGACAAGGAAGAAATGGGAGTAAAATCCCTGTCCTCTTGTGGAGGAACAGGTACTACAGCCTGCTTCCACAGTAGTGGCTAAATCATCTCTGGATTTAGGGCACTACGTGAAAAGGAGTTGGGCCATGACATTGCACGCTGGCATGGCAGTCTGGGAGGTTCAGGGTGCCCTAAGGGCCAACCCTCCAGAGGCCTGAAAAGCGGCTTGCGGTTAATACCAGCTCTGGGCTGTTGGACCTTGGACAGCTGGTTGGAAGACTTGCGGCGGGCTGACGCTGGGTAGGTGCTGGTAGGGAGTGATATATGGAACAGTCCGAGCGAACAGCATTGCCCTACTCCTGAAGGAGAGAAAAGATTCACTCAGAATCCTCGTCTAAAAGCATAATCCTCTGAAAAACGGCATCCAGGATTGTGACATCTGGGACAAATCCTGAAAGTCTCAACTAGGAGGGTCGTCTTGTACAGACAGCCAAGGGCGCTGCCCTTTCAGCATAAGGTGCTGTATAGTGGAAGGATTGGAGGACCTAGGTGCCCAAATCCGAGCCCGTTTTGAGGACGTGGAATAGTTCTGCCCTGCAAGGGGTGTCTGTCAGGGCTTGCACCATCTCCAAGGCATTTTCCCCACATGGTACTCTGGTATTGGACCACGTGAGTGAGGAAATTCAAACAATGAATGGCCCAGGTGAAAGAAGAGTAGGTCCTCCTGCCAAAAATCCTAGTCTGGGGCCAAAAATAATGACCTTAGAGACACAGCATAGGGTGACTCATCTCTAGGTATGCTGAACCGGTGATCAGTCTTCTTATATGCCACCAAGGCAGGGTAAGAGTGCCCCATGCAATAGTACTGGCTGCCTTGAAAGACTCCATGAGAGCTGGCATGAACCCTGTGAGTGGTTCCTTCTGGTGGGGGTATATAGCCAACTGATGCCGCATAACGTTCAAGTTCTTTGCGTCCCACATTCGTATGCTACTGGTGCGCCTCATCACAGTCATAATGGTGGGATCATCTGGAGGGCACCTGGAGGAATCCTGAAACCCCTCAGGAACAGGAAGGCGGGTCAGACTGCCCCCGAAGGGAGAGAATAGGCCGGCATCCGAACTCACTGGAGTCCAGAGAAGGGAAGAGTGAACGGCAGTGCTGACGCTGGAAGACTTGCAATGGCCTGTGCCAAATTGAACTGGCTAAGGAGAAGGTACCCTCGAAAGAAGTGTAGGTGACCTTCTAGGCATCTCAATAGCTTTGACCCCATTCCCTGATGTTTAGAAGGGGGAGAAGGAGTCCTCCTTAAAGTACCCACAAATGAGCCGACTAAGAGGCAAAGTGAGAGAGAGAGAAGCTCTGAAGGTACCAAGGACCAACATCGGAGACACAGTGGTAATCCAGATGTCAGTGGCTGAGGTCCAGGTGCACTGACATCAGCCCTTAAGGCACAGAAACAGCGAGCATCGGCCGAAGTGACGACGGCGAATCTGGCGTCTGTC
Organism: Neoceratodus forsteri; assembly: GCA_016271365.2. NCBI lineage: Eukaryota > Metazoa > Chordata > Ceratodontiformes > Ceratodontidae > Neoceratodus > Neoceratodus forsteri. The sequence goes on from JADMNL010000028.1 coordinate 208,992,919, forward strand.
TCTTGGGCGTTGGCTGGGTAGCTACAGGGTCAGCTGATGACTGAGGAGCATCTGGGGACGACCGTAGAGGCATCGCTGAAGCCGACGCCGGGGTAGCCCGTGTCGAACTGACAGGTGTAGGCTGACGCTGTTAAATGGAAACAGTCGGCATCTGCCCAGAGAGAGAGCAGCCTGTTGTAGGGAGCAGACTCCGGGGGGGGGGCAGAGGTGTCACACACGCGGGGGAGGTGACAGCATGCCCCCAGTGTCACTGGATGGAGTCAGACCCTGACGTTGGAGTTGACTTAGCTGATGCCTCAGCCGGGGGAACAACAGGCAAAGGCCTTGAAGGGCCTGGCCAAGCCTCCTGTGTTAGATCTGGTAGAAAGTGAGGGTCTAAGGGACAAGGAAGGAGAGGCGGAGGATGAAGTCCTGCACTTTGAAGAACCACCACCTGAGGCTGAGATGAAGACGGGAGGTTTTACCTCCGGGAGCCTGTAAGAGGTGAGGGCTACCAGGGAGAAGGAGAATGACCTGCGCGGGAGGAAGATCCCAAATCAGTCGTCGACTTGAACCTGGACCTGGAGGTAGATCAGCGTGTCATCTGGAGCTTCTCCCAGTACTAGTGCCCACAGCTGGGCTTCTTCTCCCCATGGCAGCTGAAGAAGTCAAGGCTCCGGAGAAGGGCTTTTGCCCAGGATCTCCATCTCTGTCATTGCGAATTTCTGCTGAAGCAGAAAAAATCTTCTGGTCATCTGGTGGTGGATGCAAGTTCTCCGGGAAAGTCCTGGGAGAGTGGGCAGGCCTGAATGTCATAGTTCGGGCCTAAGCAGAATCCGGAGGAAAGAGGTAATCTGCTTGCCACAAGCCTTCTTTGTCTGCCACTGTTCTGTGAAAGAGGATGGAGAAGTCAAAATTCGAAGAAGGATTAAAATAAAAATAAAATAAAAGGTGCGGGTAATCATGGTAAAAAGGTGGTCGACTAGAGCAGAAGGTATCCGTGAAGCCAATGTGCATGGGTCGATGGCAGGAAAAGAAATGAGGTGGTACTGGGGGACCACCCCTTATATACCACATGTGGACGTCGGAGGTGAGCTGACGTCAGGGGGCGGTCCCCCGCTATGCACTGCTAGCTATAAGTTTTCCGTGGGGTCCTGGCGCCTGCTTGCTTCAGTCCTAATGGTGTAACCTGCTGCAAGAGCTCCCCCTCTAAGTGAGATCTATATTTCAGCTAAGAATAAGAATATTAAATGAAAAATACTAGAAAGAGCTTATTACACCCCAGCCAAGATATCAAAAATGAACAAATCTTATAGTAATAAATATTGACATGGATGCAGTACACAGGGTACCCTATATCATTGTTTCTGGTAATGTCCACACATCTTCAAGTGGTGGAGTATAATTAGAGATATTATGCAAAATACTTAGCAGATTTATATTCCACTAAAACCAGATATCTTTCTACTTAATAATACAAATGGAGTGATAGATAACCAGGTACAATGTACAATATTTTCCTTAGCAACTATGGCAATGAAGAGGCTGACACTGAACAGTCAGACTGCAAAACAGCCTCTTGTATATGAAATAAACAAGTGGTGGAATATTTTTAGAGAAACCACGTTATGTGAAAAAAGTACAGTTGCGTAAGAACTTACTGTAACAGTAGATCTTCAAGAAAAGCTCTTGTAGCAGGTAACACAATGAGGACTCTAGACAGCAGGACCCCACGGAAGACTTCAAGCTAGCAGTCTTTGGCAGGGACCTCCCCCGATATTACGTTTAGTATAAAGGGTGGGCGGTCCCCAGGGTCCCACAGTTCTCCCGCCAGAGACTCCGGCGTCGATGATGGAAAGTGAAAAGGAACACAGAACCGAGGCAAATATCGCAGAAGGCAACTGGAGTGTTGCCACTGCAAGCCATGTGCAGTAGCAAGTCCCTTGGGGGGAAGGTGGGCGGGAAGCCATACCTGCTGCAAGAGCTTCTCTCAAAGATCTACTGTTAAGGTAAGTTCTTGAGTAACTGTACTATCTTACTTTGAGAGTCAGCTCTTGCAACAGGTAACACAACTGAGTCCCAAGCAGTAATGGAGACCCAGACAGGAAATGGGAGGAGGAAACATATGAGAGCTAACTGCTCAAGAGAGGAGTCCCTGCAGAACCACGAGGCTGAAGCCTGCTCTGCGTCTGGAGGCAATGTCCAAGCCGTAGTGTCTTACAGTTGTATGGACAGAATTTCATGTGGCTGCTAAACAAATCTCCGCTGTAGAAAGCATTTCGAAGGGTGGCAAAAGACACTGCTATTCCTCTCGTAGAGTGACCCTTCACAGGGCCCCGCAACGGTTTGTCATACTTCTGGTAACAGAAAGTAATACAATTAACCAGACACTTTGAAAGATTTGTTTGGCCACCGGTGCTCCCCCGATCCTGAGGGCAAAGGAAACAAAAAGCTGATCTGCTTTCAAAACTCTTTTGTCCTAGAGAGGCAGAATCGCAAAATGCAATAAAAGTCCAAAGTGTGGAGAAGAGCCTCACCCCTGTTAGAGTAATCAGGATAATAAACAGGAATGTAGATGTCTTGATTAAGGGTCAACTCAGATACCACCTTCGGCAAAAAGTGAAAATTATGTGCCTACTGTAATTCTTGATCTTCTCCTGTATCTTCATCATTCATTACTACTGGGTGTAAGCTGGAGGCATGCACCTGCAAGGGAGTGTTTTATTTTGTTTGTTTGTTTTTTGGAGGGGAGGAGCCGGTGCCAATGGCACTACCCATGAGGCCCATGCACTACATGGCACATGCGGGTTGCTATTAGGCGCTGCAGGTTCCTCCTCCACCCCAGTTCTGTTCTGCTGGAGAGGAAAGAGAAAAGGGGGATAGAGAAAACCAAAGATGAGGCAACAGAGCTGAGTGATAGGAAAAGGAAAAGATATAAACTGAAAAAAGAATAAGCCGATCAGAGGACAAAGGGTATAGAACTTTTTCCTAACTGGCCTTAAGGCCCCAGCCCCTGGGTGGCAGTACAGGAAAGAAAGAGAGCAAAGAGAGAGAACAAAAGAGAGGAGAAGAAGAAGAAATAGGGGAAGAAGGGGGAAACCTCTGCCGTGATCAGCCAGAAGACCATTGGCTCATTTCAACCTTAAAACCCTGAGGGGAAAGAAGACACAATAGCAAGGATCCTGTCAACTTCAGGGACCACTGGACATATGTCTAAACAGATAACTTTTTTGATGGTCTTGGAAAATATAAAGCACAGCGAAGAGGTAACCCCACCCTAGATCCACATAAGGGATGAAAGTCCTGGAGTATGACCCTCTGGCTCAACACCTGAGAGTTAGTTTAAGGGGGAAACACCTCTTAAACAGGAGAGGACTCTGTCCAGAAATTACCCCGGTAAGAAAAGGGGGACAGTGTGAAAGGAAAAATGGAGGGAAGTCCCCACGGGTCCTCCCAGGGAATGTACTGACGAAGTCCCCACCTCTTTAAAAGCCTATAACGGCGATCCGTGCCACGACATATGAGGACCCCAAGTATACCCCACTGAGAACCCTGGGGAGTTCAAAGGTCAGGGAGAGGACCCTACTCGCCGCCCTCCAAGGTTGGGCGCTCTGTGACTTTTTAGAGAAGGAAACAGAGGGCCCTGAGGTTCCAGGGGAACACTGCCCCAACTGGCCTCGAAGAGGGGGAGGGTGAGTAGGGTGGCAACGCTCAGGAGCTGAGGTGTAAGAGGGAAAGGTGGGTGGGAATCAGTAATGAATGGTGAAGATACAAGAGAAGATCAAGAATTACGGTAGGTACCCTAATTTTCATATCTTCCCTTGTCAATCTTCACCATTCATTACTGCTGGGTGAGTACCAAGCCCCCCTGAAGGGGATCTGGCACTGCCCTGGGGGAACAGATTCCCTCAGCCTCCTGCGGGTAAGGTGCAAGAGGGGGCGACCCCATAGCCCTACTAGACCGTACATGGCCTAAGGCTGGTCAGGCTGAGGAGATCTCCCCGTGGCCGGGGGGACAGAAGAAAAAATTACTCACCTTAGTAATTATGTTTCTTCTAGTGGAGTCTTGCTGTATTCTGACAATTGCAGTTAGCCCCAGCCTTTAAACTGCCCCGGAGAACAAAGGGTTAACTTTTCTATGCATGGCATAGAATGTTCATCTCGAGCTCGGTTGAAGCCTCTGCCTGTTGTTATTCGAACTGCAACTGTCAGATCTTTTCGAGCAAAACTCACTAGGTGTTCTGAGTGGAAACTGTAAAATTTTTAACGAGACAACTGGCAGAAAAATAATGTTTTGGGTCCTCAAAGGAATACTCAAGTCAGGAAACCCAAAAACAAAAACCAATCAAATGAAATAACATTCCACCCAAAGAAAAAAAGAGGGTGTAAAAGGGGGCATCTCTAGGGTGCCAACACTGCGCCTGTCCACCCACATCCCAAAAATCTAGGTTCTGAGAGGGGAGGCGGGGGGGGAGGGGGTCAGAATACAGCAAGACTCCATTAGAAGAAACATAATTACTAAGGTGAGTAATTTTTTTCTTCAAATAACATGAAGTCTTGCTATATTCTGACTATTGCAGACTACCAAGCAGTACCTTCATGGAGGAGGAACAGAACCTACTTTGGAAATAGGCTCTGAAGTACTGCTGTGCCAAACCGAGCATCACTCCTAGCCTGGATATCCAGAGAGTAATGCTTGGTAAAAGTATGGACTGTTTTCCAGGTGGCTGCTTGACAAATTTCTAAAAGAGGGATATCCCTGGCAGCAGCCAGGGAAGCAGCTGTACTTCTTGTGGAATGAGCCCTCAGGCCTGAGGGTGGAGTTTAACCCAGTTTTTCATAGCAGAATTGTATACAAGAAACAATCCACCTGGCAACAGATCTCTTAGTGGCAGATTTGCCCTTCCCAACAAGTGCAGAACAACTGGAGGGAGTCAAACCTGTGACCCTTGGTACACTCTATGTAGTAGCTAAGGGCTCTTTTAACATCCAAATTGTGTAGCCTCCTCTCTCCCGAGGAAGAATGATCAGTGAAGAAAACAGAGAGATATAGACTGATTCAGGTGGATATCTGAAACCACTTTAGGCAAGAACTTTTTGTTAGTTCTAAGGACCACTTTATCTCTGTGAAAAGAGATGAAATCAGATTCCACTGACAGGGCTTGCAATTCACTGATACATCTAGCAGAAGCAATGGCTACCAAAAACACAGTTTTCCAAGTCAAGTACTTAAGCTCTGCTGAGGACAAAGGCTCAAAAGGGGGTTGCATAAGCTGAGCAATGCAAACATTAAGATCCCAAGCAGGAGCAGGATCCCTAAAGGAGGGATTGGTGTGAAGCAATCCCTTGCAAAACTTACAGAATACAGGATGGGATGACAGAGAGGAAGACTTGCCTACTGACAGGAAAGCAGAAACAGCTGCCAAGTGTACTTTGAGAGTAGCTAGTCTGAGACCTAGGCCATTGAGATGGACCAGATAATCCAGAACCGTAGGCAATTCAGCAGAGTCTGGAGAAATATTCTTCTTAGAACACCAAATGCTGAATCTTTTCCATTTGGAGTTGTAAGTCTTTCTGGTGGAAGGCTTTCGAGAAGCCCTAAGAATATCCAGAACCCCTTGGGAAAGATGCAGATCTGCAAACTCTAACTCTTCAAGAGCCAAGCCTTGAGATTGAGAGACTGAAGACTGGGGTACCAAATCCTTCCCTGAGAGGATGTTAACAGGTTGTAATTCCTGGGAAGAGACAGGGGAAGATGGACTGCTAGGGACAGCAACAAGGGATACCATGGCTGCCTGGCCCAGTCTGGAGCAATCAGAATCACTTTGCATGGTTGTGACCTTATCTTGACTAGCACTTTGAACAGGAGAGGGAAGGGGGGGAAGCATACAGAAATGTCCCTTCCCAGTTCAGAATCAGAGCATCCAGGGGGACTGAGCCCAAGGCTGGGGGTCTGCAACAAAAAAGAGGAAGTTGGGGACTGTCTGGGGCTGCAAAAAAGTCTGTCTCTGGAGTGCCCAATTTTGAGAAAATCACCTTCAACACCAGAGGATCTAGGGCCCATTCGTGATGGCCCTGGTATATTCTGCTCAGTGCATCTGCTAGAACATTGTCCTTTCCTGGAAGGTGAACTGCTATCAGAGAGGTTTGCAGGGAATAAATCAGGGACCACAACTTCATTGCTTCTGTGCACAAGGCTGTAGACCTAGTGCCTCCTTGCTTGTTGATGTACCTCATGGTGGTGGTGTCGTCTGTTCTGACCTGAACCACCTTGTTCTGTACTGATTTGGAAAAAGTTTGCAGTGCCAGAAACACTGCCCTGAGTTCCAAGAGACTGATGTGTAGAAGAGATTCCTGAGGCGACGACAGTCCCTGGGTGGTAAGTTCCCCCAAATGAGCTCCCCAGCCCAGCAGGGAAGCATCTGTGGTGAGGACCACTGAATGAGATTGAGTGGCAAATGGAACTCCTTGCCTCAAATTGTCCTGATCCTGCCACTATTGCAGGGCTTGGATCAGAGTTTGAGTCAATGGAATTAGTTTGGTAAGGGAATCATTTCTTTGGGACCAAAAAGCTCTTAAGTGGAATTGAATGTCCCTCATTTGGAATCTTGCGCCTTGGACCACTGCTGTTAAGCTGCCATGTGGCCCAATAGCTGAAGGAAGTGCCTTGCTGGTCGAGACAACTGAAAGCTGAATGAAGAGGCCAGCTCCATGAGAGCCCTTGCCCTGTCCAGGGGAAGGAAGGCTCTTCCTTTTACCATATCCAGCTCTGCCCCTATGAAGGTGAGGAGCTGCACTGGTTCGAGAACTGACTTTGGTAGGTTGAGAAGAAATACAAAAGTGAGCACTTGCTGGGTCACTTGCAGGTGTGACTTGACTTGGTCTGGGGACTGGCCACTATGAGCCAGTCGTCCAAATATGGAAAAATGGAAATCTTTATGTTCTTAGAAGGCAACAACTACTCTGAGGGACACTGTGAAGACCCTTGGGGCTGATGTTAGGCCAAAGGGCATTGCTCTGAACTGATAGTGTCCTGAGGGCAACTTGAACCTGAGGTACTTTCTGTGGGAGCACCTGATGGGAATGTGAAAGTAGGCATCTTTGAGGTCCAGGGAGGCTAGCCAGTCCCCTGGCCTTAAAGAGCCAAGGATAATTCCCAGAGTTATCATCTTAAACTTTGGCTTTAAAAGATGTTTGTTCAGGTATCTTAGGTCCAGGATGGGTCACTACTCGGCTGTCTTTTTGGGGGTTAGGAAGTACCTGGAGTGCAATCCTTTGCCCTTGTGTAGGGTAGGTACTCTCTCTATAGCTCTTAGAGCTAGAAGAGAAGAAACCTCAGCCTCTAGGGCAAGAGTTTCTGAGAGATTTGCAGGTGGAAAAGATCTGGCTCTCATCTTGGGAAATTTTTTGAAGCTGAGAACCAGACCCAGGCTTACTACTTCCAGGACCCACTTGTCTGATGTAAGAGACATCCAGTCCTGGACAAAGTAAACCAGCCTGCCCCTTACTGGGATAGGAGAATCGACCCGGGCAGACCCATCAAGGTGTCTGCTTGGCAGGGGCTTTAGGCTAAGGGGTGGATGCAGGCCTGCTCATCCCCCTTCTGCCTCTCCCTCTGAAGAACCCCCTCTGTGAAAAGGAAGAAGAGGCCTGTGCTTGGTAAAAAGGCCTTTGGAAAGGTGTGCCCCTGCCCCTGGACTGCTGCCTTTGAGGAGTTGCTTGCCTTTCCTTGGCCTGAGCACTCCTGTAAGTGGTCCTGTATTCATCCATTTTCTTCATGTAATTCTCTGTCTGCTCCCCAAACAGAGAATTACCCACTACAGGAAAATCCACGGCCTTAGCCTGGGTATCCTGTGACAGGCTAGTACATCTGAGCCAAGCCATTCTCTGAAGAGCCACAGATGTAGCCATGACTCTTGATGATACATCACTGGAGTCTACAGCAGCATGAAACTGAACTTTTGATGCCTTAATCCCATCCGCAGCCACCTCCTCCAGCTCCTTGGCAAGCTGGGGGGAAGCCTGTTTAGCCAGTGCCAGTACAGTGTCCCACCTGGACTTCTGGTACCTGGCTGCATAGGCCATATAATTAGCCTGCCTGAGTCTCAAGGATGATGCCATGTACTGCTTCTTTGCCATGGCATCAATCTTCCTGGAGTCCTTGTCTGGGGGGTGTGATGCCAAGGGAATGCTTGCCTTATCACAGGCAGCAGCCTGTACGACTCCAACATGGCTGCATTGCTGATAAAGTAACTCCGTATCTGAGCCTGAAAGAGTATACCTCTTGTCCATTCTTCTGCCCACAGGAGGTACGGAATTGGGAGACTTAAGAATTGTTTGTGTCTGTTTCCCAAAAGATTTGTAGAGGGGAATAGACAGTCTCCTGGACTCTGGGATGTCCATCATCTCTACATAGTCAGGCTCTTCCTGATCCGCCACTGCCTCCTCTACAGGAAGCTGGAGGGTATCAGCCACCTTTCCGTAAAACATGAAGTGTGAAAGGAACTCAGAAAGAATAGGAGGAGAAACACCTGAAGGTCTGTCTGGGGAGATGTCTGGGTCAATAGGCACATCCAGACTTTCACCATCACCATAATCACCTTCCAACTCTCCTTCCTCCTCAAACTCCGGTTTATAAAATTCTTCCAGGGTATAATCCGGAACCAGGGGAACCAACCAAGAGGAACTGCTGATATTCAGTGAAATCAGCAATGGAGGAAAGGTGGACTGAACGGTCCTCTTCCTCAGAAGAGGAAGCCGAGAAACTCGGGTGCTCAGAGTCCTCCTGCGGTGCTGGAGACAAGCAGAAGACCTGCTCGTCCATGGCTCTAACACACCTAGGGAAAGCTGTCGCAGTGGCCCTAAACATCTCCCAGGTTAAGGCCCCGTAGGGCCCACATGGCCAGGGAGAGGTGGTGGTGACTGTAGAGGGATTGGGGAAGAGTACATAACTGAAAGTGCCGAGCCTCTGCCAGGGCTCTGACATCTCACTGAAGATCCTCTAGCTCGAGGGGATCCGGGGGTCGACCCAGTGAGCGTACGCTGTAGATGTGAAAACATATCCTGGCTGAGCCCTGAGGAGGACTCTCCCTTGTGGTGCGACCTGGGTTGCATGGATCTAGAAGGGCAACCCTGAGCGCCGCCCACTAAGGGCACCTCCGAGGACGAGCGGGGCTCTGTACTCGACTCCTCCCCACCCCGCAGGGGAAGTGGAAAGGACCCCATGCTTCACCTTGGCCGCTCAACCTCTCAGACTCCGAGGCTGCCCTCTTCCTCGACCCCAGTGCTAAGAGGTCCCCAATCCCACAGGCCCCCGAAGGAAGCCGTGGAAGGAGAAGTCCCCATCCCAACCGAAGGAGCCAAAGCAGCACTAGACATGGCAGCTGCCTTGGCCTCCAAGGTCGAGACTGCCACACCACACCCTCTGGGACTGCTATCCACTGCGGGGTGCCCGACACTGGAGTTGGCAAGGGGCCTGCGGAGACCACAGACTCCGGGAAGCCCTGGAGACGAACACTGGGCCACCTGGTGTCATGTCCAGGGGGGCTCCCCAACCCTGGGGAGTCAGGTCATCAGTATGGATCAGCTAGCGAGCCATCCTCCTCCTCCGAAGAGGAGACCACACATACTGCTAGATTAGTGACCCCGGGAGCCTCAGAACTGACAGCACCTCGAACAGTGCCACCGCAGGACATGGCACTGCATACAGCGCCACCCCAAACCCCAGCATCACAAACAGTGCCGGGCGCAGCAGCTGAGGGCCGCAACACCAGGGGAGCCTGCACCTTTGAGGAGGTGACTGCCGTGGCAGTGCTCCCGACCCAGCTCCGCAGGGAACCAAGGCATTCCTCAGGCACCACAGAAGAAGCCTCCTTGACGGAAAGGCTGCAATCCTAGAAAGCTTCTTCCTTACCAGACCATACAGACCTGGGAGGGGACCCGGAGGCAGGGTCAAGCGATCTTGCCATGGTATCCCTTCGAACTACGCCATCCTCCGAAAGTTGGCGGGGCTCTGCCAACTTTAAACGTGCGGATTTCCAGAATGCAATGGTCCATGGAAAAACAAGCGTTGTAGTTGTTCATATCATGGTTGGGACCCAGGCAGCGCAGACTTACATCATGTCAGTCCGTCACAGAAAAATGCCGGCCACAGGAGCACTGACGCATAGGGGCACAGCCCACTTTGGATTTTCTCTTAGCCCCCGAACCAGACATTACGTGAAAAGAATCCAACAAAATTCACAGGAAAAAGACCCAGCGCAGTTGGAAATAATAATAAAAGGAACAGTCTTACGTATCCAACGGTATTGGGTGAAATCAGAACTGGGATGGAGAAGCAGCAAACAGTGTCAAACTATGGAACAGGCCTGATGACACAGCAAGCACTGAAACACGTGCAGTAGGTGCGACCTCAATGGTGGGAGAAACAGAACTGGGCTGGAGGAGGAGGAGCCTGCAGCACCTAATGGCCAACCCGCGTGCACTCATGTCGTGGCCTTATGGGTGTGCCATGGCGTCGGCTCCTCCCCCAAAAAAAAAGAAACCACTCCTGCATGAGTACACCTCCGGCACACCCAGCAGTAATAAATGGTGAAGACGACAAGGGAAGCTCTTAGGATAGGTCCTCAAGGCTACCCGGTCCTTGTGAAAAATTAAATAAGGCTCCTTACACATCAGGAACTGAAGCTTGGAAATTCTTCGAGCAGAGGTACAGTAATAGAAGCTAAAAATAACACTTTCTAAGAGAGGAAGCGAAGCTCACAATCCTCGGCTGGTTCAAAAGGGGGTAGTGTGAGCTTTTCCAGCACAAAAAGTAGGTCCCAGGGAGGGATGGGGTCTCTAGTGGTGGTCTTCAAATGAAGCTGAGCCACAGTTCTGCCCTGGACAGAGGTATGATAGGCAGAAATGGCCAACAGATGTACTTTAATGGAGGAGTAGCCCAATCCAGAGTCTGAGAGGGATAAGAGATACTCGAGGAACGAGTTCACTGGACAGGCCAAAGGATCTAGGCGGTGGGCAGAAGCCCAGAGGCAGAAGCGCTTCCACTTCATAGCATAAGTGGTTCTGGTGGGGGGCTTGCTAGCTGCCACCAGAACAGTGGCCACCTTGTCAGTGACTCCAAAGCACGACGTGGCTAGGTCCTCAGGAGCCATGCATGGAGATACAGTGACCAGAGGGTGGACCAGGGTCCCCTCGTCCTGAGAGACCAGGTGAGTGCTCAGAGGCAAAGGAACCAGTGGTTCAGCTGTCAACTGTTGCAACAGTGCAAACCAGATCTGTCGTGGCCACAAAGGGGTCACGAGGATCATCTGTGCTCCCTCTGCTTGCAGCTTGAGAAGCACCTTCTGAAGAAGTGAGAAGGGAGGGAATGCATAGAGGAACCTCCCACTCCAGGAGACGGACAACGCATCTCACTAGAAAACTCCATGCCCTGGATCTTGCAAGAAAAAATCGGGCAATTTTGCATTAATGGGGGAGGAAAAGAGGTCCAGCTCTGGCCTGCCCCATCTCTCGAACAGATCGTCGATAACTGGTTGCAGAAGGGCCCATTTGTGTGCTCTGGTCCGGGTCCTTCTGAGTGAGTCTGCCAGGGTGTTCTGTACCCTGGGGACGTGAACCGCGGAGCTATCCAGGCAGTGAGCAATGGCCCAGTTCCAGACCAACATGATTTCTCGGCAGAGGGGGTAAGAGTGTGTGCCCCCTTGCTTGTTGATGTAAAAGATCACTGCCATGTTGTCCGATTGAATCAGAAGGTGTCCCGGGCAGAGTGCCAAGCTCAGAGCTTGTAAGTCATACAAGACCGCCCTCATTTCCAGAATATTGATGTGGAGAGTTTCCTCAGTTTTTGACTAGATGCCCTGTGTCCAGTGAAAGTCCAGATGTGCTCCCCAGGCAATGCCCGAGGTATCCGACATCAGAACTTGGTGTGGAGTCATCCTCTGAAAGGGCATCCCCTCCGATAAGGAAGGGGATGTCATCCACCAGTCCAGTTCTTGGTGAACCGGTTTAGAAATGGAAACCATAAGATCCATGTCATCCCAACGTTAATCCCACTGGACTCTGAGAGTCCACTGAATTGTTCTCAAATGCAGTCTGGCAAGTGGGATGGTGACAATGGAGTTGGCCATATGGCCTAGGAGCCAGAGAATCGACCCGGCTGGGACCCTTGGGAGGGACGAGACCTGGTGGGCCAACCCCCAGAGATGGAGAGCCCTGTCTTCTGAGAGGAAGGCCTTCCCTCTGGTGGTGTTGAGCAGCGCTCTGATAAACTGGAGGGACTGGTATGAAATAACAGGGGACTTTGCCACACTGATAGTAATCCCTAGCTCTCCGAAAAAAGAACAGGTGGCCTGAATCTTGTGCTTCAGCTGTCCTCTGGACGGGGTCGTTAGGAGCCAATTGTCCAGCTAAGGAAAGACATAATGTCCCCCACCTTTGCAGGGCGGCTGCAACCACCGCCAGGCACTTGGCAAAAACCCTTGCTCAATGTGCTTACGCAACTGGATATGATATGATAATGCTTGTGTAACTTGAGTAACCTGAATTTTATGTGGTTTCTGCCTCTCTATCCGTGGGATTTACTTCCTGTAGGGGTACGATGCAAGGAACCCTATTGAGGGTTCCTTCCCCTACAGGTTAGGAAGAAGCCCACGGGTAAGAGAGGCTAGCCGCTGGAGGAGGAGGGGAGGATGGTGGGCAACGAAAACGAATCCTGAGGCCGTCCAGGAAAAGTGACGTATTTAAGCTCAATGGGGGAGTGACGTTGTTGCTCCGCCCATTGAACCTCGGGCTTAAAGTCCTCCCATTCAATGTGCTTACGCAACTGGATATGATATGGTAATGCTTGTGTAGGACTTCCGGTGACGTCACCATCCTGAATGGCTGCATAGGAGAGGAGCTCCAGCATAACCCACTCGATAAATCTCCCTAATCCAGTGAAGAAGTCTTGAAAGATACGAGGAGAAATCTGAAATAATGTCTGGGAGTAAAGATGTGGTGAAGTCGCGCCCGGGGAGGCATAGGGGGAGAGCGGATGCAACTGGATCCCAAAGACGGCCTACCTCTAGCCGCAGTGTATCCCCAGCAAGCAGCATGGCCGGAGACCAAGACCAAGATACAGACAGAGAATGTGAAAGGCTCTCTTGATCGCGATTCAAGACACTTCTGGCCAAAATAAGGGCGTTCCGGGCAGAAAACAAAAAAGAATTTTCTGCTTTGCAGACCAGGCTAATGGAGGTAGAGTAGAGATTGGAGCGCTCGGAAGAGGTAGCAGGAGAGATGGCTGAGGAGACCCAATGTCTTCACCAAGCTGTCGACTTTTTAGTTGACCAACACGAGGCATTCCATGAAAAAATTTTAGATTTGGAAGCTCGGTCCAGAAGGGAAAACTTCCGCATATATGGTCTCCCAGAGGACTCTGAAACGGGCAAGATGGAGGATTTTTTGACAGATTTACTTCAGGATGTCTTGGATCTCCCCCCAACATTTCAATTTAGAATTGAGAGAGCACACAGAGCCTTGATACGAAAACCCACAGACCAAACAGCCAAGCCACGTTCAATTGTTTTAAAATTTTCCAGTTACAGAGACAAGGAAATGATCCTGAGAACAGCTTGGTCTAAAAAAAATGTTTCATACAACACATCCAGGCTGCTGTTTGATAATGATTACCCTACAGAAATCATGAAAAAAAGGGTAGCATACACACCGATCCTGAAAGAGAATGGGATCCGCTTTCAGATGCCATATCCTGCAAAGTTACGTGTGTTCTGGAACACTGGCAATGAAATATATACAAGCCCTGAAGAGATTCTGCCGGAACTAAAGAAGAGAGGATGGAGTTTCCAGTCGACTGGTCCCACGCCACAGGAAAAGCATCCCCCCAGCTCGCAATGGCAGAGCTACACAAACAGACGAGGAGGTGCAAACAAACGGAGAGGTTATAAATCACTGCAGGAAATCAGGGAATACATCAGGAAAGTATACAACTCCCTCAAAGAAGTAGACCTGGAGAGTCAACAACTGAACACCTGAGCTGGACAAGCGATCTGCCTAAATGCAGGTGACCGATTCTTTTTGGCCCCGATGTGAATGGGGTAGATGGAGGGGCAGAGAGATGCTGAGATATCGATTTCTTCATTATATAATTTTAGTAAAGAAGGAAAAATAAAGGCAGCCTTTGTTTACATGCAGGCGTTACTCTGCCCTCAACTACGCTGGTGGGTGCAATTTATCATAGTGCATTTAGCCCAATAGTTTGCTGATGTGTTAAGTTACTTACAGCCCATAGCGCAAGTACAGTATGTTAATTTACAAGAATGGGTTAATCTTTCTTGTTTAATAACTGAACTCCTGTGCAGCTTTTTCAGTTGCTGCACTTTTGGGGCGGCCTTTAGGGAAAGCGATCATATTATTTTGTCTATGTATGTTTTCCCACAACGGGTGACGTTTCCTTTGCTCGACCCCGTTGTTTGGAGGGGTCGGGAAGGCCTGACCAATTTGTGGGTCACAATTCCTCCCTCAGGGTCCCAGCCCGAATATAGAACTGTGGTCCCTTCTTCTAGAGGAGTAGTTATCACACCCTCACTTTTTGGAAGTGCCATTGTAAATAGGTTTGAGGTGCTAAAATTTATTATAGTTAATTATGTTAATTTTGGAAATGTGCACACACTGTTTTTCATTCTCTTAACTAGATGCCTAGGGAATATAGCTGCACAGCATGAGACATGGTACAACGAAGTACAGAGACCTAAAATGTTTGAATGTAGAAGATGCTCCCCTGTCCTGGTACCTATAGTACAAGTCTGGACTCCTACTACAGAGTTTCAATCGACTCCAATCAGGTCAGCCTTATATATCGAGCCCCTGCTCGATGGCTAAAGTCTCCACAATCTGGGTATGTTCACATAATGTTAATGGGTTAAATAACCCAATAAAAAGGTATAGAGTTATTACCTCCCTTAAGAAGCTGAAACCCTCATTCCTGTTATTGCAGGAGATGCATTTAAACAAACAAGAGCATCAAAAACTTTCCAAATTTGAGTTTTCTACAATAGTAGCCTCGGTATTTGGGAAGGGGAAAAGAAGAGGCGCGGTGGTTATGGTTCCTAAAAAAATAATCCCTTCCGCTTAATGAATTCATATGTGGATTCTGGGGGAAGGCTTGCGATTGCGGTGGGACAGCTAGAGGGACAGGATATTACCCTGGCCTGCTTATATGTTCCCCTGGGGGCAGGGCCTGAAGTAAGAAAAACGCTGTTTCAGAAGATCATGGAGAGGAGTAAGTGGGTATTGATAATAGGTGGGGAACATAATTTGACTACCTCACAATTGGACACATCTAACATTAAACTCTATAAAAAAAATCTCCAGCACAGGGGCCAGTGCAAGCTTATCTCTCAGGAGCACAGCGGGTGGATGCCTGGAGATATCTTCACCCTAACAAGAGAGAATATAAGCATTTCTCGGCTACCCATAAAGTGTATACCCATATAGACTATATGCACGTATCTAAGGAATATTTATATAAAATACAAAGTTGTACACAGACACCCACTGTACTGTCTGACCACTCAATCCTAACACTTAATATGACATGGGAAAGGGAAAAAATCAATACCTTATGGAAATTTAATAATTTTCTTTTAAACATAAAAGACTTCAGAGAAATGATACAGCAGAAAATCAAACAGATTATCTCCGATAATAAGGTGCAGGGGACAAAGGAGGGAACACTATGGGACACCCTTAAAGTTGTCTTGAGGGGCGATATAATAAAACACACAGCACACTACAAAAAGCAGCAACAGCTGTGCCCAGATAAGCTCAAGCAACAGTTCCAAGACTTGTAGGCCCAGCATGCCGCAGGAGATTACGGGGTCTTTCTCCTCCTGCAAGCTACTAGAGAACAGATCCAGGGGATCTTAGATATTCGTATGGAACAAGTCCTACAATATATCAGACAAAAATATTATGGGGGTGGCCCCAGGACTACTCGTCTATTAGCTCACAGACTTAGACAACACAAGACCCGATCTAATATTATCCAAGTTAGAGATCCGAACTCAAAGAAGTTAGTTATTCTCCCTAAAGAGGTCGAACATGCCTTTCAGACTTTTTACAGTGCCCTATACAGAACAGAGAGAGGGGAGAACACCCAGGGAATTGAGGCTTTCCTGGAAGGTCTTGACCTCCCAGGGATATCAGAAGAACAGAAAGTTACTGGAAAAGCCAATCTCACCTGAAGAGTTGGGCCAAGCTGTTTCGGCCATAAAATCATATAAAAGCCCTGGCTCTGACGGACATACAGGTGATTTTTACAAGATATTTAGGAAAGATCTGTCCCCCAGTCTACTAGCGGCCTTTAGAAGTGCCCAAACAGGTGAATCAACCCTGGATTCCTGGCGGTATGCTTATATAACCAGCTTACCAAAACCAGATAAGGATATCACATCTTGTTCTTCGTACAGACCTACCTCTGTTCTCAATATAGATTATAAAATATTCACCTCTATACTTTCAAAAAGGTTTTAAACCTTTTTGCCGCAGATAATAGATTTGGATCAAACTGGTTTTGACCCAGGCTGCCAAACACAGGACAATATAAAAAGAACACTGCACTTGTTGCAGCAGGTGAAGAGTATGGGGTCCCCGTTTCTTCTGCTTTCTCTGGACGCAGAGAAGGCGTTCGATCGCATCAAATGGCCTTTTCTGTGGGCGGTGATGGGGAGAATTGGAATACCACAATCGGTTATCAAAATGATAAAATTAATGTATACAGACCCCAAAGCTTACATTAGGATAAAATGGTTCATTTTCCAGCCCTATCCCATTATCCCACGGCACTAGACAGGGATGTCCCTGTCCCACTTATTATTTGCAATATATTTAGAACCCCTAGCCCAAGCCTTAAGACAAGAAGAAAAAATTACTCACCTTAGTAATGTTGTTTCTTCTAATGGAGTCTTGCTGTATTCTGACAAATTGCAGTGAGGTCCAACCTTCGAACTGCCCCGGAGATGAAAGAGTTAACTTTCCACGACAGGCATGGAACACTGAGCTCGAGCTCGGTTGACACTCTGTCTGTTGCTGTTTGAACTCAAACCCTCAGATCTTTATGAGCTAAAACTCACTGAGTGTCCTGAGTGGAAGCTGTAAACCTACACTAGCCAATTGGCTACTAATATAAAATAAACAGATGTTTTGGTCCCAAAACAAAGACTCAAGTCAGGAAACCCAAAAAATGAAACAAACACAACACCCACTCACCCAAAGTAAAGGGGTTATAAATAAAAGGTGGGGCACCACTTGAGTGCCAACACTGGTACTGCCCACCCACATCCCAAAACAAAGGTTCTGAGAGGAAGGGGATGTCAGAATACAGCAAGACTCCATTAGAAGAAACAACATTACTAAGGTGAGTAATTTTTTCTTCAAACAACATGAAGTCTTGCTGTATTCTGACAAACTGCAGACTACCAAGCAGTACCTCCATGGAGGAGGGACAGAACCTACCTAGGAAATAGGCTCTGAAGCACTGCTGTGCCAAACCGAGCATCACTCCTAGCTTGGATGTCCAGAGAGTAATGTTTGGTAAAAGTGTGAACTGTTTTCCAGGTAGCTGATTGACATATCTCTAAGACAGGAATATTCCTGGCAGCAACCAGGGAAGCAGCTGTACCTCTGGTACAGTGAGCCCTCAGGCCTGAGGATGGAGTCCTGCCTAGTTTTTCATAGCAGAATTGAATGCAAGAGACAATCCACCTGGCAATGGATCTCTTAGTGGCAGGTTTTCCCTTACCAACCTCACCATAAGTGAGGAACAGTTGGAGGGAGTCAAACCTGTGACCCTTGGTACGCTCTATGTAGTAGCTAAGGGCCCTTTTCACATCCAAACTGTGCAGCCTCCTCTCTCCAGAGGAGGAATGTTCAGTGAAGAAAACAGGAAGAGACATAGACTGGTTAAGGTGGAAATCTGAAACCACTTTAGGCAAAAACTTCCTGTTAGTCCTGAGGACCACCTTATTTCTATGGAAAGAGATAAAATCAGGCTCCACTGACAGGGCTTGTAACTTGCTTATGCGCCTGGCAGAAGTGATGGCCACCAAGAAAACAGTTTTCCAAGTCAAGTACTTAAGCTCTGCTGAGGACACAGGCTCAAAATGGGGTTGCATGAGCTGAGCAATGCAAACATTAAGGTCCCAAACAGGGGCAGGGTCCCTGAATGGCAGATTAGTATGAAGCAATCCCTTGAAAAACTTAGAGAATACAGGATGAGCTGAAAGGGAAGAAGGCTTACCTGCTGAAAGGAAAGCAGAGACAGCTGCCAGATGCACTCTTAGTGTAGCTGGTCTGAGTCCCAAGCTATTAAGATGAACCATATAGTCAAGGACTGTGGGCAGGACAGCAGACTCTGGAGAAATATGTTTCCCAGAACACCATATGGAGAATCTTTTCCATTTGGAGTTGTAAGTGCTTCTGGTGGAAGGCTTCCTAGAAGCCTTTAGGATATCCATAACACCTTGAGAGAGGTGTAAATCAGCAAATTCTAACTCTTCAAGAGCCAGGCCTTGAGATTGAGAGATTTGAGATTCAAATACCAAACCCTCCCCTGAGCACAGGTCAACAGGTTGTAATTCCTGGGAAGAAACAGGGGAAGGTGGACCGCTAAGGACAACAGGAGAGGGTACCAGGGATGTCTGGCCCAGTCTGGAGCAATCAGAATCACCTTGCAGGGTTGAGACCTGATTTTGACTAACACCTTGAACAGGAGAGGGAAGGGGGGAAAAGCATACAGGAACTTCCCTTCCCAATTGAGAACTAGGGCATCCAGGGGAACTGAGCCCAATATCTGGGACCTGCAGCAAAGGGAAGCAGTGATTGTCTGGGGCTGCAAAAGATCTATCTGTGGGGTGCCCCATCTGGAGAAAATCACCTTCAAAACCAGGGGATCCAGGGACCATTCGTGATGACCCTGAGATATCCTGCTGAGAGCATCTGCCAGGACATTGTCCTTGCCTGGGAGGTGTACTGCTGTAAAAGAGATGTTCAGGGAATAGGCCAGAGACCACAACTTCATCGCTTCTGTGCACAAGGCCGTAGACCGAGTGCCCCCTTGCTTGTTGATATACCACATTGTGGTGGTATTGTCTGTCCTGATCTGAACTGCTTTGTTGTGAACAGACTTGGAAAAAGCCTGAAGTGCTAGAAACACTGCTCTGAGTTCTAATAGATTGATGTGAAGCAGAGATTCCTGTGGAGACCACAACCCTTGGGTGGTCAGGTCTCCCAAGTGAGCCCCCCCTCAAGAGGGAGGCATCTGTAGTAAGGATTAGAGAGTGAGACTGAGTGACAAAAGGAACTCCCTGTCTTAGATTGTCCTGATCCTGCCACCACTGCAATGCCTGGATCAGGGTTCGAGTCACTGGGATCAGTTTGGTCAGAGGATCCTTTTTCTGAGACCAAAAGGCTGTCAAGTGGAACTGAATGTCCCTCATCTGAAATCTTGCTCCCTGCACCACTGCTGTAGAAGCAGCCATGTGCCCCAGGAGCTGTAGAAAATGCCTTGCCGGTCGAGACACCTGGAGGGCAAATGAAAAGGCCAGAGAAATAAGGGTCCTTGCCCTGTCCAGGGGAAGGAAGGCTCTTGCATTTACTGTATCTAGCTCTGCGCCTATGAAGGTGAGAAGCAGTACAGGCTCTAAAACTGACTTTGAGAGATTCAGAAGGAAACCTAGAGAAGTAAGCAGTTGCTGAGTTATCTGTAGGTATAACTTGACTTGGTCTGGAGACTGGCCTACTATGAGCCAGTCGTCCAGGTATGGGAAGATGGAAATCCTTTTCCTTCTTAGGAAGGCAACTACTACTGCCAGGCATTTTGTGAACATCCTTGGAGCAGAGGTTAGGCCGAAGGGCATTGCTCTGAATTGGTAGTGGCCTGAGGGCAGCTCGAACCTGAGGTATTTTCGATGGGAGCTTCTGATGAGAATATGGAAATAGGCATCCTTGAGGTCCAGGGAGACTAGCCAGTCCCCTGGTCTTAGAGAGAGTGGAATTCTTCCCAGAGTCACCATTTTGAACTTTGGCTTTAAAAGGTGCTTGTTTAGATATCTGAGATCCAGGATGGGCCGCCATTCTCCTGTCTTTTTGGAGGTGAGGAAGTACCTGGAGAACAATCCTTTCCCTTTGTGTAGGGGTGGAACCATTTCTATAGCTCTGAGAGCCAAGAGGGAAGAGACCTCTGCCTCTAGGGCAAGTGCCTCTGAAGGATTTGCAGGTGGAAAGGATCTAGTTCTCATCTTTGGAAATTTTTTGAAGCTGAGAACCAGTCCCTGGCTTACTACTTCCAGGACCCATTTGTCTGATGTTAAAGACATCCAGTCCTGGACAAAGTAAGCCAGCCTGCCCCCTACTGGTAGCGGAGAATCGGCCCTGGCAAACCCATCAGGGTGCCTGTTTGGCAGGGGCTTTAGGCTGAGGGAGGAAACAGGCCTGCTTGTACCCGTCTGCCTCTCCCTCTAAAGAACCCCCTATGAGCAAAAGCAGAAGAGGAGGCCTGGGCTTGGTAGAAAGGCCTATGAAAAGGCCTGCCCCTGCCCCTGGGATGCTGCCTCTGAGGAGTGGCTTGCCTTTCCTTGGCCTAAGCACTCCTGTAGGTGGTCATGTACTCATCCATTTTCTTCATGTAGTTCTCTGTTTGCTCCCCAAACAGAGAATTACCCACAACAGGAAGATCCATGGCCTTGGTCTGGGTATCCTGAGACAGACTAGTACATCTGAGCCAAGCCATCCTACGAAGGGCCACAGATGTAGCCATGACTCTAGATGAAACATCATTGGCGTTCACTGCAGCATGGAATTGCACCTTGGATGCCTCAATACCATCCGCAGTTACCTGCTCCAGCTCCTTGGCAACCTGGCCAGGGACCTTTTTAGCTAAGGCCATTATAGTGTCCCATCTAGATTTCTGATATCTAGCTGTATAGGCCATATAATTGGCCTGCCTGAGTCCCAAGGATGCTGCCATGTACTGTTTCTTTGTCATGGCATCAATCCTCCTGGAGTCCTTATCTGGAGGGTGTGAAGCCAAGGGTATATTTGCCTTATCACAGGCTGCAGCCGGCACTACCCCAACATGGCTGCATTGCTGGGTAAGGAACTCCGTACCTGGGCCTGACAGAGTATACCTCTTATCCATTCTCTTATCCACAGGAGGTATAGAATTAGGAGTCTTTAAAATTGTTATTGTCTGTTTCCCAAAGGACTTATGAAGGGGAACAGACAGCCTCATGGACTCTGGGATATCCATCATTTCAACATAGTCAGGCTCCTCCTGGTCATCCACAGCTTCTTCCATAGGAAGCTGGAGAGTTTCAGCCACTTTCTTGTAAAACATGAAATGGGAAGGGGACTCGGAAAGCCTAGGAGAAGACACTCCTGAAGGTCTGTCTGGGGAGATGTCCAGGTCAATGGGCACATCCAGACTTTCATAATCACATTCACCTTCCTCCTACTCTCCTTCCTCCTCCTCCGGTTCATAAAATTCCTCTAAATCATAATCTGGAACCGGTGGAACCAACCGAACCGAGCGCCTTCCTAACGGTAGCCGGGTTCGGTCGGAACCGATAGCGACTCGAACAATTTTATCGCTTTCATTATTTCATCAGCGGTCGGAGAAAGAACATTTGGATCTGCACCGGCTGATTTATCCCTTCTTGTTTCTTTAACCGAACCGACTCCTCGGAATCGGTTCTCCTTTTGCCCGAAGAAGTTTCGCCCTAGTCAGAGGGCACTCCTTCTGGTTCGGTTGGAACCGAACCGGGCTGGCCATCCGGGTCAGCGGACTTTTTGGCCTCCCTTTCCCTGAGCCTACCAACTCTTTTTTCCAGGGTAGCTGCAGGAAAATTTTTACAAATCTGGCAGTCTGAATCGAGGTGGTCAAACCCCAGACAATAAACACAGGTGGTATGGGGATCAGCCTTATCAAAGACTTCCCCACACACACTACAGTGTTGAAACCCAGTGGGCCAGGTTTTTCTTTTGGGTTTCTCAGACATGGCCAGTCCTAACCAAAAACTTACCCTTTTTTGGGCAATCCACCAGGCAAGACACCCTTATCGGTTCCTGACTGTGTTACAGGTCGCGGAAAAAAACGTAATAAAATCCATTTTTTTAGAACCGATAAGAACCGGTAACCATACTCTAAAAGCAGAAATAAAGATTTTAAAACAACCTGATCGGTTCAAACCGAACCGATCCCACGTTTACAAGTTCCACACAGAATAATAACAAAAATAAACCTATCTAGTACTCACGAATACCACAGACAGAGACTGAACCAATAGGTTACGGTTTAAATTCGATCGAAAACCGAGAAAAACGGTACTTTAACCGACAAATTGAACTGAGCAAAGGAGAAATCTCCGGAGCGACTGTTCAGTGAGGCGGAGTAAAGAATCTGACGGTTTGAGTTCAAACAGCAACAGACAGAGTCTCAACCGAGCTCGAGCTCAGCGTTCCATGCCTGGCATGGAAAGTTAACTCTTTCATCTCCGGGGCAGTTCGAACGCTGGACCTCACTGCAATTTGTCACAATACAGCAAGACTTCATGTTCTTTGAAGTAAGACTAACGGGGGTGGAGATTGAATCAGAAACTCATAAACTGGCCTTATACGCAGACTACCTCTTAATATACATGACTGACCCTGAGGCTTCCCTTCCCCACCTTTGGGATATATTAAAAATATTTGGAGAACTATCAGGATATAGAATTAATCTTTCTAAGACAGAAGTCCTGGCCTTGAATTTTAATCCAGCAGTAAGAATGAGAAGTAATTTTAGTTTTCGATGGGACCTGAAAAGTATTAAATACCTGGGAGTACAGATTGGTCTATCACATACTGACCTTTTTTCTCTGAATTACACCCCTTTTATAACTAAAACATGTGCCGAATTAGAAAAATGGAGAGCTCTCCCTTTGTCCCTACATCAGAGAATAGAATCTATTAGGATGGTGGTTCTTCCCCGTTTTCTTTACCTGGCTCAGACCCTTCCGATACAGATACCAGAAGAAAAAATTACTCACTTTAGTAATGTTGTTTCTTCTAATGGAGTCTTGCTGTATTCTGACATATGCAGTGATGTCCAACCTTTGAACTCTCCTGGAGATGAAAGAGTTAACTTTCCATGCCAGGCATGGAACGCTGAGCTCGAGCTTGGTTGAGACTCTGTCTGTTGCTGTTTGAACTCAAACCGTCAGATCTTTACGAGCTATACTCACTGGATGTCCTGTGTGGAAACTGTAAACTTACACTAGCCAACTGGCTACTAAATATAATAAAAAGATTTTTTGGTCCCAAAGCAAAGACTCAATTCAGGAAACCAAAAAACTAAAACAAAACACAACACCCACACACCCAAAGTAAAGGGGTGAGAAAAGAAGGGTTGGGGGCATCTCCCGAGTACCAACACTGCTGCTGCCCACCCACATCCCAAACACCAGGTTCTGAGAGAGGAGGTGGGGGGGAGGTCAGAATACAGCAAGACTCCATTAGAAGAAACAACATTACTAAGGTGAGTAATTTTTTCTTCAAACAACATGAAGTCTTGCTGTATTCTGACATATGCAGACTACCAAGCAGTACCTCCATGGAGGAGGGACAGAACCTACTTTGGAAATAGGCTCTGAAGCACTGCTGTGCCAAACCGAGCATCACTCCTAGCCTGGATATCCAGAGAGTAATGCTTGGTAAAAGTATGTACTGTTTTCCAGGTGGCTGCTTGACAAATCTCTAAGATAGGAATATCCTGGCAGCAGCCAGGAAGCAGCTGTACCTCTGGTAGAGTGAGCCCTCAGGCCTGAGGGTGGGATCCTACCCAGTTTTTCATAGCAAAATTGAATGCAAGAGACAATCCACCTGGCAATAGATCTCTTAGTGGCAGGTTTTCCCTTACCAACCTCACCATAAGTGAGGAACAGTTGGGGAGTCAAACCTGTGACCCTTGGTGCGCTCTATGTAGTAGTTAAGGGCCCTTTTCACATCCAAACTGTGCAGCCTCCTCTCCCTAGAGGAGGAATGGTCAGTGAAGGAAACAGGAAGAGACAGACTGGTTAAGGTGGAAATCTGAAACCACCTTAGGCAAAAACTTCCTATTAGTCCTGAGGACCACCTTATCTCTATGGAAAGAGATAAGATCAGGCTCCACTGACAGGGCCTGTAACTCACTTATGCATCTGGCAGAAGTGACGGCCACCAAGAAAACAGTTTTCCAAGTCAAGTACTTAAGCTCTGCTGAGGACAAAGGCTCAAGGGGTTGCATAAGCTGGAGCAATGCAAACATTAAGGTCCCAAGTAGGGGCAGGGTCCCTGAAGGAGGATTGGTATGCAGCAATCCCTTTGAAAATTTAGAAAATACAGGATGAGCTGAAAGGAAGAATGCTTGCCTGCTGAAAGGAAGGCAGAGACAGCTGCCAGATGCACTCTTAGTGTAGCTGGTCTGAGTCCCAAGCTATTGAGATGAACCATATAGTCAAGGACTGTGGGCAGGCCAGCAGACTCTGGAGAAATATGCTTCCCAGAGCACCATATAGTAAATCTTTTCCACTTGGAATTGTAAGTGTTTCTGGTGGAAGGCTTTCGAGAAGCCTTTAAGATATCCAGAACACCTTGAGAGAGGTGCAAATCAGCAAACTCTAACTCTTCAAGAGCCAAGCCTTGAGATTGAGAGATCTGAGATTCGGATACCAAACCTTCCCCTGAGAACATGTTGACAGGTTGTAATTCCTGGGAAGAGACAGGGGAAGGTGGACTGCTGAGGACAACAAGAGAGGGTACCAGGGCTGTCTGGCCCAGTCTGGAGCAATC
Organism: Neoceratodus forsteri; assembly: GCA_016271365.2. Lineage (NCBI taxonomy): Eukaryota > Metazoa > Chordata > Ceratodontiformes > Ceratodontidae > Neoceratodus > Neoceratodus forsteri. Next base: position 209,017,762 of record JADMNL010000028.1, read on the forward strand.
AGAATCACCTTGCAGGGTTGAGACCTGATTTTGACTAACACCTTGAACAGGAGAGGGAAGGGGGGAAAAGCATACAGGAACTTCCCTTCCCAATTGAGAACTAGGGCACCCAAGGGGACTGAGCCCAACACTGGGGGCCTGCAGCAAAAGAGAGGAAGTTGGTGGTTGTCTGGGGCTGCAAAAAGATCTATCTGTGGGGTGCCCCATCTGGAGAAGATCACCTTCAAAATCAGGGGATCCAGAGACCATTAGTGATGGCCCTGAGATATCCTGCTGAGAGCATCTGCCAGGACATTGTCCTTCCCTGGGAGGTGCACTGCTGTAAGAGAGGCGTTCAGGGAATAGGCCAGAGACCACAACTTCATTGCCTCTGTGCACAAGGCCGTAGACCGAGTGCCCCCTTGTTTGTTGATATACCACATTGTGGTGGTATTGTCTGTCCTGATCTGAACTACTTTGTTCTGAAAAGACTTGGAAAAAGCTTGAAATGCTAGAAACACTGCTCTGGGTTCTAATAGATTGATGTGAAGCAGAGATTCTTGAGGAGACCACAACCCTTGGGTGGCCAGGTCCCCCAAGTGGGCTCCTCACCCCAAGAGGGAGGCATCTGTAGTAAGGATTAGAGAATGAGACTGAGTGACAAAAGGAACTCCCCCTCTTAGATTGTCCTGATCCTACCACCGCTGCAATGCCTGGATCAGGGTTCGAGTCACTGGGATTAGTTTGGTCAGAGGATCGTTTTTCTGAGACCAGAAGGCTCTCAAGTGGAACTGAATGTCCCTCATCTGAAATCTTGCTCCCTGAACCACTGCTGTAGAGGCAGCCATGTGTCCCAGGAGCTGCAGAAAATGCCTTGCTGGTCGAGACACCTGGAGGGTGAATGAAGAGGCCAGTGAGATAAGGGTCCTTGCCCTGTCCAGGGGAAGGAAGGCTCTTGCCTTTACTGTATCCAGCTCTGCCCCTATGAAGGTGAGGAGCTGCACAGGCTCTAGAACTGACTTTGAAAGATTCAGAAGGAAACCTAGAGAAGTGAGCAGTTGCTGAGTTATCTGTAGGTGTGACTTGACTTGGTCTGGAGACTGGCCTACTATGAGCCAGTCGTCCAGATATGGAAAGATGGAGATCTTTTTTCTCCTTAGGAAGGCAACCACTACTGCCAGGCATTTTGTGAACACCCTTGGAGCAGAAGTTAGGCCGAAGGGCATTGCTCTGAATTGATAACGGCCTGAGGGCAGCTTGAACCTGAGGTACTTTCGGTGGGAGCTTTTGATGAGAATATGGAAATAGGCATCCTTGAGGTCCAGGGAAACTAGCCAGTCCCTTGGCCTTAGAGAGGGTAGAATTCTTCCCAGAGTCACCATTTTGAACTTTGGCTTTAAAAGGTGCTTGTTTAAATATCTGAGATCCAGGATGGGCTGCCATTCTCCTGTCTTTTTGGGGGTTAGGAAGTACCTGGAGTACTATCCTTTTCCCTTGTGTAGGGGTGCAACCCTCTCTATGACTCTCAGAGCCAAGAGGGAAGAGACCTCTGTCTCTAGGGCAAGTGCCTCTGAAGGACTTGCAGGTGGAAAGGATCTGGTTCTCATCTTTGGAAATTTTTTGAAGCTGAGAACCAGTCCCTGGCTTACTACTTCAAGGACCCATTTGTCTGATGTTAAAGACATCCAGTCCTGGACAAAGTAAGCCAGCCTGCCCCCTACAGGTGGTGGAGAATCGTCCCTGGCAAACCCATCAGGGTGCCTGTTTGGCAGGAGCTTTAGGCTGAGGGGTGGAAGCAGGCCTGCTTGTACCCCGTCTGCCTCTCCCTCTGAAGAACCCCCTATGAGCATAAGCAGAAGAGGAGGCCTGGGCTTGGTAGAAAGGCCTATGAAAAGGCCTACCCCTGCCCCTGGAATGCTGCCTCTGGGGAGTGGCTTGCCTTTCCTTGGCCTGAGCACTCCTATAGGTGGTCCTGTATTCATCCATTTTCTTCATGTAGTTCTCTGTTTGCTCCCCAAAGAGAGAATTACCCACAACAGGAAAATCCATGGCCTTGGTCTGGGTATCCTCAGACAGGCTAGTACATCTGAGCCTAGCCATCCTACGAAGGGCCACAGATGTAGCCATGACTCTAGATGAAACATCATTGGAGTCCACTGCAGCATGGAACTGCACCTTGATGCCTCAATACCATCCGCAGCCACCTGCTCCAGCTCCTTGGCAGCTGGCCGGGGACCTGTTTAGCTAAAGCTATTACAGTGTCCCATCTAGATTTCTGATATCTAGCTATATAGGCCATATAATTAGCCTGCCTGAGTCCCAAGGATGCTGCCATGTACTGTTTCTTTGCCATGGCATCAATCCTCCTGGAGTCCTTATCTGGGGGGTGTGAAGCCAAGGGTATATTTGCCTTATCACAGGCTGCAGCCTGCAGTACCCCAACATGGCTGCATTGCTGGGTAAGGAACTCCATATCTGAGCCTGAGAGAGTATACCTCTTGTCCATTCTCTTGTCCACAGGAGGTATAGAATTAGGAGTCCTTAAAATTGTTATTGTCTGTTTCCCAAAGGACTTATGAAGGGGAATAGACAGCCTCCTGGACTCTGGGATATCCATCATCTCTACATAGTCAGGCTCCTCCTGATCATCTACAGCTTCTTTCATAGGAAGCTGAAGAGTTTCAGCCACTTTTTTGTACAACATAAAATGGGAAGGGGACTCAGAAAGCCTAGGAGGAGAAACCCCTGAAGGTCTGTCTGGAGAGATGTCCGGGTCAATGGGCACATCCAGACTTTCGTAATCACCATCACTATCCTCATACTCTCCTTTCTCCTCCTCCGGTTCATAAAAATCTTCTAAATTATAATCCCGAACCGGGGGAACCGACCGAACCGAACCCCTTCCCAATGGTGCCGGTTCGGTCGGAACCGGGGTTAGCGATTGAACGATCCTTATCGCTTTGGCTATTTCATCAGCAGTCGGAGAAAGAAGTTGTGGATCCGCACCGGCTGATTTATCCCTTCTTTTTCTTTTAACTGGAACCGACTCCTCAGACTCAGTTCTCCTTTTGCCTGAAGAAGTTTCGCCCTGGTCAGAGGGCACTCCTTCTGGTTCGGTTGGAACCGAACCGGGCTGGCCATCCAGGTCAGCGGACTTCTTGGCCTCCCTTTCCCTGAGCCTACCAACTCTCTTTTCCAGGGTAGCTGCAGGAAAATTCTTGCAAATCTGGCAGTCTGAATCGAGGTGGTCAAACTGCAGACAATAAACACAGGTGGGTGGGGTCAGCCTTAGCAAAGGCTTCCCCACACACACTACAATGTTGAAACCCAGTGGGCTGGGTTTTCTTTGGGTTTTCATCATGGCCAGTCCTAACAAAACTTACCCTTTTTTCAGCAATCCGCCAGGCAAGACACCCTTATCGGTTCCTGACCGTGTTATTGGAGTGTGGAAAAAGAATGAAATCTGCTTTTTTTAGAACCGATAAAGACCGGTTACCACACTCTAAAAGTAGAATAAACTTTTTGAACAAACCTGATCGGTTCAAACCGAACCGAACCCACGTTTACAAGTTCCACACAGAAGAACAAGAAAATAAACCTTTCTAGTACTCACGATACCACAGACAGAGACTGAACCGACAGGTTAACGGGTTCAATTCGGTCGAAAACCAAGGAAAATGGCACTTTAACCGACAAACTTGAACCGAGCAAAGGAGAAATCTCCGGAGCAACTGTTCAGTGAGTCGGAGTAAAGAATCTGACGGTTTGAGTTCAAACAGCAGCAGACAGAGTCTCAACCGAGCTCGAGCTCAGCGTTCCATGCCTGGCATGGAAAGTTAACTCTTTCATCTCCGGGGCAGTTCAAAGTTTGGACATCACTGCATATGTCAGAATACAGCAAGACTTCATGTTGCTTGAAGTATTTTATAGGACACTGCAAAGAAAAATATCAGCCTATATTTGGGCAAACCAAAGACCAAGGATTAACCTCTGATATTACAGCTTTCTAAACAGCAAGGGGGGATGTCCCTACCTAATTTTAAGTTATATCATCTAGCTTCCCAGATTAGAATACCTCTATATTGGTTCGATACGAACTACACAGCTAGACGGAAGTTGGTAGAGGGACGGGAAAAGGAACTTGGGGACGTCAGCTACACCTTACTCTCTTTCCCCTCAGAAATAAAAATAGAGAGAATACATAACTCATATACTCAATCCACATTGAAGTGTTGGCAAAAAGTACTAACATCTCAGGAATTTACAGGTTGGAGACCCGCCATGCTCTCCTTGCCTTACACAGGTGCTTTTGTTCCAGCTAAGATAGATAAGGGATATCTTAAATGGCAAAGACAGGGTCTGCATTTAGTATATCATTTTATGCCCCAGGGTACAATTCTGTAATTAACGGATTTAGTCCAAAAACATGGCATCCCATACACGGACAGGTTCAGATATTTCCAGACTAGGGATTACCTCAGCTCCCTTGGGGTGGTGAAATGGAGAGACTTTTCCCTCCCCGGACTCCTGGAGATTTTCATTGGGGCGATACATAATAGGCCAGTCCCCCCTCATATAATTTCAGCTCTTTACAAAGGTCTGCAATCCCTGAAAGACAACTCATTAAATAAAATCAGGCTAGCATGGGAAAAGGATTTGGGGTTAGAGGTGTCCTCACCACAATGGGAAAGACATTTAAAGACAATGCAGAAGGGTATCTGCCCTGGACATTCGAAGGAGTTTGCCTGGAAATTGTCAGTAAGGTATTTCAGGGCACCCACAGTGGTTCAGATATATAGCTCTTTTAAAGGAGCGGAGTGTTGGAGGCAATGTGGATTTACCCCAGCTACATTGAGTCACTTATTTTGGTCCTGCAAGGTACTTCAACCCTTTCTTTCCCGCTTTCAAGAAGCCCTTCAACAAATAATTTCCCCTAACATAAACTTTGACACTCACTTCTTTCTTTTTGGGGAGTGTCCGGAGGAGCTCATAGATGCTCCAAAAAATAAATTTATTAATTTGGCTACCCTTGCAGCCAAAAAACTATCACTAAAAAATGGTTGTCCCCTTTGTCTCCCACTCTGGATCAATGGCATCAAATAATGATAGATATTTACAAGATGGAGAGATTACAGCCATATTAAATAAATCCCAAACTGGCTTTAAGAATGTCTGGAGAAGATAGGTAATGTATATTGTACCTGTACGAGTTGATTTTGGACCATGAGTCAGGCCCTTGTTTCTTTGTTAAATACAGAAAGAGGGAACTAACTGAAATATTTCATATGTATTTTAGCATTGTTCTGGGCAACAAATGAAATAAGATAGAGTACATAGTATATGTGCACTCCTCTGTTTTTAAGCTATTTAAGCTTTCTTTTTCTTTTCTCCTTTAATGTTAACACTATATAATTTTGTTTATATGTAAATATTACAATGTATACTGTCATGGAAAATAAAGATTGAAAGTTTAAAAAAAAAAAGATAATGCTTGTGTAACTTGAATTTTATGTGGCTTTCTGCCTCTCTATCCGTGGGATATACCTCCTGTAGGGGTACGACGCAAGAAACCCTAGTGAGGATTCCCCTCCCTACAGGTGCCGGAAATGAATGAGTCGGCTAAAGGTAGGTTAGGAAGAAGCCCAAAAAGAATACCTGAACTGTGAAGCATCGAAGAGAGAAGTGATTAATGAATTCAGTGAGAAGGGCTAACTTCCAGAGAAGAGGGGAAAGCCAGGCCACCATCTGCCTCCTCCAACAGCAGAACATAACTAGCTAAGAAGAAAATTACTAATTCTAACTAATATTATGATCATTGGCACAGAGGAGAGGAAAACCCCCTTTGAGGAGGAAACCTCTGGGGATCCAAGGCCTAGGTCACCTTCCCTTCAGGCTGACGACGTTCGAATTGAGGATGTATATTTTTAGAAAGAAAGGGTTCAGTAACCAGAGGGATACGAGTAGTGAGGATGATGATGGAATATGGAAGATTCCTAAAAGAAAGCACAGATCGAAGATGGAAGAAGAGGCTGCGCGCAGGTCGAATGCGAATATGAGGCAAAATTAATACTGATGATGATGATGATCGCTGCAGGAAGTCAGCAGGATGATGAGGAAGCATAAGATCGATAATAGGTATGATTAATTGAGTGAGGCGAGGAAGTAGAAATTGAGGTCGATAAGGCATGATTATGCGATGTGAACATTTAGGTCCTGTTGTGGTCAATGAGTAACATCGGAGTCAAAGATGGAATGCTCGAGGGAATGATGGAACTAGATAGACCTTGCTGGAATTAAGGAGGGTATGCTTGAGTAGTCAATGTGAGATAGTAGATCTGGAAACAAGGATGGGAGGGAGTAAATCCATTTATGAGTCAGAGCAGCAAGGGGTATCCAGATGTGCTCATGAGGCTATTCCAGATGAGTCAATGAGGAGATCAATAATATTGTAGACTGGCTTGATGGAGCGATGCATTTAATAGAGCTATGCCAGTAAGCAGACACTGAGGTTGAAGAGGCATTCTTGATTGTGCAATGTAAGCGATTAGACCCTGGACGATTAGACCCTGAGGTTGTAGTGGATGAGGTAGAACGGTATTGAATGATAGGAATTTTAGAGTAAGCGATGTAAATGGATGAGCTTTGAAGTAATGCGGAGTGCAAGATGACTGGATTCATGAACTCAATATGACTGGATTTATGAACTTGATGGATTCGGCAGCAGGGCCGCAGCCGATAGGTGGCATAGGAATTATGATAGGTATGCCCAAAAAGAATGCCGAGAGCAGGCCAAGAGTGGAGAGAAGCTTGGATAGCCAGAAGTGAACTGGAAGAGGAGGAGGAGATGGGAAGGAACCGAAAATGAACTGGCACGAAGGAAGTACACCAATGAGGCACCTTGAAAGGAGGTAGAGTCCGAGGCCAAGAAGGGAGATCCGGAACCAGAGGCAATTCAGGGAAAGTGATTGAGGATCAAAACTGGATGAGGTACAATGAGGAGTGAGCAAAATTGGACAAAGTATGATGATGAGTAAAGAGAAGAGTGAAGGTAAGCTTATTATGACTGAATCCTGAAGAGTAGTTGTGAAACTGGAAGAAGAGGAGACGGGAAGGGACGGGAACAGAACTTGAATGAAGGAATCAGGTACCAGGGAGCGAGATGAACAATGATACTCTTCAAGAGGAGACGGACGCAGAGGCCAAGAAGGCATATCGGGAACCAAAGGATCTGTGAACCAGAGGGCAAGCACAGGACGGCAATCAAGGGGAGCCAAATCTGATGATGCACAATGAGGAGGGAAGCCATGAGGGAAAGAACTACACATGGTCAGAATGAGAATGAGTACTAGGCTGAGGAAGGGAACTGGAATGGATGAGGTAATGATGAGGGATTGACTGCCATGAAGGCAGGTACTGGAAAGTGAGGTATGAAATGACCAGGACAGTACGGAGGTCAATAGGGTAGCATAGGACCCAGCCGATGCAGGAGGAGAACTGCACTGGGGCGAGTCGAATTAGGCGCTATACGATCCAGAATAGGCATGGCCAGACGGAGCAATGGAACAGTGCAGACTTGGCAGCAAACCATGCAAAGGCAGACCTAGAGAGGTAGTGAACAAGATGAGCATGTCGAGGCCAAGCATCATGGAGCCAAGGGGCTAAGGAAATGAAGGATCTGCAACAGTGGACAACACAGAGCAAGTAGACTCCGTGAAGGAGGAAAGCTTCGGAAGGGGGCATGAGGGCGAGCTGAACAAGGGGACACAAAGGGCCGGTTCGATGGAAGATCGGATGGATTCAGCCACGGATGGCCCAAGGACAGGATCGGCAGTGCAACAAACAGAGAAAGCGTAGCACAAGTAGAAAAAAGCCAGCACTGGATGGAATTCTGGATGGCGGAGAGTGTCAAGAGTAGCGAAGAGAGGGAGCAGCAGAAAGGCATGCCGAAGTAGGAGTGGTCGATGGGGAAATTGAGGTAGGAAAGAACAAAGGTCAGAGGTGAGTGAAGTAGATTAGCAAGGGATGATCAAGCCAAATGGCTGCTTAGGGAACAAGGGCCGGACAAAGCAGAACTACAGGGTAGTGTCTCAAAGTGGAGTGGGGGGGGAGAGAAGGCGAAACATCAGAAGCACCATATACACAGAGGGCAACGAACAGCATGAGGAGCAGTCCACTAGGTGAGAGACGGGAGACCAGGAAGGGTGATACTGTCAGGGCAGGAGTAGACAGATTCCCTAGGGAGACTAGCACTGAGGATAACACAGAAGGATGCAGCTGGTAGCATTAAACAGACAGACCTTGAAGTAAGAAGGAGCGAATGAGGGGAGGTAGACAAGAGTGAGTCAATGAAAACGATGATTGGAGCATGAGAGCATCAGTTCAAATGGGCCATTCAGGAAAAAGGAAACTGAAGATGAACAGGAAAGATAGCGGACAGCTGTCAGCTGGCTCATAGCAAAGGGCTACGGACAAGAAGGCAAGGCCTGGAACGGAGAGATGCCGAATCGAGGTGACTAAGGAAGATGAATGCGGACGATAATGAGCCCTGCATGAAAATAGTTGGTAGATTAGGGAGCAGTGGACTTAATAGGAGGTGGCCCAAAGAAATCACAAATGCAGGTCAGAATGAGACAGCCAAGGCATACCGATGGAGCAGAGGAAGATACGAGCAGATCGAGGGAATGTATCAGGGACCAGCACGGCCGTGACCGAATATCGAAGCGATCTGAATTAGCATGGATAAGAGGCGGCAAAGGAGTCATGACAGGCATGCCTGAAAATAAATATTGAATGCAGGCCACGATGAGAATGAGACCCCGAAGGTGGCAATATGGCGAGACGGATGAGGAATGACAGGAGATCGGCGGCGAGGGTAAGCAGGAATCAATGGAGAATGAAGAATCCGGGGCAGTAAAGGGCTAGAGAAGAGCAGTGATGGTCCAGGGGTAGCAGGCATAAGTTGATTAATAAGCAAGCCGCTTGGATGTGCACTGGAAAACAGCAATACCTGGATGCAAAGGCTTGATCGGAAATGTGATGCCCTCAGGGCAAATGTAGTTTCCACAGAAGGACCCGCAAAACTTCGAAATGGAGGTGGAAAAGAGATTGGAGAAGCCAACGGAAGTAGGACAAATCCGAAACTTCAGGTGCGCCATATAAATGAAGACAAGAGAGGAAATGAAGGAAGAGGGAAACCTGTTCCATGAAATAGATAAGCTGGAAAAATCAAAAGAAAAGAACCGATTCGCATATGGCATGGCTCAGAGGTGATCTAATGAACCATATGAAAATGACCTCCTTTCCACCTCAAAGACAGCACAAGAGAACATAAACTGAATACGACTTTCCCTAGAATCAGCCATATCAGACTACAGTGCATGCCATGGTAAGCCGACCCTGGAAGGAGCTGAAACTAAAAGTGTGGCCACGGGTGCACATAGCCCAGCTAGTACTGTACAGGACTTCCTACAACAGGGACAGTATATCACACTAGAACAAGAAAGCAGGTAACTAAATATACTGTCTGTTGAAAATGGATATTTATGATGTTGAAGGATCAGAGAATGCACAAGAATCACAGCTACTGCACTGCCAGCACTGGTCCAAACTGGTACATTCACCATATCCTGAAATGTAGTAAAATAGTGCCTCATTTTAGAGCAGCTGTGCTATGATGTACAGCAGAGTACCATTAGAGTTAAAAGTATACTGTAATACCATGGACAGCTTAAGAAGCTTTGAAGCCAGTTTGAGAGAAAGCCATGTACTATACAATGCAGAGTTCAATGTGTCAGAGCTGAGAGGTCTGCGAGTTGGGCACAGAAATAAGACGGTAGCATGGATGGAGGAGAAATGAAGAGCAGGAGCGGACTGGGACACAGCACGGGACAGAGCTCCAAAGGATGCCTCATAAGGCAATGGGTTCAAGCCCAGCTGGGCGGGAGACAGCACTCACCTGAAGCGCTGGCACAGAACAGAGCAACGAGAGGGAAAGGAATGCCCCAACAGAAAGAAACCAGATGGAGGATTGTTATTCTTGTTTTTCACCACCTGGATCCACTATCATAGCCCCTCTGATCAGGTGTTGCCCCCCCCCCGTTGAAAGCCGAAATGGCTCCCCTAGACAGAGGTAGACGAGAGCAAGAAACACAATCCCCCACATACCACAGCAAGAATCTAAAGAAAAATTACAGAAAGGCAGCTTGCACAGAGTTACAGTGGCCGCCCCGGGCGTGCTCAAAGCGGGAGGACAATCGGGTATGGTGCAGCATGAGGTCTGCTGAAAAGGCATACCACTGCCAAAAGAGGTCCCAGGTGCACTCATCCAGCAGAAGACACCCGCAGGCAGAATGAGCACAGTGGGAACAGGCGAAAGAGCTGCAAACAAGCGGCAGGGGAGGCCCCTTAAATGCGTATCCAGCACGAGGCAAAGCAGTGCAACTGAAAAGAGAAGCGATGACCAGTGGCTCACAAAATGAGCAGGGATTGGTGAGCAAGGGAGGAGGGAAGGAAAACTGAGTCAGGCAGGAGAAGGATGCTGAAATGCCACAAGGGCATACGGTGAGGAGGCAGCCGGAGGTGAATAACAAGGAACGTCGGAGAGCAGAAACATCTGACCTAGCCTCCGGCTGCAACGAAAACGAATCCTGAGGGCGTCCAGGAAAAGTGACGAATTTAAGCTCAATGGGGGAGTGATGTTGTTGCTCCGCCCTCTGAACCTCAGGCTTAAAGCCCTCCCAATGCCGACGAGAGGCCGAAGGGAGGCACTTTCAACTGGTAATGTCTTCCCTAAAACTCGAACAGGAGAAATCTCCTGTGTGGTTTCGCCACCAGTATGTGGAGGTACGTGTCCTGCATCTCTAAAGATGCTAACCAGTCCCCTTGATGGATTAATGGCATGATCCCCTGAAGGGTGACCATCCAGAACTGCTTGTATTCTACAGACTGGTTGAGGCTGCTGAGGTCCAGAATAGGGAGCAGGTCCCTGGTCTTTTTGGGGACCTGGAAGAAGTGAGAATAGAAGTCTGTGCCGCTCTGAGATGGAGGTGCAGGTTCTATGGCCCTTTTTATGAGGAGTGCCTGGATCACTGCTCAAATGAGCTCTGCATGCACCTGGAAGCCGCAGGAGGGGAGGGGGACCTGTCCAGTGGCTTTTGAAGGAACTTGATCGAGTGTCCCTTGTCGATGAGCTGTAGGACCCACTGGTCGGAGGTGATCTCACACCACCCTCTGATGCAGAGAGAAAAATGGCCTCTGATCACTTCCCCAGTCTCCGAGAGGAGAGGGGGTGGGTCCTGCAAGAAGCCAGGTGGTTGTGGAAGGGTGGTCTGGGCTGATTTAGCTGCCCTGGAGGCGGGCCCTTGGACATTAGTTTCTCTTGCTGCTGCTGTTGCTGAAAATGAGGTTGTTGCCCCTCTTCCTCGAAAGCAAGGTTTTACGAAAGGGCCTCTGCTCTGGTTTGTACATAGAATGTACCAACCTAATGGCTTTGCCCGAGTCCTGCAACTTGGTGATTGTCTGCTCTGAGTCCTCACCAAAGAGAACAGAGCCATGGAATGGTGCTTCCAGGATATTTGTCTGTATGTCCTGGGTGAAGCCGGAGACCCTAAGCCACAAATGCCACCAGACACACCCACCTGTGGCCACGGCCCATGCTGCCATGCCCGCTGAATTATAAGCTGATCGGAAGATATGTGTACCTATGTCCAAGCCTGTCTGCATCAGCTTTTCGAGCTATGATTTCTGTGGGCAGTCCGCGAGCTCCTTGATTATGTTGAGTCCCTGCTCCCACAGTGCATTCTGAAATTGCACCATGTGAGTCAGAAAGTTCAGAGTCATAATGATGCAGGCGAAGGAAGAATAGACCTTCTGCCCCACGGAGTCCAGCTGCTTAGATTCCTTATCAGAAGGCTGGGTACCAAGGTGCCTCAGCTGCTATGACCTGTCGTGGGTGGCCAAAATGACCACTGAATCAGTCAGTGGCTGCTCCCCAAAAAAGGCTTTTCTTTTGGGGCCCTATAAAGGTGATCTGCCTTTTTGGTATGGACAGGCTAATGGGGGCGTTTCCAGGCTGCCTTGGTGACATCCGTGAAGGTGTCAACCAGGGCAAAATAACCACTGGCTTAGGATCTTTTTGACATAGATACTTTGCTAGTCTGAGCCTTTCTGGGTCCAAGTCCTCTGTTTCCCAACCCAGATTTTCTTGTATGTGTCGCATGATCTTCATAAAGGAGGGCTCATTGGGTGGAGACTTAGGGGTACCTCTAGGGTCTGGGGGGGGTAGGTCCCTGACAGATGACTGGTCCGAGGAATAAGGGTTGTAGGACCGGCCCGAGTCTGTCAAAGAAGAGGAGGACTTGGATCTGGTACATTTGCGTTTTGGTCTACCATGGTCAGGAGAGCCTGAGGAACTTGGGCTTCTTGACCTGGACCTATGGCCTCGCTTGCGGGGAGCCTTTCCCTTGTTTTTGCCCGCAGGAGGAGTGGGCTCCTTCCCAGTGTCCTTCTCTACAGGTGGAACAGGAGGAGAGGGTGGAGGGGCCCCCGCACCAGCTGGGGGGACCTCAGTCTGCAGTAGTTTAGGCAGCAACAAGTCTGTACGTATTGTCTCCCACCAATACCCAAACAGGTCTTTCACCTGAGACAGGTAGAGCCTAGGATCTGTGTCCGGTGTCAGACCTGACGTCGAGCAAGCACCCTGATCCGGCCGAGAACTGTCTGGTGATGGCGGGCAGAAGGCGACACTGGGGCAGTCACGTTGGACCCGCCGGTAGTGGGCGACGCCTGGCTTGAGGCTGTTGTACGCTGGCCCTGGGAAGGGCTGAGTCCTGACCGTTCATCAAATGGGTGGCAGGGGCGAGACCAGTTACTCCAGGGACTGTGTTGTCTGTGTCGAAGAGCGGGTTACCGGTGGTGCGACATTGGTCGCCTGGTGTCGGTGGGGTCCACCACCCGATGAAAGATAGGTTGATGAACGTTTGTCCGACGACAGTTTGGATGTGGTCAATGAACACTTATCCAGCGACGATTTGGGTGTCCTTGGAGGCTGACCTCCCGGAGGAGTGCCCCGATGCCTTAAGACCGTTCTAGGCGTCAGCGCCTGACACTGAGGCCGACTGGGAGTGGCTGGACATCGGCTTGGGAAGTTTGGTATGCCAGTCTGTAGACTGAGCAAGTGGGCAAATTTTAAAAGGCTGCAGGGCTGAGCCTTAATCCTGGCCTTTCTCTCCCGATGCCCGTACCACGGCAGGGGGTTTTAAAACTGTTAGCCGGGAGGGCGACCGGGTCACCTGGGAGGTAGAGTCAGAACTGCCCCGGGATGCGGAGTGGGAATCGGATGGAAGGGATTTGAAGGGAGATCTCCCCTTTTCCTTCTCCTTCCTTTTCTCCTTATGCTTCCCCAACTTATGGTGGGAAGAACTTCTCTCGTGAGAGGACTCTCTCTGCATGGCTGCCAGGCGTTGTTCGGTCAAGTAGGCTTGAAAAGTCTTCAGGCGGCAGATCCGAGTCCTGCTGTTGAATTTTTGGCAGTGCTGGGTGTCGTGGTCTGGGCCTAGGCACAGCAAGTAGGCAAAATGGCTGTCCCTAGAGGGGATCTGTTTGCCGCAGGCACACTTCAAGGAGTGCCTTTCTATACAGGATGTCAGCAAAGATGACATACAGGAGTTTGAAACAAGAAAAAGCAAACTTTTTTGATGAAAAGTAAGGAAAAACAGACCAAAGGGCAGATACAACATGGTGGTCGAACTAGCGAGAGATGATCCATGGAGTCGATGAATGCGAGTTGGCGCGGGAAAAGAACTGAGGGACGCTGGGGATCGCCCACCCTTTATACTATACGTACGCCAAGGGCTGATGCTGCGAGCAGTCCCACCAAGACTGCTAGCTAGAGGTTTTCTGTGGGGTCCTACCGGCTACAGTCCTTATTGTGTTACCTGCTGCAAGAGCTGTCTCTCGAAGTAAGATCTACTGTTTACATTGGACGAAACAGATGATGACATACAGGAGTCTTCATGGAGAGAAATTCAGGAAAACCTGCCTCCATTGATGAGATTAGACTGAATCTCCATCTTCATGAAGGAAATAATTTACATTTTATCCCAGCAAGTGCAAGAAGGGGGGAAGGTAGAAGGGGGTAATTTAAGTTTATCAAGGATGTTGCAAATTAATAAATGTTGTATTTGGGGAGGGTTATCAAGTCATAAAATGTTTTGACCTCAACTACATTAGATACAGCTTTTATTGGTGGAATTGATTTATAATAAGGATATACTTTATAAAAATTTAAGGACAGTTTACTACATATACAAACTGAAACTATCTGTATTCAGTCTTAAGATGTAATAACACCAATAAAATATTCTTAAAAAAAAAAAAAGGAACTGGCTCTGAGATCTCTAAACTGTTGAAGAAATCATCATCACCACCTTAAGAAATAATGAAGTCGGGGTCTAAATGATCCCCTTCTACACCATCTTCGGAAGGGAGTAGAGTGGTTGTGGTCACAGGCCCAATAACCCAGCATGTGGCAATGACAGAACAGGTGGCACTGGCCCCAACCCTGGCCTCAACGGATGAGGGACCTGTGCCACAGACAGCCGGATCTGACACAGGATCCTATACCAGAAAGGTTACCGGCACCGTGCACCCATACAGCACTGAACCCTGCACTAGGCCAGGCCCTGAAAGGCCCCAACCTGGCACTAACAACCACACTGGCACCAAAGTGACTGGTGATGGCACTGTGGCCAGCCCTGTCACTGCACGGGACAAGAGGTGGGCCACATGTGTGACAGACATTGGTGGTGCTGACCTAGCAAGGACCCAAAGGCTGTTGCCAGGCACGAACACACTACCCAGTCTGGCAGCCCTGTCTGCGATACAGTTTCTGCTGACCCGGAATTGCCAGGGATCAGCTCCATTAGCGGTGTCACTTGAGCCAGATGCTGTACCCACTGCTCCATAAGGGCTGCCCACCAGAGACTTCATTTAAAAACAGAGGGGAGTTCCAGCCCAAGGTACCTATCCCCCAGAAACAGAGGCCCTTGCTGTCACTGATGGTAACAGTGAGGACCTCTGACTCAGGGAAACTGAGTATCTCGCACCAGATCTCACAGAGGGCAACCACGATCAGTGCTGGTTCTTTCCTTTCCTACAGGAAGAGGAACAGCCAATGCTATATGGTGCTTGGACCCTGATGCAGAGCGTGTGCGGGATTGGGACCGCTTTTTTGTGTGCTTAAGGAAGGGCTGTCTTCACTTTGGAAAATTGGACTGCATGTCATCAGAACCCTTCCCCAAAGGGGAAAGGGGACATGACACGGCTCCGTTGCCTGCCTAGCCCACCTGTCTAGGCTCCTTACTGTTTTCCATGGTTTTCGACTGTTAATGCTTGGTAGGGCTAAAAGAAAACTATGATAACCTTGTGACAAATACAGTAATCTGACACAAAAATAACAAACTCTAGTTTTAAACACTAAAATCAAGAAGAAATGAAAATTATGTACCTACTGTAATTCTTGATCTTCCTGTGTATCTTCACCATTCATCACTGGTGGATATAAGCCGGAGGTGCTGTACCCAGCGGGAGCATTTTTTTTTCCAAGGGGAAGGAGTCAGCTCCTGGGGCGGTGCCACCCTCGAGGCCAACGTCTTACATGGTGCTCGAGGGCTGGCCAGTAACCGACGCCTCCTCCTCCTCCTCCACCTCAGTTCTGCATGCTGGAGAGTGGAAGAAGAGACAGAGGAAAGAAAAGGGCAGAGCAAGGGAGCCCAAGAGACAGCCAAAAGGAAAAGATATAAACAGAAAAAGAAATAAAGTTGGCCAGAGGACAGAGGAGAAAACCTAGGGGTCGGGGATGGGCCCCAATCTCTGGGTGGAAAGAGAGAGAGAGAGAGAGAGAGAGAGGGAGAGGGAGGGAGGAGAGAGAGAGAGAAGAGAGAGAGAGAGAGAGAGAGAGATTGGATAAAGGAAGATGAGGATTGAAAGGATAGAGAGGGGAGGAGTTGAGAGACCCTACGACACCATAACAAGGGCCAACAGCCTTCTTGAGGATCAGGGAGAGAGAGAGATGCACTGCTGCCTCAAGACGGCCCCTAGCTTGAGAGCTGTTACTACAATTTTTCCTTTAAATAAAAATTGCAAGATTACATTGTGGGTTTCACAGCCCGGTACCCTGGGGCAGCGATAGGCCCTCTGTGCCATTTACAATGCTCTGTAAGGTTTCAGAAGAGATCATAACTCTAGCTGAGCAGCCAGCCAGCCAATCCATTCCCACTTCCTAGTCTGCCCACTCTGCCACCGCACTCCTCCGTATAGTGACGTTTAGCCAGGGATGGCGGGGATCATTCTAGGTATATGTGGCTAATTTTCTGAATATTTACACACTTAGACTGCGTTTATTAGGAAAATGAAAGCCACTGCTCAACTAGGGAACCTTATTAGTCAAGTGGTGGCTTTCATTTTCTTAACGAGCAGTCTAAGTGCGAAATCGTCTGAAAAATTAGCGTCCATATACTTCATGGGGCACATCTCTGTGCTTTCCCTGGCTAAACATCATGATACGGAGGAGCACGGGGGTGGTGTGGAGCGGGCAGACTAGGAAGTGGGAAGGGATCGGCTGGGTGGCAGCTCAGCCAGAGTTACGATCCCTTCCCAAATCTTACAGAGCATTTTAAAAATTTTACTGTTGGCACAGAGGGGCTATCGCTGCCCCAGGGTAGTGGGCTGTGAAGCCCAAAGTCTCAGTAAGGGGAACTTACACCTTTACTTTAAGGAGTACCCCACACTCCTTGGCTGGATTAGCAGGCAAGGTAGGCCACACTGGGCACCAGTCCAGCAGAGCAGGCTTTTTCAGGTGCCAAGCCTAAAGATGCCTTCTCCCTGGAAAGAGATGGAGGTGTGGTAAGAGTCTCCCACCCCACCCCCGAGCTTGAACTCCAGGTTGGGAAGAGAGAGAAACACCCAGGGACAGGATCCCCTCAGACTCCAGCCTCCTAGTTAAAGTCCAAGAAGACCAGTATCCTTGAGGAGGACAAGAGGCATGATGTCACAGGACAGACCCTGTATAGATCAAGAGGGGATCCTGTCCCAAGAATCCCCCCCCCCCCCGAGGAACAGCGGGGAGGAGTTATGAACCCACAGGAAAAGCGAGAGTGGGAGTCCCAAAGGGCCCTCACAGCCTTCTGTACCCCAACAGGGATCCTCCCCACATGAAAACTGAATTGGTCAGGCAGAGCTAGGAAAGGTCCAGGCCAAGTCAAGGGCGAATCCTCATCAGGGTGCCGAAAAGAAGGTCCAGGGGAGTCCCAGAGATAAAGAGAAGGGCTAGGATCCCTACTTGCCCTCCCCCACAGGAGGGTCCTCTGTCACTTCACTGAAGGAGCAGAGGGCCCGGAGGTACCAGTGGGACTCTGCCCACAATTGGCCTCAATGGGGGGGAGGGAAAGCAGGGAGGAGGCATCGCCAAGAGACTGAGGCCCAAGAGGGGATGGAGAGCGGGAAGCAGCGATGAATGGTGAAGATACACAGGAAGATCAAGAATTATGATAGGTACGTAATTATCATATCGTCCCTGTGTCAATCTTCACCATTCATCACTGGTGGGTGAGTACCAAGCCCCCAGAAGGGGACCTGGCACCTCCCTGAGGGACACAGTCCCTCAGCCCTCTGTGGGGGAACACAGAGGAAGGGGACCCTCATTGGCCAGTTAGGCTTGTGACTGGTCGGGGAAAGACAGAGTCACCCTTTGCCTGGGGAAGGAAGTCACCCTTGAAGTTCCTACCTCACCCTTCGGGAGAAAAGGCGAGTCCCCTGGAAGAAGGAGGCAAGCACCCTTCGCCGGGCCATGTCTGTCAACCTTGAAAGGCGAAGCCACGCTGTCCTCCTGATGCACACTGCAGTCCCCACTAGCCTGGATGCCACCTCACTGGAATCAAAAGACGCCCTTGGCTGGTGCCTCTCAAGCTCCAAGCCTCGTGCAGAAAATGCCTCTGAATCAGGCAGTGATGCAAGCACTTGGCTTAGCATCGACCACAGGCGCCTGTTGTAGGCAGCATGATGGGCCTGATGCAAAGCTATGCATAACATCAAGCGCACTGAGAATAAAACTCTCCTCCCCTATCGGTCAAACTCTGCAGAGTCTGCCTCTAGTGGTCAGCTGTGCCTCAGGCTTCTATGCCTGGTAGCGGTGTCCAGGAGACTCACTCCTGAAGTAGGGTGAGGCAAAGCTCCCTGGGGTGTGCAATACCTATGCTGGCAGTCCACTGGGGCTAAGGAAGGGACAGATAGACGCTGCCAGGTGTGGTACGACACTTCCTGTAATGGAACCGGCCAGACAGGGACCACGAAGTGGTCATCATTAAACTCACTCAGGAAGGAGTGCATCACCCGCTCAGGATTGTGTCCTGCCACCCTGGAGATGTGGAGCTCGTTGGCCAACCCGGAAAGGAAATGCTGATAGGAGGTTTGATCAGCATCCGAGTATAGGTGACCAGAAGGATCCTCTTCCTTGTCAGAGGAAGATGAGGAGGCCGACAAGTCTGAAGACTCAGAGTCCGGCTGCTGCTGGGGCAACAAGTGAAAGATCTGCTCGTCCATGGCTCTTATATATCTGGGAAAGGCAGCAGCAGTGGCCCTGATCTGTTCCCAGGTAAGGGGCCCCGAAGGACCCAAATCACCTGGGAAATGAGGGAGGGAAGGAGACAGAGGAAAGGGGGAGACACATCTCAGAGGTTGAGAGCGAGACTGCACAGGTGATCCAGCACCAGGGAAGGAACCACCAGACTGTACAGTTACTGGCCACTCAGCCAGACTAAAGCGGTCAGGACTGAGGCCCGAAGGGGAACCCCACCCCCCTGTGAGGCAACAGGGGCCGCACAGGTCTAGATGGATGGCCCCCCTAACCTCACACAAGGCCTCCCCCGCAGTTGACAAGGGAGAGAAGGAAGGCTCAGCACTGCGGCTCTTCCTTGAGCCCCAGGGAAGGCCGCTGCCCCTTGCCTCGCCCCCTCACCCCCACCGACTCCGAGAGTGACCTCTTCCTCGTTCCCAATCGCAGAGACTCTTCCACTCACACGGGCCCCACAGGGGAGGTAGCAGGAGTGGGAGCCCCCTTCCTGGTCCCAGGAGACCGAACGTCTCCGGAAACGGTGCCAGCCAAGGCTCCGGAGCCTGGAGTCTCAATTCCCCCAGGACGACAGTCACTTTCAACAACTGGTGGCCCCTCAGTGCCGCTAGCGGCTCCAGAGGGACTCTGGGCACCACGAATGGTGCCAGAGCAGGGGCCGACTGCAACAGTCACACCCGAAGGAAGAGGGGATTGGGAGCGTGCTGAGGTACAGGGAATAGTAGTTGGGCAGCCAATCTAGGTCACCCTCCTGATCATCCTCTTCCAAGGAAGAGAAAATCAACAGAGGCCACTCTCAGTGCTCTTCTACCCGGGTGGCCCCCTTTTGCCTGACACCCCGATGGTGAAACACGGAAAATGACCACTACAACGACAGTCGCTGTAATGGTCCGTTTCTGTGTTTTGCTTTCCCCCAGTGTCCTGCCTCCTCCCCGGACCAACTCAGACCTGGAGTTGAGAATCCTAAAGTCTGGGGGGTGCAGGGGGGCACAGCCACCCACAGAAAATACTGGGGGCTTGGGCGGCACAATACCTGCATCAGTACTGTGCCGTCGCTGTGCGGCTGGTCGACAGATTTACTGTCAACCAAACTTGGTGCTTCCCTCCTACCCACGGCGCTGCAAGTGTCAGTGTGAGTAGGTCCAGTACCGCCTGCGGCGCCAAGCTGATCATCAGAGCCATGAATAGCTCCAGGATCCAGGGCAACAGCAACGGGCAGTGCTAAGGGAACCAGTGAGCCGGGCCCAGCAAGCGTAGACCACTGCACCGGGGGAGCCTGCACCTCTGAGGAGGTGACTGCCAGAATGGTACTCCTGGCCTGATCCCTGGAAGAACCAGACCGTGCCTCCAGCACCATGGTAGAGGCCTCCACCCTGGTAACGCTTGATGAGGCAAAGGCCCCCTCATCCCCAGTTTGTATAGAACCAGGAGGGGACTTGGAGGAAGGAACAAGAAACCTGCTTCTGGCGTCCCAAATGCGACGCTGTCCTCCGAAGGTCGTCGGAGCATGGCCGACCTTAAATGCACAGCATTCAAGAACGTGGTGCTCCATGGAGAAACAGGCATGCAGTTGTCCATATCATGGTTTGGACAAAGGTGGGTAAGACAGCGATCATGTCAGTCCAAGACAGAAATTTGCAAGACGCAGGGACGCCGATGCATAGCAGGTTGGCCCGCCTCAGAAAATTTCTTATTGTCCTCCTTCAAACTCGACATGACGCGTGGTCAAAATAATAATAACAGAAAACAGACTCGCTGCCGAAACAGAAAGAAAATGGAATGATCTTACCGGTTTGAAGATCAGAAACGGCGCAGAGTAATGGTGGTGATGGCAGAACTGATGGTGACGGTGTTGAGTAGGAGTAGGCCAGGAGTAGGTGGCAACGGTGTTTCTTCTTTTCCTGCTGCATGTGAGGTAGCCGCACACTCAACAGCAGGAGATGCAGAACTGAGGTGAAGGAGGAGTCGGCATCAGTTACTGGCCAACCCTCAAGCGCCACGACATCGGCCTCGAGGGCAGTGCCACCCCCAGTGCCGATTCCTCCTCCTTAGAAAAAAAAATGCTCCCACTGGGTAGTGCGCCTCCAGCTTATACCCACCAGTGATGTATGGTAAAGGCTGACACAGGGAAGATCTGAATGCTGTTGTCATATAGATGTGAAGTGCTGACTGGACGAGCAAAGTACTGATGCGTACTTGATGGCGGGAAAAAAGGAACTGAGGCTGTAGAGGGCTGGTGCAAATGTAAACAGGCAGCCGTGTGCACTCACTCATGCAGCTGTTTATGTGCGCTGCTTACTTCGGTGCCAGACCTCTGAAAATTTCAATCTCCTTCAGGATCTTAGCACTTCCGCCTCTGACCCACCAGTGGGTACCAATGATGAAGACTGATTCTTGGAAGATATTTGGTTCCCATAGCACTCAACCCAGAAAAGCTTTACTGGCAACATCATACAATTGCAAGAGCATTGGCAAACCATAAACTAGTACAATATATAAAAGAATCAAACATCAACAAAATAAGGAACAGTTCACATTCTACTTACTAAAGTACAATAACATATTTTTTCCAAGCAGGAATAGTCCACAAAAACTAAACATTCTTGTTGAACAGGCAATTTAAAACTAAAACTAAATACAG
This sequence comes from Neoceratodus forsteri, assembly GCA_016271365.2. Classification (NCBI taxonomy): domain Eukaryota; kingdom Metazoa; phylum Chordata; order Ceratodontiformes; family Ceratodontidae; genus Neoceratodus; species Neoceratodus forsteri. The sequence continues at coordinate 209,039,007 of JADMNL010000028.1, forward strand.
TTCTGGAGACCCCATCTCCGCAAAGACATAGACAGGGTGGAGGCTGTCCAGAGGAGGGCAACCAAAATGGTGCAGCGTCTGCACCAGAAGACATATGAAGACAGACTAGAGGAGCTTAAGATGTATAGCCTCGAGGAAAGGAGGGAGAGGGGGGACATGACAGAAACTTTCAAATGCCTAAAGGGAATCGACAAAGTACAAGAGGATAGCATCGTTCAAAAAAAGAGATGTGCAAGAACAAGGGGGCACAATTTGAAGATAGAGGGGGACGGCTCAGACGTAATGTGAGGAAGTATTTCTTCACAGAGAGGGCTGCAGATGCATGGTACAGCCTTCTTGAGAAGGTCATAGAGTCAAAAACAGTGGGTGAATTCAAGAATGCATGGGACAGACATAAGGCAATTCTAGTGGGGGGTAGGGGGAAGTAGGCTGTTGGTTAACTAAGATCTGCAGCTTATCCATTAGGTAGGAAAATGGGCAGACTAGGTGGGGCAAGCGATCCTTATCTGCCGTCAAATTCTATGTTTCTATGTAAAAGAAGGAGCATAAATCTTACACTTCTCAGGACTTATATTTTTTTTCAGAGTCTTCTGCCTGCTGTAGTCCATAACTTTTGGTTTAGGCTTTCTGTTTGATTCTCTTAGCCAACTAATGTCAGTCTTGCTGTCATCAATTCTAGCATCGGTATCAGTATCACTGAAGAGATGCCTCCTTCCATTGTGAGCTACAGTCTAGGAAGAAAGAAACACATTTTTACACTTTCATGCTTCATTCAACGCAAGTCATGATGTGATTAAATGTGATTAAGTGACATGCACTATGTAACAACCATTCAAACTGTGCTAGGTGTATCAAAAAAAACAATAGGTTACTCACATTTAGGACTGGTATACACTGATCCATTGGATGTCTGGGAGCTAATCTCCTCCCATCACCCATGTGGCATATCCCCTCAACTCCACCCTGTGATGTCAGATCTTGCAGACTGGAAGCAGGGATCCCGGTTCCATACTGCCAGGTAAAAGCTCAGTGGGTTGTGTAGATGTGAACTGTATACCACTCCTAAAATGAAAATTACGTACTCACCATTGTTCTCAATCTTCTTGGACCATCTCCACCATTGATTCACACTGCTGGGTTCTGAGCCGAAGGTGCTAGAACCCTGCAGGAGAAAAAAAATCTTCAGGAGGGCCAGCACTGAGGTAGGCTGCATGCATTTGTGGCATAGCAAGACTGGCTTGCACTACATAACCTATCTCAGCAATGGCCCTCAACTGCCTCAGTACCTTGTTTACCGAGGAGGTGCAGTGTAACCTAACTACATACTTACCCAAGCAAACAACAGCATAAGACAGCCCCTTGGCACCCGTGTAAGAAGGGTCAACAATTAGAACAGTATCTTTGCAGCCCAAACCAAAACAAGGGAGATGAAGACCAATAAACAGAGAAAGTGAGCCTGTGGCATGGTGGGTGGGTGTGTGAATCAATGGTGAAGATGGTCCAAGAAGAGTACGTAATTTTCATATCTCCCTGGACCTTATGTTCACCATTGATTCATACTGCTGGGTTAGAGTACCAAGCTCGGATAAAAAAAAATCCCTCGAGCCAGCCCAGTGGCGCTAAGGGTTGAGGCGCTGGACGACACACCTCACGCTACGCCAGCGACGTTCGGGAACGAGCTCAGGTCGTTGAGGGTCGGCAGGGGAGGATGAGGATTGAGCATTGGGAGACAGCTCTCCAAGTCCTGGGGTGGGCTGGGGATTCACACCATGCTGCGGCGACCCCTGAGGATGCCAGGAGGTACCGTATGCGACAGTGTGACTGGAGGGAGGACTGTGGCGGACGTCGGCTTGTATGTGCACAGTCGTCACTGCACGCCCGCAGTCTCAATGGGGAGAAACAGTGGAAAATGGCTGAGCGCGACCGTGCAGCTTGACAGCCGCATCCTGCCTCGCTGGCAGGACTCGCGTGGAATCGCACTGGAGGGGGTCTGGGGTTGGTCTGGCTGGACAGAGTATGGGAAGACCCTCCAGTGACCGGCGACGGCCATGCCGGATCCCTCATCATGTGAGTGAGCCTGGTGCCCTCCCAGCGGGTAGGGCCAGCGGCTGGATGCCCCCACCGGAAGTCACCGCAGCAGGTGAATAAAATAAGATGTCAAAAAAAATCCCTCAAGCAGTGGGGTAGAAGATGGAGCTCACTCAGGACAAGAGTCCATTAAGAACTGTCCTTCCCAGAGAAGAATGCTGTCCGGCATGGACATCTAGAGCACAGTGCTTAATGAAAGTATGCACTGAGCTCCAAGCAGCGGCTCTACAGATATCAGCAAGGGGAGCAGAGCAAATCTCTGCTAGGGACGTAGCAAACTCTCTGGTGGAGTGGGCATGAACTTGGCCCTCCAACTTGACCAGTGCCATAGAATAACACTGGCAAAGGCAAGCAAACTATCTAAGCAGAAATGCATTTGTTCATAACAGCTGACCTAGCCGGTTCAGGTTGAAGGAGAAGACGAGCTGCTTGGACTGTTGGATGTTCTTAGTTCCAGCAATATAGAACCTAAGCACTATTTTAACATCAAGAGTGGAGGGTGTGTTCTCCCTCGTTCTTCAAGCTGGGAAAGTGGGCAACACCAAGGGATGGTTTAGCTGGAACTCCAAAACCACTTTAGGCAAGAACTTGGGGTGCGTGCGGAGCATCACCTTCTCTTTATGGAAGACAGTGTACAGAGAGTCCGTGACCAAAGCATGTATCTCAATAAAGTGGGAGAAGAGGGTTTACTTAAGAGGAAGGAGGGGGTCAAAACTAGAGGACACAGCTTCAGAGTACAAGGAAAAAGATGCAGGGGCAATGTGAGAGGGTGTTTCTTCATGGAGAGGGTGGTGGAGCCCTGGAACAGACTACCAGACGGAGTGGTGGGGACTAAATCAGTGGAACAATTCAAGAAAGCATGGGACAAGCAGATGAGGCTGAGTATCGGGGAGGCGGGACTGGCAGGGAGGGGAGGTGTGGGGGAAAAATGGGCAGTCTAGATGGGCGGGTATGGTCCTTTTCTGCCGTCAAGCTTCTATGATTCTATGACCTCAGAGACTCTGCGGGTGTTTTTCTAAGTTAAGAATTTGAGGTCACACATAGCCAAAGGGAAGTTCAAAGAGCTTACTAGTGAGCATGTCCAACACGAGGTTGGTGTCCCAGAGAGCAACATGTTTCCTCACTCGGGGCCTTGCGTGCAGGATACCTTTCAAAAACCTCTTGAAGAGAGGCAGTTGAGCCAAAGTAAGGTTATGGACTGGCTCGTGGTAAGCAAAGACAGCATATAGATGAACCCTAACAAAGGAGTATTATACTCCAGCATCGGAAAGGTCCAGTAACTACTCTAAAACTTTGTCTAGTGGACATCGGAATGGATCCATATGGGATTTGGGGCACCACTCAGAGAGACACTTCCATTTGGCTAAGTTTTTCTGGTAGAAGGCTTGAGAGCAGCCAGGATAATTTCACAGATTCTCTGAGAGACTTTAAACCTGCTCACTTCTATCTCCTCTGTAGACAGGCATGAAGATGAAGGGAGCGTAAGTTGGGATGGACCAGAGACCACTGTGTCAGAATGTCCATCCATAGAGGTAGAGGCCTTGAAGGGGCCACTGACAACTTGTTGATCAATGGAAAATGGAAATGATGTACCTACCGTAATTCTTGAACTTCTTGGATGGAGTTTCCACGACTCCTTCACACTGATGGGATCTACGCCGGAGGCGCTAGAACCCAGTGGGAGCAAACATTTTGCAAGAGGGCCGACGCCAGAGATGGAGCCGAGAGGAGTGGTGGCGTGAGCTCGGCTCATGCGGCAAGGACTATCTCGGTGTTGATCCTCCAACCGCCTCAGTACCTTTTTTTTCCTGAGGAGGTGCAGCATAACTAACCTTGAAGGATAGCCTAACAAAAGCCGGACATAAGATAGTTTGAACGACCCGTATAAGACGGGTCAACAAAGAAGTCTTCACAGGCTAAAGTTTGAGGGAGTGAAGACCAACAACAGAGGTCAGCTCGGGGGATGGTGGGTGGGCGGGTGAATGATTGGTGGAGACTTTATCCAAGAAGATCAAGAATTACGGTAGGTATGTAATTTCCATATCTTCCTGTACATAAAGTCTCCACCACTCATTCACACTGATGGGAGAGTACCGAGCTAATAATTCCCCGATAGGGCGGCCGAAGAAACAAAGAGCTCACAAATTTAGAACAGAAGCCCGTTAAGGATAGTCCTGCCAAACGAAAGATGTCGCCTGGCATGGACATCCAGGGCATAGTGCTTGACGAAAGTATGCACTGAGCTCCAGGTAGTCGCATTGCAAATGTCTGCAATGGGCACATTGCAGAATTCCGCCAGGGATGCCGTGACTGCTCTAGTAGAGTGAGTGTACACTCTGCCCTCCAGCTTAACTTGTGCCATGGAATAACACTGGCGAAGGCATGCCACCAGCCATGTCGAAATGCATCTGATAACGACAGGTTGACCCAGCCAGGGCTCGCTGAAGGAAACAAACAGTTGTTGAGATTTGTGAATTTCTCTTGTTCTATCCAAATAGAAACGCAGAGCTCTTTTGACATCTAAAGAATGAAGGGTACGCTCTCCTTCATTTTGGAAGTTCGCAAAGTTAGTAGGTAGGACCAAAGGTTGGTTTAGATGGAATTCAGAAACAACCTTAGGTAGAAACTTAGGATGAGTCCTAAGAACTACTTTGTCCTTATGAAATACAGTATATGGAGGGTCTGTGACTAAGGCATGTATTTCAGAAACCCTGTGGGCTGAGATAATGACCATCAGGAAGGCCGTTTTCCAAGTGAAAAATTTCAGCTCACAGGTAGCTAGAGGCTTGAAAGGCTTTCGAGTGAGCATGTCTAGCACACTAATGTCCCAGGCTGCGACTGAACGTCTGATAGGAGGTCTGGTATGCAGAATACCCTTAAGAAACCTCTTAACTATAGGTAAGTGAGCCAGTGACAAGGAAAGTACTGGCTAATGATAAGCTGAAATGGCACAAAGGTGAACTTTCACTGTAGAGTATTGTAGACCTGAATGTGAGAGGTCTGAAAGATACTCTATTACTTTATGTGGTGGGCAGGAAAAAGGATTCAAAGAGGATTTTGCACACCAGAGAGAAAAACGCTTCCATTTGGCTGTGTAAGTTTTTCTGGTGGCTGGCTTGTGCGCAGCCAAAAGAATATCGGAATCTCTCCGAGAGACATTAAACCTGTTCACCTCTATCTCTTCAGGAGCCAAGCATGAAGGTGAAGCGACCTCAGATTGGGATGGATCACAGGCCCTGGGTCAGAAGGTTCGCCTGAAGGAAGTGCTCGAGGGTTTCCGACATACTGTTGAGAAACGGAAACCATATCTGTCAAGGCCAGAAGGGAGCAATGAGGATCATTTTGTCCCCCTGGGACTCGAATTTGAGAAGTACCCTCTGAACTAGTGGAAGAGGAGAAAAGGCATATAAAAAGCGTTTTGTCCACTGCAGCCAGAATGCATCCTGACAGAAAATTCCAGGCCCTGGATTTCTGGAGCAGAAGAGAGGCAGTTTTGTGTTGAGTGGGGATGCAAAAAGGTCCAGGTCTGGAGTTCCCCACTCTGCGAACAGTGACTGAACTATGGTTGAGTCAAGAAACCACTCGTGAGGATCTGTCTCTGTTCTGCTGAGATGGTCTGCTAATTCGTTCTGCACACCTGGCAGGTAGACCGCCTGAATTAGAGCCTTGTGCTGTAGGCACCATTCCCACACTCTCATTGCTTCCCTGCATAAAGGGTGAGAGTGTGCACCGCCCTGCTTGTTGACGTAATACATAACTGCTTTGTTGACCGTTTGAAGAAGAATGTTCTTGTGACAGAGAATGTCCTTCAAAGCCCGGACTGCATAAAGGACGGCTATTATTTCTAGGACATTTATGTGAAGCTGGGACTTGTCCTGAGTCCACATACCTTCGGTGTGGAGATTCTGACAGTGGGCTCCTACCCGTCAGGGACGCCAGAAGGAAATCTGATGATCCAGGTGAGCAAAGGGATACCTTTCCAGAACGTTGTTCTCTTGCGACCACCAGGTGAGTGACCTCTTTAGAGGTTCTATCACCTTGATGAGAAAGGACTGAGGGTGAGTGGTTGGGGACCACTGAGTACTGAGCATCCATTGAGAGGTTCTCATGTGGAGACGAGCTAGGGGTACAGTGAACACTGAGGATACCATGAGACTCAGCATCCATTGCATGAAGACAGCTCAAACTCAGCTCTTTTCTCTTATGTATCGGCCATCTGTAGGATATCGCTCCTTCTGTCCTCTGGACGAAAAGCTTTCGCACAGGAGGTGTTCAGAAGAGTTCCTATAAAAAGGAGCTTCTGGGAGGGCTGCAACTGTTTTTTGAGATTTAGCGGGACTCCCATGGACGTGAGAAACTCTGTGGACGTCGCTACAGCGTTGAGAGTTCCTTGACTGAAAGACTGGCTAGAAGCCAGTCGTCCAGATATGGGAACACTTGTATTCCGCTTTTTCTGAGATGCACTGCGAGAATTGCACAACACTTTGTAAAAACTCGCGGCGCCAAGGATATCCCAAAGAGCAGGACTCTGAACTGATAATGTTGTCCCCAGAGCTACAAACCTTAGGTATTTGTGGTGTTTGGGTGTATAGGAATATGTTGGTAAGCATTCTGCATGTCCAGATAAGCTAGTTAATCGTGCTGATGAAGCAAGGGTAACAGGGTCTCTAGCGATATCATCTTGAACTTTTCCTTGAGAAGAAATTTTTTAACTTTCTGAGGTCCAGAATGGGACGCATGCCACCAGTCTATTTTGGGATCAGGAAGTAATGGGAGTAGAAACCTGTGTTTCGTTGATCCAGCGGAATTATTTCTACTGCCCTGTTGTTCAGAAGGCCTTGTATCTCTGAGTCAAGAAGAAAAAATTACTCACCTTAGTAATTATGTTTCTTCTATTGGAGTCTTGCTGTATTCTGATGAGGGCAGTTAGCCCCAGCCTTTAAACTGCCCCGGAGAACAAAGGGTTAACCCTTCTATGAAGAGCATAGAATGCTGAGCTCAAGCTCGGTTGATGTCTCTGTCTGTTTCCCTTTGAATGCTAACCGTCAGATTCTTACGAGCAACACTCTAATAGTAGTCTATGTGCAAACTGTAAAAATAATTTTAATAGCCAACTGGCAACAAAAAGTTTTGGACTACCAAAAGAAGACTCAAGTCAGGAAACTCAAAACTCAAAACCCAAACAAACAGGAATATAACAAAATAAACACCCACACAAGAAGAGGGTGTAAAAAGAGCACCCCTGAGGTGCAACACTGCACCTGCCCACCCCACCCACTTCCCAAAAACAGGTTTTGAGAGGAGAGGCAGGGAGGGAGGTCAGAATACAGCAAGACTCCAATAGAAGAAACATAATTACTAAGGTGAGTAATTTTTTCTTCAAACAACTTGAGGTCTTGCTGTATTCTGACAAGTGCAGACTACCAAGCAGTACCTCCATGGAGGAGGGACAGAACCTACTTTGGGAATAGGCTCTGAAGTACTGCTGTGCCAAACCGAGCATCACTCCTAGCCTGGATATCCAGAGAGTAATGCTTGGTAAAGGTATGGACTGTTTTCCAGGCGGCTGCTTGACAAATTTCTAAGAGAGGGATATCCCTGGCAGCAGCCAGGGAAGCAGCTGCACCTCTTATGGAATGAGCCCTCAGGCCTGAGGGTGGAGTTTTTCCCAGTTTCTCATAGTAGAATTGTATACAAGACACAATTCACCTTGCAATAGATCTCTTGGTGGCAGGTTTGCCCTTTCCTACCTCTCCATAAGTGAGGAACAACTGAAGGGAGTCAAACCTGTGATCCTTGGTATGCTCTATGTAGTAACTAAGGGCTCTTTTAACATCTAAACTGTGTAGCCTCCTCTCTCCTGAGGAAGAATGATCAGTGAAGAAAACAGGAAGAGACATAGTCTGGTTTAAATGGAAATCTGAAACCACTTTGGGCAAGAACCTTCTATTGGTTCTAAGGACCACTTTATCCCTGTGAAAGGAGATAAAATCAGGTTCCACTGACAGGGCTTGCAATTCACTGATATGTCTGGCAGAGGTAATGGCTACCAAGAACACAGTTTTCCAAGTCAAGTACTTAAGCTCTGCTGAGGACACAGACTCAAAAGGGGGTTGCATAAGTTGAGCAATGCAAACATTCAAATCCCAGGCAGGGGCAGGGTCTCTTAAAGGAGGATTGGTGTGAAGCAATCCTTTAAAAAATATACAGAACACAGGATGAGAAGATAGTGAGGAAGACTTCCCCACAGACAGAAACGCAGGAACAGCTGACAAGTGTACCTTGAGAGTAGCTGGTCTGAGGCCTAGGCCATTAAGATGGACCATATCATTCAGAACCATAGGCAATTCAGCAGTATCTGGAGAAATATGCTTCATAGATAACCAAATGCTGAATCTCTTCCATTTGGAGTTATAAGTCTTTCTGGTGGAGGGCTTTTGAGAAGCTTTGAGAATATCCAGAACCTCTTGGGAAAGATGCAGATCTGCAAACTCTAACTCTTCAAGAGCCATACCTTTAGATTGAGAGACTGAAGATTGAGGTACCAAATCCTCCCCTGAGAGGATGTTAACAGGTTGTAATTCCTGGGAAGAGACAGGGGGAGATGGACTGCTAGGGACAGCAAATGAAAATGACGTACCTACCGTAATTCTTGATCTTCTCTTGTATCTTCACCATTCATTACTGTTGGGTGACAGCCAGAGGCGCGCACCCGCCATGGGAGCTTTTTTTTTTTTTAAGAGGAGTTGGCGTCGACGGCGCTGCCCCCTGGAGCGACGCTCTTCGTACAGCACGAGGGGTGGCCGTTAGGCACCACAGACTCCTCCTCCATCTCAGTTCTGTTGGCCGGACAGGCAAAAAAAGGGTTAGAAGAAAGAGTGAGCCAAGAGAGCCGAGGGATAGAAAAGGAAAAGGATATAAACTGAAAAAGGAATAAACCGATAGAGGATAGAAGGGAAAAGAAGAACTGCCTACCACAAGGGTCCGAAGGGCCTCACTTCTGTGGTGGCTATAAGGAAGGAAAAGATAGGGAGGAGAAAGAAGAAGGGTAAAAAGAAAGAAGAATAGGAGGGGAGGCTAGGAGGGGGAAGAATGACGTTGGCAATTAGTTAAGGGTTATAAGCTTGGAACCACAAACAAGGGAGCAAGGATCCCATTTTGGAATTGAAAGAGAAGGTCAACTGAACTCCTCGCTCAGAATGGACACCAAAGGCAGGTTCCCTAACCTCCCGCCTACCCAGTTTTTCCCAGACTCCAGCCGGGAGCTCTTTACTCATTAAGAAGGAAAAACTCTGTTCCAAATGAGAGCTGCCAGCTAGGAGGGCTATGCCAAAGAGAGAGAGCGGGAACTCAATCGGACTCCCTAGAGGCAAGGCAGGGAACACTCTTTAAGGAAACTGGAGTGCCGGATAGCACTACACGTGTAGAGGCTGACATAATAGGATTAACACTTGCCAGAAGTGGTCTGGAAAAGAGAAGTCGAGTCCCGAAAGGGATCGTCTCTTTAAACTGTTAATTAAGAAGAAATGGCTGGGGAGAACCAAGAGATGCCCATTAAGGGCAGTCAGAAAGAGTTCCCTCAGGACAGATAAATGAAGCTCGTTCCTCCTATTCTCTGAGGGAAAGATCCGTTCAGAGGATTGGAAAGAGAGCATGAAAAAATAATTTTTTTTTTTGGCTTAACGGCCCAGGGAGAAAAGGGAGGGGGAGACGCCTAAGAAGGAGGCCCTTGAGGGGATGGTGGGAGGGATTCAGTAATGAATGGTGAAGATACAAGAGAAGATCAAGAATTACGGTAGATATGTAATTTTCATATCTTCCCTTGTCAATCTTCACACTTCATTACTGTTGGGTGAGTACCAAGCCCCTTCCCCCTAGAAAAAGGAGGAGGGAGAGAGAGAAAACCCCTGAGGGAACAGACCCTTCAGCCTCCTACTGGTGACAAGTAGAGTGGGGGAGACCCTGACCAATGGACAAGAGTCTAAGGTGGGTGAGGAGGAGAAGACACCCCCAAGGGGCTGTGGAAAGGGGGTTGCTCCTGAAGACGTCTCCTCGCCCTATGGGAAAATAGGCGGTTCCCCCAGAAGCCAGAGCCAGTCACTCTATGCCAGGCCATGAGTGACAGTCGGGAGAGACGAAGCCATGCCGTCCGCCTGATGCAGATCGCTGTCCCTACTAGCCTGGATGCCACCTTGCTGGCGTCATAGGATGCCCTCACTTAGTGCCTTGCAAGCTCCAGACCCTGTGCAGAGAGGGCAATGGCTTGTCTAGACTGCTCTGAGTCAGGTAGCAAAGCTAAGACCAAAGCCAGCATCGACCACAGATGCCTGTTGTAAACAGCGTGGTGAGCCTGATGGGAGGAAATGCACAGTAATGCATGACCAGAAGAGAAAACTCTTCGTCCCCACTGGTCGAACTCAGCAGAATCCGAGCTCGGAGGCCTGTTGTGCACTGGGCGGCGAAGCCCAGAAGGAGTATCTAGGGATGTCAAACCCGAAGGTGGGTGAGGTAGAGAACCTAGAGACTCGTGGGGGGCACAATACCGTCTCCTGCAGTCTCCTGGGGCTGGAGAAGGAGTGGCTGGAGACTGCCAGGTGCGGACAGATGCTTCCTGGAAGGGAATCGGCCAGGAAGGCACCACCAAATGGTGGGCGCTGAATTCTCTGAGGAAAGCACGTGTCTGCAGCTCAGTATTATCTCTATGAACATAGGAAATACTAAGCTCCGAGACCATCCTCGAAAGGAAACGCTGATAGTCAGTGAAGTCAGCGTCAGAGGAAAGGTGGACAGGAAGTTCCTCTTCCTCAGTTGAGGAAGACGAGGAGGAAGTGGAGCTTGAATGCCCAGAAGACTCCTGTGGCGGGGGGCACAGACGAAAAACCTGTTCGTCCATGGCCCTAACATAGGACGGGAAGGCCGCCGCAGTAGCTCTGAACGTCTCCTAAGTTAATGGCCCAGTGGGCCCCACATGGCCTGGGGGGGGTGGTTGCAGAGGGATGGGCGAAGGGCACCTAAAAGCATGTGCCTCGCCTCTGCCAGAGCTCTGAGATCCAAGTAGCGATGCCGCCAAAACTGGGGACCCTGTGATCATGCTGGGTTGCGTAGAAGAAAGGAAAAGAGGCAACTCCGGAAAGAGCCCTGAAGGCGAATCTCCCCTGTGGCATGCCTGGGATTGCATGAGTCCAGAAGGGCAACCCTCAGAACCGCCACTAGAAGGCGCTTTAGAGAACTTCATAGAGAGGTGAGGATCAGTGCTACGACTCCTCCCCGCACGGCGGTGGGGGCTCGTCGCTGCTCTCGACCCCACCTCTCAACCCTTAGGACTCTGAAGCAGCCCTCTTCCTCGAAACCAGCGGTGGAGGTCCCTGCTGAGCAAGGCCTCGAAGAGCGCCTACTGAAGCAGGGTCCTCCTCCCTCTGCTGAAGGACCCGAGCAGCACCAGAAACGGTGGCTGCATGGGGCCTACCAGAAGAGGGAATCCCTTCTCGAACTCCCGAAGGGTCCACCACAGATGACTTCAGGCCACCCCTAGCCGTGGAGCCATCTGGGCTGACCAGCTCCGGGGAGTCCAGGAGAGGGATACTGGACCGTCTAGCCCTGCGGCCTACAGGAGGCTCAGAGCCAGAGGACTCCAGCTGCTGGTCTGTGTCTTGAGTCGTGCCCCTACGAGGAGGGGTCGACAAGGGAAGACTGCAAACCAACTGCAGCAGGAACCTGCCCAGAGGTGGCACCAGGCCTGGTACCACCATAGGCCGTGATGAGCAACACGTCCGCCGAGTCATCCGTCCCATTGGCGGTGCCCGGTTCCCGGGCTGTACCACGAACGGTGTCGCCCGAGTACCCGACACCCGCCACGGCGCCAAGATCTGGTGCAGCACCGCGAATGGCACCACGCGTGTCCCCAGCATCAGGAATGGCGCCAAGGCACAGAGCTGCACTGCTGATGGCGCAGCCCGAGTCCCCGGCACCACGTATGGCGCCGAGGCCCTGCGTGGCACCGCTGACGGCACCGCCCGAGTCCCTGGCACCGTGTACGGTGCCAAGGCCCAACGCGGCACCGCCGCCAATGCTGCCCGAACCCACAGCGCCGCGACCCAGAGCGACACTGCTGACGGCGCCACCAGAGTCCCCGGTACCGCGAACGACGCCGAGGCCCAGAACGGCGCCGCCTATGGCCCCGACTGAGTTGCTGGCGCCATGAGAAGCGAAAGACTCCACGGCGAGGAAAGACGGTAATGAGGGCCCACCAGCGCCGGGCCCGGCAACCAGGGGCCACGACACCGGGGGAGCCTGCACCTCCAAGGAGGTGACTGCCGGGACGGCGCCAACAGCGTGACCCCAGGTGGGATCACGCCGTTCCTCTGGCACTGAAGAAGAAACCACCTCCTCAGCAAGGCTGGAAGTGGAGGAGATTTCCTCCTTGCCGGGCTGTATAGACCCGGAGGAAAGGTCGAGAGATCTGGCCGGGGAAGACCTAGGGTGACGTCGTCCTCCAAAAGTCGGCGAAGCTCGCCCGACTTGCAACGCGCGGAGTTCTAAAACACGGCGGTCCATGGAGAAGCAGGCGTCGCAATGGTCCATATCATGGTAGGGTCCCAGGCACCAGAGACAAACATCATGACGGTCTGTGATGGAAAACTGCCGCCATAAGGGCAATCAAGCATAGGGCACGCTCACTTTAGACTTGCTCTTTGCCCCCAAACCAGACATGATGTTAAATAATCAAGCAAAACACAGAAAATGCTCGTGTCACGAAGAAAAATAATAAATGGCAAGATCTACCAGTTCGACTTATCGCCGAGAAAATACCGGGATGAAGGAGCCAAATAAATTTTGAAGCGCCAAAGACACAGTAAACTATCAAACTCACGCAGCAGGTGCAGCCTCGACGGGAGAAACAGAACTGGGATGGAGGAGGGTCTGTGGTAATGGCCGCCCTAGCACTCATGAGGCGTCACTCAGGGAGCGACACCATTGACGCCACACTACTCCAAAACAAAAAACTCCCATGGTGGGTGCGCTCCGCTGTCACCCAACACTAATGAATGGTGAAGATTGACAAGGGAAGATCAGGGGGTACCAGGGCTGTCTGGCCCAATCTGGAGTAATCAGAATCACTTTGCAAGGCTGAGACCTTATTTTGACTAAAACTTTGAACAGGAGTGGGAAGGGAGGGAAGGCATACAGAAACTTCCCCTCCCAATTCAGAATCAGGACATCCAGGAGGACTGAGCCCAAGACTGGGGGTCTGCAACAAAAAAGAGGGAGTTGGTGATTGTCTGGAGCTGCAAAGAGATCTATCTCTGGAGTGCCCCACCATAAAAAAATCACTTTCAACACCTGAGGGTCCAGGGACCATTCGTGATGGCCCTGAGAGATCCTGCTCAGTGCATCTGCTAGCACATTGTCCTTCCCTGGAAGGTGAACTGCTACCACAGAGGTTTGCAGGGAATAAGCCCGGGACCACAATTTCATGGCTTCTGCGCACAAGGCCGTGGACCGAGTGACTCCCTGCTTGTTGATGTACCACATGGTGGTGGTGTTGTCCGTTCTGACTTGAACCACCTTGTTCTGTACTGACTGAGAGAAAGCTTTCAGGGCCAGAAAAACTGCCCTGAGTTCTAGGAGACAGATATAGAGAAGGGATTCTTGGGAAGACCACAGCCCCTAGGCAGTGAGGGCCCCCAGATGGGCTCCCCAGCCCAGAAGAGAAGCGTCCATGGAAAGGACCACTGAACAAGGCTGAGTGGCAAAAGGAACCCCTTGTCTTAAATTGTCCTGATCCTGCCACCATTGGAGAGCTTGGATCAAGGTCAGAGTCACTGGGATCAGTTTGGTAAGGGAATCCATAATCTGAGACCAAAAAGCTCTCAGATGGAACTGAATATCCCTCATCTGGAATCTTGCCCCTTGGACCACTGCTGTTGAAGCTGCCATGTGGCCCAAGAGCTGGAGGAAATGCCTTGCTGGTCGAGATAACCGAAGGTTGAAGGAAGAGGCTAGTTCTATAAGAACCCTTGCCCTTTACAGTGGAAGAAAGGGTCTTGCTTGACTGTGTCTGGTTCTGCCCCAATAAAGGTAAGAAGCTGGACTGGTTTGAGAACTGACTTGGGAAGGCCGAGAAGAAATCCTAGAGAAGTGAGCACTTGCTGGGTCACTTGCAGGTGAGACTTGACTTGGTCTGGAGACTGGCCCACTATTAGCCAATCGTCCAGATATGGAAAAATGGAAATCTTTTGCCTTCTTAGAAAGGCAACTACTACTGCCAGGCACTTTGTGAAAACCCTTGGGGCTGAGGTTAGGCCAAAGGGCATTGCTCTGAACTGATAGTGGCCCCAGGGCAACTCGAACCTGAGATACTTTCTGTGGGAGCACCTGATGGGAATCTGAAAGTAGGCATCTTTGAGGTCCAGGGACGCTAACCAGTCCCCTGGCCTTGGAGAAGGAAGGATTATTCCCAGAATTACCATCTTGAACTTTGGTTTTAAAAGATGTTTGTTTAGATATCTCAGGTCTAGGATGGGTCACCACTCCCCTGTCTTTTTTGGGGTCAGGAAGTACCTGGAATACAACCCTTTGCCCTTGTGTAGCTTAGGTACTCTCACTCTGGCTCTTAAGGCCAGAAGAGAAGAAACCTCAGCCACTAGGGCAAGGGTTTCCGAGAGATTTGCAGGTGGAAAAGATCTGGCTCTCATCTTTAGAAATTTTTTGAAGTTGAGAACCAGTCCCTGGCTTACTACTTGCAGGACCCACTTGTCTGATGTTATAGACATCCAGTCCTGGACAAAGTAAGCCAGCCTGCCCCCTACTGGAATAGGACAGTTGACCCGGGCAGGCCCATCAGGGTGTCTGCTTGGCAGGGGGCCTTAGGCTGAGGAGTGGAAGCAGCCCTGCTCATCCCCTTCTGCCTCTCCCTCTGAAGAACCCCCTCTGTGAAAAGGAAGAAGAGGCCTGTGCTTGGAAAAAAGGCCTTTGAAAAGGCCTGCCTCTGCCCCTGGACTGCTGCCTTTGAGGAGTTGCCTGCCTCTCCTTCGCCTGAGCACTCCTGTAGGTGGTCCTGTACTCATCCATTTTCTTCATGTAATTCTCTGTCTGCTC
Source organism: Neoceratodus forsteri (assembly GCA_016271365.2). Taxonomy (NCBI): domain Eukaryota; kingdom Metazoa; phylum Chordata; order Ceratodontiformes; family Ceratodontidae; genus Neoceratodus; species Neoceratodus forsteri. Next base: position 209,054,193 of record JADMNL010000028.1, read on the forward strand.
CCCAAACAGAGAATTACCCACTACAAGAAAATCCATGGCCTTAGCCTGGGTATCCTGCGAGAGGCTAGTACATCTGAGCCAAGCCACTCTCCGAAGAGCCACAGATATAGCCATGACTCTTGATGATACATCATTAGAGTCCACAGCAGCATGAAACTGAGCTTTAGATGCCTCAATCCCATCTGCAGCCACCGCCTCCAGCTCCTTGACTAGCTGGGGGAAGGCCTGTTTAGCAAGTGCCAGTACAGTGTCCCACCTGGACTTCTGGTACCTAGCTGTATAGGCCATATAATTCGCCTGTCTGAGTCCCAGGGAAGATGCCATGTACAGCTTTTCTGCTTTGGTATCAACCTTCCTAGAGTCTTTGTCTGGGGGGGTTGTGAAGCCAAGAGAATGCTTGCCTTATCACAAGCAGCATCCTGCACAACCCAACATGGCTGCATTGCTGCTAAGAAACTCCATTTCTGAGCCTGAGAGTGTATACCTCTTGTCCATTCTTCTGTCCACAGGAGGCATAGAATTGGGAGACTTCAGAATTTTTTGTGTCTGTTTCCCAAAAGATTTGTGGAGGGGAACAGACAGTCTCCTGGACTCTGGGATGTCCATCATTTCTACATAATCGGGCTCCTCCTGATCCTCCATTGCCTCTTCCATAGGAAGCTGGAGGGTCTCAGCCACCTTTCTGTAGAACATAAAGTGGGAAGGGGACTCAGAAAGCCTAGGAGGGGATACACCTGAAGATCTGTCTGGGGAGATGTCCAGTTCCACAGGCACATCTATACTTTCACCACCACCATCATCATCTTCAAACTCCCCTTACTCCTCAAACTCTGGTTCATAAAATTCTTCCAAAGTATACTCGTGAACCGGGGGAACCGACTGAACTGAGTTCTTGCCAAAAGGTGCCGGATCAGTCAGAACCGGGCGAAGCGATTCCACAATCTGAATCGCTCTGGCTATTTCTTCGGCGGTCGGAACATGGACTTCTGGATCCGAACCATACGATTTATCTTTGCGCTTTCTTTTAGTCGGAACCGACCCCTCGGGATCAGCTCTCCTTTTTCCCGAAGAAGTATCGCCTTGGTCAGAGGGCACTCCTTCTGGTTCGGTTGGAACCGAACTGGCTGGCCATCTGGGTCAGCGGACTTCTCGGCCTCCTTTTCCCTCAGTCTACCTAATCTCTTTTCAAGGGTAGATTTGGGAATATTTTAGCAAATTTGGCAGTCTGAATCGAGGTGGTCAAAACCCAGACACTAAACACAGGTGGTGTGGGGATCGGCCTTAGCAAAGACCTCCCCACACTCACTGCAGTGTTGAAACCCAGTAGGCCCATTTTTTTTCTTGGGTTTCTCAGACATGACCAACTTAACCAAAATGAAAATTACGTACCTACCGTAATTCTTGATCTTCTTGGACGAGTCTCCACCACTCATTCACACTACAGGGATCTGCGCCGGAGGCACTAGGACCCATCGGGAGCAAACTTTTTGCTGGAGGGTCGGCGCCAGAGATGGAGCCGCGAGGAACGGCACCGTGAGCCTCAGCTCGTGCGGTAATGACTATCTCGTTGTCGACCCTCCAACCGCCTCAGTACCTTTTTACCAAGGAGGTGCAGCGAACTAACCTAGAAGGATAGCTTATCCTAAAACCGGACATAAGATAGTCCGGTGACTGGGATAAGAAGGGTCAACAAAGAAGTCTTCACAGCCTAAAGATTTGAGGGAATGAAGACCAACAACAGAGGTGAGCTCGGGGATGGAGAGGAGGAGGAATGGTGGTAGAGATCATCCAAGAAGATCAAGAATTACGTAGGTACTGCACTTTCATATCTTCCTGGACATAAGTCTCCACCACTCATTCACACTACTGGGAGAGTACTAAGCTAATAATCCCCCGAGAGGGCGGCAGGAGAGCCCAAGAGCTCACGTTTCTAGGACAGAAGTCCATTAAGGATGGCTCTGCCAAAGGAAGAATGTCGTCTGGCATGGACATCCAGTGCATAATGTTTAACGAAAGTATGCACTGAGCTCCAGGTGGCCGCATTGCAAATATCTGCAATGGGCATGTTGCGAATTTCCACTAGGGATGCCGCGACTGCTCTAGTAGAGTGAGCGTAAACCCTGCCCTCCAACTTAACCTGCGCCATGGAATAGCAGTGGTGAAAGCATGCCACTAACCATGCTGAGATACATCTGATAGTGACAGGTTGACCCAGCCGGGTCTCGCCGAAGGAAACAAACAGTTGCTGGGCTTTGCGAAAGTCCTTGGTTCTATCTAGATAGAAACGCAAAGCTCTCTTAACATCCAAAGAATGAAGAGATTGTTCTCCTTCATTTTGGAAGTCCGCAAAGTAAGAGGGAAGGACCAAAGGTTGGTTTAGATGAAATTCTGACACAACCTTAGGAAGAAATTTAGATGAGTCCGGGACTACTTTGTCTTTATGAACACAGTATACGGAGGGTCTGTGACCAGGCATGTATCTCAGAGACCCCTGTGGCTGAGGTACTGGCCACTAGAAAGGCAGTCTTCCAGGTGAGAAATTTTAGCTCACAGGTAGCCAGAGGTTCGAAACGTTTCTGAGTGAGCATGTCTAGCACAAGATTAATGTCCCAGGCTGCAACTGGACGTCTTGTAGGAGGTCTGGTATGCAGGATTCCTTTAAGAAATCTCTTAACCACAGGTAACTGAGCCAGTGTTAAGGAAAAAAACGGCTCATGATATGCTGAAATGGCACTAAGGTGAACTTTGACTGTAGAGTACTGCAGACCTGAATGTGAGAGGTCCAAGAGGTACTCCAAAACCTTATCTGGTGGGCAGGAAAAGAGATTCAAAGAGGACTTTGCACACCAGAGCGAAAAACGCTTCCACTTGGCTGTGTAAGTTTTCCGTGTGGCTGGCTTCCGCGCAGCCAGAAGAATATCTGAGACCCTTTGAGAGACATTGAACCGTTTACTTTACCTCTTCAGGAGCCAAGCGTGAAGGTGAAGCGATCTCAGGTTGGGATGGACCACCGGCCCCTGAGTCAAAAGGTTCATCTGCAGGGGAAGTGGTCTCGGAGGAACTGCCAACATATAGTTGAGTAGTGGAAACCACGGCTGCCGAGGCCAGAAGGGAGCAATGAGAATCATCTTGCCCCCCGGGATTCGAACTTGAGGAGTACCCTCTGAATTAGATGAAGAGGTGGAAAGGCGTAAAGAAAGCATTTTGTCCACCGCAGCCTGAACGCATCCTGACAGAAAATGCCAGGCCCTGGATTTCTGGAGCAGAAGAGAGGCAGTTTTGCGTTGAGTGGGGATGCAAAAAGGTCCAGGTCTGGAGTTCCCAACTCTTTGAATAGTGAATGAACTATGGTTGAGTCGAGAGACCACTCGTGAGGGTCTGTCCCTGTTCTGCTGAGACGGTCTGCCAGCTCGTTTTGTATTCCCGGTAGGTAGACCGCTTGAATTAGAGCCTTGTGCTCCAAGCACCTTTCCCAATAACTTCATCGCTTCCCTGCATAAGGGGCAATAATGAGCACTGCCCTGCTTGTTGATGTAATACATCACTGCTTTATTGTCCATTTGAAGGAGAATGTTCTTGTGACAGAGAATGTCCTTCAGCGCTCGGACCACATAAAGCACGGCTCTCATTTCTAGAACATTTATGTGAAGCTGGGACTCGACCTGAGTCCACGCACCTTGAGTGTGGAGAGCCTGACAGTGAGCTCCCCACCCCATTAGGGACGTGTCTGTGGTAATGGAGATCTGATGGTCTAGAGGAGCAAAGGGATACCCTTCCAGGAGATTGCTCTCTTGAGACCACCAGGTGAGTGACCTCTTTAAAGGTTCTGTCACTTTGATGGGATAGGACTGTGGGTGAGTGGTTGAGGACCACTGAGTACTGAGCATCCAATGGGTGGTTCTCATGTGCAGACGTGCTAGGGGTACAGTGAACACTGAGGATGCCATGAGGCCTAGCATCCGTTGCACCGAGAGAGCTGGGACTGAGTTGTTTTCCCCGATGTGACGGGCCATTTGAAGGATATCGTTCCTTCTGTCTTCTGGAAGAAAAGCCTTCGCACAGGAGGTGTCCAGAAGAGTCCTATAAAAAGGAGCCTCTGGAAGGGCTGCAACTGCGATTTCTTGAGGTTCAGCAGAACTCCCATGGATGTAAGGAAGTGAGGTCATCTCTACGGCGTCCAGAGTTCCCTGCCTGGAAGGGCTTGCTAAAAGCCAATCGTCCAGATAAGGGAACACCTGTATTCTGACCTTACTGAGGTGCGCTGCGAGAACTGCACAACACTTTGTAAAAACCCGCGGCGCCGAGGATAGCCCAAAGGGCAGGACTCTGAACTGATAATGTTGTCCCAGAACCACAAACCTCAGGAATTTGTGATGCCTCAGATGAATAGAAATGTGCTGGTAAGCATCCTGCATGTCTAGAGAGGCTAGCCAGTCGTGTTGATGAAGCAAAGGTAACAAGGTTCCCAGAGAATTCATTTTGAATTTCTCCTTGGGGAGAAATTTGTTTAGCTTTCTGAGATCCAAAATGGGACGCATGCCCCCGGACTTCTTTGGAACCAGGAAGTAACGGGAGTAGAACCCTGTGCTCCGTTGATGCAATGGCACCAATTCTACTGCCCTGTTGTTCAGAAGGCCCTGAATCTCGGCGGTGAGAAGGTCTGACTGAAGGGTTGACAGCCTGGGCTGTCGTTTGGGAGGACGATCCGGAGGGGTCTCCACAAGATTGAGTGAATACCCCTCGCGAATTATTCGAAGGACCCATTTGTCTGAGGTTATGGACTTCCATTGGTTGTAGAAGTGCATCAGACGACCTCCCACTGGAGAGGAAAAGTCCACTTCGGGCAGCTGAGATGGGACTTGGGCCAGCAACTCATAAGGTGACGCTGGGCGCTTTGGGCCCTTGCCCCTTCTGTTGTGTCTTCTTTTGAGGTTGGGCAGGTTGGTTTTTATGGAAACCTCCTCTGCCTCGAAAGGACTGACGGTTATGAAACTGACGTTTATTGACACTCCCTCGAGAGGGGACAGGAGGGGGTCGAGCAATTTAATGGCTGACCTAGTCTTTTGTGTAGCTTCTAGAGCTTGCTCTACCTGAGGACCGAAAAGATATGCACCATCAAAGGGCAACACCATTACCCGCTGCTGCGCGTCATTAGTGAAGCCCGAAGTGCGCAGCCAGGAATGACGGCGGGTACAAATACCAGCAGCCGCTGAACGGGAAGCAGTGTCGAAGGCATCCATAGCTGCTTTAACCTGCTGGCTATTAGATTCGATACCTCTGGTAATGGTTTGAAGAAGCTCTGGCTTTGTATCCGATTCTGGTAGAGCTTCAACCATCTGCTTGATAGAGTGCCACAGGATATACTCATACTGGGAGAAATAGCCCTGGTAGCAGGCACTACGCATACTTAGGGTAGAAGCAGCAAAGACTCTCTTACCTAAGGTGTCTGTCTTATGAGATTCTTTGTTAATAGGTCGAGCTGTAGTAGTTTGAGGAAGAACAATCTTATCATTCTCTGCCAGGACTACAACAGGATCCGCAAAGGCTTGAGATGCCAAAATGGGACGATCCTTGGGGGCTGAATATTTCCTATCTATGGATTTAGCCACCGAAGGGGGTGAGAGCAGGATTATTCCATACCATTTGAGACAGCGTCTCGAAGGAAGGCTGAACTGGAGGAGTCAAATCTGTAGGGATCTCCGGGGCATGAAGGTATTGGAGTCTTAACAATTTCCCAGGATCGATGTCTGTAGTCTGGAGAGAAAGAGTGGAGATCAAATGTTTCAGCAGAGACTTAAAGGACAGGTCCTCAACCACAGGCTCTGTACCAGTAATAGATCCTGCTTCCTCCACTTCATCACCCAGCCGAAGGTCTGGGTCAGGCTCAATGTCATCTCCTGACAGTCCAGAAGGGACTGTATGGACAGGAAAGGAATGAAAGTCAGAGGAAAGGGAAGAAGGAAAAGAGTGAAAAGAGGAGTCCTGAAAAGTGGAAGACACCTTGAGAGCCCCCGGCGCCGCGGAAGCGCACAGCACCGAGAACGACACTGAGGACCCACACGGCGCCGAAAACGGCACAGAGGACCCACACGGCACCGAAAATGGCACCAAGGACCCACATGGTGCCAAAAACGGCACCGAGGACCCACACGGCGCCGAGAAGCTGCACGGCGCCGAACGTGCCATCGACGCCGAGGGCGCCGAAAACACTCCAAGACCCCGAAAAACAGGCTTTGAAGGAAGAAGAGCAGGACATAAGGGCATCGGTGAGGCCCCTGCGCCGTAGCCATGTGAGGGGGGGGGAACACCTAAGCGTGGAGTCGACGGCACCGAAAAAGGTGCTGCGCGACCAGGGAAGTCCAACCGCCCTACCTGGTCTCCCAAGAAGCCTGAAGGCCCCTGGTGACCGAGCCAGGTAGCTGGAACCAACCTCCGGGCCCATTGCTCCATAAGCGGCCCACTGATGAAACTGCTCATCTGAAGACCTACCTCTTGGTGGGGTAGGCTCCGATGTGAAACCCGTGGCTACCAGAAGCAGAGGTTGGCGACTCCGAAGGAGGAACGATAACAACCCGATAACTGAGCGATCTCGGCGCAGACATATCAGAGGGCAACCTCGGTGATGCCTTCTCTTTTGACCTGTGGGGCGAAGAAGAGCTCGAGGCGAGATAGTGCAGAAATCGCGACCGTTTATTTTTATGCTTCCTCGGTGACCGCCCGTCCCCCCGGGCATTGGACTGACCGTTGTCAGACCCCCCTTCCGGAGAAGGCGGTGGACCGGACCCAGCCTGACTGACTGAACAGCTTTTATACGAAGTCTCCCTACCGTCACCTGACCTGCTCATGGTCAACTCCATCAAAGTAGGCTGAGACTTCTTTTTATTTTTAAAATAAGAATAAACTTAAGCGATACTTATTGAGATATTACTACAAAATAAGAAAACTGAAAACTATGCTGCTAGTTTGAACTTTGACTCCCGACGGGCGAGCGACGTCGTCACTGAAGTGCACTCGATGGCGGAGAAAAAAGGAACTGAGGCGGTTGGAGGGTCGAAGCCGAGATAGTCATTACCGCACGAGCTGAGGCTTGCGGTGCCGTTCCTTGCGGCTCCATCTCTGGCGCCAACCCTCCAGCAAAAAGTTTGCTCCCGATGGGTCCTAGTGCCTCCGGCGCAGATCCCAATAGTGTGAATGAGTGGTGGAGACTTATGTCCAGGAAGATCTTACCCTTTTTTCGGCAACTGCCAGGCAAGACTCCCTTATCGTTTCCTAACCGTGTCATGAGTCTTGGAAAAAAACGTTTCAAAACATGTTTTTTTTTTAGAACCGATAAGGACCGGTAACCACACACTAAAGTTACACAAGAATTAAACAAATTAAACAAATGATTGGTTCGGCCGAACCAAGCCACACTTTTTACAAGTTCCACACAGAAAACACACTACAAAACCGATCTAGTACTCACGGTACCACAGACAGAGACTGAACCGACTATGCGAGAAACTTTTTCGGTTAAAAAACGATGAAAAAACGACACTTAAACCGACTCTTGAACCGAGCTACAGGAGAAATCTCCAGAGTGACTGTTCAGTGAGGCGGAGTAAAGAATCTTTTTTTTTTTGCCATTAACTTTTTATTGAAAAAAAGAATAATATGAACAGAGGCGATACTCCACATAAACAGCAAGTCACAAGGCTCATGATACAACACAGTTTTGGTAATTATGAATATAAGAAAATAAATGAGCACCCCCAAGTTAAGTCGCCTCTCCCAACCCCCGAGGCGGAGTAAAGAATCTGACAGTTAGCATTCAAAGGGAAACAGACAGAGACATCAACCGAGCCCCAGCTCAGCATTCTATGCCCTGGATAGAAGGGTTAGCCCTTTGTTCTCCAGGGCAGATTAAAGGCTGGGGCTAACTGCACTTGTCAGAATACAGCAAGACTTCAAGTTGTTTGAAGGTCTGACTGTAGCGTTGACAGCCTGGGCTGTCGCTTGGGGGGACGATCCGGAGGGGTTTCTGAAAGGTTGAGGGATACCCCTCACAGGTTATCTGGAGGACCCATTTGTCTGATGTTATGGACTTCCACTGGTTGTAGAACTGAGTCCGATGTCCTCCCACCACTGAGGAAGAGTCCCCCTCAGGCAGCTGAGGTGGGACCTGGGCCAGAAACTCAAAAGGTGGCACTGGGCGCTTTGGTCCCTCGTGCATTCTGTTGCATTTTCTTTTGAGGCTGGGGGGCTTGAATTTTATTAAAACCTCCCTTGCCCTTCCCCTGAAAGAACTGATGGTTATAAAATTGACACTTGTTAACACCCCCCCGAGAAGGGGTGGGAGCAGGTCGAGACATTTTAATGGTCGACCTAGTCTTCTGCGTTGCCTCCAGAGCTTGCTCTACTTGAGGTCCAAACAGATATATACCGTCAAAGGGTAACGCCATGACCTGCTGTTGGACATCATTCGTGAAGCCTGAAGTGCGTAGCCAGGAGTGACGACGGGTACAAATGCCTGCCGCTGCTGCTCGGGAAGCAGTATCGAAAGCATCCATAGCTGCTTTAACCTGCTGGTAGTTGGACTTGATACCCCTGGTTATGGTCTGAAGTAGCTCAGAACTAGTGTCCAACTCGGGCAGAGTTTCCACCATCTGTTTGAGCGAATGCCAAAGAACATACTCATATTGAGAGAACTAGCCCTGGTCACTGGCAATATGCATACCTAGGGTACAGGCAGCAAAGACTCTCTTACCAAAGGCGTCTATCTCGCGAGATTCTTTTTTTATAGGCTGGGGTGTAAATGCCTGAGGAAGAACGGCCTTATCATTATCTGCCAGGACTACAATAGGGTCTGCTAAGGCCTGGGAGGCCAAAATGGGTCGAACCTTGGGAGCAGCATACTTCCTGTCTATGGACTTAGCCACAGAAGGAATGAGAGTGGGATTATTCCATACCATCTGAGAGAGCGTCTTAGAGGATGGTTGTACCGGGGGAGTTAAATCCATAGGGATCTCTGGGACATGAAGGTATTGGAGTCTTTAGAGCTTCCCAGGATCGATATCGGTAGTCTGGAGAGAAAGAGTAGAACTTAAATTTTTCAGCAGAGACTTAAATGACAGGTCTTCAACCACAGGATCTGCAACCAGATTAATTCCTGCTCCTTCAACATCATCACCCAGTCGAAGGTCTGGGTCAGGCTCAATATCATCTCCTGACAGCCCAGGAGGGACTGCATGGACAGGAAAGGAGTGAAAGTCAGTAGGAAATGAAGAAGAGAAAGGAATCGGAGTCGAGAAGCCCAGAAGACTGGATGACGCTGCACCAAGCCTCGGCGCCGAAGAGGAACACGGTGCCGAAGGAAAGGAAGTCAGCGCTGTCTGAAACAGCCCAACACACGGCGCTGACAGAGGCCACGGCACCGAGGATGGCGCGAACAACCCCAACGGTGCCAAGGATGATGCCGACAATACAAGCAGTGCCGAGGGAGGTGCCAACAGGCGCATCGGCGCTGAGAGAAAGGAAAATTACGTACCTACCGTAATTCTTGATCTTCTTGGACGAGTCTCCACCACTCATTCACACTAGTGGGGATTAGCGCCGGAGGCACTAAGACCCATCGGGAGCAAACTTTTTGCTGGAGGGTCGGCACGAGAGACGGCGCCATGAGACACGGAACGTCATGAAAGCAGCGTGCTCGAAAGCGTAATGACCATCTCGGCGACGCACCCTCCAACCGCCTCAGTACCTTTTACCAAGGAGGTGCAGCGCAACTAACGAAGAGTAAACCCAACATTAAAAACAGACATAAGATGGTCCGTATGACCCGTGTAAGAAGGGTCAGTAAAGAAGTCCTCCACGGCCTAAAGATTTCAGGAGTGAAGACCAATACAGCGGTGAGCTCAGGGGATGGAGGGTGGGCGTGAATGAGTGGTGGAGACTGGTCAGAAGATCAAGAATACGGTAGAGTACGTGAATTTTCCTATCTTCCTGGACATAAGTCTCCACCACTCATTCACACTAGTGGAGAGTACCAAGCTGATAATCCCCAAAAGGGCGGCAGGAGAGCCAGAGCTCACGCGCCTAAGATAGAAGCCCATTAAGGATAGTTCTGCCGATGCGGAATGTCGCCTAGCATGAACATCCAGTGCGATAGTGTTTAAAGGTATGCACTGAGCTCCAGGTGGCGGCGTTGCATATATCTGCAATTGGAACATTGCGAATTTCCGCTAGGGATGCCGCGACCGCCCTAGTAGAGTGAGCGTACACTCTACCTTCTAATTTAACTTGAGCCATGGAATAGCAATGACAAAGGCATGCCACTAACCATGAAGAGATGCATCTAATAGCGACAGGTTGACCCAGCCGGTGTCAGCTGAAAGAAACGAACAGTTGCTGAGTCTTGCGAACATCCTTGGTTCTATCTAAATAGAACCTGACAAGCTCTCTTAACATCCAAGGAATGAAGAGCTCGTTCCCCTTCATTTTGGAAATTGGCAAATGCGGGAAGTACCAGAGGTTGGTTTAGATGGAATTCTGACTCAACCTAGGAAGAAATTTAGGATGAGTGACGGAGAACTACCTTGTCTTTATGGAATACAGTATACTGGAGGGTCCGTAACAGGGCATGTATCTCAGAGACCCTGCGGGCTGAGGTAATGGCCACCAGGAAAACAGTCTTCCAGGTAAGAAATTTTAGCTCACAGGTAGCTAAGGGTTGAAGGCTTCCAGTGAGCATGTCCAGCACCAGGTTAATGTCCCAGGCTGCAACTGGATGTTTAACAGGGGTCTGGTATGGAGAATCCTTAAGAAATCTCTTCACCATAGGTAACTGAGCCAGAGTTAAGGAAGAAACCGGCTCATGGAACGCTGAGATGGCACTAAGGTGAACTTTAACTGTGGAGTACTGAAGACCTAAGTTTGACAGGTCCAAAAGATACTCCAGAACCTTGCCAGGAGGACAGGAAAAGGATTCCAAGAGGATTTTGCACACAGAGAGAACGTTTCCATTTGAAGCGTCGTTTGGGTGGCTGGCTTCCGAGCAGCCAGAAGGATGTCTGAGACTCTACGAGAGACGTTGAACGATTCACTTCTATCTCTTCAGGAGCCAAGCATGAAGGTGAAGTGATTTCAGGTTGGATAGACCAACGAACCTTGAGTCAAAGACTGATTTGCAAAGGAAGTGGTCTCGGAGGCTGCCAACATACTGTTGAGTAGAGGAAACCATAGTTGCCGAGGCCAGGAAGGAGCAATGAGAATCATCTTGGTCCCCTGAGACTCGAACTTGAGGAGTACTCTCTGGATTAGAGGAAGCGGTGGAAAGGCGTAAAGAAAGCGTTTTGTCCACCGCAGCCTGAACGCATCCTGACAGAAAATGCCAGGCCCTGGATTTCTGGAGCAGAAGAGAGGCAGTTTTGCGTTGAGTGGGGATGCAAAAAGGTCCAGGTCTGGAGTCCCCCACTCTTTGAACAGGGACCGAGCTACGGCTGGATCGAGAGACCACTCGTGAGGGTCTGCCTCCGTTCTGCTGAGGTGATCTGCTAGGTCGTTTTGTATACCCGGCAGATAAAGCGCTTGAATCAGAGACTTGTGCTCCAAGCACCACTCCCACACCCTCATTGCTTCCTGCAAAGGGATAAGAATGAGCACCGCCTTGCTTGTTGATGTAATACATCACTGCTTTGTTGTCCGTTTGAAGGAGAATGTTCTTGTGACAAAGGACATCCTTCAGAGCTCGGATTGCATAGAGGACCGCTCTCATCTCCAGGACATTTATGTGGAGATGAGTTTCGAACTGAGTCCATACACCTTGAGTGTGGAGGGAGAGACAGTGAGCTCCCCATCCCATTAGCGATGCGTCTGTGGTGATGGAGATCTGATGATCGGGGGAGCAAAGGGGAATCCTTCCAGGAGATTGCTCTCTTGAGACCACCAGGTGAGAGACCTTCGAAGGGGCTCCGTCACCTTGATGGGATAAGACTGGGGGTGAGAGGTCGGGGACCACTGAGTGGAGAGCATCCATTGGGTGGTTCTCATGTGCAGTCGGGCCAGAGGGACAGTGAAGACCGAGGACACCATGAGACCCAACATGCGTTGCATCGAGAGAGCTGTAACCGATTGGTTCTCCTGATGTAACGGGCCATTCAAGGATGTCGAGTCTTCTGTCTCTGGAAGGAAAGCCTTGCTGAAGAGGTGTCTAGAAGCGTCCCTATGAAAAGGAGCCTCTGGGAGGGTTGCAGTTGAGATTTTTCAAATTCAGCAGAACTCCCATGGACGTGAGAAGACGAGAAGTCGTTTGCACGGCTTCCAAAGTCCCTTGGACGGAAGGGCTTGCTAGAAGCCAATCGTCCAGGTAGGGAAACACTCGGAGTCCGACTTTCCTGAGATGCGCCACGAGAACTGCACAACACTTTGTAAAAACTTGCGGCGCCGAGGATAGCCCAAAGGGCAGGACTCTGAACTGATAATGCTGACCCAAAGCTACAAACCTGAGGAACTTGCGGTGGGTCGGGTGGACGGGATATGCTGGTAAGCATCCTGCATATCCGAGAGGCCAGCCAGTCGTGCTGATGCAGCAAGGTAACAGGGTACCTAGGAAATCATCTTGAATTTCTCCTGGGGAGGAATTTGTTTAACTTTCTGAGGTCTAGAATGGGGCGCATCCCCCCAGATTTCTTTGGAACCAGAAAGTAATGGGAGTAGAACCCTGTGTTTCGCAGATGTGGGGGCACCAGTACTATTGCCCTGTTGTTCAGAAGGCCCTGGATCTCCACGGTGAGGAGGTCTGACTGAGAGGCCGACAACCTGGGTTGTCGTCTGGGAGGACAATTCGGGGGGGTTTCCAAGAAATTGAGAGAATAACCCTCGCGAATTATCCGAAGGACCCATTTGTCCGAAGTTATGGACTTCCACTGGTTGTAGAAGTACATCAGACGACCTCCCACCGGAGGAGAAAGTTCCACCTCGGGCAGAGTGGATGGAACTTGGGCCAACGACTCATAAGGTAGCGCTGGGAGCTTTAGGCCCCTGCGCTTTCTGCTGCGTCTTCTTTTGAGGTTGGGCAGGTTGGCTTTTATGGAAGCTTCCCCTGCCTCTGCCTCGAAAGGACTGACGACTATGAAACTGACGTCTGTTCACATGCCCCCGAGAGGGGGCAGGCGGAGGTCTGGCCAACTTAATGGCCGATCTAGTCTTCTGAGTGGCCTCTAAGGCTTGCTCCACCTGAGGGCCAAAAGAAAGGAGCCATCAAAGGCAGGCGCCATCACCTGCTGCTGAGCATCATTCGTGAAGCCAGAGTAGCAGCCAGGAATGGCGCCAGTACAAACTCGCTGCTGCTGAGTGAGAAGCAGTGTCGAAGCGCCCTATGCGCTTTGACCTGTTGGTTATTGGACTCAATACCTTAATAACGGTCAGAAGAAGCTCTGACTTGGAATCCGAATCTGGAAGAGCTTCAACCATTCTTTCTAGAGTGCCACAGGATATACTCATACTGGGAAAAATAGCCTGATAACTGGCAATACGCATACTTAGAGTGGAGGCAGCAAAGACTCTTACCTAATGTTATCAATCTTACGAGACTCTTTGTTAATAGGTCGAGCTGTAGTAGTTTGAGGAAGAACGACCTTGTCATTCTCTGCCAGGACTACAATAGGATCCACAAAGGCTTGGGATGCCAAAATGGGACGATCCTTGGGAGCTGAATACTTCTTATCAATGGATTTAGCCACTGAGGAATAAGAGCAGGATTATTCCATACCATTTGAGACAGCGTCTCCGAAGGAAGCTGGATCGGAGGTCAAATCAACCAGGGATCTCAGCATGAAGATACTGGAGTCTTAATATCTTCCCAGGATCGATGTCTGTAGTCTGGAGAGAAGAGTGGATCCCAGGTTCTTCAACAGAGACTTAAAGGACAGGTCCTCGACCACAGGCTCTGTAGCAAGAAAGATCCTGTTTCCTCCACTTCATCACCAACCGAAAGTCTGGGTCAGGCTCAACATCATCTCCTGATGGTCCAGAAAGGACTGTTTGGACAGGAAAGGAGTGAAAATTAGGAGAGGAGGAAATAGCAGAAAAACAAGGAGGAGTCCCCAAGGGCTGCGGCGCGGGAGGCGGCAAAGCAGGCTGAAAGCGGCACGAGGGCGCTGCAGGCGCCCGAAGAACGCAAACCCATAAGCGCCCAGCGGCGCCACGAGCGACAAGCAGCGCGCGAGCGCGACCGGCGGCACGCCGAGAAGCGGCGCCCGCGGAGCGGCCGCTGCGAGCGGCACCGTGGGCGGCGCGTGGCGCCGCCCCTATCCAACGGCACCACCGGCGCCCGCAGACCCGTGGCACCGAGCGGTGCGCAAGACCAACAGTACAACGGCGCCGACAAGCCAACAGACCCTGCCCCAGGAACCTGGAAAGCTAGAAGGAAAAAACCAGGAGATAAGGGCATCGGTGAGGCCCTGCGCACGCAACCATGTGAGGAAACACCTGAGCACGGAGTCGCTGGCACGAAGAAGGCGCCCGCAGCGACTAGGAAAGTCCAACCGCCCTACCTGATCGCCGGAGGGGCCGAGGCTCCGAGGCAACCGAGCCAGGCAGAAGAACCAACCTCCGAGCCCATTGCTCCATAAGAGCGGCCCACTGATGAAACTGCTCATCGGAGTCCTACCTATAGGCGGGAGGACTCCGATGTCGAGGGCGGCGATTACGGAGGTTGGCGACTCGAAGAAAGAGACCGGCAACTAGCAGCGATAACCGGCGTCGGCGCGCAGACATACCAGAAGGCGACCTCGGTGATGCCTTCTCTTTTGACCTGTGGGCGAAGAAGAGCTCGAGGTCGAACGGTGCCGAAATGCTACTGCTTATTTTTATGCCGCGGGGACCGCCCATCCCCCCGGGCATCGGACTGACCGTTGTCGGAACCCCGCTGAGGAGAAGGAGGCTGACCGGACCCAGCCCGGCTGACTGAACAGCTTTCATACGAAGTCTCCCTACCGTCACCTGACCTGCTCATGGTCGACTCCGTCCAGTAGGCCGAGACTTCTTCAAGTAAAATTTAAATGTTAGAAAAATTTAACGAAAATAGAATAAAATTAAGCGATACTACTTAACGTGATAAAGTTACAAAAAAACAAACTGAAAACTATGCGCTAGTTTGAAGTTTGACTCCCGATAGGCGAGCGACGTCGTCACTGAAGCGCACTTCGGCGGGGAAAAAAGAACTGAGGCGGTTGGAGGGTGCGTCGCCGAGATGGTCATTACCGCTCGAGCCGCTGCTGCGCACCCGGTCTCGCGCGCCGCCTCGTCTAGCGCGACCCTCCAGCAAAAAGTTTGCTCCCGATGGGTCTTAGTGCCTCCGGCGCTAATCCCCACTAGTGTGAATGAGTGGTGGAGACTTATGTCCAGGAAGATCCATCGCCGCCAATGGCGCTGAAAGCAAACCAGGGCTCCAAAAACTGTGATTTGAAGAAAAAGTAGGAGGAATATCAGGAGATAGAGGCATCAGTGTGGCTTCCTGCGCCGCAGCCATGTGAAGGGTGAAAACACCTGAGCATGGAGTCGACGTCACCAAAGAGGGCGCCGCGCAACTAGGGAGGTCCAATCACTCTATGTGATCCCTCGAAAGGCCCAATGGCCTCGGAGTGACCGGGCCAGGCAGCTGGACCAACCTCCGAGCCCACTGCTCCATAAGAGCGACCAACTGATGAAACTGTTCATCGGAAGCCCCTCCAAAAAGCGGGGAAGGGCTCTGATGGTGAAGAGGTCAGTCACCGGAGACAGAAACCGGCGAATCCAGAGGAGGAGACCGACACCTGACCCCAATAACCGACCTTCGATGCGCAGACATACCAGAAGGCAACCTCGAGTGATGCCTTCTCTTTTTTGACCTGTGGGTTGAAGAAGAGCTCAAGGCCGAATGGTGCCGAGAGTGTAACCGTTTTCTTTTATGTTTCGGTGGGACCGCCCATCCCCTCCAGCACTGGACTGTCCGTTGTCAGACCCCCCCCCCCGCCGGAGAGGGTGGCAGACTGGACTCGGCCAAGCTGACTGAACAGCTTTCATACAAAGTCTCCCTACTGTCACCTGACCCGCTCATGGTCAACTTCGTCAATGTAGGCTGAAGACTTTTTTTTCTTTAATAAGTATAGTTAAGAGTATGCGGTACTTATTTCGAGATATATTACAAAATAATAAACTGACAACTATGCTGCTAGTTTGAAGTTTGACTCCCGGGGGGTGAGCGACGTTGTTACTGAAGCGCACTCGACGACGGGGAAAAAAAGTACTGAGGCGGTTGGAGGGTCGATGCTGAGAAAGTCATTGCTGCACGAGCCGAGGCTCGCGGTGCCGCTCCTCGCGGCTCCATCTCTGGTGCCGGCCCTCTTGCAAAAAGTTTGCTCTCACTGAGTCCTAGCACCTCCAGCGTAGGTCCCATCAATGTGAATGAGTTGTGGAGACTTTATGTCCAGGTAGACCTAGATCTGCCATGGCCAGCACAGGTAATCAGAATTATTTTGCCCCAGTGCATCTCCAACCTGAGCAGCATCCTTTGAAGCAGAGAAATAGGAGGAAATGTGTACAAAAAGTGATTTGTCCGCGGAAGCCTGAATGCATCCTGACAAAAAAACTCCAGGCTGTTTTCTGGAGCGGAACTGAGGCAGTTTTGCATGGGGGGTATATAAAAAGGTCCAGCTCTGGATTTTCCCACTCATTGAAGAGAGAATGTACGACATCTAGAGCTAATGCACATGTAACCCCCAGGGGGCACTATCCTAAGGGCTACTACCCCTGTCTGCTCAGCTAATAACAGGTTGAGGGGCCTGGATCCAATGGCGGGTGCCTCCACCCAGAGGTCGGGGTTGGAACAGCCAAATATGACCTGGTCACAGCCCACTGGGTCACTGCAACCCCCCTTTCTTTTCACTAGTGGCTCAGCAGCGATTCCCACACTATCGTCTTGACTCACCCTTACCCCGAGGTTGGGATGGTCAACCTGGTGCTGAGGACCCCCTGTAAAATAAGGTGCAGTTATACAATAATCCATGCACAAAGGGTATCACAAACACGCAGTTCAAACAGTGTACCTTGCAACAACAAATCTGGTTTATTAAGGGGAAGGTAACAAGGACGGGGGAGATCAGGTTGATTAGCTTACCACTTTAATATATATATATATATATATCTAGGGCACTGTGCACAGGCCAAACCTAAAATTCACTGTCTCAGGGTACCCAGGCAATACAAGGCTAGCCTCTCGATGCAGCTGGTTGGGGCCCTGATGCAGAAAACAAGCATTTGATTCCTAAGAGAATTGAGTAGAGCCAGCAGGCTCAGTTCATGTAGCCGGTAAAGCAGCCAGACAACTCTTGCCCTCACTATGCACATCTGACAGGGAGCTACCCTGATTTAGTACTCATGACTCCAGTAGGAAGATCGCTCTCGCACCATTCGCAGGACCATGCCTGGAATTCAACACTTCTCCACACATTTATATGAAGGGCAGAGAGGTACCATACCAGGCAGCTGCTGTATACTCCCGAGTGCCTTCACTGTACCACTGGGCCAAACTACGCAGCTTCACTTGTTCTGATAGACCGAGGACGATTGAAGCAGATTCTCCAGTCCTCTACAGGGTGAGCCTTGTAGGTAGCTGTAAACATACAGCCTCCTCCACGGATCTTGTCCACTCCTTCTGGCGATACTATCACCTGACTTCTTGGCCTGCCACACACACTTCCCACACAAAGACTTCCACAGCGCAGGAGCCAGAGCTCCTTCTATCTTCACGATCCCCAACGACTCTGACCCTGGGCAGTTTGGGCAGAGAATCCAGTTTGGACGCCACCAGATCCCACTGGTGGGATACAGATGCCAGTTACTCACTACTGCCCTCATTGGTGCAAAAAAGGCGCCATAGTCCAGACTTCACTTCCCAGAATTACTAGCTGTATCCCCATTGGTCAGCCGGCTCCATTAAGAGTCCTGATTCTGGTTGGTCGCTATTTACTCCATTTTAGATGCCCCCTTGCTCCTATTGAACCCCTCAGCCAGTCCTGGTCCAAAATGGAGGGGCACAGCACATAGAGCCCCAGCTGCAACAAAGGCAGGTTAAACAACTGCATTCTCACTATTACTCTAAATGATTGCAGGCAAAATAGTTACATCCTTCGAGTGGGTTCCCCTTGCGCTTCCAGCGACGGCAAAGAGGGGCAATTACATTACAGCTCGAGTGGGACTCGAGCAGGGAAACACACAGTCCCCCTCATGAGCACCAATTATGTTTGCACGCACACAGCTCTTAAAGAGACAGTACATGGAGGCTCTACAAGCACTCACAGAGCCATTCAAACTGCTTAGGCGCCGAATGCCAACCACCAGGGGGAACACTTAGGCAGCTCCTAGATGGCTTTTAGGAACCCCCATTGGTAGGGGGGCTACACCCTTCCTGGCCTGGAAAGAACTTGGCGTCCACGTCAAGTAGTTACCCTTAAATCACTTTAAGGCAAAACAGTTTACACTAACAGCACATCAAACCTAGGGTTACCTACATTGGTACTGTATTACACAGTTCACTATTGGTTATATAATATTACACATACAGACAGCCTGTCTCTTTTATAAATCAGGTCATTACTTCCTGCCCCTGACACCTGGATAGAGGGAGCCCTTCCCTATCAGCTATGAGTAGGCTAAATGGGGCAGGGGCACCATACTCAGAGGGCGATACTAACAGTTGAGAATCACTTCCCAGGGTCAGTTTAAGCAAGGAGCTCGGGGACAAGTACACCCCTTTATGGACCACATTCAGAGGCAGATCCACAGGCTGACCCAGGGACTCAAAACTCAACCTCACTACAGGCCGTACTTCTCGGCCAGTCCGTCTAGGAGTTTCGGATAAAATTTTTGAAGGTTCTGACTCCCTCTCAGCCCCATTTAGATTGGTCGGGGAAACCAGTATAGGAGGAGGAGGGGACCCAGAGTCTATAGCACCTTCAGGGCCT
This sequence comes from Neoceratodus forsteri, assembly GCA_016271365.2. NCBI lineage: Eukaryota > Metazoa > Chordata > Ceratodontiformes > Ceratodontidae > Neoceratodus > Neoceratodus forsteri. Next base: position 209,073,173 of record JADMNL010000028.1, read on the forward strand.
TGTTCTGCCATTTCTGAGCTCACAATATTTGGGTCAGCGGGGGAAATTTCTGGTACTGGCAAGAAACCAACAGGGCACTCAAAATATTCTTCAGGTTCTGGCATATCACTAGCTTGCTCCCTCACATCACTTCCTTCTTCTGAAAAGTCAGATAGCTCAGCCAGGTCAGACAGTTCAGCCAGGCTCAAGGATCCCACCTCTTCGGCTTTGATGCCACTCACTTCATCCACTGGGAGCATTGGCTCCAGAGACAAAGCTGGGGGCTCAGGCAGTCCAGGAAGCCCAACTTCATCCCCAGAGTTAATTAGGGGATTTCCCCTAAACAGTTCGCTCAGTTCATAAGAGGGGTAATACTCAATGTTATTCTCACTGTCTTCAGACACAGACTGGCAATCAACTTCATCAGAGGGGGGTGGAGAAGGCCTCTTTAGTTTCATTTCTGAAGAATCAACCAATGTTAGATTTTTCTTGGCAGCAGCTCTAGTTACAGGCCTGGGGGGGGGGGGGCATTGGGAGGTTCAGCTTCTATCAAAATCTGTCCGATTGGCAGCAGATGATTTCTGTGTATAGTTTTCACATCTTTTGAATTGTTTTCAGGCCGCACTTTATATACAGGTAAATCTTCCAGTTTTCCCACAACAATACGAGGGAGGTGATGCCATCTGTCAGCAATCTTATGTTTGCCATGCAGTCCCAAATTCCTCAGTAACACTCTATCCCCTTCTCTCAGTTCCATTGCTTTCACTTTCTTATCATACCTCTCCTTATTGGCCAGGTTTCGCTTAGCAGTCATGGTCTGGGCTAGTTGGTAGGCATGGTTGAGTTGGGCCTTCAACTTTTGCACATACTGTAGATGATTAGCTGCTTGAACCCCATCAGGAGAAACCCCGAAACACACATCCACCGGCAGTCTAGCTTCTCTCCCAAACATCAATCTATATGGGGAAAATCCAGTGGCATCACTTTGGTGCAGTTATAAGCATGTACCATAGAAACATAGATTTTGACGGCAGATAAGGACCGCTTGGCCCACCCAGTCTGCCCATTTCCCTACCTAATGGATAAGCTGCAGATCCTAGTTAACCAGCAGCCTACTTCTTCCTACTCCCGCCCCCTAGAATTGCCTTATGACTGTCCCATGCATGCTTGAATTCCACCACTGTTTTTGACTCCACAACCTCCTCCGGAAGGCCGTTCCATGCATCCACAACCCTCTCTGTGAAAAAATATTTCCTTAAATTACCTCTGAGCCGCCCCCCTTCTGTCTTCAAATTGTGCCCCCTTGTTCTTGCACACCTCTTTTTTTGAAAGATGCTACCCTCTTGGACTTTGTTGATTCCCTTGAGGTACTTGCAAGTTTTTATCATGTCCCCCCTCTCCCTCGAGGCTATACATATTAAGCTCCTTAAGTCTCTCTTCATATGTCTTCCGGTGCAGATCCCACACCATTTTAGTTGCTCTCCTCTGGACAGCTTCCATCCTGTCTATGTCTTTGCGGAGATTGGGTCTCCAGAACTGCACGCAGTACTCCAGATGGGGTCTCACCAACTGTCTGTACAGAGGGATAATAACTTCCTGTTTTCTACTGGTGATGCCTCTCCCTATGCATCCCAGTATCCCCCCAGCCCTCCTTGCTGCCCTCTCACACACTGCTTGCCCACCTTTAGGTCATCTGATATGACTACCCCCAGGTCCCTTTCCATTTTTGTTGTTGTTAGTATCTCACCCATCATTGTGTACTCTTCCCCTGGGTTTTTGTTTCCCAGGTGCATTACCTTGCACTTCTTAGCATTGAATCTAAGCTGCCATACATTTGACCATTCCTCTAACCTTGCGAAGTCCCTTCTCATCCTTTCCACCCCATCTTCTGCATCAACTCTGTTGCAGATCTTTGTGTCATCTGCAAAGAGACATACTTTTCCTTCCAGTCCCTCTGCAATGTCGCTTATAAAGACATTGAAGAGGACCGGACCTAATACTGAACCCTGCGGTACCCCACTGGTAACCCCCGTTTCTTCAGAGTGGACTCCATTTACCAAGGTGCTAATCTGCTGGCTCCATCTAGGCTTGTCTTTAGGTTGCAGTGTGCCCAACATATCAAGCAATGTGCAATTAAACCTTTCAGGTTGGGGATCTCCTTGGGGATGATACGGGGTGGTTCTTGACTTTCGTACCCCCCAAAAGGATAGCATTTCTTTAATCAGGCTGCTTTCAAAATCTCTCCCCTGATCAGAATGGATTCTTTGGGGGGGCCCCATAGTGGACAAAGAAATTCTCAACAAGTACTTTAGCCACCGTGGTTGCTTTCTGATCTTTAGTAGGGAAAGCCTGTGCATACTGAGTGAAATGATCGGTAAAGTACAGTTACGTAAGAACTTACCATAACAGTAGATCTTCGAGAGAAGCTCTTGCAGTAGGTAATTACATATAGGACTGACGTTGGCAGGCAGCAGGACGCCACGGAAAAACTTCTAGCTAGCAGTCCCTGGCGAGGGACCACCCCCACGTCAGGTGACCGGCATCAGTAGACGTCGGTATAAAGGGCCGGTCCCTGACGCCTGCCTTCCAGTTCTTTCCCGCCACAGGATGAAGGAGGCCGGGCAACAGAGGAGTAGATATTTCCCTCAATGGATAAGGAGCAGAAAAAGCTTAGGGGGATGGAGGGCGGGAAGGTATTACCTACTGCAACAGCCTCTCTCGAAGATCTACTGTTACGGTAAGTTCTTACATTAACTGTACTATCTTACTTCGAGAGGGCTCTTGCAGTAGGTAATTACATATAGGACTGAGTCCCACGCAGTCTGGAACAAGAATAAGCACACGGGAGGAGGAAATCTACTCTAGCGGTTCTAGCTGTGCAAGCTTCAAGATAAGAGGCCTTGCAGACCAGCCAGCCTGAAGCCTGCTCTACGGCGAGAGGCAATATCCAAACTGTAGTATTTAGTATAGGTATGGACGGAAGTCCAGGTGGCGGCAGCACAGATATCTGCCGCTGACACATTCTTGAAACAAGCCGCTGAGGCAGCTACTCCTCTGGTGGAGTGGCCTCTTACTTGACCCGGGAGGGTCTTGTTGTATTTGTCATAACAGAAAGTGATGCAATGAGCCAACCACTTAGATAGGCATTGCTTAGAAACAGCATTGCTTTCCCGTTTATGAGCAAAAGAGACGAACAGTTGATCAGTCTTTCTGAGATCCTTTATCCTGTTGGTGCAGTATCTCAGAATCCGATGAACATCCATAGTATGGAGTAAATACTCCCCTTGATTAGAGTACTGCGTGAAAAAGGCAGGTAACTCTATGGACTGATTTAGAGTAGACTGTGCTACTACCTTAGGGAGAAACTTAGGGTTCGTGCACAGAGCAACACATTCCTTGTGAAAAATCAAGTATGGAATTTTACAAATCAGGGCCTGGAGCTCAAAAATTCTGTAAGCGGAAGTAATGGCCACCAGCAAGAGAGTCTTCCACGAAAGGAACTTCAATTCTGCGGAAGCTGCCGGTTCAAACGGAGGTAGAGTAAGTTTCTCGAGAACAAAGTTCAAGTCCCAAGAGGGAGCAGGAGTACGTATAGGGGGTCTCAGATGGAGGACCCCTCTGAGAAAGGTCTTAGAGACCTCCAATTGAGCAAATGTCTTGTCTGCAAAGGGGACATGATAGGCCGGGATGGCCGCCATGTGGACTTTCAAAGAAGAATGACTCAGACCCAGGTCAAACAGATGACATAGGTACTCCAGCAGAAGCCACGCTGAACAGGAGAAGGGTTCCACGTTCTTGGAAGCAGCCCAGATAGTGAATCTTTTCCACTTCATGGCGTAGGTGGATCTAGTGGAGGGTTTTCTAGCCTCCACCAAAATCTCCACCACTTGAAGAGAAACCCCAAAATGGGATTGAGCTAAGTCTGCAGGAGCCATGCATGCAGCTGAAGAGATTTGAGGCCTGGATGGACTAGGGTCCCCTGATCCTGGGTCAGTAAACCTCGAGATACAGAAAGAGGAAGAAGATGATCCTCTGAGTATTGTTGTAGAAGAGAGAACCAAACTTGCTTGGGCCAGAAAGGAGCAATCAGAATCATTCGTGCTCCTTCTCAAGCTAGTTTCTGCAAAACTTGTGGGATAAGTGGAATTGGAGGAAAGGCATAGACGAATCTGTCCTTCCAGTCTAGAGACAGAGTGTCTCTCCAGAAAGCGCCTCGCTCTGGAATGAGCGAGCAGAAGATGGGAAGCTTTGCGTTTAGAGAGGATGCGAACAGGTCGATCTGTGGTGTTCCCCAAAGTCGGAAGATATTGTCTAGGACCCCTTGGTCCAGTTCCCACTCATGAGTCAGAGCAGAAGAGCGACTTAGCTTGTCTGCCAGGGTGTTGTCGACTCCCGGAACATGAATTGCCGTGAGGTGATGGTCATGTTGTGTTGCCCAATCCCAAACCTTCATTGCTTCCCTGCAAAGAGGGAAGGACCGAGTCCCCCCTAGTTTGTTGATGTACCAAACCACACACATGTTGTCTGTCTAGACAGCTAGGTGGCCGGGAAGGATGCATTGGTGAAGGGCTTGGAGAGCGTACAACACTGCCCGAAGCTCGAGCACACTGATGTGGAGTGTTTGTTCGAGCTTGGACCAGGAGCCCTGGGTCCGATGGGGACCTAGATGGGCTCCCCAACCTTCGCCCGAGGCGTCTGTGGTTAGAGTCTGGGAGGGGGGAGGATGAAAGAAAGGAACTCCCCGAAACAGGTTCTCTCGAACCATCCACCATTGCAAGTCTCGAAGCATCGGCAAGGAGACTAGAACTGGGTGATCTAAGTCATCCACTAACTGATCCCATTGGGAGCGGAGAGTCCACTGAGATACTCTCATGTGGAGTCGAGTGCGAGGAACTGTCAGGATAGCAGCCGCCATGAGCATGAGAAGGTGAAGGACTGACCTTGCACTGACCCACCTGCGGCCGGACAAAAGACTTATCTGAGTCTGGAGAGTGGACGCCCTGTCCGGTGGCAGGAAGGCCCTGCCAATGGTCATGTCTAGAATCGCCCCGATGAACTGTAGTCTCTGGGATGGGATCAAGTGAGACTTGGAATGGTTGATGGTAATACCCAGGCAGGCAAAAACCTGCTGGGTAAGGGTCAGGCAGCGCAGTAGTTCCTCCCTGGACGAGGCTGCCAGGAGCCAATTGTCCAGGTACAGGAAATCCTGCACCCCCCTGGTACGCAGGTAGGCCGCCACCACTGCCAGGCATTTGGTGAACACTCGGTGCACTGAGGATAGGCCAAACGGAAGTGCCTTGAATTGCTAGTCGTCCCCCTGGAATGCAAAATGAAGATATTTGCGGTGAGACAGGCGAATGGAAATGTGCAGGTAAGCATCCTGCATATCCAGGGCACACAGCCATTGACCCGACCAGAGAAGGGGCAGAAGGCTCTGCAACGAGAGCATTCTGAACCTTTAGTACGCCACAAAAAGATTCAGGGAACTGAGATCCAGAATTGGTCTGAGATCTCCTGTCTTCTTTGGGACCAGGAAGAAATGGGAATAGTAACCCGTCCCTTGAAGATGAAGGGGGATGGGTTATATTGCTTGTTTCAGAAGTAGAGGTGAAATCTCCTCCTGGACCAAGAGAAGGTGCTCCCTCAAATATGACGACTTTAGAGGGGGGGTGGCGAGGTGGTTTCTGTAGAAACTCTATCGAGTGTCCTTCTGCGATCAGCTGAAGCACCCAAGAATCTGATGTTATCCTCTCCCAGCCCGGAAGGTGGAGGGAAAACCTCCCTCCTACCAGTTCCTCCGGGGAGTCCGGAGGCTGTGGGAGAGGGGAGGAGTCAGGTGGTGTGGGGCAGCGCCGCAACTGAAGCACCCGCTGCTTTTCTGGGCAGGGGGGGCTTAGCAGCTGTGGGGGCCCGACGTTTTGTGGCCCGACTTCCCTGGGGTTTTGCCTCGAGACGATTCCGTCTGCAAAAGGGACGGCGCTGCAGCTGGTGGGGGCGGTACATGGAGTCAACAGACTTCAGTGCCATCCCCTTCTGCAAATTGGTGATGATGTCCTTGACATCACCACAGAAAAGCACGGATCCCCGGAAGGGCGCTTCCTGGATAGCGGATTGAACTTCCGGGACCAACCCAGACACGCGGAGCCAAGCATGACGACGTAAACCTACGGCGAAAGCTGAGCTCCGTCCAGCAGTGTCCACTGCATCGTAGGTCGCACAAAGCATGTGTCGACTGGCCGAATGTGCAGAGCGGACAAGATCAGCCAACTCTTGCTTGACTTGGGAGTCTGGCAAGGAGTCCAGTTTGGCTTCCACCTGAGTAAGAATGGATTTCTGGTAGTCCCCTATATGGCCGACATAGTTCAGGGCCCTAATCCCCAGCGTGGAGGAAGCGAAGATCTTCTTTCCATACTGGTCCAATAGGCGGGATTCTTTGTCAGGTGGCGATGAGCTGAGATGTTTTGGGTTGTCCGACCGGCCATGAGCGGTGCTGATCACGACCGAGTCAGCACGAGGGTGAGAATCTAAAAAATCAACACCCTCGGGAGCCTGGTATAGCCTATTCGACTTCCGCGGAAGTGGGTCTAGAGCCGACGACTGTTTCCAGATGGTGGTGACAAGGTCGGCATGAGGCTCTATCCAGGGTGGCACCAAACTAGGAGTGTCACAGGCAGGTCCAGATGCTTGGCGAGTTTCAAACGCTGAGGGTCTGGTTCCAAAGAGTGCCACTGATGAACCTCCTGGCTTTTCCTCAGCAACTCTGTAAAAGAAGGATCTTCCAGAGGAGACTTCGGAGGAGTCCTTGGCCTGGGCTTCGATGGAGAGCGTGGCTCATCGTCCCATTCGGACCAACCATTGGAGGAATCCAAGGAGTCCAAGGGTGAAGAGGAAGAGGAAAAAGACTCCTTTTCCCGACCAGAGGGAGGAACGGACACCTTGGGAAGCACCCGGGGAAGTGTGTCCTGCCCCTCTCTGGACCCAGACGGGAGAGCCCTGGAGTCTGGAGGTGGTGAGGGAGTATGCCGCCTCGGATGTACGGGAACCTGAGACAGCACCATCATCGGTAGGCGGCTCTCGACCTCCCTGGTGAGCTGAGCCTTGGCCTCAGCCCACCAGGAGGCTAGAGTCTCCTGCAAGTCCACCGGTGGCTGTGGGAGTGGTGGAGGAGGAGAAGGCGGGGGATAAGGATACGGGTTGTACCCATATGGAGAGTATCCAAAACCCGGTGTCGGGTAGCCTGGCGTCGGGTACTGCGGCGTCGGAAAGACCGGCGTCAGGTACTGCGGCACCAGATACTGTGGTCCCGGGTACGTCGGCATCGGATAGGACGGAGGGTGCCTGGGAGCCGGAGGAGCTGCCAGAGCAGACGGCCCAATCGGCGGCCTCACGAGCGGATCCAAGTTGGAGGGCCCGGTGGTGGGGCGACATCCGGAAGCGGGATGTCGGCCAGAGTTGGTAAAACCGGGGTTGGGGACCCCGGCGTCAGAGGGACCGGTGTCGGGGCCGGCTCCCGGTGAGCTGATGTCAGATCCGGTGCACCTACAGGAGGACGGTCCGATGGAGGAAGGTCCCCAGCGTCGCCCGGGGATGGAGGAGAAAAATCCCCAGGGTCGGGCTGGGAGGACTCTGGGTCCCCGGATGGCAGCGAAGGCTGCGGAGAACCGGGGATGACAGAAGTAGGTAGGTCTGTCGTTGGTTCAGTCGCCGACCGGAGTTGGACGAACCGACATGCGGTTTTACGGTGAGCTCCCGGCGGGCGCTGGAGGAGCCAGCGTCCGACTTATGTGAGCCTTCACCGGAGGCAGACCGAGGGGAAGGATCAGCCTGGTCCGGTGGGAGAGGGCTGCGTGCCGCCCAGTGCGTCAGCGCCTTACGGCTTTCTCCACGCAGACGTCCGGAGGAGCCGACACCCGGCTCACGAGTCGCCCACGCCAGTAGCCGTGAACCTGCAGTCGAACTGAGGCGGAGGCCTTCAATGCCCGGAGGCACCCGAAAGGCCCGAGGTGAGCCAGATGGGCGGGCCGACGCCCCCTCGGAAACCTCTGAGGTGGCCGTCGAGGAGGCGGTCCCACGGAGGGAACATTACCTGAGACCCGGCGGCTCCCGAGGGAGACGGGGTAGAGGAGCCCTTGTCCCGGTGCCTCTCATTATCTTTCTTCTTCCGATGGCCTTCGAGGGAAGTGGACACCTGCCTCAGTTTTTTGAACTCCTTCTCCATCGAACTCATCTTTTTCTTCAAAATATGGGCTTCCAGAGATTGCTGCCGCCTTTTCCGGGTAGCCACGTTGAAGCTGAGGCAGTGCTGGCACTTCTTGACCGGGAGATCAGGGCCTAGACAGAACAGGCACAGGGAATGGCTGTCCTTATGTGGGAGTTGGGCGCCGCATGAGTCGCACTTATTTTTGTGCTCGGAAGGTGTAGGGGATGACATACACCGACGATGACCCGACATTGTTCGAAAAAAATCAAAATACTTTGGTAAAAACCGACGAAGGGAGGCTGATGAAGCAACGAACTTTTCCGCGAGGCACTACACGAGCTAACAGCGGGAAAAAGAACTGGAAAGGCGGGTGTCAGGACCGCCTTTATACACCGGCGATCTCTGGCGCGGTCACCTGACAAGGGGCGGTCCCTCGCCAAGGACTACTTGCTAGAAATTTTCCGTGGAGTCCTGCCACCTGCCGACGTCAGTCCTATATGTAATTACCTACTGCAAGAGCCCTCTCGAAGTAAGATCTTCATTTAGTTTTAAATCCTGATAAAATTAAGACAATGCGATAGATAGAGGCAGTAATTGTTCATGCCCACAAACTACGCAGGTACACAGAATAAATAGCTGAGGGGACCTTCCCTTAATGCCAGTAAGGGAAGCATGACCACACTACAGAGTTTAAACACAGTTTCATATTCCACAATAATCATATGTTGCATTCTATGAGACACCACTCACAAGTGAGATTATGCCATTTGTATTAGACATAATCATTGAATTCTAGTTGTTAGAATCATTAGGGTTGTAAATTATTTGGTTGCATTAGGAGGCATTTTTTTCATACAGTGGGAAGACTGATGCAACAGCCTGTCAGTGGGGACAGTGGACATGACGACTGTACCAGTATTTAAAGTAGTAGTAGTAGTAGTATTTTGATTTCTCAGGTGTTCAATCACAGGAGCTCTGGGTGCCTTACAATAACAATATGCATAAACAACAGCACATAAATAAATGACTAAAGATTTCACAGTAGACATAAAGATTATATATTGGCACAGTATATCTTTGTTATAGGTGGAAAAGGTCGTACGAAATAAATGATGCTTTAAACCCCGTTTAAACATTTCAACTGAGGGGGGCTTCTCGGAGTTCACATGGCAGTTGGTTCCATAAAGAGAGTGCTTCGACAGGAAACACCCAGTTCCCAGAAAGCGAAGACAAATTTCTGCCTACCAGGGGAACTGCTGGGTACCCTGGGTAGTAAAGTGGGAAGGGAATCCCTACAAATTGGTGCATGATTGCGCAACATATTTTCATCCCTGCTTATGAAGCGGGGGTGCGACATGACAGATCAAGAGTACTGTCCAGCCCTGGGAGGCAGTAGAGCATAGTGGTAAACAGCAATGAGCTGCAAAACCTGAAGAAATGAAAATTACGTACCTACCGTAATTGTAGATCTTTCTGTGTATCTTCACCATTCATCACTAGCGGGTATAGCGCCAGAGCTAGGACCACGCGGGAGACTTTTTTTTTTCCTATGGGCGGAGTCGACGCAGTGCCAGCACTGCCCTTGAGGCCGACATTTCATGTGGTGCTCGAGGGTTGACCGTTATCTGCCATCGACTCCGCCCCAGCCCCAGGTCTGACACTCCAGAGACTGTAAGGAAGGGAGGGTGGGTTAAGGTAAGAGAGCCTAAGGGATAGACAAAAGGAAAGGAATAATAAACTAAAAGGAGAAATAAATGACAGAGGAGACAGAAGAAGAGATTAAAACAGGAATTGGGGAGAGGGCCCCTGTCTCTGGAAGGAGAAGGAGAGATAAGGGAAGGGAGGGGAAGAGTAGCACACCCTCAGAAGCAGTTCTGCACATGTGATTTTTAGAGGATGACAGTCCAGCCCTGGACTATCAAGGTTCAGCTGAAGGAGGCCATGCCAGAACTTTAAAGCAGCCTAGGTCTAGTAGACCAACCAACAAGAGAGTACAGGCTGAGGATGTGTGCCAAACTCGCCCCCCTCCCTCCCTCCCAAAAGAGGGGGATTTTAAACAGCCAGTATGGCATAAGGAGAGAAAATCTTAATTCAAATTCTGAGTCCAAAATTAAAATACACTGAGAGAAAATGGAGGGGAGGGGTCCCCAACACTCCAAGACTCCCTAGAATAAGGGAGAAGAGAAAGGGCCGCCCCAATATCTCCATAAACCTCCCCAAAGTTCATCCCTGTGTGTCTCCACAGTCAACCTCGGCCAAACGTAAGGAGAGGAGAGCGAGGAAAGAGAAGACACACAGGAGGGAGGAGGGAGTCCAGAGACGGAGGCCCACAGGGGGAAGGATGGTGGAATTTAGTGATGAATGGTGAAGATACACAGAAAGATCAACAATTACGGTAGGTACGTAATTTTCATATCCTATCTGTGTCAGTCTTCACCATTCACCACTAGTGGGTGAGTAACGAGCACCCTGAAGGGGGCCCTGAACTGCCCTAAGGGACTAGATTCCTTATCCTCCAATGGATGAGACACTGAAGGGAAAAACCCTTATGGGCCCGGGGAGGCCTGCGACTGGTCTAGGTGAGATGGGGATCCCCCAGTGGGGGCAGAAGGGCGCCCTGAAAGCTGCCGTCTCACCCTTCGGGAGAAAAGATGGGTTCTCTGGTATGCGGAGTAAATCACCCTATGCCGGGCCAGGGGTGATAACCGGGATAGGCGAAGCCATGCTGTCCACCGAAGGCAGATCGCTGTCCCTACCACTCTGGATGCCACCTCATTGGCATCATAAGATGCCCTTGCTTGGTGCCTTGCTAGCTCCATGCCCTGCGCAGAGAGGGCAATGGCTTGCCTGGTTTCCTCCAAATCAGGCATCGAGGCTAGGACCTGTCCTAGCCAGAACCACAAGAAACTGCTATAGGCTGCAAAGTGGGCCTGATGTGCTGCAATTGAAAGAGAGCTCCGTGCCGAGTAGAATACTCATCTCCCCCAGAAATCGAAATTCGCAGAGTCCGAATCCAGGGGACGGTCATGGTAAGGGGCGCGAGGCCCAGAGGGGGTATCCAGGGAGGTCAAACCCGAAGAAGGATGAGGCTGAGAACCTGGAGATCCGGGGGGAGCGCAGTACCATTGGCATAGGTCCCTTGGGGCTGGTACGGTGGAAAAGGGACGTAGCCAGAACCAGTGTGATGCTTCCTGAAAAGGAATAGGCCAGGTGGGAGCCACCGGGTGAGCTGCACTGTATTCGCCTAAAAAGGGGTGTGTCACATGCTTAGGATTGCTAATCAGGACTGAGGTGAGGTGGAGCTCATCTGACATCCTCGCAAGGAAGCGCTGATAAAATTACAGATCAGACGCTGGGGAGATGTGGACTGAGGGTTCCTCTCCCTCCACAGAGGGAGAAGAGGATGAAGATGAGCTCCCAGGTTCAGGGTCCGGCTGCACGGCAGCATGGTGAAACACCTGTTGGTCCAGGGCATGGAGGTAGGTGGGGAAATGTGCAGCAGAACCTCTGAACTGTTCCCAGGTGAGAGGCCCCCGAGGACCGGGAATACCTGGGACAACCGGGGATGGAGACAGAGGCTCGGGGGACAGGCTCCTAGCAATAGGAGAATGGTCTCTGTCACGGCAGCGGGGGCCAACAGGAAACCCTTCACAGTGAGGGGGATCCAAAGGCTGCCACAGCTATTAGCCGTTCAACCAGATCAGAACGGTCAGAGCTGTGCCCAAAGGAAGAAATCCCCCCGTGACGTAACCGGGACCGTAACAGTCCAGAAGGATGGCCCCTGACCTCTGAAGTTAAAGTCCCTCTCAGGAACTCTTCCAGAGAAAGGCAAGGGTCTGTTCTACAACTCCTCCCAGTACCTGGCTGGACTCTGGGGGGCGCGCGCCGCATCACACCCCTACCTCTCAACCCTTTGGAATCAGAGAGGGACCTCTTCCTCAAAGCCACCAGCTTAGGCAGCTGGCAACTCCAGGCGGCCTCCAAGGAGTCCACCCAGGGAACTGTACCCTCCCCTTCCAGGTGTGCCCCGAGCTACCCCAAACTTGGGCTGTCCAAACACAACAAGGAAGAAGGTACCCCAACTGGAGGAACAGAAACGTCAGTGACCCCAGGTTGCACAGCAGTGGACACGGAAACCACAGCTGGCTGGTCAGACCCCCTGACCCTCAGATCCACCGGTGACAACTGACCCCCAGAGGGGGGCTGAGTGGGGGCCGAGGTGCTGGAAACGGAGGGGTCCGATGACTCCGAAGAATCTGGGAGCCAGTTCGGATAAGACTCAGAGCCTGCCTCCGAAAAGGCAGGCTCCGATATCCGGTGCCAGACAACTTCCCGAGCCCCTCCAGTTCCTGGACCAAGAATCGGAGCATCCCGAGACTCTGCAACATTTAAGCACAGCCCCACGCCCGGCACCGACACCCACCACGGTGCCACGAACGGCAGCGGAGTTGGGCGTGGCCCCAAGCATGACACTGACCCCATCCCCGGCACTGCCAACAACCAAATCCAGCACGGCACCGTGCCTGACGCCGACACCCACCTCAGCTCCGCGAGTGGCACTGAGGTCAGGCACAGCTCTGAATGCGGCGCTACACAACACTCCCGGCGCCGCACGCCGACCATGTGGCCGACCCCACCCCGGCGCCACCAAGGTCCAGGTCGGCGCTGGCTCCTGCCCCGGCACCGTGGACCAGAACCAGGCTCAGAAACAGCCAAAACACCACCCACGGCGTCGCTGAAAGCCCAATGCCGCGAACAGCACCAGAGTCGATGGCGGCGCCAAGACAGGGCCCGACGCCAACCATGGCACCATGCTCAAAGCCTACGGTGCCACGAACGGTGCCAGAACCAAGAGTGGCACCTCGAGATGGTGCTGAGGATGGTGCCATTCCAGACCCGAAGGGCCCGGAACACGACACCGAGGCAGCCTTCACCACCGAGGAGGCGATTGTCAATGAGGTACCTCCTGACTGACCTCTGAAAGGGCCAGCCTGGGCCTCCTGCACCGCAGAAAAAACCCCCGCCACGGCAAGGCTAAAAGAGGTGGGGGTTCCCTCCTCCATGGGCCGTATAGAACCAGGAAGGGACCCGTAGGAAGGGTCAAGAATCCTGGCCTTGACCCATTGACAGCGCATTCGTCCTCCGAAAGTCAGCAGCACACGTCCGACTTTCCATGTGCGGTTCTCAATTACTCAGTGGAACATCAAAAAGCAAATGGTGCAGTTGTCCATATTGTGGTCAGGGCCGAGGCAGGAAAGACAACAGTTATGCCGGTCCGTCGCGGAATAGAGGCAGTCACAGGGGCACCGACGCATAGGGGCTGCCCCACTTTCGACGTCTTCGTGCCCCCCCCCAGATGAGACATGACCGAATGGTAAAAAAAAACAGAAAATGTACTCAACACCGCTTGAAATAAAAGGTCAGAAGCGACGTTGAGTAGGCGAGTAGAACCGAGGCAACTAACAACTCTAGGCAAGTAACACTAAACTAGGCCAATGGAACAGGCCGCAAACCAACAGTCTCCTCATGAGATACCACACTCGATGGCGGGAGAGAAAGAACTGGGGCTGGGGCGGAGTCGACAGCAGCTAACAACCAACCCTCGAGCGCCACGTGGAATGTCGGCCTAGAGGGCGGCGCCGGCCTTGCGTTGACTCTGCCCATAAAAAAAAAAAAAAGTTTCCCGCAGGGTCCTAGATACGGTGCTGTACCCACTAGTGATGAATGGTGAAGACTGACACATATAAGATCTGAGTTTGGATCCCACAGTCACCACTTGCATAATGTGTGACCCTGAGCCAGTCACGTAACTTCCCTGTGCTCCAAAGATGCACATGGAAACGTGTCTTTCCTGGCCAAAAATTGTACAACAAATAAAAATCAAAAATAACTATGTTATTATTTTTTTAAATCCTCCTGAGGTTTCTTTGGTAACCAGGTAACGCCAACTACATCCAAGGTACGTTTTTAGGGGCAACCTAGGAGCACTGGGAAAGTTAAGTGACTTGCTCAGGGCCACACAGCATTCAAGTGGAGGTTGTGAGAATCAGACCCAGGTCTGCTGGTTGTAACAAGATCATTCACAGTTCACTGATGGACTTTCTGGGCTGTAGTGCCAGCCTTAGCCTTAATCTTAGACAAGAATTTTAACAGCTACTCTATGTGTGATAGTTTATCTTTTGTTATACACTGGTCTATAACCATACCTTATTGTTTTCTTGCTTCTTTACTGAATCAAAGGTGCCTCCATCATCTTTTAATTTCCTAAAATAAATCAGTGTTGCAAAAAATAAAATATTAGTGTTTCTTAAATATATACGAAAGAATAATAATTTGGAGCTAATGATGATGCCTTGGCTACAGAAACGCTAAATGAATACTTCACCTCTGTATTTTTACTATGGAGATGTTGAGAAACTTTTCACATCTTTCCTGTGCTCTAAATGGACTTTTAAGTCAGAAGGATAATGATTTCTATTGAACAACCAGAGGAAAAACAGGTTACTCACCTGTAACAGTAGTTCTAGGAGTGGTATCTGATGTTTATCCACACTGACCCACCTGACCACCTCCGGTAAGTGGCACACTGATTTTGCTTCCAAGTTTTCCACTGAAGAATCACCAAGAATGGCAGAAGCCATGGCAATCAATTGTAAAATGCTCGCCCCTTCCGAATCTGGCGAGGCGAAACTGCCCGGGTAGAAACCCACAAGTTTAAGTCTCTGGCAACAATAAAGGAAGTATTTGAGGTACAGAGGTTTGTACTGTTTGAAGCAAAGGCCTTTCTACAAGCAGTATCCACTCTTTTGTCGTGTGAATCTGACAAGGCCAGAAAACCCTCAATAGGGATGGTGGTCTGCTTGACTGAATTATATACCACATTGTCCGCCAGTGGCGGGGCTTCCCATTTTCAGTATTTTTTCCTTTAAAAAGGGAAAAGGCCATGTTTTTGGAACATACTTTCTCTGATCCACACCAGCTCATTCTTGTTCAATAAGCTGGTCACAGTGAATAAAACTCGGAAAACATTTTGGAGCAGAGGAGGACGCTGACAGAATTGGATTAACATCCACTGTCTCTGTGGACTGCTCCTCCTTGAGCTGTAAGGATCTACATTCCTTCGCTATCAGAAAAGACAAGGACGGGGGGCGAGGCTAGCAGCCCAGCTAGCAGCAGCACATTTCTGGAGCTCCTCGGACAAGGCTGAATTTATTTAAATTAATACCTTGTTCTTTGTGAGAAACAGCTTTATTTCACTAACTAACTGAGGCAAAAGTAAGGGCTTTGGATCTGAGCATGAAGATGGGTCGAACAAAGTCGGCAAAAGCAGACTTTTTCCAACCGCGATCCTCTGGTAACAAACCTCCGGATGAAGCACCAGGCCCGTCACAGCCTGCAAGTATAGACTCGAATGCAGCTACTCTGTCTACTCTGCAAATAGCGGTAAACGCATTAACACAAACAGTTCAGAGAATGGATCAGAAACTAGATGGCTTCACGGAAAAAATTTCTAACAATGGAACATAGGTTGGATACAATGGGAGAAATAAAGTCAGCAGAGGTGACTGCAGGGAGGGCTATGGCAGCTACGGCTACGTCTTTAAAGGAGCAGGCCGCTCTCCGAAGCCGAGTGGAGCAGTTGGAAAATGCGGTTCGGGCAGCTAATGTCCGTATTATAGGGCTTCCGGAGGCATCGGAAGGTGATAACTTGATGTTATATTTGCAATCCTGGCTGCAAGAGTTATCTTCCTCGACAGATTTCAAAGTAACCAAAGCATATAGAATCACCTCCAGAAGGCAAACGAGTAATCAAGATAACCCAAGGACCGTCATGTGTACCCTCCGCTCAGCAGAGGAGCGGGACATGCTGCTGGGGTCCATAAGAAACCGTGGACCAATATATGTTGATGAATCCCGAATAATGCTCTTTCCCGACATTTCATATGCCACATGAATGAGGAGGAAAGCATTTGATAGTGTGAAAGGGAAACTCAGAGACTTGGGGATTACTTACTCCCCTTGCCTTTCCTGCGAGACTCTGATTTACAGTTGGCCGTCGACAATTCAGGTTTACTGACCCAAAGGAGGCTGGTGAATGCCTTGACAGAATTCTGACCAAACGACAACGGGAGCAGTGCTCGACTGACGAGGAGGATTTGGAAGGAGACTAAAGATCCAGAAACCTGTTCAGAGAGGACTTTTCTCTAGTAAATAGCCAGTCTTGGTACACTGGAGATGAAAATCACGACTCCATCTCGGGTTCAAAACCTCATCTGAATTAAGCAAATCTGCTGGGGACATTTAATCGATGTTTCTGCTAAACGAACCCTATAAAAGTATTATAAATCACAAGGACTCTAATTTTCAATTGTTTTTACCAGTACACCCGTTGATTGTGGTAATTTGATATTTCTAAACCTGTGAAGAAACAGGGGCATGTACTGATATGTTAATTTAGCTTTCCAAGGGGGGGCTCTAGATTGATGTTATTTTGTTATATTATAATCTCCTAAAGTTAACTAGGACCTAAGTAGGTCAGTTTTCAGAAACGCTATTCTTTCTAATTCTGTTTAAATAGAATTGAGCATTGGCTGCATTATGGCTCCTAACTTTAGCTTAAGAATATGGTTTGAATATAAACTCTGATTAACCCCTAATGCTGTACCGACTGATTAGATAGTCGCCATCCTAAGTAATGTAATAATGGAAAATTTCACATCTGTATACCTACTCAGGAAGCATGTATTTTGTATGCTTTATTAAAAGCTATAAATAAAATTAAAAAAAAAAAAAAAAAAGACAAGGACTTGTTGTCAAACAGTGGAGGTATAGGAATCTTTCATCTGGGTTCCGTCCGCTATCCTTCCTCCTCCTCAGAGGGGAGATCCTCTTAATCAGTAAGTAGTTTTTCAAGGTCAGGAGTTTCCCCAACATTGCAAAATCCTCATCTGCTCCAGTAAGTGTCCAGGGTCGGGGTCTGCCGGCACATCTGTTTCCGCTGTGACACACAGGGAAGTGCCTGGATGGGCCCCCCTGACCTGAGGGGCTCGGTTTGGGGTAAGGTGTGTATGCTGGGATGTCCTGCTGGACATTGGGGCTCAAAAGCTCATCCAGGAGCAATAAAAAATAGTTTTGCAATTCTGCTTTGCCACTGCCAACTGAAGAACTAGCTGCCCCCCTCCCCAGCTCGGAGGTCTGGCTGGAAGGAACCGTTAGAGAATGTTGTGCTGCGCAACACAATGAGGGCAATAGGACTCCATAGGAGAGGGCCTCATCACCCTGTTGCAGGTCTTACATCTTTTTATAATTAACGGTCTCCGATAAGACATGGTGCTGATGACAATTTTATTGTGACCATTGTAAAATTAAAAAAACTAGTCAACTCATTCTACAAATATCATCAGAAAAGTTTGGAGGACAAATGTACATGAGAGCGATTTTGCATGCACTACAACACCCTTTACAAACACTGAAAAATGCAGTCCACATTAAATCACACCTGCATATATTTTACCATGGAACCTGCGTTCACCCTATATGGGGCTGTCAGGAAAACAATGCAGAATGCGTCAAAACGGTAACCGTGGTGATAAATGCAAGGCGAGAAAAACCCATGGAGAAGAAGTGCGTGCCCAACCACCGCAAGGCTAATGGTGGTAGAGCGAGGATTCAGAGGGCTAAGGAAAATCAAGCCCTCTGGAAAAAAAAATGGAAATTATGTACCTATGGTAATTCTTGATCTTCTTGGATGTAGTCTTTACCATTCATTCACACTAGTGGGACACTACCAGAGGCGCTAGGACCCAGTAGGAGCCAAAAATCTTCAGGAGGGCCGGTGCTCAGGTAGAATCGCACAAGTGTGGTGCTGTGGGACTGGCTCGCGCCATATAGGCTATCTCGGCATCACCCCTCCAACTGCCTCACTACCTTATTGACAGAGGAGGTGCAATGTAAACTATCCTAGGAAAACCTAACCTAAACCGGCATAAGATAGCCCGGATGACCCGTGTGAGAAAGGTCAACGAAACGTCTTCACAGCCCAACCAACAAGGCAGTGAAGACCAAAAACAGAGTGAGTGAGCTCGGGGGATGGTGGGTGGGTTGGCCTGTGAATGAATGGTGAAGACTACGTCCAGGAAGATCAAGAACTACAGTAGGTACGTAATTTCCATATCTTCCTGGACTAAAATTCTTCACCATTAACTCACATTAGTGGGAGAGTACCGAGCTAAACACCAATCCCCCAAGCAGGGCTGCAGTAGATCATGCTCGCTCAAGACTGAAGTCCATTAAGGCCAGATCTGCTGAAGGACGTGAGTTGTCTGGCAGGAACGTTCAGAGCATAGTGCTTTACGAAAGTGTGCACTGAACTCCAAGTAATGGTTCTGCAAATGTCTGCATCGGGTATGTTATGAGTCTCTGCCAGGGAAGCCGCTACCGCTCTAGTAGAGTGGGCATAAACCTGGCCTTCCAGCTTGACCTGCGCCATCGAGTAGCAGTGTCAGAGACAAGCTACTAGCCACACAGAGATATATCACATGGAGACTGGGTGACCCAGCCAGGTCACACTTAAGGAACTGAAGAGCTGTTTAGATTGGCGGATCTCCATAGTTCTGTCAATATAGAACTGCAAAGCTCTTTTCACATCCAGAGAGTGAAGGGTGTGTTCCACTTCATTCTAGAAGTTGGTGAAGTAAGTCGGAAGCACCAAAGGTTGGGTAAGATGGAATTTCAAAACCACCTCTGGAAGAAAATTAGGGTGTGTGCAAAGAAATGAAAATTATGTACCTATTGTAATTCTTGAAAATCTCGGACGAAGTCTCCACCACTCATTCAAACTAATGGGACTACGCCGGAGGTGCTAGGACTGAGTGGGAGCCAAAAATCTTCAGGAGGGCTGGCGCCGGGCTAGGACCGCACATGAGTGGTGCCGCGAGACCAGCTCACGCCATCTGCCAACTGCCTCAGTATCTTTTTTACTGAGGAGATGGAGCGTAAACTAACCTACTGAAACTAACCAATGTCAGCTATAAGACAGTCCAAATGACCCGTATAAGAAGCATCAACATATCAGAGTCTTCACAGCCCAGCCATCGAGGGAATGAAGACCAAAAACAAGACCAGTGAGCTCGGGGGATGGAGGGTCGGCATGTGAATGAGTGGTGGAGACTTTGACCAAGAAGATCAAGAATTACGGTAGGTATGTAATTTTCATATCTTCCTGGACATAAAGTCTCCACCACTCACTCACATAAATGGGAGAGTACCGAGCTAAAACAATCCCCCGAGAAGGGCGGCAAGAAAGAGGAGCTCACTCAGGACAGAAGTCCATTAAGGATTGTCCTGCCAAATGATGGCCGCTGTCTGGAATGGACATCCAAAGTGTACTGCGTCACAAAGGTGTGCATAGAGCTCCAAGTACCTGCACTGCAGATGTCTGCAATGGGCGCGTTCCGTATTCTGCCAGAGATGCCGCGACTACTCTGGTAGAATGGGTGTATACCCCGACTTCCAGCTTGACCTGTGCCATGGAACAGCAATGGCGGAGACATGCTACCAGCCACGCCGAAATACACCTGATGGCAACAGGCTGTCCCAGCTGGGCCATGCTGAACGAGATAAACAGTTGCTTTGCCTTGTGGATCTCTTTATTTCTGTCGATGTAGAACCACAAAACTCTTTTAACACCCAGAGAATGCAGGGTACACACACCTTCATTCTAGAAGTTCACAAAGTAGGTCAGAAGGACCAAAGGCTGGTTCAGATGGAACTCTGAGACTACTTTGGGAAGAAATTTAGGGTGAGTTCTGAGAACTACCTTGTCCTTGTGAAATAATGTGTAAGGAGGGTTTGTGACCAGGGCATGTATTTCAGACACTCTGTGAGTGGAGGTAATGGCTACACGGAAGGCGGCCATCCAGATTAGGAACTTCAACTTACAGGTTGCTAGAGGCTCAGAAGGTTTACAAGTAAGCATGTCTAGCACAAGGTTGATATCCCAAGCAGCTACCAGTCTCCTGACTGGTGTCCTAGTGTGGAGGATACCCTTAAGGAACCTCTTAACCAACAGTAACTGAGCCATTAACGTAGTGTGGATAGGCTCATGATGAGCCGTGATTGCGCAAAGATGAACCTCTTCACTGCTGAGTATCGTACTTCTGTATTTGACAGGTCTAGCAGGTACTCTAGGACTTTGTTTGATGGGCAAGAAAAAGGGTCCAGGGAGGACTTTGCTCACCAGATAGAGAAATGTTTCCACTTCGCTGTGTGAGTTTATGAAGTAGAAGGCATGCGCGCTGTTACGAGAATGTCTGAGACTCAACGGGAGACGTCAGATCTACCCACTTCTATCTCCCCAGGAGCCAGACGTGGAGATGAAGGGACCTCAGGTTGGGATGAACCACTGGGCCCTGGGTCAGAAGGTCCATTTTAAGTGGTAGTTGTCTCGGTGAAACTTATGATAATCCGTTGATTAACGTAAACCAAATCTGACAAGGCCAGTATGGGGCAATGAGGATCATTCTGCTCCCCTGTGCCTCTAGCTTGAGCAGCATTCTCTGAATTAAGGGAAGAGGAGGAAATGAGTACAGAAAACGTCTTTCCACTTCAGTCTGAATGCATCCTGACAGAAAATGCCAAGTTCTGGATTTCTGGAGCAGAATAGAGGCAGTTTTGCATTGAGTGGGGATGCAAAAAGGTCCAGGTCCTCCGAAGAGCGATTGCACGACGTTTGCGTCAAGAGACCACTCGTGTGGATCTGTCTCTGTTCTGCTGAGGTGATCTGCTAGATTATTCTGGACTCCAGGCAGGTAGATGCTTGGATCAGGGCTTCGTGATCCAGGCACCATTCCCACACTTTCATCGCTTCCCTGCACAGAGGGTAAGAGTGTGCTCCACCTTGCTTGTTGTTGTAGTACATCACTGCTTTGTTGTCCATTTGAAGGAGAATTGTTTTGCGACAGAGGATGTCTTTCGGTGCTCAGAAAGTGTACAGGTCAGCTTTCATTTCCAGAACATTTATGTGGAGTTGAAACTCGTCCTGATTCCATAGACCCTGGGTATGGAGATCCTGACAGTGAGCTCCCCAACCAACTAGAGATGCATCTGTGGTGATGGTGATCTGTGTCTCCAGTGGAGCAAAGGGAAAGCCTTGAAGCAGGTTGTCCTCTTGAGTCCACCAGATGAGTGACCTCTTTAGAGGTTCCATCACCTTGATGTGAAAGGACTGTGGATGTCTGGTCAGGAACCATTGAGTACTGAGTATCCACTAAGTGGTTCTCAAGTGAAGATGGCCCAGAGGCACCGTAAACACTGATAATGCCATGAGACCCAGCATCCAATGCATTGAGAGAGCTCGAACCGAGTCGTTCTCTTTGATGAAGCGAACCATCTGGAGAATACTGTTTCTCCTGTCCTCCAGAAGGAAGGCCCTTACCCTGGAAGTGTCCAGGAGGGCTCCAATGAAGAGGAGTTTTTGGGAGGGCTGCAGCTGTGATTTTTCCAGATTCAACAGGACTCCCATGGATGTGAGGAACCTAGAAGCCGTAGTCACCGCTTCCTGTGTCCCCTGTCTGGAGGAGCTTGCTAGGAGCCAGTTTTCCAAATATGGAATACCTCAATTCCAAGTTTCCTAAGATGTGCTGCGAGTACTGCTAAGCACTTTGTAACACTCGTGGCATCGAGGACAGCCCAAAAGGCAGTACTCTGAATTGGCAAGTATTGACCCAGGGCCACACATTGGAGATATTTGTGGTGGTTTGGGTGCATGGGAACATGTTGGTAGGCATCTTGCATGTCCAGAGATGCCAGCCAATTGTTTTGATGAATCAGAGGTAAAAGCGTACTAAGCGATATAATCCTGAATTTTTTCTTGAAGAGGAATTTAACTTCCTTAGGTCTAGAATAAGGTGCATACTGCCTGTCTTCTTTGGAACTATGAAGTAATGGGAGTAGAAACTTGTGTCTCGTTGCACCTGTGGAACTACTTCTACTGCCCTGTTGTTCAGAAGGCCTTGAATCTCAGAAGCGAGGAGGTCTGACTGAGTGATAGACAGTCTGGGCTGTTGTTTGGGTGGATGATCCAGAGGGGTATCTGGAAAATTCAGAGAGTAACCCTCGCAAGTTATCCTAAGAACCCATTTGTCCGAAGTGACCGACTTCCACTGGTTGCAAAACTGAGTCAGACGTCCCCCTATTGCTGAAGAAGACTCCCCCTCGGACAGCTGAGGTGGGACCTGGGCCAGAATTTCAGAGGGTGGCACTAGGTGCCTTCGGGCCCTGTGCCTTATGTTGCATTTTCTTTTGCTGTTGGGGAGCTTGATTTTTGTTGAAACCCCCTCTGCCTTTACCATGAAAGGACTGACCGTTATGAATCTGCCAGCGGTTTCCGCCCCTTTGAGGGGCAGCAGGAGCCGGTCTTGCTGTCTTAATGGCAGTCCTAGTTTTCTGAGTGGCTTCCAGTGCCTGCTCCACCTATGGGCCAAAGAGATAAACTCCATCAAACGGCAAATTCATGACTCTTTGCTGGGTATCATTTCTAAACCCCCCGAAGTACATAACCATGAGTGGCGTTGGGTACATATCCCAGCTACTGCTGCCCTCGAGGCAGTGTCAAAGGCATCCATAGCATACCATAGCAGCCTTAAGTTGCTGATTATTGGATTCACTACCTCTAGTAACAGTACAGAAAAGCTCTGCACTAACGTCTGACTCCGGAAGAGTTTCTACTGAGGTTTTTAGCGAATGCCAGAGGGAATACTCATATTGGAATAAATAACCCAGGTAGCTAGCAATATGCATTCCTAGGGTAGCAGCAGAGAAGACCCGCTTTCCCAATGTATCAATCTTACAGGATTCTTTATTTACTGTACGAGCTGTAGACTCCTGAGGTAGAATGGCCTTGTCGTTTTCTGCCAAGACCACTATGGCATCTGCAAAGGCTTGAGAAGCCAGGATAGGTCGATCCTTAGGGGGAGTGTACTTCCTGTCTATGGACATAGCCACGGAGGGAATAAGGGCTGTGTTGTCCCACACCATCCGTGAGAGTGTCAAAAGAGGGATATACCTGAGGTGTCAATTCCACAGGGATTTCCAGGAGATGCAGATATTGAAGGCACAATGTCTTCCCCGGATCAACCTCTGAGGTCTGGAGAGAGAGGGTAGAATTCATATTCTTCAGTAGAGATTTAAAGGAGAGGTTCTCGACCAAAGGCTCCGCCGAAGTAGAGGGCTTACTTTCCACTCTGAAGAAAGAATCTTTATCAAAGTTGTCTCCTAACTGCAGATCAGCATCAAGCTCAGTATCATCTCCTACAAGCCCAGGAGGGATAGCATACAAAGGAAAGGGGGGAAAAAGAGCAGGAGGAGGCACGCTCCAAATTGGAGTCGAGAATCCTGGTACCCGCGGCAGCACCGAAAATGGCACAGTACGCAGGGTCGGACACGGCGCCACCAAGAGCGGAGTTGAAGACAGTGCCACAACCAAGCCATGCGAGCACCTAGAGACCCCAACCCCAAACCCTGGGCACCCAAGGATGAAGGTCTGAAAACAAGAGTAGCAGAAGGTAGTACTTGTGCTGGCCCCTGCACCACAGCCATCTGAGGGGGAAAAGCACAAAAGTGCAGCGTCGATGGCATCGAACAAGGTGCCACGCGACTAGGCTGACCCAACTGCCCTGCCCATAGGTCCGAAGGCCCTAGGCCGAAAGGCCCTGGGGTTGACTCCGCAGGCTCGGGAAGGCGGACAAACAACAGAACCCACTGCTCCATAAGAGTGGCCCAATGATGAAACTGCTCACTGGAGGATCCCCCCCAGGGTGTGGGGAGGCACTAAGGAGTCAAGGAAGTTGGCCACTGGGAACAGAGACTGTAGGCAACCTCGTGGTCAGGCAGCTCCGCCCCCGCCACTGACAATCATCGTGGCAGACGTGAGGGCAACCTTGAGAGGGTACCACTTCTTCTTCGACCGTGGGATGAAGAAGAACTTGAGGCCGAACGGTACCAGGTTCCCGATGAAGAATGAGAAATGGAAATTACATACCTACCGTAATTCTTGATCTTCTTAGACGAAGTCTCCACCACTCATTCACACTAATGGGAGTTCGGCGGAGGTGCTAGTACACAGCGGGAGCAAACCTTTTTCAAGAGGGTTGGCGTCTGAGATGGAACCACGAGGAAGCGGCACCACGAGCCCTGGTTCGTGCGGTAAAGACTACCTCGGCATCGACCCTTCAACCGCCTCAGTACCTTCTTTTCCCGAGGAGGTGCAGCATAGAAGGGTCAACAACAAAGTCTTCACAGCCCAGCTACTGAGGGAGTGAAGACCAAAAACAGAGAAAAGAACTTGGGGGATGGGTGGACGTGTGAATGAGTGGTGGAGACTTCATCCAAGAAGATCAAGAATTACAGTACGTATGTAATTTCCATATCTTCCTGGACATAAATTCTCCACCACTCATTCACACTAATCGGAGAGTACCGAGCTAATAATCCCCCCGAGATGGGCGTCAGGAGATACAGAGCTCACATACTTAGGACAGAAGTCTGTTAAGAATAGCCCTGCCAAATGACAGATGTCGTCTGGCATGGACATCCAAGGCGTAGTGCTTAACGAAAGTATGCACTGAGCTCCAAGTAGCCGCATTGCACATATCTGCAATGGGCATGTTGCGAATTTCAGCCACAGATGCCGCAACAATTACTGTGGTAGAGTGAGCATACACTCTGCCTTCCAGCTTGACCTGTGCCATAGAATAGCAGTGGCGTAGGCATGCCACCAGCCACGCTGAAATGCATCTAATAGCGACAGGCTGACCCAGTTGGGTTTCACTGAATGAGACAAACAGTCATTGAGCCTTGCAAAATTCTTTTGTTCTATCTAGATAGAATCGCAGTGCTCTGTTAACATACAGTGAATGAAGGGTGCACTCTCCTTCATTCGGGAAGTTCGCAAAGTAGGTAGGAAGGACTAAAGGTTGGTTAGATGGAATTCGGAGACAACCTTGGGGAGAAACTTAGGATGAGTCCTAAGAACTACTTTGTCCTTGTGAAATACAGTGTAAGGAGGGGGTCTGTGACCAGTGCATGTATTTCAGAAACTCTCCGGGCTGAAATGATGGCCACCAGGAAGGCCGTTTTCCAACAGGGGAACTTCAAGTTGCAAGTAGCTAGAGGCTCGAAAGGTTTACGAGTGAGCATGTCTAGCACAAGGTTAATGTCCTAGGCTGCAACTGGATGTCTGTCAGGAGGCCTAGTATGCAGAATACCCTTAAGAAACCTCTTAACTACAGGTAACTAAGCCAGTGACATGAAAAGTACCGGCTCATGATATGCCGAAATGGCACAAAGATGAACTTAGACTGTGGAGTATTGTAGACCTGTATTTGAGAGGTCTAAATGGTACTCCAACACTTTATTCGGTGGGCAGGAAAAAGGGTTCCAAGAGGATTTTGCACAACAGACAGAGAAACACTTCCATTTGGCTGTGTAGATTTTTCTAGTGGCTGGCTTACGCGCAGCCAAAAGAATATCTGAAACTCTACGAGAAACATTGAACCTATTCACCTCTATCTCTTCAGGAGCCAAGTGTGGATGTGAAGTGACCTCAGATTGTGATGGACCACAGGACCCTGGGTCAAAAGTTCATCTGAGAGGAAGCATCTTGGGGTTCCAGACTGTTGAGCAGCGGAACCATATATGTCGAGGCCAGAAGGGGCAATGGAATCATTCTGCCCCCCGAGACTAATTTGAGAAGTACCCTCTGAATTAGGGGAAGAGGAGGAAAGCATGATAGAAAGCATCTTGTCCACTGCAGCCCGAACGCATCCTGACAGAAAATTCCAGGTCCTGGATTTCTGGAGCAGAAGAGAGGCAGTTTTGCATTGAGTGGGGATGCAAAAAGGTCTAGGTCTGGAGTTCCCCATGCTTTCAAGAGTGACTGAATGACAGTTAAGTCAAGAGACCACTTGTGAGGATCTGTCTCCATTCTGCTGAGATGGTCTGCCAGCTCGTTTTTGTACTCCTGGCAAGTAAACCACGTGGATTAGAGCCTTGTGCTCCAGGCACCATTCCCACACTCTCATAGCTTCCCTGCATAATGGGTAAGAGTGTGCACCGCCCTACTTGTTGATGTAATACATCACTGCCTTGTTGTCCATTTGAAGGAAAATGTTCTTGTGACAAAGTATGTCCTTCAAGGCTCAGACCACATAGAGGACGGCTCTCATTCCCAGGACGTTTATGTGAAGCTGGGACTCATTCTGAGTCACGTACCTTGGGTGTGGAGATTCTGAGCAATGAGCTCCCCACCCCATCAGAGACACGTCCGTTGTAATGGAGATCCGATGATCCAGAGGAGCAAAGGGATATCCTTCCAGAAGTTTGTCCTCCTGCGACCACAAGGTGAGTGACCTCTTCAGAGGTTCTGTTACCTTCATGGGAAAGGACTGAGGGTGAGTGGTTGGGGACCACTGAGTACTGAGCATCCACTAAGAGGTTCTCACGTGGAGACATGCTAAGGGTACAGTGAACACTGAGGATGCCATGAGACCCAGCATCCGTTGCATCGAGATAGCTCGAACCAAGCTGTTTTCTCTGATGTATCAGGCCATCTGTAAGATATCGCACAAGAGGTGTCCAGAAGAGTTCCTAAAAAGAGGAGCTTTTGGGAGGGCTGCAACTGCAACTTGTTGATATTTAGAAGGACTCCCATGGACATGAGGAAGTTTGAGGCCGTGACTACGGCGTCCAGAGTTCCTTGTCTGGAGGGACTTGCTAGGAGCCAGTTGTCCAGATATGGGAACACTTGTATTCCGATTTTCCTGAGATGCGCCACGAGAATTGCACAACACTTTGTAAAAACTCGAGGCACCGAGGATAGCCCAAAGGGCAGGACTCTGAACTGATAGTGTTGACCCAACACCATGAACCTTAGGTATCTGTGCTACTTTGGGTGTACAGGGATGTGTTGGTAGGCATCCTGCATGTCCAGGGAGGCTAGCTAATTGTGTTGATGAAGCAAAGATAGCAGGGTACCTAGTGATATCATCTTGAATGTTTCCTTATGAAGGAACTTGTTTAACTTTCTGAGATCCAGAATGGGACGCATGCCACCAGTTTTCTTCGGGACCAGAAGTAATGGGAGTAGAAATCTGTGTTTTGTTGATCCAGCGGAACTATTTCTATTGCCCTGTTGTTCAGAAGGCCTTGTACCTCGGAAGCAAGAAGGTCTGACTGCAATGCCGACAGTCTGGACTGTCGTTTGGGAGAATGATCCGGAGCGGTTTCTGAAAGATTGAGCAAGTACCCTTCGCAGATTATTCGGAGGACCCATTTGTCAGATGTTATGGATTGAGTCAGACGCCCTCCCACCGCTGAGGAGGAGTCCCCCTCGGACAGTTGAGGTGGGACCTGGGCCAGAAACTCAGAAGGTGGCACTGGGCACTTTGGGCCCTTGTGCTTTCTGCTGCATTTTGTTTTGTGGTTGAGGGTTGTGGTTTCTGTTAAAACCTCCTCTGCCTCGAAAGGACTGATGGTTGTGAAATTGACACTTGCTAGCACCCCCCCCCCGGGAGGAGGCGGGTGCAGGTCTAGCCATCTTAATGACAGATCTAGTCTTCTGTGTGGCCTCCAGAGCTTGCTCCAACTGGCACCCGAACAGATACATATAGTCAAAAGGTAAAGCCATGACCTGCTGCTGGGCATCATTCGTGAAGCCCGAAGTACGTAATCAAGAGTGGCGATGGGTGCAGATGCCAGCCACCGCCACTCGGGAAGCAGTATCAAAAGCGTCCACTGCAGCTTTAACCTGTTGGATATTGGACTCGATACCCTGGTTATGATCTGAAGTCGCTCTGAATTAGCTTCCAATTCGGGCAGAGCTTCTACCATTTGTTTGAGCGAATGCCAAAGAACATACTCATATTGAGAAAAATAGCCCTTGTAGCTGGCAATACGCATACCCAAGGTGCAGACAGCAAAGACTATCTTACCTAAGGTGTCTAACTTGTGAGATTCTTTATTTATAGGCTGGGCTGTAGATGCCTGAAGAAGGACGGCCTTATCATTCTCTGCCAAGACTACAATGGGATCAGCAAAGGCTTGTAAAGTCAATATGGGGCGATCCTTGGGAGGGGCATACTTCCTATCTATGGACTTAGCCAAGGGAAGAATGAGAGCAGGATTCTTCCATACCATCTGAGAGAGGGTCTCGAAAAAGGGCTGTACCGGAGGAGTTAAATCCATAGGGATCTCCAGGACATGGATGTACTGGAGTCTTAAAAGCTTCCCAGGATCGATGTCTGTAGTCTGGAGAGAAAGAGTAGAATTTAAATTTTTAAGCAGAGACTTAAAAGAAAGGTCTTCAACCACAGGCTCCGCAGCAGGATTAATCCCTGCTCCCAAGGCAGTGCCATCAACATCATAACCCAGTCGAAGATCTGGGTCAGGCTCAAAATCATCTCCTGACAGTCCATGAAGGACTGATGGACAGGAAAGGAGTGAAAATCAGGAGGAAAAGCAGAAGTGGAAAGAATCGGAGTCGAGAACCCCTGGAGGCCAGACAATGCCGCACCAAGCCTCGGTGCCGAAGTAAACGGCGCTGAGCACAACGAAGTCGGTGCCATCGGAAATGGCCCAGCACACAGTGCCAACAGACCCCAGGGACACTGCAGACGGCGCCGACAGAGCCCCCAGTGCCACGGATGGCGCTGACAGACTCCTCAGTGCCATGGATGGCGCTGACAGATCTCCTGGCTCTGAGAGAGTCATCTGTGCTGCGGACAGCGCTGAGAGCGTCCCAAGGCTCTGAGAAGGAAAATGGTGAAACTGCTCATCGGAAGCCCCTCCAATAGGTGGAGAGGGGCTCCGGTGTCGAGGAGGGCGACCACTGGAGACGAAAAATGGAAATTACGTACCTACTGTAATTCTTGATCTTCTTGGACGAAGTCTCCACCACTCATTCACACTGATGGGATCTATGCCGGAGGTGCTAGAACCCAGCGGGAGAAAACATTTCGCAGGAGGCTCGGCGCCAGAGATGGAGCCACAAGCAGCGGTGCTGCGAGCCCCGGCTCATGTGGCAATGACAATCTCGGCGTCGACCCTCCAACCGCTTCAGTACCTTTTTTTCAGAGGAGGTGCAGCATAACTAACCTTGAAGGATAGCCTAACAAAAACCGGACATAAGAGAGTCCGGAAGACCCGTATAAGAAGGGTCAAAGAAAGAAGTCTTCACAGCCTAAGGACTGAGGGAGTGAAGCCCAACAACAGAGGTGAGTTCGGGGGATGGAGGGTGGGCATGTGAATGAGTGGTGGAGACTTCGTCCAAGAAAATCACGAATTACAGTAGGTACGTAATTTCCATATCTTCCCGAACATAAAGTCTCCTCCACTCATTCACACTGATGGGAGAGTACCGAGCTAATAATCCCCCGAGAGGGTGGCATGAGAGAGCAAGAGCTCACAAATTTAGCACAGAAGTCCATTAAGGATGGTTCTGCCAAATGAAAGATGTCACCTGGCATGGACATCCAGGGCATAGTGCTTGACGAAAATATGCGCTGTGCTCCAGGTAGCCGCATTGCAAATCTGCAATGGGCATGTTGTGGATTTCCGCCAGGGATGCCGCGACTGCTCTAGTAGAGTGAGCGTACACTCTGCCCTCCAGCTTAACCTGCGCCATGGAATAACAGTGGTGAAGGCATGCCACCAGCCATGCTGAGATGCATTGAATAGCAACAGGCTGACCCAGCCGGGTCTCGATGAAGGAAATAAACAGTTGTTGGGCTTTGCAAATTTCTTTTGTTCTATCTAAATAGAAACACAGAGCTCTTTTGACATCTAAAGAATGAAGAGTACGCTCTCGTCATTTTGGAAGTTCGCAAAGTAAGTAGGGAGGACCAAAGGTTGGTTTAGATGGAATTCTGAAACAACCTTTAGGAGAAACTTAGGATGGGTCATAAGAACAATTTTTTTCCTTATGAAACACAGTATACGGAGGGTCTGTGACCAAGGCATGTATCTTAGAAACCCTGCGGGCCTAGGTAATGGCCACCAGGAAGGCCGTTTTCCAAGTGAGAAATTTCAGCTCACAGGTAGCTAGAGGCTCGAAAGGCTTTCGAGTGAGCATGTCTAGTACAAGATTAATGTCCCACGCTGTGACTGGACGTCTGACAGGAGGTCTGGTATGCAGAATTACCTTAAGAAACCTCTTAACCACAGGTAAGTGAGCCAGTGGCAAGGAAAGTACTGGCTCATGATAAGCTGAAATGGCACAAAGGTGAACTTTGACTGTAGAGTATTGATGACCTGAATTTGAGAGGTCTAAAAGGTACTCTAGAACTTTATTGGGTGGGCAGAAAAAAGGATTCAAAGAGGATCTTGCACACCAGAGAGAAAAACGCTTCCATTTGGCTGCGTAAGTTTTTCTAGTGGCTGGCTTGCGCACAGCCAGGAAAATATCTGAAACTCTTCGAGAGACATTGAACCTGTTCACTTCTATCTCTTCAGGAGCCAAGCGTGAAGGTAACGTGATCTCAGATTGGGATGGACCACAGGTCCCCGAGTCAGAAGGTTCACCTGAAGGGGAAGTGCTTTCGGAGGAGTTTTCGACATACTGTTGAGTAATGGAAACCATATTTGTGGAGGCCAGAAGGGAGCAATGAGGATCATTTTGTCCCCCTGGGACTCGAACTTGAGAAGTACCCTCTTAATTAGAGGAAGAGGAGGAAAGGCGTATAGAAAGCGTTTTGTCCACTACAGCCTGAACACATCCTGACAGAAAATGCCAGGCCCTGGATTTCTGCAGCAGAAGAGAGGCAGTTTTGTGTTGAGTGGGGATGCAAAAAGGTCCAGGTCTGGAGTACCCCACTCTGTGAATAGTGACTGAACTACGGTTGAGTCTAGAGACCATTCGTGAGGATCTGTCTCTTTTCTGCTGAGACGGTCTGCCAGTTCGTTCTGCACTCCTGACAGGTAGACCGCCTGAATTAGAGCCTTGTGCTCAATGCACCATTCCCACACCCTCATCGCTTCCCTGCATAAAGGGTAAGAGTGAACATCGCCCTGCTTATTGATGTAATACATCACTGCTTTGTTGTCCTCTAAAGGAGAATGTTCTTGTGACAGAGAATGTCCTTCAAAGCCCGGACTGCAAAAAGGACGGCTCTCATTTCTAGGACATTTATATGAAGCTGGGACTCGTCTTGAGTCCACGTACCATGGGTGTGGAGATCCTGACAGTGGGATCCCCACCCCACCAGGGACGCGTCCATGGTAACAGAGATTAGGTGATCCAGGGGAGCAAATGGATACTCTTCCAGAAGGTTGTCCTCTTGCGACCACCAGGTGAGCAACCTCTTCAGAGATTCTGTCACCTTGATGAGAAAGGAATGAGGGTGAGTAGTTGGGGACCACTGAGTACTGAGCATCCTTTGAGAGGTCCTCATGTGGAAACGAGCTAGGGGTACAGTGAACACCGAGGATACCATGAGACCCAGCATCCGCTGCATCGAGATAGCTCGAACCAAGCTGTTCTCCCTGATGTATCGGGCCATCTGTAGGATATTGCTCTTTCTGTCTTCTGGAAGTAAGACTTTTGCACAAGAGGTGTCCAGAAGAGTTCCTATAAAAAGGAGCTTCTGGGAGGGCAGCAACTGCGATTTCATGAGATTTAGCAGAACTCCCATGGACGTGAGAAAGTCTGAGGCCATGGAAACAGCGTCGAGAGTTCCTTACCTGGAAGGACTTGCTAGAAGCCAGTTGTCCAGATATGGGAACACTTGCATTCTGATCTTTCTGAGGTGCGCTGCGAGAATTGCACAACACTTTGTAAAAACTTGCAGCGCCGAGGACAGCCCAAAGGGCAGGACTCTGAACTGATAATGCTGGCCCAAAGCCATGAACCTTAGGTATTTGTGATGCCTTGGGTAAATAGGAATATGTTGGTAAGCATCCTGCATGTCCAGGGAGGCTAACCGGTCGTGCTGATGAAGCAAACGTAATAAGGTTCCTAGCGATATCATTTTGAACTTCTTGGAAAGAAATTTATTCAATTTTCTGAGGTCCAAAATGGGGCACATACCCCCGGTTTTCTTTGGAACTAGAAAGTAATGGGAGTAGACCCTGTGTTCCGTTGATCCAGTGGAACTATTTCTACTGCCCTGTTGTTCAGAAGGCCTTGTATCTCTGAGGCGAGAAGTTCTGATTGAAGTACTGACAGCTTGGGCTGCTGTTTGGGGGGGACAATCTGGAGGGGTCTTGGAAAGATTAAGGGAATACCCCTCATGGATTATCCAAAGGACCCATTTGTCCGATGTTATGGACTTCCACTGGTTGTAGAATTGAGTCAGACGACCTCCCACCGCTAAAGAGGAGTCCCCCCTTGGGCAGCTGAGGTGGGACTTGGGCCAGAAACTCAGAAGGTGGCACTAGGCGCTTTGGGCCCTTGTGCTTTCTGTTGCGTTTTCTTTTGAGGCTGAGGGGCTTGGTTTTTATTAAAACCTCCTCTGCCTTTGCCTCGAAAGGACTGACGGTTGTGAAACTGGCGCCTTTTAACACCCCCCAAGAAGGGGCGGTAGCAGGTCGAGCCAATTTAATGGCCGATCTGGTCTTTTGTGTGGCCTCTAGAGCTTGTTCTACTTGAGGACTGAAGAGATACACACCGTTGAACAGAAACGTCATGACCTATTGCTGGCCATCATTTGTGAAGCCTTAAGTATGCAGCCAGGAATGACGGCGGGTGCAAATGCCCACCACCGCAGCTCGAGAGGCAGTATCGAAAGCGTCGATAGCTGCTTTAACCTGCTGGTTGTTGGACTCGATACCCCTGGTTATGGTTTGAAGAAGCTCTGAATTAGTGTCCGACTCCAGTAAAGTTTCAACCATTTATTTGAGTGAATGCCAAAGAATATACTCATATTGAGAGAAATAGCCCTGGTAGCTGGTGATACGCATACCCAGGGTGGATGCAGCAAAGACTCTCTTGCCTAAAGTATCTATCTTACAAGATTCTATGTTTATAGGTCAAGCTGTAGTAGTCTGAGAAAGGACAACCTTATCATTCTCTGCCAAGACTACAATAGGGTCCGCAAAGGCTTGAGAGGCCAAAATAGGTCGATCCTTGGGAGCAGCATACTTCCTATCTATGGACTTAGCCACAGAAGGAATGAGAGCAGGATTATTCCATACCATTTGAGAAAGCGTCTCAAAGGAGGGCTGTACCGGGGGAGTTAAATCCACATGGATGTCCAGAACATGCAGGTACTGGAGTCTTTAAAGTTTCCCAGGATCAATATTCATAGTCTGGACAGAAAGAGTGGAGTTCACATTTTTCAGCAGAGACTTAAATGACAGGTCCTCAATTACAGGCTCTGCAGCAGGATTAGATCCTGTTGCTTCCACATCATCACTCAGCCTAAGGTCTGGGTCAGGCTCAATATCATCTCCTGACAGCCCAGGAGGGACTGTATGGATAGGAAAGGAGTGAAAATCAGAAGAAAAATAGGAGGGAAAAGGGTTCAGAGTCGAGGAGCCCTGAAGACTGGAAGACGTCCCACCAAGTCTCGGCGCCGAAGAAGAGCATGGCACCGCCAAGCTCAGCACAGCGCACGGCACCAACAGAGCCCTCGGCACCGAGGGAGGCGCTGACATGCCCAACAGCGCTGAGGGCAGCTCCGAAAAGCCACACAGCACCAAGGGCGGCACCGAAAAGCCACACAGAGCCGAGGATGACACCGACAACCCCAAAGGCGCCGAGCACGGCACCAACAGACGCATCGTTGCCGAGGATGGCGCCAAGCGACCCATTGATGTTGATGGTGCCGAAACCAACGCAGGGCCCAGAAAACTGAGACTTGAGGAAACAGAAGGAAAAATACCAGGAGATAGAGGCACTGGTGTGGCCCCCACGCCACAGCCAGGTGAGGGGGGGAAAACACCTGAGCGCAAAGTCGATGGCACCGAAGAAAGTGCTGCATGACTAGGGAGGCCCAACCTGATCCCCCGAAGGGTCCGAGGACCCCTGAGTGACCGGGCCAGGCAGCTGGACCAACCTCCGAGCCCATTGCTCCATCAGAACGGCCCACTGATGAAACTGCTCATCGGAAGCCCTACCAGAAGGCGGGGAAGGGCTCCGATGTTGAAGAGGTTGGAGACCAGAGACAGAAACCGGTGACTCCAGAGGAGACTGGCAACTGACCCCAATGACTGACCATTGATGCACAGACATACCAAAAGGCGACCCTGAGTGATGCCTTCTCTTTCTCGACCTACGAGTCAAAGAAGAGCTCAAGGCCGAACGGTGCCGCGAGTGTGATGGTTTTCTTTTATGTTTCTGGGGGGACCACCTTCCCCTTGGGCATTGGACTGTTCGTTGTCAGACCCCCCCCTCCAAAGAGGGTGGCAGACCAGACCCAGCCCGGCTGACTGAACAATTTTCATACGAAGTCTCCCTACCGTCACCTGACCTGCTCATGGTTGACTCCGTCAATGTAGGCTGAGACTTATTTCTTGTAATAAATTACAGTAAGCGGAACTTTATTCAAGAAATACTACAAAATGAAAAAACAAGTGAAAACTATGTTACTAGTATGAAGTTTGACTCCTGGCGGGCGAGAGTCGTCGTCACTGTAGTGCACTTGATGGCGGTAAAAAAGGAACTGAGGCGGTTGGAGGGTCGGACGCCGATAGTCATTGCCAGCACGAGCTGAGGCTCGCGGCACCGCTCCTCGTGGCTCCATCTCTGGTGCCGACCGCAAAAGTTTGCTCGCTCTGGGTCCTAGCGTCTCCTGCACAGATCCCATCAGTGTGAATGAGTGGTGGAGACTTTATGTCCGGAAGATCCGCAACTCCCGACAGAGTGGAGACCAGCGCCAGGCCCCAATAACCAACAGTCTACATGCAGACATACCAGAAGGCGACCTTGAGTGATGCCTTTCCTTTTGACTTGTGTGTCGAAGAAAAAGAGAGGCTTAACGGGCACCATGAGTGGGACCGCTTCCTTTGCTGCTTCGGGACCGCCCATTTCCCGAGCATCGGACCGTCCATTGTCAGACCCTCCCTCCGGAGAGGGCGGCAGACCGGACCCAGCCCAGCTGACTGAACAGCTTTCATATGAAGTCTCCCTACCGTCACCTGACCCGATCATGGTCGACTCCGTCAAAGGAGGGCTAGAGACTTCTTTCTTATAAAAAGTAAAATTAAATATAATTGGTACTTATTCGAAGATAAACTACAAAACCATAAAACTGCAAACTTTATTCAAGAAATACTACAAAATAAAAAAAAAAAACAACTGAAAACTATGCTGCTAATTTGAAGTTTGACTCCTGGCGGGCGAGCGACATCGTCATGGAAGTGCAATCCACGGTGAGGAGAAAGGAGAGTGCGGTTGGAGGATCGATGCCAAGACAGTCTTTACTGCATGAGCTGCCTCAGTGCTCCTTCCATCTCTGGCGCCAGCCCTCTTGAAAAGTTTGCTCCCGCTGGGTCCTAGCGCCTCCAGCATAGATCCCATTAATGTGAATGTGTGGTGGAGACTTTATGTCCAGGAAGATCTAACTTACTTAAAGAATTTGAAAGAGCCTCAGGCTCAAGGTTAAATCATATGAAAAGCACAGGCCTACTCATACTACAGCAGATGGGACCTGAGCAGTGTGTTCAGATAGCAGACATCACCATATCATCCTCCCCCATTAAAATTTTAAAACTATATTTTGGCAGCACAGATGATGCTGCTTATAATTAGAAATTATCAATTCAGAAAGCATCAGCATTGGTGCATTCTTGGAAAGGTAAAACTATTTCACAAAGGAAAAGGGTTTATTTACTTAAAACTTTAGTACTCAAAATATTTTTACATATGGCTCGCGTTTTTCCTTTATCTGTAAATTTGGAGACACAAATAATGAAGATCTTTTTTCAAGGCTTCTGGGGGAGTCATCTGAACCCTACTTAAAGAAAAGTACAGTTACGTAAGAACTTACCGTAACAGCAGATCTTCGAGAGAGGCTCTTGCAGTAGGTAATTACATATAGGACTGACGCCGACAGGCGGCAGAACCCCACGGAAAAATTTCTAGCTAGCAGTCCCTGGCGAGGGACCGCCCCCACGTCAGGTGACTGACGTCAGGAGACTTCGGTATAAAGTGGCGGTCCCTCACGCCTGCCTTCCAGTTCTTTCCCGCCAAAGGCCAAAGCAGGCCAGATGAGAGAGAAGCGAGAATTTCCCTCACTGGAAAAGGAGCTGAAAAAGCTTAGGGGGATGGAGGGCGGGAAGGTATTACCTGCTACAAGAGCCTCTCTCGAAGATCTACTG
This sequence comes from Neoceratodus forsteri, assembly GCA_016271365.2. NCBI lineage: Eukaryota > Metazoa > Chordata > Ceratodontiformes > Ceratodontidae > Neoceratodus > Neoceratodus forsteri. The sequence goes on from JADMNL010000028.1 coordinate 209,109,663, forward strand.
TTACAGTAAGTTCTTATGTAACTGTACTATCTTACTTCGAGAGGGCTCTTGCAGTAGGTAATTACACATATAGGACTGAGTCCCAAGCAGTCTGGAACAAGAAGAAGCACACGGGAGGAGGAAAGCTACTCAGAGCAGATCCTCTAGCTGAGAAGGCCTTAAGAAAGGAGGCCTTGCAGGACAGCCAACTCGAAGCCTGCTCAACGGCGAGAGGCAATATCCAGACTGTAATGTTTTGTAAATGTATGGACTGAAGTCCAAGTGGCGGCAGCACAGATGTCTACCGCTGACACATTCTTGAAACAAACCGCTGAGGCAGCGACTTCTCTGGTGGAGTGGCCTCTTACTTGACCCGGAAGGGTCTTGTTGTACTTGTCATAACAGAAAGTGATGCAATGAGCCAACCATTTGGATAGGCATTGCTTAGAAACAGCATTGCCCTCTCTTTTGGGCGCAAAAGAGACAAACAGTAGATCAGCCTTTCTGAGATCCTTTGTCCTGTTAGTGTAGTATCTCAGAATCCGGTGAACCTCCATAGTATGCAGTAAATACTCCCCTTGAATGGAGTACTGTGTAAAGAAAGTGGGTAACTCTATGGACTGGTTCAATGTAGACTCCGCTACCACCTTGGGGAGAAACTTAGGATTAGTGCGCAGAGCCACACGTTCCTTGTGGAAAATCAAATATGGAATTTTACACATCAGGGCCTGGAGCTCGGAAATCCTCCGAGGCAAGGTAATGGCCATGAGAAAAAGTGTCTTCCAAGAAAGGAACTTCAAGTCTGCAGAGGTGGCCGGTTCAAAAGGAGGAAGAGTTAGTTTCTCAAGAACAAAATTCAAATCCCAAGGAGGAGCGGGAACTCGAATGGGAGGTCTCAGGTGGAGAACCCCTCTGAGGAAAGTCTTCGAGACTTCCAGTTGACCAAACATTCTGTCTGCAAAGAGAACATGATAAGCCGAAATGGCCACCATGTGGACTTTCAGAAAGGACTAAGACCTAGGTTGAAGAGATGACGCAAGTACTCCAGCAGACATCCCGCGGGGCAGGAGAAAGGCTCAACGTCTTTTGAAGCAGCCCAGATTGTGAACCTTTTCCACTTCATGGCATAGGTAGACCTAGTGGAGGGTTTCCTAGCCTCTACCAGAATTTCCGCCACCTGGGGAGAAACTCCAAAGTGGGCTTGGGCTATGTCTGCAGGAGCCAGGCATGTAGCTGAAGGGACTTGAGACCTGGATAGACCAGGTTCCCCTGATCCTGGGTCAGTAAACATCGTGACAGAGGAAGAGGAAGCGGAGGTTCCTCTGAGAATTGTTGCAGAAGAGAGAACCAAACTTGCCTGGGCCAAAAAGGAGCGATCAGAATCACTCGTGTTCCATCTGAAGCTAGTTTCTGCAAGACCCGTGGGATCAAAGGAACTGGGGGAAGGCATAGACAAATCTGTCCTTCTAATCTAGAGACAGAGCGTCTCTCCAGAAAATGCTTCGCTTTTGAATGAGCGAGCAGAAATCTGAAAGCTTTGCGTTTTGAGGAGAAGTGAACAGGCTGAACTGTGGTGTTCCCCAACGTAGGAAAATATCGTCTAGGACCCCTTGATCCAGTTCCCACTGGTGGGCCAGGGCGGATGAGCGACTCAGACTGTCTGCCACGTCGTTCTCGACTCCCGGAACATGAGTTGCCGTAGGTGAAGGTCGTGTTGTGTTGCCCAATCCCACACTCTCATCGCTTCCCTGCAAAGAGGGTAGGACAGAGTCCTTCCCTGTTTGTTGATGTACCACACCACACACACATATTGTCCGTCTGGACGGCTAGGTGGCCTGGAAGGAGATACAGATGGAGGGCTTGAAGTGCATAAAGCACTGCCCGGAGCTCAAGCACATTGGTGTGAAGTGTTTGTTCGAGCTGAGACCAAGAACCCTGGGTCCGATGAGGACCGAGATGGGCTCCCCAACCTTTGTCCGAGGCATCTGTGGTCAGAGTCTGGAAGGGGGGGAGGAAGGGAGAATGGAACCCCCCCGAAACAGGTTCTCTCTGTGCATCCACCACTACAAGTCTCGAACCATGGGAGAGGGAACCAGGACCAGCTGATCCAAGTCATCCTCTAATTGATCCCATTGGGAGCGAATCGTCCACTGAGAAACCCTCATGTGGAGCTGAGCATGAGGAACTGTCGGGATAGCAGCCGCCATGAGCCTGAGAAGGCGAAGAACCGACCTTGCAGTGACCCGCCTGCGGCCGAACAACAGACTTACCTGAGTCTGAATGGTGGCCGTCCTATCCAGTGGCAGAAAGGCCCTGCCCAGGGTCGTGTCCAGTATCGCCCCGATAAACTGGAGTCTCTGGGATGGGATCAAGTAAGACTTGGAATGCTTGATGGTAATACCCAGGCAGGCAAAGACCTGTTGGGTAAGGGACAGGCAGCACTGGAGTTCCTCCCTGGACGAGGCTGCCAGGAGCCAGTCGTCCAGGTACAGGAAAACCTACACTCCCCAGGTACGCAGGTAGGACGCCAACACTGCAAGGCATTTGGTAAATACTCAGGGAGCCGAGGAGAGACCAAATGGAAGAGCCTTGAACTTGTAGTGGTCCCCCTGGAAGGCAAAGCAGAGGTATCTGCGGTGCGATGGGCGAACGGATATATGCAGGTAGGCATCCTGCATATCCAGAGTGCACATCCACTGACCCGAGCAGAGGAGGGGCAGAAGGCTCTGCAGTGAGAGCATTCTGAACCTCTTGTATTCCATGAATAGGTTCAGGGAACTGAGATCTAGGATAGGTCTTATATCTTCTGTCTTCTTCGGGACCAGGAAGAAGTGAGAATAGTAACCCGTTCCCTGAAGGGGAAGGGGGACAGGTTCTATCGCCTGTTTCAGCAATAATGATGAAATCTCTTCCTGGACCAGAAGCAGATGTTCCCGAGAGTATGACGAGGTGGTTTCTGTAGAAACTCTATTGAATGTCCTTCTGCGATTAGCTGGAGCACCCATGAATCTGTTGTTATCCTCTCCCAGCCCGGAAGGTGGAGGGAGAACCTCCCTCCTACCGGTTCCTCCGGGAAGCCCGGAGGCTGTGGGAGAGGAAGAATCGAGCGTGGGCAGCACTGCAGCTGAAGCATCGCTGCTTTTGGGGCGGAGGGGGCTTGGCAGCTGAAGGGGTCCGGCGTTTAGTGGACCGTTTTCCCGGCGGTTTCACCTTTGGCCGGTTCCGTCTGCGAAAGGGACGGCACTGCGTTTGATGGGGATGGTACATACAGTCGACGGACTTTAGTGCCGTCCCCTTCTCCTGCAGATCGGTGATGATGTCCTTGACATCACCCCCGAAGAGCACCGACCCCCGGAAGGGCGCTTCCTGTATAGCGGACTGCACTTCCGGGACCAACCCTGACACACGGAGCCAAGCATGACGTCGTAAGCCTACGGCGAAAGCTGAGCTCCGTCCAGCAGTGTCCACTGCATCGTAAGTTGCACAAAGCATGTGTCAACTGGCAGAACGTGCACAGCGGACAAGGTCAGACAGTTCCTGCTTGACTTGAGACTCTGGCAGGGAGTCCAATTTGGTTTCCACCTCAGAAAGAATTGCCTTCTGATAATCCCACAAATGACCGACATAGTTTAGGGCCCTGATCCCCAGCATGGAAGAAGTGAAAATCTTCTTGCCATACTGGTCCAGAAGGCAGGATTCTTTATCAGGTGGTGACGAGCTAAGGTGTTTTGAATTAGCTGACTGGCTGTGAGTGGCGCTAATCACGACTGAGTCAGCACGAGGGTGTGAATCTAAATAGTCAACACCCTCGGGAGCCTGGTATAGCCTGTTCGACTTCCGTGGAAGAGGGGGCCAATGTTGATGGTTGTTTCCAAATCATGATAACAAGGTGGGCATGAGGCTCGATCCAGGGTGGCACCAAGGTGGCAGCTGTCACGGGCAGATCCAGATGCTCAGCGAGTTTTAACCGCTGTAGATCTGGCTCCAAGGATTGTCACTTATGCACTGCCTAGATTTTACGTAGCAGCTCCGTGAAGGAAGGATCCTCTAGAGGAGACTTCGGAGGAGTCCTAGTCCTGGGACTTGACGGAGAGCGAGGCTTGTCGTCCTTCTCGGAGCAGCCGTCGGAGGCATCTGAGGTGTCCGAGGAGGAAGAGGAAGAAACTGACGAAGAAGACGACTCCCTTTCCCGTCTAGGGGGAGGAACGGACCCCTTGGGAAGCCCTCAGGGAAGCGTGTTCTGCCCCTCTCTGGACCCAGAGGGTTTATCCCTGGTGTCTGGAGGCGGGGAGGGAGTTTGCCGTCGTGGATGTACGGGAACCAGTACTGGCACCATCGTCGGAAGACGGCTCTCCACCTCTCTGGTGAGCTGAGCCTTGGCCTCAGCCCACCAGGAGGCTAGAGTCTCCTGTAAATCCACTTGCGGTTGGGGGAGCGGAGGTGGAGGAGGAGGGGGATGAGGGTATGGGTTATACCCATAGAGTGAATATCCAAAACCCGACGGCGGGAAGCCCGGCCCGGGTAGGCGAGGCCTGGTACTGCGGTCGGATACACGGGTCGGGTACCCGGGAGCCAGGGAGCTGCAGAGCAGACGGCCCCGCCTGAGGCCCCGCGGGCGGGACTGGGGCAGAAGGCCTGGGGAGCGGAGGGCCCAGCGCCAGGGCGGCATCTGAAGTGGGATGATGCCCGAGCCACCACTACCGCGCCGGAGCCGCCTGGGTGCCGGCGTCCGGGGAGCCGACGTCAGATCAGCAGGAGGTTGGTCCGACGAGGTGGAACAGGGACCTCAGTGTCGCCGGGATGGAGGGAAAAATCCGGGTCAGGATGAGAGACTCTGGTCCCCGGAGGGCAGCGAGCTGTGAGGAGCCAGGAGCGCCGGACGTGGGGGTCCAGCGTTGGCTCATCCGCTGTCTTGGACGTCGGGCTGACACGACATGCATCTTGCCAGCAGGATCCGAATGGGCGCTGGAGGGCGGCGTCAACAATGGACCCTTCGTGGGCAGGCTGTGTTGGAGGGGCGGCCTGGTCTGGCGGAAGATGGGTCGCGCCCGAGGTCAGGCCACCCCTCTCCGTGCGGACGCTCGGAGGAGCCGACGTCCGCTTATCGGAGCTGCCCGCACCGTAGGCCATGAAGACGCTGGCTTACTAGGGCGGAAGTCTCCAAGAGCCCGGAGGTGCCCGATGGACCCAAGCATGAGCCAGACGGGCGGGCCGATTACCTGCAACACGGCTACTCCCGAGGGAGTCGCAGTGGGAGAGGAGCCCTTGTCCCAGTGCTTTTCCTTGTCCTTTCTCTTGCAATGGCCTTCAGGTGAAGTTGATGCCTGCCAAAGTTTTTTAAGTTCTTTTTCCATGGAGCTCATCTTCTTTTTGAGAATGTGGGCTTTCAGGGACTGCTGCCGCCTTCTCCAGGTGGCCGCACTGAAACTCAGGCAATGCTGGCACTTCTCCACTTGACGGTCGGGACCTAGACAAAAAAGGCACAGGGAATGGCCGTCCTTGTGTGGGAGTTGGGCGCCGCACGAGTCGCACTTATTTTTGTGCTCGGAGGGTGAAGGGGACTACATACACCGACGAATGACTGACGATTACTAAGAAAAAGCGAAAACTCAGTAAAATAACCGACGAAGGAACCTGACAAGTAAGGAACTTTTCTCATGAGCGCTGGCATAGGCTAACGGTGGAAAGAACTGAAGCGGTGAGGGACCCTCCTTTATACCGACGCCTCCTGACGCCGGTCACCTGATTTAGGGGCGGTCCCTCGACAGGACCGGTTAGCTGTAAATTTTTCCGAGGGGTCCTGCCGCCTGCCGGTGTCAGTCCTATATGTAATTACCTACTGCAAGAGCCCTCTCGAAGTAAGATCTTACTTTATCAAGATTATGATCGGGGTGTCCACTTGGGAACATAAGCAGGAGGCTGTTAAGGACAGAGGTTTGGGTTTATCTTCTGTTTTAACTGAAATATTTGAAGAGTTTTGTATGTGAAATTAGTTCTGTGTGTTAAAAATTACTACTTTGAGTTAGAACTGTTACTTGGGCTGTGATATTGTAACTTTTGGGGCTTGGGAACACTTGTTTGACAGTGATAATTATAGAGTGAAATTTAAATGTGATGTTTGCCTGGTGTTGGGGAAGGGGAAATTAACAAGAATCATCTTATCTTTCATTGTCCACTTGGGAACATAAGCAAGAGGCTGTCAAGGACAGAGGTTTGGGTTTTATCTTCTGTTTTAAAGGAGAAGACTCCTGTACTTACTGCCTTCCAATTGTGGTCTTTGCAGTGCATGTTGTTCCGCTTCATTTCCTGATTAAATTGATGCATCTCGTGGTAAAAACAGACTTTTTTAGGCAAAATAAAAGTTTAAAATGTAACTCCTCCATTTTAGGTCCTCGCGCATCAGAATCAGCGTCATCACCGCAACGCCCGGCTCTCGCCTCACAGTAAACTGGTTCCCACTCAGCACAACTCCTAGGTGACTTTGGTTCCCCCCTGTGTGAATGGGGAACCAAATCAGTGATGCGCGGTCAGTTTCTGGCGCTGATTACGATCGGCTGTGAAGACAGTGTCAAGGAGTGTATGACTCGCTGCACATTTTTCTTCAAACTGTTTGTTATGTAATAAAGTTTAAAAAAATAATGAAGATCTGTTGTCCTTTCTTTTTATAATTCAGCAGTAGTAACAGAGTCTGTTGGTGTGGAGTGCAACATAACATTCTGTCAAGTATGATGTGCTGTAATTGGTCAGATATTCCCACATTTTTCTTTTGTTTAGATCTTTTAGAATATTGAATGATGTTCCCTCCAACACTGATCAGACAGTCAGATTTGCAGAATGAGCAACTTGACAGATCTCTAGGGATTATAAATGAATGTGTGTGTTATTAGGTGATTTACAGCAGGATCATTTTTTGAAAAACTCAGTTAAAAGACAGTACAGTATTTGTTATACTTTTTTGAGACAAAGTTTACACTTTTTTTAATTTTTAGAGTCCTGTTTATTACTATTGGTAACTTCTAATATATAGAAGCATGTCTCGTTGCATGGTCCCAGGATGCAGTAACATGACAGGTCATACTGTCGGTATCCTTTATAAGCCCTTCCCAAGGAATGACAAGCTTCTGGCACAACAATGGTTTCATAACATCCGACATAAAGACCTTAGTCTTAAAAAGACTAAGTGGTCCAGGAATCATGTTGTGTGCTCTGTGCATTTCACTGAAGACTGTTTTGAGATGGAATCTGAATTGAAAGCTCAAGTATATGGTCATCCTCCAAAGAAAACGTTCTGTGCTGATGCTGTCCCAACACTTATTTTGGATAATCAGAAGAAGAGTACTCCGAGACTACATACCTTGCGCCGTCTGGAGCAGAGGGATCACAAAGAGGTATATATACTGTATAAACATGGGGTCACTAAAGACTTATATAAATAAAGTAACATAAAATGAGGCATAACTATTTTATCAAGTATGTTTCCCTCAGGAATAGTAGTCATACTGTTTAAATTCATGTGATGTCTCAGAATTACATACTGAGCCTTGCTGTGACAGTGCTGAGTGTGTGAGTTGGTGAATGAGCAGTGCTTTCATTCTTCAGATGGTGTGTGTGTCTGCGCAGAGAGGATAAGGGCACATTACACAGGACAAAAAAAGCACAGTGCTGATCCACATAACAGTCCTTGTAGGATGCCACAGTATACGCAGGACCATATGGTGGGCTGGTGTGTTGGTGTATAACCACACAGCTATGACTTAAAAATAATCATCAGCAAGGGGTGCGTCAATTTGCATAGAGATGCTGGCAGGCAGGCTATCCTCGGTGGTGACGCAGCATCCCTCTGGCAATGGTGGACCCTACTGGAGACTAGGGGTGGCATGGGCTTAGAGGGTGTGGGGTGGTAGTCCATGGGTTGGTGGAGAGTGGTTCTGACCGGAACTGTAAGGTGCATGCATGTCTCCACACCAATGTGCTCCTACTCCAGTGGTCCCTGGGAGAAAACTGGAGGACAACAATGTTGGCAGCAGGATGAAGACCAACTCCCTGAAGGCTCCACTCCTGGGCTAGGCACAAGGTAAGCACCGGCAATTTTTGGTGACAGGGCTGGGGTGGTGGTAGGTCGGCTGGGGACTGAGCAGAGTAGCCTAAAGAAATATAAAAAAAAAAAAGAGTGAAAGACAAATACGCACAATGTAAAGCAGAGTCACAGCGACATCATGACTAAAGTGTGAGTATCACAGGTGGGTAGTGGAGATCATAACACAGCACAGCTACCAACCTTCTGAGTGCACCACAAGTAGTGTATCATATAGAGGAACCACTTCGTACTGCAGTTGAAATGTCATGCCATCACTAAGGTTGCAGGCAAAAGATTGCCTGTTAGGCGAGTACCAAGGAACTTGTCGTCCTCTGGCAAATGGTACACCGGCAATATTATAATCATGTATCCCCCTCCATATATCAGGGAGGTTGCAGCCATAGTGTTGTGTGCTGCAAACATTTAAATAAAGCACGCATGTTAGCAAGTTTCAGTCTTTTTTTCATTACCTCTGCATCGCTTAAAAACTTAAGTATGCATGCGTATGCATGTGTATGTCTGTGTTTGTGTAGAGCTCTATAACAGTGACACACACAGTATGTTATGTGCAGTGTTCTGCCTTGCATCAACCAGTATTTGTGTGTCCTAAGTTCTTGTCTGTCATTTTCTGAAGGTGCTACACTCGCTTCTTGCTAATGAAGTGCCCCAAGTGAACGGACCAGACGACTGTGTTGAAAGTAATTCATCGATGGAATCGGAACTGACAACAGAACACATTTTGCCAGATAACAGTTCCAAAACCAGAAATACTGGGAATATCCGTGCAAACAGATATAGACATGAATTATATGTTGATGTACGATCGTATGATCTTGCAAGGTGATCGACTTGAAGTTGTCGCAGATCATAGTTATGTAAACACTGACCAGGTGAAGACATAAATTACTGTCCTGTGGTTAAAGTACTTTTATGATATGTGGCGTTGAAAGTTACTGGAAAATGTGTCATCCCATTTGTTCACTCCATGTGCGTGGTTGTGGATTAATTCCAAGTATACACACAATTTGTGTGAAGATGCAAGAATCAGTGTGCTGAGCAGCTGTTGTTTCTTGCCTGATGGAATGAATGTGGGAAGCAGCCCTTTTTTATACTCATCTTAGCGAGAGCAACTTGGGGTGATTGATGGAAAACAGTGCTTTTCACGTTCATTCCTTCAGTCAGAAAGAAATACTTGTGTCCATTGAATGTCAGGATTACCCACTGCCATGGCACATGGATCTCCGCTTTCCACGCTGTTCTGTGTGGCACAGCTGTGCATTGCTTCGCAGTGTGTGGCTGGGAGAGAAAGTGCTGCATATCATGTAATGTAGGCGGAGTGACAGAGTGAGTGCAACAGACAGGCAGACGGGGAGCTCAATGTGCCGGACAGAGAGACAGACACAACATAAGAAAAGGCAGAGAGGTGGTAATGTGAGTAGGAGGCAGTCCTGGATTGCAGGAGTCAATCAGTGCTCATGAACATCGGTGATGCGCACATGCTGATCTGCTAGCAACACATGGACAGAGAGACTGCACATTTAACATGTAACAAACACGCAGCACAGATTGTATTATTTACTTATTTGTATATTTGGAAAGAACCCTTGAGTATACACTTTTTCATAAAGGTTCCATGTCAGGATGTAAACAAGCAGAGACATGACATAAAAACTTGACAGTTAGCACAAAACATAAGATTGCTATGTAATACAGAAAATAGATAAATGATAAATAATAATACATTTCAGTAACCTATACAACTTACATGAAACAGCGGGAGGAGATTCCCAATCAGCAACGTAAGGCATAGCTTCCCCAGGTTGGCCTGTCAAGGTGGAGTATTGGAAAGGATAGGAGAAAGAAATGGGGGAGAGGGCAAATGAGGTTTCAAAATTATCAATGCGTGGCATATGTGCCGTAGGTGGGGGGGGGCCTGTCAAGGTAGACTAATGGAAAGGGTAGGAGAAAGAAAGGGGAAGAGTGCGTACGAGGGGTAGATTAGAGACAGAAAGAGAGGACAAGAGGGAGAGACACACACACACAGAGAAAGGGATTGGTACACGGAGAATATCTTGGGGGGGGACAGTGGGTGGAAAGGGGAGGTATTGGGGGAGTATGTAGGGGAGGGAGTTGGAGGGAGCTGTGGGGGTGGCAAGGGACGGCAGGTGGTGGTCCATGGTAGGTAAAGCAGGAGGAAAGCTCAGACACATATGGAGGGTATCCAGGTTGAGGATATGGACTGAAGTAAGGGAGTCGGCGGTGTTTAACAGCAGTTATCCACGTTGAACATATAGATTCAGGTAAGGCAGTCGCAGGCATTTGAGTTCAACAGGTATTGCTTCTGATGGAGTGACACGGACACTGGCAGGCAGAAAAATGACAGTGTGTCTGTCTCTCTGTTTATTTTCCACATATAGCGCCAGTCTTAAATCAGTTTTGCTGTGAAACTTTGGTCATTGAAAACTTTATTACTGTTGTCAGTGGTTGAAGGATACTACACAAAATCTTCAGTCTTAACATTTTAGATGTCTTTCTGGGTTTTTTTTGGAAACATTTCACTAACTGCATGTGATAGATGCAGTAATGCACTGCACAGCGTGTGTAATTAGGCAATAAGGCATGACCAGTGGACATGTTAAAGGTGTGTTTATCATCCTCTAGTGGTGTAATGTGGCATGAGGTATAGCCAAGTGCTACATGCCACTACAGGGTGATAAACTGACCAGGAACATAACCGCTGGGAGTGCCATATTGCAATTATAATACAGATAAATATAAATAGATTTACAATGTATTCAATTTGTGATTAGGTTGCACATGTATATTAATCAAACATTAACATACGGTTAATGGAATGCTTACAACAAATCATAAATCTCAAATTGTTAGACCCCTTTTTATAATTAAGTAATAAGGCACGACTTGGTGTGTTATATCATGGGATATCATCACACCTCAGCTGGTTGGTCATGAGGCCACATGCTGAATGCATCCAATCACCAGAGAATTGACGATATCCCAGGATATACCACACCCTTGAGTGACGCATTGCTATTATGAACTGATTTTCAAATTTTATAAATAAAAACAATACAAGAAACAGATTTTAAATCTTTTTACGAATGGATGGGGGGAGAAGAGGTTGGTGGGCTGCAGGGATGTGGGGCTGCAATGGCCATGAGTACCCTATTGAGGCTATGGCACTGTCCTATATGTGCTGTGATAATGGGCTTGAGGCTGAGTTGTGCATACTCTGGTGTGTCCTGGACAGCTGGGTGGAGGTATGAATGCAAGGCTGGTTATGCAGGAATCTGGGATGGGATGGTGTCGTCAACTGTAGGTGTGCAGGTATGGGTGACAACAGATCCCATGCTGCAGCTGACTTGCCATGGGGTCAGACACGGGAGAAGGGGTCCAGTGGACTGTGTGGGTGCTACGGTGGAAGAGGGCAGAAGGTGAGAGGTACAGGCAGCTTGGTAACATGACCTCATATAACCATGGCAAGTGAACTCACCTCACAGGAGGGGATATCTTTTGTGCATACAGCTGAGGCAATTCTAGTGTAAAGTAGGTCTTTGCCACTGGTAGACACCAGGGAGGATAGATCCTCAGAGGATGCAGGGGAAGTAGTCAGCAGTTCAAGGCAGATTAATGTGGTGGAAAGCGCAGGAAGGGTGGGGCTGGTGGGTTATGGCACTGTGAGTACTGGAGGAGCCGGAGTCAAGGTGTCAGTTGTTGGTGTTTGCTGCGGATCGCGTCTCGCAACAACCCATGTGGTGTTGATGCATCACCAATATCCGCACACCCTGACATGGTGTCATTAGTGCTTATTTAAAGAATTGCATTTATGATCTATTGAGCACCATTTTATAACGTCATATCTGTCCACCAGTCATACAACACATTTTGTTCATATTGTCTTTGTTTCCTATCTTATGTAAAGAACAAATGTTATGACACACATGTGTGTTTACAAACAACGACACCTGCTGTAGCCACAGTACATCAATCTTATCAGAATCCAGACTTTCAATGTGTCACAGAGCTACCATCTCTCAGCGACACAGCAAGTACCAGTAGGATGTGTTCTGGAATTCAGCGACAACATAGTGCTGCAACCACCGCCACGAAACATAAGGTAATAATAAAAAAATTAATCATCACATAATTTTAATTTTGCTATCACCCTCTCTGTGAAATAGTGTTTCTTCATTTCCTTCCTAAATCTTCCTCCCTGTGTTGTTAGCCCATGTCCCCTGGTGCCCTTCCCCCTTCTTAACTTAAACGCCCCACCTGCCCTATCCTTGTTGATTCCCCTGATACTTCAATGTCTGTGCCATGTCCGCCTGTCCCTTCTGTCCTCCAGGGTGTACCTATTCAGGTCTCCCAGCCTGCTGTCATAGTCTCTCCCCTCCATTCCACATATCATCTTTGTTTCCCTCCTCTGCACCCCTTCTGTGGCCTGATATCACACTTTAGGTATGGCCTCCAAAACTGCACAATACTCAAAGTGTGGCTCACCAGTGATGTGCAGAGGGCCAAGATCACCTCTTCACTGGGACAAAAATGCCCGTGCTATTCACCCCAGCATTTTTTTTTGCTTGGCAGCTACTGTCTTGCACTGGCCATTGTTGTTTATGGTCCCTGTTATTGCCCCTAGGTTGTTTTCCTCCTCAGTGATCCCCAGGTTAACACCCCAGCCAGTATTCTCCCCTTGGGTTTTTCACCCCAAAGTGCATAACCTTACATTTCTTTGCATTGACATCCAGCTGCCACATCTACAACCAGTCCTCTACCTTGCTTAGGTACCCCTGCAGGTGTTTCCATCCTCACCTCCATCCACCACTGACCCAATTTGGTGTCATCAGCAACCAGAATTACCTTACTCACCACCCTGTCTGCAATGTCTATATGAAGAGGGACAAAATAATACTGGCCCCAGCACAGAGCCATGTGGCACACCACTCGTCACCGCCTTGCAACTGAGACTTCCCATGTCACCACCACCACGCCGAGATTCCCACTCAGCCATCTTTCAATCCATTTCAGCATTCTTGCCCCTAGCCCCTACACCACTTAGCTTACTCTCAAGCCGCCTATGAGGCAATCGAATCGAAAGTATTGTTGAAGTCCAAGTAAACAACATCCGCTGCATGACCCTTATCCATCTCACCTGTCAACCAGTCTTAATATTGTATCAGGTTGGTTTAACAAAACTTCTGTGAAATGAAGTCATGCTGCTCACATCCTGAGACCACTGTCCTCCAGGTTTTTTACCACTCTTTGTTAGTATCATTTCCATGAGTTTGCACACCATGGAGGTGAGACTTACAGACTATAATTACCTCGCTCATCCATTGGTCCACTGTTCTGTAATTGTACTATATGTGCTATCTTATGGGAACAGTGAGCAAAGTACTCATTCACTGCTTCTGTTTGATCCTCCCCTTTGCCATCCACCTCTCAATTTTCTCATTTCTGGTATGCATCAATCTCCGCCCAACCATTACTATAGGCCAATGGGAGTTCCTTATTGCTATTATAATAAGAGAAGTGTTTTTCAGCAGTGTAGTACTTTCGCCTTGATGTGATTAGGATGTAATTAAATGATAATAGTAGATTAACATAAGGTAGATTGATGTTTACAGCAAATCTGATATCTTCATTACTCGTACAATTAAAAATACAAATTCACATTTTACTATTATCTTCTCCGAAACAGTTTGATGAAACAACATCAGACACTACATATATGTGCACTGCTGACAAAGAACACCAGTTTGGTAAGTAGTGTCATAAAAAATTAACAGTGATGCATGTCTAGTGATTATGGTAAACCAACATCTGTTCCAAACTGATGGTGCAGATCTAATTTGTTGGAGGGTAAGAGAAATATGTGCAATGAAACGGGTTTGCTGTCACTGGACACTAATCAACCCCCTGCGTTGGGTGGCAAGAGGCCACAGGCCAAGTGTCCCTATAGCACCCAGGGTGTTGACTAGTTCCCAACAACAGCACACCCTGAAGCGGGTTATGTAAGCAATAACCCACGATAGGATTGGCAGATATTGTAGAGTAGTCAACACCCCAGCTGCATTGTGAGGCACGAGGATGCAGGCAGAGATTCCTCACAGCACCCAGGGTGTGGCTTAATCCCCAGTAACAGCACACACCTGAAGTGGGTTACAAGCATCCATTATGTGAAACCGCCTCTGTTTCTACGCTTATACCTCATTAGCGCCAGACGAAAAAACAGAGCTGTTAGGATTGAAATGTATTTCAATAATGAGTAGTATGTGACAAACCTCATCTTTGTGTCATTCATTCATAGATTCCAATTTTTCTTTTGGAACAGTTTCAGACAATGACAGTGACCCTGATTACTTCCCTGCCAACAGCCTTACTGAAGTGTTACAAGATAATTGAGAACATTACTTTGAAGAAATTGTAAGTGGTGATAAAGACTCAAACGACTTTGTGTCACAAAACAAATATAGTGTTTTTGAGCAGTGCATAAAACAGTTATTTGAAATGATTCCATGCCCTCAATGTGGCAGTAGATTTGCTGTCATTGCACGTAATAAGACTGCCAGAGGCACACTGCTGCGTGTAAGAAGTTCATGTGATAAAAATCACGTATTCTACTGGAATTCGCAGCCAATTGAGAATAGATCTGCTGTTGGAAATTTACTTTCAGCAGCAGCAATTCTATTTAGTGGCAACACTTATCAAGGAATTGTAAAATTCGCCAAGTTCCTTAACCTTAAATTTTTTTCAAAATCTATGTATAATAAGACACAGGAGCTTATACCTGTTCCCTAGTATAAATGCATGGTTAAGTCACCAAGAACTGTTTAATCACTAAAAGGCAAAATATTAACTCTGTCTGGTGATGGACGCCAGATTCCCCTGGGTACTCTGCAAAATACGGAACCCACAGCTTGATGGACAGTGAGATAAATAAAATTGTGCATTTCATTCTCAAGCAAGTGGACCCAATTTAAAAAGTGTCAATATGGAGAAGGCAGTATTCACAGAGTGCCTGGATCATGTGCTAGATCAGGGCCTGGAAATTGAATGCATTGCAACAGATCGCCATGTTCAAATTGCCAAGGTCATGAGTACGAAGTACAATTCAATATTCCATCAGTATGATGTATGGCACATGGCCAAAAGTATTGGTGCAAAACTACGTGACAAAGCAAAGAAAGTTAGTACAAGGCCCTTACAGTGCGGGATTAAATCAGTAAAGAATCATGTGTGGTTCTCTGCAGCGGGATGTAAGGGAAGTGAGGATTTACTCATTGACAGATGGACCTCTGTACTTGACCACGTTCAAAATATACATCAGTGGTCTGACAAGTTGCTTTTCCATGCCTGTGAGCATGCTCCATTGCAACCTGATGAGCAGAGGAAGAAGAAATGGCTACAGCCGGACACACCAGCAATGGATGCATTAGCATCAGTGGTAAGAGACAAGAATATTTTGAGGGACATTGTGAAACTTAGCAGGTTCTGCCACACTGGACCACTAGAGGTATATCATTCTGAGCTGATACACTATGTCCCTTAAAATAAACATTTTTTTTTTTAATGGAATGTTAAAGTCGAACGGAGCTGTGCGCACTGGACCACAACATTCATGCCAATCGACAGCAGAAACGCAGTGGTGCCAGAAAGGATTTGCCACAGTTCACCAAGTGCAACCAAAGGGACGTGATCACTGGTGGCAAAAGATCATGGCGACAAAACGATCCTCATGTTCCTATACCTCATGACTCGCGTGTTGGATCAAGGAGAATGAGGCACCAGAAGCACCCGTAAAACATGATGTGCCTGGACGGATATCGGCCTTGATAAACCAAATCTGCTTGACACTCTTCGGTACTGGGTGGCTTCAAGGATTGAGTGATTCCAGAATCTGTATGCCGTTGGCCCATGGCTCATCTCTGTGCTTGTATAATGCTGGTATTGCTTTTGATTGGAGTATGGTCAAAGTTGTAATGAACTTGATTCTGATCGTATTGATGATATGAAGCTTGTAGACCACTCATGACACCAGTAGACTATTGCATTTCTAATTGGTTCTTTACTACCTACCAATGTCAATGTGCTCACTGTGACTCTCATACTTATTTAGTTATACTATCATGGTGCACCTCACACCTGTTAGCTAGCACTTTTTCAGTAGGTTTCTGTATATACAACAACGTGTAGCTGTATATAACACAGATAATGTGTTGTCGCAGACGCTAACAATTGCATACAGTCTTAACCCCATAACAAAAGCACAGTCAGTCATGTTCAGTTTTCTGTCTATAGTTTTATAATCACGAAAGAAGTTTAAATACATGAAAAAAGGTAATGTTACAAAAGTATGTTGCTATTCCTTGTCACAAAACAGCATTGATTTCCATCCACAACATTATGCTTGTTGCAAAATATAACTTTTTATTACTCCAACCTATGTAAGAGAACATGAAATCATTGCTGTGTAGTATTGTTCATTAATTGTTGAACAGTGTCATATGACTTCTACTATGTTTAGCATAAAACAGTAAAAATTATTACTGAACAAAGAACTGTGCATTGACTCATTTGAACCGATGTTGAATGTTATCTGCCTACTGTGACCTTGCATTACCACATAAAATAAGTGAAGTGAAGTACCCCTGAAAGTTAGGAAAACTAAGTTATACATTGTTTGCCTACAGTACAGTAATCATCTCAGTTTATAATGTACTGTACTCCTTCCTACAACAAGTCACTTTCATCAAAACTTGACAGGGCATCCTCAATAT
Source organism: Neoceratodus forsteri (assembly GCA_016271365.2). NCBI lineage: Eukaryota > Metazoa > Chordata > Ceratodontiformes > Ceratodontidae > Neoceratodus > Neoceratodus forsteri. The sequence goes on from JADMNL010000028.1 coordinate 209,126,520, forward strand.
CAGAATGTGTTGCATCTAGAAATCCTACATATTGTCCATCTGGATCAGGGTATCTTTCTCGGACATATTTAACTACACAAGAAGGAACAACTTTATGAATTTTTCTACCTAAGGAGCCATAAGACCAGTAAATAAACTGACGGTATGCTGTATGTCTAAACGCCGTGAAGCTCGGGGTATTGTCTTGCATTCGCTCAATGTACGCAAAATGAAGTAGTGTCATGACACTAAGCAAAACTGTGCGACGCAGACATACTGCCTCAAAGTCTGAATGCTGGCAAATGCATGCAATAGCTTCATCTGCTTTCATGTCGCTGCATGGTGGTACTTCAGCACAGCATAAGCATTCGGAGTGTGAAGGCATGGTTATGCATTCAGAATAACGGCACCATTCTCCAGGTTCCTGTACTGTACGATCTTCAAAGACGTCAGTAACAGCTTCTTCTACTGTATTAATGTCATTAGCGTCAGGCTGCTGCTCGAGTTGTTGCAGCTCTTCCATTGTATACTCTGGTTCAAAGGCATAACCACCGATATAACTGTATTCTTCAAAGTCAGATTCTGAAGAAGATGACATGATATCGGTTTAAAAATATATCAATAAATGAAATCATATACATGTAAAATGGATGCTGCAAAAATTGCGGCTCGTGAGAGAAGCCGAGAAACTATAGGCCGGCTAGCCTGACATCGGTAGTGGGCAATTTAATGGAGGTCATCTGGAAAGAGAGGATGGAGGAGTTCTGAGCCATGGGCCACCTACATGACCACTTAGCATGGCTTTGTTAGGGGCAGATCATGTCAGACCTTCCTGGTGTACTTCTATGAAGGAGTGACAAGAGCCGTGGATCAGGGCTGGCCTGTTGATGTCCTATTTCTAGACTTCAGCAGGGCGTTTGACTCAGTGCCAGATCCCGGGCTGCTGGAGAAGCTGAGGGATATGGGGGCGAGGTGCAGATGGTCAGGTGGATAGGAAACTGGCTAGTGTGTGGGGGGGGTTGTACAGAAGGTGATGGTTGAGGTTGAGGTCTCATCCCCCTCGAGAGTTATTACTGGGGTCCCACAGGGATCAGTACTGGGCCCACTCCTGTTTAACGTCTATATGTCAGACATCAGCAGCGGTATCAGCAGCGGGATGAGCTTCTTTGCCAATGACTCAAAGCTGTGGGCGGTGGTGGATGAGGAGTGGTGTTGCCTTCAGGAGCACCTGCATAATCTGGAGAGGTGGCCATGTGCCTGGAAAGCAACGTTTCATACTGGGAAATGCAGTGTTCTTCACCTGGGGCCAAAACACCTGGATCATGTATACACCTTGGGGGGTTGAGGCATATCCAGGGGGACACCCGGCAGGAGGAACTGGAGGCTGTGGAGAGGTGGTCGAATAAGTGGAAAATAACATGTAATGCAGGGAAATGCAAGGTGTGCACCTGGGGGCCATCAACCCAGGCCAAGTGTATTGCCTGGTGGGGGGGGGGGGAGTCACACTACAAAAGTCTGGAAGGTTGACATGGACCTGGGGGTGGTGGTGGTGGTGGAAGCTAGAAGGGGGCTCAGGGGGCAGAGAAGGAGCTGTTACTTCACTGACAGGGTGGTGGAATGCCATGCACAAAGGACTGTTGGAGGCAGATACTGTACAGCGGTTCAAGAGGGGCTTTAGTGTCCCTCCCCCACCTGTTACCAATATTGGTAGTGAGGGGTATGGTATGCTGCACATGTCCCAAGTGTTCCTCCCTCCTCATCATGGACCCATATAGTTATTGTGGAGGATGATAGGCTGCGCAGAGCAAGAGTGCCCCTCCCTCACCTTTCGAGAGTCCCATATGTATAGTGAAGGCTATGGTAGGCTGCATGTAGCCCAAGTGTCCCCGTACCAAGTTTCCATATGGGTAATGAGTAATATGGCAGGCTGTACTAGGCAAGTGTCACTACCACCACTGGGGATCCATATGGGTACTGAGGGGTATTATATATATATTAATACGTCCCCCGGAGCCACTCATTGTGGAATAAGACTGGTTTTATGCGCATTCTGCTTGATAGAGAACAGCTCAGGTGACCTGCTGTAGCTTGAACAATAGGCAAGTCAAATCAATCTCACCCACAACAAGTGACAAGGGGGTGGTGTATTAAGATATTAGAAAGAAACGCTGAGTGCTATTTAAAGTTTAAAAAAATGTCCTGGAACGTACCAATTTTTAGTGCATCTGCGCAGATACTCTCTTCACAAAAAAAGCGATCACGGCAGGAGAAAGGAGCACTCTGATTGGTGAGAAGCATGAATTGGATTAGACTCTCTCAATCTATAATAGGGTGCATGTTGCCAGAGTCTCAGTCCTCCAGCACCCATGGGACCTCATATGGGTAGTGAGGGCAAAGTAGGCTGCGCAGGAGCAATAAGGATAGTGGGGAGTATGGTAGGTGCACGTGACCAGAGTATATGAACAGCATACTGTGGCAGCAAACAAGGGTTGCAGTGCACTTGCATGTACTTGCACAGTACCCTACAGAGCCAGTATGCATCTCCTCTTGCTGTTCCTGGATGTATTTCCACCTGTGGTCGTCCAGGTTGACAGTACTCATGCGAAACATGGCAGCCTCATTCCCCAGAAAGGGAGAACATCTACAGGGAACACTGACCCCCCCCCCCCGGTGGGCCTTCTGATGACCTGAGCTCCTTCCCAAACCGAGGTTGTTGGCATCCCAAGAAGCTGGCCTGCTGCTGTGCTGTCGGGTTGGCTTGCATAGAACCCTGTGTTTCGGGGACCAAAAATAAAAGCCATGGGAGGGTAAAAAAAAAGTGCAAAACTCCAGCTCCCACTGTCGGGCAGCATGATCCCATGATAAGCTTGGGGGGGGGTGGTGGAGCACAGATGGTCAGCACTACCACCACTGAACCCTGTCAGAAGTGGGATATAAAATGTGATGTGTAAAACAAAAAAAATAAAATCAGAGGTTAGACATACAGATTGCATGAAATAAGAATAAGTTATGGAAGTAACTTAGATGTTATTGCAGTAGTCTGGCTCAACACCTGCAGTACTGTTACTGGAGGACACACCTTCACTCGGCATCATGGAGCTGGCCATCTACATCATTATCTAATGAACATTTAGCACATGCCCTATGTCTTTAAATGAATTTATAAAGAACACAAGGTCATTCATAGAATAAGAACCTGTATCACATACAGATATGCACTCACAGCTGGACCTACATGAGATGGACATGCAGGACTACTATATTTCATGGTAATCAGCTCCAAGTGGAACAGAACCTCAACTGTAGTGCCAACCCATGCATGCAGTTACATGCCTGCTGTTCTGCACAGCTCTGCTCCCTTTTAACACTCCCTACTATCACATGGAGCTCTATGCTACAAAAGCACATTAGGCACGGTCTATAGATGCCATCCAGTGCAGACACGCAGCAAGTGCTAGTGCTGCTTCCAACGAGGGAAATGCCATTATGGTGTCAGCCTTCCACCCCCCACCCCAACACCATGTCAGCTCGGCTACTACATACTCCCTATAGCACCATCACCAGCTGCATTACTGTACAGTGATTACCAGATTCGAGCACCACAAGCACACATCTGTACACTGAACCCCAGGTTAGAGTACCACCACAGCTGCATTTTTATGCACTGATAACCATGTCGGAATACTACAGGTATATTACTGTAAGATGATCCCAAGGGTCGAGCGCCACGACATGTGCATTACTGTACCGTGAAGCACAGGTTTGAATCTCACCAGTGCTGCATTTATGTACAGTGATAGCAAGCTTCCAGTAACAATACGGGTACATTAATGTTATATGATACCCAGATCCATGCCCAGCAGGTACATCACTGTGCTGTGATCCTCATGTTTGAGAACCAATACGCCTGAACATCTGTGCATTGATACCCATGTTACAGTCCCAACACAGCAACATTTCTGTATAGTGATACCCAGGTTCCAGTACCACTTCAGCTACATTGCTGTAATAAGATCCACCAATTTGTGCACCACAACCACTACATTACTGTACACTGCTCCCCAGGTTTGAGTCCCACCACAGCTGGACATCTGTCCAGTGATACCCAGTGCGCTGTACCATAACAGCTGCATTTCTGTAAAGTGATACCCAGGTTCCAGGAACAGTACTGTTATATGATCCCAGGTTTGAGTCCCACCACAGCTATATTGCTGAGCAGAGATACCCAGGTTACAGTCCCACTACAGCTGCATTTCTGTACAGCGATGACCAGGTACCACAACAGGTACAGTACTGTAAAATTATCCCCAGGTTCAAGTTCAATGTGGGCAATGCAGCAGTGAAAGGCTGCAGAGGAGGAACCTGGCACAGTACATGAGCAAGATGGCACTGGGTTTCGGTGACAGCATGCATGCAGAGACAGAGACCACTGGGACTACAACATTCCCATGGTAATGCAGCAGTGAAAGGGTGCAGAACATGCACCTGGCAGAGGCACCATACAGAATACCTAAGAGCCAAGTGGAGCAGGTGGGGGAGTCGACATGGTGATACCATCATGACAGTGGATGTAGGTGGCAGTGTGCATGCAGGAATGGAGACTTGCCCCGACACTTAAACATTCCCATACACAGCCCCTGTGTGTGGTGGCCAGTTGCTGCCAGAGCACACTGCCAGGGACCGCGGTCCTGTAAGAGTGCCAGTGCTGCTTCCAATGAGGGCAATGTCATTATGGTATCAGCATTCCACCCCCCACCCCACCACCATGTCTGCTTGGCTGTTACATACTCCCTATGGCACCATCACCAACTGCATTTCTGTACAGTGATGATCAGATTACAGTGACCAATAACACATCTCAGCAATATTACTGAGATATATGTACATTTAATGATTTCTGTGGTCAGATGTGCTAATCGGTGCTGGTGTTTGCTGACAGACAAAGCAATGACTTCCATGCAGTCAAAGTAATCCTTTACTGTCCTGTACTCTTTTTGTGAAGATTATGTGGCAGGAGGGCACAATAAACAAACACAGACTTTAAAGTTCACACCCCGTTTACATTATTTCATACTCTATTATTATTGCAGTTCATTATTATGGTGCTTCGCTCACCTAGCTGGTCACTGTACTTTTCACTGGAGTGGAAAAGGGTACACGCTCATGCTATTGCGGCGATGACGTGTTCGGAGTGAGGAACTTGCACAAATGCACATGCACTAGATGGAAAATGGCGTGGGCTGGAAACAAAATGGCACAGAACACACTGTTTTTACAAGTGCAATACCAATTACTGAGCAGCGCTACGAGTGGAGGGCAACAGGTTATTCGAAAGAAGACATCACAGGTAACGGAAAAAGTAAGTAACGGCACAACAGCAGCTTGGAAGCAATATTTAAAAGACTTCTCCTTTAACTGAAATATTTGAATAGTTTTGTACGTGAAATTAGTTCTGTGTGTTAAAAAATAAAAATTACGTACCTACCGTAATTATGATCTTTCTGTGTATCTTCACCATTCATCACAGATGGGTACTGGCCGGAGATCAGGACCCCGCGGGAGCTTTTTTTTTTTTTTTTTTTAAAGGATAGGTGGAGCTGACGCAGCATCGGCGCCGCCTTTAGGCCGACGTACTACGTGGCGCTCGAGGATTAGCCGTTAGGCTGCATCGACTCCGCCTGCCTACCAGTTCTGAGTTGCCGGAGAGGTAAGAGGAAGGGATGGAGGGTGGGACAAGAGAGTCCAAGGGACAGAAAAAAGAAGAGAAAAACTGAACTAAAAAGAGAAATAATGACTGAGAGGACAGTATAGAAGAAGTAAGACTAAGGGGATTGGGTAGGGGCCCCAATCTCTGGAAACGGAAGAAGGGAGGGAAGGAAGGGGAGAAAATTTAGGAGAGAGTGAGAATAACAAGGATCTGAGACCCTTGTCCGTCACCAGACTGTATAGGAACTGCAAGGAGTAGTAAAGCTCTCTGCCAGAATTCAAGGCACAGAATAACTGGCAATACCCCAAAAGCAGAGTCGGCTATTCTGGAGAAGGACAGGGTACAGGGACTTAGTACTCTCTCTGGAAAGATATTTGGTGACAAAAAGGGAGGAAATCTTTTTTTTTTTTTTTTAAGACAGATGGATAACAGAAGGAGGGCAACCACCAGCCCCACCCCGTAGGGGTGGAGATATGTAGAGAAGGATTGCCTACTGAGCTGTAACTTTTAGGGGAGAAAATACTTCTGTGTGTCCTAAACTGTACCCGCTCAAGAAGAGGGGTAGGCACAGAGGGAGGAGGATCCAGAGACTGAGGCCCCAGGGGATGGCGGAGGACTTGTGATGAATGTTGAAGATACACAGAAGATCATAATTACGGTGAGTGCGTGAATTTTATATCTTATCTGTGTCAATCTTCACCATTCATCACAGATGGGTGAGTACCAAGCCCCCTCGAAGGGGCTGATTCATTGCACCCTAAGGGACAGAGTCCCTTAGCCCTCAGTGGGTGACACACTAAGGGGGGGAACCTTCTGGGCCTGATGAGGCCCGAGAGTGGGGAGAGCGAGACGGGTTCCCCCCGGAGGGGGAAGGAAGTTGCCCCGACAAACGTTGTCTCACGCTACGGGAGAAGAGATAGGTTTCCTGGTGAGCGGAGCAAATCACCCTACGCGGGGCCAAGGGTGGCAACTGGGAAAGATGAAGCCACGCCGATCTCCTGGTGCAGATCGTTGTCCCTACGACCCTGGTAGCTACCTCACTGGCATCGTAAGATGCCCTTGCTTGGTGCCTTGCTAGCTCCAGGCCGCGTGCAGACAGCGTGATGGCTTGCCTGGTTTGCTCCGAGTCAGGCAAAGCAGCTAGAATCTGACCTAGCGACCACAAGAACCTGTTGTAGGCTGTATAGTGGGCCTGATGAGCAGAGATGGAGAGAAGCAACGTGCGAGTAGAGTCCTCCTCCCCAGAAGTCAAAATCCAAGGAGTCTTGATCTGGGGGCAGTCACTGTGGAGGGCTAGGCTTCGCCAGGGGTGTCCAGGTGCGCCAATCCAGACTGCGGATGAGGCATAGAACCTGGAAACCCGAGGGCGCTAATACCTCTGGCTGAGGTCCCTAGGGGCAGGAACTCCAGAGAAGGGCCTCTGCCAGAAACGCATGGACGCCTCCCGAGGGAGAGGCTAGGGCGGCACCAAGGGTGGCCGCACTAAAATCATTTCCAGAAAGGCATGGCACGCATGCTCAGGATTGCTCACAGACAGAGGAGAAAGGTGAAGGTCCTCCATCATCCTCAAGAGGAAACGCTGGTACCGGAGAGATCAGCTGCCGGAGAGATATGGACAGAGGTTCCTCCTCCAGAAGAGGAGGATGAGGAGCTGGAGGTCACCAAATGTTCGAGGGTGGCTGCACGGGGAGGTTGAAAACCTGTCTCCATAGCCCTTGATCGTAGATGGGAACGCAGCAGCCACTGCTCTGAACTGCTCCCAGGTGAGAGGGCCGCTAGGATCAAGAATGCCTGAGAGCGCTGGAGAATGTGGCAGAGGGATAGGGGCAGAGCCGAGAGAAGAAGTCAGCTAACCTCTGCCAGGGCTAGGGAGCGGACCATGGACACCCGAGGAGGGTGTCCCGGAAGACTCCACAGCCGGCAGCTGTACAACCACGTTGGTATTGCCAAGGCTGCGCCCAGAAGAATCCCCCAGGAGGCGACCGGGACCGTGAGTAGGTCCAGAAGGACGGTCCCCTGACTCCAAAGAATGGGACCCCTCAGGAACCAGAAGAGGAAGGGTAGTCTGCACTATGTTTGGCCCAGGGCCCGGGTGGACCCCAGAGAAAGGCCGACGTGCCGACCCCACACCCCTCGACCCCTCACAGTCCAAGAGGGTCCTGGTCCTCTAAAGGGCCAGCTCACGAGCTGGAAGTTTGGGCTGCCCGGCAGGGAGACCCAGGAGCAGGCTCACCTCCTCCTGCAGGCTTCCGATGGGCCCCAAAGTTGGGTGATCGAGGCACCCACCGGGAGGGGGTACCACCGCCGAGGGTTGAGGAACCTCCAAGGCCAGGTTGCATGGCAATGGTGGCACGCACCACAGCCTGCTGGTCAGTACCACTGACCCTAACCTAGGAACCTACCTGACGCCCTCAGAAGGGGCTGGCTATGACTCTGTTGTCGAAACCACTGGCTCGGCTCTCCTCCGCAGACAACCCCAAAGGGTGTGACTGCCTCGTCCGACCCGAGCCCAACCCGACGAGGTAGAGTCTATGCGCCCTAAGCCAAACGGTAGGAGGGCGGGAAGGCAACCTACCAAGGGCCCGCAGTCAGAGCAGTGGCTGAGGACTCGTGTTTCCACAGCCTGCTAAGCCGGGCTGACAGAAGGCGCCAGGGCAGCTCGGCCAAAGGTCCAGAGTCAGGGCCAGCCGTGGCGCTGATCAAGTCCACTGGCACCGGGGCGGTACCAGGGACAAAGACGGCGCCGACGGCAGCCCCAGTTACGACCTCGTGCCGACGACACCGCCAGGCCCTCGGCACCGTGGGTGGCACCGAGACCGAAGCGGCCGACGGCTCAAGGCGGACTCGGCGCCGAACACGACATCGTGAGGTCCTCAGCGCCGAAATGCACCGAGCGCAACGCGCCAGAACAGGCACCGACTCGACGACGCCAAGGCCCACGCCGTGCTGTTCAACTCGGGCGAGGACAACGCCGAGGTGAGACATGACGAAAGGCGACGCCAATCCAGGGTCACGGCGCTGTGAGCAGCGCCGGCGCCGACTGGCGCCGACAGGCCCACGGCACCGAGAGACGATTGGCGTCGACAGGGCCTATGGCACCGCGAACGGTGCCGGGCGTCCCGACGGCGCCGACGGCGCCGACCCGGCCTTCCAGATCGCGGGCGACACCGGGGAGCCTTCACCCCTGAAGGTGCGACTGCCGTAGCGGCGCCTCCTGCCTGCTCCCAGGAGGAATCGGGACGGGCCTCCTGCGCCACGGGAGGAGCCTCGACCAAGGCCAGGCTACTAGTAGCCGAGGCTCCCTCCTCCTCAGTCCGTATAGAACTGGGAGGGGACCCGGAGGAAAGGCCGAGACAGCGCAGCTTGGCCCGACGAGTGCGAACCCTACCCCCAAAGTCGGCGGAGTTCGCCCCACTTCACGCCATGCTGTTCGAGGACACGGGCGTCCATGGAGAAGCAGGTGTCGCATTTAATCCATGTCGTGAAGCGGCCAAGACACGCGAGACACCGGGTCATGTTGGTCGGTAACGGAATACTTGCGGCTGCACGGGCACTGACCCACCTTGGAAAACTTCTTGCCCTCCGACCGAGACATGACCTACAGAAAACAACACCAAAACAGACTCGATGTTGCAAACTTTAAAATAAAAAGGAAAGATCTTACCGGCGACGTCAAGTAGAGGCAAACCCAGAACTAGTAAGACCGACGGACTTAAACGTCGCAATAAAGGCTGACAGGCTTAGTTTTTCTTCTAACAGCTTCCCACGAGGCGACCTCAATGGCGGGAGACGAAGAACTGGTAGGCAGGTGGAGTCAATGCAGCCTAACGGCTAATCCTCGAGCACCACGTAGTACGTCGGCCTCGCATATCCTTTAAAAAAAAAAAAAGAAAAGCTCCCGCGGGGTCCTGATCTCCGGCCAGTACCCATCTGTGATGAATGGTGAAGATTGACACAGATAAGATTTACTACTTTGAGTTAGAATTGTTACTTGGGCTGTGATATTGTAACTTTTGGGGCTTGGGAACACTTGTTTGACAGTGATAATTAGAATGAAATTTAAATGTGATGTTTGCCTGGTGTTAGGAGGAGCGGAAATTAACAAGAATCATCTTGTCTTTCATTGTGCTTTAGAGTAACTGGTAATTGCTATTTTTCTTTTAAACTTAGATTGTGGGCTTTTAGTGACAATGTACCTTCTTTGTTGTCTTTACTTAGAATTGTTTTTGGGCTGTTGAAAATTTAAAACGTAGTGGTGGTGTACATCTGTGCTGTCTTTAATTGCTGAAAATTTTATCTTGGCTTGTCTGACTGCCCTGTAGTTGGGCGAGGGGTGTTAATTGTCTGGCCTCTGACTTCAGCTACATGATAACTGGAGGTGGGGCTTGTCAGAGTTGAGGTAGTAAGTGAGTTTTATTTTCTCAGAAGAAGCCAGAAGGGAAAGGAAGGAAACATATTCAGTTCAGTGCTTTAGAGTAACTGGTAATTGCTATTTTTCTTTTAAACTTAGATTGTGGGCTTTTAGTGACACTGTACTTTCTTTGTTGTCTTTACTTAGAATTGTTCTTGGGCTGTTGAAACTTTAAAACGTAGTGGTGGTGTAATTCTGTGCTGTCTTTAATTGCTGCAAATTTTATCTTGGCTTGTCTGACTGCCCTGTAGTTGGGTGAGGGGTGTTAATTGTCTGGCCTCTGACCTCAGCTACATGATAACTGGAGGTGGGGCTTAGTCAGAGTTGAGGTAGCAAGTGAGTTTTATTTTCGCAGAAGAAGCCAGAAGGGAAAGGAAGGAAACATATTCAATTCAGTGCTTTAGAGTAACTGGTAATTGCTATTTTTCTTGTAAACTTAGATTGTGGGCTTTTAGTGACACTGTACTTTCTTTGTTGTCTTTACTTAGAATTGTTTTTGGGCTGTTGAAAATTTAAAATGTAGTGGTGGTATAATTCTGTGCTGTCTTTAATTGCTGCAAATTTTCACCCGTCCTCCCTTCCCAACTCTTAATTACATGCCCTGTTAAATCTGATTGACAGGAGCTAAACACAGGGTACAGTAAGGGGTGTGAAGTAGGAGGGGCATAAGGGGGAAGAAGCCCACCCTCAGCAACAAGTGTTTTGACTCATTTATTTATTTATTGGTTTCTTTTCTCTTTTTTTTTTAAAGAAAATTATCTGAGGATCAGTGGCAGGATTTTTAGGACAGTAAATTAATAAAAAGAGAACTAGGAGAGCTTCAGTAGCAGACAAGTAGTGGAATAGCAGTATAATTGCAGTATAAAGTGGGGAGTGGTGCAAAGCAGTGGCTGTGGGGCAGCCACATTCAGGCAGACCTTCTGGACACTGAAGTGCTGCCCTATCTGCATGCATCTCTCTGGACTGCGGGATGAGGTAGCCAGACTCAGAGCGGAAGTAAACTGGGTCAGGAGTATCATCACCCCTATCCAGAAACCACCCAGTCAAATGCAACCGCCTCAAAGGATGCAGAGAACGAGGAGCACTTGGATGACAGTGGGCTCAGGGAGGGTTAGAGCGGTCAGGCAGAGGCACATCCCAGATCCTATTCCACTCAAGAACTCATATGCCACACTGGCAAATGAGGACAACCAAATAGAGGTACCCAAAGAAGTGGAAGGAAAGGATGTGGAGGTTAGCCAAGGAGGTGACCTCAGTGGGGAAAGCTGTGGACCCCAGAGGAGAAGGAAGCGAATCCTGATGGGGGACTCCATCATAAGAGGGATCTAGCTAGGAACACAGGAGGGGGAGGAAAGGGAAGTGAGGTGCCTACCAGGTGCCACGGCATGGAGGGATGGAAGGAAGATCCTGGGGATCACTGGGAAGGCAAGACGGGAGGGTGAGCTGGATGTCATTATCCACCTAGGTACTAATGACCTGGCAAATGGGGAGCCAAAGGAAGTTCAGGAAGAGTTTAGGAAATTGGGGAGGGGTCTCAAGCAAGTAGCTACTTCTGTCACTTTCTCAGAAGTATTTCCTGCGAGAGGCAAGGGAGAGCATAGGAGTGCATGCACCAGGAACTTTAACTCATGGTTGAAGAACTGGTGCTGTGAGGAAGGGTTTGGATTCATTGGTGACTGGGGACCCACCTGGAGGGATGGAGGTTTGTTCAAGCCTGATGGCCTGCATCCATCCTGGAGGGAATCAAGCACTCAATGATAAGTTTAAATGCTACATTGACAAGCATTTAAACTAGCAAAGGGGTGGCAGGCCGGCAAGGAGGGTACCTACTTGCTCACCCCCCACAGCTAGCAGTGGAACCAGTGAACCAGAGGAGGGGCTATCTCTGCAAAGCAGTGTGCAAAAGATGGAGATTAGTGCCCAAGAGGTGGATAGGCAGAAAAGGGGCAAAATTCAGCAGAAGGGCAGACAGCTAGGAGAACCAGGGATAAAGGACAACCAAGAAAGGGACTGGAGTAGAACAGCGAAACAGTCTAGGGAGGTCAAATCATGGAAAGCCATGTGTGCAAATGCCAGGAGCCTTAGCAACAAGATGGAAGATCTGGAGGCTGTCATGGTGCAGTCAGACCTGGACATTGTGGCCATCACTGAAACCTGTAATGATAACCACAACTGGGAGATGGCCATACCTGGCTACAACATATTCAGAAGAGACAGAGCAGGCAGGAAGGGAGGAGGAGTGGCACTGTATTTGAAAAATGACATAAGGGCCACATGGATCCAGGAGGAACAAATGGGGAGAGATACTGTGGGTTAAGCTGGAAAGGAAAATGGGACAGCCATCTCACAGGTGTGGTCTATAGACCACCAGCCCAGGAGGAAGAAACAGATAGGGAGCTGATGCTAGCCATCCAAAGGATGGCAGACAAGGTGAGGTAGTACTGGTTGGAGACTTCAATATTCCAGACCTGGACTGGAGCATCCCAGCAGCAGCATCAACTAGGAGCAGATTTATCCTGGACTCCCTTCAGGGTGCCTTCCTCAAGCAACTGGTCATGGAACCAACTCAGCAGAAGGCAATACTGGACCTTATGCTCACAAACAGGGACAGTGTGATGGAGGCAACAGTGGGAGAGCACCTGGGGAACAGTGACCACCAGTCATTGTGGTTTGAAATCACAGAAAGAGCAGAACCAAACCACACAAAAACCTGTATCCTGGATTTTAGGGGGGCAGACTTTGGGGAAATGGGGAGATACTTGAAAAGGGCATTAAGGGGAATGGGACAGGAATCAGGGGTTGAGGAACAGTGGGCAGTATTTAAAATGGGGATTACAAGAACAACAGAATTATGCATTAAGCAGGTTAGCAAGAGGAAAAGGAAGAGGAGACATTATGGTTTTCCAAAGAGGTAGCAAAGAAAGTGAAAGCCAAAAAGATTGCATTCAGGCAATACAAAAAGACACAGGCAGAAGGGGATAGGGAGAAGTACCAGGAGAAGCAAAGGGAGGCAGGGAGGTCAGTAAGGGAAGCCAAAGCTCAGACAGCAGAACACATTGCAAAATCAGTGGGTAGAGGGAAAAACCTTTTACAGGTACATAAGTGAAAAAAGAAAGACAAAGGAAGGGATAGTGAGACTGAAGGGGGAGGATGGGGGCCGCGTGGAGGATGACAACAGTAAAGCTGACATATTGAACAGGTATTTCTGCTCAGTCTTTACCGAGGAAGAGGAGGTAATGGGTCTGAAGGGAGTACAAGAGGTGAGAATGGTGCAGAAATGGACACAAGTCCCTTTACATGAGAAAGGGTCCTGAAGGAACTGGAAGTAATAAGAGTTGATAAAGCAATGGGGCCAGATGGGGTGCACCCCAGGGTCCTTAAAGAACTAAGAGAGTGGTTGACTGAACCTCTGGCTATCCTGTTTAGCCAATCACTGGAAACAGGGAGGTACCCAAAGACTGGAGGACAGCAGATGTAGTCCCCTTATACAAAGTGGGAACAAAGAGGAAGCAGGGAACTACAGACCAGTCAGCCTCACCTCGGTAGTGGGGAAGATCATGGAAGCACTACTGAAGGAGAGATTGGTGGAACATCTGGTTGTCAATGGACTACAGGACCCAAGGCAGCATGATTTCACCAGGGGGAGGTCATGTCAGACCAACCTCGTTGAATTTTTTGACTGGGTGACTAGGGAGATGGATCAGGGGAGGGCAGTGGACATGGCCAATCTGGACTTCAGCAAGGCCTTTGACACTGTGCCATATAGAAGACTACTACACAAACTGGGGAATATGGGAGTGGTCAGCACAGTAGTGTGGTGGGTAGGTAACTGGCTGGGTGGCAGGACACAGAGGGTGGTGGTAAATGGCTGTCACTCCACAGAGGGAAGAGTGACCAGTGGGGTACCACAGGGATCAGTGCTGGGACCGGTCCTATTCAACATCTTCATCAGTGACATTGCGCAGGACCTAGAAGGCAGAATTTCACTGTTCACTGATGACACAAAGCTCTGTAACAGAGTAGACACACCAGAGGGTGTAGACAGAATGAGAAGGACCTGTAGAAACTTGAAGAATGGTCAGGGGTTTGGCAGTTGAAATTCAATGCAAAGAAGTGCAAGATAATGCATATGAAGTACAAAAACCCTGGCACAATATATCAGTTGGGGGTGAGGATACAGCATGCACCAAGCAGGAAAGGGATCTTGGGGTTATCATCTCTGATGACCTCAAGGTAGGGAAACAGTGTGACAAGGCAGCAGGTAAAGCAAATAGGATGCTGGGATGTATAGGCAGGGGTATCACCAGCAGGAAAAGGGAGGTCATAATTCCACTATACAAGACACTAGTGAGGCCCCACCTGGAGTACAGTGTACAGTTCTGGAGACCATACCTACGTAAGGACATAGACAGGGTAGAGAAGGTTCAGAGGAGGGCAACAAAGATGGTGCATGGATTGCATCACAAGTCCTATGAAGATGGTTAAAGGAACTGAACATGTACTCCCTGGAGGAGAGGAGGGAGAGAGGGGATATGATAGAGACATACAAGTATCTTACAGGGAGGAACAGGGTGCAGGAATACACTATTTTTAAGTGAAAAAGATGTTCCAGGACTAGAGGGCATAGGATGAAGTTGGAGGGAGGACGATTCAGAGGCAACATGAGGAAGAATTTCTTCACAGAACGGGTGGTGGACAAGTGGAACACCCTGCTAGAGGAAGTGGTGGGGGCTGAAACAATCACAGGATTTAAGAATGCATGGGATAGACATAAAGGAATTCTGGAGGTCAGGGGTAAGGGGCAACAGATTTCTAGGAAAACAAACTGAACTTATGAGCTCAAATGGGCAGACTGGGTGGGCCATAGGCCCTTATCTGCCGACACTGTCTACGTATCTATGTATTGTCCACTTGGGAACATAAGCAGAAGGCTGTTAAGGACAGAGGTTTGGGTTTATTTTCTGTTTTAACTGAAATATTTGAATAGTTTTGTACGCAAAATTAGTTCTGTGTGTTAAAAATTACTACTTTGAGTTAGAACTGTTACTTGGGCTGTGATATTATAACTTTTGGGGCTTGGCAACACTTGTTTGGCAGTGATAATTACAGTGAAACTTAAATGTGATGTTTGCCTGGTGTTGGTAGAGCCCTCCCACCCATCCTGTTTTGTAGGCTTTCTTAAATACTGAAAAGCCACCGGGGGTTGGGATTGAAGGGCTGTGTATTTCTGTTTGTGACTGAAATTTGAAGCAACAGGAACTGGTGGGCCTGTGACATCATACGGTACCTGATGTCTGCATACACACACTGTTAGTGGGACTGGACACACACTGGACTGTATGTGTTTGTGAGATTTGGGAACTTTATTGGTGGGATTGAAATTGGGTTTGTAAATAACTGCAGTCAGCATAGAGAGAGACTGTATTCAAGGGGGAAGGGACTGAGAAAAGGGGTGTGTGCCATTATAAACAGAGAGGGACAAACAGGGTGGCCATATTCCACCATGGCAAGCATCTTCGGAAGGGTTGTAGGCTGCACAGGCTGTGGGATGGCAATACTTCTCAATTGGGCCTGGAGAGGGAGGCTGCCCACTCTGTAGACAGCTATCTTGTATCAGGAGTGAAGTATATTGCTTAAGGAGTAAGCTGGGGGAGTTGGGGGGTGTCCAAGGATAAGGGGTGCAGATATGGGGAGCAGAAGGGTGGGGCTGAGGAAGGCTGGGGCAACGCTCTGAAATTACAGGACGTTATGTTACAGCAAGCAGGAAGTGGGATATTAGGGACAGAGGACCCTTAGATAGGGATGTTGACACTAAGGGGAAAGCGTACGGGGTAAACATTCTGAATATAAAGAGAGTGGAGGGGGAAGAGTCAGGAGGGGCTGTTGTGGGGAAGCCTAGAAGAGCAGACATTGAGAAGGGAGGGGCTGTTGTGGGGAAGCCTAAAAGAGCAGACTGTGGGAAGGGAGCTCCTAAAGAGAGCAGAGCAAGAGGAAGGAAGAGGGGCAGTTTAGAGGGGCAGTCAGGGGAAACTCGGGTTACTTGATGGAGGCTGGCATAGAGTGTCACAATAAATTTGAGCTACTAAGCAACCTAGAAGGGGAGGAAGGGGTTGGTGGAAATGAGGAAACTGATACAGAGGCTGGGGGAGGGAGTCCGATACCCATAGGGCATCACAGACCTGCAATGGAAAGGATAGAAATAGTGCCAGAGGGAGAAGGGGAAACACAAATGCTAAGCAGATGGGGGAGATGCAACATATTGCAGACATGAGGGAGGAGAGCATGACTGGAGAGAAACTGGGAGACAAGGAGGCATGGGAGGGGCCCCCCCGTCAGCAGGGGATTCTGTACCAAGGATGGGGCCCTAGGTAAAGGGGACCCACAGAGGGCCTCTGGAGGTAGGGGTACTATTACAAGGAGGGAGGATGGCGGTGCGGGGGAAGGGGAAACCATCAGGGCCAGGATAAATGGTTCGGATAAGAGAGGGTTAAAGGGGACACCTATTCAGAGGGGGTCTGAGTTAAGCGGGCAAAATAACAGGGCAGGCAGAAAGGGAGGGTGACAAGGGGTCTCTAATAAGGCAGGAAGACTCCCATGGAATTGAGATCATAAATAAAGGGGGATGGGGGTTGAGAGTGCATAATGGAGGTAACCATAAGGATGATGGCGTTAAAGTTCTGTTATTGGAGACTAGTGATTAGGGTATCCAGTGGGAAGGACAGGGGTGGATGCCATAGCCAGGTGAAGGTAGTGAGTATCTCTGGGCTGACATGCACAGGAGCAAAGTTCATGGTGTACTAACTGGTTAGGGATTGTGAGGGAAACCGGATTTCTGGCATTTGGGAACTATGATCTAGAGGAAATAGCATTTGGAAATCCAAGCAAGGTGCCAAGAACTTGCCAGAGTCTGTCGGGATAATGGACGCAACATTTCCTTTTCAGAGATATTGCCAGTACCAAAGGCCTCAGTGGAGCAAAAAATAAAGATCACAGAAGTTAATGACTGGCTCAGGAAGTGGGGTGAAGAGAGTGGGTTGGGTGTGTTAGGGAACTGGAAAGGAGTTTGGGAGGATAAGGGACTGTATGCCAAGGACAGGCTTCATCTTGCCACGTTAAGGAAGGAAGTCCTTAAACAGGGATGGCTGACTACATTCAAGAAAGGTGGGGTTTAAACTTGTGGGGGAGGGATATGGAGGGCTGACCAGAAGCCCTCTCCTCCAGATGAGGGAGTAGCCTTCAAACCCAAGAGGGGAGGGGGAAACAGACTGGGGTGGAGGTTTCAGGAGAAGCAGAGGGGATGGAAGTATAAGGAACCTGGGTGGAGTTCAATACAGGGATCAGGGATAAGGGGTGGGGTGGTGTTAGTAAATGCCAGAAGCTTGGGAAACAAGCTGCCAGAGTTCAAGCCATGTTGTTCGGGGGTGGATGTGGCGGCAGTCATGGAGGCGTTGGGCCAACAAAAACCATGACTGGGACCTAAGCGCTTGGGTACACTATACTTAGGAAGGATAGAAAGGAGGGCAGAGGGGGTGGAGTGGCTATATTCATTAGAGATGACATAGAAATTGCTAGGGTAGAAGAGGCAGAGGGAAATGTGGAGGCCTTATGGGTCACCTTATGAACCCCAGCAGAAGATAAGGTCAAGCGGGGAGTAGTATATAGGCCCCCCGGTATGGGTGATGTTCTGGAGGATGGTTTGCTGGACAACATCGTTGCCCAGTCTGGACCAAAAGGGGAAGGAGTGGTGTTGATGGGGGACCTTAATATGCCAGGTACAAACTGGGGAACCATGTCCTCTAAGGTGGCCAAGGAGCAGAGGCAGCTGGACGGCTTCCAGGACGTGTTCTTAACACAGCATGCGATGGAGCCCACAAGGGAGGGGCATGTCCTGGATGTGGTTCTGGCAGATGGGGATCTGGTAAGGGACCTGGTTGTAGAGGATCCTCTGATTGGGAGCGACCACAATACTGTCTGGTTTCAAATAAGCATGGGGGGGGGGATGAGATCTAGGACACTGGCAGTGGACTTCAGGGGGGCAGACTTTGTGGGCATGGGAAATATTCTCAAGGATCACTTGAAGGGGATTACATCAATGACAAATGTGGAAAAGAAATGGGAGGTCATAAAATGGGGACTTCATGGGGCAGTCAGGACCTGCGCTAAGGTGAAACGTAAGGGAGCAAGGTCACATAAACCATGCTGGTGGTCCAGTGAGGTTCAGGTAGCGGTCAGAGAAAAGAAGGCGGCCTACAAAAAATATAAAACAACAAGAGGGGATAGGGATAAGGAAATGTACCATCTTGCATCTATAAAAGTCACCCGGATGGTGAGGGGGGCAAAGTCCAGTAAAGAGCAGCGGCTGGCACAGGGGATACATGGAGGGGAAAAAGGGGTTCTTCCGGTACATTGGGGAGCGGAGAAAAACTAAAGGCCATCTCAGCAGATTGAGATCAGAAGGAGGGTGGGTGGAATAGGCGAGGGACCAGGCAGAGGTATTAAATGAGTACTTTGCCTCTGTGTTCACTAGGGAGGGGATGGGATATCTACAAAGCAAAGCATGATGGGGATAGAAGCAACAGTGAGTGGGATCAGGGGAGCAACAGAAATGGAGTAAGAGGGATGGAGAGGTACCCAAGGGGTGTCACATCAGGATAAGGATAAAAAGGCCAGTAAGGTGGAGGGGACTGATGATGCTATCTCCACCGAAAGGGTGTGGTTAGCCCTCAAGGCCCTAAAGAAAGACAAATCTCCTGGGCCGGATGGCATTCATCCGAGAGTACTATGGGAATTGGCGGACATACTGTCTGCACCCCTGGCAAAGCTCTTCAACAGGTCGCTTGAGACAGGGAGGGTACCTAGGGATTGGTGAGAGGCACATGTGGTGCCAATCCATAAAGGGGGGTCGAGTGAAATACCAGGTAACTATAGACCCATCAGTTTGACCTTGGTGGTGGGAAAATTAATGGAGAGTATACTAAAGGAACGATTGGGGGTGTACTTGGAAGAGGTGGGAGGTCTGGATAGTCGGCAACATGGGTTTGTGCCAGGTAGATCATGTCAAACCAATCTTGTGGAGTTCTACGAATGGGTAACATCAGAACTGGACAGGGGAAAGCCTGTGGATGTATTATTCTTGGACTTCAGCAAGGTGTTTGACTCTGTCCCCCACAATGGTCTGCTGGAGAAAAGTACAGTTACGTAAGAACTTACCGTAACAGTAGATCTTCGAGAACAGCTCTTGCAGCAGGTAACACCAATAGGACTGAAGCCGGCAGGCGTCAGGACCGCACGGAAATCTTCTAGCTAGCAGTCTTCAGCGGGGACTGCCTCCGACATCGGTCCCGCCCCCGAAGTCAGGTGTAGTACATAAGGAGGCGGTCCCGCCAGAATCCCCAGTTCTCCCGTGGGAGACTCCCGGCTGCTGGATGACTTCAGAAGAGGAAACCGAGGATTCGCCATCAGAAGAAGAAAGGCAAGTAAGCTCCTGCCGAAGCCTGGTTAGGCCTTACCTCCTCCAAGGGGGAATGGTGGGCGGGAAGGTACCTGCTGCAAGAGCTGTTCTCGAAGATCTACTGTTACGGTAAGTTCTTACGTAACTGTACTATCTTACTTCGAGATACAGCTCTTGCAGCAGATAACACCAATAGGACTGATTCACAAGCAATAGCGCCTCTAAGCATTCTGGGAGGAGGAATAACAGAGAGATCTTGAACAAATCCTGACTCTAGGACAGGAGACCCTGTAGGACGGCAAGGCCGAAACCAGTTCTCCGCTGTGAGGCAATGTCCAGGCTGTAATGCCTAACGAAGGTGTGCACCAAGCTCCATGTAGCTGCAGCACAAATGGCCGAGGTGGAGACGTTCCTCAGCGCTGCAAAGGAAGTAGCCACCCCCCTAGTCGAGTGGCCCTGGACTGTGCCTGGAAGGGGCTTCTGTTTGTTGTTGTAGCAAAAAGAAATGCACTGGACAAGCCAGCGAGAAGGAGTCTGTTTTGAGACCGGTTGGCCCAACATCCTCTCAGCGAAGGATATAAACAGCTGCTCGGACGTACGATGCTGTTTAGTCCTGTTCAAGTAGTATCTTAAGGAGCGGTGAACATCTGGGGTGTGAAGCAATGCCTCTCCTCTGTTAGTGTACTTGGGAAAGTACACAGGCAGATCAATGTCCTGGTTAAGAGTGAGGGCAGAGACCACCTTAGGCAGGAATTTAGGATTCGTCCTCAAAGACACTCTGTCCTGGTGGAAAATTAAATAAGGTTCCTTACACATAAGAGCATGTAGCTCAGAAATTCTTCTAGCTGACGTAACAGCAACTAAAAATAACATTTACCACAACAGAAAACGCAGCTCTCAATCTGCGGCAGGTTCAAAAGGGGGCAGCGTGAGCTGCTCCAGGACAAAGAGTAGGTCCCAAGGAGGGACAGGATCCTTGATGGGTGGCCTAAGGTGTAACACCCCCCTCAGGAAGTCCCAAGAGGCATCGAGTTGTGCCACTGTGCACTGACCTATCGGGAAGTGGTAGGCCGAAATCGCACAGAAGTGGACCTTAATCGAGGAGTAGGCCAGGCCTGAGTGAAAAAGGGAAAGCAGGTATTCCAGAACTGATTTCTCTGGGTATTCTAAAGGGGAGAGGCCGCGTGCCTGAGACCACAGGCAAAAGCGGTGCCATTTCATGGCGTACGTTGCATGCGTTGCCGGCTTTCTGGCAGCGGAAAGAACTTCCGCCACCTCTTGCGAGACCCCCGTGTCGCATAATGGCTATGTCTCGAGGAGCCATGCATGCAGGTTCAGTGAGCATGAGTCTGGATGGACTAACGAACCCCCCTCTTGAGACAATAGGTGGGAGCTGAAGGGCAATGGGACTGGAGGTTCCCGGGACAATTGCGTCAGCAAGGGGAACCAGATCTGTCTGGGCCAGAAAGGCGCTACCAGGATCATTGTTGCGTGCTCCCTGCTCAGTTTGAGAAGAACTCTCTGGATCAACGGGAAGGGAGGGAAAGCGTAGAGGAATCTTTCCGCCCAGGAGAGGAACAACGCGTCTCGCCAGAAAACACCAGGCCCTGGATCTAGCGAGCAAAAATTAGGCAGTTTTGCGTTGGATGGGGAAGCGAATAAGTCCAACTCTGGAATGCCCCATCGAAGAAACAAATCCTCTGCTACCCCCTGAAGGAGTTCCCATTCGTGGACTTTGGCCTGGGAATGACTCAGGCCGTCTGCGATTGTGCTGTCCACCCCGGGAACGTGAACTGCAATCAGGCTCGCGCCGTGTCGGATTACCCAATCCCACACTCTCATTGCTTCCCTGCAAAGGAGGTAGTGTGCGCCTCCCTGTTTGTTGAGGTAATACATCACCGCCGTATTGTCTGTTTGAAGCAGAAGAGTACTCGGCGGGATTTCTAACTGAAAGGCCTGCAGGGCATAAAGGTCCGCCCTCATCTCCAGAATATTGATGTGGAGGTGAGCTTCTTGAGGGGTCCACATTCCCTGGGACCTCACCCATTTTAGGTGTGCTCCCCACCCCAGCCCTGAGGCATCTGTGGAGAGGATTACTTCCGGGGACGGCGCTGCAAACGGAACACCCGCAGAGAGTGTCCCAGGGTCTAGCCACCATTGCCAGTCCGAATCACGGTGTTCGTGATTCTGACACGGCTGCTGCATGTGATCTTGCCTTTGGTCCCACTGCACTTGAGCATCCACTGGAGTTACCTGCATGTGGAGCCTTGCCATAGGGGCACGGTTGGAATGGCCGCAGCCATGTGTCCGAGCAGGCAAAGGACCAGTCTGGCGGGGACCGTTTTCTTCGCTGAAAGATCCCTGATGAGGGACCTGATGCGTTCCGCTCTTTCCTCGGGAAGAAAGGCATTCCCTTGGATGGTGTCCAGAACTGCGCCTATGAACTGCAGTTTCTGAGACGGTACCAGGAGAGACTTCTTGTAGTTGATAAGAATGCCCAGAGACTGGAAGAGAGCTTGGGTGTTCTGGATAGCCAACAACAGCGCCTCTCTGGAGGCGGCCATGAGAAGCCAGTCGTCCAGGTACGGGAACATGTAGTGGCCCTGTCTTCTTAGAGACGCTGCCACGACTGCCATACACTTGGTAAAGACCCTGGGGGCTGATGACAGTCCGAAAGGAAGAGCCCGGAACTGAAAGTGGTGGCCGAGAAACTCGAAGCGCAGGAACCTCCTGTGCGCTTGAGCTACGGGGATGTGCAGGTAGGTGTCCTGCACGTCCAGAGACGCTAGGAAGGCGTCCTTTCTCAGCATGGGAATGAGCCTTTGGAGGGTCACCATGCGAAAACGTTTGTAGGCGACCGACATGTTGAGGTCGCTGAGGTCCAATATTGGACTGAGGTCCCCTGTTTTCTTTGGAACCAGAAAGAAGTGGGAATAGTAGCCGGTTCCTCTCTGGTTCTCCGGGATGTACTCCACCTCTCCCTTTTGAAGGAGCACGAGTACTTCTTGCCTGATGAGCGATCTGTGCTGACCCAAGTAACGGGAGAGCAGAGGAGGCCTTGTGGGTGGCTTGTCCACGAATTCTATAAAGTGGCCTTGTTTGACCAATTGAAGAACCCACCTGTTGGTGGTTATAGACTGCCACCCTGGCAGGTGGTCTACAATACGACCCCCGACCTTGGTGTCCCGTTGATCCTGAGAGGCGGGGGCCGGGAAGGAGTCATGCTGTGGCGGCTGAGGGTCCTGCAGGCTGGGCAGACTTGGCAGGGCGTTGGCTTTGGCCTGCGGACAACTTCCCCTGGGCTCTGCGGGAGAAGGAGCCCCTCTGTTGCAGACCGGTGCGGGACTGCTGTCTCTGCATCCGGCCTCAGAAACGGCTCTGGTTCCTACGAAAGGAACTGAGCTTGGGTCTGTACATGGCTTGGACAGACTGTACCGCCTTTCCGGCCTCTTGAAGCTTGGTGAGAACCTTCTCCGAGGACTCACCAAAAAGAACTTCTTCATGGAACGAGGCATCCAGGATGTTTTTCTGTACGTCCGGGGTAAATCCGGAGACATTGAGCCAGGAGTGTCTCCGGAGGCACATGCCTGAGGCTGCCGCTCTGGCCGAGGAGTCCGCGGAATCGTACGTGGCTCGCAGCACCTGGGTTCCCACGTCCAAACCCGTGCGAAGGAGTTGCAGCAACTCCTCCTTCTGCTCACCTTCTGGCATCTTTTCTGCCAGATCCAGTCCCTGCTCCCACAAGGCATTCTGAAACTGGACCATGTGGGTTAAATAGTTGAGGGATCTAATGGTGCAGGTAGCGGCTACATATGTGCGCCTGCCCATAGTGTCCAATTGCTCGGACTCTGGGTCTAGTGGCAGGGTGCTCAAATGTTGCAGCCTCTGGGACCGGTCATGTGAGGCTGTGATGACCCGATAATCGGCCAGAGGATGGGATGCCAAGTACTGGTCCTCCCTAGGGGCCTTGTACAGGCGGTCAGCCTTCTTCAGCATCGTCGGGAGCGAGTGTGGATGTTTCCACGCTGCCTTGGTGACATCCACGAAGGTGTCCACCAAGGGTGGCACCACCACAGGCTTTGGGTCCTTTTGCCGAAGATAACGGGCAAGGCGTAGCCTCTCGGAGTCAAGTTCCTCTGTGTCCCAGCCCATGTTCTCCTGGATATGCCTCATAATCTCTGAGAACGATGGGTCATCCGGAGGAGATCTTGGGAGCTCACGTGGGTCCGGAGAGGGGATGCTGATGGGAGAAGGGGATCTGGATCCGTCAGAGAAGTCCGATCCTGTGTCCTCCGTCGAAGGCGAATGGCGGCGTCTTCTGGGTCTCTCGGGGCTGGGTGACCCTGAAGAAGATCTGGATGGAGGTCTCCTCTTGTCTGGTCTGCCCCAAGGAAGTTCCTCAGGCTCCTGGGGGGAAGGAACTCGGCCTGCTGCGCCGGATGGGGTGGGGGGCGCTGGGGCCGGTGGAGTTTCGGGTGGAGGAGGAGGAAGAGGAGGAGGTGTGGGAACCACGTCCTTCTTTATGGTATCCCACCAATAGGTAAATAGCTCCTTAACCTCTGAAATACTGAGGCCCGACGATGGACCGGGCGCCGGTGGTCGGTCGTCGGGTTCCGGTGTCGGCTCCCCAGGGGTCTCTGGTTCTGGGGAGGGCTCCGTGGGGGGTGAGATAGGACCGGGTTCGCCCGTCTGGTCTTCGAGCTGAGTCAGCTCCTCCTCCATAAGCGCCTCCTGGCCGACGTTGGTAGGTGCCGTAGGTGTTCTCCTCTCTACAGGAACAGGTGTCGGTCCCCCGGCCGGC
This sequence comes from Neoceratodus forsteri, assembly GCA_016271365.2. Taxonomy (NCBI): domain Eukaryota; kingdom Metazoa; phylum Chordata; order Ceratodontiformes; family Ceratodontidae; genus Neoceratodus; species Neoceratodus forsteri. The sequence continues at coordinate 209,150,869 of JADMNL010000028.1, forward strand.
GTCCGAGGTGGAGAAGGCCTGACCGGCGACAGGCGTCTGGCAGTCGTCGGGTCTCGGGACTGGTGATGCCTAGCCGACGTCGGGTGGGCCGACGTCGGGTCCGACGTCCTTTTGAGCGAAGTCAGCTCCTTGGTCTTCCACTGGGGTGGAGGAGGCAAGGAGACCAACCGGGCATCGGGATCCGGGTGATGGTAGCTGGACTTGTGGTGGTGGTGGCAGTCCCCTGACCTCGGCGAGGCCTTGGAAGCAGATGAATAAGGCCTGGAGGTCTTAGCCGGCTGTAGAGAAGAAGAACCCGAAGAAGACTTCACCGCAACCGGGGGAGGCTGAGAGCGGGCCCGGTAAGGGGAGCGGTCGGACCGGGAGCCGGAGCTACAGTGGAAGCCCTAGAAGGGGATTTTGATCTCACTCTCTCCCTGTGCTTTTTGAGGTGCCGCCGGGCTTTCTCAGACGATTCCCCCTTGGAGGCAGAATCCATGGCCTTCACTTTTTCTTCAAGAAGGTGAGCTTGAAGGGCCTTCTGGCGACGGATCCGGGTCCGGCTATTGAATCCCTGACAGAAGGTACAGGCCCGGGTGTCGTGGTCCGGGCCTAGGCACCACACGCAGGCCGAATGCGGGTCTTTAAAGGGGATCTGCTTCCCACAGGCACACTTTGATGGATGTCCTTCCACGGAGGTTGGAGAGGACATCAGATGGCAGACGTTCGAGGTGAAAAAAGGTTTCCAAATCAGAAAAATAACTTTTCCAGGCATCGCGCGCTAGAAACAGACCGAAGGGTCGAGACATGCAAGTCAACGGCGGGAAAGAACTGGGGATTCTGGTGGGACTGCCTCCTTATGTACTGCGCATGACGTCGGGGGCGGGACCGACGTCGGAGGCGGTCCCCACTGAAGACTGCTAGCTAGAAGATTTCCGTGGGGTCCTGACGCCTGCCGGCTTCAGTCCTATTGGTGTTACCTGCTGCAAGAGCTGTATCTCGAAGTAAGATCTGATGGGGTTGGGAGTAGGCCTTTGATGGTCAGAAGGATTGATAGCTGGCTAGTTGGACGCACCCAGAGAGTAGTGGTTGGCGGGGAGCTCTCGAACCCTAGAGAGGTCGGTAGTGGGGTACCGCAGGGCTCGGTCCTGGGTCCGATCCTGTTTAATGCCTACATATCGGACATCAGGGAGGGTATAGGGTGTGAAATGAGTCTCTTTGCTGATGACTCCAAGATGGGAGCAGTAGTTGAGGGAGAAGAGGGAGGTTGGCCCTGCAAGGACCTGGACACCCTGGAAGCTGGGCTCACATAGAAATTAAATTTCAATATCACCAAGTGCAAGGTGTTGCATCTTGGGCGGGGAAACCCTAAACACAGGTACACCCTGGGAAGGGAGGCGCTGGAGGCCTCAATAGGGGAAGAAGACCTAGGCGTCATGGTGGATGCATGTATGAATAACTCTGAGCAGTGCAGGAGAGCGACTAGCAAGGCAAACAGGATGTTGGGATGCATCGTAAGGGGGATCACCTCTAGGAGCAGAGAAGTGATTCTGCCACTGTACAATGGACTGGTTAGACCACACCTTGAGTACTGTGTACAGTACCGGAGACCACACTTGAAGAAGGATATACAGCTCCTGGAGAGGGTACAGAGGAGGGCAACTAAGATGATACGAGGACTAGGGGATTTGACATATGAGGACAGACTTGAGGAGCTCTGCCTGTTTTCATTGGAGGAGAGGAGAGACAGGGGGGACATGATTGAGGTCTTCAAGTACCTCAAGGGAATAAATAGGGTAAACATGGAGGGGATCTTTAGACTAAAGCAGGGAGGTATCACCAGAGGGCATGGTTTGAAGTTGGAAGGTGGAAGGGTGAGAGGGAAGAGGAGGAGGTTTTTCACTGAGAGGGTGGTGGACCCTTGGAATGCACTGCCGGTGAGCTGGTTCAGAGATCTACAGTGGAGGGCTTCAAGAGAGGGTGGGACAGACACAGAAAGTGGATGCATCAGATGATGGCCTGGCCGGGGGATGGATGATAGGGGGTATCTGGAACACAAGGGGGGGAGGGCCTCGGCACCCAACTAGGGATCTGAGATTCGAGCAGACTCGATAGAATGTAAGGCCTAATCTGCTGGCAATTAGTATGTTAGTATTTTAATAATTACCTACTGCAAGAGCCCTCTCGAAGTAAGATCTTACTTTATCAAGATTATGATCAGGGTAGGGTTAGAATGATACAACCAGTAGTTTTTTTCCACACGCTAGTCTTTTTTTCCAATATTAAACTCCTGCTAACAAACATTATCTCCCATTAATTGGCTCCATTGAAACTATCACTACAGATAGTTTTAAACATGTGGATCAAATCACCTTTTCAGATCCGGTGGAATTTTAGACAACATTTATTGCCCCTTTATGTTATTCCTACCATCTTAAAGCTTAAGCAGTGGAATATCTCTTAAACACAGATAAGCACTATGACTTGGAAACACCTGTATATGGTAATTCTTCAAAATTGCTTTACAGACATGCCGCAGATGGTTCTATGTGATAACGGTGACAGCCAAAGGGCGATTGCCAATACAGCAAAGTCAGAGCACCAAAAATCAATTTTGGCACTCTGACTCCCCAATGACAAATAAACGAGCGCCGTGACTGTGTTTTTTTGCATTTGGCGTAGGGACTGCGCCCACTTAGGATTCTCAGCTCTGAGGGGGTGTCGGGCGGCAAAACGAAAAAATTTAATTCGGCAGGGCGCAACAAAAACTAACATGCACCTGGAGCCTAACCCAGCACCCTACACAGCAAAGCTGCGAGCCAACCCACTACACCATGGGGCCAGCTCGGCATGCCTACTGCTGGTCACCACCCCTGAAATCCCCTCCACCCCTGTGGGCCGTGCTTGCTCCACCACCTCACGTGCGTGATGTGTAGCGGCTTGCTCATTCCCACCCTCGCTGCATTACCTGTAGTGGCTTCCTGTCATTCAGGTTGCCAACCCACCCCATCCGGTCTCTGTAGCTCCCGGTTTGCCACTCTAACATGTGCCACAATTGAGTCGCCCTCTCGTGGGTCACTCAATTTCGGTCACCAATGTCACAGAATACCCCACAGATCATGAATGGTCAGGATGATATATTGCACATAAATGTTTTTACAACTCACGGACAAACGAGTTCCTTTAAAATTCTGGCTAGCATGCCATGGACGGTTAGGTGTAAGGGACAACCACAAGCATAAATCTGTAGAAGAATGAATGTGTCAACGTTCCGCATGTTTTTCAGTTCCTGAGACGATGGAGCATTTTTTTCTACATTGCCCTTTTTTTCAAAATTTTTGGTCTTATTTTCAAAAAACTACAAATTTTCCACTAATTACCTATGATATATTGGTTGATGGTTTATATCCATCTGTCTTGAAATACCACCATAGCACATTGAGAATACTTTTTGCCAGTTGTAGATTTTATTTATGGCAAGCATGGTGTGCTTACTTATTACAACAGAAGGAATATACCTACATATAGATTTTGGCTCAAATAAAGAAAGAATTGTTGGAGTTATACACTGTAGAAAAAAGAAAGCTGTTGTCTAGTCTACTAAATTCTTACTGGAAAAACGGTTTGTGGTTTATGACACAGTAAAGAGATTATTTTTCTTTGTTTCCTAATTTTTTTGTTGATTTAATCATAGAATGTCTGATGTCATGGTTGTGACAAGTGTTTCTTAATTATCTCCTGTATTTCGTAATCTTTTGTTTCATAATAAAAATTCCCTTACTTTTTTCGAGAAGTGCCATGGGATCGTTACCATCCACCTGAACTACCACCAGTGTTGGGTAAGTTACTTTTTCTATTACTTTCTATTACATTTGGAAACTTGTTCCAGGACGCTTCGTGCAGTCACTAGCAAGGATGGAGAAGTACTAGAAAAAGTAATACACCTTACAGTTACTTATGTCTTTTTGTACAAAAACAATACAAAAATAATAAATAACTGTAACAGATTACATCTATTTGAGAGTAAAAGATTAGTTACTAGATACTTTCAAATAAACGTAATCAGTTAGTTACGTATTACTTTTTTGTAAAAAGACATAAGTAATTGTAACTGTAAGGTGTATTACTTTTTCCAGTACATCGCCATCCTTGCTAGTGACTGCACAGAGCTTCCTGGAACAAATTTCCAAAAGTAATATAAAGTAATAGAAAAAGTAACTTACCCAACACTGACTACCACCAGAAGAGGCAGATGGGACTTCGGTTTAACGTCTCATCAGAAAGACGGCACCTCAGGAGTGTAGCACTCCCCTCATGCAGCACTCCAATGTCAGTATTAGGATTTCACCCAAGTACCTGGTGTGGAGATAGAACCCACAGCCTTCTGATCTTCCGGCTTGAGGTGAGTGTGCAACCTGCTGGGCCACTAACACTGCTAACAGTTTGCCCTGTAAGAAGCGGCAGGACTGAGAGGGTTAACTGGGGTAGAAGGGGCATTGAAAATGGTGCCCCTGCTTTGAGCAGTCTAGTAAAGGTGCCAAGCCTTAGTCATTTCCTCAACAGAGTGTAAATCTTTTTACAAATCTATTTGTTTTCCTTTTTGTTTATCTTTAAGAGTCACTGGCTTCTCCCTTTGCCTCAACATGGGAGGGGCAGTGATATGTTTTTCTCAAAATGTCTTTTCTGCAGGCACTGCATCAGTACCATGCTCTCCATGTCTCTTTTTACGACTGTGGGAGGAGCTTACAGGAGTACTGAATGTACAAAAGGAGTGATGTCATGTTTTCTGTCCGTGGAACTGACTGAAGGGTAAATAGTCTTCTCCGCCTTACCCTCCTCCAAGAAATGTTTTCCACCCTCAAATAAATACACTTTCATGTTAGTCAATGGTTGCAGGGTACTGTTTTCTTTCTAAAATGGGTAGTACAAGAACTGGAACCTGAGTAGTGGGAGGCAGCATTGTTTTTTGGGGGGGCAAGTAAGGTCCACCCCACCTCCACCCAAGAAGCTCCAAAAGGTCCATCCCACTTTTTTTTTTATTCATGTGAGAGGGGCATGAGGTGGATCTATCATCCTGAAAGAAGACTCACATGTTTGGGATGTGGATCAAGGAACAGAAGTCTGTGGAGTCCCTGCATTTTGTTAAGGACTAGAACAGAAGATACTTAAAATGCCTTCAAACTGACTTAAAATCCCTTGGAACAAATGATTATTAGAGTCACCTGGTGTCTCAAAAGGAAAGACTAAGAAGTGTCTAAAAACTAAGGAAAATAGACAGCTTTCAGGTATTTCTTAAACATTTATATACTAAAAGCAAAGTTCAGCTTTTGGGATAAACAATATTTGTTTACCATATTCTATCTATATATCTATATCTATATCTATATCTATATATATATATATATATAGTTTGTCTTTTTAGTAGTTTCAAAATCTTGAAAGCATTGGTGTTACTAATGCATTTAGAAATACATTTTTTAATTGTTTTTACAGATAACCTCGAAAGCATTGGTGTTACTAATGCATTTAGAAATACATTTTTTAATTGTCTTTACAGATAAATCATGCATGTTCATGTGAGGGCACATTTTTGGGGGGATGGGGGTTCAAATTATTTTAATCATGGGCACAGTGCTTGGGAAACACAGTCTGTGATGAAGTGTATTTTTCTTTTTAAGTTTGAGAAGTGGAGTTGATTTGCACAAATGGATAGAACAGACACCTATTAGAAGTAGAATGGGTTAAACACTTCCTGGAACTTTCTACATAACAAGTTACCCATGGCACCTCACAGCATTTGACACTACCATCCTAAGAGCAGTCAGTGTGTTACTTTACAGGACATTGCATAGCAAGAGAACTAGCCTTCCCTTTTTCCAAATAATATACCAACTTCATTCTCAGGCAGGCAGTTCTGGGCCACTATTTATATTCTACTGATCTTCTTAAAGGAAAACTGCATGTTAAAATCAGGGGAATATATGTATTACTACCAGTTTTGAGTTCTCACTTCAATCCAGTGTTTCGTTTCTGCCTAGGCTATTAGAGGAGTTTTTCTAATTTTCCCTGGGTGTTTTATGACGTCTGGGGGCTGTCATTCAAGTTTGTTTTTATTGCATCTTCTCCAAGTTAGTCTTTACAGCATACCCTTTGGTTTGATGTCTAACAGCCCCTACAGCAGGCCAGTGTCTTGTTACAATGTCTTGCTTAGCCACAGCAGAGAAAAAACACTGCAGCCAGGATTCACAGTGCTATACAATATACTATAGAAAGTTACATGTTTAAACATATACGCACACACACACACACACACACACCCCAAGCAGAACACAGCTGGATAAGGTGCCAGTATTTAGTAAACTTGTCATACTTACCCAGAGTCTAGCAATGTGAGTCCTGGCTGTGACTATAGGTGTTTACAGCTGAATGATAATAACCACATTTGCTTCACTTGCAAATAGGTAGGTTATTTTCTGTCTAATTTCTGTTTAATTTACTGTAGGTTACACACAGAATCTGAAAAATTCATAACATGCTGTATTGTGATTCAATTAACTGATACATGGGGATTTTGGTTTCTTTTACAAATTCACTTTTCCTGACCATGGATATACTAAAACAAAAATTTCTCAACAAAATGTTTTTAAATAGAGTTTAACTCACAGCAGCAGAAGAAGTATGTTGGCATTAAAAGCTTAGTGGTGTGGATGTAGAGGCACCAGTATTTAAGCATGACTTTGGTAGAGGATTAATTGTGAATGGAGAGTGAGGGAGGAAGTCTTGATATTTGTAGCATAATGGTTTTCTGAAACTTCAACCTTCAATGGGTTAGACTCTGCAGCCATCTGTACAGTATATCACTAAGCCATATGCAGTGTGGTATGGGTAAAATCCAGATCACCAGACCAGGACCAGTGCTGTAAAATCGGCACTGGGCACAGCTTGTGCAAATATTGCTGATCCAGTGGATCAAATAAATACGTGTAACTAAATAAATACTTGGCTTCGCCTCGTGCTTCCACCCACCCCAGAAGTGACGTTATTACACGATAACACACACCTGTTGTGCCTTACTGCTTAAATATGCCCTTTCTCAATGTACTATACTTTGATTCAGTTAGTGTATGCAACAGCCTTCATGTGAACACTCTGGGCTTCTCTTTGACTCCTGGGCCCAGATATTCCAAAGGTTGCTCCATGCGCAACAGGGTTGCGCATAGCAAGTCCTACATTGCGCCATTCTGCGATATTCAGCAGGAGGCAGTTGCTCCACTGGCAACAGGTTGCTCAAAAGAGCAATGCAAATGAATGCATGCTCAACAGGAGGGGGAGGAACCATGCATAACCTGCGCAACCTGATATTCAGTCGGGTTGTGCAGAGTTGTGCATGCGCAACCCCCAACCTGCGCCTGCACAACCCTGAGCCAAAAAAAAAAGGATCAAGTTGAGGGCCACCCACAGGTGAGCTGCTGTATTGCAGGGCGCAACACAGCAGCTGCCACCCCTGGCTGGCCCCCAACTCGGTCCCTGTGCCCCCCCACCAGCCCAATCGCGGGCATCACAGTTACATGAAACCCCCACAGCCCGATCGCGGGCAGTACACTACATGAACCCCACACACACACATCTCCCACAGCCCGATCGCGGGCAGTACAAACACATGAACCCCCCACACACAATCTCCCACAGCGATCGCGGAGGGCAGAACCTGAAGACCCCCAGTGCCCGATCGCGGGCAGAATGTAACCCTCCCCAACTCGAATAACTCCCTGGTGGTCCAGTGGACCGTAAAGCCAGATCGTGGGCAGAATGTCACAGCACAACCCCCAAACATCTCCCTGGTGTCTAGTGTCCCCCACCCACCCAGGCCCCTCCACCCCCTCCCCCGCAGCCGGCGGCAACATCCACCACGCCTGCCGCCCGCCGACTGACTGTCGAGTAGGGCTGCATGCCCACTGGTGCAGAGCTACAGCCAATGGGCGTGCAGCCCATACCGTGCATGACAGTCCAGATTTGTTCACAAATCTGGACTGTCATGCTGTCTGACAGTAATAACCTTCACCAACAAACGCTGAACCCGATCGGCTCGGCGGGCCGCCGGGCGGGTGAGATGCTGCCGCCCGCCGCCGCGGGGAGCGGAGAGGCCGGGTGGGTGGTGGGGGGACACTAGACAATAGCGAGATGTTTGGGGAAGAAGCAGACATTCTGCCCGTGATCGGGCTTTACGGTCCACTGGACCACCAGGAGTTATTCGGCTGGGGGAGGGTTACATCTGCCCGCGATCGGGCACTGGGGGTCATACAGGCTCTGCCCGCGATCGGGCACTGGGGTCAGCAGGTTCTGCCCACGATCAGGCTGTGAGATGTGGGGGCGACATGCATCGTGTTCTGCCCGCGATCGGGCTGTGTGGGAGATGTGTGTGGGGGGGGCGACATGTACGTGTTCTGCCCGCCGATCGGGCTGTGGGAGATGTGTGTGGGGGGGGCGACATGTACGTGTTCTGCCCGCGATCGGGCTGTGGGAGATGTGTGTGTGGGTGGGTGTCATGTAACTGTGATGCCCGCGATCGGGCTGCATTGTGCGTAGGTCCCCGACGGCTGCTGCCTGGCAGGGTGGCCAGGAGCAAGTCCTCGGGGATCGGCGCACCTACATGCAAATGGGGCCATAAATAGATGCAAATGGCCCCCCCTGCGCCTTGCATAAATTATGGCCCCATTTGCATGTCACCTTTTGAATATCGGAAATTTGCGCATGGCGCAATGGTACTTGCGCCACCACAAGTTTAATGCTCAACTCTGGCAACTTACTTGGTCAGTTCAAGTTCCAATCTGCAAGTGCGTGTTAGAAATGGGTGATATTCAAGAGTTGTCACAGCGCAACTCCTTTGAATATCTCATCTCGCCACACCCTCAAGAACTATTTTGAGCGGCGAAGGGGCTTGCGCCTCAGACTGGCGCAGTTTGAATATCTGGGCCCTGATGTCTATTTGCTTTAGCTAGTGTATATTGTTTGAAGTGCTTTGGTCTTTTTTTTTTTATTTCTTTTTATTGAATGGATGTGATCACTGATCTGTTACAGTCAGATACAGAAATATTCAAGAGAAGCAAAAGTTCAGTTGATACAAAACAATCAGTATCTTATTTGGCAAAATCAATGGTGTTACAAGATATTGAAACATCGCTTTTCTATCTGACTGTATCCTGACGTTTCATTTCTTTAAATCTTTTTACCCTCTACTTTATAGTGGCCGATATGGTTTTTCATACCCACTGTTAATAGATTCTTTCTTTTTTGGTTGCCCCCTGCATTTTATATCCAGGGTTTCTTCCCTTCCATCTCCATCTATATGTCCCTCAATCCCCATCTCAAGGTATAAATTCAGGATCATGCCCCGAAATATACATTACCCATGGCCTCCAACATACCTCGTGTCTAGGCTTTTGGTTATGTAGGGAGGCTGTAAGGGACTCCAAATTATGTATACTGGATACCACCACTCTCCAGTCCCGTACGGTAGGGATAGTTACTGACATCCAACATTTTGTTATGACCTTTTTGGCCGCCAAAATGTAAACTGGTAACAACATACAGTACCAGGATGGTGGGGGATCGTTAATAAGACCATCTCTGCAGTTAACTCAATTTGTTCCCCTAAACGCTCTGATAACTCTTGTTGTATGTTACACCAAAATAGAGTCAACAGGGTCACATTCAAAAAATATGACCAAGATCAGCACAAGAGCATGTGTAATTTCTCCAACATTTCCCATATGAGGGAGGAAGGTATTTCATAAGAATGGCTGGGGCTTGAAAGAATCAAGCTCGACACTTCCAGGCGAATTCACACCATTTGGTAGAATGGGTCACCCTGTAGGCCCGAGGTGAAGCCTGTAGCCTATCATGGTCCGAAAATTCCATGTCAAGGTCCCTTCCCCAGCCTCGCAAAATGGAAAAAGATGAGTCTCCCATCCCTTCTCTAAGAAAATGGTATAGGTGTCCCACTTGGTGGTTCCACATATGCCCTGCCAGGGCATCCTCTAGATACTTCCAAAATTTCGGAATAGGGTCTGGCAGATTGAGGCTTCTATCTCGCTGTCGCAAGAGATAGTTTTTAACCTGTGTATACCTGTATATGTTATTGTCTAACAGACCATAGGTTGCTTTAAGCTCTTCAAATGAAATTATTCCCTCCCGAGAGAGAAACTGTTTAAAATATTAGAGTCCCAACCTTCTCCACCTCGCAAATGTATGGTCTACTGCAGTGGGAAAGAACCTCTCATCCTCCGAGATTAATGTGTAGAAAAAAAAGGTCACTAAACCCCTGGTGTTTTTTTTCAGCCAATGCCACTGTTTTAGGGCATGGGCAGAAAAAGTTGTGAAATCCCGTAGGTGGGGAGCCCTGCCCAATGAAGCTAAGGTGATTTTTGTTAGGTGGTATAAATCATTTAAAGAAAATTCTAAGTCCTTCCAAGGGGCCTCCTGGGTTGGATCCAACCACAAGGTTACTATTTTTAAAAAAGCAGCCAGGGCGTATAACCTCAGATTAGGTAAGTTAGCTCCCCCCTGGGACAGGGGAAGTTGCAATAATGAGAACTTGATTCGGGGTCTTTGGTTCTGCCATATAAAGTTTGAGATAATTCTGTCCCATGATTTAAAATAAAATAGGGAAGGGAAAGTAGGAATATTCTGGAACAGGTATAATAATGTTGGTAATACCATAATTCGGATGGACTCTATTCTTTGGAAAAAACTCATGGGGAGCCCAGACCAACGAGAAAGATCAGACTGTATTTGAATTGAAAGGGGCTCATAATTTAGTAATTCCAGGTTGTCCAATGACATGGAATAATGATGCCCAGATATTTAAATTGTGTTCGATGCCATTTTATAAGGTATTTATTTTTGAGGGCTGATGGTGGAGTAAAGTACAATGAGAGGAGGTCTGTTTTGGCTATATTTAATTGAACTGCTTTTGTCTTCTTGATGTGGTGCCTGTATGCCTAAACTATGTAATCTGTTTATCTACTGTTACCCATATATCTCCAGTGAATGACTGTTATAACTGTCTGCTCTCCGAGCCATTGTTTTTGGACTTGTTAACTGTGCTGTCTTTGTATTAGTTTCAACGAGTTGCCTTTGTAAATGAGTCTCTGACTCAAAGGTTTGTAAATCTGATATTTTTTAAATAAATAAATAAATGTTTATGTTTAAGCCCATGAAACACCCTTATCTAGTTAATGTATTCACAGTCGTAGTAGCTCTGCCAGAACTTGTTTCGCTGGTCACCATTATTGTTATTGCTCTTATCAGACTTATTTTCAGTGGAGTCCTTTGGGAACTTATCTTTAGGCTTGGACTGAGAAGGGGACCCCTCTTCAGTAGTTTTTGTAGAGGGGGAAGCAGACTGAGAAGCCATAGTTTCCAATATTTTGGCTCTCTTTTTAATAGTCTTTGAACAAAATTTAGAGCAAAGTTCACAATAGTGATCTGGACCTAAGCAATTGAGACACAAATTTTGGCGGTCTGCTTTAGCCACTATTTTGAACCACTTTAAACAATTTTTAAAACCTGTAGGTCCAGTCCTTTTCTTTGGCTTTTCTGACATGCCAATTTGACAGAAAAAAAACTGTAAAATTATGTTCCCAGATAGGGAAAATAAAGATCTGTGGTTGGTTCCCATGCGGTGAAGAACTGTGAACTAAAGAAGTGAAAAGTTGTTTAAAAATAAAGAAAAATGCAGTTCACACTGACAAACAGGAATCGCTAACTTTTTAAAGTATATTAAAATAAAGAACTGTTGATTTTACTTAGACACGGTAAAATTTTACCTCAGAAAAGCAAGCGGGAACTTTGGGAGGAACCGCGGTATAAGGGAAAAAAACGTGGTTCCCTACAACCGAAGGAAACCGCTAAAAAACTAATGAAAATATTTATAAATGTAAAAACACTCACTAACTCAGCACAAAGGTTAAGAAAAAAACATAAGAAACTTCAATACAAGTTCTCTTCAGCTGAGAGAGAGAGAGAGAACACCTCAGAGGCAGTGTTGCTCTGTTAGGCGGAGAAAAAATTCTGGTGCCCTCTGGGCAAGCTTCACTCAGCACACCCTCTAACTCTCTTCTGATTGGCTAATTCATTTAACTTATTACCATAATATCCACCTCTGAGGCAGCTCAACCTAGCCAGCTTATTGCTAATGTTACTGATGCTAAAGGACTCCTGGGGTGAGAAGATACAGGTATGTTTTAAGTTTTCCACCCAGTTGTCTGTTTAGTATGTTTAAATGTTTAATAATATTAAAGCCATAAGAAATCTTTGATATTTGCCGTTAGGGCACCAACAGTGGGTAAAACATGTACCTCTTGCATTTCGTGCAGGATTCCGAGACAGCGTAAATGTACTGTTTTTTGTAACAGTAATTGATTTTTATACATGCAGCTCTTGGACTCAATGACATGGCAATCAGAAATGTATAACAGTATCAGTTAAAACTATTCTTCTGTTGTACCTCCTAAAAGATGTATCCTATAGACATGTAACCCCCCTGCAAATGGGGGTTCCCAAAAGACTTCCAGGAGCTTGCTTGAATGCTCCAAGCCTGAATGGTGTTTGGCATTTAAGCCATTTATCAGTGAGTGTTTTTAGAGCCTCTGGTACTGTCTCTTTAAGAGCTGTCTGCTTGCAGACATAATTAGTTTGTATGGGGGGACTGTGTGCTTCTCTGAGTACCACTTGAGCTGCTGCCAATTCACTTCATTTTGCAGTCACTAGGAGTGCAAAGGAACCTATCTGAAAGATGTAACTGTTTGCCAGAAATTATTTAGAGTAATAATGAAATTACAGTTTGTCTAACCTGCTTTCTTTGCAGTCAGAACTGTGTCTGCTAGTTCCCATTCTAGTTTTGAACTGCTGAACTGGACCAATCAGTGTGGGTAAGCTAGCTCTAAAATGGTGTCTTGGACGAATCAGAACTTGGACTCATAATCTGAGCCAGCCACAAGAGGATTGTATGGGCAGTGACTCTGGGAGATGTAGTTTAGACTTCAGTGCCTTTTGGACCAACAGCAGCAGTCTATTGTGGTGACAGCCAATCCAGTCAAGAACTGGGAGGAACTCAAAGGAAGTGCCCGGTTTTTGTCGGTTGGAGTTTGAGTTGAGCTTTGGCAGTGAAGAAGGAAGGAGCCCTGTGCTTTTTCAGTGTGCAGTTTTAGTCAAAAAACGTGTGTAAGGCCCAGAGTTCCGGTCTGCAGCTTGTTAGGACTGAATCCGTCCTGTGAAAAGAATCAAAGGATCTCTGAAGAGTAGAAACCAGGCTCACCCTGTAGAAGACTGGAGGAATTGCTGAAAATTACACTCGGTCTGTCAGGAACTGAATCTGCTGTGTGTTCTCCCGGGTATTGTGCAGTAATTGCGATCGGGATACAGATGCAGCCTGCCTGGTATAGTGCTTTCTTTTATATGGATGTGTGAAGGGTTTGTGCACCTCAAGTGAGCCCTGCTGACATTGAAGGACCCTATCTTATTTGGAGTCGTGAGCCACTAATTCAGGGTCGCTCCCTGTTGAATTGCCACATTAAATCCAAATGGAATTACTGTACTGCTGACTGTTTAATTCTCCTTTTCTCTGTGAAAGGGCCTACCAGCACCACCCGGTTTGGACTAGCCACTAGGGCTTAGGTGCCCAGGGACAGTAACTGATAGGGATAGGCCTGTGCACAGAGCCATAAATAATTATTAGAGTGATAAGCTAATTAACCTGATTTCCCCTGTCCTTGTTATATCCCTAAATAAATCAGAGCTGCTTGTTTCAGCAAAGTTATACTGCCTGAGGTATTTGTCTATGTTAAAGTACTGTACTGTGATTGTTGCACTGTATCTCATTTCACAGGAGGTCCCAGTGCGGAACCAGACCTGGGGTAAGTGTATACTGTGAAGGTAATTCTGATATATTGTGTGGGCCACTAGTGGGAAGAAAGGGGTTGCAGTGTCCCAGGGGCTGTGACCAAGTTAGTTTAACTATTGCAAACCCTGACCTCTGGGTGGAGGCACCGCCATTGGATCCAGCCCCTCAACCTGTTAGTGGCAAATCAGGCAGGGGTAGTAGCCCTGGGATAGCGCCATCTAGGGGTTACATCTTGGAGGCACCGCTGGGATTGTGTGTCCTCTAGTGGCCATATTCTGAACCACTGTTAAGAAAAAATGGGTACCCACAGAAGTGGCTGTGCACCGGCTGGTGGAGTGGTGTACTGGGAGGAGATCGACCCCAAAATGCTATGCTTATCCTGGACATCCCCTGGGTATCACTACGGACACTGTGCAGGAGTACTTTCCAAGGTGGAAGGTTTACAAAACCCTGTGGTGGTGGTCGGCATGCTAATCTGCTCACCCACACTTTCCTGGCCCTAGTAGAGTTTAAGGATCCCATAGATAGCTCCAAAGTGCCACAGACCATTACCCCAGAGGGAGCCCTCACTGCTTGGAGAGTGATAACTAAGGACAGTAAAGACCGGGGAATCAGCCCCCACCACTATCTGAAACTTTTGAGAGAAATTTGCTGAATGGTTGCTGGGAGGGAAAACTGTGGAGGACTTGAAGAAACTATTCTTGCCACCTGGGGGTGTTCCTCCCCCAACACCCTCTCCTGCTCCAGTGCCCGTAATGGTGGCTGAACCAATGCAGACTCCTATTTCTGCACCTGCCATTAGTCACGACTCTTACCGAAGGTTGAGGATCTTCTCTGGCACCCTCCCCACCCCCCAAGGGGAGGATGACTGGGAGACCTGGATAGACTATGTTGCCCCCCAAGTGCTAGAATGGCAATGCTCGGAAGGTGAAAAGCGAAAGAGGGTTAGTGAGAGCCTCCGAGGTCCTGCCCTGGCTACCATCCGTGCTAAGCAGGCCCAGTAACCCTGAGGCGACTGCACAGGCCTATCTTGAGGCCTTGGAGAATATGTATGGGAGCCCAGATTCTGATGAGGACCTATGGTGGAGAGTAAGAGATGCACACAGTACCAAGGGAGTTGTTGTCTGTGTATGTATCTCGGCTGGAAAAATTGTTGCAAGAATGCCTCAGAAAAGGTAGTTTGCCAGCGATTGAACTGGACCGAACCAGGCTGGACAGGATCCTTAAGTCTGCCCCTTCTCAGAACTGCTGTTGCTTCAGTTACACCTGGCAGATCGACTGGAATCCCCACCCTCCTATGATGAGTTAATGAGAGAAATTCGAGGAGTTGAGAAAAGAGCGACCTCGGGAGGGACCTGCACCAATAGCTGCGGCTACGACCCGAGTGACTGAGGTGACCCATCAAGTGAAGTTCAGGGCAGAGGTTGGCAGTCAATGAGTGCTCTGACAAGGAAAAGATATGTCACAATGGGGCGAACTGTTAAGAGAGATCCGGGAATTCAAAAACAGTCCCTTTATGAAGGCCACGCCTGCAAATGCAGACCCTGACCTATATCCGACTGCATCTGCTATGGGGTGGGGTACCCACCCATGTATCTCCTGCTGATAACAGCTCGAACTCGATTCATTGACCATGGAAGTGGAGAAACTGACGAGATGTCTCCAAATGCTTATCACGCCGCAGACAGAGATGGCACCAAGGTTTCCAGTTAATAATACCCCGCCCTGGCTCCCAGTGTGGCGCCTCGGCCAGCTCAAACTCCAGAAAGTATGTTTTGCTATAATTGTGGGAAAGATGGGCACATGAAAGGAATGCCAGTCCCAAAGACACTGACAAAGTTGCATATAGGCTACAAGGAGGCTGGAGAAGAAATCAGTGGTTAAGAGGTGCGACATGATCCCAGTGAGGCACCAAAAATGCTAATTCACGTCCTTTTGTGGCAAGGTCAGTTGCCCAGGCCCCCACTACCGCCTCTCCAGACTGGTCCAGAATAGTGGGTCCCTCCATGGAGACCACTGTAAAGGTGAGCGGAGTGTCTACAAAAGCTATATTAGACAGTGGCTCCCAAGTGACAATTATGTTCAAGATTGGTATCAGAAGCATTTGTCAGACGTACCCTTACAACCATTAGAAGGACTGCATGTATGGGGTTAAGTGAGAAGGCCTACCCTATTCCGGGTATATCCGAATTTGGCTGTCTTTCCCCACCTCCGTGGCTGGAGTGGCCGAACAAGTAGAGACCCTAGCCTTAGTGTGTCCCCCACTGGACTGTATGATGGTGTCCCTTTGTTGATTGGAACAAATGCTCATATGTTCGGAAGGCTGGCACAGTTGTGTTATGAAAAACAGGGGTCAAAGACTAGTAGAGCTTTAAGAGTTCCGCTTTAATTAAGAAGGCCTATGAGGCACAGAGAGATGCTGAAAAACAGAACCAGAGGAACCGGTCGAATTGTAAGGAAGAAGGATCCTGAGTCTCTGATCCTGGCACCAAATGCCCAGTGTACCTTACAGGAGAGGTCCGTATCAGAAAGGATGTTAAGAATAAAATATTAATGTTGGATGCACCAGGCGATGGAAAATTGCCAGAGGACTGCTGGTCAAGCCTAGTATTTTGCCGCTAGAGCCCATGCTTATGCCAGAAGGGTAATGGTCCAAGTTCATAATGTGTCTGAAAGAGACATTCGAGTAAACAGAGGTTGCATCCTGGCTAATGTGCATTGTGCAGACACTGCAGTGCTACCCAGCAGCAAGAGTTCAAGGAAGAATGACAGAGTAACGCCTGACTTGTTTGATTTCGGCGACTCCCCGCTGCCAGCTGAATGGAAAGTGAGGATCAGTGAGAAGCTTGCCCAGAGAGACCAGGTGTTTTCTTTAAAGGAATGGGATGTAGGATGCGTGCAAGGAGCTGAGCACAATATCCGGCTGCATGATGAAAGACCATTTCGTGAGAGGTCTCGACGCCTGGCACCTGCTGACATAGATGATGTGAGACGGCATCTGCAAGAGATGTTAGCTGCTGGTGTAATACAAGAATCCAGAAGCCCTTATGCTTCCCCCATTGTGGTAGTGAGGAAAAAGAATGGAACAGTAAGGATGTGTGTGGATTATACACCTTAAACGGTCGGACTATCCTGATCAGTACACAATGCCCGCATTCAGGATGCTTTGGACTGCCTAAAGCGGGAGCAAGTGGTTCTCTGTGCTGGATCTCCGCAGTGGGTACTACCAGATCCCGATGGCCCCAGAGGACCGTGAGAAGACGGCCTTTATCTGTCCGCTTGGCTTCTATGAATTCATGAGGATGCCTCAAGGGATTTCAGGTGCCCCAGCCACTTTTCAACGATTGATGGAGCGTGCAGTGGGGGACATGAACTTACTAGAGTGCCTGGTATACCTAGATGATGTTATTGTGTTTGGCAGCTCACTGGAAGAGAAGCTCGACTACCAGTAGATGTGTGTTTTGGGGTCTCTCCTGATGGGGTTCAAGCTGACAACTATTTACAGTATGTGCAAAAGTTAAAGGCCCAGCTAACTCATGCGTACCAACTGGCTCAAACCATGGCTGCCAAAAGAAATCTGGCCAACAAAGAAAGGTATGATAAAAAGGTGAAAGCACAGGAACTCCAGGAGGGAGATCGGGTATTGCTAAGAAATCTGGGACTGCATGGCAAGCACAAGATTGCTGACAGATGGCACCATCTCCCTCACATTGTAGTGGGCAAACTAGATGATCTGCCAGTGTACAAAGTAAGGCCTGAGAATAATTCAAAAGATGTAAAACATTGCATAGAAATCATTTACTGCCCATTGGACAAATCTTAATTGAGTCTGAGCCCTAGAAGATGCCCTCTGGACCAGTGACTAGAGCTGCTGCTAAGAAAAGATCAAGAAAGTCTGCACCTACAGAAGCAAAGTTAAAGTGTTCCACTCCACAAGTCCCAGTTGAGCATGACTGTCAGTCCATATCGGAAGAAAGTGAGAGTGACTTTGAATACTATCCTTCTTACGAACTGAGTCAATTGTTTGGGGCAATCCCTAGTCAATACTGGAGATGAAGCTGGGCCTTCTGGACTGTCTAAGCCCCAGCTTCATCCCTGGAGCCAATGCTCCCAGAAAGTGAAGTGCAAAGCATCAGATCAGATGAAATGGAATCATTGTGCATGGTTGAACTGTTTGAGCTTTCAGGGAGGAAAATGATAGATTGGGGCAGACTGGTGATACACGAACAAGAAGAGTATTTTGAGTGCCCTGACAGTCCACTGCCAGTGTCCAAAGCTCTCCATGCAGCCAAATGTTGTGGACTCAGAAACTGTAACTCCTGGAGCTGAAAGTGCCCCAAGTTCTAGCCTCTCTACCCCCATGGAGACTCCCTGACAAGTGAGGACAATGCTGAAAATGAGGCTCAGAGTGCAGAGACTATAACAGTTCCCCTAGAAAGACTGGTCGAGCTGTAAAGCCTGTGGTGCACCTCAGTTATGATTCACTTGGGAGGCCTGTGGACTTGCCTCTCAATGTTGTCCATAAAGGAGTGTATGTGTCCCAGAGCTCATTGCCCAAACTGAGCATCAGTGCTAACTCAAGTTACTTGTGTTGCCCTCTAAGTATGGTGCCCTTGCCCCATCCAGCCCAAGGTAACTGATAGGAAGGGCCCCTCTCTTCAGGTTTCATGTACAGAGGTAATAACTTGAGTTATGGTACAATGTGTATGTAATACTGTGTAAAGAGGCGTACTGCAATGTTTCAGAAATGTGTTCTTGGTAAAATGATATATTGACTGATGATTACATGTGCGAGCCTAATGCAAATGTATATGGTTGCAGTTGAAACTTAAGGTACTTGCTTGACGCGACGTCAAGCTTTCCCAGACCAGGAAGAGTGTAACCCCCTGCAAATGGGGTTCCCAAAGACTTCAGGAGCTTGCTTGAATGCTCCAAGCCTGAATGGTGTTTGGCATTTAAGCCATTTATCAGTGAGTGTTTTAGAGCCTCTGGTACTGTCTCTTTAAGAGCTGTCTGCTTGCAGACATAATTAGTTGTATGGGGGACTGTGTGCTTCTCTGAGTACCACTTGAGCTGCTGCTAATTCACTTCATTTTTGCAGTCACTAGGAGTGCAAGGGAACCTATCTGAAAGATGTAACTGTTTGCCAGAAATTATTTAGAGTAATAATGAAATTACAGTTTGTCTAACCTGCTTTCTTTGCAGTCAGAACTGTGTCTGCTAGTTCCCATTCTAGTTTTGAACTGCTGAACTGGACCAATCAGTGTGGGTAAGCTAGCTCTAAAATGGTGTCTTGGACGAATCAGAACTTGGACTCATAATCTGAGCCAGCCACAAGAGGATTGTATGGGCAGTGACTCTGGGAGATGTAGTTTAGACTTCAGTGCCTTTTGGACCAACAGCAGCAGTCTATTGTGAGTGACAGCCAATCCAGTCAAGAACTGGGAGGAACTCAAAGGAAGTGCCGTTTTTGTTGGTTGGAGTTTGAGTTGAGCTTTGGCAGTGAAGAAGGAAGGAGCCCTGTGCTTTTTCAGTGTGCAGTTTAGTCAAAAACGTGTGTAAGGCCCAGAGTTCCGGTCTGCAGCTTGTTAGGACTGAATCCGTCCTGGAAAAGAATCAAAGGATCTCTGAAGAGTAGAAACCAGGCTCACCCTGTAGAAGACTGGAGGAATTGCTGAAAATTACACTCGGTCTGTCAGGAACTGAATCTGCTGTGTGTTCTCGGGTATTGTGCAGTAATTGCGATGGGATACAGATGCAGCCTGCCTGGTATAGTGCTTCTTTTATATGGATGTGTGAAGAGGTTTGTGCACCTCAAGTGAGCCCTGCTGACATTGAAGGACCCTATCTTATTTGGAGGTCGTGAGTACTAATTCAGGGTCGCTCCCTGTTGAATTGCCACATTAAATCCAAATGGAATTACTGTACTGCTGACTGTTTAATTCTCCTTTTCTCTGTGTGAAAAGGGCCCCTACCAGCTGCCACAGTTTGGACTAGCCACTAGGGCTTAGGTACCCAGGGACAGTAACTGATAGGGATAGCCTGTGCACAGAGCCATAAATGAATTATTAGAGTGATAAGCTAATTAACCTGATTTCCCCTGTCCTTGTTATATCCCCTAAATAAATCAGAGCTGCTTGTTTCAGCAAAGTTATACTGCCTGAGGTATTTGTCTATGTTAAAGTACTGTACTGTGATTGTTGCACTGTATCTCATTTCACAGGAGGTCCCAGTGCGGAACCAGACCTGGGGGTAAGTGTATACTGTGAAGGTAATTCTGATATATTGTGTGGGCCACTAGTGGGAAGAAAGGGGTTGCAGTGTCCCAGAGGGCTGTGACCAAGTTAGTTTAACTATTGCAAACCCTGACCTCTGGGTGGAGGCACCCGCCATTGGATCCAGGCCCCTCAACCTGTTAGTGGCAAATCAGGCAGGGGTAGTAGCCCCTGGGATAGCGCCATCTAGGGGTTACAGACACAACACGTTTTCTTCCGCATGTATTAAGAGGGGTGGCGCCCTCAGTGTGATATATGAAATCCTAATGTGCTATGTCAGTTATTTTTCTGTGTATGCGATTTGGTGAAACCAATAAATATATAAAAAAAAAAAGAAATTAACATCATGTCTTGCTATGGATGACAGATGTTGGAAGGACAAAACCTTTTTTAAAAATACAGAATGGGCACCATACCTCCTAGCCCTCCATGCTGGTCCAGATGTCTGGGGCTGTGCCAGGAGTGGGTGCACTCAGAGCCCCGACATCTTAGCAGCAGTTGGCCAAACATGGAGGTACTATTAAACAGATCCCCCGACATAACCTCCGCACCCTCAACAAGCATCTTGCTTTGAGGGTTGCACAGTCACAAACCAGCCCGTCCACCCCAGCCACTCAAGTAGCTCTGAGATGGGAATGAGAACCAGTAAGTTGGTCTAAGTCACGTACGGGGACCCACTTGAATGTTGCTGCATGTCTTTTTTCATACTTGTGAAGTGAACACCAGGGACGGCTTTGTGGATTGACCCATTAGCATGAAATCACAGGAAACAATGACAGTTATTGACTACAGTTTTAAAAGTCAGTACACAGTTTGCATTACTTTCAGCCTGTTAGAATTCGTAAAACAATATACCTACATTTTGCATGATTCATCTTCAGTGGCTTTTGTTTGTTGAGTAGCATTTAAATCATTTACCTAAAATAGTTAAATAAGTCATGTTAAAATGTAGACTAAATAGAACATACGTCAACTGATCACACCTTTCCAGACAAAACTAGAACAAAAAGGTTGGGCTTCTTCTTGAAGAAAAAGCACTAGTATCTTCCAATGTAGCAGCCATTATGGATCTGTACTTTGAAAGTAAGAGTAAGAAGCTGTGCATCAGCTTGGTACATGCAGCAGACCTGGGTTTGAATCTCATAACCTCCACTTCCATACTGTGTGACAAACAGCAAGTCATGTAACTTCCCAAGAGCTTGTGCTCCCTTGTGGGCCTTAAGTGGTTACCAAAGAACAGTAACAAAAAAAAAAATGCCTGGTAACCAACACAGGAAGAAAAAATTACTCACCATAGTAATGTTGTTTCTTCTAATGGAGTCTCGCTGTATTCTGATTATATGCAGTTAGGCCCAGCACTTGAACTGCTCTGGAGAGGAAAGGATTAACTCTATGCCAGGGCATAGAACATTGAGCTCGAGCTTGGTTTTCAAACCTCTGTCTCTGGTACTTCTCAGTGTAACCATCAGATTCTTAAGAGCACTATACTAACTAACTATAGAAATTGTTTTAAATTTTGAAACCAAAAGGCAATAACATTTTTGGGGGCATGAGACTCAAGTTGAGAACCCCAAAAAGAATCCAGGTAGATAGTGAGTAACAATATATTTAAAGTGAGAACAAAAAACCCTTCTGATAAGGAAAGGTGACACAGGTACATCTCTGGGTTGCAGCACTGAACCTGCCAAGCCACATCCCAAAAATACAGGTTACTCACCTGTAACAGGAGTTCTAGGAATGGTATATGTTGTTCATCCACACTCATTGGCAGTATCCTTGCCGCTTTAAATCTTGCCGGAAGGTCTTCAAGCTTGCTCCTCCCACCCACCCGGGTGGTATAACTCTCGGCTCCGCCCCATGACGCCAGATCTGGCCCGCTGGAAGCTCAGGTTGTCTTTGTCGAAGCGGGAGGTCGAGGTGGAGTCGTGTGGATGAACAACATATACCATTCCTAGAACTCCTGTTACAGGTGAGTAACCTGTATTTCTAGGGACATGGATATGTTGTTCATCCACACTCATTGGCAGACTCCTAGCAGTTCTCCGGGAGGAGGAGGCAAGACGACACCCCATATACTTACTTGGGAAAGAGACTGGAGAACCGAGGCCCCAAAACCAGCATCCCGGCGTGACTCAAGGTCGATGTGGTAATGGGTAATGAAGGTGTTTGCTGACTTCAGGTAGCAGCCCTGCAGATTTCCTGGATAGGGACGTCCCTGGAAGCAGCCACTGCTAGCAGCAGTATGGCGGGTAGAATGAGCTCTTATCCTCTGGGAGGCTCCATGCCCGCCAACTTATAACAGAGATCATGCAGGAGGTTACCCACCTGCTTATCGTCCGCTTGGCTGCAGGTCTGCCAGATGCGGCTTCAGCGTAGGTGACAAACAGCTGGCGAACCTCTCCCCGAATTTCAGCCGTGCGCTCCTTATAATAAGCGAGCGCCCTTCTAGGGTCCAGAGTATGGAGCCTATATTCGGCCTCCGAGGTGTGATTGGGGTAGAACACCGGCAGAGTCAACACCTGGTTAAGGTGAAACTCCGACACCACCTTCGGAAGGAATTTCGGGTGGGCGCAGGACAACCTTGTCCCTGTGGAAGACCAGGTAAGGAGACTCGATGGAAGCGCCTGGAGCTCTCCCATCCTTCTGGCTGGCGTGATAGCCACCAAGAAGGCGGTCTTCCACGACAGGTGAGAGAGCACACCTGTGCATAGGTTCGAATGGCTTGCCCATGAGCTTTGCCAGTACCAGCAGTAGATCCCACGAGGTGGGGTTCCCGCACTGAGGAAATGTGATCAAGGCCTTTGAAAAAGCGCCAGACCACCTTCTCCTGCGCCATCGACTGCTTCCGCCCGCGCCCGTAAGCAGAGATGGCTGCAGGTGCACCCTTAGGGTCGTCGACCTAAGCCCTTGACTAGAAAGGGACCATAAATAGTCCAAGATGCTTGCCAGGAACAGGAGGAAGGGTCCAAGCCCTTGCCCTGACACCAAATGGAAAACCTCTTCCATTTGAAGGCATAGCATTTTCTGGTCGACTCTACGGACGCCTCAACTACATTGAGGACCTCGTCGGAAAGACCCAAGGCCTGGAACTCTAGCCGCTCAGGAACCAGGCCGTCAGGTGCAGGGATTGAAGGTCCGGATGGAACACCTTCCCCTGATTGACTGAGAGCAGGTCCGGGCGAGCTGGAAGCTGCCGCGGAGTCCTGGAGCTGAGACTGAGGAGATCTGGGTACCAGAACTGGCGGGGCCAGTCTGGGGCTATCAGAATCACCTGCGCCTTGTCCCTCCTCGCCTTGAGAAGCACCTTGTGGATCAAGGAAATGGGGAAAGGCGAAAGAGGCCCGGGTCCATTGCCTCGAAGGCATCCCCTGCAGCGAGCCCTGCTGAGGCGGGCATGGAACAGACTCAGCCTGCTTCTCCATGGAGGCAAACAGGTCCACCTGAGGTGTGCCCCAAAGGGAGAACAGATACTGTACTACCTCCGCAGGAGAGACCACTCGTGGGATGCAGCCCCTATCCGGCTCAGGGCATCGGCCAGGGTGTTGGAGGCTCCTGCCACGTGAATGGCTAGGAGATCCGCCTCCAGGCTGCGTGACGAAGTGACCAAATGCGGAGAGCTTCCTTGCATAGAAGCATGGAGCGCGTCCCGCCCTGGCGGTTTAGATAGTACATGGTCGTGGTATTGTCCGTCTGGACTCGGACCACTTGACCCCGGAGGAACGGAGCAAAGGCGGTGAGAGCTAGGCGGACCGCCGAGCTCCAGCAGGTTGATGTGGCATCGGGACTCCCGCGGGGACCAGAGGCCATGAGCCCGGTGGTCCCCCAGATGGGCACCCCAACCCATCAGAGAGGCATCGGTCGACAGAGAGACCGTCGGCTCGGGGCGGACGAACGGGATGCCCTCCTGCAAATGATCTGGAACGGTCCACCACTGGAAGCGTCCACATCCTCTGTGTCACCGACCAAAGCTGGTCCAAGGGATCTAGCGTTGTGACCACTGGCTGGCCAGTCCCCACTGAAGGGACGCATGTTCCAGCGGGCCCAACGGACCACGCTGGTACAGGCCGCCATGAGACCCAGGAGGCGCGGAAGTCCGGGCAGGGCGCAATTGCCCAACCAGAAATGATCGGGCAAGGAGGAAGAACCTCGGCCCTGTCCGCGGGAGCAGCGCTCTGGCTCAAGAGAGTCGAGCTGCGCCCGATGAATAGAATCACCTGCTTCGGCTCGAGTTCCGACTTGGCCTCGTTGATAAGGAGGCCCAGTTGAGAGCAGACCTGGAGGGCCAGATCTCTGGACCACTCCGCCTCCTTCCTGGAGGGAGCTGCTATCAGCCAGTCGTCCAGGTAAGGGTACACCCGGACCCTCGGGCCAAGAGAATGCTGTCACCACTGCCATGCATTTGGTGAAGACCCTGGGAGCTGGAGACAACCGAAGGGCATGGCTTGGAACTCAAGAGAGATCCTTCCGCTCGAAGCGAAGGAATCTCTGGTGAGACGGACGGATAGGGACGTGAAAAGCTGCTCCTGCAAGTCCAGAGAGCAGAACCACACGCCGCGTTCCAAGGATGGTATTATCTGAGCCAGAGTGACCATCCTGAAGGTTCGAGACCTTAGGAACTTGTTTAGGTCGTAGGGTGAGAATGAGGCGCCAGCCCCCGTCCGCTTGGAACCAGGAAGTACCTGGACACAAACCCTGGGTCTGAAGGAGGGTCCACCACCTCTCTTACCACCTCCTTCTGGAGGAGGAGAGTGATGTCGGCTCGACGAGCACGCCAGTGAGGCTGGGGATCAAGCCCCGAGGGCGACGGCTCTGAAGGTGGTGCCTGCTCAATTCCAGAGGCAGGCTCTTCCCACCACCTCCAAGACCCACCTGTCCGTGGTAACAGCGGACCAGGTGGAACAGATGCGAGCCGTCCCCCAGGGGGACCCAGGAGTGGTGGCGGGGATGGGGCGACACCCTCAGCCCGTCACTGGGCAGGCTTGGAGGAGGGACCGCCGAGGACCTCCTGGGCCCCTTCCTCCTGCCTCCTGTTAGAGGAAGCCGGCGGCTTGGGTTTGGGATGCCAAGGGCCTGCTGGCCCTGACGTTGCTGGGCGGGCGCCGGGGCTGCAAAGGACCTAAAGGGCTTAGGCTGTGGTTTGAGCCTTTGTCCTTCTGAGCGGAAGAGACCGAGTCCAAGGTGGCATTGACTCTCGATCCTCTGCAGGTGACCTTCCACCCCAGGGCCGAAGAGGTCAGTCCCAAAGAGAACATCCGCCAACTTGTGCTGGGTATCCAGTAAAGGTGGATATCCTCAGCCAAGCCCGCCGACGCATAGCCACTGCGGCCGCCACCCGATCTGGCACATGGTCCCCTATATCCAAAGCAGTCTGGAGCTGCTGTTTGGCCACTGCCCTGCCCTGGTCCCGCACCTGCTTAACCGTAGTCTGCAGATGGGCGGAAGATGAGGATGACCTCATCCAGGAGCCCAACAGGGCGTGAGAAAATGTGCCATGAGGACGGCCGAACTCGCCTGACGGGCGGCCGAGGGAGGACGAGCGAGACTTTTCGCCCGACGTAGTCCAATTTCTTGGACTCTTGTCAGAGGTTTGTCCACATCCCTGGCGTTGCCGGGCGCGCGAGAACGCTGTCGGTAACCAACCCCTCAGCAGAGGGTGTTCAAAACGGACAAGGAACGGTAGGGACCGCGCTTCCTGGCCATCCTGGCCAAGGCGCAGGGCAGGAAGCAGGGCGCTGCCAAAGTTCCAGTGCGGACCCACTATGGCCTCGGCCACCGGAAAGGCCTCCGTCGGAGAATCCCTCGGTCCAGAATCTCCGTGAGGGATACCTGGCCCGTTTGGAAGCGGTTCGAGCTTCATCCGGTAGACTCCGAGATGAGCAAGCAGTCCTAGGAAGAGACGGGCTATCGTCCATTGACTGACCTCCTGAAGACTCCAAGTCCAGTCGCTTGGAGAAGAAGGAGGAATCATCTTCGGACTCGGAAGAGTCCTCGAAGAGCTGCCTCTGGCCTGAGCCACCCTTCACCTGCCGAGGTCGGTCGGGAGTGAGGGTAACTGACAGCCGATGGGGTAAACCCTTAGTCGACCGAGAATCCTTGGTCGGAGCCCCAATTGGTGGCTGTGGAGGCGGAGGTTCCACCGGAATCGGTGGAGCAGCTGGTTTTGGCCGAACAACCGGCCTGGGTATAGGCTCCTCGGACAAGTCGAGGGTTGTGTCAGCCGTTCGGTGACAGCCACTTAATGGCGGGAAGGCGCGGTCGGCTTATTCCGGCCAGGAGGAGCTGTTGCAACATAAGGTCCTCGTGCCGTCGGCGTAATTACGCGAAGCCTCCCTCATCCGAGGAGGAGGCGAGGGCGGCGACGCCGCTTACGCGAGTGCCGAGACCCGAGACCGCCTATGGCGGTGGGAGCGGCTGGACCGCGAAGAGGTCCGAGACCGAGACCGAGAGTCCCGGAATTTCCGGGGTCGGTGCGAGGAGGTGTCGGCCGAAACCGGCACTCCCTTCGGCTCGGAAGGTCCATCCGAGGGCTCCGGAACCGGAGGCACAGGCGAGCCCACGGGATCCTCAACTCCTCCCGGGGGAACCGGGGAGAGGGGAATCTCGGCTGCTAAAGGCGACAGCCCGTCCAATGGGTCGAGAAAAATCTGACTTCATCAGTGGGAGTCTCGGTCAACTGACCTGGCGGGGACACCGTGAGGCCAGTGGCGGCCAGCGATCGACAGCGCCGGACAGACGGCGCCGGGAGAGGGACCTTCCGCTCCCAAAGCGCCGACGGAGGGACTTACCCTTGTCCCTCTTTTTGGACCGAGAATAAGGTCCAGCAGACGCAGGCCCTTCTCCTTTAGTGGAGAGGGACAGACAAAGCTCCTTAAAAGAAGCCGTGTAGGAAGAACCCAGAGAGAGCGGGATAAATGCCGCGGCCGAGGAAGATACGGCCCGCGCCGCCTCCTCTTCGAGGACGACCATCCGCTCGAGCTGATCCGCCGAGCCCGCCGCCGCGGACACCGCCAACCGGGCCTCCTTGGACTTCACCGGAGGGAAACGCTTCTCGGGACGGCCCAGTTGCAATCGGGCAGCACGGTCTTCGAGGACGTAGGCCGAGAAAGATGAGCACAGGTCGCAAGCCTGCGGGTCGTGCTCAAGGCCTAAGCAGTAGACACACGTGGAGTGTGGATCCGTCCGAGACATCTTCTGCCCGCATGGGCATCTCCGAAATCCGGGAGTCGATTTGTCCATCGCAGCCGCGAGGGATCGAAGACTGAAGTCTTTTTGCAAATTTTATATTTTTAAATCCAAAACGGAGAAATAGGAACCAGTCGCAAACGCAGAGCGTTAAGGAGGGAACCTGAGCTTCCAAGCGGTAAGGAAGATCTGGCGTCATGGGGCGGAGCCGAGAGTTATACCACCCGGGTGGGTGGGAGGAGCAAGCTTGAAGACCTTCCGGCAAGATTTAAAGCGGCAAGGATACTGCCAATGAGTGTGGATGAACAACATATCCATGTCCCTAGAACAACTAGGTTCCAAGAGGGGAAGAAGGGAGGGAGGTCAGAGTACAGCAAGACTCCATTAGAAGAAACAACGTTACTATGGTAAGTAATTTTTTCTTCGAACAACATGAAGTCTTGCTGTATTCTGACTATATGCAGACTACCAAGCAGTACCCCTACAGCTACAGAACCTATTTTGGGAACAAGCTCTGCAGCACTGCTGTGCCAAACCTAACATCACTTCTCGACTGGATGTCGAGAGAATAATGCTTGGTGAATGTGTGAACAGTTTTCCAGGTGCTTTACAAATTTCCACTAGGGGAATGTCTCTAGCTGCTACAAGTGAAGCAGGTGTACCTCTGGTGGAGTGAGCCCTTAGGCTTGAGGGTGGCTCTTTCCCCAACTAAGAATAACAGAATTGGATACAGGAGACAATCCACCTGGCAATAGTTCTTTTAGTGGCAGGTTTACCTTTTCCCACTTCTCCATAAGTGAGAGACAGCTGTGAAAAGTCATTTCTATGGGCCTTAGTGTGCTCTATGTAATGACTATGGGCCCTCTTCACACCAAGATTGTGTAGTCTTCTCTCCCCAGAGGAAGAATGGTCAGTTAAAAATACAGGCAATCACACAGACTGATTCAAATGAAAGTCTGATACCACCTTGGGAAGAAACTGTGTCCAAAGGACCACCTTGTCCCTATGAAATGAGATGAAATCAGGTTCCACTGATAGGGCCTGTAATTAACTGATTCTCCTGGCAGAAGTAATGGTAGTTTACTCAACTGGTAAAGGTGATAGTGGGGGTATAGATCTCTCAGGCACTCCACATTCATGACATCATGGGTTGTGTACACCTGATAGGTTACTTTGATGCACACGTAATTTGAAATAAGTCCTTCCCCTTCTCGGATGGTCAGCCTACCTTTGGTCAGTTCGGTATTTTCCAAAGCTGTGTTTCTGTAACATAAACTATTAGGGTGGGCTATTCAAAAGGATTGTGCATGGTGCAACAGGGGTGCACCATGCACAACCCACTGATGTGCCCCAGCATGATATTCAAATGGGGAAGTGCGCGGCACAAATCCCGATGTGTCGGGGGGTATCAGTAATGTATGCAGTGCAAGTGGGGGGGGTGTGCCCATGCATACCCACACATCCCAATATTCAGCCCGGGACATGCTGAGCACAGGCAGGTGCAACCCCTATGTGTGCCGCACACAGTTGTGCCAAAAAAAAAGGAGCAACAGCTGGCCACCCACAGGTGAGCTGCCATATTGCAGGGAGCAACACGGCAGTTGCCAGCTGTGGGTGGCCACCCGAGCTCCGGTGGCACTATCCGTCATGGTCACCCCCCCATGCCCGATCGCGGGCTTCCATTATGTAAATATTCCTGGTGGTCCAGTGGACCCGATCCCACAGCCCAATCGCAGGCTTTCATTATTCTAATATCCCTGGTGGTCCAGTGGACCCGATCCCACAGCCCGATCGTGGGCTTTCAGTAACTGAAATATCCCTGGTGGTCAGCGGTACCCCCAACCCGCCCATTCAGTCCACTCCCCACGGTCAGCGGCAGCACCCACCCGCCGACTGACAGTGTACAGTACAGCTGTATGCTCATTGGTCCTGGCGTGGGCCAATGAGCATGCGAACTATACTATACCTGATCCAATTTGTGAATGGATCCATTCATAAATAGGGACTGTATGTAACTCTGATCTGCCGCCCATTGGCCCACGCTGTGGACCAATGGGCGTACAACTGTACGCCGTCAGTCGCGAGGCGAGTGGGTGCTGCCACCAGCTGCTGACGGGGGCGGGGTGGCAGGACTGAGTGGGCGGGTTGAGAGGGGGTACCGCTGTACCACCATGGATATTTCAAATTACTGAAAACCCGCGATCGGGCGGTGGAATCGGGTCCACTGGACCACCAGGGATATTAGAATAATGAAAGCCCGCGATCAGGCTGTGGGATCATGTTCACTGGACCACCAGGGATATTAATACATATTATGGCCCGCGATCGGGCTGGGGTGCATTGCCGGTGAAGGGCAGGGGGCATCAGTCCCCAATGGCTGCTGCCTGGCAGGGTGCAAGTCGCAAGTTGCCAGGGATCAGCGCACCTACATGCAAATGGGGCCATAATGACATGCAAATGGCCCCATTTGCGCCTTGCATGCATTATGGCCCCATTTGCATGTCCACTGCTGAATATCGCGGTTGCTGCGCCTAGTGCAACAGCACTTGTGCTGGTGCATACCCCGGCTCCTCCCTGGCCACTTGCGCTGGTGCAGTGCCACTGAGCCATACGCAACGTGGGTGGCCACATAGTGATATTCAACAGTGCTGAGCCATGGCGCTGCACCGTTGCATATCACCCTGTCAACGCCCTGGCGCATCCCAGTTGCGCTGCACCCAGGCTTGCGCCACAGCCTGGCGCAGTCTGAATATCCCACCCTTAGTACCTAATTTCACAGTGTTTCACTAAAAGACAGATTCAGTAGTGGTGTTCCAGTTATTGACTGGTTTACTGTATAACTATTCAAACTTAGTGTGGCTACTATACAGCTAGTTATGAGGTGTCTAAATTGTAGTCTGACACCCGATTAGGCAATACTTAATCAGTCATATATATACTGTATCTCTTAGTTCTCTCTTGGTAATAAATATAAGTCTATATAGTACACACGTCTTTTGGGCCGGCTGTGGGGTGCCTCAGAGATCTATACCCCCATAATCACCTTTACCAGGTGAGTAAACTACCATTGTGGGCGACAATCTCTGAGGCACTCCACATTCATGACATCATGGGTCATTAAAAAGCAGTGTTCACCTGCTCGGGCGGGTTAGATGTGTTATCTGGTACTGTTCTGGTCTTTGCAGTGGATAGCACTGCCTTGGTGAAGTTAGTATTGTCCTCTTGTGACACGTCCATTCTGTAGAGTCTAGTAAAGGTGTGTATTGAGGACCATGTGGCTGCTGTACATATTTCCTCTGCCGTGGCCATGTTCTTCTCCACCCATGAAGTAGTTATTGCTCTGGTGGAGAGCGCTTTTATGTCCTTTGGTGCAATGGCGCTGTTCGCCTTGTATGCCTCCTTGATGGCTGTTTTAAGGTAGGTGGCGATGGTTGCCTTTGATGCTGGTGATCCCTTTCTTTTTCCCTGAAGTATGATGAAGAGTCTGTCCACGTTGCTTATGTCTTTAATACGTGCCACGTATCTTGATATTATTCTTTTCATCCCCAGCAGTTGTAGTTGTGGCTGCTCTCTAACATCCTCTGGTGGTAGTTCAGCTGGGGTTTCAATTGACTGGTTGAGGTTGAATGTAGATGCAATTTTTGGTCGGAAGGAAGGTATTGTTCTGAGAGATATTCTATCGTTGTAGAATGTTAGGTAAGGTCGTCTGCACGATAGTGCTTGAAGCTGTCCCACCCTTCTGGCTGAGACGATGGACATTAGAAAGATTGTCTTTAATTGCATCCACTTCAGTGGCACTGCTTCTAGTGGCTCAAAGGGTGTGCTCGTCATAGCTTGCAGCACCAGTGTTAGGTCCCATGGCGCTATTATGTCTTTGATTTGTAGTCTGATGTTCGTGGCAGCCTTCAGGAACTGGATTATGTCCTGATGAGCCCCTGGTGTAGTGTCTTGCACCTGTCCTCTGGCTGCCCCATTGCTGCTACCTGCACCCTTAAGGAGGCCAGTGACAGGCCGAGGTGTAGCCCTTCTTGTAAGAA
Organism: Neoceratodus forsteri; assembly: GCA_016271365.2. Lineage (NCBI taxonomy): Eukaryota > Metazoa > Chordata > Ceratodontiformes > Ceratodontidae > Neoceratodus > Neoceratodus forsteri. Next base: position 209,182,245 of record JADMNL010000028.1, read on the forward strand.
GAGCAGGATGGTGCAAGCGTGGGTTTCAATATTGTGGTGGTTGCACCATTTGACAAATATGTTCCATTGCCTTTGGTATGTTGTGTTAGTGGATGGCTGTCTTGACATGGCAATGGTCTTGATGACCGTAGGGTGGTAGCCTGCTTTTAGCAGTCTCTCCCTTTCAGAAGCCAGGCAGTGAGTTGGAGGTGCTGCAGATTGGAGTGTAATATTGGACCCTGCGAGACGAGTCTGTATGGGAGTCTCCTAGGGTCGTCGAGGGACATGGATACTATAGTCACAAACCACGCTCTCCGTGGCCAGTGGGGGGCGATGAGGATCACTCTGGATCTGGAGGTGTGGATTTTTCTCAGGACTTGGGTGATCAGTGGCAGTGGGGAAAAATGTACGTTATGTGGAATGTTCAATTGGCTGTTAGAGCATCCACCCCCAGAGCTCTGCTGCTCTTATATCAAGACCAGAATTTTTGGCACTGTTTGTTCTGGTTTGATGCCATGAGGTCCTGTTCTATTGGTCGCAATCTCTTGTTGATTTGTGTGAAAACCTGGGGGTGGAGATGCCATTCCCCTGGGTGTATTTGCTGGTGGCTTAGCCAGTCTGCTGTGGTGTTTAATGTACCTGCTAGATGTACCGCTGTAATGGATTTTAGGTTCTTTTGTGCCCATGGTATGAGCTTAACAGCCTCTGCCATCATAGCCCCGCTCTTTGTACCTCCCTGTTTGTTTATATATGACACCGTCACTTGATTGTCTGATTTTATTCTGACGTGCTTTTCCTTTATGAGTCTTGAGAAGTGCAATAGTGCAAGGAATACTGACTTCATCTCTAGCACATTTATAGATGTTTTTTTTCTCTGCTAGGGACCATGTACCTTGAGCGGTCTGTGTTCCCATGACTGTCCCCCATCCCAGCATGCTTGCATCTGTTTCTATTATTGCCTCCGGTTGGCCGTCTAGTAGCATGCCCTTTGTGAGACTGTGGATGTTTGTCCACCAGGGGAGACTTGCTTTTGCCTTGGGTGGAACTGCGACCCTTGTTGATAGGTCAATGTCGTACGTGGGGCCTTGCTGAATTAGAAATGCCATGAGGTGTCTCATGTGCCACCTTGCCCATGGGATGGTATCTACAGTGGATGACATTAGTCCCAATACTTGTGATATGAGAACAAGTAATGTAGGTTTTTGATTTTTGTAACTGATTTGTAAGTTGTATGACAGACTTCACCCGGTTGTGTGACGAGAATACTAGGCCTGCTTCTGTATCGATGATTGTGCCTAGATGCTCTATAGACTGACTGGGTACCACACAGCTTTTTTCTTGGTTTATTACCCAGCCGTGTGACTGTAGGCAGTGTACCACTGTGCGTGTCTCTCTGGTTGATTGTGTGTGTGACCTTGTCCTTATTAGCCAGTCGTCCAGGTAGGGTATGACGTGTATGCCTCGTTCCCTTAGTTTTGCGGCCAGCAGGATGGAGACCTACGTGAATACTCTGGGACCGGAGGCAAGTCGGAATGGGAGTACTTGGTACTGGTAGTGGGCCCCTTGCACGTGAAATTGAAGGTATTTGAAGTGGCTTGATCTGATCGGGATGTGGAGATAGGCGTCCTTGAGGTCTATGGACATGAAGTAAACAACTGGTCGGATAGCCCTCAACGTGGACCTGATTGTCTCCATTTTGAATGGTGTGTATCTTATGGATTTGTTTAGAAACTTTAGGTCTAGTATTGGGTGGAGGTCTCCTGCCTTTTTGGGGACCATGAAGAATACAGAGTATATTCCCAGTCCTCGTTCCCTGGCTGGTACCGGTGCTATGGCCCTGTTTCTGCATAGGTCCTGCAGCACCCTAGTCACTTGATATGGTGCTATCTTGTGAGGTGAAATGGGTGATTTCACAAGTTGATTGTGAGTTAGTACATGTTCACATTCTATGGCATATCCATGCCTTGTGATCTCTAGCACCCACCTGTCTATGGTGGAGTTTTGCCAATTCTGTGCGAATTGCAGTAGTCTTGCGCCGACTGGCGGTGGGTGGGATAGCCTGTAATCGAGATAGTCATTGCCTGGTGTAGGGTCTGTGTGTGTTGTGGGTGCCTCTACCCCTAGGGGCTGAGGCCCTGCCTCGGAATCTGTTAGGCTGGCATGGCTGGGTGTACTGTGACCTGAACCTTGAGCTTCTGTAGGTCGTGTTTCCTCGCCTCTTGTCTCGAAAGGACTGAGAGTGAAATCTGTGTTGAGATGGTAGATATGCATGCCTGGCATTGTCCTTGGATAGTGCCTTGCCGTCCTCTTTGCCTTTGAGGTACTTTTCTAGCCCTCCTCCGTAGAGAAGGTTGCCCTTAAAAGGGAGTTTCTGTAGGGTGGCCTTTGATTTCCCATCTGCATCCCACAGCTTCATTCATAGAGCCCGTCAGGCTCTGTTGGTCAGTACTGCTGATCTGGCATCGAGCTTTAATGAGTCGACTGCCACGTCTGCTAGATATTTAGTGGACAGTATGGCACTGTCAATTAGTTCTGCCTCTGTCGATTTGGGTGGCAGAATCTTGATAACCTCTTGGAGCCATGTGAGTCGTGCTTGTGTGGCGTAAATGGCAGTGGATGCGGCCCTCGTTCTGTGGCTGGCTAGTTCTGTGTTCTTATTCATACTAACATACTATTTGCCAGCAGATTAGGCCTTATGGTCTATCGAGTCTGTGGGTGCCAAGACCCTCCCATCCCTTGTACTCCAGAAACCCTCATCCATCCCCCGGGACAGGCCATCATCTGATACATCCACTTTCTGTGTCTGTCCCACCCTCTCTTAAAACACTCCACTGTGGATCTCTGAACCAGCTCACCAGGCAGAGCATTCCAGGGTCCACCACCCTCTCAGTGAAAACCTCCTCCTCTTTCCCCCTCACCCTTCCACCTTCCAACTTCAAACCATGCCCTCTGGTGATGCCTCCTGCTTTAGTCTAAAGATCCCTCCATGTTTACCCTATTTATTCCCTTGAGGTACCTGAAGACCTCAATCATGTCCCCTGTCTCTCCTCTCCTCCAATGAAAACAGGCAGAGCTCCTCAAGTCTGTCCTCGTAAGTCAAATCCCCTAGCCCTCGTATCATCTTTTTGCCCTCCTCTGTACCCTCTCCAGGAGCTGTATGTCCCTCTTCAAGTGTGGTCTCAGTACTGTACACAGTACTCAGGTGTGAGTCTAACCAGTCCATTGTACAGCGGCAGAATCCTTCCTTGCTCCTAGAGGTGATCCGCTTACGATGCATCCCAACATCCTGTTTGCCTTGCTAGCTGCTCTCCTGCACTGCTCAGAGTTATTCATACATGTATCCACCATGACCCCTAGGTCTTTTTCCCCTGTTGAGGCTTCCAGCGCCTCCCCTCCCAGGGTGTACCTGTGTTTAGGGTTTCCCCGACCAAGATGCAACACCTTGCACTTGGTGATATTGAAATTTAATTTCCATGTGTGAGCCCAGCTTTCCAGGGTGTCCAGGTCCCCTTGCAGGGCCAACCTCCCCTCTTCTCCCTCAACTACTGCTCCCATCTTGGAGTCATCCACGAAGAGACTCATTTCACACCCTATACCATCCCTGATGTCCGATGTGTATGCATTAAACAGGATTGGACCCAGGACCGAGCCCTGTGGTACCCACTACCAACCTCTGTGAGGTTCGAGAGCTCCCCACAGACCACTACTCTCTGAGTCGTCCAGCTATCCAGTTTTCAATCCATCTGACCATCAAGGCCTACTCCTAACCCCATCAGTTTCTCTACCAGACCATTGTGGGGACAGAGTCAACGCCTTGAAGTCCAAGAATAATACATCCACAGGCTTACCCTGTCCAGTTCTGATGTTACCCATTCATAGAACTCCACAAGGTTGGTTTGACATGATCTACCTGGCACAAACCCATGCTGCCAACTATCCAGACCTCCACCTCCTCCAAGTAAACCCCAATCGTTCCTTTAGTATACTCTCCATTAATTTTCCCACCACCGGGGTTAAACTGATGGGTCTATAGTTACCTGGTACTTCCCTCGACCCCCTTTGTGGCTTGGTACCACATGTGCCTCTCGCCAATCTAAAGTACCGTCCCTGTCTCAAGTGACCTGCTGAAAAGCTCCGCCAGAGGTGCAGCCAGTATGTCCATAATTCCATAGTACTCTCGGATGAATGCCATCCGGCCCAGGAGATTTGTCTTTCTTTATGGCCTTGAGGGTAAACCACACCCTTTTGGCGGGGATGGCATCATCCGTCCCCTCCACCTTACTGGTCTTTTTATCTTTATCCAGATGTGACACCCCTGGGGTACCTTTCCCTCCCTTTTGCTCCATTTCTGTTGCTCCCCTGATCCCACTCCCTGCCGCTTCTATCCCCTTTGTGCCTTGCTTTGTAGATATCCCATCGCCCTCCCTAGTGAACACAGAGGAAAAGTACTCGTTAAATACCTCTGCCTGGTCCCTCGCCTCTTCCACCCACCCTCCTTCTGATCTCAATCTGCTGAGATGGCCCTTAGTTTTTCTCCGCTCCCCAATGTACCGGAAGAACCCCTTTTCCCCTCCATGTATCCCCTGTGCCAGCCGTTGCTCTTTACTGGACTTTGCTCCCCTCACCATACGGGTGACTTTTCTAGATGCAAGCTGGTACATTTCCTTATCCCTATCCCCTCTTGTTGTTTTATATTTTTTGTAAGCCGCCTTCTTTTCTCTGACTGCTACCTGGACCTCACTGGACCACCAGCATGGTTTATGTGACCTTGCTCCTTACGTTTCAACTAAGCGCAGATCCTGACTGCCTCATGAAGTCCACGTTTTATGACCTCCCATCTCCTTTCCACACTTGTCGTTGAGGTAATCCCCTTCAAGTGATCCTTGAGAATATTTCCCATGCCCATAAAGTCTGCCCCTGAAGTCCACTGCCAGTGTCCTAGATCTCACCCCACTCCCCAATGCTTATTTGAAACCAGACAGTATTGTGGTCACTCCCAGTCAGGGGTCCTGTACAACCATGTCCCTTACCAGATCCCCATCTGCCAGAACCACATCCACGACATGCCCCTCCTTGTGGGCTCCATCACATGCTGTGTTAAGAACACATCCTGGAAGCCATCCAGCACCTCTGCTCCTTGGCCACCTTAGAGGACATGGTTCCCCAGTTTGTACCTGGCATATTAAGGTCCCCATCAACACCACTCCTTCCCTTTTGGACCACACTGGGCAATGATGCTGTCCAGCAAACCATCCTCTAGAACATCACTCATCCCGGGGCCTATATGCTACTCCCAGCTTGACCTTATCTCCTGCTGGGGATGGAAAGGTGACCCATAAGGCCTCCACGTTTCCCTCTGCCTCTTCTACCATAGCAATTTCTATGTCATCTCTAATGAACATAGCCACTCCACCCCCTCTGCCCTCCTTTCTATCCTTCCCACAGCATAGTGTACCCCGCATTTAGGTCCCAGTCATGGTTTTGTTGGCCCACGTTCCGTGACTGCGCCACATCCACCCCACCCCGAACAGCATGGCCTGGAACTCTGGCAACTTGTTTCCCAAGCTCCTGGCATTTACTACACTAACCCCACCCTTATCCCTGATCCTCCTTGTTCAACCCCACCCAGATTCCTTATACTTCCATCCTCCCCTGAAACCTCCACCTCCAGTCTGTTTCCCCCTCCCCCTTGGAAGGCTACTCCCCTCATCTGGAGGAGGCTTCAGTCAGCCCTCCTTATCCCTCCCCCTTACAAGTTTAAACCCCACCTTTCTTGTATGTATCAGCCATCCCTGTTTAAGGACTTCCTTCCCTAATGGGGCAAGATGAAACCTGTCCTTGGCATATAGTCCCTTATCCTCCCAAACTCCATTCCAGTTCCCTAACACCCCCAACCCATTCTCTTCACCCCACTTCCTGAGACAGTCATTAACCTCTGTGAGTTTCATTTTTTTCTCCACTGAGGCCTTTGGTACTGGCAATATCTCCGAAAAGGAAATGTTGCATCCATTATCCCGACAGACTCTGGCAAGTTCTTGGAACCTTGCTTGGATTTCCAACATGCTATTTCCCTCTAGATCATTAGTTCCCAAATGCAACAGGAAATCCGGTTTCCCTCCACAATCCCTAACCATTTCATACACCATGAACTTTGCTCTGTGCACTGTCAGCCCAGAGATACTCACTACCTTCACCTGGCTATGGCATCCACCCCCCTGTCCCTCCCAATGGATACCCTTAATCATCGAGTCTCCCAGTAACAGAACCTTAACACCGCCATCATCCTTATGGTTACCTCCACTATGCCCTCACAGCCCCCCTCCCCCACTTTATTCATGATCGCAATTTCAAGGGAGTCTTCTTGCCTGATTTGAGACCCCTGTCACCCTCCCTTTCTGCCTCCTTGCTATTTTGCCCTTAACTCAAACCCCTCTGAATAGGTGTCCCCTTTAACCCTCTCTTATCTGAACCATTTAGCCTGGCCCTGATGGTTTCCCTTCCCCGCACCACCATCCCCCTGTAATAGTACCCCTGTCTCCAGAGGCTCTCTGTGGGTCCCCTTAGCTAGGGCCCCATCCTTGGTACTGACCTCCCTGCTGAAGGGGGCTCTCTCCACCTCCTTGTCTCCCAGTTTCTCTCCAATCGTGCTCTCCTCCTCATGTCTGGAATATGTTGCATCTCCCCATTTGCTTAACATATATGTTCCCCTTCTCCCTCTGGGACTATGTCTATCCTTTCCATAGCTGGTCTGTGATGCCCTATGGTATCTGACTCCCTCCCCGGCCTCTGTATAAGTTTCCTCATTTCCACCACCCTTCCTCCCCTCTAGGATGCTTAGTATCTCAAATTTATTGTGACACTCTATGTCAGCCTCCATCAAGTAACCCGAGTTTCCCTGACTGCATCTCTAAACTGACCCTCTTCTTCCTCTCTTGCACTGTTCACCTTAGGAGCTCCCTTCCCACAGTCTGCTGTTTTAGGCTTCCGCACAACAGCCCCTCCTGACTCTTCCCCCTCCAGTCTCTTTGAATTTAGAATGTTCACCCTGTACGCTTTCCCCTTAGCATCAACTTCCCTATCTAAGGGTCCTCTGTCCCTAATATACCCCTTCTGCTTGCTGTAGCATAATGTCCTGTAATTTCAGGCGTTGCCCCAGCCTCCCCTCAGCCCCACCCTTCTGCTGCCCATATCCACACCCTTATCCTGGACACCCCAGCTCCCACAGCTTACTCCTTAACCAATATACCTCACTCCTGATACAAGACAGCTGTCTACAGGTGGGCAGCCTCCCTCTCTCAGGCCCAATTTAGAATTATTGCCATCCCACAGCCTGTGCAGCCTACAACCCTTCCGAAGATGCCTGCCATGGTGGAATATGGCCACCTGATTATCCTCCTCTGTTTATAATAGCACCCCTTTTCTCAGTCCCTTTCCTGGAGTACAGTTTCTCTCTATACTGACTGTAGTTATTTACAAACCCAATTTCAACCCCACCAACAAAGTTCCCAAGTCTCACAAACACATACAGTCCAGTATGTGTTTGGTCCCACACCAGTAGTGTAAGCAGACACCAGGTACCGCAATGATGTCACAGGCCCACCAGCTCCTGTTGCTTCAAATTTCAGTCCCAAACAGAAATACTCAGCCCTTCAATCCAACCCCCAGTGGCTTTTCAGTATTTAAAGCCTACAAAACAGGGTGGTGGGAGCCTCTTACCAAACACCAGGCAAACAACACATTTAAATGTCCTTCTAATTTTCCCTGCCAAACAACTATCCCCAAACCTCCAATATCACAGCCCAAGTAACAGTTCAAATTCAAGGTAATAATTTTTAACACATAGAACTAATTTCACTTACAAACTATTCAAATATTTCAGTTAAAACAAAATATAACTCCTGACCTCTTTTCTACCAACCTGTTGCTAAGCTCCCAAGTGAACAATGAAAAAATCATTTAGGTCTTCCAACTTTCGATCCACAGGGTCCTTTAGGCCACAGGTGGATTGAGTGGGTAGTACAGTTTTTTTATAGAGTGATGCAATCTGAGTGTCTATTATTGGTGGTGAACACCATAGGGAGAGTTTTTCCGCCTCCAAGGGGTACATTTTGTCCCAGAATCTGCGTTCTGGTATGCGTGCGGGTTCCGTGGAACCCCACTCTTTTAGTACCAGTTCTTCTGTGGCCAAGCAAACTGGGAAGACATCCACTTGCTTTGACTGTGGTTGAAGAGATGGTATAAGTTTTGATGTGGGCTTTGGTGCCAGGGTATCCGAACCCCACTGTGGCCATTATGTTTCTGACCAGAGTGGGTATTTGGTCAGGGAAACACCAGTTGACTGTGAGGGTCTGAGGTTCCGCATTCAGGTCGCCCTCCTCATCCGACACCTGTTCCGTGTCGTTTACGCTGGGGGTTAAGTCATCATTTCCTGCCCCATCTGGTTTGTTTTTGTTTCCAATGGCCCTCTTTTTTGCTGGAGGGGGGTTAGGTGGAGGGGTGCTGATAGCTCGTTAAGTTTGGCTAGCATAGCTGCAAGGACTTTTTGTTGTGCCTGCATTCGTTGATTATTTTGTATTATGATTGCGCTGGGATAGATACTCTGTTCCTTTATAGTCTTTCCCCTATTTGTAGGGATATGCAGTAGCCTGTTGGAGTCTTCCTGGGGTTCCACAGAGTCATTGGTGGTGATGCCATCCTCCATGCATGATGCGCATAGTTTTCCCAGTTGGTGTGTAGGTATGGGGACATTACACTGTCTGCATACTTTATTCTTGGGCATCTTGATCTGTGGGAACGATGGAACAGATCAAATATGTGGCATGGGTATGCTTGCATAGATGGCATAACAAGAATGTCTATATTAATGACTAGTCTATGTTAGTGACTAGTCTTAATAGGGGCCCCTTCCTGTGTCCTGTATCAGCAGCTTACAGAGGGTGTGTTGTGCCTTTAAGAGGACTCCCGACTTCCGGTGATGTCACCATCTAGAATGGCTGCCTAGTGGAATAGCTCCTGAATAACCTGTCGGCAATCTCTCCCTAATCAGCTGTCTCATACCCTAAAACCCAGCAAAAGAAGACGAGATATGACAGGGAGCAAGAACAAAGCAAAATCGCGCTCAGGGAGACCCTCGTTTATGGCAGATGCACTTGGATCAGAGAACAGGCCTGCAGGCAGTCGCAGCACCTCTCCGGCGAGTAGCGTGATGGGGGATCCAGATCTAGATACTGATAAAGAGGCAGAAAGGTTATCAAGATCTCGGTACGAGACTCTCCTATCAGAAATAAAAGCATTCCGGGCTGAAAACAAAAGGGAGTTTATCACTCTACAAAATCGGCTCTCAGAAGTTGAAGAGAGATTAGATCGCTCTGAGGAAGCAGCCAGTGAAGTTGCAGTCGAAACACATCGTTTCCACCGGGCAGTGGACTTTCTAACTGATCAGCATGAAATTATGCAAGAGAAAATCACCGACCTGGAGGCGCGATCTCGGAGGGACAACCTTCGTATATACGGACTTCCGAGGGATCAAGTTGGAAGGATGGAGGATTTCTTGACTGACATGCTTAGAGACATCTTGGCTCTCCCTCCTACTTTCCTGTTTAAAATTGAGAGGGCACACAGAGCCCTATCACGGAAACCCACCGACCCATCAGCGAGACCCCGCTCAGTTGTCTTTAAACTTTCTAGCTACAGGGATAAAGAATATATTCTGAAGACAGCATGGGCTAAAAGAAATGTCACATATAATTCTGCCAGGTTGTTCTTTGATAATGATTACCCCACAGATATTGTGAAAAAGAGGATGGCATATGCTCCAATACTCAGACTGTTAAAAGAAAAATGGATTAAGTTTCAAACGCCTTACCCTGCTAAGCTCCGGGTCTTCTGGGACTCTGGCAATGTAATATATGCGAATCCTGAAGACATTACAGCGGAACTGAAGAGAAGGGGATGGGGTCTCCACCCGGCTGGTTCTGTGCAACAGGAGAAATGTCCCCCCCGTTCACACTGGCAGGACTCCACGGCAGCTCACGGAGACTCGGGAAAGAGAGGAAGATTTCATTCCCTGCAAGAAGTCAAGGGCTATATAAGGAGTTTGCATCCCCTTTCGAAGGACCAAGAAATGGACTGCCGTAGTTCGAATACCTGAAGATACTGATGATGGTTTGATGGTTCAACTTAGGGGTTCAGCAGACTCTTCTAGCATTTAACCTCAGCTACAGTGATAATGCTGGGGAGTGGTGGAACTCTTTTTTTTTCCCCTTTCCTCTCAGCTAATGCAATGCCTGTGCCCATACTGTTAACCACTTGGCTTAAACAGTCTGTCACCACTACGAGGGATTTTTTTTTTCCCTCTCTAACCTCTGTCACCATTCTTAAATATCATAGTCCTCATAGCGCTAACAGTTAAACATATTTTCCGCTAGCCGAGGGTTATGATGGATGAAGTTTGACATCTAAACCTTACACAGCATTCTCGATTATGCCCTTTTAGGGCAATTATGGTTTGACGACCCTAATACTTGACCCCGACTTTTTTAGAGGTTGGGGAGACCTGACCCGATCGAAGGTCACAATTCCTCCCATGGGACCCTCCCCTGAATTAAGGTTTGGGCTCCTATCTCCCGGAGGGGTAGCTTCTACCCTCTCCTCTCCTCTCTTGGAAGTATGATTGTAAATAGGTTATCTTGGTTATTGACTGTTGAACTTTATTGTCTATTTTGTTGTTGTACTGTGCACTTGTTCTCTATTGTTCTCTGGTCTGGTCAAGTTAGAAGTCTGACTTCAGATTATAGGTTGCCTGTTTTTTATGAGGTCACGGGGTGGGTGTTAAAAGTGAAGGATTCTGTACCGGAACCATTCAGTCTCAGAATTCTGAGATTCTTTGTAATTTTTTTAACAGCTGTTATTTCTCCAGTACAAGCCCTCGAGATTTATGATGGATCCTGTCCCCACAATTAGGATTTGTTCCCACAATGTTAATGGACTAAATAGCCCCATCAAGAGGTATAGGGTGATCTCCTCCCTCAAAAAATTAAAGCCCTCCTTTCTTCTACTACAGGAAACCCATTTAAATAAACAAGAACATCAAAAGCTAACCAAATTTGGCTTCTCTACAATAGTGGCCTCTGTGTATGGCAGAGAAAAGCGAAGGGGAGCTGCTGTTTTGATTCCTAAAGGAGTCCCCTTCACTCTAACAGGTTCATACCTGGACCCAGATGGTCGTCTTGCCATTGCGGTGGGCCGTTTGGGGGAAAAGGAGCTCACCCTTGTTTCTATATATGTGCCCCCAGGAGAGGGCCCAATGGGGAGGAAAGTATTTCTTCAGAAGGTTATGGAAAAAAGTAGGGGAGTTTTGATTATGGTCGGGGACCATAATCTGATTACATCTTATATGGACACTTCTAGCAGGAGACCCTTTAAGAGATCCCCAACGCATCGTGCTGTGCAGGCATACCTCACTGAGGCACACTGGGCTGATGTCTAGCATAGTCTACACCCCAATAAGAGGGAGTATACACATTACTCTGCTCCCAATAAGGTGTATACCCGTATAGATTACATGCACATATCCAAAGAACACCTATATAAAGTACAAAGCTGTACGCAGTCCCCAACAGTGTTATCTGACTACTCGATTCTCACCTTAAATATGACATGGAGTAGGGAGAAGGTTAGTACCTTATGGAGGTTTAATAATTTTTTGCTGAACCATAAAGACTTTAGGGATATGGTGCATCAAAAAATAAAACAGATTCTGGAGGATAATACTAGACAGGAAACCAGAAAGGGGGTTTTATGGGACACTCTTAAAGTAGTTCTCAGAGGGGAAATAATTAAGTATGCTACACATCACAAGAAGGTGCAGCAGCAGCGCCTTGATAGCCTGCAACAGCAACTTAATAGTTTGCAGACCCTACATGCCGCAGGTGATGAAGGGGCATATTCTCTTCTGTTAGCGACTAAACAACAGATTCAGGCGATTCTAGATATACGCACAGAGCAAGCGTTGCAGCTTCTCAAACAAAAATATTATGAAGGAGGCCCTAGAGCTACTCGTTTATTAGCTCACAGGCTCAGGCAGCACAGATCTAGAACAAACATTACCCAAATCAGAGACCCTGGCTCTAAGAAGATAGTCACCTTACCCCGAGAAATTGAATGGGCCTTCCAGGGATATAACAGGAGCCTGTATGGCACTGAATGCTCTGGAGAGTTACAGGCGATGAAGGCCTTCCTGAAAAATCTCAATCTAACGAAGTTATCTCAGAGGCAGCAACAAATTTTAGAGAGCCCAATTTCTATATCTGAACTAGAGCAAGTATTAGCGGCCCTCAAAGCTAACAAGAGTCCGGGTCCAGATGGCTATACTGGGGAGTTTTACAAGGCTTTCCGAGCAGACCTGTCTCCAGCCTTGTTAGATGCCTGCAGAGCAGTGCATCTTGGGGAGCCTATTCCAGACTCTTGGCGATACACATACATTTCCAGTATCCTGAAATCAGGTAAAGACGCAACATCTTGTTCTTCTTACAGGCCCATTTCAGTCCTCAATATAGATTACAAGTTGTTTGCCTCTATAATGGCCAGAAGATTTGAAACGTTTCTACCCCGAAATAATAAACTTAGACCAAACAGGTTTTGTTCCAGGGCGCCAGATACAAGATAACATCAAGAGGACCCTGCACCTATGGCAGCGTGTGAAGGACAGTGGGTCCCGGTTTCTTCTTCTCTTCCTAGACGCAGAGAAGGCGTTCGACCGGGTCGAATGGCCTTTTCTGTGGGAGGTGTTGGAGCACTTTGGTGTCCCGCAGACTACTGTACAAGCAATACAAGCAATGTACTCCCATCCACAAGTCTACATCCGGATAAATGGCTCTTTCTCCAGCCCTGTTGCTCTTTCCTGGGGTACCAGACAGGGGTGTCCCCCTTTCCCCTTTGTTATTTGCAATATACCTCGAGCCTCTGGCTCAGGCCTTGAGGCAGGAGGATGGCCTGTTGGGGATAGAGGTCCGAGCAATAAAACATAAATTAGCATTATATGCTGATGACCTCTTAATATATATGAGAATCTGGCTCTTCTAGCTGCCAAAAAAGCTATCACCAAGAGTGGAGCGCTCGTTCTCCTCCTACACTTGATTTATGGCAGCAAATAATGATAGACCTATATAAGATGGAGCGGCTCACTGCCATACTTAATAAGAAACAAAAGGCTTTTGAAAATGAACGGAGAAAATGGGTTCTATACATAATGCCCTTACGTACAGAATTTGTTCCATAATTCAAATTTTAAGTCTCCTTACTTACCAATGTAGCATTGAACTAAATGGATTTTGCCCTTACCCCTCACTTAAGCAGCATTGTATGAATTATTTGTTTACCCATAATAACTGTGCACACTACATGTATTATTTTTTCTTGTTCTCTGTTATTTATTAATGTTTTGTAACTATAGGATTCTTCTGTTGTAAAGTTTTTCTTGCAAAAAACTAAATAAAGATTGAAAGTTTAAAAAAAAAAGAGGACTCCCTGTAGATGTTCACGTACTGCCCCTTTAACTGTTGGGAATGTGAAGAAGGAAGTGGCAGACTCAGTGTTTGAGGTAGGGAGGTAAAATGAGTCAAAATCGTGATGTAGCCTAACAAAGGTCATGCTGCTGTGGTTGAAACTTAGTCGCGTTACATCGCGCCTGTAATATATTATTTATGATTGCCCTGGTGATGTTGTAGCTGAAGATTTGCTGCACTGTAGTTTGGAAGCTGAGGGGCTACAAGGGGCTGCCGAATCTCGCGATGGCGAGACTTACTAGCTTAAGTCCCCCAACAGACATGGCGGATAAAATCCCGCGAGTGTAGGGAGCCAATGAGAGAGAGAAGATCGTAGCATGGGAGAAGATGAGCAGGATCTCTACGGATCTGGGGCCATAAAATAACATCGATTCAGGCTTCCTCTTGGTCCTGGGGTCTCAGAGTCAGCGAGGAGATCGGGGAATCTACTGAGTGGCTCGGGAGCACTTTGTTGAGAGTCTGGAGCAAAGGAACAGTATGGGAGTGGGCTCTGTCTGCACAGCGTTATTTCATTGTTGTCTACAGCATTTCTTTCAGGGCTCCAGCTACAGAGTGCATTGCTGTGCAACTCGGTCGCCGCTGGTAGGGGTTACCGGTTGGTGTTCAGCAGAGGGGTCCACAGAGCTGATGTTGCTAGCAGGGACTAACAGCAGTGAGTATATGCCATTTTCTTCCCCTTTGATGTTGTGTACAGCTCCTGGGACCACGAGTAGGTGTGTCCAGGTAGCTAGGCAGGAGAGTGAAGGTAAATCCCACAGTAATTGTTTCTACCCAGAGAGATGTCTTCAGGCTCCTGGGACCGCTTGCAGGGGGGAAAGGGAACATTGTTTAACCAGGAGTAGCACACTAAGCCGAAGCTTGTTTCCAGATGCGACCTGGGAGCACAAGGAAGTTAAGTGACTTGCTCAGAATCACACAGTATGCACCTAGGCGGCTATGGGAATCAAACCCAGATCTCCAGATCTGCAGCTCAAAGCCTTAACCCACTGCACTATACTGCCTCCATGGGGGTCCAGGTAGCTTAGACTCTAGATCTTATTGGTGCCCTAGCTGGCTTCCTATGGTTACCCCATTACAATTATGCCTCCTGTAAACCGACGAGTATATAGACGCCTTTCTAGTGGCACACTTCAAGTTATTTCATGCACCGTGAATCTCTAACTATGCTTTTTATCATTTGAATGTCTTTGTGTGGTAGGCAGAAGTTTTTTCTTACCTTGAGGTAAAATTGTTGTATAAGATACTGCGGAGCTGTAGGGAGTGCTGCAACCTTGATCTGATGCACATTTAGAACTGACCTAAGGTTGGCTGACCAACAGAGAAGGGGGAAGGACTTGTTTCAAATTACATGTGCATCAAAGTAAACTATCAGGTGTACACAACCCATGATGTCATGAATGTGAAGTGCCTCAGAGATTATCCCCCACAATGGCTACCAGAAACACAGTTTTCCAAGTCAAGTATTTAAGCTCAGCTGAAGATAAAGGTTCAAAGGGGGGCTGCATAAGCTGTGCAATACAGATATAATAACTGGCTATGGCCAATATCAACTTGTTTTCTCGCTCCTTAAAAAGTCATATCAACTCGCAAGTTGACATGAAAAAAGTCGTATCAACCTGCGAGTTGATACGACTTCCACATCCTCACGGCGAGAATCATTGAAAAATCAGCTGACAGGCAGCACGAGACAGTTCCGTAACGGGAAAAACAAAACACAGACAGTTTGTTAACTGTGAAAGCACAAGTTATTTTTAGTTTTAAAAAATGTAGCTAACTAAAGAATAAAACATAAAATCAGGTAAAAGTTTAAGTTTTCTCCTGCTAATCTTGTAGGTTTATTAATGTTTAGCAGTGTAATGAACTGTGACCTTTCCCTCGTATTAAAAAAATCCGGATACTTCTGCTAGATGAAACCTAGAAACGAAGATAAAAAAAGGTACCGAATTTAAATGTTATACAATTCTGTTGAAGTGTAAGCTAGAAGGCTATGTCCTGAAGTAATAAACGCTGCATTTGAAGCTATGTGGGGGCAGTGTGTGTTTTGTTGTACTGATGCGATAGGTTTTTAGCACCATAGGCGGATAGTAATCATAGCCTGTTATTATATAAAATAAAACACATGAAGGGTGGTTAACATGGAGTTTTACACACCCTCGATGTGTGATACTAAACAAAAAACTCTCGAGCTACACTCTCGAGTTTTTTTTATTATCACACATCTTGGGTGTATAAAAAAACTCCATATCAACCACCTGCATATGCATTATTCTATATATTCAGGTCCCAAATAGGAGTAGGCCTGTAAGCCATGCCTGTATCCACTGCTTTTCTTTTACCATGCCTGTAACCATGCCTGTATCCACTATTTTTCTTTACTGTAACCACCTCATGATGTAACTCACAATGCCTCAAATGTTTCTTATGTCCTTGTTCATTCTTATAACTTGTATTGTTATCCCGGGTCGCCCCTGAAAAAGGGACCTTCAGGGCTCAGTGGGCCTACCCGGTCGCCAAAATTTAATAAATAAATAAATAAATAAATAAATAAAAGGAGGGTTGATATGAACCAGACCGTTGAAAACATTTTTGAAAACTGGATGGAAAGCTAGGGAACAGTCCTTCCCAGCAGAAAGGAAGGTAGAAATAGCTGCCAAATGAACCTTAAGAGTGGTAGGCCTGAGGCCTAAACTGTTAAGATGTACCAAATAATCTAAAGTCAGCTGAATCTGTCTGAATATGCCTCTGAGAACACCAGAAACCAAATCTCTTCCATTTAGAATTGTAAGTTTTCCTAGTAGAAGGTTTTCTACTAACCTTAAGAATATCCAAGACTGACTGGGAAAGATGCAGGCCTGCATATTTTAGCTCCTCAAGAGCCAAGCTTTGAGTCTGAGAGTCTGAAGGTTGCAATACAGTATCCTCCCTTGAGAGGATGTTAGAATACTAAACTTTCTGGGAAGACAAAATGGGAATTGTCACTGACAGTGACAACAGCAGGGGGTACCAAGCTTGTCTGGCCCAGTCTAGAGCCACTAGGATCACTGTGCAAGGCTGAGACCTAATCTTTATCAGTACTCTGAACATAAGAGAAAAAGGAGGAAAAGCATAAAGAAACCTGCTTTTCCAATCCAGTAGGAGAGCATCCTGTGGAACAAACCCCAAGAGAGGTGGTCTGCAACAGAACAGAGGAAGCTGGTGATTGTCCAGGGCTGCAAAGAGGTCTATCTCTGGGGTGCCCCATCTCTTGAAAATGACATGGAGAATTTGAGGATTCAGGGACCACTCGTGGTGACCCTGAGAAATTCTGCTGAGTGCATCTGCCAATACATTGTCCTTTCCTGGGAGATGCACAGCTATCAGAGAAGCTTGAAGGGTGTAAGCCAGTGACCATATTTTCATGGCTTTGGTGCACAAGGTCGAGGACCGAGTGCCCCCCAGCTTGTTTATATACCACATGGTTGTGGTGTTGTCTGTCATAATCTGCCCCACTTTCCCCTGAATTGTGTTCGAGAATGTCTGGAGGGCTAGAAAGACCGCTCTGAGTTCCAGGAGATTTATATGTATGAGAGACTCCTGGTGAGACCATGTCCCCTGAGCAGCGAACTGATCCAGATGGGCTCCCCATCCCAACAGGGAAGCATCTGTAGTGAGGATCACTGTAGGGGCCTGACTGAGGAATGGGATGCCCTTCCTCAGGTTTTCCTCCTCCAGCCACCACTGGAGAGCCTGAACCAGAGTCCGAGACACTGGAATTAACTTGCAAAGGGATCTTTTTTTCTGAGACCAAAAGGACTTGAGATGGAACTGAATGTCCCTCATTTGAAATCTTGCCCCTTGCGCCACTACAGTGGAAGCTGCCATGTGGCCTAGCAACTGTAAGAAGTACCTGGCTGGTCGAGATACTAGTGGGCAAAAGGAAGAAGCCAGAGCTGTGAGGGACTTTACTCTTGAGAGAGTGTCCAGGTCCATCCCTATAAATGTGAGAAGCTGGGCTGGTTCTAGTGTAACCCCTAAGTGGCGCTATCCCAAGGGCTACTACCCCTGCCTGCTTGGCTAGTAGCAGGTTAAGGGGCCTGAGTTCTGAAATGGGTGCCTCCGCCCAGAGGTCAGGGTTGGTAGTGGTCAAGCTTACCTGGGCACAGCCCTCTGGGACACTGTAACCCCCCTCTTTCCCCTCTAGTGGCATGAACACTGTACAATAATCACTTTCACAAAACCCCTGGTACACCACACAAGTACCCACACTGTTTGCACTTACCACCAGGGCTGGTTCCTCTGGCTCGACCCTGGGGACCCCCTGTAAAACAAGGTTATGCACAGCAAATAGCAACAGTACAGTACTTTGAGCACAAACTGGAACCACAGTCAGATTACATGCAGAAAAAGTTGGATCTGATTTATTCAGGGGACTTGAACAAGGAAGGGGCAAAATCAGGTTAATCAGCTTAAAGGTTATATCAATCAAGCAGTTATGCATGCGCTTTGAGACCCCCCACACAGTCACACCTCTGGGTACCCAGGTGAAGAAGAGATGTGCTAGCCAGGACTGTTGCCCTGGGTTGCGGCTGGCTGGGGCCCTGTGATGGAAAACACAACAGCACAGTACACAATATTTGTAATCTGGAGCCAGAGGGCTCAGTTCGTAAAGGAAACGAAACAACAAGACAATCAGATGACACACTCAGATTAAGCTGATGTTGCAGGGAGCTACCCTGGTATTTACTCACGATACCCAAGACTGGACAAAGGCTGGATGAAAATCGAGACTGCAGGTGGTTGATCCAGGATGCCAGGAGAAGCAGGGCCCACACGAGTTGCAGAGGCGTCATTCCTGTTCAAGCGTGGAGCAGGGGGCTGTTCCCCAGGCAGATCTCTCGTCTAAGGCTTCTCTGTGCAGTGGGTAGTCTGGCTGGGCCAGTCTAG
Source organism: Neoceratodus forsteri (assembly GCA_016271365.2). NCBI lineage: Eukaryota > Metazoa > Chordata > Ceratodontiformes > Ceratodontidae > Neoceratodus > Neoceratodus forsteri. The sequence goes on from JADMNL010000028.1 coordinate 209,200,712, forward strand.
CAAGGCCCAGACCGCATGGAGACAAATTCAGATGCAGTCCATTTTGGGCTGGATACAGCTTCCAGCAAGCATAAAGTACAGTTACGTAAGAACTTACCGTAACAGTAGATCTTCGAGAACAGCTCTTGCAGCAGGTAACACCATTAGGACTGAAGCCGGCAGGCGTCAGGACCCTACGGAATTCTTCTAGCTAGCTATCTTCAGCGGGACCCGCCCGACGTCGGTCCGCCTCGGCGTCAGGCGTAGCATAAGGGGCGGTCCCGCCGAGATTCCCCAGTTCTCCGCCTCGGAGACTTCCGCCGCAGGACGACATCAGAAGGGGAGACCAAGGATCCACCATCAGAAGGTAAAGGGCGAAACCCCGCCAAGGCTTGAAAGCCATGCCCCTCCAAGGGGGAAGGTGGGTGGGAAGGTACCTGCTGCAAGAGCTGTTCTCGAAGATCTACTGTTACGGTAAGTTCTTACACAGGACGCATACCTGCATATACCCGTAGCTCAAGCACACAGGAGGTTCCTGCGCTTCGAGTTCCTCAGCCACCACTTCCAGTTCCGAGCTCTCCTGTTCGGACTGTCATTGTCCCCCAGGGTCTTTACCAAATGCACGGCAGTCGTGGCAGCGTCTCTAAGGAGACAGGGCCACTATATGTTTCCGTACTTGGACGATTGGCTTCTCATGGCCGCCTCCAGAGAGGCGTTGTTGATGGCTACCCAGAGCACCCAGACTCTGTTTCGGTCTCTGGGCATCATAATCAATTATGAGAAGTCTCTCCTTGTACCGTCGCAGAAGCTGCAGTTCATAGGCGCAGTTCTGGACACCGTTCAGGGGAGAGCATTTCTTCCAGACGACACCTGTCAGTGGTTATGGACTGCCATCCTGGCAGGAAATTCGCAATACGACCCCCGACCTTGATATCCCGTTGATCCTGAGGGGCGGGGGCCGGGAAGGAGTCAGGCTGTGGCAGCGGAGGGGCCTGTGGGCTGAGCCAGTTTAGCTGGACGCTGACCTCGGCCCACGGGCTGTCTTCCCTGGGCTCTGCGGGAACCGGAGCCCCTCTGCTGTGGACCGGTGCGGGACTGTTGTCTCTGTGTCCATCCACGAAAACGGCTTTGGTTCCTATGAAAAGAACTAAGCCTCGGTCGGTACATTGCCTGGACCGACCTCACCGCCTTCCCGGCCTCTTGGAGCTTGGTGAGAACCTTCTCAGAGGGTGCACCAAAGAGAACTTCTTCTTCGAAAGAGGCGTCCATGATGTTTTTCTGGACATCCGGGGTAAATCCAGAGACACAGAGCCATGAGTGTCTCCGAAGGCATATGCCTGAAGCTGCCACTCTGGCCGAGGAGTCCGCGGAATCGTACGCGGCTCGCAGCACCTGGGTTCCCATGTCCGAACCCGTACGTAGGAGCTGTAACATCTCCTCCTTCTGCTCACCTTCTGGCAATTTCTCCGCCAGATCCAGTCCCTGTTCCCACAAGGCATGTGGGTCAAGTAGTTCAGAGACCTGATGGCTAAAGTAGCGGAAGCATACGTGCGCCTGCCCATAGCGTCCAGCTGTTTGGACTCTGGGTCCGGTGGCAGGGTGCTCAAATGTTGCGGTCTCTAGGACCGGTCATGAGAGGCTGTTATGACCAGAGAGTCGGCCAGATGATGTTGAGCCAAGTACTGGTCCTCCTTAGGGGCCTTGTACAGGCGGTCAGCTTTCTTCGGCATCGCCGGGAGCGAGTGTGGACGCTTCCACGCTGCCTTGGTGACGTCCACAAAAGTGTCCACCAAGGGTGGTTACCACCACAGGCTTGGGATCCTTCTGCCGAAGATACCTCGCAAGGCGTAGTCTCTCGGGGTCTAATTCTTCCGCATCCCATCCCATGTTCTCTTGGATATGTCTCATGATTTCGGAGAACGATGAGTCATCCGGAGGAGATCTAGGAAGCTCACGTGGGTCCGGACAGGGGATGTGAAGAGGAGAGGGGGATCTGGATCCTGTTGAGAACTCCGATCCCGCAACCTCCGTCGAAGGCGAACAACGGCGTCTTCTGGGTCTCTTAGGACTGGGTGACCCTGAAGAAGATCTAGACGGAGGTCTCCTTTTATCAGGTCTCCCCTTGGGAGGGTCCGTAGACTCCTGGGAAGAGGTACTCGGCCTGCAGCCCGGATGGGGAAGGGGGCGCAGGAGCCGGAGGGGTCGCAGGTGGTGGAGGAGGAGGAGGAAGAGGAGGTGGTGTGGGAACCATATCCCTTTTGATGGTATCCCACCAGTGAGAAAAGAGCTCCTTAACCTCTGAAAGGGAAAGGCCCGACGACGGACCGGGCACCGGTGGCCGGTCGTCGGGTTCTGGCGTCAGCTCCTTAGGGGCCTCAGGTTGTGGAGAGGGCTCCCTGGGAGGTGTGACAGGACCGGGTTCACCCGTCTGGTCCTCGGGCTCCGTCAACTCCTCCTCTGTGATGGTCTCTGACCCGGCGTCGGTAGGGCGTCAGGGTCCTCTTCTCTAAGCGTCTGAGTGCAGGCGTCGGCCCTCCTGCACTGACCCGAGGGAGGGCGGCCTGACGGCGACGGGCGTCTGGCGGTCGATGTCTCCTGGGACCTGTGATGGGGGGCTGACGTCGGACGGGCTGACGTCGGGTCCGACGGCTTCTTCAGAGAGGTGAGCTCCTTGGTCTTTCTCTGGGGAGGAGGAGGAGGCAAGGAGACAGACCTGACGTCGGGTTCGGAATGGCGGGAACCCGACTTGTGATGATGATGATGGTCCCCAGACCTAACCAGGGCTTTGGAGGAAGATGACGAAGAGGGCCTGGAGGTCTTGGCCTGTGAAGAAGAAGAGGAGCCCGAAGGTTTCTTCACCGCAGCGGGGGGAGGCTGAGAACGGGCCCAGGAGGGCGAATGGTCGGACCGGGCCGGATCTCACGAGGTCAGAGGCCTAGATGGGGACTTGAAGGAACCTTCTCCCTGTGCTTCTCAGAGTGTTTCCGGGCCTTTCTGCTGAATTCCCTTGAGGTGTCCATGGCTTAATCTTCCTTGAGCAGGAATGCCTGCAGAGCCTTCTGGCGACGGATCCGGGTCCGGCTGTTGAACCCCTGGCAGAAATTGCAGGACCGGGTGTCGTGGTCTGGGCCTAGGCACCGGACGCAGGCCGAATGCGGATCCTTAAACAGGATTTGCTTCCCACAGGCGCACTGCGAGGGATGGCCTTCAGCGGAGGTTGGAGAGGATATCAGACAGCAACTGAGCCGAAGAAAATAATATTTTCCCGAAGGAAGAACTTAACCATGCGTTGCGCACTTAGAAACGATCCGAAGGGTCAAGACATGCAAGTCGACGGCGGGAGAGAACTGGGGAATCTGGCGGGACCGCCCCCTTATGTGCTACGCCTGACGCCGGAGGCGGGACCGACGTCGGGGGCGGTCCCCGCTGAAGATAGCTAGTTAGAAGAATTCCGTGGGGTCCTGACGCCTGCCGGCTTCAGTCCTAATGGTGTTACCTGCTGCAAGAGCTGTATCTCGAAGTAAGATCACAATTCACACAGTGGGGAACTAACTCACAACCAACTAGCAGCTCACAGCACATTTACATGTATGGGAATTCTACTGTACCAGGCAAAGCGCTCCCCGGTCACAATCGCAAAGTCTCTGCACACACTGGGAGCTTAGGGGTAGCTGGAACTCCTGACAGGCCGATCGCATTCAGCAAAATCTTTGGTCTTCTTCAGGTTGAGCCTGGCCCACTTCAGTACCTTACTTTAGTCACACAAACTTAGATTTAGTCCAAAATAATTATCTTCTCTCCCTGTCAGGGGCAGCAGCAGACATGCAAGCCAAAAACACAGCCCTTTCACAGTTTTCCCATGCGAATCCACTCAGGATTGCTGCCCAAAATACACTTGCGCTCTTCTCATTTCACTTCCCAGCTCAGAACTAACTGAAAATTGCAAGCAGCCCGGGACTTCCCCAAGATCCAAAAGGTTTGGTTGACTGATTTGGCTGTCAGTCAAAGCAAGAGCTCCCCCTTCAGTTGCAAAAAAGGCGCAAAAAGTTCAAAACTACAATTCCTACAGATTTTGACTTCAGACAGCTCCTGTAGTCCGGCTACATTTTAGGTCCCACCAGAACTGATTGGTCCGATTTGCAGACCAGGACCAAGATAGTAGAGACAAAACAAAACAGTCCTTGCTACAAAGAAAACAGGTTAGACAAACTACATTATCATTATCACTCTAAATGATTTTCAGCAAATAGTTACATCTTTCAACAGAACTCCCTCTCAGATTACTTAGACTGCAATCAGGCAGCTCTTAAAGAGACAGTACACAGAGGCTATACAGGCTCTAGTAATCACATTTAAACTGCTAAAACGCAGGACACCAGCCTGGCAGTGAGCATTTAGACAAAATCATGGAAGACTTTTTGGGAACCCCCATTTGAAGGGGGGTTACAATAGAACAGACTTTTCTAGGTTTAGGATGAATCCTAGGAAACCCAGAAGTTTTTGAGTGACCTCTAGAGCTGACTTGACTTGGTCTGAGGACTGACCCAGTAAGAGCCAGTTGTCCAGGTAAGGGAACAGCAAGATGCCTTGTTTCCTGATAAAGGCCACCACTACTGCTAGACACTTGGTGAACACCCTTGGGGCAGATGTTAGGCCAAAAGGCATTGCTCTAAACTGGTAATGACCTAAGGGCAACTTGAACCTTAAGTACTTTCTGTGGGAATGTCTGATAGGTATGTGAAAGTAGGCATCCTTGAGATCTAGGGAGGCAAGTAAGTCTCCTGGTCTCAGAAAGGGGAAGAAATATTCCCAGAGTCACCATTTTGAACTTTAGCTTTATGATATGTCTGTTCCAGTATCGTAGATCTAGGATGGGTCGCCACTCCCCTGTCTTTTTGGGAGTAAGGAAGTATCTGAAATATAGTCCTTTGCCCCTGTGCTGATGAGGTACCCTCTCTACTGCCCACAGAAGCAGAAAAAAGGAGACCTCTGCCTATAGGGCATCTGTTTCCGAAGGAGTGAGAGGGCTGAAAGACATTGCTCTCATTTTGGGGAACCTTTTGAAACCGAGAGCAAGCCCCTGGCTCACTACTTCCAGAACCCATTTGTCTGAAGTAATAGACTTTCAGACCTGGAAATAGTGAGCCAGCCTGCCCCCCCACAGGAACTGAGGAGGCGACCCTGACTGACACCTCAGGGTGTCTGTTTGGCAGGGGGCTTAGACTGAGTAGAAGATGGAGTTCTGGTCATCCCCCTTCTGCCTCTTCCCCTGAAGAACCCCCTCTGTTGAAAGGAAGAGGAGGCCTGAGCTTGGCAGAAAGGCCTGTGAAAAGGCCTGCCCCTGCCAGCCCTAGATTGCTGCCTTTGGGGAGTGACCTGCTTCTCCTTGGCTGCAGCACTCCTGTAGGTGGTCCGTACTCATTCATTTTTTCATGTAAGCCTCTGTTTGTTCCCCAAACAGAGAGTTACCCGGTAACAGGAAACTCCATGGCCTTAGTCTGGGTATTCTGTCACAGACTGGTACATCTGAGACAAGCAAACTTCCTCACAGAGACAGATGTAGCCATAACTCTGGAATGCACGTCATTCGAGTCCACAGCAGCGTGAAACTGGACCATGACCGCCTCAATGCCATCTGCAGCCACCTGCTTCAGCTCCTTGGTTAGCTGAGGAGGGGCATTCCTGGCCAGCTCCAGAACTGTATCCCACATAGATTTCTAGTACTTAGCTGTATATGCCATATAGGAAGCCTGCCCAGGTCCCAAAGAGGATGCCAAGTACTGTTTCTTTGCCATGGCATCCACTTTCCTGGAATCCTTATCTAGGGGGTGAGATGCCAAAGGAATCTTAGCCTTGTCACAGGCTGCAGCTTGCACTACCCCAGCATGGCTGCAAAGACTGGTAAGGAATTCCACCCGAGGACCTGATAAAGTATACCGCCTGTCCATTTTATTATCCACAGGAGATATAGATGTGGGAAATTGTAAAATTTTCTGTGTAAGTTTCCCCAGGGATTTATGCAGAGGGATAGACACCCTTTTGGACTCTGAGACATCCATCATCTCCACAAAGTCAGCTTCCTCCTGATCCTGTTCAACCTCTTCGACTGGAAGCTGAAGAGTATCAGCCACTTTCTTGTAAAACAAGAAATAGGAGGGGAGACTCAGAATGTCTGGGAGGAGAAACATTGAAAGGCCTGTCTGGGGAGATGTCAGACTCTACTGGCTCATCTAGGCCTTCATATTCATCATCATAATCTTCTTCTCCCTCCCAACTGCCCTAATAAAAAGCTTCAGGGTCATAATCTGAAGAAGAAGCTTCCAACCGAACCGATCGTCTTTGTGTCAGTGTCAGTTCAATCGGAACCAGGCAAAGCGATTGAACAATCGTGACCGCCTTAGTAATCTTTTCAGCGGCTGGAACATGGGGACCGGGATCCAAACCAGCTGATTTTTGCTTTTTCTTTGCAGGAACCGATTCTGCAGAATCGGCTCTCCTTTTGCCCGAGGAGGTATCGCCCAGGTCAGTAGACACCCCCTCAGGTTCGGTCGGAACTGAACCAGGCTGGCCGTCCGGGTCAACAGACTTCTCGGCCTCTCTTTAATTCAGCCTACTTAAACGTTTTTCTAAAGTGGCTTTGGGAAGGTTTTACATATTTGGCAGTATTCTTTGAGGTGGTCAAACCCCAGACAATAAACACAAACGAGGTGGGGATCAGCCTTGGCAAATGCCTCCCCACATTCAGTACAGTGCTGAAACCCAGTGGAACCGATTTTCTTTTTGGGTTTCTCAGACACGTCTAGTTCAAAAAAGTTACCCTTGTCAGCCTTCAAGCCAGGTAAAACAAACCTATTGGTTCCAACCGTGTTACGGGTCGGTTAAAAAAAACTGGAAAAAATCCTAATTTTTGTCAGGAATCAGTAAGTACTGGAACATCACAGATAGGAAAAAAAGACAGAAACAGAGAATTGTTTCGGTTCCCAACCGGACCGACCGGAAAGAAACCGAACAAAAACAATTTCTACACAAAAACTCCACACTATCTACCTATTACACTACCTGTATCATAGACAGAGATCTGATACCGAAAAATTAAAGAAACGGTTGTTGAAACTGACCGACTTTAACTTACACCGAACCGAAGAGAAGGAGAAATCTCCGGAGCGACTTCACAGTTTAGCAGAGTAAAGCACCTGATGCTTACACTGAGAAGAACCACAGACAGAGGTTTAAAAACCGAGCTTGAGCGTCAACGTTCTATGCCCTGGCATAGAGTTAACCCTTTCCTCTCTGGAGCAGTTCAAGTGCTGGGGCTAACTGCATATAGTCAGAATACAGCAAGACTTCATGTTGTTTAAAGTGATATTACTTCCTCTATAGCTGCCATTCACTTTGTTTGTGTTCCAAGCTTTGCTTTCAAGAACTCTAGTACAGTTTTCCATCTCCATTCAAAAATCTGAAACTTGATTTGACGTGTCGGTGCATGAAAAAAGATAATTATGTACACACCATAATTTTTGATCTTCTAGGAATATCTGCACCATTGATTCATGCTAGTGGGTTTTAGCTGGAGATGTTTTATTCGCGGATGACCCAGTACTTTACCTGAGTTGTCTCATGCCCGAAGCAGTCTGTGAAGACCTCCAAACTGAATTTAACCTTTTGCAATACCAGCTCATAAACAAAAAGCTTTTGCTCAATGCGAAAAAGACAAAAGCAGAAGACACCAGGGGAAAGGACTGCTGTGTGACTGGACTTCTCTACTGGGACTATATTGCCCTCCTTCCCTCCCACCCAAAGCTAGTTCTACTTTTATAGGCACAGGATTTGACTGACAACAGGATCTTCCTGTTTGGGAGCAGCAAGTGAGTGATCACAGAGCCACCAAAGACCCACCATCCTAGAAGGGCAAGAGTAGCTCTCCGGCCCCCTCTAGCTGCTGGAGGTCTGCCTCTGAGCAAGTAAGGGGTCTACTAAGAAATATAGGATATTCTTGTCTCAGAACAGGACAATCAGGAGCTTAAAGGGCACACAGGCAGAAAGTAAGGAAAGAGAAAAAAAAAAAAAAGAGGAAAGAGTAAGGATTGCAAACAGTTAGGGGCCGAAATAAGATATGACTGGAGTGGTGCAGTGCAGTGGCTGTGGAGCAGCAGTCTTCGGGAGATGTTCTGGAGGATGCGGTGTTGTCCCATCTGCAGGCACTCTCTGGGCTGGGAGGAGGTTGCTCATCTCCAGGCTGAGTTGGCCAGGATTGTGGGACCTCCTCTTCCATCCAGGGACCACCAGTGCCACTGCCGTTGCCTCAGAGGTCACCAAGAATGAGGAGCGGTTGGACCACAGTGGGCTCAGGGAGGGTGAGGGTGGTGGAACAGAGGTGCATCCCTCCAGTTGTACCTCTCCACAATTCCTATGCCATTCTGGCAAAGTGTGGTTCCTCTATGGAGGCACCCGCAGTGGAGACCAAGGAGGATGCTGGGAACCTCCACAAAGGAGACCCACAGGAGGGTGGCAGGGGACCCCTGCAGGGGAAGGAAACAACTCCTGGTGGGGACTCCATTGTTAGGAAGGTAGAACTGGGGGTGGAAGGGGAGAGGGAGGTAAGGTGCCTGCCTGGCGCGATGGCTTGGAGGGACAGGGAGCGAATCCTCAGGATTGTCGGAGCAGCTGCACTGGGGAGGGAGCTGAATGTTATTGTCCACCTAGGGTCAAATGATCTGGCTAAGAAAGGGATTAGAGAAGTGCAGGAAGAGTTTGTGGAATTGGGGAGGGGCCTTGGTCAAGTGAGTGCAGGGTGAACCTCTGAGGTGCTGCCATCTATGGCATAGGAGGGCTAGGGTGTTCCGCACCATGGAATTCAATCAGTGGTTGAAATACTGGTGTGGAGCTCAGAGGATTTGGCATCATTGGGGACTGGGGTCCACCTGGAGTGATGCAAGCCTATACTGGCATGATGGGCTGCATCTGTCTGGAGGGAACCAGGATCCTAGGTGATAGGTTTAAATGCTTCACTGGCAAGCATTTAAACTAGCCAAGGGGGGAGGCACTGGAAAGGAGCAGGGAAATCCTAGCCCCAAAAATCATGGTAGTAAGTACGGCAAACACCAACATAGAGGTGTCGATAGGGAGAAGGGCAGGGGTAAATGGAGAAAGTGACAAAGGCAAGAAGGACAGGGATGGGGCAAAGGGAGTAAGGCCATCAGGAAATGGAGGGTAATGAGTACCAATGCCCATAGTCTGGGCAACAAGCTCCCTGAGCTGGTGACCTTGATGGAAGAGGGATGCCTGGATATCGTAGCAGTCACAGAAACATGGTACACAGAGAACCATGACTGGGATGTTAACATACCAGGGTACATAACCTACAGGAGAGACAGGCAGGGGAGAAGAAGGGGAGTAGTAGCTCTCTATGTAAAGGAAGGGATAAAAGCAACTGAACAAAGGAGTAAACAGGGTGGAGAGGAGGCACTGTGGGTCACCTTGGAGACTGGAAAGGGCACCACAATCCGCACAGGGGTTGTGTACAGACCCCCATGTCAGTGGGAGGAAATGGACAAGGATATGATAGAAATCATTCTTAGAATGGCAGAGAAAGGGGAGATACTGTTGATGGGAGACCTGAATATGCCAGATGTTAACTGGAGCACATTTGTTGCAGCCACATCCAAGAGCAGGGCCATTCTTGATGCCCTACAGGTGGCAGGCCTCAGACAGCTAGTTTCGGAATCCACTCGTGAGGGCAATCTTAGACCTTGTGCTCTCAAGCGGGGGCAGTGAGAGGATCTCAGATCTAGAAGTGGGTTGCCATCTGGGAACAAGTGACCATCAAACAGTGTGGTTCACGTTAAACTCAGCTACAGAGTCAAGCCCTACAAAAGTGAGGGTACTGAACTTTAGGAGGCTGACTTTGCAAGATGGGAGAGTGCCTCAGAAAAGCACTAGCAAACAGGCTAGAAGGAGGTGTGGAGCAACAATGGGAATCATCAAAACTGCCATCACAGAGGCAACAAGCCTTTGTGTGAAGCAAATAAACAAATCAAATGAAAAAAAAGCCACTATGGTTCTCAAAAGAGGTGGCTATGAAAGTCAGGAAGAAAAAGATAGCATTCCAGAAGTATAAGGAAACACAGAAGGAGCAGGACATAGAGCTGTACCAGTTAAGGCAGAAAGAAGCAGGGAGAGAAGTCAGAATAACAAAGGCCCAAGCTGAGGAAAAGATAGCCAATTCAGTTAAGAAGGGGGATAAAACCTTTTACAGGTACATCAGCGAGGGTAGAAAGACAAAGGGAGGGACAGTGAGGCTGAATAGAATGAACGGTGGGTGGGCAGAGGGGACAGTGAAAAGCAGGGATACTGAACGAATATTTCTGCTCAGTATTCACAAAAGAGGAGGGGAAGTGCCTAATCCAATTAATAGAAGCACTCTTGATAGAGTTGATCCCAGTCCTTTCACAGAAGAAAGGGTTCTGCAAGAACTCCTAAAACTGAAGGTGGACAAAGCAATGGGTCCTGATGGAATTCACCCCAGAATTCTAAAAGAATTAAGGGAGGAACTAGTGAAACCACTGGCAACTCTTTTTAATAAATCATGGCAGGATGGTGTGGTACCTGAGGACTGGAGGAAGGTGGATGTGATTCCCCTTCACAAAAGTGGGACCAAGACAGAGTCAGGAAACTACAGACCTGTCAGTCTGACCTCTGTGGTAGGGAAACTGATGGAGTCACTTCTGAAGGAAAGAATAGTTGAGTACCTAGAGGCCAGTGGGGCACAGGACCACGGCAGCATGGGTTCACAGCGGGAAGGTCATGTCAGACAAATCTAATAGATTTCTTTGACTGGGTGACCAAAGTAGTAGACCAGGGAGGGGCTGTGGACATGGCCTACCTAGACTTTAGCAAGGCATTTGACACAGTCCCACACAAAAGATTAATAGTCAAATTAACCAGCCTGGGAGTGGGTCCCAGGGTGGTAGCCTAGGTAAAACATTGGCTGCACAACAGGACACAGAAGGTAATTGTAAATGGAGTCCACTCTGAAGAAAGAGGGTTACTAGTGGGGTACCGCAGGGGTTCAGTATGGGTCCAGTCCTTTTCAATGTCTTCATCAGTGACATTGCAGAGGGACTGGAAGGAAAGATGTCTTTTGCAGATGACACAAAGATCTGCAATAGGGTTGATACACAAGGAGGCGTGAAAAGGATGAAAAGGGACTTGGCAAGGTTGGAGGAATGGTCAGAAGTATGGCAGCTAGATTCAATGCAAAGAAGTGCAAAATAATGCACCTGGGAAAGAAGAACCCAGGGAAGAATACACAATGGGTGGGAGGTAGTAAAACAACAAAAAGGAAAGGGACCTGAGGGTAATCATATCAGATGACCTTAAGGTTAGCAAGCAATGTGAGAAGGCAGTAGGGAGGCCGGGGGTATACTGGGATGTATAGGGAGAGGCATCAGCAGCAGAAAACAGGAAGTTGTTATCCCTCTGTACAGACAGTTGGTGAGACCCCATCTGGATTACTGCATCCAGTTCTGGAGACCCCATCTCCACAAGGACATAGACAGGATAGAGGCAGTCCAGAGGAGGGCAACTAAAATGGTGCAGGGTCTGCAAGAGAAGCCGTATGAGGAGAGACTAAAGGAGCTTAATATGTATACCCTTGAGGAAAGAAGGGAGAGGGGGGACATGATAGAAACTTTTAAGTACCTCAGTGGAATCAACAAAGTCCAAGAGGGTAGCATCTTTCAGAAAAAGAGATGTGCAAGAACAAGGGGGCACAATTTGAAGATAGGAGGGACGGCTCAGAGGTAATGTGAGGAAGTATTTTTTCACAGAGAGGGTTGTGGATGCACAGAACAGCCTCCCTGAGGAGGTTGTGGGGTCTAAAACTGTGGGAGAATTCAAGAATGCATGGGACAGACATAAGGCAATTCGTGTGGGGGGTAGGAAGAAATAGGCTGTTGGTTAACTAGGATCTGTGGCCTATCCTGTAGGTAGGGAAATGGGCAGACTAGATGGGCCAAGCGGTCCCTATCTGCCGTCAAAGTCTATGTTTCTATGTTTCTAATGCTCTTTTTCCCTTCCTCTTATGCAGCAAACCCTGCTTGTGTGAGGGATATCCCTCAAATTACCACAGTACTCGGAGAAAAACTAGAGTATATGTCTAAATTCAAATATCTGGGAGTATGGCTCGATGATAAACTCTCCTTCGCCGAACATCTCAAAGAACTACAGAAGAAACTAAGAGAAAGATTAGGACTACTCTACAGAATTAACCACCTGCTCACTAAGGAGGCCAAACTTCAATTGGTCCAAGACACCTTTCTATCTTTAATAGATTATACGGACCTTCTCTACAGCCACTGCACTACCTCTGCCTGGCTAAGCTGGACACCCTCTACCACAGAGCAATCAGGTTCATAACTGGCCTTCCTATTTCCACACGCCATTGCTCCCTGTACTCAACGATGAGCTGGATTTCCCTTCATTATAGGAGAAAGAGAAACACCGCTCTATGGGCCTTCAGAGCAGTGACCAACAAGCTCCCTTCATACGTCTCTGATTGTATTCCCCAGAGTGTGATAGGCACCTATGCTCTCAGGAGCTATTCCCTAATCGCCTTCCAAGTTCGGAAGCTCAAATCTTGTTTCGGCAGAGCTGCTTTAAGCTTCTCTTTGCCTGCCTTGTGGAAGGGTTGCAAAAAAACTTTAAGCTGAGCAGCCCTGTTAGTCTGAATATTTTCAAGTCAGTCTATGACTGCTACATGAAAGAATCCTGCAAATGCTTTTTCCACACCGCTAGCTCACTTATTCTACAGCTCCCTCTATCCATCCTGACTCACGCCATGCCTCTGCCCCTGCCTCTCGCTCTCGCCCTATCAAAATACCTGCTTCTCTCACTCATCCCTCTCTATTTCCAGCCTTGGCCAAGTTCCACCCCTTCCCAAGAAGTTTGACAGTTAACTACCCCTTCTCTGTCATAATCTTACTAAACTAGTATCCCACAGCTGTTTGTCCTTATCTGTGGTTAAGTTCCACCCTCTCTCCCAAAGTGGACAAAAACAATTCCTTACTCTTCAGTATCTCCCTAATCTGGCACCACTCATACTGCATTCTCTCCCTGTTAAGTGAACATGCCGGCTGCACCCACCAATAAGCTTTCTGTTGTTAAGCTCCATACGCTCATATTTTGTTATACATATGCTGATTTTTTCTCCTCTGTATAATATTGCAGTTTGTTCCATCTTGCTACTGTACTGTATATACTGTATAGTTTTCCCTCTTTGTATAATATTGCACTATGTATACAATGTTACTGTACTGTACATTGATGTCTTCATGACCAGGGCCACCTTGCAAATGAGCCTTGCTCAATGGTGCCCGCCTGGATAAATAAAAATTTTGATTGATTGATTGAGATGTTAGGACCCTGCAGTAGCCAGGACTTTTCAGGAGGGTTAGCACTGAAGCAAGCTGTGTACATGTGTGGTACCACAAGAAGGAGCTTGCCACCAGCCGTCAACCGCCTCAGTAACTGTCTTACCAAAGAGGTGCAGCATAACCAAACAAGTACTAATGCACTTACACTAAGGGTATAAGATAGCCCAGGTTACCCGTGTAAGAGGGTCTACAAACCAGTAACACAATGTCTTTACAGTCCAAACTAAGAACAAAGGGTGCAGACCAATTAAACATACTGAACTGAGTCTGGGGATGGCGTGTGGGCATGTGAATCAATGGTGAAGATACCCCCAGAAGACATGGAAATTACGTACCTACCGTAATTCTTGATCTTCTTGGATGAAGTCTCCACCACTCATTCATACTGATGGGATCTAGGAGGTGCTAGGACCCAGCGGGAGCAAACTTTTCTGCAGGAGGGCTAATGCCTGAGATGGAGCCATGAGGAGCGGCGCCGTGAGCCTGAGTTTGTGCGGCAATGACTATCTCGGCGTCGACCCTCCAACCGCCTCTGTACCTTTTTTTTCCGAGGAGGTGCAGCGTAACTAACCTAGAAGGACTAGCCTAACAAAAATCGGACATAAGATAGTCTGAACGGTCCATATAAGAAGGGTCAACAAAGAAGTCTTCAAAGCCTAAATATTGAGAGAGTGAAGACCAAAACAGAGAGGTGAACTTGGGGGATGGTGGGTGGATGTGTGAATGAGCAGTGGAGACTTCATCCAAGAAGATCAAGAACTACGGTAGGTGCGTAATTTCCATATCTTCCTGGACATAAAGTCTCCACCACTCATTCACACTAATGGGAGAGTACCGAGCTATTAATCCCCCGAGAGGGTGGCAGGAGGACCAAGAGCTCACAAATTTAGGACAGAAGTCCATTAAGGATAGTCCTGCCAAACAAAAGATTTCATCTGGCATGGACATCCAGGACATAGTGCTTGACGAAAGTATGCACTGAGCTCTAGATAGCCGCATTGCGAATGTCCGCAATGGGCATGTTGTGGATTTCCGCCAGGGATGCTGCAACTGCTCTAGTAGAGTGAGCATACACTCTGCCCTTCAGTTTGACCTGCGCCATGGAAAAACAGTGGTGAAGGCATGCCACCACCCATGCTGAGATGCATGTGATGGCGACAGGCTGACTCAACCGGGTCTCGCTGAAGGAAACAAACAGTTGTTGAACTTTGCGAATCTCCTTTGTTCTAGCTAAATAGAAACGCAAAGCTCTTTTAACATCTAAAGAATGAAGGGTATATTCCCCTTCATTCTGGAAGTCAGCAAAGTAAGTAGCTAGGACCAAAGGTTGGTTTAACTGGAACTCTGAGACAACCTTAGGGAGAAACTTACGGTGGGTTCTAAGAACTATTTTATCTGTGTGAAGTACAGTGTACGGAGGGTCTGTGACCAGAGTATGTATTTCAGAAACTCTGCGGGCCGAGGTGTTGGCCACCAGGAAGGCCAATTTCCAAGTGAGGAATTTCAATTCGCAGGTAGCTAGTGGGTCAAAGGGCTTTCTAGTGAGCATGTCTAGCACAAGAATAATATCCCAGGCTGCAACTGGACATCTGACAGGAGGTCTGGTATGCAGAATACCTTTAAGAAGCCTCTTAACTACCAGTAACTGAGCCAAAGACAAGGAAAGTATTGGCTCATGATAAGCTGAATGGCACAAAGGTGAACTTTGATTGTAGAGTATTGAAGACCCGAATTTGAGAGGTCTAAGAGGTACTCTAAAACTTTGTTGGGTGGGCAGGACAAATGATTTAAAGAGGATGCTGCACACCAGAGGGAAAAACACTTCCATGTTGCAGTGTAAGTTTTTCTGGTGGCTGGCTTGCGCGCAGCCAAAAGAACATCAGAAGCTCTCTGAGAGACATTGAACCTATCCACCTCTATCTCTTCAAGAGCCAAGCGTGAAGGTGAAGCAACCTCAGATTGGGATGGACAACAGGACCCTAGGTCAGAAGGTTCAACTGAAGGGGAAGCACCTTCGGAGTGGTTTCTGACATACTGCTGAGTAACGGAAACCATATCTGTCGAGGTCAGAAGGGAGCAATGAGAATCATTTTGTCCCCCTGAGACTTGAATTTGAGAAGTACCCTCTGAATTAGAGGAAGAGGAGGAAAGGCGTATAGAAAGTGTTTTGTCCACTGCAGCCTGAACGCATCCCGACAGAAAATGCCAGACCCTGGATTCCCGGAGCAGAAGAGAGGCAGTTTTGTGTTGAGTGGGGATGCAAAAAGGTCCAGGTCTGGAGTTCCCCACTTTGCGAATAGTGACTGAACTACAGTTGAGTCGAGAGACCACTCATCAGTGTCTGTCTCCAATCTGCTGAGACGGTCTGCCAGTTCGTTCTGCACTCCTGGCAGGTAGACTGCCTGTATAAGAGCCTTGTTCTCTAGGAACCACTCCCACACTCTCACTGCTTCCTTACATAAGGGGTAACAGCGTGTACCACCCTGCTTGTTGATGTAATACATCACTGCCTTGTTGTCCATTTGAAGGAGAATGCTCTTGTGACAAAGAATGTTCTTCAAAGCCCGGACTGCATAGAGGACGGCTCTGATTTCCAGGACATTTATGTGAAGCTGGGATTCGACCTGAGTCCACGTACCTTGGGTGTGGAGATCCTGACAGTGAGCTCCCCACCCCATCAGGGATGTGTCCATGATAATGGAAATCTGATGATCCAGAGGAGCAAAGGGGTATCCTTCTAGAAGATTGTCCTCTTGCGAACACCAGGTGAGTGACCTCTTGAGAGGTTCTGCCACCTTGATGAGAAAGGACTGAGGGTGAGTGGTCGGGGACCACTGAGTACTTAGCATCCATTGAGAGGTTCTCATGCGGAGATGTGTTAGTGGCACTATGAACACTGAGGATGCCATGAGACCCAACATCCGTTGCATCGAGACAGCTCGAACTGAGCTGTTTTCTCTGATGTATCAGGCTATCTGTAGGATATCGCTCCTTCTGTCCTCCAGAAGAAAAGCTTTCGCACAGGAGGTGTCCAGAAGAGTTCCCATAAAGAGGAGCTTCTGGGAGGGCTGTAAATGGAAATTTACGTACTTACCGTAATTATTGGTCCTCTTGGACAGTCTCCATCACTCATTCACACTAGTGGGATACCGCCGGAGGTGCTAGGACCAAGCGGGAGCCTAAAATTTTCAGAAGGGTCAGCGCCGAGATAGGACTATGCATGCACGGCACCGCAAGACTAGGTTGCGCCTGTTTAGGCTATCTCGGCGTCGACCCTCCAACCGCCTCAGTACCTTTTTGATCGAGGAGGTGCAACGTAACTAATGAGAATAACTCATCCTGAGTTTCTGGACCTGAGAGGGCCCAGATGGCCTTTGCAAGAAAGGTCAAAGAACAATGTCTTCACAGTCTGAACCATTGGACCATGAAGACCAGGAAAGAAAATGAGTGAACCCAGGGGATGGTGGGTGGGCGTGTGAATGAGTGATGGAGACTGTCCAAGAATATCAATAATTACGGTAAGTACGTAATTTCCATATCTTCCTGGACTAAGTCTCCATCACTCATTCACAGTAGTGGGAGAGTACCGAGCTTAAACCAACAACCCTGAGTAGGGTGGAAGGAGATAGGGTTCACTCAGAAAGGACAGCCAAGGACTGTCCTGCTAATAAAAAGAGCTGTCTTGTAAAGAGCATCTAGAACATAGTGCTTACAAGATAAGCGCTCGAGTTGTAACTCACCACTTTGCAGATGACTGCAATAGGCATAAAATGAAAGTCTGCCAGGAAGCCGCAACCATTGTAGGAGAGCGGTAAGAACCTGGCCTCACAATTTGGTCTAGGACCAAAATTAATAGTGTCAAAAACATGCACTAATGTAACATTAAGGGACTTCAGGTACTGAAAGAGTTGGAGGTAAAGTCTACTGGTTCAGGTTAGACTGGAAAGTGCAGATGGAAACCCCCACTATCAAGTATGGCTGCCTTGTGAACAACAGGTCCAAGAGCACTTGAACCCCTTACTTGGTGAGCAAGGGGGTCCTGGAGGGGTTAGCCCATCAAGGAGAATGGTCTCCACTTAGTCACTGGGACCTTTCTGATGAAAGGCAAAGCACGACTTAGAAGCCTCTTGTGGTGGTCTAGTAGAACCAGATCCTACCCACTGCATTTTCCAAAAGGAATCATTCTGCCCCTGTGTGTACAACTGTAGTAACAGTCTCTGAACTCAGGAAAGAAAGAAAAAATATACAGAAGGACATGTCCACTGCAGAAAAAAGCATTCCGACAGAAAAAAAACAGGGTCTGGATTTCTAAGGCAAATAGAGCCAAGTTAGGGCTAACTCATTCGTTGAAAGTGACTAAAAGCGGCAGTGACTCAGTGCGGTGAGGCACTACTCACTCTGGCCTCCCTGAAGGGAGCAGGAAAGGATTATAATTTGTTTGCTGAAAAACAAACATCACAACTCCATCACACACCTGGAGAAGATAGCTTCGTGAGCAACTGGCATGGAAGAAGTGCGCAGAAACCGAAGGTGTGAATATCTGAGAAGCTACCTCCGAAAAAAGACGTACTTGACTTTCGGTCAAGAAGGAGTATATTGCCTGTTAAGTTAAAGCAAGCAAGGAAGTAGGAACCTGAGTTCCGACTCGGTGGAGAGTCGCTTCTTTTGCTACAAGGCTCTGCTCAAGAGAAGAAAGTCTGATAACAGAAAGGGGAATTAACAGACTGGGCAGTTGCCTAGGTTTAGGAAATATCTCTGAATGAGAGAAATCTCTCTTGGAGAAAGATATGACCCATACTGCCACTGGATCGGACTCCCCCTAGGGGAAGAAGAAGTCAGGTACTCTTTACCATACTCTGGAAACGAACGCCTCAGGGGCTGAGGCGGAACCTGACCAGATCCAAAACAGGGAGGCATCTGATAATTTTGGCTAGGCCCTGTGCTATGATAACATTTTTTTTTTTTTTTTTAGTCCGAGCCTAACAAGGCTTTTAGGCTGCTATTTCGCAAGGATTGTCTTGATACAAAATGATGAAGATGTTCTCCATTTGAGTGCAGAAGGAGCCTGAGTGTCCTTACTGAAATCATGACCAGACTAATAATCACAGCTGGAGAGATGTTAACCACCTGTGCCAAAGAAGCCGCCAAAGTGGTAATATCACAAGGGGGCTATATACCTCTATCAAAGGAGCGGAAGAGCTTGAGTGGCTCCCGACCAGTAAATTAGAATATTCCACAGAGTATAATTGTCTTGACGACTGAAAAAGTCTAGATACAAAAGTGTATGGTCCATGGATGTAGTCTGAAAAACTATAGTGGACCCCATTACTGAGGAACTACTGAAAAGATCTTCCATCACGGACTCTGATGATAGAGAGGACGTGCTCTTCAGTAAATAAAATTAGTCATCCGCTATATTACTGACCAGAAGGACAGGGAAAGACCCATCTAGATGCACATCTACCCCAGAAGGACCTCTAAGGGAGGTCTAGGTCAGAGCCACTAGAGACTCCGCCACCAAGAAGGATGTCGAGGAGCTTGATACCATGTAGGGAGCCAAGAAAGTGCTGAGCGGAAAGAGATTCCGCAGGCAGAACAGTACAGCAGAGTTCCATCAGCAGAAAACCGCTGGAAGACACAGGATCCCACATGGACCGCCACTCGCTAAGATGCGCGGAAAAAGAATCCGCAGAACAGGACTTCATTCTGCGGAAAACATCCTGCCTCAAGTTCTGTGCAGAAGAAGTCTGAAAAGGAAAAATGTGTCACTAATTCTGCCAGACAGCACCCACTAGCACCACTGCGGCACCAGCATCACTCGTGGCACAGGAGGGCACCAAGCAGTACCTATGCCAACCTGGGCGATACCCGAGGGCACCCGCGGTGGTAATTGCTGGCACCCCCGGCACCCATGCAGTAATGACACCAGAGGGCACCCCCGACACCCATGGTACTATGGTACCCATGGCAAGACTGGCACCTGTGGCACCCGTGGTGCCACCAGCAGCACCCATGGGTGTCCCCGCACCACCCATAGCATCCACGGCACCTGTGACACCCATGGCACCTGTGGGTGCCACCCGCAGCACCCATGGCATCTGCAGGTGCCACTCACGGCGCCACCCGCAGGTGCTTGACACCACCCGCGGGTGCTTAGCGCCGCCTGCGGATGCTTGGCACCACCTAGACACCCGCGGCACTACTGGCAGTACCAACGACAGCAACAACAGCACTCATGGCGCCGCACAGAGCAATGGCGCTGACCCACGGTGCCGACAACCCATGGTGCCGACTAAGGCACAGCCCCGACCAAGGCACCGAGCCACGGCTCCGAGGCATGGCACCGACCAAAGCACTGAAGGAAAATGCCAATGGAAAACCTGAGAAGAAGGGGAGAAGGAAAAAGGTGGTGCCCATGCCGGCCTCTGCATGGAAAAGGGAGAGGGGGGTAGGCACGAGGGGTCGACATGATGGCGAAGGCACCAAGAGGGCACCTTGCCCATTATGATCCAAACGACCTGGCTCTGGTCTAACGGCTCCGAGGCCCCCGAAATCAGGAACAGAGCCAGGAAAACTGGAAAAGTCGAACCCCCTGCTCCACAGGAGCGGCCCAGAGGTGAAACTGCCCACCGGAGCTCCAACGAGGACAGAGATGGCGTTCGGAGTCAAGAATGCAGCCATCAGGAGCGGGGCCAAGGGGGACCCACCAATGTCGGTTCAGGCCCATCGCCCCTCCCGACGAACAATCCTCATGCAGATGTACCAACAGGCAACCTCAAGCGGCACCGATTCTTCTTCTCCCAACGAGGAAGAAGAGCTCGAGGTTAAGCGGAGCCAGACCCCCGGAACCACTAGATTTGTGCTTTGGTGGACTGTCCTCCCCCAAGCACAGGACTGTCCATAGTCGGACCCCCCGTTAATTGAGGGGCGGAACGGACACAGCCCCTCTGCCATAAAAACTTTCAAACGAAGTCTTCCTACTGTCACCGCTACCGTCTAAGGACGACTCCGTTGATGGCAGGAAATAATTTATTTTTCTTCTTCTTCATAATCTTCTTTTCTTGTTCATAAAATAAGAAATTACTACTTAAAATATTAAATTAAACGCTAATAGCTGCTGTTGTATAGACGAAAACTTAGACTCTGGCAGACAAGCGATGTCGACATCCTAGCGCACTCGACTTCGGGAGAAAAGGAACTGATTCGGTTGGAGGGTCGACGCCAAGATAGCCTAAACAAGCACGAATTAGTCTCGCGGTGACGCGGATGCGCGGGTCCTGTCTCAGCGCCCGACCCTTCTGAAAATTTTAGTTTCGCTATCCTAGCGCCTCCGGCGCTATTCCACTAGTGTGAATGAGTGATGGAGACTTAGTCCAGGAAGATCTGCGATTTCTTGAGATTTAGCAGGACTCCCATGGATGTGAGAAAGTCCGAAGCCATGGCTATGGCATCGAGAGTCTGGATGGACTTGCTAAAAGCCAGTCATCTAGACAAGGGGACACTTGAATTGTGATTTTTCTGAGATGCGCTGCGAGAATTGTACAACACTTCGTAAAAACTCGCGGCGCCGATGATAACCCAAAAGGCAGGACTCTGAACTGATAATGTTGGCCCAAAACCACAACTCTTAGGTATTTGCGATGTTTTGGGTGAATAGGAATATGCTGGTAAGCATCCTGCACGTCCAGGAAAGCTAGTCAGTCATGTTGATGAAGCAAGGGTAACAGGGTGCCTAGAGATATCATTTTGAACTTTTCCTTGGGAAGAAATTTGTCAAATTTTCTGAGGATAGCGCCGAAAAGCCGCTCGGCGCCAATGATCCCAAAGGCGCCAAAGCAGCGCCGAGTAGCTCACCAACACCGAAGGCGCCGAAACCATCCCAGGGCTCTGAAAACTAGGATTTGAGGAGAAAGTAGGAAGAAGACCAGGAGATAGAGGCATTGATGTTGCCCCCTGCACCGCAGCCAAGTGAGGGGGGAAAACACCTGAGCACGGGGTCAACGGTACCGAAGAAGGCGCCACGCGACTAGGGAGGTCAAACCGCCCTACCCAATCCCCTGAAAGGCCCGAGGGTCCTGGAGTGACCGGGCTAGGTAGCTGGACCAACCTCTGAGCCCATTGCTCCATAAGAGCGGCTCACTGATGAAACTGCTCATCTGAAGCCCTACAAGAAGCTGGGGAAGGGCTCCAATGTTGAAGAGGTCGGTGACCGGAAACAGATACTGGCGACTCTGGAGGAGGAGACCGGCATCTGACCCCAACGACCGACTGTCGACACGCAGACATACCAGAAGGCGACCTCGAGTGATGCCTTCTCTTTTTTGACCTGTGAGCCGAAGAAAGAGCTCGGTGCTGAACAGTGCAGAGAATGCGACTGTTTCCTTTTATGCTTCCGGGGGGAAAGACCATCCCCTTGGGCACTGGACCGCCCGTTGTCAGACCCCCCCCCCCTCCAGAGAGGGCGGCGGACCGGACCCAGCCCAGCTGACTGAACAGCATTCATACGAAGTCTCCCTACTGTCACATGACCCGCTCATGGTCGACTCCATCAATTTAGGCAGAGACTTCTATCTTTAATAAGAATAATACAGTAAGCGGCACTTATTCAAGATATACTACAAACAAAAAATTGAAAACTATTGCTGCTAGTTTGACGTTTAACTCCCGGCAGGCGAGCGACATCGTCACTGAAGCGCACTCGACGGTGGGAAAAAAAGAACTGAGGCGGTTGGAGGGTCGACGCTGAGATAGTCACTGCTGCATGAGTCCTGGCTCACGGCTCCATCTCAGGCGTCGGCCCTCCTGCAGAAAAGTTTGCTCCGGCTGGGTCCTAGTGCCTCCGACATAGATCCCATCAGTGTGAATGAGTGGTGGAGTCTTTATGTCCAGGAAGGTCAACAATTAAAAATTCAATGAATAAATTTTAAAAAGTATGGCGAGTACCTAATTTCCATACCTTCCAGGAATCAGTCTTCCACACTGATTCACACTAGTGGGTCAGAGTACCATGCTCAGGCAAAATCCCTCAAATGTGGGAGGTAGGAGTCCAGGGTTCACTTAGGACAGACGTCCAATCAGGACAGTCCTGCCAAAGGTGGCATAATGCCTGGCATGAATATCCAGGGCATAGTGTTTAACAACAGTGCACACTGCTCCAGGTTGCAGCTCAGCAATATCACTGACAAGCACAGAGCGAATCTCTACTAGGGACATGGCAACTGCTCTAGTGGAGTGGGCACATACCTGACCTTCCAGATTCACCTGTGCCATGGTATAGCAGTGGCGTAGACATCTCACAATCCAAGCAGAAATGCACTTGATTGTAACAGGCTGCCTCTTTTGACTGGAATCAAAGTAGACAAACAGCTGTTTGGATTGCCTGAAGTCCTTAGTTCTGTCCAGGCAAAAAGTACGGACCCTCTTAACATCCAAAGAATGGAGAATGTGTTCTCCTTAATTCAGGAAGCTGGAAAAGTAGGTAGGCAGCACAAGTGGCTGATTCAGATGGAACTCCAATACCACTTTAGCTAGGAACTTAGGATGTGTGCTGTGAACTACCCTGACCATGTGAAAAACAGTATACAAAAGATCTGTGACCAAGGCAGAGATTTCAGACACTCTTCACACAGACATGATGGCCACTAGGAAAGCCGCATTCCAAGTTAAAAACTTCAGCTCACAAGTCAAAGGGGGCTCAAATGCTTGTAGGTGAGCAATCCAGCAGTAGGTTGATATTCCAGGCAGCAACCAGCTTCCTGATGGGAGGCTTTGAATGTAAAATGGCCTCAAAGAAGCTCTTGAAGAGTGAAGGCTGTGCCTGGTAGAGGGTACTGAAGGGCTCATGGTATGCAGAAATAGTACAAAAATGGACCTTAACTGGAATGCTGTAGGCCAGCATTAGAAAGGTCCAGCAAGTACTCCAGAACCTTGCCAGGTGGCTACCCAAAGAAGTCCATGCAGGTTTTGGAGCACCAGATGGAAAACCTCTTCCATTTGTCTGTGTAAGTCTTTCTAGTGGAAGGTTTATGGGCAGCAAAAAGTAAAAAGCCTCTGCGATACCTTGTGCCAGTTCACTTCCATCTCTTAAGAAGCCAGGCCTGAAGGTAAAGTGAGAGCAGGTTGGGATGTACATGCTGACCCTGAATTAATAAGTCTGTCCTGAGTGGAAGAATCCTTGGTTTGCTGACTGATAGTCTGTTCAACAGAGGAAAGCACATCGGCTAAGGCCAGCAGGGGGCAATCAGTATCATCTTGCCCCAGTGCACCTCCAGTTTGACCAATACCCTCTCTGCACTAGGGGGACTGGAGGGAATGCATCTAAAAGATGATTTTGCCATTGTAATCTGAATGCATTCTGACAGAAAATGCCATGTCCTGGATTTCTGAAGCAGAATTGAGGCTCTTTGGTACTGAATGGGGACACAGAGGTCCACATCTGGGGTGCCCTATTCTTCAAACAACAATATCATGACATCTGGAAAGTACAGTTATGTAAGAACTTAGCATAACAGTAGATCTTCGAGAGGAGCTCCTGCAGCAGGCTATAACAGTTAGGACTATGCCGCAGGCACTAGGACCCTCCAGTGAAAACTTCAGCCAGCAGTACACAGCAGGGACCGCCCCCGACACCGGCCCCGCCCCGACGTCGGTCCGGGTACAAAAGGGGGCAGACCCAGCTCCACCTCAGTTCTCCTGCCAAGGCCCGCAACAAGGCCTGACAAGAGAAGGAGGTGAAGAGACTGTAGAAAATGAAAATGGAGATGGAAATGAAGATGGATCTGCACACCTCGAGGAGGAAGGCGGGTGGGAAGGAACGCCTGCTACAAGAGCTCCTCTTGAAGATCTACTATTACGGTAAGTTCTTACGTAACTGTACTATCTTACTACGAGTGGGAGCTCTTGCAGCAGGCGATAACAGTTAGGACTGAATACCAAGCAGTCCCACGCCAAAGAGGTAGACGACCCTGGGAGGTAGAATATACTGACTCCAGAGGCCTCAGGACAGAAGCTCTTGCAAACCAGCTAGGTCGAAGCCAGCTCGGCGTCTGGAGATGATATCTAAGCTGTAATGCTTGACAAAGGTATGCACTGAGTTCCAGGTGGCGGCCGCACATATGTCCCTTATAGAGACATTTTTCAGGGCGGCGAATGAAGCAGACACTCCTCTGGTGGATGGACCCCTGACCGGGCCTGGTAGAAGCTTATTGCGTTTCTCATAGCAGAAGGAGATGCAGTGAACTATCCACGTCAAGATAGTCTGCTTAGTAACAGGTCTACCCAAGCATTGTGGCTCAAAGGCCACAAAAAGTTGCTGTGATTTACGGTGTGTAGCCGTCCTCTTTAGGTAATACCTCAAAGTCCTGTGGACATCCAGTGTGTGAAGGAGAGCTTCCCCTCTATTAGAAAGGGAAGGAAAATAAACAGGAAGGTCAACCGACTGGTTGAGGGTCAACTCTGAGACCACTTTCAGAAGAAACTTAGGATTTCTTCTGAGGGATACCCTTTCCCTGTGGAAAACTAAATACAGCTCTTTACATATCAGAGCCTGAAGCTCAGAAACCCTTCGAGCTGAGGTAACCACAACTAAAAAACAAACCTTATAAGAAAGGTAACGCAGCTCACAATCTGCTGCTGGTTCAAAATGAGGAAGGGTGAGTTTCTCCAACACAAAAAGGAGGTCCCAGTGTGGGATAGGGTCTCAAATGGGAGGTCTCATATGCAGAATTCCTCTAAGGAAGGTGTGGTCGACATCCAATTGAGCCAACGCCTTATCTCCCAAAAGGGCATGACAGGCAGAGATAGCCCACATATGCACCTTGATAGAGGAGTAACTCAGGCCCGTTTGATACAAGGAGAGGAGATACTGCAACACTGAGTTCACTGGGCAATTGACGGGGTCCAAATGTTGTGACAAGGCCCATAGACAAAAACGCTTCCACTTCATAGCGTAAGCGGAGCGGGTGGAGGGCTTTCTAGCCGAAACTAGGACTGCCGCCACTTCCGGGGAGACCCCGTATCTGTTTTGAGCTACGTCTGAAGGAGTCAGGCATGTAGGTGCAAGGATCAAAGGTCCGGATGGACCACCAAACCCTGATTCTGGGACAGTAACTGCGAGCATATGGGTAGCGGAACTGGAGGCTCCGTGGATAACTGCTGCAGGAGTGGGAACCAAATCTGCCGAGGCCATCTGGGGGTTACGAGAATCATGCGGGCCCCTTCTGCCTGCAACTTTAGTAGGATTCTCTGAATGAGAGGGAAGGGCAGGAAGGCATAGAGAAACCTCCCTGCCCAGCAGAGGGATAACAAGTCTGGCCAGAAAGCTCCAGGCGCGTGCTCTCGTGAGTAAAACACTGGCAGTTTGGCGTTACGTGGTGATGCAAAAAGGTCCAGCTCTGGAAGACCCCATCTGTGAAAGAGCTGGTTTGCTATGGACTGTAGCAGCTCCTACTCACGCGCTCTGGACCGCGACCTGCTTAGGCTGTCGGCCAGATCGTTGAGGATGCCTGGAACATGCACTGCGGACAGCAGAATGCCTCACTCCAGCGCCCAGTACCAGACTCTCATCATCTCCCTGCAAAGGGGGTATGAGTGAGTACCCCCTTGCTTGTTGATGTAAAAGACGGCCGCCATGTTGTCCATTTGAACCAGAAGAGAGGCCAGTACCAGGTCCTCCTGAAAGGCCTGTAAGGCATAGAGAACCGCTCGCATCTCCAGTACACTGATATGGAGGGACCGCTCCTTGGGTGACCAAACCCTTTGTGTTCGATGAGCACCCAGGTGTGCCCCCCATCCCAAGTCCGATGCATCTGTTGTCAGAGTCTGACCTGGTGTCCCCCTGGACGGAAGCTGACCCCATTCTTCAAGTTCCTGGGGTCCAACCACCAAAGCAAAGTTCTCCTGACTGGCCCCGGGATCTTGACCGTGGAGTCCAGATCATCGCAGCCTTGGTCTCACTGTACCCTGAGCATCCACTGCGGGACCCTCATGTCAAGGCGAGCCAAGGGAGTGACAGGAATGGTCGCCGCCATGTGCCCCAGTAACCTGAGGAAGTTCCGAGCTGGAACTTGAGGAGTTATTGAAATCTGTTCTGCAATCTCCCACAGGCGATCTCCCCTGTCCTGGGGAAGGAAAGCCATGCCTTGGATGGAATCCAAGACCGCTCCAATGAAGACGAGCTTCTGACTGGGCTCTGGGGATGATTTTCGTAGGTTCAAGGTGATTCCCAGCCTTTGGAATAGAGTATAGGTGTCTCCGAGGGCGTGAAGTAGGGCTGTCCGCGACGGGCTGTAAGCAGCCAATCGTCGACGTAGGGGAACAGGTAGTGTCCCAAGCCCCTTAGAGCCCCAGCCACCACTGCCAAGCATTTGGTGAAGATTCGCAGAGCGTAAGAGAGGCTGAACGGAAGCACTCGAAATTGATAGTGCTCCCCTTGGAAGCAGAACCTCAGAAACTTCCGTTGGGGAGGGAAGACCCCGATGTGAATGTATTCATCTTGCATGTCCAGGAAACAGAGCCAGTCTCCTTGGTGCAGCAGAGGAAGAAGACCTTGGAGTGCCACCATCCTGAACCTTTTGTACTCGATAAAGAGATTTAGAGGACTGAGGTCCAGAATGGGATAAAGGTCCCGTGTCTTTTTTGGAACCAGGAAGAAATGGGAATAAAACCCTTTTCTTCGCTGATGCAAGGGGATTAACTCTATTGCCCTTTTTTGCAAGAGGGTCTGAATCCCTCCTTCTATTAGTGGGATGTGAGAAGGAGGGTAACGGGAGACTTTGGTGGAGTATTCGGGGGAAACTCCATGATCTCCAGAGTGTGTCACCTCCTGATAATGTCTAAGACCCATTAGTCTGCAGCAGTTGACTTCCACCCTTCGAGGCGAAGGAAGAAGCAGCTCCCGACCGGCTCCCCTGGGTCTTCCTGGGGAAGGGTGGGGGGGTGGAAGGGAGTCATTGGGCCGAGCTGGGTGTGGGCAGAGAGACCTGGGAGGACTACGGCCTACGGGTAGGAGCTCCACCAGACTGTTGGTTACTGGACCTCCAACGAAAGCTGCCTCTCTCCCATGCTGGTTTCCACGCGCATGACTTTGGCTACCTGAGGACTTACGAAATGGACGTTTTCGTTGTCTACACTGTTCGCCACGGTACATCAGGCGGACTGACCAGATAGACTTACCCAACTCTTGGAGACGAGAAATCAAGGCTTCTGTCTCCTGCCCAAAGAGCACGGTACCCTGGAAGGGTAAATCCCTGATACCGGCCTGCAGATCCTGGTGAAAGCCAGAGGCACACCCTGGAGATGGCTGCTCTGGCAGCTGTATCTGCAGTATCATACGAGGCTCTCAAAACATGCGAGCCTATCTCTGAGCCTGATTTCAGAATGTCCAGGAGCTCTTTCTTCTGGTCAGAGTCTGGGAGGACCTTCAACAGCTCTTGTCCCCTTTCCCATAGCGCATTCTGGTACTGGACCACATGCATTAAGAAGTTGAGGAAACGTATGGAACAGGTGGAGGCAGAACAGACCTTCTTGCCCACCTGATCCAAATATTGAGACTCTGGGTCGGGAGGCTGTGAGCTGAGGTGTTTTGGCTGTCTGGACTTATCATGGGCAGCCATGATTACCGAAGAGTCCACCTGAGGGTGTTCAGCAAGGAAAGCTTCTGCCCTCGGGGCCTTGTACAGCCAATCCAACTTTTTTGGGACAGCTGGGACTGAAGCTGGATGTTTCCAGGTAGTTCGGGTGAGGTCCTGGAAAGTATCCACCAAAGGAGGGACCACCAAAGGTTTAGGCTCCTTTTGCCTCAGGTATTTCGCAAGTCTCCGGCGTTCCGGGTCCAGGTCCTCCGTCTCCCACTCGTTGGAGGCCTGGATATGCCTCATCACGTCCATAAAGGTAGGATCGTCTGAAGGAGAGCGAGGCTGGTCCTTCTCTCCCAGAGAGCGCTGCAAACTGAGAGAGGAAGTCGAGGAAGATGAGGATGAGAGAGATTGACTATAGGATTTCGAACAGTCTGACCTCGCCCTATGACCAGACTCCCGCTATCGCTGGTAGCTGGGGGATCGACGTCGGTCCAAAGACCGACTCCGGTCCATGGACCAGCGACGGAGCAAAGACTGACGTTGGTCAGAGGACCGACTTTGGGAGCGTTCTCGCCTAGAGGACCGAAAAAGGCTATTAGAACGTGACCTGGACCGACGACGGTCACCAGAGTCCCTGGAGCGTCGTCAGTGGTCCCCGGACCGGGTGCAGGAACGAGCCCTAGAGGGAGGTGTAGGCTGGCACTCTGGAGACTTCAGCGGAGAAGGCTCACCTCCCGGCTGTGGTTTACCTGCTGGATCCGAAACAGGTGTCTGGTCTGGCGACGGGGGTTGGGGGGGGGGTCCGCTTATGGACCTGCCCCCACCAAAAGGAAAACACTCCTGTAACTCATCCTTTGGGAAAATATCTGCTGCCCAGCCCGGAGGAGAAGTATCCGGGACGTCGGCCTGTGAAGGAGAGCCCTCCTGGGGGCCCAGGGGGGGAGGAGGACTTGGGCTCTTCCATAGCTGATCCCTCGCCCTTCACCCCTTCAACCGGAGTTGGTGTTGGTACCGACGACGGGGTGCCGCCGGAGAGTCCTTGGGCTCTGGAGGCATGCCTTTAGCAGGCAGAAGGAGGTGGGGCATGCACTTTCAAGGGCTTTGTGGTGACCCTTAGCGGGGTCACCTTAGGCTTAGCTAGCTTCTCACCCGAAGGGCCGGCCTTGGCCTGAGTAGATCTGGGGCGCTCTCCTGATCCCGAGTGACGGGCCTTCTTTGGAGAGGGCCACGAGTGAGAGTGGGACCGCAACCGTGACCGATGCCGGGACCGACTACGGTCTTTGCTGTGCCATTTCTTCTCCTTGCGTTTCCCGTCGGAGGAGTGCAGATCCATCTTCTGCTCCCAGAGAAAGGCTTTCAGGGCCTTAAGGCAGAGGAGGTGGGTCCTGCTAGTGAAGACCTGGCAAACGGAGCAGTTCGCGGGGTCGTGTTCTGGTCCTAGGCAGAAGACACAGCAGCAATGGCCATCCTTGGCCGGGATCTGCCTCCCACACTCGCACTTGTTGAGATGTTCCTGCGAGGCCGACGCCCGAGAAGACATCCGTCGGGACTGCACAAAAACCATCGAACAATGGCCTGACGTCGGTAACTTGCGAAAAACTGTCGAAAAAATGGTTGAAAGAGTCGTCGGACAGCGGTCTGACGTCGCTGAAGTACGAAAAAAACATCGAAAAAACAGTTAAAAAGCGGGTTGACTGAAGATTCTTCCTGAACTGGCAAGCTGAAGCTGTTCTTCTCTTGTTCACATGCAGGACGCGGCGGGAAAAGAACTGAGGTGGAGCTGGGTCCGCCCCCTTTTGTACCCGGACTGACGTCGGGGCAGGGCCGGCGTCGGAAGCGGTCCCTGCTGTGTACTGCTGGCTGAAGTTTTCACCGGAGGGTCCTAGTGCCTGCGACATAGCCCCAACTGTTATATCCTGCTCCAAGAGCTCCCACTCGAAGTAAGATCTAATGACTGTTCATGAAGATCGGCCTCTGTTTGGCAGAGCTTATCAGACAGAGTGTTCCAGACTCCTGGCAGATAAATGGCTTGAAGCAGGATATACAGGATACTCACCTGTAACAGGAGTTCAAGGAATGGAATATGTTGTTCATCCACACCGTCTGGCAGGTTCCTTGCCACTTTAAATCTTGCCGGAAGGACTTCAAGCTGGCTCCTCCCACCCACCCGAGTGGTAAAACTCTCGGCACCACCCCATGACACCAGATCTAGCCCGCTGGAAGCCAGGTTGTGCGCTCGGCCGGAGGTCGAGGTCATAGGATGAACAACACATACCATTTCGGAGAACTCCTGTTACAGGTGAGTAACCTGTATTTAGGGACATGGATATGTTGTTCAACCACACTGTCTGGCAGACTCTAGCAGTTCTCCGGGAGGAGGGAGGCAAGCACACCCCCTACTTAGGGAATAAAGACTGGAGAACCGAGGCCCCAAAACCAGCATCCCAGCGTGACTCAAGGTCGATGTGGTAGTGGGTGATGAAGGTGTGTGCTGACTTCCAGGTAGCAGCCCTGCAGATTTCCTGGATAGGGACATCCCTGGAAGCAGCCACCGATGCAGCGGTATGGCGAGTAGAATGAGCTCTTATCCCTCTGGGAGGCTCCATGCCCGCCAACCTATAGTAGAGATCTATGCAGGAGGTGACCCACCTGCCTATCGTCCACTTGGCTGCAGATCTGCCAGGTGCGGCTTCAGCGTAGGTGACAGACAACTGGCGAACCTCTCCCCGAACTTCAGCCATCCGCACCTTATAATAAGCGAGCGCTCTTCTAGGGTCCAAAGTATGGAGCCTATATTCGGCCTCCGAGGTGTGATTGGGGTAGAACACCGGCAGAGTCAACACCTGGTTAAGGTGAAACTCCGACACCACCTTCGGAAGGAACTCCGGGTGGGGGCGCAGGACAACCTTGTCCCTGTGGAAGACCAGATAAGGAGACTCGATGGAAAGTGCCTGGAGCTCTCCCATCCTTCTGGCTGACGTGATAGCCACCAAGAAGGCGGTCTTCCATGACAGGTGAGAGATGTCACACCTGTGCATTGGTTCGAATGGCTTGCCCATGAGCTTAGCCAATACCAGCAGTAGATCCCACGGAGGTGGAGGTTCTCGCACCGGAGGGGATATGTGATCAAGGCCTGTGAAAAAGCACCCGAACACCTTCTCCTGCGCCACTGACTGCTTCCCGGCCCGCACCCGGTAAGCAGAGATGGCTGCCAGGTGCACCTTAAGGGTCGTCGACTGAAGCCCTTGCTGAGAAAGGGACCACAGGTAGTCCAGAATGCTTGCCAACGAACAGGAGGAAGGGCCCAGGCCCTTGCCCTGACACCAAATGGAGAATCTCTTCCATTTGAAGGCGTAGCATTTTCTGGTCAACTCCTTACGGGATGCCTCAACGACGTTGAGGACCTCGTCGGAAAGACCCAAGGCCTAGAACTCTAGCCACTCAGGAACCAGGCCGTCAGGTGCAGGGATTGAAGGTCCGGATGGAATACCTTCTCCTGACTGACTGAGATCAGGTCCGGGTGGGCTAGAAGCCGCCTTGGGAGCCTGGAGCTGAGACTTAGGAGATCTGGATACCAGAACTGGCCAGTCTGGGGCTACCAGAATCACCTGCGCCTTGTCCCTTTCCTCGCCTTGAGAAGCACCTTGTGGATCAAGGGAAATGGGGGAAAGGCGTAGAGGAGGCCCGGGGTCCAAGGCCTCGAGAAGGCATCCCCCTGCAGCGAGCCCTGCTGAGGGGGGCGGGCACGAAACAGTCTCAGCTTCGCATTCTCCCTGGAGGCAAACAGGTCCACCTGAGGTGTGCCCAAGTGGGAGAAGAGATTTTGTACTACCTCCGGCAGGAGAGACCACTCGTGAGACGCAGCCCCTATCCGGCTTAGGGCATTGGCCAGGGTGTTGGAGGCTCCTGCCACATGAATGGCGAGGAGATCCACCTCCAGGCTGCGCACGAGTGACCAAATGTGCAGAGCTTCCCTGCACAGAGGCATGGAGTGCGTCCCGCCCTGGCGGTTTAGGTAGTACATGGTCGTGGTATTGTTCGTCTGGACCTGAACCACTTGACCCGGTAGAAACGGAGCGAAGGCGGTGAGGGCTAGACGAACCGCTCGAAGCTCCAGCAAATTGATATGGCATCGGGACTCCCGAGGGGACCAGAGGCCGTGCGCTCTGTGCTCCCCCAGATGGGCACCCCAACCCATCAGAGAGGCATCGGTCGATAGAGAGACCGTCGGCTCGGGGCGGACAAACGGGATGCCCTCCTGCAGATGTGCTGGAATGGTCCACCACTGGAGAGTGTTCTACATCCCCTGGGTCACTGTCACTAGCTGATCCAGTGGATCGAAGTGCTGTGACCATTGGCTGGCCAGTCCCCATTGAAGGGGACGCATGTACCAGCGGGCCCAATGGACCACGCTGGTGCAGGCTGCCATGAGGCTCAGGAGGCGCAGGAAGTCCCGGGCAGGGTGCAATTGCCCAACCTGAAATGATTGCGCAAAGGAGGAAAGAATCTCAGCGCTGTCTGCCGGGAGCCGTGCTCTGGCTCATAGAGAGGCGAGCTCTGCCCCGATGAATTGTATCACCTGCTTTGGCACGAGTTCCGACTTGGCCTAGTTGATGAGGAGGCTAACCTGAGAGCAAACCTGCAGGGCCAGATCTCTGGACCGCTTCACCTCCGCTCTGGAGGGGGCTGCAATCAGCCAGCCGTCCAGGTAGGGGTACACCCGGACCCTTCGGCGCCGCAGGAATGCTGTTACCACTGCCATACATTTGGTGAAGACCCTTGGAGCTAGGGAAAGACCGAAGGGCATGGCCCGGAACCCGTAAAGTGATCTCTCCGCTCTGAAGTGGAGGAATCTCTGGTGAGACGGATGGATTGGGACGTGAAAGAACGCGTCCTGAAGGTCCAGAGAACAGAACCACACGCCTCATTCAAAGGATGGGATTATCTGAGTCAGAGTGACCATCCTGAAGGTCCGAGACCTTAGGAACTTGCTCAGGTCGTGCAGGTCGAGAATGGGGCGCCAGCCCCCCCCCCCCGTCCGTTTTGGGACCAGGAAGTACCTGGACACAAACCCCAGGTCTGGAGGAGGATCCGCCACCTTCCTGATCACCTTTTTTTCGAGGAGCAGGGCAATCTCGAGCTCGGTGAGACGACAAAGAAGGCTACGGTCCCACTAGCCCCCAAGGCGGCTGCTCGGAAGGGTGGGGCCTGCTCAAACTCCAGGGGCAGGCCTTAACTACCACCTCAAAACCCAACGGTCTGTGGTGATAACGGACCAAGCGAAAGGGAAGTCACAGAGCCGCCCCCCACAGGGGGAACCCAGTGGGGAGTGACAAGGCTGGGGGCTACACCCCTCAACCCGTCACTGGGCAGGCTTAGAGGAGGGGCTGGCCGAGTGACCTCCTGGGCCTTTACCTCCCTGCTTCCTGTTGGAGGAAGCCGCGGGCTTGGGTTTGGGATGCCAAGCGCGAGCCTCCTGGCCCTGGTGCTGTTGGGCCGGACGTGCAGCAGGCGCAGAAGGACGAAAGGACTTGTGCTGCTGCTGTCAGCTGCCTTTGTCCTTCTGGGCGGAGGTGACCGAGTCCAGAGTGGCACTGGACTTTTCAATCCGCTGGAGGTGACCTTCCACTCCAGGGCTGAAGAGGTCGGTCCCCAAGAAGGGGACATCTGCCAGTTTGTGCTGGGTATCCGCCGTGAAGGTGGATATCCTCAGCCATGCTCTGTGGCGCATGGCCACCGTGGCCGCAACCGATCTGGCACAGGAGTCTCCAAAGTCCAGAGCCGTTTGGAGCTGCTGCTTAGCCACTGCCCTACCCTGGTCCCGTACCTGCCGGACCGTGGTCTGCAGGTCGGCCAGGAGATGAGGAATCACCTCATCCAGTGAGCCCATGAGGGAGTGGGAGAAGTGTGCCATCAGCATGGCCGAGCTGGCCTGGCGGAAGCCAAAGGAGGACGCAGCGTACACCTTGCGCCCGGCATAGTCCAGCTTTTTGGACTCCTTGTCGGGGGGCTTGTCCACATCTCTAGCGTTCCCGGAACGCCGGAAAACGCTGTCGGTGACCAACCCCTCGGCAGAGGGGTGTTCCGAAAACCCGGGCAAAGAGCCAGTAGGGACTGCATACTTCCTGGCCATCCAGGCCGAAGGCGCAGGACTGAAAGCAGGCCGCTGCCAGAGCTCCAAGGCTGGGCCAACAATGGCTTCAGCCACCGGAAAGGCCTCTGTGGGTGAATCCCCTCATCCAGTATCTCTGTCAGGGGATATCTGGCCCACCTGGATACGAGCACGAGCTGCATCCCGGTGGACACCGAGATAAGCCGAAGCAAACCCATAAAGGACGATGGGCTTTCGTCCATCGACTGGCCCCCGGGAGGACTCCAGGTCGATGGGCCTGGAGAAAAGGGAGGAGTCGTCGTTGGACTCAGAGGAGTCCGCAAAGAGCTGCCTGGGGCCTAAGCCACCCTCCACCTGCCGAGGACGGTCGGGAGTGAGGGTGACCGACAAACAGTGGGGCAGGCCCTGACCCGACCGAGAGTCCTTGGACAGCACCCCCGATTTCGGTTGTGGAGTCAGAGGTTCCACCACAATTGGTGGGGTAGCTGGTTTCAGTCGAACAACCGGCCCAGGCTTGGGCACCTCGGCAACAGCGAGGGGTTGTTTCGGCCTCTCGGGTGACAGCCACTTGATGGCTGGGGAAGGCGTCGGCTTGTTCCCGGACAGAAGTAACTGCTGCCACATCAAGTCCTCGTAGCATCGACACAACTTGCGCTGAAGCCTCTCCTCTTCCGAGGAGGAAGATGAGGATGAGCGGTGGCGCCGCTTACCTCGGTGCCGAGACCGAGACCACCGATGTCGGTGGGATCGGCTGGACCAAGACAATGTCCGAGACCGAGACCAAGATCCTCGGCGTTTCCGAGGATGGGTCTGGAAAGGAGCGGAGGACACCCGCTCTTCCCTTGGCTCGGAAGCCTTAACCGGGGACTGCGGCACCGGAGGCGCAGGCAAGTCCTCGGTCTCCACCGGGGGGACTGGTGAAGAAGGGTTGTCGGCTTCACCAGCCGACAGCCCATCCGATGGGTCGAGAAAAATCTCGACCGCGTCGACGAGTGTCTCAGACGGCTGGCCTGACGGGGATGCCGTGAAGCCAGCGGCCTTAGCTGCAACCTCAACCGAAGTTGAGTGTCGACTGTCTGGGGAGGGGACCTCTCCCACGAATGCCAACGATGGGACTTACCCTTAGAGTCCTTCTTTTTGGACCGAGAAGAATGTCCCGATGGCCCCTCTCCCTTCGTGGAAAGGTATTTGCAAAGCTCCATGAAAGAAGCTGAATACGAGGTACCCAGAGAGAGCGGGATAAATGCCGCGACTGAGGAAGAGGATGATGCGGCCTGTACCGCCTCCTCCTCAAAGGCGAATATCTGCTCGTGTTGCTCAGCCGAGGCCAGCCGCGTGGTAACCGCCGAACGGCTCCTCCTGACAACGGCGGGTGGCGCTTCTGAGCTCAAGCTGTAGCCGGGCAGTGCAGTCTTTCAGGACGTTGGCCGAAAACAAACAGCATAACTCGCAGGCCTGCGGGTCGTGTTCTAGGACGAGGCAGTAGACGCACGTGGAGTGCGGGTCCGTCCTGGACATCTTCTGCCCACAAGGGCACCGCCGAAATCCAGGAGTCGATTTGTCCATCGCAACCGTGAGGGAGAAACTTGACTGAAGTCTTGAGAATTTTAAAATAAGTTTCGGGCGAACCGAAAAATTAGGATCCAGTCAACACGCAGAGCGTTAAGGAGGGAACCTGAGCTTCCAAGTGGTAAGGAAGATCTGGTATCATGGGGCGGAGCCGAGAGTTTTACCACCCGGGTGGGTGGGAGGAGCCAGCTTGAAGACCTTCTGGCAAGATTTAAAGTGGCAAGGAACCTGCCGGAAAGTGTGGATGAACAACATGTCCATGTCCCTAGAAAGTACAGTTACGTAAGAACTTACCGTAACAGTAGATCTTTGAGAGAGGCTCTTGCAGTAGGTAATTACATATAGGACTGGCGTCGGCAGGATCCACAGAAAATTTCTAGCTAGCAGTCCCTGGCGAGGCCCGCCCATGTCAGGTGACTGGCGCAGACAACGTCGGTATAAAGGGGTCCCAGGCGCCCGCCTTCCAGTTCTTTCCATCACAGGCCGGAAGGCCCGGACGAGAGAGAAGCAGATATTTCCCTCAATGGAAAAGGAGCTGAAAAAGCCTAGGGGGATGGAGGGCGGAAGGTACTACATGAGCCTCTCTCGAAGATCTACTGTTACGTAAGTTCTACGTAACTGTACTATCTTACTTCGAGAGGGGTCTTGCAGTAGGTAATTACATATAGGACAGAATCCCAAGCAGTCTGGAACAAATGAAAAGGCACCGGGAGGAGGAACTACTCCAAGAAGTAGCAAACGACCTTGCAAACCTCAAGATAGGAGGCCTTGCAAGACAGCTAACCCGAAGCCTGCTCTACGGCGAGAGGCGATGTCCAAACTGTAATGTTTAGTAAATGTATGGACAGAAGTTCAGGTGGCGGCAGCACAGATGTCTGCCACGGACACATTCTTGAAACAAGCTGCAGAGGCAGCTACTCCTCGAGTGGAGTGACCTCTGACTTGACCCGGTAGCGTTTTGTTGTACTTGTCATAACAGAAAGTGATGCAATGAGCCAACCACTTTGATAGGCATTGCTTGGAGACAGCATTGCCTTCCCTTTTGTGAGCAAAAGAGACGAACAGCTGATCAGTCTTTCTGAGATCCTTCGTCCTATCGGTGTAGTATCTCAGAATCCTGTGGACATCCATGGTATGGAGCAAGTATTCTCCTTGGTTGGAGTACTGTGTGAAAAAGGCAGGTAATTCAATAGACTGATTTAAGGTAGACTCCGCTACCACTTTTGAGAGAAACTTAGGATTCGTGCGAAGAGCTACTCTTTCTTTGTGAAAGATCAGATAAGGGATTTTGCACATAAGGGCCTGGAGCTCGGAAATTCTGCGAGCAGAAGTAATGGCCACCAAGAAGAGCATCTTCCACGATAAGAACTTCAAGTCTGCGGAAGCCGTAGGCTCAAAAGGAAGAAGGGTAAGTTTCTCGAGAACAAAGTTCAGGTCCCGGGGGGAGCCGGAGTCCGAACAGGGGGTCTGAGATGAAGGACCCCTCTGAGAAAAGTCTTGGATACCTCCAATTGGGTGAATGCCTTATCAACGAAAGGGACATGATAGGCTGAAATAGCCGCCATGTGGACATTCAAAGAGGAGTGACTGAGACCCAGGTCGAAAAGATGACGCAGATAATCAAGCAGAACGGCCACAGGACAGGAGAAAGGCTCCACGTTCCTGGAGGCAGCCCAAATGGAAAATCTTTTCCATTTCATGGCGTAGGTGGACCTAGTGGATGGTTTTCTAGCCTCCACCAGAATCTCGGCCACCTTAGGCGAGGCGCCAAAGCGAGATTGGGCTAGGTCTGCAGGAGCCATGCATGAAGTTGAAGAGACTTGCGTCCCGGATGAACCAGGGTCTCCTGATCCTGGGTCAGCAATCCTCAAGATAAAGGCAGAGGAAGAGGAGGAACCTCTGAGTATTGTTGTAGAAGAGAGAACCAAATTTGCCTGGGCCAGAAAGAAGCGATCAGAATCATTCTCGCTCCTTCCAATGCCAGTTTCTGTAGCACATGAGGGACCAGAGGAATCGGGGGGAAAAGCATAGACGAATATGTCCTTCCAGTTTAGAGACAGAGCGTTGCTCCAGAAAGCGTCTCGCTCCTGATCGAGCGAGCAAAAAATTGGAAGCTTTGCGTTTTGGGAGGAGGTGAACAGGTCTATCTGTGGAGTCCCCCAAGTCTCGAAGATGCTTTTTAGCACTTTTTGGTCCAATTCCCACTCGTGTGGCAGAGCCGAGGAATGACTTAGCTTGTCTGCAAGGACATTGTCGACTCCCGGAACATGGATCGCCGTGAGGTGAAGGTTGTGAAGAGATGCCCAGTCCCAAACCCTCATCGCTTCCCTGCATAACGGGTAGGACCGAGTCCCTCCATGCTTGTTGATGTACCATACCACGCACATGTTGTCTGTTTGGACGGCTAGGTGACCGGGAAGGATGCATTGGTGAAGGGCCTGGAGAGCATACAGCACTGCTCGAAGCTCGAGCGCATTGATGTGGAAAGCTAACTCCAATTTTGACCATAAGCCCTGGGTTTGGTGAGGACCCAGATGGGCTCCCCAACCTTCGCCTGATGCGTCCGTGGTCAGAGTCTGAGCGGGGGGAGGATGAAAAAAGGGGACCCCCCCGGAATAGGTTCTCTCGAACCATCCACCATTGCAAGTCTCTTATCAATGGCGAAGAGATCAGTACCAGATGATCTAGGTCATCTACAAGTTGATCCCACTGAGAGCGGAGAGTCCACTGAGAGATCCTCACGTGGAGGCGTGCGTGCGGAACCGTCGGGATGGCAGCCGCAATAAGCCCCAGGAGACGGAGCACCGACCTCGCCGGAACCTTCCTGCGTTCCGATAGAAGGGTAATCTGGGACTGGAGGGAGGCCCCCCTGTCCGGAGGCAGGAAGGCCCTGCACATTGTCATATTGAGGATTGCCCCGATGAACTGGAGCCTCTGGGAAGGAACCAGGTGAGACTTGGAATGGTTGATGGTGATACCCAGGCCAGTGAAAACCTGCTGGGTGAGGGAGAGAAAATGCAGGAGTTCCTCCCTGGACGGAGCTGCCAGGAGCCAATCGTCCAGGTAGGGAAAAACCTGAACTCCCAAAGTACGCAGGTGGGCCGCTACCACCGCCAGGCATTTGGTAAAGACTCGGGGAGCCGAGGAAAGACCAAAAGGGAGCACCCGGAATTGGTAGTGGTCCCCCTGGAACGCAAACCTGAGGTACTTTCGGTGTGAAGGGCGAATGGGGATGTGCAGGTACGCATCCTGCATATCCAGTGCACAAAGCCATTGGCCCGGCCGAAGCAGGGGCAAGAGGGTTTGAAGGGAGAGCATCCTGAACCTCTTGTATTCCACATATAGGTTCAGGGAGCTGAGATCGAGAATGGGTCTGAGATCTCCTCTTCTTTATCGAGGAAGAAATGGAATAGTAACCCGTCCCGTGAAGGTGAGG
Source organism: Neoceratodus forsteri (assembly GCA_016271365.2). Classification (NCBI taxonomy): domain Eukaryota; kingdom Metazoa; phylum Chordata; order Ceratodontiformes; family Ceratodontidae; genus Neoceratodus; species Neoceratodus forsteri. The sequence continues at coordinate 209,239,817 of JADMNL010000028.1, forward strand.
GGGCGGGCTCTCACGGCCTGCTTGCGAGGAGAGCAGAAATTTCTTCCTTGACCAACAGAAGATGGTCCCTGAGTAAGAGGAGTTCAGAGGGGTGATGTGGAGGTTTCTGCAGAAACTCTATGGAGTGCCCCTCTGCTATGATCTGAAGCACCCATGAATCCGATGTTATCCTCTCCCAACCCGGAAGGTGGAGGGAGAATCTCCCTCCTACCGGTTCCTCCGGGGTGTCCGGAGGTGGTGGGAGAGGGAAGGAGTCAGGTGGTGTGAGACAGCGCCGCAGCTAGGGCACCCACTGCTTTTTTGGGCGGCGGGGGCCTGGCAGCTGTGGGGGCCTGACGTTTTGTGGCCCGCCTTCCCTGAGGTTTCGCTTGAGGCCGGCTGCGTCTGCGAAAGGGACAGCGCTGCGGGGGATGGGGACGATATATTGAATCAACAGATTTAAGGACCGTCCCCTTCTCCTGCAAGTCAGTGATGATGTCCTTGACATCACTGCACCTCCGGGACCAGACCTGACACACAGAGCCATGCGTGACGCCGAAGACTTACGGCGAACACAGAGCTCCGTCCTGCGGTGTCCACTGCGTCGTAGGTCGTCCTCAGAATGTGATGACTGGCCGAACGAGCAGAACGGACAAGGTCGGCTAACTCCTGCTTGACCTGGGAGTCAGGCAAGGAGTCAATCTTGGATTCCGCCTGGGTAAGGACAGCCTTCTGGTAATCCCCCATATGCGCTACATAATTTAGGGCCCTGATCCCCAGTGTGGAAGAAGCATAGATCTTCCTTCCATACTGATCCAGAAGGCGGGATTCCTTATCTGAGGGAGACGAGCTCAAATGTTTGGGGTGTGCTGACCGGCCGTGAGCAGCGCTAATCACAACCGAGTCTGCACGGGGGTGAGAGTCTAAAAAGTCTACACCCTCTGGAGCCTGGTATAGCCTGTTGGACTTCCGAGGAAGTGGGGCTAAAGCCAATGGTTGTTTCCAAATGGTGGAAACAAGGTGGGCATGAGGCTCAATCCAGGGTGGCACTAGAGTAGAAGCTGTAAGGGGCAAGTCCAGATGTTCGGTGAGTTTAACCCGCTGGGGATCTGGTTCTAAGGAACGCCACTGGTGGACTTCCTGAGCAACTCCGTGAAGGAAGGATCCTCTGGAGGAGACTTCGGAGGAGTCCTCGGCCGGGGCTTGGACGGAGAGCGAGGCTCGTCGTCTTTCTCGGAACAACCATCGGAGGAATCTGAGGAGTCCGAGAGAAGAAGAAGAAGAGGAATTTGAAGCAGAGTAAGACTCCCTAGCTCGTCTAGGGGGAGGAACGGGTTCCGTAGGGGGGATCCCTGGACGCGTGTCCTGCCCCTCTCTGGATCCCGAGGGCAGAGCCCGGGAATCCGGAGGCGGAGAGGGAGTGTGCCGTCTGGGGCGTACGCTAGCCGGGGGTGGCACCATCGCCGTAAGACGGCTCTCGACTTCCTTGGTGAGCTGAGCCTTGGCCTCAACCCACCAGGAGGCCAGAGTCTCCTGGAGATCCACCGGCGGCCTAGGGGGCGGTGGAGGAGGAGGAGGGGATAGTTGTACGGATGAAATCCGTAAGGGGAGTATCCGTAACCTGGCTGCGGGAATACCGGAGCTGGGTATTGCGGTGTCGGGTACTGCGGTGTTGTTGGAGTCGGCACCAGGTACTGCAGCGCAGGATACTGTGGACCCGGGTAAACCGGTGTCGGATAAGATGGCGGATACCCAGGTACCGGAGGAGCTGCCAGAGCAGACGGCCCAGTAGGGAACTCCACGGGCAGATTGACCATGATAGGCCCGTGGGGTGGAGGGCCCGAAGGGAGAGGAATATCCCCCGCCGGCATCGGAACTGGTGTCGGAGCCGGCGTCCGGGGAGCCGGCGTCAGATCTGGCTCTGTAGGAAGGGGATCAGACGACGGAACCTCATCCCGAGCCTTGCCCGAGGACGGAGGGGAAAAGTCCCCAGGGTCAGGCAGGGGGGACTCGGGCTCCCCGGATGGCAGCAAAAGCTGCGGGGAACCTGGGACGACAGACGGGGCAGCGTCTGCTGTAGGCTCCGAGGCCCGGCGCACGTCAGAGAAGCCGACGTGCGACTTAGGGGCCGAGTCCCGGCGGACGCCAGAGGAGCCGGTGTCCGACTTCAGGGGTCCCTCGTCGGAGGCGGGCCGAGGATGGGAAGAGGCCCGGTCTGAGGGGGACACTGCCGTGCGCCGCCCCGAAGGGTCGGGCGTCTTAGCGGCCTTCTCCCGGCGGACATCGGAGGAGCCGACGTCCAGCTTATGGGAGGCGCCCGCACCAGTAGGCCGCAAGCTGCGGTGGTACTGGGGGCGAAGCCTCCTTGCCGGAGGACCGGCGGCTCAAACGCGAACCCGATGGTCGGGCCAACGCCTCCTCCAAAGCCTTGGAGGCTGCCGTCGGGCGATGCTCCGGAGGGGACTTTACCTTAGCCGCGGCTCTGGCTGGAGTCACAGAGGAGGAGGCCTTCTCCCGGTGCCTTTCTTTGTCCCGCTTCTTGTGTCCTTCAGGGGAGGTCGACGCCTGCCGAAGCTTCTTCAACTCCTTCTCCATTGCGGACATCTTCTTTTTGAGGAGATGGGCTTCAAGAGACTGCTGGCGTCATCTGCGGGTGGCCGCGTTGAAATGTAGGCAGTGCGGACACTTGTCGACCGCGTGGTCGGGGCCTAAACAAAAAAGCCAGGGGGTGACCGCCTTTGTGAGGCAGTTGGGCGCCGCATAAGTCGCACTTCTTTTTTGAAGGGACGCATATACTGACGCTCATCTGATGAATAAAAACAAAATACTGATATTTTCTCGGAAAACGACGAAGCAACAGGACTGAGCTTTATGAACTTCACCGCAAGATGCTGCACGAGCTGATGGTGGAAAGAACTGGAAGGCGGGCGTCTGGGACCGCCCCTTTATACAGACGCCGTCTGACGCCGGTCACCTGACATGGGGGCAGTCCCCACCAGGGACTGCTAGCTAGAAATTTTTCCATGGGGTCCTGCCGCCTGCCGACGTCAGTCCTATATGTAATTACCTACTGCAAGAGCCCTCTCGAAGTAAGATCCCCTGCTCCAGGCACCATTCCCACACTCTCGCTGCCTTCCTGCAGAGAGGGTAAAAGTGTATTCCTCCTTATTCACATGTATCACATCACAGACTCCTTGTCTGTCTGGAAGAGTCCTATTTTATGGCTAACAAGATCCATTAGGGTTCACAGGCCATACATAACAGCTCACATCTCCAACACACTGATGTGGAGACAGGTCCCTAACAGGTCACAGACACCCTGTGTTTGGAGGCCCTAACAGTGGGCTCCCCACCCCAACAGGGAGGTATCCATGGTGACAGCAACCTGAGGCTCTGGTTAGGAGAAGGGAAAGCCCTGGAGAAGACTGTCATCCAATGACCATTATGTGAGTGATAGAAACAGGGAACTGGTCACATGAATGGGTAAGGTCAGAGGATGTGATGTTTGTGACCACTGAGCACTGAGCATCCATTGATTTGTTCTCATATGCAACCATGCAAGGAGCACTGTGAACACTGAGGAGCCTGTCGGACCCAGTATGCGCTGCATGAAGTGGTCCTGAACAGATCTGCACTCCATTATGTAGCATGCCATCTGCAGGATTGTCTGTATTCTGCTGTCTGGAAGGAAGACCCAGGCCTTGGTCATTTCCAGAAGAGCTCCAGTGAACAACAACTGCTGTGAGGGTTGCAGCTAAGACTTCTCTAGATTCAGAAGAACCCCCACTGAGGTAAGAAACTAAGAGGCCATGGCTACTGCCTGTTCCGTTGGTTCCACCCATTCAGAGTGCCAGCGTTAGTACGCCTGGTCATCAGGGCACCAAGTTGGGATTTCGCCAACCCCTGTTTTTGCTGGGGGCTGTACCCACCACCCCCCTTTATTATTATTCTAACTCTGAGGGGGGGCAGACCTCGGGACGGGGTGCGAATCCCAAAATCGGTGCCCTGATGTGCTGGCGCACTAATGGCCAGAAAGGTGTTCCGTCTCCTGCCTGATGGACTATCAACCATGTAAGGGTACACCTGGAGTCCCACTTTTCTCAGGTGTGTTGCAAGTACTGAAAAGCACTTTGTAAAAACTCAAGGTGCCAAGGACAGCCCAAAGGGCTGGACTCAACTGGTAATGCTGTCCCAGCACAATGAACAGAAGGTATCTGTGGTGACTGGGGTGCAACAGTATGTGCTGCTATGCATCCTCCATATCCAAGGAAGCTAACCAGTTCTGAGGTTTCAGAAGGGGAAGCAGAGACCCCAAAGAAATCACTTTGAATTTTTCTTGATCTGCGAACTTGTTCAGGTTTCTGAGATCGACAACAAGAAGCCTGACCCAGAGTTCATTAGTACTAGGAAGAAATAGGAGTAGAAGCCTCTGTTTCATTCTGACTCTGGCACTACTTCCATTGCCCTGTTGCTCAGAAGGCCCACAATCTCCTTCACCAGAAGCTCTAATATATGGGCTGGTAAGACAGGCTGCTTTCTATGAGGACAGTCCAGAGGGATTTCTGCAAGGTCCAAAGAGTACCCCTCCTGGTTTATCCTGAGGACCCATTTGTCTGTCATGATGGACTCTCACTGACAGTAAAACATGGACAGGCACCCACCCATTGAGCACAAGAAGTGTGCCTCGGGCAGCTGAGGCAGGAACTGAACCCGGAGTTTCAGAGAGCGGCAGTGGAAGCTTTGGGCATCTGCACCTTCTTCTAAGGCTGGGGAGGCTGAGATTTGTTTTGGGCTCCCCTGCCTTTCCCATGAAAGGCCTGATGGTTCTGAAAGTAAACACGTCCTTTCCCCCTCAGTGGGTTAGCAGGAGCTGGCCGGGAAGTCTTAAGAGTCAGTCTAGTTTTCAGAGATGCCTCAAGAGACTCCTCTACCTGCTGTCCAAACAGGTAAGTACCATCAAAGGTAACATTCAAAATATGTTGCTGAACATCCTGAGAAAAGCCAGCAGTACTTAGCGAGGAATGCCTTCTGACACAGATGACTGCAGCAGCAGAGCACGAGGTGGTATCAAAGGCATCTACAGCAGCTTTAAGCTGATGACTGTTAGACTCAGTTCAATGTGTGGCAGTCAGAAGAATCTTTTGTTTAGTTTCAGAATCTGGCAGGGACACTGCCAGAGACTGAAGCAAGCTCCCAAGGGTATACTCATGTTTGGTAAAATACCCTTGGTAACTAGCAGTCCGCATGTTAAGCGAAGGTGCTGCAAAAGCCCGCTTGCCCATAGTATCTATCTTGCATGACTCCTTCTTAATACAGTGTGCAGTGACCTCTTGGGCAAAACTGCCTTTGACATTCTCAGCAGGAGTAATAATGGCATCAGCTACAAGTTGAGTAATATACACTAGTCTATGCTTAGCGGCAGTGTATTTTCTGTCCACATGCTTGCAAACAAAAGAGACAAGGGCAGGTCAATTACAGTGTGCATCTGGCAAGGTCTCAAATGCAGGCGGAACAGGAGGAACTAAGCTGACCGGCATGGTAGAAACATTTAACCACTGCAGATGGAGACACTTATCTGGGTCAGTGGCTTATGGGCTCAAAATGAAGTGTAGAATACAAATTCTTGAGCAAAGCCTGGAAAGTTAGATCCTCCTGTGGAACAGAAGAATGGCCTGGTTCTGAAGAGTCCAGGCTAAAGAAAGAGTCCTAGTGACCCCCACAGAAATGATGAGGCTGGGATCAGACTTGTTCACCTCCACATCATCCCCCGAGGGAGGGTTGTGGGGAGGGGGTGGATCATAAGCTGTCCAACCCAGAATGCGGCCTTGGTAACACCAGTGACACTGGCCCCAAGGGACAAGGTGCTAGTGCCAGAGGTGGTACTGTAAATGGAACTGAATCTGGGGACATCCATGGCAATGAGGGTGGTATCAGAACCAATGCTGGCTCCAGGCCAGGCCTAGAAAGGCCTAAATCCAGTACTGACAGTGGCACCAACCTTGCTGCTGATGAGCCAGCTGGCACCGAAGTGACTGGCAATGGTACTGTGGCTGGTCCCATCACAGTGACATTGAATGGGGGTGTGGCCACTAGGACAGGAGTTAGGGGAGCGGTCACTGGCACCGGCCCAGGGGCTGTTGCTGGAACAAAACACTCTACCCGGCTTGAGGATCCTGCATGCGGCTCCAGTTCCAACAGCCTAGAAGGACCAAGGACCAACTCCGCAGGCAGAGACAACAAGCCAGATGCTGCACCCACTGCTTCATAAGAGCTGCCTAGTGGTGAAACTGTCCAGCAAAGTTCCCACTTACAGACACAGAGAGGCTCTGGGCCTGAGACATTGACCTCCTACTGCCAGAGGCCCCTAGTGACATCGACAGTGCCGGTGAGATCCTCTGATAACAGGAGGCCAAGAATCTCACGGCAGACCTCACAGAGAGCAACCTTGAGTGGTACAGATTCGCCCCCTTCCAACAGGAAGAGGAAGAACACTTCCCTGAGGGAGAAAGTGGACCAGGCACATCCCTGCTTCTGGAACAGCTTGCTTGAGGAGGCTCCCTACTATTGTCATCCATGCCCATTGATTGTTGACTCAGCAGGACTGTGAGAGACTGACAGAAATATTTTTGTAAAATCACTAAACTGACACAAAGGTAACATATTCTAGCTTTAAACACTAAAATGGGGAGAAATGAATGCTGTCATCATAGAGACGTGAATTTCTGACTCCCGATGGGTGAGAAATGTTGTTACTGATGCACACTCAATGGCGGGAAAAAGGAACTGGGGCGCTTGAGGGCTGGTGCCAAGGTAAGCCTTGTACCATGAGCTCCCTTTTGCAGCACCATGCATGTGCAGAACATGCCTCAGCGCCAGCCCTCCTGAAAAGTTCTGCTTCCGGCAGAGTCCTAGCACCTATGGCTAAGACCTATGAGTGTGAATCAAGGACTGATTCATGAAAGGTCTGCATCGATATGAAACAGTGTCAACTTTATAGCAAGCTTTCATTTAAAAAAAAAGCTCCTAGCCCAAACAGTTCCAAAGTTAGCCCTTTTTAAAAAAATGAAATATACATACTCACCGTAATTCTTTATCTTCTTGGACAAGTCTTCACCATTTATTCATAGTTCTGGGTTACAAGCCAGAGGTGCTCGGACCTCACGGGAGAAAAAAATCTTCAGCAGGGCCAGTGCCGAGATAGGACCGTGCATGCGTGGTGCCACGAGACTGTCTTGCGCCATATAGGATATCCCAGCGTTAACCCTCCAACAGCCTCAGTACCTTTTTAACCGAGCAGATGCAGCTTATAATAAGTAGATAAACAATTAACCTAAGAAGCGCATAAGATAGCCCTTCTGACCCATGTAAGAAGGGTCAATTCAAACAATGTCTTCACAGCCCAAACCAACTGAGGGAGTGAAGACCAGAAACAGATTGACAGAGCCCGGTGGATGGTGGTTGGGTGGGTGTATGAATAAATAGTGAAGACTTGTCCAGAAGATCAAGAATTTTGGTGAGTGTATAATTTTCTTATCTTCCTGGACTTTAAGTCTTCACCATTTATTCATATTTCTGGGTTAAAGTACCACGTTAAACCAATCCCCCGAGTAGGGCGGTAGGAGACAGAGCTCATTCAGGACAGAAGTCCGTTAAGGATTGTCCTTCCAAAGGAAGCATGCTATCTGGCATGGACATCCAGAGCACAGTGGTTCACGAAAGTATGCACTGAACTCCAAGCAGCTGCTTTGCAGATGTCAGCAATGGGGACATAAGCATATCACCGCTAGGGATGCAGCAGCCGCTCTGGTATAGAGGGCACACACCTGACCTCCCAATTTAACCTGAGCCACTGAGTATCAATGGCACAGGCATGCTACTATCCAAGTAGAGATGCATTTGATGGATACTGCCTGACCCATCTGGGCTGTGCCGAAGGACACAAAGAGTTGCTTGTCCTTGCAGATATCCCTCATTCTATGGATGTAGAAATGAAGAGCCCTTTTAACATCGAGGGAATGAAGGGTGTGTTCCCCTTCATTTTGGAAGTTAGAGAAGTGGGAAGAACCAAGGGCTGGTTGAGCTGGAAGTCAAAAACCATTTTAGGTAAGACTTTAGGGTGAGTATGAAGAATCACCTTGTCTTTGTGAAAGACGGTATACGGGGTGGGGGGGTGACCAATGCATGGACTTCAGAGACCCAGCGAGCAGAAGTGATGGCCACCAGGAGGGTGGTCTTCCAGGTCAGCAACTTTAAATCACACATGGCTAGAGGCTCAAAGTGTTTGTGAGTGAGCATATCCAACACAAGATTAATAAACCAAGCGGCAACCGGTTTTCTGACCGGAGGCCTCGTGTGCAGAATGCCCTTGAGGAATTTTTTTAACAGAGGCAACTGAGCCAGAATCATGTTCTGGACTGGCTCATGATAGGCGGAGAACACACAAAGATGTACTTTGAACAATGAGTGTTGCAATCCTGCAACCAAGAGGTCTAATAGGTACTCCAAGACCATATCTGGAGGATACTGAAAAGACTCTACATGGATCTCAGCTCACCATTCCAAAAAGTGCCTCCATTTAGCAGTGTAAGTCTTCCTGGTGGAAGGTTTACAAGCTACCAAGAAGATGTCTGCAATCCTCTTGAGATGCTTTAAACCTGCTCATCTCTATCTCCTCAGGAGCCAGGTGTGGAGGTGCAGAGAGCGCAGGATGGAGTGAACCAGAGACCCCTGTGTCATGAGGTCTGTTCGCAGTGGCAGTTGTTTCGGAGGAGCCTCTGACAATTTGTTGAGTAAGGGATACCACATCTGTCAAGGCCAGTAAGGAGCGATTAGAATCATTTTGCCCCCCCCCCATGCCTCCAGTCTGAGCAGCACCCTCTGAATTGGTGGGAGTGGAGGAAATGCGTGCAGAAAACATCTCGTCAACCGCAGCCTGAATGCATCCTGACAGAAAATACCAGGTTCTGGATTTCTAGAGCAGAACAGAGGCAGTTTTGCATTGAACGGGGACACAAAAAGGTCCAGGTCTGGACTGCCCCACTCGTCGAAGAACGACTGCACAACATCTGATGCAAGTGACCATTCATCAGGATCTGCTTCTGCCCTGCTGAGTTGGTCCACCAGATCATTCTGAGATCCTGGCTGGTAGACTGCTTGGATCAGAACTTTGTGCTCAAGGCACTACTCCCATACTCTCATGGCTTCTCTGCACAGAGGGTAGGAATGTGCTCCACTCTGTTGATGTAGTACATTGCCGTTTTGTTGTACATCTGAAGAAGAATTATCTTCTGCCTAACAACCTCTTCCATGACTTTGAGGGCATACATGATTGTTCTCAGCTCTAAAATGTTTATGTGAAGGTGACTCCTCCTGGGTCCACACTCCCCGAGTGTGGAAATCCTGGCAGCGTGCACTCCAGCCGAGCAGGGACGCATCTGTGGTGATGGTGATCTGAGTTACTGGTGGAGCAAAGGGCAGGCCTTGCAGCAGGTTGTCTTCTTGCATCCACCACCCAAATGACCTCTGCAGTGGTTCCGTTACCCTGATGGGATAAGACTGTGGATGTGTTATCGGGTTCCATTGCATCCTGAGCATCCACTGAGTGGTCCTCATGTGCAATCGAGCTAGAGGCACTCTGAAGATGGAGGAGGCCATGAGGCCTAACATCCGTTGCGCGGAGAGAGCTCGAACAGGGTTGTTCTCTCTAATGAAGTGAGCCATCTGTAGAATGTCATTCCTCTTGTCCTCTAGGAAAAAAGCCCTTGCTTTTGCCATATCTAAGAGGGCGTCTATCAAGAGGAATTGCTGAGAGGGCTGAAGCTTTGACTTTTCCAGATTCAGCAAGACCTCCATGGAGGTGAGGAACTGAGATGCTGTGGACACTGCTTCCTGTGTTTCCTGCCTTGATGTGCTTGAAAAAAGCCAATCAACTAGTTATGGAAAGACTTGAATGCCGAGCTTCTGAAGGTGTGCAGCGAGAAATGGAAATTACGTACCTACCGTAATTCTTGATCTTCTTGGACGAGTCTCCACCACTCATTCACACTAATGGGATCTGTGCCAGAGGCACTAGAACCCAGCAGAAGCAAACCTTTTTGCTAGATTGTCGGCGCCAGAGAGATGGGCAGGAGAGGAGTCTTTTGCGAGCCCCAGCGCTCGTGGTAATGACTATCTCGGTGTCGACCCTCCAACCACCTCAGTACCTTTTTTTCTGAGGAGGTGCAGCGTAACTAACCTAGAAGGATAGCCTAACCAAAAAAACGGACATAAGATAGTCCGGACGACCCATATAAGATGGGTCAACAAAGAAGTCTTCACAGCCTAAGATTGACGGAGTGAAGACCAACAACAAAGGTGAGCTTGGGGGATGGAGGGTGGGTGTGTAAATGAGTGGTGGAGACTCGTCCAAGAAGATCAAGAATTACTGTAGGTAAGTAATTTCCATATCTTCCTGGACATAAAGTCTCCACCACTCATTCACACTAATGGGAGAGTACCAAGCTAATAATCCCCTGAGGGGGCGGCAGGACAGACCAAGAGCTCACAGTTTTAGGACAGGAGTCCATTAAGGATGGTTCTGCCAAAGGATGTTGTCTGGCATGGACATCCAGAGCATAGTGGTTGACAAAAGTATGCACTGAGCTCCAGGTAGCCGCATTGCAAATAACTGCGATGGGCACGTTGCGGATTTCTGCTAGGGATGCTGCGACCACTCTAGTAGAGTGAGCATATACTCTGCCCTCCAGCTTAACCTGCGCCATGGAATAACAGTGGCGAAGGCATGCCACCAGCCATGCTGAAATACATCTGATAGCGACCAGCTGACCCAGCTGGGTCTCACTGAAGGAAACAAACAGTTGTTGAGCTTTCCGAAAGTCTTTTGTTCTATCTAGATAGAAACGCAAAGCTTTTTTGACATCCAAGGGATGAAGAGAACGCTCTCCTTCATTTTGGAAGTTAGCAAAGTAGGAAGGAAGGACCAAAGGTTGGTTCAGATGGAATTCTGAAACAACCTTAGGGAGAAACTTAGGATGGGTCCTAAGAACTATTTTGTCTTTATGAAATATAGTATACGGAGGGTCTGTGACCAAGGCATGTATCTCAGAGACCCTGCGGGCTGAGGTAATGGCCACTAGGAAGGCCGTCTTCCAGGTGACAAATTTTAACTCACAGGTAGATAGAGGTTCGAAAGGTTTTCGACTGAGCATGTCTAGCACAAGATTAATGTCCCAGGCTGCGACTTGACGTCTTACAGGAGGTCTGGTATGAAGAATTCCCTTAAGAAACCTCTTAACTGAGCCAGTGACAAGGAAAGTACTGGCTCATGATAAGCTGAAATGGCACAAAGGTGAACCTTAACTGTAGAGTATTGCAGACCTGAATTTGAAAGGTCTAAAAGGTACTCTAGAACTTTATCTGGTGGGCAGAAAAAAGGATTCAAAGAGTATTTTGAACACCAGAGTGAAAAACGCTTCCATTTGGCTGTGTAAGTTTTCCTAGTGGCTGGCTTGCATGCAGCCAGAAGAATATCTGAAACCCTACAAGAGACATTGAACCTGTTCACTTCTATCTCTTCAGGAGCCAAGCATGAAGGTGAAGGGCCTCAGATTGGGATGGACCACAGTCCCCTGAGTCAGAAGGTTCGTCTGAAGGGGAAGTGCTTTCGGAGGAGTTTCTGACATACTGTTGAGTTGTGGAAACCATATCTGTTGTGGCCAGAAGGGAGCAATGAGGATCATTTTGTCCCCCTGGGACTCGAATTTGAGAAGTACTCTGTGAATTAGAGGAAGAGGCGGAGAGGTGTATGGAAAGAGTTTTGTCCACCGCAGCTTGAACGCATCCTGACAGAAAATGCCAGGCCCTGGATTTCTGGAGTAGAAGAGAGGCAGTTTTGTGTTGAGTGGGGATGCAAAAAGGTCCAGGCCTGGAGTTCCACACTCTGCGAATAGTGACTGAGCTACGGCTGAGTCGAGAGACCATTCGTGAGGATCTGTCTCTGTTCTGCTGAGACGGTCTGCCAGTTCGTTCTGCACTCCCACTAGGTAGACCACCTGAATTAGAGCCTTGTGCTCCAAGCACCATTTCCACACTCTCATTGCTTCCCTGCATAAGGGGTAAGAATGAGCACCACCCTGCTTGTTGATGTAATACATCACTGCTTTGTTGTCTGTTTGAAGGAGAATGTCCTTGTGACAGAGAATGTCCTTCAAAGCCCGGACTGCATAAGGGACAACATTTCTAAGACATTTATTTGAAGTTGGGACTCGTCCTGAGTCCACGTACCTTGAGTGTGGAGAGTCTGGCAGTGAGCTCCCCACCCCATCAGGGATGCATCCATGGTAATGGAAATCTGATGATCCAGAGGAGCAAAGGGGTATCCTTCCAGAAGGTTGTCCTCTTGTGACCACCAGGTGAATGACCTCTTCAGAGTTTCTGTCACTCTGATGAGAAAGGACTGAGGGTGCGTGGTCAGGGACCACTGAGCACTGAGCATCCATTGAGAGGTTCTCATGTGGAGGCATGCTAGGGGTACAGTGAACACCGAGGATGCCATGAGACCTAGTATCCGTTGCATTGAGAGAGCTGACACCGAGCTGCTCTCTCCGATGTATCGGGCCATCTGAAGGATATAGCTCCTCCTGTCCTCTGGAAGAAATGCTTTCGCACAGGAGGTGTTCAGAAGAGTTCCTATGAAAAGGAGCCTCTGGGAGGGCTGCAACTGCGATTTTTTGAGGTTTAGCAGGACTCCTATGGACGTGAGAAAGTGTGAAGCCGTGGCTATGGTGTCCAGAGTTCCTTGCATGGAAGGACTTGCTAGAAGCCAGATATGGGAACACTTATATTCCGATTTTTCTGAGATGTGCTGCGAGAATTGCACAACACTTTGTAAAAACACGCGGCGCCAAGGATAGACCAAAAGGTAGGACTCTGAACTGATAAGGCTGGCCCAAAGCCATGAGCCTTAAATATTTGTGATGCTTCGGGTGAATAGGAATGTACTGGTAAGCATCCTGCATGTCCAGGGAGGCTATCCAGTCGTGTTGATGAAGCAAATGTAACAGGGTTCCTAGCGATATCATTTTGAATTTCTTTTTGGGTAGGAATTTGTTTAATTTTCTGAGATCCAAAATGGGGTGCATGCCCCCAGTTTTCTTTGGAACCAGAAAGTAATAGGAATAGAACCCTGTGTTCTGTTGATCCAGTGGAACTACTTCCGCTGCCCTGTTGTTCAGAAGGCTTTGTATCTCAGAGGCGAGAAGTTCTGACTGAAGAACTGACAGCCTGGGCTGTCGTCTGGGGGGACGATTCGGAGGGGTGTCCAAAAGATTGAGGGAATACCCCTCGCGGATTATCCGGAGGACCCATTTGTACAAGGTTATGGACTTCCATTGATTGTAGAAGTGAGTCAGATGACCTCCCACTGCTGAGGAAGAGTCCCCCTCGGGCAGCTGAGGTGTGACTTGGGCCAACAACTCAGAAGGCGGCACTGCGCGCTTTGGGTCCTTGCGCCTTCTGCTGCATTTTCTTTTGAGGCTGAGGGGCTTGGTTTTTACTAAAACCTCCCCTGCTTTTGCCTCAAAAGGACTGATGGTTATGAAACTGGCGTTTGTTAACACCCCCTCAAGAGGAAGCGGGAGGAGGTCGAACCAATTTAATGGCTGACCTAGTCTTTTGTGTGGCTTCTAGAGCTTGTTCTACTTGAGGCCTGAAGAGGTACACACCATCGAAAGACAACGCCATTACCTGCTGCTGTGCATCATTCGTGAAACCTGAAGTGCGCAGCCAGGAATGGTGGCGGGTACAAATGCCCGCCACCACCGCTCGGGAGGCAGTATCGAAGGCGTCCATAGCTGCTTTAACCTGCTGGTTGTTGGACTCGATATCTCTGTTTATGGTTTGAAGAAGCTCTGAATTAGTATCCGACTCCGGTAGAGCTTCAACCATTTGTTTAAGCGAATGCCAAAGGATATACTCATGTTGAGAGAAATAGCCTTGGTAGCTGGCAATACGCATACCTAGGGTGGAAGCAGCAAAGACTCTCTTACCTAAAGAGTCTATCTTATGAGATTCTTTGTTAATAGTTCAAGCTGTAGTAATCTGGGGAAGGACGACCTTATCATTCTCTGCCAAGACTACAATAGGCTCCGCAAAGGCTTGGGATGCCAAAATGGGTCGATCCTTGGGAGCAGCATATTTTCTATCTATGGACTTAGCCACCGAAGGAATGAGAGCAGGATTATTCCATACCATTTGAGACAGCGTCTCAAAGGAGGGCTGTACCGGAGGAGTCAAATCCATAGGGATCTCCGGAAATGGAGGTACTGGAGTCTTAACAGTTTCCCAGGATCGATATCTGTAGTTTGGAGAGAAAGAGTGGAATTCATGTTTTTCAGCAGAGACTTAAAAGACAGGTCCTCGACCACAGGCTCTGCAGCAGGAATAGCTCTGGTTCCTTCCACATCATCACCCAGCCTAAGGTCTGGGTCAGGTTCAATTTCATCTCCTGACAGTCCAGAAGGAACTGTATGGACAGGAAAGGAATGAAATTCAGAAGGAAATGAGAAAGGAAAAGCATTACAAGAGGAGGAGTCCTGAAGGCTGGATGACGCCCTAACAGGTCTCGGTGCTGAAGAACCACTTGGCGCTGAAGACGACGCCAAGAGACCGGACAGCGCTCAAAGGCTGGATGGCGTACGAGAAGCCACACGGCACAGAGACGGCACTGAAGAAGCACGACTGTAGAGGATGGGGCCGACAGATGCTGGCTATGCCAAGACGGTAGCTAGATGCCATCGATGCCAAGGGCATCAAAAACATCTCAAGACCCTGAAAACAGGATTTGAGGAGAAAGAAGGATGAATACCAGGAGATAGAGGCATTGGTGTGGCTCCCTGGGCCGCAGCCCTGTGAATGGGGGAACACCTAAGCATGGAGTCCACGGCACAGAAGATGGCGCTGCGTGACTAGGGAGGCTCAACCGCCCTACCTGATCTCCCAAAAAGCCCGAAGGCCCCTGAGTGACCGGGCCAGGTAGCTGAACCAACCTCCGAGCCCATTGCTCCATAAGAGCAGCCCACTGATGAAACTGCTCATCTGAAGACCTACCAGAGGGCGGGGTAGGGCTCCGATGTCGAAGACGTCGGCTACCAGAAACAGAAACCAGTGACTCCGAAGGAGGAGACCGGCAACTAGACCCAATAACCGACCATCTACGTGCAGACATATCAGAGGGCGACCTCGAGTGATGCCTTCTCTTCCTCGACCTGTGGGCCAAAGAAGAGCTTGAGACCGAACGGTGCCGAGAGTGCGAACGTTTACTTTTATGCTTTAGAGGGGACCGCCAACCCCCTCGGGCATTGGACTGTCAATTGTCAGATCCTCCTCTGGAGAAGGTGGTGGACCGGACCCAGCCCAGCTGACTGAACAGCTTTCATATGAAGTCTCCCTACCGTTACCTGACCCGCTCGTGGTCTACTCCGTCAATGTAGGTTGAGACTTCTTCTTTAAACAAGAATGAACTAAGTAATACTTATTCGAAATATTACTACAAAACAGTAAAACTGAAAAACTAAGCTGCTAGTTTGAAGTTTAATTCCCGGCGGGCGAGCGACGTCGTCACTGAAGTGCACTCGACGGCGGGAAAAAAGGAACTGAGGCGGTTGGAGGGTCGACGCCGACATAGTCATTACCACACGAGCTGAGGCTCGCAGTGCCGCTTCTCGCGGCTCCATCTCTGGCGCCGACCCCCTAGCAAAAAAGTTTGCTCCCGCTGGGTTCTAGTGCCTCCGGCGCAGATCTCATTAGTGTGAATGAGTGGTGGAGACTTTATGTCCAGGAAGATCTGCGAAACACTTGTTAAAGACTCAAGGTGCCAAGGAGAGCTCAAGGGGCAGGATTCTGAACTGGTAATGTTGCCCCAAGGCCACAAAGCATAGGTACTTGTGGTGATGTGGGTATACTGGAAGAAAAAAATTACTCACCGTAATAATGTTGTTTCTACCCAGAGATACTCAAATATTCAAAACTCTAGCAGTGACCCTTTAAGATAGAACTGGCCAGAGAGATAGAACATATGCAAATGAAGGAATCTTTTGCACGCGCCACTTTTTCAAATGCTGCCTTCTACTGCCTACATTCTAAACCCCTCAGATTTCTTAGATGTCTGGTAAAGACAAGCCCCCGAGGACTTCGTATATCGAATAGTAATAATAATAATGGTAACAACACCCTTACCCCAAAAACCCTTCAACTGGAGGTTATAACATGCCAAAAGTTCCCCTGAATGTCAGAATCACCTGAAAAGGGTACAAACACCCACTGTGAACACAGTTTTTTTATTTTTTTTAACAGATGTGCCAGAGTGTGGCACCCATATTACTGAATATATAATCTCTGGAGTGAAGAGGCTACTCGTTCTAGCAGGGGAGGCAGGGTGGGAGAGTTATGAATATTTGAGTACCCTTGGGAAGAAACAACATTACTACAGTGAGTAATTTTGTCTTCTAACCCAGGAATACTGCAAATATTCATAACTCTTGTAGACTAAGAAGCAGTACCTTTGGAGGTGGGCACAGAACCTACTTTGGAAAAGACTCTGCAAGACTGCTGTGCCAAACCTGGCATCACCCCTGGACTGGATGTCCAGACTATAATGCTTAGTAAAGATGTGTACTGTTTTCTAGGTAGTTGCTTTACAGATGTCCACTAGAGGAATATCCCTGGCAACTGCTACGGAAGCAGCTGTGCCCCCCCCCTTGTGAAATGAGCCCTCAAACCTGCTGGGGGCTCTTTTCCAGCTTTCGAGTAACAGAATTGGATGCATTGTACTATCCATCGAGAAATGGACCTTTTCAATGCTGGGTTACCTTTTCCCACATTCCCATAAGTTAGGAACAGGTGCTTCCTGTCCTGCCTAGGGTCCTTAATGACTGTCAGATAGTACCTAAGAGCTCTCTTGACATCCAGACTGTGAAGTCTCCATTCACCACAGCTAGAGTGTTCAGTGAAAAAGACAGGTAGGGTAATGGTTTAGTTCAAGTGGAAATCAGAAACCACTTTAGGCAGAAATTTCCTGTTTGTTCTCAGGACCACTTTGTCCCTGTGGAAGGAACTGTAGTCCTGTTCAATGCAGAGAGCCTGGAGCTCACTGATCCTTCTGGCAGAAGTCATTGCCACTACGAAAACTGTTTTCCATGTGACATATTTCAGAAGAACTGAAGACATGGGCTCAAAGGGAGAACCCATGAGCTTAGCTATACAGACATTTAGGACCCATGCTGGCGCCGATTCCCTGTCGGGGTGCAAGTGGGCTGGACCCTTAAAGAACCTTTTGAGGATAGGGTCTGAAGCTACAGACACTCTGTCCAGCTGAGATATAAGCAGATGCTGTAGCTAGGTGGACCTTTAAGGTAGTGGGCTGTAGGCCCAATGAATGCTGACAGGTGAGATAGTCCAACACAGCTTGGACCCCTGCCTGTGCTGGCATCACATCCTTGGTTGATCACCAAATAGAAAACCTTTTCCATTTTGCTGCATAGGTTTTCTTGGTAGATGCCTTTCTGTAACCCCTTAATATATCCAGAACACTTTCAGAAAGACGCAAACCTGCATACTGTACGTCCTCAAGAGCCATGCCTTGAACCTGAGGGATCTGAGACTCGGGTACAGGAGCTTCCCCTGGTTGGAGGTTAACAGGTTGTGCCACCGAGGGAGGTGTATTGGCTGGCCACGAGCATGGGGAGCAGTACAGAGTACCATAGCTGCCTGGCCCAGTCTGGTGCTATCAAGTTCATTGATGCTGACTGAGCCCTGAGCTTGAGCAACACTCTGTAAACCAATGGGAAGGGAGGAAAAGCATACAGGTGCTTCCCTGACCAGTTCAGAGCCAGAGCATCCAGGGGGACTGTTCCCGTGTCTGGAGGTCTACAACAGTGCTGTGGCAAGTGGTGGTTCTGGTGGGATGCAAACAAATCTACCTCTTGAGTGCCCACTTCTTGAAAATTACTTGCACCACCTGACTGTTCAGAGTCCACTCATGATGGCCCTGGTTGATTGGACTCGGTGCATCTGCCAGTATATTGTCCCTGCCTGGCAGATGAACTGCCCGCAGGAAAACCTGCAGGGAGTATGCCAGACTCCATAGTTTGATGGCTTCTGTGAAAAGAGGGCTTGACCGTGTCCCTCCCTGCTTGTTTATGTAGTACATTGTGACGGTATTGTCTCAGTAGTGATGCATCAGTTGTGAGGACAACTGATGGGGATTCTTGCTGAAAAGGAACCCCTTCCCTTAGGCTGGCTTCCTCTTCCCACCACTGAAGAGCCTGTAACAATGTCTTTGTTACTGGAATCAGTTTTGAGAGAGAATCTTTTTTTTTTGACACCAGTATGCCCTGAGGTGAAAAGTACAGTTACGTAAGAACTTACCATAACAGTAGATCTTCGAGAGAGGCTCTTGCAGTAGGTAATTACATATAGGACCGATGCCGGCCGGCGTCAGGACCCAACGGAAAAATTTCTAGCTAGCAGTCTCTGGCGGGGGACCGCCCCCACATCAGGTGACTGACATCATGCGGCATCAGTATAAAGTGGCAGTCCCCATGCCTGCCTTCAGTTCTTTCCCACCATTAGCTCGTGTCAGCATCCTCGTGATAAGTTCAAGCGCTAAGTCAGCTCTCGTCCAGTAGTTTTACCATTTTTGTTTTTCAGTTCTTGGAGTAAAAACTCCTCAAACCCTGCTTCCATTCTAGTCCTGAAGGACTAGAAAGGATGGAAAATAAGGATAAAACATCCAAAAACTGGGGGAGGGAGGAGGGAGGGGAAACTAGACCTACTGCAGGAACCTCTCTTGAAGATCTACTATTACGGTAAGTTCTTATGTAACTGCAATATCTTACTTCGAGATGGTTCCTTCAGTAGGTCGTCACATATAGGACTGAATACCAAGCAGTCCCAGAGAAAAACAAAAACATAGGTGCATCCGGGAGCAGGAGAAGTCGCCATGAGAAATCACGACAGGAGACCTTGCAAGACTGCAAGACTAAAGCCAGTTCTGCACCGAGAGACAATGTCCAGACTGTAATGCTTAGTGAAAGTGTAAGCAGATGACCGTGTGTCCGCTGCACAGATCTCTGCCATGGACATATTCCTAAAAAGAGCAGTAGAGGTCGCCACGCTACGGGTGGAATGGCCTTTTACTGCCCCCGGAAGGGAATTCCCATATTTTGTATACGAAAAATGGATGCAGTTAGCTAGCCATCAAGAGATGGTTTGCTTGGATATAGCCTTGCCCTGGCACTGTGGAGTGAAGGCTACGAACAGTTAGCTAGACTTCCGAACCACTTTAGTCCTGTTCGTGTAGTACCTCAGAATCCGGTGCACATCAAGGGTGTGTAGAAGGTGTTCCCCCCTGTTGGAATATTGTGGATAGTACACTGGTAATTCCACGCTCTGGTTCAAAGTGGTTTCCAAAACCACTTTGGATAAAAAAGAAGGATTAGTCTGAAGGAATACTCAGTCCTTATAAAAAATCAAATAAGGTTCTTTACAGACAAAAGCCTGTAAATCGGAAACCCTTCTGGCCAAAGTAACTGCGACTAAAAATAAGGTCTTCCAGGAGAGGAAGCGTAAGTCGCAGGAAGAAGCTGGTTCGAACGGGGGTAAGGTAAGCTTCCCAAGCATGAAATTCAGGTCCCGGGGGAAAAGGATTCTGGATCAGAGGTTTCAAATGAAGAATGCCTTTCAGGAAGATTTTAGCAACCTCCAGCTGAGCCACGGTTTTGCCCTCCACCGGGAGGTGGTAGGCCGACACCACAGAAAGGTGGACCTTAATGGTGGAGTAGCTATGGCCTGCCTCAGACAGATGTGCGAGGTACTCTAGAACCTCGGAAACTGAGCACAAAAATGGATCCCAGCGCCTTGCTTGGGCCCATATCGTGAATCTCTTCCACTTCATTGCGTGAGGAGACCTGGTGGAGGGTTTTCTAGTCTCCACTAGAATATGTGCAACCTGTGAAGATAACCCATAACGAGAAATCACTATGTCCACAGGTGCCACGTATGAAGGCGGAGAGACTGAAGGCTCAGATGCACCAGGGTTCCCTGCTCCTGAGTCAGAAGGTCGTGGGAAATGGGCAAAAGAACTGGAGGTTCCAGTACCAAATGTTGCAGCAGATGATACCTAAATTTGGCATGGCCAAAGAGGGGCAATGAGGATGGCATGAGCTCCCTCCTGCTGTAGTTTCACCAAGACCTTCTGAATGAGAGGAAAGGGAAGAAAGACAAACAGAAACCTCCCTGTCCATGAAAGAGACAGCGCGTCTCGTCAAAAAGCACCACGCCCGGGAACGAGTGAGCAGAAGACGGGTAGTTTTGCGTTGTATGGGGAGGCGAACAGATCTATCTCTGGCCGACCCCAGAGAAGAAAGAGATCTTCGACCACCTCTGACTTTAACTCCCACTCATGGGCCCTGGCCACTGATCGACGGAGGCTGTCTGCCAGAACATTGCTTATGCCCAGGACGTGGACTGCTGTCAAGTAAAGGCTGTGCTGAATCGCCCAGTACCACACCCTCATTGCTTCTCTGCAAAGAGGATATGAATGGATTCCTCCCTGTTTGTTCAGATACCAGACTGTGGACATGTTGTCCGTCTGGACTAGAAGAGATCCCGGAACCAGAAGCGACTGGAAAGCCTGGAGCACGTAAAGAACTGCCCTGGTCTCCAGAACATTGATGTGGAGCATCAGCTCCTGGTCGGACCAAGACCCTTGTGTCTTGTGAGTTCCCAGGTGGGCTCTCTAGCCCAGGTCTGAGGCGTCCGTGGTGAGAATTTGGGATGGGACTAAAGGATGGAAAGAAATTCCCTTTGATAGGCTTGAGAGATCCTGCCACCAGTGAAGATCTCTCTGAAGACTGTTGGAGATCATGACCTTTTGGTTCATGTAGTCTGTCCTCTGGTCCCATTGGACTCGAAGTGACCACTGGGTGACCCTCATGTGAAGCCTGGCCATGGGAACTGTCGAAATGGTGGCCGCCATCAGTCCTAGGAGATGGAGCACAGAGTGTGCTGGGATCCATCGGGCCTGGGCCACTAGAGTGGCCTGAGAAGCTAAGGTATCAGCCCGATCCGATGGCAGAAAAGCCTTGCCCTGAACTGTGTCTAGTACAGCTCCAATAAACTGGAGTTTCTGGGATGGTACTAGCTGGGACTTGGAATAATTGACAGGTATGCCTAGAAGAGCGAACAAATTTCAGAGTGAAAGAGAGAGAGACTCTTTCAGGCTGGTAGGAGAGGGTGCTGAAAGAAGCCAGTCATCCAGGTACGGGAAGCCATAAATGCCCTGACAGCATAAAAACACTGCCACCACCGCTAGGCATTTGGTGAACACTCTGGGGGCCGAAGAGAGGCTAAAAGGGCGTGCTCTGAATTGGAAATGCTTCATCATAAAGACAAAATGGAGAAAGTGGCGGTGGGCCGAGAGGATAGGAATATGCAGGTAAGCATCCTGCATGTCCAGGAAGCACAGCCATGAATTTGGGTGGAGCAGGGGAAGGAGCCCCTGAAGGGTCAACATACGAAACTTCGTGTACTCGACGAAGATGTTTAGTGTGCTGAGGTCCAGGATCGGTCTCAGGTCGCTCGTTTTCTTCGGTACCAGGAAGAAGTGGGAGTAGAATCCCCTTCCTATTTGGTCTGTTGGGACGGGTTCTATGGCCGTCTTTAAAAGAAGTGCTTGAATCTCCTGAGAGACAATGGGGACCTGATCCCAAGGATAGAAGGAACATCCCAGCGGTTAAGGGGCTGGAATCTCGCTAAATTCTATCAAGTGACCTCGCTGGATGAGCTGAAGCACCCAAGCTTATGCGGTGACGAACCTCCAACTGTCCAGGTGGAGGCCGAACCTCCCTCCGACCGGTTCCTCCTGGGTTACTGGAGGGAGCGGAAGGAGGGAAAAGGAGTCAGGATGTCGAGGGAGGGAAGCTTTTGCCCCAGATGCCTGTTTGAGAAATTTGGCCTGTGGGGTTTGAGCTTCAGATCCACTGGCACGTTTCTTTGGTTGGCACTGAGCCTGGAATTTGTTCCACCTTCTTTGGCGTCGAAAAGGCTGCTTTTATGACCTGTCTTGTATAAGGAACAGATGTCTCGCAAAGAACTTCTGCTCTCCTGCAGCCCAGTAATGATATCTTTAGTGTCGCCGCCAAAGAGGACGGAACCCCTAAAAAGGGTGTGTAGAAGAGAGGACTGTATGTACTGCACCAGGCCTGCTATAGAAAGCCAGAAGAGGTGGCGGAGACAGATCCCCGAGGCTGCCGCTCTAGACACAGAAACCATCAAGTCGTAAGTCGCCCCTAGGGCGTGACGATACGATGATTTCCCCACCCTAACTTTGTCCAATAACTTCTTCCTCACGGTTTCATCCTGAACCTCCTGGAGGTCTTTCAAGATCCAAAAGAGAAGCTTTTTGAAAGGTGACCATATGCGAGACGTAATTAAGGGAACGTATCGCACAAAAGGTAGAAGAATAGATTTTACGTCCAAACTGATCAAGCTGATGCGACTCCTTATCAGGAGGCAAAGAGCTCAAGTCTTTGGGTGGGGCTGAATGGTCGTGAGCCGTCTTGATGACCATGGAGTCAGCCTTAGGGTGGAAGTTAAGATGAGGAATCCCTTCCGGGAGATAGTAGGTGCGGTCTGCTTTGCGTGAAACCGCTGGTATGGAGAACGGTTGTTGACAAATTGCGGTCACAAGGTCCTCATTGGGCCCCATCCATGGGGGAATGGGGATAGGGTCCGAGGTGGCCGGAGCCAGGTGCTCCGCAAGGCATTTTCTTTGCGGGTCTACCTCTTTGGATGGCCATCTGCCAGCCGCCTGAATTGAGCGCAGCAAATCTCCAAAAGAGGGTTCCTCCGGTGGAGACTTGGGAGAGTCTTTCGGGGGAACCTCTACGGGAGACCTAGGGTCCGTCAGATCCTGTCAGACTCGGTGTCAGAGGGCTCGGAACCGCTAAGAACAGAAGGGTCTGGTTCCGTGGTGCCAACAGTTAAAGAGCCCAAAGCTCTGGTCCGAAGAGGCGGCGGAGAGGTGACCCTGGGGGTGGGTACCTCTCGTCCTTCCCCCAAAGGGGAACGGACTCACGGTCCGGTACCAGAGGTGGAGGAGGAGGGGGCTGGAAGCTCTGATACCCCGGATACTGCTGTTAGGAAGGGTAATAGTAAGGGATAAACTGATGTGGGGTGTCCTGGGGTAGGAAATCCCGGCGTCGGATAAGATAGCGTTGGGTAACCCGGGGTCTGATAACCCGGCATCGGGTAACCCATTTCACAGGCACATGGCCCGGGCGTCGGGTACTGAGTGACCAATGGAGGGCTGCACAGGGGCGGGAGGGAGGGTTCAGAGTCTGAAAACCCAGCCGGAAGGAACCACGGGGGCAGTGCCGTAGCACCAGCAGATGGCGTCGGATCTGGGAGCGCGCCTGAAGTACCAGAGGGTGGAGGCTCCATGGCAGGATCCCCAGCCGGCAAGGGACTCTTGTCCAGAGATGGCGGAAGGCCTGGCGAGGGGGGGGGGCAGCTTGAGGGTCCCTGACAGCAGGTCCGAGTGTGATCTGGCTAATGCAAAAATCAAAGGATCAGGTGGCGAGTCCCAGGGGTGAAGAACCCTAGGGTACGACGGGTTGACTTGTCCCTCACTCTGTCTGGCGTCGGGGGCCAAACTGGAGCCTGACGGGAGAGTGGATGGATCCGGATGGACGTTGGAGGAGCCGCTGTCTGATACAACAGATCTGGCCAAGCTAGAGAGGCTGGAAGACCACCACTAGACTGATCTGCGGAGTCCGCGCTCCCTTCGCTGGAGGCGAGGGGTGTCTTACTGGCAGGACAAGGCGAGGAAATTACAGCCTCCAAGGAGGCTATCCCCGGCTGCCTGCTCACCTCAGCAGTAGGGGGAGAAGGGGCCCGGCCCAAGGATGTGGACGGGGCGCCCAAAGAAGTACTCACAGTTGCAGGCCTCTCGTGTGGTGACAGAAAGCGCTTCTCTTGACTTGTCTTCTTTTTTTGGGCCAGCGACGACGACCTTTCCCTCAGTTTTTGAAGCTCCTTTTCCATAGACGCCAAGCGTCTGGTCAGGAGATGGGCCTCAAGGGACTGTATGCGACTGGTTCTGGTCGCCTGGTTGAAGGCCTGGCTGATGGAACACTCCTGGACATCGTATTTGGAACCCAGGCAAAGGAGGCAGCAAGAATGGTCGTCCACATGCGGGATTTGAGCGCCGCACTTAGAGCACTTTTTCATCTGTCTAGAAGACATCGATTTGAAGAAAAACTTTGAGAGAAATATTAGTAAGAGGCGAAGAAAACTTCAACAAAATACAACCAGACATTGGATTGCAGTTCAAACACGAGCCGAGCGTTACTGAGGTGACATGGGAAAAGAACTGGAGGCGGGCGGCGGGACCGCCTTTATGGTCGGGCTGGCGTCACAACGCCTAACGTCGGAGGCGGACCCCGCTGATGATCGCTATCTAAAAGTTTGCCGTGCGGACCTGACACCAGGGGGCACAGTCCTATATGTGAAGACCTACTGCAGGAACCCTCTCAAAGTAAGATCTCTGGTTCTTAAAACTGGGAGGGATTTGAAACTTAGAGGCAATACCTGAATTACTACTTCCAGGACCCACTTGTCTGTGGTGATTGGATGCCAAGCCTGGAAACAGTGAGATAGTCTGCCTTCTACAGGCAGTGAGGAGGCAGCCTGTACCAGCCCATCAGGGTGTCTGTTTTGCTTGGGACTGGATCTGGGACTGGGAACCATGACTGAAACCCCTTCTGCCCCTTCCCCTGAAGTACCCCTGCTGGGGGTACTGCTGGATTTGGGATGCAGCCATGGCCTAATTGCTCTCGAAGGTAGCTTTTAATTCATCCATCTTTTCATGTAAGCCTCTGTCTTGTCCCCAAAGAAGGAATTACCCTCTAATGGGAATTCCATAGCTTTAGCATGAGAGTCCTGAGTAAGGTTTATGGGTCTCAACCGGGCACACCTTCTTTGTGCTACAATATTTGCCATCCATCTGGCAGCAGCATTACTGGAGTCAGCAGCCATCTGAAACTGGTACTTGGCTGCCTCCAAACCAGATCTTGCTGTTTCAGCTAGATCAGCTGAAAGTGGAGCTCGGGCCTCATTAGTCATGGCCAGGTCAGACTGCCAGAGAGATGTCTGGTATTGTGCAGCATAAACTTCAAAATTTGCTTGTCTTATGGCTAAAGAGACTGACAAATGGCATTTTTATGTTTGCTTGTGTGCCTGTGCAAGAAACATTAAGTGACAGCTTAGGAGAGAAGCGGGTTGTGGAGGAGCGGCACTGTGGCGTCCAATGCCGGCACTACATTGTTGGGCTTGGCAGTGCTCAACCAATGCAGGCCCAGTGTTCTGATGACACTGGTTCTGCAGAGTGCCACCAACTTGTAAGGGTTTCACAGCTGCAATCAGGGGCCGCCTCGTCATTGCAGCGTCAGCCATTCCGCTGCAATGAGGGAGTGACCCATCATTGCAGGGCGGTACCTTGCCTGGTGTAACAATACCAGGCACATGGCGGCTCTATGCCACTGCCTGAGCCCCATGAAAGCCGACGGAGTGCTCAATCCCACTGTGGGCATGTCCCTGACCAACTTCATTTGCTGACGGGAGAGCTCACTCCCCATCAGTATAATGTTCTACCAAGTTTCAGCTGTGTGCCGAGGGGGTGCCCATGCATCATGCGCCTCACCCACATACACGTTTCTGTGCCATCAGCTTCAGACACCCCGTTTCCAGTACCAGTTGCCGAGGGGGTGCCCAATCCCCCTCGGCATCATGCGCCCGCCACTCGTTTCTGTGCCGACGGGGGTCCCAATCCCCATTGGCTTCGGTCTCCCTCCCCACAAATGCCGGTGGTACACTGGGAGCCCACTCCAGTGTGAAAAAACACACCTGCAAAAGTAAAAACCCAACCCGCGTTGTCTGTATTTTTTTTAAGCCTGTAAAATGAGAAAAGCGGTCCCTGAAGTGTCTGCCCCCCACAACGGCGCCCGCTCTCTGTGTACCTCCTCCACCCCCTCACCCCATACTTACCCCGGAGCCCTCATAGCGATCTTTGGTGGACTGGGAACAGTCTGCACTCTTCAAAGCCGACCCTTGAACTCAAGAAATGCCAGTAAGCTGTATAATGGCATAAATAGGTTTTTTTCCAACTTTGGTGCATATCTCATGCATTTTTGGGAATTCTGGCACCAAATTTTCAACATGGGGTTATTGGGACCACTTCTCATGAAATCAGTCACTGTCATGGTGTTATTTGGTCCCAAAAGGTGATTTTGTGGTTACTGCATGAAATCACCTTTTGGGACCGATTAACAAAACGATAGTGCAACTGTTCACGATGTGGGCTCTCAAAAAGCCTATGTTGCAGATTTGGTGAAAACAAAATCAAAAATTACTGTTTCTTTGGCGTGCCTTGCGCGGTTTCCATGCACGCTTGTAACTTCAATGTAATTTGTAATAGATTAAGAAAATGACAGTGATACTGTTCATGAGCAGAGGTCCTAAAATGCCTATGTAGAAAATTTGGTGATGAAAGTCCATAAAATGACTGTGCTACAAGTGTGCGTTGCGTAGTTTCCACGAACACTTGTAACTTATCAAATTTGTAATATTTTCACCCCAGATTTTCAACACTGGCATTTTTTCACACCTCCTTATGAAGAGTACCGCTGTCATTTTTCACATCCTGGCTGAAATGTGTTTTCACACTTCCGGCGCAGAATAGTGCGGTCGCTGTGGGAAATCAGTGTTTGGTACAGATTAAGATCGAGCGAGTGAGAGAGGGGGAGTGAGCGAGCGCTCAACTGAGCTCTGTCGGGACTGCTGCGGATTTCTTTGTGGACACAGAAGAAAAAATTACTCACCTTAGAAATGTTGTTTCTTCTAATGGAGTCTTGCTATATTATGACTACTGCAGTTTGTCCCACCACTAGAACTGCTCCGGAGGTGAAAGAGTTAACTTCCATGCAGAGCATGGAGCTTAGAGCACGAGCTCGGTTCAGAAACTCTGTTAGGGTGGTTTCAAACCGAAACCATCAGATCTTTACGAGCAAAAACTCACTAAGGTTCTGTGTGGAAGCTGTAACCTACACTAGCCAACTGGCCACTAATATATTAACAAATTTTCCTGGTCCCAACACCAAGACTCAAGCCAGTGGACCAGAAAAATAAGATAAAATAACTAAATAAACACAACACCCAAACATAAAGGGCATCAATAAATGCCAACAGAGACTACCACCCCATACCAGTAGGAGTTCTGAGAGGGGCAGGCTGGGGGAGGTCATAATATAGCAAGACTCCATTAGAAGAAACAACATTACTAAGGTGAGTAATTTTTTCTTCAAACAACATGAAGTCTTGCTATATTATGACTATTGCAGACTACACAGCAGTACCTCCATGGAGGAGGGACAGAACCTACTTAGGGAACAGGCTCTGAAGCACGGCTGTGCCAAACCGAGCATCCCTCCTGGCCTGAATATCCAGGGAGTAATGCTTGGTGAAAGTGTGTACTGTCTTCCAAGTAACTGCCTGACATATCTCCAAGATAGGGATGTCTCTAGCAGCAGCTAGAGATGCAGCTGTACCTCTGGTAGAGTGAGCCCTCAGGCCTGAGGGGGGAACCTTTCCCAGCTTTTTATAGCAAAATTGGATACAAGAAACGATCCACCTGGCAATGGATCTCTTAGTGGCAGGTCTCCCTATCCCAACCTCACCATAAGTGAGAAACAGTTGGAGGGAGTCAAACCTGTGACCCTTGGTACACTCTATGTAGTAACTTACGGCCCTCTTAACATCTAAGCTGTGCAGCCTCCTCTCACCAGAGGAGGAATGGTCAGTGAAGAACACTGGAAGTGAAATAGATTGGTTAAGGTGGAAATCTGAAACCACCTTGGGCAAAAACTTCCTGTTAGTCCTGAGGACTACTTTATCCCTGTGAAAGGAAATAAAGTCAGTCTCTACTGATAAAGCCTGTAACTCACTTATACGCCTGGCAGAAGTGATGGCTACCAGAAATACAGTTTTCAAGTCAATACTTAAGCTCTGCCAAGACAGAGGCTCAAAGGGGGGTTGCACCAGCTGAGCAATGCATACATTAAGATCCCAAGCCGGGGCAGGGTCCCTGAATGGAGGATTGGTGTGAAGCAATCCTTTAAAAAACTTGGAAAATACAGGATAAGCAGAAAGAGAAGAGGGCTTCCCTGCTGAAATGAAGGCAGAGACAGCAGCAAAGTGCACTTTCAGGGTAGCTGGTCTCAGTCCCAAAGAATTAAGATGGACCATGTAGTCCAATACAGTGGGTAGATCAGCAGATTCCGGGGAAACATGCTTCCCAGAACACCATATGGGAAACCTTTTCCACTTGGAGTTATAGGTAGCCCTGGTGGAAGGCTTCCTAGCAGCCTTCAGGATTTCAGAACACTTTGAGAAAGTTGTAAATCAGCAAACTCTAACTGCTCAAGAGCCAAGCCTTGAGGTTGAGGGATTTGAGATTCGGATACCAAACTCTCCCCTGAGCACAGGTTAGCAGATTGTGGTTCCTGGGGAGACACAGGGGAAGATGGACTGCTAAAGGACAGAAGGAGTGGGTACCAGGGCTGCCTGGCCCAGTCTGGAGCAATCAGGATCATTTTGCAGGGATGAGACTTGATTTTGACTAGTACTTTGAACAGGAGAGGGAAGGGGGGAAGGCATAAAGAAACTTCCCTTCCCAATCGAGGAGAAAGGCATCCAGGGAACTGAGCCCAACACTGGGGGCCTGCAACAAAACAGTGGAAGATGATGATTGTCTGGGGCTGCAAAAAGATCTATCTGAGGAGTGCCCCATCTGGCAAACACTATCCCCAGTACTAGGGGATCCAGTGAACATTCGTGATGGCCCTGGGAAATCCTGCTGAGAGCATCTGCCAGGACATTGTCCTTGCCTGGGAGGTGAACTGCTATGAGGGAAGTGTTCAGGGAATAAGCCAGAGACCACAACTTCATCGCCTCAGTGCACAAGGCTCAAGACCGAGTGCCCTTGTTTGTTGATGTACCACATTGTAGTGGTGTTGTCTGTTCTGACCTGTACCACCTTGTTCTGAACAGATGCAGAGAAACCTAAGTGCTAGAAAAACAGCTCTGAGTTCCAACAGATTGATGTGGAGCAGAGATTCCTGAGGGACCATAACCCCTGGGTGGAGAGGTCGCCCATGTGAGCTCCCCATCCCAAGAGGGATGCATCTGTAGTAAGGGTCAAGGAATGGGACAGAGGGATGAAAGGCACCCCCTGTCTCACATTGCTCTGATCCTGCCACCACTGAAGGGCCTGGATCAGAGTTCGAGTCACTGGGATTAACTTGGATAGAGGATCTCTTCTTTGAGACCAGAAAGCTCTCAAATGGAACTGAATGTCCCTCATCTGAAATCTTGCTCCTTGCACTACAGCTGTGGAGGCAGCCATGTGTCCTAGGAGCTGCAGGAAATGCCTTGCTGGTCGAGAGACCTGCAGAGTGAAGGACGAGGCCAGGGCCACTAAGGTCCTTACCCTTTCCAAGGAAGGAAGGCTCTGGCCTGCTTTGTGTCCAGTTCTGTGCCTATAAAGGTGAGTACCTGGACAGGTTCCAAAATTGACTTTGGAAGATTGAGAAGAAATCCCAGAGAGGTAAGCAGCTGCTGGGTAACTAGCAGGTGTGATTTGACCTGGTCTGGAGACTGACCCACAATGAGCCAGTCGTCCAGGTAGGGAAAAATGGCAATCTTTTGCCTTCTTAGATGTTCGATTGGAGCTTCTGAAAAGAACATGGAAGTAGGCATCCTTGAGGTCCAGGGAGGCTAGCCAGACCCCTGGCCTTAGGGAGGGTAAAATCATTCCCAGTGTCACCATTTTGAACTTTGGCTTTAAAAGGGGCTTGTTTAGATATCTTAGATCCAGGATAGGCCGCCACTCTCCTGTCTTTTTTGGGGTAAGGAAGTACCTGGAGTACAGACCCTTGCCCTGGTGAGGAGGAGAAACCCTTTCTACAGCTCTGAGAGCCAAGAGGGTTGAGACTTCTGTTTCCAAAGCAAGAGTCTCTAAAGGGTTTGTAGGTGGAAAAGATCTGGCTCTCATCTTTGGAAATTTTTTGAAGCTGAGAACCAGACCCTGGCTCACTACTTCCAGGACCCACCAGTCCTGGACGAAGTGAGCCAACCTGCCCCCTACAGGTAGTGGAGAGCCGACCCTGGGCATCCCATCAGGGTGCCTGTTTGGCAGGGGCTTTAGGCTGGGGGGTGGGAGCAGGCCTGTCGAACCTCTGCCTGCCTCTCCTCTGAAGAACCCTCTGTACATAGGCTGAAGAGGAGGAGGCCTGGTCTGGTAAAAGGCCTGTGAAAAGGCCTACCCCTACCCCTGGGGCTGCCTCTGAGGAGTGGCTTGCCGTTCCTTGGCTTGTGCACTCCTATAAGTGTTTCTATATTCGTCCATTTTCTTCATATAATTCTCTGTCTGCTCCCCAAACAGAGAATTTCCCACCACAGGAAAATCCATAGCCTTAGACTGGGTATCCTGTGACAAAGTAGTACACCTGAGCTAGGCCAATCTCCGAAAAGCCACAGATGTAGCCATGACTCTAGAGGATACATCGTTAGAATCCACTGCAGCATGGAATTGCACCTTAGAAGCCTCAATACCATCAAGAGCCACCTGTTCCAGCTCCTTTGCAAGCTGGCCAGGGACCTGTTTGGCTAAGGCCATGACAGTATCCCATCTAGATTTCTGGTATCTCGCAACATAAGCCATATAGTTCACTTGTCTGAGTCCCAAGGATGCTGCCATGTATTGTTTTTTGGCCATGGCATCAATCTTCCTGGAATCCTTGTCAGGAGGATGTGAAGCCAGGGGAATATTAGCTTTATCACAGGCTGCAGCCTGAACTACCCCAACATGACTGCATTGCTGTGAAAGAAAATCTGTATCAGGACCTGACAAAGTGTACCTCCTGTCCATCTTTTATCCACAGGAGGCACAGAATTAGGAGCTTTTAAAATTTTTATTGTTTGTTTTCTAAAAGATTTATGTAAAGGGATGGACAACCTCCTGGACTCTGGGATATCCATTATCTCCACATAGTCAGGCTCCTCTTGCTCATCCAAAGCCTCCTCTAAGGGAAGCTGGAGGGTCTCAGCAACTTTTATAAAACAAAAATGAGAAGGGACTAGAAAGCCTAGGGGAGACTCACCTGAAGGTCTGTCTGGGAGATGTCCGTTCAATGGGCACATCCAGACTTTCAAAGTCACATTCACACTGATCATAATCCTCATCCCTCCTCTGGTTCATAAAACTCCTCTTATCATAATCCTGAACCATTGAAACCGACCGAACCGACCTTTTGCCATACAGTGGCGGTTCGGAGGGAACCAGGGACAGAGACTGGACAATCTGTATTGCCCTGGCTATCTCTGCAGCAGTTAGAGAAGGAATTTTGGACTCCAAACCTGCTGATTTTTTAGTTTTCTTTGCTGGAACTGGCTCCTCAGAGCCAGCTTTTCGCTTGCCGAGAAGTCTTGCCCTGGTCAGAGGGCACTCCCTCCGGTTCGGTTGGCACCGAACCGGGCTGGCCATCTGGGTCAGCGGACTTTTTGGCCTCTCGTTCCCTGAGCCTGCCCACTCTCTTGTCCAGGGTGGCTGCAGGGAAATTTTTACAAATCTGGCAGTCTGAATTGAGGTGGTCAAACCCCAGACAATAGACACATGTAGTGTGTGGGTCAGCCTTGGCAAAGGCTTCCCCACAGACACTACAGTGTTAAAACCCAGTGGGCCTGGTTTTTCTTTTGGGTTTCTCAGACATGATGCCAGCCTAACCAATAAAACTTGCCCTTTACATTGGCAGTGCGAGGCAAGACACCCTTACTCGGTTCAAACCATTAATGCGGTCGTGGAAAAACGTAATGAAATCCTTTTTTAGAACCGATAAGAACCGGAACCGCACTACTTAATTTTTTAGTAGAATTCGATCGGTTCAACCGAACCGATAACAATTTTACAAGTTCCACACAAAGAAAACCTATCTATTACTTACACGATACCATAGACAGAGCTTGAACCGATCGTTTTATGTTAAAATAATTAAATCATGTAAATCCAACCGGAAATAGTGCTTAAGTCAAGAAATGAACCGAGCAACAGCAGGAATCTCCAGAGCGACTGTTCAGTGAGGGAGAAGAATCTGACGGTTTCAGTTTGAAACCACCCTAACAGAGCTTGAACCGAACTGGCTTAAGCTCCACGTTTCGTATGGAAGTTAACTCTTTCACCTCCGGAGCAGTTCTAGTGATGGGACAAACTGCAATAGTCATAATATAGCAAGACTTCATGTTGTTTGAAAGGCGCCAACGCAGGCAGGATTCCAGTACAAAAGGGCAGCCTGCAGCGCCGGGAGAAACAGAACGAGCGACTGAGGGAGGGAAAGTGAGCGAGCTCAATGGAGCTCTGCCAGGAATTTAGAGTTGCCCACCCTGCCGCCCATGGTCCTCTGTGGTCCTATATTACAGCAGGGTCTCTGGAATGGAGACAAAGCAATGATTGAATACTTTCAGGATTGCTGTAATAATACAGATTTAGTTGTTCTGTTTATTTCTCTAACTGAGCAAACTACTGAGCTATACTGTTAGGATTGCTGTAATAATACATATTTATTCATTCTGTTTATTTCTCTGAGCTGAGTAATACTTGGAGTGCAATAGGATTTCTAACTGGGCTAAGTGAAAATATATGAGAGCGGAGAACAAAAAGTATGGTAGCTGAGGGGTGAAAAATGGACAAGGCGGCTTTAGGATTGCTATAGTAA
This sequence comes from Neoceratodus forsteri, assembly GCA_016271365.2. NCBI lineage: Eukaryota > Metazoa > Chordata > Ceratodontiformes > Ceratodontidae > Neoceratodus > Neoceratodus forsteri. Next base: position 209,272,678 of record JADMNL010000028.1, read on the forward strand.
TACAGTATCTAACGGATGAGATTTGAGACTGAATTAACCCGGTCAGCAAGTGGGCAGTAGGGGGACTAGTGTGTGTGGGAGGAGAACAGGAATTTGAGTAAATAGGGGCCTAACAGTTGTAGTAGGGTACATACTCAACTGTAACAGAAGTTCTAGGAGTGGTATATGTTGTTCATCCACACTTTGTGGCAGGTTCCTTACCGCTTTAAATCTTGCTGGAAGGTCTTCAAGCTGGCTTCTCCCACCCACCCGGGTGGTAAAACCCTCGGCTCCTCCCCATGACACCAGATCTAGCCCGCTGGAAGCCAGGTTGCGCGCCGAAGCCGGGGAGGTCGGGTGGATCGTGTGGATGAACAACATATACCACTCCTAGAACTCCTGTTACAGGTGAGTAAACTGTATTTATAGGGATGTGGATATGTTGTTCAATCCACACTTTGTGGCAGACTCCTAGCAGTTCTCTTGGAGTAGGGAGGAAAGGCACACAACCCTACTTAGGGAATAAGGACTGGAGAACCAAGGTCCCAAAACCAGCGTGACTCTAGGTCAATGTGGTAATGGGAAATAAAGGTGTGTGCTGAATTCCCAGGTAGCAGCCCAGCAAATTTCCTAGATAGGGACGTCCCAAGGAGCAGCCACTGAAGCAGCGGTATGGCAGGTAGAATGAGCTCTTATCACTTTGGGAGGCTCCATGCTCGCCAACCTATAGCAGAGATATGGAAATTACGAACCTACCATAATTCTTGATCTTCTTGGATGAAGTCTCCACCACTCATTCACACTAATGGGATCTACGCCAGAGGCACTAGGACGCAGCAGGAGCAAACTTTTTTGCAGGAGGTCCAGCGCCAGAGATGGAGCCGCCACAAGCGGCACCGCGAGCCTCTGCTCGTTTCGGCGTCGACCCTCCAACCGCCTCAGTATCTTGTTTCTCCAAGGAGGTGCAGCATAACTAACCTATAAGGATAGCCTAACCAGAAAACGGACATAAGATAGTCCGGGAAGACCCATATAAGAAGGGTCATGAAAGAAGTCTTCACAGCCTAAAGATTGAGGGAGTGAAGACCAACAACAGAGGTGAGCTCGGGGGATGGTGGGTGGGCGTGTGAATGAGTGGTGGAGACTTTGTCCAAGAAGATCAGGAATTATGGCAGGTATGTAATTTCCATATCTTCCTGGACATAAAGTCTCCACGACTCATTCACACTAATGGGAGAGTACTGAGCTAATAATCATCCGAGAGGGCTGCAGGAGAGACCAAGAGCTCACAGATTTAGGACAGAAGTCCATTAAGAATGGTTCTGCCAAACAAAACATGTCATCTGGCATGGATATCCAGGGCATAGTGGTTGACGAAAGTATGCACTGAGCTCCAGGTGGCCGCACTGCAAATATCTGCAATGGGCACGTTGCAGATTTCAGCTACGGATGACGCGACCGCTCTAGTAGAGTAAGCGTACACTCTGCCTTCCAGTTTAACCTGCACCATGGAATAACAGTGGCGAAGACATGCCACCAGCCATGCTGAAATGCATCTGATAGCGACTGGTTGACCCAGCCAGGTCTCGCTGAAGGAAACAAACAGTTGTTGAGCTTTGCGAAAATCTTTTCTCCTATCTAAATAGAAACCCAAAGCTCTTTTGAGGTCCAAAGAATGAAGAGAATGCTCCCCTTCATTTTGGAAGTTCGCAAAGTAAGTAGGGAGGATCAAAGGTTTGTTTAGATGGAATTCTGAAACAACCTTAGGGAAAAACTTAGGATGGGTCCTAAGAACTACTTTGTCTTTATGAAACACAGCATATGGAGGGTCTGTGACCAAGGCATGTATCTCAGAGACCCTGCGGGCCAAGGTAATGGCCACCAGGAAGGCCGTTTTCCAAGAGAGGAATTTCAACTCACAGGCAGCTAGAGGCTCAAAAGGTTTTCGAGTGAGCATGTCTAGCACAAGATTAATGTCCCAGGCTGCTACTGGACATATGATAGGAGATATGGTATGCAGAATTCCCTTAAGAAACCTCTTAACCATGGGTAACTGAGCCAGTGACAAGAAAAGTACTGGCTCACGATAAGCTGAAATGACACAAAGGTGAACCTTGACTGTAGAGTATTGCAGACCTAAATTTCATAGGTCCAAAAGGTAGTCTAGAACTTTATTTGGTGGGCAGGAAAAAGGATTCAAAGAGGATTTTGCACACCAGAGCGAAAAACGCTTCCATTTGGCTGTGTAAGTTTTCCTAGTGGATGGCTTGCGCGCAGCCAGAAGAATATCTGAAACTCTGCAGGAGACAATGAACCTGTTCACTTCTATCTCTTCAGGAGCCAAGCATAAAGGTGAAGCGATCTCAGATTGGGATGGACCACAGGCCCCTGAGTCAGAAGGTTCATCTGAAGGGGAAGCACTTTCGGAGGGGCTTCTGACATACTGTTGAGTAATGGAAACCATATCTGCCGAGGCCAGACGGGAGCAATAAGAATCATTTTGATCCCCTGCGACTCGTACTTGAGAAGTACCCTCTGAATTAGAGGAAGAGGAGGAAAGGCATATAGAAAGCATTTTGCCCACTGCAGCCTGAACGCATCCTGACAGAAAATGCCAGGCCCTGGATTTCTGGAGCAGAAGAGAGGCAGTTTTGTGTTGAGTGGGGATGCAAAAAGGTCCAGGTCTAGAGTTCCCCACTCTGCGAATAGTGACTGAACTATGGTTCAGTCGAGAGACCATTCGTGAGGATCTGTCTCTGTTCTGCTGAGATGGTCTGCCAGTTCGTTCTGTACTCCCGGCAGGTAGGCCACTCAAATTAGAGCCTTGTGCTCCAAGCACCATTTCCACACTCTCATCGCTTCCCTGCATAAGGAGTAAGAGCGAGCCCCGCCTTGCTTGTTGATGTAATACATCACTGCTTTGTTGTCCATTTGAAGAAGAATGTTCTTGTGACAGAGAATGTCCTTCAAAGCCCAGACTGCATAAAGGACCGCTCTCATTTCTAAGACATTTATGTGAAGCTGGGACTTGTCCTGAGTCCACGTACCTTGAGTGTGGACAGTCTGACAGTGAGCTCGCCACCCCATCAGAGACGCGTCTGTGGTACTGGAAATCTGATGATCCAGAGGAGCAAAGGGATACCCTTCCAGAAGATTGTCCTCTTGCGACCACCAGGTGAATGACTTCGTCAGAGTTTCTGTCACCTTGATGAGAAAGGACTGAGGGTGAGTGGTTGAGGCCACTGAGTACTGAGCATCCATTGAGAGGTTCTCATGTGAAGGCATGCTAGGGTACAGTGAACACCGAGGATGCCATGAGACCTAGCATCCATTGCATCGAGATAGCTTAAACCGAGCTGTTCTGTCTGATGTATCGGTCCATCTGCAGGATATCACTCCTTCTGTCCTCTGGTAGAAACGCTTTCGCACAGGAGGAGTCCAGAAGAGTTCCTATGAAAAGGAGCCTCTGGGAGGGCTGCAGCTGCGATTTCTTGAGGTTTAGCAGGACTCCCATGGACGTGAGAAAGTCTGAGGCCGTGGCAATGGCGTCGAGAGTTCCTTGCCTGGAAGGGCTCACTAGAAGTCAGTCGTCCAGATATGGGAACACCTGAATTCCAACTTTTCTGAGATGCGCTATGAGAATTGCACACTTTGTAAAACTTGCGGCACAGAGGATAGCCCAAAGGGCAGGACTCTGAACTGATAATGTTGTCCCAAAGCCACAAACCATAGATAATTGCAATGCTTTGGATGAATCGGAATAGGTTGGTAAGCATCCTGCATTTCCAGGGAGGCTAACCAGTCGTGCTGATGAAGCAAGGGTAACAGGGTCCCTAGCGATATCATCCTGAATTTCTCTTTCGGAAGAAATTGTTTAATTTTCTGAGGTCTAACATGGGGCACATGACCCCGGTTTTCTTTGGAACTAGAAAGTAATGGGAGTAGAATCCTGTGTTCCGTTGATCCAGCGGAACTACTTCCACTGCCCTGTTGTTCAGAAGGCCTTGCATTTTGGAGGCGAGAAGCTCTGACTGAAGAATTGACAGCTTTGGCTGCCACTTGGGGAGACAATCCAGAGGGTTCTCCGAAAAATTGAGGGAATATCCCTCGCGGATTATCTGAAGGACCCATTTGTCCGAAGTTATGGACTTCCACTGGTTGTAGAATTGAGTCAGACGACCTCCAACCGCTAGAGTCCCCCTCGGGCAGCTGAGGTGGGACTTGGGCCAGAAACACAGAAGGCGGCACTGGGCGCTTTGGGTCCTTGCACCTTCTGTTGCATTTTCTTTTGAGCCTGAGGGGCTTGATTTTTATTAAAACTTCCCCTGCCTTTGACTCGAAAGGACTGCTGGTTATGAAACTGGTATTTGTTAACACCCCATCGAGAGGGGGCAGGAGGAGGTCGAGCCAATTTAATGGCTGACCTAGTCTTTTGTGTGGCCTCTAGAGCCTGTTCTACTTGAGAGCCGAAGAGATACACACCATCGAAGGGCAACGCCATGACCTGTTGCTGGGCATCATTTGTGAAACCTGAAGTGCGCAGACAGGAATGGCGATGGGTACAAATGTCCACCGCCGCCGATCGAGAAGCAGTATCGAAGGCGTCCATAGCTGCTTTAACCTGCTAGTTGTTGGACTCAATGCCCCTGGTTATGGTTTAAAGAAGCTCTGAATAAGTGTCCAACTCCGGTAGAGCTTCAACCATTTGTTAGAGCGAATGCCAAGGAATATACTCATATTGAGAGAAATAGCCCTGGTAGCTGGCGATACGCATACCCAGGGTGGATGCAGCAGAGACTCTCTTACCTAAAGTATCTATCTTACGAGATTCTTTGTTTATAGGTCGAGCTGTAATAGTCTGAGGAAGGACGACCTTATCATTCTCTGCCAAGACTACAATAGCATCCGCAAAGACTTGGGAGGTAAAAATGGGTCGCTCCTTGGGAGCAGCATACTTCCTATCTATGGACTTAGCCACAGAAGGAATGACAGCAGGATTATTCCATACCATTTGAGAAAGTGTCCCAAAGGAGGGTTGTATCGGGGGAGTTAAATCCATAGGGATGTCCGAAACATGAAGGTATTGGAGTCTAAAAAGCTTCCCAGGAACGATGTCCATAGTTTGGAGAGAAAGAGTGGAATTCAAATTTTTCAGCAGAGACTTAAATGACAGGTCCTCAACCACAAGCTCTGTAACAAGATTAGATCCTGCTCCTTCTACATCATCACCCAGTCTAAGATCTGGGTCAGGCTCAATATCATCTTCTGACAGTCCAGGAGGGACTGCTTGGACAGGAAAGGATTGAAAATCAGCAGAAAAAGAGGAAAGAAAAGAAATTGGAGCCGAGACGCCCTGAAGATTGGCAGAAGAAAAGCCCGGCCTCGGCGCCGAAGAAGAGCACGACGCCGAAAGGCTGCACGACGTCGACAAAGCAGACAGTGCTGAAGAAGAACACGGTGCTGAAGACGGCGCAGAAAGGCCACATGGCACCGAGAAACTCAATGGCGCCGAAAGCAACTCTGAAGACGGCACTGACAGGTGCAACGGCACCGAGGACAGTGCCAGAAATGGCGCCGAGCAACCCACCAACACCAACGGCACCAAAACCAACCCAGGGCCCGAAAATTAGAATTTGAGGGAAAAGAAGGAAGAATACCAGGAGATAGAGGCATCGGTGAGGCCCCCTGCGCTGCAGCCATGTGAGGGGGGGGGGAACATCTGAGCGCGGCGTTGACGGCACTGAAGAAGGCGCCACGCGACTAGGGAGGCCCAGTTGCCCTGCCCAATCCCCCGAAGAGCGCGAGGGCCCCTCAGTGATCAGGCCAGGCAGCTGGACCAGCCTCCGACCCATTGCTCCATAAGAGCAGCCCACTGATTAAACTGCTCATTGGAAGCCCTACCAAAAGGCGGGGAAGGGATCCGATGTCGAAGAGGTCAGAGACCAGAACCAGAAACTGGCAACTCCGAATGAGGAGACCGGAAACTGACTCCAATGACCGACTGTCGACGTGCAGACATATTAGAGAGCGACCTCGAGTGATACCTTCTCTTTTTTGACCTACGAGTTGAAGAAGAGCTCGTGGCCAAAAGGTGCCGAGAATGGGACGGTTTACTTTTATGCTTCCGGGGGGACCACCAATCGACTCAGGCATTGGACCGTCCATTGTCAGACCCCTCTTCCGGAGAAGGCGGCGGACCGAACCCATTCCGGCTGACTGAACAGCTTTCATACGAAGTCTCCCTACTGACATCTGACCCGCTCATGGTCAACTCCGTCAATGTAGGCTGAGACTTCTTTTTTAGATAAGAATAAATTATTGTAAGCGGTACTTTATTCGAAAAACACTACAAAATAATAAACTGAAAACTATGCTGCTAGTTTGAAGTTTGACTCCCATCGGGCGAGCGACGTCATCACTGAAGCACACTCGACGGCGGGGAAAAAGGAACTGAGGCTGCTGGAGGGTTCACGCCGAGATAATCAATGCCGCACAAGCAGAGGCTTGCGGCGCAGCTCCTCATGGCTCCATCTCTGGCGACGGCCCTCCTGCAAAAAAGTTTGCTCCTGCTGGGTCCTAGCGCTTCCGGCGTAGATGCCATTAGTGTGAATGAGTGGTGGAGACTTTATATCCAGGAAGATCTATGCAGGAGGTGACCCACCTGCCTATCGTCCGCTTGGCTGCAGGTCTGCCAGGTACGGCTTCAGCATAGGTGACAAACAGCTGGCGAACCTCTCCCCGAACTTTAGCCATTTGCTCCTTATAATAAGAGAGCACTCTTCTAGGGTCCAAAGTATGGAGCCTATATTCGGCCTCCAAGGTATGATTGGGGTAGAACACTGGCAGAGTCAACACCTGGTTAAGGTGAAACTCCGACATCACCTTCGGAAGGAATTTCGGGTGGGGTGAAGGACAATCTTGTCCCTGTGGAAGACCAGATAAGGAGACTCAATGGAAAGCGCCTGGAGCTCTCCCATTCTTCTCGCTGACATGATAGCCACCAAGAAGGCGGTCATCCACGACAGATGAGAGATGTCACACCTGTGCATCGGTTCGAATGGCTTGCCCATGAGCTTAGCCAATACCAGCAGTAGATCCCATGGAGGTGGAGGTTCTCGCACCGGAGGGGATATGTGGTGTAGGCCTTTGAAAAAGCGCCCGACCACCTTCTCCTGCGCCACGGACTGTTTGCCGGCCCACGCCCGGTAGGCAGAGATGGCTGCCAGGTGCACCTTAAGGGTCGTCGACTGAAGCCCTAGCTGAGAAAGGGACCACAAGTAGTCCAGAATCCTAGCCAAGGAACAAGAAAAAGGGTCCAACCCCTTGTCCTGACACCAAATGGAGAATCTCTTCCATTTGAAGGCACAGTATTTTCTGGTTGACTCCTTACGGGCTGCCTCAACAATGTTGAGGACCTTGTCGGAAAGACCCAAGGCCTGGAACTCTAGCCACTCAGGAACCAGACCGTCAGGTGCAGGGACTGAAGGTCCGGATGGAGAACCATCCCCTGGTTGACTGAGAGCAGGTCCAGGTGGGCTGGAAGCTGCCTCAGGAGCCTGGAGCTGAGGCTGAGGAGATCTGGGTACAGAGGCTACCAGAATCACCTGCGCCTTGTCCCTCTTCATCTTGAGAAGCACCTTGTGGATCATGGGAAATGGAGGGAAGGCGTAGAAGAGGCATGGGGTCCACAGCCTCGAGAAGGCATCCCCCTGCAGCGAGCCCTGCTGAGGGGGGCAGGTGTGAAACAGCCTCAGCTTCGCCTTCTCCTTGGAGGCGAACAGGTCCACCTGAGGGTAGCCCCAATGGGAGAACAGATGTTGTACTACCTCTGGCAGGACAGACCACTCGTGAGATGCAGCGCCTATCCGGCTGAGGGCATCAACCAGACTACTGGAGGCTCCTGCCAGATGGATGGCTAGGAGATCTGCCTTCAGGCTGATCACGAGAGACCAGATGCGGAGAACCTCCATGCACAGAGGCAAGGAGTGCGTCCCACCCTGTCGGTTGTGATAATACATGGTCGTGGTGTTGTCCGTCTGGACCTGAACCACCTGACCCCGTACAAACGGAGCGAAGGCAGTGAGGGCTAGTCGCACCACCTGAAGCTCCAGCAGGTTGATGTGGCATTGGGACTCCTGAGGGGACCAGAGGCCGTGGGCTCTGAGCTCCCCCAGATGGGCACCCCAACCCATCAGAGAGGCATCGGTCGTTAGAGTGACCATCAGCTCGGGGAGGATGAATGGGATGCCCTCCTGCAGATGAGCTGGGACGAGCCACCACTGCAGGCCATCCCTCATCTCCTGGGTTACTGTCACCGACTGAACCAGAGGACCGGAGGCATTGTGACCACTGGCTGGCCAGCCCCCACTGCAGGGGACGCATATGCCAGCGGGCCCAACGGACCATGCTGGTGCAAGCTGCCATGAGGCCCAGGAGGTGCAGGAAGTCCCGGGCAGGCGCAATTGCCCAACCAGAAATTATTAGGCAAAGGAGGAAAGGACCTCGGCCCTGTCCGCCAGGAGCCAGGCTCTGTCTCGAAGAGAGTTGAGCTCTGCCTGCATGAATCCGACTTGGCCTCGTTAATGAGGAGGCCAATCTGAGAGCAGAACTAGAGGGCCAGATCCCTGAACCGCTCCCCGCTGCAATCAGCCAGTCATCCAGGTAAGGGTACACCCGGACCCCTCGGTGCCGCAGGAATACTGTCACCACTGCCATGCATTTGGTGAAGACCCTGGGAGCTGGAGAGAGGCCGAAGGGCATGGCCCGGAACTTGTAAAGCGATCCCTCTGCTCTGAAGCGGAGGAATCACTGATGAGACGGACGGACTGGGACGTGAAAGAATGTGTCCTGAAGGTCCAGAGAACAAAACCACATGCCTGGCTCCAAGGATGGAATGATCTGGACCAGACTGACCATCCTGAAGGCGCGAGGCCTTAGGAACCTGTTCAGGTCATTCAGGTCGAGAATGGGGCGCCAGTCCCCCGTCCGTTTTGGGACCAGAAAGTACCTGGACACAAACCCTGGGTCTGGAGGAGGGTCCACCACCTCGCTGATCACCTCCTTCTCAAGGAGCAAGGCAATGTCAGCTCGATGAGCCGACAGAGAGGCAGCGGAACCCGTACCCCCCGTGGGGCGACAGCTTGAAAGGGGGGAACTGCTCGAATTCCAGAGGCAGACCCCTGCTGAGCACTTCTAGCACACAGCGGTCCGTGGTGATAGAGGACCAGGCAGAAAGGAAGTGGCGGAGCTGTCCCCCCACGGGGGGATCCCAAGAAGGAGTGAAGAGGGTGGAGGCGACACCCCTCAACCCGTCACTGGGCAGGCTTGGAGGAAGGGCCCGCTGAGGGACCTCTTGGACCCTTGCCTTCAGGCTTCCTACTAGAGAAGTGGCAGACTTAGCCTTAGGGCGCCAAGTGTGAGCCTGCTGGCCATGATGCTGGTGTTGCTGGGCAGGCGTGTCGTAGGGAGGCGGAAGAGGCGAAAGGGCTTATGCTGCTGCGGTCGGCCTTTGTCCTCCTGGGTAGACGTGACCGAGTCCAAGGTGGCATTGGACTTCTCGATCCTCTGGAGATGGCCTTCCACTCCGGGCCCGAACAAGTCGGTGCCCAGGAAAGGAATGTCTGCCAGCTTGTGCTGGGTGTCCGTTGTGAAGGTGGAGATCCACAGCCAAGTTCTGCGGCGCATGGCCACTGCCGCCGCTACTGATCGGGCACAAGAGTCACCAATGTCCAATGAAGTTTGGAGCTGTTTAGCCACCGCCCTTCCCTGATCCCGCACCTGCATGACCGTCGTCTGAAGGTCAGCCGGGAGATGAGGAATCACCTCATCCAGGGAGCCCATAAGGGCGTGTGAGAAATGTGCCATCAGAGCGGCCGAGCTAGCCTGGCGAAGACCTGGGAGGAAGCAGCAAACTTTCCGCCTGAGTAATCCAACTTTTGGATTCCTTATCAGAGGTCTGTTCACTTCAGCGTTCATGGAGCATGAAAGCCTTATGGTCACTAATCCCTCCATGAGAGGGTGCTCGAAGCCAGTGAACGGTGGGGACCGCGTGCTTGCGAGCCATCCTGGCCGAAGTCATGGGACAAGATGCTGGCCGTTGCCACAACTCCAGGGCCGGGCCAACAATGTCTTTGGCCACTGGAAAGGCCTCCGTAGGGGAATCCCCTCGGTCCAGTATCTCCTTAAGGGGATACTTGGCCCGTTTTTGAATGGGTTTGAGCTGTAGCGCAGTTGACTCTGAGATGAGTCGAAGCATACCCAAAAACGAGGATGGGCTCTCGTTCAATGACTGGCCCCCTGCAGACTCCAGGTCAAGCGGCCTGGAGAACAGGGAGGAGTCATCGTCGTCAGACTCCGAGGAGTCTGCGAACAGCTGACGAGCGCCTGAGCCACCCTCCACCTGCCGAGGTCGATCGGGAGTGAGGGTGACAGACAACCTGTGGGGCAAGCCCTGACCCGACCGAGAATCCTTGGTCAGAGTCCCAGTCTTTGGTTGTGGAGGCAGAGGTTCCACCACAATAGGTGGAGCAGCCGGTTTCAGCCAAACAACCGGCGCCGGGGTCGGCTCCTCGACTACCACGAGGGTTGTTTCAGCCGCTCCGGTGACAGCCACTTAATGGCTACAGAAGGCGGCAGATTAGGCTTGTTTCCGGTACCGGTCAATAAAAGTTGCTGCCACATCAAGTCCTCATAGCGCCAACACAACTTGTGTTGGAGCTTATCCTCCGAAGAGGACGAGTGGTGACGCTGCTTTCCATGGTGCCAAGACTGAGACCGCTGACATTGGCGGGACCGGCTGGACCTGGAAGAGGACCGAGACCTTTGGGGATTCCGAGTGTGGGTCAGAGAGGTAACAGGGGAAACCTGCCCCTCCCTCGGTGCAGGGACCTTAACCGGGGACTTCGGCACAGGCAAGTCCTCAGTAACCACCAGGGAAACCAGTGAAGAAGGGTTGCCGGCTTCACCAGTCGACAAACCGTCCAATGGGTTGAGAAAAATCACGACCGAGTCGATGGATGTCTCGGCCGGCTGACCTGACAGGGACACCGTGAAGCCAGCGGCCACAGCCGCAACCCCGACTGAAGTCGAGAGTCGACGGTCCCGTGAAGGGGATCTCTCCCGCTCCCATTAACTTCGACTGTGGGACTTACCTTTAGAATCCTTCTTCCTGGACTGACTGGTATGTCCCGATGGCCCTTCTCCCTCAGTGGAGAGGGACTGACAAAGCTCATTAAAAGAAGCAGTGTAGGAGGAGCCCAAGGAGAGCAGGATAAATGCCGCGGCCAAGAAGGAAGAAGAAGCGGCCTGGGCCGCCTCCTCCTCGTGGGCGATCATCTGCTCCAACTGCTCCATGGAGCCCGCTGCCATGGACACCGCCCAACGGACCTCCTTGGACTTGACCGTCGGGTACAGTTTTACGGGGCACCGGAGAAGTAGTCTGGCATGGCAGTCCTCCAAGACTGAAGCCGAAAAGACTTGCACAATTCATGAAGCCTGCAGATCTGGCAAAACCCAGGCAGTGAGATTCACGTGAAGTGTGGATCTGTCCGGGGCATCTGCCCACAAGGGCATCGACATAAGCCAGGAGTCGATTTGTCTATCGCAGCTGCGAGAGAAGCCGAATACCTCAGTCTTGTAAATTTTAAAATTAGTTTCAGGAAATCCATAGAGTGTGGATCAAGGCCTAAAACGCAGAGCGCTAAGGAGGGAACCTGAGCTTCCAAGTGGTAAGGAAGATCTGGTGTCATGGGGCGGAGCTGAGGGTTTTACCACCTGGGTGAGTAGGAGGAGCCAGCTTGAAGACGTTCCAGCAAGATTTAAAGCAGCAAGCAACCTGCCACAAAGTGTGGACTGAACAACATATCCACGTCCCTAGAAACTGGGAGTAAGAGCCTGTAAAGATGGGGGCCAAAATGGGGCAGGTGTCACATGTCAGTTGGGCAGGCATCTTTGGAAGGGTGGTGGGATGTACAGGGTGTGGGTCCGTCGTGATCCTGGACTGGGCTTGGAGGATGGGGGGGCGGCGTATGGTCTGTAGACGACTGGCTAGTTTGAGGGAGGAACTGTGGAGGTTAGGGAGGAGTCTAAGAGGCAGGGCAGACGAGTATGGTAGACATCCTGGCTTGGGGAGGATAGGGGATGGCAAGGGGGGACGGAGGAAGAACAACTAGGGACTAAACCCGACCCCAGTATCAGAGGCACTAGCAGAAAAGAGAGGAGAGGAGGGGTGCCTGAGGTGAGGGAGGCCTCCTGGTGGGGAGAAAGACCACAAGGAGAACTAGGGAGAGAACAGATGACTGCGGGTAGGAGAGGACTAGGGGTGGCATGGGCGGGAACAAGTAGGGGAACTGATCGGGAAGAGATGTGGGTGATATCAACTAGGAATAGATTGAGCCTCTGCTATGGGAGAGAGAGCAGGAACATACTGAGGGGGAGGACAAGCGGGCATGAGAGGGGCGGCAACAGGTGGGGAAGAGATAGCGAGGATGAAGGCTACAAGGGGCTAGAAAGGAAGGAGGGGTGGTGACTGGAGGAGAGAGGCTATGGGAAGGGGTAAGGATGGGAGGGGCATCACTATCGAGGTAGAAGGGAATGGGGGCTCTAAATTGACAACAGCGGGGATAGGATAGGGGTTGGAAACCAGCAGGCGAGGAGGGGAGGCCGACATGGGAAGCCCAGTAGGAAGTAGTTAGGCTAGGAAGGGGTTCAAAGGGGATGGGAGAAATAAGGCAGAGAAAAGGGGTTAGGCAGAAGTATGGGGTACAGATACAGATGTCACACAGGGTGCAGCTGGCGGGGGTAAGGGCAGGGAAGAGCGAATACTGGGGTGGTGGAAGGGCATTAGAAGGAAGGGGTAAGGGATGGGGGGTACTCATCCTGGGGGATTCTATACTGAAAGGGGTGAGATGAGGCGGAAGGGGGGAAGGCACAGCTGTATTTGGGTTGAAGCTATCCCCAGGTTGACTGCAGGCGGGGCAGGGCAGGGCAGGTACTGCTCAAGTGTGCAGCAAGGGGGAGGAAGAAACCCCATATAGTGTTGCATGTGGGTACAAACGGCTTGGCAGGGAGACTGTGGAAGTAGTGAGGGGAGGTTTGAGTAGTTGGGCAGGTAGTGTGAGGGGGTAGGGGAGTCGGCATTCTCAGAGGTAGTCTTAGTACCATGTCCAAGCATGGTGAGGAAGGGTAGGATTGAGGAGTTCAATGAGTGGCTGAGGGATTGATGCCACACCAAAAATTATGGGATAGTGACTAACTGCGGTAGGGTCTGTGGGAATAGTGACTTGTACGCAGGGGACAGGCTACACTTGAACAGAAAGGGAAGGGGAGTATTAAAGGCAGGACTAGAGGTGTATATCTCTACTAAAGTGGATTTAAACTAGTCAGGGGTGGCCAAAAGACTGAGGTTGGTAGAAGGTTCCAGACAGGGGAGGCTAATGAGCTCAACCCCTAAATATAGGTAAAGGTAGAGTGTAGTAACCCTGGGAGGGCGGGCAGAGTGGTCTGAGTGTAATACAAAAGGCATCGCCACCCGGTAAGAATAAGGAGGAGAGAGGGTCTGAACTACTGGGAGGAGGGACACAGGCCAAGAAGGAGAAGAGTGAGGAGAAGGAGGGGTACTGGTAGAAGGTGGTCTCTCAACGCAAGAAGCCTGGGGAAGAAAACTGCAGAGCTTCAGGTGCTTCTTTCAGAGGAGAAGGTGGACATTGCTGCAGTGACAGAGACTTGGGCCACAGAGTACCATGATTGGGACTTGGCAATCCTGGAATACAGGATAAACAGGAGGGACCAGGGGGTTGGAAGGGGGGGGGGGCTGCACTCTATGTGAGGTAAGGGATTAAAAGCATAAGGGACGAGGGAGAAGAGGCGAGGACAGAGGCGCTCTAGGTGCAGCTCCTGGACTCCAATGGCAGAAAGCTGAGGCTGGGAGTGGTGTACAGACCACCAGACCAATCTGGGGAACTGGATGGGGAGCTGGCAGAGCAGATAAGGAGGGTGTGTAGAAGGGGGAGTGTGGTGATAGTGGGGATTTTAACCTACCGCAGGTTGACTGGAGCACCCCGGCCACTAGCAGTACCAAAGAGCAGGTGCTCCTTGATGCATTCCAGGATGGCCTTCTAACGCAATTGATAAGTGGGCCTACAAGGCTTGGTAGCACTCTGAACCTAGTACTGGCAAATGGGGAGGCGGTGAGGGACGTAAGGGTGGAGGACCCAATAGCAGGTAGCGACCACCAAACAGCGTGGCTCGTTGTCCCGCTGGGCAGGGAGACAGGAGGAATGGGCACTAAGGTGGTGGACTTTATTAGGGTGGACTTTGGGGGGATGAGGGCAATACTGCCAGGGAGATTCCAGGATATAAGGCCGGGATGGATGCAGAACAAAAGTGGAGAGTCATAAAGACTGGGCTAACAAAGGCCACAGCAGCCTGCACCTGGGCCAGGAGTAAGAAGTGCAGAGCGGAGAAACCATACTGGCTGAACAAGGAAGTGCTGCAAGGGGTGAGGCCAAAGACGGCTGCATACCGGAAGTACAGGAGAACAAGGAAGGGAGAGGATAAGGAGGCTTTTGGGAGTTGGTCAAGGGAGGTTGCCAGGAGGGTGAAAAAAGCTAAGACTTTCAGGCAATTAAGGTCTTCACAGGGCATAAAGGGAGGGGAAAAGGACTTTTTTAGGTATGTCAGGGAAAAGAGGAAGTGTAAGGAACATATTGTGAGGATAAAGCGGGGAGGGGATTGGGTGGAAAAGGGGGAGGAGCAAGTGGAAATTCTAAACGAGTACTTCAGCTCCATTTTCACTAAGGAGAGGGATGGTTCACTACCAGAATGGGCTGGGAGGTGGGGAAAGGGGGGGGGGAGGAGGTGATGGACAAAGTGATCACAGGGAGTTGGGTGCTAGAGGGGCTGAGGGCAGTAAGGGTGGACCAGGCACCAAGTCCCGATGGCATCCACCCCAGGGTGCTGAGGGAGATGGCACAGCTGTGGGCTAAGCCACAGGCAGATCTATTCAACACCTCCCCGGAAACAGGGAGTGTGACCCAGGACTGGAGGGTGGCCCATGTGGTGCCCATACACAAGAGTGGGCCTAGGGAGGAGCCAGGAAATTATCGGCCGGTACTTCTCACGTCCATAGTGGGTAAGCTTATGGAGGTGATACTGAAGGAGAGGCTGGTAGCATTCCTAAACAGTAAGGGCCTCCAAGATGGGCAGCAACACAGGTTCCTCTCAGGAAGGTCTTGTCAAACCAACCTAATACAGTATTATAACTGGGCAACAAGGGAGTTGGACAGGGACCATGCGGTACATGTCCTGTACCTGGACTTCAGTAAGGCCTTTGATACAGTGCCTCATGGGAGACTGAGGTGGAAGCTGATGGCAATGGGAGTGGGAAATAAGCTGACTAAATGGACAGAGAACTGGTTACCGGGGAGAGTGCGGGGGGGTGGTGGTGGTGGGGGAGCTCTTAGCACCCAGAGTAGTGAAAAGCGGGGTGCCGCAGGGGTCAATGCTGGGCTCGGTGCTATTTGGGCTCTTTATCTCCAATATAGCACATGGGGTAGGGAGCAGGGTTAGTCTGTTTGCAGATTATACCAAATTGAGGGCGGTGGTGCACAATGAGGATGGATGGGAAAAACTGCAAGGGGACCTAACCAAACTAGAGATATCGTCGGTGGAGTGGCACCTAGGATTGAACGCAAAGAAGAGTAAGGTGATGCACTACGGGGCTAAGAACCAGAAGAGGGACTATCGGTTGGGGATCACAGAGGAAGAGAAGGACCTAGAGGTGTTGGTAACTGGGAGCATGAACAACTCAACCCAGTGCAGGAGAGCAGCAGCGAAGACAAACAGAAAGCTGGGATGCACGGCAAGGGGGTTCTCATCCAGACACAGGGATGTAATCCTACCTCTCTACAGATCATTGGTCAGACTGCACCTAGAGTACTGTGTGCAATGCTGGAGGCCATACCTAAGGAGAGATATAAAGTTACTGGAGGGGGTGAAAAGGAGGGCAAACAAAATGTTAAAGGGAGAGGAAGGAAAGAAATATGAAATTAGGCTGAAGGAGCAGAACATGTACACACTGGAGGAGAGGAGGGATAGGGTGGATATGACTGAAGCATTTAAATACCTGAGGGGGTAAATAAACCTAGCACCGAGGGGGTGTTTAAACTGAGGAGTGGAAGAGAGACGAGGGGGCAAGGACCAAGGTTGGAAGGGGGACGTTTTAAGATGGAAATGAGAAGGCACTACTTCTCTGAGAGGGTGGTGTCTAGTTGGAATGTGTGCTGCCAGAGGGATGGAAACATGTAGGACAATCAATAGCTTTGAGAAGGGTGGGATAAAGCAAGAGGAAGAGTCGGGGGCAGGGGCTGGGACAAGTAGGGTAGAACTGAAGGGAGGAGGCTGGGGCAGCTGCAATCCAGGGTACTAGCTGCACACTCGGGCAGACTTACACAGACCGATTGGTGCGTTTTGCTGGCAGATTCGTATGCTCATATGTTCGTATGTATGTTCACATGTAAAATCAGTGACTTTGTTCATGAGCAGAGGTCCTAAAATACTTATGTTGAAAATTTTGGTGACAAATGTCCATAAAATGACTGCTATAAGTGTGCGTTGTGCAGTTTCCACGCACCCTCATAACCTCGCGAATCTGTAGTATTTTCACTCCAGATTTTCAACACTGGCATTTTTTCAGACCTCCTTATGAACAGTACAGCTGTCATTTTTCACATCCTGCCCGAAATATGCGTTCACACATCTGGCGCAGAATAGCTCGGTTGCTGTGGGAAATCAATGTAAGGGACAGATTAAGAAAATCATAGTGACAGTGTTCATGAGCAGAGGTCAAAATACCTTATGTTGAACATTTGGTGAAATAATTCCACTAAATGACTATTACGTGCATGCGTTGCGCAGTTTCCACGTACAGTCATAAGTTTGTGAATTTTGAATATTTGCACTACAGATTTTCAACATTGCCATCTCTTCACACCTCTCTATGAATAGTACAGCTGTCATTCTTCACATCCTGCCTCATCTGTGTTTTCATACATCTGGCGCACAATGGCACAGTCACTGTGGAAACTCAAAGTTTGGGACATATTGACAAAATCGCAGTGCCACTGTTCATGAGAAGAGGTCCCAAATGCGTTCATGAGGTGGGTGTCACAAAATGGCCATGTTTAAAATTTGTAGTGCAAATACCAACAAATGCCTGGGGCGTTAGGGTTTCTAACCATAACACCCCACCCTGTACAGACTGACAGGCATCAGTGGTGTGCCTTTGGGATTGCCAACAGTAATGCTCATGCCGTTCCACCCCCCCCACCCTGCAGCCACTGACAGGCATTGAGGTGTGCCTTGGACTCTTCGACCCCATAGTTCACCCCATTCTCCTATATTGCACCCATTTCAGCGTAAGTCCTTATGGACTGGGGTGACTGTAAAGTCGAACACCCCAAGGCTCACCTCAACACCTGTCAGTGTCTGCAGGATAGGGTGAGGTGAAATGGCATGAACGTTATAGGCGACAACCCAAACGCATACCCCAATACCTGTCCGTCTCTGCAGGGTGGAGGTGGGGTTGGCATGAAGTTCAATACTTCACTGCCATTCCTACTCTGCATCTGTCTAACTCCTGCATTTTAAATGCTAATATCAGCAAGCAACCATTTGGTATTGACAAATGCTTTTTTTATGTTTGCTTGCACACATGTGCAAGAAATGAAAATTACGTACCTACTGTAATTATGATCTTTCTGTGTATCTTCACCATTCATCACCTTTGGGTTATTGGCCCGAGGTCATGACCCTGCAGGAGTTTTTTTTTTTTTGGATCGGCAGAGCCGACGCACCATCGGCGCCGCCCTCTGGCCGATGCATTGCGAGCGCCACAGGGTGGCCGTCGGGTGCTGTCGACTCCGCCCTCCTGCCACTTCTGAGTCGCCGGAGAGGTGAGGGAAAAAAGGGGTTGGTATGGTGGGACAAGGAAGTCCAAGGGACAGACAATGGAAAATATATATAAAGCAAAAGGGGAAATAAATGACTGACAGGACAGAAGAAGAGGAACACTAAGGGGAAAAGGTAGGGGCCCCAATCTCTGGAAATAAGAAAAAGGAGAGAGGAAGGACTTAGGATAAGCTTGGGGGGGGGGGGTGGAGAAATACAGGTTACTCACCTGTAACAGGAGTTCTAGGAACGGTATCTGTTGTTCATCCACACTGTCTGGCAAGTTCCTTACCGCTTTAAATCTTGCCGGAAGGTCTTCAAGCTGGCTCCTCCCACCTACCTGGGTGGTAAAACTCTCGGCTCCGCCCCATGATACCAGATCTAGCTCGCGGGAAGCCAGGTTGTGCGTCGAAGCCGGAGAGGTCGGGTGGGTCATGTGGATGAACAACATATACCATTCCTAGAAATCCTGTTACAGGTGAGTAACCTGTATTTCTAGGGACATGGATATGTTGTTCATCCACACTGTCTGGCAGACTCCTAGCAGTTCTCTGGGAGGAGGGAGGCAAGGCGCACACCCCCTACTTGGGAAATAAAGACTGGAGAACCGAGGCCCCAAAACCAGCATCCCGGCGTGACTCAAGGTCGATGTGGTAGTGGGTGATGAAGCTGTGTGCTGACTTCCAGGTAGCAGCCCTGCAGATTTCCTGGATAGGGACATCCCTGGAAGCAGCCAATGATGCAGCGGTATGGCAGGTAGAATGAGCTCTTATCCCTCTGGGAGGCTCCATGCCTGCCAACCTATAGCAGAGATCTATGCAGGAGGTGACCCACCTGCCTATCGTCCGCTTCGCTCCAGGTCTGCCAGGTGCGGTTTCAGCGTAGGTGGCAAACAGCTGGGGAACCTCTGGAAGCCACCTCAGGAGCCTGGAGCTGAGACTGAGGAGATCTGGATACCAAAACTGGCGGGGCCAGTCTGGGGCTACCAGAATCACCTTCGCCTTGTCCCTCCTCACCTTGAGAAGCACCTTGTGGATCAAGAGAAAAGGGGGGAAAGGCATAGAAGAGGCCCGGGGTCCATGGCCTTAAGAAGGCATCCCCCTGCAGCGAGCTCTGCTGAGGGGGGCGGGCATGAAACAGTCTCAGCTTTGCATTCTCCCTGGAGGCAAACAGGTCCGCCTGAGGCGTGCCCCAGTGAGAGAAGAGATCTTGTACTACCTCTGGCAGGAGAGACCACTCGTGGGACGCAGCCCCTATCCAGCTTAGGGCATCGGCCAGGGTGTTGGATGCTCCTGCCACATGAATGGCGAGGAGATCCGCCTCCAGGCTGCGCACGAGTGACCAAATGCAGAGAGCTTCCCTGCACAGAGGCATGGAGCGCGTCCCGCCCTGGCGGTTTAGGTAGTACATGGTCATGGTATTGTCCGTCTGGACCTGAACCACTTGACCCCGTAAAAGCGGAGCGAAGGCGGTGAGGGCTAGATGAACCGCTCGAAGCTCCAGCAGGTTGATGTGGCATCGGGACTCCCGAGGGGACCAGAGGCCATGCGCTCTGTGCTCCCCCAGATGGGCACCCCAACCCATCAGAGAGGCATCGGTCGATAGAAAGACTGTCGGCTCGGGACAGACAAACGGGATGCCCTCCTGCAGATGTGCTGGAACGGTCCACCACTGGAGAGCGTTCCACTTCCCCTGGGTCACTGTCACTAGCTGATCCAGAGGATCGAAGTGCTGTGACCATTGGTTGGCCAGCCCCATTGAAAAGGACGCAAGTACCAGCAGGCCCAACGGACCACACTGGTGCAGGCCACCATGAGGCCCAGGAGGCGCAGGAAGTCCCGGGCAGGGTGCGACTGCCCAACCTGAAATGACTGGGCAAATGAGGAAAGAACCTCGGCCCTGTCAACCGGGAGCCGTGCTCTGGCTCGTAGAGAGTCGAGCTCTGCCCCGATGAATTGTATCACCTGCTTTGGCACGAGTTCCGACTTGGAGCAAACCTGGAGGGCCAGATATCTGGACCGCTCCACCTCTGCTCTGGAGGGGGCTGCAATCAGCCAGTCGTCCAGGTAGGGGTGCACCTGGACCCTTCGGCGCCGCAGAAATGCTGTCACCACTGCCATGCATTTGGTGAAGACTCTGGGAGCTAGGGAAAGGCCGAAGGGCATGGCCCGGAACTCATAGAAGGATCCCGCCGCCCTGAAGCGGAGGAATCTCTGGTGGGACGGACGGATTGGGACGTGAAAGAACGCGTCCTGAAGGTCCAAAGAACAGAACCACACGCCTCGTTCCAAGGATGGGATTATCTGAGCCAGAGTGACCATCCTGAAGGTCCGAAACCTTAGGAACCTGTTCAGGTCATGCAGGTTGAGAATGGGGCACCAGCCTCCCATCCGTTTTGGGACCAGGAAGTACCTGGACACAAACCCCGGGTCTGGAGGAGGAACCGCCACCTTCCTGATCACCTCTTTTTCGAGAAGCAGGGCGATATCGGCTCGGCGAGCCGACAAAGAGGCTGCGGACCCCGTAGCCCCCCAAGGGATGACAGCTCGGAAGGGCGGGGCCTGCTCGAACTCCAGAGGCAGGCCCTTTCCTACCACCTCCAACACCCAACGGTCCGTGGTGATGACGGATCAAGTGGAAAGGAAGTGGCAGAGCCGTCCCCCCACGGGGGGAACCCAGGGGGGAGTGACAAGGCTGGGGGCGACACCCCTCAACCTGTCACTGGGCAGGCTTAGAGGAGGGACTGGCCAAGGGACCTCCTGGGCCTTTACCTCCCTGCTTCCTGTTGGAGGAAGCCGAGGGCTTGGGTTTGGGATGCCAAGCGCGAGCCTGCTGGCCATGGTGCTGGTGCTGTTGGGCCGGACGTCAGCGGCCTTTGTCCTTCTGGGCGGAGGTGACCAAGTCCAGAGTGGCATTGGACTTTTCGATCCGCTGGAGGTGACCTTCCACTCCAGGGCTGAAGAGGTCGGTCCCCAGGAAGGGGACATCCGCCAGTTTGTGCTGGGTATCCGTCGTGAAGGTGGATATCCTCAGCCATGCTCTGCGGCGCATGGTCACCTCGGCCGCAACCCATCTGGCACAGGAGTCTCCAATGTCCAGAGCCATTTGAAGCTGCTGTTTAGCCACCGCCCTACCCTGGTCCCGTACCTGGCGGACCGTGGTCTGCAGCTCAGCCGGGAGATGAGGGATCACCTCATCCAGGGAGCCCGGAAGGGCGTGGGAGAAGTGTGCCATCAGCATGGCCGAGCTGGCCTGGTGGAGGCCAAGGGAGGATGCAACGTACACCTTGCGCCCGGCATAGTCCAGCTTTCTGGACTCCTTGTTGGGGGCTTGTCCACATCCCTAACGTTCCCGGAACGCCGGAAAACGCTGTCAGTGACCAACCCCTCGGCGGAAGGGTGTTCCGAAAAACCAGGCAAAGAGCCGGTAGGGGCCGCATACTTCCTGGCCATCCTGGCCGAAGGCGCAGGACAGGAAGCAGGCTGCTGCCAGAGCTCCAAGGCTGGGCTAACAATGGCTTCAGCCACCGGAAAGGCCTCCATGGGTGATTCCCCTCGGTCCAGTATCTCCATCAGGGGATATGTGGCCCGCTTGGACACAGGCTCGAGCTGCATCCCGGTGGACTCTGAGATGAGCCGAAGCAAACCCATGAAGGACGATGGGCTTTCATCCATCGACTGGCATCCGGAGGACACCGGGTCAATGGGCCTGGAGAACAGGGAGGAGTCGTCATCAGATTCCGAGGAGTCCGCAAAGAGCTGCCTGGGTCTTAAGCCACCCTCCACCTGCCAAGGACGGTCGGGAGTGAGGGTGACCGACAACCTGTGGGGCAGGCCCTGACCTGACCGAGAGTCCTTGGTCGGCGCCCCTGATTTCGGTTGTGGAAGCGGAGGTTCCACCACAATCGACGAACAACCGGCCCAGGCTTGAGCACCTCGGCTACAGCGAGGGGTTGTTTCAGCCGCTCGGGTGACAGCCATTTGATGGCCGGGGAAGACGACGGCGTCGGCTTGTTCCTGGACAGAAGTAACTGCTGCCACATCAGGTCCTCGTAGCATCGGCGCAACTTGTGCAGCCTCTCCTCTTCCGAGGAGGAAGACGAGGACGAGCGGCGGCGCCACTTACTTCGGTGCCAAGACCGAGACCGCCGATGTCAGCGGGATCGGCTGGACCGAGACGATGTCCGAGATCGAGATCCTTGGTGTTTCCGAGGATGGGTCTGGGAAGGGGCGGGGGACACCTGCTCTTCCTTCGAAGCCTTAACCTGGGACTGCGGCACCGGAGGCACAGGCAGGTCCTCAGTCTCCACCAGTGGAACCAGTGAAAAAGGGTTGTCGGATTCACCAGTCGACAGCCCGTCCAACAGGTCGAGAAAAATCTCGAACGCGTCGACGGGAGTCTCAGCCGGTTGACCTGACTGGGACACCATGAAGCCAGCGGCCTTAGCCGCAACCTCGACCGAAGTCGAGTGTCGACTGTCCAGGGAAGGGGACCTCTCCCGCTCCCACGAACGCAGACGATGGGGCTTACCTTTTGAGTCATTCTTTCTGGACCGAGAGGAATGTCCCAATGGCCCCTCTCCCTTCATGGAAAGGGATTGGCAAAGCTCCCTGAAAGAAGCTGAATATGAGGTAACCAGAGAGAGTGGGATAAATGCTGCGACCGAGGAAGAGGATGATGCGGCCTGTGCCACCTCCTCCTTGAGGGCGATCATCTGCTCGAGTTGCTCAGCCGAGCCAGGCGCTGGTAACGCAGCAGACCTCTCCGACTTCACGGTGGTGGCGCTCGGGTGCCCAAGCTGTAACCGGGCAGCCTAGTCTTCCAGGACGTTAGCCGAAAACGAACGGCATAACTCGCAGGCCTGCAGGTCATGTTCTAGGCCGAGGCAGTAGACGCACATGGAGTGCAGGTCCGTCCTGGACATTTTCTGCCCCCAAGGGCACTGCCGAAATCCGAGAGTCGATTTGTCCATTGCAGCCTCGAGGGAGAAACTAGACCGAAGTCTTGAAAATTGTAAAATAAGTTTCGGGCGAATCGAAGAATTAGGATCCAGTCTACAAGCAGAGCGTTAAGGAGGGAACCTGAGCCTCCAAGCGGTAAGGAAGATCTGGCGTCATGGGGGTGAAGCTGAGAGTTTTACCACCCGGGTGGGTGGGAGGAGACAGCTTGAAGACCTTCCGGCAAGATTTAAAGCGGCAAGGAACCTGCCAGACAGTGTGGATGAACAACATATCCATGTCTCTAGAAAGGTAACAACCATACCCTGGAACCTTGAATGTTGACTTGTCTCCAGATTGTATAGGAACTGCAAGGAGTAGCCAAAAGGCTCACTGTCAGAATTCAAGGCACAGAATCACTGACAATAACATCAAAAGCAGAAAATGGCTATTCTGGGAGAAAGACAAGACACAGGGTTATTCTCCCCCTTCTCAGGGGAAAAACAAATTTTTGGTGTAAGAAATTTTGGTTTCTTTAGGAAATTAAGGATACGTCCACAGGACAAGGCAACTCAGGATTGACGGGACAAGGAAGTGGAGAGAACAGAGGGCAGCTACCAATTCCCACCTCACAGGGGTGGAGACAAAGCACTGGAGTAGTAGTGCCCCCAATCCTGACCACTCCCTCTAAAACATTATCCTCCTATGTGTCCACACCCTACCTCGCCTGACTAACAGAAAGGAGGGGTGCGAGAAAGGACACAGAGAGGGAGGGAGGTGGACCCAGAAACTGAGGCCCCAGGGGGATGGAGGGTGGGATTGTGATGAATGGTGAAGATACACAGAAAGATCATAATTGGTACGTAATTTTCATATCTTATCTGTGCAGTCTTCACCATTCACTCCTACTAATGAGCTCGAGCCCCACTGAAGGGTTTTCAACCCAGGGACAGAGTCCCTTAGCTCTCAGTGGGTGACACACTAAGAGGAGAACCTTCTGGGCCTGGTGAGGCCTACAGGTGGGGAGGTGAGGCAGGGACCCCCGGAGGAGAAAGGAAGTTGCCCGGACAGACGCCGTCTCACTCTACGGGAGAAGAGATAAGTTCTCTGGTGAGCGGAGTTAATCACCCTACGCCGGGCCAAGGGTGACAACTAGAAAAGACGCAGCCATGCCGTCTGCCTAGTGCAGATTGTTGTCCCTACGAACACTTGGTAGCTGCCTCATTGGCATCGTACGATGCCCTTGCTTGGTGCCTTGCCAGCTCCAGGCCATGTGCAGACAGTGCAATGGCTTGTCTGTTTTGCTCTGTGTCAGGCAATGAGGCTAGGAGCTGACCCAGCCTGCACCACAAGAACCTATCATAGGATGTGTAGTGGGCCTGATGTGCTGCGACAGAGAGCAGCAACCATGCCAAGTAGAACGTCCTCCTCCCCCAGAAGTCAAAATCCAAGGAATCTTGATCTAGGGGCTGGTCACGGTGGACGGCGCGAAGCCCATCAGGAGTGTCCAGTTGCGTCAATCCTGACTGAGGATGAGGCATGGAACCTGGAGACTCAGGGAGTGCGCAATACCGCTGGCAGAGATTCCTAGGGGCAGGAACTCTGGAGAAAGTCCTCTGCCAGGAATGCAATGACACCTCCCAAAAGGGAGCAGGCCAGGGAGGAACCACAAGGGTGTCCTCACTGAAATCGCCTAGAAAGGCGTACGCAGAGTGCTTTGGATTGCTTTGAGTGGGAGGGGTGATGTGCAGGTTCTCCAACATCCTCACAAGGAATCGCTGATACTCTGCAAGATCAGCAGCTGGAGAGATGTGGACAGATAGCTCCTCTCCCCCAGAAAAGGGGGATGAGGAGTCAGAGGACCTCAAATGCTCAGAGGGTGGCTGCTCGGGGGGAGGTTGAAAAACCTGTCTGTCCACGGCCTTGATGTAAGTGGGGAACCGAGCAGCCACGGCCCTGAACTGCTCCCAGGAGAGAGGACTGCTAGGACCAAGGATGCCTGGGAGCGCAGGAGAATGTGGCAGAGGGATAGGGAAAAGAGCCGACAAGAGAAATCAACTGTCCTCCGCCTGGGCTAGGGAGCACACCAGGAGTCACAGAAGATGAAGGTGCTCCGGAAGACTACACAGCCAACAGTTGAACAACCACACCAGAACTGCCTTGGCTGTGACCGGAAGAATCCCCCCTGTGAGGTGACCGGGGCCATGTAGGTCGAGAAGCATGGTCCCCTACCTCCAAAGAATGGGGCCCTCTCAAGGAAACCGAAGGAGAAGAGAGGAGATCCACGCTACGGCTTCTCCCAGAGCCCAGGTGGGTTACCGAAAAAGGTCAACACACAGACCCCATGCCCATCGACCCCTCGGAATCCGAGAGTGCTCACCTCCTCGAGAGAGCCACCCTAGGCAACTGACAGCCATGGTCAGCCCCCGAAGGAGCTATCCAGGGCGCAACACCCTCCCCTCCTGTGGGTGCTCTGATCGGCCCCAAAGTTGGGCGATCTACGCACACTAGCTGAGGGGATACCACAGCTGAGGGGTCAGAGAACCCTCCGAGGCCGGGCTGCAGGGCAATGGTGGCCTGCACCACTGCCTGCTGGTCAGAACCCCTGACCCTGGCCCGGGCAGTCACTGTCCACTCCTCAGAGGGTGGCTGATTCCCGCGTGTCGAGGACACTATGAGGGTGCCCACGTCAGCAGCTAACTCCAAAGAGCCAGACTGCCTGTCTGACTCAGAGTCCGACTCCTCCTCCGAAGTGGTGGAAACCAAAGCCCTGTGCCAAACAGTCGGTGGGCGCCTGCTGCCATCCCAACCAAATAGGGTACCAGAAGCAGAGACCGCATCAGAGTTGGTATCAGCATCCTCCGCAGCACCACGAATGGCGGTAGAAGAGGACACGGCTCCAGCAAGGGCAGCAGTCTCAGAGCAGGAACCCGACACGGCGCCGTTCCACCCCACGGTGTCTCAAGCAGCACCAAGGACAGAGATGGCACCAACAACGGTACCGACAGCGCTCTCGGCGCCAAGGATAGAGGACTCCATGGCGCCGAGGACAGAGATGGTGCTGATGATGGCTCCGACAGTGCTCCCAGCGCCGCAAACGGCGCCAAGATCTGAAACCCCCACGGCGCCGTGCCCATGCCCAGAACCACGAATGGCTCCAGAGCTGGACACGGTGCCAAGCTCAACCTCGATGCCGCGGACAGCGCCAAGGCGAGAAAAGGTCAGCGACGGCGCCATAGAACCTCCCACAGTGCCGCTAGCACCATCGGCTCCACAAATGGCGCCGACGTCCGAAAAGGCGCCGACAGACGGCGTCAAGGCAGCGCCAACCCGGTCTTCCGAGCCATGGTCCTACACCGGGAAGCCTTCACTCGGCAGGACGATGTCAATGGTGCCTACCGCCCATCCCCGGAGGGAACAGACTGGGCCTCCTGCACCACGGAGGAGCCTTGGCCATAGCTAGGCTACAAGAGGTCGAGGCTCCCATCTCCTCTGTCCGTATAGAACCAGGAGGGGACCCTGGGGAAAGGCTGAGAGAAAACGGCTTGGCCCGACGAGTGTGCGCCCGACCCCGGAAAGTCAGAGCTCGCCCCACTTTCCAAGCACGTTGTTCAATGACCCGGTGGTCCACTGAGAAGCAAGCACCACACGAATTGATGTTGGGAAGCGAGCCAAGACACACGAGGCAAAGGTCGTGCTGGTCAGTGAAGGAGAACTTACAGCTACAAGGGCACCATCGCATGGGGGGGGGGCGGTCCTATCTTCGAA
The DNA here is from genome assembly GCA_016271365.2 of Neoceratodus forsteri. Taxonomy (NCBI): domain Eukaryota; kingdom Metazoa; phylum Chordata; order Ceratodontiformes; family Ceratodontidae; genus Neoceratodus; species Neoceratodus forsteri. The sequence goes on from JADMNL010000028.1 coordinate 209,299,308, forward strand.
GATTTCTTGTCCTCTGACCGAGACATGACCTACGAAAAGAAACACTAATACAAGACTCGATGTCGCACATTAAACAAATAAAGGAACAATCTTACCAGGCGATGTCGAGTAAACCATCAGAACAGGCAGGAGAATGGGGCTGACGAACTACAGCTCGGAGTCGACAGAGTCGAAAAACGAAGAAATGAAACTCCGTAGCAGCAGGCGAATTTCTTTTGTTCTATCCAAATAGAAATGCAGAGCTCTTTTGACATCTAAAGAATGAAGGATATGCTCTCCTTCATTTTGGAAGTTCGGAAAGTAAGTAGGTAGGACCAAAGGCTGGTTTATATGGAATTCTGAAACAACCTTAGGGAGAAACGTAGGATGAGTCCTAAGAGCTACTTTGTCCTTATGAAACACGGTATACAGAGATTCTGTGACCAAGGCATGTATTTCAGAGACACTGTGCGCCGAGGCAATGGCCACTAGGAAGGCCATTTTCCAAGTGAGAAATTTCAGCTTACAGGTAGTTAGAGGCTCGAAAGGCTTTCGAGTGAGCATGTCTAGTACAAGATTAATGTCCCAGGCTGCGACTGGATGTATGATAGGAGGTCTGGTATGCAGAATTCTCTTAAGAAACCTCTTAACAACAGGTAACTGAGCCAGTGACAAGGAAAGTACTGGCTCATGATAAGCTGAAATGGCACAAAGGTGAACTTTGACTGTAGAGTATTGTAGACCTGAAGAAAAAATTACTCACCACAGTAATGTTGTTTCTTCTAATGGAGTCTTGCTGTATTCAGACATAATGCAGTTAGCCCCAGCACTTGAACTGCCCCAGAGAGGAAAGAGTTAACTCCATGCAGAAGCATAGAACATTGAACTCGAGCACAGTTTTCAGACCTCTGTCTGTGGTACTTCCCAGTGTAACCATCAGATTCTTACGAGCAACTAACTAGGCACTAATAAATGGAAATTGTTTGAAACATATAGCCAGAAGGCAAAAAATAGTTTTGGGGTCCAAAAGACTCAAGTCGAAAACCCAAGAAGAAACAAGGTAGTGACAATTTAGGCTATGAACATAAGAATAATAAACGTAACAACTACCCCACCAAAAGGGAGGGTACAAGGTACACCCCTGAGGTGCAGCACTGTACCTGCCATCCCACTTCCCAAAAACAGGTTCTGAGAGGGAAGGCGGGGGAGGTCTAAATACAGCAAGACTTCATTAGAAGAAACAACATTACTATGGTGAGTAATTTTTTCCTCAAACAACAAGAAGTCTTGCTGTATTCAGACATAATGCAGACTACCAAGCAGCTCCCTATGGAGGAGGGAATGCAGAACCTACTTTGGAAACAAGCTCTGCAGTACTGCTGTGCCAAACCTAGCACCACTCCTAGCCTGGATGTCCAGGGAGTAATGCTTGGTGAATGTATGTACTGTTTTCCTGGTGGCTGCTTTACAGATCTCTAACAAGGGAATATCTCTGGCCACAGCTAGAGAGGCAGCTGTACCCCTATTGGAGTGAGCCCTCAGGCCTGAAGGGGGTGTTCTACCCAATTTGTCATAGCAGAATTGTATACAAGAAACAATCCACCTGGCAATAGATATTTTAGTGTCAGGCTTCCCTTTCCCCACTTCACCATAAGTGAGAAACAATTGAAGACAGTCATTTCTGTGTGCCTTAGTATGCTCTATGTAGTAGCTAAGAGCCCTTTTAGCATCCAAACTGTGTAATCGTCTTTCCCCTGAACAAAAATAGTCAGTGAAAAACACAGGGAGTGATATGGACTGGTTTAGGTGGAAATCCGATACCACTTTAGGCAAGAACTTCCTATTAGTTCTTAGGACCACTTTATCCCTATGGAAGGATATGAAGTCAGGTTCAACTGACAGGGCCTGTAATTCACTAATCCATCTGGCAGAAGCAATAGCTACCAGAAACACACTTTTCCAGGTCAAGTACTTCAATTCAGCCGAAGCCATAGGCTCAAAGGGTGGCTGCATGAGCTTAGCAATGCAGACATTAAGATCCCAAGGCGGAGGAGGCTCCCTAAAGGGAGGGTTAATGTGGAGCACACCTTTGAAAAACTTTCTGAAAACAGGGTGAGATGCCAGGGAAGAGCCATTCCCTGCTGAGAGGAATGCAGAGACAGCTGCTAGATGAACCTCCAGAGTGGCAGGCCTAAGGCCTAGACTATTCAGATGAACTAGATAGTCTAAGGTTGTGGAAATGTCTGCAGCATCAGGCAGGATGCCTTTCTGAGAGCACCAAATACTGAACCTCTTCCATTGTAAGTTTTTCTAGTGGAAGGTTTCCTGGAGACCTTTAGAATATCCAGAACTCCCTGAGAGAGATGAAGTGCTGCATATTCTAACTCTTCAAGAGCCAGACCTTGAGGTTGAGGGACTGGAGATTGGGGAACCAGGTCCACCCCTGGGAGGAGGAGAGAACACTGCATCTCCTGTGAAGACACAGGGGACGTGAGACAGCCAATGACAACAGAAGAGGATACCAGGGCTGTCTGGCCCACCCTGGAGCCACCAAAATCACTGTGCAGGGTTGAGTTCTTATCTTGATCAGAACTCTGAACAGGAGAGGGAAAGGAGGGAAGGCATACAGAAACCTGCCCTTCCAGTCCAGAAAGAGGGCATCCTGGGGAACTGTTCCCCAGGACTGGAGGTCTGCAACAAAACAGAGGAAATTGATGATTGTCTGGTGCTGCAAATAGATCTATCTCTGGGATGCCCCACCTGGAGAAAATGATCCTCAGAATGTGAGGATCTAGGGACCATTCGTGATGTCCCTGTAAAATCCTGCTCAGGGCATTTGCTAACACATTGTCTTTCCCTGGAAGATGAACCACTACCAGGGAAGTCTGCAGGGAATAGGCCAGAGACCAAATCTTCGTGGCCTCTGTGCACAAGACCGTGGACCGAGTGCCTCCCTGCTTGTCGATGTACCACATTGTGGTACTGTTATCCGTCCTGATTTGGACCACCTTGCCCTTGGCTGAATCTGAGAAGGTCTGAAGGGCTAGGAAAACTGCCCTGAGTTCCAGGAGATTAATATGAAGAAGAGACTCCTGCGGGGACCAGATTCCCTGAGCTGTTAGGGCTCCCAGGTGGGCTCCCCAGCCTAGGAGAGAAGCATCCGTAGTCAGTACTACTCATGGAACTTGAGGGAGAAATGGAACCCTTGTCTGAGGTTCTTCTGGTCAAGCCACCACTGGAGAGCTTGTACCAGAGTTTGGGTCACTGGAATCAGTTTGGAGAGAGTGTCCCTTCTCTCTGACCAAAAGGACCTTAGATGGAACTGAATGTCCCGCATCTGAAATCTGGCTCCCTGTACCACTGCAGTGGAGGCTGCCATGTGGCCCAAGAGTTGGAGGAACTGTCTCGCTAGAAGAGAAATCTGAGGCTGAAAGGAGGAAGTAAGGTCTACTAAGGCCTTCACCCTTGCCAGAGGAAGGGAGGCTTTTGCTTGGACAGTATCCAATTCCACCCCTATGAAGGTGAGAAGCTGTACTGGTTCGAGGACTGATTTTGGCAGATTTAGAAGAAACCCCAGAGAACTGAGCAAGTCCTGGGTGGTTTGCAGAGCTGCCCTGACCCTGATCTGATGACCGCCCTACCAGCAGCAGTCATCCAGATATGGAAAAATGGTGATACCCTGTCTTCTGAGGTAAGCCACTACTACTGCAAGGCACTTTGTGAACACCCTTGGAGCTGATGTTAGGCCAAAAGGCATGGCCTTGAACTGATAGTGACCTGAAGGCAACTCGAACCTGAGGTATTTTCTGTGGGAGCACCATATAGGGATATGGAATAAGGCATCCTTGAGGTCCAGTGATGCTAGCCAATCTCCTGGCCTTAAAGAAGGAAGGAATATACCCAGAGTTACCATTTTGAATTTGGGTTTTGATATGTGTTTGTTCAAGTACCTTAGATCCAGGATAGGTTGCCACTCCCCTGGTTTTTTGGGGGGTCAGGAAGTACCCGAAGTACAGGCCTTTTCCCCTGTGTTGAGTAAGAACCTTCTCTATGGCTCTGAGAGCTAAGGAAGAGGAAACCTCTGCCTCCAGGGCAAGGGATTTTGAGACTGATGCAGGTGGAAAAGACTTGGCCCTCCTTTTTGGGTACCTTTTGAAACTGAGGGCCAGTCCCTGGCTTACTACTTCCAGGACCCACTTCTCTGAGGTAACAGACTTACAGACCTGAAAGTAGTAAGCCAGCCGCCTCCTACTGGGATTGGTGAGTCGCCCAGAGCTGACACCTCAGGGTGTCTGCTTGGCAGGAGCCTTAGATCGGGAGGAGGAAGCAGTCCTGCTCATCCTCCTCCTGCCTCTCCCTCGGAAAAAAACCCTTTGTGGGTAAGAAGAGGAGGCCTGGTCTTGGTAAAAAGGCCTGTGAAAAGGTCTGCCTCTGCCCCTGGGCTGCTGCTTTTGAGGAGTGGCTTGCCTTTCCTTGGCCTGTGCACTCCTGTAAGTTGTCCTGTATACGTCCATTGTTTTCATGTAAGCCTCTATCTGCTCCCTAGAGAGTTACCAACTACAGGAAAATCCATACCCTCAGAGTGGGTGTCCTGTGATAGGCTAGTACATCTGAGCCAAGCATGCCTCCTGAGAGACACAGATGTAGCCATGACTCTGGATGCCACATCGTTGGAGTCCACAGCAGCATGAAATTGTACTTTGGATGCCTCAATTCCATCTGCAGCCACCTCCTCCAGCTCTTTGGCTAGCTGGGGGGAGGCCTGTTGAGCCACTTTCAGAACCATATCCCACCTAGACTTCCGGTACCTGGCTGTATAGGCCATATAATTTGCCTGCCTGAGTCCCAAAGAGGATGCCAACTACAGTTTTTTAGCCATGGCATCAACTTTCCAGGAGTCCTTGTCTGGGGGTGTGTGAAGCCAAAGGAATGTTTGCCCTGTCACAGGATGCAGCCTGCACTACCCCAACATGGCTGCAATGTGAATAAAGCAACTCCGCAGCTGAGCCTGATAACATACACCTCCTGTCCATTATTTTATCTACAGGAGGTAAAGAGTTAGAAGTCTGTAGAATCTTTTGTGTCTGTTTCCCCAAGGACTTATGAAGGGGAATATATAACCTTTTGGACTCTGGGATGTCTATCATCTCCACAAAATCAGGGTCTTCTTCCTCCTCAGCAGCTTCAACCATAGGGAGCTGAAGGGTTTGGGTCACCTTCTTGTAAAACAAAAGGTGTGAAGGGAACTCGGAGAGCCTGGGAGGAGAGATATCAGAGGGCCTGTCTGGGGAGATGTCCGGTTCAATGGGCACATCCAGACCCCCCTGGTCGTCATCATCGTCAGGATAATCTTTGTCTCCTTCCCACTCCTCATAGAAAGCATCCGGATCGTAATCCAAAGGAGCTGGTTCCGACCGAACCGACCGCCTAACCAGCGGTGCCAGTTTGGACGGAACCGGGCGAAGCGATTGGACAACACTAATCGCTTTGGCTGTCTTATCCGCAGTTGGAGCATGCGGTACTGGCTCCGAACCGGGAGACTTTCGTTTCCTTTTTGACGGAACCGACCCCTCAGAGTCAGCTCTCCTTTTGCCCGAGGAGGTATCGTCCAGGTTAGTAGGCACCTCCTCAGGTTCGGCTGCAACCGAACTGGGCTGGCCATCCGGATCCATGGATTGCTCGGACTCCCTTTCCCTCAACCTACTCAGTCTTTTTTCTAGAGTTGTTTTGGAAAAGTTTTTGCAAATTTGGCAGTCTGACTGGACGTGGTCAAACCCAAGACAATAAACACAGATGAGGTGGGGGTCGGCCTTGGCAAAGGCCTCCCACACTGAGTACAGTGTTGAAACCCAGTGGGACCGGTTTTCTTTTTGGGTTTCTCAGACATGGTCAACCTACCAAAATTACCCTACAGGAGCTTTCAAGCCAGGTAATACCATCGGATCGGTAACAACCGTGTCACAGGTTTGGAAAAGAACAGAGAAAAAGCCCGGTTCTTTTGAAACCGATCGGTACCGGAACACCACACTAATCCCAGAAAGATATTATTTAAAATTAGAGAATTCACAAGGTTGGTTCCTAACCGGACCGACCGAAAAGAAACCGAAGAGATAAATGATTTCCACAGTTAAATAAAATAAAAACACAGTCACTACCTATCTACAACACTACCTGTACCATAGACAGAGGCTGGAAATCTGAAAAAACAATCAAGAAATGTTTTTTAAACCAAATGCTTTACTATACCGAACCAAGCAGAGGAAATCTCTGGAGCGACTTCACTGTTAGGCGGAGTAAAGAATCAGTCGGTTACACTGGGAAGTACCACAGACAGAGGTTTGAAAACCGAGCTCGAGCGCAACGTTCCATGTTTCTGCATGGAGTTAACTCTTTCCTCTCTGGGGCAGTTCAAGTGCGGGGGCTAACTGCATTATGTCTGAATACAGCAAGACTTCATGTTGTTTGAATTTGAGAGGTCTAAAAGATACTCTAGAACTTTATTGGGTACGCAGAAAAAAGGATTCAAAGAGGATTTTAAACACCAGAGAGAAAAACGCTTCCATTCGGCTGTGTAAGTTTTTCTAGTGGCTGGCTTGCGCGCAGCCAGAAGAATATCTGAAACTCTGCAGGAGATATTGAACCTGTTCACTTCTATCTCTTCAGGAGCCAAGCGTGAAGGTGAAGCGATCTCAAATTGCGATGAACCACAGGCCCCTGAGTCAGAAGGTTCGTCTGAAGGGGAAGCGCTTTCGGAGGGGTTTCCGACATACTGTTGAGTAACGGAAACCATATCTGTCGAGGCCAGAAGGGAGCAATGAGGATCATTTTGTCCCCCTGGGACTCGAACTTGAGAAGTACCCTCTGAATTAGAGGAAGAGGAAGAAAGGCGTGTAAAGAAAGCGTTTTGTCCACTGCAGCCTAAATGCATCCTGACAGAAAATGCCAGGCCCTGGATTTCTGGAGCAGAACAGAGGCAGTTTTGTGTTGAGTGGGGATACAAAAAGGTCCAGGTCTGGAGTTCCCCACTCTGCGAATAGTGACTGAACTGCGGTTGAGTCGGGAGACCATTCATGAGGATCTGTCTCTGTTCTGCTGAGACGGTCTGCCAGTTCGTTCTGCACTCCCGGCAGGTAGACCGCGTGGATTAGAGCTTTGTGCTCCAAGCACCATTCCCACATTCTCATCGCTTCCCTGCATAAAGGGTAAGAGTGAGCACCGCCCTGCTTTGTTGATGTAATACATCACTGCTTTGTTGTCCGTTTCAAGGAGAATGTTCTTCTGACAGAGAATGTACTTCAAAGCCCGGACTGCATAAAGGACGGCTCTCATTTCTAGTACATCTATATGAAGCTGGGACTCGTCTTGAGTTCACGTACCTTGGGTGTGGAGATCTTGACAGTGGGCTCTGTACCCCATCAGGGACGCATCCATGGTAATGGAGATCTGGTGATCAAGGGGAGCAAATGGATACCCTTCCAGAAGGTTATCCTCTTACGACCACCAGGTGAGCGACCTTTTCAGAGGTTCTGTCACCTTGATGAGAAAGGACTGAGGGAGAGTGGTTGGGGACCACTGAGTACTGAGCATCCACTGAGAGGTTCTCATGTGGAGACGAGCTAGGGGTACAGTGAACACCGAGGATGCCATGAGACCCAGCATCCGTTCCATCAAGATAGCTCGAACCGAGCTGTTCTCCCTGAAGTATTGGGCCACCTGTAGGATATTGCTCCTTCTGTCTTCTGGAAGAAAGGCTTTTGCACAAGAGGTGTCCAGAAGAGTTCCTATAAAAAGGAGCTTCAGGGAGGGCTGCAACTGCGATTTCACGAGATTTAGCAGAACTCCCATGGACGTGAGAAAGTCTGAGGCCATGGATACGGCGTCTAGAGTTCCTTGCCTGGAAGGACTTGCTTGAAGCCAGTCATACAGATACAGGAACACTTGTATTCTGATCTTTCTGAGGTGCGCTGCGAGATTTGCACAACACTTTCTAAAAACTTGCAGCGCCAATGATAACCCAAAGGGCAGGACTCTGAACTGATAATGTTGGCCCAAAGCCACGAACCTTAGGTATTTGTGATGCCTTGGGTGAATAGGAATATGTTGGTAAGCATCCTGCATATCTAGGGAGGCTAACCAGTCGTATGGATGAAGCAAAGGTAACAGGGTTCCTAGCGATGTCATTTTGAACTTCTCCTTGGGAAGAAATTTGTTCAGTTTTCTGAGGTCCAAAATGGGGTGCATGTCCCTGGTTTTCTTTGGAACTAGAAAGTAATGGGAGTAGAACCCTGTGCTCTGTTGATCCAGTGGAACTATTTCTACAGCCCTGTTGTACAGAAGGCCTTGTATCTCGGAGGCGAGAAGTTCTGATTGAAGTACAGACAGCCTGGACTGCCGTTTGGGGCACAATCCGGCGGGGTCTCTGAAAGATTGAGGGAATACCCCTCGCGGATTTGGAGGACCCATTTGTCTGATGTTATGGACTTCCACTGGTTGTAGAATTGAGTCAGACAATCTCCCACCACTAAAGAGGAGTCCCCCTCGGGCAGCTGAGGTGGGACTTGGGCCAGAAACTCAGAAGGTGGCACTGGGCGCTTTGGGCCCTTGTCCTTTCTGTTGCATTTTCTTTTGAGGCTGAGGGGCTTGTTTTTTGTTAAAACCTCCCCAGCCTTTGCCTTGAAAGGACTGACGGTTGTGAAACTGATGGCAAGTAACACCCCGAGAAGGGGCGGGAGCAAGTCAGAAACCAGTTTAATGGCCGATTTGGTCTTTATGTGGCCTCTAGAGCTTGTTCTACTTGAGGACTGAAGAGATACACACCGTCAAAGGGCAACGCCATGACCTGTTGCTGGGCATCATTCGTAAAGCCTGAAGTGCGCAGCCAGGAATGATGGTGGGTACAAATGCCCGCCGCCGCCGATTGGGAGGCAGTATCGAAAGCGTTCATAGCTGCTTTAACCTGTTGGTTGTTGGGACTCATACCCTGGTTATGGTTTGAAGAAGCTCTGAATTAGTGTCCAACTCTGGTAGAGCTTCAACCATTTGTTTGAGTGAATACCAAAGAATATACTCATATTGAGAGAAATAGCCCTGGTAGCTGGCAATACGCATACCCAGGGTGGATGCAGCAAAGACTCTCTTAGCTAAAGTATACATCTTATGAGATTCTTTGTTTATAGGTCGAGCTGTAGTAGTCTGAGGAAGGACGACCTTATCATTCTCTGCCAAGACTACAATAGGGTCGGCAAAGGCTTGAGAGGCCAAAATGGGTCGATTCTTGGGAGTAGCATACTTCCTATTTATGGACTTAGCCGCAGAAGGAATGAGAGCAGAGTTATTCCATACCATTAGAAAAAACGTCTCAAAGGAGGGCTGTACCGGGGGAGTTAAATCCATAGGGATGTCCGGAACAGGAGGGTATTGGAGTCTTAAAAACTTCCCAGTTTTGATATCCATAGTCTGGAGAGAAAGAGTGGAATTCACATTTTTCAGCAAAGACTTAAATGACAGGTCCTCGAACACAGGCTCTGCAGCAGGATTAGATCCTGTCCCTTCCACATCATCACCCAGCCTAAGGTCTGGGTCAGGCTCAATATCATCCCCTGACAGCCAAGGACGGGCTGTATGGATAGGAAAGGAGTGAAAATCCAAAGAAAAATAGGAGGGAAAAGGGTTCGGAGTCAAGGAGCCCTGAAGACATCACACCAAGTCTCGGTGCCGAAGAAGAGCAAGGCACCGCCTGGCCCAGCACAGCACACGTCACCGACAGGGCCCTCGGCGCCAAGGACAGCGCTGAAAAGCTGCACGGTGCCATGGGTGGCGCCGAGAAGCCCAACAGCGCCAAGGACGGCGCCAACAGACGCATCGGCGCCGAGGACTGCACCGAACGACCCATTAATGCCGACGGCGCTGAAACCAACACAGGGTCCCTAAAACTAAGATATGAGGATAAAGAAGGAAAAATACCAGGAGATAGAGGCATCGGTGTGGCTCCCTGCGCCGCACCCATGTGAGGGAGGAAAACACCTGAGCACAGAGTCGATGGCACCGAAGAAGGCGCCGCATGACTAGGAAGACCCAACCACCCTACCCGATACCTGGAAGGGTCCGAGGGCCCCTGAGTGACCTGGCCAGGCAGCTGGACCAACCTCGGAGCCCACAGCTCTATCAGAGCGGCCCACTGATGAAACTGCTCATCTGAAGCCCTACCAGAAGGCGGGGAAGGGCTCCGATGTCGAAGAAGTCGGAGATCGGAAACAGAAACCGGCGACTCCAGAGGAGACCAGCAACTGACCCCAATGAACGACCGTTGATGCGCAGACATACCAGAAGACAACCACAAGTGATGCCTTCTCTTTCTTGACCTGTGGGTCGAAGAAGAGCTCGAGGCCGAACGGTGCCGAGGGTGCGACCGTTTTCTTTTATGCTTCCGGGGGACCGCCCTTCCCCTCGGGCATTGAACTGTCCATTGTCAGACCCCCGGAGAGGGTGGCAGACGAGACCCAGCCTGACTGACTGAACAGCTTTCATATGAAGCCTCCCTACCGTCACCTGATCCTCTCATGGTCGACTCCGTCAATGTAGGCTGAGACTTCTTTCTTGTAATAAAAATAAATTATAGTAAGCAGTACTTATTTAAGAAATACTACAAAATAAGAAACTGAAAACTATGCTGCTAGTTTGAAGTTTGACTCTCGGTGGGAGACCAGCATTGTCACTGTAGCACACTCGACAGCGGGAAAAAAGGAACTGAGGCGGTTGGAGGGATTACGTTGAGATAGTCATTGCCGCATGAGCCGAGGCTCGCGGCACCACTCCTCGCAGCTCCATCTCTGGCGCTGACCCTCTTGCAAAAAAGTTTACTCCCGCTGGGTCCTAGCACCTCCAGCGTAGATCCCATCAGTGTGGATGAGTGATGGAGACTTTATGTCCAGGAAGATCACAGACTTCCAGTTGCCACACTGGGAGCCCACTCCAGCGTGGCAAACATCCGTATGGTCAACGGGGGTGCCCAATCCCCCGTCGGCTCCACTGCACCCCCCCAAAAAAATTAACTTCTAGCTGCCATGCTGGGAGCCCACCCCAGCGTGGCAAAAGTCCCGCGTCGTCTTCTAAAAATAAAAAAAAGACACCTGTAAAAAAAAAAAAAACTCCCTCGTTGACTGTCTTGCTCCCTCCCCAACCCGTGCCCACCCTCTGGCTGCACTCCCCCACCACCCCACCTCAAATTTACCTCCGGAGCACAGCACGACGATCTTCAGTAGACTGGGAACATGTCTGCACTCTTCAAAGCTGACTGCGAACTGAAGAAATGCCGTTAAGCTGCATAATGGCATAAATGGGTTTTTCTCAGCTTTGGTGCATATCTCGGTCATTTTGTGGGGAATTTTTTTCACCAAATTTTCAAAATGGGGTTCTTGAGACCCCACCTCATGAACTCAGTCACTGTCATTTTGTTAAGGTGATTTCGTGGTCACTAAGCGGAACCACCTGTTGGGACCGAGTAACAATATGACAGTGTCACAGTTCATGAGGTAGGCACCCCAAAACCCTATGTTGAAGATTTGGTGAAAAATTCCCCAAAAATGACTGTTTTACGATAGTGCGTTCCGCAGTTCCTACGCACACTCGTAACTTCGAGCATTTTTAATATTTTCACTCCAGATTTTCAACATTGCCATTTTACCACACCTTCTTATGAGCAATAGAGCTGTCATTTTTCACATCTCGCCCAAAATGTGTTTTCACACAATGGCGCAGTCGGTGTGTGAAATCAATGTTCGGGACAGATTAATAAAATCACAGTAACACTGTTCATGAGCAGAGGTCTTAAAATGGCTATGTTGAAAATCTGGTGACAAAAGTCTATAAAATGACTGTGTTACAAGCGTGCATTGCGCAGTTTCCACGCACCCTCATAAGTTCACGAATCTGTAATATTTTTAGTCCAGATTTTTTACATTGGCATTTTTTCCACACCTCCTTATGAACAGTACAGCTGTCATTTTTCACACCCTGGCCGAAATGTGTTTTTGGACTTCCAGTGCAGAAATGCTCCATCGCTGTGGGAAATCACTGTTTGGGACAGATTAAGAAAATCACAGTGACACTGTTCATGAGCGGAGGTCCCAAAATGCCGGTTTTGACAATCTGCTGTCAACAATCCCCAAACTAATTACATTACAGGTGTGCATTACACAGTTTCTACGCACGCTCGTGACTTCACCAGTTTGTTTATATTTTCACTCAAAATTTTCAACATTGCCATTTTTTACACCTCCTCATCAACAGTACAGCTGTCATTTTTTACATCCTGTTCAAAATGTGTTTTCGTACCTGTGGTGCCAAATGGCGTAGTCACTGTTCAAAATCAGCTTTTGGCTAACAAACTGATATTGCCACTGTTCATGAGGTCGGGGTCACAAAAAAATCCATGTAGAAAAATTGGATTGACAATACCAATAAACGCCTGGGGTGTTAGGGTTTCTGGCCATAATGCCCCACCCTTTAGAGACTGCCAGGCATCAGGAGTGTGACTTGGAATTGTCGCCTGTAATGCTCATACCATTCCACCCCCACCCACACCCTGCAGCCAGTGACAGGGATCAAGGTATGCCTTGGACTCTTCAGCCCCAAAGTTCACCCCATTTTCCTATACTGCACCCATCTCACCATATTTCCTTATGGAATGGGGTGAGCATAAAGCCCAAAGACCCCAAGGCACACCGTGACACTTGTCGGTATCTGCAGGGTAGGGTGTAGTGAAATGGCATGGCCGTTATGCCTGACGACCCAAAGGCACACCCCAATGCCTGTCCGTCTCTGCAGGGTGGTGGTGGGGTTGGCCTCAGTTCAATACTTCACTGCCATTCCTATTATGTATCTCTCTAACTCCTACACTACCAGTGCCAATCCCAGCAAGCAAACATTCGGCGCTGACAAATGCTTGCTTTTTTTTAGCCATGCTGTCAATTTTTCTGGAATCCTTTTCCAGAGGGTGGGATGCCAGGGATACTTTTGCCTTGTCACAGGCTACTACATGTACCACCCCCTGATGGTTAGGGTGGGTAAAAAGGAAATCAGCTCCCTCCCTGTCCATCTGGTATTTCATATCCAACCTCTTTTCAAGAGGTGGAGCAGAATTAGGAGTTTGTAAAATACTTAGTGCATCTTCCTTGAAGAATTTATTTATTGAGAGGAGCAGCTTTTTAGTGGCTGTTAACCCCATCATTTCTAATTATTCTGCTTCCTTCTCATCCTCAATCACTTCATTGCTGGTGATGCTAAAGCATCTACCATCCTTTGCACAAAAGTGAAATGTGAGGAATAATCCTCAGAGGCTCTGGGGGTGAGCCAATGTCCTGTTCAGGGGAAACCTCAGGTTCAATGGGTTCCCCTTCCTCCTCCTCTTCATATTGTTCACCGTAATCCTCCCCTAGGTAGGAAGCCTGAACAAAGACTGACTGTCTAACAGGGGTCTGCACAGCAGTCTGCTGAACAGCAGGAAGACCCTATAAGGCATGAATAATTCTGAAGGCCTGTAGAATCTCCTGAGGTGATAGCATATTTATTGCACCTACAGAAGTCCCCATATGCTGAACAGCAAGGGGTTCTGCGTGCTTAGTTTTCTTTGATTTTTTTTGAGGGAATCAGGGAATCAGCCGGTTCAGCAAGTCTCCTAGGAGCTGCCTGTATACCCGTATCGGGGTAGCAGTTACATCTTTTGCGGTATCACCCACAGTAGTAGAGGGTATTGGTTGGTCAGAGCTCGAGGGACCCTTAGATGGAGGAATTTTTTTTTTTTTTCTTAAGCCTCTCTAGGCGTTTTTTCACAATTTTCGCAGGAAAAGTTTTGCAGATGTCACAACCTGCTTTTAAATGTTCACAGTCAAGGCAGACAGCACATAAAGTATGTGTCTGCCTTGGCAAATACTTCCCCACACTCTGTAAAATGTTTAAACCCGGGTTCACTGTTTTTTCTTTTCAGTATTTCTGACATTTTAAAGGGAAAACCGAGAAAATTACAAACTGCTAAATATTTTAAATTTTTTTCCAATTGTTTAACCAGGAGTAGTACACTAAGATGAAAGCTTGTTTACAGGTGCAACCTGGGAGCACAGGGAAGTTAAGTGACTTGCTCAGGATCACACAGTATGCAAGTGGAGGCTCTGGGATTCAAACCCAGGTCTCCAGATTTGCGGCTCAGAGCCTTAAACCACTGCGCAATACTGCTTCCCATTTTTTATTTAGCGGTTGCTGTAGATTTTGGAACCAACAGATGAACCGATCGGAACCAGGAACAAGTGAAAATGAACCGAGGTTATCGGTTCAGTATCTACAGTTAGTGGTTACTAAAACAAACAATTTTAAAACAAAATGAGGTAAGTTAAAGGAGTTTTTTTAGTCAGAAAACTCCGACTATCAATATAAAAGTACAATTATGTAAGAAATGAAAATTACGTACCTACCATAATTCTTGATCTTCTTGGACGAGTCTCCACCACTCATTCACACTATTGGGATCTGCGCCGGAGGCACTAGGGCCCATCGGGAGCAAACTTTTTGCTGGAGGGTCTGCGCCAGAGATGGAGCCGCGAGGCAGCACCACGAGCCTCAGCTGCGCAGTAATAACTATCTCGCGCGACCCTCCAACACGCCTCAGTACCTTTTTACCAGGAGGTGCAGCATAACTAACCTAGAAGGGTAGCCTAACCTAAAAACCGGACATAAGATAGTCCGGGCGACCCGTATAAGAAGGGTTAACAAAGAAGTCTTCACAGCCTAAAGATTTGAGGGAGTGAAGACCAACAACAGAGGTAAGCTCGGGGGACGGAGGGTGGGCGTGTGAATGAGTGGTGGAGACTCGTCCAAGAAGATCAAGAATAACGGTAGGTACGTAATTGTTATATCTTCCTGGACATAAGTCTCCACCACTCATTCACACTACTGGGAGAGTACCGAGCTAATAATCCCCCGAGAGGGCGGCAGGAGAGACCAAGAGCTCACGTTTCTAGGACAGAAGTCCATTAAGGATGGCTCTCTCAAAGGAAGAATGTCGTCTGGCATGGACATCCAGTGCACAATGTTTAACGAAAGTATGCACTGAACTCCAGGTGGCTGCGTTGCAAATATCTGCAATGAGCACGTTGCGAATTTCCGCTAGGGATGCCGCGACCACTCTAGTAGAGTGAGCGTAAACCCTACCCTCCAACTTAACCTGCGCCATGGAATAGCAGTGGCGAAGGCATGCCACTAGCCATGCTGAGATACATCTGATAGCGACAGGTTGACCCATCCGGGTCTCGCTTAAGGAAACAGTTGCTGGGCTTTGCGAGAAGTCCTTGGTTCTATCTAGATAGAAGCATAAAGCTCTCTTAACATCCAAAGAATGAAGATCATTCTCCTTCATTTTGGAAGTCCGCAAAGTAGAGGGAAGGACCAAAGGTTGATTTAGATGAAATTCTGACACAACCTTAGGAAGAAATTTAGGATGAGTACGAAGGACTACTTTGTCCTTATGGAACACAGTATACGGAGGGTCTGTGACCAGGGCATGTATCTCAGAGACCCTGCAGGCCGAGGTAATGGCCACTAGGAAGGCAGTCTTCCAGGTGAGAAATTTTAGCAAACAGGTGGCCAGAGGTTCGAAAGGTTTCCAAGTGAGCATGTCTAGCACAAGATTAATGTCCCAGGCTGCAACTGGACGTCTTGTAGGAGGTCTGGTATGCAGAATTCCTTTAAGAAATGTCTTAACCACAGGTAACTGAGCCAGCGTTAAGGAAAAAAACGGCTCATGATACGCTGAAATGGCACTAAGGTGAACTTTGACTGTAGAGTACTGCAGACCTGAATTGGAGAGGTCCAAGAGGTACTCCAGAACCTTATCTGGTGGGCAGGAAAAGGGATTCAAAGAGGACTTTGCACACCAAACTGGCAACTTCCCTTAGCATGTAAGTTTTCCGAGTGGCTGGCTTCCGTGCAGCCAGAAGTATATCTGAAACCCTACGAGAGACATTGAACCGGTTTACTTCTACTTCTTCAGGAGCCAAGAGTGAAGGTGAAGTGATCTCAGGTTGGGATGGACCACCAGCCCCTGAGTCAAAAGGTTCATCTGTAGGGGAAGTGGTCTCGGAGGAACTGCCAACATATTGTTGAGTAATGGAAACCACAGCTGCCAAGGCCAAAAAGGAGCAATGAGAATCATCTTGTCCCCCTGGGATTCGAACTTGAGGAGTACCCTCTGAATTAGAGGAAGAGGTGAAAAGGCGTAAAGAAAGCGTTTTGTCCACCGCAGCCTGAACGCATCCTGACAGAAAATGCCAGGCCCTGGATTTCTGGAGCAGAAGAGAGGCAGTTTTGCATTGAGTGGGGATGCAAAAAGGTCCAGGTCTGGAGTTCCCCACTCTTTGAATAGTGACTGAACTATGGTTGAGTCGAGAGACCACTCGTGAGGATCTGTCTCTGTTCTGCTGAGACGATCTGCCAGATCGTTTTGTATTCCCGGTAGGTAGACCGCTTGAATTAGAGCCTAGTGCTCCAAGCACCATTCCCATACCCTCATTGCTTCCCTGCATAAGGGGTAAGAATGAGCACTGCCCTGCTTGTTGATGTAATACATCACTGCTTTGTTGTCCGTTTGAAGGAGAATGTTCTTGTGACAGAGAAAGTCCTTCAAGGCTCGGACCGCATAAAGGACGGCTCTCATTTCTAGGACGTTTATGTGAAGCTGGGACTCGACTTGAGTCCACACACCTTGAGTGTGGAGAGCCTGACAGTGAGCTCCCCACCCCATTAGGGATGTGTCCGTGGTAATGGAGATCTGATGGTCCAGAGGAGCAAAAGGATATCCGTCCAGGAGATTGCTCTCTAGAGATCACCAAGTGAGTAACCTCTTTAAAGGTTCTGTCACCTTGATGAGATAGGACTGCGGGTGAGTGGTTGGGGACCACTGAGTACTAAGCATCCATTGAGTGGTTCTCATGTGCAGACGTGCTAGGGGAACAGTGAACCCTGAGGAAGCCATGAGGCCTAGCATCCGTTGCATCGAGAGAGCAGTAACTGAGGTGTTCTCCCCAATGTGACGGGTCATTTGAAGGATATCGTTCCTTATGTCTTCTGGAAGAAAAGCCTTCGCACAGGAGGTGTCCAGAAGAGTCCCTATAAAGAGGAGCCTCTGGGAGGGCTGCAGTTGCGATTTCTTGAGGTTCAGCAGAACTCCCATGGACGTAAGGAGGCGAGAGGCCGTCTCTACGGCGTCCAGAGTCCCTTGCCTGGAAGGGCTTGCTAGAAGCCAATCGTCCAGATAAGGGAACACCTGTATCCCGACCTTTCTGAGGTGCGCTGCGAGAACTGCACAACACTTTGTAAAAACCCGCGGCACCGAGGATAGCCCAAAGGGCAGGACTCTGAACTGATAATGCTGTCCCAGAGCCACAAACCTCAGGAATTTGTGATACCTCGGGTGAATAGGAATGTGCTGGTAAGCATCCTGCATGTCTAGGGAGGCTAGCCAGTCGTGTTGATGAAGCAAAGGTAACAGGGTTCCCAGAGAAATTATTTTGAATTTCTCCTTGGGGAGAAATTTGTTTAGTTTTCTGAGATCCAGAATGGGGCGCATATCCCCAGACTTCTTTGGAACCAGAAAGTAATGGGAGTAGAAACCCGTGTTCCGTTGATGCAGCGGCACCACTTCTACTGCCCTGTTGTTCAGAAGGCCCTGAATCTCAGCGGCGAGAAGGTCTGACAAGGGTCGACAGCCTGGGCTGCCGTTTGGGAGGACGATCCGGGGGGTCTCCAGAAGATTGAGTGAATACCCCTCATGAATTATCAGAAGGACGCATTTGTCTGAGGTTATGGACTTCCACTGGTTGTAGAAGTGCATCAGACGACCTCCCACCGGAGAGGAAAAGTCCACCTCAGTAGCTGAGATGGGCTTGGGCCAGACATTCATAAGGTAGCGCTGGGCATTTTGGGCCCTTACGCTTTCTGTTGCATCTTCTTTTGAGGTTGGGCAGGTTGGTTTTTATGGAAACCGCCTCTGCCTCGAAAGGACTGACGATTATGAAACTGACGTTTATTGACATGTCCTCGAGAGGGGGCAGGAGGGGGTCGAGCCAACTTAATGGCTGACCTAGTCTTTTCAGTAACTTCTAGAGCTTGCTCTACCTGAGGACCAAAAAGATATGCACCATCAAAGGGCAACGCCATTGCCTGCTGCTGCGCGTCATTCATGAAACCCGAAGTGCGCAGCCAGGAATGACGTCGGGTGCAAATACCAGCAGCCGCAGAACGGGAAGCAGTGTCGAAAGCATCCATGGCTGCTTTAACCTGCTGGTTGTTAGATTCGATACCTCTGGTAATGGTTTGAAGAAGTTCCGGCTTTACATCCGACTCCGGAAGAGCTTCAACCATCTGCTTGATAGAGTGCCACAGGATATACTCATACTGTGTGAAATAGCCCTGGTAGCTGGCAATATGCATACTTAAGAGTAGAAGCAGCAAAGACTCTCTTACCTAAGGTGTCTATCTTACGAGATTCTTTATTAATAGGTCAAGTTGTAGTAGTTTTGGGCAGGACGACCTTATCATTCTCTGCCAGGACTACAATAGGATCCGCAAAGGCTTGAGATGCCAAAATGGGACGACCCTTGGGGGCTGAATAATTCCTATCTATGGACTTAGCCACCGAAGGGGTGAGAGCAGGATTATTCCATACCATTTGAGACAGCGTCTCGAAGGAAGGCTGAACCGGAGGAGTCAAATCCGTAGGGATCTCCGGAACATGAAGGTATTGGAGTCTTAACAATTTCCCAGGATCGATGTCTGTAGTCTGGAGAGAAAGAGTGGAACTCAGATTTTTGCAGAGACTTAAATGACAGGTCCTCGACCACAGGCTCTGCAGCAGAGATAGATCCTGCTTCGTCCACTTCATCACCCAACCGAAGGTCTGGGTCAGGCTCAATGTCATCTCCTGACAGTCCAGGAGGGACTGTATGGACAGGAAAGGAATGAAAATCGAGAGAGAGAGGAAGAAGGAAGCGAGTGAAAAGAGGTCCTGAAAAACAGAGGGCCAGGCCCCGGCGCGGCATACGGCACCAGAGCGTGGGGACCCTTGGCACAGCGATGCCGAGGACCACAGGCGCTAACGCCAAGAAGCCACCGGCACCAAGGATGATGCAGGCGCACCACTGGTGCCAAAGGCGGTGCCAGGCTCCCCGCACGCGCGAGGCGCCGACAACACCCCAGACTCCGAAACACAGGTTTTGAAGGAAGAAGAGCAGGAGATAAAGGCTTCGGTGTGGCCCCCTGTGCCGCAGCCATGTGAGGGGGGGAACACCTAAGCGCGGAGTCGATGGCACTGAAGAAGGTGCTGCACGACCAGGAAAGTCCAACCGCCCTACCTGGTCTCTCAATGAGCCCGAAAGCCCACGAGTGACCGAGCCAGGTTGCTGAACTAACCTCCGAGCCCATTGCTCCATAAGAGCGGCCCACTGATGAAACTGCTCATCTGAAGACCTACCTGCGGGCGGGGTAGGACTTCGATGTCAAAGCCGCTGGCTACCAGAAGCAGAGGTTGGCGACTCCGAAGGGAGGAGGCCGGCAACTACCCCGATAACCAAGCGTCTCTGGCGGAGACATATCAGAGGCGACCTCGAGTGATGCCTTCTCTTTTTAGACCTGTGGGCGAAGAAGAGCTCGAGGCGAATGGTGCCGAAATGCAACCATTTATTTTATGCTTCGCGGGGACCGCCCATCTCCCCGGGCATTGGACTGACCATTGTCAGACCCCCCTCCGGAGAAGGCAGCGGACTGGACCCAGCCCGACTGACTGAACAGCTTTCATACGAAGTCTCCCTACCGTCACCTGACCTGCTCATGGTCAACTCCATCAAAGTAGGCTGAGACTTCTTTATTTTTAAAATAAAACTAAGCGATACTGTATCGAGATAATACTACAAATTAACAAAACTGAAAACTATGCTGCTAGTTTGAAGTTTGACTCCCGGCGGGTGAGCAACGTCATCACTGAAGCGCACTCGACAGCGGGAAAAAAGGAAGAGGCGGTTGGAGGTCGGCCTTGAGATAGTCGTCTAGCAGCGAGCTGAGGCTATGATGCCGTGCCTTCTTAGCGCCATCTCCGGCGCCGACCCTCCAGCAAAAAAGTTTGCTCCCGATGGGTCCTAGTGCCTCCGGCGCAGATCCCAATAGTGTGAATGAGTGGTGGAGACTTATGTCCAGGAAGATCAAGGAGAAGCACAAAGGAGGAGGAAAACTACACCTCCATAGAACCTCCGGCTGTAAGAGCCTCAAGAAAGGAGACCTTGCAGAACAGCCAACCCGAAGCCTGCCAAAGGTGGGATGGGACAGGCTATATCGCTGCCTTCAGAAGAACGGAGGATATTTCTTCCTGAACCAGAGGAAGATGACCCGGGGAGTAAAACGACCTGGGGGGTGGATTTCTGGGTGGTTTCTGAAGAAACTCGATTGAGTGTCCTGCTGATATTAGTTGGAGCACCCAAGCATCTGATGTAATCCTCTCCCAACCAGGTAGATGGAAGGAGAACCTCCCTCCTACTGGTTCCTCTGGGAGGTCCAGAGGCTGTGGAAGAGGAGAGGAGTCAGGAGGTGTGGGGCAATGCCGCGGCTGAAACTCCCGCCGCTTTTTTGGGCAGGGGGACTTGGCAGCCGGAGGGGCCCGACGTTTGTTGGCCCGCTTGCCCTGAGGTTTCACGTTGGGCCAAGAACGTCTGCGAAAAGGGTGGCGCTGTCCCTGAGGGGGCCTGTACATAGAGTCAACAGACTTAAGTGCAGTGCCCTTCTCTTGCAGGTCGGTGATGGTGTCCTTGACATCCCCACCAAACAGCACAGAACCCCTGAAGGGCGTGTCCTGAATAGCAGACTGCACTTCAGGGACGAAACCCGACACCGGAGTCAGGCACGACGCCATAGACCTACGACGAAAGCCAAGCACCGACCAGCAGCGTCCACTGCATCATACGTGGCACGGAGCATGTGCCGACTGGCTGAATGAGCACACCGGACTAGATCAGCCGCTTTCTGCTTAGTCTGAGACTCAGGAAGGGAGTCCAACTTGGCTTCTACCCCACTCAGGATAGCCTTCTGGTAGTCCCCCATATGTGCGACATAATTCAGGGCCCTTATCCCCAGAGTGGAGGAAGTGTACACCTTCTTCCAGTACTGGTCCAGAAGGCGAGATTCCTTGTCCGGTGGAGACGAGCTGAGATGTTTTGGGTTCGCCAACCGGCCATAAGCAGCGCTAATCACGACAGAGTCGGCTTTGGGGTGTGTATTCAGAGAATCCACACCCTCAGGAGCCTGGTATAGCTTATCCACCTTCCTCGGAAGGGGGGCTAATGCCGTGGTTGTTTCCAATTGGTGGAAACAAGGTCTGTGTGAGGTTGATCCAGGGTGGAATCAACGTCGGAGCAGTTTCGGGCAGATCCAACTGTGCAGCGAGTTTCTTCTGCTGTGGATCTGGCTCCAGAGTTAGCCACTGGTGGACCGCCTGGATCTTTCTTAGCAACTCCAGAAAGGAAGGATCTTTGGGAGGCAACTTTGGAGGAGTCCTTGGCCTGGGTTGGTCTGGAGTGCATGGCTCGTCATCAGGTTCGGAGCACCCGACAGAATTGGATTCTGAGGTCTCCGAAGAGGAAGATGAAGACCCCTCCCAATGTGGGGGAGGAACGGACCCTTGGGCAACCCTCGGGGAAGCGTGTCCTCCCCAGCCCTGGCACCCTCGGGCTTACCTCTGGTGTCAGGTAAGGAGGAGAGAGTCTCTTGTCTCCGGCGACTGGCACCTGGAACCGGGTCCGGCGTCGGCAGACGGCTCTCCACCTCCCTAGTAAGCCGAGCCTTGGCCTCAGCCCACCAGGAAGCCAGAGTCTCCTTCAGATCTACCAGCGGCTGAGGGGGCAGTGGAGGAGGAGGAGGGGGATACGGATGTTGAGGTATCCGTGGCCTAATGAGGAAGCCAGTCGGTGCAGCCAGCACAGGGTACTGGCGGCGCCAGGTAGGTCGGTGTTGGGTACTGCGGCACAGGATACCACGTCCCAGGTAGGACGGCATCAGATAAGACGGGTCAGATACCCGGACACCAGGGGCTCTGACGGAGCAGACGGCCCTGGGAGAGGTCCAACAGGAGGGCCAGGTACAGGTCGAGTCTGGTGTTGGGACGGTATCCAGTAAGGGAATGTCGCCTGGTGTCGGATAGGCCGGCATCGGAGCCGTCAGGTCATCAGGCCCAGCAGGAGGGAGACCTGACGGGAGCGCACCGGTGTCCTCTGTGTCATCCAGGGAAGGAGGGCTAAATTCCCCAGGGTCCAACAGGGGAGATGCTGGAGCCTTGGTCAGCAGCGGTGTGCACTGCAGCAAGCCAGGAACGACAGACTGGTCAGTTGGGTCTGGCGTTGGCTCTAACGCCATGTGTCAATTGGAGGAGCCAACGTCCACCTTACCAGCGAGATCCGGGCGAGCGTCGGAATAGCTGGCGTCTGACTTATTGGAGCCGGCGCCTGATGAAGGCCACGATGGGGGCGGTCTTGGCGTGCATTTTCAAGGCCATGCGCTGCCCGGAGGAACTAGGCGTCCTAACGGCCGACATCGTCGCGAGCGTTGGTGGCACCGATGTCTGGCTTACGGACCCTTTCTGACCTGGAAAGCCGCCGCGGCGGCGCCTTCTCCAGGAGAGGCTGCCTTTGGCTCTCGATGGGCCCAGGCGCGAGCTCAACGGGAGGGACGCCCCCTTAGAAACCTCCAAGATGGCCGTCGAAGAGCGGTCGTTACCTTCAGCATGGCGACTACAGCTGGAGTCGCGGTGACCGTGGAAGTGGTGTCCTGGTCCACTTCTTCTTGCGGTGACCTCAGTGGAAGTTGAGGCCTGCCAAAGCTTCTTCAGCTCCTTCTCCATGAAGGACATCTTTTTCAAAATATGGGCCTCCAAGGACTGCTGCCTTCGATTGCGGGTGGCGGCGTTAAACTGTTGGCAGTGCTGGCACTTCTCCATGGGGTGTTCCGGGCCTAGACAGAAGAGGTACAGGGAGTGTCTGTCCTTATGCGGGAGCTGGGTGCCGCACGGATCGCACTTGTTCTTATGCCAATCGGATCGAGTAGGGGACGACATACACGGCAGATATTGAAAGGTTTTTTTCGAGAAAAAAAGCAGTACTAAAACTGACGACAGACTGACGAAGCAGAGTGAACTTAACCGCGAGGTGCTTTCACAAGCTAACGGCAGGAAAGAACTGGAAGGCGGGAGTGGGGGACCGCCCCTTTATACTGACGTCATCTGACACCAGTCACCTGACGTGGGGGCGGTCCCCCGCCAGAGACTGCTAGCTAGAAATTTTTCTGCGGGGTCCTGACACCTGCTGGCTTCAGTCCTATACGTAATTACCTACTGCAAGAGCTCTCTCGAAGTAAGATCTGGGACTCCTGAGCCTGGATCTGTGGTTCTTTCTTTTGGTGACCCTCTTGCGCAGCCTCTCAGGGGGAGTAGGCTGTTGTCCCCGATCCTCATCCGAGTGGGGTTGGGGGACCACATTTTCTGGGGGTGGGAGGGGGGAGATATCCCTGTCCAGGTTGGGAGGCAGATCTGGTTCCCCCGCTGTAACAGGGAGAGGTTTCGGTGGGAGGATGTCAGGCTTAATAGTCTCCCACCAGTGGGAGAAAAGGTCCTTCACCTGGCCCAGGTTCAGCTTCAGAGAGCCTGGAGTCAGTTTCGATGACGGACCAGAGGCAGAGCTCGCACCGGCGCCAGTGCCGACATTGGTGGACGTACGTGAGGCGACAACGGGGTATCAGGACTGTCGCCAGGTCCAGAAGCGACTCTGTTAGCCAGCGTCAGGTCCTCCTGCGCTGGTGTGTCATCCGCCCTGATGTCCGATGGCGGAAGGGATGCTGGGGGCGACAGAGGTCTAGCCGGCGGAAGCGGCGTATGGGAGTCCTTAGGGGCGCCATTCGCAGACTGACATGGACTTAGAATGTTTTTCAGAGTGGCGCCTGTCCGACAGCACAATAGTGCATTTCTCTGCCGATTTTCAGGCCTGTTTAGCTGGGAGGGAAGAGGACCTCCCTGCCACCTAGCCAGAGGACTTAGCCTTCTCCGAGAGTCAGCACCACATATAGAGGCCGACCGGGGGGGCAAGATGGACCTTACCTGGGTCCAACGACCGGCCTGAAGTCAGAGTTGGAGGCTGAATCTTAATCGACTGGAGCATCGCACGAGAAGACCCCGGCATCTTTTCTTTTGCGCCCGAACTGCCTGAGGTGGCTGGGGCTTTGACTACTGTCAGCTGGGAGACATGGCCTGATGACTCTGACCTGAAGACAGTAAGAGATCCGGAGGACCGCGACCTGGAGTGAGATCTCTCCCTTTCTTTTTCCTTCTCCCAGCACTTTTCCTTGGACTTTGAGGAATGATGTTTCTCAGAGCTCGTATGAGGCTGGTGGGAAGATTCCCTTTCAGATGAGAAGCCCCTCTGCATGGCTGCCAACTGCTGCTGTGCGAGAAAGGCCTGGAAGGACTTCTGGTGCTGGATCTGAGTCCGGCTATTGAAGGCCTGGCAGTGGGAGCAGGACTGGGTATCATGGTCTGGGCCTCGGCACAACAAGCAGGCAGCGTGGCCGGCCTTGGCGGGAATCTGTTTCCCACAGGTGCACTTGGTTGTGTGCCTCGACGAGGGAGAAGACATGCAGGAACAATAGATGTAAAAAGCGAAAACAGTGATAGAATATTTCGAAAAATCAAAAAAAAGCGGTCAAACTGGCATGAGTCGGGCCATGGGGCCGATGACCACTCGTCAACAGAGGGAAAGAACTGGGTCACCGCCTCTTATACCATGTGGGACATCGGGGACGGGCCAACGTCGTGGACGGTCCCCGCTTGGTACTGCTGGAAAGAAGTTTGCCGTTGGGTCCTGTCACCAGCTGGCTACAGTCCTATATGTGTTAGCTGCTGCAAGAGCTATCTCTCGAAGTAAGATATGAAAATTGTGTACCTACCATAATTCTTGATCTTACTGTGTATCTTCACCATTCATCACTGTTGGGTGTCTGCCGAAGACAGGCACCCCATGGGAGACTATTTTTTTTTTTGAGGAAGGGCCTGCACAGCCCACAAGGCCGATGCATTGCGTGGCGCTCGCAGGTTGGCCAGAAATGGCTCCACCTCAGTTCTGCACGCTGGAGAGACAGAATGAAAGAAGTATAGAGAGAGAAGGATGGGGCAAGGGAGCCCAAAGGAAAGGAAAAGGAGCAAGTGAAAAAGAATATGCCAACGATAGGACAGACATGAAGAAAAGGGGGCCTGAGGGTTGTGGGCCAGGAGACCCCAGTCCCTGAATGACCAAGAGAGGAGGAGGAAAAAGAGAGCAAGGATAGGGAGAGAGAATCTTAGAG
This sequence comes from Neoceratodus forsteri, assembly GCA_016271365.2. NCBI lineage: Eukaryota > Metazoa > Chordata > Ceratodontiformes > Ceratodontidae > Neoceratodus > Neoceratodus forsteri. Next base: position 209,324,700 of record JADMNL010000028.1, read on the forward strand.
GGATGGGATGAGGGGTGGCATGGTCCCATTCAGGCAAGGTTTAAGGGAGATCGCGAAGAAAAATATGGTGGTTCCGCACCACCAGAATTCTGGAGGGAAAGCCACCCCCCAGCTCCAATCCCAGTTACCCAGGGGATTGTCACACTATGCACTCCCTTCCCCCTGTAAACACCACAAACAGGGTTTTGAGGAGAAGGGGGGGGAGGGAGAGAAAGGACCACTAGAACATACCTTCCTTAAAAGGGAGGGAAAAAAGGAGAGAGCTAGAAAATCCCAGACAGCGCAAGGCACCCACCCTGGACTGGGGATGGACTCCTGAGGTGGAGGCCCCTCAAGGAGGTCCAGGATAGAGAAGGGGCCCCCAGAAGACAGCAAGGAACAACCTCAAAGGGGCCTATACTTGCCCATACCCAACTCCCCAGGACAGTTGTCCGAGTACAGAACTAACTCACAGGGGAGGGAGGCAAGGCGGCATGTCTCAGGACTGAGGCTTCATGAGGAAAGGTGGAGTTCGTGATGAATGGTGAAGATACACAGGAAAATCAAGAATTACGGTAGGTACATAATTTTCGTGATCTTATCTGTGTCTTCACCGCTCATCACTGTTGGGTGAGTACTGAGCACCCCTGAAGGGGGCCCAAGAAACCCTGAAGGAAAAACATCCCTCAATCCCCCGGGGAGAAAGGGGGGAGGGGACACTCCGCTAGCCGGTTAAGGCTGAGACAGGTCAGAATGAGACAGGGTCCCCTGCACCTTAGGGGAAGGAAGGCGCCTCTGAAACTCCTGTCTCGCCCTGTGGGAGAAGAGATTGGTCCCCTGGTAGGGGGAGGCCAGCAGCCTACACCGGGCCAAAGGTGACAACCTTGAAAGTCGAAGCCATGCCATCCACCTAATGCAGATCGCTGTCCCCGCAACCTGTGAAGTAACCTCACTGGTGTTGTATGATGCCCTTGACTGGTGCCTCACCGACTCCAGGCCTACAGTGAAGAGGGCTGTGGTTTACTGAGTAGCCTCCAAATCAGGAAGCGATGCCAAAGCTTGACCTAGCATCACCCACAGATACCTGTTATAGGCAGCGTGGTGCACCTGATGTGAAATGAGTGACAACATCCTCCGCACAGAAGAGAAAAATCTTCGCCACAACCAATCAAACTCTCAAGAGTCAGTCTCAGGGGAACCGGGCATTGAAGCCCAAAAGGGGTGTCCAGTTGTGTCAGTCCAGAAGGTGGATGAGTCAAAGCACCTGGAGACCCATGGGTCGCACATTACCATCTCCAGCAATCCATAGGGGTCAGTTCTAGGGAGTAAGGATGCTGGCAGGCACTGAACGATGCCTGCTGGAAGGTGACTGGCCAGGCTGGAACCACCAAATGGTGTGCACCATATTTGTCCAAAAAGGCTTGCGTCGCACGCTCAGTATTCTCCCCTGCATAACAGGAGATGTGCAAGTCCCTGACCAACCTCGACAGGAAGCACAGATACTGGGCTTAATCAGCGTCTGAGACAGGTGAACAGTAGGCTCCTCTTCCCCAATGGAGGAAGATGAGGAGGTCGAGGAACTTGATGAGTCAGACTATGGATGTGGCGGGGGAACTGGTCAGAAGACCTGCTCGTCCATAGCCCTAACATATTGAGGAAAAGCCGTAGCCTGAGATCTGTACTGTTTCCAGGTCAAAGGCCCAGAGGACCAACGTGACCTGGAAGAAGGGGAGCTGGGCGCAGAGGCAAGGTCAAGCATGTCACCCGACCTGACATGCCTCTGCCAGGGCTAGCAGAATCCAAAAGAGAACCTGACATCAAAGGAAAACCGCAGGTCTGACGATTCACTGTCCTGTCCTGGAAATAATAATGGTGAGGGCTTAACCCCGTAGGGTGAGCTACCCTATGAGGGGGAACAGGGCAGCATAGATTCAGAAAGGCAGACCCCAGCCCCTCTCAGAGACACCTCTGTAGGAGAAGACCAGGGGAAAAGAAAGAGCCCAGCACTACGGCTCCTTTCCCGACCACGTAGGGCCACAGAAGTGTGCCGCAGTCCCTTCCCATTGCCTTCAACCCTGAGAACTCTGAGGAAGCTCTCTTCCTCAACCCCTGTGCCGAAGGACTCCTTGACTCCAACGCCCCCCCCCCGGGACGGAGGACAGAAGGGGGCTTGATCTGATCCTAAGCGAGGAATGGCAGCCACCCCTTCGCTCAGGAACCCAATTGCCACACCGGCAGCAGAGGGACCACCAGTCCGCAGCCAACCCAAGCTGCCACTGGCTGGGGGGGGGTCAGTAATGGCCACCATCACCTGAGCTGTAGGAGCGGGCAACTGGGGAGACGCAAGAGCGCTAGGCTGTGGGGATTCCTCCAATTCCGAAGAATCAGGCCTCCAACTCAGAATCATTTGCCTCCGAGGAGGAGACAAATATGTAGGGCTCCAGGTCGGCGGCCCAGAGGGCTCCCCAGTCATGGCGCCACAAGCATCACTATGGCCTGGCCCCGCACCCCCCTCAGCACTGCCCCGATCTCCGGTGTGGCTCCAGGATCTGAGGTGGCGCCGATCGGCAGAGCCAAGGAATGCCCCACGTCAGGACTTGCAGCCGTGCCTCCTGACAATGGGGGAGCCTGCACCACCAAGGAGGTGACTGACAGAGCGGTGCTCCCGGCCCAGCTTTGAAAGGAGCCAGACTGGCCCTCCAGCACCGTGGTAGGAACCTCCTCTATGGCAAAGCTTGAAGAAGAAGAGAAGGGCTCCTTTTCACCAGACTGTATAGGCCCAGGAACGGACCCGGAGGGAGGGAAGGAGGGCAAGTGTCCCACTTGGACCTGACATCAGCGATGAAGCTCCAAAGGTCGGTATGTAAGCCCGCCAACTTTCACTGTGCGGTGTTCTAAAATTCGACGGTCCATCAAGAAGCAGGCATTGCAGGAATCCATGTCATGTTGCGGTCCAAGGCAGGAAAGGCAGACATCAAGTCGATTGGTAACAGAAATCTGTCGGCTGCAGGGACACCGACGCATAGGTGGCCGACCCATTTTTCTTGAACCTTTTTTTGTCTCAACAACCAGACATGACGGTTCAGTAACAAAATTCAAACACGCAAAAGACTCGAAGCCACACAAAAAAAAAGGAAAAATCTTAACGGTATCTGGAGCGGCGTCAAGTAGCAGAACCAAGGCGGAGTCGAAGGAAAGAGAACGGCGTTGAACTATAGGCATCGACTAAACTAGGCTGCGAAAAGAAGTCTCGAGCTGTAGGTGTTGTCTGGACAGCGGAAGAAGCAAAACTGAGGTGAAGGAGGACCCAATGGCTATTTCTGGCCAACCAGTGAGCGCCACGCAATGCGTCGACCTCGCCATGCCCCTCCTCCAAAACAAAATGTCTCCCGTGGGGTGCCTGTCTCTGGCAGACACCCAAACAGCGATGAATGGTGAAGACTGACACAGGTAAGATCCCCAGTTCCCCTGCGGTTATACCAAACTAGAAGAAACAGAGAACAACAACTGTTTAACACTAAAGCTACTGTTTAATATAAATTTACAAAAACTAAATGACAGCAAATGAAAGAAAACAAGCATTTGTCAATGCTGAATGTTGCTTGCTTATATGTGTTGTTGAGGTATTTGGAAGTGACAGTACCATGCCTAAGAACTGTCATGTACCCCCTTCCCCCACCAACATCCACTGTGTCTTTTTGTTCAGTATTCACAGAGGAGGGGAAGGGGCAAGGGTCACAGCATATAGCAGTTGCGAAGGTGTGAAAAGGAGGAAAATAGTCCATTCACAGGCAGAAGAATCCTGCAGGAGGTGACTAAATTGAAGGCAGACAAAGTGATGGGACCAGATGGCATACACCCAAGGATATTAAGAGAACTGTGAAGAGAGATGGCAGTACCTCTGGCAGCCATGTTCACTGAGTCATTCAACAAAGGGGTGGTACCAGAGAACTGGAGGAATGCACATGTAGTTCCTCTATCTATACAAATCCAGCAGCAGGAAGGAGGTGGGGAACTATAGGCAGGTCAGCCTCACCTCAGTAGTGGGGAAGATCATGCAGACATTGCTTAAAGAAAGGATAGTGGGGCATCTAGAAGCTATCACAGCCCAGGACCACAGGCAACATGGATTCACAGCGGGGAGTTCATGTTAGGCAAATCTGGTTGTTATCTTTGACTAGGTGACAAAGGAAGTAAATCAGGGTGGGGCAGTGGGCAATGCTTACCTTGATTTAAGCAAAGCCTTTGACACTGTCCCACATAGGAGGTTGATAAACTAGCTGAGTAGGCTGGACATAGGGGAAAGGGTGGTAAACTGGGTTAGAAACTGGCTAACAGACAGGAGGCAGAGAGTGGTGGTAAATGGAGTGTAGTCTGCGGAGAGGGGGTGACCAGTGGGGTGCCGCAGGTATTGGTCCTGGGGCCAGTCCTGTTCAATGTTTTCATTAGTGACATTGCAGAAGGGCTGAAGGGAAAAGTCTGCCTGTTTGCAGATGACACCAAGATCTGTAAGACAGTGGATACCCCAGAGGGGGTGGAGAAAATGAGGAGGGACCTGGGGAAGCTTGAAAAATGGTCTGAGGACTAGCAACTGAAGTTTAATTCAAAGACGTGCAAAATTATGCACCTGGGACCCAGAAACCCTGGGAAAGCTACAGGATGGGGGGGCAGGGAGTTACTGACAGTCACAAAGAAGGAAAGAGACGTGGGGGTTCTTATTTCAGATGACCTGAAAATGTCAAAGTGGTAAGGCAGCTGGGAGGGCCAGTGACATGCTTGGGTGCATAGGCAGGGGTATCACCAGCATAAGGAGTGAGGCAGTGATGCCATTATATAAAACCATGGTCAGGTCTCACATGGAGTACTGTGTGCAGTTCTGGAGGTCGCACCTTTGTAAGGATACTAACAGGCTGGAGATGGTCCAGAGAGGGGCGAATGAGATGGTACAGAGCTTGCAACACAAGACTTATGAGGAGAAATTAAGGGACCTCAATATGTACTCAGTGGAAGAGAGGAGGGAAAGAGCGGCTAAAATAGAAACATTCAAGTACCTCAAGGGTATAACTACTGAGAAGCAGGAGACAGCTGATATAGACACATGTGACAGCTTCTGCGTGATATTCTTTTGTTCTTATAAGTCTGTAATCTCCAGTATTTCAGTAATCGCATGACCACACTGCCTTCTTTAGGCAATTTTATGTTGGTTGATGCCTGGTGTCAGACAGCAGACAGAGGGCTCTCCAGATTGTGTTGCTATTTGAAAAACTTCATAGAGTGTTCTTTTACTGATGAGCATTTTGGAAAGCTGTTGAAGTTCTTACAATTTTTATTATGATTTTATCTCCTTATGTCTATCCCCTTTGGTCCCCCCATCCCCACACCCCAACAGTCATCAGTGGCCACAGCTGCAGCCTTCTTCTTGCCAAGATGGTGGATGAGCAGCTACCTTCACAGTCTGTGAAGTCTGACGTCTTTCAGTGCCGCTTATTGGTCATCTTCCAACACAGGCAAGGTGTTGCCAGCCCAAAAATAACTCAGGACAAGCAGCTTTTAACGTGGGGAAGAAATGGAGTGAACAAGAATCAAGTACTCATTCAGATGTGGCGTCGATTTTAAGATCAGCATACTGGTGTGCACACTGCAAATACAACCCCAGCTGTTTAAGCAGCCTTATGAAGAGTAAAGGCTTTTCAAAGCACTGTGGTTCTGTATACTGTACTGAAAGTGGGCTGCATCTAATTCGGTAATTCACTGTACCTTACATCTGGATGTATGGTAGGCCCAACTTTAAATAAACACTGCACCTGAATGAACACATGATGCCATGGAAAGAGAATTTGTCAGGAGAAAAGGACTGCTCAGCCCACCCAGTCTGCCCAAGTGTTCTCTACCTACTTGTAACTCCTGCCTGTATATGTTACTGCATGTCTTATTCTGCCTATGTCCATCAGGACCTCCTTGTGAATTAGCTTGCTCAATGGATTTTTTCTGCAATGAACTTGAACCTACTCCACCTCCATTGCCCTACTGATCTCCGTTGACCCCCCCTCCCCTTTTCTAATACAACCCTATGTTTATCCCATGCATGCTTCATGCCCCCTAACATTTTAGCTTCCACCACTTCTCCTGGCAGTCTGCTCAAGGCGTCTACCACTCTTTTAGTAAAGAAATATTTCTTCATATTGATCCTGAATGCCCCCCCCCCGCTTCATTGTATTTCCCATAGTTTGGGTGCTCATCCTCATTTGAAGAAAACTCCCCAACTGTGCCCTGTTTACCCCTGTGAGGTATGTTGCAGGTCTTGATCATGTCACCTCTCGCCCACCTCTCTTCCAGAGTGTACATGTTGAGATTCTTCAGCCTTTCCTTGTAGGGATTCCTGTGAAAATTCTGAACCATTTTAGTTGTCCTCCTCTGGAAAACCTCCACCTTATGTCCTTTCTGAAGTGTGGACTCTAAAACTGGACACAGTACTCCAGCTGGGGGTATAACAGGGAGTGATACAATGGCAGCACAACATCCCTCCTCCCCCTACTGGAGATGCCACTCATTATGCACCCCAGAATCCAGTTTGCGCTGCCCATAGCCTTGTCACACTGTACTGCCATCTTGAGATCCTCTGATATAATAACCTCAAGGACCCTTTCATGTCTAGTGAGTATCAGTACATCCCCCATTCTATACCCAGCATTGGGGTTCCTATGCCCTAGGTACATGATTTTACACTTGTTGGCACCGAACCCCAGCAAAGTAAGAAAATGGAATTGATTTGAATGAATTGCAGACTTTTAAGTCGTTTTTCGGAGAGTATGTATGTGTGTGTTGAGGGGGAGGGCTCTTCTATTATAACTATTTGCTTTTGATTTTGGCCTGAAATCAGGTGCACTCCTGTAAACAGATAAAACATGTTAAAGAAAGACTCATAGGAAATGTGATGACGTTTTTGTACATTAGCCTAGGCTGAGCTTGCAGACAGGAGAGATACAAACATAGAAACATAGACTTTGACAGCAGATAAGAACCGCTTGGCCCACCTAGTCTGCCCATTTCCCTACCTAGAGGATAAGCCGCAGATCCTAGTTGACCAACAGCCTATTTCTTCCTACCCCCCAACAGGAATTCCCTTATGTCTGTCCCAAGCATTCTTGAATCCTTCCACAGTTTTAGACCCCACAACCTCCTCAGGAAGGCTGTTCCATGCGTCCACCACCCTCTCTGTGAAAAAATACTTCCTCGCATTGCCCCCGAGCTGTCCCCCCTCTATCTTCAAATTATGTCCTCTTGTTCTTGCATATCTCTTTTACGGAAAGATGCTACCCTCTTGGACTTTGTTAATTCAACTGAGGTACTTAAAAGTTTCAATCATGTCCCCCCTCTCCCTCCTTTCCTCAAGGGTATACATATTAAGCTGCTTTAGTCTCTCCTTGCATGGCTTCTCTTGCAGACCCTGCACCATTTTAGTTGCTCTCCTCTGGACTGCCTCCATCCTGTCTGTCCTTGTGGAGATAGGGTCTCCAGAGCTGGATGCAGTACTCCAGATGGGGTCTCAGCAACTGTCTGTACAGAGGGATAACAACTTCCTGTTTTCTGCTGGTGATGCCTCTCCCTATACATCCCAGTATCCTCCCAGCCCTCCCTACTGCCTTCTCACATTGCTTTCTAACCTTAAGGTCATCTGATATGATTACCCCCAGGTCCCTTTTCATTTTTGTTGTTGTTACTATTCCCCCCCAATTGTGTAATCTTCCCCTAGGTTTTTGTTTCCCAGGTGCATTATTTTGCACTTCTTTGCATTGAATACAAGCTGTCATACTTCTGACCATTCCTCAACCTTGCCAAGTCCCTTCTCATCCTTTCCATGCCTCCTTGTGTATCAGCCCTGCTGCATATCTTTGTGTCATCTGCAAAGAGGCATACTTTTCCTTCCAGTCCCTCTGCAATGGCACATAAAGACATTAAAAAGGAGATGCAGTATGTTCCTAATTAATGAGCTTCCCACTGGTCACCTGTGAGCCTCTTATAGGCCAGAGCTTACTACACAAGCATTTGTCAATGCTGAATGATTGCTTCCTGGCATTAGCAGTGGAAGTGCAGGAGTTAGACAGATGGGGCCCGATTCTCAAAGCCCTGCGTCGGACACAAGGTGCCTGCGGCAAACATATATGGTGCAAGGTGCACCTTGCATCCATGACTGTCCTCAGTGCAATTCACAAAGGTGGCCTGCATCGATTGCAGTCCACCTGCCTCAAACAGGGCTTGTATCTGCAATGCACTGCGGTACAGCAGTAGGGGGACTGTGGCCGACGCAAGCTGTATCCTGCGATTCTCAGACATCACCTGGCGGAGAATTCTAAGTGCCCTTAGACCAGCGGAAATCCGATAGACTGCTGAGTAGCAGAAACCATATCTGCCGACGACAGGCGGGGAGGATGAGAATCATTCTGCCCCTGAGACTCAATTTGAGAAATACCCTCTGAATTAGGGAAGAGGAGGAAAAGTGTAGAAAGCGTCTTGTCCACATGCCTGAGCATCATGACAAGCAATGCAGGTCTTGGATTTCTGAAGCAGAAGAGAGGCAGTTGTGCGTTGAGTGGGGACACAAAAAGGTCCAGGTCTGGAGTTTCCCACTCTTTCAAGAGTGACTGAATGACGGTAAAGTACAGAGTCCACACATGAGGATCCATCTCTGTTCTACTGAGACGGTCTGCCAGTTAGTTTTGTACTCCTGGCAGGTAAACTGCCTGACTCAGAGCCTTGTGTTCCGGGCACCACTCCCACACTCTCATTGCTTCCCTGCATAATGGGTAAGAGTGTGCACCGCCCTGTTTGTTGATGTAGTACATCTCTGCTTTGTTGTCTGTTTGAAGGAGAATGTTCTTGTGGCAGAGTATGTCCTTCAAGGCTCGGACTGCATAGAGGATGGCTCTCATTTCCAGGATGTTTATGTGACGTATGTACTCATCCTGAGTCTGCGTACCCTGGGTGTGGCGATTCTGGCAGTGGGCTCCCCAACCCATCAGGGATGTGTCCATGGTAATGGAGATCTGATGATCCAGATGGAAAAAGGGATATCCTTCAAGAAGATTGTCCTCCTGCGACCACCAGGTGAGGGACTTCTTCAGAGGTTCCATCACCTTGGTGAGAAAGGACTGAGGGTGAGTGGTTGGGGACCACTGAGTACTGATCACCCACTGAGAGGTTTTCATGTGGAGATGAGCTAGGGGTACAGTGGACACCGAGGATGCCATGAGGCCCAGCATCCGTTGAATCGAGATAGATCAAACCAAGCTGTGATCTCTGATGTATCAGGCTATCTGTAAGATATCGCTGCTTCTGTCCTCTGGAAGAAAAGCCTTCGCACAGGAGGTGTCCAGAAGAGTTCCTATAAAAAGGAGCTTCTGGGAGGGCAGCAACTGTGACTTGTTGAGATTCAGCAGGACTCCCATGGACATGAGGAAGTCTGAAGCTGTGGCCGTGGCCTCCAGGGTCTCTTGCCTGGAGGGACTTGCTAGGAGCCAGTCATCCAGATATGGGAACACTTGTATTCTGATTTTCCTGAGGTGCATTGTGAGAATTGCACAACACTTTGTAAAAACTTGAGGCGCCGAGGATAGCCCAAAGAGCAGGGCTGTGAACTGATGGTGTTGTCCCAATGCCACGAACCTTAGGTATTTGTGGTGCTTTGGGTGTATGAGAATGTGTTGGTAGGCATCCTACATGCGAAGATCTGGGTCAGGCTCAAAATCATCTCCTAACAGTCCAGGGGGGACTGTATAGAAAGGAAAGCAGTGAAAATCACGAGGAAGAACAGAAGAGGAAAGAATCGGAGTCGAGAAGCCCCGAAGACCGCCCGGGCAACTGGACCAATCTCCGAGCCCACTGCTCCATTAGAGACGCCCACTGGTGAAACTGCTCATCGGAAGCTCCTCCAATAGGTGAGGAGAGGGTGGACGCGGGTTGGGGGAGGGCCACTGGACTCGACGAGAGATTGTTTTCTACTTTACAGGTTTATTTAAGAAAAAAAAGGTTACGGAAAGGTTTTCTTTTTACAGGGACATTTCACTTTGGCATGCTGGGGTGGGCTCCCAGCGTGCAACCTGAATGTTTGGGGGGTGTTGTTGCCGATGGGGGATTGGGCACCCTCGTCGGCACATATGGAGTACTGGGGAGGGACAAGAGCCAAGGGTTGGGCATCCCTCGGCACACAAGAAATTGGGGCATCCCTGCTGGCAAAATGACGAGGAAGGGGGGTATGCTGACAGGGGATTAGGCACCCTGTCGGCACATACAGGTGCAGGGGTGGCAAGCTGATCGGATTAGGCACCCCCCCTCGGCACACAAGAAATTGGGGGGCGTTATGCCGATGGGGAGTGGGCTACCCTGTTGGCTTTTTTTATTGAAATGTTTCACCAGGAAGGCACACTGAACAGCGGGCGACGGCTTTCCGTCGGCTTTGTGAGGACTGAGAAGCCGACTGAGAAGCCGTCACCTGTCGCCATGGAAACACAGCACCATGGAACTCTGTAATTGGCTGCTGCAGTCAGGGAGGCCCAGCGTACGAACAGCTGATTGCGTACTGACAGGGCGCTCCCCGATTGCAGTGGTTCAATTTCTTTGATCTAGTGGCCAGCTCGTTAGCTGTAGTGATCCACGGCATGCTCCTCTATTGGCCAGGCAGAGACCAGCCCCTGAATGGGCTGCTGCCATTCAGCACAACACTGCCGCGCCTCCACAACCTGCTTGTGAAAAAAATGTGATGCAATATTTCTTACGTGCAAGCAACACAAAAAGATACTTATATGTATTTTATAAGTTCTTCATGTCACAACGAGATGATGATGAGGGAAACTCTGAGCATGTAGTCTTGACAGGTGGAGAGTGAAATCTGAGGGTTTTAGAATATAGGCAGTTAGTAGAAGGCAGCATTTGAAAAAGTAGCACGTGCAAAAGATTTCATCATTTGCATATGTTCCATCTTTCTGGGCAGTTCTATCTTAAAGGGTCAGTGCAAGAGTTACGAATATTTGCAGTATTCCTGGGGTTAGAATGTGCTGGTAGGTATCCTGCATGTCCAATGATGCCAGTCAGTCGTCTTGCTGGAGAAGTGGCAGAAGTGTCTCATAGGAGACAATCTTGAACTTCTTTCAGAACAAGAACTTGCATAGCTTTCTGAGGGTGAGAATGGGGCGCATGCCCCGTTTTTTTCAGAACCAGAAAGTAATGGGAGTAGAATAAACAGGTTACTCACCTGTAACAGTAGTTTTAGGAGTGGTATATGTTGTTCATCCACACTCTTTGGCATGTCCCCTTCCACTTTGAATCTCACCGGAAGTCTTAAAGCTGGCTCCTCCCACCCACCCAGGTGGTATCTACCTCAGCTCCACCCTATGATGTCAGATCTTAACCCGCTGGAAGCCAGGTTGTGTGAGTCCGCAGCTGGGGAGGTCGGGTGGGTCCGTGTGGATGAACAACATATACCACTCCTAGAAATACTGTTACAGGTGAGTAACCTGTTTTTCTAGGAGCGTGGATATGTTGTTCATCCACACTTTCTGGCAGACTTCTAGCAGTTCTTCCAGGAGGAGGGAGGCAAGGTGCTCACCTCCTACTTAGGAAACAGAGGCTGGAGAAAGTACAGTTACGTAAGAACTTACCGTAACAGTAGATCTTCGAGAGAGGCTCCTGCAGTAGGTAATTACATATAGGACTGACGTCGGCAGGTGGCAAGACCCCACGGAAAAATTTCTAGCTAGCAGTCCCTGGCGAGGGACCGCCCTCATGTCAGGTGACCGGCATCAGATGACGTCGGTATAAAGGGGCGGTCCCGGACGCCCGCCTTCCAGTTCTTTCCCGCCACAGGCCCGGAAGAGAGAGAAGCAGATATTTCCCTCAATGGAAAAGGAGCTGAAAAAGCCTAGGGGGATGGAGGGCGGGAAGGTATTACCTACTGCAAGAGCCTCTCTCGAAGATCTACTGTTACGGTAAGTTCTTACGTAACTGTACTGTCTTACTTCGAGAGGGCTCTTGCAGTAGGTAATTACATAAAGGACAGAGTCCCAAGCAGTCTGGAACAAATGAAAGACACCGGGAGGAGGAACTACTCCAAGAAGTAGCAAACAACCTTGCAACCCTCAAGATAGGAGGCCTTGCAAGACAGCTAACCCGAAGCCTGCTCTACGGCGAGAGGCAATGTCCAAACTGTAATGTTTAGTAAAAGTATGGACGGAAGTCCAAGTGCCGGCAGCACAGATGTCTGCCGCAGACACATTCTAGAAACAAGCCGCAGAGGCTGCTACTCCACGAGTGGCGTGACCTCTGACTTGACCCGGTAGGGTCTTGTTGTACTTGTCATAACAGAAAGTGATGCAATGAGCCAACCACTTTGATATGCATTGCTTGGAGACAGCATTGCCTTCTCTTTTGTGAGCAAAAGAGACGAACAACTGATCAGTCTTCCTGAGATCCTTCATCCTATCGGTGTAGTATCTCAGCATCCTGTGGACATCCATGGTATGGAGCAAGTATTCTCCTTGGTTGGAGTACTGCGTGAAAAAGGCAGGTAATTCAATAGACTGATTTAAGGTAGACTCCGCTACCACCTTCGGAAGAAACTTAGGATTCGTGCAAAGAGCTACTCGTTCTTTGTGAAAAATCAGATAAGAGATTTTGCACATAAGGGCCTGGAACTCGGAAATTCTGCGAGCAGAAGTAATGGCCACCAAGAAGAGCGTATTCCACGATATAAACTTCAAGTCTGCGAAAGCCGCAGGCTCAAAAGGAGGAAGGGTAAGTTTCTCGAGGACAAAGTTCAAGTCCTAAGGGGGGGCTGGAGTCCGAACAGGGGGCCTGAGATGAAGGACCCCTCTGAGAAATGTCTTGGATACCTCCAGTTGGGCAAAAGCTTTATCATCGAAGGGAACATGGTAGGCTGAAATAGCAGCCATGTGAACCTTCAAAGAGGAGTGACTGAGACCCAGGTCGAAAAGATGACGCAAATAATCAAGTAGAATGGCCACAGGACAGGAGAAAGGCTCCACGTTCCTGGAGGCAGCCCAAATGGAAAATCTTTTCCATTTCATAGCGTAGGTGGACCTAGTGGAGGGTTTTCTAGCCTCCACCAGAATCTCGGCCACCTTAGGAGAGACGTCAAAATGAGATTGGGCTAGGTCTGCAGGAGCCATGCATGAAGTTGAAGGGACTTGAGTCCTGGATGGACCAGGGTACCCTGATCCTGGATCAGCAATCCTCGAGATAAAGGAAGAGGAAGAGGAGGAACCTCTGAGTATTGTTGTAGAAGAGAGAACCAGATTTGCCTGGGCCAGAAAGGAGCGATCAGAATCATTCTCGCTCCTTCCAATGCCAGTTTCTGCAGTACACGAGGGACCAGAAGAATTGGGGGAGAAAAGCATAGATGAATCTGTCCTTCCAGCTTAGAGATAGAGTGTCGCTCCAGAAAGCACCTCGCTCTGGAGCGAGCGAGCAGAAGGTGGGAAGCTTTGCATTTTGGGAAGAGGCAAACAGGTCTATCTGTGGAGTCCCCCAAATCTGGAAGATGCCTTTTAGAACTCTTTGGTCTCGTTCCCACTCGTGTGGCACAGCCGAAGAACGACTTAGCTTGTCTGCCAGGACATTGTCGACTCCCAGAACATGGATCGCCGTGAGGTGAAGGTTGTGAAGAGATGCCCATTCCCAAACCCTCATCGCTTCCCTGCACAGCGGGTAGAACTGAGTCCCTCCCTGCTTGTTGATGTACCACACCACGCACATGTTGTCTGTTTGGACAGCTAGGTGACCGGGGAAGGATGTATTGGTGAAGGGCCTGGAGAGCATACAGCACTGCTTGTAGTTCAAGCACATTGATGTGGAGAGTTAACTCCAATCTGGACCATAACCCCTGGGTTCGGTGAGGACCCATATGGGCTCCCCAACCTTCGCCAAATGCGTCTGTGGTCAGAGTCTGGGCGGGAGGAGGATGAAAGAAGGGGACCCCCCGGAACAGGTTCTCTCAAACCATCCACCATTGCAAGTCTCTTGTCATCAGCGAGGAGATCAGCACCAGATGATCTAGGTCGTCTACAAGTTGATCCCACTGAGAGCGGAGAGTCCACTGAGAGATCCTCATGTGGAGGCGGGCACGCGGAACTATCGGGATGGCAGCCGCCATAAGCCCCAGAAGACGGAGCACCGACCTCGCCGGAACCTTCCTGCGTTCCGAAAGAAGGGAAATCTGGGACTGGAGGGAGGCCCCCCCTGTCCGAAGGCAGGAAGGCCTTGCACACTGTCGTATCAAGGATTGCCCCGATGAACTGGAGTCTCTGGGAAGGGTCCAGATGAGACTTGGAATGGTTGATGATGATACCCAGACCAGTGAAAACCTGCTGGGTGAGGAGAGAAAATGCAGGAGTTCCTCCTGGGCGAGGCCGCCGAGGAGCCAGTCGTCAGGTAGAACTCTGAACTCCCAGAAATGCAGCAGTGGGCGCTACCACCGCCAGGCATTTGGTAAAAACTCGGGAGCCAGGAAAGACCAAAGGGAGTGCCCGAATTGGTAATGGTCCCCTGAACGCATAACCTGAGGTACTTCGCGAGGGGCGAATGGGATGTGCAGGTATCGTCCTGCATATCCAGTGCACAAAGCCATTGGCCCGCCGGAGAAGGAGCAAGAGGGTTTGAAGGGAGAGCATCCTGAACTTCTTGTATTCCACACAGAAGTTCAGGGAGCAGAGATCGAGAATGGGTCTGAGATCTCCCGTCTTCTTTGGTACAAGGAAGAAATGGGAATAGTAACCCGTCCCGTGAACGTGAGGGGGGACGGGTTCTATGGCCTGCTACGCGAGGAGAGCAGATATTTCTTCCCTGACCAAGGGAAGATGGTCCCTTGAGTAAGAGGAGTTCGGGGGGAGGTGACATGGAGGTTTCTGCAGAAACTCTATGGAGTGCCCCTCCGCTATGATCTGAAGCACCCATGAATCCGATGTTATCCTCTCCCAGCCCGGAAGGTGGAGGGAGAACCTCCCTCCTACCAGTTCCTCCGGGGAGTCCGGAGGCGGTGGGAGAGGGAAGGAGTCAGGTGGTGTGAGGCAGCGCCGCAGCTGGGGAACTCGCTGCTTTTTTGGGCGGCGGGTGCCTGGCAGCTGCGGGGGCCCGTTGTTTAGTAGCCCACCTTCCCTGGGGTTTCGTTTCAGGCTGGCTGCGTCTGCGAAAGAGACGGCACTGCGGGGGATGGGGATGGTACATGGAATCGACAGATTTGAGGGCCATCCCCTTCTCCTGCAAGTCAGTGAAGATGCCCTTGACATCATCACCGAAAAGCACCGAACCTCTGAAAGGTGCTTCTTGAATTGCTGACTGCACCTCTGGGATCAGACCTGACACACGGAGCCATGCGTGACGCCGAAGACTTACGGTGAACGCGGAGCTCCATCCTGCGGTGTCCACTGCATCGTAGGTCGTCCTCAGAATGTGACGACTGGCCGAACAAGCAGAACGGACAAGGTCAGCTAACTCCTGCTTGACTTGGGAGTCAGGCAAAGAGTCAATCTTAGATTCCGCCTGGGTAAGGACAGCCTTCTGGTAATCCCCCATATGTGCTACATAATTTAGGGCCCTGATCCCCAGTGTGGAAGAAGCATAGATCTTCCTTCCATACTGATCCAGAAGGCGAGATTCTTATCTGGGGAGACGAGCTCAAATGTTTGGATGTGCGGACCGGCCATGAGCGGCGCTAATCACAACCGAGTCTGCACGGGGGTGAGAGTCTAGAAAGTCTACACCCTCCAGAGCCTGGTATAGCCTGTTGGACTTCCGAGGAAGTGGGGCTAAAGCCGACAGTTGTTTCCAAATGGTGGAAACAAGGTGGGCATGAGGCTCGATCCAGGGTGGCACTAGAGTAGGGGCCGTGAGGGGCAAGTATGTTCGGCGAGTTTAACCCGCTGAGGATCTGGCTCTAAGGAATGCCACTGATGGACTTCCTGGATCTTCCTGAGCAACTCCGTGAAGGAAGGATCCTCCGGAGGAGACTTCGGAGGAGTCCTCGGCCGGGGCTTGGACGGAGAGCGAGGCTCGTCGTCTTTCTCGGAACATCCATCGGGGGAATCCGAGGAGTCCGAGAGGAAGAAGAAGAAGAAGAATTTGAAGCAGAGTAAGACTCCCTAGCTCGTCTAGGGAGGAACGGGTCCCTTAGGGGGATCCCTGGACGCGTGTCCTGCCCCTCTCTGGATCCCGAGGGGAGAGCTCAGGAATCCGGAGGTGGAGAGGGAGTGTGCCGTCTGGGGCGTACGGGGGCCGGAGGTGGCACTGTCGCTGTGAGGTGGCTCTCGACTTCCTTGGTGAGCGGAGCCTTGGCCTCGGCCCACCAGGAGGCCAGAGTCTCCTGAAGATCCACCTGCGGCCTGGGGGGTGGTGGAGGAGGGGGATAGTTATACGGATGATATCCGTAAGGTTAGTATCTGTAACCCGGCTGCGGGAAGACCGGAGCTGGGTATTGCGGCGTCGGGTACTACGGCATCGGTGGGGTCGGCGCTGGGTACTGCGGCGCAGGATACTGTGGGCCCGGGTAGACCGGCGTCAGATAGGGTTGGCGGATATCCAGAACTACTGGAGGAGCTGCGGAGCAGGCGCCCAGTAAGGGAACTCCGCAGGCGGATAGGCCCGTGGGGTGGAGAACCCGATGGAGAGAATATCCCGCGGCGCCGAGGGGCCAGCGTCAGAACCGGCATCGGCGGGGCCGGTGTCGGGGCCGGCGTCAGATCCGGTTCTGTAGGAGGGGGATCTGATGGCAGAAAAGCATCCCAAGCATCGCCTGGGGATGGGGGAGTCCCCGGGGTCAGGCAGGGGGGACTTGGGCTCTCCGGACGGCAGTGAAGGCTGCGGGGAACCTGGGACGACAGACGGTGCAGGGTCTGTCATAGGCTCCGAGGCCCGGCGCATGTCGGAGGAGCCGACGTGTGACTTAGGGGCTGAATCCCGGCGGACGCCAGAGAAGCCGGCGTCCGACTTAAGGGGTCCCTCGTTGGAGGCGGGCCGAGGGTGGGAAGAGGTCCGGTCCGAGGGGGACACTGCCGTGCGCCACCCCGGAGGGTCGGGCGTTTTAGCGGCCTTCTCCTGGCGGAGGAACCGACGTCCGGCTTATGGGAGGCGCCCGTACCAGTAGGCCGCAAGCCTGCGGCAGTACTGGGGGCAGAAGCCTCTTTTTGCCCGGAGGCACCCGGCGGGCTCAAACGCGAACCCGACGGGCGGGCCGATGCCTCCTCCAAAGCCTTGGAGGCTGCCGTCGGGCGATCCCCCGAAGGGGAAGTTACCTTAGCCGTGGCTCCAGCCGGAGTCGTGGAAGAGGAGGCCTTCTCCCAGTGCCTTTCTTTGTCCCACTTCTTATGTCCTTCTGGGGTGATCGACGCCTGCCTAAGCTTCTTCAACTCCTTCTCCATTGCGGACATCTTCTTTTTAAGGAGATGGGCTTCCAAAGACTGCTGGCGTAGTCTGCGGGTGGCCACGTTGAAATGTAGGCAATGCGGGCACTTGTCGACCGCGTGGTCGGGGCCTAAACAAAAAAGGCAGAGGGAGTAACCGTCTTTGTGAGGCAGTTGGGCGCCGCACAAGTGGCACTTATTTTTTGAAGGGGACGACATAAATCGACGTTCACCTGACGAATAAAATACAGAATACTGATACTTTCGCTAAAACCGACGAAGCAACAGGGCTGAGCACGAACTTCACCGCGAGGCACTGCACGAGCTGGACGAAGAAAGAACTGGTAGGCAGGCGTCCGGGACCGCCCTTTATACCGACGTCCGTCTGACGCCGGTCACCTGACATGAGGGCGGTCCCCGCCAGGGACTGCTAGCTAGAAATTTTTCCGTGGGGTCCTGCCACCTGCCGACGTCAGTCCTATATGTAATTACCTACTGCAAGAGCCCTCTCGAAGTAAGATCTGAGGCCCCAAAACCAGCATCCCAGCGTGACTCAAGGTCGATGTGGTAGTGGGTGATGAAGGTGTTTGCTGACTTCCATGTAGCAGCCCGGCAGATTTCCTGGATAGGCATGTCCCTGGAAGCAGCCACCGATGCAGCAGTATGCAAGGTAGAATGAGCTCTTAGCCCTCTGGGAGGCTCCTTGCCCGCCAACTCATAACACAGACCTATGCATGCTGTAATCCATCTTGCAATAGTCCGCTTTGCTGCCGGTCTGCCAGAAGCGACTTCAGCATAGGTGACAAACAGCTGGCGAACCTCACCCCAAATTTCTGCCGTCCTCTCCTTATATTAGGAGAGAGCATCTCTGAGGTCCAAAGTATGGAGCCTGTACTTGGCCTCTGAGGTGTAATTAGAGTAGTATACCAGCAGAGTTAACACCTGGCTAAGGTGAAACTCTGACACCACCTTCGGAAGGAATTTCGGGTGAGGACATAGGACAACTCTGTCCCTGTGGAAGACCAAATAAGGGGAGTCCACCGAAAGCGCCTGGAGCTCCCCTGTCCTTCTGGCTGACATGATAGCCACCAGGAAGGCTGTCTTCCACGACAAGTGTGACAACTCACACTTGTGCATTGGTTCGAATGGTTTGCCCATGAGCTTTGCCAGTACCAGCAGTAGATCCCACGGAGGTGGAGGTTCACGCACCGGAGGGGTTATATAATCAGGCCTTTGAAAAGTGCTGACAACTGTCCCCTGCACCAACTCCGCTGACCGGCCAGTAAGCAGAAATGGCTGCCAAGTGCACCCTAAGGGTCGATGACTGTAGACCCCCTTTGGAGAGAGACCAAATGTAGTCAAGAATGTTAGCCACTGGACGGGATAAAGGGTCCAGGCCCTTGCCCTGACACCAAATGAAAAACCTTGTCCATTTAAAGGCATAACATTTCCTGGTTGATTCCTTCCTGGATGCCTCCACCACGGTGTAGACATCTTTGGAAAGACCCAAAGCCTGGAACTCTAGCCGCTCAGGTACCAGGCTGTGAGGTGCAGGGATTGAAGGTCCAGATGGAATACCTTCCCCTGACTGAGTGATATCAGGTCCAGAAGTGTGCAGAGCCGCTCTGGGGCCTGCAGCCGAGGCTGAGGAGACCTGGATACCAGAAGTGGCGCAGCCAGTCTGGGGCTACAAGGATCACCTTCGCCTTGTCCCTTCTCACCTTCATAAGCACCTTGTGGATCAAGGGAAATGGAGGGAAGGCATAGAGGAGGCCTGGGGTCCAGGGCCTTGAGAAGGCATCCCCCTGCAGCGAGCCCTGCTGAGGGGGGCAGGCATGAAACAGCCTCAGCTTGGTGTTTTCCCTGGAGGTAAACAGGTTTACCATTAGTTTGCCCCAACAGGAGAACAAGCTGTAAGCTATCTCTTTGATGAAGAGACAACTCGTGAGATATCTGGCCTAAGCGGCTGAGAGCATCCGCCAATTGGTTCGAGGCTCCTGCCACATGGACGCCTAGGAGATCCACCTCCAACTGGCTCACGAGGGTCCAGATGCAGAGCACCTTCTTGCATAGCAAACAGGAGTGCATGCCACCCTGTCTGTTGAGGTAGTACATGGTTGTGGTATTGTCTCTCTAGACTTGAACCACTTGACCCCGGAGCTGAGGAGCGAAAGCTTACAGTGCCAGTCTGACCGCTCTGAACTCCAACAGGTTGATGTGGCATCGGGACTCCTCAGGGGTCCAGCGCCTGTGGGCCCTTTCGTCTCCCATGTGGGCTCCCCTGCACATGAGAGAGGCATCGGTCATGAGGACGACTGTCGGCTCAGGGTGGACAAATGGGATCCCTTCCTGCAACCAGTCTGTGGCGGTCCACCATTGGAGAGCGTCCCACATCTTCTGAGTTACAGTGATCAGCTGGTTGAAATGACCGTGGTGCTGAGTCCACTGGGCGACTAGCTTCCACTGGAGAGGGCGCATGTGCAACCGGGCCCAATGGACCACTGAGGTGCATGCTGCCATGTAACCCAGAAGGTGCAGAAAGTCCCGGGCAGGGCACAAGTGCCCAACCAGAAATGATTGGGCAAAGGAGGAAAGAACCTCCATCCTGTCCACCAGGATCCGAGCTCTGGCTTGACAAGAGTCGAGCTCTGCCCCAATGAAGCCTATCACCTGAGAAGGCACGAGTTCCGACTTGGCCTCGTTGATGAGGAGGCCGAGTTGGGAGCAGGTCCGGATGGCCAGGTCCCTGGACCTCTCCACCTCCTGTTGGGTGGAACCTGCTAAGGGCCAATCGTCGACGTAAGGATAAAGCCAGACCGCCTCAATACCTGAGATAGGCTACCACCACTGCAATGCATTTGATGAAGACCTGTGGGGCCGATGGCAGGCCGAACGGCATGGCTCAGAACTCGTACAGGGTCCCTTCGACCCTGAAGCGGAGGAACCGCTGCTGCGACGGAGAGATTGGGACATGAAAGAACGCATCCTGCAGATCAGTGAACAGAAATGAAATTACAGTACCTACCGTGATTCTAAATCTTCTCTTGTATCTTCCCCATTCATTACTGCTGGATAGTGCCGAGGTGCGCACCGCTATGGGAGATTTTTTTTTTGAGTCGGCTCACGAAGGCGCGAGCCCGCGATCCTGCGTCATGCTGCGGGGCGCCATTAGGTACCACAGATTCCTCCTCATCTCAGTTCTGGTAGCTGGAAGGCAAGAAAAGGGTAAAGGAAAAAAGGGGAGGGCGAGGCAAGAGAGCCGAGGGATAGAAAAAGGAAAGGACATAAACTCAAGAAGGAATAAGCCAGTAGAGGACAGATGGAAGAGGGAGAATACCTACCCTAAGGGACTGCAGGGCCTCCCATCTGGGGTGGCTCTAAGGGAGGAATAGATAAAGAGAAAAGGAAAAAGAAGAAGAAAGAGAAGAAAGAAGGGATGTTGAGAGGGGAGAACACTGCCCATAGATATATTGGTTGAGAGAGTTATAAGCTCAGAACCAAAAACCAAGGGAGCAAGAATCCCTCTTAGTAGGAGTGAGAAAAGTTTCAACTGAACCACTTGTATAGATTGGACACAAAGGGCAGGTTCTCAATAATATCATCATCCCAACCCCTACACTCTAGCTGAGAGCTTACAGACTGCCAGACAGAAACTGTTCCAGAAAGAGCGCCCAACTATGGGGGTAAGCCCCTAGCACCTTGTTAAGTGCTAACACGAAGTGTGTGGGTGAGGTTAGGCCCTACAAAGGGCAGCTTTGTATGAAAGATAGAGTGGGAACTCAATCGGACTCCCTGAAGGCAAGGCAAGGGCAGCAGTTCAAGGTTAAGAAGTGCAGAAGCACCAACCAGAAGAAGCTGACAATCAAATAATGCCCGCCAGAGGGAACCTTAATTTTGAGGCCGAGCCAAGAGCGATGGTCTCTTCAGCTGTGAGCTGAACATCGTGGCTAAGGAGCCCAGAGGTCACCCCTAGAGGCAGTCAGAAAGAGTTCCCTCAGGATAGGAGAAAAGTCCTACTCGTTCCCCTTTACCTTGAAGAAAAAAGATCTGTACAAGAAGGACAGAAACCAGAATAGTTTTTTTTGTTTTTTCTTGGCATAAAGGCCAAAGGAAAGGAGAGGAACGAGAAGGGAGGGGGAGACGCCGCAGTAGAAGGCCACTGAGGGGAAGGTGGGTGGGTATCAGTAATGAATGGTGAAGATACAAGACAAGATCAAGAATTATGGTAGGTACATAATTTTCATAGCTTCCCTTGTCAATCTTCACCATTCATTATTGCTTGGGTGAGTACCAAGCTCCCTCCTCCGGGGGGGAGGGGATAAAGAAACCCTGAGAGAGCAAGACCCCCAGCCTCCTGTTGGTGCGAAACAGAAGGGGAAGACCCTGGGCTAATCAAGTGAGAAGCCTATGGTGGAGGAAAGCTAGGAGGTGTCCGCCGAGGACAGGGAGATGGAGGAAGCCCCTGCAGAAGTCTTCTAGCTCTGGAGGAAAAGGGACGGGTCCCCTGGAAAGCAGAGCGAATCACCCTATGCCGGGCCAGGGGTGACAACCTTGATAGAGGAAGCCATGCCGTCTGACTAATACAGATCGCTGTCCCTGCAAGCCTGGAAGCCACCTCATTGGTGTCATAAGACGCCCTTGCTTGGTGTCTTGCCAGCTCCGAGCCTATAGCAGAGAGGGCAATAGCATGTCTGGTTTGCTCCGTATCAGGCATTGGTGCTAAGATTTGGGAAAGCATCAACCACAAATGCCTACTGTAGGCAGCATGGCGAGCCTGATGTGATGCAATGCATAACATTGCACGAGAGGAAGAGAACACTCTTCGCCCCCACCGGTCAAATTGTAGAGAATCTGAGTCCGGTGGACAGTCATGCACCAGGTGGTGCCCAGAGGGAGTTTCTAGGTAGGCCAATCCCGAAGGTATGTTGGGGAGAGTACCTAGAGATTCCGATGGGGCACAATACCTTTGTTCACAGTCTGCCGGGGCTGGAGAAAGGGTGGCTGGCGACTGCCAGGAACGGATAGACGCCTCCTGGAAAGGAATAGGCCAGGATAGTACCACCAAATCCTGGGCACTGAATTCACCGAGGAAGTCACACGTCTCCCATTCGGCACTGTCTCACCTAACAAAGGAGATACAAAGATCCCTCACCATCCTCGAAAGGAATCGCTGATATTCAGTGAAATCAGCATCGGAGGAGAGATGAGCAGTGGGTTCCTCTCCCTCAGAGGAGGGAGACGAAGATGATGGAGAGCTTGAGTGTCCAGAGGACTCCTGCGGCGGTGGGGATAGGAGAAAAACCCGCTCATTCATGCACCTAACATATGAGGGGAAGGCCGCGGCAGAACCTCTGAATGCCTCCCAGGATACAGGCCCGTGGGACCGACAGCCTGGGAGGAGCAGGGTGGCTGCAGAGGAATGGGAGAAGGGCACCTACAGAGGCAACTGTCCTCTGCTGGGGCTCTGGAATCCGGGAAGGGCCCGAGCTAGCAGGATCCCGGAAAACAGACCCAGGTCCCAGAACGGAACCCTGGGGATGCGAAGCCTGGAAAGAGCCTAATGAGGGATCCTCCTGCTGGTCGAACCTGGGAGCTGCACGGATCCAGAAGGACAGCCCACAGAAACGCAACCAGAGGGGTCTCTGGGGCTCAAGGGGGAAAGACGGGATCCGGCGCTATGGCTCCTACCCGCCTCCCGAGGGATAGCGGGTGAAGACAGAGTCACCTGAACCCTGTCTCTTGACCCCCCGGACTCCGAGAATGCCCTCCTCCTCGACCCCAGCGACCCCCCACCCTGAGGGGGTGCAGCAGCACCGGGATCAGCAGCTGCCATGACCCCCTCAGGAGAGAGAGCCCCTCCCTCCACCTCCTCTTCATCCCCCTCCAGGGACCCCAGACCACCCTCAGCCTGGGAGGCCTCAGGGGAGGACAGCAGCGGAGACAGAGTAATAGGCGCTCTGGGCCGCCTAGCACATCGTCCCAATGGAGACCCTGACTCCAAAGAGTCAGGGTGCCAGGATGGGTCCACATCTGAATCATCCTCCTCCAAGGCGGAAGAGACCAGCTGGACCACAATACTGGCCACCCCGGGGGTATCCAGTGAAACGGTACCGCGAACAGCGCCAGTGGCGGCGCCGGACGACCCCGGACCCCCTGCAACGCTTAGACCCGGCCCCGACTCCCCAACGGCACCGGCCAGACCCACGGCACCGACCTTGGTGCCGTGACCTGACTCGGCACCACTAGAAGAACCGACCGGGGCTCACGGCACCACAGGCGGCGCCAAGAGCCAACACGGCACCATCTTGATCACTGGAGCTGCAAACGGTGCCGGGGTCCAAAACGGCACCGGAAGGCGGTGTCGAGTGTCCACCGATGCCGGGCCCAGCAGACCTGGGCCTCGACACTGGGGGAGCCTGCACCTCCGAGGAGGTGACTGCCAAGGCGGTGTCCCCGCTGCGGCCCCGGGAGGGACCTCGGCGTTCCTCCGACACTGCAAAAGAAGCCTCCTCTTTGGCAAGAGAAGATGAGGAAGCCTCCTCCTCCTCCACAGACCATATAGGCCTAAGGGGGACCCAGAGAAAGGGTCTAGAGACCTTACCTGGAAATCCCTGGAGTGGCGCCATCCCCCGAAAGTTGGTGGGGCCTTACCGATCTTGAACACGTGGACTTCCAGGACGCGACGGTCCATCGAGAAACAGGTGTCGCACGCATCCATATTGTGGTTGGGTTCCAGGCAACGGAGACAAACATCATGCCGGTCCATGATGGAAAAATGCCAACCACAGGAGCATCGACGCATAGGGGCTCGGCCTGCCTTCAACTTATGTTTTGCCCTCGAACCTGACATGATGCGAAAAAATTAAGACCAAAACAAGCACAGCTCTCGGCGCTGTCGAAAAAAGAGAAGGGAAAAAGAACAGTCTTACCAGTGACAACGTCAAGAAAAACAGGAGAAGGAGTCTGGAATGGTTGATGTCGCACTAGGCCTAAAACTGAATCTGACCACGCAGCAGGTGCAGCCTCGATGTCAGAAGAAACAGAACTGAGATGGAGGAGGAGTCTGCGGCACCTAACGGCCACCCCTCGTGCATGGCCGCTATCACGTTGCTCTAGATGGGTGGCGCCGTTGACCGACTCAAAATAAATAAATAAATAAATCTCCTGTGGCGAATTGTGCGTGCCTCCGCACTACCCAAGCAGTAATGAATGGTGAAGACTGACAAGGGAAGATCCACATGTTTCGCTCCAGGAATGGAATGATCTGGGATAGAGTGACCATCCGAAAAGTGCGTGGCCTGAGGTATTGATTCAGGTCATGCAGATCTAGAATGTGGTGCAGGCCCCACATCCACTTGGGCACCAGGAAGTACCTGGAGACAAAGCCTGGGTCTGCTAGAGGATCTGCCACTGGAGCTACTGCCTCCTTGAGGAGGAGCTCAGCGATGTTGTCTCTGAGAGCCGACTGGGTCTGAGCAGATCCTCTTTCCTCCCGAGGGGCGCAGGCTCGGCTCGGAGGGTACTGCTCGAATTCCAGAGGTAGTCCCTGACTGACCACTTCTAGAAACCACCTGTCCAAAGTGACAACAGACCAGGCGGAAAGAAAGTGGAGGAGCCGACCCCACACGGGAGGACCCAGAGCTGAGGTGATGAGAGAGGGGTTGACAGCCCCTGCCCCGTCACTGACCAGGCTTAGAGGAGGAGGAGGAGGAGGAGGAGGCGGAGGCTCCAGGATCTGAACCTCTGCCTTCCCTATGGGCCTGTTGGGGTCCGGGCTTGGGCCAAGGGTGCCAAGCCTGAGCCTGCTACTGATGTTGGTGTTGCTGTCCATCCTGAAAGGAGGACTACTGAGCCGCAGGGGAAGAATGCCGAAAAGGCTTCTTCTTCTTTTTTCTGCTGGTTCTTGCCCAAATAACCCTTGGCAGAAGTAGCGTCCAAGGTGGCATTGGGCTGCTCAATGCGGTTAAGGTGACTGGCCACTCCTGGGCCGAACAAGTTGGTTCCGAGGAAGGGCATGTCAGCTAGTTTATACTGGGTATCCACTGGAAAGGAGGAGAGTCTCAGCCAAGCCCTGCGATGAGAGGCAACTGTGGCAGACATCGAGCAGACACAGGAATCCCCAATGTCAAAGGCCATCTGAAGCTGCTGTTTGGCAAGAGCCCAGCCCTGATCCCGGACCTGCTTGATCGTGGTCTGCATGTCAGCAGGGAGATGTGGGAGGACTTCATTTAATGACCCAAGCAGGGTGTGAGAGAAGTGTGCCATGATAATGGGTAAACTTGCCTTACAAAGCCCAAGGAAGAAGATGCATAGACCTTCCTAGCTGGATGGTCCAAAAGCTTGGACTCTTTATCAGGAGGTATGTCAGTGTCGGCAGAACTGCCAGTATGCCTGAACACAGAGGTGGTCCCCAGGCCCTTGGCCAAAGGATGCCCTGTGAACCCCACAAGGGACCCCATGGGCACCGCATACTTGTGGGCTATGCAGGCAGATGGAGCTGGACAAGAGGCAGGATGCTGCCAAAGTTCTAGGGCTGGGCCAACAATAGCCTCAGCTACGGGAAAGGCCTCCATCGGGGTATCCCCTCTCTTCAGGATGTCCGTAAGAGGGTACTCCACCTTTTTCTGGATTGGCTCCAGGATTCAGAGATGAGGCGAAGGATCCTTTGAAAAGACGAGGGACCTTCCTCCGTTTCTAAGCCAATGGACGATTCATCATCTCCTGGATGTGAATGCAAGCTGGTCACATCCGAATCTGAGGAATCTGGATATAAAGGTCTACCACCCAGGTTACATTCGACCAGCCGGGGGCAGTCCGGGGTAACCATGACTGACAAGCACCGGGGAAGCCCGGTGTCTGGTCTGTCTCCCTTAGAAGGAGCCCCTCCCACAGGCTGTTTGGGCGGTGGTTCCACCATGATCGGTGGAGAGACCGGTTTGGGCCAAAGAGGTGGTTTTGCCTGCTCCGCGGTTTGAGGAACCGACTTAATCATTTCCGAAGGAGTCGGCTTCGGCCTAGGCGGTGAAAGCCAGGTAATGGCCAGTGTAGAAGCTGTAATTGGCTTGTTCCTGGTCAGACTCAGCTGTTGCCACATGAGGTCCTCGTAGTGCCGACGGAGTTTCTGCCAGAGCCTCTCCTCATCCGAGGAGGACGAGGACGACCAATGGCATCACCGCTTTTTAGAGCGCTTATGGCTCTTCCTCATCCTGTCAGACGAGGGGGTCCAAGACCTCGATCGAGATCGGACGGGCCGGCTCGTTCATTCGGGAGACACCAGCGGGACTGGTGATTTCCTGGGATCAGGGACCACGTCTTCAATTGGAGTTCCAGCAGGCTGGGTCTCGTCATCTGGAAAGACCAGGTTAGGTGTTCGATCAAGGGAATCGTCGACCAGAGTCGGCGATATCGGATCGATCACGATTTCAACCTCATCGATGGATAATTCAGTCGACCTCGAGAAGCCAGCGGCCAAAGTGGCAATCTTGACTGAGGTCAAGACCGCATGTTCCTGGGACCGAGGTCTCTCCCGCTCCAAAGAACATCTTTGTTGAGACGAAGATGCTCCCGGATCCTTCTCCCACTTACGGGATCGAGAGGAGTGCGAGCCCGCAGGCACCTCTCTCTTGGTCGGGAAAGACTGGCACAACTCCCGGAAGGAACCCGAGAAGGTGGAGCCCAGGTTGAGTGGAACAAAGAAGTCCAGAGAGGACTCTGCAGCACAAGACGCTTCTTTCTCGAACGCATGCATGCATTCCAACTGCTCGGTGGATCCCGCAGCCGTGGAAACCACCCACCGAGCCACCTTGGATTTCACCGGAGGGTTCCTCTTCTCCGGCCTCCCCAGTTTCAACCATGCGAGACGGCCATCGAGGATGTTGGGATGAAAGGCTAGACATAGACTGCATTTCGAGGTGTTATGGTTGACACCAAGGCAATACACACATGTGGTGTGGGGATCAGTGCGCAACATCTTCTGGCCACAAGGGCACCGACGAAATCTGGGGGAAGAGTTATCTTCCATGATCGAAGCTGCAAACTTGCAATCGCTAACGCAAACAATGCGAATTTTCGGTAAAACCAACGGTTTGAAAGCCAGGGCCTACAAAATGCATGAGCACGAGGGAGGCAACCTGAAATCTTCCAGAAGAAAGGAAGATCTGGCGTCATGGGGCAGAACAGAGGTTCATACCATCTGGGTGGGTGGGAGGAGCCATCTCGAAGACTTTCGGTGAGATTTAAAGCGGAAGAGGACATGCCAAAGAGTGCAGATGAACAACATATCCATGCTCCTAGAACCAGTTTTTCACTCTTCCCAGGGAAGTACTTCCACTGCCCTGTTTTTTGAGAAGGCCCATAATCTCAGAAGTGAGAAGGTCTTACTGAGCAGTCGACAGACTGTGTTGTTGCTTTGGCAGGAGGTCTGAAGGGATCTCTGTAAAATTCTGAGAGTACCCCTGTCGAATAAACCTGAAGACCTATTTGTCTGTAGTGACAGACTTCCATTGGTTGTAAAACTGAGTCAGATGACCTCCCATTGCTGTGGAACAGTACTCCTCAGGCAGCTGAGGTGAGACTGGGCCCAGAGTTTCAGAGAGTAGCACTCAGCACTTTTGGCCCCTGTGTCTTCTGCTGCATTTTCTTCTGTGGCTGAGGAGGTTTGTTTCTGTTCGGGGATCCTCAGCCTCTGCCTTGAAGGGACTGCATGTTACGAAAAAATTGACGGTTCCTGCCTCTCTGAGGTGCTGAAGGAGCCAGCCTGGCTGTTTTAATGGCAGTCCTGGTTTTGTGTGTGGCCTCCAGTGCTTATTCTACCAGTGAGCCTAACAGATTTGTACTATCAAAGGGGACATTCATCACCTGCTGTTGTGCATCAGAGGAAAACCCTGATGTCCTAAGCTAGGAATGTCTCCTAATACAGATTCTAGCAGCTGCCACCCTGGATGCCATATCATAAGCATCCATGGAAGCCTTAAGCTGATGTCTATTGCACTCTATGCCCCTGGTAACAATCTGTAAAAGTTCCATCTTGGAGTCAGACTCTGGAAGCCTTCCACCAAGGATTTAAGGGAGGCCCACAGCACATATTCGTACTGAGAAAAGTGCCCCGATAGCTATTGATGTACATGCCCAGAGCAGTCGCTACGGTATGCACCTCCAACAGCGACACATTTACAGCGACCGTCAGTACAGTGACTACAGCGCCAGGTCGCTGTACAGATGGTCACTGGACCCAGGCACTGTATTCGGGGGATATGCATCCCCTTCCCAAATCAGCTCCGGCCTTGGAGTTGATAATATATAGTGTTGGGGCAACTTTCAAACTGGAAGCAATCTGCCGACCCAGAAAATGCAGTCGACATGATGGTTTCGCTGTCGGGTCATTCGACAAACATTTTGTTGAACACCAGTCTTAGATCCACGGCTGTGAAAGCTCTTTTTCCCATGGTATCTATTTTACGGGACTCATTGATAGGGCGTGTTGATACCTCTTTTGGAAGAACAGCTTTGTCATTCTAAGCGAGTACAACCAACACATTGATGAAGGGTTCTGAGGCTAGAATAGGCCTGTCCTTAGGGGGAATATACTTCCTATCTATGGTTTTGCAAATAGAAGGAATAAGAGCGGGCCTGGCCCACACCACTTCATACAAGGTTTCGAAGGGTGGTGGAACTAGAGGCGTAAATTTCACTGGAATATTTGGAATGTGAAGCCACTCCAGGTGCATAAGTCTACCCGGGTCCTCAGATGAAGTCTGTAACGTCAGGGTTTCCCTCATATTCTGAAGCAGAGACTGGAACAAGAGGTCTTCTACTGGAGCTTTGACTGGCAGGAAGGGTTTATCTTTTAAACTGTAGAAGGAATCCTCATCACCCTGCTCAGAAAGTAGGAAATCAAGATCAGATTTGTCCTGCTCCGAGTAACTGTCAGAGGGAACAGGGGCTGCCCTTAAAAGGCCCTTGCCTGGTCTGGGAAAGGGATAAACAAGGGAAACTGGAATAGGTAACAGACCCAGCATTGGAACCCAGCTCCGAGGATGCCAGCTCCTCACCCAACATCTCACCCGGCACCACGGACCCCGGTGCTGCATGAGGCACCACAGAACTCAGCACCGCACATGGCACCGCGGAACCTGGCACTGCTCAACACGCAGACGGCACCGGACATGGCACCAAAGCTGGCACCACCTGAAAATCCACAACAGACCTAGAAGAAAAAGAAGGGCAAGGGAATGGTACTTGTGCCGGACCCTGCGAGGAAACAGCAAGGGGGTAGGGCACGTAGAACAGGAATCAGAGGCAAAAGCACGGGCAAGAAAAAAGTTTCCATTGTCAGCACTGAATGCACACTCTGTCCTGAAGGACCCAAACATGGATCTGAGGCTCCTAAGCCTGAGAGCCCTGAAACCGGATAATCGGGAAGGGGCACATGGGGGGAGGGACACTGTACCTCACTGCTCCACAAGAGTGACCCAATGATAAAACCGCCCACCAGATACCCTACAAGAAGACAGAGTAGGGCTTTAGTGTCGAGAATCAGTGTGATCCAGAGTGGAAACTGTCGGGGAACCAGAGACGGCCTGCCGCTCTCGATCACTGAAGACCTCTTGGCAGACATACCAGAGGGCGACCTTGAGCGATGCTGCTTCTTCCTCTTCCAATGAGAAGAATAAGAACTCGAGACAGAACGGTGCCAGGTCCCCAACCTGGATCGGGAGTGGGCCTGCTTCTTTTTTGTGTCTACGGGAGGTCTGTGCTCCCTCTCGAACATTGGACTGACCGTGGTTGTACCCCCCCCCCGTAGAGGGTGGCGGACTGGACACAGCCCAGCTGCCAGAGCAGCCTTCCAACAGAGAGTCCCTACCTTCACCGTCTCCATCCATAGTCGACTCCTTCAATCAGTAGGGCTGAAGAAGAAGAAAAATAATAAAACCGTTTTTTTTTACTGTGGAAAACAAAAATCACTAAAACTAAATCAAACTAAATGCTGTTGTCGTATAGACGTTGAGATATGACTCCCGGAGGGCGGGTAAGTGACATCATCACTGAAGCACATCGACAGCAAGAAAAAAGGAACTGAGGTGGTTGAAGGGCCAATGCCAGGAAAGCCTATATGGCACAAGCCAGTCTTGCAGCGCCATGCATGCATGGTCCTATCTCAGCACTAACCCTCCTGAAGATTTTTGGTTCATGCTGGGTCCCAGCGCCTCTGGCTAGTAACCCAGAAGTATGACTAAATGGTGAAGACTTAAAGTCCAGGAAGATTTATCATTACAATAGGCTAACTTGGGGGTCACGTGACCGCGTCATGCTGTGAAGACGTGCCTTTCACAGCTCTCGCCTCCGGTCCTGAAATTAATGGAATAATCACCATTTCACAAGTTTTGGCACCTATTTGAAATAAACGGAGTGTGTTGGAACCCAGGATGGACGAATATATTGCCTCCGTGGCGGCGAAATCGCAAAGGCACCAGGCAAAACTGCAAAAGACCACGGCGGGGCCTAGTTGAACTGTAGCCCAATCGATTTCGGCTGCCGAGATGACGAGCGCCGGGCGAGCTGAAGGACCAGTGATGGCAGCCTTGCTCCTAGGCTGGAGAGCCTTGAAAGCAAACTGGAGGCGACTGGCACTACAGAGGGCTCAAGCAGAGAGGCAAACGAGAAGGTGGAGGAGCTAGAAAATCGCATGTCGACTGCGGAGGACAGCTGAACCCCTGGGCAGAAGAATCAAAGAGATGGAACGAGGTGGCTGAAATGAGGGAAACCCTGGACTATCAGGAAAACTACCTGAGGAGAGACAATTTAAGGCTCAGGGGGCTACCGGAAGGCAGGGAAGGAAGCGACATAATGGGCTTCTGTGCAAAAACTCTCCCTATGCTATTAGGGATGCAACCAAAGGGGGGAAGGCTTAAACTGGAGAGAGCCCACCGTGCGGTCATGCCCAGACCACAAAATGGCCAGCCTCCCAGGCAAGTAATAATTCGTTTCCATAACTACCAGGATAGACAGGCCATGTGGAAAGCTTATAAATCCCAACCAGAGCTGCAATTTGAGGGGGTTCGTTTGTTTCTCTCGCAAGACTACTCCCCCCGAATTGGGAAAAGGAGAAGGGAATTCAACGAAGTCATCGAAAGCTGCCAGAGGATTGGAGTGGAATGGTTCATGGTGTTCCCTGCCATTTTGAAAATCAAGCACGAGGGAGCTACATACAGCTTCTGGGAGGTGGAGAAGGCGAGGAGTTTCGTTTTGGAGCTAAAGAAGAAATTTGGCTAAGCCAGCGGATGATGGAGAAAACAACGTCCTGTCTTGTGCACCCTCGCTGGGTGCTGAGTTTCTAATGTGAGGTTCCAGGGGATATGCTTTGGTACTTTCTTATAATAAAACTGAAGCGGATGCGAAGATGGATGCAGGAGTTGGCTACGGAGATACCCATCCCACACGTGACTGTGTGAAGGTTTTACAAGCTGGTATGACGATGCAGGTAGGCCCCTGGGTGCTCTGGGGCTGGCAGAGTTTTTTTTTGTTGCTGCCCAACCGAGTTCCCTGGGAGGTTATCCTGATTCGGGAAACGGTAAAATGAACCCAACCTAATAGTATGGGGTGCAAAAGAACTCTCACTGTGGTATTGGAGGTGTAAGCTGGACTTGATGGACAAAGGGTGATGACCTAACCTGCAATTAGACGTGGTGGAGGGGGGGGGGATACTGGAAGGGTTATGAGGCATGGTGCAAAATGCCTGAATTTAGTAGTGGTGATTCTGAGGAGGGTTAATGGGCCGGGGAAGGTTGAACATAGAGGACTTTATGTTTTCTGTGGTTCAAGCCCTATTAGATGATGGGGGGGGGTGCATACTGGCGTGAAGACCAAAATGCCTTGTATGAGATGGAGGAGGGGTGTGATGTAAATAAGTTTCGGGGTGTTGAAGTTGTTGGGGGGGAATGTTACTATGTGTTTGTTTTTCGTAGATCCACAAATGTGAACAGTTCGAGAGCCCGAGTTGAAGACCAGACAGGACTAGTATCAAAATGGAGGTGTAGGAAGGGGGGGACGGGGGAAAAAAATGGTTGAGTATATAGCTAGTACAACCAAAGTAAAAGTTGTGTCTTGGAATGTAAGGGGGGTTTCTTCTCCTGCTAAGAGAACTATGCTCCTCACCGCGATGAAAAGGGTTGATGCCCAGGTAGGCCTCCTGAAAGAAACACACCTGAACCCAGCTGAACATAAGAAATTGGTCAGGAGCTGGGTGGGGGCAGTGTACGCTGCCTCATTTTCCTCGAGTAAAAGGGGGGTAGCAATCATTATTCATAAAAATTTACCATTTCAGGCGCTGAGAACAGTCACTGATAAGAGGGAGGGCAGATATGTTTTTGTTGAAGGGATTTTGAGGATAAACCGATTACATTTGGGAGTGTACGCCCTGCCATCACAGATCCCCAATTTTATAGGAGCCTTTTGGATGTCCTGGTAAAGAACAGTTTAAAGGATTAATTATGGGGGCGACTTGACTGCACCCCAGACCCAGTGATGGACCACTCAATAGCAAAGGAAAAAGGGGCAAGTTCTTGAGAGAGTGGAGGGAAGGCCTGCTAGATCTAGAGTTAGTGGACGTATGGAGGACGGCCAACCCAAAAGCAAGGGAATACACCTTCTACTCGCACCCACATAGAACATGGTCCAGAATTGATCAGGTGTATGTGGAAGGGGGATGGTATCAGAGGACAGTGGAAGTGAAACACGAACCTATCCATATTTCAGATCATGCCATGGTCAAGGTGACGCTTGAGATAGAGGGCCTAGGTGAGAGAATGAGGATGTGGAGATTCCCCTCGTATTTGTTGGGGAATGAGAATTTTAAGGAATACCTTCAGACGCAAATGAAAGAGTATGTGGACCTTAACAAGGAATCTGCCCCTTCCTCGCAGATATTATGGGATGCGGGGAAGGCCTATATGAGGGGGGCAATTATTGGATTTGTGTCCGGGTATAAAAAGGAAAAAAATGGGAGGTTCAACTCCCTTCTCCAAAGAGCTAAAGACTTGGAGGGTCGGGTACTGAAAGGGGACATAGCCAGTGAGCCATTACTAGCTGCAGTGAGGGGAGAAATAAATAACTTGCTTGATGAACAAGCGAAGGGAAAGCTATGGCTAGTAAAACAAAAATTCTATGAATGGGGAAATAAGCCTGGCCCTCTCCTCGTCAACCTGATCAAAGGCAGAAGGGGGAAGAATAGAGTTCTGGAGATAAAGAATAAAGATGGTAAGGTGATGAGGGACCCTCAGGCTATTAAGGAGAGATTATAAGAATTTTATAGTAATTTGTATCACAAGGAAGCAGAAGGGTCTAGGGACGCAATGGGGCGGTTTCTGAGCCGGCTCAATTTAAAACAAGTGTCAGAACAACAAAGGCTTTCCCTGGAAGCATGCATTACTAAAGTGGAAATTCGGAGGGCCATCGGGGGTATTAGGTCGGGGAAGGCAGCTGGCCCAGATGGGATTCCTATTGAATTTTATAAGACCGTGGGTCAACAGGTTGTAGACATGCTTTGGGAGGTTTTTAAGGGCACTAAAGAGGGGGGCTCCCTGCCACCGTCTATGGATTTGGCAACTATCACAGTGATTCCCAAACTAGGAGACCTGAGGGATCATGCAGCATACCGCCTATTTCATTAGTAATGTCGACGCCAAGATCTATGCAAAGATACTAGGGTAGGCTGAACTCTGATGCCTGATTTAGTTGATCCAGACCAGACAGGATTTATAAAGAATAGACATTCATACCACAATGTGAGGAGACTCTTAAATGTGATTTTAGGCTTCTCTCGTCCGGGGCCCACCTTGGTTTGGCCCTGGGCCTTGAAAAGCATTTGACCGAATTGAATGGGAGTACATGATGGAGGTATTTGGAGGTTATGGCCTGGGCCTGGGCTTTCTGAGTATGGTGAGGGCTCTATGTCGGCCCCAAAGGCAGCTGTGTTGATCAATGGACCTGACACAGGTTTTCGACTTGGGTAGGGGAACGAGACAGGGGTGTCCCTTATCCCCCTTGTTGTTCGACCTTGCACTGGAGCCTTTGGCGGTAGCCATTAGACAGTGTGATAAGGTAAAGGGGGTTCAGGGAATAGGAGGGTGACACCACAAACTCTCTTTATATGCTGACGACATGATTTTATATTTAAGCCAGGTTGAGGAGTCTCTCCCCGCAGCATTGGACCTAATTGAGAGGTTTGCAGTGTTCTCAGGCTATAAAATAAACTTGGCAAAGTCTGAGACAATGCACTTAGGAGGAGGGCCCCAGATGGGTCTGCAAAAATGGGGACTGGAAGAGGCGAGGGGGGCCATAAAATATCTGGGGGTTAATATCGGTAGATAGCTGGCCTAATATACAGGCTTAATTATACCCCAATGATAGATGGGGTGCTCAGAGACATGAGAAGATGGAAGATGTACCAGTGTCATGGATAGGCAGAATGAACATTATAAAATGAACATTCTTCCCAGGATTTTATACTTTTGCAGATGCTACCCTTAGGACTTACCAATAGGGACATAAAGAGACTAGACAAAGGCTTTTCTGGGTACCTTTGGCAATGGAAAAGCCTAGAATTAGCCTCCAGAGGTTGAAACTAGATACGAGGGCTGGGCTTCCCGGATGTCAGAAGCTACTTGCTTCTCAGGCAAGGATCATAAAGATTGGTTTCAGCCCCTGAGGCAGCAAGCTGAATGGACTTAGAAGGGGAGGGGGCTTGTGGACGGCTCTCCGCTTTTTTGAGGAAAAAGGGTAAGAAGGTCTATTTATTTCAACAGAACCCTAACCCACTAGTTGTTTGGACCCTGGAGGGGTGGGAGCTGATGAGGGCCAGGATTGGAGGTAGCAAAGCGGAGACGCTGCTCCTTCCGTTAAGCGGTAACCCCCTCTTCTTGCCCGGGTTGGAGGATCAAGGTTTCCGAAGTTGGGAAAGAAACGGGATACAGTGTGTACGGGACTTGTATAAGGGCATGCTTTTCCCTCTTTGGAGGAACTGAGGACAAGATGGGGGATCCCAGCGGGTCATTCGTTTAGGTTCCTACAGGTGAGAGACTTTGCTCGTAAGCTAGGGGAACCAAGCTTACAGCCGGTGCTTCAGTTAAACCTAGAAGGGGCAATTTGTAAAGCACGAAATAACCCTAAAGGGATGATAGGGGTAGTGGTACGTATGTTAAGAGTGGGTTTGACTGAAGACAACTCAAGTAGGAGAACAAAATGGGAAAGAGATCTAGGGATGGAGGTGTCGGAGGCGAAGTGGGAACTGATGTTGGAGATGCATATGGGCCTGCTTCTATCCAATAATTATAAAGAAGCAGCCTATAAGTTTGTCCACAGGCTCTTCTTTCCTCCGGTTGTAGTCCATAAAAGTAGGCCTGAGGTTCCAGAGACATGCCCACGTTGCACTAAAGAGATTGGCACGTACTTCCATTGTTTCTGGAAATGCACCTGTCTGCAAGGTTTCTGGAAAGAGGTGGTCGGGTTTATAAATGAGAAAGCAGAGGCGGGGGTACACATGCATCCATTTGACATACTGTTTGGGATTGAATGGGGAGAAGGAGAGGACGGGACCCTACACAGAAAATGGATTAGAGTGGCCCTTGCAATTGCGAGACAGTGTATCTTAAATACATGGGTGTCGGCCCAGGTCCCTACCCTTTCCCAGTGGAAGTCCTTGGTCATGTCTGCTTTGGCCATGGAGAGAAGGGCTTTCCAGATCCAGGGAAGAGCAGAGATGTTCGGTGCTATTTGGAACCCGCTTATCCTGGCTATTTCTCTGTCCACTTAAGGCATATTGCCTAAGGGGGAGGTTAGGAAAGCTTCACCCTATATGTAAGGCGCAATGGGTATGCCGCCTGATGAGTGACCCTCCTGCTGTGCTGCCATGAAGTTAAAGCCTGTCTTTGCCTGGACTGTTCTCAGATGTATTATTATTTATTCTCTGGGCTCTGGCTAACTGATTAATTAAGGTGCTGTTTAATGTTGGACTGTCTGGCTAAATACTTCATTCTGTATTGGGGCAATGAAATGTGGATCTGTCTACACTGTAAATAGTTGGGTCCTTTGAAAAAAAATAATTTTTTTTTTCCTTTACAGATTCATTGGACTTTGGAGTTGCTGCCCTACCCTACAGATTTAGTCAAATATGTATATGAGGGCTCATGGGCAAACTGTTAATTTAATAAGGCCCTCGAACTTGGGATAATGTGGCAAAAGCTACTGTATTTGTATCATATGTCTATTTGTTTTGATTTATATGAGTTTGTCTTTTGAAATGCAAATAAAATTTGTTATACAAAAAAACAATAGGCTAACTTTGGAACTGTTAGGGATAGGACCATTGCTTTTAAAAATGGATGTTTGGCAAAGCCGGCCCAGTAGCACAGAGGTAGTGCTACCATGCATCACGACAGTCTCCCATGTTCAGAAGCAGTCTCAGGTCATTCAGGGCTCAGCTGGATAGATCATCACATGGGCAGCTCTCATCCCTCAAAGAGGGGGTCAAGGTATCCTGCTACCAGCCTGCCACCTGGCAGAAGCTGAGGCAGAAAGTACAGTTATGTAAGAACTTACCATAACAGTAAATCTTCGAGAACAGCTCTTGCAGCAGGTTACACCATTAGGACTGAAGTCGGTAGGCGCCAGGACCCCACGGAAATTTTCTAGCTAGCAGTATTCAGCGGGGACCGCCTCTGATGTCGGTTCCGCCCCCAACGTCAGGCACAGTACATAAGGAGGCGGTCCCCCAGAATCCCCAGTTCTCCCGCCAGAGACTCCCGGGCCTGCTGGATGACATCAGAAGTGGAGACTGAGGATCTGCCATCAAGTGACAATCAGAGTGGTGTTGAGAACACCTGATCCCAGGAGAAGGATATCGGAACAAAAATCTACCTCCAGCGGGGATGGTGGGGGAAAGTACCTGCTGCAAGAGCTGTTCTCGAAAATCTACTGTTACGGTAAGTTCTTGCTTAGCTGTACTATCTTACTTCAAGAAACAGCTCTTGCAGCAAGTTACACCATTAGGACTGATTCCCAAGCAATACTGGAAATCTCTCACTATTGGGAGAAGGGAAGGTAGAAATCACTAGTAGAACCAAAGCCTAGGACAGTAGTCCTTGAAGGACTGCTAGACCAAAACCTGCTCTTCGCCTCGATGCAACGTCCAGGCCATAATGCCTGATGAAGGTGTGCTCAGTGCTTCAAGTGGCTGCTGCACAGATGGCTGAGGTGGACACGTTCTTTAAGGCCACAAAGGAGGTAGCCACCCCCCTTGTGGAATGACCCTTAACCACACCCAGTAAGAGTTTGTTACGCTTCTGGTAACAGAACGTGATACAATGTATGAGCCACCTAGACAGCGACTGTTTGGAAAGGGGAGCTCCCATCATCCTGTGGTCGAAGGAGACAAAAAGCTGATCAGATTTTTGGTGGTGTTTGGTTCTGGTCAGGTAGTATCGAAGACACCTATGCACAAAATAAAGTGTGCAACAGGGCCTCTCCTCGATTAGAATATTTAGAAAAATACACTGGTAGATCGATATCCTGATTAAGAGTAAGAGCTGAGACCACCTTAGGCAGAAACTTTGGATTAGTCCGCAGGGATACCCTGTCCTGGTGGAAAACCAAATAAGGTTCTTTGCACATCAGTGCGTGAAGTTCAGAAATTCTTTTGACCGAAGTAACGGCAACTAAAAACAACATCTTCCATGTAAGGAGATGTAGCTCGCAATCCGCGGCTGGCTCAAAAGGAGGCAGCGTAAGCTGCTCCAGGACAAAACGTAAATCCCAAGGCAGAATAGTATCCTTCATCGGAGGTCTAAGGTGGAGGACACCTCTCAGGAAGGCTCGTGCCGTGTCCAACTGGGATATGGGACGTTGGCCTATAGGAGTGTGAAAGGCTGAGATGGCACAAAGGTGTACTGTTATCGAGGAGTAGGCCAAGCATGTCTGAAAAAGAGACAGGAGGTAGTCCAAGACCGACCTTTCTGGACAATCCATTGGCGAAAACCCCCGCGCTTGAGCCCAGAGGCAAAATCTGCACCATTTCATGGCGTATGTAGCATGAGTAGCCGGTTTTCTAGCAGTCGCTTGAACGTCTGCTACTTCTTGCGAGACCCTGTATCGCATAATGGCTATGTCTCTAAGAGCCAGGCGTGCAGGTTCAGCGAATGAAGGTCCAGATGGACCAAGGAGCCCGCCTCCTGAGACAGTAAGTGAGAGCTGATTGGCAGAGGCACTGGAAGTTCCCAGGACAGTTGATGTAGTAGAGGGAACCAGATCTGCCTGGGCCAAAACGGTGCAATAAGTAGAAGCGTCACTTGCTCTCTGCTAAGTTTCAAAAGGACCCTCTGGATCAACGGAAAGAGGGGGGGAAGACATAGAGGAATCTGCACGCCCAAGAGAGGGACAATGCGTCTCGCCAGAAAACACCAGGCCCTGGATCTAGCTAGCAGAAATTGGGCAGTTTTGCGTTGTAGGGGCACGCGAAAAGGTCTAACTCTGGTGTACCCCATCTGCGAAACAGATCCTCTACTACCTCCTGGAGTAGTTCCCACTCGTGGACTCTGGCCAGAAAGCGACTCAGGCTGTCTGCGATTACGTTGTCCTCCCCTGGGACATGAACAGCAATGAGGTTTGCGTCGTGTTGTAGAACCCAATCCCACACCCTCATGGCCTCCCTGCAAAGCGGGTAGGAATGGGTGCCTCCTTGTTTGTTGAGGTAATACATCACCGTGTAATTGTCTGTTTGTAACAGTAGAGTGCCCAGTGGAATCTCTGACTGGAAAGCCTGCAGGGCGTGAAGAACTGCTCTCATTTCCAGGACATTTATGTGGAGATGAGTCTCTTGGGCTGTCTACAGGTCCTGAGACCTGACACTGTCGAGGTGTGCTCCCCACCCGAGCCCTAAGGCATCTGTGGAAAGCGTCACAATCGGAGACGGCGCAATGAAGGGGACCCCCACCAATAGATTCTTTGAATCTAGCCACCATTGCCAATCTCGGATTACGGCTTTTGTGATCCGAATTGGGAGCTGCAGATGGTCTTGCTTTTGATCCCATTGGACCCGTAACATCCACTGGGTCACCTGCTTGTGGAGATAGGCTATCGGGACTGTTGCAATGGCCGCAGTCATATGTCCAAGCAGGCAAAGAACCTGTCTGGCTGGGATGGTCCTTTTGGCCGAAAAAAGTCCCTGATGAGGGATCTGATGTGTTCCGCTCGTTCTCGGGTTAAAAAAGCTTTCCCCTGGATGGTGCCCAGAACTGTGCCTATGAACTGCAGTATCTGTGACGGAACCAGGCGTGATTTCTTTTGATTGATAATGATGCCCAACATCTCGAACAGAAACTGAGTACAATGAATGGCGATCATCAGGGCCTCCCGAGAGGCCCAGGTCCAGGTAGGGGAACACGTAGTGGCCTTGTCTCCTCAGAGTCGCCACTACGACCGCCAAGCACTTTGTGAATACCCGAGGTGCCGATGACAGTCCGAAGGGAAGGGCTCGGAATTGATAACGGTGACCCTGAAACTCAAAGCGCAAAAACTTCCTGTACGCTTGAGTGATGGGTATATGCAGGTAAGCATCCTGCATGTCCAGGGATGCTAGAAAGGCGCTCTGCTTGAGCATGGGTATCAGACCTGGAAGGGTCACCATGCGGAAGCATTTGTATAGGACTGAAGCACTGAGGTCGCTGAGATCCACTATCGGATGGAGGTTCCCCATCTTCTTGGGAACCAGAAAGAAGTGAGAATAATAACCTGCACCTCTTTGGTTCCACAGTACGTGCTCTACAGCTTCTTTTTCGAGAAGCACGAGCACCTCCTGCTGTATCAGCAGGGCGTGCTGACCCGAATAACGGGAAAGCAGGGGAGGTCTTGACGGTGGGTGGTCGAGAAATTCGATGAAACTACCTTTCTTGACCATCTGGAGAACCCACTGGTCGGCGGTAATAGACTGCCACCCTGAAAAGTGACGAGCGATGTGACCCCTGACCTTTTGTGCCCGTTGATCCAGAGGAGGGGTGGGGGCCGGGAAGGAGTCATGCTGTGGCAACACTGGTCCCTGAAGGCTGGGCCAGTTTGGTGTAATGCTGGCCTCTGCCTGGGGAAGACTTAGCCTGGGCTTTTCGATAAAAGGTGCCCCTTTGTTGCTGGCCGGAACGTGGCTGCTGCTGTTGTTGCTGACGGCGAAAACAGTTCTGGTTCCTACAAAAGGAACCAGGCCTTGATCTGTACATGGCTTGTACGGATCTAATTGCCTTCCCGGCATCCTGGAGCTTGGTGATGACCTTCTCCGAGTGTTCACCAAATAGGACTTCTTCATTGTATGGGACGTCAAGAATGTTCTTCTGTACATCTGGGGTAAAGCCGGAGACACGGAACCAAGAGTGTCTCTGGAGACAGACGCCCAAAGCTGCAGCTCTGGCAGATGAGTCTGCAGAATCATATGTGGCTCATAGCACTTGGGTTCCCGCATCAGACCCTGTGCGGAGGAGGTTTAGGAGCTCCGCCTTCTGATTGCCATGCAGTAATTCCTCCACAAGGTCCTGACCCTGTTCCCACAGGGCATTCTGAAACTGAACCATGTGTGATAGGTAGTTCAGGGACCTGATGGAGCATGTAGCAGCCACATACATGAGCCTCCCCAGGGCATCCAACTGCTTGGATTCCTGGTCCGGTGGCTATGTGCTCATATGCTGCGGTCGTTGGGACCAGTCTTGAGAGGCCGTAATGACCAGGGAGTCAGCCAGACATTGTTGTGCCAAGTACTGGTCCCCTTTCGGGGCCTTCTACAGGCAGTCAGCTTTCTTCGGCACAGCAGGGGTGGAGGGCAGACGTTTCCAGGCAGCCTTGGTGACATCCGTGAAGGTGTCCACCAAGAGTGGCACTGCCGCAGGCTTTGGATCTTTCTTCCGAAGATAATGGGCAAGGCGCTGTCTCTCGGGGTCAAGGTCTTCAGAATCCCATCCCATGTTCTCTTGGATGTGCCTCATAACCTCAGAGAAGGAGGGATCATCCGGAGGTGACCTGGGTAGGTTTTGTGGGTCAGGCAATGGGATGCTGAGAGGAGAAGGAGATCTGGAGGTTTCAGAGGTGTCTGATCTAGAGTCCTCCCCTGACGGAGTGTACCGACGACGTCTGGGTCGCTTGGGGCTGGGAGACCCTGAGGGAGATCTTGAGGGAGGCCTTCTCCAATCCTTAGATCTACCCCTAGGAGGTGGAGTATGCTCCTTAGGGGTTGGTGGTCGTCCTGCTGGCCCCTGTGGTGGAGGAGGGGGCATAGGAGGTGAAGGAGTAGGAGGAGGAGGAGGTTTTACAGGGATCACATCTTTCTGGATAGTGTCCCACCAGAAAGTGAAGAGATCCTTGACCTCTTGAATGTTCATGCCCGACGATGGGCCTGGTGCCAGTGGTCTGTCTCTGGGGTCGGGCATCGGGTCCGCAGGTGTCTCCGGGGTGGGCGAAGGTTCCCTTGGAAGCCCGGCGTCCTCTGTATCGCCTGCCTGGTCCTCAGGCAATGTCGTGTCCTCCTCCGTACAGTCCCTGCGACCGGTGTCCACTGGTGACTGGGGGGCAGTCTTTGGCTCCGGTGAGTGTGAGGCCAATGTCGGTCGCTTTGCCGACGTCTTCGGGTCTGGCGAACGCCTGGCCGATGTCTGGTGTTTGGCCGATGTCCTCGACTCCGGCGAACACCTGGCCAACTTTGGGTGCTTGGCCGACGTCGGCTCTGTTGTCCGCTTTAGGGACGTCAGGTTTTTTGTCTTCCTGGGTGGAGGATCCGGTCCCCTGGGAGGCTGGGAGACCGATCTGGGGTTGGGGTCCCGACGTCAGACAGAAGAGGAAGACTTGTGGTGGTCAGAAGGCTTAGAAGAGGCCCGGGTGGGAGAGGAGGAAGCTGAAGTCCTGGAAGTCTTTATGGGTTGGAGCGAAGCCGAAGAACTGCCTGTACCCTTGACCTTAACCGGAGGGGGCTGAGAACGAGCCCTGGAGGGAGAGCGCTCAGATCATGTGGAGCCTGACTACGCGAGTCCAAGGCCCAGTTCGGGGATCTGGACCTTGCCTTCTCCCTGTCCTTGTCCCGGTGTTGTGGGCTTTCGAGGAAGATTCACCCCTGGAGGGAGGTTCCTTATCCATTCTGCTAAGTTTTTCTTCCAAAAGGTACCCCTGAAGTGCCTTCTGACGGCGGATCCTGGTGCGGCTGTTGAACCCCTGACAGAAGGAACAGGCCTTGGTGTCATGGTCCGGGCCTAAGCACCGCAGGCAGGATGAATGAGGATCCCTAAAAGGGATCTGTTTTCCACAGGCACACTTGGAAGGGTGTCCCTCAGAAGAAGGAGTTGGAGATGCCGACATTGGTTTAGTAAAACTACTATGAGAAGTTCTTAGTCGTCGTGCACTAGAGTAAGACCGAGAGGCCGATGCTGGCGAGTCGACGGTGGGAAAAGAACTGGGGATTCTGGGGGACCGTCTCCTTATGTACTATGCCTGACGTCGGGGGCGGGACCGATGTCAGAGGCGTTCCCCGCTGAATACTGCTAGATAGAAAATTTCCGTGGGGTCCTGGTGCCTGCCGACTTCAGTCTTAATGGTGTAACCTGCTGCAACAGCAGTTTCTCGAAGTAAGATCAGCAGGTGTCGCTTTAGTAGCAGAGGGCCCGTTCTTGGATGCTGATACATGTGCATCCTTCTGCATGCATGGTGCATCATCGCACATTGGGCACCCTTGGTGAGGAAATAACGTGAGAAAGTTCCTTGTCAGACTTGATGATTGCCCATCCCTTCACAGGCCTGCACCCCCAACTAGGCAATGGTATGTCACAGAGGCATGGAAAGCCCTTGGGAAGGTGGGTGACTGGCCTGGGAGAGCCAGGAATGAGAGGACCAGCCAGTAGTAAGAAGCATAAGTAATGGATGAAATAAAAATGAAAGCTTGGTGTCAGGGTCACAGCTCGTGTAGCATTTATGTATCAATACACTA
This sequence comes from Neoceratodus forsteri, assembly GCA_016271365.2. Lineage (NCBI taxonomy): Eukaryota > Metazoa > Chordata > Ceratodontiformes > Ceratodontidae > Neoceratodus > Neoceratodus forsteri. The sequence continues at coordinate 209,368,083 of JADMNL010000028.1, forward strand.
AATTTACATCAATTTATTGTTGCATCTTTCACAACTGTGCAAATTCTGAAGTAAATATCATTTGAACTTTATAAGCTAGAACTTCATACTATACACAGTTGAAAAGGCTTGACACTAACTTTTTCAACAAGGTATAGCATTAGTTGCAAGAATGTAGCCACGGAGATACTGGTCTCTAAAGTTACACTGATGCAGAAACAATGCACTGATGTATATATTACTTTGAGAATGCATCAAAAAACTGTAACTATATTTCAGCAACTATGTAGTATTTTGTACCCTAAATGGATCAGAAGCCGGCCCGGTGGCGCTGAGGGTTGAGGCACTGGATGCCACACCTGCCGGCGACCCGGATTCAGGAACGGATCTGGCCCACCAGAGGTTTGCAGGGTAGGGAAGGGATCAAGCATCCAGAGGACTGCTCTCCCTTCCCCGGGGAGGGATTCAGGGATAGTGCCACTCCCTTGCAGCTCCTGGCGGCAGCTGGAGACAACATCGGAACTTGTGTGCACTAGTGGATGCTGGGGGCAGAGCGTCGGCATTAGATTCATAGATGCCATTGCATGTCCGCGCTCCAAGGGGCGCAACAACCCAAGGAAAAATCCCCGGAGGACTGAGGAAGTGACGAGGGCCTCAGGGACCAGGCCACACATCTCCACACCAGACTGCCGCTCCAGTGGTCCCAAGCTACAACCAACAGGGATGGACCCTCTGATCACAGAAAGACACCACCAAAGGTAAGAGTGGCGGACTCGCCCTTGGGGGGGTGATCCGGGGGGGGCTGGGAAGTCCCTGTAGGGGGACCACTGGGAGGGGTCTCGGCAAGAGTAATGGGCCTGTGTCGAGAAAGCACCTCTGAGAGATGCCTCAGCTGAAGGAGTACAAATACAGTTTGAAAAAAAAAATTAAATAAAAAAATAAATGGATCAGAATTATAAAATAGAATCTATGCTACAGTTACAGGGCACTGCATAAGATGCTGCAAGTTGAAAAATGGTTCTTAAAACAGGTACCTTCAAATATATTCAGCATACATGAACAAAAAAGGCCAGACTGTTAAACATACTTACCCCAAGCTTAATAGTAGGTTCATCAGATGCCCTTAAGTTAAAACTGTACACATCATCACTGTTAAAAAATAGAAGGTAAGCTAACATTTATATGTGTAGTGCTCTTTCTTTACAGCTGAGAGTGCTTTCTGCAAGTCAGATATCAAAACATGAATGAAAATTACTTGTGTACCGTAATTCTTGATCTTCTAAAAATAACGTCACCATTTATTCACATTAATAGGTCCAGGCCAGAAGAAGTAGGATCCCGCAGGAGTAAAAACGTTCAAGGGGGCCGGCACCGAGGTAAGCGGTGTGCACGTATGGCGCCGCGAGAGTGACTCCCGGCACTAGGCTTACCTCGGCACCAGTCCCCCACTGCCTCAGTTCCTTTTTTGCCAAGGAGGTGCAGTATAACCTAACTACTGGTCATGCACATATGCAAAGGGCATAAGGAGCCCTGATGACCTCTGCAAGAGTGGTCAGTATGAAAGTAATATAGTGTCTTCACAGTTCAAGCGTTGAACAAGGGAGAAGACCAATAAGATACTGGAGTGAGCTCGGGGGATGGCAGGGTGGGCGTGTGAATAAATGGTAACAATATTCCTAGAAGATCAAGAATTACGGAAAGTACATAATTTTCTTACCTTCCAGGAATGTATCTTCACCATTTATTCACATTAATTGGTCAAAGTACCAAGCTGAGATAGAACCCCTGGGGTAGGATGGCAGGAGTGAAGAGCTCACTCAGGACTGAAGTCCATCCAGGACAGTCCTGCCAGCAGCATACTGCCCGACAGTAACATGCAGGGTATAGTGCACAACTAAAATGTGCACTGTGACCCCAGTTATAGCGTTTGCAAAGTTATCACCCGTCAGACACAGAACAAATCCCTGCTAGGTACGTGACAACTGCAATGGTAAAGTTGGTGCAAATTTGACCTTTCAACATGACTTAGTCATGGTGTAGCAGAGGTGAGATAGCTCACAACCCAGGCAGAGTGTGCTTGAGTAGAGCAGCAGCGCCGACGGCACCGCCCCCAGGAGTGACGCATCACATGATGCATGAGGGGCAGCCATTAGGTGCTGCAGACTCCTCCTCCATCCCAGTTCTGTTCCTCCTGCCGTCGAGGCTGCATCTGCTAGCGCGTGTGAGAGTTTTCTCTTCTGTGCCATAGGCCTGGTTTGTCTGTGACTCCTTCATCCCGCTATTTTTCCCCGACGCCGTTGACTGTCGGTAAGTTCGTTCCTTTTCTTTTCGATGGCACCGGGAGCTTTACTGTGTTCTTGATTATTTTTGCATCATGTCCAGTTCGGGAGCTAAGAGAAAGTCAAAAGCAGGCTGTGCCCCCATCCGTCGGTGCTCCTGTGGCCGGCATTTTTCTGTGATGGACCGTGATGTTTGCCTTCGCTGCTTGGGACCTAATCATGATAAGGATAGATGCAACATCTGTTTCTCGATGGACTGCCGTGTTCTCAAAGTCCGAGCGTTCTAAATCGGCAAGGACCTGCCAACTTTTGCAGGACGGCATCGCTCTCGGGTCTCCCAAGTCAGATCTTTAGACCCTTCCTCTGGGTCCCCTCCCAGGCCAATATGGTCTGGAGAGGAGGAGGCCTCCTCATCTTCAAGTCTTGCCGAGGAGGAGGCCTCTTTTGCGGTGTCGGGGGAATGCCGTGGTCCCTCCAGGGGCCGCGGTGGGGACACCGTCTCAGCAGTAACCTCTTCGGAGGTGCAGGCTCCCCCAGTGTCGTGGCCCGCGATTGCTGGGCCCGGCATGGGTGTACCCTTGATGCCGCTTTCCAGCGCTGCCTCAGATCCTGGCGCCGCCTGCGGCGCCAGTGTTGGCTTTCGGTGCTGCTGCAGGCCCAGTCAATCTCTGCTGGCAGCACCATGTCAGGTCCTGGTGCCAAGGGTGGTGCCGGGGACTCGGCTGGGGCCACGGGCGAGTTGGGACCAGGTTCCGACATTGTCTGTGGTGCGCCAACGCTGACCGGCATTGTGAGTGGCACTGGCGCCTTTCGCAGCGCCATTTCTCAGGAGACTCCTGGGGTGGCCAGTATTGAGGTCCTGCTGGTCGTCTCTTCCTCGGAAGCGGATTATTCACATGTGGACCCATCCTGGCTCCCTGATTCTTTGGGATCGGAGTCTTCTGTGGGACATCGTGTCAGGTGGCCCAGCACGCCCATTCCTCAGTCTCCACAGCAGTGTTCTTCTGAGGGCTCCCAGGCTGGGGGTGGCCTGGGGTCCTTGGGAGGGGACAGCGAGGGGGTCGGGAAGGGGTCTGTTCACCCAGAAGGGGCTGTAGCAGCTGCCGTCTCCAGTGCTGCTGCGCCCTCTCAGGGTGAACTAGGGGCCTTGTCTTCTGGGGTCTCCCCTCAGAGATCCCAGGATCGACGGGCTCTGTCGCTGGCGTCGAGGAGGAGGGCATCCTCTGAGTCCAAGGGGTTGAGGGGCCAGGGTGAGGCACATCTAGTTTCGCCTGCTACACCTCAGGGTGTAGGTAGGAACTGTAGTACCGAGCCTCACCTCTCTCTCTCTTGGGCTCGAAGGACCCCTCCAGTGGCATTGCTGTGGGCTGCCCTTCTGGATCCTTGCAGCCCCAGGTACGTCACAGGGGAGGATACCTTTCCAGGCTCTTCCAAGGTTCGCATCCCCAGGTTTCCGTTCTGTGACCTGGTTTGTTATTCGGGACCCCGCCAGCTCGGGCTCCATTCCCTGGATTCCAGAGCTGGAGCAGAGGACAGCTGCCTCTTCATAGGTGCCCTACTCCCATTCCTCTATAGCCACCGCCCTCTCTCCCAGGTCATGTCGGTCCTACGGGCTCACTATCTTGGGAGACATTCAGAGGCACTGCGGTGGGCTTCCCCTCATATATTAGATGTATGCATGAGCAGGTGTTTCGCCTATCCCCACCACCACAGGAGTCCTCTGGATATTCGCGTTCCCCATCCTCCTCATCTCCCTCCTTGGAGGGAGAGGAACCCTCTGCTCACCTTTCTTCCGATGCTAAATTCACTGAATATCAGCGCTTCCTTTCGAGGATGGTTGGGGACCTCCATACCTTTGTTAGGTGAGACAATACTGAACGGGAGACGGATGAATTCCTTAGTGAATTCAGTGCCCAACATTTGATGGTGCCATCCTGGCCTATTCCTTTCCAGGAGGCATCCATCTGTTCCTGGCAGTCTACAGCCGATCCTATCCCAGCCCTGGCAGACTGCAGGAGGAGGTATTGAACCCCCATCTGAGTCCCTAGGTTCTCTTCCAAACCCGCCTTTGGGATTGGTGTCCCTAGAGACTCCTTCCGGGTGCAGCCGCCTGGCACACGACTGACCAGCGGACTCAGATTCTCTACAGTTTGACCGGTTGGGGCAAAGAGTGATCTCTTCCTCTCGTGCGACGCTGTGATTTGCATCACATCAGGCACACCATGCTGCCTACACCAGGCATCTATGGTCGATGCTATCTCAGCTTTTAGCATGAATGCCTGACACGGAGCAATCTAGACAGGCCATTGCCCTCTCTGCTATAGGCCTGGAGCTGACAAGACACCAGGCAAGGGCATCTTACTACACCAATGAGGTGGCTTCCAGGCTTGCAGGGACAGCGATCTGGATTAGGCGGACAGCATGGCTTCGTCTATCAAGATTGTCACCTTTGGCCCGGCGTAGGGTGATTCGCTCCACTTTCCGGGGACCCGTCTTTTCTCCACCAGAGCTAGGAGGCTTCTGCAGGGGCTTCCTCCGTCTTCTCATCTCCGGGGGACACCTCCTAGCTCTCTTCAGCCTTAGGCTTCTTGTCTGACTAGCCCAGGGTCTCTCCCTTCTGTTTTCCACTAGCAGGAGGCTCAGGGTCTTGTTCCCCTCAGAGTTTCTCTTGTCTCCCTCTCCAGGAGAGGGGGCTTGGCACTCACCCAAGCAGTAATGATGGTGAAGATTGACAAGGGAAGATATGAAAATTACGTACCTATCATAATTCTTGATCTTCTCTTGTATCTTCACCATTCATTACTGATACCAGTACACCTTCCCCTCAAGGGCCTCCTACTTTGGCGTCTCCCCCTCCCTGCTCATTCCTTTCCTCTTCCTCGTTGGCCTATAAGCCAAAAAAAAGAAGAAAAAAACCTATCTTGATTTTTCCGTTCTCTCTGGATGGATCCCATTTCCTGAAGGTAAAGGGGAATGAGTAGGATTGATTTCTATCCTGAGGGAACTCTTTCTGACTGCCCCTAGGGGTAACCCTTTGGCTCTTTCTTAGCCATGTTGTTCAATTCACAGGTGAACAGACCATCCCCATAATGGCTCAGCCTCCCTTTTCCAGGTTCCCTCTGGCAGGTTTTAATCTCCGATTGTGTCAGCTTCTGCTGGTTGGTGCTGTCCTGGCACTTCAATTACCTTGAGCTGATGTTCTTGCCTTGCCTTCAGGGAGTCTGACCGAGTTCCCACTCTGTCCTTTACCTAAAAGGACTGCCCTCTGTAGAGCGCACCCCTTCCCCACACACATCTGTGTTAGCACTTAACAAGGTGCTAGGGGGCTTCTTTCCCCTTCCTAGCTGGGCGCTCTCTTTCCGGAACAGAATTTCTGCCTTGGCAGTCTGTGAGCTCTCATCCAGAATTTAAGGGATTGGGATGACGGGAGGTTAGAGAATCTGCCCTTTGTGTCCATTCTGTGCAAGCGGTTCGGTTGAACCTGCTCTTCAGTCCTATCAAATGGGACCCTTGTTCCCTTGTTTTTGGCTCCTTGTTCCCTTGTTTTTGGCTCCGAGCTTATAAGCCTTTAAACCAATATCTCAATGGGCATAGTTCTCCCCTCCTAGCATCCCTTGTTCTCTTCCTCTCTTCTTCTTCCTTTTTCTCCTCTTCTCTACCTGTTCCTCCCTTGGAGCCGCCCCAGAAGTGAGGCCCTGCAGTCCCTTAGGGCAGGCATTTCCTTCCTGTTTCTGCCCTCTACCGGCTTATTCCTTTTTCAGTTTATATCCTTTCCTTTTTATATTCCTTGACTCTCTTGCCTCGCTCTTTTTTTCTTACCCTTTTTTTCACCTCTCCGGCTAACAGAACTGGGATGGAGGAGGTCTTCGGCGCCTAACGGCCCGCTCCTCACTGTGACACGTCACTCTTGGGGGTGGCGCCGTTGGCGCCGACTCCTCTGGAAAAAAAAAACTCACATGGCGGGTACACGCCTCCGGCTTACACCCAACCAGTAATGAATGGAGAAGATACAAGAGAAGATCAAGAATGACGGTAGGTACATAAATACAAGTTACTCACCTGTAACAGGAGTTCTAGGAGTGGTATATGTTGTTCATCCACACTTATTAGCAGGTTCCTTGCCGCTTTAAATCTTGCCGGAAGGTCTTCAAGCAGGCTCCTCCCACCCACCCAGGTGGTAAAACTCTCGGCTCCGCCCCACGACGCCGGATCTAGCCCGCTGGAAGCCAGGTTGCACGTCAAAGCCGGGGAGGTCAGGTGGAGTCGTGTGGAAGAACAACATATACCACCTAGAACTCCTGTTACAGGTGAGTAAACACAGGTTCTCACCTGTAACAGGAGTTCTAGGAATGGTATATGTTGTTCATCCACACTCATTGGCAGGTATCCTTGCCGCTTTAAATCTTGCGGAAGGTCTTCAAGCTTGCTCCTCCCACCCACCGGGTGGTATAACTCGGCTCCGCCCCATGGCGCCAGATCTGGCCGCTGGAAAGCTCAGGTTGTCGCGTCGAAGCCGGGAAGGTCGGGTGGGTCGTGTGGATGGACGCATATACCATTCCTAGAACTCTCTTACAGGTGAGAACCTGTAACTCTAAAGGACATGGATATGTTGTTCATCCACATCATTGGCAGACTCCTAGCAGTTCTCCGGAGGAGGGAGGCAAGAGCACCTTAATACTTACTTGGAAAGAGACTGGAGAACGAGGCCCCAAACCAACATCCGGCGTGACTCAAGGTCGATGCGGTAATAGGTAATGAAGGTGTTTGCTGACTTCCAGGTAGCAGCCCTGCAGATTTCCTGGATAGGGACGTCCCTGGAAGCAGCCACCGTTGCAGCAGTATGGCGGGTAGAATGAGCTCTTATCCCTCTGGGGCTCCATGCCCGTAACCTGTGCAGAGATCTATGCAGGAGGTTACCCACCTGCTTATGATCAAAGCTTGGCTGCAGGTCTGCCAGATGCGGCTTCAGCGTAGGTGACAAACAGCTGGCGAACCTCTCCCAATTTCAGCCGTGCGCTCCTTATAATAAGCGGCGCCTTCTAGGGTCAGAGTATGAGTCTATATTCAGCCTCGGTGGATTGGGTAGAACACCGGCAGAGTCACACCTGGTTAAGGTGAAACTCCGACACCACCCTCCGGAAGGAATTTCGGGTGGGGACACAGGACAACCTTGTCCTGTGGAGGACACTGGAAGAGACTCGATGGAAAGCGCCTGGAGCTCTCCCATCCTTCTGGCTGATGTGAGTAGCCACCAGAAGCGGTCTTCCCGACAGGTGAGAGAGCACACCTGTGCATAGGTTCGAATAAACGCCCATGAGGCTTTGCCAATACCAGCAGAGATCCACGGAGGTGGGGGTTCCCGCACTGGAGGAAATGTGATCAAGGCCTTTGAAAAAGCAGACCACCTTCTCCTCTTGCATACACGACTGCTTCCGGCCCGCCCGGTAAGCAGAGATAGCACCAAGTGCACCCAACAGGGTGCGTTGATCTAAGCCCTTGACTGAAAGGGACCATAAATAGTCAAGATGCTTGCCAAGGAACAGGAGGAAGGGTCCAAGCCCTTGCCTGACACCAAATGGAAAACCTTTTCCATTTGAAGGCATAACATTTTCTGTGATACGACTCATACAGGGGCATATCAACACATTGAGGACCTCGTCGGGAAAGACCCAAGGCCTGGAACTCTAGCCGCTCAGGAACCAGGCCGTCAGGTGCAGGGATTGAAGGCCGGATGGAACACCTTCCTGATTGACTGAGAGCAGGTCCGGGCGAGCTGGAAGCTGCCGCGGAGTCCTGGAGCTGAGACTGAGGAGATCTGGGTACCAGAACTAGCGAGGCCAGTCTGGGGCTATCAGAATCACCTGCGCCTTGTCCCTCCTCCCTTGAGAAGCACCTTGTGGATCAAGGGAAATGGGAAAAGCGTAAGAGGCCGGGTCCACTGCCTCAGAAGGCATCCTGCAGCGAGCCCTGCTGAGGCGGGCATGGAACAGACTCAGCTGGCGTTCTCCTGGAGGCAAACAGGTCCACCTGAGGTGTGCCCCAATGGGAGAACAGATGCTTACTACCTCCGGCAGGAGAGACCACTCGTGGGATGCAGCCCCTATCCGGCTCAGGGCATCGGCCAGGGTGTTGGAGCTCCTGCCACGTGAATAGCTAGAATCCGCCTCCAGGCTGCGCACGAGCCAAATGCGGGCGCTTCCTTGCATAGAAGCATGGAGCGTCCAGCCCTGGCGGTTTAGATAGTACATGGTGGTAGTATTGTCCGTCTGGACTCGGACCACTTGACCCCGGAGAGCGGAGCAAAAGGCGGTGAGCTAGGCGGACCGCTCGGTGCTCCAACAGGTTGATGCATCGGGACTCCGCGGGGACCAGAGGCCATGAGCCCAGTGTTCCCCAGATGGGCACCCAACCCATCAGAGAGGCATCGGTCGATGAGAGACCAGTCGGCTCGGGGCGGACGAATGGGATGCCCTCCTGCAAATGATCTGGAGCAGTCCACCACTGGAGGCGTTACATCCCCCTGTGTCACCGACTGGCTGGTCAAAGGATCATGGCGTTGATGACCACTGGCTGGCAGTCCCCACACTGAAGGGGACGCATGTTCCAGCAGGCCCAACGGACCACGCTGGTGCAGGCATCATGAGACCCGGAGGCAGGAAGTCCCGGGCAGGCGCAATTGCCCAACCAGAAATGATCGGGCAAGGAGGAAGAACCTCGGCCCTGTCCGCCGGGGCAGCTCTGGCTCGAGAGTCGAGCTGCGCCCGATGAATGAGAATCACCTGCTTGAGCTCGAGTTCCGACTTAGCCTCGTTGTTAAGGGAGGCCCAGTTGAGAGCAGACCTGGAGGGCCAGATCTCTGGACCACTCTGCCTCCTTCCTGGGAGCTGCTATCCAGCCAGGCAGTCAGGTAAGGGTACACCTGGACCCCTCGCCGCCACATAGATACTGTCTACCATGCATTTGGGTGAAGACCCTGGGAGCTGGAGACAAGCCGAAGGACTGGCTTGGAACTCGAAGAGGGATCCTCAGCTCAGGCGAAGGAATCTCTGGTGAGGCAGACCCGGATGAGGCGTGAAAAAAGCGCGTCCTGCAAGTCCGAGAGCAGAACCACAGCGTTCAAGGATGGTATTATCCTGGGCCAGAGTGCCCATCCTGGAGGTTCGAGACCTTAGGAACTTGTTTGGTAGTGTGGAGTCGAGAATGGGCGCCCAGCCCCGTCGCTTGAACCAAAGTACCTGGACACAAACCTGGGTCTGAAGGAGATTCACCACCTCTTATCACCTTCTTCTGGAGGAGAGGCGATGTGGCTCGGCGAGCCGCCAGTGAGCTGGGGGTCCAGAAAGCCCCCGAGGCGGCTCTGAAGGTGGTGCCTGCTCGATTCCAGGGCAGGCCTCTTCCACACCTCCAAGACCCACCTGTCTGTGGAAACAGCGGACCAGGCAGGCGGAGTGCGGGCAAGCCCCCGGGGGCCCAGGGAGTAGAGTGGCCGGGAATGGGGCACCCTCAGCCCGTCACTGGGCAGGCTTGGAGGAGGGACCGGCCGAGGGACCTCTGGGCCTTCCTCCTGCCTCCTGATAGAGGAAGCCGGCGCCTGGGTTTGGGATGCCAAGGCTGAGCCTGCTAGCCCTGGCGATTACTGGGCAGGCGCGCGCCGGGCAAGAGGCGAAAGGGCTTAGGCTGTGGTTTGCGAGCCTTGTCCTTCTGGCGGAAGAGCCGAGTCAAGGTAGCATTGGACTTCTCGATCCTCTGCAGGTGACCTTCCACCCCAGGCGAAGGTCAGTCCCCAAAAGAGACATCTGCCAACTTGTGCTGGGTATCCAGTAAAGGTGGATATCCTCAACAAACCCGCCCAGACCTTATAACCACTCGGCCGCCACCGATCTAGCACATGGAGTCCCCTATATCAAGCAGTCTGGAGCTGCTGTTTAGCCACTGCCCTGCCTGGTCCGCACCTGCTTAACCATAGTCTGCAGATCGGCCGGGAAAGATGAGGATGACGCCTCATCAGGGGAGCCCAACAGGGCATGAAAAATGGCCATGAAGGGCGGCGAACTGGCCCTGTGAAGGCCGAGAACATAGCGTAGACTGACTTTGCCCGACACTAGTCCAATTTCTTGGATTTTCTTGTCAGGAGGTTTATACATCCCTGGCGTTGCAGCCAGCGAAAACGCTGTCGGTAACCAACCCCTCAGCAGAGGTGTTCCGAAAAAACCGGACAAGGAACGGTAGGGACCGCATACTTCCTGGCTATCCTGGCAGGCGCGGGGCAGGAAGCAGGCGCTGCAAAAGCTCCAGTGCGGACCCACTATGGCCTCGGCCACGGAAGAGCCTCCGTCAGTCCCTCGGTCCAGAATCTCCATTGAGGGGATACCTGGCCCGTTTGGAAGCGGGTTCGAGCTCCATCCCGGTGGACTCCGAGATGAGCCGAAGCAGTCCTAGGAAGGACAACAGACTATCGTCCATTGACTGACCTCCTGAAGACTCCAAGTCCAGTCGCTTGGAGAAAAGGAGGAATCATCTTCGGACTCGGAAGAGGTCTCTGAAGAAACTACCTCTGGCCTGAGCCACCCTTCACCTGCCGAGGTCAGTCGGGAGTGAGGGTAACTGACAGCCGATGGGGTAGACCCTTGTGACCGAGATCATTGGTCGAGCCCCAGTGGTGGCTGTGGGCCGGAGGAGTTCCACGAATCGGGTGGAAGCAGCTGGTTTAATGAACGAACAACGGCCTGGGTATAGAGCTCCTCCGGATAAATTGAGGGGTTGTATGCGGCAGCTCGGTGACAACCACTTAATGGCGAGGGAAAGCGCGGCGAAGTCGGCTTACTCCCGGCCAGGAGCTGTTGCAACATAAAGGTCCTCGTGCCGTCGGCGTAATTCACCCGAAGCCTCCCTCATCCAGAGAGGAGGGCGAGAGCCCGGCCCAGCAACGCCCGCTTACATGATGCCGGGGCCGAGACCGCCTGCCAGCAGTGGGATCGGCTGGACATGAAGAGGTCAAGAACCAAGAGTCCCGGAATTTCGAGGCCGGTCTGCGGGAGGTGTCGGCAGGAACAGGCACTCCCTTGCTGCCGGATGGTGCATCGAGGCTCAGACCGGAGGCACAGGCGAGCCACAGGATCCTCAACTCCTCCCGGGGCAACAGGGAGAGAGGAATCTCAGCTGCTAAAGGCAACAACCCGTCCAATGGGTTGAAAAATCTAGAGCTTCACCGGTGGGGTCTCGGTCCAACTGACCTGGCGGGAGACACCGTGAGGCCAGTGGCGAACCCGGCCATGCGACGAAGCAAGCGGCCGAGAAGGACCTTTCCCGCTCCAAGGCGTCGGCGGAGGACTAACACTATCCCTCTTTTGGACCGAGAATAGGTCCCATAAGCGTAGGCCTTCTCCTTTAGTGGAGAGGACAGACAAAAGCTCTGAAAAGAAGCCGTGTAAGAAGAGCCAGAAGGCGGGATAAATGCAGCGGCGAGGAAGGTAACGAGCGCCGCCTCCCTCTTAGAAGCGACCATCCGCTCAAAACTGATCCGCCCGAGCCGCCACCATGGACACCGCCAACCGAACCTCCTTGGACTTCACGGAGAAGCGCTTCTCGGGCCCGGATTGCAATCGGGCAACCGCAGTCTTCAGGGGCGTAGGCCGAGAAAGATGAGCACAGGTCGCAAGCCTGCGGGTGCGTGCTCAAGGCCTAACAGTGAACACCGTGGAGTGTGGATCGTCCGAACATCTTCTGCCCGCATGGGCATCTCCGAAATCCGAGTCAATTTGTCCGCATCGCGGCAGAGGGATAGAAGACTGAAGTCTTTTTCGCAAAATTTATTTTTAATCCATAGCGGAATAGGAACCAGTCTCAAGCGCGGAGGCGTTAAGGAGGAACCTGAGCTTCAAGCGGTAAGGAAGATCTCTGGCGTCATGGGGCGGAGCCGAGTTATACCACCGGGTGGGTGGGAGGAGCAAGCTTGAAGACCTTCCGGCAAGATTTAAAGTGGCAGGATACCTGCCAATGAGTGTGGATGAACAACATATCCATGTCCCTAGAACCTGTATTTCTAGGGATGTGGATGTTGTTCAATCCACTTATTAACAGACTCCTAACAGTTCTCCGGGAGGAGGGAGGCAAGGCGCGCACCCCCTACTTAGGGAATAAAGACTAGAGAACCGAGATCCCAAAACCAGCATCCCGGCATGACTCAAGGTCGATGTGATAGTGGGTAATGAAGGTGTGTGCTGACTTCTAGGTAGCAGCCCTGCAGATTTCCTGGATAGGGACGTCCCTAGAAGCAGCCACCGAAGCAGCGGTATGGCGGGTAGAATGAGCTCTTATCCCTCTGGGAGGTTCCATGCCCACCAACCAATAGCAGAGAGCTATGCAGGAGGTGACCCACCTGCCTATCGTCCCACTTGGCTGCAGGTCTGCCAGGTGCGGCTTCAGTGTAGGTGACAAACAGCTGGCGAACCTCTCCCCGAACTTCAGCTGTCGCTCCTTGTAATAGAGGCGCTCTTCTAGGGTACAATGTATGGAGCCTATATTCGGCCTCGAGATGTAGATAATGGGTAGAACACCGGCAGAGTCAACATCTGGTTAAGGTGAAACTCGACACCCAGCCGGAAGGAATTTCAGGTGGGGGCACAGGACAACCTTGTCCCTGTGGAAGACCAGATAAGGAGACTCGATGGAAAGCGCCTGGGCTCTCCCATCCTTCTGGCTGACCGGATAGCCACCAGAAGGTGGTCTTCACAACAGGTGAGAGATGTCACACCTGAGCATCGGTTCGAATGGCTTGCCCATGAGCTTAGCCAATACCAGCAGTAGATCACACAGAGGTGGAGGTTCTCACACCGGAGGGGATATGTGATCAAGGCCTTAGAAAAAGCACCCGACCACCTTCCCCTGTGCCACCGGCTGCTTTCTGGCCCGCGCCTGGTAAGCAGAGATGGCTGCCAGGTGCACCTTAAGGGTCATCGACCAAAGCCCTAGCTGAGAAAGGGACCACAGGTAGTCCAGAATGCTGGCAAAGGAACAGGAGGAAGGGTCCAACCCCTTATCCTGACATCAAATGGAGAATCTCTTCCATTTGAAGGCATAGCATTTTCTGGTCGACTCCTTACGGGATGCCTCAACAACGCTGAGGACCTCATCGGAAAACCCAAGGCCTGGAACTCTAGACACTTAGGAACCAGGCCGTCAGGTGCAGGGATTGAAGGTCCTGGTGGAATACCTTCCCCTGGTTGACTGAAATCAGGTCCGGGCGGGCTGGAAGCCGTCTCAGGAGCCTGGAGCTGAGGCTGAGGAGATCCGGATACCAGAATCACCTGCGCCAGTCTGGGGCTACCAGAATCACCTGTGCCTTGTCCCTGCTCACCTTGAGAAGCACCTTGTGGATCAAGGGAAATGGGGGAAAGGCGTAGAAGAGGTCCGGGGTCCACGGCCTTGAGAAGGCATCCCCCTGCAGCAAGCCCCGCTGAGGGGGGCAGGCATGAAACAGCCTCAGCTTCGCATTCTCCCTGGAGGCAAACAGGTCCACCTGAGGTGTGCCCCAGTGGGAGACCAGATCGTGTACTACCTCCGGCAGGAGAGACCACTCATGAGATGGAGCACCTATTCGGCTTAGGGCATCGGCCAGAGTGTTGGAGGCTCCCGACACATGAATGGCTAGAAGATCTGCCTCCAGTCTGCCCATGAGAGGCCAAGTGGCGGACAGCTTCCTTGCACAGAGGCAAGGAGTGCGTCCCGCCCTGGCAGTTTAGGTAGTACATGGTCGTGGTGTTGTCCGTCTGGACCTGGACTATTTGACCCCGTACAAATGGAGTGAAGGCAGTGAGGGCTAATCGGACCGCTCAAAGCTCCAGCAGGTTGATGTGGCATCAAGACTCCTGGGGGGACCAGAGGCCGTGCGCTCCAAGCTTCCCCAGATGGGCACCCCAACCCATCAGAGAGGCATCGGTCATTAGAGTGACCATTGGCTCTGGGTGGACAAACGGGATACCCTCCTGCAGATGAGTGGGAACGATCCACCACTGGAGAGCGTTCCCCATCTCCTGGGTCATTATCACTTGCTGGTCTAGAGGACTGGAGCGCTGTGACCATTGGCATGCTAGACCCCATTGCAGGGGATGCATGTGCCAGCGGGCCCAACGGACCACGCTGGTGAAGGCCGCCATGAGGCCCAGGAGGCACAGGAAGTCCCAGGCAGGGCGTAACTGCCCAACCAGAAATGACTGAGCAAAGGAGGAAAGAACCTCGGCCTTGTCCGTCGGGAGCCGTGCTCTGGCTCGAAGAGAGTCGAGGTCTGCCCCGATGAACTGAATCACCTGCTTTGGCACAAGTTCTGATTTGGCTTCGTTGATGAGGAGGCCAATCTAAGAGCAGACCTGGAGGGCCAGATCCCTGGACCGCTCCACCTCCGACTTGGAAGAGGCTGCAATCAGCCAGTCATCCAGATAAGGGTACACCCAGACCCTTCAGCGCCGCAGGAATGCTGTCACCACTGCCATGCATTTGGTGAAGACTCTGGGAGCTGGAGAGAGGCCGAAGGGCATGGCCCGGAACTCGTATTGAGATCCCTTCACTCTGAAATGGAGGAATCGCTGTTGGGACGGATGGATTGGGATGTGAAAGAACGCATCCTGAAGGTCCAGAGAACAGAACCACACACTTTGTTCCAAGGATGGGATGATCTGAGCCAGAGTGACCATCCTGAAGGTTCGAGACTTTAGGAACTTGTTCAGGTCATGGAGGTCTAGAATGGGGCACCAGCCCCCCGTCCGTTTTGGGACCAGGAAGTACCTGGACACAAACCCTGGGTCTGAAGGAGGATCCGCCACCTCCCTGATTACCTCTTTCTGGAGGAGCAGGGCAATGTCGGCTCAACAGGCCGACAGAGAGGCTGTGGACCCCGTAGCCCCCCGTGGGGCGACGGCTCGATAGGGTGGGGACTGCTTGAATTCCAGCAGCAGACCCTTTCCTACCACTTCCAACACCCAGCGGTCCGTGGTGATATCGGACCAGGCGGAAATGAAGTGGCGGAGCCATCCCCCCACGGTGGGGAAGCCGGGGAGGAGTGACAAGGTTGGGGGAGACACCCCTCAACCCATCACTGGGCAGGCTTGGAGGAAGGACCGGCCCAGAAGCCTCCTGAACCTTTCCCTCCCAGCTTCCTGTTGGAAGAAGTGGCAGGCTCGGCTTTGGGGTGCCAAGTAAGAGCCTGCTAGCCCTGATGCTGGTGTTGCTGGGCCGGAAGTGCTGCAGGGGCTGAAGGACGACAAGGCTTATGGTGCAGCGGGTGGCATATGTCCTTCTGGGCAGACGTGACCGAGTCCAAGGTGGCACTGGACTTCTCGATCCGTTGAAGATGCCTCTCAACCCCAGGACCGAACAAGTCGGTACCCAGGAAGGGAACGTCTGCCAGCTTGTGCTGGGTATCTGCCATGAAAGTGGAGATCCGCAGCCAAGCTCTGTGGCATATGGCCACTGCAGCTGCTACTGACCAGGCACATGAATCAGCGATGTCCAGGGAGGTATGGAGCTGCTGTTTGGCCACCGCCCTTCCCTGATCCCGCACCTGCTTGACCGTAGTTTGGAGGTCAGCCGGGAGATGAGGAATCACCTCATCCAGGGAGCCCAAAAGGGAGTGTGAAAAGTGTGGCACCAGGACGGCCAAGCTGGCCTGTCGAAGGCCTAGGGAGGAAGCGGCGTAAACTTTCCGCCCAGAGTAGTCCAGCTTCTTGGACTCCTTGTCGGGAGGCTTGTCCACGTCCCGAGCATTCCCGGAACGCCGGAAAACACTATCGGTCACGAGCCCCTCTGCAGAGGGGGGCTCCAAGAAACCGGAGAGTGAACCGGTGGGGACAGCATACTTCCGAGCCATCCTGGCCGAAGGTGCTGGTCAAGAAGCTGGCCGCTGCCATAGCTCCAGGGCCGGGCCAACAATGGCTTCGGCCACCAGGAAGGCCTCCTTGGGGGAATCCCCTCGGTCCAGTATCTCCATGAGGGGATACTTGGCCCATTTTGAAATGGGTTCGAGCTTCATCCCAGTGGACTCTGAGATGAGCTGAAGCATTCCCAAAAACGAGGATGGGCTCTCATCCACTGACTGACCCCCGGTGGACTCCAAGTCAAGCGGCCGGGAGGACAAGGAGGAGTCATCATCAGACTCCGAGGAGTCTGTGAACAGCTGCCGAGTGTCTGAGCCACCCTTCACCTGCCGAGGTTGATCGGGAGTGAGAGTGACCGACAACCGATGGGGCAAGCCCTGACCCGACCGAGAATCCTTGGTCAGGGCCCCAAATTTCGGTTGTGGAGGTGGGGGTTCCACCACAATGGGTGGCGCAGCCAGTTTTGGCTGAACAACCGGTTCTGGATTCGGCTCCTTGACCACTGTGAAGGGTTGTTTCGGCTGCTCCGGTAACAGCCACTTAATGGCTGGGGAAGACGACAAAGTTGGCCTATTCCCGGTCAACAGGAGCTGCTGCCGCATTAGCTCCTCATAGCACTGACGCAATTTGCACCAGAGCCTATCCTCCAAAGACGAGGGTCAGCGGCGCTGCTGCTTTCCACGGTGCCAGTGCCCAGACCGCCAATGTCGGCGGGATCGGTTGGACCGAAAAGAGGTCCGAGACCGAGACCTTCGCTGTTTCCGAGGGTGGGTCTGAGAGAGGGCGGGGGAAACCCGCTCCTCCCTCGGTTCAGGGACCTTAACTGGCGACTACGGCACAGGAAGTCCTCGGTTTCCACCGGGGGAACCAGTGAAGAAGGGCTGTTGACTTCTCCAGTCGACAGACCGTCCGACGGGTCGAGAAAAATCTCCACCGCGTCGATGGGTGTCTCGGCCGGCTGACCTGATGGGGACACCATGAAGCCAGCGGCCTTAGCCACAACCTCGATCAAAGCCGAGTATCGACTCTCCGGGGAAGGGGACCTCCCCGCTCCCACGAACGTCGACAGTGGGACTTACTCTTGGGGTCCTTCTTTTAGGACCGAGAGGAATGTCCCGAAGAGCCTTCTCCCTTGGTGGAGAGGGATTGGCAAAGCTCCTTGAAAGAAGCTGTGTAGGAGGATTCCAAGGAGAGCGGGATAAATGCCGAGACCGAGGATGATGATGATGCGGCCTGGGCCGCCTCCTCCTCGAGGGTGATCATCTGCTCCAGCTGTTCCGCCAAGCCCGCAGCCACGGACACCGCCCAATGGACCTCCTTAGACTTAACAGGAGGATAACATTTTTCAGGTCTCCCCAACAGTAACCGGGCAGCGCGGTCCTCCAAGACCAAAGCTGAAAAGGATTTGCACAACTCACAGGCCTGTGAGTCATGGCCGAGTCCAAGGCAGTAAACGCACATGGCGTGTGGATCGGTCCGGGACATCTTCTGCCCACAGGGGCACAGACAAAATCCGAGAGTCGATTTGTCCATCGCAGCCGCGAGGGAAGATACAGACCGAAGTCTTGAAAATCTTAAAATAAGTTTCAGATTAACCGAAGAGTGTGAATTCAGCCTAAAACACAGAGCGCTAAGAAGGGAACCTGAGCTTCCAAGCGGTAAGGAAGATCTGGTGGCATGGGGCAGAGCCGAGAGTTTTACCACCTGGATGGGTGGGAGGAGCCAGCCTGAAGACCTTCCGGCAACAATTAAAGCGGCAAGGAACCTGCCAATAAGTGTGGATTGAACAACATATCCACGTCCCTAGAATTTTCATTTCTGTGTCAGTGAGAAGTTAGGACCCCCCCTGAATGTTCAGAGAATGGGGGTAGTGAATGCTCTCTGACATTCTGGAAGCTAGCAAATAGGTGGACAGCACAGTGGCAGATTTAGAGAGAACTCTGAAGCCACTTAGGAAGGATTTTATCGAGCGCGGAGCAGTACCCTTTCCTGTGGGAAACAGCATAAGGGGAATCTGAGATCAGGAGAAGATTTCAGACAATCTGCAAGCAGAAGAGATGGCCACTAGAGGTTGTTGTCAAAGTAGAAACTTAGCTCACAAGCCACAAATGGCTCAAAGAGCTTGTGAGGAGCATGTCCAGCAAAAGGCTGATATCCAGGTAACTACCATCTTCCGGAGAGGGGCCTCGTGTATAAAAATATTCTGTGTATTGCAGGGATGGAATAGAAGATTCTGAGATAACTTGTCCAACCTGAGAGGAAGGATCCTTTGTTGGCTGAGTTAAAGCCTGATTAACAGAGAAAGCACATCTGCCAAGGCACAGGGTGCATTCAAATGTGTTTGGCAGAGTGTACCCGCCAGTGTGTAGCAGACACAGCAAATAACTGGCCTGCAGTAAGGTTCTCTGCTCCAGGCCTTCTCTCCACACTCTCAGAGCTTCTCAGGAAACATGGAAAGAGAATGCACTGCATTGTTTGTTTGTGAAATACAAGGTAGACTGCCATCCATTCAGAAACAGACTTTTGTAGCTGCTGAGATCTAGCAGAGATGGCAGGCTACACAAAAACAGTTTGCATGTCCAACCTACTGAAGTGGGGATGGCACTTTGGTGGATGGGTTCCAGACACCTTGTGACTGAAACCCTGGTAGTGGGCTACCCATCAGAGAGCCTAAGAGAGAATTGCCCAGGGTTTTAGATGACTTGGAACCAATTTCTCAGGTGCACTGAGGGAGTGCAGGGGGCAGTATTTAGAAGCTTGACTATCCAAGGGGCTAACCAATCCTGGAGAATAAAAGAACTGGTGACTGCTTGGAAAAACCTGCACGTGGCAGTCAGCAGATTCCCCCTCTTATTTTGTTTTTTAAACCTGTGCCAGGTGCAACCTGGGCCCCAAGAGATAGAAGAAACTTTGCCCTTGAAGCCAGCAAGCACACAAGCACGTCCTGAGACACATCAGAAGAACCTGGGGTGGGGAGATTCCAAGGCAGAAGTCATAAATGCCACCCCAGTAGAGATGAGGAGGGGGTAGAGTTATTTCCCCTCAATATCCCCCCTCCCGAGGAAAGAGGAATAGGGAGGATCCCCTAAACTGAGAACACTGGGCATCAACCGGGTGCCACATGGAACACTGTAGAGGGTGCTGGAGTCAGCACCAGGGAAAGTGCAGACCTGAACCAGATCCAGCATCAACCCAGGCCCAAGCTGGCCTCAGTGCCAGACACGATGCCGACCTCGGTGCCGGACCCGACATCAGGCAGGGTGCCAGACACGACACCCAACACGGTGCCAATCATAGCACCAGAAGAAATAATTACTCACCACAGTAATGTTGTTTCTTCTAATGGAGTCTTGCTGTATTCAGACATAACACAGTTAGCCCCAGCACTTGAACTGCCCCAGAGAGGAAAGGGTTAACTCCATGCAGAAGCATGAAATGTTGAGCTCGAGCTCGGTTTTCAAACCTCTGTCTGTGGTACTTCCCAGTGTAACTGTCAGATTCTTACGAGCAACTAACTAACTAAGCACTATAATATGGAAATTGTTTGAAACATATAGCCAAAAGGCAAAATATTTTTGGGGTCCAAAAAAGACTCAAGTCGAGAACCCAAGAAGAAACAAGATAGAGACAATTCAAGCTATGCAACACGAGAAGGATAAACATAACAGCTACCCCACCAAAAGGGAGGGTAAAAGGTACACCCTTGAGGTGCCACACTTTGCCAGCCAGCCCACTTCAAAAAAACAGGTTCTGAGAGAGGAAGTGGGGGGAGGGAGGTCTGAATACAGCAAGACTCCATTTGAAGAAACAGCATTACTATGGTGAGTACTTTTTTCTTCACACAACATGAAGTCTTGCTGCATTCAGACATAATGCAGACTACCAAGCAGTTCCCTATGGAGGAGGGAATGCAGAACCTACTTTGGGAACAAGCTCTGCAGTACTGCTGTGCCAAACCTAGCATCACTCCTAGCCTGGATATCCAGGGAGCAATGCTTGGTGAATGTATGTACTATTTTCCAGGTGACTGCTTTACAGATCTCTAACAAGAGTATATCTCTGGCCGCAGCTAAAAGTAGCAGCTGTACCCCTAGTGGAGTGAGCCCTCAGGCCTGAAGGGGGTGTTCTACCCAATTTGTCATAGCAGAATTGCATACAAGAAACAATCCACCTGGCAATAGATCTTTTAGTGGCAGGCTTACCTTTCCCCACTTCACCATAAGTGAGAAAAGTACAGTTACGTAACAACTTACCATAACAGTAGATCTTCGAGAACAGCTCTTGCAGCAGGTTACACCATTAGGACTGAAGTCGGCAGGTGCCAGGACCCCACGGAAAGTTTCTAGCTAGCAGTATTCAGCGGGGACTGCCTCCGATGTCAGTCCTGCCCTCCGATGTCAGGCACAGTACATAAGGAGGCGGTCCCCCAGAATCCCCAGTTGTCCCGCCGGAGACTCCCGGCCGCTGGATGACATCAGAAGAGGAGACTGAGAATTCGCCATCAAATGGCAATCAGAGATGCTGAGAACACCTGATCCTAGGAGAAGGATGTTGGAATGAGAATCTACCTCCAGAGGGGATGGTGGGAGGGAAAGTATCTGCTGCAAGAGCTGTTCTCGAAGATCTACTGTTACGGTAAGTTCTTACGTAACTGTACTATCTTACTCGAGAAACAGCTCTTGCAGCAGGTTACACCATTAGGACTGATTCCCAAGCAATAATGGAAATTCCACCCCATTGGGAAGAGGGAAGGTAGAAATCCTTATTGGAACCTAAGCCTAGGACTGCTAGACCAAAACCTGCTGTTCGCATCGATGCCATATCCAGGCTATAATGCCTGATGAAAGTGTGCACGGAGCTTCAAGTAGCTGTAGTACAAATGGCCGAGGTGGACACATTCTGAAGGGCCGCAAAGGAGGTAGCCACCCCCCTTGTGGAATGACCCTTAACCACGCCCGGTAAGTGTTTGTTGCGCTTCTGGTAACAGAACGTGATGCACTGAATGAGCCACCTAGACAGCGACAGTTTGGAAACAGCAGCTCCCATCATCCTGTGAGCAAAGGAGACAAAAAGCTGGTCCGATCTTCGGTGGTGTTTTGTTCTGGTCAGCTAGCATCGAAGACACCTATGCACATCTAAAGTGTGCAACAGGGCCTCTCCTCGATTAGAATACTTAGGAAAATACACTGGTAGGTTGATGTCCTGATTAAGGGTGAGAGCAGAAACCACCTTAGGCAGAAACTTAGGATTAGTCCTTAGGGATACCCTGTCTTGGTGAAAAAAACAAATAAGCTTCTTTGCACATGAGTGTATGAAGTTCAGAAATTCTTCTGGCCGAGGTAACGGCGACTAAAAACAACGTCTTCCAGTAAAAAGACGTAGCTCGCAATCCGCGGCTGGTTCAAAGGGTGACAACGTGAGGTGCTCCAGGACAAAGGGTAAATCCCATGGCGAAATCAGATCCTTAATTGGGAGGTCTAAGGTGGAGAACACCTCTCAGTAAGGCTTGTGTTGTGTCCAACTGAGATATGGTGTGTTGGCCTATAGGAGTGTGATATACTGAGAGGGCACAGAGATGTACCTTAATCGAGGAGTAGGCCAAGCCTGTCTGAAAAAGGGACAGGAGATAGTCTAAGACCAACCTTTCTGGACAGTCCATAGGCGAAAAACTGCGTGCTTGAACCCATATACAAAATCTGCACCATTTCATGGCGTAAGTAGTGTGGGTAGCCGGTTTCCTAACAGCAGCAAGAACGTCTGCTACCTCTTGTGAGACCCCGTATCGCATCATGGCTATGTCTCTAGGAGCCAAGTGTGCAGGTTCAGCGAACGAAGGTCCAGATGAACCAAGGAACCCACCTCCTGAAACAGCAAGTGGGAGCTGATTGGCAGAGGCACTGGAAGTTCCCGGGACAGCTGATGTAGTAGAGGGAACCAGATCTGCCTGGGCCAAAACAGCGCGATAAGTATCAGCGTCACTTGCTCTCTGCGAAGTTTCAGAAGGACCTTCTCGATCAACAGAAAGGGAAGGGGGGGAGACATAGAGGAATCTGCCCACCCAGAAGAGGGACAAGCGTCTCGACAGAAAACACCAGGCCCTGGATCTAGCGAGCAAAAATTGGACAGTTTTGCGTTGGATGGGGACGCGAAAAGGTCTAACTCTGGTGTACCCCATCTGCGAAACAGATCCTCTACCACCTCCTGGAGTAGTTTCTACTGGTGGACTCTTGCCTGAGAGTGGCTCAGGCCATCTGCGATGATGTTGTTCACTCCTGGGACATAAACAGCAATGAGGTTTGCCCCGTGTTGCAAAACCCAATCCCACACCCTCATGGCCTCCCTGCAAAGCGAGTAGGAATGGGTGCCTCCTTGTTTGTTGAGGCAATACATCAACACGGAATTGTCTGTTTGTAACAGAAGAGTATCTTGTGGAATCTCGACTGTAAGGCCTGCAGGACGTAAAGAACTGCTCTCATTTCCAGGATATTTATGTGGAGATGAGTCTCTTGGGCTGTCCACAGGCCCTGAGACCGGACACCGTCTAGGTGTGCACCCCATCCGAGCCCTGAGGCGTCTGTGGAGAGTGTCACAATCGGAGACGGCACAATGAAGGTGACTCCAGCCGATAGGTTCTTCAGATCTAGCCACCACTGCCAATCCCAGATTACGGCCTTCGTGATCTGGATTGGGAGCTGCAGATGGTCTTGCTTTTGATCCCATTGGACCTGTAACATCCACTGGGTCCCCCGCGTGTGGAGATGGGCTAGCTGGACTGTTGCAATGGCCGCAGCTATGTGTCCGAGCAGGCAAAGGACCAACCTGGCAGGAATGGTATTCTTTGACAAAATGTCCCTGATGAGGGATCTGATGTGTTCCGCTCTGTCCTGGGGGAGAAAAGCTTTCCCTTGGACGATGTCCAGAACTGTGCCTAGGAACTGCAGAGTCTGTGACGGAACCAGGCGTGACTCCTCTTGATTGATGATGATGCCCATCGTCTCGAACAGAGACTGTGTATAATGAATGGCGGACATCAGGGCCTCCTAAGAGGGCACCATGAGAAGCCAGTCATCCAGGTAGGGGAACACATAGTGGCCTTGTCTCCTCAGATTCGCCGCTACAACTGCCATACACTTCGTGAATACCCGAGGTGTCGATGACAGTCCGAAGGGGAGGGCTCGGAACTGATAATGGTGGCCCTGAAACTCGAAGCGCAAAAACTTCCTGTGCGCTTGAGCGATGGGTATATGCAGGTAAGCATCCTGCATGTCCAAGGATGCTAGAAAAGCACCCTGCTTGAGCATGGGAATCAGACCTGGGAGGGTCACCACGCGGAAGTGTTTGTACAGGACCGACTCGTTGAGGTCGCTGAAGTCCAGTATCGGACAGAGGTCCCCTGTTTTCTTGGGAACCAGAAAGAAGTCAGAATAGTATCCTGCACCCCTCTGGTTCCGTGGTACGTGCTCTATAGCTTCTTTTCCCTGAAGCACGAGCACCTCCTGCTGTATGAGCAGGGCGTGCTGACCTGAGTAACGGGAAAGCAGGGGAGGTCTTGTCGGTGGGTGGTCGAGAAATTCTATGAAGTGGCCTTTCCTGACCAATTGGAGAACCCACCGGTCGGCAGTAATCTACTGCCACCCTAAAAAGTGGCGAGCGATGCGACCCCCGAGCTTGTGTGCCCGTTGATACAGAGGAGGAGTGGGGGCCTGAAAGGAGTTATGCTGTGGCAGCACTGGTCCCTGCAGGCTGGGCCAGTTTGGTGTAGCATTGGGCTCTGCCTGGGGAGGACTTAGCCTGGGCTTTACGCTGAAAAGTGCCCCTTTATTGCTGGCCAGAACGTGGCTGCTGCCGTTGTTGTCGGCTGCGAAAATGGTTCTGGTTCCTACGAAAGGAACCAGGCCTGGATCTGTACATTGCCTGTACAGACCTGACTGCCTTCCCAGCATCCTGGTGTTTGGTGATAACCTTCTCCCGAGGGTTCACCAAAAAGTACTTTGCTGTTGTAGGGGACGTCAAGAAAGTTTTTCTGTATGTCCGGGGTGAAGCCGGAGACACGGAGCCAAGAGTGTTGCCGGAGACAGATGCCTGAAGCTGCAATTCTGGCGGACAAGTCCACAGAATCATATGCAGCTCGTAGTACTTGGGTCCCCACATCAGACCCTGTGTGGAGAAGGTTTAGGAGCTCCGCCTTCTGCTCGCCATCTGGAAGTTTATCGACCAGGTCGTGGCCCTGTTCCCACAGGGTGTTCTGAAATTGTACCATGTGGGTTAGGTAGTTCAGGGACCTGATGGAGCATGTAGCAGCCACACATACGTGCACCTCCCCAGGGCATCCAATTGTTTGGATTCCTGGTCCAGTGGTTGTGTGCTCATGTGTTGCAGTCTTTGGGACCGGTCATGTGAGGTCGTAATGACCAGGGAGTCTGCCAGAGGTTGTTGAGCCAGTACTGGTCCTCTCTCGGGGCCTTGTACAGGCGGTCAGCTTTCTTCAGCACCGCGGGAGTGGAGTGCGGATGCTTCCGCGCCGCCTTGGTGACGTCCGTGAAGGTGTCCACCAAGGGTGGCACTACCACAGACTTTGGGTCTTTCTGCTGAAGATAACGGGCAAGGTGCTGCCTTTCAGGGTCGAGGTCTTCAGCATCCCACCCCATGTTGTCCTGGATGTGCCTCATGATCTCAGAGAAAGAGGGATCATCCGAGGAGACCTGGGAAGGTCATGTGGGTCAGGTGATGAAATGCCGAGTGGAGAAGGAGATCTGGAATAATCCGAAGTATCCGATCTGGAATCCTCCCCTGACTGAGTATACCGACGGCGTCTGGGTCGCTTGGGGCTGGGGGACCCTGATGGAGATCTTGAGGGAGGCCTTCTCCTGTCCTTGGATCTACCCCTAGGAGGTGGAGTCTGCTCCTTAGGGGCTGGCAGTCATCCTGCTGGCCCCTTTGGTGGAGGAGGGGGCATAGGAGGTGAAGGAGTAGGAGGAGCAGGTGGTTTTACAGGGACCAGATCCTTCCTGATGGTGTCCCACCAGAAAGTAAAGAGATCCTTTACTTCTTGTAGATTCATGTCCGAAGACAGGCCTGGCGCCGGTGGTCTGTCGCTGGGGTCGGGCGTCGGGTCCACGGGAGTCTCCGGGGTGGGCGAAGGTTCCCTCAGGAGTCCGGCATCCTTAGTGTCACCCGCCTGGTCTTCGGGCAGTGTCATGTCCTCCTCTGTTGAATCCCTATGACCAGTGTCCACTGGTGACTGGGGGGGTGGTCTTCGGCTCCGGTGAATCGCGGCGATGGCAGTCGTTTGCCGAGGCCTTGGTCCGTGAGCGCCCGGCGGCGGTGCCTGGCTGGTGTCCGCGGCTCCGTGAACGCCGGTCGATTTAATGTGCTGGGCCGACATCGGGTGCTTGGCCAACGTTGGGTCCGACGTCCGCTTGAGGGACGTCAGGTCTTTAGTCTTCCTGGGTGGTGGATCCGGACCTCTGGGAGGCTGGAAGACCGATCTGGAGTCGGGGTCCCTGCGTCGGATCGATGAGGAAGACTTGTGGTGTTCGGAAGACTTGGAAGAGGCCCGGCAGGGAGTGGAGGAAGCCGAGGGCCTTGAAGTCTTGATGGGCTGGAGAGTCGAGGAGCCGCCTGAAGCCCGGACTTTAACCGGAGGGGGCTTAGAACGAGCCCTGGAGGGAGAGCGATCCGACCTGGTGGTGCCTGAGCTACGAGAATTGGAGGCCCAGTTCGGGGATCTGGACCTTGCCATCTCCCGGTGTTTGTCCCAGTGTTTATGGGCCTTGGAAGAAGAATTGCCCCTGGAGGAAGGTTCTTGGTCCATCCTGTTAAGTTTTTCTTCCAGCAGAAAAGCCTGAAGTGACTTCTGACGGCAGATCCTGGTGCGGCTGTTGAACCCGTGACAGAAGGTGCAGGCCTTGGTGTTGTGGTCCGGGGATAAGTACCGCACACAGGAGGAATGAGGATCCTAAAAAGGGATCTGTTTTCCTCAGGCACACTTGGAAAGGTGACCCTCAAGTGAAGGAGTTGGAGAGGACATTAGTTTGGAGAAACTCTTGAAGTTCTAAGTCGTCGTGCGCTAGGTAGAGACCGAGAGGCCGATGCTAGCGAGTCAACGGCGGGAAAAGAACTGGGGATTCTGGGGGACTGCCTCCTTATGTACTCTGCCTGATGTCGGGGGCGGGGCCGACATCGGAGGCGGTCCCCACTGAATACTGCTAGCTAGAAAATTTCCGTGGGGTCCTGGCACCTGCCGGCTTCAGTCCTAATGGTGTAACCTGCTGCAAGATCTGTTTCTCAAAGTAAGATCAATTGAAGACAGTTTTTTCTGTGTTCCTTAGTATGCTCTATGTAGTAGCTAAGAGCCCTTTTAACATCCAAACTGTGTAATCTTCTTTCCCCTGAAGAAGAATAGTCAGTGAAAAACACAGGGAGCGATATAGACTGGTTTAGATGAAAATCCGATACCACTTTATGCAAGAACCTTCTTTTAGTTCATAGGACCATTTTGTACCTATGGAAGGATATGAAGTCAGGTTCAACTGACAGGGCCTGTAATTCACTAATCCGCCTGGCAGAAGTAATAGCTACCGGGAACACAGTTTTTCAGGTCAAGTACTTCAATTCAGCCGAAGCCATAGGCTCAAAGGGTGGCTGCATAAGCTGAGCAATGCAGACATTAAGATGCCAAGGTGGAGTAGGCTCCCTAAAGGGAGGGTTAATGTGAACCAGGCCTTTGAAAAGCTTCTTGAAAACAGGATGAGATGCCAGGGAAGAGCCCTTGCCTGCTGAAAGGAATGCAGAATCAGGCACAATACCTTTCTGAGAGCACCAAATACTAAACCTCTTCCATTTGGAATTGTAAGTTTTTCTAGTAGAAGGTTTCCTGGGAGAACTTCAGAACATCCGGAACTCCCTGAGAGAGATGTAGTGCTGCATATTCTAACTCTTCAAGAGCCAGGCCCTGAGGTTGAGAGACTGGAGACTGGAGATTGGGGTACCAGATCCGCCCCTGGGAGGAGGAGAGGAGAGAAGACTGTATCTCCTAGGAAGAGACAGGGGACATGACACAGCCAAGGACAGCAGTAGAGTATACCAGGGTTGTCTGGTCCGTTCTGGAGCCACCAGTATCACTGTGCAGGGTTGAGTTCTTATCTTGATCAGAACTCTGAACAGGAGAGGGAAAGGAGGGGAAGGCATACAGAAACCTGCCCTTCCAGTCCAGAATGATGGCATCCTGGGGAACCATCCCCAGGACTGGAGGTCTGCAACAAAACAGAGGAAGTTGATGATTGTCTGGTACTGCAAATAGATCTATCTCTGGAGTGCCCCACCTGGAGAAAATGATTCTCACAATGTGAGGATTCAGGGACCATTCGTGATGTCCCTGTGAAATCTTGCTCAGGGCATCTGCTAACACATTGTCTTTCCCTGGAAGATGAACTGCTACCAGGGAAGTCTGAAGGGAACAGGCCAGAGACCAAATCTTCATGGCCTCTGTGCACAAGGCCGTGGACCGAGTGCCTCCCTGCTTGTTGATGTACTACACTGTGGTAGTGTTGTCTGTCCTGACTTGGACCACCTTGCCCTTGACTGAATCTGAGAAGATCTGAAGGGCTAGGAAAACTGCCCTGAGTTCCACGAGGTTGATATGAAGAAGAGACTCCTGCGGGGACCGGATCCCTTGAGCTGTTAGGGCTCCCAGGTGGGCTCCCCAGCCTAGGAGAGAAGCATCCGTAGTCAGAACTACTGATGGAACTTGAGGGAGAAATGGAACCCCTTATCTGAGGTTTTCCTGGTCCAGCCACCACTGGAGAGCTTGTACCAGAGCTTGGGTCACTGGAATCAGTTTAGTGAGAGAGTCCCTTCTCCGTGACCAAAAGGACCTTAGGTGGAACTGAATGTCCCACATCTGAAATCTGGCTCCCTGAACCACTGCAGTGGAGGCTGCCATGTGGCCCAGGAGTTGGAGGAACTGTCTCGCTGGAAGAGAAACCTGAGGCCGAAAGGAGGTGCGCAAGGTCTACTAAGGCCTTCACCCTTGCCAGAGGAAGGAAAGCTTTTGCTTGGATAGTATCCAATTCCACCCCTATGAAGGTGAGAAGCTGTACTGGTTCGAGGACAGATTTTGGCAGACTGAGAAGAAACTCCAGAGAACTGAGCAAGTCCCGAGTGGTTTGCAGAGCTGACCTGACCTGGTCTGATGACTGCCCAACTAGGAGCCAGTCGTCCACATATAGAAAAATGGTGATACCCTGTCTTCTGAAGTAAGCCACCACTACTGCAAGGCACTTTGGGCAGCTCTTCAACACAACCTTCAACTTGGTTTCAGTTCTGTAGAGACATGGTTTCTTAATCATAAACTGGTCCTCAATGACAAGAAAACCAAATCTGTGCTCTTCTGCAGCTCTCATAACCCACACAAGCTACACCACTTGGCTATCTCCACCACCTAGGGGAACACTCTAGATCAGGTGGGGTCCTTCAAATACTTAGGGATACAGCTTGACCCTAATCTCTCCTATGGACTTCATGTAGATAATGTAGCTAGAGCTGCTAATACACGGCTTGGTCTCCTCTACAAACACAGACCACACCTCACGCCAGAAGCTTGCAGTCCAGAGCTCTGTGATCTCTGTAATAGACTATGGTCTCATCATTCATGGCTCGGCCACAACCACAACCCTTAGACGCCTCTCAACTGCCTTAAATAAGGCATGTTGGGTCATCACTGGTGCTCACCGTCTCACCCACACATGTGACCTGTACACTCAGACCGGCTGGCTCCAACTATCAAACCACATAAAGTTTCTCACCTGCTCCATGGCAAAAAAAATCTGCCTTGGCCTTGCACCTTCTGGGGTCTCAACTCTGTTACAACACCAAATTAACAAATGGTGCATTAGGAGATCCACACTACAGCTACTGAAAGTCCCCCACTGTCACACTTCACAGGGACAACGCTTTTGCTTATTGAGTGCCACTCTGGTTCAATGGCCTCAGCCCCACCATCTCCTCTGCCCCAACAATTGGTATATTTAAACGAGGTCGGACTATCTCACTACCAACAGCTCCTGTGGACTGCCCAACTTAACCTTTGTTTCTCCACTTCCCTTCCTGCTCTAGTGGTCCCCTCCCTCCTCACTGGATTCTACCCTCACATCTTGGTATACCCCATGCTGCACTTTTCACCCTCTCCCACCCTTTCTACATTCCTTTCTCCCTCCTCTCTTCCCTCTGCCTATGACTCTGGCGACATTTTATCTTTGTGTCTATTTTCTCTGATAAATGCTGCTGGCTGCCTTGTTACAATGCTACCCTTGAATTGTATTAATCTGTACTCTGTTTGCAATGTCCACATTGTTGTAATGTCTGTCTTGATGTTCCCCATAATTTGTATTTCTCTGACGTGGAACCTTTGTAAAAGAGCCAAGGCTCAAAGGTATTTGTAATCCTAGACTTGATAAATAAAAAAAAAACAACTTTGTGAACACCCTTGGTGCTGATGTTAGGCCAAAAGGCACGGCCTTGAACTGATAATGGCCTGAAGGCAACTCGAACCTGAGGTATTTTCTGTGGGAGCACCTGATAGGGATGTGGAAGTAGGCATTCTTGAAATCCAGTGCTGCTAGCCAATCTCCTGGCCTCAAAGAGGGAAGGATTATTCCCAGAGTTACCATTTTGAATTTGGGTTTTGATATGTGTTTGTTCAAATACCTTAGATACAGGATGGGTCACCACTCCCGTTTACTTTGGGGTAAGGAGGTACCTGGAGTACAGGCCTTTTCCCCTGTGTTGAGTAGGAACCTTCTCTACGGCTCTGAGAGCCAGGAGAGAGGAAACCTCTGTATCAAGGGCAAGGGTTTCTGAAATTGATGCAGGTGGAAAAGACTTGGCCCTCTTTTTTGGGTATCTTTTGAAGCTGAGGGCCAGTCCCTGGCTTACTACTTCCAGGACCCACTTGACTGAGGTAACAGACTTCCAGGCCTGAAAGCAGTAAGCCAGCCTGCCTCCTACTGGGATTAGGAAGTCGACCTGGGCTGACACCTCAGGGTGTCTGCTTGGCAGGAGCCTTAGACTGGGAGGTGAAAGCAACCCTGCTCATCCCCCTGCTACCCTTCCCTCGGAAACCCCCCTTTGTGGATAAGAAGAGGAGGCCTGGGCTTGGTAAAAAGGCCTGTGAAAGGGCCTGCCCCTGCCTCTCGATGGCTGCTTTTGAGGAGTGGCTTGCCTTTCCATGGCCTGTGCACTCCTGTAAGTGGTCCTATATTCATCCATTTTCTTTATGTAAGCCTCTATCTGCTCCCCAAACAGACAGTTACCAACTACAGGAAAATCCATAGCCTTAGACTGGGTGTCCTGAGATAGGCTAGTACATCTGAGCCAAGCACGCCTTCTGAGAAACACAGATGAAGCCATGACTCTGGATACCACATCGTTGGAGTCCACAGCAGCGTGAAATTGTAGTCTGGATGCCTCAATTCCATCTGCAGCCACATCCTCCAGCTGTTTGGCTAGCTGGGGGGAGGCCTTTTTAACCAGTTCCAGAACTGTATCCCACCTGGACTTCTGGTACCTGGCTGTATAAGCAATATAGTTTGCCTGCCTGAGTCCCAAAGAGGATGCCAAGTATAGTTTTTTGGTCGTGGCATCAACTTTCCTGGAGTCCTTGTCTGGAGTGTGTGAAGCCAAAGGAATGTTTGCCCTGTCACAGGCTGCAGCCTGCACTACCCCAACATGGCTGCTATGTGAATAAAGGAACTCCGCAGCTGAGCCTGACAACATGTATCTCCTGTCCATTCTTTTATCTATAGGAGGTAAAGAGGAGTCTGTGGAATCTTTGGTGTCTGTTTCCCCAAGGACTTATGAAGAGGGATAGATAACCTTTTGGACTCTGGGATGTCCATCATCTCCACAAAATCAGGCTCTTCTTCCTCCTCAGCAGCTTCAACCATCAGGAGCTGGAGGGTTTCAGCCACCTTCTTGTAAGAAGTGTGAAGGGGACTCAGAAAGCCTGGGAGGGGAGACATCAGAGGGTCTGTCTGGGGAGATGTCTGGTTAAATGGGCACATCCAGACCCCCCTGGTCGTAGTCATCATCGGGATAATCTTCGTCTCCCACCCACTCCTCATAGAAAGCATCCGGATCGTAATCCAAAGGAGCCGGTTCCAACCGAACCGACCGCCTAACCGGCGGTGATGGTTCCGACCAAACCGGATGAAGCAACTGAACAATACTAATTGCTTTGGCTAGCTCATCCGCGGTTTGAGTATGTGGTACTGGATCCAAACTGGCAGACTTTAATTTCTTTTTTGTCGGAACCGACCCCTCAGAGTCGGCTCTCCTTTAGCCAGAGGAGGTATCGCTTAGGTCAGTAGGTACCTCAGGTTCGCCGCAACTCAACCAGGCTGGCCATACGGATCCACGGACTTTCTCGCCTCCTTTCCTTCAACCTACTCAATCTTTTTCTAGAGTGGTTTTGGGAATGTTTTTACAAATTTGGCAGTCTGACTGGAGGTGGTCAAACCCCAGACAATAAACACAGATGAGGTGGGGGTCAGCCTTGGCAAAGGCCTCCCCACACTCAGTGCAGTGTTGAAACCCAGTGGGACTGGTTTTTTGGGGGGGTTTCTCAGACATGGCCAACCTACCAAAATTACCCTAAAGAAGCTTTCAAGCCAGATAATACCAACCGATCGGTAACAACCATGTCACGGGTTTGGAAAAGAACCGAGAAAAAGCCCGGTTCTTTTGAGACTGATTGGTACCGGAACACCACACTAGTCCCAGAAAATATTACTTAAAAGTAGAAGAAAACACAAGGTCGGTTCCTAACTGGACCGACCTAAAAGAAACCGAAGAAACAAACAATTTCCACAAGTTATTTAAAATTAAATACAGTCACTGCCTATCTACAACACTACCTGTACCGTAGAAAGAGGCTGGAATTCCGAAAAAACAATAAAAGAATTGGTTTTAAACTGAACGTTTTACTTTTGTCGAACTGAGCAGAGAAAATCTCCGGAGTGACTTCACTGTTAGGCGGAGTAAAGAATCTGACGGTTACACTGGGAAGTACCACAGACAGAGGTTTGAAAACCTCACCGTTCCATGCTTCTGCATGGAGTTAACCCTTTCCTCTCTGGGGCAGTTCAAGTGCTGGGGCTAACTGCATTATGTCTGACTACAGCAAGACTTCATGTTGTTTGAAACTATGCCTAACATGGCACAAAACAGAGTGCTGAATATGGTGCCAAACACAGCGCCTAACACGACGCCGAACATGGCACCAGCAATAGCATTGGACATGGCACCAGAAACAACGCCAACTAGGTGCTGGCTCAACACGACTCCACACACTAGACTCACTGGACCACCAAGGCAGGAGAGAGAGAGAAAGAGAGTGAGAGAGAGTGTGGCACCAGGAAAAAACAAAAGCTGAACCGGCACCAAGACAGGCCAGAAGGCCGAACTCGGCACCAAGTCAGCCCCAGCGCATGAATGACCCTGGCAGATACGAGGTAACCAGAGCGGTAACCAGCCTGTCCTACAAAGAGACAGGAGGTAGGGGAGTGGCCAGCAAGGCAGGAGTCGGCGGCACAGTCACCGGCAAGGGCAGAAGGCTGCTGCCAATGCCAAACAATCTACCTGACTTGGAGGATCCAACCAGCGGGTTCAATGCCACCAACCAACAAGGGCCAGGGACCAGGCCCACCAGCAGCGACACCCCAGCCTGACACTATACCTGCTGCTCTGAAGAGCTGCCCAGGGAAGACTGCTCACTGGGACCCCCCCCCAGGATAAGAGGGGGGACGCCAGACCCAAGGTCTCAGTGTCCTGGCACCAAGGCTCATGGCAATGAGGACCGTGCCAACAGGCCCACGGCCCCAGGAACCAAGGGTCTCTTGGAGACTTCCCATAGGGTGACCTCGAGTGATGCTGTTTCTTCTCCAACTGAAGAACGAGAGAAGAACTCAAGGCCGAGCAGCACCAAGATCCCAACTGGAATTGGGAACCGGCCTGCTGCTTCGTGCTCTGGAGAACTGCCCTTCCCCTGAGCATAGGATCACCCATGGTCAGAACCCCTCCCTTGCAGAAAAATGGACTGGACACAGCCCCCACTGCCAGATCAGCCTGTCAACCACAGCACCAGTGCACAAAGGCCCTGGTAAAACATAGTCCAGCCTAACACGGCGCCAAGCCAAACATGGCACCAGGACAAACACAGTGCCGAGGCAAACACAGCGCTGAGCCAAACATGGTGCCAGGCCAAACACAGAGCCAAGGCAAACACGGCGCCGAGGCAACATGGCACAGGGCAAACACAGTGCCAGGCCAACACAGTGCCGAGCCCAAACACGGCGCTGGGCTCAAACATAGCACCAAGAAAATATGGAGCCAAGAAAACACGGTGCCAGGCCAAACACGGCACTGAGCCAAAACACAGCGCCAAACCCAACACGGCATTAAGTCAACATGGCACCAAGCAAAATGGTGCAGGGCCAAACACAGAGCCGGGCCAAATACAGCACTGGTTCAACACGGCACTGGGCCAAACACAGTGCAGGCTAAACACGGCACCTGCCAAAATGCCGGGAAGGCTCCCTACCGTGATCCAAAAGAGACGTCATCATGAGGCTCAGTAGGGATGAGAGAAACTGACAGGAACATCTTTTATAAAATCACTAAACTGATATGAAAATAATAAATTCTAGCTTTAAACAACTAACAAACTGAAGCGGACATCATACAGACGTGAAGTTCTGATTCCCAAAGGGCGCGTGACATTGTCAATGAAGTGCACTCGATGGCGGGGAAAAAAGGAACTGAGGTGGTTGGAGGCTAGCGTTGAGGTAAGCCTAGTGCCGTGAGCCACTCTTGCATCATTGTGCATGCGCACCGTTTACCTCTGTGCTGGCCCCCTCGACAGACTTGACTCCTGCGTGGTCCTAGTGCCTCCAGCCTGAACCTATTAGTGTGAATCAATGGTGAAGATACACTCCAGGAAGATCAATACATATTACACATTAATATTCACAAAAGCCTGCTGAAATGGGTACTACACATTTTTAGAGCTCTTTTACCAACAGCCAAAGGGGGCAGAATGAACTGCTCAGAGGGCAGTATTCCATTTTCAAGTCCCGCAGTAACAAAAGTGTGATCTCCCTTGATCTACTCCCTGCTAGCAAATGACCTTCAGATGTGAAGGGAGTGTGACAGGGCCTAGGCAGGGCTTCTGGAATTTCAAATGGCTGCATAACTTGCATCCTATCACAGAAAATATGTACAATAACACCACACAAAATGTTTTAATGTTTGGTGTGTTTTTCTTCAAAACTGAATCATCATCCATTTGATTCAAAATCTTTCACAGAACCCCTTTGTGGTCTCAGTTAGAAGCAGTAACACACACGGCAAGGCCATAACTCCTAGGAGATGCAAGACACCGATGCACAGGCTGTAATAAAAAAACTGAGCTGTCCCTTAACACTTCAGTTTCTTTTTATTGCCATCAAGTGCGCAACATGGGGAAGGAACGTTGTTGTGTTCTATCAACATGTGACAGAGTGCTGGATGGAATTTATATCAGAATGGATAAAGCTCTGTTCCCTTTTTAGAAATGCTCACAGGGATCATAGATTTATTATGAGCCAGGACAGGCACAAGCCCTTGTACAGCTCGCCCTTAACTCAAAAGGAATAACCATTGATAAAATGTAAGGAGCAATATTTATCTAGGCGATGTTTAAAGGCAATCATGTTATTACTACCAACCATCTCAATTACTCAGCTGGGAGTCTGCTCCACATTCCCATGAAAGGGTTAAACACAGAAAGCTCTTGAAGCATCCAGGTAGGAAGTTAATCAAACACAGAAAATTCTGGAAGCATCCAGGTAGTAAGCTAATCAAATACAGAAAGTTCTAGGAGCACCCATGTACTGTAGGAAGTTAATCAAACACAGTTGCAATGTCGATTGGGGCAGTGTATAAAATCCACCTAGGTAACACAGGAGAGAAAGAAAGAGCCCTGGGGAAAGCTGAAAGCTGTGCTGCAAATGGCAAATTCAAGTTACAGAGACTTTTGTAAAGGACTGTGGAGTTTGCAACTGAACTTTATGATATTACCTGGAGGCTGGGAACTAGAGGTAGCGAGGGGTTATTTTTTTTCGTTAAAACTCCAGACAGGAGTAGGATTTTACTTATGTTTGTAAAAGGGGTTGCAACCCACAGTCAGTTGGAGACCGAGCTGCCTTAAATAAAGTGCACCTTTTTATTTTATCTCGGACTGTGTATGATCTCCTTGGACACACCTACACCAGACCATCGCAGAGATATAACAGAGGTCACTCTACCACAGTACCATTGAAGTGTATTTCATCAATTTCTCTCACCTCGGTATTACTGTTTTTATTTCTTCTTAAAAAGCACCTTTCTCTGTGCTGCAAACTAAAATGAGGATGCTCCCTTACCTGTATAGGAACTCCTTGGTGCCACTTTGACTTTTTCAGAATACCCCTGAAGGAAGGGAAGGGCCTGTGTCTTTGGTAGCATATCTCACCGAGGGAGACAGCAACTACTCTGGTAGAGTGGGTGCACACCTAGCCTTCTAAATTAACCTACGCCATAGATCAGAAGTATTGCACACATGCCACTATCCAAGCAGAAATGCACTGAAGGGTACAAAGAGTTGCTTGTCCTTGTAGAGATCCCCAGTTCTATTGATGTAGGATCATAGAGCCCTTTTAATGTCCAGGGAATGAAGGGTGCATTCCCCTTCATTTTGGAAGTTAGAGAAGTAAGTGGGGAGAACCAAGGGCTGGTTAAGGTGGAAATCCGAAACCACTTTAGGTAAGAATTTAGGATGAGTACGGAGAACCACCCCTGTCTTTGTGAAAGACTATACATGGAGGGTCCATGACCAAGGCATGTGTTTCAAAGATCCTTTGAGCGGAAGTGATGGCCATCAGGAAGGCAGTCTTCCAGGTCAGAAACTTTAGATCACACAGGGCTAGAGGCTGAAAGGGTTTGGGAGTGAGCATGTATAGCAGGAGATTGATATCCCATGTGGCAATTGGTTTTCAAGGGCAACTGAGCCAGTGTCATGTTCTGGACTGGCTCATCTTGGCAGTGAGTGCCTCCATTTAGCAGTGTAAAGCTTCCTGGTGGAAGCTTTATGAGCAGCCAAGAGGATGTCTGCAGTTCTCTGAGAAACTTTAAACCTGCACTAAAACTAAATCAAACAAAACGCTGTTGTCGCATTGATGTGAGATCTGACTCCAAGAGGGCGAGCAACGTCACCGAACTGCACTCGGTGGTGGGAAAATAGGAACTGAGGCAGTTGGAGGGTCGACACACAGCTAGCCAGTCTCACAGTGCCACACATGCTCAGTCCCACCTCAGCACTGGCCCGCCTGAAGATTTATGGCTCCTGCAGGTTCCCAGCACCTCTAAATTATGTTATGGCAGACAAAGTTGACCAGGGCCTGAAGGGCATACAGGACTGCTGTCACCTCCAAAACATTGATGTGGAGATGGGACTCTGTAGGGCTCCAGACTCCCTGAGTGTGGTGGCCCTGACAGTGGGCTTCTCAGCCCAAGAGAGAAGTGTCTGTGGTAAGAGTTACCTGAGGATCTGGGGGACAGAAGGGGAGACCTTGAAGGAGACTGTCCCCCTCTGTCCACCAAGCAAGCAATCGAAGCAGAGTTTTTGACACTTAAATGGGGTAATACTCAGGGATCGACAAATTTCAGAATCATGTGCTAGTCCAAGGACAACTGGCTTAGCCAAAAATGGCAGTCCCAGTGTTTCGAGTGGCAGTCCATCCGTGATTGGAATACTACAGTACAGTACATCATTATATATATATATATATATATATATATATTTATAAACTTAATCTGTACAGTCTCCCGGGGCACCCAAAGATGAAAAATGTCGGCAGTGTTTCCACATTCCACTGCTACAGCATCTCGGTAGCAAAACTGGATCATGAGAAGAGAATTTAAAAACATTTAAAACTTTTACCCAGGCATGCCATCCCTTGCTCTTTTTGGGAATTCAGCTCAAGAGCACACAAAACCAAATACCAGACCACATGAGCCTAAATAATAACTTTGCATAAAAAGATTTAAGAAGAACTAGATTGTGAATCAAAGATTACTCCACTACTTGACTTGCATAGTATATTGGGTCATTTTGCCTGCAGCTATGGAGCCCTGAAGCAGTATTAAAAACATTTCAAACTTATTCCCAGGCACCTTAACCCTTGCACTTTTTTGGAATTTTGATGCAGTAGCATGTAGTACATAACCAAATCAACAAACCACACAAGCCAAACTGATACTACACAGAAATAAAATGCCCCAAACCATGTGATTCAAACAAAGCTCTTCCTAAAGCAGTTTACACCATTTATTTGTTATCCATGTCACTTCACAGTATGTGAAAAATGTTAAACTTATTCTCAGGACCTTACCATGTAGTTTGGGAATGCAATACTAATATTTGACCAAAGCAGCAACAGTGAGCCCCAAAAAACATAACATGTCCTGATGACCAGAAAAAGACCTCTTGCACAACTAAGACTGGGAGCAGCATATGTACTTCTCTGTTTGGTGTATCATTTTGCATTTACAATTACGGTGTCAGAGACAGCCCCCATCGCTGCACCAGGACTGACAGGCAGCCTTCCACTCACCATTCGTCGAGTCATCTGTCAGTCATGTAGTTGCTGATGATCCAGGGGCTGGGTGGCAGGGTCGGGAGGAGGTCCCCATTGCTGCAGGCACACTCCTTCACATTGATGCTCCCTCCTTCACCTGCTTTACAGCGATG
This sequence comes from Neoceratodus forsteri, assembly GCA_016271365.2. NCBI lineage: Eukaryota > Metazoa > Chordata > Ceratodontiformes > Ceratodontidae > Neoceratodus > Neoceratodus forsteri. The sequence goes on from JADMNL010000028.1 coordinate 209,406,035, forward strand.
GCGCTGCGCTCCCCGTTACACACCACACACGGTGAGTCGGACTCGGGATCATGTGACCGGCGCTTCACTGCACTCCCACAGCTGAAAGAGAGACATCTAGTGGTGGCAGAAGCAAATGGCAGCACCAACTTGATTGTCCATGGAACAGCATAGTGCTATGAAAGTGCTCGTCCAGCAGCAGAAAATTGTAGGCTGGGACGTCGGGATATGGGATTTGTTGACCCCTGGTAATACTGAGGATACGTTGTCAGAGATCACTGTGTGCTGAGCATCCACTGAGTTGTCCTCATGTGAAGGCACACTAGAGGTACTGTGAAGGATGGAGGAGGCTACAAGACCTAACGTTCCCTGCATGGAGTGAGCGTGAATGGACTTGCTCTCCATGATGAAATGAGCCATCGAAATAATTGCTTTCCTTCTGCCCTCCAGGAGAAGGATCCTTGCCTTGGTGGTGGCGTCAAAGAGGGCTCTCATGAAGAACAGCTGCTGAGAGGGTTGAAGCTGCAACCTCTCTACATTTAACAGAACTCCCATGAAGGTCAGGAAGAGCTGCAGTGGTCACTGCATATTCTGTGCCCTGCTGGACAGGCTGGCCACTAACTATTCAACCAGATAGGGGAAAACTTGGAGCCCAAGTTTTCGGAGGAGCACTGCAGGAACCACAAAGCACTTTGTAAAGACTTAAGGTGCCAAGGATAGCCAAAAGAACAGGAAACGGAATTGTTAATGCTGGCCCAAAACCACACACTGGAGAAATCTCTGGTGGCTGGCATGGACCAGAATATGCTGGTAGGAATCTTGCACATCCAGAGAAGTCAACAAGTCCTACAGCTTGAGAAATGGCAGCAGGGCCCCTAGGGAGACCATCTTAAAGGAAAGGGAAAGGGGAAATTGTTTAACCAGAAAAAGCACACTAAGCCAGAGCTTGTTTCCAGGTGTGACCTGCGAGCACAAAGAAGTTAACTGACTTGCTCAGGATCACACAACTACTCACGGTGTAGGAACATGTTCAGTTTTCTGAGATTGAGAATAGTGCACATGCCCTGACTTCTTCGGAATGAGAAACTAATGGGAGTAAAAGCCTGTATTGTGCTTCACCTCCAGCACTACTTCCACTGTCCTGCTGCTCAGGAGGCCCACAATTTCTGTCACGAGAAGGTCTGACATGGATGTTGAAAGGTTGTGCTTCTTCTTGGGTGGATAGTTCAGAGGAATCTCTGACAAAATTCGGTGAGTACCCTTCCCCGAAGATCCTTAAGACCCATTTGTCTGTGGTGATGTATTCCCACTCACGGTGAAACGGAGTCAGATGCCCTCCCACGGCAGAGTAGAGGTCTGCGTCAAGCAGCTGAGGTAGGACCAAGGCTGAAACTTCAGAGAGTGGCACTAGGCATCTTCAGGGCCTGTGTCTTCAGTTCTGCCTTCTTCTGCTGCTGTAGAGACTGGGACTTGACTTGGACTCCCTTGCCTTTTCCACGAAAGGACTGCTTACTGCGGTGAAAGACTTGGCATTTTCCTCTTTCAGGGTGAGTAGGGGCAGGCTGAGAAGTCTTAATAGCTGTTCTAGTCTTCTGCTAGGCCCCGAGGGACTGTTCTACCTGTTGACCTAACAGATAAGAGCCATGAAGGGGGCATTCATGACCTGCTGTTGGACACTGTGGGAGAAGCCCAGCATCCAAAGCCAGGAGTGCCTCCATAGCTGCCTTCAACTGCTGCCTGTTCGACTCAATGCCATGGGTAACAGTCTGAAGAATTTTCTGCTTAGTGTCTGAACACAGTAAGATCTCCACGAAAGATCTGAGAGAGGTCCAGAGGGCGTACTAGTACTTAGAGAAATGCCCTTGATAGCTAGCTATTCACATGCTGAGCGTAACTGCTGCTGCAAAAGCTATTTTCCCCATCGTGTCTATCTTACAAGACTCCTTATTGATAGGATGTGCCATAATTCTTGAGCGAGAATAGCCTTGTCATTCTCAGTCAGAATGACGATCTTATCCGCAATAGGCTGGGAAGCCAGAAAAGGCCTATCCTTAGGGGCAGTACACTTGTGATCTATCTGCCAACAGACAGAGGGAATGAATGCAAGCCTGGCCTACATTGCTTCTGAGAGAATCTCAAAAGCAGAAGGAATGGGAGGTAAGAAAAAATTACTCACCTTAGTAATTATGTTTCTTTTGTTGGAGTCTTGCTGTACTCTGAAAAGTGCAGTTAGCCCCAGCCATTAAGCTGCCCCGGAGAACAAAGGGTTAACCTTTCTATGCAGAGCATAGAATTCTGAGCTTGAGCTCGGTTGATGTCTCTGTTTCCCTTTAAAGCTAACCATCAGATTCTTATGAGCAACACTCGATACAATAGTACTCTATGTGAAAACTGTAAGACAAAATTTTTAATAGCCAGTTGGCAACAAAAGGTTTTGGATAGCCAAAAGAAGACTCAAGTCAGGAAACTCAAAACTCAAAACCCAAACCAAACAGGAATATAACAAAATAAACACCCATACAAGAAGAGGGAGTAAAAAGTGCACCCCTGAGGTGCAACACTGCACCTGCCCACCCACTTCCCAAAACAGGTTCTAAGAGGGGAGGCAGGAAGGGAGGTCAGAATACAGCAAGACTCCAATAGAAGAAACATAATTACTAAGGTGAGTAATTTTTTCTTCAAACAACTTGAAGTCTTGCTGTATTCTGACAAGTGCAGACTACCAAGCAGTACCTCCATGAAGGAGGGACAGAACCTACTTTGGGAATAGGCTCTGAAGTACTGCTGTATCAAACCGAGCATCACTCCTAGCCTGGATATCCAGAGAGTAATGCTTGGTAAAGGAATGGATTGTTTTCCAGGTGGCTGCTTGACAAATTTCTAAGAGAGGGATATCCCTGGCAGCAGCCAGGGAAGCAGCTGTACCTCTTGTGGAATGAGCCCTCAGGCCCAAGGGTGGAGTTTTTTCCAGTTTTTCATAGCAGAACTGTATACAAGACACAATCCACCTGGCAATATATCTTTTGGTGGCAGGTTTGCCCTTTCCCACTTCTCCATATGTGAGGCACAACTGGAGGGAGTCAAACCTGTGACCCTTGGTACGCTCTATGTAGTAACTAAGGGCTCTTTTAACATCTAAACTGTGTAGCCTCCTCTCTCCTGAGGAAGAATGAACAGTGGAGAAGACAGAAAGAGACATAGACTGGCTTAAAATGCAAGGCTGAAACCACTTTGGGCAAAAACCTTCTATTGGTTCTAAGGACCACTTTATCCCTGTGAAAGCAGATAAAATCAGGTTCCACTGACAGGGCTTGCAATTCACTGATACGCCTGGCAGAGGTAATGGCTACCAAGAACACAGTTTTCCAAGTCAAGTACTTAAGCTCTGCTGAAGACATAGGCTCAAAAGGGAGTTGCATAAATTGAGCAATGCAAACATTCAAATCCCAGGCAGGGGCAGGGTCTCTAAAAGGAGGATTGTTGTGATGCAATCCTTTAAAAAATTTACAGAACACAGGATGAGAAGATAGTGAGGAAGACTTCCCCACAGACAAAAACACAAAAACAGCTGACAAGTGTACCTTGAGAGTAGCTGGTCTGAGGCCTAGGCCGATAAGATGGACCATATAATCCAGAACCATAGGCAATCCAGCAGTATCTGGAGAAATATGTTTTTTAGAACACCAAATGCTGAATCTCTTCCATTTTGAGTTATAAGTCTTTCTGGTGGAGGGCTTTCGAGAAGCTTTGAGAATATCCAGAACCCCTTGGGAAAGATGCATATCTGCAAACTCCAACTCTTCAAGAGCCATGCCTTGAGATTGAGTGACTGAAGATTGGGGTACCAAATCCTCCCCTGAGAGGATGTTAACAGGTTGTAATTCCTGGGAACAGACAGGGGAAGATGGACTGCTAGGGACAGCAACAGGGGATACCAGGGCTGTCTGGCCCAATCTGGAGCAATCAGAATCACTTTGCAAGGTTGAGACCTTATTTTGACTAAAACTTTGAACAGGAGTGGGAAGGGAGGGAAGGCATACTGGAACTTCCCTTCCCAATTCAGAATCAGGGCGTCCAGGGGGACTGAGCCCAAGACTGGAGGTCTGCAACAAAAGAAAGGGAGTTGGTGATTGTCTGGGGCTGCAAAGAGATCTATCTCTGGAGTGCTCCACCTTGAAAAAATCACTTTCAACACCTGAGGGTCCAGGGACCATTTGTGATGGCCCAGAGAGATCCTGCTCAGTGCATCTGCTAGCACATTGTCCTTCCCTGGAAGGTGAATTGCTACCAGAGAGGTTTGCAGGGAATAAGCCAGAGACCATAACTTCATGGCTTCCATGCACAAGGCCATGGACCGAGTGCCTCCCTGCTTGTTGATGTACCACATGGAGGTGGTGTTGTCCGTTCTGACCTGAACCACCTTGTTCTGTACTGACTGAGAGAAAGCTTTTAGGGCCAGAAAAACTGCCCTGAGCTCTAGGAGATTGATATGCAGAAGGGATTCTTGGGGGGACCACAGCCCCTGGGCAGTGAGGGACCCCAGATGGGCTCCCCAGCCCAGAAGAGAAGCGTCCGTGGTAAGGACCACTGAACAAGGCTGAGTAGCAAAAGGAACACCTTGTCTTAAATTGTCCTGATCCTGCCACCATTGGAGGGCTTGGATCAAGTTCAGAGTCACTGGGATCAGTTTGGTAAGGGAATCCTTCCTCTGAGACCAAAAAGCTCTCAGGTGGAACTGAATATCCCTCATCCGGAATCTTGCCCCTTGGACCACTGCTGTTGAAGCTGCCATGTGGCCTAAGAGCTGGAGGAAATGCCTTGCTGGTCGAGATACCTGAAGACTGAAGGAAGAGGCTAGTTCCATAAGAACCCTTGCCTTTTCTAGAGGAAGAAAGGCTCTTCCTCTGAGTGTGTCCAGTTCTGCTCCTATAAAGGTAAGAAGCTGGACTGGTTCGAGAACTGACTTGGGAAGGCTGAGAAGAAATCCTAGAGAAGTGAGCACTTGCTGGGTCACTTGCAGGTGAGATTTGACTTGGTCTGGAGACTGGCCCACTATTAGCCAATCGTCCAGATATGGAAAAATAGAAATCTTTTGCCTTCTTAGAAAGGCAACTACTACTGCCAGGCACTTTGTGAAAACCCTTGGGGCTGAGGTTAGGTCAAAGGGCATTGCTCTGAACTGATAGTGGCCTGAGGGCAACTTGAACCTGAGGTACTTTCTATGGGAGCACCTGATGGGAATGTGAAAGTAGGCATCTTTGAGGTCCAGGGAGGCTAACCAGTCCCCTGGCCTTAGAGAGGGAAGAATTATTCCCAGAGTTACCATCTTGAACTTTGGTTTTAAAAGATGTTTGTTTAGATATCTTAGGTCCAGGATGGGTCGCCACTCCCCTGTCTATTTTGGGGTCAGGAAGTACCTGGAGTACAGCCCTTTGTCTCAGTGTAGGGTAGGTACTCTCTCTATGGCTCTTAAGGCTAGAAGAGAAGAAACCTCTGCCTCTAGGGCAAGTGTTTCCGAGAGATTTGCAAATAGAAAAGATCTGGCTCTCATCTTTGGAAATTTTCTGAAGCTGAGAACCAGTCCCTGGCTTACTACTTCCAGGACCCACTTGTCTGATGTAATAGACATCCAGTACTGGACAAAGTAAGCCAGCCTGCCCCCTACTAGAATAGAAGAGTCGACCCGGGCAGGCCCATCAGGGTGTCTGCTTGGCAGGGGCCTTAGGCTGAGGAGTGGAAGCAGCCCTGCTCATCCCCCTTCTGCCTCTCCCGCTGAAGAACCCCTTCTGGGAAAAAGAAGAAGAGGCCTGTGCTTGGCAAAAGGGCTTTTGAAAAGGCCTTCCCCTGTCCCTAGACTGCTGCCTTTGAGGAGCTGCCTGCCTCTCCTTGGCATGAGCACTCCTGTAAGTGGTCCTGTATTCATCCATTTTCTTCATGTAATTCTCTGTCTGCTCCCCAAACAGAGAATTACCCACTACAGGAAAATCCATGGCCTTAGCCTGGGTGTCCTGCGAGAGGCTAGTACATCTGAGCCAAGCCATTCTCCGAAGAGTCACAGATGTAGCCATGACTCTTGATTACACATCATTAGGAGTCCACAGCAGCATGAAACTGAACTTTAGATGCCTCAATCCCATCTGCAGCCACCGCCTCCAGCTCCTTGGCTAGCTGGGGGGAGGCCTGTTTAGCCAGTGCCAGTACAGTGTCCCACCTGGACTTCTGGTACCTAGCTGTATAGGCCATATAATTCGCCTTTCTGAGTCCCAGGGAAGATGCCATGTACAGCTTTTTTGCCATGGCATCAACCTTCCTAGAGTCTTTGTCTGGGGGTTGTGAAGCCAAGGGAATGCTTGCCTTATCACAGGCAGCAGCCTGCACAATCCCAATATGGCTGCATTGGTGATATAAAAACTCCATTTCTGAGCCTGACAGTGTATACCTCTTGTCCATTCTTCTGTCCACAGGAGGTACAGAATTGGAAAACTTCAGAATTTTTTGTGTCTGTTTCCCAAAAGATTTGTAAAGCGGAATAGACAGTCTCCTGGACTCTGGGATGTCCATCATTTCTACATAATCAGGTTCCTCCTGATCCTCCATTGCCTCTTCGATGGGAAGCTGGAGGGTTTCAGCCACCTTTCTGTAGAACATAAAGTGGGAAGGGGACTCAGAAAGTCTAGGAGGGGATACACCTGAAGGTCTGTCTGGGGAGATGTCCGGTTCCACAGGCATATCTGGACTTTCACCATCACCATCATCATCTTCAAACTCCCCTTCCTCCTCAAACTCTGGTTCATAAAATTCTTCCAAAGTATATTCGTGAACCGGGGGAACCAACCGAACTGAGCCCCTGCCAAAACGTGCCGGCTCGGTCGGAACCAGGACGAAGCGATTCCACAATCAGTATCGCTCTGGCTATTTCTTCGGCGGTCAGAACATGGACTTCTGGATCCGAACCAGACGATTTATGTTTGCGCTTTCTTTTAGTCGGAACCGACCCCTCGGGATCGGCTCTCCTTTTGCCCGAAGAAGTATAACCCTGGTCAGAGGGCACTCCTTCTGGTTCGGTCGGAACTGACCGGGCTGGCCATCTCAGTCAGCGGACTTCTCGGTCTCCTTTTCCCTCAGTCTATCTAATATCTTTTCCAGGGTAGATTTGGGAAAATTTCTGCAAATTTGGCAGTCTGAATTGAGGTGGTCAAACCCCAGACAATAAACACAGGTGGTGTGGCGATCGGCCTTAGCAAAGACCTCCCCACACTCACTGCAGTGTTGAAACCCAGTGGGCCCATTTTTTTTCTTGGGTTTCTCAGACATGGCCAACTTAACCAAACGTACCCTTTTTTCGGCAACCACCAGTCAAGACTCCCTTATCGGTTCCTAACCGTGTCACGGGTCATGGGAAAAAAGTTTCAAAACTCGTTTTTGTTAGAACCGATAAGAACCGGTAACCACACACTAAAGTTAGACAAGAATTAAACAAAATGATCAGTTCGGCCGAACCGATCCACACTTTTTACAAGTTCCACACAGAAACACAGTACAAAACCTATCTAGTACTCATGGTACCACAGAGAGAGACTGAACCGACTATGCGGGAAACTTTTTCGGTTAGAAACCGATGAAAACACGACACTTAAACCGACTTTCGAACCAAGCTGCAGGAGAAATCTCCGGAGCGACTGTTCAGTGAGGCGGAGTAAAGAATCTGACAGTTAGCGTTCAAAGGGAAACAGACAGAGACATCAACCGAGCTCGAGCTCAGCATTCTATGCTCTGCATAGAAATGCTAACCCTTAGTTCTCCGGGTCAGTTTAAAGGCTGGGGCTAACTGCACTTGTCAGAATACAGCAAGACTTGAAGTTGTTTAAACAGGTTCAAAAGGCCAAGGTCCCTGGACCTCTCCACCTCCTGCAGAGAGGAACCCGCCAGGAGCCAGTCGTCGAGGTAGGGGTATATTCGAACCCCTTGACATTGTAAATGGGCTGCCACCACTGCAATGCATTTGGTGAAGACCCGAGAGGCTGATGACAGGCCGAACGGCATGGCTTGGAACTCGTACAGGGTCCCTTCGACCTTGAAGTGGAGGAACCGCTGGTGGAACGGACAGATTGGGACATGAAAGAATGCGTCCTGTAGATCCAGTGAACAGAACCATATGTTTTGCTCCAGAGATGGTATGATCTGGTTCAGAGTTACCATCCGGAAGGTGCGAGACCTGAGATATTGATTCAGGTCATGGAGATCTAGGATGGGGCGCCAACCCCCCATCCGCCTGGGCACCAGGAAGTACCTGGACGCGAAGCCTGGGACTGTAGGAGGATCCGGCACTGGAGCTACCGCCTCCTTGCGGAGGAGCTGAGCAATGTCGTCCCGAAGGGCTGACTGAGTGCCAACTCAGATCCTTTCCTCCCGTGGGGCACAGGCTCAGCAAGGAGGGTACTGCTCGAACTCTAGAGGCAGTCACCGACCACTTAAAGGACCCACCTGTCCGAAGTGATACCAGACCAGGTGGAAAGAAAGTGGCAGAGCCAGCCCCCCACGGAAGGACCCAGAACTGGCATGACGAGAGTAGGGGTGGTCACCCTGAACCGTCACTGCGCAGGTTTAGAGGAGGAAGAGGCTCCTGGACCGGCACCTCGGCCTCCTTTGCGGGGCTGTTGGGGACCCTGCTTGGGCCTAGAGCGCCAAGCTTGAGCCTGCTGTTGCTGCTGATGTTGCTGACCTCCCTGGAAGGGGGTCTGTCTAACCGCAGGAGAAGAGTGCCGAAAGGGCTTCTTCATGCACTTCTGCTGGTTCTTACCCAAAGAACCCTTTGCAGAAGTGGCATCCAAGGTGGCATTGGACTGCTCTATGTGCTGGAGGTGACCTGCCACTCCTGGACCAAAGAGGTCAGTGCCAAGGAAGGGCACATCAGCTAACTTGTGCTGACTACCTGCGGAAAAGAGGATAATCTCAGCCAGGCCCCGCGGTGAGTGGCCACTGCGGCTGCTAGTGAATGGGCACAGGAATCTCCAATGTCCAAAGCCATCTGGAGCTGCTGTTTTGCAACAGCACGGCCCTGGTCACGGACTTGCTTAACCGTGGTCTGCATGTCCACTGGGAGATGAGGGAGGACTTCATCTAGCGACCCCAAGAGGGCGTGAGAGAAGTGTACCATGATCACTGCCAAGTTGGCCTCACGAAGACCCAAGGATAAGGCCGCATATACCTTCCGGGCAGAATGTTAGATATTTTTGGACTTCTTGTCCGGAGGACGGTCAGTATCCACTGAGCTACCGATGCGTCTAAACACTGAGGCAGTCACAAGGCTCTCGGATGAGGGATGCTCAGTGAAGCCCACCAAGGACCCCGTGGGTACAGTGTACTTGCGAGCCATGTGGGCAGACGGAGCCTGGAAAGAGGCAGGGCGCTGCCATACCTCAAGGGCCGGGCCAACAATGGCTTCGGCCACTGGGAAGGCCTCCATCGGGTATCCCCCCCTTTAAGGATATCCGTGAGAGGATATTCCGCCTTCTTTTGGATAGGCTCCAAGGGCATACCGGTGGACTCTGAAATAAGTCGAAGGATGCCCTGGAAACAGGAAGGACCTTCCTCTATGCCTGTCACTGACAACTCATCATCAGGGTGTGAGTGAAGATCAGTGGTATCAGAGTCCGAGGAGTCGGGTTACAGGGGTCTCCCACCTATGTCCCCTTCAATACGCCGAGGGCGATCGGATCAACAGTGATGGACAGACGACGGGGCAGGCCCATATCTGTCCGATCCTCCTTCGAGGGGGCCCCTCCCTGAGGCTGCTTAGGCGGTGGCTCCACCAAAATTGGTGGGGAGATGTAACAGGCTGAACAGGAATGCGTGCCGGTCCTACTGGAGGGAGAACCGGAGTCTTCAGTTCCGGAGGAGTCAGCGTCGGCCTAAGAGGCTGGGGCCAAGTAATGGTTGGTGTAGCCGGCTTTGACCGGTCAGAATTAGCTGTTGCCATATGAGGTCCTCATAACGTCTACGGAGCTTCCATCGAAGTCTCTCCTTGTCCGAGGAGGATGAGGTTTGGTGGCGGCGCCTCTTCCGGGAGTGTTGTGACCCTTTTTCGGTTTTTCAACCACCGGGGTCCTAGTCCTCGATCAAAACCGACGGTGTCGGCTCTATCGATCAGGAGAGGCCAGATTAGGTGAAAACCAAGGTTCCTGCACCTGTCCCTCAATCGGGATACCCAAAGGATGGGTCTCCTTGTTTGGGAAGGAAAGAATGGGTGATCTCTCCAAGGAGTCATCGACCAGGGTCGGCGACAATGGCTCGATCGGGTTGAGAGAGAAATCTTGGCCAGTTCTGCCGTATCCTCGGCCTCAGTGCCTTGGCCTGACGGAAGGTCCGAGGAGCCGGTGGCTGAGGAAGCTTATCTCGACCGAGGTCGAGACCGCCAGGTCCTGAGAATCGGACCGCTCTCGATCCCAGGAACATCTTCTTCAGGCAGAAGAAGATTTAGGGTCCTTGTCCCTTTTCTTAGGGCGGGAGGAGTGCAAGCCCGAGGGTGCCTCACCCTTGGTAGGGAGGGACTGGCACAGCTCCCGAAAGGACCCAGTGAAAGTGGAGTCCAGGTTAAGCAGCACGAAAACACCTCGGCTGGACAAAACTTGAGCAGCTTCTTCTTCGAAAGCCGCCATCTGTTCGAGCTGATCGGCGGATCCTGCGGCTGTGGAAACCGCCCACCTGGCCTCCTTCGATTTCACCGGTGGATTGCGGAGCTCCGGTCTCCCTAGCTTTAGGCGACCTTGCAGTCGCTCCAGACGTTGGGATGCATACGACAAATGGTGTAAGAGGTGTCATGCATGACACCCAAGGTGGGGATCGAAGAAACATTTTCGTCAGCAAGGACACCGTGAAAACCTGGGGACGCACTTATCCTCCATGTCCTATGCACTCGGATTGGAATTGTAAACTCTTATGAGTTTCAAAGAAAGCAAATGCGGCAAAAACCATTGATTAGAATGCAGGGCCTACGGTACTGTAGAAGTAGCACGAGGGAACCTGAATCTTCCAGCAGAAAGGAAGATCTGGCGTCATGGGGCGGAGCTGAGGCACATACCACCCGGGTGGGTGGGAGGAGCCAGCTTGAAGACTGCTGGCAAGATTTAAAGGGGAAAGGGACATGCCAAAGAGTGTGGATGAACAACACATCCACGCTCCTAGAACAGCCTTTTCTCCACTCTTTAGTCGGTGTTCCTTTACCCACAGCTGCACATCTGAAGGCAAGATGTTGATGAATTGCTGCATGGCAAATGTGTCTATGATCTGTGGGACTGTTTTGCTCTCTGGTTGGATCCATTTTATCAGGAGTTCACTGAGTCAGGTGAAGGCTTCTCGGGGATTGTCGACCGAATTGTACCTCAGAAATCGAAATCACTGCCTGTAGGTCTCTCTGGAGATGTTGTCCCTTTTCAGGATTTCGCTTTTCACCAGATCATAGTTTTCTGACTGTGCAGTGTCCACATTGCTGTAGGCAAGCTGGGCTTTCCTTCCAGGTAGGGTACCAGTCTGATTGTCCACTGCTGCTTTGGCCACTGGCAGGCTGTGGCAAGTCTTTCAAAGGTTGTCGGGTATGCCTCAATATCACCTGAGGGACACAACGTTGTAAATTTAATGTCCTTTAAGTTGCTTGCATTTTGTTGCTCGTCTGGATCTGTGCCGGATCCTCTTCCTTCGATAACTTGCAATGTATCCAGCCATCATTGCTCCTGTCGCTGCATCTCTTCTCTCATCTGCACCTCCTGTCACTGCATCTCTTATCTCCTCTGCGCTTCTAAGCGCCAAATCTCTTTTTCTTTCTGCAGCTCAGTCTCTTTTTGTTATATAGCCCACCATTTGAAAAAGTCCATCAGGCTTTTAGGTTCTGTCACTGCCTGTTCTTTTTCCATAACTTGTGCTGGCTTTACAACCTCAGACTGGACTTCTGCTGCAGAATACATACCTTGCTCTGTGCGTCCCTGATACTAGGTCCAGTACCCATGCACAAATCTCCTGTCTTAGGGTATGCATGGCTTAAATCCCACTTAGGCTGACACCATCTGTCATCGAGGCACAGGTCAGGAAGCATAGGGAAAAGGCAGGAGCAGTTGTAAAATTCACCAAAAAGTACAGTTACATAAGAACTTACCGTAACAGTAGATCTTCGAGAGAGGCTCTTGCAGTAGGTAATTACATATAGGACTGAAGCCGGCAGGCGTCAGGACCCCACAGAAAAATTTCTAGCTAGTAGTCTCTGGCGTGGACTGCCCCCACGTCAGGTGACTGGCGTCAGGAGACGCTTGCAGGAAGGGGCGGGTCTCTCACACCTGCCTAGTTCTTCCCCGCCAAAGGCCTAAAACGGCGTAGACGAGAGAGAAGCAGATATTTCCTCACTGGAAAAGGAGCTGAAAAAGCTTAGGGGGATGGAAGGGAGGAGTGAATTACCTACTGCAAGAGCCTCTCTCGAAGATCTGCTGTTACGGTAAGTTCTTACATAACTGTACTATCTTACTTTGAGAGGGCTTTTGCAGTAGGTAATTACACAAAGGACTGAGTCCCAAGCAGTCTGGAACAAGCAGAAGCAACGGGAGGAGGAAAACTACCCAAAAGTAGACCTTCTGACTGCTGAAGTCTTGGGAAAGAAGACCCTGAAGAACATCGAACCCGAAGCCCGCTCTACGGCGAGAGGCAATGTCCAAACTGTAGTGTTTCATAAAGGTATGGACAGAAATCCAAGTAGCGGCTGCACAGATGTCTGCTGCTGACACATTCTTGAAACAAGCAGCAGAGGCAGCGACTCCTCTAGTGGAGTGCCCTCTGACCTGCCCGGCAGAGTCTTGTTGTACTTGTCGTACTTGTCGTAACAGAAAGTGATACAATGAGCCAACCATTTAGATAAGCATTGCTTAGAAACAGCATTGCCTTCTCTTTTATGAGCAAATGAGACAAACTGTTGATCAGTCTTCCTGAGATCCTTCATCCTTGTGGTGTAGTATCTCAGGATTCGGTGAACATCCAAAGTATGCAAGAGGTACTTCCCTTGATTGGAGTGCTGCGTAAAGAAAGCAGGCGGCTCCATGGACTGATTCAGCGTAGTTTCCGCTACCACCTTGGGGAGAAACTTAGGGTTGGTATGCAGAGCCACACGTTCCTTGTGGAAAATCAAATATGGGATTTTACACGAGGGCCTCGAGCGCGGAAATCCTTCGAGCAGAAGTAATGGCCACAGGGAACAGAGTCTTCTATGAGAGGAACTTTAGGTCTGCTGAGGCTGCCGGCTCGAAAGGAGGCAGAGTAAGCTTCTCAAGGATAAAATTCAAATCCCAAGGAGGAGAAGGAACCCAAATAGGGAGTCTCAAATGGAGGTCCCCTCTAAGAAAAGTCTTAGAGACTTCCAACTGTGCAAAAGTTCTGTCCCCGAAAGGAACTTTGTAAGCTGAGATGGCCGCCATGTGAACCTTCAGAGGGCGATGACTGAGACCCAGATCAAAGAGATGGCGCAAGTAATCCAGCAGTCACCCAACAGAGCAAGAGAATGGCTCGAGATCTTTGGAAGCGGTCCAAATAGAGAACCGTTTCCGCTTCATGGCATAGGTAGATCTAGCAGAGGGCTTTCTGGCCCCCACCAGAATCTCAGCGACCAATGGGGAAAACCCATAACTAGCTTGATTTATGTCTGCAGGAGCCACACGTGCAACTGAAGGGACTTGAGGCCTGTATGGACATGGGTCCCCTGATCCTGAGTCAGCAAAAGTCGTGACAGGAGAAGAGGAAGTTCCTCTGAAAACTGTTGCAGAAGAGAGAACCAAACTTGCCTGGGCCAGAAAGGAGAGATGAGGATCACGCAAGCTCCTTCTGAGCCGAGTTTCTGTAAGACCTTCGGAATTAAGGGGATCGGAGGAAAGGCACAGATGAATCTTCCCTTCCAGTCTACAGACAAAGCGTCTCTCCAAAAAATGCTGCACCCTGGAGCGAGCGAGCAGGAGGCGGGAAGTTTTGCATTGAGAGGAGATGCAAACAGGTCTACCTGTGGCATCCCCAGCGTAGGAAGATATAATCCGCTACCCCCTGATCTAGTTCCCACTCATAAGAGTGAGCAGATGACTAACTGAGGTGGTCTCCCAACGTGTTCTCAACCCCCGGGACATGAATGGCCATGAGGTGAAGGTTGTGCTGCACTGCCCATTCCCAAACCTACACTACCTCACTGCAGAGAGGGTAGGACCGAGTTACCCGCTGTTTGTTGATGTACCAGACCACGCACATGTTGTCCGTCTGGACAGCCAGATGTCCAGGACACAGATAAAGATGCAGAGCCTGAAGAGTATAAAGCACGGCCCGAAGCTCGAGCACGTTGATGTGGAGAGATTTTTCGAGTTTGGACCAGAAGCCTTGGGTCCTGCGAGACCCGAGATGGGCTCCCCAACCCTCACCCAAGGCGTCTCTAGTTAGCGTCTGGGAGGGGGGAGAAAGACAGAAGGGAACTCCCCGGCAAAGGTTCTCCTGAACCATCCACCATTGTAAATCCCGAGCCATACGATTGGAGACCAGAACTAGTTAATCTAGGTCATCGACCAGCTGATCCCACTGAGACCGAAGCATCCACTGAGAGATTCTCATGTGCAGCCGAGCGCAAGAGACTGTCGGAATAGCAGCCGCCATGAGCCCAAGGAGGCAAAGGACCGATATGGCACTGGCCTGCCTGCGACTGGACAACAGCCTGATCTAGGCCTGGAGTGAGGCCGCCCTGTCCAGTGGCAGGAATGCCATGCTGGAGGTCATGTCCAGCATCGCCCCGAAAAACTGGAGCCTCTGGGACGGGATCAGGTGGGACTTGGCCTGGTTCACGGTAACCCCCAGGCAGGTAAAAACCTGCAGGGTAAGGGAAAGGAAGCGCAGGAGTTCCTCCCTGGATGAGACCGCCAGGAGCCAGCTGTCCAGCTTTGGGAAAACCTGCACCCCCTGGGTACGCAGGTAGGCCGCTACAACCGAAAGGCATTTGGTGAACACTCGGGGTGCTGAGGAAAGACCAAACGGGAGGGTCTTGAACTGGTAGTGGTATTTGTAGTTGGAAGGGTGAATATGGATATGCAGATAAACATCCTGCATGTCTAGAGCGCACAGCCACTGTCCCGGCCGAGGAAGGGGCAGAAGACTCTGCAGAAAGAGCATTCTGAACCTTTTGTACTCCACAAACAAGTTCAGGGAGCTGAGGTCGAGAATCGGCCTCACATCTCCTGAATCCTTTGGGACCAGGAAGAAGTGGGAGTAGTAGTCCGTCCCCCGAAGAAGGGGAGGAACAGGCTCTATCTCCTCCTTCAGAAGAGAACAGACAGAACACCAGGAGGAAGGAGCTACTGGAATAACCAAAACTTCTCTACTGGGACTATATTGCCCTCCTTCCCTCCCTCTCCCCCACCCTAAACCAGTTCTGCTTTTATAGGCACAGATTTAACTGACAACAGGAACTTCCTGTTTGGGAGCAGGAAGTCCAGAGATCACAGAGCCACCAAAGACTCACCATCTTAGAAGGGCAAGAGTAGCTCTCTGTCCCCCCAGCTGCTGGAGGTCTGACTCTGAGCAAGTAAGGAGACTACTGAGAAATATAGGAACTTCTTGTCTTAGAACAGGAAGAGCAGGAGCTAAAAGGGCACAGAGGCAGTAAGTAAGTAGGGGAAGAAAAAAACAAAAACAAAAAATAAACAAACAGAGGAAAGAGCAAGTATTCCAAACATCAGTTAGGGGGCCAGAAAAGAGACATGATGGGAGTGGTGCAGTGCAGTGGCTGTGGAGCAGCAGTCTTCCGGGAGACGTTCTGGAGGATGCAGTGTTGTCCCATCTGCAGGCACCTCTCTGGGCTGAGGGAGGAGGTTGCTCATCTCCAGGCTGAGTTGGCCAGGATTTGTGGGATCTCCTCTCCCACCCAGGGACCATCAGGGTCACTGTCATTGCCTCAGTGGTTGCCAAGAAAGAGGAGCGGTTGGACCACAATGGGCTCAGGGAGGGTGAGGGTGGTGGAACAGAGGTGCATCCCACCAGTTGCACCTCTCCATAATTTCTATGCTGTGCTGGAAAAGTGTGGTTCCTCTATGGAGGCACCCACAGTGGAGACCAAGAAGGATGCTGGGAACCTCCACAAAGGAGACACACAGGAGGGTGGCAAGGGACCCTACAGGGGAAAGAAACAACTCTTGGTGGGGGACTCCATTGTTAGGAAGGTAGAACTGGGGGAGGAAGGGGAGAGGGAGGTAAGGTGCCTGCCTGGCAACATGGCTTGGAGGGACAGGAAGCGAACCCTCAGGATCAGAGGAGCAGCTGCACAGGGGAGGGAGCTGGATGTCATTGTCCACCTAGGGACAAATGACCTGGCTAAGAAAGGGATCAGAGCAGTGCAAGAAGCATTTGTGGAGATGGGGATGGGCCTTAGACAAATACCACACACGGTAACCTTCTCGGAGGTGCTGCCTGTCTATGGCACGGATGAGGCTAGGGTGCTCCACACCATGGGATTCAATCAGTGGTTGAAAAACTGGTGCAGAGCTCAGGGATTTGGCTTCATTGGGGACTGGGGTTCCACCTGGATGGATGCAGGCCTATACTGGTGTGATGGTCTACAGCTGTCCAGGAGGGGAACCAGGATCCTAGGTGATAGGTTTAAATACTTCATTGGCAAGCATTTAAACTAGCCAAGGGGGAGGCACTGGAAAGGAGCAAGGAAATCCTAGCCCCCCCCCAAAAAACATCAGGGTACTAAGTGAGGTAGACACCAACACAGAGATGACAATAGGGAGAAGCGCAGGGGTAAATGGAGAAAGTGAGAAACGCAATAAGGACAGGGATGGGGCAAAAAGGGGTAAGGCCATCAAGAAATGGAGGGCAATGAGTACCAACGCCCGTAGTCTGGGCAACAAGCTCCCTGAACTGGTGGCCTTGATGGAAGGGGGATGCCTGGATATTGTAGCAGTCACAGAAACATGGTACACAAAGAATCATGACTGGGATGTTAACATACCAGGGTACACAACCTACAGGAGAGACAGGGAGGGCAGAAGTAGGGGGGAGTAGCTCTCTATGTAAGGGAAGGGATAAAAGCAACTGAACAAAAGAGTAAACAGGGAGGAGAGGAGGCACTGCGGGTCACCTTGGAGACTAGAAACGGCACCACAATCAGCACAGGGGTTGTATACAGACCCCCATGTCAGGGGGAGGGAATGGACAAGGATATGATAGAAGGCATACTTAGAATGGCAGAGAAAGGGGTGGATACTGTTGATGGGGGACCTTGATATGCCAGATGTTAACTGAAGCACCTTTGCTGCAGCCACATCCAAAAGCAGGGCCATTCTTGATGCCCTTCAGGTGGCATGCCTCAGACAGCTAGTTTTGGAACCACCTCGTGAAGCAGCAATCTTAGACCTCGCACACTCAAATGGGAACAGTGACAGGATCTCAGATCTAGAAGTGGGTAGCCATTTGGGAGCAAGTGACCACCAAACAGTGTGGTTCACGATAAACTCAGCTACAGAGTCAAGCCATATAAAAGTGAGGGTTCTGGACTTCAGGAGGGCTGACTTTGGCAAGATGGGAAAGTGCCTTAGAAAAGCACTAGCAAACAGGCTAGAAGGAGGTGGAGCAACAATGGGGAAATATCAAAACTGCTATCACAGAGGCAACAAGTTTTGTGTGAAGCAAATAAACAAATCAAAACGAAAGAAAAGTCACTATGGTTCTCAAAAGAAGGCGTGAAGGTTAGGGAGAAAAGATAGCATTTAGGAAGTATAAGGAAACACAGAAGGAGCAGGACAGATAACTGTACCAGTTAAGGCAGAAGTAAGCAGGGAGGGTAGTCAGAATAGCAAAAGCACAAACTGAGGAAAAGATAACCAACTCGATTAAGAAGGGGGATGAAACCTTTTATAGCTATATCAGGGAGCGTAGAAAGACAAAGGGAGGGATAGTGAGGCTGAATAGAATGGATGTTGGACAGAGAGTGACAGTGAAAAAGCAGAGATACTGAATGAATACTTCTGTTCAGTATTCACAAAAAAGGAAGTGGGGGAGGTGCCTAATCCAGTTAACAGAAGCACTCTAGAGAGGGGGGTCGATCCCAGTCCTTTCACAGAAGAAAGGGTTCTGAAAGAACTCTTAAAACTGAAGGTGGACAAAGCAATGGGGCCAGATGGAATTCACCACCAGAATTCTAAAAGAATTAAGCAGAGAACTAGTGACACCACTGACTACCCTTTATAACAAATCATGTGAGGATGGTGTGGTACCTGAGGACTGGAAGAAGGCTGATGTGATTCCCCTTCACAAAAGTGGGAACAAGACAGAGGCAGGAAACTACAGACCTGTCAGTTTGACCTCTGTGGTAGGGAAAGTGATGGAATCACTTCGGAAGGAAAGAATTGTTGAGTACCTAGAGGCCAGGGGGGCACAAGACCCAAGGCAGCATGGGTTCACAGAGGGAAGGTCATGTCAGACAAATCTAATTGATTTCTTTGACTGTGTGACCAAAGTAGTAGACCAGGGAGGGGCTGTGGACATGGCCTACCTAGACTTTAGCAAGGCATTTGACACAGTCCCACACAAAAGATTAGTAGTCAAATTAACCAGTCTTGGAGTGGGTCCCAGGGTGGTAGCCTGGGTAAAACATTGGCTGAACAACCGGACACAGAAGGTAATTGTAAATGGAGTCCACTCTGAAGAAAGAGGGGTTCCTAGTGGGGTACCGCAGGGTTCAGTACTGGGTCCAGTCCTTTTTAATGTTTTTATAAGTGACATTGCAGAGGGACTGGAAGGAAAAGTATGCCTCTTTGAAGATGACACAAAGATCTGCAACAGGGTTGATACACAAGGAGGCGTGGAAAGGATGAGAAGGGACTTGGCAAGGTTGGAGGAATGGTCAGAAGTATGGCAGCTTGGATTCAATGCAAAGAAGTGCAAAGTAATGCACCTGGGAAACAAAAACCCAGGAAAGATTACACAATGGGGGTAGTAACAACAACAAAAATGGAAAGGGACCTGGGGTAATCATATCAAATGACCTTAAGGTTGGCAAGCAATGTGAGAAGGTGGTAGGGAGGGCTAGGGGATACTGGGATGCATAGGGAGGCAGCACCAGCAGAAAACAGGAAGTTGTTATCCTCCTGTACAGACAGTTGGTGAAACCCCATCTGGAGTACTGCGTCCAAGTTCTGAGACCCATCTCCGCAAGGACATAGACAGGATGGAGGCAGTCCAGAGGAGGGCAACTAAAATGGTGCAGGGTCTGCAAGAGAAGCCACAGGAGAGAGATTAAAGGAGCTTAATATGTATACCCTTGAGGGAAGGAGGAGATGGGGACATGATAGAAACGTTTAAGTACCTCAGTGGCATCAACAAAGTCCAAGAGGGTAGCATCTTTCAGAACAAGAGATGTGCAAGAACAAGGGGACACAATTTGAAGATAGAAGGGGGACGGCTCAGAAGCAATGTGAGGAAGTATTTTTTCACAGAGAGGGTGATGGACGCATGGAACAGCCTTCCTGAAGAGGTTGTGGGGTCTAAAACTGTGGGAGAATTCAAGAATGCATGGGACAGACATAAGGCAATTTTTGTGTGGGGCAGGAAGAAATAGGTTGTTGCTTAAATAGGATCTGCAGCTTATTCTCTAGGTAGGGAAATGGGCAGACTAGGTGGGCCAAGCGGTCCTTATCTGCCGTCAAAGTCTATGTTTCTATGTTTCTAAGAGAGGACATTTCTTCCTGACCCAGAAGAAGAAGTTCTGGGGAGTAAGATGACCTGGGGGGAGGTTTTCGAGGAGGTTTCCGAAGAAACTCTATTGAGTGTCCTTCTGCGATCAGATGGACCACCCAAGTGTCTGAAGTGATCCTCTCCTAACCCGGAAGATGGAGGGAGAATCTCCCTCCCACCGGTTCCTCTGGAAGGCCCAGAGGCTGTGGGAGAGGAAAGGAGTCAGGAGGTGTGAGGCAGTGTCGAGCTGAAGCCCCCACTGCTTTTTTGGGTGGGGGGAGGCTTGGCAGCTGGAGGGGCCCAACGTTTGTTGGCCCACTTTCCCTGAGGTTTCGCCTTTTGCTGAGAACGTCTGCGAAAGGGACGACACTGAGCCTGAGGGGGTTTGTACATGGAGTCAATCTACTTTAAGTCAGTACCCTTCTCCTACAGATCAGTGATGATGTCCTTGACATCGCCACTGAACAGCACTGAACCCCAGAAGGGCACGTCCTAGATAGCAGACTGCACCTCCGGGACCAAACCTAACACCCAGAGCCAGGCATGATGCCGCAAATCCACAACGAAAGCCGAGCTCCGACCAACAGCATCCACTGCGTCATACATGGCACGAAGCATGTACCAACTGGCCGAACATGCAGACAGGACTAGATCTGCCACTTCCTGCTTCGTCTGAGACTCAGGAAGGGCCCGGAGGGTCTGGCATCTTAGCGGCCTTAACCGGGCGGGCGTCGGAGAAGCCGACGTCTTACTTATCGGGGACGCTCGACCAGAAGACCGCACAGCAAGCGACCTTACTGGGAGCGGCCAGCCTCCTTGACCCGGCTCCCCGGGAGGGCCTGAGCGCAAGCCGACGGAGGGTTGACGCCGTCTTGGAAGCCTCCAAAACAGCCGCCATGGAGCTGCCTCCCGGGGGAGGCGTTACCTGCAGCACCGCGACCCCAGCCAAGGTCGCGGTGACCGATGAGAAGTCCTGGTCTCGGTGCTTCTTCTTGTGGTGACCCTCCGGAGAAGTCGAAGCCCAACAACGTTTTTTCAGTTACTTTTCCATGGAGGTCATTTTTTGTTTAAGAACGCAGGCCTCCAGGGACTGCTGCCTCCTTTCGGGTGGCCGCGGTAACATGGCAGCTGAAGATAAGGCTGATGAAAACCAGTGAAAAAGAGAAAACTGGTGGTAAAAAACTACTGACAATTGATTGCGAAGCAATGAACTTAACCGCGAGGTGCTGCACAAGCTAACGTCGGGAAAGAACTGGAAGGCAGGCATGGGGGACCGCCCCTTTATATTGATGACACCTGACGTGGGGGCAGTCCCCCGCCAGAGACTGCTAGCTAGAATTTTTTCTGTGGGGTTCTGACGCCTGCCGGTTTCAGTCCTATGTGTAATTACCTACTGCAAGAGCCCTATCAAAGTAAGATCTTTATTTATAGTAGGTGTAACATAAAAAAAAATAAACTTTGTTCATAAGAACTATGTACAGAGGCAAAATAAAATCTTTCTTGTATATCTTCCTTGCAGTTTAGCTTAGCTTTCATTAAAAGTTTTTTTCCACCCCCACCTCAGCTAACATCCTGTCCTTTCGGAGACAGTGAGAGGCAAAGAATTGCAAGACTGTTCGGGTTGATCAAGTCCGAGGTCTCACAGGAAAATTTGGTTGTGCAACCAGATAGAGAAGAGACAGAAAAGGAAAGAATACATCCTTGCATTTAAGCACTTTCTCCAAAACAAATGGGACAGGGTCCTATTCTACCCAGTCACAGGAGCCTGTAAAAGTGGAGCCCAATTTCAACGGAACAAAGTCCGAGGCTGAAGAGTCCTGATCGGTGGCCCGAGCCGCCTCCTCCTCGAAGGCCTTCATCTGCTCCAACTGCTCGATGGACTCCGTAACCACGGAGACCACCCAATGGGTGTCCTTGGATTGGCCCGGAGGATTCAGTTTTTCTGGGCGGCCCAACCGCAATCAGGCAAGACAGTCCTGAAGCACCGACGGCTGAAAAGACCGACACATGTTGCAGGCCTGCGGATCGTGCTCATGGCCTAAGCAGTAAATGCACGAGGCGTATGGGTCTGTTCGCGACATCTTTTGCCCACAGGAACACCAGCGGAACCCAGGTCAGGACTTTTCTGCCACTGCGGTCGAAGATGGTTGTGAAGATGAGTTTAAGTTTTGGGATAAAATCCGAAGATCTAAGCACCAGGGCCTACTCAACACGGGAGTGGTAAGGAGGGAACCTGCTTCTTTCAGCGGAAAGAAAGATCTAGTGTCATGGGGCGGAGCCGAGGGATATACTACCTTGGTGGGTGGGTGGGAGGAGCCAACTTGAAGACTTTCTGGCAGTTCTTAAAGGGGAAAGAAAGTACAGTTACGTAAAAACTTACCGTAACAGTAGATCTTCGAGAGAGGCTCTTGCAGTAGGTAATTACATATAGGACTGACGCCGGCCGGTGGCAGGACCCCACAGAAAAATTTCTAGCTAGCAGTCCCTGGCGGGGACCGCCCCCATGTCAGGTGACCGGCGTCAAACGACGTTGGTATAAAGGGGCGGTCCCAGGCAGCCGCCTTCCAGTTCTTTCCCGCCACAGGCCGAGAAGACCCGGACGAGAGAGAAGCAGATATTTCCCTGAATGGAAAAGGAGCTGAAAAAGCCTAGGGGGATGGAGGGCGGGAAAGTATTACCTACTGCAAGAGCCTCTCTCGAAGATCTACTGTTACGGTAAGTTTTTACGTAACTGTACTATCTTACTTCAAGACGGCTCTTGCAGTAGGTAATTACATATAGGACAGAATCCCAAGCAGTCTGGAACAAACGAAAGGCACCGGGAGGAGGAACTACTCCAAAAAGTAGAAAATAATCTAGCAGGACTCAAGAAAGGAGGCCTTGCAAGACAGCTAACCCGAAGCCTGCTCTACGGCAAGAGGCAATGTCCAAACTGTAATGTTTAGTAAAGGTATGGACTGAGGTCCAAGTGGCAGCAGCACAGATGTCTGCCGCAGACACGTTCTTGAAACAAGCCGCGGAGGCGGCAACTCCATGAGTGGAGTGACCTCTGACTTGACCCGGGAGGGTCTTGTTGTACTTGTCATAACAGAAAGTGATGCAATGGGCCAACCATTTTGATAGACATTGCTTAGAGACAGCATTGCCTTCTCTTTTGTGAGCTTAAGAGGCGAACAACTGATCAGTCTTTCTGAGAACCTTCGTCCTATCGGTGTAGAATCTAAGAATCCTGTGGACATCCATGGTATGGAGCAAGTATTCTCCTTGGTTGGAGTACTGCGTGAAAAAGGCAGGTAATTCAATACACTGATTTAAGGTAGACTCCGCTACCACTTTTGGAAGAAACTTAGGATTCGTGCGAAGAGCTACTTGTTCTTTGTGAAAAATCAAGTAGGGAATTTTGCACATCAGGTCTTGAAGCTCGGAAATTCTGCGAGCAGAAGTAATGGCCACCAAAAAGAGTGTCTTCTACGATAAAAACTTCAGGTCTGCGGAAGCCGCAGGCTCAAAGGGAGGAAGGGTAAGTTTCTCGAGGACAAAATTTAAGTCCCAAGGTGGAGCTGGAGTCCGGATAGGGGCCTAAGATGAAGGGCCTCTGAGGAAAGTTTTGGATACCTCCAGCTGAGCCGAATGCCTTATCAGCGAAAGGACATGGTAGGCTGAAATAGCCATATGGACCTTCAACGAGGAGTGACTGAGACCCAGGTCAAAGAGATGACGATGTACTCAAGCAGAAAGGTCACAGGGCAGGAAAGGGCTCCATGCTCCTGGACGCCGCCAGATAGAAAATCTTTTCCATTTCATGGCGTAGGTGGACCTAGTGGAGGGTTTCTAGCCTCCACCAGAATCTCGGCCACCTTAGAAGAAACGCCAAAACGAGATTGGGCTAGGTCTGTAGGAGCCATGCATGAAGTTGAAGGGACTTGAGTCCTGGATGGACCAGGGTCCCCTGATCCTGGGTCAGCAATCCTGGAGATAAAGGAAGAGGAAGAGGAGGAACCTCTGAGTATTGTTGTAGAAGAGAGAACCAGATTTGCCTGGGCCAGAAAGAAGCGATCAGAATCATTCTCGCTCCTTCTAGAGCAAGCTTCTGTAACACATGAGGGACTAGAGGAATTGAGGGAAAAGCATAGACGAATCTGTCCTTCCAGCTTAGAGATAGAGCGTCGCTCCAGAAAGCGCCTCGCTCTGGAGCGAGCGAGCAAAAGATTGGAAGCTTTGCGTTTTGGGTGGAGGTGAACAGGTCTATCTGAGGAGTCCCCCAAACCTGGAAGATGCTTTTTAGGACTTTTTCGTCCATTCACACTGTGGAAGAGCCGATTGAGCGACTTAGTCTGTCTGCATAGACACTGTCGACTCCTGAACATGGATCGCCGTGAGGTGAAGGTTGTGGAGAGTTGCGCATCCCAGACCCTCACTGCTTCCCTGCACAGCGGGTTGGACCGAGTCCTTCCCTGCTTGTTGATGTACCACACCACGCACATGTTGTCCATTTGGACAGCTAGGTGACTGGGAGGATGTATTGGTGAAGGGCCTGAGTGCACAAAGCACTGCTCGAGCTCGAGCATGTTGATGTGAGAGCTATCTCCAACTTGACCAAAGGCCTTGGGTCTGGGTGAGGACCCAGATGGGCTCCCAACCTTCGCCTGAAGTGTCCATGGTCAGAGTCTGATCGGGAGGATGAAAAAGGGACCCCCGGAAGAGGTTCTCTCAACCATCCACCATTGCAAGTCTCTTACCATCGGCGAGGAGATCAGAACCGATGATCTAGGTCGCTCACTGCTGATCCCACTGAGATCGAAGGCTTTACTGAGAGATTCTCATGGAGGCAGCGCTGCTGAACCGGCCGGGATGGCCGCCGCCATAAACCCCAGTGCAGACGTGAGCACTGACCTCCGGGACCCTCCTGTGTTCCGATAGGAGGGAAATCTGTGACTGGAGAGAGGCCCCCCTGTCCGGAGGCACAAAGGCTTTGCACAAAGTTGTGTCGAGAATTGCCCCGATGAACTGGAGCCTCTGTGAAGGATCCAGGTGAGACTTGGAATGGTTGATGGTAATACCCAGGCCAGTGAAAACCTGCCGGGTGAGGGAGAGGAAATGCAGGAGTTCCTCCCTGGATGGGGCCGCCAGGAGCCAGTCGTCCAGGTAGGGGAAAACTTGAGCTCCCAAAGAAAGCAGGTGGGCCGCTACCACCGCCAGGCATTTGGTAAAGACTCGGGGAGCCGAGGAAAGACCAAATGGGAGCGCCCGGAATTGGTAGCGGACCCCCTGGAAAGCAAACCTGAGGTACTTTTGGTGAGAAGGGGATGTGCAGGTACGCATCCTGCATATCTAGTGCACAAAGCCATTGGCCCGGCCGAAGCAGGGCAAAAGGGATTGAAGGAGAGCATCCTGAACCTCTTGTACTCCACAAACAGGTTCAGGGAGCTGAGATCGAGAATAGGTCTGAGATCTCCCGTCTTCTTTGGTACAAGGAAAAAGTGGGAATAGTACCCCGTCCCGTAGAGGTGAGGAGGGATGGGTTCTATAGCCTGTTTCGCAAGAAGCGTTGAGATTTCTTCCCTGACCAAAGGAAGATGGTCTCTTGAGTAAGCGGAGTTCAGAGGGGGGTGACGTGGAGGTTTCTGTAGAAACTCTATGAAGTGCCCCTCTGCAATGATCTGAAGCACCCATGAATCCGAAGTTATCCTCTCCCAACCCGGAAGGTGGAGGTAGAACCTCCCTCCTACCGGTTCCTCCGGGGCGTCCGGAGGCGGTGGGAGAGGAAAGGAGTCAAGTGGTGTGAGGCAGCGCGCAGCTGGGGCACCCGCTGTTTTTTGCGTGCAAGGGGGCCTGGCAGCTGTGGGGACCTTGACGTTAGGTGGCCCGCTTTTCCTGAGGTTTCGCTGCTGAGGCCGCTGTGTTCATGGAAGGGATGGCGCTTGGGGATGGGGACGGTACATTGAATCAATGGATTTAAGGGCTGTCCCTCTTTCGCAAATCGGTGATGATGTCCTGACATCACCACCGAAAGCACAGAACCTCTGAAAGGTGCTTCTTGGATGGCTGACTGCACCTCCGGGACCAAACCTGACACACGGAGCCATGCGTGATGCCGAAGACTTACGGCGAATGCAGAGCTCCATCCTGCGGTGTCCACTGCGTCGTAGGTCGTCCTCAGAATCTGACGACTGGCCGAACGAGCAGAATGGACCAAGTCGGCCAACTCCTGCTTGAGTTGAGAGTCAGGCAGAGAGTCGATCTTGATTCCCCTGCAAGGACGGCTTCTGGTAATCCCCATATGTGCAAATATAGTTCAGGCCCTAATCCCCAGTGTGGAAGAAGCGAGATCTTCTTCCATACTGATCCAGAAGGCTAGATTCCTTATCCAGGGGAGACGAAATCAAGTGCTTTGGATGTGTGACCGCCGTGAGCGCGCTAATCACAACCGGAGTCTGCACGGGGGGAGAGTCTAAAAGTCTACACCTCCAGAGCCTGGTATAGCCTGTTCGACTTCCTGGGGAGTGGGGCTAAAGCCGACGGTTGTTTCCAAATAGTGGAAACAAGGTGGGCATGAGGCTCAATCCAGGGTGGCACTAAGGTAGGAGCCATAAGGGGCAAGTCCAGATGCTAGGCGAGTTTTACCCGTTGAGGATCTGGTTCTAAGGAATGCCACTGATGAACTTCCTGGATCTTTCTGAGCAACTCCGTGAAGGAAGGATCCTCCGGAGGAGACTTCGGAGGAGTCCTCGGCCGGGGTTTGGACGGAGAGCGTGGTTCGTCGTCTTTCTCGGAACCTCCATCGGAAGCCTCTGAGGAGTCCAAGAGAGAAGGGGAGGAAGAGTCTGAAGCAGAGTAAGACTCTCTAACTCGTCTAGGGGGAGAAACGGGTTCCTTGGGAGGGATCCCAGAAGCAGCGTGTCCTGTCCCTCTCTGGATCGAGGCAAGCCCGGGAATCGGAGGTGGAGAGGGAGGTGCCATCTTGGGCGACGGGAGCGGGGTGTCACTGTCGCCGAAGACGGCTCTTGACTTCCTTGGTGAGCTGAGCCTTGGCCTCAGCCCACCAAGAAGCAAGAGTCTCCTGCAGATCCACCGCCGGCCTAGGGGGCGGTGGAGGAGGAGGAGGGGGAAAGTTATATGGAGGAAATCCGTAGGGGGAGTATCCGTAACCTGGCTGCGGGTATCCCGGAGTCGGGTACTGTGGCGTCGGGTACTGCGGCGTCGAAGGAGTCGGCACCGGGTACAGCAGCGCAGGATACTGCGGACCTGGGAAGACCGGCGTCGGATACGACGGCGGATACCCAGGCGCTGGAGGAGCTGCCGGTGCAGACGGCCCAGCCGGGTACTCCATGGGCGGATCAGCTGGGATAGGCCCGTGAGGTGGAGGGCCCAAAGGAAGAGGAAAATCCCCCACCGGCGTCGGAGGGGCTGGTGTCGGAACCGGCGTCGGCGGCGTCGGGGCGGCGCAGGGGAACCGCGCCGGAGCGCATCAGGGAACCGGCGCCAGATCCGGCTCTTCAGGAAGAGGATCGATGGTAGCCTCATGGTCCCGAGTCTCGTCCGGGACGGGGGAAATCCCCGGGGTCAGGCGGGGGGACTGGGGCTCCCCTGATGGCAGCTAAGGCTGCGGAGAGCCTGGAACGACAGAAGTAGTAAGTTCCGCCGTAGGCTCAGAGGCCCGGCGCAAGTCGGAGGAGCCGACGTGTGACTTATGGGCCGAGTCCCGGCAGACGTCAGAGGAGCCGGCGTCCGGCTTCGGGGGTCCCTCATCGGAGGCGGGCCGAGAATGAGAGGAGGCCCGTCCAAGGGGGACGCTGCTGAACGCCGCTCCGAAGAGTCGGCGCCTTAGAGGCCTTCTCCCGGCATACGTCGGAGGGGCCGACGTCCGGCTTAAGGGAGGTGCCCGCACTAGTAGGCCGCATGCCTGTGGCAGTACTGGGGGCTGGAGTATCCTTTCGCCCGGAGACGCCCGGCGGGCTCGAACTCGAACCCGTCGGGCGGGCCGACGCCTCCTCCAAAGCCTTGGAGGCTGTCGTTGGGCGATCCCCCGGAGGGGATGTTACCTTGCCCGCGACTCCGGCCGGAGTCGCGGAAGAGGAAGCCTTCTCCCGGTGCCTTTCCCTATCCCGCTTTTTGTGCTCTTCAGGGGAGGTCGACGCCTGCCGAAGTTTTCTCAGCTCTTTCTCCATCGCAGACATCTTCTTTTTGAGGAGATGGGCTTCGAGGGACTTCTGACGTCATCTGCGGGTTGCCGCGTTGAACCGGAGGCAGTGCGGGCACTTATCGACCGCGTGGTCGGGGCCTAGACAGAAGAGGCAGAGGGAGTTACCGTCTTTGTGAGGCAGTTGGGCGCCGCACGAGTCGCACTTATTCTTTGAAGGGGACGACATATACTGACGTTCACCTTACGAAAGAGGAAAATTCTGAAACTAATCGGAAAAAAACGACGAAGTAACAGGACTGAGCGATAAGAACTTAACCGCGAGGCGCTGTACGAGCTGACGGCGGGAAAGAACTGGAAGGCGGGCGTCTGGGACCGCTTTTATACCGACGCCGCTTGACGCCGGTCACTGACGGAAGCGGTCTCACAGGACCGCTAGCTAGGAAATTTTTCTCATAGTCTCTGCACACGTCACGCCAGTCCTATATGTAATTACCTACTGCAAGAGCCCTCTCGAAGTAAAATCTATGCCAACAAGTGTGGATGAACATCATATCCACGCCCCTAGAAATGAAAAATACATACCTACCGTAATTCTTGATCTTCCTATGTATCTTCACCATTCATCACTGGTGGGTGTCAGACAGAGGCACAGAACCCCGTGGGAGCTCCCCCCCCAATATGCCTTTAAGGGGAAGGGTTGGCACCACAGAGCCGCCTATGAGGTGGATGCACAGCATCGTGCTCCCAGGTTGGCTATAACTGGCGCCAGCTTCTCCCCCACTTCAGTTCTGCACGCCAGTGAGAGGGAAAAATAGTGAGAGAGAAAATGAAGGCTGGGAAAAGACAGCCAAAGGGACAGAAAAAGGAAAGGAACAAACTTAAAAAAGAGTATGCCGACCAGAGGACAGAAGCAGAGGAGGACCCGTGGGTGTAGGACTGGCCCCAGCCTCTGGACAGCCAGCCAGCCACGGCAGAGAAGAGAAGAGAAGAGAAGAGAAGAGAAGAGAAGAGAAGAGAAGAGAAGAGAAGAGAAGAGAAGAGAAAGAGGGGGAAACCAAGGGAGAGACCCAGCACAGTGCCACGCCCCTTCTGCTCAGGGGGTTTTAGGAGATCCAAGGCAAATGGTCTGACGCAGTGCATCCAGCCCAACACTCCGGTGGTTTTGGCTTCAGACCCCTTTAGGTACTCCGCTCAGGAGAGCAGCTGCAGCTAGATCAGCAATTTAGGCACGGTCAGGGTCTCCCCCTCCTCCCTCTATGGCATAGGTGAAGAGACCCTTGGACAGGCCTCCCCTCCCCCCCCGGTTCTCCCGAGGACTCAATGGAGAAGGGGGGGAACCCTGTCCAGAGGACTATGTCTCTGTCTCTCACCCAGGGGAGGAGGGAAAAAGAGATAAGGAAAAAAACAGGTATAAAAAGGGGGAATCCTGCTACAGTGGAATTCCACCCCCCCAAGGATTCGGCCCCACCAAGTGGGTCCAGGCTGAATCTGGGGAAAATCCTGCTCCGAGGCCAGGGTGGGGGTTTCGGGGGACAGCCCGCCAAGGCCAGGGCGCAGACCTCTCTCGCCCTCCTCCCAGCATGGGCCCATTATTTCCCTAGAAGGGCACAAACTGGGGAGACTTAGCCCAACCCAGCAGGAAGGAAGAGGGCGAGTGGGGAACAGGACTACCAGGGACTGAGGCCTTGAGGGGAAGGAGGGTGGGATTCAGTGATGAATGATGAAGATATACAGGAAGATCAAGAATTACAGCAGGTACGTAATTTTCATATATTCCCTGTGTCAATCTTCACCATTCGTCACTGTTGGATGAGTACTGAGCCCCCTGAAGTGGACTGAGCGCTCCCCTGAGGGACGCCAGTCCCTCTACCCAGTAGCGGATGACTACCGGGGAGAGGACCTTCACAGGCCATTTAGGCCTGCAACTGGTCAGGGCAAAGAGGAGTCTACCGTTGGCTGGGAGAAGGAAGGTGCCTCTGAAGTACCCTCCTCATCCTATGGGAAAACACGTGAGTGCCCCAGAAAGCGGAAGCAAGCATCCTATGCCGGGCCAAGGTGACAACGATGACAGATGAAGCCACGCCATCCGTCTGATGCAGATCGCTGTCCCTGTAAGTCTGAAGGCTACCTCACTGGCGTCACAAGATGCCCTTGCTTGGTGCCTTGTAAGCTCCAGACCCTGAGCAGAGAGGACGATGGCCTGTCTGGTCACCTCCAAATCAGGCAGCCGTGCCGGCACCTGGCCAAGTAGCGACCGCAAATGCCTGCTGTATGCAGCGTGGTGTGCCTGATGTGAGGAAATGCACAGCATAATGTGCGCGGAGGAGAAGACTCTTTGTCCCCGGTGCTCGACCTCTGCAGAGTCTGCATCCAGAGGTCAGTCGCGCATTGGGCGTCTATGCCTAGAGGGAGTGTCCAGGATCTCAAACCTTGAAGGAGGGTGAGACATAGTTCCTAAAGATCCCTGGGGTGCGTAATACCTGCACTGGCAGTCCTTGGGGGCAGGATCTGGAGAGAATGGACACTGCCAGGTGTGGATCGACTCCTCCGGGAAAGGCACCGGCCAGGAGGGGACCACGAGGTTGTCCACACTGAATTCACTCAGGGATGCCCGAGTCATCTGCTCAGGATTGCATCTTGCTATATGGGATAGATGAAGCTCATCCACCAGCCTCGCAAGGAAGCGCTGATACCCCGTCTGGTCAGCGTCAGAGGACAGATGGACCAAAGATTCCCGTTCATCAGGGAAGGAAGGCGAGGAGGCAGACAAGCCTGAAGATTCAGAGTCTGACTGCTGCAAGGGAGACAGGCGGAAGATCTGCTCATCCACGGCATGCACATAATGGGGAAGGCAGCAGCAGTGGCTCTGAACTGTTCCCAAGTCAAAGGTCCCGTAGGGCCAAAGTGACCTGGGAGCTGAGGGGGAGGATGTAGAGGCAAGGGGGATCCCTGCACATGACCTCTGCCAGGGCTTGTAGACCTTACAGGCGACCTCAACCCACCTGGAGGTCCGCGGGCCTGTGCAGCCAACAGCCACCCAAACAGCCCAGAGCGGTCAGGGTTGAGCCCTGAAGGGGAAGCTCCCCTATGAGGAAACCGAGACTGCATAGGTCCAGAAGGGCTGGCCCCAGCCCCACCCAATGAAGTCCCCTCCGATGGAGATGAGAGACAGAAGCTCAGCTCGGCACTTCAGCTCCATCCTGAGCCCCAAAGGGCCCAAGATGGGAACCGTCGTCACGCACCCTACTCCCTCAACCCCATCTACTCCGAGGCTGACCTCTTCCTCACTTCCAGGGACAGGGGCCCCACCAATCCTTCAGGCCCCCCGAAGGAGAAGAAACACCCTGCCCTTCTCCCCATCCTGGGACCCCGGGTGGTGCCAACACCACAGTCAGTGGCCACCCAGGACTCCAAGGTCAGGGCCACCACACCTACAGCTTGGGAGTCGCCAATGGTTCCCCGAGACCAAGCACTCACCCTGGTGCCGGGTTTGAAGCCAACCACAACCGCCAGGGCCACCAGGAGGGAAACCTGGGAGGGCGCGGTGGCACCAAGCACAGGCGAGCTCTCCGACTCCAAAGAGTCAGGTTGTCAGTCTGGATCGGAATCCGGATCATCCAGCTCTGGAGAGCTGGAGATCCAGTAGACCTCTACCCTGGCAACCCCAGGGACTCTCCCACCCATGGCACCGCAGACCCGGTGCCATTCGTGGCGCTGCCCCAATCACTGGTGCTGCGAACAGCACCAGGATCCGAGATGGCACCGGTGGGTGGCACTGAGGAACCACCTGTGCTGGGCCCAGCAGCCATGGGCCACAACACTGGTGCTGGTGTGGTGCTCTTGACCCGGCCCTGAACAGGGCCAGACTAACCCTCCGGCACTGTAGACGGGACCCCCGCCATGGCAAGGCTGAAAGAGGAAGGGGCCCTCCCCTCCATGGCCCGTATAGAGCCAGGAGGGGACCCAGAGGAAGGGCAAAGGGACCTGCACTTGGCGTCCCTGGTGTGACAGCATCCTCCAAAAGTTGGTGGCGAGCGGCTGACTTTGAATGCGCAGTATTCTAAAACTCTATGGTCCATCGAGAGGCATGTGTCGCACTGGTCCATATCATGTTGGGGACCCAGGCAGGTTAAGCAACGTAGAGCACATCTGTCGGCTGCAGAAACACTGACGCATGGGTGCTCAACCCGCTTTAGACTGCTTTTTCTTGTCCCTAGATGGACCTGACATGACCAACGGTAACTAAAATACACACTGACAGAAAAGACCCGGCGCCGCTTAAAATAAAAAGGAAAGGTCTTACCAGTAATCGATTAAACGGCCCCAAGTAGTTCGGAGACGGAAGAACTGAGATGGCGGTGTCAAAGTTTTGGCGTCAAGATGGTATGCTGCACTAGGCCGTGATGATGCACTTCTGGAAGCGTGAACTGGTGAGGTGCTGCACTCTCACACAGCGGGAGAAACAGAACTGAGGCGGTAGAGGAGTCGGCACCAGTTATAGCCAACCTGTGAGCGTGACACGGTGCGTCCGTCTCATGGGCAGCCCCGTGGTGCTGACCCCTCCTCCTTAAAGGCATATATAAAAAAAAACAAGCTCCCGCAGGCTGCTGCGCCTCTGGCTGACACCCACCAGTGTTGAATGGTGAAGACTGACACAGGGAAGATCGTTTACACATAAATTTGGCAAATATAAACGTTTTTCTCAGTCACGCTGAGCAGCAGTCTCTAAGGTGTCTAACAAGGCAGGCAGAGAATGAAATCTGAGCATTATAGAACACAGAAGTTGGTAAGGGCAGCAGTCTGAATAAATGGTTCCATCATTTGCATAAGTTCCATTCATCTCCAGGGCAGTTCAACATAGGAGGTTGACTGCTAGAGTTAATCATATTGAAGAATTCCTAGGGTTAGAAAAAAGGAACTGGGGTGGCTGAGGGCCGGTGCCAAGGTAAGCCATACAGCACAAGATAGTCTTGCGGTGCTGTGCATGCATGCAGCCTACCTCGGCAATGGAAAAGTTCTGGCTCCCGCAGGGTCCTAGCGCCTCTGGCTCAGGAATCCATTGGTGTGAATCAATGAGAAGATTGGTTCTGGAAGATTGGATTCTTGAAAGATCCAAGTTAACTCCAAGGTTGGTACACTAGGAGGTGCCATACCAGAGGGACAGTTTGGATGAAGAATATTGACACCTGCAGAAAATATTGTTCTGCTTGCATACTGCCTCCTTGACATGCTTCTTCCAAGTGTACAAAATCCCTAAAATATTTTATGTTTCATGTTTACAGAGTAAATACTTTCAAATTTGTATAACATTTGTCATGTGCAGTTAAACTACCATACAGGTACAGATACTTGCTACTATTCCTATTATTATGAACAGATTCCTGACATTCTAGCCATGAATCACAGTACAGAGAATCTACTGAGGATTAGGACTGCAAAACATAAAATGCTATAAACTGTACAGCACTTGGGAGGTTACTATTGAAAGTACTGTACTGACTTTATACAGTACATTGTTTAAATTAGCTACTATGGTCAATCAACTTTTTCCCATTTCATCTAGAAGCTATCTCCAACATACCTGTTTAGCATTAGGTCTGCATTTTTTTCTGCAGACTTACCATCCGGTCTTTTTGAATACTTGTCTGATATTTTGCTGATCATTGTCTTAGCTACAATAGAACACTGTTTTTCTTTGGTGCTTGCTTTCTGTAAAAAGAAAAAAGTGGAAATTGCAATTACTTGATTTGAATCAAAATATTCCATTCCATATCATACCATACCATATTGTACCGTACAGTACCATACCCTTTCAATTTATACAGTGCCTTTCATGTTAGCATCACAAAAGTAAAATTCAGTTAACACAAAACTTCACAAAGTGCAGCCATCACTGGGGATGCAAATGAAAGTTATGCACTTACTGTAAATGAAAATTACTTACCTACCATAATTATGATCTTTCTGTGTATCTTCACCATTCATCACTGTTGGGTATCTGCCAGAGGTCAGGACCCCACGGGAGCCTTTTTTTTTTTTTAAAGGTAGGCGGAGTCGACGTACCATCAACGCCACCCTCGAGGCCAATGCACTGCGTGGCGCTCGCGGGTTGGCCATTAGGCTGTGTCGATTCCGCCTGCCTGCCAGTTCTGAGTCGCCGGACAGGGAGTGGAGGGTGGGACAAGGAAGTCCAAGGGACAGAAAAAGGAAAAGATATATGAACCAAAAGGAGAAATAACGACTGAGAGGACAGAGACAGAGAGAGTCGGAAACTAAAAGGATTGGGAGGGGCCCCAATCTCTGGAAGGAAGAGGGAGGTAGGGTGGGTAAAGAATTTAGGAAGAGAGGGGAGAAGGTTAGCACATCCCAGACCCTGGTCCATCTCCAGATTGTATAGGAACTGCAAGGAGTGAACAAAGGCTTACTGCCAGAATTCAAGGCACAGAATAGCTGGCAAACACTCCAGACAAGCAGAGTCGGCTATTCTGGGAGAAGGACAGGGCACGGAGAATAAACACCCTCTCAGAAGAGATTATTGGTGAAAAAAAGGGAAACTTTTTTTTTTTTTTTTAAAAACAAGGAGAAATAGGTTGGACAGGAGCATGGGGGGAGGAGAGAAAGGAGGGCAACTGACAACTTCCACCCCACAGGGATGGAGCCAAGCACTGGAGGAGTGCCCCCCTTGTTGTCCACTCTCCCCAGAACATTATCCCCCTGTGTGTCCTGTTTTACCCCACTCCTAAGGAAGGAGAGGGGGGGGAGATGGGCACAGAGAAGGAGGGGGACCCAGAGACTGAGGCCCCAGGGGGATGGAGGGAGGCATCGTGATGAGTGGTGAAGATACACAGAAAGATCATAATTATGGTAGGTACGTAATTTTCATATCTTATCTGTGTCAATCTTCACCATTCATCATTGTTGGGTGAGTACTGAGCCCCCGCCCGAAGGGGGCTTTCTTTTACACCCTAAGGGATAAAATCCCTGAGCCCTCAGTGGGTGACACACTAAGTGGGGAACGTTCAGGGCCTGAAGAAGCCCGAGAGTGGGGAAAGGGGGAAGGAAGTTGCCCCGACAAGCGCCGTCTTGCTCTACGGGAGAAGAGAAAGGTTCCCTGGTGGGCAGAGTTAATCACCCTATGCCGGGCCAAGGGTGACAACCGGGAAAGACACAGCCATGCCGTCCGCCTAGTGCAGATCATTGTCCCTACGACCCTGGTAGCTACCTCGTTGGCATCACAGGATGCCCTCGCTAGGTGCCTTGCTAGCTCCAGGCCACACGCAGAGAGTGCAATGGCTTGTCTGGTTTACTCCGTATCAGGCAATGAGGCCAGGAGCTGACCCAGCCTGGACCACAAGAACCTGTCATAGGCTGCATAGTGGGCCTGATGTGCAGAAATAGAAAGAAGTAACCATGCCGAGTAGAAAGTCCTCCTACCACAGAAGTCAAAATCCGAGGAGTCTTGATCTGGGGGCCGGTTATGGTGAAGAGCACAAAGCCCATCAGGAGTGTCCAACTGCGTCAATCCAGACTGTGGATGAGGCATGGAACCTGGAGACTCCAGGGGTGCGCAATACCTCTGGCTGAGATCCCTTGGGGCAGGAACTCCAGAGAAGGGCCTCTGCCAGAAACGCAACGACGCCTCCCGAAAGGGAGCAGGCCAGGGCAGCACCACAAGGGTGGCCTCGCCAAAATCGCCTAGAAAGGCGTGCGCCGAGTCCTCAGGATTGCTGGTAGTGAAAGGAGTTAAGTGCAAGTCCTCCAACATCCTCACGAGGAATCGCTGATACTCAGTGAGATCAGCAGCTGGAGAGATGTGGACAGAAGTTTCCTCTCCCCCAGAAGAGGGGGATGAGGAGCTGGAGGGCACCGGCTGTTCAAGTGGCTGGCTGCACGAGGGGAGGTTGAAAAACCTGGCTGTCCATCGCCCTAACGTAAGCAGGGAACCAAGCGGCCACTGCTCTGAACTGCTCCCAGGAGAGAGGCCCGCTAGGACCAAGGATGCCTGGGAGCGCGAGAGAGTGCGGCAGAGGGATGGGGACAGAGCCGAGAAGAGATGTTGGCTGACCTCAGCCTGGGCTAAGGAGCGGACCATGGGCACCCACGGAAGAAGATGCCCCAGAAGACCCCACAGCCGACAGCTGAACAACCATTTAGGTACTGCCTGGGCTGCACCCGGAAGAATCCCCCCGTGAGGTGACCGGGGTCGTATAGGTCCAGAAGGATGGTCCCCTACCTCAAAAGAACGGGACTCTCTCTCCAAGAGACCGAGGAGGAAAAGCGGAGATCCACACTACAGCTTCTCCCAGAGCCCGGATGGACCTCTGAAAAAGGCCGACATGCCGACCCCACGCCCCTCAACCCCTTGGATTCCGAAAGATTCCTCCTCCTCGAGAGGGCCAGCCTAGGTAGCTGGCATCTCTGGGCAGCTCCCAAAGGGTCTACCCAGGGTATGGTACCTTCCCCTCCTGTAGGTGCCCTGATCGGCCCCAAAGTTGGGCGATCTAGGCACACCACGGGTGGGGTTATCACTACTGAGGGGTCAATGAAACCACCAAGACCAGGTTGCAGAGCTATGGTGGCCTGCACCACTGCCTGCTGGTCAGCACCCCTGACCCTAGTCTCGGTAGCCACCGATCTCACCTCAGAACGGGGCTGACTCCGGCTTGTCAAGGAGACCACTGGGCTACCCTCCACAACAGCCAACCCCAAAGGGTCAGACTGTGTGTCTGAATCAGAGCTCGACTCTGCCTCCGAGGAGACAGAGTCCGAGACCCTGTGCCAAACCGTAGGAGGGCGGCCACTGCGATTCTTGCCAAGAGGCCCAGAAACCGAAACTGTGCCCAAGCCAGCGCCAGCGTCCTCCACAGCTCCGCGAGCGGAATCCGGAGGGGGCACAGCTCTGGCCCGAACAAGAGCTCCAGAGCCGGGACCAGTCATGGCGCCATCCAGCCCCATGGTGCCACGGACAGCGCTGAGGGCAGAGACGGCACTGACGACGGCCCCGACGGCACCATCAGCGCCGTCCCGCTCCACAAGCGGCGCCGAGGGCAGGGGCAGCTCCGATGACGCCCAGCCCCACGGCGCCGCGAACGGCACCAAGGGAAGAGGTGGTGCCGACAGAGGAGTCTGAAGGCCCCACAACGCCGAGCCCCGAAGACACGGCGCTGTGCTCAACCCCAGCGCGAGGACAGTGCCAAGGCAAGACATGGAAAAGGACGGTGCCATAAAAGCTCCCACAGTGCTGCTGGCACGGTGAACAGCTCTGACAGAGGCCACGGCGCCACGCGACAAGTCGGCGCCGACGAACACTCCGTGAGGACCCACGGCGCGAGGCCCATGGTGGTGCCGACCTATGGCATCGAGGACAGCGCCGACCTGGGCCTTGTGAACCATGGCTCCAACACCGGGGGAGTCTTCACCCCGAAGGGGCGATTGCCATGGCGACGCCTCCCGCCGGCCCCCCAGAAGGAGTGGGACGGGCCTCCTGCGCTGCTGAAGAAGCCTCGGCAACGGCTAAGCTACTAGTAGCGGAGACTCCCTCCTCCTTGGTCTGTATAGAACCGGAAGGGGACCCGGAGGAAAGGCCGAGAGAGTGTGGTTTGGCCCGACGAGTGCGCACCGGATCCCCGAAAGTCGGTGGAGCTCGCCCCACTTTCCACATGCATTGCTTGATGACCCGGCGGTCCATGGAGAAACAGGCGTTGCACAAATCCATGTCGTGAAGCGAGCCAAGACACTAAAGACACCAGTCGTGCTGGTTGGAAATGGAATATTTTTGGCCACAAGGCCACCGTCGCATGGGGGGGCCGACCCATCTTAGATTTCTTACCCTCCGACCGAGACATGACCTATGGAGAAAAAAACACCAAAAATAGACTCGACGTCGGAAAATATGAAAATAATATGAGATCTTACTGGTCGACGTCGAGTGATGGCAGAGACAGAACCGGCAAGAAAACCGTCGGACTTCGACCAAAGGAAAATCGTTAATTTGAGAACTGCGTAGCAGACCTAGGCTCTTCACAGCTTCCACGAGGTAACCTCTACAGTGGGAGACGGAGAACTGGCAAGCAGGCGGAGTTGACACAGCCTAACGGCCAACCTGCGAGCGCCACGCAGTGTGTCGGCCTCGAGGACGGCGCTGATGGTACTTTGACTATGCCTACCTTTAAAAAAACAAAGGCTCCCGCAGGGTCCTGACCTCTGGCAGATACCCAAAAGTGATGAATGGTGAAGACTGACACAGATAAGGTCTGGTCATCTTCCAAAATATTTTCTCTATGGGCTGCAGGGCTGGAGATGCTAGGACTCCATAAGAGCAACTCTTTACGCAAGGGGGCCAGCAAAGGCACCTGTGTGACACTGTGTGGTACCACACATCCACCAATAAGTGTTGCTGTCTCCTTCACCTATCACAGTTCTGTTTGCCTGAGTAAGCAAAGACAGGAAGCCAGCAATGCTTGCAGAAAAATAAGACAGAAAAAGGATATAGAAAAGAAAAAGAAAAAAAATGAAAATTATGTACTCACTGTAATTCTTGATCTTCCAAAATATCTTCACTGTTTATCACTGCTGGGTGTCAGCCTGGAAGCACTAGTAGTAGTAAGTAGTAAAAGTTTATTTTTATACAGGTAAAGATGGTATACAATGACCATGGACCCAGAGGGAGCATATGCCTTTACTGGAGGAGTGGAGGGGTAGGTTCTCTCTTCTCAGACAGAGTCTGCTGAACTAGAATAGTCTATAGCTACACACAGGCTGAATATATGCCACAGAGTCACAAAATGCAAGATGAGGGATATACTCCTCTCTGACCATGCACCAGTCTGCATGTACCTCAGGTACTTCATGCATCACAGTTTAAACCAAAAACCCAGTGGAGATTAAATGCATATCTAACCATCCTACAAATGGGGGTTCCCATAAAGTCTTCCTGGAGCTTGCCTAAATGCTCACTGCCAGGCTGGTGTCCTGTCTTTTAGCAGTTTAAATGTGATTGCCAGAGAGTGCCTGTATAGCCTCTGTGCACTGTCTCTTTAAGAGCTGCCTGGATTGCAGTCATAAGTAATCTGAGAGGGACCTCTGTTGAAAGATGTAACTATTTGCTGAAAATCATTTAGAGTGATAATGATAATGTAGTTTGTGTAACCTGCCTTCTTTATAGCAAGGACTGTTTTGTTTATCTCCACTATCTTGGTCCTGGACTGCCGAATTGGACCAATCAATACTGGTAGGACCTAAAATGAAGCCAGACTACAGGAGCTGTCTGGAGTTAAAATCTGTAAGATTTGTAGTTTTGGGCTTTTGGCGCCTTTTTGCACCTCAAGGGGGAGCCTTTGTTGTGACTGACATACAGATCAGTCAACTGAACCTTTTGGATTCTGGGGAACGTCCCAGGCTTGCTGGCAGTTGAGTCAGATCTAAGTTGGGAGCTGAAGAAGCAACAGCTTGAGACAGTCAGGCAGCCGTCTGAGTAGTTTCACGTGGGAGAACTGTGGAAAGACCTGAGTTGTGGCCTGCATGTCTGCCTGCTGCTCCTGAGAGGGAGAGAAGAGAAGAGAATTATTTCAGACGAAAACCAAGTTTGTGGGAACGAAGTAAGCCACTGATTTTTTTTACCAGGCTCATACCTGAAGAAGACCGAAGATTTTGCTGAATGCGATCGGCCTGTCAGGATTTCCAGCTGCTTTTAAATCCCCAGTTTGTGCAGAGACTTTACGATCATGACCGGAGAGCGATTTGCCTGGTACAGTAGAATTTCCTTACATGTAAATGTGC
The DNA here is from genome assembly GCA_016271365.2 of Neoceratodus forsteri. Classification (NCBI taxonomy): domain Eukaryota; kingdom Metazoa; phylum Chordata; order Ceratodontiformes; family Ceratodontidae; genus Neoceratodus; species Neoceratodus forsteri. The sequence continues at coordinate 209,445,669 of JADMNL010000028.1, forward strand.
TGTGAGTTGTTAGTGGGTCATGATTTGGTTCCCCACTGTGTGAACGGTGTTCTGCTTGTCGGAAGCTACATCCAGCCCAAAACAGACTGTATCTGAATTTGTCCCCATTTGGCCAGGGCCTTGCCACACTGGCCCAGCCAGACTACCCACTGCACAGAGAAAGCCATCAACGAGAGACCTGCCTGGGGATCAGCTCCTCGCTTGATCAGGAACGACGCCTCGGTGATTCGTGTGGGCCCTGCTTCTCCTGGCATTCCAGATTCACCACCTGCTGTTTCGATTTTCGTCCAGCCTGTGTCCAGTCTTGGGTATCGTAAGTAATCATCAGGGTAGCTCCCTGCAACAACAGCCTAATCTAAAAGTGTGTCATCTGATTGTCTTGTTGTTTTCTTTTCTTGAACTGTGCCCTCCTGCTCTGGATTATAAATACTGTGTGTTGTGCATGTTGTTTTCTTCCATTACAGGGCCCCAACCAGCTGCAACATTCCTGACTAGCCTACCATTCTCCATCTGGGTACCCAGAGTGTGTGACTGTTTATGGACCCTGAAGTGCATGTGTAACTGTTTGATTGATACAGCCTTTAAGCAAATTAACCTGATTATGCCCCTCCCTTGTTCAAGTCCCTTAAATAAAGTAGATCTAACTCTTTTTTGCAATTACCCTGACTGTGGTTCCAGTTTGTGCAAGGGTACTGTACTACTGTTATTTGCTGTGTCTAACCTTATTTTACAGGGAGTCCCCAGGGCCGGGCCAGAGGAAAGCCCTGGTGGTAAGTGCAAACAGTGTGGGTACTTGTGTGGTGTAGCAGGGGTATTGTGAAAGTGATTATTGTATATTGCTCTGGCCACTAGTAAGGAAAGAGGGGGTTACAGTCCCGGAGGGCTGTGCCCAGGTTAGCTTGACCACTACCAACCCTGACCTCCGGGTGGAGGCACCTGTTTCAGAACTCAGGCCCCTTAACCTGTTACTAGCCAGGCAGGCTGGGGTAGTGGCCCTTGGGATATCGCCACCTAGGGGTTACACATATCATCTGAGCTCAGAGAAGTTCAGAAACTTCCTGGAGGAACAGAGTCCTTACATTCTAGCCTTGAATCACAGTACAGAGCATTCCTTTGCTCTCATCTGGGATAACCTTAAAACAGTTCTCCAGGGGCAGATCATAGCATATACGATGCAAAAACACAGGGAAATGCATAAACACTTACAGGAATTACAGGAAACACATAATTATGTTTGCTTGCATGCATGTGCAAGAAACATAGTGCCACCATACGAGAATTCGTAGGCGTGCCTCCCTACTTCCAATGCCCTGCTGCCTTTTGCAGGCGTGGCCTCACCGCGCCAATCAATGTAAGAGCTGTCTATGACAGCGTTTGCAAATGCAGTGGCATACAGTTCAAAAAACGCAATGCAGCATGTAGGCAATTTGCATACTGTCGCCGTCGGCAGTATGCAAAGATGCCTCCACTCGGCACTGCAGTGCAAAACTGTCGCCAGACAGCTCCTACCCCCCACCAAGCAGAGCGCTGAGGCCCACCTAGCGTGCTCACCACGTTCCCCCCCACACACACACAGTATGGCCGACGGGCTGCCCAATCCCCGCCGGTTCCAGTGCCCCCTCCCCAAACAGGCTTCCAGGTGCCATGCTGGGAGCCCACCTCAGCGTGGCAAACGTTCACCTGCTGCCCCCCCCATACACACTTCCAGATGCCACGCTGGGAGCCCTTCCCAGCATGGCAAAGTTCTCTATGGCCGACGGGGGTCCGCAATCCCCTGTCGGCTCCACTGCCCTCCCCCAAAAAACTTGCAGCTGCCACGCTGGGAGCCCACCCCAGTGTGGCAAACGTCCCACGTCATCTTCCTAAAAGAAAGAAACACCTACAAAGAAAGAACAGTCCATCGCTGACTGTCTTGACCCCACCCGCCCACCTCTGTGCACCCTTCAGCCCACCCCCCCCACCTCACCCCATACTTACCTCCGAGTCCGGTAGCAACAATCTTCGGTGGACCGAGAACAATGCAGCACTCTTCAAAGCCGACCACGAACTGAGGAAATGCTGGTAAGCTGTATAATGGAATAAATATGTTTTTCAACTTTGATGCATATCTGAGGCATTTTTGGAATTTTTTCACCAATTTTTCAACATGGGGTTTTGGGACCCCACCTCGCAGATACTGTCACTGACATTTTGTGTCGTCCCAAAGGTGATTTCTGCCTTTCTGGCAGAAACCACCTTTAGGGACTGATGTCTAAACGACAATGTCACAGTTCATCAGGTAGGTCCCCAAAACCCTATGTTGAAAATCTGGGGAAAAAATTCCAAAAATGACTGTTTACAAGCGGTGTGTTGCACAGTTCCCTCGCATGCCTATAGTTTGCAAATTTTTAATATTTGCCTCCAAATTTTCAACTTTGCCATTTTACCACACCTCCTTATGAGCAATACAGCTGTCATTTTTCACGTCGCCCAAAATGTGTTTCCACGCATGTAGCGCACAATGGCGCAATCGGTGTGCAAAATCAATGTTTGGGATAGATTATGAAAATCACAGTGACACTGTTCATGAGCAGAGGTCTTAAAATGGCTATGTTGAAAATTTGGTGAAATAATTCCCAAAAATGACTGTTTTACGAGCATGTGTTGTGCAGTTCCTACACACGCTCATAAGTTCGCAAATTTTTAATATTTGCACTCCAGATTTTCAACATTGTCATTTTACCACACTTCCTTATGAGCAGTACAGCTGTCATTTTTCACATCTCCCCCAAAATGTGTTTCCGCGCATGTAGCGTACAATGGTGCAGTCGGTGTGCGAAATCAATGTTTGGGACAGATTAAGAAAATCACAGTGACACTGTTCATGAGCAGAGGTCTTAAAATGGCTATGTTGAAAATTTGGTGACAAAAGTCAATAAAATTACTGTGTTACAAGTGAGTACTGCGCTGTTTCCACGCACCCTGGTAAGTTCATGAATTTGTAATATTTTCAGTCCAGATTTTCACCACTGGCATTTTTCCACACTTCCTTATGAACAGTACAGCTGTAGTTTTTCACAACATGGCCGAAATGTGTTTTCACACTTTCTGCGCAGAAATGTGTGGTCGCTGTGGTAAATCACTGTTCGGGACAGATTAAGAAAATTACAGTGACACTGTTCATGAGAGGAGGTCCGAAAATGCCTGTGTTGACAATCTGCTATAAAAAATCCCCAAACTAATTACATTAAGGGTGTGCACTGCGCAGTTTCTACGCACACTCGTAAGTTCACCAGTTTTTTTTTCCTATTTTCACTACAGATTTTCAACACTGCCATTTTTTACATCTCCTCATGAACAGTATAGCTGTCATTTTTCACATCCTGTTCGAAATGTGTTTCCGCACCTGTGGTTCCAAATGCCGTAGTCACTGTGTAAAATCAGCTTTCGGCTGACAAACTAATATTGCCACTGTTCATAAGGTGGGGGTCACAAAAACTCATGTTGAAAATTTGGAGTGAAAATACCAACGAACGCCTGAGGCGTTAGGGTTTCCGACCATAACGCCCCACCCTGTAGAGATTGACAGGCGTCGGAGTTTGACTTGGGATTGTCGCCTGTGATGTTCATACCATTCCACCCCCACCCACACCCTGCAGCCAGTGAGAGGCATCGAGGTGTGCCTTGGACTCTTCTGCCCCAAAGTTCACCCCATTCTCCTATACTGCACCCATCTCACCATATTTCTTGATGGAATGGGGTGAGCATAAGGACCAAACACCCAAGGCACACCGTGACACTTGTCGGTGTCTGCAGGATAGGGTGTGGTGAAATGGTGTGGCCGTTATGCCTGATGACCCAAAGGCACACCCCACCAATGCCAATGCCAGCAAGCAAACATTCAGCATTGACAAATGCTTGTTTTTTACTGGAAGCACATAAACAGGGAGATTGGATGGTTAAACCTCAGATGGAGAAAATCGGGGGGAGATAGAGACTATATACTGTATAGGCACAAAATAGAAATAGCACTGCTATACCTGAAACACAAATACTACGAAATGGAACCAAGGGCCACCAGAGTTCTGACACATCAGCTCAGCATTTAGAGACTAGCAAAACCTGAACTTAACATACTTACACCAAATGTGCACACTGGGGATTATGAAATCATTCACAGAACTGCAACAGCGGTTTGGATTACTACATAGGGACTTCAATAGGTACTTACAGATTAGGCATTACTACCCTGCACTGCCCTCCGAAGTTACATATCCAGGAGAAAGGTCAGCTCTGATAGTAGATTTGGTCAATCACATTAATACCCACAATTCGACACATCTTATTTCTCGCATATATAAGGCCCTGCAACTCACCTGCCAACACCGGATGGAGTACGTAGCTCAGAAGTGGGAGAAAGACACAGGTATACATGTGGATCTGAAGGAGTGAGAGGGGATGTTTCGAGGTCAGTAGAGTTACATCCTCACATGTATGGAGGGAGTACACCTGGAAACATCTAATCAAATTCTTCCATACTACAGTCATCATGGTGACGTATAGGATGCAACGGGGTTCTGCATGTTGGAGAGGATGTGGGGTACATCAGGCCAATCACACCCACATTATGTGTACTGCCCTGGACTAAGGTCCTTCCACCAAGAGCTAGAACAGGCCTTAGGAGAAGTGATACATATCCCCCATTCAACTGACACCACAGATCTACTACTCCATATCTATCCCCACGGGAATCAAAGATAGGCATATTAAGAAAATGCTGGGCATAATGCTGGTAGCGGCTAAGAAGTGTGTAACCAGGAGATGGTAAACCAAACAGCAAGTCACAGTGCAACACTGGAGAGGAACACTGACTGAAATACATACAATGGAGAAAATCCCTTTCAGTTTAAATGACAAAATGGATGTACATACCTATATGTGGACTGCATGGGTCCTGTATATACAGTAATGGAGCATGACACTATATTTGTCCCTTAAATGGTTAGGATGCCATTACCTTACACATCCCTATAGAGAAAAGACCCCAGAGTGGAGAGTTTGGGAACAGAAAGGGAATAAATGACCCCACCATAAAGTAGACACCCTCCAAATAAGCAGAGGCATGGAGGAGCATAATCCTGCGGAACACCCGGGGCCATCCCCATACTGGGGAAAGAACCTCACTAAGTTGCTTGGTTACCAATTTTGTTTGTCACTACCTGGTCGATGAACACAAAACTCACATGAAAAGGCTTGAAACAAGGACTAGAGGTGATGCCCCCAATGTTGTGTAGGGTGGCACTGATTGCTTCTAGTTGTAATGTATATTTATTCCTTACGGATGAACTCACCATCTGAGAAAATCCCTGAATGTATTTAACAATTTGTGATGTGCATTGTTGCATTGTGTGTTGTTATACGTTTAATAAAAAGATATCTACAAAAAAAAGAAAGTTTTGGAGGAAGGGAGCCGATGTCAGGGATGGCGCCCCACACGAGGCAGACGCATGACATGGCGCTCATGGACTGGCCAGTAATTGATGCCGGACCCTTTCCTCCTCAGTTTTGTCCACCTAGGAGAAAAAGAAAGGGTGAGAAGATAGAAAGGGTGGGGCAAGGCCAGCCCGGTGGTGCAGAGGCATTCATGTCTCACCAGCGGACACGCCAGCAACCCAGGTTCAGTGATGGACTCAGGTCACTGGGGGATGGCCGGTGAGAGGAGGAATGAGCATCTGAAGCATAGCTCTCCTCCTCTGGGAGGGAGGGTTGTAGGCTTCTCAGTGCTGGCCTGAACACTGGCGGAGGTTCGGGGCAGTCAGTGCAACTTCAGGGTTGGAGGGTAAGCGGCTGTCAATGCCTTACGCACAGTAGCGTGCATGACGTGTCTCCGATGGCACTGCATGTCCATCCCTCCCTATAGAAAAAAGAAAATGGTTGTGTGCTGCGCAGATGATGCTGGCCCTCTCTCTTAGGCTTCTGTCTCCGAGAATAAAAATGGTGATGTACCTTCACATTGAGGAAACTTCCCTCTACTATTTATGCAGGGGCTTAGCCCCCCCCCCCCTTACTAAAAATAACAAACTCTGGGGGTGCATGTGGAGAGGGGAAGGGGAAGAAAAAAACACCAGCACAGTAAAGCACAAAATATCGTGCTCCTCCCCAGCCCTGAACCCTGCACCCTCCCCACCAGAGCCAGACATCCTAACCACTGCGCCATACAGCCACCTCAGCAGCTTCCAACCTTGCCAACCCTCACATACCTTCAGTCCTCTTCTAGTATCCTGTCCCTCTTCCTTTCACCCTGCCCTTCCCAGTCTCTACCCTTTCAGGGTCGCTGGCCTTACAGGCGCTGACATTGAGTCGCTCAATCTCAGTCGCCCTTTTAACGGTATACCCTCCTGTCTGGACTCTGGGACCCTCAACTACACCGGATTTGTTCATCGGCAGGTGGTGCCTGCTGCTGGATCCCACCATGGGGGGGGTAGTTTGAGCCAAGGGCCCGCACTGGATCAGTATCGTCGTCGGCGTGGCACCCCTGTCAAACACCACCACAGGGGGCAAGGCGTGGAGGACGCTTGGGACAAGATAGGTCCCTGGATGCCGGATGATGAGGCTGGGGAGGGTTGGTGGAGGGCTAGGCAGCACCATGGTGAAAAGTCTAAATACATTAACAAAAAGAAAAAAGGAAGGGTGGGGCAAGGGAGCCCAAGGGATTGGGAAAATGATATAAAATAAACAAATCAATAAAAACTGATCACAGGGAAAAGAGAAAATTCTTCTAGATGGAGGAACTTCAGAGTGGCCAAGGATGACCAGGACAACTGGGCAGCTGGGGGGAGAGAGAAAGAGAGAGAGAGAATCCAGAATCCTCAGTCTAAACCCAAGAATGTCAGAAGAACTGGCTTGCTCTCATCATCAGAAGAGTGTGGCTGATGCTCCTTAAAGCAGGGGATGCTAACAGGAAGGACAGTCCTGATCAGGATTAGCTAAGCAATAAACTGCAAGGAAAGAAGTATTTCTCTGAGTGAAAACAGGAAAAACCTAGGAGCCCTGAGAGGAGTAACTAGCTCCAGAAGTTTGTCTGTGGAAAGAACTAAAAATTCTCATGTGACCAAGAGTAATATGGAGACAAGCCTCAATCTCAAGAAACGAAGGCTAACCCAGGGCTCAAAGCTTCAGAACAGCTCAGTCAAGACAAAATAGGTCCCAGAGAAATTCCTCCTAAGAGAAAGACAGAGAACCGGGGTCCCCCAAAGAAGAATAGGAAAAGGGATTTCAGAAGGATTTCCTACTCACACACTGTCTCGGGTGAGATAACACCAAAGGGTATGAAGAGAAACAGAGGCTTAACAAACACAAGTTAAGTGGACTGTAAGAGGGAGCTCAACTGGTAAGGAAAAAGTCTACCAAGTCAAAGTAGTTAGCCCTAGAATACCAGCTCTCTCTGTGCTCTGTCCCCAAGAGGGATCAAAAGAGGTACTCCAACAGCAAAAAATGAAAATTACGTACTCACTGTAATTCTTAGTTTTTAGTTTTAGTTGATTTATTTGTTAGGAGCGCACTATCTCACTGCGACTCTAGGCCCTTTACAGATACCTGAACAATATAAACACAGAATAAAAAATATATATAAAATACACACTAGCACAATAGGTTAAAATTAGTGAAAAGGAGGGAAAAGGCTTTATTAAATAAAAAAGTCTTTAGATCCCTCTTAAAGGCACTAACCAAGGGGGCCTCACTATGCAACTGAGGCCGTGAATTCCACAGAGTGGGTGCCGCAACCAAAAATGCCCTGGCACCAGATGACTTCAAATAAACCCTGGGAATCACTAGGAGGGCCTCCACGGCTGACCGGAGGGGACGGGGTGCATAGTAGAGATGTAGGGGGTCTTATAGGTAACTGGGCCCCAGACCATGTTTATAGGTCAGCAAACTGACCTTGAAGGTGATCCGCCACCTAACAGGAAGTCAGTGCACAGAGTGCAGCACAGGCATAATATGACATGACCTCAAAAGGCCAGTCAACAACCTGGCTGCTGCATTCTACACTAGCTGTAGGCGGCAAAGATCAGCCCCCTGATAGCCCTAGGTAAAGAGCACTGCAGTAATCAAGCTGTGATATCACAAAGGCATGGACTAGTGTTGGCAGATCACCTGGGGGGATCAGATGTTAAATCCTGGCAATGTTTCTAAGATGACAAAAGTCACTCTGGACCACGGCCTGAAAGTCAAACATCAAGCCACTATCCAGCACAACGCCAAGATCTTTCACCTTAGAAGGTGAAACCTGGAGGAAAGAAGGGAGATGGGGGATATAATAGCGATATTTAAGTACCTCAAGGGCATAAACAAGGTTCAGGGGAGCAGCATCCTTCAAAAGAAATGTGCAAGAAACGGAAATTACGCACCTACCGTAATTCTTGATCTTCTTGGATGAAGTCTTCACCATTCATTCACACTAATGGGACTATGCCAGAGGCACTAGGACCCAACAGGAGCCAAAAATCTTCAGGAGGGCCGGCGCCAAGATAGGACCGGTGATGTGCGGCGCCACAAGACTGGTTTGCGCTGTATAGACTATCTTAGCGTCAACCCTCCAGCCGCCTCAGTACCTTTTTGACCAAGGAGGTGCAGCGTAAACTACCTAGGAAAACCTAACCTAATCCGTAATCCGGGCATAAGATAGCACGGATGACTCGTGTAAGAAGGGTTAACACAATGTCTTCAAAGCCCAACCAATAAGGGAGTGAAGATTAAAAACAGAATGAGAGAGCTTGGGGACGGTGGGTGGGCATGTGAATGAATGGTGAAGACTTTGTCCAAGAAGATCAAGAATTACGGTAGGTATGTAATTTCCATATCTAACCTAGTGTGAGCAACTGTAACATACAATAACAGTTACTCACACTAGGTTAACTTTATTTTAAACCCTCTTAATGCCATATATAGAAAATTTCAGTCATATAGTTTTGTTTCTTTTTAACATACAACAGTATCACATTTTAACATGTACTTAAGTGAGAATTGAATCCTACGGTTCATTAAGACTGTATTCACTGCACATGCTGAAACATTTAGAATTTATGATAGCCATGAACCCAGAAGTAAAATCTGCACCATTTCATGGCGTAGGTGGCGTGAGTGGAGGGTTTTCTGGCCGCCACCAAAATGTCTGCAACGTCCTAAGAGACCCCGTACCTCATGACGTCTATGTCCTTAGGAGCCAGGCATGCAGGTTCAGCGACCAAAGATCCGGATCGACCAAGGAGCCTGCCTCCTGGGACAGTAGATGGGAGCTGAATGGCAGAGGCACTGGAGGTTCCTGAGCCAGCTGGTGCAATAGAGGGAACCAAATTTGCCTGGGCCAAAAGGGCGCTATCATAATGAAAGATGCACGCTCTTGTCGGAGCTTCAATAGAACCCTCTGGATCAAAGGAAAAGGTGGGAAAATGTAGAGGAAATGAAAATTACGTACCTACCGTAATTCTTGATCTTCTTGGACGAGTCTCCACCACTCATTCACACTATTGGGATCTGCGCCGGAAGCACTAGGACCCAGCGGGAGCAAACTTTTTTGCTGGAGGGTCGGCGCCAGAGATGGAGCCGCGAGGAATGGCACCGCGAGCCTCAGCTCGTGCGGTAATGACTATCTTGGCGTCGACCCTCCAACCGCCTCAGTACCTTTTTTACCGAAGAGGTGCAGCGTAACTAACCTAGAAGGATAGCCTAACCAAAAACCGGACATAAGATAGTCCGGACGACCTGTACAAGACGGGTCAACAAAGAAGTCTTCACAGCCTAAAGATTTGAGGGAGTGAAGACCAACAATAGAGGTGAGCCTAGGGACGGAGGGAAGGTAGGATGTGAGTGGAGTCTCATCTAAGAAAGATCAAGAATTACGTAGGTACGTAATTTCATGGCCTCCTGGACATAAGTCTCCACCACTCATTCACACTATTGGGAGAGTACCGAGCTAATAATCCTCGAGAGGGCGGCAGGAGAGACCAAGAGCTCACATTTCTAGGACAGAAGTCCATTAAGGATGGCTCTGCCAAAGGAAGAATGTCGTCTGGCATGGACATCCAGTGCATAATGTTTAACAGTATGCACTGAGCTCTAGGTGGCTGCGCGCTAAATATCTGCAATGGGCACGTTAAATTTCACGCCAGGGATGCCCGACCGCCTATTAGAGTGAGCGTAAACCATGCCCTCCAACTTAACCTGCGCCATGGAATAGCAGTGGCGAAGGCATGCCACTAACCATGCTGAGATACATCTGATAGCGACAGGTTGACCCAGCCGGGTCTCGCTGAAGGAAACAAACAGTTGTTGAGCTTTACGAAAGTCCTTGGTTCTATCTAGATAGAAATACATAGCTCTCTTAACGTCCAAGGAATGAAGAGATCGTTCTCCTTCATTTTGGAAGTCCGCAAAGTAAGAGGGAAGGACCAAAGGTTGGTTTAGATGAAATTCTGACACAACCTTAGGAAGAAATTTAGGATGAGTCCTAAGGACTACTTTGTCCTTATGGAACACAGTATACAGAGGGTCTGAGACCAGGGCATGTATCTCAGAGACCCTGCGGGATGAGGTAATGGCCACTAGGAAGGCCGTCTTCCAGGTGAGAAATTTTAGCTCACAGGTAGCCAGAGGTTCGAAAGGTTTCTGAGTGAGCATGTCTAGCACAAGATTAATGTCCCAGGCTGCAACTGGATGTCTTGTAGGAGGTCTGGTATGCAGAATTCCTTTAAGAAACCTCTTAACCACAGGTAACTGAGCCAGAGATAAGGAAAAAACTGGCTCATGATATGCTGAAATGGCACTAAGGTGAACTTTGACTGTAGAGTACTGAAGACCTGAATTTGAGAGGTCTAAGAGGTACTCCAGAACTTTATCTGGTGGGCAGGAAAAGGGATTCAAAGAGGACTCTGCACACCAGAACGAAAAACGCTTCCATTTGGCTGTGTAAGTTTTCCGAGTAGCTGGCTTCCGCACAGCCAGAAGAATATCTGAAACCCTTCGAGAGACATTGAACCGGTTTACTTCTACCTCTTCAGGAGCCAAGCGTGAAGGTGAAGCGATCTCAGGTTGGGATGGACCACAGGCCCCTGAGTCAAGAGGTTCGTCTGAAGGGGAGTGATCTTGGAGGAACTGCCAACATATTGTTGAGTAGTGGAAACCACAGCTGTCGAGGCCAGAAGGGAGCAATGAGGATCATTTTGTCTCCCTGGGATTCGAACTTGAGGAGTACCCTATGAATTAGAGGAAGAGGTGGAAGGGCATAAAGAAAGCGTTTTGTCCACTGCAGCCTGAACGCATCCTGACAGAAAATGCCAGGCCCTGGATTTCTGGAACAGAAGAGAGGCAGTTTTCCGATGAGTGGGGATGCAAAAAGGTCCAGGTCTGGAGTTCCCTACTCTCTGAATAGTGACTGAACTATGGTTGAGTCGAGAGACCATTCATGAGGATCTGTCTCTGTTCTGCTGAGACGGTCTGCCAATTCGTTCTGTATTCCCGGTAGGTAGACCGCTTGAATTAGAGCCTTGTGCTCCAAGCACCATTCCCACACTCTCATCGCTTCCCTGCATAAGGGGTAAGAGTGAGCACCGCCCTGCTTGTTGATGTAGTACATCACTGCTTTGTTGTCCGTTTGAAGGAGAATGTTCTTGTGACAGAGAATGTCCTTCAATGCTCGGACCGCATAAAGGATGGCTCTCATTTCTAGGACATTTATGTAAAGCTGGGACTCGACCTGAGTCCATGTACCTTGAGTATGGAAAGCCTGACAGTGAGCTCCCCACCCCATTAGGGACGCGTCTGTGGTAATGGAAATCTGATGGTCCAGAGGAGCAAAGGGATACCCTTCCAGGAGATTGCTCTCTTGAGTCCACCAGGTGAGCGACCTCTTTAGAGGTTCTTTCACTTTGATGGGATAGGACTGCGGGTGAGTGGTTGGGGACCACTGAGTACTGAGCATCCACTGAGTAGTTCTCATGTGCAGACGTGCTAGGGGTACAGTGAACACAGAGGATGCCATGAGGCCTAGCATCCGTTGCATCGAGAGAGCTGGGACTGAGTTGTTTTCCCCGATGTGACGGGCCATCTGAAGGATATCGTTCCTCCTGTCCTCTGGAAGAAAAGCCTTCGCACAGGAGGTGTCCAGAAGAGTCCCTATAAAAAGAAGCCTCTGGAAGGGCTGCAACTGTGATTTTTTGACGTTTAGCAGGACTCCCTTGGACGTGAGAAAGTAAGAGGTCATCTCTACGGCGTCCAGAGTTCCCTGCCTGGAAGGGCTTGCCAGAAGCCAATCGTCCAGATAAGGGAACACCTGTATTCCGATCTTTCTGAGGTGCGCTGCGAGAACTGCACAACACTTTGTAAAAACCTGCGGCGCTGAGGATAGCCCAAAGAGCAGGACTCTGAACTGATAATGCTGTCCCAGGGCCACAAACCTCAGGAATTTGTGATGCCTTGGGTGAATAGAAATGTGCTGGTAAGTATCCTGCATGTCTAGGGAGGCTAGCCAGTCGTGTTGATGAAGCAAAGGTAACAAGGTTCCTAGAGAAATCATTTTGAATTTCTCCTTGGGCAGAAATTTGTTTAGCTGTCTGAGATCAAAATGGGGAGCATGCCCCCGGTTTTCTTTGGAACCAGAAAGTAATGGGAATAGAACCCTGTGTTCCATTGAAGCAGTGGCACTACTTCTACTGCCCTGCTGTTCAGAAGGCCCTGAATCTCGGCTGCGAGAAAGTCTGACTGAAGGGTTGACAGCCTGGGCTGTCGTTTGGGGGGACGATCCGGAGGGGTCTCCACAAGATTGAGGGAATACCCCTCGCAGATTATCTGAAGGACCCATTTGTCTGAGGTTATGGACTTCCATCGGTTGTAGAAGTGCATCAGACGACCTCCCACCGTTGAGGAAAAGTCCACCTCGGGCAGTTGAGATGGAACTTGGGCCAGCAACTCATAAGGTGGCGCTGGGCGCTTTGGGCCCTTGCGCTTTCTGTTGTGTTTTCTTTTGAGGTTGGGAAGGTTGATTTTTATGGAAACTTCCTCTGCCTCTGCCTCGAAAGGACTGACGGTTATGAAACTGACGTTTATTGACACTCCCTCGAGAGGGGACAGGAGGAGGTCAAGCCAACTTAATGGCTGACCTAGTCTTTTTCGTAGCTTCTAGAGCCTGTTCTAGCTGAGGACCGAAAAGATATGCACCATCAAAAGGCAATGCCATTACCTGCTGCTGTGGGTCATTTGTGAAGCCTGAAGTGCGGAGCCAGGAATGACGGCAGGTACAAATACCAGCGGCAGCCGCCCGGGAAGCAGTGTCAAAAGCATCCATAGCTGCTTTAACCTGCTAGTTATTAGATTCGATACCTCTGGTAATGGTTTGAAGAAGCTCTGGCTTTGTATCCGATTCCGCTAGCGCTTCAACCATTTGTTTGATAGAGTGCCAAAGGATATACTCATATTGAGAGAAATAGCCTTGGTAGCTGGTGATACGCATACTTAGGGTGGAAGCAGCAAAGACTCTCTTACCTAAGGTGTCTATCTTACGAGATACATTGTTAATAGGTCGAGCCGTAGTAGTTTGGGGAAGAACGACCTTATCATTCTCTGCCAGTACTACAACAGGATCTGCAAAGGCTTGAGACGCCAAAATGGGTCGATCCTTGGGGGCTGAATATTTCCTATCTATGGATTTAGCCACCGAAGGTGTGAGAGCAGGATTATTCCATACCATTTGAGACAGCGTCTCGAAGGAAGGCTGAACCGAAGGAGTCAAATTCGTAGGGATCTCCGGAGCATGAAGGTACTGGAGTCTTAACAATTTCCCAGGATTGATGTCTGTAGTCTGGAGAGAAAGAGTGGAAATCAAATTTTTCAGCAGAGACTTAAAGGACAGGATCTCGACCACAGGCTCTGCAGCAGTAATAGATCCTGCTACATCCACTTCATCACCCAGCCGAAGGTCTGGGTCAGGCTCAATGTCATCTCCTGACAGTCCAGGAGGGACTGTATGGACAGGAAAGGAGTGAAAATCAGAGGAAAGGGATGAAGGAAAAGAAAGAAAGGAGGAGTCCTGACAAGCGGAAGGTGCCCTAAGAGCCCCCGGCGCGAGGAGAGCGCATGGCACCGAGAGAGTGCCGGCACGGCGCCAGAAGGCGCTGAGGCGCCACACGGCGCTGAGAAGCAGCACGTGCTCTGAAGATGGTGCAGAGAGGTGCATGGCGCCGCACTGCACGGCGCTGACAGACGCACCGGTGCCGAAGATGGCGCCGAGTGTGCCGTCAACGCTGAGGGAGCCGAAAACACTGCAAGACTCCGAAAAACAGGATTTGAGGGTAAGGAGGGAAGAAGAGCAGGAGATAAAGGCATCGGAGTGGCCTCCTGTGCCGCAGCCATGTGAGGGGGAGAAACACCTAAGCGCGGAGTCGACGGCACCGAAGACGGCGCCGTGCGACCAGGGAGGCTCAACCGCCCTACCCGATCTCCCAAGAAGCCCGAAGGCCCCTGAGTGACCGAGCCAGGTAGCTGAACCAACCTCCGAGCCCACTGCTCCATAAGAGCGGCCCACTGATGAAACTGCTCATCTGAAGACCTACCTGCGGGCGGGGTAGGGCTCCGATGTCGAAGCCGTCGGCTACCAGAAACAGAAGCTGGCGACTCGAGAGGAGGAGGACCAGCACTACTTAATAACCGACCGCCTACGCCGCAGACATATCAACGGGCGACCTCGAGTGATGCCTTCTTTTGACCTGTGGGTCAAGAAGAGTTTCTCGAGGCCGTAACGGGTGCTGAGAATGCAACCGCTTATTTTTATGCTTCCGCTGGGACCACCCGCCCCTCGGGCATTGACTGACCATTGTCCGACCCCTTCCGGAGAAGGCGGAGGACCAGACCCAGCCCGACTGACTGAACAGTTTACATACGAAGTCTCCCTACCGTCACCTGACTTGCTCATGGTCGACTCCGTCAAAGTAGGCTGAGACTTCTTTTTCTTTAAGCGATACTTATCGAGATATTTATACAAAATAACAAAACTGAAAACTATGCTGCTAGTTTGAAGTTTGACTCCCGGCAAGCGAACGATGTCATCACTGAAGCGCACTCGACGGCGGGAAAAAAGGAACTGAGGCGGTTGGAGGGTCGACGCCGAGATAGTCATTACCGCACAAGCTGAGGCTCACGGTGCCGTTCCTCGCAGCTCCATCTCTGGCGCCGACCCTCCAGCAAAAAAGTTTGCTCCCGCTTGGTCCTAGTGCCTCTGGCGCAGATCCCAATAGTGTGAATGAGTGGTGGAGGCTTATGTCCAGGAAGATCCTGCCGTCCAAGAGAGGATCAACGTGTCTCACCAGAAAACACCAGGCCCTGGATCTAGTGAGCAGAAACTGGGCAGTTTTGCGTTGGATGGGGACGTGAACAAGTTAAATTCTGGTGTCCCGCATCTTCGAAACAGGTCCTCTGCGACTTCCTGGAGCAGTTCCCATTTGTGGACTCTGGCCTGTGATCGGCCTAGACTGTCTGCGATAGTGTTGTCCACTCTGGGAACATGTACTGCAATGATTTCTGTGCCGTGTTGTAGTACCCAATCCCATACCCTTTTGGCCTCCCTGCAAAGGGGATAGGAATGAATGCCTCCTTGCTTGTTGAGATAGTACATCACCGCAGTATGAACAGATTACTCACCTGTAACAGTAGGTCTAGGAGTGGTATATGTTGTTCATCCAGACTTCTTGGCATGTCCCCTTCCACTTTAAATCTTGCAGGAAGTCTTCAAGCTGGCTCCTCCCACCCACCCGGGTGGTATATGTCACAGATTCACTCAACAGGTCAGCCCTCTACTCCCAAAGTGAGAACCTCTGAACGCAGAATTGTGAACAGTACAAGGTAACCCTCTTGTCTGTTTTGTGGGTTCGAGTCACCTTAGTCTCAAGTTCTGAAGGGATTCAAACTGATAACCTCTTGTTAGCGTACCCAATTATCAGGCTCAGATAATTCTGTCTTCGGGGGGCCAGGTATCTTTGCCTACAGGCACCTAACCAGGTAGTGCAAAATGAACCCTTAGAACTCTATGCAAGACCTTAGAGAACTCTATCCATTTCCCAGTTTGGTATCACAATAAGCTCATACACAGTGTCAACTATAACCTTCAAAGCTTCACTTATATACAAATAAATTTCAAAGCACACCAGGCAGTTTGTTTTTAAAATATATATTTTTACTTTAAAATAGACAAAATAGGAAAACAGTAAAATACAGAACAAGATATCCCAACCCATAGAGCCTTAAAACAAAACAGGTTTAAAAGTGCAGATTCCTACAAATAATAACACTCAGACTGGTTTATCTAAGGTCTCCTTACTTCTTAATCTTTCAGTGCTTTGATGTTCCTCCTCTCTCAGTCAGAATTATGAATGTGTCTTCAAAGGTTTGCTCAGTAGGTTTAAAAACAGTCTTGAGCCGGCCTTCTCTCTGAGGTCACCTACCTCTGCCTTGGCATATAAAAATTTATATTTTATAACACGGGCTGTCCTACTAAGATATTTAAAAAAATAATATATGACATAATAAATTGCCTCTCTTCCGGTAACTTGTCCAAACTGGTCTGTGAACTGCTTTACCCTAGACATCAAAAGTATCTTTGATGTAAGTCACTGTATATTCAAAGCAAATGTATATTGGACTCCTTAATTTAGTCTGGGACCTGGTATCCCCAGACATCAAAGGTCTCTTTGATGAAATGAGCTGGCTTCCTGGGACGATGGTCCAAATAACATGCACAGCAGATCAAAGGATTTCCCTGAGGGCATTATAAAATGGATATCTTGGTTCCTGCCTTCAAAGCAAATTTAACAAAGTAATTGCATTTCAGATAGCTGCAGTTTTAAGTTACCTCCTGTTCTTTGAACTTATCCCCGGGGTGATGTGTCAGTTTCAGCAAGACAGCATTTTCCTGACAGACAGTCCATCACACATTTTTTTATATTTACAAAAAAATGATACAGGGATCAGAACCAGCTGTCCCAGTGTGACAGTATAAACCTCGGCTCTGCCCCATGAAAACAGATCTTAGCCCACTGGAAGCAAGGTTGTGCGCTGGAAGCCGGGGAGGTCGGGTGGGTGTGTGTGGATGAAAATCATATAACACTCCTAGAACAACTGTTACAGGTGAGTAACCTGTTCTTCTAGGAGCGTGGATATGCTGTTCATCCACACTTCTTGGTAGACTCCCAGCAGTTCTCCGGGAGGAGGGAGGCAAGGAACATACCCCCTACATAAGAAATAGAGACTGGAGAACCAAGGCCCCAAAACCAGCATCCCGGTGTGACTCAAGGTCGATGTGGTATCGGGTGATAAAGGTGTTTGCTGACTTCCAGGTAGCAGCCTGACAGATTTCCTGGATATGGATGTCCCTGGAAGCAGCCACCAATGCAGCAGTTTGATGGGTAGAATGAGTTCTTATCCCTCTGGGACGCTTCTTGCCTGCCAACTCACAACACAGACCTATGCATAACGTAATCCATCTTGCTATGGTCCATTTGGCTGCAGGTCTGCCAAAGGCGGCTTCAGTGTAGGTGACTAACAGCTGGCGAACCTCTCCACGAATTTCCACCGTCCTCTCCTTGTAGTAGGAGAGAGCACATCTCAGGTCCAAGGTATGAAGCCTGTACTCAGCGTCCGAGGTGTAAATAGGGTAGTAAACTGAAAGAGTCAACTCCTGGTTAAGGTGAAACTCTGACACCACCTTCAGAAGGAATTTCGGTTGGGGTGCAGGACAACTTTGTCCCTGTGAAAGACCAGATAAGGGGAGTCCACCGAAAGTTCCTGGAGCTCCCCTGTCCTTCTGACAGATGGGGTAGCCACCAGGAAGGTCGTCTTCCACTAGTGTGAGAGTTCATACTTGTGCATGGGTTCAAATGGCTTGCCCATGAGCTTTGCCAAAACCAGCACCAGATCCCATGGAGGTGGAGGTTCACGCACCGGAGGGGATATGTAATCCATGCCTTTGAAAAAGCGCCCTGACCACTGTCTCTGTGCCATCAATGTCACTGACCGCCTGCTCGTAATACAGAAATGGCTGCTAGGTGAATCCTAAGGGTCGATGACCGTAGACCCCCTTTGGAGAGAGACCAAAGGTAATCGAGAATGTTAGCCACAGAACAGGATAATGGGTCCAGACCCTTACTCTGACACCAAATGGAAAAACGTTTCCATTTGAAGGCAGAACATTTCCTGGTCGATTCCTTCCTGGTTGCCTTCAACACGGTGTACACATCTTTGGAAAGACCCAGAGCCTGTAACTCTAGCCACTCAGGTACCAGGCTGTGAGGTGCTGGGATTGAAGGTCCACATGGAATACCTTCCCCTGGTTCAGAGATATCAAGTCTGGGCGTGTACAAAGCCGCTCCGGGGGCCTGCAGCTGAGGCTGAGGAGATCGGGGTACCAGAACTGGCACGGCCAATCTGGGGCTACCAGGATCACCTTCGCCTTGTCCCTCCTCACCTTGAGTAACACCTTGTGGATCACAGGACATGGAGGGAAGGCGTAGAGGAGGCCTGGGGTCCACGGCCTTGAGAAGGCATCCCCCCTGCAGCGAGCCCTGCTGAGGGGGGCGGGCATGAAACAGCCCCAGCTTGGTGTTCTCCCTGGAGGCAAACAGGTCCACCATTGGTTTGCCCCAATGGAAGAACAGACTGTAAGCTACCTCTGGATGGAGAGACCACTCGTGAGATGTCTGGCCTATGCGCCTGAGAGCATCTGCTAGCTGGTTCGAGGCTCCTGCCACATGGATGGCTAGGAGATCTGCCTCCAACCGGGTTACGAGGGTCCAGATGTGGTGCACCTCCTTGCACAGCAGACGGAAGTGTGTGCCACCCTGTTTGTTGAGGTAGTACAAGGTCGTGTTATTGTCTATCTGGACTTGAACCACTTGACCCCGGAGCTGAGGAGCGAAAGCTGACAACGCCAGTCTGACTACTCTGAGCTCCAACAGGTTGATGTGGCATCGAGACTCCTCGGGGGTCAAGAACCCATGGGTCCTGTTGTCCCCCATGTGAGCTCCCCAGCCCATGAAAGAGACATCGGTCATAAGGACGACCGTCGGTCTGGGGAGGACAAACGGGATCCCTTCCTGCAACCGGTATGGGGTGGTCCACCATTGGAGAGCGTCCCACATCTTCTGGGTTACAGTGATCAGCTGGTCGAAGTGACCATATCGCTGAGTCTACTGGGCAGCCAGCTCCCACTGGAGGGGGCGCACGTGCCACTGGGTCCAATGGACCACTGAAGTGCACGCCGCCATGTAACCCAGAAGGCACAGAAAGTCCCAGGCAAAGTGCAAGTACCCAACCAGAAATGATTGGGCAAAGGAGGAGAGAACCTCCACCCTGTCCGCCGGGAGCCGAGCTCTGGCTTGACAAGAGTCGAGCTCTGCCCCGATGAAGCCCATCACCTGAGAGGACACGAGTTCCAACTTGGTCTCGTTGATCAGGAGGCCAAGTTGGGAGCAGGTTTGGTTTCATATCTTCCCTTGTCAATCTTCACCATTCATTACTGCTTGGGTGAGTAGCAAGCTCCCCCCCCCCCAAAAAAAGGCGGGGGTAGAAACCCTGAGGGAGCAAGACATGAAAATTACGTACCTACCGTAATTCTTGATCTTCTTGGACGACTCTCCACCACTCATTCACACTATTGGGATCTGCGCCGGAGGCACTAGGACCCATCGGGAGCAAGCTTTTGCTGGAGGGTCAGCGCCAGAGATGGTGTCGCAGAACGGGCGCCCAGCCCTAGCTCGTATGTGTAAAGACTATCTCGGCCACCCTCCAACCGCCCAGTACCTTTTTACCAAGGAGGTGCAGCGAACTAACCTAAAACCGGACATAAGATAGTCCAGACGACCTGTGTAAGAAGGGTCAATAAAGAAGTCTTCACGGCCTAAAGATTTGAGGGAGGAAGATCAACAAGAAAGGTGAGCTCAGGGATGGAGGGTGGGCGGTGAATGAGTGGTGAAGACTCGCCCAGAAGATCAAGAAGATTAAGAATTACCGAAACGACGCCAGAGGCCACGCTGAGCCGAAGTCATGACGGGCGCTGAGGATGGCGCCAAGAAGCCTGCACGGCGCCGGTGACGGGCGCCGAGAGGCTACATGACGCCAAGGGCGCCAAACACTCCCAGACTCTGAAAAACAGGTTTTGAAGGAAGAAGAGCAGGAGATAAGGGCATCGGTGTGGCCCCCTGCGCTGCAGCCATGTGAGGGGGGGAAACACCTAAGCGCGGAGTCGACGGCAGCAAAGAAGGTGCCACGCGACCAGGAAGGTCCAACCGCCCTACCTGGTCGCCCAGAGAGCCCGAAGGCCCACGAGCGACCAAGCCAGGTAGCCGAACCAACCTCCGAGCCCATTGCTCCATAAGAGCAGCCCACTAATGAAACTGCTCATCTGAAGACCAACCTGCGGGCGGGGTAGGGCTCCGATGTCGAAGCCGTCGGCTACCAGGAGCAGAGGTTGGTGACTGCGAAGGAGGAGACCGGCAACTAGCCCTGATAACCGAGCGTCTACGCACAGACATATCAGAGGGCGACCCGAGTGATGCCTCTCTCTTTAGACTCAGGGTCAAGAAGAGCTGAGGCCAAACGGTGCCGAGAGGTGATCGTTATTTTATAGCTCCGGGGACCGCCCATCCCCGTGGCATTGGACTGACCGTTGTCAGACCCTCCCTCTGGAGAAGGCGGCGGACTGGACCTAGCCCCACTGACTGAACAGCTTTCATACGAAGTCTCCCTACCGTCACCTGACCTGCTCATGGTCGACTCTGCTGAGACTTCTTTATTGTATTTAAAAATAAGAATAAATTTAAGCGATACTGTATCGAGATAATACTACAAAAAAATAAAAACTAGAAACTATGCTGCTAGTTTGAAGTTTGACTCGACCAAATGACCCGGCGTTAAGTCACTGAAGTGCACTCGTGGCGGAAAAAAAGAGAACAAAGGCGGTTGGAGGGTCGACACCGAGATAGTCGTTACCGCATTTGGGCTAGCTCACGGCGCTGTTCCTTGCGGCGCCATCTCTGCCGACCCCTCCAGCAAAATGTTTGCTCCCGATGGGTCCTAGTGCTTCCGGCGCAGATCCCAATAGTGTGAATGAGTGGTGGAGACTTATGTCCAGGAAGATCCCCAGCCTCTTGTTGGTGAGAAACAGAAGGGAAAGACCCTGGGCTAATCAAAAGAGAAGTCTATGGGGGAGAAGAGCTAAGAGGTGCCCCCCGAGGATGGGGAGACGGAGGAAGCCCCTGCAGAAGTCTCCTAGCTCTGGAGGAAAAGAGACGGGTCCCCCGGAAAGTGGAGTGAATCACCCTACGCCGGGCCAGGGGTGACAACCTTGATAGACGGAGCCATGCCGTCCGTCTAATACAGATCGCTGTCCCTGCAAGCCTGGAAGCCACCTCATTGGCGTCATAAGATGCCCTTGCTTGGTGTCTTGCCAGCTCCAGGCCTATAGCAGAGAGGGCAATAGCTTGTCTGGTTTGCTCCATATCAGGCATTGATGCTAAGATTTGGGAAAGCATCGACCACAAATGCCTACTGTAGGCAGCGTGATGGGCCTGATGAGATGCAGTGCAAGACATCGCACGAGAGGAAGAGAACACTCTTGGCCCCCACCGGTCGAACTGTATAGAATCCGAGTCCAGTGGACAGTCGTGCGCTAGGCGGAGGCGCCCGGAGGGAGTTTCTAGGTATGCCAAACCCGAGGGTGGGTTGGGGAGAGTACCTAGGGATTCAGAAGGGGCACAATACCTACGTTGGCAGTCTGCCGGGGCTGGAGAAAGGGCGTCTGGCAACTGCCAGGAACGGATAGACGCCTTCTGGAAGGGAACAGGCCAGGGTAGTACCACCAAGTGCTGGGCACTGAATTCGCCAAGGAATTCACGCATCTCCCGTTCAGTATTGTCTCACCTAACATAGGAAATTCGAAGATCCCCCACCATCCTAGAAAGGAATCACTGATATTCAGTGAAATCAGCATCAGAGGAGAGATGAGCAGTGGGTTCCTCTCCCTCAGAGGAGAGAGACGAAGATGATGGAGCGCTTGAGTGTCCAGAGGACTCCTGCGGCGGTAGGGATAGGAGAAAAACCCGCTCATTCATGCACCTAACATATATGGGGAAGGTCGCCGCAGAACCTCTGAATGCCTCCCAGGATAACGGGCCCATGGGACCGACATGGCCTGGGACAGCAGGGGCTGGCTGCAGAGGAATGGGAGAAGGGCACCTACGGAGAGGCAACTGTCCTCTGCTAGGGCTCTGGAATCCGGGGAACAGAGCCCGAGCTGGCAGGATCCCGGAAAACAGACCAGGTCACAAAACGGAACCCTGGGGATGCGTAGCCTGGAAGAGCCCAGAAGGGGATCCTCCCCTATGATGAACCTGGGACCGCATGGATCCAGAAGGGCAGCCCACAGCAATGCCACCAGAGGGGTCCCCGGGGTCCAAAAGGGAAAGACGGGGCCAAGCACTACGGCTCCGAGCCACACCCCGAGGGGTGGCAGGCAGAGACCGAGACACCTGAACCCTGCCCCTCGACCCCTCGGACTCCGAGAATGCCCTCTCCTTGACCCCAGCGACCTCCCACCCTGAGGGAGTGCAGCAGCACCAGGGTCGGTAGCTGCCACGACCCCCCCCCCCCGAGGGAGAGCCCCTCCCTCCACCCCCGCTCCATCGCCCCCCAGGGACCCCAGACCACCCCCAGCCTGGGGCCTCTAGGAGATGGCAGCGGGACAGAGGAATAGGCGCAATGCCTAGCACTGCGTTGACCGGAGACCCTGATCAAGAGTCAGGGCTGCCAGGACGGGTCCACGCCTGAATCATCAGCCTCCGAGGAAGAAGAGATCAGCTGGACCACAATACTAGCAACCCCAGGGTCCCTGGTGAAACGGTGCTGCGAACGGCGGCGACAACCCTCGACCCCCCGCTGACACGGCACGGCCCCGGTTTCAACGGTGTTGGCCAGACCCACGGCACGTGACCCCACTGGCACCGCCAGAGGGAACTGCCCGCGTGCCAAGGCCAACACGGGTGTTGAACGGCGCTCGTCTCGATCACCAAGCGCGCGGTGCGGCGCCGGGATTCAACAGCACTGGAAAGTGGCATCGAGGGTCCACTCGATGCCGGGCCCAGCAGGCATGGGCCTCAACACTGGGAGCCTGCACCTCCAAGGAGGTGACTGCCGAGGCGTTGTCCTCGCCCGCCCCGGGGACCTCGGCGTTCCTCCGACACCGCAAAAGAAGCTTCCTCTTCGGCAACAGAAGATGAGGAAGCCTCCTCCTCTACAGACCATATAGGCCCGAGAGGGGACCTGGATGAAAGGCCTAGAGACCTTACCTGGGAATCCCTGGAGTGGCGCCGTCCCCCGAAAGTTGGCAGGGCCTTGCCGATCTTGAACACGCTGACTTCTAGGATGCGACGGTCCATGGAGAAACAGGCGTCGCACGCATTCATATCGTGGTTGGGTCCCAGGCAACGAAGACAAACATTATGCCGATCCGTGACGGAAAAATGCCGGCCACAGGAGCACCGACGCATAGGGGCGCCTTCGACTTATGTTTTGCCCCCGAACCTGACATGATGCTAAATAAATTATGACTAACACAGCAAAAGCTCTCAGCGCCGTCCAAGAAATGATAAAAAGAACGGTCTTACCGGGTTTTGACGGCATCGAGAGAAGATCGAGAGAAGTTCGAGAAGGAGTCTGGATTGAATCCGCCTAACTGTCACCAACCGTAGCAGGTGCAGCCTTGACGCGGGAGAAACAGAACTGAGATGGAGGAGGAGTCTGCACTTACGGCCACCGCGAGATGACGAAAAGGCCGCCTCGAGGGTGGCGCCTGCTGGAGCCAACCCAAAAAAAAAAACTCCCATAGTGGATGCGCGCCCCCGGCACTAACCCAAGCAGTAATGAATGGTGAAGATTGACAAGGGAAGATCCACATGTTCCGCTCCAGGGATGGTATGATCTGGCTCAGAGTGACCATCCAAATGGTGCGAGACCTGAGATATAGATTCAGGTTGTGGAGATCTAGGATGGGGCGCCAACCCCCCGTCCGCTTGGGCACCAGGAAGTACCTGGAAACAAAACCTGGGTCTGTCGGAGGATCCGGCACTGGAGCTACTGCCTCCTTGCGGAGGAGCTGAGCCACATCGTCTCGAAGAGCCGACTGGGTGCATGCGGAGATCTTTTCATCCCGAGGGGCGTGGGCTCGGCTAGGAGGGAACTGCTCGAAATCCAGAAGCAGTCCCTGACCAACCACTTCGAGGACCCACCTGTCTGAAGTGAAAGCGTACCAGACGGAAAGGAAGTGGCGGAGCTGATCCCCCACAGGAGGACCCAGAACTGGCGTGACGGGTGTAGGGGTGACAACCCCCAACCCATCACTGAGCAGGACCTGTGCCTCGGCCTCCTTTATGGAGCTGTTGAGGACCCTGCTTGGGCCGCGGGCACCAAGCTTGAGGTTGCTACTGCTGTTGTTGATGACCTCCTTGATAGGAGGCCTGCCTAACTGCAGGGGAAGAGTGCCGAAATGGCTTCTTCTTTCTCTTCTGCTGGCTCTTGCCCGAAGAACCCTTGGCAGAAGTAGCATCCAAGGTAGCACTGGACTGCTCTGTACACTGAAGGTGACCAGCCACTCCTGGACTGAACAGGTCGGTCTCCAGGAAGGGCACGTCGGCAAACTTATGCTGAGTATCCGCCGGGAAGGAGGAAAGCCTCAGCCAAGCCCTGCGGCGAGAGGCCACTGCGACTGTCAACGAGCGGGCACAAGAATCTCCTTTATCCAAGGCTGTCTGGAACTGCTGTTTTGCAACAGCATGACCTTGGTCATGGACTTGCTACACTGTAGTCTGTGTGTCTGGTGGGAGATGAAGGAAGACCTCGTCCAATGACCCCTGGAGGGCAAGGGAGAAGTGTGCCATAATAACAGCCGAGCTGGCCTGACGAAGGCCCAGGGAAGAGGCAGCGTAGACCTTACGGGCAGAGTGATCCATATTTTTGGACTCTTTGTCCAGGGGTCAGTCAGTGTCGGCCAAACTACCCATATGCCTGAACACTGAGGCGGTCACCAGGCACTCAGCCTAAGGGTGTTCAGTGAACCTCGCAAGGGACCCCATGGCATACCTCTCAACCTTTTGTCCCCCAAATGTGGAACATTGCCTCTCAAAATGTGGAACAAATGAGCAAAATGTGGAACAGTTACTTAAATCGTTACCTAACAAGCTCACAACACTGCTAATGTTTGTATTTATGTTCAGAAAGTCTGTTATTAATTGAATAATATATTTTTTGCATCATTTACTATAGATTTTTGCTTTAAAATTTTAACACTGAATGTGGGATGAGTCCTCACAATGTGGAACAGGGAGCTTTTGTGAAGTAAAATGAGGAACGTTCCTCATGATGTGGTACAGTTGAGAGGTATGCCCCATAGGCACTGCGTAATTGCAGGCCATGTGGGCAGATGCTGCTGGGCAGGAGGCAGGACACTGCCAAAGTTCAAGGGTCAGGCCAACGATGGCCTCGGCCACTGGAAAGGCCTCCGTCGGGGTATCCCCTCTCTTGAGGATGTCAGTGAGAGGGTACTCCGCCTTTTTCTGGATGAGCTCCAGGGGCATTCCAGTGGAGTCGGACATGAGGCGGAGAATGCCCTGGAAGGAGGAAGGGCCTTCCTCCAACCCTGCGCCAACCGTCGACTCATCATCCCCGGGATGTGAGTGCAAGCCGGTGATGTCTAAGTCCGAGGAGTCATGGTGAGCAGTTCATCTAAGTCACCCTCGACGCGGCTGAGGGCGGTCCGGGGTGACTGTCATCGACAGACGTCAGGGAAGCCCGGTGTTTCGTTGGTCCTCTTTCGAGGGCACCCCTTCCTCAGGATGTTTAGGCGGTAGTTCCACCAGAATCGGTGGAGAAACCGGAATAGGCTGAACTGGGAGACAGACCAGCCCCACGGACGGAGGAATTGGTGGCTTCGGTTCCGGAGGAGTCAGCATTGGCCTAGGAGGTGGGAGCCAAGTTATGGCCGGGGTGGGTGACGGAGCCGACTTCTGCCCAGTCAATATCAGCTGTTGCCACATGAGGTCTTCATAGCACCAACGGAGTTTCCGCTGGAGCCACTCCTCATCCGTGGAGGATGATGTTCTGGACCATGACCGAGATCGGGGAGGCCGACTCGGTCGATCAGGAGACACCAGGGTCAGTGAAAACCGAGGGTCCGGAACCGGGTCCTTGATGGGGACACCAGCGGGCTGGGTCTCCTCATCAGAGAAGACAAGGACCGCAGTCCTTTCCAAAGAGTCATCGAGCACAGCCGCCGACAAAGGGTTTATTGGGTCATGGATAATTTCGACCTCGTCGGCCACTTCCTCGGTCCCCTGGCCAGACGGAAGATCCGTGAAACCAGCGGCCGTGGTTGCGATCTCGACCGAAATCGAGACCGCGTGTTCCTGGGACTCGGACCTCTCTCAGTCCCAGGAACGTTTTCGTCAAGACGGAGACATCGGTTCCTTCTCTCTTTTCCGAGAGCAGGAGGAGTGCGAGCCCGAGGGCGCCTCACCACGAGTGGGAAGAGACTGGCACAGCTCCTTGAAGGAGCCTGAAAAGATGGAGCCAAGGTTTAGAGGAATAAAAAAGCTTCAACTGGATGAAGCGCGAGCTGCTTCCTCCTCGAACGCCTTCATCTGTTCCAGCTGTTCAGCGGATCCCGCAGTCATGGAAACCACCCACCTCGCCTTCTTCGATTTCACCGGTGGGTTCCTTTTCTCTGGTCTCCCCAGCATCAAGCGGTCATCCTGGACGTTGGGATGGAAAGCCAGGCAAAAACTGCACAATGAGGTGTCATGGCGGACACCTAGGCAGTAGACACACTTGAGGTGAGGATCAGTGTGCGACATCTTCTGGCCTCAGGGCACCGGCAAAATCTGGGGTAAGATTTTTCCTCCATGGTAGATGCGCTGAAAGCGCAATCGCTAACTTGAACGAGTTTAATTTTCGTTAAAAAACGATGGTTAGAATCCAGGGCCTATGATATGCTAAGAGAGCACGAGGGAACCTGTATCTTCCAGCAGAAAGGAAGAGCTGGTGTCATGGGGCAGAGCCGAGGTATATACCACAAGGGTGGGAGGGAGGAGTCAGCTTGAAGATTTCCGGCAAGATTTAAAGTGGAAGGAGACATGCCAAGAAGTGTGGATGAAAAACATATCCACACTTCTAGAATGTTTGTAACAGGAGGGTACCCAGTGGAATCTCCGACTGCAAAGCCTGTAAAGCATACAGGACAGCTCTCATCTCCAGAATGTTTATGTGGAAGTAAGATTCCAGAGATGATCAGGCACCTTGAGGTGTCTGTGGAGAGAGTCACTGTTGGAGGCGATGCTACGAAGGGGACACCCGTCGATAGATGCTCTGGGACAAGCCACTATTGCCAGTCGTGGATGACGGCATTCGTGATCCGGACTGGATGCTGCAGTTGATCTTGCTTTTAGTCCCATTGGGCCCGCAACATCCACTGGGTGATCTGCATATGGAGTCGAGCTAGGGGAACCGTCACAATGGCATCCGCCATGTGCCCGAGCAGGCAAAGAATGGTCCTGGCTGGTACCGCTTTCTTTGCCATTATGTCCCTTATGAGGGATCTGATGTGTTCCGCCCTGTCTTGAGGGAGGAATGCTTTCCCTTGAGTGGTGTCTAGAATTGCCCCTATAAACTGCAATTTCTGAAACGGAAGAAGGCACGACTTCTCCTGATTGAGAGTGATGCCCAGCGATTGGAAGAGGGAACGTGTATCCTGGATCGCGGTCATCAGGGCATCCTGTGAGGGTGCCATAAGGAGCCAATCGTCTAGCTACTGAAACACGTAGTGTCCCTGTCTCCTGAGACCTGCTGCCACGACTGCCATACACTTCGTGAACACTCGAGTTGCCGAGCACAGTCCGAAGGGAAGAGCTCGGAACTGGTAGTGGCATCCCAGAAACTCGAAGCGCAGAAACTTTTGATGCGCTCGAGTGATCGGGAGATGTAGGTAAGCGTCCTGCATATCCAGCGACGCAAGCCATGCAATGAGGCCTGGGAGGGTCACCATGCAGAAGCGCTTGTACAACAGAAAAGTGTTGCGGTCGCTGAGGCCTAAAATCGGGCGCAAGTCCCCTGTCTTCTTTGGGACCAGGAAGAATTGAAAATACCCTTTTCCTCTCTGGTTCTGTGGAACATACTCTATGGCCTCCTTGTCCAGGACTGCCAAGATCTGAATGAGCAGGGCATGCTGACTCGAATAGTGGGACAGCAGGGGAGGTCTTGACGGTGGGTGGTCGAGGAACTCGATAGACTGCCCTCGACTTACCAGCTGTAACACCCACCAGTCTGAGGTTATCCTCTGCCATCCCGAAAGATGATGAGAGGTGCAACACTCAACCTTCTCTTCCCTTAGGTCCAGAGGAGGGGCGGGAGCCGGGAAGCAGTCATGCTATGGTGGTATTTGTCCCTGTGGGCTGGGCGGATTCAGGATGTTTCTGACCCTGGCCCGTGGGGAACCTAGCTTGACCTTTAGGACCGAAGTTGCCCTTGGGTTCCTGGCCGGAATGTGGCTGTTGCCTTTGTTGCCGGCCACGAAAACAATTCTGGTTCCTATGAAAGGAACCAGATTTGGGCCTGCACATGGCCTGTACAGTCCTGGCTGCCTTCCCGGTGTCCTGTAGCCTGATGATCACCCCTTCAGATTCCTCACCGAATAGGACTGCTCCATTGTAAGGGACGTCAAAGATGTTCTTTTGGACGTCCAGAGTAAAACCGGAGACTCTTAGCCAAGAATGTCTCTGGAGACAAATGACTGTGGCTGCTACCCTGGCTGCCGAGTGCGCTGAATCATAAGTGGCTCGGAGAACCTGGGTCCCTACATCTGACCTAGTCTGAAGGAGATTGAGCAATTCATCCTTCTTGCCACCGTCCAGGAAATCCTTCATAAGGTCTTGGCTCTCTTCCCAAAGGGCATTCTGAAACTGCACCATGTACGTCAGATAGTTCAAAGACCTTATAGAGCATGAAGCGGCTGTGCACATGCATCTTCCCAGTGAATCTAATTGCTTAGATTCCTGGTCTTTAGGCTGGGTACTCAGGTGTTGAGGCCGCTGAGACTGCTCGTGAGATGCTGTTATGACCAGAGAATCGGCCAGCGGTTGTTGCGCCAAGTACGGGTCCTCCAATGGAGCCCTGTAGAAGTGATCAGCCTTCTTCAGAACTATCGGAGTCAAATGCGGACACTTCCAAGCAGCCTTGGTGACATCCGTAAAGGTGTCCACCAACAGTGGGATCACCACAGGCTTTGGGTCTTTTTGCCTGAGATAACGGGCAAGGCATTGTCTCTCAGGGTGTAAATACTCTGTCTCCCACCCCACGTTCTCTTGGATGTGCCTCATGATCTCTGAGAATAAGGGATCATCCAGTGGTGACCTGGGAAGGTCTTGTGGGTCGGGTGATTGGAGACTGAAGGGTGATGGAGACTTGGGTGTGTCGGATGTTTCCGGACTGAAGTCATTCCTCGGAGAAGGTCATCTGCCTCTGGGTAGTTTAGGGCTAGGAGACCCTGAGGGAGACCGTGATGGGCATCTCTTCCACTCTCTGGACCTGCCCCTGGGAGGTAGAGGTGGAGTTGGCGCCTTAGGGGTCGGGGGTCTTTCACTCTCAAAGCTTCGAGGAGGAGGTGGAGGAAGCTTAGTGGGCACCACACCTTTTTTAATGGTATCCCACCAAAAAGTAAACAGGTGTCGGTATAGGCCTGTCGTCGGGGTCGGGTCCTGGGGAACCACCAGATCTGGTGACAGTTCCATGGGCAAGCCGCCGTCCTCCATGTCACCTGGTCATCAGGCAGCATGGTGACCTCTTCTCCAGAAGACCCATGACGACCAGTGTCAGCCAGCGTCTATGGTGCAGGCGTCAGTTCTCTGACCCACTTGGCGGAAGCGTCGGGTTGGTCGCCCTCTTAGACTCTGACGTCTGTTTAAGGGACATCAGTTCTGTCGTCTTCCTTTCCGGTGCTTTCGGAGGTTGGGAGACTGAGCGGTGGTCGGTATCCCGGTGTCGGTCTGACGCCCCACTTGATTTAGAAGACAACTTGGCCATGTGCTGGTCTGAGGATCCAGGCCGGTCGGCAGAGTCGGGCTCCCGAGAATCCTTGGTCTTAAGCGGATGCAGTGAGGCCGAGGAGCCCCCGGAAGACCTTACCTTGATGGGAGGGGGCTGAGAGCTCGCCCGGGAAGGCGATTGATCGGACCGCGTGGAGCTGGAGCTGGCCATAGACTCTGAGGCCCGGCTCAGGGATCTTGACCCACCCGAGTCCTGATGCTTGTCCCAGAGCTTCCCTGATTTATACGAGGATTCCCCCTTGGAGGTAGGGCCTTTCTCCATCTTCTTGAGCATCTCTTAGAGAAGGAACCCCTAAACAGCCTTTTGGCGGTGGATCCTGGTAATACTGTTAAACCGCTGGCAAACAGGACAGGCCTGGGTATCGTGCTCTGGGCCTAGGCACCTCACATAGACCATGTGGTGGTTGGCAAACAGGATCTGCTTGCCGCAGGCGCACTTCGAGGGATGTCCTTCGATAGAAGGTGTAGAAGTAGACATGGAGTTTTGAAAAAAAGAGAACATTTTTGGTTGAAGATTTCAAGCGTCATTCGTCTGTTCAGGCGTCCATGAGGCCGATGCTGGCGAGTCGACAGCGGGAAAAAGAATTGTGGATGCTGGGGAACAGCTGCCTTTTATGTGATGCCTGACGTTGGGGGAGGGGCCAACGTCAGGGGCGGTCCCCCACTGGATACTGCTAGTTAGAATTTTTCTGTGGGGTCCTGGCGCCTCCCGGCATCAGTCCTAATGGTGTAACCTGCTGCAAGAGCTGTTTCTCAAAGTAAGATCCACTTTGTCCTTGTGAAATACAGTGTACGGGGGAACTGTGACCAGTGCATGTATTTCAGAAACTCTACAGGCCAAAGTAATGGCCTCCAGGAAGGCCGTTTTCCAAGTGAGGAACTTCAAGTCGCAAGTAGCTAGAGGCTCGAAAGGTTTACGAGTGATCATGTATAGCACAAGGTTAATGTCCCAGGCTGTGACTGGACGTCTGATAGGAGGTCTAGTATGCAGAATGCCCCTAAGAAACCTGCTAACTACACGCAACTGAGCCAGTGACATGGAAAGTACTAGCTTGTGATATGCCGAAATGGCACAAAGATGAACTTTGACTGTGGAGAACTGCAAACTTGTATTAGAGAGGTCTAAAAGATACTCTAAGACTTTATTGGGTGGGCAGGAAAAAGGGTTCGAAGAGGATTTTGCACACCAGATAAAGAAACGCTTCCATTTGGCTGTGTAGGTTTTTCTAGCGGCCAGCTCATGCACAGCCAAAAGTATATCTGAAACTCTACGAGAAATGTTGAACCTCTTCACCTCTATCTCTTCAGGAGCCAAGCGTGACGGTGAAGCGACCTCAGGTTGGGATGGACCACAGGACCCTGGGTGAGAAGGTTCATCTGAAGGGGAAGCATTTTTGGGGGGTTTGCAACAGACTGTTGAGCAGCAGAAACCATATCTGCCGAGGCCAGAAGGGACAATGAGAATCATTCTGCCCCCGAGACTCCAATCGCGGCACCTCTGAGTTAGGGAGAAGAGGAGGAAAGGCGTACAGAAAGCGTCTTGTCCACTGCATCCTGAATGCATCCTGACAGAAAACGCCAGGTCCTGGGTTTCTGAAGCAGAAGAGAGGCAGTTTTGTGTTGAGTGGGGGGGCACAAAAAGGTCCAGGTCTGGAGTTCCCCACTCTTTGAAGAGTGACTGAATGAAGGTTAAGTCACGAGACCACTCGTGAGGATCCATCTCCGTTCTGCTGAGACGGTCTGCCAGTTCATTTTGTATTCCTGGCAGGTAAACCACCTGAATCAGAGCCTTGTGTGCCAGGCACCACTCCCACACTGTCATTGCTTCCTGCATAATGGGTAAGAGTGTGTGCCACCCTGTTTGTTGATGTAGTACATCACTGCTTTGTTGTCCATTTGAAGGAGAATGTTCTTGTGACAGAGTATGTCCTTCAAGGCTCAGAGGGCATAGAGGACGGCTCTCATTTCCAGGACAATTATGTGAAGTTGGGACCCGTCCTGCGTCCACGTACCCTGAGTGTGGAGATCCTGGCAGTGGGCTCCCCCAACCCATCACGGATGCGTCCGTGGTAGTGGAGATCTGATGATCCACAGGGGCAAAGGGTTATCCTTCCAGAAGATTGTCCTCCTGCGACCTTGATGAGAAAGGACCGAGGGTGAGTGGTTGGGGACCACTGAGTACTGAGCATCCACTGAGAGGTTCTCATGTGGAGACGAGCTAGGGGTACAGTGAACACCGAGGATGCCATGAGGCCCAGCATCCGTTGCATTGAGATAGATCGAACTGAGCTGTGTTCTCTGATGTATCGGACCATCTGTAAGATATCGCTCCTTCTGTCCTCTGGAAGAAAAGCCTTCGCACAGGAGGTGTCCAGAAGAGTTCCTATGAAGACAAGCTTCTGGGAGGACTGCAACTGCGACTTGTTGAGATTCAGCAGGACTCTAATTGATGTAAGGAAGTCTGAGGCCATGGCCACAGCCTCCAGAGTCTCTTGCCTGGGGGGACTTCCTAGAAGCCAGTCGTCCAGATATGGGAAATGGAAATTACGTACTTACCGTAATTCTTCATCTTCTTGGACCGGGGTCTCCACCACCAATCACACTAATGGGAGCCCGCTGGAGGCACAGGACCCAGTGGAGCAAACTTTTTCCCAGAGGGCTGGCGCCAGAGATGGAGCCAACAGGAAGTGGCACCATGATCCTCGCCTGCGGAGGTAAAGACTTTTTCAAGGCCAACCTTCAACCACCTCAGTACCTTTTTTCCGAGGAGGTTCAGCGTAACTAACCTACAAGGACTAACCTAAAAATCAGACATAAGATTGTCCGAATCAACTGTGTAAGAAGGGTCAAAAATAAAGTCTTTACAGCCCAGCCATTGTGGGAGTGAAGACCAAAAACAGAGAAGTGAGCTCGGGGAATGGTGGGTGGGCCTGTGAATGAGTGGTGGAGACTTCGTCCAAGAAAACCAAGAATTACAGTAAGTATGTCATTTCCATATCTTCCTGAACATAAAGTCTCCACCACTCATTCACACTAATGGGAGAGTACCGAGCTAGATAATCCCCCGAGACAGGTGGCAGGAGATAAGGAGCTCACATACTTAGGACAGAACTCCGTTAAGAATGGTCCTGCCAAACGACAGATGTCATCTGGCATTGACATCCAAGGCGTAGTGCCCTAACGAAAGAATGCACGGAGCTCCAAGTGGCCGCATTGCAAGTATCTGCGATGGGCACGTTGCGGATTTCTCCCAGAGATGCTGCGACTGCTCTGGTAGAGTGAGTGTACACTCTGCCTCCCAGCTTGATCTGTGCCATAGAATAGCAGTGACGAAGGCAAGCCACCAGACGTGCTGAAATACATCTGATAGCGACAGGATGACCCAGCTGGGTCTTGCTGAAGGAAACAAAAAGTTGTTGAGCTTTGCAAATTTCTTTTATTCTGTCTAGATAGAACTGTAGTGCTCTCTTAACATCCAGTGAATGAAGGGTACGCTCCCCTTCATTCTGGAAATTTGAAAGTAGGTAGGAAGGACTAAAGATTGGTTTAGATGGAACTCTGAGACAACCTCAGGGAGAAACTTAGGATGAGTCCTAAGAACCACTTTGTCCTTGTGAATTACAGTGTATGGGTGGGGGGGTGGGGTCAGTGACCAATGCATGTATTTCAGAAACTCTATAGGCTGAAGTGATGACCACCCGGAAGTTTTCCAAGTGAGGAACTTCAATTTGCAAGTAACTAGGGGCTCGAAAGGTTTACAAGTGAGCACGTCTAGCACAAGATTAATGTCCCAGGCTTCGACTGGGCGTCTGATAGGAGGTCTAGTATGCAGAATACCCCTAAGAAACCTTTTAACCACAGGCAACTCAGCCAATGACGTGGAAAGTACGGGCTCATGATACGCTGAAATGGCACAAAGATGAACTTCGACTGTAGAGTACTGCAGACCTGTATTTGAGAGGTCTAAAAGGTACTCCAAGACTTTATTCGGTGGGCAGGAAAAAGGATTCCAAGAGGATTTTGCACATCAGATAAGAGAAGCGCTTCCATTTGGCTGTGTAGGTTTTTCTAGTGACTGGCTTATGCGCAGCCAAAAGGATTTCAGAAACTCTAAGAGAGACATTGAACCTATTCACCTCTATCTCTTCAGGAGCCAAGCGTGAAGGTGAAGCGACCTCAGGTTGGGATGGACCATGGGACCCTGGGTCAGAAGGTTCGTCTGGAGGGGAAGTGTCTTCGGGGTGGGGTTCCAATAGACTGTTCAGTAGCGGAAAAGTACAGTTACGTAAGAACTTACCGTAACAGCAGATCTTCAAGAGGAGCTCTTGCAGCAGGCTATAACAATTAGGACTATGCCATAGGCACTAGGACCCTCCGGAAACCTTTTCAGCCAGCAGTATACAGCAGGGACCACCCCCCAACATCGGCCCCCCCCCCCCCGATGTCAGCCCTGGTACAAAAGGGGGCTGAACCAGCTCCACCTCAGTTCCCCTGCCAAGGCCCACAAACAAGCCCTGACAAGAGAAGAAGATGAAGCACTCGATGGAGATGTAGATGAAGATGGATCTGCACACCCCGGCGGGAAGGCGGGTGGAAAGCTAGTGTGCAAGAGCTCTCTCGAGATCTACTGTTCACGGTAAATTTCACGTAACTGTACTATTTTACTTGATGGGAGCTCTTGCAGGCTATAACAATTAGGACTGAATACCAAGCAATCCCACGGCAAAGAGGTAGACGACCCCGGAAGGTGGAATATGCTGACTCCAGAGGCCTAGGACAAAAGTCCCTGCAAAACAGCCAGACCGAAACCGGCACGGCATCTGGACACGATATCCAAGCTGTAATGCTTGACAAAGGTATGCACCGAATTCCAGGTAGCGACCGCACATATGTCCCTGATAGAGACATTTCTCAGGGCGGCAAAAGGAGCAGACACTCCCCTGGTGAAGTGACCCCTGACCGGACCCAGTAGGGGCTTATTGTGCTTTTCATAGCAGAAGGATATGCAGTGGACGATCCACTTCAAAAATCATCTGCTTGGTCACCGGTTTGCCCAAGCATTGTGGTGCAAAGACCACAAAGAGTTGCTCCGACTGACGGTGCATAGCCATCCGTTTGCGGTAATACCTCAAAGTCCTGTGGACATCCAATGTGTGAAGGACAGCCTCCCCTCTATTAGATGGGGAAGGAAAATAGACTGGAAGGTCAACCAACTGGTTGAGGGTCAACTCCGAGACCACTTTCAGAAGAAACTTAGGATTTGTTCTAAGGGAGCCCCTTTCTCAGTGGAAAATCAGATACGGCTCTTTACACATCAGAGCCTGAAGCTTGGAAACTCTGAGCTGAGGTAATAGCAACCAAAAAACACACCTCCCAAGAAAGATAACGCAGCTCACAATCTGCCGCCGGCTCAAAGGGAGGGAGGGTGAGCTTCTCCAACACAAAAAGGAGATCCGAGGGTGGGATAGGGTCCCGAATGGGAGGTCTCATATGTAAAATTCTTCTCAAAAAGGTGCGGACTACATCCAACTGTGCTAACTCCTTGTCTCCAATCAGAGCATGATAGGCAGAGACAGCTCACATGTGCACCTTAATAGAGGAGTAACTCGGGCCATGTTGGTACAAGGAGAGGAGGTACTGTAACGCTGAGTTCACTGGACAGGTGACGGGGTACAAATGCTGTGATGAGGCCCACAAACAAAACCGCTTCCATTTCATATCATAGGCGGAGTGGATGGAGGGTTTCCTCGCCGACACTAGGAGTGCTGTCACTTCTGGGGAAACCCCGTATCTCTATTGAGCTACGTCTGAAGGAGCCAAGCATGCAGATGTAAGGAACGAAGATCCGGATGGATCAGCGATCCCTGTTCCTAGGATAGCAACTGCGAGCATATGAGCAGCGGAGTTGGAGGTTCTATGGACTACCCTGCAGGAGTGGGAACCAAATCTGCCGAGGCCATCGGGGGCTACTAGAATCATTTGAGCCCCTTCTGCCTGTAACTTCAGCAGGACTCTCTGAATGAGAGGGAAGGGCGGGAAGGCATAGAGAAACCTCCCTGCCCAACAAAGGGATAAAGCGTCTGGCCAGAAAACTCCAGGCGCGTGCTCTCGCGAGCAAAACACTGGCAGTTTGGTGTTGCATGGTGACGCAAAGAGGTCCAGCTCTGGATGACCCCACTTGTCGAAGAGCTGATCTGCTACGGACTGTAGCAGCTCCCACTCGTGTGCTCTGGAACGAGACCTGCTTAGGCTGTCGGCTAGATTGTTCAGGATGCCTGGAACGTGCACTGCGGACAACAGAATGTGCCTTTCCAGTGCCGAGTGCCAGACTCTCATCGCCTCCCTGCAAAGGGGATACGAGTGAGTACCCCCTTGCTTGTTGATGTAGAAGACGACCACCATATTTTCTGTTTGAATTAGAAGAGAGCGAGGCACCAGGTTCTCTTGAAAGGCCTGTAAGGCATAGAGAACCACTCTCATCTCCAAAACATTGAAATGGAGAGATCGCTCCTCGGGTGTCCAAACCCCTTGTGTTTGATAAGCACCCAGGTGCGCTCCCCATCCCAGATCCGCTGCATCTGTCGTAAGAGTCTGACCCGGTGGCTCTGGACGAAACTTGACCCCTTTCTCCAAATTCCGGGGGTCCATCCACCAAAGCAAAGTTCTCCTGACTGGGTCGGTGATCCTGACCATAAAGTCTAGATCGTTGTAGCCCTGGTCCCACTGTACTCTGAGCATCCACTGTGGGACCCGCATGTGGAGGCGGGCCAGAGGAGTGACTGGAATGGCCGCCGCCATGTGCCCCAGTAGCCTGAGGAAGTTCCGTGCTGTAACTTGAGGTGTTACTGAGATCCATTCGGCAATCTCTTGCAGGCGATCGCCCCTGTCCGGGGGTAGGAAAGCCATGCCCCGGATAGAATCCAGGACCACTCCAATGAAGATGAGTCTTTGACTGGGCTTGGGGGACGATTTCCGAAGGTTCAGGGTGATCCCCAGCTCTCGGAACAGAGTATAGGTGTCTCCGAGGGCGTGAAGTAGGCATGACCTTGACGGGGCTGTGAGCAGCCAATCGTCGAGGTATGGGAAAACGTAGTGCCCCATGCGCCTTAGAGCTGCAGCCTCAACTGCCAAGCATTTTGTAAAGACTCGCGAAGCAGAGGAGAAGCCGAATGGAAGAACTCAGAATTGGTAGTGTCCCCTTGGAAGTGGAACCTCAGAAACTTCCTGTGGGGAGGGAAGACCCCGATATGCATATATGCATCTTGCATGTCTAGGGAGCACAGCCAGTCTCCTTGGTACAGCAGGGGAAGTAGACCTGGAAGGGTCACCATCCTGAACTTTTTGTACTCTATAAAGAGATTGAGAGAGCTGAGGTCCAGAATGGGTCGAAGATCCTGTGTCTTTTTTGGGACCAGAAAGGAGCGGGAATAAAACCCCTTTCCCTGCTGATGCAAGGGGACTACCTCTATTGCCTTTTTCTGCAAGAGGGTCTGAATTTCTCCTTCTATCAGTGGGACGTGAGAAGGAGGATATCGGGAGTGCTTTGGTGGAGTATTTGGAGGAAACTCCGTGAACTGTAGCATGTGTCCCCTCCTGATGATGTCCGGGACACACTGGTCCACAGTTATCGACTTCCACCCTGAGTCTTCTTCTGGGGGGGGGGGGCGAAAGGGAGTCATTGGGCTGAGCAGGGCATAGGCAGAGAGGCCTGGGAGGACTTGGGCCCATGGGTAGGAGTGCCTCCAGGTTGCTGGTTACCGGCTCTCCTACGAAAGCCGCCTCTCTGACCCTGCTGATTAGCACAGGCATGTCCACCTTGACCACCTGAGGGCTTGCGAAAGGGCCGTTTCTGTTGCCATCGCTGGTCGGCGCAGTACATTTGGCGGACCGACCAGATGGACTTGCCCAACTTCTGTAGACGAGAAATCAAATCTTCCATCTCCTGCCCAAACAACACGGTACCTTGAAATGGTAAATCCTTGATACCGGACTGCAGATCCTGGTGGAAACCCGAAACTCTCAACCAGGCGTGGCGCTGAAGGCACACCCCGGAAGCGGCTGCCCTGGCTGCCATATCTGCAGTATCGTACGAGGCTCTCAGGACATGGGAAGCTACGTCAGAGCCTGATTTCATAATACCCAGAAGTTCCGACTTCTGATCGGAATCTGGCATGGCTTTCAGTAGCTCTTGTCCCCTCTCCCACAGAACATTCTGGTACTGGACCATATGCATCAGGAAGTTAAGGGACCAGATGGAGCAGGTGGAGGCAGAATAGACTTTCTTGCCCACCTGGTCCAAATACCAAGACTCTGGATCGGGAGGCTGCAAGCTAAGGTGCTTCAGCTGCTTGGACTTGTCATGGGCAGCCGTGATGACCAAAGAGTCCGCCTGAGGGTTCTCTGCTAGAAAAGCTTCTGCCCTCGGGGCCTTATAAAGCCTGTCTGATTTCTTGGGAACAGCCGGGATGGAAGCCGGACGCCTCCAGGTAGTCCAAGTCAGGTCCTGGAAAGTGTCCACTAAAGGAGGGACCACCAATGGTTTCGGCTCCTTTTGCCTCAGGTATTTTGCCAATCTTCGGCGTTCCGGATCCAGGTCCTCCGTTTCCCACTCATTGGAGGCCTGGATGTGCCTCATGACATCCATAAAGGTTGGATCGTCGGGAGGTGAACGAGGCTGGTCCTTCTCTCTCGGGGACTGCTCTAAGCTGAGAGAGGAAGAAGACAAGAATGAAGAAGAGGGAGATTGCCTACAAGATCTGGAATAGTCCGATCTCTCCTTATGACCAGACCCCCCTCTGTCGTCGGTAACTGGGGGACCGACATTGGTCCGAAGACCGGCTACGGTCCCGAGACCGGCGACGGAGCGAAGACCGACATCCGTCGGAGGACCGACATCCATCCGTGAGGACCGGCGTGGCGGAAGCCTTTCTTGTGTAGGAGGAAGCGAGAAGACTCATGAGTCGAGACCTGGATCGGCGATGGTCTTCCAGAGTCCTTGGAGCGTCGGTGGTGGTCTTTGAACGCGGCAGCGAGTCTTGAAGGAGGTGTAGTGGTCGCTTGGGGACTGGCAAGGCTCACCTCCGGGTTGTGGTTTGCCCGCTGGGTCCGCACCGGTGTCTGGGCTGGCGACGGGGGGCGCTCTGCACCTGTCCCCACCAAGGGAGAACAACTCCCTGCAGCTCGTGCCTTCAAAAAGAGTTCGGCAGCCCGCCCGGAAAGGAAATATCCGGGATGTCGCCCGCCAAGGAGAGCCCTCTTGAGAGCCCAGGGGAGAAGACTTGGGAGACGGGGCTCGGCTCTTCCATGGCCACTCCTCACCCTTCCCCCTTCAACCGCATCAGTGGTGGGACCAATGGCGGAGTGCCACCGGAGAATCCTTCGGCTCCGTAGATGCGCCTTTAGCAGGCGGCGCCGGTGCCTTGAGAGGTGGGGCCGCAACTTTCACCTCCAAGGGCTTGGTGGTAACCCTTAGCGGGGTTACCTTCGGCATGGACGGCTTCTCCCCCGATGGGCCGACCTTGGCCTGGGAAGACTTTCAGTGCTCTCTTGA
Organism: Neoceratodus forsteri; assembly: GCA_016271365.2. Classification (NCBI taxonomy): domain Eukaryota; kingdom Metazoa; phylum Chordata; order Ceratodontiformes; family Ceratodontidae; genus Neoceratodus; species Neoceratodus forsteri. The sequence goes on from JADMNL010000028.1 coordinate 209,485,383, forward strand.
GCCCCGGAAAAATACGGGCCTTCTTGGGAGAGGGCCGCGAATGAGAACGGGACCACGACCCGAGACCGGTGCTGGGACCGACTACGGTCTTTCCCGTGGCGCTAAGTCTTCTCCTTACGCTTTCCCTTGGAGGAGTTCAGCTCCATCTTCTTTTCTAACAGAAACGCCTTCAGGGCCTTAAAACGTCAGATTCGGGTCTAGCTGGTGAACGCCTAGCAGGCTGAGCAGGTCGCGGTATCGTGGTCTGGCCCGAGGCAAAAGGCACAGTTCTTGTGCCCGTCTTTGGCAGAGATCTGCCTCCCACAGTCACACTTGTTTTGGTGTGGCTCTGGAGACACCAACGACGGCGGAGACATCCGTTGACCAAACTGAAAAACTGTTGAAAACGGCACGTCGATGACGCTGGAAAAAAAACGTCAAAAATGGTACAAAAAACAGGTTGATAACACTAGAATTTTGCTGTTCCTGGCAAGCTGGAACTGAAGCTTTCATCTCACACGCGGGACACGGTGGGAGAAGAACTGAGGTGGAGCTGGGTCTGTCCCCTTTTGTACTAGGGCTGACGTCGAATTCGTCAGCTTGACGAGAGTATTCCTCGCTGTATACTGCTGGCTGAAAAGATTTCTGAGGGTCCTAGTGCCTGGCGGCATAGTCCCACTGTTAGCAGCCTGCTGCAAGAGCTCCTACGCGAAGTAAGATCCATGTTTGCCGAGACCAGAACGGGACAATGAGAATCATTCTGCCCCCCCGACACTACAATTTGAGAAGTACCCTCTGATTTAGAGGAACAGGCAGAAAGGCGTACAGAAAGTGTCATGTCCACCGCAGCCTGAATGCATCCTGACAAAAAAATGGCAGGTTCTGGATTTCTGGAGCAGAAGAGAGGCAGTTTTGTGTTGAGTGGGGACGCAAAAAGGTCCAGGTCCGGAGTTCCCCATTCTTTGAAGAGTGACTGAACGACAGTTGAGTCGAGAGACTACTCATGAGGATCCATCTCTGTTCTGCTGAGATGGTCTGCCAGCTCGTTTTGCACTCCTGGCAGGTAAACCACCTGAATCAAGACCTTGTGTTACAGGCACCACTCCCACACTCTCATCGCTTCCCTGCATTAAGGGTAAGAGTGTGCGCTGCACTGTTTGTTGATGTTGTACATCATTGCTTTGTTGTCTGTTTGAAGGAGAATGTTTTTGTGACAGAGTATGTCCTTCAAAGCTCGGGCTGCATAGAGGACGGCTCTCATTTCCAGGATGTTTATGTGGAGTTGGGACTTGTCCTGAGTCCACGTACCCTGAGTGTGGAGATCCTGGCAGTGGGTACCTCATCCCATCAGGGATGCGTCCGTGGTAATTGAGATCTGATGATCCAGAGGGGCAAAGGGATATCTTTCCAGAAGATTGTCCTCCTGGGACCACAAAGGTGAGTGACCTCTTCAGAGGTTCCGTCATCTTGATGAGAAAGGACTGAGGGTGAGTGGTTGGGGACCGCTGAATACTGAGTATCCACTAGGAGGTTCTCATGTAGAGACAAGCTAAAGGTACAGTGAACACCGAGGATGCCATGAGGCCCAGCATCCGTTGCGTCGAGATGGCTCGAACCGAGCTGCGTTCTCTGATGTATCGGTCCATCTGTAAGATATCGCTCCTTCTATCCTCTGGAAGAAAAGCCTTTGCACAGGAGGTGTCCAGAAGAGTTCCTATGAAGAGGAGCTTCTGGGAGAGCTGCAACTGCAAATTGTTGAGATTCAGCAGGACATCCATGGACGTGAGGAAGTCTGAGGCCATGGCCACGGCCTCCAGAGTCTCTTGCCTGGAGGGTCTTGCTAGGAGCCAGTCATCCAGATATGGAAACACTTGTATTCCAATTTTCCTGAAGTGCGTCGCAAAAATTGCAAAACACTTTGTAAAAACTCGAGGCACCGAGGATAGCCCAAAGGGCAGGACTCTTGAACTGATAGTGTTGACCCAATGCCACGACCCTTAGGTATTTGTGGTGGTTTGGGTGTATGAGAATATGTTGGTAGGCATCCTGCATGTCCAGGGAGGCTAGCCAATCGTGTCGATGAAGCAAAGGTAGCAGGGTACCTAGTGATATCATCTTGAACTTTTCGTTGTGAAGGAACTTGTTTAGTTTTCTGAGATCCAGAACGGGGCACTTGCCGCCAGTTTTCTTTCGAACCAGAAAGTAATGGGAGTAGAAACTTGTGTTTCATTGATCCAGCAGAACTATTTCTACTGCCCTGTTTTTCAGAAGGCATTGTACCTCGGAAGCAAGAAGGTCTGACTGTACCCCGACAGTCTGGGCTGTCGTTTGGGAGGATGATCCAGAGGGGTTTCTGAAAGATTGAGTGAATACCCCTCATGGATTATCTGGAGGACCCATTTGTCTGATGTTATAGATTTCCACTGATTGTAGAACTGAGTCAGATGCCCTCCCACTGCTGAGGAGGATTCCCCTCGGACAGCTGAGGTGGGACTTGGGCCAGAAACTCAGAAGGTGGCAGTGGGCGTTTTGGGGCCTTGTGCCTTCTGTTGCGCTTTCTTCTGCGGTTGAGGGTTGTGTTTTTTGTTAAAACCTCCCTTGCCTTTGCCCCAAAAGTACTGATGGTTGTGAAACTGAGGCTTGTTCAAACCTCCTCTGGAAGGAGTGGGTGTAGGTCTGACCGTCTTAATAGCAGACCTAGTCTTCTGCATGGTCTCCAGAGCTTGCTCCACCTGAGGCCCGAACAGATACATACCATCAAAGGGTAAAGCCATAACTCGCTGCTGGGTATCATTAGTGAAGACCGAAGTACGTAGCCAAGAATGGCAGCGGGTACAGATGCCAGCGGTCGCCACCCGGGAGGCAGTATCGAAGGCATCCATTGCAGCTTTAACCTGTTGGTTATTGGATTCGATACCTATAGTTACGGTGTGAAGCAACTCTGAGCTAGCTTCTGATTCAGGCAGAGCTTCCACAATTTCTTTGAGGAAATGCCAAAGTATATACTCATATTGAGAAAAATAGCCCTGGTAGCTGGCAATGCGCATCCCCAGGGTTGAGGCAGCAAAGACTGTCTTACCCAAGGTGTCTATCGTACGAGATTCTTTGTTTATTGGTCCGGCTGTAGATCCTTGAGGAAGGACTGCCTTATCATCCCCTGCCAAGATCACAATGGCATCAACAAAAGCTTGTGAGGCCAAAATAGGATGATCCTTGGGAGGAGCATACTTCCTATCAATGGACTTGGCCATGGAAGGAATGAGAGATGGATTCTGCCACACCATCTGAGAGACAGTCTTGAAATAGGGCTTTACTGGAGGGGTTAAATCCATAGGGATCTCCAGGACATGAATATACTGGAGTCATAAAAGCTTCCCAGGATCAATCAATCTCTGAAGCTTGGAGAGAAAGGGTAGAGTTTAAATTTTTGAGCAGATACTTAAAGGATAGGCCTTCCACCACAAGCTCTGCAGAAGGATTGATTCCCGCTCCGAGGTCAGTATCATCAACATCATCACCCAGACAAAGATCTGGGTCAGGCTCAAAATCATCTCCTCACAGTCCAGGGGGGACTGCATAGACAGGAAAGGAGTGAAAATTAGGAGGAAGAACAGAAGAGGAAAGAATCTGAGTCAAAGACCCCCAATCTGTGTCGTGTCAGCCCCTGGTGCCGAGAAAAAGGAGGGAGGCACCTGCCGAAGTGGTATCCCACATGGCGCCGACAGCCCACATGGCACCACGGAAGGCACTGACAGTGCGCACGGTGCTGACAGAGCTCCCAGCGCTGTGCACAGTGCCGACAAGAGCCCCAGCGGCATGCACGCCGCTGACACAATGCACGGCACCGTGCCAACAGAGCCCGTGGCGCTGCGCACAGTGCCGAACGAGCCCGCAGTGCCACCAACAGCACTGAGAGTGTCACAGAAGTCAAACAACTGCGATGTCAGGAAAAAGAGGGAAAAATGGCAGGACATAGATGCATCGGTGTGGACCCATGTGCCGCAGCCATGTGAGGGGGATAAACACCCGAGCGCGGAGTCGACGGCACCAAAGAAGGCACCACGCAACTAGGAAAGCCTAACCACCCTACCCGTCCCCCCGGATCCGAATGGGCCGATGGCCCCAGTGTCGGAGTGACCGGCTCGGCCAACTGGACCAATCTCCGAGCCCACTGCTCCATAAGAGCAGCCCACTGGTGAAACTGTTCGATGTTGAAGAGGTCGCCATCGGAGATACAGAATCAAGCCCGACAGAGGTGGTGACCGTGCCTGTCCAACAACTGACCATCTACGGCAGACATACCAGGTGACCTCGAGTGATGCCTGCTTCTCTTTGTCCTATGCGTCGATGAGGAACTTGAGGCCGAAAGGTGCCGAGAATGGGACCTTTACCTTGTATACTTTTGGGGGGAATGCCCATCCCCCTGAGTATTGGACTGTCTGTTGTCAGACCCCCCTCCGAGGGCAGCGGACCTGACCCGGCTGACAGAAAAGCTTTCATATGAAGTCTCCCTACCGTCACCTGACCCGCTCATGGTCGACTCCATCAATTGAGGGCTGGATGTACAACTTAAATATATAGAATATAATTGGTACTTCAAAATAAAACTACAAAATAACAAACAACTATTGCTGCTAGTGAAGTTGAACTCCCGGCAAGCGACGTCATCAGTGGTAGCGCACTCGATGGCAGGAAAAAAGGAACTGAGGTGGTTGGAGGGTCGACACCGAGATAGTCTTTATGGCATGAGCTGGGGCTCGCCGTGCTGCTTCCTCGTGGCTCCATCTCTGGCACCGGCCCTCTTGAAAAAGTTTGCTCCCGCTGGGTCCTAGCGCCTCTGGTGAACTCCCATTAGTGTGAATAAGTGGTGGAGACTTTATGTCCAGGAAGATCAATGAGGGAGGTAGAGTTGCAGGGGAGAAAGGAGAAGGCATAGTAGTAGCAAGGAAGGAGAACCAGGGAGAGAGGGGATCAAATGGGAGTGAAGAGTCAAGAATACAGGGAGTTGCTGGTACACACAGGATGACTCCAGCAAAGGACAAGGAGGGATTGAGAAGGGGCGGGCGATAACTTATGAGGAGGCGAAGGGGGGTTGGGATACAGACACACAAGCAGCAGAAAGATAGTGGTATTCAGGGAATTCAATAATAAAAGGTATACAGTGGGGGAGAAAGTGGGACCCACGGAATAACATGCTGGTAGCTTGCATTCTGGGAATGGAGGTGGGGAGAACAACACTGAAGATCATGGAGGTGGTAAATGAGACTGACAGCAGGGAAGCCTGATTTGATTATACACAGGTACCTTGGTACCAGCAATCTAGCAGGTGTGTGGGGGGGGGTTGTACAGAACAGATTCAAGGAACTAGCAAGATCATGCAAGGAATCGGTGAATGCACTGGCCTTTTCAGAAGTAATTCCAGTCTCCAGTGCCAGGACAGCTAGGAAAACGAGAATAGTGGAATTCAATGAATGGCTGGGTGTTTGGTGTAAAGAAGAGGGGTACAGTCATATGGGGGAGGGGGACATGTGGTCAAATAAGGGAATTTACTGCCCAAACACCACCTTAGTTGGGAGGGAAGGAACATACTAAAGGACAGGCTGGAGGAACATATGGGTAAGAAAAATGGTTTAAACTGCTAAGGGGAGAGGGGGCCAGAATACCCACACAAATTGAAAAGGGGAGGTCAGTGGACCTCCCCCACACAAAGGCAGTGACACTAACAGGGAAGGGTAGAGCGGGGTGGCAAAGGAGTGAGGGAAAGGAGAAGGGCAGGGGCAAGCCGGGATAAAGTTATTAAAAGAGCCAAGGTAATAAAGGGCCAAATGGAGGATTGTGTCGCTCAATGCCCACAGTCTGGGGTACAAGACCACAGAAATGCATGCCTTCCTAACAGAGGGTAAGGTGGCTATAACGGCAGTTCCGAGACCTGGGCCATAGTACACCAGACTGGGATCTCTCCATTCCAGGTTTCAAGCTATACAGAAGGGACACAGAGAAAGGCAAAGGAGGGGAGTGGCAGCATACATCAGGGAGGGAATAATTTGTATAATGGAGGAGGAAAAGGAATATGGTAACACAGAAACATTGTGGCTCCAGTTACAGACTTGCAGAGGAAGGAAGATCAGGATGGGGGTGGTATACAGACTGCCCAACCAGGTTGAGGACAGAGACCTGTGTTCCAAGCTGAGGATCACAGCAGCGAATGGGGACGTGGTAGTGGTGGGGGATTTTAACCTGCCCAAAGTGGACTGGGCTACTCCCACCACATCGTGTGCCAGAAGTCAGGAAATCCTAAATGCAATTCAGGACGGCTTCATGACTCGGTGTGTGACTGATGCTACAAGGAAGGGGGCTATCCTTCATCTAGTACTCACCAATGGGGAGCATGTACAGAAGATAGAATTTAAGGAACCCGTGGACGGAAGTGACCACAGTACAGTATGGTTCAATTTGGACATGGGCAGGGATGACATCCCCACCAGACCAGAACATTGGATTTCAAGAGCACAAATTTTAAAAAGATGAGAGAAGTGCTAAGGGGAAAACCCGGAGAGCATGGAAGAGGACATGGGGATGGACCAGTTATGGGCCATCATTAGGGAGAGCCATTGAGAAGGCCACAATGAGCTGAATGAAAATTGAGGGGGAAGAAATCAAAAGCAAGACCACCAAGCTGGTTTAACAGTGAGGTGGCCAGAGAGGTAAGGGAAAAGAAGGTAGCCTACAGAAAACAGAACTACAAAAAAACGCACTCCTCAGCCAGAGTATGGTGCAATTATAAAGCATTTATTAAGTGCAAAACGCCATGGTGGGAGCAAAAAACAAGCACCAAATCAAAAATCTAGGTTTGTCTCAAACAGCATCCTCCAGCAGTGGTTCACCTGCCAGTATTGTCCAATTATGATTGATTATTTTCTGTACTTCTGCCGAATGTCTAGTATATGTAGTAATAAAGACGTTCATGGGCTGCAACTGTGACACAAGTTTTTAAAATTAGGGATATACATCCTTGGGGCACTTACAACACTGGGCTTGAATGAACGCACTGAACTTTTTCCTTGTATTAAGAAGAGAAAATGAATTGCTTTAGATTCAGATTTATAGCTAGATAGTCTCTGGGAATGACAATTAAGATTAATTGTTGCTATTCACATACATATAGCGTATCTGTGGATATGCATGTACTGATGCAAAAATAGTGATTAACAAATGATTTTCAAGAAATAATTTATTTGTATACAGATTTGATAAGTTCACTTGATTTTTGATTTAGTGCTTGTGTATTAATTATTTTGTATTTTTATGTCTTTCTCGTAGGTCCTACATATTTAAGTGTTCAAGTGGCCATCTCTATGGGCACAGCAGCATGATGGATACCCTGAGTAGGAACTTAGATGAAATATTTAAACCTATAGACTTCATAGGACATGATTAGTATGTACAGTCATTATTCTTATGGTATACATAGAAACATAGAAGTTGACGGCAGATAAGGACCGCAAGGCCCATCCAGTCTGCCCATTTCTTTTTCTACCTTATAAATGTGCCGTCGGCCTTTGCTCTGTCAGTGACCTATCTATTCATAGTCATTCGTATTGCTCCCTTATGCCTATCCCATGCCTGTTTGAAGCCCTGCACTGTATTCATAGCCACCACTTCTTGTGGTAAGCTATTCCATGCATCTACCACTCTTTCTGTGAAAAGAATTTCCTCACATTCCCCTTAATTGGCCTCCTCTAATCTCATGCTGTGTCCTCTGTCCTGCTATTTTTCTTATATTTAAACATGTTAGACTTTTCCCTTGTTTATGCCCTTAAGGTGTTTAAATGTCTCGATCATATCACCTCTCTCCTCCTTTTGCTCAAGGGTATACATATTGAGCTCTGCTAATCTGTCCTCATATGTCTTCTGATGCAGTCCCTGCACCATTTTGGATTGCCCTTCTGGACTGCCTCAATTTGGTTAATGTCCTTGTGAAGGTGTGGCCTCCAATGCCACATGAGTACTCCAGATGGGGCCTAACCAATGTCTTGTACAGAGGGATTATTACCTCCCTCTTACGACTTATGATACCCTACTAATACACCCTAACACCCCCTAGCCTTACCTACTGCTTTAGAGGTCTGCTTGATGATTTTAGGTCATCAGTGATGATGATGCCCAAGTCTCTTCTTCCTTTGTGACTGCTAGCAACTCCCTTCCCAGCCTATAAGTGGCTTCAGGGTTTCTCTTCCTATGTGCATGATTTTGCACTTCTTTGCATTAAATCCCAGTTGCCACTCTTCTGACCATTTTGCTAGTTTATCCAGATCTCTTCTCATTCTGCCCACCCCATCTGGATCATCTACTCTGTTGCAGATCTTGGTGTCATCTGCAAACAGACAAGCTTTACCTCTAGTCCATCTGCAGGTCACTAATGAAGATGTTGAATAGGACTGGCCCCAGGACTGATCCCTGAGGTACCCCACTTGTGACTTGCATCTCTTCTGACTGTATACCATTTACCACCACTCTCTGTTTTCTGCCAGTCAACCAGTTTGCCACCCAGTTGACCAACTTCTGACCCACCCCGAGCCTACCTAGCTTATTTATCAATCTTCTATGTGGAACAGTGTCAAAGCTTTGCTGAAGTCAAGGTAGGCTGACATCAACTGCTCCCCTTGGTCCACCACTCTGGTTACCCAGTCAAAGAAATCTATGAGATTAGTTTGACAGGACCTTCCTTTGTAAACCCATGCTGTCTTGGATCCTGTGCCCCTATGGATTCCAGGTGTTGCACTATCCTTTCCTTAAGGAGTGCCTCCATAATCTTGCCCACTACTGAGGTAAGACTGACTGGTCTGTAGTTCCCCGCCTCCTCCCTGCTACCACTCTTGTGGAGCGGATCACATGAGCCCTTCTCCAGTCTTCTGGGACCTCCTGTGCTCAGAGACTCACTAAACAATTCTGCTAATGGCTCTGCTAGTTCCTCCTTTAGCTCCTAAGTACCCTGGGATGTATGCCATCAGGTCCCATTGCTTATCCACCCTGAGCCTAGCAAGCTCTTGTAGGACCCTTTCTTTGTGAAGGAGTAGTGCTCACCTCCTCCCCTGTGTCCATGATGCTGAGCTGTGGGCCCTGCCCTACCTTCTCTTCGGTAAATACTGAGCAAAAGTATCTATTTAGGATAGATGCCTTTACAGGGTCCTCCTCCTCCACATGCTCCCTTTTCTCCATTAAGCTTAGCATACCTCGCTGGACTTTCTCCTTTCACTAATGTATCTATAGAAAGTCTTGTCACCTCTTTTTACTGTTCGTGCTAGTGTTTCCTCAATTTGGGACTTTGCCTGCCTTACCGCTTTACCTGCTTCCCTTAGGGCAGTTTGGTGTGCCTCCCATTCATCCCGCTGTGTTCCTTTATATTCCTGAAGGCCAGCCTTTGGCTCTGACCTTTCTGCTACTGTATTTGAGAACCAAGTGGTTTCCTTCTTCTTGCACTTCCTTTTCTGTCTAACACAATGGGATGTTGCTTCAAGTATTGTATCCTTAATGCTTGCCCACTTTGCCTGTACCTCCTCACCTGTGTTTCTTTTTGCCAGGGCTAGCTTTAACTTGTTGGCCATCTTATCAAAGTCTCATCTGAAGTCCCATATTTTTGCCTTGGAATGGGATGATTTAGATGTAGTAGCCAAATTGAACCATACCATGTGATGGTCACTGGCCCCCAGGTGACCTTCTACCTGGAGATCTGTGATCCCTTCTTTGTTAGTCAGTACTAGATCTAGGATAGCCCTGTCTCTTGTGGGTTGCTGTACCAGTTGTTTGAGGCCCTCATTATTCTTATGGTATGACTATTTGGGCTACAATAAATGAAATGTTTGATGTATTTTCTTTTTTTAAATTGGTTATATATACATATATATTTATGTGTTTAGTTGTTATTTATGATAAATTGTAAATTTGCACTGTCACTTTAAATAATGTCTTTATAGGCCTATTGCTTGACCTGTGATGCATCCTCCTGATGACGTACCTGGGTGTATGAAACCGGTCAAGGTTGTCAGCTTTTTTGCTCCCACCATGGTGTTTTGCACTTAATAAATGCTTTATAATTGCACCATACTCTGCCTGGGGAGTGCGTTTTTTTTGTAGTTCTGCATTTGTTGTTTTTTACATGCACCCTCTTTGTTGCTGAGCCGTGATTGTTTTTTGTAGCCTACAGAAAAGTCAAAAGAACAGCAAAGGATAAAGGAAGATGATGAAGAATACCAGAGGCTGACTAAGGTGGCAAGAAGGGAGGTGCAACAGGCAAAAGCACAGAAAGAGCTCCAAATAGCTGAAGGAATAAAGAATGGGAAAAAGGCCTTTTGCTACATAAGCGAAAGGAGGGACAAGAAGGACAGCACTGTTAGGCTGAGGAAGGTGGATTGTTGGGTTAATGAAAATGGGAGCAAAGCAGAGGTATTAAACAAATACTTCTGCTCTGTCTTTACAAAGGAAAAGGATGGACCGCGCCACGCTCAGCGAGAAGAAGGGAGGCGGGAGGAGGGCCATAGGGGTAACCGAGATTGAAAGAGGGAGGGGCTGATGGTCCGAGGGTAAACAAACTCGGACCAGACAAAATACACCCTAAGGTGTTAAAAGAGTTAGCAGAGGATCTGGTAGGGCTGCTGGCTGTTCTCTTTAGTAGATCTCTGGAGTCGGGAGGAGGCCGCTTAGACTGAAGAATGACACATGTGGTGCCACTTCTCAAGAGCGGACCAAAGGATGACCCGGGTAACTATAGGCCAGTCAGCCTGACCTCGATAGTAGGTGAACTCACGAAGACCGTACTAAAGGAAAGTCTGGTGAGATACACTGAGGAGAATGGTCTATAGGCAAAAGACAGAACGGGTTTGTGGCAAACAGATCATCTCAAATGAACCCAATCGAGTTCTTCGATTGGATCATAGGGGCAGTGGACAGAGGCCAGGTGGTGGACATCATATAGCTAGACTTTAGCAAGGTCTTCGATTCTGTACCACACAAGATGTTGATAATGAAACTGAGGGACTTGGGGTGGAGGAGAAAATGGTAAGGTGGGTTGAAAACTGGTTTAGTGGCAGGACCCAGAGAGCAGTGGTTGGGGGAGAGCTCTCCAGCACCAAGGAGGTCACTAGCAGGGTCCCTCAGGGATCAGTGTTGGGGCCAATGTTATTTAGTGTCTTCGTACGTGTCATCAGGGAAGGCATTAAAGGCAAAATGTGCCTGTTTGCAGATGACACCAAACTCTGTGGGTGGGTGGACACCAAGGAGGGGATACAGGATCTGAGGGAGGACCTCAGTAGACTAGACAGATGGTCAGGAATCTGTCAACTTGGCTTCAATGCCAAAAAGTGCAAAATGATGCACATAGGGACCAACAGCCCTAGAACACAGCATTACCTATGGGAGGTTCAGGTAACTGCTTCTGAAGAGGAAAAGGATCTAGGGGTGATGCTTACTAGACACCTAAAACACACCTCTCAGTGTAAGAAGGCAGCGACAAAGGCTAACAGGATGCTGGGGAGCATTGCAAGGGGATTCACTACTAGGTGGAGTGAGGTCATTTTACCATTGTACAAGTCATTGGTAAGACCACATTTAAAATATGGGGTGCGGTACTGGCATTCATACCTTAAGAAGGACATCAGCATGCTGGAAGGGGTCCAGAGGAGAGCAACCAAGATGACTGAGGGGGCAACAGGATAGGTTCTATGAGGACAGGCTGGGAGCCCAAAGGATGTACTCCCTAGAAGACAGGCGGCAAAGGGGAGATATGATAGAGACCTTCAAGTACATGAAGGGAAATGACAGAGTGAAAAGGGAGAGTCTCTTTAAAATGAGTGACAACAGCACCACTAGGGGGCACAGCCTAAAACTGATGTGGGGGGGATTCAGAAGGGCGTAAGGAAGCACATGTAGAGGGTGGCGACGGCCTGGAATGAGCTGCCAGAAGAAAAAGTACAGTTACGTAAGAATTTACCATAACAGTAGATCTTCGAGAGGAGCTCTTGCAGCAGGTATACCTCTAGGACTAATGCCATCCAGTGTTAGGACCCCACAGAAAACTTGTAGCTAGCAGTCCCAGGTGGGGGACCACCACCATCGGCTCTGCCCCCACGTCAGATGTGGTATAAAGGGAGTGGTCCCCCAGTGCCATTCTCAGTTCTCCCGCCAGAGACCCGGCTGGTACATCATTGGAGAATCGTGCAGGAACTCCCCAAATCAATGCAGTTAGAAAACTCATATACCTGGGGGATGAAGGATGGTACAGCCACCTGCTGCAAGAGCTCCTCTCAAAGACCTCCTGTTACGGTAAGTTCTTACGTAACTGTACTATCTAACTTCGGGGGTGGCGCTCCTGCAGCAGGTAATACCATTAGGACTGAGTCCTAAGCAGTACCCAAAGAGAAGTCCAGGTCTGAGTGGGAGGTGGGGAGAAATATTGAAATTATAGGAAGATGCCGACTATTCTAGAAGAGTAGGCCCTGCAGGACAGCTAGTCCAAAACCTGCTCTCCGAGGAGAAGCTATGTCTAGGCTGTAATGCCTGATGAAGGTATGGACTGTGCTCCATGTCGCAGCAGCACAAATGTCTGCTGAAGAAACATTCCTGAGGGAAGCAAAGGAAGCTGCCACAGCCCTGGTTGAGTGGCCCTTTAGTAGGACCTGGAAGGGGTTTATCATGGTGCTGGCAGCAAAGGAAATACAGTGCACTAACCAATGGGCTAGAGACTGTTTAGAGACAGGAACCCCTGTCATTCTTTCAGCAAAGGAGACGAACAACTGGTCCGTCTTTCTAGAGGAATGTGTTCTATGAAGGTAATACCTCAGAATTCTATAAACGTCCAAGGTGTGCAAAAGCGCTTCACTCTGGTTGGAAAACTCAGGATAATAAACCAGAAGTTTGATGTCCTGATTCAGTGTTAGGGCAGACACCACCTTCGGTAGGAACTTCAGGTTCATACGCAAAGTCACCCTGTCTCTGTGAAAAAACAAAATAAGGTTCCTTACACATCAGCGCCTGGAGCTCAGAAACACTTTGAACAGAAGTAATGGCAACCAAAAGGAGGGCTTTCCAAGAGAGGAAGCGTAGCTCGCAAAAAGCGGCTGGCTTGAAGGGCGGAAGGGTGAGTTTCTCCAGGACAAAAAGTAAGTCCCTCCTGGGAGGTCTGACGTGTAATACCCCATCTGAGAAAGTACTTGCAGACATTCAATTGTGCTGGAGTTCTCGCCCCGATTTGTTCATGATACACAGAGACTGCCAACATGTGAACCTTGATGGACGAAGAGCTCAGTCCCAAATCCAGGAGGTACAGAAGATAGTCCAGCATGTCTCACTGGACAATCCAAGGGATCTATGCCATGGGCCACAGCCCAGAGACTGAAATGCTTCCATTTCAGAGCGTAGGTAGTTCTAGTGGAAGGTTTCCTCGCTGCAACCAAGACCTCTGCCACCCTGCTTGACACTCCTAGTCTCTCTTCAGCTAAGACTGCAGGAGCCATGCATGCAGGTGAAGAGAATGAAGAGCAGGATGGATGAGAGTCCCCTGTTCCTGTGAGAGCAAGTGGGTGGAGAGTGGCAATTGTATTGGAGGTTCCAAAGACAGCTGCTGGAGCAACGGATACCACGTCTGTCGAGGCCACAGAGGGGCAATTAGGATCATCCTGGCTCCCTCTGACTGCAGTTTGAGCAGAACTCGCTGAATGAGAGGGAAGGCGTACAGAAACATCCCTGTCCAGGAGAGGGACAATGCATCTTGCCAGAAAACACCAGGCCCTAGAGCAAGTGAGCAAACATTTTGCAGTATGGCATTGGACAGGGACGCAAAGAGGTCCAACTCTGGATGGCCCCAGAGACCAAAGAGGTCATCTGCGACTTCTAAAAGCAACTCCCACTTGTCATGATTCAGAAATGTGGAGTGACAGACTGTCGGCGAGAACAGTCTGGACCCCTGGCAGGTGCACCGCGATGAGATCTAGATGGTGTTCTACTGCCCAATCCCACACTCTCATGGCCTCTCTGCAAAGGGGATAAGAGTGAGTTCCCCCTTGCTTGTTGATGTAGAAGACCACTGGTGTGCTGTCTGTCTGCACCAGAAGAGGATCCGGAGAAAAACGGTCTCTGAATGCATGAAGAGCATTCACAACTGCCCTCATTTCCAGAACATTTATATGAAGAGAGCTGTCTGTGTGGGACCACGATCCCCGGGTCCTGCGATCCCCTAAATGAGCCTCCCCACCCGGTCAGAGCGGCATCTGTGGTTAGAACTTGAGGTGGGGTTGGCCTCCTGAGGAGACTCCTCCCTCTAGATTCTCGTGGCACAGCCACCAGTCGGGGGAACGATGGACCACTCGAGAGATCTGGATCTGAAGATCCAGATTGTCCACTGCTTGGTCCTACTGGACCTTGCACTGAAGGAATCACATGTGCAGTCTAGCAAGGGGTACTGTGGCTATGGCAGCCACCATGTGGTCCAATAGCTGAAGGACAACCCGGGCGGAGATGGAGGGTTCTCTCTGGACCCTACTTGTCAGAGCCCGAAGGTGTTTTGCTCTGTCTGAGGGCAGAAAAGCTCTCCCCTGCTCGGTGTCCAAAATTGCCTTTGTGAACTGCAGCCTTTGCGATGGCCAAGGGTGTGTCTCTGGCCAGTTCACTGTGATTCCCAGGGAACAAAACAGACTCTGTGTCTCTTTGAGAGCGATTTGGAGCTGCTCTTCTGATGAAGCGGAGACAAGCCAATCGTCCAGGTAGGGATAAACAAAGAGGTCTCTCTGTCGCAGTGCCACTGCTACCACTGCAAGACACTTGGTGAATACCCTGGGGGCTGACAAAAGGCTGAAGGTGAGAAACCTGAACTGGTAGCGCTGGTTCTGAAAGCTGAATCGAAGGAACCTTCTGTGAGATTTCAGGACCTTGATATGCATGTATGCGTCCTGCATATCGAGGGAGCACAACCAGTTCCCTTGATGCAGCAAGGGGAAATAGGCCTATCAGAGTAACCATTCAAAATCTCTGATACTTGACTAAGAGATTGAGTTGGCTCAAATCCAGAATGGAGCAAAGGTCCCTGGAAGAAATGGGAGTAGTAACCTTTGTCTTTCTGGGCTTGGGGGACCAGCTGGATGGCCTTTTTCTTGAGGAGCTGCTGGATCTCCGCAGCCAGGAGGTGATTGTGTGTCGGTGGACAATTGACCTGAGGGGGGCGATTGTCCGGTGGAATAGAAAGGAATTCTATGGCATACCCATTTCGAATGGTGTCCAGTACCCATTTGTCTCAGGTAATGCTGGACCATTCAAGTGGGTAAAGGACAAACCTCCCCCCTAACTTCTCGTTCTGCGGGTCCCTGAAGAGAGGAGGAAGGCAGAAGAAGTCAGGCAGAGAGGGTTGTGGGTCCTTGGGCCCTAGGAGTTTGGGGCTGCTTAGGGCCCTGGGAACCTTGGGGGCAGGGTGATCCTGCCTCTTGAACCCATTGCCTTGGGAAAGCTTGCTCCCCTGTCCCTGTCCTTTTCGAAAGGGATGGCGACGGGGTTCTTGAGGCTGGGACTTGTACATGCAGTGTACATCGACCACCGCTTTACCAGACTCGTGTAGTTGTTTGACTATGGTTTCCACCTCCGGCTCAAAGAGAACTGGGCCTTGGAACAGGGAATCCAATATGGACTCTTGCAGATCTGGTTGGAACCCCATCAGGCTGAGCCATGACTGCCATCTCAGACAAACCCCCGAGGCAGCTGCCCTGGAGGCCATGTACACCGCATCACAGGAACAGCAGAGGTCATGTTTATCAACGTCCAGACCTGACTGGGCGAAGGCAAGCACCTCCTCTTTAGAGTCTGAGTCCGGCATGGACTTGACTAGGTCCATGGTCTTCTGCCATAAGGATTGTTAGTACATAACCATACGTGCCATGAAATTAAGGGACCTGATGGCACCTGTGGAAGAAGAGTAAACCTTCCAGCCCCAGCAGTCCAATTTTTTGGAGACCGGGGCCAGGGATTAAGAAAACCTGTCGTGGGCTGCAGTGAGGACTAGAGAGTTCAACTTTGGCTGCTCTACCAAAAAGGGTTCTGACCTGAGTGGTTCGTAAAGCCTGTTGGCCTTCCGAGGAACTGCAGAAACTGAGGAAGGGGTATGCCAAGTCAGGCGGGTAACATCTTGGAAGGGCTCAACAAAGGGAGGTATTACCAAGGGCTTAGGTTCTTTTTCGCCCCCAGGAACTTGGCCAGTCGCTTGCGGTCTGGATCCAGGTCCTCTGTGTCCCACTTATAAATAGCCTGGATGTGCCTCATTATGTCAAAAAGGAGGGATCATCCAGAGGGGACCATGGGGAATCCTTAGGTCCTGGAGAAGGAGGAAGGAATTCTCCTTCTGATTCAGGTTCTGATTCTGTGTCTCCCTCTTCTGAGGAGGATGAGGGAGGAGAAGAAGGCAGGGTAGACTGCTCACGCCTCCTCTTTTTGACCTTGGAATCTGGGTGTGGGCTTTCACCCCCTACAGGAGTTAGGGAAGGGGGAGGTCCCAGAGGTGGTGGATTTGGGGTGTTCTCTGCAGATCTGTAAAGGAGATCCCCCTAAACTGTATTCCACCATGTGGCAAATAAGGAGCCTATGTCTGCTACTGGGACGACTGCTCGCCAGGCGCCAGGATCGCTGGGACGGGCATCAGGCATGCTGGGGCGGGCGTCGGGTCTGGGACCCTGTCGTCAGTGGGCCAACACCGGCTTCGCCTTCGCCTGGGGAGCTGGCGTCCGGAGTAGGCCTGACCAGCGACCGACCCTCTGGAGGGGGTGTGGGCATCTGGTCTTCCGCCTGCAACTGCCTCGTATCAGGTGTCAGGGAGCGGAACAACAGAGAAGGCGTCCGGCTAGGCTTTCACTGTTCGACTGGGGGGGCGAACCTTAGCCGGAGGAGGGGAAGGCATCTGAGCCCGGACAACCTCATGCCTACCTGGGCGTTCATCCGAAGTCTTCCTTTTTTCGGATGAACCAGGCCTGTCCTTCAAAGACTTGGACTCGCCCTTCTGGGTGGACCCTGATGATTTATGAGGTCGAGGAGCCAGGAAAGACTGGTATCTCGACGAGGCCAACTCCCAGTGCTTGACCTGAGAAGAGGCGGGAGTGGACTTACTCGAGCAGGAGTATTTGGTCGTCTGGGCTGGCACTGAACCGGATCTCCGGCTGGAGGTCGAGGAAGAAGAGGCCTGCTTAGCTGGCGATTTAAGGCGGGCATCGGACCTGGCCCGATCTTAATCCCTGTGGTGATGTTTCCCACCTGAGGACTTCTCTTTTGGTGGGGAATCCCTGGTGGGAGAAGAGGAGCTGGCCCCTGAGCCACACTGCATTGCCGCTAGTTGTTTTTCCTAGAAGGAAGGTCTTGAGTGCATTGGCTCTCCTGGCACAAGTCTTCTGATTAAATTGCTGACAGTGGGTGCAGGCGTCAGGCCGGTGGTCTGGTCCTAAGCAGATGAGGCAGGCCACGTGGCCATCTTTGGCTGGAATCTGCATGCTGCATGCACACTTAGCTTTGCACCACAGTGGAGGAGGTGATGACATACATGAGGCAAACAGAACAAACATCTGAGAAAAATCTTTCTTTAGGCTGTCAACTGCTGGAGAAGGCGTCCATGGAGCCAAACTATGCAGGTCGATGGTGGGAAAAGAAAGTACAGTTACGTAAGAACTTACTGTAACAGTAGATCTTTGAGAGAGGTTCTTGCACTAGGTATTCACAAATAGGACTAAGCCGCCAGACATCAGGACCCCACAGAAAAATCTCTAGCTAGCAGTCTCTGGAGGGGGACTGCCCCCACGTCAGGTGACCAGTGTCAGACGATGTCTGTATAAAGGGACGGTCCCCGACGCCCGCCTTCCAGTTCTTTCCCGCCTAAGGCCTAAAGAGGCAAAATGAGAGAGAAGAGGATATGCCCCCATAGAAAAGGAGAAAAGAGACCTAGGGGGGCGGAGGGCAGGAAGCTAACGCCTACTGCAAGAGCATCTCTTGAAGATCTACTGTTACAGTAAGTTCTTATGTAACTGTACTATCTTACTTCGAGAGGGCTCTTGCACTAGGTATTCACAAACAGGACTGAGTCCCAAGCAGTCTGGAACAAAGAGAAACCCGGGAGGAGGATTGTCATCCACAACATAAAACCTCAGGGCTGAGCAGGCCTCATGAAAGGAGACCCTGCAGAACAGCCAACCCAAAGCCTGCTCTGCGTCGAGAGGCAATGTTCAAACTGTAGTGTTTCGTGAAAGTATGGACGGAAGTCCAAGTTGCAGCTGTGCAGATGTTTGCCGTCAACACATTCTTGAAACAAGCAGCAGAGGCAGCTACTCCTCTAGTGGAGTGACCTCTGGCTTGACTCGAAGGGTCTTGTTGTACTGTCGACAGAAAGACAGACACTGGTTAACATTGGAAAGCATTGCTTGAGACAGCAACGTCTCTTCCCGTTTATGAGCGAAAGAAACAAAAAGATGATCGGTTTTCCTGAGATCCTAAGTTCGGTTAGTGTAGTATCTCAGGATTCTATGAACATCCAGAGTATGTAAGAGGTACTCCCCTTGATTGGAGTGCTGCATAAAGAAAGCCAGTAACTCAATGGATTGATTCAACGTAGATTCAGCCACCACCTTAGGAAGAAACTTAGGGTTGGTGTGCAAGGCCACACGTTCCTTGTGGAAAATCAAATATGGGATTTTGCACATCAAGGCTTGGAACTCGGAAATGCATCAAGCTGAGGTGATGGCCACCAGGAAGAGAGTCTTCCAAGAAAGGAACATTAAGTTTGCATCTGCTGCCAGTTTGAAGGGAGGCAGTGTGAGCTTTTCCGGGACGAAATTCAAGTCCCATGGGGGGGCGGCGCGATTGCAGATGGGGGGGGGGTCTCAGGTGGACTACCTCTTTAAGAAAAGCCTTAAGAGACTTCCAACTGAGCAAAGGTTCTGTCTCCAAAGGGAATGTGGTAGGCTGAAATAGCTGCGTTATGGACCTTTAAAGAGGAATGGCTGAGACCCAGGTCTAAGAGGTGATGCATGTAATCCAGGACTTTGTTAGTTGGGCAAGAGAAGGGCTACATATCTTTAGAGCTCACCCAGATGGAAAACCGTTTCCTCTTCTTATCATAGGTGGACCTGGTGAAAGGCTTTCTCGCCTCCACCAAAATGTCTGCTACTAAAGGAGAGACTCCGAAGCGGGCCTTGGCTACATCTGAAGGAGCTACGCATGAAGATGAAAGGATTTGAGGCCTGGGTGAACTAGGGTCCCCTGATCCTGGGTCAACAAGTGCTGCGACAGAGGAAGAGGAAGAGGAGGTTCCTCGGAAAACTGTTGCAGAACAGAGAACCAAACTTGCCTGGGCCAGAAGGGAGCAATGAGGATCATTCGAGCCCCTTCTGTTCTGAGTTTGTTCAAGACCCTAGGAATCAAGGGAATGGGAGAGAAGGCATAAACGAATCTGTCCCTCCAGCAGAGAGACAGAGCGTCCCGCCAGAAAACATCTCACCCTGGAGCGAGTGAGCAAAAAGCGGGAAGTTTTGCATTTTGGGAGGTGGCGAAACAGCTACCTGAGGTGTTCCCCATTGCCAAACACTGTAATTTACGACTTGTTGGTCTAACTTCCATTCGTGAGCCCTGGCTGAGGATCGACTAAGCTCATCTGCCAGGGTGTTTTTCACTCCCGGACATACCTCTCAAGTGTCCCTGATTTTCAGTGATGTCCCTGATTTCACCTCAAATTTTTACTCTGTCCCTCCTAAAATCTGTGTTCCCCTGACTAAACAGTGATGATTGTAAGAATAAAATTATGCCAAACAATAAAGTTGCAGACTTCTTATTCTTCAGAAAATGTATTATACAATAAGTCCCTTATTCTGATAGCTTCTTGAGTGGATATCACCAATTTTTAAAATGTGTCCCTGATTTGGGGCCTTTGTCCCTGATTTTTTTAAGCCTTGTCCCTGATTTATGAGGCAGGAGGTTGAAAGGCATGATCCCGGAACGTGAATTGCAGTCAGGTGAAGGTTGTGCTGAGCTGCCCAATACCAGACTCTCATCACCTCCTGGCACAGGGGATAGGAACGTGTTCCTCCCTGTTTGCTGAGGTACTAGACTACACACATGTTGTCTGATTGGATCAGATGACCGGGAAGAAAGAAGAGAAAAAGAGCCCATAGGGCATATAGGACTGCTCTCAGTTCGAGCACATTTATGTGGAATTTCTGCTCGAAAAGGGACTAGCTGCCCTGGGTCCTTTGAGACCCTAGGTGGGCACCCCAGCCCTCCCCATATGCATCTGTTGTCAACGTCTGGGAAGGAGGAGCGATGCAAAACAGAACTCCCAGACACAGGTTCTACCATCCACCAGTGCAAGTCCCTGCTCATGGGATCCGACACTAGCACCTCTTGGTCTAGATCATCCATGGTTTGGTCCCATTACGACCGAAGCGTCCATTGAGAGATACTCATATGGAGCCAAGTGAACGGAACTGTCAGAATGGCAGCCGCTATAAGCCCGAGGAGGCAGAGGACTGACCTGGCTCCGACCTGTCTGCAACCGGACAGGACACGAGCCTGATTCTGAAAGGTCTTGACCATGTCCGGAGGCAAAAAGGCTTTGCCTAGGGTTGTGTCCAGTATCGCCCCATAAACTGAAGGTGTTGGCAAGGGACCAAGTGGGACTTGGCCTGATTGATGGTAATATCCAGGCTGTTAAAAACCTGCAGGGTAAGGGAAAGGGAGTGCAGAAATTCTTCCCTGGAAGGTGCCGCCAGAAGCCAATCATTCAGGTACGGGAAGACCTGCACACCCTGAGTACGCAGGTGGGCCACTACCACTGACAGGCATTTGGTAAATACTCGGGGGGCCGAGGAAAGACCAAATGAGATGGCCTTGAACTGGCTGTGGTCCCCCGAAAGCAAAAATGGATGTATTTGTGATGGGAAGGATATATGGGGATATGCAGGTAAGCATCCTGCATATCCAGAGCACATAGCCACTGTTCCAGCCGAAGTAAGGGTAGGACGCTTTGCAAGGAGAGCATTCTGAAGCATTTGTACTCCATGAACATATTCAGAAAGCTGAGGTCTAGGATTGGCCTCAAGTCTCCCGTCTTCTTTAGAACTAGAAAGAAATGGGAATAGTAACCCATACCCCAAAGATGAGTGGGGACTGGCTCTATCGCCACCTTTGACAGAAGGGACAGGATTTCTTCTAGAACCAGAGGAAGATGTTGCGGGGAATAGGATGACTGGGGGCCGGGGTTCGAGGAGGTTTCTGAAGAAACTCTATTGAGTGTCCGGCAGATATTAGCTGGAGCACCCAACCGTCCGATGTTATCCTCTCCCAACCCGATAGATGGGAGGAGAATCTCCCCCCCACCAGTCTCTCTGGAATGGCCAGAGGCAGGGAGTGAGGAGGTGTGGGACAGCGCAGCAGCCGAGGCTCACGCTAATTTTTTGCTGGGGGGAGTCTTGGTTGCCGGAGGGGCCCAACGTTTGTTGGCACGCTTTCCTTGATTGGGCTTTTGTCTTCATCGGTTTTGGCGATGAAAAGGACATCGCTGCCCCTGAGGGGGCCTGTACAAAGTCTGAACTAACTTGAGTGCAGAGCCCTTTTCGTGCAGTTTGGTTATGATGTCCTTGACATCACCCCCGAACAGCACCGAACCCCTGAAGGAAGCATCCTGGATAGCAGACTGTACTTCAGCGACCAATCCTGACACACAAAGCCAGGCATGACACCATAAGCCTACAGCGAAAGCTGAGCTCCTGCCAGCTGTGTCCACCGCATCGTAGGTGGCAGAAAGCATATGCCTACAGGCCGAATGAGCGGAACAGACCAGGTCTCCCAGTTCCTGCATAGTTTGGAAATCAGGAAGGGAGTCCAGTTTGGATTCCACTTGGCTGAGAAATGACTTCTAGAAATCCCCCATGTGGACGATGCAGTTGACGGCCCTGATGCCTAGGATTGAAGAGGAGTAAATCTTCTTCCCGTACTGATCCAGAAGTCATGATTCTTTGTCAGGCGGGGATGAGCTTAGGTGTTTTGGGTTGGCGGAGCAGCCTTGAGCAGCGCTGATCACAACCGACTCCGCCTTGGGGTGAAGACTGAGAAAGTCTTTACCTTCCGGAGCTTGATATAGCCTATCTGCCTTCCTCGGAAGGGGACTAGCGCAGATGGTTGTTTCCAAATAGTGGAAACAAGATCGGCATGAGGCTCTATCAAGGGTGGAATCAGTGTGGGAGCGGTCTCGGGCAGATCCAGATGAGCAGTGAGCTTCTTACGCTGTGGGTCTGGCTCCACTGATTGCCACTGACAGGTCTCCTGGATTTTTCTCAAGAGCTCCAGAAAGGAAGGAAGAATCCTCCAGAGGGGACTTCGGAGGGTCCCTCAGCCTTGGGCATTCTGGAGTATGAGGCTCGTCTCCATGATCAGAGCGATCTGACTCGGTATCTGAGTCGGATGGTTCTCAGGAAGATGAAGAAGACTCTTCCCTGGGAGGAGGAACGACCACTCTGGGGAGTGCCAGGGGGAGCGCTTCCTCTCCAACCCAGAAGGATCTCCTCTGGTGTCAGGTAAAGGGGGGGGTCTCCGTCTCATGTAGGGGGTCCGCGCATCGGGCGTTGGAAGATGACTCGACTTCCCTTGGTGAGCTGAGCCTTGGCCTCAGCCCACCAGGAGGCCAAGATCTCCTTCACGTCTACCGGCAGAGGAGGAGGAGGGGGCTCGGATATGAGTAGAGAGGGTAACCGTAAAGAGAGTACCCATAACCTGAAGGCGGGAAACCTGGCGTCGGGTACTGAGGCACCGGCTACTGCAGTGCCGGGTAATTTAGCATTGGGTACTGCGGCGGCGCATACTGCAGAGCCAGGTGCTGCGGCACCGGGTATTGTGGCGTCGGGTAGCCTGGCGCCAGGGGCTCTCATGGAACAGAAGGTCCTGGCGAAGGTCCTACTGACAGACCGGAAGGTGAGATAGTCGGTCCGGAGGGTGTCGGGCCCTGCGCAGAGAGACCACCAAACAGTCCTGACAGAGGGGCAAGTCCTCCATCGGGCAAAGGAATGCCAGAGGGCGTCGGGTTGATCGGGGGGGGACTCTGATGGCAGCGTCCCTAGGTCCTCGGTCTCAGCCGGGAAGGAGGTTTAAATCCCAGGTGGAACCCGAGGAGGCGTGGGACTCAGAGGGCGCTTCACATGGATCCATTGCGGAGAGAACCTGGGATGTCACATGATTTACTGGGTCTGACGCAGGCAAGTCGGCTGGCAGTTGTCAGAGGGCCGACGTCGTCTTATCAGCAGTGTCCGGGCAGATGTCGGACGAGCTGACGTCTGACTTATCACACTCCCTATCCGTGGAAGGCCGTAAAAGAGGGACGGCCTTGCTGGAAGGGAGGTGGGCTGGGCAATCACCAGAAGAGCTGAGTGGCTTATCAGCCCTGTCCGTGCGGGCATCAGTAGTACCGGCGTCTGACTTACCGGACCCGCTCGGACCAGAAGGCCGCGTTGGAAGAGCGGCCTTTGCAGGAGCGGAAGCCTCTTTTACCCTGGAGGTTCCCAAGGGGCCCGAGCGCGAGCCCGACAGGAGGCGCAATGCCTTCTTGGTAGCCCCCAAGATGGCCTTTGAGGAGCAATCCCCCGGAGGGGAATATACCTGTAGGGTCGTGGCTGCTGTGGATGAGGAATCCTGGTCCAGGTGCTTCTCCTTCTCGTGCTTCTTTTTATGGCCTTCTGGGGAAGTTGACGCCTACCTAAGCTTCTTTTGCTCCTTCTCCATGGATGCCATTTCTTTTTTAGGAGATGGGCCTCCAGGGACCGCTGCCTTCGCCTGCAGGTAGCCGAGTTAACCTTTTGGCAGCGCTGGCACTCCTCCACACAGTGGTCCGGGCCTAGGCAGAAGAGGCACAAGGAGTGGCCGTCCTTGTGTGGAAGCTGAGAACCAGACGAGTCGCACTTGTTTTTATGTGATTCGAAGGGAGTCGGGGATGACATACGCAGCAGATGGTCTGAAGAAATTTAGAAGAAAATCAAGAAAATAAGCCGAAAAGTCAAAAACTTTAAACCGACGAAGGTACTGACGAGCGCTGTTCAACCGCAAGGAACTTTCTCAAGCCAATGGCAAGAAAGAACTGGGTGACCGCCCCTTTATACAGACGTCATCTGTCCCCCGCCAGAGACTGCTAGTTAGAGATTTTTCTGTGGGGTCTTGATGCCGGGCGGCTTAGTCTATTTGTGAATATCTACTGTGGAGCCGAAGTCAGGGGCGGTCCCCCACCTGGGACTGCTAGCTACAAGTTTTCCGTGGGGTACTAACGCCGGATGGCATTACTCCTAATGGCATTACCTGCCGCAAGAGCTCCACCCTCAAAGTTAGATCATTACTTACCATAGTAATCTTGTTTCTTTCAAGGGAATCTTACTGTATACTGACAAATGCAGTATGGTCTCGCCATAGGACTGCCCCAGAGCCGAAATGGTTAATAGAACCTATGCCAATAGTGGAATGTTAGGCTCAAGCTCGGTTTTCAAACCACTGTCCCTGGTTGCACTTCCTGCAACTGTCAGATTCTTACGAAGCATGCAGAAGCTAAACAAACTAACTAATCTATTCTAACAAAAACAAATCAACCCCCCTTTTAGGGGCAAACACCTCTTAAATAATAGAGAGCATCTCCTAAGACTCAAGTCAATGGATGCTCAAGAAACTAGTAGATACCCACAGGTTTCAAACATCAGTTGTACAGACAGTATGTAGTGCCTTGTAGGTCCTAGCAGGGGAGGAAGGGTGGGAGCTCTGAATACAGTAAGATTCCCTTGGAAGAAACAAGAGTACTATGGTAAGTAACGTTTTCTTCAAACACCAGGATATCTTACTGTATTTTGACAAATGCAGACTACCCTAGCAGTGCCTTCGGAGGCAGGCAGAGGACCTATTTAGGAAACAGGCACTGTAGGATGCCTGTGCCAAATCTGGCATCACTCCTAGCCTGGGTATTCAGGCAGTAATGCTTGGTAAATGTGTGGACTGTTTTCCAGGTAGCTGCTTTGCAGATTTTCAGCAAAGGGCTTCTCTTGAAGCTGCTATTGATGCAGCTGTTCCTCTGATGGAGTGGGCCCTGAGCCCCTGTAGGGCCTGCTTGCCCACTCTGGCATAACAGAATTGGATATATGCCACAATCCACTTTGCTATAGACCTTTTTGTGGCTGGTTTAACTTTTCCTACTTCCCCACAGGTCAAGAAGAGTTGAGTCTTGTCCCCTCTATGGCCTTCTGTATACTCCAGGTAATTGCTGATAGTTCTTTTTACATACACTCAATGCAATCTACGTTCCCCTGAAGAGGAATGGTCAGGGAAAAAGACTGATAGTGTAATGGACTGACTGACATGGAAGTCTGATACCACTTTAGGGAGAAATTTTTTATTGGCCCTAAGAACCACCTCGTCCCTGTGGCATGCGACATACTCAGTCTCCATGGACAAAGCCTGGAGCTCACTAATCCTCCTGGCTGAAGTAATTGCAACTAGAAACACAGTTTTCCAAATTACATACTTGAGATCAGCTGATGACATAGGCTCAAATGGTGGCTGCACAAGCTGTGCAGTATATATGTTTAGGTCCCACACTGGAGTGGGAAAGTGTAGCAACCCCTTAAAGAATTTCCTGAACACTGGATTCAAGGCCAGAGATGATGCCTTGCCTGCTGACAGGTAAGCTGAGACAGCTACCAAATGCACTTTCAGGCTGGATGGTCTCAGACCAAGGGAATGAAGGTGGGTTAAGTAGTCCAGGACAACTGGCAAACCCACCTGAGTGTGGTCCAGATTCTCGTTCTGGCACCAGATAGAGCATCTTTTCCACTTGGATGTGTAGGTCTTCCTAGTGGAGGGCTTTCTAGAAACCCTAAGGACCTCCAAGACCCATTCCGAGTGATGCAGGTTGGCATACTCTAGGTCCTCAAGAGCCAAGCTTTGAGCCTGAGAGACTGAAGGTTGGGGTACAGGATCCTGCCTTGGGAAGAAGTCAGCAAGTTGTGCTTCCTGGGGAGGCTGATTGGTTTGGCAACTGACAGTGCCAGGACCAGGGGGTACCATGGCTGCCTGGCCCAGTCTGGAGCAATGAGGATTGCTGTAACCAGCTGGGATCTGAGCTTGTTCAGGACCCTCAGCAACAACGGGAATGGATGGAAGCAATACAGAAACTTCCCAGTCCAATCGAGGAGCAGTGCATCCAGTGGGACTGAGCCCCTCACTGGGGACCTACAGCAAAATTGAGGAAGCTGGTAGTTGTCTGGGGCTGCAAGAGATCTGTCTCTGGAATGACCCACCTTTTGAACACAATCTGTAACACCTGCCTGTTCAGGGACCACTCATGGTGGTTCTGATTGATCCTACTCAGAGCATCTACCAGTACATTGCCCTTCCCTGACAGGAGGACTGCTGACAAGACAATTCCCAGAGAGTATGCCAAATTCGATTTTTATGGCTTCTGTGCACAGGGGGGTTGACCTTGTGCCTCCATGTTTGTTAATGTAGTACATTGTGGTAGTGTTGTCTGTCCTGACCTGCACCACCTTTCCCTGCAGCATGTTGGCGAATGCCTGAAGTGCCAGGAAGTCTGCTCTGAGCTCCAGCAGGTTGATGTGATGCAAGAAAAAATTACTCACCTTAGTAATGTTGTTTCTTCTAATGGAGTCTTGCTGTATTCTGACATATGCAGTGATGTCCAACCTTTGAACTGCCCCGGAGAGGAAAGAGTTAACTTTCCATGCAAGGCATGGAATGCTGAGCTCGACTTCGGTTGCGACTCTGTCTGTTGTTGTTTGAACTCAAACCGCCAGATCTTTACAAGCTATACTCACTGGGTGTCCTGTGTGGAAACTGTAAACTTACACTAGCCAACTGGATACTAAATATAATAAAACAATTTTTTGGCTCCAAGGCAAAGACTCAAGTCAGGAAACCCAAAAAATAAACCAAAACAGAACACACACACCCAAATAAAGAGGGTGAGAAAAGGGGGCACCTCCAGAGTGCCAACACTGTTGCTGCCCACCCACATCCCAAAACCCAGGTTCTGAGAGTGGAGGCGGGGGGAGGTCAGAATGCAGCAAGACTCCATTAGAAGAAACAACATTACTAAGGTGAGTAATTTTTTCTTCAAACAACATGAAGTCTTACTATATTCTAATATATGCAGACTACCAAGCAGTATCTCCATGGAGGAGGGACAGAACCTACTTCAGGAATAGGCTCTGAAGCAGTACTGTGCCAAACCGAGCATCACTCCTAGCCTGGATATCCAGAGAGTAATGCTTGGTAAAAGTATGTACTGTTTTCCAGGTGGCTGCTTGACAAATCTCTAAGATAGGAATTTCCTTGGCAGAAGCCAGGGAAGCAGCTGTACCTGTGGTACAGAGCCCTCAGGCCTGAGGGTGGGATCCTACCTAGTTTTTCATAGCAAAATTGTATGCAAGAGACAATCCACCTGGCAACAGATCTCTTAGTGGCAGGTTTTCCCTTACTAACCACACCATAAGTGAGGAACAGTTGGAGGGAGTCAAACCTGTGACCCTTGGTGCACTCTAAGTAGTAGCTAAGGGCCCTTTTCACATCCGAGCTGTGCAGCCTCCTCTCCCCAGTGGAGGAATGGTCAGTGAAGAAAACAGGAAGAGACATAGACTGGTTAAGGTGGAAATCTGAAACCATCTTAGGCAAAAACTTCCTATTAGTCCTGAGGACCACCTTATCTCTACAGAAAGAGATAAAATCAGGCTCCACTGACAGGGCCTGTAACTCACTTATACGTCTGGCAGAAGTAATGGCTACCAAGAACACAGTTTTCCAAGTCAAGTACTTAAGCTCTGCTGAGGACAAAGGCTCAAAAGGGGGTTGCATAAGCTGAGCAATGCAAACATAAAGGTCCCAAGCAGGAGCAGGGTCCCTAAAGGGAGGATTGGTATGCAGCAATCCCTTGAAGAACTTACAGAATACAGGATGAGCTGAAAGGGAAGAGTGCTGGCCTGCTGACAAGAAAGCAGAGACAGCTGCCAGATGCACTCTAAGTGTAGCTGGTCTGAGTCCCAAGCTATTGAGATGAACCATGTAGTCAAGGACTGCAGGCAACCCAGCAGACTCTGGAGAAATATGCTTCCCAGAGCACCAAATAGTAAACCTTTTCCATTTTGAGTTGTAAGTCCTTCTGGTGGAAGGCTTTCAAAAAGCCTTTAAAATATCCAGAACACCTTGAGAGAGATGCAACCATAGAATTCTAACTCTTCAAGAGCCAGGCCTTGAGATTGAGAGATTTGAGATTCGGATACCAGACCTTCCCCTGACAACATGTTAACAGGTTGTAATTCCTGGGAAGAGACAGGGGAAGGTGGACTGCTAAGGACAGCAAGAGGGGGTACTAGGGCTGTATGGCCCAGTCTGGAATAATCAGAATCACTTTGCAGGGTTGAGACCTGATTTTGACTAGTACCTTGAACAGGAGAGGGAAGGGAGGAAAAGCATACAGGAACTTCCCTTCCCAATTGAGAACTAGGGCATCCAGGGGGACTGAGCCCAACACTGGGAGCCTGCAGCAAAAAAGGGGAAGTTGGTGATTGTCTGGGGCTGCAAAGAGATCTATCTGAGGGGTGCCCCATCTGGAGAATATCACCTTCAAAATCAGGGGATCAAAGGACCATTCGTGATGGCCCTGAGATATCCTGCTGAGAGCATCTGCCAGGACATTGTCCTTCCCTGGGAGGTGCACTGCTATGAGAGAGGTATTCGGGGAATAGGCCAGAGACCACAACTACAATGTCTCTCTGCACAAGGCAGTAGACCGAGTGCCCCCTTGCTTGTTGATGTACCACATTGTGGTAGTATTGTCTGTCCTGATCAGAACTACTTTGTTCTGAACAGACTTGGAAAAAGCTTGAAGTGCTAGAAACACTGCTCTGAGTTCTAAGAGATTGATGTGAAGCAGAGATTCTTGAGGTGACCACAGTCCTTGAGTGGTAAGATCCCCCAAGTGGGCTCCCCAGCCCAGCAGGGAGGCATCTGTGGTGAGTATCACTGAATGAGACTGAGTGACAAAGGGAACTCCTTGTCTTAGGCTGTCCTGATCCTGCCATCATTGCAAAGCCTGGATCAGGGTTCAAGTCACTGGGATTAGTTTGGTCAGAGGATCCTTCCTCTGAGACCAGAAGGCTCTTAAGTGGAACTGAATGTCCCTCATCTGAAATCTTACTCCTTAAACCACTGCTGGAGAGGCAGCCATTTGGCCCAGGAGCTGCAGAAAATGCCTTGCTGGTCGAGACACCTGGAGGGTGAATGAAGAGGCCAGTGTACCAAGGGTCTTTGCCCTGTCCAGGGGAAGGAAGGCTCTTGCCTTTAATGTATCCAGCTCTGCCCCTATGAAGGAGAGGAGCTGCACAGGCTCTAGAACTGACTTTGAGAGATTCAGAAGGAATCCTAGAGAAGTGAGCAGTTGCTGAGTTATTTGTAGGTGTGACTTGACTTGGTCTGGAGACTGACCTACTATGAGCCAGTCATCCAGGTATGGAAAGATGGAGATCTTTTTTCTCCTTAGAAAAGCAACCACTACTGCCAGGCATTTTGTGAACACCCTTACAGCTGAAGTTAGGCCAAAGGGCATTGCTCTGAATTGATAGTGGCCTGAGGGCAACTCGAACCTGAGGTACCTTCGGTGGGAGCTTCTGATGAGAATGTGGAAATAGGCATCCTTGAGGCCCAGGGAAGCTTGCCAGTCTCCTGGCCTTAGAGAGGGTAGAATTATTCCCAGAGTCACCATTTTGAACTTTGGCTTTAAAAGGTGCTTGTTTAAATATCTGAGATCCAGGATGGGCCGCCATTCTCCTGTCTTTTTGGGAGTTAGGAGTACCTGGAGTACAATCCTTTACCCTTGTGTAGGGGTGGAACCCTTTCTATGGCTCTCAGAGCCAAGAGGGAAGAGACCTCTGCCTCTAAGACAAGTACCTCTGAAGGATCTGCAGGTGGAAAGGATCTGGTTCTCATCTTGGGAAATTTTTTGAAGCTGAGAACCAGTCCCTTGCTCACTACTTCCAGGACCCATTTGTCTGATGTAAAAGACATCCAGTCCTGGACAAAGTAAGCCAGCCTGCCCCCTACAGGTGGTGGAGAATCGGCCGTGGCAACCCCATCAGGTTGCCTGTTTGGTAGGGGCTTTAGGCTGAGGGGTGGTAGCAGGCCTGCTTGTACTCCATCTGCCTCTCCCTCTGAAGAACCCCCTCTGGGCAAAGGCGGAAGAGGAGGTCTGGGCTTGGTAGAAAGGCCTATGAAAAGACCTGCCCCTGCCCCTGGAATGCTGCCTCTGGGGAGTGGCTTGCCTTTCCTTTGCCTGAGCACTCCTATAGGTGGTCCTGTATTCATCCATTTTCTTCATGTAGTTCTCTGTTTGCTCCCCAAACAGAGAATTACCCACAACAGGAAAATCCATGGCCTTAGTCTGGGTATCCTGAGGCAGGCTAATACATCTGAGCTAAGCCATCCTATGAAGGGCCACAGATGTAGCCATGACTCTAGATGAAACATCACTGGAGTCCACTGCAGCATGAAATTGCACCTTGCATGCCTCAGTACCATCTGCAGCCACCTGCTCCAGCTCCTTGGCAAGCTGGCCAGGGACCTGTTTAGCCAGAGCCATTGCAGTGTCCCATCTAGACTTCTGGTATCTAGCTGTATAGGCCATATAATTAGCCTGCCCGAGTCCCAAAGATGCTGCCATGTACTGTTTCTTTGCCATGGCATCAATCCTCCTGGAGTCCTTATCTGGGGGGCGTGAAGCCAAGGGTATATTTGCCTTATCACAGGCAGCAGCCTGCACTACCCCAACATGGCTGCATTGCTGGGTAAGGAACTCCGTATCTGAGACTGAGAGAGTATACCTCTTGTCCATTCTCTTGTCCACAGGAAGTATAGAATTAGGAGTCTTTAAAATTTTTATTGTCTGTTTCCCAAAAGACTTATGAAGGGGAACAGACAGCCTCCTGGACTCTGGGATATCCATCATCTCAACATAATCAAGCTCCTCCTGATCCTCTACAGCTTCTTCCATAGGAAGCTGAAGAGTTTCAGCCACTTTTTTGTAAAACATAAAATGGGAAGGGTACTCAGAAAGCCTAGGAGGAGAAACCCCTGAAGGTCCGTCTGGGGAGATGTCCGGGTCAATGGGCACATCCAGACTTTCATAATCACCATCACTATGCTCATACTCTCCTTCCTCCTCCTCCGGTTCATAAAAATCCTCTAAATTATAATCTGGAACCGGGGGAACCGACCGAACCGAGCCCCTAACCGGTGGTGCCGGTTCGGTTGGAACCGGGGTTAGCGACTGAACAATCCTTATCGCTTTGGCTATTTCATCTGTGGTCGGAGAAAGAACTTGGGGATCCGCACCAGCTGATTTATCCCTTCTTTTCCTTTTAACTGGAACCGACTCCTCCGAGTCGGTTCTCCTTTTGCCCGAAGAAGTATTGCCCTGGTCAGAGGGCACTCCTTCTGGTTCGTTGGAACCGAACCGGCTGGCCATCCGGTCAGCGGACTTTTGGCCTCCCTTTCCCTGAGCCTACCAACTCTCTTTCCAGGGTAGCTGCAGGAAAATTCTTGCAAATCTGGCAGTCTGAATCGAGGGTGGTCAAACCCCAGACAATAAACACAGGTGGTGGGGGTCAGCCTTAGCAAAGGCTTCCCCACACACACTACAGTGTTGAAACCCAGTGGGCCCGTTTTTTTTCTTGGGTTTCTCAGACATAGCCAGTCCTAACCAAACTTATCCTTTTTCCGGCAATCCGCCAGGCAAGACACCCATATCGGTTCCTGATCGTGTTACGGGTCGTGGAAAAAAACGTAACGAAATCCATTTTTTTTAGAACCGATAAGGACCGGTTACCACACTCTAAAAGTAGAGCAAACTTTTTTAAACAAACCTGATCAGTTCAAACCGAACCGATCCAACGTTTACAAGTTCCACACAGAATAAACAATAATAACCTATCTAGTACTCACAATACCACAGACAGAGACTGAACCAACAGGTTAAACGGACTAAATTTGGTTAAACCAAGGAAAAACGACACTTTAACCGACTAAATTGAACCGAGCAAAGGAGAAATCTCCGGAGCGACTGTTCAGTGAGGCAGAGTAAAGAATCTGGTGGTTTAGTTCAAACAACAACAGACAGAGTCTCAACCGAGCTCGAGCTCAGCGTTCCATGCCTTGCATGGAAAGTAAACTCTTTCCTCTCCGGGGCAGATCAAAGGTTGGACATCACTGCATATGTCAGAATACAGCAAGACTTCATGTTGTTTGAATGACTCTTGTTTGAGCCATGTGCCATGGGCAGCGTGCTCCTCCAGGTATGCCTCCCACTCCAGTAGTGAAGCATCTGTGGTTAGCACCAAAGAAGGGTTTTCCTGCAGGAATGGACCCCTTGTCTGAGGTCATCCATGACTAGCCACCATTGAAGCGCCTGTAGGAGTGTTTGTGTGACTGGCACCAGCTTTGATAGTGAATCTCTTTTCCGATGCCAGTGTAGTTTGAGATGATACTGGATATCTCATTTGGAACCTTGCCCCTGACACTGCTGCTGTTGAGGCAGCCGTGTGGCCCAACAGCTACAGGAAGTGCCTTGCCAGCCTTCGGCTTTGAAGCTTCAAGGTACTTACTAGCTGTACCAGACTGTCTGCCCTTGTCTGGGGCATAAAAGCCTTTCCTCTCACCAAATCCAGCTCGGCTCCTATGAATTCCAGGAGCTGTACTGGTTGTAGCACTGACTTTTTCAGGTTGACTAGGAATGCCAGTGACTGTAGTAGCTCCTGTGTAAGTGCCAGAGGCTCCTTACCTGTTGAAGGGATTGCCCTACGACTAGCCAGTCATCCAGGTAAGGGAAGACTACCAATCCTTGACTCCTGAGGTGTGCCACAACCACAGCCAAGCATTTTGTGAACACCCTTGGAGCAGAAGTAAGTCCGAAAGGCATTGCCTTGAACTGGTAATGGCCTGATGGCAGTCTGAATCTGAGGAATTTTCTGTGGAACTGCCTTATGGGGATGTGGAAATATGCATCTTTTAAATCTAGAGATGCCAACAAGTCCACTCGCCTTAAGGTCAGAAGGATTGTTGTCAGGGTCACCATCTTGAACTTTGGCTTTACCATATGCCGGTTCAGGTGCCTAAAATCCAGTATGGGTCACCACTCCCCTGTTTTCTTTATTGTGAGGAAGTACCTTGAATAGAGTCTCTTCCCTCTCTGTGCCACAGGAACTGGGTTCTATTGCTCCTAGGGATAGGAGATTTAGTACTTCCTCTTCCAGTAATACTGTTTCTGATGGGGAAGAGGGTCTGAAGACCCTTGCTCTCAGCTTTGGCATGAGCTTGAAGCTGAGAGCCAGACCTTGGCCCACTACCTCCAGGACCCACCTGTCTGTAGTGATGGTTTGCCATTCCTGAAGATAGTGGGCTAGCCTGCGCCCTACTGGGGTTGGGGGGGCGACCCAAACAGACACCTTAGGGTGTCTGCTAGGGTTTGGATGCTGTCTGAGTGCTGGGGCTAGTTCGGCTGCCACCTCTTCTGTCTCTGCCTCTGAAGTAACCTCACTGCCGTTGATATTGGGGATAAGCCTGAGGCTAAAAGAATGGCCTATAGTGTCCCCTGCCTCTACCTCCCCTGGCTTGCTGCTTTTGGGCAGTAGATGCCTTTTCTTTAGCAGAAGCACTCTTATATGCTGTCTTGTACTCATCCATTTTCCTCATGTAAGCATCTGTCTGTTCCCCAAACAGAGACGTAGGCTTACATGGGAAGTCCAAGGCCTTGGCCTGAATGTCCTGTGTTAGGTTAGTAGTCCTGAGCCAAGCAAACCTCCGGAGTGACACAGAAGAAGCCATTTGTCTGGCTACAGTGTCACTGTTGTCCACAGCCATCCTAAACTGGGCTTCCGAAGCTTCTATACTCCTTTTTGCAGCCTCCTCCAACTCAGCCGCCAAAGGGGTTGGGTCAGATTTTGTGATTTTCATCACAGTTTTCTACAGTGTTCTCTGATATCTGGCAACATAGGCCATGTATGAAGCTTGCCTGATGATCAGAGAAGATCCCAAGAAATGAGAATTACGTACCTACCATAATTCTTGATCTTCTTGGACGAGTCTCCACCACTCATTCACACTAATGGGGAACTGCGCCGGAGGCACTAGGACCCAGCGGGAGCAAACTTTTGCTGGAGGGCCGGCGCCAGAGGTGGGGCCGTGAGGAGCGGCACCACGAGCCTCAGCTCATGCAGTAATGACTATCTCAGGCCGACCCCTCCAACCGCCTCAGTACCTTTTTCCCGAGGAGGTGCAGCGTAACTAACCTAAAAGGATAGCCTAACCAAAACCGGATATAAGACAGTCCGGACGACCGTATAAGAAGGGTCGAATAAAGAAGTCTTCACAGCCTAAAGATTTGAGGGAGTGAAGACCAACAACAGAGGTGAGTTCGGGGGATGGAGGATGGGCGTGTGAATGAGTGGTGGAGACTTGTCCAAGAAGATCAAGAATTACGGTAGGTACATAATTTTCATATCTTTCTGGACATAAGTCTCCACCACTCATTCACACTATGGGAGAGTACCGAGCTAATAATCCCCCAAGAGGGCGGCAGGAAAGACCAAGAGCTCACAGTTTTAGGACAGAAGTCCATTAAGGATGGTTCTGCCAAAGGAAAGATGTTGTCTGGCATGGACATCCTGGACATAGTGTTTAACGAAAGTATGCACTGAGCTACAGGTAGCCGCGTTGCAAATATCTGCAATGGGCACGTTGCGGATTTCCGCCAGAGATGCCGTGACCGCCCTAGTAGAGTGAGCGAAAACTCTGCCCTCCAGCTTAACCTGCGCCATGGAATAACAGTAGCGAAGGCATGCCACTAGCCATGCTGAGATACATCTGATAGCAACAGGTTGACCCAGCCGGGTCTCGCTGAAGGAAACAAACAGTTGCTGAGCTTTACGAAAGTCTTTTGTTCTATCTAGATAGAAACGTAAAGCTCTCTTAACGTCCAAGGAATGAAGAGAACGTTCTCCTTCATTTTGGAAGTCCGCAAAGTAAGAGGGAAGGACCAAAGGTTGGTTTAGATGGAATTCCGAAACTACCTTAGAAAGAAATTTAGGGTGGGTTCTAAGGACTACTTTGTCTTTATGGAACACAGTATACGGAGGGTCTGTGACCAAGGCATGTATCTCAGAGACCCTGCGGGCTGAGGTAATGGCTACCAGGAAGGCCGTTTTTCAGGTGCGAAATTTTAGCTCACAGGTAGCCAGAGGTTCGAAAGGTTTCCGAGTGAGCATGTCTAGCACAAGATTAATGTCCCAGGCTGTGACTGGACGTCTTGTAGGAGGTCTGGTATGCAGAATTCCCTTAAGAAACCTCTTAACCACAGGTAACTGAGCCAGTGACAAGGAAAGTACTGGCTCATGGTAAGCTGAAATGGCACAAAGGTGAACTTTGACAGTAGAGTACTGCAGACCTGAATTTGAGAGATCTAAGAGGTACTCCAAAATTTTATCTGGTGGGCAGGAAAAGGGATTCAAAGAGGATTTTGCACACCAGAGCGAAAAACGCTTCCATTTGGCTGTGCAAGTTTTCCTAGTGGCTGGCTTCCGCACAGCCAGAAGAATATCTGAAACCCTGTGAGAGACATTGAACCTGTTCACTTCTACCTCTTCAGGAGCCAAGCGTGAAGGTAAAGCGACCTCAGGTTGGGATGAACAACAGGCCCCTGAGTCAAGAGGTTCGTCTGAAGGGGGACTGGTTTCAGCGGAGCTGCCGACATATTGTTGAGTAATGGAAACCACATCTGTCGAGGCCAGAAGGGAGCAATGAGGATTATTTTGTCTCCCTGGGATTCGAACCTGAGAAGTACCCTCTGAATTAGAGGAAGAGGCGGAAAGGCGTACAGAAAGAGTTTTGTCCACTGCAGCCTGAACGCATCCTGACAGAAAATGCCAGGCCCTGGATTTCTGGAGCAGAAGAGAGGCAGTTTTGTGTTGAGTGGGGATGCAAAAAGGTCCAGGTTTGGAGTTCCCCACTCTGCGAATATTGACTCAACTACGGCTGAGTCGACAGACCATTTGTGAGGATCTGCCTCTGTTCTGCTGAGGTGATCTGCCAGTTCGTTCTGCACTCCTGGCAGGTAGACTGCTTGAATTAGACACTTGTGCTGCAAGCACCATTCCCACACTCTCATCGCCTCTCTGCATAAGGGGTAAGAGTGAGCACCGCCCTGTTTGTTGATGTAATACATCACTGCTTTGTTGTCCGTTTGAAGGAGAACGCTCTTGTGACAGAGAATGTCCTTCAACACCCGGACCGCATAAAGGACGGCTCTCATTTCTAAGACATTTATGTGAAGCTGGGACTTGACCTGAGTCCACGTACCTTGAGTGTGGAGAGCCTGACAGTGAGCTCCCCACCCCATCAGGGATGCGTCTGTGGTAATGGAAATCTCATGATCCAGAGGAGCAAAGGGATACCCTTCTAGGAGATTGTTCTCTTGCGACCACCAGGTGAGCAACCTCTTTAGGGGTTCTGTCACCTTGATGAGAAAGGACTGCGGGTGAGTGGTTGGGGACCACTGAGTGCTGAGCAGCCACTGAGAAGTTCTCATGTGAAGGCATGCTAGGGGTACAGTGAACACCGAGGATGCCATGAGACCTAGCATCCGTTGCATCGAGAGAGCTGGGACAGAGTCGCTCTCCCCGATGTGACGGGCCGTCTGAAGGATATCACTCCTCCTGTCCTCTGGAAGAAAAGTCTTCGCACAGGAGGTGTCCAGAAGAGTTCCTATAAAAAAGAAGCCTCTGGGAGGGCTGCAACTGTGATTTTTTGACGTTTAGCAGGACTCCCATGGATGTGAAAAAGCGCGAAGCCATGTCTACGGCATCCAGAGTTCCCTGCCGGGAAGGACTTGCCAGAAGCCAATCGTCCAGATAAGGGAACACCTGTACTCCGATCTGAGATGCGCTGCGAGAACTGCACAACACTTTGTAAAAACTCGTGGCGCGGAAGATAGCCCAAAGGGCAGGACTCTGAACTGATAATGCTGTCCCAGAGCCACAAACCTTAGGAATTTGTGATGCTTTGGGTGTATAGGAATACACTGGTAAGCGTCCTGCATGTCCAGGGAAGCTAGCCAATCGTGTTGATGAAATAAGGGTAACAGGGTCCCAAGCGATATCATCTTGAACTTGAACTTTTCCTGGAAAAGAAACTTGTTTAACTTTCTGAGTTCCAGAATGGAGCACATGCCACCGGTCTTTTTCGGGACCAGAAAGTAAAGGGAGTAGAAAACTGTGTTTCGTTGATCCAGCTAAACTATTTCTACTGCCCTGTTGCTCAGAAGGCCTTGCATCTTGGAGACAAGAAGGTCTGACTGTATTGTTGACAGCCTGGGCTGTCATTTTGGAGGACGATCTGGAGGGGTTTCTGAAAGGCTGAAGGAGTACCACTCGCGGATTATCCGGAGGACCCATTTGTCTGATGTTATGGACTTCCAGTGGTTGTAGAACTGAGTCAGACATCCTCCCACCGCTGAGGAGGAGTCCCCCTCGGGTAGTTAAGGTGGGACCTGGGCCAGAAACTCAGAAGGTGGCACTGGGCGCTTTGGGCCCTTGTGCCTTCTGTTGCCATTTTAATGGCTCACCTAGTCTTCTGTGTGACCTCCAGAGCTTGCTCTACTTGAGGTCCGAACAGATACATAAAGTCAAAGGGTAACGCCATGACCTGCTGTTGGGCATCATTCATGAAGCCTGAAGTGCATAGCCAGGAGTGATGATGGGTACAAATGCCCGCCGCCGCTCGAGAAGCAGTATCAAAAGCGTCCATAGTTGCTTTAACCTGCTGGTTGTTGGACTCGATACCCCTGGTTATGGTCTGAAGTAGCTCTGAACTAGTGTCCGACTCGGGCAGAGCTTCTATCATCTGTTTGAGCGAATTCCAAAGAACATACTCATATTGAAAGAAGTAGCCCTTGTAACTGGCAATACGCATACCCAGGGTGGAGGCAGCAAAGACTCTCATACCTAAGGTGTCTATCTAACGAGATTCATAGTTTATAGGCCGGGCTGTAAATGCCTGAGGAAGAATGGCCTTATCATTCTCTGCCAAGACTACAATAGGGTCTGCAAAGGCCTGGAAGGCCAAAATGGGTCGATCCTTGGAAGTGGCATACTTCCTATCTATGGACTTAGCCACAGAAGGAAAAAGAGCGGGATTATTCCACACCATCTGAGAGAGAGTCTCAAAGGATGGTTGTACCGGGGGAGTTAAATCCAAAGGGTTCTCTGGGACATGTAGGTACTGGAGTCTCAAAAGCTTTCCAGGATCGATATCTGTAGTCTGAACAGGAAGAGTAGAATTTAAATTTTTCAGCAGAGACTTAAATGATAGGTCTTCAACCACAGGCTCTGCGGCAGGATTAATCCCTGCTCCTTCAACATCATCACCTAGTTGAAGATCTGGGTCAGGCTCAATATCATCTCCTGACAGCCCCGGAGTAACTGTATGGACAGGAAAGAAGTAAAAATCAGTAGGAAATGAAGAAGAGAAAGTATTCGGAGTCGAGAACCCTTGAAGGCTGGACAGCACCACACCCAGCCTGGGCGCCGAAGAAGAATACGGCGCCGACAGAGACCACGGTGCTGACAGGCGCATAGGCACGAGGATGGTGCTGACAACCTCAGTGGCGCCAAGGACGGCGCCGAGGGATGCATCGACACCGAGAGAGTCTCCGACGGCGCCGAAAGCAATCCAGGGCCCCGAAGACTCTGATTTGAAGAAAAAGAAGGAAGAATACCAGGAGACAAAGGCATCGGTGTGGTCTCCTGCTCCGTAGCCATGTGAGGGGGGGAAAACACCTGAGCACGGAGTCGACGGCACCGAAGATGGCGCCACGTGACTAGGAAGGTCCAACTGCCCTACCCGCTCCCCGAAGGGCTCTGAAGGCCTTGGAGTGACCGGGCCAGGCAGCTGGACCAACCTCCGAGTCCACTGCTCCGTAAGAGCGGCCCACTGATGAAACTGCTTATTGGAAGTCCTTTCAACAGTCAGGGAAGGGCTCTGATGTTGAAGAGGTTGGTCACTGGAGCCAGAAACCGGCAACTCCGGAGGAGGAGGAGGAGACCAGCATCTGACCCCAACAACTGACCGTCAACGTGCAGACATACCAGAAGGCGACCTCAAGTGATGCCTTCTCTTTTTTGACCTGTGGGCTGAGGAAGAGCTCGAGGTCGAACGGTGCAGAGAGTGCGACCGTTTCCTTTTATGCTTCTGAGGGGACTGCCCATCCCCCCCGGGCATCGATCTGCTCACTGTCAGACCTTCCCTCTACAGAGGGCGGCGGACCGGACCCAGCCCGGCTGACTGAACAGCTTTCATATGAAGTCTCCCTATCGTCACCTGATCCGCTCGTGGTCGACTCCATTAATGGAGGGCTGAAGACTTCTTTTTCTTAATAAGTAAAGTTTAAAAATAAGCGGCACTTATTCAAGATAAATTCAAAAACAATAAACTGAAAACTATGCTGCTAGTTTGAAGTTCGACTCCCGGAGGGCGAGCAATGTCATCACTGAAGCACATTCGACGGCAGGACAAAAAGAACTGAGGCGGTTGGAGGGTCGACGCCGAAACAGTCATTGCCGCACGAGCCGAGGCTCGTGGAGCCGGTCCTCACAGCTCTATCTCTGGCTCCGGCCCTCTTGTAAAAAATTTGCTGCCACTAGGTCCTAGCGCCTCCGGCGTAGGTCCCATCAGTGTGAATGAGTGGTGGAGACTTTATGTCCCAGAAGATCAGTCTTTTAGAGACTAGTACATCCATCATTTCCATGTAATCCTGTTCCTCCTCCTCATCGGTTGACTCTTGGGTAGGAAGGTCCAGGGATTGAGCCACTTGCTTAATGAAAGCAAAATGTGAGGTATAGTTCTCATTCCCTTTGTCAGGGTAGTCAGCATGGTGAGGATCCGGAGAAATATCTGGTTCAGTCGGTTCCCTATAATCCTCATCCTCATCATCATCCTTCTCCTCATCTTCACCAAAAGGCTCCTCTTCATGTGCCAAGGAACCAGGAACCGAAGCAGTGCATCCACTTCTCAACCGGGATCGGGGTACTCGGTTGGAGCGCCTGAATAATTCTGATAGCATTCACTATCTCTGCAGCGGTCAGAACCGAGGCTTTCTTCGGTTGCGGTTTGATCACTGTATGCTTCTCCTTCTTTTTTCTCTTTCCTGCGGTTGCCAGGTTAGTGGCAGTATCGGCAGGATACTTCTAAGAAGAGGAACCATCGCCCCTTGTCAGAGGGCTGTTCCTCCAGTTCTATTTGGCTGGTGGATGGTTTGTCTGTAGCTGAGTCAGCAGCCTTCTCAGACATCTTCCCCTGCAGTCGGTTAAGTCACATCTCACACATCGACTGAGGGAAGTTCTTACAAACTTCACAGTCCTCCTTGAGGTGGTCAAACCCCAAACAAAAAAACATAAACTAAATGAGGATCTGCTTTAGCGAACGGTTCCCCACACTCTGTACAATACTGGAAACCTATGGGGCCCATTAGTTTCTTGGTATGTGACATTTATCGGTCGGTTGAAACCGATGAACCCAGAATTAACCCGGTAAAATTTTTAATATTTAGTAAATATATATACTGCCTTACTGGATGGTAGAAAGAACCAAGTTAAATCTCAGAAACTTAAAATGAAGTAAAGAGTATTGGTTCCTTCCCGGTTAAAAGAACTGATAAAAAACAGAGAAACCTCACTAAAATTCACTCTAATCTAGACTAAGTCTACCTGTGAACCAAGGACAGTGTTTCAGAAATCGAAATAACTAAATGGACTTTGACAAATCGAGATAAAATAAAATTCTTCAAGAAAGTGAAGGAGAGCTCTCCGGAGACATCCTACTGAGGCAAGCGGAGCAAAGAATCTGACGGTTGCAGGAAGTGCAACCAGGGATGGTGTGTTGAAAACCAAGCTTGAGCCTAACATTCCACTATTAGCATAGGTTCTATTAACCATTTCAGCTCCGGGACAGTCCTATGGTGAGACCATACTGCATTTGTCAGAATACAGTAAGATTTCCTGGGGTTTGAAATGGAAATTATGTACTTACCGTAAAGTACAGTTACTTAAGAACTTACCATAACAGTAGATCTTTGAGAGAAGCTCTTACAGCAGGCAACACATATAGGACTGAAACCGGCAGGCGGCAGGACCCCACAGTAAACTTCTAGCTAGCAGTCTAAGGTGGGGACCACCACCCCCGACGTCAGCCCAACCCCAACGTCACGCATGGTATAAAGGGAGGGCAGTCCCTGATGTGCCTCAGTTCTCCCGCCAGAGACTCTGGCATCGCAGAAGGAAGGTGATCAGGACCAGAGAACTGAGGGTAAATCCGCACAATTGTAACTTTGCCACTGAAAACCATATGCAGAAGACAGTCCCCTAACAAGAAGGTGGGCGGGAAACCATACCTGCTGCCCACAATTGGGCAGACAGTGGTCCACTGGACCACAAGGGATATTGGACTTATTTCTGTTTTAATTACAGATGCCCGTGATCGGGCAGACAGCAGTCCACTGGACCACCAGGGATATTTGAATTTTTAATTTATACAAATGCCCGCGATCGGGCAGACAGCGGTCCACTGGACCACCAGGAATATTGGACGAAATTCTAATTTTTTATACAGATACCTGCAGTCAGGCATGGAGGGGCTGCCAGGTGCAACGGGAGCTCGGGCGGCCACCCACAGGTGGCAGCTGCCGTGTTGCGCCTGCAATGTGGCAGCTCACCTGTGGGTGGCCATCAGTTCCTATTTTTTTGGGGATCAACTTTGTGCTGGAGCAGGTAGGGGTTGCACATGCATGGCTCTGCACATCCGGGCTGAATATCGGGCTGTGCAGGTTATGCATGACCGCATACCTGCACCACATACATTACAGATGCACTCGCAAGATCGGGATTTGTGCAGCCGCGACTTTTTCCTTTTGAATATCGCTAGCTGAGCAAGATTAGTGGATTGGCGATGGCACAACATTGTTGCACCATGCGCAACCCTTTTGAATATCTGGGTCAAGGTGTTATCTGGAAGGCCAGAAGCTAATTACAGACTAGAATAGGCCTTAATCAAGAATCTCCAGTTTTTCTAAGTTAAATATAACTTTAACTGCTAAGAGGGAAATCAGTATCCCTTTTATGACATTTCAAGGTTTAGCACACTGGTACAAAATCATAAATGTTTTGATGTCTGTGTGAGAGGGGATACTGCTCATAGACGAAAGGAAATTTACAGACTTGATTGGGGAAGTCACACAGGGAAAGGAGTTTCTGCTGATGTAACTTTAATTAATATTCCTTCTAAAATGATAAAATATCCTGGGTGTATGATGTTTAATAAACAGAGGAGGAGCTAGGTGATCTCACACAAAGAGGTTGGCCAAGACAGCTTTTTAAACAGTATTCTGCTTTCCTTCAGAGACTCTTTGATCTACACTCTGACAAAGAAACATCTTTGAGCACTTTAAGCAAGCAAACAGGTAGAAAGAGACAAAATCTAAGTACAGTAGTAGGAACTGCACTTTTAAAACCTTGTTCTTTTAAAAAAATGTATGGTTATTGTGATATTGGTTCTGTATTTTATGTTTTACATATTTTTTATCTATTTTAGTAAAACTCTATTTTTAGAGCCTACTTGGTCTGTCTTTGAATTTCTTTTCTTTAACAAGTGGAGTATATATGGTTAAAGCAGACATTGTGCATAAGTTTGAATGGTGATACCAAACTGGAAAAGGGTAAGAGTAATTTGAGGTCCTTATTAGAGTTTTTAAGGGTTCATTTTGTACACCTGGTAAGGTACCCGTAGGCATAGATATCTGGCCCTCCCCAAAGACAAAATTATCTGAGCCTGTGCATTGGGTACGCTAGCAAGAGGTTCACAGTTTGAATCCCTCCAGAACTGAGACCAAAGGTTGATTCAAACCCACAAAACAGACAGGAGGGTTACCCTGTTTCTGTTAACTGTTCACAAGACTGCAATCGGAGGTTGGCACTTTGGGAGTAGAGGGCTGACCTGCTGAGTGGGTTTGTGACAGCCACGACCACCACCAAACACTTGATAAAAACCGTTGGCGCTGAAGAGAGGCCAAATGGTAATGCTCTGAACTGAAAGTGTTTGCCTTGGAAATCGAATCTTAGAAACCTCCTGCGAGGTTTGGCATCTTGCAAATCGAGAGACACCAGCCAATCCCCCGATGGATCATGGGTAATAAGCCCTGCAGAGTGACCATCCGAAAATCAAAATTACGTACCTACCGTAATTCTTGATCTTCCGGTGTATCTTCACCATTCATCACTGTTGGATGTCTGCAAGAGACTGGCACCCTGCGGGAGACTTTTTTGGGGGGGAAGAGGAGCCGGCGCCATCCACGAGGCCGACGCATTGAGTGGCGTTCGTGGGTTGGCCAGAAATGGCCGTTGGGTTCTCCTCCACCTCAGTTCTGCAGCGAGACAGAAGGAAAGAAGTATAGAGAAAGAAGGGCGGGGCAAGGGAGCCCAAGGGACAGCAAAAGGAAAAGGAGCAACTGAAAAAGAATAAGCTGATGAGAGGACAGATAAGAAAAAAGGGGGCATGAGGGTTATGGGCCAGGAGGCCCCAGTCCCTGAACGACCAAGAGGGAAAGAAGAAAAAGAGGAAGGATAGAGAGACCGAGAGAGGGGGTTTAAAGAGCACGGGATGGGGAGGGGAGGCCAGGACCCATAAGGGCAAGGTCAATTAGAAGATCGCCAGGTGGTGTTCATGGAGTTTCCAAATTTTCGGAATTCCGGATTGGTAAGGCCACCCCCAGCTCTGATCCCAACTCCCTAAGGGAAGTCAAACCTCACCCCCCGCAGTTACCACAAGGAGAAAACTGTTTTTTGGGGGAGAGGAACCCTAAAAGTACAGTTACGTAAGAACTTACCATAACAGTAGATCTTCGAGAGGCTCTTGCAGTAGGTAATTTCATATAGGACTGGCCTTTGACGAGCGGCAGGACCCAAACAATTTCTAGCTAGCAGTCCCTGGCGAGGACCGCCCCCACGTCAGGTGACCAGCGTCACACGACGTCGGTATAAAGGGGCGGTCCGGGACGCCCGCCTTCCAGTTCTTTCCAGCCACAGGCCCGGAAGGCCCGGACGAGAGAGAAGCGGATGTTTCCATTCCTGGAAAAGGAGCTGAAAAAGCCTAGGGGGATGGAGGGCGGGAAGGTATCACCTACTGCAAGAGCCTCTCTCAAAGATCTACTGTTGCAGTAGGTTCTTAACTGTACCTGCTCACCGAGGAGGCTCGTGCAGTAGTAATTACATATAGACTGAATCCCAAGCAGTCTGGAACAAAGGAAAGGCACCAGGAGGAGGGAACTACTCTAAAAAGTAGCTCTAGCCATGCAAGCCTCAAGACAGGAGGCCTTGCAAAACAGCCAATCCGAAGCCTGCTCTACGACGAGAGGCAATATCCAAACTGTAATGTTTTGCAGAGGTATGGACGGAAGCCCAGATGGCGGCAGCGCATATGTCTGTCGTAGACACATTCTTGAAACAAGCCGCAGAGGCCGCTACTCCTCTCGTGGAGTGACCTCTAACCTGACCCGGAAGGGTCTTGTTGTACTTGTCATAACAGAAAGTGATGCAATGAGCCAACCACTTCGACAGGCATTGCTTGGAAACAGCATTGCCTTCCCTTTTGTGAGCAAAAGAGACAAACAACTGATCAGTCTTTCTGAGATCCTTCATCCTGTTGGTGTAGTATCTCAGAATCCGGTGAACATCCATGGTATGGAGTAAATATTCCCCTTGATTACAGTACTGCGTAAAAAAGGCAGGTAGCTCTAAGGACTGA
Organism: Neoceratodus forsteri; assembly: GCA_016271365.2. Taxonomy (NCBI): domain Eukaryota; kingdom Metazoa; phylum Chordata; order Ceratodontiformes; family Ceratodontidae; genus Neoceratodus; species Neoceratodus forsteri. Next base: position 209,530,293 of record JADMNL010000028.1, read on the forward strand.
TTTAAGGTAGACTCTGCTACTACTTTAGGTAGAAACTCAGGATCTGTGCGAAGAGCAACTCCTTCTTTGTGAAAAATCAAATAGGGGATTTTAAACATAAGGGCCTGGAGCTCGGAAATTCTTCGAGCCGAAGTAATGGCCACCAAGAAGAGCGTCTTCCATGAAAGAAACTTCAGATCTGCAGAAGCTGCAGGTTCGAAGGGAGGGAGAGTAAGTTTCTCGAAAACAAAATTCAAGTCCCAAGGGGGAGCAGGAGTATGGATGGGGGGCCTTAGATGAAGGACCCCTCTGAGAAAGGTCTTAGAGACCTCCAGTTGAGCGAAAGCTTTATCTGCGAAGGGAACATGGTAGGCTGAGATAGCTGCCATGTGAACCTTCAAGGAGGAATGGCTGAGACCCAGGTCGAAAAGATTACATAAGTACTCCAGCAGAAAAGCCACTGAACAAGAGAAAGGCTCCACGTTCCTGGAGGCTGCCCAAATAGAGAATCTCTTCTACTTCATGGCATAAGTGGACCTGGTGGAGGGTTTTCTAGCCTCCACTAGAATTTCCGCCACTTTTGGAGAGACACCAAAACGGGATTGGGCTAGGTCTGCAGGAGCCATGAATGTAGTTGAAGGGATTTGAGGCCTGGGTGGACCAGGGTCCCCTGATCCTGGGTCAGCAAACCTCGAGATAGAGGAAGAGGAAGAGGAGGATCCTCTGAATATTGTTGTAGAAGAGAGAACCAGATTTGCCTGGGCTAGAAAGGAGCGATCAGAATCATTCTCGCTCCTTCCGTGGCTAGTTTCTGCAATACTCGTGGGATAAGAGGAATTGGGGGAAAAGCATAGACAAATCTGTCCTTCCAGTCTAGAGACAGAGCATCGCTCCAGAAAGCGCCTCGCTCTGGAACGAGCGAGCAAGGAAGATTTGCATTTTGGGGAGAGGTGAACAGGTCTACCTGCGGAGTCCCCCAAAGCTGAAAGATATCATCTAGTACCCCTTGGTCCAGTTCCCACTCGTGTGCCAGAGCAGAGGAGAGGCTTAGTTTGTCTGCCAGAGTGTTGTTAACTCCTGGAACATGAATTGCCGTTAGGTGAAGGTTGTATTGTGTTGCCCAATCCCAAACCCTCATTGCCTCCCTGCATAGAGGGTAGGACTGAATTCTTCCCTGTTTGTTGATGTACCACACTACGCACATGTTGTCCATCTGGACGGCTAGGTGACCGGGAAGGATGTATTGGTGAAGGGCTTGGAGAGCGTACAGCACAGCTTGAGCACATTGATGTGGAGAACTTGCTCCAGTCTGGACCACGAGCCCTGGGTCCGATGAGGACCTAGATGGGCTCCCCAACCCTTCGCCTGATGCATCTGTAGTCAGAGTCTGGGAGGGAGGAGGATGAAAGAAGGGAACCCCCAGAAAATGAAAATTAAGTACCTACCGTAATTCTTGATCTTCTTGGACGAGTCTCCACCACTCATTCACACTATTGGGATCTGTGCCGGAGGCACTAGGACTCATCGGGAGCAAACATTTTGCTGGAGGGTCGGCGCCAGGGATGGAGCCGCGAGGCACGGCACCGCGAGCCTCAGCTCACGCGGTAATGACTATCTCGGCGTCGACCCTCCAACCGCCTCAGTACCTTTTTTACCAAGGAGGTGCAGCGTAACTAACCTAGAAGGGTAGCCTAATGTAAAAACTGGACATAAGATAGTCCGGACGACCCGTATAAGAAGGGTCAACAAAGAAGTCTTCACAGCCTAAAGATTTGAGGGAGTGAAGACCAACAACAGAGGTGAGCTCAGGAGACGGAGGGTGGGCATGTGAATGAGTGGTGGAGACTCATCCAAGAAGATCAAGAATTACAGTAGGTACATAATTTTCATATCTTCCTGGACATAAGTCTCCACCACTCATTCACACTATTGGGAGAGTACCGAGCTAATAATCCCCCGAGAGGGCGGCAGGAGAGACCAAGAGCTCACGTTTCTAGGACAGAAGTCCATTAAGGATGGCTCTGCCAAAGGAAGAATGTCGTCTGGCATGGACATCTAGTGCATAATGTTTAAGATATGCACTGAGCTCAGGTGGCGGCGTTGCAAATATCTGCAATGGGCGCGTTGCAATTTCCGCTAGGAGTGCCACAACCGCTCTAGTAGAGCGAGCGTAAACCCTACCCTCCAACTTAACCTGCGCCATGGAATGGCAGTGGCGAAGGCATGCCACTAGCCATGCTGAGATACATCTGATAGCGACAGGTTGACCCAGTCAGGTCTCGCTGAAGGAAACAAACAGTTGCTGGGCTTTGCGAAAGTCCTTGGTTCTATCTAGATAGAAACGCAAAGCTATATTAACATCCAAAGAATGAAGAGATCATTCTGCTTCATTTTGGAAGTCCGCAAAGTAAGAGGGAAGGACCAAAGGTTGGTTTAGATGAAATTCTGACACAACCTTAGGAAGAAATTTAGGATGAGTCCAAAGGACTACTTTGTCCTTATGGAACACAGTATACAGAGGGTCTGTGACCAGGGCATGTATCTCAGAGACTCTGCGGGCTGAGGTAATGGCCACTAGGAAGGCAGTCTTCCAGGTGAGGAATTTTAGCTCACAGGTAGCCAGAGGTTCGAAAGGTTTCCGAGTGAGCATGTCTAGCACAAGATTAATGTCCCAGGCTGCAACTGGACGTCTTGTAGGAGGTCTGGTATGAAGAATTCCTATAAGAAAGCTCTTAACCACAGGTAACTGAGCCAGTGTTAGGGAAAAAACCGGCTCATGATACGCTGAAATGGCACTAAGGTGAACTTTGACTGTAGAATACTGCAAACCTGAATTTGAGAGGTCCAAGACGTACTCCAAAACCTTATCTGGAGGGCAGGAATAAGGATTCAAAGAGGACTTTGCACACCAGAGTGAAAAACGCTTCCACTTGGCTGTGTAAGTTTTCCGAGTGGCTGGCTTCCGCGCAGCCAGAAGAATATCTGAAACCCTTCGAGAGACATTGAGCCGGTTTACTTCTACCTTCAGGAGTCAAGCGTGAAGGTGAAGCGATCTCAGGTTGGGATGGACCACCGGTCCCTGAGTCAAGGGTTCATCTGCAGGGAAGTGGTCTCGGAGGAACTGCCAACATATTGTTGAGTAGTGGAAACCACAGCTGCCGAGGCCAGAAGGGAGCAATGAGTATCATCTTGTCTCCCTGGGATTCGAACTTGAGGAGTACCCTCTGAATTAGAGGAAGAGGTGGAAAGGCATAAAGAAAACGTTTTGTCCACCACAGCCTGAACACATCCTGACAGAAAATGCCAGGCTCTGGATTTCTGGAGCAGAAGAGAGGCAGTTTCGCGTTGAGTGGGGATGCAAAAAGGTCCAGGTCTGGAGTTCCCCACTCTTTGAATAGAGATTGAACTATGGTTGAGTTGAGAGACCACTCGTGAGGATCTGTCTCTGTTCTGCTGAGGCGGTCTGCCAGCTCGTTTTGTATTCCCGGTAGGTAGAATTAGAGCCCTGTGCTCCAAGCACCATTCCCATACCTTCATCGCTTCCCTGCATAAGGGGAAGAATGAGCACCGCCCTGCTTGTTGATGTAGTACATCACTGCTTTGTTGTCCGTTTGAAGGAGAATGTTCTTGTGACAGAGAATGTCCTTCAACGCTCGGACCGCATAAAGGACGGCTCTCATTTCTAGGACATTTATGTGAAGCTGGGACTCAACCTGAGTCCACGCACCTTGAGTGTGGACAGCCTGACAGTGAGCTCCCCACCCCATTAGGGATGCATCTGTGGTAATGGAGATCTGATGGTCCAGAGGAGCAAAGGGTACCCTTCCAGGAGATTGCTCTCTTGAGACCACCAGGTGAGTGACCTCTTTAAAGGTTCTGTCACCTTGATGGGATAGGACTGCGGGTGAGTGGTTGGGGACCACTGAGTACTGAGCATCCACTAAGTGGTTCTCATGTGCAGACGTGCTAGGGGTACAGTGAACACTGAGGATGCCATGAGGCCTAGCATCCGCTGCATCGAGAGAGCTGAGACTGAGTTGTTTTCCCCGCTGTGACGGGCCATTTGAAGGATATCGTTCCTTCTGTCTTCTGGAAGAAAAGCCTTCATGCAGGAGGTTTCCAGAAGAGTCCCTACAAAAAGAAGCCTCTGGGAGGGCTGCAGTTGCAATTTCTTGAGGTTCAGCAGAACTCCCATGGACGTGAGGAAGCGAGAGGCCGTCTCTACGGCATCCAGAGTCCCTTGCCTGGAAGGGCTTGCCAGAAGCCAATTGTCCAGATAAGGGAACACCTGTATTCTGACCTTTCTGAGGTGCACTGTGAGAACTGCACAACACTTTGTAAAAACCTGCGGCGCCGAGGATAGCCCAAAGGGCAGGACTCTGAATTGATAATGTTGTCCCAGAGCCACAAACCTCAGGAATTTGTGATGCCTCGGGTGAATAGAAATGTGCTGGTAAGCATCCTGCATGTCTAGGGAGGCTAGCCAGTTGTGTTGATGAAGCAAGGGTAACAGGGTTTCCAGAGAATCATTCTGATTTCTCCTTGGGGAGAAATTTTGTTTGCTGAGATCTAGAATGGGCGCATGCCCCGGACTCTTCGGAACCAGAAAGTAATAGGAGTAGAACCTCGTGTTCCGTTGATGCAGCGGCACTACTTCTACTGCCCTGTTGTTCAGAAGGCCCTGAATCTCGGCGGCGAGAAGGTCTGACTGAAGGGTTGACAGCCTGGGCTGTCGTTTGGGAGGACGATCCGGAGGGGTCTCCACGAGATTGAGTGAATACTCCTCGCGAATTATCCGAAGGACCCATTTGTCTGAGGTTATGGACTTCCATTGGTTGTACAAGTGCATCAGACGACCTCCCACCGGAGAGGAAAAGTCCACCTCGGGCAGCTGAGATGGAACTTGGGCCAGCAACTCATAAGGTGGCACTGGGCACTTTGGGCCCTTGTGCCTTCTGTTGTGTCTTCTTTTGAGGTTGGGCAGGTTGATTTTTATGGAAACCTCCTCTGCCTCGAAAGGACTGACGGTTATGAAACTGACGTTTATTGACACTCCCTCGACAGGGGACAGGAGGGGGTCTAGCCAATTTAATGGCTGACCTGGTCTTTTGTGAGCTTCTAGAGCTTGTTCTACCTGAGGACCGAAAAGATATGTGCACCATCGAAGTAACGCTATTACCTGCTGCACAGCCATTCGTGAAACCCGGCGCGCAGCCAGGAATGACGAGCAGTACAAATACCAGCAGCCGCCGAATGGGAAGCAGTGCCGAAAGCATCCATAGCTGCTTAAACCTGCTGGTTATTAGATTCGATACCTCTGGTAATGGTATGAAGAAGCTCCGGCTTTGTATCCGATTCCGGTAGAGCTTCAACCATCTGCTTGATAGAGTGCCGCAGGATATACTCATACTGGGAGAAATAGCCCTGGTAGCTGGCAATACGCATACTTAGGGTAGAAGCAGCAAAGACTCTCTTACCTAAGGTGTCTATCTTACGAGATTCTTTGTTAATAGTTCGAGCTGTAGTAGTCTGCGGAAGAACGACCTTATCATTCTCTGCCAGGACTACAATAGGATCCACAAAGGCTTGAGATGCCAAAATGGGACGATCCTTGGGGGCTGAATATTTCCTATCTATGGATTTAGCCACCGAAGGGGTGAGAGCAGGATTATTCCATACCATTTGAGACAGTGTCTCGAAGGAAGGCTGAACCGGAGGAATCAAATCCGTAGGGATCTCCGGGGCATGAAGGTATTGGAGTCTTAACAATTTCCCAAGATCGATGTCTGTAGTCTGAGAGAAAGAGTGGAGATCAAATTTTTCAGCAGAGACTTAAGGACAGGTCCTCAACCACAGGCTCTGTAGCAGTAATGGATCCTGCTTCCTCCACTTCATCACCCAGCCAAAGGTCTGGGTCAGGCTCAGTCATCTCCTGACAGTCCAGGAGGGACTGAATGGACAGGAAAGGAATGAAAGTCAGAGGAAAGCGAAGAAGGAAAAGAGTGAAAAGAGGTCCTGAAAAGTGGAGGAGTCCCCTGAGAGCCCCAGCAGCGGGCGCCATAGCACCGGAAACGGCCGAGGACCCATGTGGCACAGAGCCACCACGGTGCAGACGGTGCAGAGGAGCCGCACGGTGCCAAGAACGGCACCAAGGAGCCAGACAGCACCAAGAACGGCGCAGAGAGGCTGCACGGCACCGAGGATGGTGACGAGCGCGCCATCGACGCCGAGAGTGCCGAAAACACTCCAAGACTCAAAAAAACAGGCTTTGAAGGAAGAAGAGCAGGAGATAAGGGCATCGGTGTGGCCCCCTGCGCCGTAGCCATGTGAGGGGGGGAACACCTAAGCGCGGAGTCGACGGCACCGAAGAAGGTGCTACACGAATAGGGAAGTCCAACCGCCCTACCTGGTCTCCCAATAAGCCCGAAGGTCCACGAGTGACCGAGCCAGGTAGCTGAACCAACCTCCGAGCCCATTGCTCCATAAGAGCGGCCCACTGATGAAACTGCTCATCTGAAGACCTACTTGCTGCGAGCGGGGGTAGGGCTCCGATGTTGAAGCTGTTGGCTACCAGAAGCAGAGGTTGGCAACTCTGAAGGAAGAGACCAGCAACTAGCCCCGATAACCGAACGCCTACGCACAGACATATCACAGGGTGACCTCGAGTGATGCCTTCTCTTTTTTGACCTGTGGGCCGAAGAAGAGCTCAAGGCCGAACGGTGCCGAGAATGCGACCTTTTATTTTTATGCTTCCGCGGGGACCGCCCGTCCCCCTGGGCATTGGACTGACCGTTGTCAGACCCCTTCCGGAGAAGGCGGCGGACCGGACCCAGCCCAACTGACTGAACAGCTTTCATACGAAGTCTCCCTACTGTCACCTGACCTGCTCATGGTCGACTCTGTCAAAGTAGGCTGAGACTTCTTTTATTTTTAAAATAATAGACTTAAGTGATACTTATCGAGATATTACTACAAAATAAGAAAACTGAAAACTATGCAGCTAGTTTGAAGTTTGACTCCCGGAGGGCGAGCGACGTCGTCACTGAAGCGCACTCAACGGCGGGAAAAAAGGAACTGAGGCGGTTGGAGGGTCGACGCCGAGATAGTCATTACCGCGTGAGCTGAGGCTCGCAGTGCCGTTCCTCGCGGCTCCATCTCTGGTGCCAACCCTCCAGCAAAAAGTTTGCTCCTGATGGGTCCTAGTGCCTCCGGCGCAGATCCCAATAGTGTGAATGAGTGGTGGAGACTTATGTCCAGGAAGATCAGGTTCTCTCGAACCATCCACCATTGTAAGTCTCGGACCATCGACGATGAGATCAGAATTAATTGATCTAGGTCGTCCACAAGTTGAGCCCACTGGGAGCGAAGAGTCCACTGAGAGATCCTCATGTGGAGTCGAGCTCAGGGGACCGTCAGAATAGCGGCCGCCATGAGCCCCAGAAGACGGAGGACTGACCTCGCCGAGACCCTCCTGCGTTCTGATAGCAGGGAAGTCTGGGTTTGGAGAGAGGCCACCCTGTCCGGAGGCAGGAAGGCCTTGCTCACGGTCATATCGAGGATAGTCCCGATGAACTGTAGCCTCTGGGAAGGATCCAGATGAGACTTGGAGTGGTTGATAGTAATACCCAGGCAGGTGAAAACCTGCTGGGTGAGGGAGAGAAAACACAGGAGTTCCTCCCTGGATGAGGCCGCCAGGAGCCAGTCGTCCAGGTAAGGGAACAACTGTACTCCCATTGTACGCAGGTGGGCCGCTACCACAGCCAGGCATTTGGTAAATACTCGGGGGGCCAAGGATAGACCAAAGGGAAGCACCTTGAATTGGTAGTGGGCCCCCTGAAACACAAAACAAAGATACTTGCAGTGAGAAAGGTGAATGGGAATGTGCAGATAGGCATCCTACATATCCAGTGCACAAAGTCATTGACCCGGCCGAAGGAGGGGCAGAAGGCTCTGCAGAGAGAGCATCCTGAACCTTTTGTATTCCACATAAAGATTCAAGGAACTGCGATCTAGAATGGGTCTGAGATCTCCCGCCTTCTTTGGGACCAGGAAGAAATTAAAATAGTAACCTGTCCCTTGAAGATGAAGGGGGACGGGTTCTATTGCCTGCTTCGCGAGGAGGGCTGAGATTTCTTCCCGGAGCAAAGGAAGATTTTTCCTTGAATAGGACGACTTCAGGGGTGGGTGGTGGGGTGGTTTCTGAAGAAACTCTATGGAATGCCCTTCTGCTATAAGCTGCAGCACCCAAGAATCCGTGGTTATCCTCTCCCATCCCGGAAGGTGGAGGGAAAACCTCCCTCCTACCGGTTCCTCTGGGAAGTCCAGAGGCAGTGGGAGAGGAAAGGAGTCAGGTGGTATGGGGCAGCGCCGCAGCTGAAGCACCCGCTGCTTTTTTGGGCGGGGGGGGGCTTAGCAGCTGCAGGGGCCCAGCGCTTGGTGGCCGCCTTCCCTGTGGTTTCGCTTGGCCTAATCCGCTCATGAAGGGACGCGGCGCGGCTGTTGTTGGGGATGTACATGGAATCCACAGATTTCAGAGCCGTCCCCTTCTCCTGCAAATCGGTGATGATATCCTTGACATCACCCCTGAAAAGCACTGACCCCCGAAAAGGTGCTTCCTGAATAGCGGATTGCACCTCCAGGACTAAACCTGACACGCGGAGCCAGGCATGACGCCGTAGACCCATGGCGAAAGTGGAGCTCTGCCCGGCAGTGTCCACTGCATCGTATGTCGCCCGCAAAATGTGGCGACTGGCCGAACGAGTAGAATGGACGAGGTCGGCTAACTGCTGTTTGACCTGGGAGTCAGGTAAGGAGTCCAGCTTGGATTCCACCTGGGTAAGGACAGCCTTCTGGTAATCCCCCATGTGGGTGACGTAATTCAGGGCTCGAATTCCCAGTGTGGAGGAGGAGTAAATCTTCCTTCCATACTGGTCCAGGAGGCGAGATTCCTTATCAGGAGGAGACAAGCTCAGATGTTTTGGATGTGCCAACCGGCCGTGAGCGGCGCTAATCACGACCGAGTCGGCCCGAGGGTGAGAGTCTAGGTAGTCCACACCCTCAGGAGCCTGGTATAGCCTGTTTGACTTCCTGGGAAGTGGGGCTAACGCCGACGGTTGTTTCCAAATCGTGGTAACAAGGTCGGTGTGAGGCTCAATCCAGGGTGGCACTAATGTTGGAGCTGTCACGGGCAGATCCAGATGTTCAGCACATTTAAGTCGCTGAGGATCTGGTTCCAAAGAGTGCCACTGGTGTACTTCCTGGATTTTTCTAAGCAACTCCGTGAAAGATGGATCCTCCGGAGGAGACTTCGGAGGGGTCTTCAGCCGGGGCTTAGACGGAGAGAGGGGCTCGTTGTCTCTCTTGGAGCATCCCTCTGAAGAGTCCGAGGAATCCGAGAGGGAAGAAGAAGAGGAAGAAGAAGAATAAGACTCCCTTACGCGACTCAGGGGAGGAACGGGTTCCTTGGGTGGTACCCGTAAACGCGTATCCTGCCCCTCTCTGGACCCAGAGGGAAGAGCTCTGGAGTTTGGAGGTGGTGAGGGAGTGGGCCACCTCGGACGTACGGGAGTCAGTGGCGGCACCATCGTCGTAAGGCGGCTCTCTATCTCCCTGGTGAGTTGAGCCTTGGCCTCGGCCCACCAGGAGGCCAGAGTCTCCTGCAGATCAACCGGCGGCCGTGGGGGTGGTGGAGGTGGAAGAGGAGGGGGGAAAAGTGTACAGGTTGTACCCGTAAGGCGAGTATCCAAAACCCGGCTGCGGGAAACCCAGCATCAGATATTGCGGCATCAGGTACTGCAACGTCGGAAAGACCGGCGTCGGGTACTGTGGCGCTGGATACTGTGGTCCCGGGTACATCGGCGCTTGCATAAGACGGTACCTGGAGCCGGGGCTATGGAGAAGAGATGAGTCCTTTGGAAGGATGAGGCCAGTAACCTGCGCCGGGCCGAAGGTGACAACCTTGAAAGACGAAGCCATGCCGTCTGCCTAATGTAGATCGCTGCCCCAAAAGCTGTGAAGTGACCTCACTGGCGTCGTACGATGCCCTTAACTGGTGCCTTGCCAACTCCAGGCCTATAGCGGAGAGGGCTATGCCTTGCCGGGTAGCCTCCGAATCGGGTAGCGATGCTAAAGCCTGACCTAGCATCACCCACAGATGCTTGTTATAGGCAGCGTGGTGCGCCTGATGCGAGATAATTGCCAGCAGACTCTGCACAGAGGAGAAAACTTTCCACCCCAGCTGATCAAACTCCCAAGAGTTAGTATCGGGGGCTGGTCATGGACTGGGCATCTATGCCTGGAAGAGGTGTCCAGCCACATCAGTCCAGAAGGTGGATCAGGCAAAGCACCTGGAGACCCACGGGTCGCACAATACAGTCTCCGGCAGTCCATAGGGGATGGTTCCAGGGAGTATGGATGCTGCCAGGCACTGTACGATGCCTGCTGGAAAGAACCGGCCAGGACGGAACTACCAAATGGTGCGCCCCGTATTCACATAAAAAGGCTTGCGTCACACGCTCAGTATTGTCTCTTGCATAACAGGAAATATGCAAGTCCCTGACCAGCCTTGACAGGAAGCGCTGATACTGGGCCTGATCAGCATCTTGAGGACAGATGGACAGTAGGCTCCTCTTCCCCTGTGGAGGAAGACAAGGAGGTTGAGGAACTTGAGTCAGATTCTGGCTGCGGCGGGGGAACCAGTCGGAAGACCTGCTCGTCCATAGCCCTAACTGTGGAAAAGCTGCAGTCTGCGATCTGAACTGGTCTCAGGTCAAAGGTCCCAGAGGACCAACGTGGCCTGGGAGAAGGGGAGCTGGATGCAGAGGCACAAGTGAACTTGTCGCCTGATGTGACGTGTCTCTGCCAGGGCTAGAAGAATCCACAGGAGAACCTGGCATAAGCGGAAAACCGCAGGTCTGTAGATTCACTGTCCTGTCCTGAAAATTAAAATGGTGGGGACTTAACCCTGTAGGGTGAGCCACCCTATGAGGGGACCAGGGCCGCATGGATCCAGAAGGGCGGACTCTAGGACCACCCAAAGAGACCTCCTTAGGAGAACAGGAAGGGAGGAAAAAGAGATCAGCACTACGGCTCCTTCTCCGACCATGGAGGGCCACGGAAGTGTGCCAAGGTCCATCACCCCGTTCTCTCAACCCCGTGGACTCAGAGGAAGCTCTCTTCCTCACACCCTATGTCACAGAGCCCCCCCAACTCAGACGACTCCCCGAGGGGGCAGCAAAAGGGGGGGCTCAGTCTTGATTCTAAGAGGAGGGATGGCACCGGGGATGGCAGCCACCCACTCACTTAGAAACCCGACTGCCACCCCCAAAGCAGTGGGACCGCCGGTCTGCAGCCGACTCCCCAAGCCACCATCGGCTTGAGAGTCAGCACGCGGCACAGTCAGCTGTGCTGCGGAAGGGGGCACGTGGGGAGACGAAAGGGTGCAAGGCCATGGGGAACCCACCAATAATCAGGCCTCCAGTCTGGATCCACTTTAGAATCATCTGCCTCCGAAGAAGAGATGATCAAGAAGGGCTTCGGTCCGGTAGCCCCAAGGGTTCCCCCAGTCACGGCGCCGCGACCCGACCTCACACCCCTCATGGCATCACCCCAATCAACGGAGTCGCGAGCGGCTCCGGGATCCAAAGTGGCGCCATCAGAACGCCCATGCCAGGACCCACAGCGTGGGCCCCGACAGCAGGGGAGCCTGCACCTTCGAGGAGGTGACTGCCAGAGCAGTGCTCCCAGCCCGAACAGAGCCGGACTGGCCCCCGGGCACCGCGGTAGGAATCTCCTCTATGGCAAGGCATGAAGAAGAGGAGGCCCCCTCTTCACCGGATCATATAGGCCCAGAAGGAGGGCAAAGTGTCCTGCACTTGGACCAATGCAAGCTAAGACACCCACCGAAAGTCGGCGGAGCCCTGTCGATCTCCAACGCGTGGTGCTCCACAATGCGGCGGTCCATCAAGAAGCAGACATCACAAGAATCCATGTCAGGGTGTGGTCCAAGGCAGGAAAGGCAAACGTCATTCTGGTCAGTAACAGATATCTGTCGGCCGCAGGGAAACCGATGCATAGGGGGCCGACCCATTTTCTTCGACCGTTTTTTGTCCCAATAACCATACATGATGTATACAGTAACTGAAAACAAATCAAGCAAAGACTCAAAGCCACAAAAAAAAAGGAAAGATCTTACTGGGATCTGGAATGGCATCGAGTAGGCAGCAGAACCAAGGCAGAGTTGATGGAGAAGGGAACGGCGTTGAAGGCTTTGAGGCGTCGATGAAAACTAAGTTGCACAGAGTAGTCTCGAGCAGGGGTGCTGTCTCGACGGAAGAAGCAGAACTGAGGTGGTGGAGGAGGACTCAACGGCCTTTTCTGGCCAACTTGCGAGTGGCATGACATGCGTCAGCCTCGTGGGTTGCACCGATAGCGCCGGCTCCTCCGTCCAATAAAAAAAAAAGTCTCCAGCGGGGTGCCTGTCTCCGGCAGACACCCAACAGTGATGAATGGTGAAGATTGACACAGATAAGATCTGTTTGTATTCCACAAACTGGTTGAGGTTGCTGAGGTCCAAGATGGGGCAAAGGTCCCCGGTCTTTTTGAGCATGAGGAAGAAATGAGAATAGAAGCCTGTGCCCCTTTGGGAGGGGGGGAACTGGCTCTATGGTCCTCTTGAGAAACAGTGCCTGGATCTTGGCCCGGATGAGCTTGGCGTGAGCTGGGGAACAGCGTGAGGGAAGAAGAGGCCTATCCGGTGGCATCTGGACAAATTCTATCAAGTGTCCATTGATGATCAATTGTAGGACTCACTGGTCAGAGGTGATTTCCATCCAGCTTTCGACGTAGAGTGAAAAGCAGCCTCCGACCGCCTCCCCCAGCAGGGTGATGGGGGGCAGTGGGCCCAACAAGGAGTCAGGCTGTGCTGGGAGAGAGGAGAGCTGCTTGGGCAGGTTTGGAGGTCAGAGAGGCTGATCCTGAAGGACCTTGAGTGGAGCCCTTACGGCCATAAACACCACACTGTTATGCTGGGGCTTGTCGTCGAGGCACAGGTCAGGAAGCATAGGAAAACCAGGAGCAGTTGTAAAATTCGCAACAAGTGATTTATTAATAACAGTAAAATAAAAAAAAATAAAATAGTTCACTATAACTATTTACAAAGGCAGTATAAACAGAGAAAGTCCATCTGGGTTTCTTCTCAATTTCCAATCTCAGTCTCCGTGTTCTCTCTCTTGCAAGAAACGGCAGCTCTGTTTTTATAGGTCTTTGCAACCTCCGCTCGTTAGGAAAACGGCATGCTTCTTACACAGTGTTCTTGTAAGTTTCAACAAGTGCAGCAAAAAGAACATTGCGACCCGAACTGACCTCTTGCTTACAGCTTCTCAGAGAGTTCGCAAACAGGTTAACCCCTTGAGTTCCAAACAGCTTTTTGCAATCATTTCAAGAGTATAACTATATACATTTTAAGAGTAAGACTATATACATTTATAAACAAAGGGATCCCAGTATCAGTTACATTTCCACATAATGATTCACATTTATTTTAATACCAGCAGATATGCAAGGGGGGGAGAAAAGACAGAACAGCAAGAGAAGGTAGAGAGATAGCAAGAGATAGAGAATTGCAAGACCGCCGGGGTGATTCAAGTCCTAGGTCGCAAAAGAAAATTTGGTTGTGCAATCAGAGAAGAGACAGAAAAAAAGAATAGAGCAGATCCTTGCATTAAAGGTCTTTCTGCATAACAACTTGGACAGGGCCTTGTTCAACTTTGTCACAGGGCTGAAAGCGAGACTGTTATTATTGTTGTTGTTGTCCCCCTCATCCTCAAATGCAAGGCTTTCGAAAAGGCCTCTGTTTTGGCTTGTACGTAGAGGCCCGGATATTCGAAGGGGTTGCGCCTGGCACAACCCCGCATTGCGCACCAGCAGGATATTGATAAGGGTGCCCGGCACAGCGCAACTCCCGACGCACCGGGGCACAATGTAATGGTATGCAGCGCAGATGCAAGGGGCATGCCCATGCATATGCGGCACATCCCGATATTCAGCCCGGGATTTGCGGCGCATATGCTGGTGCAACACTGCAGTGCACCGCAAGGGGAGCTCAAAGTTGAGCCCTTGCAGAGTAACAGCAACACCCGGTCACCCACTGGTGGGCTGCAGTATTGCAGGGCGCAACACAGCAGCCCAGCCATGGGTGGCCACCTGCCCACCCAGAACACCGTCCACAAGCACACACTGAACCCAGAACCCCCCCCGCCATAGCGAGTCGCGCAGTATAGGTTGACAAATAATCCCTGGTAGTCTAAGCCCCCGAGACCCTAATAAATATAAACATGACCATCCCTGCTGGTCTAGTGGCCCCCCTCACCCGAGTCCCGACATCATGTAAATATGACCACCTGGTGGTCTAGTGGACCCCCCCACCCGTTGCCGCGATAGCAGTAAATGTAAATAAAACAATCCCTGGCAGTCTAGTGGCTCCCCATCCCTCCCGAGTCTCTGATCACGGTGGAAGGAATATAATCCATGCCCTGGTAGTCTAGTGGTACCCCCTCCTTCCCGATGCCCCAATGGATGTATGAAAATACAGTCCCTGGTGGTCTAGTGGACCCCCCTCCCTCTAGGGTCCCAAATCGTGGTAAAACATCCACAAGTAATTCCCTGGTGATCCAGTGGCACCCCCACCCACCCGTTTCCCCCCCATCATTGGTGGGCGACTGCATCCTGCCCAGCAGATCCGCGAATGACAGGTACAGTATGGGTTGTAAGCCCATTGGTCCCCTGTGTGGACCAATGGGCTTGCAGGCATACTGTACTACACAAGCCCAAATATGTGAATGAATCATTCACACATTTGGGACTGTCTAGTACAGTATGCCCTGCAAGCCCATTGATCCACATTAGGGACACAATGGGCTTACAGCCCATACTGTCCCTTTCATTTGGCGAGCAGCCAGGCGGTATGCGGGCGGGATGCAGCCGCCCGCCGATGACGGGGGAGGAGGGGTGGCAAGGGGTTCTGTGTGGGTGGGAGGGTGCCACTGGATCACCAGGGACTTACTTGTGGGCGTTTTACCGTGATCAGGGACCTGCGAGGGAAGGGGTCCACTAGACCAACAGGGACTGTATTTGCATACATCCATGGGAGCATCGGGGAAGAAGGAAGGGATACCACTAGACTATAAGGCCATGGATTATATTCCTTCCACCGCGATTGCGGACTCGGGAGGGAGGGGTGTCCACTAGACTACCTGGGATTGTTTTATTTACATCTACTGCGATCGCAGCAATGGGTGGGGGGTTCCACTAGACCCACCAGGGACGGTCATGGTTACATATCTCAGAGAATCAGGGTCTCGGGTGGGAGGGGGGACCACTAGACCACCAGGGATGGTCATGTTTCATATTTATCAGGGTTTCGTGGACTGGGGGGGCCACTAGACCACCAGGGATTTGTTTTACACATATACTGCGCAATCGCGGCTAAGGGGCGGGTGATGCCCAGGTTCCCCACAGCATGTCACGCTGTGCAGGGCGCCAGGCGCTAGTCGCGGGGCTGCCCTGTGTGCAAGGCATACAAATGGGGCCATAATGACAAGCAAATGGCCCCATTTGTGCCTTGCATATATTATGGCCTCATTTGCATGTCCCCTGCTGAATATCGTGGGTGCTGCGCCTAGCACCACTGCACTTGTGATGGCACATCCCGTGCTCCCTATCTGTGGCTTGCACCAGTGCAGTGCCACTCCGCCATGCGCAGTCCGTGCGCTGACCTTACCTTATTCAACGGTGCTGCGCATGGCACATCACCCCTGAATATCAACTGGACCTGGCCTGGCTCATCCCAGTTGCTCTGCACCCAGGCTTGTGCCACTGCCTGGCAAAGTCTGAATATCCGGGCCAGGTCGTACAGACCAAATAGCTTTCCCAGAATCCTGCAGTTTGGTGATGATCTTCTCTGAATCCTCACCAAAAGCACGGAGCCAAGACAAGGTGCATCCAAAAATTTGGTCTGCACATCCTGGACAAAGTTGGAAACCCGGAGCCAGGAATGCCGACGGACGCACACTCCAGTAGCCACAGCCCTGGTGGTCGTGTCGTAGGCTGACCGGAGGACATGTGTGCCCACATCAGAGCCTGTCTGCAGCAGCTTTTCTAGTTCCACTTTCTGAGGAAAATCAGGGATCTCCTTGACTATGTCGAGTCCCTGTTCCCAGAGTGCATTTTGAAACTGCCATATGAGTTAAGAAACTGAGACCCTTTATGGTACAGGTGATGGATGAGTACACCTTACACCCCATGGACTCCAGCTATTTGGATTCCTTATCCAGAGGCTAAGAACTGAGATGTATCAGCCTCTGAGATCTGTTGTGGGCAGCCGAGATGACTACCAAGTCCACCAGCAGCTGCTCTCCCAAGAAAGACTGTTCAGATGGGGCCCTGTAACGCAGTCCACCTTCTTGGGAATGGCTGAGGAGGTATGGGGGTGTTTCCAAGCCGCCTTGGTGACATCCTCAAATGAGTCCACAAGGGGTGGAATAACCACTGGCTTCGGTTCCTTTTAATGTAGATATTTTGCCAATCGGAGCCTCACTGGGTCTAGCTCCTCTGTCTCCCAGCACACATTGGCCTGGATGTGCCGCATGACCTCCAGAAAAGAGGGGTCATCTGGCAGAGACTTGGGGATGTCCCTTGGATCCAAGGAGGACAGGTCCCCTATGGAGGAAGGCATGGAGGTGGACAAGACCGAGGAATGGTCCAAGTCCACTGAGGAGGAGGAGGAGGACCGAGACATATGGCACCGGCGTTTACGCCTTTGATGGTCCAAGGAGTCAGTGGCACTCAAGCTCCTGAACTGTGATCTGGTGCGGCGCTTGCTAGGAGCCTTGCCCTTTTCTTTGTTAGAAGGTGAGGTGGGCTCTGTACTTTTGCCTTTGGCCAGAGGTGAGGTGTGATCCATCTGAGGAGGGGCCTCTGTATCAGCGGGGGGGAAGAGGTCCACCGTCCTCTGTCTTTTCAGAGGCAGAAGGTCAGTCCAAATGGTTTCCCACCAGTACCCAAAAAGGTCTTTGACCTGGGACAGGTGAAGCTTAGGATATGAATCAGTCGTCATACCCAATGATGCCCCCAAGCCGTGGTCTGGCAAATGGTGGACGAGCGGGTGGTGTTAGGGTTACCGTGGTATGAACGACGTCAGTGCCCAATGCTTGGTCCAAGGCTGTCTTCCGGTGGCCCTCGGAAAGACTGAGGCCTGACCGATCATCAGCCAGTGTCGGGGGAGAAACTGGTCACATAGGGAACAGAGTCAGCGGAGCCAATGGCTGGGCCATCAAAGCGGCGACATCCACCGCCTGTCGTCAGTGCAAGTCACTAATCAACGACTGCTGCGTCGGACAGGCTTGGCTGGCCTAGGTGGCTGAGAGGCAGATCTCCCGGAGGAGTGCCCTGAGGGCTTACACTTGTCCCAGAAGTCAGCACCAGAGACCAAGGCTGACCAGGAGGGAGCTGACGAAGGTCCCTTACCACAGTCAGAGTGCTGGCCACAGACTTGTTCAGACGGCTGAACCTTAAGTGGTTGAAGGATAGGCCCCAAAGCCTCAGAACCACGGTCCTTGATTCCAGACACCCTAACCAGAGCAGAGGGTTTGACAACCGTAAACCGGGAGGGAGAACAGGTCACCTGGGAGTTAACAGTCGGAACTTCCCCTGTATGCAGAGTGGGAGCCTTAAGATCTGGATTTGGAGATAAACCTCTCCTTTTCTCTCTCCTTGCAATTTTCTTTATGCTTCCCAGAAGACTTGTGATGGGAAGACCCCCTCCCTGAAGAGGAATCTCTCTGCATGGCGGCCAAAGGTTGCTCTGTGAGAAAAGCCTGGAGAGCCTTCTTATGGCATATCCTCGCCCTGCTGTTGAACTTTTGGCAGTGTTGGCAGGCCTGGGTGTCGTGACCAGGGTCTAGGCACAGCAAGCAGGCAGAGTGTCCATCCTCAGATGGCATTTGTTTGCCACAGGCACACTTGGAGGGGTGCCGTGCTATGGAGGATGTCGGAGAAGACGACATGCAGAACGATCTGAGGAGAAAGAAAAACTTTTTCTAGCAACAAACAAGAAATTCTGCAGAAAACATAAGCAAAATGGTGGTCAAACTACCAAGAAGGCCAAGAATGGAGCAGATGAATACGAATCAACGCTGGGAAAAGAACTGGAGCACATTAGGGACTGCCTTCCCTTTATACCATATGTGACGTCAGGGGTGGGCCAACATTGGGGTGCCGGTCCCTGCCATAGACTGCTAACTAGAAGTTTGCTGTGGGGTCCTGCTGTCTGCCAGCTTCAGTCCTACATCTGTTACCTGCTGCAAGTGCTGACTCTTGAAATAAGAATTATTGATTTTCCCAAATATCTTCACCATTCATTAATTATGGGTCCTACTGGAGGTCAGGACACTGCACAGAAAGAAAAAGAACATTGCCTCTTTAAATATTTCTGAGCTGGAGGAGTCAATGTCGAGATGGTGCCACCCATGAGGCCAGCATTCTATGCTGCACTCATAGGTTGGCCAGTAACCGACACCAACCTCTCCCATAACTCAGTTCTTGTCCGCCAGGCGAGGAAGAAAGGATAAGGATAGGGATACAAAAAGGGCAAGGGTGCCCGAACGATGTAGGGGGGATAAATATGAAGCAGACTGAAAGAAGTGGGGATAGCCAAGGGAGACAAACTAACAAGGTAGGGGTGACCAGCTCACTAGGCAGCCCGAAGGCAGAAGAAAAATATAAAAAAAATTTACATGAGGAAGAAAAGAGGGAAAACGAGCTCCTGCCCTGAGGAGGGATCCACTCCCCAACAGTCCCCTTCCCTCCTAGACACCCAGTCCCCTGTGAGAGGACCAGACAGGCTCCTTAGACTTAAGAATTGAGGGCATTATGAGATGTAGGTCCTGACGGGCCAGGGGCACCACAAACCTAGCAGCCCCTGACCTGAGCACTGTCACAAGAACAGGAGGGAGAAGGACAAAAGGAAGGGGAGGAGAGAATGCCTTCCCAATCCTCAGGAGGGAAGACCCGTCAGAGGCACAGGTGGCCACCCTTTCTTCCAAAGGCCTGAGAGGGGTTTCCAGGAGAAGATCCTGAAAAAGAACCCCCTCTCTCACAGAGAATTTGTTCACACTGACATCCCTCCTGATTGTCTTCTTTCATCATCCCCCCCTCTTTTTTTTCTAGGAGGAAACACAACTGTGGACCCATACAGCCAGTCCAAGAAAGGGTCAAAATCTTGATGCCACAGCCAAAAGACCAAGTTAGGAGGCTAACTGGTATCACAACCACTAGATGTAGGAATTTTCTCCAGAGCATCTGGCCAACTGTAGCGTTGAACAAATGCGATCCTGAGTGGAATCAGACCAGCTGAAAAACCAATAAGGAACTCCTTAAAGGGGATATTCCCTACCCCTACAGGAGAGTGAAAATGAAAAAGGGGTTTTAGAAAACCAACCCAGGAGGGCTGACAGAGCTCGTAATTGGAAAATAAGGTTTGCTTCCCAGAAAGCTACTCCTTCCCTTGACTCCTGTCCCAAATCAGAGAGTAGGAGAGAGAAAAGGGAAGGGCAGTGCTGCCCAGCAACTGGTTATAGGGAGGGTGGGTGGGAGTAATGAATGGTGAAGCTATCTGGGAAGATCAATAATTATGGAAAGTACGAAATTTCCATATCTTCCCCAAATTTATCTTCTTCATTTATTACCCATGGGTCCAACTGACAAGATGGCAAACCCTTAGGGAAAAAAATATTTCCCCCAGTCTTCTGTGGGGGATAATCACAGAAGGAGGGACCAATTTACAGGCCTGGTGGGGCCCGCACACTGGAATGGGCCAGCGAGTACTCCCGAGACCTGGGAAGTGGAAGGCACCCCCTGCAGTACTCGCCGTGCCCCATGAGAAAAGAAGTAGCCCCCCCCAGGAAAGATGAGGATATCACCCTACGCTGGGCCAAAGGTGACAACCAAGACAGGCAAAGCCATGCTGTCTGCCAAATGCAGACCAAAGTTTCCGCCAGCCTGGAAGCCACCTCGCTGGTGTTGTAGACTTCCCTGGAGAGGTGTCTTGCCAGCTCCAGGCCTTGAGTGGTGAGGCAAATGGCTTGCCTGGTTCTCTCACCATCAGCCAGAGCTGCTAGAAACTGTCCTAACAGTGTCCAGATGTGCCTAGCACAGGCCGCCTGATGTGCCACTATCCACAGAAGAAAGCGTGCTGAAGAAAACACCCTTCTCCCCCACCAGTTAAACTCAGCTGAGTCAGCGTAAGGGGGCAGTTGTGACAAGGGTGACAATGACCAGATGCAGTGTCCAGGAGCCCCAGTCTTGAAGTGGGCTGGGAAATGGCACCTTGAGACCACGCTGCTGAGCAATACCTGCGCATATAGCCCTTAGGGGCTGGTGAAGGGGCGGTGGGACACTGCCAGACGGCCTGTAAAGCCTCCACAAATGGCCTTGCCCAGGAAGGGATGACCAAAGTGTCAGCGCTGTATTTTCCTAGGAATGATAACGTTGCATGATCCATGTTCCGTCTGACAAACTGGGAAAGGTGTAGCTCCTTCATCTCTGCCAGGAAACGCTGGTAGGACATAAAGAGTACCCATTAGCAGAGAAGTAGCGAGAGGAATCCCCTTCCTCGTTGGAGGAAGCCAAAGATGAAAAGGAGTCCAAATCAGAGCTCAGTGGCGCAGAAGTCTGAGGTCTAAAAATCACCTCGGAGATGACTCTGAGGTAACATGGAAAAGCAGCCGCCGAAGCCCTGAACTTCTCCCAGGTGAGAGGGACCCAGGGCCAAGAAGCCCAGGGAAAGGAGGAAAAGAAAGCAGAGAAACTGGAGGAGGGACAGCCTGGCCACACCAGGAGACACATCGACTCCTCCAGCTCTGCCAGAGCTGTGGGTTCATGCAGGGCACCCCTCCTGAAGGGGGGGGGGGCTGCCAAATCCAACAAACCCAGTGTGTCCAACTGTCGAGAAGAAAACTCAGGGTTGATCCTGGGTGGGAACCCCCAAGTGGGGAGGCAAGAGCCGTGCAGAGTCTATCGGAAGGTTCCTGCTGCACCAACCGCAGGGCCCCTCCGCAAAGCAAAGGAAGGCAAAGATGGGTCCGAGCTGCAACCCCAAACGGTTTTCCGTGGGGCTCCCCGAGGGAGTCGCCGCTCAGACCCAGTCCTGCCAACCCTCAACTCTAGAAAGAGAGAGACTTGCCCCTCGGAGGGGGCTTAGTGGAAGAATCTGGACTGGGCACCTGGGGGGATAGCCCAAGCTCACACAGGGGGAGAGAGATGGGGCCCTCCTGAGTATCCTCATCATTGGCTGGGATTCAAATCACAGTAGGTCTGGGTCTGGCCAACAGGAGCACACATGCCCCGAGGCCTACACTGGCCACGGCATTGGTGACAGGCGCTGCCGCAGGCGATGGCGCCGCCATAAAACAGCACTGGATGTGGCACGCCACCAGGGACTCCGAGAGGGCCCTGAAAGAGCCCCCGGCACCAGAGGTGGCACCAGACGAGTCCAGAGCAATAGCACACCCACAGAACTGCCCAACAACAATGATGCCGACCTCGAAACTTCAAGAGGCCCCGGAGAGGCCCTGTCAGAATCCAAGGAGCTCGGAACCCAGTTGGGATATTCCCAATCATTGCCCTCCAAAGTGTAGGATGAGATCAGGGAGCTCTCCAAATGATTCCACTCCTAGAATCTGAGGTCCCCCGGCACCGAGGAAGGCGTCGGAGGGGAGTCCGGAAGCGCAGTCAGTGCCAACCTGCTCACAGCCCCAAGGGGAACCACCCAAGTAGACCCTGCGTATAGCTCTGACTATACCTCGGTGGTCATCCGTGCCTCCGAGAAGGCGCCAGACTACGAGGGGTGATCATTCGCCCCCCTGGAGAAGGACAGCTGCCCTACTAACCTCTCACTGGGACACTTGCCCCAGCATGCTTTATAGCAAAGGGGGTCCCTCCACTGGCTCTTATAGAGCCGGGTGGGGGCTAAGGTGAGCCAGAGACCATAGCCCTTGGTCTGAGTGATGTGATGCCCTCCAAAAGTTGTGGGGCCTCTTCCCAACTGTGCCCACGAATAACGAGAGTACAATAATCCACAGAAAACAGGTGTCGCATTCATCCATCAGGTTGCAGGGACCCAGACAGGTGAAACAACAGTTGTGGGCTCCATAATGGTCATGAAACAGCCACAGTGGCACCGACGCACAGGGACAATTCCCATGCGTTTGGAAATCGATCTACATCCTGACCTCGACATACTGTCTTGTGAATAAAATAACAAAACAGGGAAAATACCACAAAAGTACTCAGCACCGCAATAATAACAAAGAAAGAAAACTCCGGCACCAGACAAGAGTACAGGCTTAGGCGGACTTTGTGATGCAGTTGCTTGAAGCAGTCTTCCCGTGCAGGATCCTTCCTTGACAGTAGAAAAAACAGAACTGAGTTATGGGAGGGGTCAGCATTGGTTACTGACCAACCCGTAAGTGCCACATAGAATGCTGGCCTCGTAAGCGGTGCCGCCCTCACATCGACTCCTCCAGCTCAGAAAAATTTAAAGAGGCAGCACTCTTTCTTTCCATGTAGGGTCCTGACCTTTGGTAGGACCCATAGGTAATGAATGCTGAAGATTAATTTGGGGAAGATGAGGTGGTGTTAGCAAAGACGGTGGGAGCATTCAAGAAGGCCTGGAACAAACATAAAGGGAACCCTGGGACCGGGGATGTTGAGGGGCAGAATCATTGGCGTAGTTGTAAGGCCAGGATCCTGTATAATTTATCAAGCAGGCGCAATAGACCAAGAGGTCTTCTGCTGGCTCTTTTCATATGTTCGTATGTGGAATATTACAGTGCAATAAGCATTGTCATTAGGAAGCGTGTATTGTAATGTGTTGTGGGTTTGTTTTTTCTTTTGCTTCTTTAACTGTCAAGTGTACTCTGTCGTAATATGTGCATGTTCAACGGAAATGATGAAATAAAGTTTAGTAATTTAAAAAAAAGTGGTACTACTTGTCATAATGACGCCTCAACCTGCTCCAGAGTCAAACTACTGTGAAAAAACAATAAAAATGACAATTCAAGTTCTTCAGAGAGCTCTATAAAGTGCTGCTTCCCACTCAAATTGGCACAGAAGAACTGATTGACTCAACTATAATGTTCATGTACAATGGATTTCAGTGCCATTGAGATAGTCCAAAACTTTAGACCTTATCACTTCATTGAAAGATACAATGCTGTCTGTGATAAGCATGCTCCCTTCAAAACGAGGAAAATCAAAGGAACTCGTAACCCCTGGATCACTCCTGACCTTCTAGAAATGCTCAAATCAAGAGACCACCTCTGGTATAAGTCAAGGGCACAAGGCACCCAAGCCAACATTCAGTGCTACAAGAAAGCCAGGAATGACTGCACAAGAGCAATTCATACTGCCAAAAGTAACTACTACAAGGATGCTCTCGCTAGATCATGGAAAGATAGCAAATCGTTCTGGTCCAACCTTAAGGACATCACTGGGAAAGCTCTAAAAACAACCCCTACAATGCTCAACATCGTTGGTTCCCTGAAGCAAGACCCACAACTCATAGCCAGCTCATTTAACAATGCTTTTATGGACCAAAGCAGTATACTCCCAGCTGACTATTACAATCGTACCACTCCAAGTAGTATTGCAGTAAATCTTGAACAACCTCTAGGGCATCCGTCATTCTACTTCAAGGCACTTTCAAAAACAGAAGCTAGAAAATATATAGAGAAAGTGCTGGGGAAGTCAAGATATAGTGGGGACTCTCTGGAGCTTAAATTTATATATCTGGCATTGGATGAAATCCTTGAACCCCTGAAAAGAATTATCAATATGTCCCTCTGCCACTTACAATTTCCCCAAATGTGGAAATTAGCAACTGTAACTCCAGTGCACAAAAGTGGAGACCGGTCCCTGCTTAATAATTATATGCCAATCTACATCCTCCCTCCATTCTCAAAGGCACTTGAACGACTAGTGGCAGACCAACTGGTTGATTACCTAGATCACAACCAAATACAATGTTCCCAACAACAAGGGTTTAGGAGTTGGCACAGTACCATCACAGCCATACTAGAGTTCACCGGTTTCTTCACCATGCCTTAGATAAAGGTCACCTGGTCGGGGCTACATTCATAGACTTATCCTAGGCATTTGACACTGTGAATCATGCCCTCCTTCTTGAACAGCTCACTAACATTGGACTCTCATCTGATGCTACAGGATGTTTGAACAGCTACCTTAACAACCACTCACAGCAAGTAAGGATTGGTGACACCCTGTCTGAAAGCAGACCTGTCCGCTCTGGGGTTCCACAAGGGTCCATCCTGGGCCCGCTCTTGTTCAGCCTATTCATTAACAAACTCCCGGACTCCTGCCTTGGTCATATCCTCCTGTACACTGACAACGCGGTTATAGATAAAGTATAACCTTGCTTACCTGATCCTAGATTTGCAGAAGCTCCGGATTAACCAAACCGGAGTTGTGTCCCCTGCATTTGTAGCTCCTTTCAGCTGCCTGTCATTTGCAGTTCAGCAAAGCACGAACAGAGCCGACAAGTACAGTCCATTCATTTGTAAAATAAATATAGCTACCTAATGACTAGCTACTTAAGGGGTTTCACACTATTTTAGTTCAGTACATTACAGTACCTCTTTGTAGTTGACTGCTCGCTGGGGTATGGGGAACTCACCGATCATGACATCACGGTGATCACAACAGAGCAGTAGACAAAAACTGACCCAGCAAATGATGAAGACGAGCTGGATGCCTTCGAGAAATGCATCCTATGACTCAGACAAATGAAGCAAAAAGCGCTTTGTAAAGGAAATGAAAACAAAAAAAACAAAAAACAATCCCTGATTATTTTCTTTAAATTTATACATGTTTTACATTTTGTTTTTATCTCAATAAAACAAATTTTAACAAACTAAATCATATTTCTTTCAACGCTGTACTTAGGCGTATTTTCACTTTTGTCCCCAATAACTTCAATGCAAACCAGTTTAACCGAACCACCCGTTTATCCGAACAATATCACTGTCTCCCACTGTGTTCGGATAAACGAGGTTGTACTGTATCAGCAACCCTCACCCCAAGCGTCTAGAGGAGGCACTACAATCAGGCTTTACATCTGCAGAAAAATGGTTTACTGAGCACAAGCTCATAATGAACTATAATAAAATAAAGACCATGCTTTTCACCAGCTCCCAAAGCAAACACAGGTCCTTCCCACTAGCCATCATGAATGATAAGGGCTCTTATCTTGAACTTGTCAAGCACTTTAAGTATCTGGTTATTACTATTGATGCCACCCTCTCCTATCTCATGCACACAGCCAAAATAGCTAAAGCGATTAATGTTTGAATACGAATGCTTTTTCGGAATCAACATAATCTTACACACAGGAGGCTCTGAACCTGGCCACACACAGCTCTGTGGTTTCACTAATTGGCTATGGCCTGGTCGTCTACGGGTCTGCCACGGACTCGGCCCTCCGTCGCTTCATGACAGCACTGAACAAAGCGTGCCACCTTCTCATTGGCGCGGAGCGACTAACGCACACTTGTGATCTATACGCCCAAAGAAACTGGCTTCAACTGAAAGACAAGAGTCATTTACCAAACTTGCCTGATAGCAAAAAAAGACCTTTCTTGAAATGATGCCTTTAGGGGGTTTGGAACCTTCTCACCCATCATCAGACCTCTCGAAATACCAGAATTTCAAATAATCTCTTTGCAGATGACACAAAGATCTGCAACAGGGTTGATAAACAAGCAGGCGTGGAAAGGATGAGAAGGGACTTGGCAAGGTTGGAGGAATGGTCAGAAGTATGGCAGCTTGGATTCAATGCAAAGAAGTGCAAAATAATGCAACTGGGAAACAAAAATCCAGGGGAAGATTACACAATGGGGGGGAGGTAGTAACAACAACAAAAATGGAGAGGGACCTGGGGGTAATCATATCAGATGACCTTAAGGTTGGCAAGCAATGTGAGAAGGCGGTAGGGAGGGCTGGGGGGATACTGGGATGTACAGGGAGAGGCATCACCAGCAGAAAAATGAAAATTACGTACCTACCGTAATTCTTGATCTTCTTGGATGAGTCTCCACCACTCATTCACACTATTGGGATCTGCGCCGGAGGCACTAGGACCCATCGGGAGCAAACATTTTGCTGGAGGGTTGGCGCCAGACATGGAGCTGCAAAGAATGGCACCGCGAGCCTCAGCTCGCACGGTAATGACTATCTCGGCATCGACCCTCCAACCGCCTCAGTACCTTTTTTACCAAGGAGGTGCAGCGTAACTAACCTAGAAGGGTAGCTTAACGTAAAAAACGGACATAAGATAGTCCGGACGACCCGTATAAGAAGGGTCAAAAAGAAGTCTTCACAGCCTAAAGATTTGAGGGAGTGAAGACCAACAACAGAGGTGAGCTCAGGGGACGGAGGGTGGGCGTGTGAATGAGTGGCAGAGACTCGTCCAAGAAGATCAACAATTACGGTAGGTACGTAATTTTCATATCTTCCTGGACATAAGTCTCCACCACTCATTCACACTATTGGGAGAGTACCGAGCTAATAATCCCCCGAGAGGGCGGCAGGAGAGACCAAGAGCTCACATTTCTAGGACAAAGTACATTAAGGATGGCTCTGCCAAAGGAAGAATGTCGTCTGGCATGGACATCCAGTGCATAATGTTTAACGAAAGTATGCACTGAGCTCCAGGTGGCTGCTACAAATATCTGCAATGTACAATATTGCGACTGGGCTAGGGATGCCATGGCGCCTTAGCAGAGTGACAGAAAACCCTACTTCTCCAACTTAACCTGCGCCATGGAATAGCAGGTGGCAAAGGCATGCCACTAGCCATGCTGAGATACATCTGATAGCGACAGGTTGACCCAGCCGGGTCTCGCTGAAGGAAACAAACAGTTGCTGGGCTTTGCGAAAGTCCTTGTTTCTATCTAGATAGAAACGCAGAGCTCTCTTAACATCCGAAGAATGAAGAGATCATTCTCCTTCGTTTTGGAAGTCTGCAAAGTAAGAGGGAAGGACCAAAGGTTGGTTTAGATGAAATTCTGACACAACCTTAGGAAGAAATTTAGGATGAGTCCGAAGGACTACTTTGTCCTTATGGAACACAGTATACAGAGGGTCTGTGACCAGGGCATGTATCTCAGAGACCCTGCGGGCTGAGGTAATGGCCACTAGGAAGGCAGTCCTCCAGGTGAGGAATTTTAGCTCACAGGTAGCCAGAGGTTCGAATGGTATCCGAGTGAGCATGTCTAGCATAAGATTAATGTCCCAGGCTGCAACTGGACGTCTTGTAGGAGGTCTGGTATGCAGAATTCCTTTAAGAAATCTCTTAACCACAGGTAACTGAGCCAGTGTTAAGGAAAAAACTGGCTCATGATATGCTGAAATGGCACTAAGGTGAACTTTGACTGTAGAGTACTGCAGACCTGAATTTGAAAGGTCCAAGAGGTACTCCAAAACCTTATCTGGAGGACAGGAAAAAGGATTCAAAGAGGACTTTGCACACCAGAGCAAAACACGCTTCCACTTGGCCGCGTAAGTTTTCTGAGTGGCTGGCTTCCGCGCAGCCAGAAGAATATCTGAAACCCTTAGAGAGACATTGAACCGGTTTGCTTCTACCTCTTCAGGAGTCAAGCGTGAAGGTGAAGCAATCTTAGGTTGGGATGGACCACAGGTCCCTGAGTCAAAAGGTTCATCTGCAGGGGAAGTGGTCTCGGAGGAACTGCCAACATATTGTTGAGTAGTGGAAACCACAGCTGCCGAGGCCAGAAGGGAGCAATGAGTATCATCTTGTCCCCCTGGGATTCGAACTTGAGGAGTACCCTCTGAATTAGAGGAAGAGGTGGAAAGGCGTAAAGAAAACGTTTTGTCCACTGCAGCCTGAACGCATCCTGACAGAAAATGCCAGGCTCTGGATTTCTGGAGCAGAAGAGAGGCAGTTTTGCGTTGAGTGGGGATGCAAAAAGGTCCAGGTCTGGAGTTCCCCACTCTTTGAATAGAGATTGAACTATGGTTGAGTCAAGAGACCACGCGTGAGGATCTGTCTCTGTTCTGCTGACGCAGTCTGCCAGTTCGTTTTGTATTCCCAGTAGGTAGACCGCTTGAATTAGAGCCTTGTGCTCCAAGCACCATTCCCATACCTTCATCGCTTCCCTGCATAAGGGGTAAGAATGAGCACCGCGCTGCTTGTTGACATAGTACATCACTGCTTTGTTGTCCGTTTGAAGGAGAATGTTCTTGTGACAGAGAATGTCCTTCAACGCTCGGACTGCATAAAGGACGGCTCTCATTTCTAGGACATTTATGTGAAGCTGGGACTCGACCTGAGTTCACACACCTTGAGTGTGGAGAGCCTGACAGTGAGCTCCCCACCCCACTAGGGACGCGTCTGTGGTAATGGAGATCTGATGGTCCAGAGGAGCAAAGGGGTACCCTTCCAGGAGATTGCTCTCTTGAGACCACCAGGTGAGTGACCTCTTTAAAGGTTCTGTCACCTTGATGGGATAGGACTGCAGGTGAGTGGTTGGGGACCACTGAGTACTGAGCATCCACTGAGTGGTTCTCATGTGCAGACGTGCTAAGGGTACAGTGAACACTGAGGATGCCATGAGGGCTAGCATCCGCTGCATCGAGAGAGCTGGGACTGAGTTGTTTTCCCCGATGTGACGGGCCATTTGAAGGATATCGTTCCTTCTGTCTTCTGGAAGAAAAGCCTTCGTGCAGGAGGTTTCCAGAAGAGTCCCTACAAAAAGAAGCCTCTGGGAGGGCTGCAGTTGCGATTTCTTGAGGTTCAGCAGAACTCCCATGGACGTAGAGGAAGCGAGAGGCCGTCTCTACGGCGTCCAGAGTCCCTTGCCTGGAAGGGCTTGCCAGAAGCCAATCGTCCAGATAAGGGAACACCTGTATTCGACCTTTCTGAGGTGCGCTGCGAGAAACCTGCACAACACTTTGTAAAAACCTGCGGCGCCGATGATAGCCCAAAGGGCAGGACTCTGAACTGATAATGTTGTCCCAGAGCCACAAACCTCAGGAACTTGTGATGCCTCGCGTGAATAGAAATGTGCTGGTAAGCATCCTGCATGTCTAGGGAGGCTAACCGGTCATGTTGATGAAGCAAGGGTAACAGGGTTCCCAGAGAAATCATTTTGAATTAATCCTTGGGGAGAAATTTGTTTAGCTTTCTGAGATCTAGAATGGGGCGCATGCCCCCGGACTTCTTTGGAACCAGAAAGTAATGGGAGTAGAACCCCGTGTTCCGCTGATGCAGCGGCACTACTTCTACTGCCCTGTTGTTCAGAAGGCCCTGAATCTTGGCGGCGAGAAGGTCTGACTGAAGGGTTGACAGCCTGGGCTGTCGTTTGGGAGGACGATCCGGAGGGGTCTCCACGAGATTGAGTGAATACCTCGCGAATTATCCGAAGGACCCATTTGTCTGAGGTTATGGACTTCCATTGGTTGTACAAGTGCATCAGACGACCTCCCACCGGAGAGGAAAAGTCCACCTCGGGCAGCTGAGATGGGACTTGGGCCAGCAACTCATAAGGTGGCGCTGGGCGCTTTGGGCCTTCTGCTGTTGTCTTCTTTTGAGGTTGGGCAGGTTGGATTTTATGGAAACCTCTGCCTCTGCCTCAAAAGGACTGACGTGTTATGAAACTGACGCTTATTGACACTCCTCACAGGGGACAAGAGGGGGTCTAGCCAATTTAATGGCTGACCTAGTCTTTTGTGTAGCTTCTAGAGCTTGTTCTACCTGAGCCCCGAAAAGATATGCACCATCGAAGGTAACGCCATTACCTGCTGCTGCGCGTCATTCGTGAAGCCCGAAGTGCGCAGCCAGGAATGACGGCGGGTACAAATACCAGCAGCCGCCAAACGGGAAGCAGTGTCAAAAGCATCCATAGCTGCTTTAACCTGCTGGTTATTAGATTCGATACCTCTGGTAATGGTATGAAGAAGCTCTGGCTTTGTATCCAATTCCGGTAGAGCTTCAACCATCTGCTTGATAGAGTGCCACAGGATATACTCATACTGGAAGAAATAGCCCTGGTAGCTGGCAATACGCATACTTAGAGTAGAAGCAGCAAAGACTCTCTTACCTAAGGTGTCTATCTTACGAGATTTTTTGTTAATAGGTCAAGCTGTAGTAGTTTGGGGAAGAACGACCTTATCATTCTCTGCCAGGACTACAATAGGATCCACAAAGGCTTGAGATGCCAAAATGGGACGATCCTGGGGGCTGAATATTTTCTATCTATGGATTTAGCCACCAAGGGTGAGAGCAGGATTATTCCATACCATTTGAGACAGCGCTCGAAGGAAGGCTGAACCGAGGAGCTAATCTGTGAGGGATCTCCGGGCATGAAGGTACTGGAGTCTTAACAATTTCCAGGATCAATGTCTGTAGTCTGGAGAGAAAAGAGTGAGATCAAATTTTCAGCAGAGACTTAAAGGACAGGTCCTCGACCACAGGCTCTGTAGCAGTAATGGGTCCTGCTTTCCACTTCATTACTCAGCCGAAGGTCTGGGTCAGGCTCAATGTCATCTCCTGACAGTCCAGGAGGGACTGAATGGACAGGAAAGGAATGAAAGGAAACGAAGAAGGAAAGAGTGAAAGAGGGTCCTGAAAAGTGGAGGACGCCCCTGAGAGCCCAAGCCGCTGGAGGCACACGGCACCGAGAACACGACCGAGGACCCACGCTGCTAAAAGGCATCTAAGAGCCAAGATGGCGCCGAGGATGCACCGAAAGTGTGCCATCGACGCCGAAAAACACTCAAGACCAAAAACTGACTTTGAGGAAGAAGAGCAGGAGATAAGGGCATCGTGTGGCCCTCGCGCCGTAGCTGCTGAAGGGGGAAAACACCTAATCGAGTCGACGCACCAAGAAGGTGCCGTGTGACTGGAGAAGTCCAACCGCCCTACCTGGTCTCCCAATATGCCCAAAGGCCCACGAGTGACCGAGCCAGGTAGCTGAACCAACCTCCGAGCCCATTGCTCCATAAGAGCGGCCCACTGATGAAACTGCTCATCTGAAGACCTACCTGCGGGCGGGATAGGGCTCCGATGTCGAAGCCGTTGGCTACCAGAAGCAGAGGTTGGCGACTCGAAGGAGGAGGACCGGCAATAACCCCGATAACGAGCGATCTACGTGCAGGCGTATCAGCGGGCGACCTCGGTGATGCCTTCTCTTTTTGACCCGTGGGCTGAAGAAGAGCTCGAGGCCGAATGGTGCCGAGAATGCGACCGTTTATTTTTATGCTTCCGCGGGGACCGCCCGTCCCCCCGGGCATTGGACTGACCGTTGTCGGACCCCCCCTTCCGGAGAAGGCGGCAGACCAGACCCAGCCCGACTGAACAGCTTTCATACGAAGTCTCCCTACCGTCACCTGACCTGCTCATGGTCGACTCCGTCAAAGAAGGCTGAGACTTCTTTTATTTTTAAAATAAGAATAGATTTAAGCGATACTTATCGAGATATTACTACAAAATAAGAAAACTGAAAGCTATGCTGCTAGTTTGAGGTTTGACTCCCGTCGGGCGAGCGACGTCGTCACTGAAGCGCACTCGACGGCGGGAAAAAGGAACTGAGGCAGTTGGAGGGTCGATACTCGGAGATAGTCATTACTGCCATGAAGCTGAGGCTCATGTGCCTCAAGCTCCATCTCTGGCGCCAGCCCGCCAGCAAAAAGTTTGCTCCCAATGGGTCTTAGTACCTCCGGGGCAGATCCCAATAGTGTGAATGAGTGGTGGAGACTTATGCCCAGGAAGATCAGGAAGTTGTTATCCCCCTGTATAGACAGCTGGTGAGACCCCATCTGGAGTACTGCGACCAGTTCTGGAGACCCTATCTCCGCAAGGACATAGACAGGGTGGAGGCAGTTCAGAGGACGGCAACTAAAATGGTGCAGGGTCTGCAAGAGAAGCCATACGAGGAGCGACTAAAGGAGCTTAATATGTATACACTTGAAGAATGGAGGGAGAGGGGGACATGATAGAAACGTTTAAGTACCTCAGAAGAATCAACAAAATCCAAGAGGGTAGCATCTTTCAGAAAAAGAGATGTGCAAGAACAAGGGGACACAATTTGAAGATAGAAGGGGGATGGCTCAGGGGCAATGTGAGGAAATATTTTTTTACAGAGAGGGTGGTGGATGCATGGAACAGCCTTCCTGAGGCGGTCGTGGGGTCTAAAACTGTGGGAGAATTCAAGAATGCATGGGACAGACATAAGGCAATTTTGTGGAGGGTAGGAAGAAATAGGCTGTTGGTTAAATAGGATCTGCAGCTAATCCTCTAGGTAGGGAAATGGGCAGACTAGGTGGGCCAAGCGGTCCTTATCTGCCATCAAAGTCTATGTTTCTATGTTTCAAATTCTTAATGTCGCTAGATGCTGCACGATCCTAGCTCAACGTGCTTTTGCCTGTCGAGCTCCACTCTGGATCAACTCTCTTCAATGTGACTTAACTACAACTGCTACAACAGTATCCTTCAAACGCAATTTGCGACAACACCTGGCTTCCAGCAGTACCTGTGACTGCTTCAACTAAACCCTTGGGAGATTTCTATAACATCATGCACTTGGCCAGCTCTCTTTAGCGGCCCATTGAGGCAGCAGACCCATTGTACTTCTTTCCACCTCCCCTAAAACCTCCTTACCCCCATTTACTCCACACCACCCTCCCCCTACTTCTTCCCTACTCCCTTTCTCTCTCCTCTCATCCCTTGCTTTACCTGATATGCATTTCCCTTTCTCTTTTGCATTACCACCTGTCCTTTGTTTAGCCTAATTACGGTTTGTCCTTGATACTTGCTGTTTGGTGTTGGAACTCTATTGTATCTTGTATATCATATCCTTCGGTCTACTGTTTCGAAATACTGTGTTATCTGTGCAATGAAACTACACGTTCTGTACTTTTGTTTTCTGACGTGGAACCTATGTAAAGAGCTTCTGCTCAAAGGTATTAATCCAAGCTTCAATAAATAAATAAATAAAAAGTATCACTTATCCACTGCTAAGGGTGCACATTACCTGCATGTACTAACTACTCCCCAATGAAAACATGGAACGATATAGAAAATAATTACATATTATATGGAGCATGCTTATCAGCCATCTTTTTACTGAAGTGTTAAATACTTAAGAAAAATAATACATTATTTTCTTTTTCTCTCCTACATAAATAAAATGAAATGAAACAAATATCAATAAAATAAATTTACCATTTCTTGTTTTGTCACATCTCTGTAACAAAATTCAGTGTCTGTTATCTTTCCCGACCTTTGCTGAAAAATAGTTTCCTTCTGGCCAGGATTCATTTTATTAACTTTTTCTAATCCTTTTCTGCTTAATGTCAATTTCTCAAGTGAATATCCCACTACAGATTTTTCTAGAAGTCTGCTGTGTTGAGCTGATGGAAAAGTTTCAGATTCAACATATCTCATATTTAACTTGCACTGCTTTGGTGCTTGTTTGTCTGTGTTTCCCTTCTCTGCAAACAATGGGAATTTTTTACTTGAAAGATTGCCATCTCTCTCTTGAATTAGTTTTTCCAATTTATCCTTTAGTTGTCGCTCCGGGGTTTTTTTTCTCTCATTATGTGGTTTTCTTGGCCTTTCTTGTGGTGATCCACCTTCATATATTGAATGGAAAGCACGATGTTTGGTAATTCTTTCACTGAATACATTCCCTAGAGAAAAGTAAACAAAGAAGATATTCCATCAGATTTACATAATTTCTTTTTCTGTTAGTTTTAAAATATGGGTGTACATATGCACACCAATCAAGGAATCCATGGTATAGCTACAGTTCTAGGAACTGTGCCTTCAGCACTCCCAGGCACTGCTGTATCCTTTATATAGGCACTAAATTCAGGGTGACAGGACACAAGATTACCTTTCTGTGGCCAGCAATACATTTCCTACAACAGGTAATGCTATGTTGAAAACCTTGGTGCATGTCGTCGAGGCACAGGTCAGGAAGCATAGGAAAACCAAGAGCAGTTTCAAAATTCGTAAATAGCGTTTTATTTTTTTCAATAACAGCTAAATAAAAATAAAAAATTATTCAATATAACTATTTACAAAGGCAGTACAAACAGAGAAAACTACGTCTGTCTTATTCCAAGTTTCTCTCATTAAAATTATTCAATATAAATATTTACAAAGGCAGTACCAACAGAGAAAACGAAGTCTTTCTTATTCCAATTTTCAGTCTCTCATTTTCTCACTCTGCTTGTCTCTCTCTAGCAAAAGCATTTATGCCTTTTTTACAAGACTTTAGGAACTTGTTAAGACAGCCTGCTTCTCACAGAATGTTCTTGTAAGTTTCGATGCAGATGCAGCAAAAAGAATGCAGTGACCTAGAAATGGAAATTACGTACCTACCGTAATTCTTGATCTTCTTGGACGAAGTCTCCACCACTCATTCACACTAATGGGATCTACGCTGGAGACGCTAGGACCCAGGGGGAGCAAATGTTTTGAGAGGGTCGGCGCCAGAGATGGAGCCACGAGGAAGCGGCACCGCGAGCCATGGCTTGCGCAGTAAAGACTACTTCGGCGTCAACCCTCCAACTGCCTCAGTACCTTTTTTCCGAGGAGGTGCAGCGTAACTAACCTAGAGGTTTAACCTACCAAAATCGGACATAAGATAGTCCGAATGACCCGTGTAAGAAGGGTCAACAATAGAGTCTTCACAGCCCAACCACTGAGGGAGTGAAGACCAAAAACAGAGACGTGAGCTTGGGGGATGGCAGGTGGGCATGTTAATGAGAGGCGGAGACTTCGTCCAAGAAGATCAAGAATTATGGTATGTATATAATTTCCACATCTTCCTGGACATAAAGTCTCAATCACTCATTCACACTAATGGGGAGAGTACCGAGCTAACGAACCCCTGAGACGGGCGACAGGAGAAACTAAGAGCACACATATTTAGGACAGAAGTCCGTTAAGAATAGTCCTACCAAATGACAGATGACATCTGGCATGGACATCTAAAGCATAGTGCTTAACGAAAGTATGCACTGAGCTAAATGTAGCCGCATTGCAAATGTCTGCAATGGGCACGTTGCAGATTTCCACCAGAGATGCCCCGACTGCTCTAGTAGAGTGCGCGTACACTCTGCCTTCTAGCTTAACCTGTGCCATAGAAAAGCAGTGGCGGAGGCATGCTACCAGCCACACTGAAATGCACCTAATAGCGACAGGTTGACCCAGCCGGGTCTCGCTGAAGGAAACAAACAGTTGTTGAGCCTTGTGAATTTCTTTTGTTCTGGCCAGATAGAATCACAGTACTCTCTTAACATCCAAAGAATGCAGGGTACATTCCCCTTCATTCTGAAAATTAGAAAAGTAGGTAGGTAGGACTAAAGGTTGGTTTAAATGAAATTATGAGACAACCTTGGGAAGAAACTTAGGGTGAATCCTAAGAACTACTTTGTCCTTGTGAAATACAATGTATGGGGGGTCTGTGACCAGAGCATGTATTTCAGAAACTCTACAGGCTGAAGTGATGGCCACTAGGAAGGTCGTTTTCCAAGTGAGGAACTTCAACTCGCAGGTAGCTAGATGCTCAAAAGGTTTCTGAGTGAGCATGTCTAGCACAAGGTTAATGTCCCAGGCTACGACTGGACATCTGATAGGAGGTCTGGTATGCAGAATGCCCTTAAGAAACCTCTTAACTACAGGCAACTGAGCCAGAGACAAGGAATGTACCGGCTCATGATAAGCTGAAATGGCACAGAGATGAACTTTGACAGTGGAGTACTGCAGACCTGAATCTGAGAGGTCCAAAAGGTACTCCAAGACTTTATTTAGTGGGCAGGAAAAAGGGTCTGAAGAGCATTTTTACGCACCAGAGAGAGAAACGCTTCCATTTGGCTGTGCAGGTTTTTCTAGTGGGTGGTTTACGATCAGCCAAGAGAATATCTGAAACCCTACAGGAAACATTGAACCTTTTCACCTCTATCTCTTCAGGAGCCAAGCATGCAGGTGAAGCGCCTTCAGATTGGGATGGACCACAGGCCCCTGGGTCAGAAGGTTCGTCTAAAGGGGAAATGCCTTTGGAAGGGTTGTTGACAGACTGTTGAGTAGCAGGAACCATATCTGTCAAGGCCAGAATGGAGCAATGAGAATCATTCTGTCTCCCTGACTTGAATTTGAGAAGTACCCTCTGAATTAGAGGAAGAGGAGTAAAGGCGTATAGAAAGTGTTTTGTCCACTGCAGCCTGAACGCATCCTGACAGATAATGTCAGATCCTGGATTTCTGGAGCAGAAGAAAGGCAGTTATGTGTTGAGTGGGGGATGCAAAAAGGTCCAGGTCTGGAGTTCCCCACTCTTTCAAGAGTGACTGAGCGACGGTTGAGTCGAGACCACTCATGAGGATCCGTCTCCATTCTGCTGCGCAGTCTGCCAGTTTGTTCTACACACCTGGTAGGTAAGCCATGTGGATTAGACCGTTGTGTTCCAGGCATCATTACCACACAATCATAGCTTCCCTGCATAATGGGTAAGAGTGTGCACCGCCCTGTTTGTTGACGTAATACATCACTGCTTTGTTGTCCATTTGAAGGAGAATGTTCTTGTGACAGAGTATGTCCTTCAAGGCCCGGACTGCGTAGAGGATGGCTCTCATTTCCAGGATGTTTATGTGGAGCTGAGACTCGTCCTGAGTCCACGTACCTTGGGTGTGGAGCTTCTGGCAGTGAGCTCCCCACTGCATCAGGGATGCGTCAGTGGTAATGGAGATCTGATGATCCAGAGGAGCAAAGAGATACCCTTCCAGAAGGTTGTTCTGCAACCACCAGGTGAGTGACCTCTTTGAAGGTTCTGTCACCTTGATGGGAAAGGACTGAGGGTGAGTGGCTGGGGACCACTGAGTACTGAGCATCCACTGAGAGGTTCTCATGTGGAGACGAGCTAGAGGTACAGTGAACACCAAGGATGCCATGAGACCCTGCATCCGCTGCATCGAGATAGCTCAGACCGAGCTGTTTTCTCTGATGTATCGGGCCATCTGTACGATATCGCTCCTTCTGTCCACTGGAAGAAAAGCTTTTACACTGGAGGAATCCAGAAGAGTTCCTATGAAAAGGAGTTTCTGGGAGGGCTGCAACTGCGATTTGTTGAGATTTAGCAGGACTCCCATGGACATGAGGAAGTTTGAAGCTTTGGCTATGGCGTCCCGAGTTCCTTGCCCAGAAGGGCTTGCTAGAAGCCAGTCATTCAGGTATGGGAACACTTGAATTCTGATTTTCCTGAGATGTGCTGCGAGAATTGCACAACACTTTGTAAAAACTCACGGTGCTGAGGATTCCCCAAAGGGCAGGACTCTGAACTGATAATGTTGACCCAATGCTACAAACATCAGGTATTTGTGGTGCTTTGGGTGTATAAGAATGTGTTGGTAGGCATCCTGCAAGTCCAGGGAGGCTAGCTAATCGCATTGATGAATCAAAGGTAGAAGGGTACCTAGAGATATCATCTTAAACTTTTCTTTGTGAAGGAATTTGTTTAACTTTCTGAGATCCAGAATGGGGCGCATGCCTCCAGTTTTCTTCGAAACTAGAAAGTAATGGGAGTAGAAACCTGTGTTTCGTTGGTCCGTCGGAACTACTTCTACTGCTCTGTTGTTCAGAAGGACTTGCACCTCGAAAGCAAGAAGGTCTGACTATACTGCCGACAGCCAGGGCTGTCATTTGGGGCATGATCCGAGGGGGTTCTGAAAGATTGAGCAAATACCCCTCGCAGATTATCCGGAGGACCCATTTGTCTGATGTTATAGACTTCCACCGGTCGTAGAACTGAGTCAGACATCCTCCCACTGCTGAGGAAGAGTCTTCCTCGGGTAGTTGAGGTGGGACCTGGTCCGAAAACTCAGAAGGTGGCACTGGGTGCTTCGGGGGTTTGTGCCTTCTGCCGCATTTTCTTTTGTGGCTGTGGATATGACTTTTGTTAAAGACCCCCCGCCTTTGCCCCAAAAGGACTGACGGTTGTGAAACTGACACTTATTGGCACCCCCCCAAGGGAGCGGGTGCGGGTCAAGCTATCTTAATGGCTGACCTAGTCTTCAGTGTGGATTCAAGAGCTTGTTCCATCTGGGGTCCAAACAGATACATACTGTCGAAGGGTAAGGCCATGACCTGCTGCTGGGCATCATTCGTGAAGCTCGAAGTACGTAGCCAAGAGTGGCGATGGGTACAAATGCCAGCCGCCGCTGCTCGAGAAGCAGCATCGAAAGCGTCCATTGCAGCTTTAACCTGTTTTAGACTCGATGCCCCAGGATATGGTGTGAAGTAGTTCTGAATCAGTTTCCGACTCAGGCAGAGCTTCTACCATTTGCTTGAGCGAATGCCAAAGGACATACTCATATTGAGAAAAATAGCCCTGGTAGCTGGCAATACGCATACCCAGGATGGAGGCAGCAAAGACTCTGTTACCTAAGGTGTCAATCTTACAAGATTCTTTATTGATAGGCCGGGCTGAGAGTGCCTGAGGGAGGAAGGCCTTGTCATTCTCTGCTAAGACTACAATGGGATCAGCAAAAGCTTGTGAGGCTAATATGGGTCGATTCTTGGGAGCAGCGTACTTCCTATCTATGGACTTAGCCACGGAAGGGATGAGAGCAGGATTGTTCCATACCATCTGAGAAAGGGTCTCAAAAGATGGGTGTACCAGAGGAGTTAAATCCATAGAGATCTCCGAGACATGTAGATATTGGAGTCTTAGAAGCTTCCCAGGATCGATTTCTATAGTCTGTAGAGAAAGAGTGGAATTTAAATATTTCAGCAGAAACTTAAAAGAAAAGTCTTCGACCACAGGTTCTGCAGCAGGATTAACTCCTGCTCCTTCAACATCATCACCCAGACGAAGATCTGTGTCAGGCTCAAAATAATCTCCTGATAGTCCAGGGGGACTGTATGGACAGGAGAGTGAAAATCAGAATGGAAATTAGAAGAGGAAAGAATCGGAGTCGAAAAGCCCTGGAGGCAGGACGGCACTGCACCAAGCATCGGCGTGGATGAAGAACATGGCACCGAACCCAAGGAAGTCGGCGCCATCGGAAACAAGCCAGCACACAGCGCCGACAAAGGATGGCTCTGAGAGTGTACCAAGGTTCCAAAAACTGCAATTTAAAGGAAAAGAAGGAAAATTAACAGAAGATAGAGGTATCGGTGTGGACCCCTGCGCCGCAGCCATGTGAGGGGGGAAAACACCTGAGCACGGAGTCGACTGCACCGAAGAAGGCACTGCGTGACGAGGAAGGTCCAACCACCCTACCCGGTCCATCGAGTGGCCCAAAGGCCCCAGAGTGACCGGGCCAGGCAGCTGGACCAGCCTCTGAGCCCATTGCTCCATGTGAGTAGCCCACTGGTGAAACTACTCATTGGAAGTCCGTCCAATAGGCGGGGATGGGCTCCGATGTCAAAGAGGTCAGGCACTGGAGCCAGAAACCGGCGACTGTGAGAGGGGAGGAGACTGGTGCCTAGCCCCAATGACCGAC
The DNA here is from genome assembly GCA_016271365.2 of Neoceratodus forsteri. NCBI lineage: Eukaryota > Metazoa > Chordata > Ceratodontiformes > Ceratodontidae > Neoceratodus > Neoceratodus forsteri. The sequence continues at coordinate 209,569,869 of JADMNL010000028.1, forward strand.
CAACCAGAAGATCAGTGATGCCTTCTCTTTCTCAACTTGTGTGCCGAAGAACTCGAGGCCGAACGGTGCTGCAAATGGGACCGTTTCCTTTTATGCTTTCATGGGGGTCGCCCATCTCCCTGAGCATTGGACCGTCCGTTGTCAGATCCACCCTCCGGGGAAGGCGGCGGACTGGACACAGCCCACCTGACTGAACAGCTTTCATACAAAGTCTCCCTACTGTCACCTGACCCACTCATGGTCAAGTCCATCAATGGAGGGCTGAAGACTTCTTTATTAATCAAAAAATGTAATTAAAATCTACTCGGTACTTTCGAAGATAAATTACAAAACAACAAACTGAAACCTATGCTGCTAGTTTGAAGTTTGACTCCCGGAGGGCAAGTGACATCGTCACTGAAGCGCATTCGACGGCGGGTTAAAAAAGGAACTGAGGTGGTTGGAGGGTCGACACCAAGGTAGTCTTTACTGCGTGAGCCATGGCTCACAGTGTCGCTTCCTCGCGGCTCCATCTCTGACGCCGACCCTCTCGAAAAGTTTGCTCCCGCTGGGTCCTAGCACCTCCGCTGTAGATCCCATTAGTGTGAATGAGTGGTGGAGACTTTATGTCCAGGAAGATGTGACCTCTTGTTTACAACTCTGCAAAGGACTTAAAAACTGCATCTCAGGTTAACTCCTTGAGTTCCAAACAGCTTTTTACAATAATTTCAATAGTTTAACTATATACAGTTTTAAACAAAGGGATCCCAGTATCAGTGATATTTCCACATAAAGACTCACATATATTTTTATACTCGCAGATATGCAAAGGAAAAGAGAAGACAGAAACAGCAAGGGAAGGCAGAGAGATAGTGACAGGTGGACAATCATGAAACCATTGGAGCGATCAGTCCATAGCTCTCACGAGAAAATCTGGTTGCACAACCAGACAAGAGACAGAAAAGAAGAGGACAGAACAGACCCTTGCATTTAAACTCTTTCTGCATGACAAACGGGGCAGGGCCTTATTCAACCCTGTCACATACCCCCTCTTTAAGAGGGAACCTGTTTGAAAGAAACAGGTTTCCAGAACTTTCTTTTAATTGTCTGCTAGCATGAGATTATAATTTTTACAGTTCAGTGCATATGCAATATAACAAACAGTGAAGTTTCAACTCACATTTTTTCAGCCTTCGGAATTCTCAATTCCTGATCCATATCTTGACAGAAAATCAGCACTGACATTCTCTTTCCCAGATTTGTGCATCACTGTAAATTTAAATGGCTAAAATACCAGGTACCACCTTGTGATTCTAGAATTTTTATCCTTCATTTGGTTAAGCCAACAGAGAGGATTGTGATCTGTTACAAGTACAAAGTCAGCTACTAGTAAGTAAAACTTAAGGGACTCCATGGCCTACTTTGCTGCAAGGCATTCCTTTTCAACGGTGGAGTATATTTTCTCCCTGTCATGCAACTTCCTACTTCTGTAAAGAAATGAAAATGACACACCTACCGTAATTCTTGATCTTCTTGGACGAAGTCTCCACCACTCATTCACACTAATGGGACTACACCAGAGGCACTAGGACCCAGTGGGAGCCAAAATCTTCAGGAGGGCCGGCACTGAAATAGGATCATGCATGCACAGCGCTGCAAGACTGGCTTGGGCCATATAGTCAATCTCGGTGTCGACTCTCCAACCGCTTCAGTACCTTTTTTAACCGAGAAGGTGCAACATAAACTAATCTAGTGAAACTAAAATTAACAGCAAAGGTATCTCAGTCAGTACCAACATTCAAGCTGATATGGCGAAGGTGGGTTATGTATATAATGGTAAAAAGAAATGATTTTGTACCTTAACCAAATAATTAAAGGGAACCATAATATGCCCCAAATCCTAACATAAGTTCAATATAGTAAGGATAAAAACTAAACAAATACTTTTTGACAGTACTGTACCACAACCTATAGAGATAAAAAACATACATAGTAACACAGAAGACTTCCTAAATGTAACAGACCTAAGCACAGCTATGAGTTGTACTGTGTTGTTGTTGTTACATGTTGTACAATGAAAAATCTATCAATAAAAAGAAAGTTTAAAGAACAAAATCTAGTGAAACTAACCTATGTCGGACATAAAATAGTCCGAATGACCCATATAAGAAGGATCAACACAACAGAGTCTTCACAGCCTAGCCATCGAGGGAGTGAAGACCAAAAACAGATAAGTGAGCTCAGGGAACGGAGGGTGAGCATGAGAATGAGAGGCGGAGACTTCATCCAAGAAGATCAAGAACTACGATAGCTACGTAATTTTCCTTTTTTAAAAAAAAATTTTTCTCCCCTCCTACGTCCCTGCCAGAGCCGCCCTTTCAGGAGTCGTCCATGAAACCCATCCCTACCACTGACGTTACCTGCTGCTTGGGGTCCCTCATCCTGCCGCGGATTGCCTCCCAAGTGGGGCAAACCCCTGTACCTTAATGTCTTCTCCGGTCCCCTTAGACAACGGCAGTCGGTGGCACATCAGGACCTGGTTCGGCATCCCGTCTACCTGGCTCTGGTGGGTAATTTTCTCTATTCTGTGAGGATGCTGCTAGCCCTGACGTCAAGGCACGAGCGCCGACGTCCGCAACGTCCTCCCCCCCTTGATGATGCAGCCCCTAGAGGTGATTGGACCACAGGCCTCAGCCCGTGACCAATCAGAACCCCGAGGTGCCAACGAGCTGTCGTACCCCCAGCCTCCACCAGAGGTCACCGTTCACCAGGATGGATCACCCACCCTCCACCCGGAGAAGGTGAGTGGTCATCGGAAGCTCAGCCTTTCTCCCCCCGGCCAACCGAGATCGCTCCCAAACCCGGGTCGCTGGCGTGGTGTGAGGTGTGGCGTCCAGCGCCTCAACCCTCAGCGCCACCAAGCCAGCTAGGTACGTAACTTTCATATCTGCCTGGATATAAAGTCTCCACCACTCATTCACACTAATGGGAGAGTACAGAGCTAAAATAATCCCCCGAGAAGGGCGGCAGGGAGAGAGGAGCTCACTTAGGACAGGAGTCCATTCAGGATTGTCCTGCCAAAAGATTGATGCTGTCTGGCATGGACATCCAAAGCGCAGTGCTTCACAAAAGTGTGCACGGAGCTCCAAGTAGCTGCACTGCAGATGTTTGCAATGGGCACGTTCCGAATTTCTGCCAGAGATGCCGCAACTGCCCTGGTAGAATGAGTGTATACACTTCCTTCCAGCTTAACTTGTGCCATGGAGTAGCACTGGTGAGGACATGCCACTAGCCACGCAGAAATACATCTGATAGCAACAGGTTAGCCCAGACGTGCCACGCTGAAAGAGACAAATAGTTGCTTAGATTTGTGGATCTTTTTAGTTCTGTCTATGTAGAACCGCAAAACCCTTTTAACATCTAGAGAATGTAGGGATCGCTCTCCCTCATTCTGGAAGTTCGCAAAGTAGGTCGGACGAACCAAGGGCTGGTTCAGATGGAATTTTGAGACTACTTTAGAGAGAAACCTAGGGTGAGTTCTAACAAGAAGCTTGTTTTTGTGAAATACAGTGTACTGGGGGTCTGTGACCAAAGCATGTACTTCAGACACTCTGCGAGCAGAGGTAATGGCTACCAGGAAGGTGGTCATCCAGGTCAGGAACTTCAGCTCACAAGTTGCTAGGAGCACAAACAGTTTACAGTTGACCATGTCTAGCACAAGATTAATGTCCCAGGTGGCTACCGGTCTTCTGACTGGTAGCCTAGTGTGAAGTATACCCTTAAGAAACCTCCTCACCAAAGGTAACTGAGCCAGAGACATGGAGTGTACAGACTCATGGTACGCTGAGATCACCCAGAGGTGAACCTTCACAGTTGAGTATAGCAGTCCTGTATTTAACAGGTCCAGAAGATACTCCAGGACTGTTAGGTGGGCAGGAGAAGGGATCCAGGGAGGACTTTGCACACCACATGGAGAACCGTTTCCACTTTGCCGTGAAAGTTTTCCTAGTAGCTGGCTTGCGTGCTGCTAGGAGAATATCTGAGACCCTGCATGAATCGTCAGATCTACCCACTTCTATCTCTTCAGGAGTCAAGCATGCAGCTGCAGGGATCTCAGGTTGGGATGGACCACTGGGCTATTGGTCAGCAGGTCTGTTTGAAGTGGAAGCTATCTCTGTGATATTTCTGGCAATCTGTTGTTTAATGGAAACCAAATCTGACGAGGCCAGAAAGGGGCAATCAGGACCATTCTGCCCCCCTGTGCATCCAGCTTGAGCAGTACCCTCTGAACTAAGGGAAGAGGAGGAAATATGTACAGAAAGCATCTTGCCCACCACAGTCTGAATGCATTCAGACAGAAAGCGCCACGTTCTGGATTTCTGGAGCAGAATACAGGCAGTTTTGAATTGAGTGGGGATACAAAAAGGTCCAGGTCCAGAGTTCCCCACTCTTCGAAGAGCGACTGCACGACACTTGTGTTGAGAGACCACTCGTGACAATCCATTTCCATTCTGCTGAGATGACCTGCCAGATCGTTTTGCACTCCCAGAAGATAAACCACTTTCATTAGGGCTTTGTACTCTAAGCACCACTTCCACAACTCCCATCGCTTCCCTGCACAAGGGGTAAGAGTGTGCTCCACCCTGTTTGTTGATGTAGTACATCATTGCTTTGTTTTCCGTTTGAAGGAGAATGATCTTGTGACAGATAATGTCCTTCAGAGCTCGGACTGCGTACAGGACAGCTCTCATTTCTAGGATATTTATGTGGAGTTGAGACTCGTCCTGATTCCATCGATCTTGGGTGTAGAGATCTTGACAGTGAGCTCCCCATCCGAGCAGGGATACAACCATAATGATGGAGATCTCAGATTCCAGTGGGGTAAAGGAAAATCCTGTTGGAAGGTTGTCCTCTTGAGTCCACCAAGTGAGTGACCATTTTAGAGGCTCCGTCACCTTGATGTGAAAGGACTGAGGGTGTGTGGTCGCTGACCACTGAGCATCCACTGAGTAGTCCTCATGTGAAGATGAGCCAGGGGCACAGTGAGCACTGAGGATGCCTTAAGACCCAGCATCCACTGCAACAAGAGGGCTCAAACTGAGTTGTTCTCTCTGATGAAGTGGGCCATCTGAAGGATCTTCCTGGACATAAACTCTCCGCCATTCATTTACACTAATGAGAGTATGTCGGAGGTGCTAGGACCCAGCGGGAGCCAAACTTTTTCAGGAGGGCAGTCGCCGAGATGGAGCCGCGAGGAAGCAGCACCACGAGCCAGGCTCGTGCGGCATAGACTATCTCAGTGTCAACCCTCCAACCACCTCAGTTCCTTTTTTCCCACCATCGAGTGCGCTTCAGTAATGAGATCACTCGCCTGCCGGGAGTCAAACTTCAACCTAGCAGCTTAGTTTTCGGTTTTATTATTTTGCATTTTATCATAAAAAGTACCGATTACATTTTAATAAATTACTTACTTGTACAAGAAAGAAATATTCAGCCCTCCATTGACGGAGTCGACCATGAGTGGGGCAGGTGATGCTAGGGAGACTTCAGACGAAAGCTGTTCAGTCAGCCAGGCCAGGGCTGGTCCGCCGCCCTCTCCGGGGGGTCTGACAACGGATGGTGCAGTACTCGGGGGATGGGCGGTCCCACTGAAAGCATAAAAAACCAGTCCCAATCATGGCACTGTCCGACCTCGAGTTCTTCTTCGGCCCACCGGTCGAACAAGAAAGGGCATCATTCAAGGTCACCCTCTGGTACGTCCGCGAGTAGACGGTCGGGTGTTAGGGTCAGGAAAGGGAAATTACTTACCTATCATAATTCTTGATCTTCTTGGACGAGTCTCCACCACTCATTCACACTAATGGGATCCACGCTGGAGGCACCAGAACCCAGCTGGAGCAAACTTTTTTGCTGGAGGGTTGGCACCAGAGATAGAGATGCGAAGAGTGGCACCGCGAGTCCCAGCTCGTGTGGTGACTATCTCGGCGTCGACCTCCAACCGCCTCAGTTCCTTTTTTTCCAAGGAGGTGCAGCGTAACTAACCTAGAAGGATAGCCTAACCAAAAACGGACATAAGACAGCCCGGGTGACCCGTATAAAAGGGTCAACAAAGAAGACTTCACAGCCTAAAGACAGAGGCAGTGAAGACCAACAACAGAGGTGAGCTCGGGGAATGGTGGGTGGGCGTGTGAATGAGTGGTGGAGACTCATCCAGGAAGATCGAGAATTATGGTAGGTACGTAATTTCCACACCTTCCTGGACATAAAGTCTCCACCACTCATTCACACTAATGGGAGAGTACCGAGCTAATAATCTCCCAAGAGGGTGGCAGGAAAGACCAGGAGCTCACAGTTTTAGGACAGGAGTCCATTAAGGATGGTTCTGCCAAAAGAAAGATGTCGTCTGGCATGGACATCCAGGGCATAGTGTTTGATGAAAGTATGCACTGAGCTCCAGGTGGCCACATTGCAAATATCTACAATGGGCACACTGCAGATTTTTGCTAGAGTGGCCGCGACCGCTCTAGTAGAGTAAGTGTACACTCTGCCCTCCAGCTTAACCTGAGCCAAGAAATAACAGTGGCGAAGGCATGCCATCAGCCATGCTGAATGAAATACATCTGATAGCGACAGGTTGACCCAGCCGGGTCTCGTTGAAGGAAACAAACAGTTGTTGAGCTTTGCGAAAGTCTTTTGTTCTATCTAGATAGAAACGCAAAGGTCTTTTGACATCCAAGGAATGAAGACAACGCTCTCCTTCATTTTGGAAGTTTGCAAAGTAAGAAGGAAGAACCAAAGTATGGTTCAGATGGAATTTTGAAACAATCTTAGGGAGAAACTTAGGATGGATTCTAAAAACTACTTTGTCTTTATGAAACACAGTATATGGAGGGTCTGTGACCAAGGCATGTATCTCAGAGACCCTGCGGGCCAAGGTAATGGCCACTAGGAAGGCCGCTTTCCAAGTGAGAAATTTTAACTCACAGTTAGCTAGAGGCTCAAAAGGTTTTCAAGTGAGCATGTCTAGCACCAGATTAATGTCCCAGGCTGCAACTGGACGTCTTATAGGAGGTCTGGTATGCAGAATTCCATTAAGAAACCTCTTAACTACAGGTAACTGAGTCAGTGACAAGGAAAGTACTGGCTCATGATAAGCTGAAATGGCACAAAGGTGAACTTTAACTGTAGAGTATTGCAGACCTGAAATTGAGAGGTCTAAGAGGTACTCTAGAACTTTATCTGGTGGGCAGGAAAAAGGATTCAAAGAGGATTTTGCACGCCAGAGTGAACTACGCTTCCATTTGGCTGTGTAAGTTTTCCTGGTGGCTGGCTTGCACGCAGCCAGAAGGATATCTGAAACCCTGCGAGAAACATTGAACCTGTTCACTTCTACTCTTCAGGAGCCAAGCATGAAGGTGAAGCGACTTCAGATTGGGATGGACCACAGGCCCCTGAGTCAGAAGGTTCATCTGAAAGGGAAGCAGTTTTGGAGGAGTTTTCGACATACTGTTGGGTAGTGGAAAGCATATCTGTCGAGGCCAGAAGGGAGCAATGAAGATCATTTTGTCCCCATGGGACTCGAATTTGAGAAGTACTATCTAGATTAGAGGAAGAGGCGGAAAGGCATATAGAAAGAGTTTTGTCCACTGCAGCCTGAACGCATCCTGACAGAAAATGCTAGGCCCTGGATTTCTGGAGCAGAAGAGAGGCAGTTTTGTGTTGAGTGGGGATGCAAAAACATCCAGGTCTGGAGTTCCGCTCTCTGCAAATAGTGACTGAGCTATGGCTGAGTAGAGAGACCATTTGTGAGGATCTGTCTCTGTTCTGCTGAGACGGTCTGCCAGTTTTGTTTTTTTTTCATATTTAATAAGCTTTATTGTGTTTACCATTTAACAAATAATACACAAAACACCATTACATAGAGTGCTTAAAGACAATAATCCAGTAACTTAGACCACTATACCATTTTTGCAGATCAATGTCCTACATTTGACACATTAGATAAGAGTAAGTTGTGTTACTATTAGGAAATTAATGGTGAAAACAAAAGGAAAAAAAAAAACAAGCCATTCCCCCCAAACTGCCAGTTCGTTCTGCACCCCTGGTAGGTAGCCTGCATGAATTAGAGCCTTGTGCTCCAAACACCATTCCCACACTCTCATCGCTTCCCTGCATAAGGGGTAAGAGTAAGCCCCGCCTTGCTTGTTGATGTAATACATCACTGCTTTGTTGTCCGTTTGAAGGAGAATGTTCTTGTGACAGAGAATGTCCTTCAAAGGCCGGACTGCATAAAGGATGGCTCTCATTTCTAAGACATTTATGTGAAGCTGGGACTCGTCCTGAGCCCACATACCTTGAGTGTGGAAAGTCTGACAGTGAGCACCCCACCCCATCAGGGACGTGTCGATGGTAATGGAAATATGATGATCCAGAGGAGTAAAGGGGTATCCTTCCAGAAGATTGTCCTCTTATGACCGCAAGGTGAGTGATCTCTTCAGGGGTTCTGTCACCTTGATGAGAAAGGACTGATGGTGAGTGGTTGGGGACCACTGAGTACTGAGCATCCATTGAGAGGTTCTCAAGTGGAGGCATGCTATGGGTACAGTGAACACCGAGGATGCCATGAGACCTAGCATCCATTGCATCAAGAGAGCTGTCACCGAGCTACTTTCTCCGATGTATCTGGCCATCTGAAGGATATCGCTCCTCCTCCTGTCCTCTGGAAGAAATTCTTTCGCAAAGGTGGTGTCCAGGAGAGGTCCTATGAAAAGGAGCCTCTGGGAGGGCTGCAGCTGTGATTTCTGGAGATTTAGCAGGTCTCCCATGGACGCGAGAAAGTGTGAAGCCATGGCTATGGCGTCTAGAGTGCCACGTCTGGAAGGACTTGCTAGAAGCCAATCGTCCAGATATGGGAACACTTGTATTCCGATTTTCCTGAGATGCGCTGTGACAATTGCACAACACTTCGTAAAAACTCGCGACACCGAGGATAGCCCACAGGGCAGGACTCTGAACTGATATTGCTGTCCCAAAGCCATGAACCTTAGGTATTTGTGATGCTTTGGGTGAATAAGAATGTGCTGATAAACATCCTGCATGTCCAGGAAGGCTAACCAGTCGTGTTGATGAAGCAAAGGTTAACAGGGTTCCTAGTGATATTTTGAATTTCTCTTTGAGAAGGAATATGTTTAATTTTCTGAGGTCCAAAATGGGACACATGCCCCCCGGTTTTCTTTGGAACCAGAAAATAATGGGAGTAGAATCCTGTGTTCCGTTGATCCAGCGGAACTACTTCCACTGCCCTGTTGTTCAGAAGGCCTTGTATCTCGGAGGCAAGAAGTTCTGACTGAAGAACTGACAGTCTGGGCTGTCATCTGGGGGTGAAGATCTGAAGGGGTATCCAAAAGATTGAGGGAATACCCCTCGCGGATTATTCGGAGGACCCATTTGTCCGAGGTTATGGATTTCCATTGATTATAGAAGTGAGTCAGACAACCTCCCACTGCTGAGGAAGAGTCCCCCTCGGGCAGCTGAGGTGGGACTTGGGCCAACAACTCAGAAGGCGGCACTAGGCGCTTTCGGTCCTTGCGCCTTCTGCTGCGTTTTCTTTTCAGGCTGGGGAGCTTGTTTTTTGTTAACACCTCCCCTGCCTTTGCCTCGAAAGGACTGACGGTTATGAAACTGGCATTTGTTAACACCCCCTCGAGAGGGGACGGGAAGAGATTGAGCCAATTTAATGGCTGACCTAGTCTTTTGTGTGGCCTCTAGAGCCTGTTCTACTTGAGGGCCGAAGAGATACACACCATCGAAAGGCAACGCCATTACCTGTTGCCGGGCATCGTAGCCAGGAATGACGGCGGGTAGAAATGCCCGCCACCGCCGCTCGGAAGGCAGTATCGAAGGCGTCCATAGCTGCTTTAACCTGCTGGTTGTTGGACTCGACACCCCTGGTTATGGTTTGAAGAAGCTCTGAATTGGTGTCCGACTCCGGCAGAGCTTCAACCATATGTTTGAGCGAATGCCAAAGGATATACTCATATTGAGAAAAATAGCCTTGGTAGCTGGTAATACGCATATCTAGGGTGGAAGCAGCAAAGACACTCTTACCTAAAGTGTCTATCTTACGAGATTCTTTGTTAATAGGTTGAGCTGTAATAATCTGAGGAAGGACGACCTTATCAGTCTCTGCCAAGACTACAACAGGATCCGAAAAGGCTTGGGATGCCAAAATGGGTCGATCCTTGGGAGCAGCATACTTCCTATCTATGGACTTAGCCACAGAAGGAATAAGAGCAGGATTATTCCATACCATTTGAGAAAGCATCTCAAAGGAGGGCTGTACCGGAAGAGTCAAATCCATAGGCATCTCCGGAACATGGAGGTATTGGAGTCTTAACAGTTTCCCAGGATCGATATCTGTAGTTTGGAGAGAAAGAGTGGAATTCAAGTTTTTCAGCAGAAACTTAAATGACAGGTCCTCAACCACATGCTCTGCAGCAGGAATAGATCGTGCTCCTTCCACATCAACACCCAGCCTAAGGTCTGGGTCAGGCTCAATATCATCTCCTTGCAGTCCAGCAGGGACTGTATGAACAGGAAAGGAGTGAAAATCAGAAGGAAAAAGGATTCAAAGAAGAGGAGCCCTGAAGACTGGATGACGCCTCAACAGGTCTCGGCGCTGAAGAAGAGCACGGCGCCGAGAGGCCACACGTGCCGAGGACTGCGTCGAGAAGCCACATGGCGCCAACAAGGTGCACAGCGCTAAGAAACTCAACGGAGCGCCGAGGTCGGGCGCCGACAAATGCATCAGCGCCAAGAATGCGCCGAGCGTGCCATCGACGCCAAGGGCCTCAAAAACATCCCAAGACTCCGAAAAACAGGATTTGAGAAGAAAGAAGGATGAATACTAGGAGATAGAGGCATCGGTGTGGCCCACTGTGCCGCAGCCGTGTGAGGGTGGAAAACACCTAAGCGCGGAGTCGATGGCACAGAAGACGGCGCAGCGTGACTAGGGAGGACCAACCACCATACCTGATCTCCCAAAAAGCCCGAAGGCCCCTGAGTGACGGCCACGTAGCTGGACCAACCTCCGAGCCGACTGCTCCATAAGAGCAACCCACTGATAAAACTGCTCATCTGAAGACCTACCAGAGGGCGGGGTAGGGCTCCGATGTCGAAGAAGTCGGCTACCAGAAACAGAAACCGGCGACTCCGAAGGAGGAGACCGGCAACTAGCCCCAATAACTGACTGTCTATGCGCAGATATATCAGAGGGCGACCTCGAGTGATGACTTCTCTTTTTTGACCTGTGGGCCGAAGAATAGCTCAAGGCCAAACGGTGCCAAGAATGCAACGGTTTACTTTTGTGCTTTCGAGGGGACTGCCCACCCCCCCGGCACTGGACTGTCCATTGTCAGACCCCCCCTGCGGAGAAGGTGGCGGACCGGACCCAGCCCAGCTGACTGAACAGCTTTCATACGAAGTCTCCCTACCGTCACCTGACCCGCTCATGGTCGACTCCGTCCATGTAGGCTGAGACTTTTTTGTTAAATAAGAACAAATAAACTAAGCGATACTTTATTCGAGATATTACTACAAAATAATAAAACTAAAATACTATGCTGGTAGTTTGAAGTTTGACTCCCAGCGGGCGAGCAACGTCGTCACTGAAGTGCACTTGATGGCGGTAAAAAAGGAACTGATGCGGCTGGAGGGTCGACGCCGAGATAGTCATTACCACATGAGCTGGGGCTCGCGATGCCACTCTTCGCGGCTCCATCTCTGGCGCCGACCCTCCAGCAAAAAAGTTTGCTCTCGCTGGGTCCTGGTGCCTCCGGCGTGGATCCCATTAGTGTGAATGAGTGATAGAGACTTTATGTCCAGGAAGATCCAGTCTTCACATCTTTCGGAGTCACCAGGTTCTGTCTCTAGTAGCCAGTTCTTCCACACCGGAGCTCTTCACCGCCTACTGGGGAGCTTCCAATGGGCATTTTCACCATTGGGCAGCTGTTATGGAGCAGCGGGCTCGGAGGTTGTCCCGACTGTCTGAACCAGCCAGTCCATCGCCGAGGCCTTCGGGCCTGCCGGTTTTGGATCGGCAGGCAGGTGCAGCTAGGACTTCCTAGTCACGCGGTGCCTTTTTCGGTGCCATCAACTCTGATGGCTATCCCTTTCACATAGCTGCGGTGCAGGGGTCCACAAAGATGCCTTTATCTCCTGCCATTTTTCATACTTTATCTTCAAATTGCAGTTCTCAGACTTCTGTGAGGGTGCTGTCACCTGCGTCGCTGGTTCTGCGGCACCGAGGTCCTTTCTGGTGCTGCGGGTGGTGTCGGTGCCATCTGTGGTGCTGCATGCCCTGTCAGCGCTCTCCTTGGCACCAAGGTTGGTGTTGACGCCTTGTGCGGTGCTGTGCTAACCGTCAGTGCTGTCCTCGGCACCGAGGGTGGCGTCAGTACCAAACGCGGTCCCACGCTCCCTGTCGGCACAATGCATGGCGCTGTTTTCTGTGTCAGCGCTGTCTCTATACTTGGCACCATTTTCCTCGATGGTGCCGAGGATGTGTATGGTGCCACCTAGTTTCCAGAGGTTTTCGACTCTGATTCTTTCTCCTCCTCTTCTTCCTCCTGGTTTTCATTCCTTTGCTATCTACACTGTCAGGAGATGATTTTGAGCCCAATCCGGATCTTCGGCTCGGTGATGATGTAGATGCCGATTCTGCCCTAGGTGCAGGGATCAATGCTCCTGCAGAGCCTGTTGTTGAAGACCTTTCCTTTAAGTCTCTGCTGAAGAATTTCAATTCTGCTTTCTCTCCAGACCACGGAAATTGATCCTGGGAAGCTTCTGCATCTCCAAAATCTACATGTTCCAGAAATCCCTATAGATTTAACTCCTCCAGTACAGCCCTTTTTCGAGACTCTTTCCTAGATGGTGTGGAAGAATCTGGCTCTTATTCCTTCTGTGGCCAAGTTGATAGATAGGAAATATGCCCCCCACAAGGAGCGCCCCATCTTGGCCTCACAAGCATTTGCTGATGCCTTAGTGGTCCTGGCAGAGAATGATAAGACTGTCATCCCTCAGGAATCTACAACCATCCCATAAACAAAAAATCTCGCAAGATTGACACCTTGGGTAAGCGAGTCTTTGCTGCCTCAACCCTGGGCATGCGTATAGCCAGCTACCAGGGCTATTTTTCTCAATATTAGTATGTTCTTTGGCATTCATTCAAAGCAACGGTAGAAGCTCTGCACGACTCGGAGGTTAACTCAGAGCTATTACAGACCATAACTAGAGGTATCGAGTCCAATAATCAACAAATTAAAGCTCCAATGGATGCTTTCAATACTACTTCCTTGGCAGCGGATGGCATTTGCACCCATCGCCATTCCTGGCTGTGAACTTCGGGTTTTGTGAATGACGCCCAACAAAAAGTCATAGCCTTACCTTTTGACGGTAAGTATCTATTTGGGCCTCAGGTGGAACAAGCACTAGAGGCCACAAAGAAGACTAGGTCTGCCATTAAGACAGCTAGACCACCGCCCACTCCCTCTCAAGGAGGTGGGAACAAGTGCCAGTTTCACAACCATCAGTCCTTTTGTGGCAAACGCAGAGGAGGCTTTAACAGAAACCTAACCCCTCAGCCAAAAAAGAAACCGCAGCAGAAAGCACAAGGCCCAAAAGGGCCCAGTGCCACCTTCTGAGTTTCTGGCCCAGGTCCCACGTCAACTGCCAGAGGGGGACTCTTCTTCAACAGTGGGAGGATGTCTGACTCAGTTCTAGGACCGGTGGAAATCTATAACATCAGACAAATGGGTCCTCAGGAGAATCAGCAAGGGGTACTCAATCTGTCAGAAAACCCTCCGGATCATCCTTCCAAGTGACAGCCCAGGCTGTCTGCAGCACAGTCAGACCGTCTTGCTTCCAAGGTACAAGGTCTTCTGAAAAACAAGGCAGTAGAAGTAGTTCTGCTGGATCAACGAAACACAGGTTGCTACTCCCATTACTTTCTGGTTCTAAAGAAAAATGGCGGCATGCTCCCTATTCTGGATCTCAGAAAGTTAAACAAATTCCTTCACAAGGAAAAGTTCAAGATGATATCGCTCGGTACCCTGCTACCTTTGATTCATCAACATGATTGGCTAGCTTCCCTGGACATGCAGGATGCCTACCAGCACATTCTCTTACACCCAAATCACCACAAATACCTAAGGTTCATGGCATTGGGTCAGCACTATCAATTCAGAGTCCTGCCCTTTGGGCTATCCCCAGTGCCTCGAGTTTTTACAAAGTTCTATGCAGTTCTCGCGGTGCATCTAAGGAAAATTGGAATCCAAGTATTCCCATATCTGGACAACTGGCTTCTAGCGAGCCCCTTCAGGCAAGAGACTCTGGAGGCTGTGCCCACAGCCTCAGACTTCCTCACGTCCATGGGAGTCCTGCTGAACCTCAAAAAGTAACAGTTGCAGCCCTCCCAGAAGCTTCTTTTCATAGGAACCCTTCTGGATACTTCCTGTGTGAAAGCTTTTCTTCCAGATGACAGAATAAGCGATATCCTACAGATGGCCTGCTTCATCAGAGAACACAACTCAGTGCAAGCTCTATCAATGCAACGGATGCTGGGTCTCATGGCATCCTCGGTGTTCACTGTAGCTTTGGCTCATCTCCACATGAGAACCTGTCAGTGAATGCTCAGTACTCAGTGGTCTATAACCACTCACCCTCAGTCCTTTCTCATCAAGGTGACAGGACCTCAGAAGAGGTCACTCACATGGTGGTCTCAGGAGGACAAACTTCTGGAAGGATATCTCTTTGTCCCTCTGGATCATTAGATTTCCATTACCATGGATGTGTCCCTGATGGGTTGGGGAGCTCACTGCTGGGATCTCCACATCCAGGGTACGTGGACTGAGGACGAGTCTCAACTTCACATAAATGTCCTGGAAATAAGAGCCGTCCTCTTTGCAGTCCAAGCTTTGATGTACATACTCTGTCACAAGAACATTCTCCTTCAAGCGGACACGGCAGTAATGTATTACATCAACAAACAGGGCAGTGCACACTCTTACCCATTATGCAGGAAAGCAATGAGAGTGTGGGAATGATTGCCTGGAGCACAAGGCTCTGATTCAGGCAGTTTACCTGCCAGGAGTACAAAACGAGCTGGCAGACCGTCTCAGTAGAACAGAGACAGATCCTCACGAGTGGTCTCTCGACTTAACCGTTGTTCAGTCACTCTTCGAAGATTGGGGAATGCCAGACCTGGACCTTTTCGCGTCCCCACTCAATGTAAACTTGCCTCTCTTCTGCCCCAGAAATCCAGGACCTGGCATTTTTTGTCAAGATGCATTCAGGCTGCAGTGGATAAAACGCTTTCTATACGCATTTCCTCCTCTTCCTTTAATTCAGAGAGTACTGTTCAAACTGGAGGCACAGCGAGGCAGACTGATTTCCCTCGCCCGTTCTGTCTTCATCAGCTCTGGTTTCCCCTAATCAGTTGACTATCAGAAACCTCTCTGAAACCGCTTTCCCTTCAGTTGAACCTTCTGACCCAAGGCCCTGTAGTCCATCCCAACCTGAGGTCTCTTCACCTCCACGCTTGACTCCTGAAGAGACAGAAATGAATAGGTTTAATGTTTCTCGTAGGGTTTCAGATATTCTTTTGACTACGTGCAAGCCAGCCAGCAGAAAAACCTACACAGCTAAATGGACGCATTTCTCTATCTGGTATACAAAATCCTTAGAATCCTTTCTCCTGCCCACCAAATAAAGTCTTGGAATGTCTCTTAGACCCCTCAAACACAGGTCTGCAATACTCCAAAGTCAAAGTTTATCTTTGTGCAATTTTGGCATATCATGAGCCAGTACTCTTTATGCTGCTGGCTCAGCTACCTGTAGTTGAGAGGTTTCTTAAGGGCATTCTGCAAACCAGATCTCCAATTAGATACCCAGTTGCAGCCTGGGACATTAACCTTGTGCTAGATATGCTCACTCATAAACCTTTCGAGCCCCTAGCTACTTGCGAGTTGAAAATTCCTCACTTGGAAGACAGCCTTCCTGGTGGCCATTGCTACTGCTCGTAAGGTATCGGAAATACACACCTTGGTCACAGACCCTCCGTATACTGTAGTTCATAAGAACAAAGTAGTTCTTAGGACTCATTTTAAGTTCCTTCCTAAGGTTGTCTCAGAAATCCATCTGAATCAACCATTAGTCCTTCCTACCTACTTTACAAACTTTCAGAATGAAGGAGAGTGTACCCTTCATTCCCTAGACCTAAAAAGAGCCTTGCAGTTCTATCTGGATAGAACAAAGGAAATTCGTAAGGCTCAACAACTGATTGTTTTCTTTCAGCATGACCCGGCTAGGTCAACCTCTTGCTATCAGGTACATTTCAGCGTGGCTGGTGGCATGCCTTGGCCACTGCTATTCCATGGCACAGATCAAGCATAGAAGGCAGAGTGTACGCTCACTCTACCAGAGCAGTTGCAGCATCTCTGGCAGAAATTCGTAATCTCCCCATTGCAGACATTTGCAATACAGCTACCTGGAGCTCCGTGCATACTTATAATAAGCATTATGCCTTGGATGTCCATGCCAAATGACATCAGTCATTTGACAGAACAATTCTTAATGGACTTCTATCCTAAACAGTGAGCTCCTCTCCCTCTCCTGCTGCCTGTTTCGGGGGATTATTTAGCTAGGTACTCTCCCATTAATGTGAATGAGAGGTGGAGACTTTATGTCCAGGAAGATATGGAAATTATGTACCTACCGTAATTCTTGATATTTTTGGACGAAGTCTCCACCACTCATTCACAAGCCCACCCACCATCCCCTGAGCTCACTTCTCTGTTTCTGGTCTTCACTCTCTCAATGGTTTAACTGTGAAGACTTTGTTTTTGATCCTTCTTACACGGGTTATTCAGACTATCTTATGTCTGATTTTTAGGTTAGTCCTCTCTAGGTTAGTTATGCTGCATCTCCTCGGGGGGAAAAAAAAGGTACTGAAGGGGTTGGAGGGTCGACGCCGAGATGGCCAATACCGCACGAGCCTGGTTCACAGTGCCGTTTCCTCGTGGCTCCATCTCGACGCCGGCCCTCCTGAAAAGGTTTGGCTCCTGCTGGGTCCTAGTGCCTGGAGCATACTCCCATTAGTGTGAATGAGTGGTGGAGGCTTCATCCAAGAAGATCAAGAATTACGGTAAGTACGTCATTTCCATATGTCGTTACTTTCTTCTGGAAGAAAGGCTTTTGCATTAGAGGTATAAAGAAGGGACCCTATGAAGAGGAGCCGGGAGGGCTGCAGCTGTGATTTTCCCAAATTCAACAGAACTCCCATGGATGTGAGGAACTTGGAAACTGTAGCCATGGTTTCCTGAGTCGCTTATCTGGAGGGGCTTGCTAGAAGTCAGTTGTCCAGATATGGAAACACTTGGATTCCTAGTTTCCTCAGATGCACTGCGAAAACTGCAAAGCACTTTATAAAGACTCAAGCTGCCATGGTTAGCCCAAAGGGCAGGACTCTGAATTGGTAGTGCCGACCCAAAGCCACAAATCTGAGATACTTGTGGTGGTTTGGGTCTATGAGAACGTGCTGGCAGGCATCCTGCATGTCCAAGGAGGCCAGCCAATCGTTTTGATGAATCAGAGGTAACAGAGTGCCAAGTGATATTATCTTGAACTTCTCCTTGTAAAGAAATTTATTTAACTTCCTCAGATCGAGAATAGGGCACATGCTGCCTGTTTTCTTTGGAACTGGAAAGTAATGGTAGTACAAACCTATGTTTTGTTGATCAAACAGAACTACTTCTACTGTCCTGTTGTTCAGAAGGCCTTGAATCTTGGAAGCAAGAAGGTCTGACTGAGAGATAGACAGCTTGGGTTGTCATTTGGGTCGATGATCTGGAGGTGTCTCTGAAAGATTTAGAGTGCAAACCTCGCAGATTATTCTGAACACCCATCTGTCTGATGTGACTGACTGCCACTGGTTGTAAAACTGAGTCAGACACCCTCCTACTGCCAAGGAAGAGTCCCCCCTCAGACAGCTGAGGTGGGACACGGGCCGAAATCTCAGAGGGTGGCACTAGGCGCTTTTGTGGCTGGGAGGCTTGATTCTTGTTGATGCCCCCTCTGCCTTTGCTATAAAAGGACTGGCGGTTATGAAACTGCCACCGGTTCCCGCCTCTTTGAGGGGCAACAGACGGCAGCCTGGCCATTTTGATAGCCGGTCTAGTTTTCTGTGTAGCCTCTAGTGCCTGCTTGAATTAAGGGACAAATACATAAGTTCCATCAAATGGTAAACTCATAACTGTTTGTTGGGCATCATTTGTGAATCGCATTGAGCATAACCACAAGTAGTGTGAGGTGCAAATGCCAGCTACTGCTGCTATAGAAGCAATGTCAAATGCGTCCACAGTACAGGGTCCAAATGCTCCTAGTGCCATCCTCTGAAATGCCAGCCCATGTCCCACTTGACTACGGAGTTTAATCTATACTTCCTCAGCTGTTACAAGCCTAAGAAAATTGGACATCTTCTATCATTGTGTTCTATGGTTCATTACAAACTTACCCTACCAAACCTACCACTGTGATCTCTATACAGCTGTTGGTGGACGTCACTTTCGATTAGACATACGCTTCATACAGATATCAGGACTCTCAAGTCAATCCTGAAAAAGCTCCCAAGCTATCTAACATCCCATCTGTATTTTCAACAGTGCCTACGCTCTTAGGAAAAATGAATTCATCCTCCTTGATGTACCATGGACAAACACTTCCTTTGGCAAACGCGCCATATCAAGTACCCTTCCAACCCTCTGGAATCATCTCCAATCCACACTGAAACTGTCCAGCATCATCTCTGTCAATTTCTTCAAAAGACTGGCTGCATCCAAAATAAAAGACACTTGTAGCTGTTTCTAAACCTTATCAGTGCTATTACTCCTCTCTACGCCTCGCAACTATCTGGAAAATAGTTCCAGCTCAGAAGTATTCTTCGAGCACTTGCCATTGACCACTGTCCAAAATGTCCTACATGGGTATACTAAAAGAAGTCTATAACAGCTCCCTCTACTATCCTTTGCCCTTTAGTCTTCCATTCCCTAGTTCCCTAGTCTCTCCTACTCCCACCTACCAACCTCCTGCTACCCCCTACCTTAACTTTATTCTGTTATCCCATACTCCAACTCCATTTCTACTTTTCCTTTCCCTCCTCAACTATACCCAATTCCCCCTACACCCTGAAGCACCCTCCTGCTTCTCCATACTTTCATTCTCCCACTTTATGGCTAACTCCTCATACACATTCCACTCTTCATTCTCATTCCTTTTTTCTTCACTCCAGGCTTATTACCTATTGGGTTATTTCCTAATTAAGCATTATGTACCACATTTCCGAAAAGTACAGTTACGTAAGAACTTACCATAACAGTAACTCTTTGAGAGAAGCTCTTGCAGTAGGTAATTACATATAGGACTGATGCCGGCTAGCGTTAGGAACCAACGGAAATATTTCTAGCTAGCAGTCTCTGGCGGGAGACCGCCCCCACGTCAGGTGACCAACATCATGCAGCGTCAGTATAAAGGGGCGGTCCCCCATGCCCGCCTTCCAGTTCTTTCCCGCCAAAGGTCAAAAGGCAAGACGAGAGAGAAGCAGATATTTCCCCTCCTGGAAAAGGAGCTAAAAAAGCTTAGGGGTATGGAGGGTGGGAAGGTATTTCCTAATGCAAGAGCCTCTCTCAAATATCTACTGTTACAGTAAGTTCTTACGTAACTGTACTATCTTACTTCGAGAGGGCTCTTGCAGTAGATAATTACATATAGGACTGAGTCCCAAGCAGTGTGGAACAAGGAGGAGCAAACGGGGGGAGGAAAACTACTCAGAAGTAGACCCTCTGGTTGTGAAGGCCTTAGGAAAGGAGGCCTTGCGAAACAGCCAGCCCGAAGCCTGCTCTACAGCGAGAGGCAATGTCCAAACTGTAATGTTTCATAAAGGTATGGACAGAAGTCCAAGTAGTGGCTGCACAAATGTCTGCCGCTGACACATTCTTGAAACAAGCCACAGAGGCAGCGACCCCTCTGGTGGAGTGGCCTCTAACTTGACCCGGCAGGGTCTTGTTGTACTTGTCATAACAGAAAGTGATACAATGAGCCAACCATTTTGATAGGCATTGCTTAGAAACAGCAATGCTTTCTCTTTTATGAGCAAAAGAGGCAAACAGTTGATCGGTCTTTCTGAGATCCTTTGTCCTGTTGGTGTAGTATCTCAGAGTTCAGTGAACATCTGAAGAATGCAGGAGGTACTCTCCCTGATTAGAATGTTGCATACAAAAGGCAGGCAACTCTATGGATTGATTCAGCGTCGTTTCCGCTACCACCTTAGGAGAAACTTAGGGTTGGAACACAGAGCCACACGTTCCTTGTGAAAAATTAAATACGGAATTTTACACATCACGGCCTGGAGCTCGGAAATGCGTCGAGCAGAAGTAATGGCCACTAGGAAGGGAGTCTTCCAAGAAAGGAAAGTACAGTTACACAAAAACTTACTGTAACAGTAGATCTTCGAGAGAGGCTCTTGTAGTAGGTAATTACATATCGGATTGAAGCCGGCAGGCGTCAGGACCCCACGGAAAACTTTCTAGCTAGCGATCTCTGGCGAGGGACCGCCCCCACATCAGGTGACTGGCATCAGGAGATGTCGGTATAAAGGGGTGGCCCCTAACACCCGCCTTCCAGTTCTTTCCTGCCAATGGCCAAAAGAGGCCATACAAGAGAGAAGTGAATATTTCCCTCATTGGAAAGGGAGCTGAAAAAGCTTAGGGGGATGGAGGGTGGGAGGGTATTACCTACTGCAAGAGCCTCTCTCGAAGCTCTACTGTTACGGTAAGTTCTTACGTAACTGTACTATTTTACTTCGAGAGGGCTCTTCCAGTAGGTAATTACAGATAGGACTGAGACCCAAGCAGTCTGGAACAAGAAGAAGCAAACGTGAGGAGAAAAGTTACTCAAAGTAGATCCTCTAGCTGTGAAGGCCTCAAGAAAGGAGGCCTTGCAGGACAGCAAGCCCGAAGCCTGCTCTACGGCGAGAGGCAATATCCAAACTGTAATGTTTTCTAAAGGTATGGATGGAAGTCCAAGTGGCGACAGCACAGATGTCTGCCTCTGACACATTTCTGAAACAAGCCGCTGAGGCAGCGACTCCTCTGGTGGAGTTTGACCCGGAAGGGTCTTGTTATACTTGTCATAACAGAAGGTGATGCAATGAGCTAACCATTTGGACAGGCATTGCTTAGAAACAGCATTGCCTTCTCTTTTGTGGGCAAAAGAGACAAACAGTTGATCAGTCTTTCTAAGATGTTTTGTTCTGTTAGTGAAGTATCTCAGAAGTCAGTGAACGTCCATAGTGTGTAAGAGATACTCCCCTTGATTGGAGTACTGCGTAAATAAAGCAGATAACTCTATGGACTGGTTCAATGTAGATTCCGCTACCACCTTGGGGAGAAACTTAGGATTGGTACACACAGCCACACGTTCCTTGTGAAAAATCAAGTACAGGATTTTACACATCAGGGCCTGGAGCTCGGAAATCCTCCGAGCAGAAATAATGGCCACTAGAAGAGTGTCTTCCATGAAAGGAACTTCATGTCTGCTGAGGCTTCCGGTTCAAAGGGAGGCAAAGTAAGCTTCTTGAGAACAAAACTCAAATCCCAAGGAGGGGCGGGAACTTGGATGGGGGTCTCAAATGGAGAACTCTTCTGAGGAAAGTCTTAGAGACTTCGAGCTGAGCAAACATCCTGTCTGCAAAAGGGACATGGTAGGCTGAAATGGCCGCCATGTGTACCTTCAGGGACAAGTGACTAAGACCCAGATCAAAGAGATGTCGCAGGTACTCCAGCAGCTGCCCAACAGAATGCAAGAAAGGCTCAAAATCTTTTGAAGCAGCCCAGACTGTAAACTGTTTCTATTTCATGGCAAAGGTAGACCTAGTGGAGGGTTTTCTAGCCTCCACCGGATCTCAGCCACTCGGGGTGAAACCCAAAATCGGGCTTGAGCTATGTCCACAGGAGCCATGCATGTAGTTGGAGGGACTTGAGACCTGGATGGACCAAGGTTCCCTGATCCTGGGTCAGTACAAGTCGCCAGAGAGGAAGAGGAAGTTCCTGTGAGTATTGTTGCAGAAGAGACAATCAAACTGGCCTGGGCCAGAAAGGGGCGATCAGAATCATTCGTGCTCCTTCTGAGCCGAGTTTCTGTAAGACTCAGTATCAAAGGGATCGGGGGAAGACATAGACGAATCTGTCCTTCCAATCTAGAGACAGAGCGTCTCTCCAAAAAATGACACGTTCTTGAGCGAGCGAACAGAAGGCAGGAAGTTTTGCGTTTAGAGGTGAAGCGAACAGGTCCACCTGTGGCGTTCCCCAGCACAGGAAGAGATCATCTAGGACCCCCTGATCCAGTTCCCACTCATGAGCTTGAGCAGACAAGCGACTTAGTTTGTCTGCAAAGGTGTTCTCGACCCCCGGGACGTGAATTGCTGTGAGGTGAAGGTTGTGCTGTGCTACCCAATCCCAAACTCTCATCGCTTCCCTGCAAAGAGGGTAGGAACGAGTTCCTCCTTGTTTGTTGATGTACCATACCACACACATATTGTCCGTCTGTACGGCTAAGTAGCCGGGAAGAAGATGCAGATGTAGAGCCTGGAGAGCATAAAGTACTGCCCGAAGCTCGAGCACATTGATATGAAGCATTTTTTTGAGTTTGGATCAGGAGCCCTGGGTCATGTGAGGTCTGAGATGGGCTCCCTAACCTTCGCCCGAGGCATCTGTGATAACAGTCTGGGAGGGGGAGGAAAGCAGAAGGGAACTCCCGGAAAAAGTTTCTCTCGAACCATCCACCTCTGCAGGTCTCGAACCATGGGGGAAGGAGACTAGGACAAGTTGGTCCAGGTGGTTCACCAACTGATCCCACTGAGACCGAAGCGTCCACTGAGAGACCCTCATGTGGAGCCAAGCGCGAGGGACTGTTGGGATAGCAGCTGCCATAAGCCTGAGGAGGTGAAGAACTGACCTTGCACTGACCAGCCTGTGGCCAGACAACAGACTTACTTGAGTCTGGAGTGTGGCGCCCTGTCCAGGAGCAGGAAGGCCCTGCCCAAGGTCATGTCCAGGATCGCCCCGATAAACTGCAGCCTCTGGGATGGGATCAAATGAGACTTGGAATGGTTGATGGTAATACCCAGACAGGCAAAGACCTACTGGGTAACGGAGAAAAAACACATGAGTTCCTCCCTGGACAAGACTGCCAGGAGTCAATTGTCCAGGTACAGGAAAACCTGCACTCCCCGGGTATGCAGGTAGGCTGCTACCACCGCAAGCAATTTGGTGAACACCCGAGGAGCCAAGGAAAGACCAAATGGGAGGACCTTGAACTGGTTGTGGTCCCCCTTGAAAGCAAAACGGAGGTATTTGCGGTGAGAAGGGCAGATAGGTATGTACAGGTAAGAATCCTGCATATCCAGTGCACACAGCCACTGTCCCGAGCGGAGAGGCAGGAGACTCTGCAGGGAGAGCATCCTCAACCTCTTGTACTCCATGGATAAGTTCAGGGTACTAAAATCTAGAATCAACCTTACATCTCCTGTCTTCTTCGGGACCAGAAAAAAGTGGGAATAGAAACCCGTTCCCTGTAGAGGAAGGTGGACAGGCTCTATCGCCTTTTTCAGCGAAAGTGCTGAAATCTCTTCCTGGACCAGAAGGTGTTCCCGAGAGTACGATGACCTTGGGGGAGGGTGACAAGGTGGTTTCTGTAGAAACTTCATTGAGTATCTTTCTGCAATTAGCTGGAGCACCCAGCAATCTGAAGTTATCCACTCCCAGCCCGGGAGGTGGAGGGAAAACCTCCCTACCAGTTCCTCCAGGAAGCCCGGAGACTGTGGGAGAGGGAAGGAGTCAGGTGGTGTGGGGCAGTGCCACAGCTGAAGCACCCGCTGCTTTTTTGGGCTGGGGGGTTGGCAGCTGGAGGGGCCCGGCGTTTAATGGCCCGCTTTCCCTGGGATTTCGCCTTTGGCCGATTCCGTCTGCAAAAGGGACAGTGCTGCATTTGATGGGGATGATACATGGAGTCGACAGACTTCAGTGCTGTTCCCTTCTCCTGCAGATCGGTGATGATGTCCTTGACATCACCACTGAACAGCACTGAACCCCGCAAGGGCGCTTCCTGAATTGCGGACTGCACTTCCGGGACCAACTCTGACACATGGAGCCAAGCATGACGCCGTAAGCCTACAGCGAAAGCTGAGCTCCTACCAGCCATGTCCACTGCATCGTAAGTCGTACGGAGCATGTGCCGACTGGCCGAACGTGCAGCGCGGACAAGGTCAGCCACATCCTGCTTGACTTGAGAGACTGGAAGGGAGTCCAATTTGGATTCCACCTCGCTAAGAATTGCCTTCTGGTTATCTCCCATGTGACCGACATAATTCAGGGCCCTAATACCTAGAGTGAAAAAAGCAAAACTTTTCTTGCCATACTGGTCCAGAAGATGGGATTCTTTGTCAGGTGGAGACGAGCTCAAATGCCTCGGGTTAGCTGACCGGCAGTGAGCGGCGCTAAGCACGACTGAATCAGCTCAAGGGTGACAGTCTAAAAAGTCAACACCCTCAGAAGCCTCATATATTCTGCTCAACTTCCTAGGAAGTGGGGCTAAAGCCGATGGCTGTTTCCAAATAGTGGTAACAAGATCGGCATTAGTCTCAATCCAGGGTAGCACCAAGGTGGGAGCTGTCACGGGCAGATCCAGATGCTCAGCGAGTTTCTTACACTGGGGATCCGGCTCCAAGGACTGTCACTTATGAATCTCCTGGATTTTACGTAGCAACTCTGTAAAAGAAGAATCTTCCAGAGAAGACTTCGGAGGAGTCCTTGCCCTGGGCTCAGACGGAGAGCGTGGCTTGTCGTCCTGCTCGGAACCACTGTCGGAGGCGTCTGAGGAAAAAGAAGATGACAAAGAAAAAGACTCCCTCTCCTGGTGTGGGGGAGGAACGGACCCCTTGGGAAGCCCTCGGGGAAGCATGTCCTGCCCTTCTCTGGAACCAGAGGGGTTTAGCCCTGGTGTCCGGAGGTGGTGAGGGAGTTTGTCATCGTGGATGTACAGGAACCAGAACCGGCACCGTCGTCGGAAGACGACTCTCCACCTCTCTGGTGAGCTGTACCTTGGCCTCAGCCCACCAGGAGGCCATAGTCTCCTGCAAGTCCACCCGCAGCTGAGGGGGCGGTGGAGGTGGAAGAGGAGAGGGATATGGGTATGGCTTATACCCATAAGGTGCATATCCGTAACCCGATGGCGGGAAGCCCAGCATTGGGTATTGAGGCACCGGGTGCTGCAGCATCAGCTACACTGGCATTGGGTACTGAAGCGTTGGATACTGCAGCCCCGGGTAAGACGATGTCGGATATGATGGGGTCAGATACCAGGGAACCGGGCGGGTCTGGAGCAGAAAGCCAGGTCTGCGAAGGGCCCGGTGTTGAAGCGCCATCCGGGAGCGGGATGTCTCCTGGTGTCAGCAATACCGGCATCAGGGCCGGCATCCGGGGAGCCGACATCAGATCGGTCAGACCAGCAGGCGGACAGTCTGACGGGGAGGAGCAGGAACCTCAGCACTGCCCGGGGACGGGGGAGAAAATTCCTCGGGGTCAGGCTGAGGAGACACAGGGTCCCCGGAGGCCAGCAAAGGCTGTGGGGAGCCAGGACCAGCGGAGGTGGGAGGGTCTGGCATTTGCTCGTTCGCAGTGCGGATGTTGGGCGAACCGACGTCCAACTTATCAGTGGGATCAGGGCAGGTGCCGGAGGAGCCAGCATCTGACTTAATGGACCCTTCGCCAGAGGCAGGCCGTGATGGAGGGGCGGTCTGGTTGGGCGGAATAGGGGCCATACGCCGCCCCGAGGGGTCGGGCAACTTATCGACCTTCATCGTTCAGGCACCGGAGGAACCGACGTCCCGGCTTACCGGAGCCTCTCACACCATTAGGGCACACCAGGACAGCTTTACCAGGAGCGGAGGCCTCCAAAAGCCCAGAGGTGCCCGAAGGGCCCAAGCGCAAGCCAGACGGGTGGGCTACTGCTGCCTTAGAAGCCTCTAAGGCGGCCATCATGGAACGCTAACACGGTGACTCCTGAAGATGTGGTGGATGAGGAGCCCTTGTCCCAGTGCTTCTCCTTGTCTTTTTTCTTTTGATGGCCTTCTGGGGAAGTGGATGCCTGCCGGAGCTTTTTCCAACGTTTTTTCCATGGAGCTCGTTTTCTTTTTTAAAATATGGGCTTCCAGGGACTGCTACCGCCATCTTCAGGTGACCGCGTTGAAGTTGAGGCAGTGCCGGCACTTCTCCACCGGATGGTCGGGGCCTAGGCAAAAGACGCACAGGGTATGGCCGTCCATGTGTGGAGTTGACGCACGAAGTCGCACTTTATTCTTGTGCTTGGAGAGCATAGGGATGATATACAATCACTTAATACCTGACAATCGATCAAAAATCAAAAAATATTCGGTCAAAACTACCGAAGATAAAGGCTGACAAGCGATGAACTTTACCACAAGGCGCTGGCATGAACTAACGGTGGTAAAGAACTGGAAGGCGGGCATGAAGGACCGCCCCTTTATACCGACGTTTCCTGACGCTGGTCACCTGGGGTCTGTCCCTCGCCAGAGACTGCTAGCTAGAAATATTTCCATGGGGTCCTGACGCCTATCAGCTTCAGTCCTATATGTAATTATCTACTGCAAGAGCCCTCTCGAAGTAAGATCTTTAGGTCCGCTGAGGCTGCCGGTTCGAAAGGAGGCAGAGTAAGCTTCTCTAAAATGAAATTCAGATCCCAAGGAGGAGCAGGAACCTGAATAAGAAGTCATAAGTGAAGGATCCCTCTCAAAATGGTCTTAGAGACCACCTACTGAACAAACGTTCTGTCTGCAAAGGGGACATGATAGGCTGAAATGGCTGCCATGTAAACCTTTAAGGATGAATGGCTGAGACCCACATCAAAGAGGTGTCACAGGTAATCCAGAAGTCGGTCGACAGAGCATGAGAAAGGCTAGACATCATTGGAGGCGGCCCAAATAAAGAACCACTTCCATTTCACGGCACAAGTAGGTTTGGTTGAGGGTTTCCTGGCCTCCACCAGAATCTCAGCTACTTGGGGGGAACCCC
The DNA here is from genome assembly GCA_016271365.2 of Neoceratodus forsteri. Lineage (NCBI taxonomy): Eukaryota > Metazoa > Chordata > Ceratodontiformes > Ceratodontidae > Neoceratodus > Neoceratodus forsteri. The sequence goes on from JADMNL010000028.1 coordinate 209,597,045, forward strand.
GAATCGTGCTTGAGCTACGTCTTCAGGAGCCACGCATGCAACTGAAGGGACTTGAGGCCTGGATGGAATAGGGTCCCTGATCCTGGGTCAGCAAAAATAATGACAGAGGAAGAGGAAGTTCCTCTGAGTACTGTTGCAGAAGAGAGAACCAAACTTGCCTGGGCCAGAAAGGAGCGATCATAATCATTCAAGCTCTTTCCGAACCGAGTTTCTGCAAGACCCTCGTAATCAGTGGAATCTGGGGGAAGGCATAGACAAATCTGCCCTTCCATTCTAACGGCAGAGTGTCTCTCCAAAAAATGCCATGCCCTGGAGCGAGCGAACAGAAGACAGAAAGTTTCGTGTTTTGAGGAGATGCAAACAGGTCTACCTGTGGAGTTCCCCAGCACAGAAAGATGTCGTCTATGACCCCCTGATCCAGTTCCCATTTGTGAGCTAAAGCAGATGACCGGCTGAGCCTATCTGCCAGCGTGTTCTCGACCCCCGGAATACGAGATGCCATGAGGTGAAGGCTGTGCTGCACTGCTCAATCCCAGACTCGCATCGCCTCTCTGCAAAGGGGGTAGGAACAAGTTCCTTCCTGTTTGTTGATGTACCAGAACACACACATATTGTCCGCCTATACAGCTAGGTGACCAAAAGACAGATAGAAATGCAGAGTTTGAAGAGCATACAGTACTGCCCTTAGTTCCAGCACATTGATGTGAAGGGACTTCTTGAGCTTGGACCAGGAGCCCTGGGTCCTGTGAGGGCTAAGATGGGCTCCCCAACCCTCGCTGGAGGCGTCCATAGTCAACATCTGCGAAGGGGAGGGAGACCAAAGGGAACTCCCTGGCAGAGATTCTCCTAAACCATCCACCACTGCAAGTCCCGAGCAATGGGAGTGGAGACCAGGACAAGTTGATCTAGATCGTCCACTAGCTGATCCCATTGAGACTGAAGCATCCACAGAGATTCTCATGTGGAGCCTAGTGCGAGGGACTGTCAGAATCGCAGCTGGCATTAGCCGAGGAGGCAAAGGACGGACCTGGTGCTGACCCACCTGCAGTTGGACAACAGGCCGACCTGGGCCTGGAGAGTGGTCCCCTGTCTGGTGGCAGGAAGGCGATGCCACAGGTCGTGTCCAGGATCGTCCTGATAAACTAGAGCCTCTGGGACGGGATCAGATGGGATTGGCCTGGTTAATGGTAATACCCAGGCAGGCAAAGACCTGCTGGGTAAGGGACAGGAAGCGCAGTAGTTCCTCCCTGGATGGGACCGCCAGGAGCCAATCATCCAGGTACGGAAAAACCTGCACCCCCTAGGTATGCAGGTAGGCCACTACCACCAAAAGGCATCTGGTGAACAGCCAGAGTGCCGAGGAAAGACCAAAGAGGGATTCAGTGATTGTAGGATTGAGTGATTGAATGACTGAGTAACTGAGTGACTGAGGGATGGAATGCTTAAAGGAATGATTGAGGGATTGAAAGATTGAGGAATTAAGGGAATGAGTGATTGAGGTATAGAAGGTTTGAGGGACTGAATGTTTGAATGATTGAGTACCTAAATCATTGAATGATTGAATAAGTGAATGAATGCAGGCTTGAGCGATTGACTGAGGTAATAAGGGAATGAATGACTGAATGATTGAGGGTTTGAGGGATTCTGCGATTGAACGATTGAGGGATTGAAGTAGTGAATGATTGAGGGATTGACTAAGTGAATGATTGAGGGATAGAAGGATTGATTGAGGGATTGAATGATTGAGAGATTGAATGACTGAATGATTGAGGGACTGAATGATTGAGTGATTGAATGACTGAGGAATTGAAAAATTGATTGCGATATTAAGGGAACAAATGATTTAATAATTGAATGATTGAAGGATTGAGGGAATAAGGGATTGAATGGCTGAGGGATCGAGGTATTGAATGATTGAGGAATTGACTGATAAAAGTATTGAATGATTGGATGAGTGAGGGATTGAGGGATTGAATGATTGTGGGTTTGAATGACTGAATGATTGAGAGATGGAAGGACTGATTGAGGGATTGAATGACTGAATGATTGAGAGATTGAATGAATGAGGTGTTGAGGGATTGAATGACTGAATTATTGAATGATTGAGTGATTAAGGCAATGGATGATTGAGGGATTAAGGTATAGAATGTTTGAGAGATTAAATGAATGATAGAATAATTGAGTGAGTGATTGAATGATTGAAGGACTGAAAGATTGATTGAGGGATTAAGGGAATGAATAACTAAATGATTGAATAGCTAAAGTATTGAGGTATTGAAGGACTGAATGACAGGGGGATTATATAATTGAATAAATAAATTTTTGAGGGATTGAATGATTAAGGTATTGAATAAATGAATGGTTGAAGGATTGAGAGATTGAATGATTGTGGGATTAAATGATTGAATAATTGAGGAATTGATGGATTGAATGACTGAATGATTGAAGAACTGAATGACGAGGGATTAAGGGATTGAATGATTGAGTGACTGAGGGATTGAATGATTGAAAGAATGATTGAATGATTGAGGGATGGAAAGATTGAGAGATGGAAAGATTGATTGAAGGATTAAGGGAATGAAAGCTTGAATGACTGAATAATTGAGGGATGGAAGGATTGACTGAGGGATGGAATGATTGAATGACTGAGCGATTGAATGACTGAATGATTGAGGGTTTCAAAGATTAAGGGATTGAAAGACTGAATGATTGAATGACTGAGGGATAGAAAGACTGATTGAGGGATTAAGGGAATGAATGATTGAATGACAGACGGATGGAAGGATTGATTGAGGGATTGAATGATTGACAGATCGAATGATTGAGGGATTGAAGGATTGAATGATTGAATGACTGAGTGATTGAATGACTGAATGTTTGAGGGATTGAAAGAATGAGGGATTAACGGAATGAATGATTGAGGGATTGAGGGATTGAAGGATTGAATGATAGAGGAATTGAATGATTAAGGTTTTGAATAATTGAATGAGTGAATGATTTGAGGGATTGAATGATTTTGGAATTGAATGATTAAAAGAACGATTGAATGAGGGATGGAAAGATTGATTGAGTAATTAAGGGAATGAATAATTGAATGACTGAATAATTGAGGGATGGAAGGATTGATTGAGGGATGGAATGATTGAATGATTGAGTGACTGAATGAGTGAAAAATTGAGGGTTTCAATGATTGAGAGACTGAAAGACTGAATGACTAAATGAATGACTGAATGATTGAGGGATAGAAAGATTGAGGGATTAAGGGAATGCATGACTGAATGATTGACGGATAGAAGGATTGATTGAGGGATTCAATGATTAAATGATTGAGGGACTGAATGATTCAGGAATTGAGGGATTGAAAGGATTGAAAGAATGATTGAGGGATTAACAGAATGAATGACTGAATGACTGAGGGATTGAATGATTGAGGGATTGAATGATTAAGGTTTTGAATGATTGAATGAGTGAATGAGTGATTGAAAGATTGAATGATTGAGTGACAGAGGGATTGAATGACTGGATGAATGATTGAGCAATTGAAAGATTGATTGAGGGATTAACAGAATACATGATTGAATGACTTTGGTAAAGAATGTTTTGAGGGATTGAATGATTGAATAATTGAATGATTGAGGGATTGAGAGAATGACGGATTGAATGACTGAGGGATTGAAAGATTGAATAATTGAATGATTAAACAATTAAGGTACTGAATGAGTGAATGGCTGATAGACTGAGGGACTGATGGATTAAATGATTGAGGGATTTAATGAGTAAACGATTGAGTGATTGAAAGGGTGAATGATTGAGAGATTGAATGATTAAGGTATTGAATAATAGAATGAGTGAATGATTGAAGGTTTGAGGGATTGAATGATTGTGGGATTAAATTATTGAATAATTGGGGGATTGAGAAATTGAATGATTGAGGGACTGAATGACTGAGGGATTGAAGAATTTAATGATTCAATGATTGAGTGACTGAGAGACTGAATGATTGAAAGAATGATTGAATGACTGAGGGACTGAAAGATTGAGAGATTAACAGAATGAATGATTAAATGATTGAAGTATAAAATGTTTGAGGGATTGAATGTTTAAATGATTGAATGACTGAGTGAATGACTAATTGAGGGATTGAAAGATTGATTGAGCTATTAAGGGAATGAATGAATGATTAAGCTATTGAATGACTGAATGATTGAGGGAATGAATGATTGTGGGATTTAATAATTGAATGAGGGATAGAAGGACTGATTGAATGATTGAGAGACTGAATGACTGAATTCTTAAGGGTCTGAATGATTAAGGGATTGAATGATTGAGGGATTTCATAATTGATGGATTGAAGGAGTGATTGATTGAATGACTGAATGGTTGAGGCATTGAATGACTGACTGAGGGATTGAGGGATTAAATGATTGAATGGTTGAGAGACTGAATTGGTGAATGATTTAATGATTATTGCATTGAATGTTTCAATGATTGAGGAATGAAGGATTGAATGACTGAGGAATTGACTGATTGAATTATTGAGGGATTGAATGATTAAGGGATTAAATTATTGAGTTATTGAATGATTGATGGATTAAATGATTGAGAGATTGAATGACTGCAAGGTTAAGCAATTGAAAGACTGAATTATTCAAAGATAAGACTGACTGAGGGATTAAATGATTGAATGATTGAGGGACTGAATGGTTAAACGATTGACTAATTGTTGAGTTGAATGATTGAGGGATTGAAGGATTGAGAGATTGAATTAATGATTGAGGATTGAGGGAGTGAGTGACTGAATGATTGAGGGAATGAGGGATTGAATGATTAGGGATTAAGGGAATGAAAGGTTGAACAAGTAAGGGATAGAATGTTAGAGGGATTGAATGATTGAATGACTGAGTCACAGAGGGAATGATTAAATGATTTAATAATTGAGGGACTGAGAGATTGATGGATTGAATGAGTAAATGGTTGCAGGATTGATGGATTGAATGATTAACGGATTGAATGATTGAATGATTCAATGATAGAATGATTGAAAGATTGAATGATTGAGGGATTTAATGATTAGGGTATTGAATGACTGAATGAATGAGTGATTGAGAGATTGAATGATTGTGGGATTCAATGACTGAGTGAGGCATTGAGGGAATGAATGATTGAGAGATTGAATGATTGAGGGACTGAATAATTGAATGATTGAGGGATGGAAAAATTGAGTGATTGAATGATTGAATGACTGAGGGACTGAATGATTAAGGGATTGAATGACTGAAGGATTGCATGATTGAATGATTGAGGAAGTGAAGGATTCAATGATTGCATAATTGAATGATTGAGTTATTGAATGATTGAGTGATAGAGAGATTAAATGATGTAATGGTTTAATTTAATAATTGATGGATTGAAGGTTTGATTGAGGGATTGAATGACTGAATGTTTGAGGGATTGAATGACTGAGTGATAGAGAGATTAAATGATGTAATGGTTGAGGGACTGAATGGTTGAATGATTGAATGATTATTGCATTGAATGTTTGAATGACCGAGGAATGAGGCATTGAATGATTGAGGAACTGACTGATTGAATTATTGATTGATTGAGGGACGGAATGATTGAATGATCACAGGATTAAATGAGTTATTGAATGATTGATGGATTGAATGATTGATTGAGGGATTGAATGACTGCAAGATTAAGCAACTGAATGTTTGAATTATTCAAAGATTGAATGACTGACTGAGGGATGGAGGGAGTAAATGATTGAATGGTTGAGGGACTGAATGGTTGAATGATTAACTGTTGGGTTGAATGATCGAGGGACTGAAGTACTGTTTGAAGGACTGAATGAATGATTGAGGATTGAGTGACTGAGTAACTGAATGACTGCATGATTGAGGGATTGAATGATTAGGGATTGCAGGAATGAATGACTGAATGATTGAGGGATAGAATGTTAGAGGGACTGAATGATTGAATGAGCGAATGATTGAGGGAAAGACTGACTGAATGAATAATTGAACGATTGAAGGATTGAATGATTGAATTAGTGAATGGTTACTGGATTGATGGATTAAATGATTGAGGGATTGAATGATCAAATGACTCAATGATTGAAAGATTGAGGGATAGAATGATTACGTTATTGAATGACTGAATCCGAGTGAATGATTGAGGGATTGAGGGAGTGAATGATTGAGGGTTGAATGACTGAATGATTGAGGGATTGCATGAATGATTGAGGATAAAGGCATTGAGTGACTGAATGATTGAGAGAATGAGGGATTAAATAATTAGGGATTGAGGGACTGAATCATTGAATGATTGAGTGATAGAATGTTAGAGCAACTGAATGACTGGGGAATTGAATGATTGAGGGACTGAATGATTGAATAATTGAACGGCTGAAGGATTGAATGATTAAGGTATTGAATGAGTGAATGGTTGATGGATTGAGGGATTGAATGATTGAGAGATTGAATGTTGGAATGATTGAGGGATTGAATGAGTAAATGATTGAGGGATTTAATCACTAAGGTATGGAATGAATGAGTGAATGATTAAGGGAGTTAATGATTGTTGGTTTGAATGATTGAGGGATGGAAGGACCGACTGAGGAATTAAATGATTAAATGAAGGGATTGAATGACTGAATGATTGAGGGATTGATGGATTGAATGATTGAGAGATTGAAAGATTGAGGGATTAAGGGACTAAACAAATGAATCATTAAAAGGTTGAGGGATTCAGGGACTGACAGACTGAATGTTTGAGGAATTGACAGATTGAATGTATGAGGAATTGAGGGAATGAATGACTGAATGATAGAGGAATTGAATGAATAAGATATTGAATGACTGAGTGAATGATTGAGGGATTGAATGAATGTAGGACTGGGTGACTGAGTGACTGAGGGATGGTATCATTGAATCAATGATTGAGAGATTGAAAGATTGAGGGATTATGGGAATGAATGATTGAGATATAGAAGGTTTGCAGGATTGAATGATTGAGGGGTTGAGGGACTGAATGATTGAATAATTTAATGATTGAATGAGTAAATGATTGAGGGATTTAATGATTAAGGCATTGAATGATTGAAGGAGTGAATGCTTGAGGGATTAACAGATTTAATGATTGTGTTTTTAAATGATTGAGGGATTGAATGATTTTGGATTGAATCACAGAAGGATTGAATGATTGAGGGATTTAATGATTGAAAGATTGAATGATTGAGGGATTGAATGATAAACGTATTGAATGATTTAATGATTGAATGAGGGATTGAGGGAATCAGGGATTGAATGATTGAGGGATTGAGGTATTGAAGGATTGAGGGATTGAAAGATTGAGATATTAAGGGAATTAATGATTTAAGGATTGATTGAGGGAATAAGGGATTGAATGATTGAAGAACTGAGATATTGAATAATTGAAACATTGAGAAACTGAATGATTAAGGTATTGAATGATTGAATGAGTGAATGATTGAGGAATTGAAAGATTTTGGTATTGAATGATTGAGGGATTGAATGATTGAATAGTTTAATGATTGAGGGATGGAAGGATTGATTGAGGAATTGAATGATTGACGTGTTGAGGGTTTCAACGATTGAATGATTGAGGGATTGAATGAGTAAATTATTGAGTGATTTAATGATTAAGGTATTGAAGGAGTGAATGCTTGAGGGATTGATGGATTTAATGATTGTGGATATGAAGGATTGAGTGATTATGGATTGAATCACTGAGGGATTGAATGATTGAGAGCTTGAATGATTAATATATTGAATGACTGGATGAGTGAATGATTGAGGGATTGAATGACTATGTGTTGAATGATTGAGGGACTGAGCGATTGAATGGTTGAGGGATTGATGGAAGGATTGAATGAATGATTTAGGATTGAGGGATTGAGTGACTGAATGATTGAATTATTGAGAGAATGAGGGACTGAATGATTAGGGATTGAGGGAATGAATGATTGAATGACTGAGGGATAGAATGTTAGAGGGATTAAATGATTGAGGGATTCAGAGATTGACAGATTGAATGATTGAAGAATTGAGGGATTGAATTATTGAATAACTGACTGAAGGATTGAATGGTTGATGGATTGAGGGATTGATTGGTTGATGGACTGAGGGATTGATGGATTGAATAATTAAATGATTGAAAGATTGAATGATTGAGGTATTGAATGAGTGAATGATTGAGGGAGTGAATGACTGGGTTGAAAGACTGAGGGATTGATTGAGGGATTGCATGAATGACTGAGGATAAAAGCACTCAATGACTGAATGATTGAGGAAATGAGGGATTAAATGATTAGGAATTCAGGGAATGGATGATTGAATGGTTGAGGGATATAATGTTAGAGAAATTGAATGACTGAATGATTGGGGGATTGAGAGACTGACGGATTGAATGATTGAGGGACTGAATGATTGAATAATTGAACGACTGAAGGATTGAGGTACTGAATGATTGAATGAGTGAATGGTTGATGGATTGATGGATTGAATGATTGAGGGATTGAATGTTTGAATGATTTAATGATTGACAGGTTGAATGATTGAATGAGTAAATGATTGAGGAATTTAATAATTAAGGTATTGAATGAGTGAATGCTTGAGGCATTTAATGATTGTGGGTTTGAATGATTGAGGGATTGAATAACTAAATGACTGAGGGATGGAAGGATTGAGGGATTAAATAATTAAATGATAAAGGGATTGAATGAATGATTGAGCGATTGATTGAATGACTGAGAGATTGAAAGATTGATTGAGGGATTAAGGGGATGAACAACTGAATGACTGAAAGGTTGAGGGATTCAGGGATTGATAGATTGAATGACTGAGGTATTGACAGATTGAATGTATGAGGGATTGAGGGAATGAATGATTGAGGAATTGAATCAATAAGGTATTGAATGATTGAATGAGTGAATGATTGAGGGATTGAATAATTATGTGTTAAATGATTGAGGGATTGAGCGATTGAATGATTGAATGGTTGAGGGACTAAATGGTTGAATGATTGACTAATTGTTGGGTCGAATGACTGAGGGATTGAAGGATTGATTGAGGGATTGAATAAATGATTGAGGATTGAGGGATTGAGTGACTGAATGATTGAATTATTGAGGGACTGAGGGAATGAATGGTTGAATGACTGAGGGATAGAATGTTAGAGGGATTGAGAGAATGACAGATTGAATGATTGAGGAATTGAGTTATTGAATAATTGAATGATTGAAGAATTGAATGATTAAGGTATTGAATGATTGAATAAGTGAATGGTTGATGGATTGAGGGATTGAATGATCGAGGGATTGAATGATTAAATGATTGAGGGATTGAATGCTTAAGGTATTGAATGATTGAATGAGTTAATGATTGACGGATTGAGGGAATGAAGGACTGAATGATTAGGGATTGAGGGAACGAATGATTGAATGAGGGATAGAATGTTAGAGGGATTGAATGATAGGGGGATTGAGAGACTGACGGAATGATTGAGGGATTGAGTGACTGAATGATTAATTAATTGAACGATTGAATGAGTGAATGGTTAATGGACTGAATGATTCAGAGATTGAGGAACTGAATAATTAAATGATTGACTGAAAGATTAATGATTGAGGGATTGAATGATTTACATATTGAATGATTGGATGAGTGAATGATTGAGAGATTGAATGATTATGTGTTGAATGATTGAGTGATTGAATGACTGAGGGACTGAATAGTTAAATGATTGACTGATTGTTGGGTTGAATGATTGAGGGATTGAATAAATGATTGAGGATTGAAGGACTGAGTGACAGAATGATTAGAGATTGAGGGAATGAAAGATTGAATGATTGAGGGATAGAATGTTAGAGGGACTGAATGACTAAATGATTGACATATTGAACAATTGAGGAATTGAATGATTAAGATATTGAATGAGTGCATGGTTGAAGGATTGAGAGATTGTTGGATTGAATGATTGAGAGATTGAATGATTAAATGATTGAGAGATTGAATGACTGAGGGATTGAATGATTAAGGTATTGAATGATTGGATGAGTGAATGACTGAGAGATTTAATTATTATGGGATGAATGATTTAGGGATTGAGGGGAATCATTTAAGGATTTAATGATTGAATGAGTGAGGGATTGAATAACTGTGGATTGAATCACTGAGGGATTGAATGATTGAGGGATTGAGAGATTGACAGATTGAATGATTGAGTGATTGAATGATTAATTTATTGAATGCTTGAATGACTGACTGGTTAATGGACTGATGAACTGAATGACTGAGAGATTGAGGAATTGAATAATTAAATGATTGAAAGATTAATGAATGAGGGATTGAATGATTAACATATTGGATGACTGAATGATTGAGGGATTGAATGATTATGTGTTGAATGATTGAGGGATTGAGTGACTGAATGACTGAGGGACTGAATGGTTAAATGATTGACTGATTGTTGGGTTGAATGATTGAGGGATTGATTGAGGGATTGAATAAATGATTGAGGATTGAAGGACTGAGTGACAGAATGATTAGAGATTAAGGGAATGAAAGATTGAATGACTGAGGAATAGAATGTTAGAGGGATTGAATGACTAAATGATTGATGGATTGAATGAAGGATTGAATGATTGAATAACTGAACAATTGAGGGATTGAATGATTAAGGTATTGAATGAGTGAATGGTTGAAGGATTGAGAAATTGTTGGATTGAATGATTGAGGGATTGAATGATTAAATGATTGAAAGATTGAATGACTGAGAAATTGAATGATTAAGGTATTGAATGATTGGATGAGTGAATGACTGAGAGATTGAATTACTGTGGGATGAATGATTTAGGGATTGAGGGACTGAATGGTTGTGGGTTGAATCACTGAGGGATTGAATGATTCAGGGAATGAAGGATTGCCGGATTGAGGGATTGAATGACTGAATCATTGAAGGATTCAATGATTGAATGAGTGAGGGATTGAGGGACTGAATAATTGTGGATTGAATCACCTGGGGATTGAATGATTGAGGACTGAGGGATTGAGTGAAAGACTGAATGAGCTAATAAGAGATTGAATGATTAGCAATTGATGGAATGAATGATTGAATGACTGAGGGATATGTTTGAGGGACTGAATTGAGTGACTGAGGGACTGAATGATTGACTGATTGAATGATTGAGGGAATGAGGGACTGAATGAATGATTTAATGATTGAGGGATTGAATGAGTAAATGATTGAGGGATTAAATGATTAAGGTACTGAATGAGTGAATGCTTGAGGGATTGAGGGATTTAAAGATTATGGGTTTGAATGACTGAGGGATTGAATAATTGAATGAGTGAGGGATGGAAGGATTGATTGAGGGATTAAATGATTAAATGATGAAGGGATTCAATGACTGAATGATTGAGGGACTGCATGACTGAGGGATTGATGGACTGAATGGTCAAATGATTGAAGGATTGCCGGATTGAGGGATTGAATGACTGAATCGTTGAAGGATTTAATGATTGAATGAGTGAGGGATTGAGGGATTGAATAATTGTGGATTGAATGATTGAGGACTGAGGGATTGAGTGAGTGAAAGACTGAATGAGCTAATAAGAGACTGAATGATTAGCAATTGATGGAATGAATGATTGAATGACTGAGAGATATAATGTTTGAGGGACTGAATGATTGACTGATTGAATGATTGAGGGATTGAGGGACTGAATGAATGATTTAATGATTGAGGGATTGAATGAGTAAATGATTGAGGGATTAAATGATTAAGGTACTGAATGACTGAATGAGTGAATGCTTGAGGGATTGAGAGATTTAATGATTATGGGTTTGAATGATTGAGGGATTGAATAATTGAATGATTGAGGGATGGAAGGATTGATTGAGGGATTAAATGATTAAATGATGAAGGGATTCAATGACTGAATGACTGAGGGTTTGCATGACTAAGGGATTGATGGATTGAATGGTCGAATGATTGAGGGATTGAAAGACTGATTGAGGGATTAGGGCAATGAACAATTGAATGACTGAACGATTGAGGTATTCAGGGTTTGACAGATTGAATGATTGAGGGTTTGAGGGATTGAATGATTGAGGGATTGACAGATTGAATGTATGAGGGGTTGAGGGAATGAATGATTGAATGAATGAGTGATTGAATAAGGTATTGAATGAGTGAATGATTGAGGGATTAAATGATTTTGGAATTGCATGATTGACTGAGGTATTGAATGACTGAGGGCTTGACTAATTGAATGATTGAGAGATTGAATGATTGAGGTATTGAATGATTGAGGGATTGAATGAGTGAATGATTGAGGGATTGAAGGATTGAGGGACTGAAAGATTGATTGAGGTATTAAGGGAATGAATGATTTAATGATTGAATGATTGAGGGAATCAGGGACTGAAAGATTGAGGTATTGAATGATTGAGGAATTGAATGATCATGGTATTGAATGATTGAATGACTGAATGATTGAGGGATTGAATGATTGAGGTATTGAATGATTGAGGGATTGAATGAGTGAATGATTGCGGGATTGAAGGATTGAGGGACTGAAAGATTGATTGAGGTATTAAGGGAATGAATGATTTAATGATTGAATGATTGAGGGAATCAGGGACTGAAAGATTGAGGTATTGAATGATTGAGGAATTGAATGATCATGGTATTGAATGACTGAATGATTGAGGGATTGAATGACTGAATGATTGAGTGATTGAATGATTGAGGGGTTGAGGGATTGAATGATTTAATGACTGAGGGATTGAATGACTGAATGATTGATGGATTGAATGATTGAGAAATAGAATGATTAAGGTACTGAATGATTGTGGGTTTGAATGTTTGTGGATTTATTCACTGAGGAATTGAATGATTGAGGGAATGAATCATTGAAGGACTGAATGATTGAATCATTGAGGGATTGAATGATTGGGGATTGAGTGAGTGAATGACTGAATGAGCTAATAAGGGACTGAATGATTAGGGATTGATGCAATTAATTACTGAATGATTGAGAGATAGAATGTTTGATGGCCTGAATGATTGAATGATTGAGTGACTGAGGGATTGAATTATTGAGTGATTGACTGAATGAATGAATGAAGGATTGACTGATTGAATGAATGAAGGATTGAGGGATTGACTGATTTAATGACTGGGCGATTGAATGATTGAATGAGTAAATGGTTGAGGGATTTAATGATTAAGATATTGAATGACTGAATGCTTGAGGAATTGAGGGATTTAATGATTGTGGGTTTGAATGAATGATTGAGGGATTGAATAACTGAATGATTGAGGGATGGAAGGATTGATTGAGGTATTAAATGATTGAATGACTGAGGTATTGAATGACTGAATGATTTAATGATTGACTGATGAGGAATTGAATGATTAAGGTACTGAATGATTGAATGAGTGAATGATTGCGGGATTGAATGATTTTGGGATTGAACGATTGAAGGACTGAGGGATTGAATAGTTGAATGAGGGATGGAAGGATTTATTAAGGAATTGTATGATTGAATGATTGAGGTATTGAATTACTGTATGATTTAATGACTGAGGAATAGAGGGATTGAATGATTGATGAACTGAATGAATAAGGTACTGAATGAATGATTGAGGGACTGATTATGGATTGAATCACTGAGGAATTGAGGGATTGAATGATTGAATCATTGAGGGACTGAATGAGGACTGAGGGATTGAGTGAGTGAATGATTGCATGAGCTAATAAGAGATTGAATGATTAGGGATTGATGCAATGAATTACTGCATGATTGAAAGATATAATGTTTGAGGGACTGAATGATTGAGTGACTGAGAGATTATATGATTGAATGATTGAGGGATTGAATGATTTTATGATTGTGGGATTGAATGAATGAGTAAATGATTGAGGAATTTAATGATTAAGGTACTGAATGAGTGAATGCTTGAGGGATTGAAGGATTTAATGATTGTGGGTTTGAAGGATTGAATGATTAGGGATTGATGCAATGACTTACTGAATGATGGAGGGATAGAATGTTTGAGGGACTGAATGAATGATTGAGTGATTAAGGGATTGACTGATTGAATGATTGAGGGATTTAATGATTGTGGGTTTGAATGACTGAATGATTGAGGGATTGAGGTATTGAATAACTGAATGATTGAGAGATGGAAAGTTTGATTGAGGTATTAAATGATTGGATGATTGAGGTATTGAATGAATGATTGAGGAATTGAATGATTAAGATACTGAATGACAGAATGAGTGAATGATTGAGGGATTGAATGATTTTGGGATTGAAGGACTGAGGAATTGAGGGATTGAATGATTGAGGGATTAATTAGTTGAATGATTGAGGGATGGAAGGATTGATTGAGTGATTGTATGATTGAGGTATTGAATGACTTAATGAGAGATTGAGGGATTGAATGATTGAATTGAATGATTAAGGTACTGAATGATTTAATGAGAGAATGATTGAGGGATTGAATGATTGTGGACTGAATCACTTGAGGGATTGAATGAGGGATTGAATGACTGAATCATTGAGAGATTGATTGAGGACTGAGGGATTGAGTGAGTGAATGACTTAGTGACATAAGGGTTTGAATGATTAGGGACTGATGCAATTAATTACTGAATGATTGAGAGTTAGAATGTTTGAGGGACTGAATGATTGAATGACTGAGGGATTGAAAGATTTACATTGAACAACTGAAGGATTGAGGGATTGAATTATTTAATGACTGAGGGATTGAATGAGTAAATGATTTAAGAATTTAATGATTAAGGTATTGAATGATTGAGTGAATGCTTGATGGAGTGAGGGTTTTAATGATTGTGGGTTTAAAGGATTGAATGATTAGGGATTGATGCAATGAATTATGAATGATTGAGGGATAGAACATTTGAGGGACTGAATGACTTGAGTGACTGAGGGATTGAATGAATGATTGAGTGATTGACTGATTGAAGGATTGAGGGATTTAATGATTAAATGATTGAATGAGTAAATGATTGAGGGATTTAATGATTAAGATATTGAATGATTGAATGTGTGAATGCTTGAGGGATTTAATGATTGTGGGTTTGAATGATTGGCTGATTGCTAATACTGCCCCTCCAGCTGCCGCTCTCCAGGGAGCTTCTATGGTGCCGCCAAGAGTGGCCGCAACAGCCCCACTGTCCTGGACACACACCAGTGCTGCCCCACTGGTGCAGACAGGCACAGGCTGGGACTGTGATGTCACGCAGGCCTCCACGGCGGCACCACCCACAGCCATGCCCGTGATGTCACCTGCTGTGCGGCCATGATGTGGCCCACACGTCTCACTGACCATGACGTTAGCTCCCTCATCATCTGTGATGGATCAAGCACCAGTCCGAGTCTCAGCATGCTGGCATCCATGGACGCTGGAAGACTGGGACACGGGCAGGGCCTCCTCTGCACCTGCTCCACCGTCAGTCCGGACATCCAGGCGGGCCCACTGTCGCCCTGACCCCTGTGAATATGGACGGGCCCTCCTCCATCTCCATGCTACCGCCCTCAGTGGAGAAGCCCACCACTGCTGACCCATGTAGACACTCAGGAGTTGTAAGGGAAAAACAGTAGCATTAACATATGTGACCTACCCTGTCCCCCCCAACTGACAGACCAGGACCTACCATGCAGTAACGGGCTACCACCCATCTGGAATCCACCACTTGGAACACCCTAGATGGCACAACACTGCATGCTGCCAGCAACCCGCTCTTCTTGTGGGGTCAGGCGTTGCACCTCCGGCTGTCCCCCACCGGTCGCAGACCATGCTGCCCTGATGGCAGCCATCTTCTCCTTAATTCTCTGCCTGTCCGTGCCCATCTTCTTTTTGTTCTCCTGCACAGAGCACTGGTGGCTGCCATGTAGGTTGACAGCATGTGCCACCTCTTCTCATGCAGCAGCACGGGCCTGTGGTGTTCCCTGGCATCCACTGAGCTGCGGCTCCTGGTCGAGGTAGGCCTCAAACAGGGCATCTGTTTCTGCCTTGGTGAAGTTCGGCCTCCACTTCCTCCCATGACTCTGTTCCTCTTTCTCCACCTCACGATCGGTCATTATTCCTCCTGTGAGAATGACAGGTGTTACCTGTGACAGTGCAGTCCCATGCATGTCCTTAACACCACAGTCCACACTCCGAAACAGCATGCAACTCACTGCAAAAGACTGCAGTAACCGACTATGGCCAGTGCAGCCCAGTGTCGCATTTTTATAGCACAACACATGCAAATGAGGCGAGGCGCATTTTTAAGTGAATGCAAATGCAGTGACTGCGCCATTGAATGGCTGATTAGCTGACTTGCATATGCCGGCTGAATATCATGCGGTTTCACTTTGCTAATTGTGTTGAACTGCTGGAGCCAAGGGCACAGTTCTGTGACACGCGCAGTACAAACCTAACTGTGCATGCCCGGGTGATGACGAGGAGCCGCCGCATCAGCTGACGTACAAAGCGGAAGAGGCGATGAAAGCAGCCACCATTGTGCCAGTGGCACTACCGCGCTTGTTCACATATATGGTGATGTGGCACTGGGGCGCTGTAGGGCGGACTGGGGCCACAGCGCTGTAGGCCGCCACAGGAGGTGGCACACAGGCACCCAACTCATGCACACACATTGGGTCCCAATCACGCCAGTGCTGTCTGTGCCAAGACCCTGACCCCTGTGCCCCGACCTCGGCCCCTAAGCCATGTGTCAGGCATGGTGACCACTATCGCGCTGTTCGGTGACAGCGCGATAGGGAATGACAGCGTTGTACTGCGCAGCATCTGCACGTAGCAGGACCGCACTGCAGAGCGCCATTTTGAATCCACCACTTCGCTGAGATGGCGCAGAGAAGGGAAGTGATGTGGAGCCAGGTGGAGCTTGTGAACCTGGTGGCCATTGTAGAGCCCCAGGCTGGGGCTCTATATGGTGATGCACCTCTGGACAGGGCCAAGAGTGCAGTTTGGCAGGAGGTGGCTGATGCTCTGGAGGAAGCCACTGGTATGGGGCGATGGTGGAGCAGTGCTACACCATTACAGGGACCTCAGAAGAGGACCCGGACTCTGCTTAAGCTCATGGGCACGAGCCAGAGGGGTGCACACAGTGCCACTGCCAGGTAGGTGCCCCATCCATAAACTGTTATCGCCCATGCAGGTATCAACGTTGCATATGTCCGCACATGGGGAGGGCTGACCATGTTAGCCATGGTAGGGTATCGGGGTGTGGGGTGGATGGGTATGGCCATGTGGGATTGCACACACATGGGGGCGGGGGGACTTTGCTACCGGATTGTACTGATGTTTCTCTCTCCATGTTTGCACCTTAGGCCCAGAAGAGCGCAGGCAAGCGAGGGAGAGGAGGCGCCGCCTGGAGGACCAGCAAGGTGGGAGGGGTGAAGGTCTGCAGCGGCGCAGGGACCTGCCTGATGATGGTGAGTGCCTTACATCCATGATTACTACAGCATGCTGTATAACTGGGCGGGCAGCGGGGCATGGACACCATCCACTGACACCACTGCCATGCACACAACTTGTTACAGTCAGCACTGTCCAGTGGCACTGCATGTCTGGGAGTGCATCAATGGTGGTCCATGCGTGCACCGGGCACATGGTTGTGCCACTGCCTTCACACCGCATAGCCAAGTCACTGTACGGCAAGGGTAGTGCTGTGCAGGACATGGGCGGTGGGTGTATGCAGTGGTCCACATGACTGTGGCTGCCTGGGTAGGCAGGTCTTGTGGAAACAGTCACTGTGGGTGGTCACACACCATCACAGGGGCGTGGCACATGGCTGAATGCCATGCACAATGGGTGGACTGCAGGGGGCTGGACAGTCACACTTATTGACTCTGCTCCCTCGTCCTAGGTGGACGGCAACTTCAGGCACTGGAGCGTGGACTGCAGGAGCTGCTACAGGTGGCAAGGGCGACCCTGGAGCTCCTGCAAAGAATGGACCGCCACAGGGTGAGGAGGCAGAGATGACGTTGGCACCACGTGGAGGAAGACCGGGGCAGACGCTGATCAATCCATACCCCTAATTACACTTTCCCCACCTGGACCCACCCACACACCCCTTCTTCCCTCTCCCATATGTTCACCCCTGCCCCTTACCCGCCCTCACGTGGTATCTGGCCCTTCCCCCCATTGTACAGAGTTGTATATAGTTTTTGTATTTCCTGTTTTAAATACATTTGTTTTGTTATGACAAATGTGGTGGTCTCTGATTTGCAGCAAGATACAGGTGCTCAGCTGCAGTGGTGTGCAAGGCATCAGGGGTGGTGCACGCATGGGCATGTGTGTGTGTGTGTGTGTGTGTGCAGAAGGGAACCGCCTATGGTGTGGGCAGGGGGATCAGTCACTGTCTGTGGTTTGTGAGTTGCTCTCTGTACACTGGATGCCTATGTGCAGTGGTCCATGGTGCATGCATTGTGTGCATGGCACCCCTGTCAGACCGTCCATGGCCTGTGCAGCTGACACCCTTGCATGTCTGTGATATGTACGGTCTGCTGGCATGTCAGTGGTGGCTGTCCATGCTGGATAACAACTGTAACTGGCACAATGCCAGGTTGCCTTCCATCACCACTATGGTGCACGTCTGCCTCCGGTGGCACTGTGGCCTCCGCAGTTGTTCTTCCCACTCCATACTGTCACTTGTGTCTGTTGCAGGGGATGTGCTCCAGTGTCTGTCACTTGTGCTCTGGCAGCATGCTGGTGGCATACAGCTTCATGGTGCCCGCGCATGGTGGCTGGCACACCTGTGCAATGTAGGGGTGCTGGCCGTGTGTACATGTCAGCCATGGTCACACTCCAGTGGCTTGGTTGACCCGCTCCTGTGTTCCTGTGTAACTGTGTTGGTGTGCCCTTGGGTATGGGTGGGTGTTTGTCCATGCACTGTGTTGCATCCTGTGTGGTGAATGCTTCCAAGCAACACTGTGCGTGTCTGTACTGGCTGTTGTGGCCAGTGCTGGGACAGGATGTGTCCTTGGGAGGGTGTGTAGAGTGCTGTACCGCTGGTGGTGGGGTTCAGGGCATGCCATGTTTATGTGGGGTGTACCGTGGTGACGATGGTCTGTCTCTCGAGCTGTACTTCGGGGGAGACGTGCAGGGTGGCACTATGTATGCTGTTGTAGCATTGCTCTCTGCTGCCGCCCACAGCAGAGTGCAAATGGTGGGGATGCCTTGCATGGCTCCATGGTGCACAGGGTTGCATTGTCACAGTGGGGGTGGTAGCACGCATAGGGTGTCCTGCACTGTTAGGCACTAGTCCTGGGAAGGGTGTATGGTGATCGTGGTGCAGGGTGTGCTCTGCATTGGTGGGATGGTGTGGCATGGGGTGGTCAGCCCTCCTTGTGTGCCAGTCACAGCATGCCAGGGGGTGTGCTGGGGCACCATGGCCCGGCTGTGGGTTGGTTGCTGGTATCCATGGGCCGGTGGTTATTCCAGCTCTCCCCAGTTGTGCAGTGCATGGGGTGTGGGGGACGATGTCTGTTCTGCTGTGTGCTCCTCTGCTATCTGTGGCATGGGTGGTGGGCCCCTGCATCCCTGGTTGTGCTGTTGCATTGCTTCCCTGCTCCACAGGGCGTCCCTGGTTCCACTATGGCGCATCTGGACTGCTCCACTGAGCATCTCTTGTTGCACTATGGTGCATCAGATATGCAGGTGGTGCGATATTCAGCCGTCTGTCGTAGACGCATCTTGGCCTGCGCAGTTTTTGACTATCGCGCTTCTTGCACATGGGCGCAGTGGACTTGCAATTGCTCCTGCTGTTGCGCACTTTTTGGGCACAGTTTGAATATCTGGGCCTGAATGTATGAGGAAATGAATGACTGAATGATTGAGGGACTGAATGAATAAGTTATTGAATGATTGAATCAGTGAATAATTGAAGAATTGAGGGATTAAATGATTGTAGGATTGAGTGATTGAATGATTGAGTGACTGAGGGATGGAATAACTGAATGATTTAGGGATTGAAAGATTGATTGAGGGATTAAGGAAATGAATGATTGAATCATTGAGGTATAGAAGGTTTGAGGGATTGAATGTTTGAATGATTGAAAGATTGAGGGATTGAATGACTGAGTGAGGGACTGAAAGATTGAGGGGTTGAGGGACTGAATGAGGGCTTGACCAACTGACTGAGGTATTAAGGGAATGAATGATTGAATGTCTGAGGGTTTGAGGGATTGAGGAATTGAATGATTGAGGGATGGAGGTATTGAATGATTGAGAAATTGAATGATTAAGGTATTGAATGATTGAAAGAGTGAATGATTGAGAAATATGAAAATTACGTACCTATCGTAATTCTTGATCTTCTTGGACGAGTCTCCACCACTCATTCACACTATTGGGATCTGCCCCGGAGGCACTAGGACCCAGCGGGAGCAAACTTTTTTGCCGGAGGGTCAGCGCCAGAGATGGTGCCGTGAGGAATGGCACCACGAGCCTCAGCTTGTGCGGTAATGACTATCTCGGCGTCGACCCTCCAACCACCTCAGTACCTTTTTTACCAAGGAGGTGCAGTGTAACTAACCTAGAAGGATAGCCTAACCAAAAACCAGACATAAGATAGTCCAGGCGACCCGTATAAGAAGGGTCAACAAGTCTTCACAGCCTAGAGATTTGAGGGAGTGAAGACCAACAACAGAGGTGAACTCGGGGGACGGAGGGTGGGCATGTGAATGAGTGGTGGAGACTCATCCAAGAAGATCAAGAATTACGGTAGGCATGTAATTTTCATATCTTCCTGGACATAAGTCTCCACCACTCAGTCACACTATTGGGAGAGTACCGAGCTAATAATCCCCCGAGAGGGTGGCAGAAGAGACCAAGAGCTCACGTTTCTAGGACAGAAGTCCATTAAGGATGGCTCTGCCAAAGGAAGAATGTCGTCTGGCATGGACATCCAATGCATAATGTTTAACGAAAATATGCACTGAGCTCCAGGTGGCAGAGTTGCAAATATCTGCAATGGGCACGTTGCGAATTTCCGCCAGGGATGCCGTGACCGCTCTAGCAGAGTGAGCGTAAACCCTGCCCTCCAACTTAACCTGCGCCATGGAATAGCAGTGGCAAAGGCATGCCACTAACCATGCTGAGATACATCTAATAGCGATGGGTTGACCCAGCCGGGTCTCGCTGAAGGAAACAAACAGTTGTTGGGCTTTGCGAAAGTCCTTGGTTCTATCTAGATAGAAACGCAAAGCTCTCTAAACATCCAAGGAATGAAGAGATCGTTCTCCTTCATTTTGGAAGTCCGCAAAGAGAGAAGGACCAAAGGTTGGTTTAGATGAAATTCTGACACAACCTTAGGAAGAAATTTAAGATGAGTCCTAAGGACTACTTTGTCCTTATAGAACACAGTATATGGAGGGTCTGTGAACAGGGCATGTATCTCAGAGATCCTGCAGGCTGAGGTAATGGCCACTAGGAAGGCAGTCTTCCAGGTGAGGAATTTTAGCTCACAGGTAGCCAGAGGTTCGAAAGGTTTCTGAGTGAGCATGTCTAGCACAAGATTAATGTCCAGGGCTGCAACTGGACGTCTTGTAAGAGGTCTGGTATGCAGAATTCCTTTAAAAAACCTCTTAACCACAGGTAATTGAGCCAGCGTTAAGGAAAAAACTGGCTCATGATACGCTGAAATGGCACTAAAGTGAACTTTGACTGTAGAGTACTGTAGACCTGAATTTGAGAGGTCTAAGAGGTACTCCAGAACTTTATCTGGTGGGCAGGAAAAGGGATTCAAAGAGGGCTTTGCACACCAGAGCAAAAAACGCTTCCACTTGGCTGTGTAAGTTTTCCGAGTGGCTGGCTTCACCGCAGCCAGAAGAATATCAGAAACCCTTCGAGAGACATTGAACCGGTTTACTTCTACCTCTTCAGGAGCCAAGCATGAAGGTGAAGCGATCTCAGGTTGGGATGGACCACCGGCCCGAGTCAAAAGGTTCATCTGAAGGGGGAGTGGTCTGGGAGGACCTGCCAACATATTGTTGAATAGTGGAAACCACAGCTTTCGAGGCCAGAAGGGAGCAATGAGTATCATTTTGTTCCCCTGGGATTTGAACTTGAGGAGTACCCTCTGAATTAGAGGAAGAGGTGGAAAGGCATAAAGAAAGCATTTTGTCCACCGCAGCCTGAACGCATCCTGACAGAAAATGCCAGGCCCTGGATTTCTGAAGCAGAAGAGAGGCAGTTTTGCATTGAGTGGGGATGCAAAAAGGTCCAGGTCTGGAGTTCCCCACTCTTTGAATAGTGACTGAACTATGGTTGAGTCGAGAGACCACACATGAGGATATGTCTCTGTTCTGCTGAGATGGTCTGCCAGTTCGTTCTGTATTCCCGGTAGGTAGACCGCCTGAATTAGAGCCATGTGCTCCAAGCACCATTCCCACACTCTCATCGCCTCTCTGCATAAGGGGTAAGAGTGAGCACCGCCCTGCTTGTTGATGTAGTACATCACTGCTTTGTTGTCCGTTTGAAGGAAAATATTCTTGTGACAGAGAATGTCCGTTAATGCTCGGACTGCATAAAGGACGGCTCTCATTTCTAGGACATTTATGTGAAGCTGGGACTCGACCTGAGCCCACGTACCTTGAGTATGGAGAGCCTGACAGTGAGCTCCCCACCCCATTAGGCACGCTGCTGGTAAAGGAGATCTGATGGTCCAGAGGAGCAAAGGGATACCCTTCCAGGAGATTGTTCTCGAGTCCACCAGGTGAGCGACCTCTTTAGAGCTTCTGTCACTCTGATGGGATAGTACTGCGGGTGAGTGGTTGGGGACCACTGAGTACTGAGCATCCACTGAGTGGTTCTCATGTGCAAACGTGCTAGGGGTACAGTGAACACAGAGGATGCCATGAGGCCTAGCATCCGTTGCATCGAGAGAGCTGGGACTGAGTTGTTTTCCCCGATGTGACGGGCCATCTGAAGGATATTGTTCCTCCTGTCTTCTGGTAGAAAAGCCTTCGCACAGGTGGTGCCCAGAAGAGTCCCTATAAAAAGGAGCCTCTGGGAGGGCTGCAACTTCGGTTTTTTGAGGTTTAGCAGGACTCCCATGGACGTAAGAAAGCGAGAGGTCATCTCTACGGCATCCAGAGTCCCCTGCCTGGAAGGGCTTGCCAGAAGCCAATCGTCCAGATAAGGGAACACCTGTATTCGATCTTTCTGAGGCATACAGAACGGCACAACGCTTTTAAAACTCATGCGGCGCCGAGGATAGCCCAAAGGGCAGGACTCTGAACTGATAATGCTGTCCCAGGGCCACAAACCTCAAGAATTTGTGATGCCTTGGGTGAATAGAAATGTGCTGGTAAGCATCCTGCATTTCTAGGGAGGATAGCCATTCGTGTTGATGAAGGAAGGATAACAAGGTTCTAGAGAAATCATTTTGAATTTCTCCTTGGGCAGAAATTTGTTTAGCTGTCTGAGATCCAAAATGAGGCGCATGCCCCCAGTTTTCTTTGGAACCAGGAAGTAATGGGAGAACCCTTGTTCTCTGATGCAGCGGCACCACTTCTACTGCCCTGTTGTTCAGAAGGCCCTGAATCTCGGCAGCGAGAAGGTCTGACTGAAGGGTTGACAGCCTGGGCTGTCGTTTGGGGGGACGATCCGGAGGGGTCTCAACAAGATTGAGAGAATACCCCTCGCGGATTATCCGAAGGACCCATTTGTCTGAGGTTATGGACTTCCATTGGTTGTAGAAGTGCCTCAGACGACCTCCCACGCTAAGTAAAAGTCCACCTCAGGCAGTTGAGATGGGACTTGGGTTGGCAACTCATAAGGTGGCGCTGGGCGCTTTCGGGTCTTGCGCTTTCTGCTGTGTTTTGTTTTGAGGTTGGGAAGGTTGATTTTTATGGAAACTTCCTCTGCCTCTGCCTCAAAAGGACTGACGGTTATGAAACTGACGTTTATTGACAGTCCCTTGAGAGGGGACAGAGGAGGTCGAGCCAACTTAATGGCTGACCTAGTCTTTTGCGTAGCTTCTAGAGCCTGTTCTACCTGAGGACCAAAAAGATATGCACCATCAAAGGGCAACGCCATTACCTGTTGCTGTGCATCATTCGTGAAACCTGAAGTGCGCAGCCAGGAATGACGGTGGGTACAAATACCAGCGGCCACCGCTCGGGAAGCAGTGTCAAAAGCATCCATGGCTGCTTTAACCTGCTGGTTATTAGATTCGATATCTCTGGTAATGGTCTGAAGAAGCTCTGGCTTTGTATCTGATTCCGGTAGAGCTTCAACCATCTATTTGATAGGATGCCAAAGGATATACTCATATTGAGAGAAACAGCCTTGGTAGCTGGCGATACGCATACCCAGGGTGGAAGCAGCAAAGACTCTCTTATCTAAGGTGTCTATCTTACGGATTCCTTGTTAATAGGTCGAGCTAGTAGTTTGGGAAGAACGACTTTATCATTCTCTGCCAGTACTACAATAGGATCTGCAAAGGCTTGAGATGCCAAATGGGTTGATCCTTGGGGGCTGAATATTTCCTATCTATGGATTTAGCCACCGAAGGGGTGAGAGCAGGATTATTCCATACCATTTGAGACAGAGTCTCGAAGGAAGGCTGAAACGGAGAAGTCAAATCCGTAGGGATCTCCGGAGCATGAAGGTATTGGAGTCTTAACAATTTCCCAGGATCGATGTCTGTAGCCTGGAGAGAAAGAGTGGAGATCAAATTTTTCAGCAGAGACTTAAAGGACAGGTCCTCGACCACAGGCTCTGCAGCAGTAATGGATCCTGCTTCATCCACTTCATCACCCAGCCGAAGGTCTGGGTCAGGCTCAATGTCATCTCCTGACAGTCCAGGAGGGACTGTATGTACAGGAAAGGAGTAAAAATCAGAGGAAAGGGATGAAGAAAAGAGAGAAAAGAGGAGTCCTGACAAACGGAAGGCGCCTTAAGAGTTCCAGGTGCCACGGAGGATATGTCATCAAGAAGCGACGCACCGAGAATGGCACCAAGGAATTACGTACAAAACGCGAGAGGAACCACATCGGCACTCAAGACGGCACCGAGAAGCCATGACGGCCAAAGACGGCACCGAGAACTGGCAGGGCCAAGGACTGCGATGGTGACACGACAGACGCACTGGCGCCAAGACGGTGCTGAGTGGCTGCCGACACCAAGGGAGCCGAAACACCCCAAGGCTCAAAACAGGACGGAGGGTAAAGAAGGAAGAAGAGCAGGAGATAGAGGCATCGGTGTGGCCCCCTGCGCTGGAGCCATGTGAGAGGGGGAACACCCAAGCTCGGAGTCGACGGCACCAAAGATGGTGCCACACGACCAGGGAGGCTCAACCACCCTACCTGGTCTCCCAAGAAGCCCGAAGGCCCCTGAGTGACCGAGCCAGGTAGCTGAACCAACCTCCGAGCCCATTGCTCCATAAGAGCGGCCCACTGATGAAACTGCTCATCGGAAGACCTACTCCGGGTGGGGTAGGGCTCCAATGTCGAAGACGTCAGCTACCAGAAACAGAAGCTGGCGACTCAAGGAGATCAGCAACAGCCCCAATAACCGAACGCCTCTGCGCAGACATATCTGGAGGGTGACCGAGTGATGCCTTCTTTTGACCTGTGGGTCAAGAAGAGCTCGAGGTCAATGGTGCCAAGAATGTGACTGTTTATTTTTATGCTTCCGTGGGGAACGCCCGTCCCCCTGGGTATTAGACTGACCGTTGTCAGACCCCCTTCCGGAGAAGGCAGTGGACCGGACCCAGCCCGACTGACTGAACAGCTTTTATACGAAGTCTCCCTACCGTCACCTGACCTGCTCATGGTCGACTGCGTCAAAGTAGGCTGAGACTTCCTTATTTTTAAAATAAGAATAAACTTGAGCGGTACTTATTGAGATATTACTACAAAACAACAAAACTGAAAACTACGCTGCTAGTTTGAAGTTTGACTCCCAGCAGGCGAGCGACGCTGCTCAGTGAAGGCACTGATGGTGGAAAAAAGAACTGGAGGCGGTTGGAGGGTCGACACGAGATAGTATTTCACAGCATTTAGCTGAGGCTCAGGGTGTTGCCTCGGCTCCATCTCTGGCGCCCACCGGCAAAAAGTTTGCTCCCGCTGGGTCCTAGTGCCTCCGGCGCAGATCCCAATAGTGTGAATGAGTGGTGGAGACCTATGTCCAGGAAGATTAAATTATTTTGGGATTGAATGATTGAGGGATTGAGGTATTGAATGATTGAGGGATTGACAAATTGAATGAAAAATGAAAGGATTGATTAAGGGATTGAATGATTGAGGCATTGAATGAGTGAATGACAGAGACTGAATGACTGAATGATTAGAAAATTGAAAGATTGAATGATTGAGGGACTGAAAGATTGATTGAGGTAGTAAGGGAATGAATGATTTAATAATTGAGGGATTGTGGAAATAAATTATTGAATGATTGAGGAATTGAATGATTAAGGTACTAAATGAATGAGTGAATAATTGAGGGCTTGAGGGATTGAATGATTTTGGGATTGAATGATTGAAAGATTGAGGGATTGAATGATTGAGGGATTGAATAGTTGAATGATTGAGGGATGGAAGGATTGATTGAGG
This sequence comes from Neoceratodus forsteri, assembly GCA_016271365.2. Taxonomy (NCBI): domain Eukaryota; kingdom Metazoa; phylum Chordata; order Ceratodontiformes; family Ceratodontidae; genus Neoceratodus; species Neoceratodus forsteri. The sequence continues at coordinate 209,623,670 of JADMNL010000028.1, forward strand.
GATTGAATGATTGAGGGATGGAAGGATTGATTGAGGGATTGAATGACTGAATGATTGAGGGACTGAATGATTGAGGGGTTGAGGGATTGAATGATTGAATTATTAAATGATTGAGGGACTGAATGATTGAATGAGTAAATGATTGAGAGATTTAATGATTAAGATATTGAATGATTGAATAAGTGAATGCTGGACGGATTGAGGGATTTAATGATTGTGGGTTTGAATAAATGATTGAGGGATTGAATAACTGAATGACTGAGGGATGGAAGATTGATTGAGGGATTAAATGATTAAATGATGAAGGGATTGCATGACTGAATGATAGAGGGAGTACATGATTGAGGGATTGAATGACTGAACGAGTGAGGGATTGAATGATTGATTGAGGGGTTAAGGGAATAATTGAATGATTGAGGGATTAAGGGATTGACAGATTGAATGTATGAGGGACTGAGAGAATGAATGATTGATGGATTGAATGAATAAGGTACTGAATGAATGAGTGATTGAGGGATTGAGTGATTGAATGATGGAATGATTGAAGGAATGATTGAGGGATTGAAAGACTGAGCGATTAAGGGAATGAATGATTGAGATATAGAAGGTTTGAGGGATTAAATGTTTGAAAGAATAAATCATTCAATGATTGAATGAGTGAATGATTTGAGGGCTTGCGTGACTGAGGTAATAAGGAAATGAATGATTGAATGATTGAGTATTTGAGGGATTGAATGATTGAGAGATTCAGGTATTGAATGATTGAGAAATTGAATGATTAAGGTACTGAATGATTGAAAGAGTGAATGATTGAGAGATTGAGGGATTAAATGATTTTGGGATTGAATGATTGAGCAATTGAGGTATTGAACGATTGAGAGATTGACTAAGTGAATGATTGAGGGATGGAAGGATTGATTGAGGCTTGAATGACTGAATGAGGGATTGAATGACTGAGTGAAGGACTGAATGATTGAGGGATTGAAAGATTGAGCTATTAAGGGAATTAATTAACGATTGAATAATTGAGGGATTGAGGAAATCAGGAACCGAATGGCTGAGGGATTGAGGTATTGAATGATTGAGGAATTGAATGATTGAATGAGTGAATGATTGAGAGATTGAGGGATTGAATGATTTTAGGATTGAATGATTGAGGGATTGAATAGTTGAATGATTAAGGGATGGATGGATTGACTGAGGGATTGAATGATTGAGGGATTTAATGACTGAATGATTGAGGGATTGAAAGATTGAGGGATTAAGGGAATGAATGACAGAATGATTGAATGGCTCAGGTATTGAGGGATTGAATAACAAGGGGATTATATAATTGAATAAATAATTTTTGAGGGATTGAATTAAGGTACTGAATGACAATGGTTGAGGGATTGAATGAATGTGGGATTAAATGATTGAATAATTGAGGGATTGTTTGGTTGAGGGATTGATGGATTGAATGACTGAATAACTGAGCGATTGAATGATGCAGGATTAAGGGATTGAATGATTGAGTGATTAAATGATTCAATGATTGAAGGATGGAAAGATTGAGGGATTAAGGGAATGAATGATTGAATTGAGGAATGAAAGGATTGTTTGAGGGATGGAATGACAGCAATTGAATGATTGAGGAATTGAAAGACTGAATGATTAAATGAATGACTGATTGAGGGATAGAAAGATTCAGGGAATAAGGGAATGAATTATTGATTGATGGATTGAATAATTAAATTATTGAGGGATTGAAGGATTGAATGATTGAGTAACTGAGGGATTGATTGGTTGAATTAATGAGGGACTGAATAATTGAAGGATTGAAAGATTGAGGGATTGAATGATTAAGGTTTTGAATGATTGAGGGATTGAATGATTGTGTGATCGTTTGAAAGATTGAATGATTGAGGGATTGAATGATTGTGGGATTGAATAACTGAATGATTGAGGATGGAAGGATTGAGAGATTAAATGAAGGGATTGCATGACTGAATGATTGAAGGAGTGCATGATTGAGTGATTAAATGAGTGAGGGATTGAATGATTGTGGGATTACGGGAATGAATAATTGAATGACTGAGGGATTGAGGGATTGACAGATTGAATGACTGAGGAATTGAGGTATTGAATGATTGAAGGATTGACTAAGTGAATGATTGAGGGATAGAAGGATTGATTGAGGGATCGAATGACTGAATGACTGAGGGGGTGAATGACTGAGTGATTGAAGGATTGAATGATTGAGGGACTGATTGAAATATTAAGGGAATGAATTTGTTAATGATTGAATAATTGAGGGATTGAGGGAATCAGGGATTGAATGGCTGAGGGATTGAGGTATTGAATGATTGAGGAATTGAATGATGAAGGTATTAAATGATTGAGGGATTGAATGATTTTGGGACTGAATGATTGAGGGATTGAATAGCTGAATGACTGAGGCATGGAAGGACTGATTGAGGGACTGGCTGATTGAATGATTGAGTGACTGAATGACTGAATGATTGAGGGGTTGAGGGATTGAATGATTGAGGGATTGAAAGATTGAGGGATTAAGGCAATGAATGATTCAATGATTGAGGTATAGAATGTTTGAGGGATTCAATGTTTGACTGATTGAATTGAGTGACTGCATGATTGAATAATTGAATGAGTGAAAGATTGAGGGATTAAGGGAATGAATGACTGAATTACTGAATAAATGAATTTTTGAGGGATTGAATGATTAAGGTATTGAATGACTGAATGGTTGAGGGATAGAGGGATTGCATGACTGTGGGATTAAATGATTGAATAATTGAGGGATTGATGGATTGAATGACAAGGGATTAAGGGATTGAAGGATTGAATGATTGAGTGACTGAGGGATTGAATGATTGAAAGAATGATTGAACGATTTAGGGATGGAAAGATTGATTGAGGGATTAAGGGAATGAATGATTGAATAATTGAGGGATGGAAGGATTGATTGAGGAATGGGATGATTGAATGAGCAATTGAATGACTGAATGATTGAGGGTTTCAATGATTGAGGGATTGAAAGATTGAATGATTGAGGGATAGAAAGATTGATTGAGAGATTAAGGGAATGAATGATTGAATGACTGAATAATTGAGGGACGGAAGGACTGATTAAGGGATGCAAAGATTGAATGATTGAGCGACTGAATGACTGAACGATTGAGGGTTTCAGTGATTGAGGGATTGAAAGACTGAATGATTAAATGAATGATTGAAGGATAAAAAGATTTGAGGAATTAAGCGAATGAATGATTGAGTGATTGACGGTTGGAAGGATTGATTGAGGGATTGAATAAAGGATTGAGGGATTGAAGGATTGAATTAATGATTGAGTGACTGAGGGATTGAAAGAATGATTGCGGGATTAACGGAATGAATGAATGATTGAGAGATTGATGGATTGAATGATTGAAGGATTGAATGATTGAGGGATTGAATTATTAAGGTTTTGAATGATTGAACGAGTGAATCATTGAGGGATTTAATGATCGTGTGATTGAGTGTTTGAAAGAGTGAATGATTGAATGGTTGGAGTAAATGATTGAGGAATTTAATAATGTATTGAATGACTGAATGATTGAGGGATTGAGGGACTGAATGATTGAGGGATTGCATAACTGAATGATTGAGGGATTAAATGATTAAATGATGAAGGGATTGCATGACTGAATGATTGAGAGACTATAAGATTGAATGAGGTATTAATTGAATGAATGATTGAATGACTAAGGGATTGAGGGATTCAGGGATTGAATGACTGATTAAGGTATAGAATGACTGAATGAGTGAATGATTGAGGGATTGAATAGTTAAATGATTAAAGGATGGAAGGATTGATTGAAGGATTGAATGATTGAGGGATTGAATGACTGAATGAGGGATTAAGGCAATGAATGATTGAATGACTGAGGCATAGAATGTTTGAGGGATTAAATGTTTAAATGATTGAATAATTGAGTGACTGAGTGATTGAAAGATTGATTGAGGGATTAAGGGACTGAATTACTGAATGACTGACTGGCTAGGGTATTGAAGAATTGAATGACAAGGATTATATAATTGAATAAACAAATTTTTAAGGGATTGAATGATTAAGGCATTGAATGGATGAATGAGTGAATGGTTGAGGAATTAAATGATTAAATAATTGAGGGATTGATGGATTAAATGACTGAATAATTGAGGGATTGAATAACGAAGGATTAAGGGATTGAATGACTGAGTGACTGAGGGATTGAATGAAAGAATGATTGAATGATTGAGGGATGGAAAGATTGATTGAGGGATTAAGGGAATGAATGACTGAATGACTGAATAATTGAAGTATGGAATGATTGATTGAGGGATTGAATGATTGAGGGTTTCAATGATTGAGGGATTGAAAGAGTGAATGATTAAATTAATAACTGAGGAATAGAAAGATTGATTAAGAGATTAAGGGAATGAATGATTGAATGATTGACGGATGGAAGGATTGATTGAGGGATTGAATGATTGAGTGACTGAGGGATTGAATGATTGATGGATTGAATGATTGAGGGACTGAATGATTGAAGGATTGAGTGAGTGAATGATTGAGGGATTAATGATTGTGATTGAGTGAAAGATTGAATGATTGAGGGATTGAATGAGTAAATGATTGAGGGATTGAACGATTAAGGTACTGAATGATTGAATGAGTGAATGCTTGAGAGATTGAGGGATTTAATGACTGTGAGTTTGAATGACTGAATAATTGAGGGACTGAATGACGAGGGATTGAAGGATTGAATGACTGAGTGACTGAGGGATTGAATGATTGAAAGAATGACTGAATGATCGAGGGGTGGAAAGATTGAGGGATTAAGGGAATGAATGATTGAATGACTGAATAATTGAGGGATGAAGGATTGATTGAGGGATGGAATGACTGAATGATTGAGGATTTCAATGATTGAGGGATTGAAAGACTGAATGATTAAATGAATGATTGGGGATAGAAAGATTGATTGAGAGATTAAGGAAATGAATGATTGAATGATTGACGGATGGAAGGATTGATTGAGGGACTGAGGGATTGAAATATTGAGGGATTGAATGAGTGACTGAGGGATTGAATGACTGAGGGATTGAAAGAATGATTGAGGGATTAACAGAATGAATGATTGAATGAAGGAGGGATTGATGGATTGAATGATTGAGGGACTGAATGATTGAAGGATTGAGTGACTGAGAGATTGAATGATTAAGGTTTTGAATGATTGAGTGAGTGAATGATTGAGGGATGCAAGGATTGATTGAGGGATTAATTAAATGATTGAGGGATTGAATGATTGAGTGAAGGATTGAATGACTGACTGAGGGATTGAATGACTGAATGATTGAGGGATTGAAAGAATGATTGAGGGATTAACGGAATGAATGACTGAATCATTGAGGGATTGATGGATTGAATGATTGAGGGATTGAATGATTAAGGTTTTGAATGACTGAATGAGGGAATGATTAAGGGATTGAATGACTGAGTGTTTGAAAGATTGAATGATTGAGGGATTGAATGATTGCATGAGTAAATGATTGAGGGATTTAATGATTAAGGTATTGAATGATACAATAAGTGAATGCTTGAGGGATTGAGGGATATAATGATTGTGGGTCTGAATGAATAACTGAGGGATTGAATGACGAGGAATTGAAGGATTGAATGACTGAGGGATTAAATGATTGAAAGAATGATTGAATGATTGAGGGATGGAAAGATTGATTGAAGGATTAAGGGAATGAATGATTGAATGACTGAATAATTGAGGGATGGAAGGATTGAGGGATGGAATGATTGAATGACTGAGCAATTCAATGACTGCATGATTGAGGGTTTCAATGATTGAGGGATTGAAAGACTGAATGATTAAATGAATGACTGTATAGGTCATTAGTTAGACCACACCTGGATTACTGCATGCAGTACGGGTGCCTGTATCTGAAGAGGGACATTAAGTTACTGGAGGGGGTGCAGCGAAGGGCGACAAAGATGATCAAGGGGCTGAGGGACTTATACGAGAGGAGGTTGAGGGAGTTGAACATGTACTCACTGGAGGAGAGGAAGGACGGGTGACATGACTGAAACCTTTAAATACATGAAAGGAATAAACAAGACAGTACAATGGGGCTGTTCAAAGTAAGGGAGAGGAGGCCACCAGGGGCCATGATATGAGACTGGAGGAGGAAGGTTCAGGAGGGAGATGAGGACACACTTTTTTACAGAGATGGTGGTGGCTGGGTGGAATGCGTTACCTGCAGAAGTGGTATCCAGTAGAACAGTGGACTGCTTCAAAAGGGGATGGGACAGGACAAGGGGAAGGGTTAATGAAGAGGAAGGGTGGAAGGGAGGGGCAGCTGCAGAATAAGGGTGCAAGCTGCACATTTGAGTAGACTTGATAGACCTCTAGGCCTTTATCTGCTGGCAAATATTGTATGTTCGTATGTTCACATTGAATGATTGAGGGATAGAAAGATTGATTGAGGGATTAAGGGAATGAATGATTAAATGATCGACGGATGCAAGGATTGAGGGATTGAATGATTGAAAGATTGAGTGACTGAATGATTGAAGAATTGAAAGAATGATTGAGGGATTAACGGAATGAATTATTGAATGATTGAATGATTGCGGGATTGATGGACTGAATGATTGAGGGATTGAATGATTGAAGGATTGAATGATTGAGGGACCGAATGATTAAGATTTTGAATGATTGAATGAGAGAATGATTGAGGGACTGAATGATTGTGTGATTGAGTGTTTGAAAGACAGAATGATTGAGGGACTGAATGAGTAAATGATTGAGGAATTTAATGATTAAGGTATTGAATGACTGAATGAGTGAATGCTTGAGGGATTGAGGGATTTAATGATTGTGGGTTTGAATGATTGAATGACTGAGGGATTGACAGATTGAATGATTGAGGGATTGAATAACTGAATTATTGAGAGATGAAAGTACTGATTGAGGCATTAAATGATTAAATGATGAAGGGACTGCATGACTGAATGAGGGAGTGCATGACTGAGGGACTGAATGATTGAGGGAATGGAAGACTGATTGAGGTATTAAGGGAATGAATGATTTAATGATTGAATGATTAAGGGATTGCGGGACTCAGGGATTTAATGATTGAATGATTAAGGTATTGAATGAGCAAATGATTGAGGGATGGAATGATTTTTGGATTGAAAGACTGAGGGATTGAATAGCTGAATGACTGAAGGATGGAAGGATTGATTGAAGTATTGAATGATTGAGGGATTGAAAGATTGATTAAGGGATAAAGGCAATGAATGAATGAATGATTGAGGGATTGAGACACTGACGGATTGAATGATTGAGGGATTGAATGATTAAGGGATAAAGGCAATGAATGATTGAGGGACTGAATAACTGAATGAGGGATGGAAGGATTGAGTGAGGGATTAAATGATGAAGGGATTGCATGACTGAATGATTGACAGATTGAATGATTAAGGTATTGAATAACTGAATGAGTGAATGGTTGATGGATTGAGGGATTGAATGATTGCGGAATGGAGGGATTGAATGATTAAATTATTGAATGAAAGATTGAATGATTGAGGGAGTGAATGATTAAGGCATTGAATGAGTGAATGATTGAGGGAGTGAATGATTGTTGGTTGAATGAATGATCGAGGGACTGATTGAGGGATTGCATGAATGATAGAGGATAAGGGACTGAGTGGCTGAATGACTGAATGATTGAGGGGATGAGGGATAGAATGATTAGGGATTGAGGGAATCAATGATTGAATGATTAAGGAACAGAATGTTAGAGGGACTAAATTATTGAGGGATTGAGGGACTGAATGACTGAGGGATTGAATGATTGAATAATTGAACGACTGAAGGATTGAATGATTAAGGTATTGAGTGATTGAAGGAGTGAATGATTGATGGATTGAGGGATTGATGGATTGAATGATTGAGGAATAGATTAATTAAATGATTGAATTATTGAAAGATTGAATTATTGAGGGATTGAATGATTAAGATATTGATCGAGTGAATGATTGAGGGATTGAATGATTATGGGTTGAATGATTGAGGGATGGAAGGATTGATTGAGGGATTGAATGAATGATTGAGGATTGAGGGATTTAGTGAATTATTGAATGATTGAGGGAACGAGAGATTGAAAGATTGAGTTTTTGAAGGATTGATTGCGGGATTTAACAATTGAAGGATTGAATGATTGAATGTTTGAGGGATTGAATGATTGAATTATTGAGAGATTGAATGACTGATAGAGGGATTAAATGATTTAATGGTTGAGGTACTGAATAGTTGAATGATTGAATTATTATTGCATTGAATGTCTGAATGAGAAATGAGGGATTGAATGATTGAGGAAATGACTGATTGAATTACTGATTGAGGGATTGAAAGATTGAATAATAAAGGGATTATGATTGAGTTATTGAATAATTACTGGATTGAATCATTGAGGGATTGAAGGATTGATTGAGGGATTGATTGACTGACTGCAAGATTAAGGAACTGAAAGATTGAATGACTGACTGAGGGATTGAGGGATTAAATGATTGAGGGACTGAATGGTTGAATGATTGGTTGATTGTTGGGTTGAATGATTGAAGGAGTAATTGAGGGACTGAATGAATGATTGAGGATTGAGGGACTGAGTAACTGAATGATTAAATGATTGAGGAAATGAGGGATTGAATGATTAGGGATTGAGGGAATGAATGACTGAATGACTGATGGATAGAATGATAGAGGGATTGAATGATTGAGAGATTGACGGATTGAATGATTGAGGAACTGAGGCATTCAATGAATGATTAAGGTATTGAATGAGTGAATGGTTGAAGAATTGAGGGATTGATTAATTGTGGGATTGAGGAATTGAATGATTAAATGATTGAATGATTTAAAGATTGAATGATTGAGGGATTGCATGATTAAGGTACTGAATGAGTGAATGATTGAGGAAGTGAATGATTGTGGGTTGAATGACTGAATGATTGAAAAAATTGAGGGATTGCATGAATGATTGAGGATAAATGGATTGGGTGGCTGTATGATTGAATGATTGAGGGAATGAGGAATTGTATGATTAGGGATTGAGAGAATGAATGATTGAATGATTGAGGAATACAATGTTAGAGGGACTGAATAAATGGTTGAATGATTGAGGGATTGATGCATTGAATGATTGTGGGATTGAATGATTACGGTATTGAATGAGTGAATGACTGAGGGAGTAAATGATTGTGGGTTGAATGATTGAATGATTAAGTAACTGAAAGATTGAATGATTGAGGGGTTGAATGATTAAGGTATTGAATGAGTGAATGATTGAGGAATTGAGGGAGTGAATAATTGTGGGTTGAATGGTTGAATGATTGAGGGATTGAAGGATTGAGGGATTGCGTGAATGATTGAGGATAAAGGGAATGGGTGGCTGAATGATTGAGGGAATGAGGGATAGAATGATTAGGGACTGAGGGAATGAAGGATTGAATGATTGAGGGTTAGAATGTCGGAGGGATTGAATGATTGAGGGATTGGGAGATTGATGGATTGAATGACTGAGGGATTGAATGATTAAATGATTGAATGATTGAAATATTGAGGGATTGAATGAGTGGATGATTGAGGGATTGAATGATTGTGGGTTGAATGATTGATGGATGGAAGAATTGAGGAACTGAATGAAAGATTGAGGATTGGGGGATTGAGTAACTGAATAATTGAGGGAATGAGGGAGTGAATGATTAGGGATTGAGGGAATAAATAAATGATTGAGGGAAAGAATGTTAGAGGGATAGAATGATTGAAGGATGGAAGGATTGCTTGAGCGATTGAATGATTGATTGATTGAGGGATTGAATGACTGAATAAGGGATTGAATGACTGATTGAAGGATTACATGATTGAATAATTGAGGAACTGAGGGACTGAATGGTTGAATGAGGGATTGAATGATTGAGTTTTTGAATGATTGAGGGATTTAATTGAGGGATTCATGGATTGAATGATTGAATGATTGACAGATTGAGGGATTGACAGATTGAATGATTGAGGGATTGAAAGATTGAATGATTGAGGGATTGAAAGATTGATTGAGGGATTAAGGGAATGAATGATTGAGGTATACAATGTTTGAATGATTGAGGAACTGAAAGATTGAAAGACTGAATGATTGAGGGATTGAAAGATTGATTGAGGTATTAAGGGAATGAATGATTGAATGATTGAGGGATTGAAGGATTGAATGACTGAATGACTGAGTGACTGACGGATAGAATTATTTAATGATTAAATGACTGAGGGACTAAAAGACTGATCGAGGGATTAAGTGAATGAATGACTGAAAGACTGAATGAAGGATTGACGGATTGAATGTATGAGGGATTGAATGATTGAGGTAAAGAATGTTTGAGGGATTGAATTACTGAGTGACAGAGGGATTGAATGATTTGAGGGATTGAATGATTTTGGGATTGAGTGATTGAATGATTGACAGAGGGATTGAATGACTGACTGAATGAATGACTGAAGGATTGAAAGATTTATTGAGGGATTAAGGGAATGAGTGTTTGAATGATTGAGGTAAAGAAAGGTTGAGGGACTGAATGATTGAGTGAATTAGGGAATGAATGATTGAATGATTGAGGGATTGAAGGATTGATTGAGGGATTAAGGGAATAAATGAGTGAATGATTGAGGTATAGAATATTTGAGGGATTGAATGTTTAAATGATTGAATGATTGAGTGATTGACTGAATAACAGAATGATTGAGGGATTGAAAGATTGATTGAGGGATTAAGGGAATGAATGATTGAATGACTGAGGTATTGAAGGATTGAATGATTGGGGATTAAATGATTGACTTTGTGAGGGATTAAATAATTTAGGTATTTAGTGATTGAATGAGTGAATGCTTGAGGGACTGAATGACTGAGGGATTAAATTATTGAATGATTGAGGGATTAAATGATTGAATAATTGAAGGATTGAATGATTAAGGTATTGAATTATTAAATGATTGAATGATTGAAATATTGAATTATTGAGGGATTGAATGAATGAGTGGATGATTGAGGGATTGAATGATTGTGGGTTGAATGATTGATGGATGGAAGGACTGAGGAACTGAATGAAAGATTGAGGATTGAGGGATTGAGTGACTGAATTGAGGGAATGAGGGATTGAATGATTAGGGAATGAATAAATGATTGAGGGAAATAATGTTAGAGGGATAGAATGATTGAAGGATGGAAGGATTGCTTGAACAATTGAATGATTGAGGGATTGAATGACTGAATAAGGGATTGAATGACTGATTGAAGGATTACATGATTGAATGATTGAGGAATTGAGGGACTGAATGATTGAATGAGGGATTGAATGATTGAGGGATTTAATAATTGAGGGATTCAAGGATTGAATGACTGAATGATTGAGAGATTGAGGGGATTGACAGATTGAATGATTGAGGGATTGAAAGATTGAATGATTGAGGGATTGAAAGATTGAGGGATTAAGGGAATGAATGACTGAGGTATAGAATGTTTGAATGATTGAGGGACTGAAAAATTAAAAGACTGAATGATTGAGGGATTGAAAGATTGATTGAGGTATTAAAGGAATGAATGATTGAATGATTGAGGGTTTGAAGGATTGAATGACTGAGTGACTGACGGACAGAATGATTTAATGATTAAATGACTGAGGGACTGAAAGATTGATCGAGGGATAAAGTGAATGAATGAATGAAAGACTGAATGAAGGATTGACGGATTGAATAATTGAGGTATTGAGGGATGGAATGATTGAGAGATTGACGGATTGAATGTATGAGGGATTGAATGATTGAGGTAAAGAATGTTTGAGGGATTGAATTATTGAGTGGCAGAGGGATTGAATGATTTGAGGGATTGAATGATTTTGGGATTGAGTGATTGACAGAGGGATTGAATGACTGACTGAATAAATAACTGAAGGATTGAAAGATTTATTGCGGGATTAAGGGAATGAGTGAATAATTGAGGTAAAGAAAGGTTGAGGGACTGAATGATTGAGTGAGTTAGGGAATAAAAGATTGAATGATTGAGGGATTGATTGAAGGATTAAGGGAATAAATGAGTGAATGATTGAGGTATAGAATATTTGAGGGATTGAATGTTTAAATGATTGAGTGATTGAATGACAGAATGATTGAGGGATTGAAAGATTGATTGAGGGATTAAGGGAATGAATGATTGAATGACTGAGGTATTGAATGATTGAATGATTGAGGGATTAGATGATTGAATTTGTGAGGGATTAAATAATTAAGGTATTTAGTGATTGAATGAGTGAATGCTTGAGGGACTGAATGACTGAGGGATTAAATTATTGAATGATTGAGGGACTAAGGGATTGAACGATTGAGGGATTAAATGATTGAATAATTGAAGGATTGAATGATTGAATGAGTGAATGGTTGATGGATTGAATGATTGAGGGATTGAATAATTAAATGATTGAATGATTGAAATATTGAATTATTGAGGGCTTGAATGGATGAGTGGATGATTGAGGGATTGAATGATTGTGGGTTGAATGATTGATGGATGGAAGGATTGAGGAATTGAATGAAAGATTGAGGATCGAGTGACTGAATAAATGAGGGATTGAATGATTAGGGATTGAGGGAATGAATAAATGATTGAGGAAAAGAATGTTAGAGGAATAGAATGATTGAAGGATGGAAGGATTGCTTGAGCGATTGAATGATTGAGGGAACTGAATGACTGAATAAGGGATTGAATGATTGATTGAAGGATTACATGACTGAATGATTGAGGAATTGAGGGACTGAATGATTCAATGAGGGATTGAATGATTGAGTTTTTGAATGATTGAGGGATTTAATAATTGAGGGATTCAAGGATTGAATGATTGAATGATTGAGAGATTGAGGGATTGACGGATTAAATGATTGAGGGACTGAAAGATTGAATGATTGAGGGATTGAAAGATTGATTAAGGGAATGAATGATTGAGGTATAGAATGTTTGAATGATTGAGGGACTGAAAGATTGAAAGACTGAATGACTGAGGAATTGAAAGATTGATTGAGGTATTAAGGGAATGAATGATTGAATGATTGAGGGATTGAAGGATTGAATGACTGAGTGACTGACGGATAGAATGATTTAATGATTAAATGACTGAGGGATTGAAGGATTGATTGAGGGATTAAGGGAATAAATGAGTGAATGATTGAGGTATAGAATATTTGAGGGATTGAATGTTTAAATGATTGAGTGACTGAATGACTGAATGAAAGAATGATTGAGGGATTGAAAGATTGATTGAGGGATTAAGGGATTGAATGACTGAGGGATAGAATGATTTAATAGTTAAATCACTGAAAGATTGAAAGACTGAGTGAGGGATTAAGTGAATGAATGATTGAAAGACTGAATGAGGGACTGACTGATGGATTGAATAATTGAGGGACTGAATCATTTCGGGATTGACGGATTGATGTATGGAATGTATGAGGGATTGAGGGATTGAATGATTTAATGATTGACTGAAGGATTGAATGATTGAGGGATTTTGGGATTGAATGATTGTGGGATTGAGTGACTTGAATGACTGAATGATTGCGTGATTGACGGATTGAATGACTGAAAGGATGACTGAGGGACTGAAAGATTTATTGAGGGATTAAGGGAATAAATAATTGAATGATTGAGGAAAAGAATGGTTGAGGGATTGAATGGTAATACCAGGCAGGTAAAAACCTGCAGGGTAAGGGAAAGGAAGCGCAGGAGATCCTCCCTGGATGAGGCTGCCAGGAGCCAGTCGTCCAGGTATGGGAAAACCTGCACCCCCTGGGTAGGCAGGTAGGCCGCTACCACCAAAAGATATCTGGTGAACACTTGGGGCGCCGAGAAGAGACCAAATGGAAGGGCTTTGAACTGGTGGTGGTCCCCCTAGAATGCAAAACGCAGGGATTTACGGTGGGAAGGGCGAATAAGGATATGCATGTTGGCATCCTGCATGTCCAGAGAGCACAGCCACTGTCCTGGCCGAAGAAGGGGCAGAAGACTCTGCAGAGAGAGCATCCTGAACCTTTTGTACTCCACGAACAAGTTCCGGGAGCTGAGGTCGAGAATCGGCTTCACATCTCCTGACTTCTTCAGGACCAGGAAGAAATGGGAGTAGTAACCCATCCCACGAAGTTGATGAGGAACGGGCACTATCGCCTCCTTCAGAAGAAGAGAGGATATTTCTTCCTGAACCAGAAGAAAGTGTTTTGGGGAGTAAAACTACCTGGGTGGGGGGGATTCAAGGAGGTTTCCGAAGAAACAAGTGTCCTTCTGCGATCAGCTGGAGCACTCAACTCTCTAAAGTGATCCTCTCCCAACCCGGTAGGAAAGGAGTCAGGAGGTGTGAGGCAGCATCGTGGCTGAAGCCCCCACTGCTTTTTTAGGCAGGGGGGCTTGGTAGCCGGAGGGGCCCCGACATGTGTTGGTCCGCCTTCCATGAGGTTTTGCCTTTTGCAGAGAATGTCTTCGAAAGGGACAATGCTGAGCCTGAGGGGGTCTGAACATGGAGTCGACAGACTTAAGTGCAGTACCCTTCTCCTGCAGATCGGTGAGGATGTCCTTGATATAACTATCGAACAGCACTGAACCCCTGAAGGGTGCATCCTGGATAGCAGACTGCACATCCGGGACCAAACCTGACACCCGGAGCCAGGCATGATGCTGCAAACCCACAGCGAAAGCCGAGCTCCGACCGGTACTGTCCACTGCATCGTACGTGGCACGAAGCATATGCCGACTGGCTGAACATACAGACCGGACTAGATCACCCACTTGCTGCTTTGTCTGAGACTCAGGAAGCGAGTCCAATTTAGCCTTCACCTCACTAAGGATCACCTTCTGATAATCCTCCATATGACCAATGTAATTCAGGGCCACTATACCAAGAGTGGAAGAAGCATAGACCTTCTTCCCATACTGGTCCGGAAGGCATGATTCCTTGTCGGGTGGTGACGAGCTCAAGTGCTTGGGGTTAGCCATCTGCCCATGAGCGGCACTAATCATGACCAAATCAGCTCGAGGTTGTGAATTTAAAGAGTCAGCACCCTATAGAGCCTGATAAAGCCTGTCAGGCTTTCTAGGAAGGGGGCCTAATGCTGACGGTTGCTTCCAAATAGTGGAGACAAGGTCGGCATGAGGCTCAGTCCAGGTGGCACCAGAGTAGGAGCGGTCTCGGGCAGATCCAGGTGCACAGTTTCTTACGCTGTGGATCCGGCTCCAAGGAATGCTACTGATGAACTGCCTAGATATTACGCAGCAACTCCGTAAAGGAAGGATCCTCAGGAGGAGGAGTCCTTGGCCTGGGCTTCTCCGGAGAACGTGGCTTGTCGTCCGGGTTGGAACGACCATAGGAGTCATCCGAGGTCTCCAAGGAGAAAGAAAACTCCTCCTCCCGATGCGGGGGAGGAATGGACTCCTTGGGAAGCCCTCGGGGAAGCGTATCCTGCCCTGCCATGGAACCGGAGGGCTCGCCTCTGGTATCCTCAGGTGGGAGGGTCACTCGCCTCCGATGTAGGGGGTCCGGAACTGGGATTGGCATCGGAAGACGGTTCTCTATCTCCCTGGTGAGCTGAATTTTGGCCTCAGCCCACCAGGAAGCCAGAGTCTCCTTCAAGTCCACCGGCGGCTGAAGGGGCAGTGGAGGAGGAGGAGGAGCGAAGGATAAGGATACTAAGGGTATCCATAAGGCGTGTATCCATATCCCGATGGCGGGAAGCCCGGCGTCAGGTACTGGGGCATCATGTACTACAGTGTCGGGTAGGCCGTCAATGGGTACTGGGGTGCCAGATACTGCGGGCCTGGGTAGGACAACATCAGAAAGGATGGGTCGGATACTCAAATACCAGGTAGTCTGCAGGAACAGAGGGCCCCCGGAAGAGGGCCCAGAACAGTAAGCCCGGTGGGCGAAAGGCCCGGCAAAGTGGTGGAGTCCGGCAATGGGATATTGTCAGGCATCGTATAGGCCGGCGTCAGCGTCCGAGGATCTGGCACGGGTCAACCGGACCAGAGGGAGGGAGACCCAACAACACCATACCCACTTCCTCTGTGTTGCCTGAGAAATACAGGTTACTCACTTGTAAAAGGAGTTCGAGGAATGGTATATGTTGTTCATCCACATTTACAGGCAGGTTCCTTGCTGCTTTAAATCTTGCCGGAAGGTCTTCAAGCTGGCTCCTCCCACCCACACGGGTGATAAAACTCTCAGCTCCACCCCATGATGCCAGATCTAGCCCGCTGGAAGCCAGGATGTGCATCGAAGCCGGGGGAGGTCGGGTGGGTTGTGTGGAGGAACAACATATACCATTCCTAGAACTCCTGTTACAGGTGAGCAACCTGTATTTCTAGGGACATGGATATGTTGTTCTATCCACACTTACTGGCAGACTCCTAGCAGTTCTCCGGGAGAAGGGAGGCAAGGCGCACACCCCCTGCTTAGGAAATAAGGACTGGAGAACCGAGGTCCGAAAACCAGCATCCCGGCCTGACTCAAGGTCGATGTGGTAGTGGGTAATTAAGGCGTGTGCTGACTTCCAGGTAGCAGCCCTGAAGATTTCCTGGATAGGGACATCCCTGGAAGCAGCCACTGAAGCAGCGGTATGGCGGGTAGAATGAGCTCTTATCCCTCTGGGAGGCTCCATGTCCGCCAACCTATAGCAAAGATTTATGCAAGAGGTGATCCATCTGCCTATCGTCCGCTTGGCTGCAGGTCTGCCAGTAGGGTTACCACCTGCCCTGATATTCGCAGGACAGTCCTGATTTGGGCAGCTGTGTCCTGCAAAAAAAAAACATGAAAAATACTAACTGTCCTGATTTTATGTAGAAAATATATTTTCTAACTTTCCACTAAATGTTCTAGAAAACCACAATACCTTAACTAAAATACCTTACAATGATAAGAAACCATAGAAGCAACAAAGGAACTACAATTCTTAGCTTCAATTCTGGTTATATAGAGAAAACAAGTCTGTTGCATTGGTCGAGGTTACATACTGTCCTGCGAAAAATCATGTTTCAGTAAGAAATGTCCCACTTTGGGCTTCTTAAAAGGTGGTAACCCTATCAGCCAGGTGCGGCTTCAGCGTAGGTGACAAACAGCTGGCGAACCTCTCCCCGAACTTCAGCCGTCCGCTCCTTATAATAAGAGAGCGCTCTTCTAGGGTCCAAAGTATGGAGCCTATATTCAGCCACCAAGGTGTGATTGGGGTAGAACACCGGCAGAGTCAACACCTGGTTAAAGTGAAACTCTGACACAACCTTTGGAAGGAATTTCGGGTGGGGGCGCAGGACAGCCTTGTCCCTGTGGAAGACCAGATAAGGAGACTCGATGGAAAGCGCCTGGAGCTCTCCCATTCTTCTGGCTGACATAATAGCCACCAAGAAGGCGGTCTTCCACAACAGGTAGGAGATATCGCACCGGTGCATCGGTTTGAATGGCTTGCCCATGAGCTTAGCCAATACTAGCAGTAGATCCCACGGAGGTGGAGGTTCTCGCACTGGAGGGGATATGAGATCAAGGCCTTTGAAAAAGTACCCGATCACCTTGTCCTGTGCCACCGACTGCTTCTCAGCCCACACCCAGTAAGCAGAGATGGCTGCCAGGTGCACATTAAGGGTTGTCGACCGAAACCCTTGCTGAGAAAGGAAACATAGGTAGTCCAGAATGCTGGCCAAGAAGCAGGAGGAAGGGTACAACCCCTTATCCTGACAACAAATGGAGAATCTCTTCCATTTGAAGGCATAGCATTTTCTGGTCGACTTCTTACAGGATGCCTTAACAACAATGAGGACCTTGTCGGAAGACCCAAGGCCTGGAACTCTAGCTGCTCAGGAACCACGCCGTCAGGTGCAGGGATTGAAGGTCCGGGTGGAGTACCTTCCCCTGGATGACTGAGATCAGGTCCGGGCGGGCTGGAAGCCGCCTCGGGACCCTGGAGCTGAGGCTGAGGAGATCTGGATACCAGAACTGGTGGGGCCAGTCTGGGGCTACCAGAATCACCTGCGCCTTGACCCTCCTCGCCTTGAGAAGCACCTTGTGGATTAAGGGGAATGGGGAAAGGCGTAGAAGAGGACCGGGGTCCACGGCCTCGAGAAGGCATCCCCCTGCAGCAAGCCCTGCTGAGAGGGACGGGCATGGAACAGCCTCAGCCTCGCATTCTCCCAGGAGGCAAACAGGTCCACCTGAGGAGTGCCCCAGTGGGAGAACAGATCATGAACTACCTCTGGCAGGAAAGACAACTCATGAGATGCAGCACCTATCCAGTTTAGGGCATCGTCCAGAGTGTTGGAGGCTCCCGCCACATGGGTGGCTAGGAGATCCGCCTCCAGTCTGCTCACGAGGGACCAAGTGCGGAGAGCTTCCTTGCACAGGAGCAAGGAGTGCGTCCCGCCCTGGCAGTTTAGGTAGTACATGGTCGTGGTACTGTCCGTCTGGACCTGGACCACTTGACCCCGTAGAAATGGAGTGAAGGCAGTGAGGGCTAGTTGGACCTCTCAAAGCTCCAGCAGGTTGATGTGGCATCGAGATTCCTGAGGGGAACAGAGGCCATGCGCTCTGTGCACCACCAGATGTGCACCCCAACCCATCAGAGAGGCATCGGTCGTTAGAATGACCGTCGGCTCGGTGTGGACAAATGGGATGCCCTCCTGCAGATGAGCTGGAAAGATCCACCACTACAGAAAGTTCCACATCTCCTGGGTCACTGCCACTGGCTGGTCCAGAGGACCAGAGCACTGTGACCATTGGCGGGCCAGCCTCCATTGAAGGAGACGCATGTGCCAGAGGGCTCAATGGACCACGCTGGTGCAGGCCGCCATGAGGCCCAGGAGGCGCAGGAAGTCCCGGGCAGGGCGCAATTGCCCAACCAGAAATGATTGGGCAAAGGAGGAAAGAACCTCGGCCCTGTCCGCCGGGAGCCGTGCTCTGGCTCGAAGAGAGTCAAGCTCTGCCCCGATGAATTGAGTCACCTGCGTTGTCACGAGTTCCGGTTTGGCCTCGATGAGGAGGCCAATCTGAGAGCAGACCTGGAGGGCCAGATCCCTGGACCGCTCCACCTCCAGCCTGGAGGGGGCTGCAATCAGCAAGTCGTCCAGGTAACGGTACACCCAGACCCTTCGGTGCCGCAGGAATGCTGTCACCACTGCGATGCATTTGTTGAAGACCCTGGGAGCTGGAGAGAGGCCGAATAGGCATGGCCCGGAACTCGTAAAGGGACCCCTCTGCTCTGAAGTGTACGAATCGCTGGTGGGACGGACGGATTGGGACATGAAAGAACGCGTCCTGGAGGTCCAGAGAACAGAAAATGAGCCAGAGTGACCATCTTGAAGGTTCGAGATCTTAGGAACTTCTTCAGGTCGTGTAGTCTTAGAATAGGGCGCCAGCCCCCCGTCCGTTTCGGGACCAGGAAATACCTGGACACAAACCCTGGGTCTGGTGGAGGATCCGCCACCTCCATGATCACCTGCTTTTGGAGGAGCAGAGCAATGTCGGCTCAACGAGCTAACAGAGAGGCTGCAGACCCCATAGCCACCCGTGGGGTGATGGCTCGATAGGGTGGGGCCTGCTCGAATTCCAGAGGCAGACCTTTCCTTACCACTTCCAACACCCAGTGGTCCGCGGTGATAGTGGACCAGGCGGAAAAGAAATGGTGGAGCCGTCCCCCCATGGAGGGAACCGGGTAAGTGACAAGGCAGGGGGCGACACCCCTCAACCCATCACTGGGCAGGCTTGGAGAAAGGACCGGCAGAGGGACCTCCTGGGCCTTTTCCTCCCGGCTTCCTGCTGGAGGAAGCTGCATGCTTGGCTTTGGGGTGCCAAGTGCGAGCCTGCTGGCCTTGATGCTGGTGTTGCTGGGCCGGACATGCCGCAGGGGTAGAAGGCCGAAAGGACTTACGCTGCTGTGGCGGCCTTTGTCCTTCTGGGAAGACATGACCGAGTCCATGGTGGCACTGGACTTCTCGATCCTCTGCAAGTGACACTCCACCCCCGGGACCGAACAAGTCGGTACCCATGAAGGAAACAACTGCTAGCTTGTGCTGGGTATCAGCCGTGAAGGTGGAACTCCACAGCCAAGCTCTGCAGCGCGTGGCCACTGCGGCCGCTACTGACTGGGCACAAGAGTCTCCAATGTCAAAAGCAGTTAGGAGCTGTTCCTATGCCACCACCCTTACCTGATTCCACATCTGCTTGACCGTAGTCTGAAGGTCAGACGGGAGATGAGGAATCACCTCATCCAGGGAGTCCAAAAGGGCGTGGGAAAAGTGTGCTATCAGTACGGCTGAACTGGCCTGATGAAGGCCTAAGGAGGACGCAGCGTAAACGTTACGCCCGGAACAGTCCATTTTCTTGGACTCTTTATCCGGTGGCTTTTCTACATCCTGAGCGTTTCCGGAGTGCCAGAAAACACTGTTGGTCACCAACCCCTCCACAGAGGGGTGCTCTGAGAATCCGGAGAGTGAGCCAGTGGGAACGGCATACTTCCGGGCCATCCTGGCCGAGGGAGCTGGACAAGAAGCCGGCCGCTGCCATAGCTCCAGGGCCGGGCCGACAATGGCTTCAGCCACAGGAAAGGCCTCTGTAGTAGAATCCTCTTCATCCAGTATCTCCATGAGGGGATACTTGGTCTGCTTTGACACGGGTTCGAGCTTCATCCCAGTAGATTCTGAAATGAGCTGAAGTAATCCCATGAATGAGGATGGGCTCTTGTCCACTGACTGTCCCCCCCGAGGACTCCAGGTCGAGAGGCCTGAAGAACAGGGAAGAGACATCGTCGGACTCCGAGGAGTCTGCAAACAGCTGCCAGGGGCATGAGCCACCATCCACCTGCCGAGGATGATCGGGAGTGAGGGTGACTGACAACCAATGGGGCAACCTATGACCCGACCGAGAATCCTTGGTCGGAGCCCCAGTTTTTGGTTGTGGAGGTGGGGGTTCCACCACGATGGGTGGTGCAGCTGGTTTCGGCCGAACAACTGGCACCAGCATCGGCTCCTCGATGATGAGGGGTTGTTTCGGCCGCTCAGGTGACAGCCACTTAATGGCCAGGGAAGGCGACGGAGTTGGCTTGCTCCCAGACAAAAGGAGCTGCTGCCACATCAGATCCTCGTACCGCCAACGCAACTTGCGCCGAAGCCTATCTTCCGAGGAGGACGATGACGAGGATGAGCGGCGCCACCGCTTCCCTTGGTGCCGAGACTGAGACCGCCGAAGTCGGTGGGATCAGCTGGACCAAGAGAAATGAAAATTACGTACCTACCGTAATTCTTGATCTTCTTGGACGAGTCTCCACCACTCACTCACACTATTGGGATCTGCGCCGGAGGCACTAGGACCCATCGGGAGCAAACTTTTTGCTGGAGGGTCGGCGCCAGAGATGGCGCCGAGCCCTAGCTCGTGCGGTAACGACTATCTCGGGGCCGACCCTCCAACCACCTCAGTACCTTTTTTACCAAGGAGGTGCAGCGTAACTAACCTAGAAGGGTAGCCTAACCTAAAAACCGGACATAAGATAGTCCGGCGACCCGTAAGAAGGGTCAATAAAGAAGTCTTCATGGCCTAAAGATTTGAGGGAGTGAAGACCAACAAGAAAGGTGAGCTCGGGGGATGGAGGGTGGGCGTGTGAATGAGTGGTGGAGACTCGTCCAAGAAGATCAAGAATTACGGTAGGTACGTAATTTTCATATCTTCCTGGACATAAGTCTCCACCACTCATTCACACTATTGGGAGAGTACCGAGCTAATAATCCCCCGAGAGGGCGGCAGGAAAGACCAAGAGCTCATGTTTCTAGGACAGAAGTCCATTGAGGATGGCTCTGCCAAAGGAAGAATGTCGTCTGGCATGGACATCTAGTGCATAATGTTTAACGAAAGTATGCACTGAGCTCCAGGTGGCCGCATTGCAGATGTCTGCAATGGGCACGTTGCGGATTTCCGCTAGGGATGCCGCAACCACTCTGGTAGAGTGAGCGTAAACTCTACCCTCCAACTTAACCTGCGCCATGGAATAGCAGTGACGAAGGCATGCCACTAGCCATGATGAGATACATCTGATAGCGACAGGTTGACCCAGTCGGGTCTCACTGAAGGAAACGAACAGTTGCTGAGCTTTGCGAAAATCGCCAGTTCTATCTAGATGAAAGCATGAGGCCCTCTTTAACATCCAAAGAATGAAGAGACGTTCCCCTTCATTTTGAAGTCCAGAAAATAAGAGGAAGGACCAAAGGTTGGTTTGATGAAATTCTGACACAACCTTAGGAAGAAATTTAGGATGAGTACAAAGAACTACTTGCCCTTATGGAACACAGTATCACTGGAGGTCTGTGACCAGGGCATGTATCTCAGAGACCCTGCGAGCTGAGGTAATGGCCACTAGGAGGCAGTCTTCAAGTGAGAAATTTTTAGCTCACAGGTAGCCAGAGGTTCGAAAGGTTTCTGAGTGAGCATGTCTAACACAAGATTAATGTCCCAGGCTGTGACTGGACGTCTTGTGGGAGGTCTGGTATGCAGAATCCCTTAAGAAATCTCTTAACCATAGGTAACTGAGCCAGAATTAAGGAAATAACAGGCTCATGATACGCTTCAATGGCACTAAGATGAACTTTGACTGTAGAGTACTGCAGACCCGAATTTGAGAGGTCCAAAAGGTACTCCAAAACCTTATCTGGTGGACAGGAAAAGGGATTCAAAGAGTACTTTGCACACCAGAGCGAAAAAAACGTTTCCACTTGGCTGTGTAAGTTTTCCCAGTGGCTGGCTTCCGTGCAGCCAGAAGAATATCTGAAACTCTTCGAGAGACATTGAACCGGTTTACTTCGACCTCTTCAGGAGCCAAGCATGAAGGAGAAGTGATCTCAGGTTGGGATGGACCACGGTCCCTGAGTCAAAAGTTCATCTGCAGGAAGTGGTCTCGGAGGAACTGCCAACATATTGTTGAGCAGTGGAAACCACAGCTGCCAGGCAAAAGGGAGCAATGAGAATCATTTTGTCCCCCTGATTCGAGACAGGAGGTACCCTCTGAATTAGAGGAAGAGGCGTAAAGGCGTAAAAGCGTTTGTCACACATGGCCTGAGCGCATCCTGACAGAAAATGCCAGGCCTTGATTTCTGGAGCAGAAGAGAGGCAGTTTTGCGTTGAGTGGGGATGCAAAAAGGTCCAGGTCTGGAGTTCCCCACTCTTCGAATAGTGACTGAACTATGGTTGAGTCGAGAGACCACTCATGAGGGTCTGTCTCTGTTCTGCTGAGACGGTCTGCCAGTTCGTTCTGAACACCTGGTAGGTAGACCGCTTGAATTAGAGCCTCATGCTCCAAGCACCATTCCCATACCCTCATTGCTTCTCTGCATAAGGGGTAAGAGTGAGCACCGCCCTGCTTGTTGATGTAATACATCACTGCTTTGTTGTCCGTTTGAAGGAAAATGTTCTTGTGACACAAAATGTCCTTCAAAGCTCGGACCGCATAAAGGACGGCTATCATTTGTAGGATGTTTATGTGGAGCTGGGACTCGACTTGAGTCCACGCACCTTGAGTGTGGAGAGCCTGACAGTGAGCTCCCCACCTCATTAGGGATCAGTCGTGGTAATGGTGATCTGATGGTCCAGAGGAGCAAAGGGATACCTCTCCAGGAGATTGTTCTCTTGAGACCACCAGGTGAGTGACCTCCTTAAAGGTTCTGTCACCTTGATGAGATAGGACTGCGGGTGAGTGGTTGGGGACCACTGAGTACTGAGCATCCACTGGGTGGTTCTCATGTGCAGACGTGCTAGGGGTACAGTGAATACAGAGGATGCCATGAGGCCTAGCATCCGTTGCATCGAGAGAGCTGTGACTGAGCTGTTTTCCCCGATGTGAAGGGCCATCTGAAGGATATCGTTCCTCCTGTCTTCTGGAAGAAAAGCCTTCCACATGGGAGGTGTCCAGAGAGTCCCTATAAAAAGGAGCCTCTGGGAGGGCTGCAGTTGCGATTTCTTGAGGATGAGCAGAACTCCTATGGACGTGGAAAGCGTGAAGCCGTCTACAGCGTCAGAGTCCCTTGCCTGGAAGGGCTTGCTAAAGCCAATCATCCAGATAAAGGAAACACCTGAATTCCGACCTTTCTGAGGGGTGCACTGCAAGAACTGCACAACATTTTGTAAAAACTTGCAGCGCCGAGGATAGCCCAAAGGGCAGGACTCTGAACTGATAGTGCTGTCCCAGAGCCACAAACCTCAGGAATTTGTGATGCCTCGGGTGAACAGGAATGTGCTGGCAAGCGTCCTGCATATCTAGGGAGGCTAACCAGTCATGTTGGTGAAGCAGAGGTAACAGGGTTCCCAGAGAAATCATTTTCAATTTCTCCTTGGGGAGAAATTTGTTTAGCTTTCTGAGATCTAGAATGGGGCGCATTCCGCCGGACTTCTTTGGAACCAGAAAGTAATGGGAGTAGAACCCTGTGTTTCGTTGGTGCAGTGGCACCACTTCTACTGCCCTGTTCTTCAGAAGGCCCTGAATCTCGGCGGTGAGAAGGTCTGACTGAAGGGTTGACAGCCTGGGCTGCCGTTTGGGGGGACGATCTGGAGGGGTCTCCACAAGATTGAGTGAATACCCCTCGCGAATTATCCGAAGGACCCATTTGTCTGAGGTTATGGACTTCCACTGGTTGTAGAAGTGCATCAGACGACCTCCCACCGGAGAGGAAAAGTCCACCTCGGGCAGCTGAGATGGAACTTGGGCCGGCAATTCATAAGGTAGCGCTGGGCGCTTTGGGCCCTTGCGCTTTCTGTTGCGCCTTCTTTTGAGGTTGGGCAGGTTGGTTCTTATGGAAACTTCCTCTGCCTCTGCCTCTAAAGGACTGGCGATTATGAAACTGTCGTTTACTGGCATGCCCTCGAGAGGGGGCAGGAGGGGGCCGAGCCAACTTAATGGCTGACCCTAGTCTTTTTGTGCTTCTAGAGCTTGCTCTACCTGAGGACAAAAGATATGCACCGTCAAGGGCAATGCCATCACCTGCTGCTGCGCGTCATTCATAAAGCCCGAAGTGCGCAGCCAGGAATGACGCCGGGTGCAAATACCAGCAGCCGCTGAACGGAAAGCAGTGTCAAAAGCATCCATGGCTGCTTTAACCTGCTGGTTATTAGATTCAATACCTCTGGTAATGGTTTGAAGAAGCTCTGGCTTTGAATCCGACTCTGGTAGGGCTTCAACCATCTGTGTAATAGAATGCCACAGGATATACTCATACTGAGAAAAACAGCCTTGGTAACTGGCAATACGCATACTTAGGGTAGAAGCAGCAAAGGCTCTCTTACCTAAGGCGTCTATCTTACAAGATTCTTTATTAATAGGTCGAGCTGTAGTAGCTTGAGGAAGAACGACTTTATCATTCTCTGCCAGGACTACAATAGGATCCGCAAAGGCTTGAGATGCCAAAATGGGACGATCCTTGGGGGCTGAATATTTCCTATCTATGGATTTAGCCACCGAAGGGGTAAGAGCAGGATTATTCCATACCATTTGAGACAGCGTCTCGAAGGAAGGCTGAATCGGAGGAGTCAAATCCATAGGGATCTCTGAGGCATGAAGATATTGGAGTCTCAACAATTTCCCAGGATCGATGTCTGTAGTCTGGAGAGAAAGTGTGGAACTCAGATTTTTCAACAGAGGCTTAAAGGATAGGTCCTCAACCACAGGCTCTGTAGCAGTAATAGATCCTGCTTCGTCCACTTCATCACCCAACCGAAGGTCTGGGTCAGGCTCAACGTCATCTCCTGACAGTCCAGGAGGGACTGTATGGACAGGAAAGGAATGAAATTCAGAAGAGGAGGAAGAAACAAGTGAAGAGGATCCCGAGGCCGCTGGGCGCGAGGCGCACGGCACCGAGAATGATGCCGTGAGGCCACGCGGCGCCGAGCACGGGCAAGCGCAGCATCGATGCCGAGGACGGCGTTGAGAGGCCACACGACACCGAGGGTGCCGAAAACACTCCCAGACTCCGAAAAAACAGGTTTTGAAGGAAGAAGAGAAGGAGATAAGGGCATCGGTGTGGCCCCCTGCGCCGCAGCCATGTGGAGGGGAACACCTGAGTGCGGAGTCGACGGCACCGAAGAAGGTGCCGCGTGACCAGGAAGGTCCAACCGCCCTACCCGGTTGCCCAGAGAGCCTGAAGGTCCACGAGCGACCGAGCCAGGTAGCCGAACCAACCTCCGAGCCCATTGCTCCATAACAGCAGCCCACTGATGAAACTGCTCATCTGAAGACCTACCTGCGGGTGGGGTAGGGCTCCGATGTCGAAGCTGTTGGCTACCAGAAGCAGAGGTTGGCGACTCCGAAGGAGGAGACCGGCAACTAGCCCCGATAACCGAGCGTCTACGCGCAGACATATCAGAGGGCGACCGCGAGTGATGCCTTCTCTTTTTAGACCTGTGGGCCGAAGAAGAGCTCGAGGCCGAACGGTGCCGAGAGTGCAACCATTTATTTTTATGCTTCCGGGGGACCACCCATCCCCCCGGGCATTGGCCTGACCGTTGTCAGACCCTCCCTCCGGAGAAGGCGGCAGACCGGACCCAGCCCGACTGACTGAACAGCTTTCATACGAAGTCTCCCTACCGTCACCTGACCTGCTCATGGTCGACTCCGTCAAGGTAGGCTGAGACTTCTTTATTGTATTTATTTTAAAAATAAGAATAAATTTAAGCGATACTGTATCGAGATAATATTACAAAATAATAAAAACTGAAAACTATGCTGCTAGTTTGAAGTTTGACTCCCGACAGGCGAGCGACGTCGTCACTGAAGTGCACTTCGATGGGGGGAAAAAAAGAACTGAGGCGGTTGGAGGGTGCGACACCGAGATAGTCGTTACCGCATGACGAGCTAGGGCTCACGTTCTCCTCTGCAGCGCCCATCTCTGGCGCCGACCCTCCAGCAAAAGTTTGCTCTCAATGGGTCCTAGTGCCTCCGGCGCAGATCCCAATAGTGTGAATGAGTGGTGGAGACTTATGTCCAGGAAGATCGTCTGAGACTGAGATCCTCGGTGTTTCCGAGGGTGAGTCTGGGAGGGAGCGGGGGAAACCCGTTCCTCCCCCAGCTCAGAGGCCTTAACTGGGGAATCCGGCACAGGAGGCCCAGGCAAGTCCTCGGTTTTAACCGGGGGAACCAGTGAAGAAGGGTTGTTGGCTTCTCAGTGCGACAACCGATCAGCAGGTCGAGAAAAATCTCGACTGCATCGACCGGGTGTCTGGCGGCTGACCTGACAGGGACACCGTGAAGCCAGCGGCCTTAGCCACAACCTCGACCGAAGTCGAGTGTCGACTATCCAGGGAAGGGGACCTCTCCCACTCCCACAAACGTTGATGGTAGGACTTACCCTTTTGAGTCCTTTTTTTGGACCGAGAGGAGTGTCCCGATGGCCTCTCTCCTTTAGTAGAGAGGGACTGACAAAGCTCCTTAAATGAAGCTGAGTAGGAAGAGCCCAAGGAGAGCATGATAAATGCTGCGACCGAGGAAGAAGAAGATGCGGCAAGGGCCGCCTCCTCCTCGAGGGCAATCATTTGCTCAAGTTGCTCAGCTGAGCCTGCTGCCATGGACACCACCCAACAGGCCTCCTTCGACTTAACCGGAGGAATACGTCTCTCGGGGCGCCCAAGTTGAAGTCTGGCAGCACAGTCTTTGAGAATGTTGACCGAGGAGGACTTACACAATTCGCATGCCCGCGGATCGTGTTCGAGCCCAAAGCAGTAAACGCATGTGGAGTGTGGATCGGTCCGAGACATCTTCTGCCCACAAGGGCACCGCCGAAATCCGGGAGTCAATTTGTCCGTCGCAGCCATGAAGGAAGAAAAAGACCGAAGTCTAGAAAATTTAAGAATGAGTTTCAGATTAACCGACGAGTTAGGATCCAGGCCTAAAATGCAGAGCACTAAGGAGGGAACCTGAGCTTCCAAGCGGTAAGGAAGATCTGGCGTCATGGGGCGGAGCCGAGAGTTTAACCACCCAGTGGGTGGGAGAAGCCAGCCTGAAGACCTTCCGGCAAGATTTAAAGCGGCAAGGAACCTGCCAGTAAGTGTGGATAGAACAACATATCCATGTCCCTAGAAAGAAGGATTACCATCCCCAGGGTCCAGCAAAGGAGACGCTGGTGCCTCGGAATGTAACGAGCGTTGCAGTGAGCTCGGGACGGCGGATAGGCTCGAAGGTTCCAGCGTCGGCTCTAACGCTGAGCAGACTTCGGAGGAGCTAACATCCGCCTTATTGGCGGGATCCGGGCGGACGGTGAAGGAGTCAGCATTTAACTTATCGGACCCAACGCCCGGCCGAAGGCCGCGTAAGGACGGGCGACCTAGGTGGACGCTGGAGGCCGCGGCGCTTCCCGAGGGTTGGCCGCCCAACGGCCTTACCCAGGCGGACGCCGGAAGAGCCGACAGCTGACTTATTGGGGTCACTTGAACCGAAGGCTGTGTGGCGGCAATCTTACTGAGAGCGGCTGCTTCCTTAGACCCGGAGGTTCCCAAGGGTCCCGAGCACAAGCCTGATGGGAGGGTTGACGCCGCCTTAGAAACCTCCAAGATGGCCACCACGGAATTGCCTCCTGGGGGAGGCATTACCTGCAGCACAGCGACCCCAGCTGAGGCCGCGGTGACCAATGAGAAGTCCTGGTCCCGATGCTTCTTCTTGTGGTGGCCATTCAGAGAAGTCAAAGCCCGCCGGAGAGTTTTCAGTTCCTTTTCCATGAAGGTCATTTTTAAGAACGTGGGCCTCCAGGGACTGCTGCCTCTGCTTCCGGGTGGCTGCGTTAAACTGCTGGGAGAGCTGGCACTTCTCGACAGGATGATCGGGTCCTAGACAAAAAAGGCACTGGGAATGTCAGTCCTTG
Organism: Neoceratodus forsteri; assembly: GCA_016271365.2. NCBI lineage: Eukaryota > Metazoa > Chordata > Ceratodontiformes > Ceratodontidae > Neoceratodus > Neoceratodus forsteri. The sequence continues at coordinate 209,652,653 of JADMNL010000028.1, forward strand.
TGCGAGAGCTGGGCACCAGAAGAATCGCATTTGTTTTTGTGTTCGGAGGGAGTCGGGGATGACATACACGGCAGCTGTAGGTAAGGCTGATGAAAATCGTGAAAAAAGAAAATAGGTGATAAAACTACCAACGATTGACTGCAAAGCAGTGAACTTAACTGCGAGGCACTCCACGAGCTAACAGCAGGAAAGAACTGGAAGGCGGGCGTGGGGGACCACCCTTATACTGGCGTTGTCTTGGCGTCGGTCACCTGACGTGGGACGGTCCCCAGCCAGAGACTGATAGCTAGAAATTTTTCCGTGGGGTCCTGACGCCTGCCGGCTTCAGTTCTATTTGTAATTACCTACTGCAAGAGCCCTCTCAAACTAAGATCCCCCTTTATGCCATTATACATACCCAAAACCAGCATCCCGGCATGACTAGTGGGTAATGAAGGTGTTTGCTGACTTCCAGGTAGCAGCCCGACAGATTTCCTGGATAGGGATGTCCCTGGAAGCAGCCACCGATGCAGCACTGTGGTGGGTAGAATGAGCTCTTATCCCTCTGGGAGGCTCCTTGCCTGCCAACTCATAGCACAAACCTATGCATGATGTAATCCATCTTGCTATGGTCCATTTGGCTGCAGGTCTGCCAGAAGAGGCTTCAGAGTAAGTGACAAACAGCTGGCGAACCAAGGTATGGAGCCTGCACTCGGCGTCCGAGGTGTGATTAGGGTAGTAAACCGGAAGAGTCAACACCTGGTTAAGGTGAAACTCTGACACCTCCTTCGGAAGGAATTTCGGGTGGGGGCGCAGGACAACTTTGTCCCTGTGACAGACCAGATAAGGGGAGTCAACCAAAAGTGCCTGGAGCAACCCTGTCCTTCTGGCAGACGTAATAGTCACCAGGAAGGCCGTCTTCCATGAAAAGTGTGAAAGCTCACATTTGTGCATGGGTTCGAATGGCTTGCCCATGAGCTTTGTCAAAACCAGCAACAGATCGGATGGAGGTGGAGGTTCACGCACCAGAGGGGATACGTGATCCAGGCCTTTGAAAAAGTACCCGACCACTGTCTCCTGTGCCAATGTCGTCTGACCAGTCCGCGCCCAGTAAGCAGAAATGGCTGCCAGGTGCACCCTAAGGGTCTATGACCGTAGACCCCCTTTGGACAGAGACCAAAGGTAGTCAAGAATGTTAGCCACAGAACAGGACAAAGGGTGCAGCCCCTTATCCTGACACCAAATGGAAAATCATTTCCATTTGAAAGCATAACATTTCCTGGTCGATTCCTTTCTAGATGCCTCCACCATGGTGTAGACATCTTTGGAAAGACCCAGAGCCTGGAACTCTAGCCGCTCAGGTACCAGGCTGTGAGGTGCAGGGATTGAAGGTCTGGATGGAATACCTTCCACTGGTTCAGAGATATCAGGTACGAGCGTGTACAAAGCTGCTCCGGGGGCCTGCAGCTGAGGCTGAGGAGATCTGGGTACCAGAACTGGCACGGCCAGTATGGGACTACCAGATTCACCTTCGCCTTGTCCCTCCTCACCCTAAGTAAGACCTTGTGGATCAAGGGAAATGGAGGGATGGCGTAGAGGAGGCCTGGGGTCCACGGCCTTGAGAAGGCATCCACCTGCAGCAAGCCCTGCTGAGGGAGGTAGGCATGAAATAGCCTCAGCTTGGTGTTTTCCCTGGAGGCAAACAGGTCCACCAGCGGTTTGCCCCAATGGGAGAACATGCTGTAAGCTACCTCTGGATGGAGAGACCACTTGTGGGATGTCGGGCTTATGCGGCTGAGAGCATCCACCAGTTGGTTAGAGGCTCTTGCCACATGGATGGAAAGGAGCTTCACGTCCAACCGGCTTACGAAGGTCCAGATGTGGAGCGCCTCCTTGCACAGCAAACGGGAGTGCATCCTGCTCTGTTTGTTGAGGTTGTACATGGTCGTTGCATTGTCCGTCTGGACTTGAAACACTTGACCCCGGAGCTGAGAAGCGAAAGCTGACAACGCCAGTCTGACTGCTCTGAGCTCCAACAGGTTGATGTGACATTAGGACTCCTCAGGGGTCCTGAACCCCTGGGCCCTACTGTCCCCCATGTGGGCTCCCCAGCCCATGAGAGAGGCATCGGTCGTAAGGACGATCATCGGCTCAGGGCGGACAAACAGGATCCCTTCCTGCAATCGGTCTGGGGCAGTCCACCATTGGAGAGCATCCCACATCCTCTGGGTTACAGTGATCAGCTGGTCGAAGTGACCATACCACTGAGTCCACTGGGCAGCCAGTTCCCATTGGAGCGGGTGCATGTGCCACCGGGCCCAACGGACTACTAAGGTGCATGTCGCCATGTAACCCAGAAGGCGTAGAAAGTCCTGGGCAGGGCGCAAGTGCCCAACCAGAAATGACTGAGCAAAGGAGGAGAGACCCTCCGTCCTGTCCACCGAGAGCCAAGCTCTGGTTTAACAAGAGTCAAGCTCTGCCACTATGAAGCCCATCTCCTGAGAGGGCACGAGTTCCGACTTGGCCTCGTTGATCAGGAGGCCAAGTTGGGAGCAGGTTTGGAGGGCCAGATCCCAGGACCTCTCCATCTCCTGAATGGAAGAACCTGCCAAGAGCCAGTCATCGAGATAAGGGGAGATTCTGACTCCGACGCCAAAGGTGGACCGTTACCACTCCAATGCATTTGGTGAAGACCCAAGGGGCCGATGACAGGCCGAACGGCATGGCTCGGAACTTGTACAGGGTCCCTTCGACCCTTAAGTGGAGGAACCATTGATGGGACGGATGGATTGGGATGCGAAAGAACGCATCCTGTAGATCCAGGGAACAGAACCACATGTTTTGCTCCAGGGATGGTATGATCTGGTTCAGAGTGACTATCTGAAAGCTGCGAGACCTGAGATATTGATTCAGGTCATGAAGATCTAGGATGGGGTGCCAATCCCCCATCCGCTTGGGCACCAGGAAGTACCTGGAAACAAAGCCTGGGTCTGTCGGAGGATCCAGCACTGGGGCTACTGCCTCCTTGGGGAGGATCTGAGCCACGTAATCTCGAAGAGCCGACTGGGTGCATGCAGAGATCCTTTCTTCCCAAGGGGCGTGGGCTCGGCTGGGAGGGTACTGCTCAAATTCCAGAGGCAGTCCCTGACCGACCACTTCGAGAACCCACCTGTACGAAGTGATAGTGGACCAGGCGGAAAGGAAGTGGTGGAGCCGACCCCCCACAGGAGGACCCAGAGCTGGAGTGATGGATGTAGGGGTGGCAACCCCCAACCCGTCACTGAGCAGGCTTGGAAGAGGAGGAGGAGGCTCCAGGACCTGCGCCTTGGCCTCCTTTATGGGGCTGTTGAGGACCCTGCTTGGGCCGCAGGCTCCAAGCTTGAGCCTGATGCTGCTGTTGTTGCTGACCTCCTTGATAGGAGGGCTGCCTGACCACAGGGGAAGAGTGCTGAAATGGCTTCTTCTTTCTCTTCTGCTGGTTCTTGCCCGAAGAACCCTTGGCAGTAGTAGTGTCCAAGGTGGCATTAGACTGCTCTATATGGTGAAGTTTACCGGCCCCTCCTGGACCGAACAAGTCGGTCCACGGGAAAGGCACGTCAGCAAGCTTATGCTGAGAATCCGCCTGGAAGAAGGAGAGCCTCAGCCAAGCCCTGCGGCAAGAAGCCACTGTGGCTGCCAATGAGCGGGCACAAGAATCTCCTATATCCAAGGCTGTCTGGAGCTGCTGTTTTGCAATAGAATGACCTTGGTCATGGACCTGCTTGACTGTAGTCTGTATGTCCGGTGGGAGATGAGGGAGGACCTCGTCCAATGACCCCAGGAGGGCATGGGAGAAGTGTGCCATAATAACAACAACCAAGCTGGCCTGGCGAAGGCCCAGAGAAGAGGCAGCATAGACCTTGCGGGCAGAGTGGTCCATATTTTTGGACTCCTTGTCCAGGGGTCGGTCAGTTTCAGCTGAACTACCCATGCGTCTACGAACATCAAAGGCGGTCACCAGGCTCTCGGACCGAAGGGTGTTCCATTGAACCCATGAGGAACCCCATGGGCACCGCGCCTGGTGATGGCTTTGGCCACTGGAAAGGCCTCCGTCGGGGTATCCCCTCTCTTGAGGACGTCAGTGAGAGGGTACTCCGTCTTCTTCCGGATGGGCTCCAGGGGCATTCCGGTGGATTCGGAGATGAGGCAGAGAATGCCCTGGAAGGAGGAAGGGCCTTCCTCCAACCCTGCGTCGACTCATCATCCCTGGGATGTGAGTACAAGCCAGTGACATCAGAGTCCGAGGAGTCATGGTAGAGCAGTCTACTGCCTAAGTCACCCTCGATGTGCTGAGGGTGGTCCGGGCTGACTGTTATCGATAGACATCGGGGGAAGCCCGGTGTCTTGTCAGTCCTCTTTCAAGGGCACCCCTCCCTCAGGCTGTTTAGGCAGCGGTTCCACCAGAATCAGTGGAAAGAAGAGAATAGGCCGGACCTGGAGACGGTGGCGTTGGTTCCGGGGGGGGGTTAGCATCGGCCTAGGAGGCGAGAGCCAAGTTATGGCTGGGGTGGGCAGCGGAACAGGCTTCTGCCCGGTCAGAATCAGCTGTTGCCACATGAGGGCTTCACAGCATCGACCGAGTTTCCACCAGAGCCTCTCCTCATTCGAGGAGGATGAGGACCTGTGGCGATGCCTCTTCTTAGAGCACTTATGGCTCTTTCTCGGCCATTTGGCCGAGGAGGTTCTGGACCTTGACTGAGATCGGGGAGGCCAACTCAGTCGATCAGGAGACACCGGGGTCAGTGAAAACCGAGGACCCGGAACCGGGTCCTTGAAGGGGACACCAGCAGGCTGGGTCTCCTCATCAGGGAAGACAAGGACCGGAGTCCTTTCCAAAGAGTCATCGGCCATGGCTGGCAACAAACGGTCTATTGAGTCGAGGATAATTTCAACCTCATCAGCCACTTCCTCGATCCCCTGGCCAGACGGAAGATCTGTGAAGCCAGCAGCCAAGGTTGCGATCTCGACCGAGGTCAAGATCATGTGTTCCTGGGACTTGGACCTCTCTCGGTCCGAGGAACGGCTTTGCCAAGACAAAGACACAGGGTCCTTATCTCTCTTCCGAGAGCGGGAGAAGTGAAAGCCAGAGGGCGTCTCACCCTGGGTGGGGAGAGACTGGCACAACTCCTTGAAGGAGCCTGAAAAGGTGGAGCCAAGGTTCAGAGGAACAAAAAAGCTTTGACTGGCGGAAGCGTGAGCTGCTTCCTCCTCGAACGTTTTCATCTGTTCCAGCTGTTCGGTGGATCCAGCAGCCATGGAAACCTCCCACCTCGCCTCCTTCGATTTCACCTGTGGGTTCCTTTTCTCCGGTCTCCCCAGCTTCAAGCATGCCTTGTGGTCGTCCAGGACATTGGGATGGAAAGCTAGGCAAAAACTGCACAATGAGGTGTCATTGCCGACACCTAGGCAGTAGATGCACATGAGGTAAGGATCGGTGCATGACATATTCTGGCTGCAGGGGCACCGGCAATATCAAGGGGAAGATTTTTCCTCCATAGTAGATGCGATGAAAGTGTAAATGCTAACTCGAACAAGATTAATTTTCCTTTTTTTTTTTTTGAAACTGCATTTTATTCCCCCTCGTCCTGCCAGCCCTGACCCTTCGGGGCTACTAAGGAGTTATCCTCCTGCCTCCCGCTCTACCCACGTCCACCTCCGTGACCCCCATGGAGCCTCAGATTACCCCACCGGGCAGGAACGAGGTGCGGCCCCAACACCCCGAGCTACTCACTATTTCGTCGGTCCAGAGATGGCAGGGCGAGCGGGGGCACATCAGAGGCACACTCCAGGTAGCCCGTCTTCCCTGTCCTGACGCATTATCCTCCATTTTTTCTCCCCTACGCTGTGTAGACCATGACGTCTAGGTGCAAGTGCCGACATCCACAGCGTGATCTTGGCCGCCTTTCCCCTGTGGGGCTTGTAGTACCCCGAGCCTCCACTTGGGGTCAGACAAGTTGCAGGCATCGGCCCCCCCTTCCCCCCAAGAGGGCGAGCTGTCGTGGGACGCTCAAGCCACTCTCCCCCGGCTGGCCCTCCAGGGACCCAAGTCTTCTCCCAAACCCAGGTCGCTGGCATCACAAGCGGAATCCAACCGCTGCGCCGACAGGCTGGCACACAAGTTTAATTTTCGGTAAAAACCAACGGTTAGAATCCAGGGCCTACGATATGTGGAAAGCATGAGATAACCTGTATCTTCCAGTGGAAAGGAAGATCTGGCATCATGGGGCGGAGCCGAGGGATATACCACCCGGGTGGGTGGGAAGAGCCAGCTTGAAGACTTCCAGCAAGATTTAAAGTGGAAGGGGACATGCCAAGAAGTGTGGATGAACAACATATCCACGCTCCTAGAAGAGGTATTTTCTGGTGATTTACCGGCATTACAGACTGACCATCCATTATTCGGCCCTATTGATATTATACAAATAGTTAAACTTATGAAAAATAATAGTTCGGCTGGACCAGATGGCTTGACACCAAAATTCTTGACGGAACTTGTCGTTCAACTAGCTGGACCTCTCTCTGTCTTGTTTAATGCCTCCCTGAAAGATGGGAAATCCATAAAAATCTGGAACAAAGCACTTGTAACCCCTATTTATAAGGGAGGAAAGAAACAAGATGTAAAAAATTACAGGTCTATCAGCCTAACGTCTGTGCTGGGTATCTTTGAAAGGTTATTGCAGAAGCATATTATAGAACATCTAATAAAAGTAGGGCACTATGACTTGACTCAGCATGGCTTTGTATCAGGTACATCTTGTTTAACTAATCTGTTGTGTTTTTCTCGAACCAGTTAGTGCTGCTTTAGACAAATGAATGCCAGTTGATGTGGTGTTCCTGGATTCCTCAAAAGTTTTTGATTCCGTCTCTATTAAAATCCTTGTTCAAGAACTAATAAGACTCCAGTTCCATCCAAATATAATTAGGTGGATTAACTCCTGGCTGAGTAGCAGAACTCAATGTGTGTCAATATGGGGCCTCCTGGGGAGAAGTGACTAGTGGTGTTCCCCAGGCCTCAGTTCTGGATCCTATTTTATTTAACATCCTATTATCCTCCATGCAGGTTCCGATAGGTACTTGATCTTGTAAATATGCAGATGACTGCAAAATGGGTGGCATAGTCTATAATGCTAAAACAGCCAAATTATTCCAAAACAGCTTAGACCATCTAGCTCACTGGGCAAAAAAACATAAACTCATATTTAATGAACAAAAGTGCAAAGTTATGCATTTTGGAATTCACAACCTAAACTTCCAATATAGTATTAACAACATACTATTAGAGGTCAGCACTAATGAAAGAGACCTTCGGGTTTGGATAACCAATAATTTAAAGTTTGATTTCCACACGGATAAAACAGTTAGAAAATGTAATCAAATTATACGCTGTATTTTGAGGTCAATAAGCAGCAGGGACACTGCGGTTATTCTTCCATTATACTCAGCACTTGGTTCGATCGCATATGGAATACTATCTACCTTTTTGTGCCCTCTATTCAGTTCAGGGGAGAAACAGATTAGAAAGGATACAAAAAAAAGAAAAAAAAAAAAGCTACCAGACAAATCTTGGAAGTCAAGGGTTTACAATACCATGACAGATTAAAGTATTTACAGTTATACTCTATGGAATATAGATGGCTGAGGGGTGAATTATGAGTGATTTTCAGAGCTCACAATAACCCAGAACTGTTTGAGCTGACTGGTTTAAATAAAAGCACAACTTACTATAAGGACACAAGGTCAATAACCTAAAACTAATTGGAGAAAGGAAAAAAACTGTTAAAAGAAGTCATTGGTTCACACAGAAAGTCCTCAACATCTGGAATACATCGCCAAGATTTGTGGTTGAAAGTGAAAAGTATGACAGTTTTTACAAACAGTTTAGATATCTTTATGGGTGAAAAATTATTCTTCTGTTTCACCATTAAAGCTTGAATGGTGGCAAGTTCATTTATGGATCTCGGTCTTCCTGAACTTGACCCCAAACTATGAAACCGTCACCGGACCCATTCATGGTCAACTCCGTCTAAGGCAGGCTAAAGACTTCTTGGTTGTCGAAAATGTACTTTTTTTTTTTAAACTAAATATATAAAATTAAAAAAAAAAAATAAATAAATGCTTAATGACTATAGCTGCCATCGCATAGACGTGAAGATCTGACTCCGGTGGGCAAGCGACGTTGTCACTGAAGCACACTCAATGACGGGGAAGGGGGGCGGTTGGAGGGTCAACGCCGAGATAGCATATACAGCACGAGTCAGTCTTGCGGTGCCGTGCATGCATGGTCCTACCACGGCGCAGGACCTCCTGAAGATGTTTCGCTCCCACTCGGTCCTAGCACCTCCGAAGTAGTCCCATTAGTGTAAATGAGTGGTGGAGACTTTATGTCCAGGTAGATTAGGATGTTCTTTCCCATCTATATGCTGACTCAAGACTGCACCCAAGCCTACCTCTGATGCATCAGTCTGTAACAGAAATTGTTTCTCAAAGTCTGGGCTTCTTAAAATAGGGGCTGAACATAATGCAGCCTTAATGGTTAGAAACACCTTGTCACACTCTGGGGTTCATTTCACAGTATTCGGGTACTGTTTCTTTGCGAGTTCAGTGAGAGGAGTAGCTAACCCAGCAAAGCTGGGAACAAATTTCCGATAATAACCAGCCAGCCCTAAAAATTACCTGACATGCTTCTTTGTTTTAGGGACAGGGCTGATAGCTACAACTTCCATCTTGGAAATCTCTGGCTTGACTTCTCCATTTCCCAAAACATAGCCCACATATCTGCTTTCCTGCATGCCCAATGCACACGTAGTAGGATTAATTGTCAGATCTGCCATTTTGATCGACTGGATAACTGCTCGTAGGTGTTCCAGATCGCTTTTCCAGTCTGGACTGTACACCACAATATCATCTAGGTATACAGCACAATAACCAGTGTGAGGGGATAAAATTACATCCATGTACCACTGGAAAGTAGCAGGAGCGCATGTAAACCAAACACCATAGTAGTGAACTGATAGCATCCTATAGGAGTGGCAAATGCAGTTTTGTCTCTGGATTCTTTAGCTAGGGGAATTTGCCAGTAACCCTTGGTAAGATTGAGGCTACTGATACAGTTGGCACTCCCCCAGTCTGTCCAACAAATTATCTATTCTGGGCATAGTACAACTGTCAATTTCTAACACTTGATTAAGTTTCCTAAAATCAAAGCAGATTCTTACACCCCCTTCTTTTTTGTTTTCAATCACCATTGGTGATGACCAAGCACTTCTCGACTATTCTATGATACACAACTCTTTCACTTTTTGTATTTCCTTAACCGCGTCAGCTCTTAACCGCTCTGGTAATCTGTATGTATTTTGTCTAATAGGGCGAGAATTCCTTGTCGCTATTACGTGTCAACCCCTTTTGCTCAGCCTAGTACTGTGGTAAAAGTACTGTTAAATGTCTTTAGCAAGTTACAAATTTCTGCAGTTTGTTCGGAGGTTAAGGAAACATTCACCTTACAGCATAAGCAGTTATAGTTTGTTCCAGTCTGTCATAAGCTACATCAATATCTTCTTTATCAATTTCTGGTAAAACCAGGAAAACAGGTTTAGGTGCTTTTCAACCCATTTCTTAAGGAGGTTAGCATGGTATATCTTAGTAGAATTTTTACCAGTCCCCCGCCCCGACAGCACCATTTCACAGCGAGGGTCCCTCACAGCGACTACAGTGCCATGCCACTGTGGAAGACCCGCTGGAACCTGGTGCTATCTGTTGGGGCTCCTGCACCCCCTCAATCAGCTCCGACTGGAGTTGAGAATCCTTAAGTGGGGGGGAGGGGGGCTGCGGTAGACCTGCCGGTGTCACTGACAGGGCGTTCAACATAATTTTTGTCGAGCTCTTGCTGTGGATCTGATTTTTCCTACCAGGGGTCTCAATCTCATAGTTAACTGTGCCGGTACGTCTAAGCACTTTACAAAGCCCTTGCCACTTCATTAACAGTTTATTTTCAGTAGTGGGTAACAGTAGCAGACCTTCTCACCTGGTTCAAAAACTTTTTCTTTTACCTGATGCTCATAATACACCTTCTGCTGGTTTTGGGCCTCTTCCTGATTATTATGGGTGATTTCAACATATTTTGCCAACTTCTTTATCAGGGCACACATATAAGATGTAATAGATTGTTTCTCAGCGGGGTTATCTTCCCATGTTCCTTTGGTTAAATCTAGAGGCCCTCTAGGTTGTCTACCATACAGCATTTCAAATGGTGAAAAAACTGTTGATACCTGTGGCTCTTCTCTATAAGCAAAAAGCAGGTAAAGTAAGTACTGGTCCCAGACTTTCCCTTCCCCTTTTACAAACCTTTTTAACATGCATTTTGGGGTTTGATTAAAACACTAAATCGTCTGTCTGAGGGTAATAAGGTGATGTTCTTATGGCAGTGATACCTAGTAGTTGGTACAGCTCCTTCAGTAATGCAGTACCAAAATTACTACCCTTATCAGTAATAATCTCATTTAGTATGCCCACCCTGCTGAAAATTTTGGCAAGCTCTGCTGCCACTTTTAGGGTTGTGACAGTACGTACTGAAACTGCCTTTGGGTATCGAGTAGCATAGTCACATTCTACCAGAATTAATTGATTTCCCTTTTTACTTTTGTCTAACAGGCCAACCACATCCATTGCAATTCTCTCAAAAGGCACATCTGTCAAGAGTAGGGGCACAAGGAGCACATTGTATTTTCCAGTCACTGGGGCTACTTTCTGACACTCAGCACAAGAACTGCAATAGGGAGCAACATCTTCATTAATTCCAGGCCAGTAAACTCTGTACAGCAATCTGGCAAGGGTGCGATCCATCCCTGAGTGACCAGCCATTGGACTATCATGTGCTATCTGTAACAATTCAGATATATTCTTTTGTGGTATAATCAATTGTTCTACCTGGTCCTGTGTCTGAGGTTTATCCCAAATGCTGTACAGTAGCCTATTACATTTTTTAAACATAGGTTCACCTTGTTTTGGTTTCACCCCCCAGCTGCCTAAAATAACCCTGGAGAGAGGCATTGTTAGCTTGCTCTGAAAGAAAATCACAATCAGTGATCAGTTTAGTTTCAGCATTTTCATATGTTAACCCCTTATGTCCATCAGTCTTTCACTGCCACTGTTTCTTCAGGCATCGTCTTTCTTTCCTGGACTTCCGGATCTTGGAGCTGTGCTCTAACAAGTCTGAATCAAAATCAGCTAAAGGAACATTCCCCACCATCTGTGATCTTCTTTGCTTGAGCTCTTGTCACTACAGTTGCTAAACATCACAATTTATTCCCTCTTTGATTAACTCAGTAAATCCTGGAAAGTCATTTCCAATAATCACAGGTGCAGGTAACTTAGGTTCTACCTCCACTTTAATTTGGTGCAACACCACATTAATAGTCAGTCACTTGGCTGGTGGAATAGTGTCAAATGTCCCCGTGGATGCAGACGACACCAGTACCTGGTCCTTTTGGGCACTGTTTTCCTAGCACTTTGGTATGTACTAGGGTCTGTCTGTTTCCTGAATCTATAAGTCCCTTCACAGTTTTATCTCCCACCTTCACATCTCTTAAGTACTTGCCCCAATTTGCTAAAGAAAAATCTGCTCCAGCATGACTCTTCTTACTGCAGCAATTTCTCGCAACATGATCTGGTTTATTACAGTTATAGCAAGTAAAGTCTTTGGGCGTAGATTTGTTACCCTCACCATAGTTCTTACCAGGCTTGGGCCCAGATTTTCAAACTGCGCCATTCTGAGGCGCAAGCCCCTGCGCTGCTCAAAATAGTTGCGCTGGGGTGTGGCCGGGGTGATATTCAAAGGAGTTGCGCTGTTGAGCAACTCCTTTGAATATCACCCCCCAGCCACAGCACTTGCGCATGACGCAGTGGAACTTGCCACCGCCAAGTTGCCAGAGTTGAGCATTAAACTTGCGGTGGCCCAAGTACCATGCATCATGCTCAAATTTCCGATATTCAAAGGTGACATGCAAATGGGGGCATAATTTATGCAAGGTGCAGGGGACCATTTGCATCTATTTAAGCTCCATTTGCATGCCATTTGCATGTAGGTGCACCGATCCGAGGACTTGCTCCTGGCCACCCTGCCAGGCAGCCGTCGGGGACCGACACCTAATGCAGCCCGATCGCGGGCATCCACAGTTACATGAAACCCCACACATCCCACAGCCGATCGCGGGCAGTACAGTACATGAACCCCCACACACATATCCCACAGCCCGATCGCGGGCAGGCTACAGTACATGAACCCCCACACACACATCTCCACAGCCGATCGCGGGCAGAGCGTGTCGACCCCCAGTGCCCGATCGCGGGCAGAATGTAACCCTCCCCCCAGCGAATATCTCCTGGTGGTCAGTGGACCGTAAAGCCCGATGCGGGCAGAATGTCACATCACAACCCCCCAAACATCTCCCTGGTGTCTAATGTCCCCCCACCCCACCCCTCCACCGCTCCCCCCCCCGCGCCGGTGCGACAGCATCCACCCGCCCGCCGCCTGACTGTCAGTAGGGCTGCCGCCCGATGGTGCAGAGCTACGGCCAATGGGCGTGCAGCCCATACCGTACATACAGTCCAGTGTTCATTCACAAATCTGGACTGTCATATGCGGTATGGGCTACTGCGCCCGATAACAACATCTCTCACAACAAACTACACTGGTCAATCGGCCGGGTGGGACTCTGTCGCCCGCCGGCTGCGGAGGGGCGAGTGGAGGGAGCTTAGTGGGTGGGTGGGGGACACTGAACACCAGGGAGATGTTTGGAGAGTTGCGATGTGACATTCTGCCCTTGATCTACGTCCTGGACCACCAGGAGATATTCGGGGTTGAGGGAGGTTACATTCTGCTCATGATCGGGCACTGGGGTTCATACACGCCTGCCCGCGATCGGGCTGTGGGAGATGTGTGTGCGGGGGTTTCAGGGAACTGTACTGCCCGACGATCGGCTGTGGATATGTGTGGGGGTTTACACCTGTACTGCCCGCGATCGGCTTCGGATATGTGGGGGTTAATGGACTGTGATGCCCGCAATCGGGCTTCGGATATGTGTGGGGTTTCTGTAACTGTGATGCCCGCAATCGGGCTGTGGGATATGTGTGGGGGTTTCATGTACCTGTACTGCCCGCCGATCGGGCTTCGGATATGTGGGGGTTCATGTAACTGTGATGCCCGCAATCGGCTTCGGATATGTGTGGGGTTTCTGTAACTGTGATGCCCGCGATCGGGCTGTGGGAGATGTGGGGCGGGGGTTCATGTTACTTCTATGCCCGCGATCGGCTGGTGGGGGCATAGGGACTGAGTTAGGCCAGCCAGGGTGGCAGCTGCTGTGTTGCACCCTGCAATACAGCAGCTCACCTGTGGGTGGCCCTCAATCATCCTTTTTTTGGCTCATGTTGTGTAGGCGCAGGTTGGGTTGCGATGGACAACTTCTGCACAACCCGACTGAATATCGGGTTGCGCGAGGTTATGCATGGTTCCTCCCTCCTGTTGAGCATGCATTCATTTGCATTGCTCTTTTGCGCAACCTGTTGCCAGTGGAGCAACTGCCTCCTGCTGAATATCGCACAATGGCGCGATGTAGGACTTGCGCATGCGCAACCCTGTTGCGCATGGAGCAACCCTTTTGAATATCTGGGCCTTGGAGTTTAAATGGGAAAAAGAATAGATGGATTTTAGTGTTACTATCTGTATATTAATTATTTATGAGTCTATTTTAATTCTGTTACTTTTGTAAAGCGCTTTGATATTTTTGAATTGCGCTGGAGAAATAAAGTTTATTACTATTATAATTCTTACCAGTGCTTGGCTGTTACCACCCTGCTGTGGCGTCTGTCTGGCCATTTAGTAGTCTTGAGCCAAAGAAACAGCCTTTTCGCCACTTGCTGGTCGGTGTTCTTTAACCCAAAGCTGCACATCTGTAGGCTGAATGTTGATGGATTGCTCTATTGCAAATGTGTTGATCTGTGGGACTCTTTTGCCCTCTGGTTGGAGCCATTTTATTAGGAATTCTCTGAGTCGGGTGAAGGCTTCTTGAGGATTGTCGACTGAGTTGTACTTCAGAGATCGAAATCTCTGCCTATAGGTCTCTCCTGGGACGTCATACCTTTTCAGGATTTCGCTTTTCACCAGGTCATATTTTTCTGACCATTCAGTGCCCATATTGCTGTAAGCAAGTTGGGCTTTCCCTGTCAGGTAAGGTACCAGTCTTATTGCCCATTGCTGCTTTGGCCACTGGCAGGCCATGCCAACCCTTTCAAAGGTTGTCAGGTATGCTTCAGTATCATCGAAGGGACACAACTTTGTAAGTCTAACATATTTCAAGTTGCCTGTGTCCTGCTGCTCATCTGCATCGGTGCCAGATCCTCTGATTTTGATAGCCTGCAAGGCATCCAGCCACTGCTGCTCCTGTCGTTGCATCTCTTCGCTCATCTGTTACTCCTATCGCTGCATCTTTTCTCTCCTCTGCTGCTCCTGTCGCTGCATCTCTTCTTTTCTCTGCTTCTCAAGTTGTTGCATTTCTTTTTTCTGTGTCTCTAAACATTGAATCTCTTTTTCTCTCTGCTGCATCTCCTCTCTTCTTTGTTTCTCTGCCTCTGTTTGTTGTATTGCCCACTATTTGAAAAAAGCAGTCAGGCATTCAGGTTCTGTCACTGCCTGTTCATTTTCCAAAACCGGTACTAGCTGTACAGGCTCAGCGTGGACTTCTGTTTCTGCTTCTAGTTTGGCTGCCATTCTTCTGGCAATAACTCCTGGACTTGCTGCTGCAGAATCCATACCTTTCTGCAATGCTTCCCTGGTACCAGGTCTAGTACCCACACACAAAACTCCTGGCTTTGAGTATGCACAGTGTAAATCCCATTTAGGCTGATACCATCTGCAGTCGAGGCACAAGTCACGAAGCACAGGAAAACCAGGAGCAGTTTCAAAATTCACAAATAGCGTTTTATTTTTTCAATAACAGAAAAATACAAATGAAAAATGTTTTAATATACAGTAACTATTTACAAAGGCAGTACAAACAGAGAAAACTAAGTCCTTCTTATTTCAAGTTTCAGTCTCTCATTCTCCTTGTCTCTCTAGAAAAAGCATTGCTGGTCTTCTTATAAGTGTTTGGGAACTTGTTACGAGAGTCTGCTTCTCACAGAATGTTCTTGTAAGTTTCGATACGGGTGCAGCAAAAAGAAAGTAGTGAACTAGAACTGACCTCTTGTTTACAACTCTGCAAAGGACTTAAAAACTGCATTACAAGTTAACCCTTTGAGTTCCAAATAGCTTTTACAATCATTTCAACAGTATAACTATATACACTTTTAAACAAAGTGATTCCAGTATCAGTGATATTTCCAAATAAGGATTCACATATATTTTTATACCCGCAGATATGCAAGGGGGAAGAGAAGACACAAACAGCAAGGGAAGGCAGAGAGATAGCGAGAGGAAGAAAACCACGAAACCGTCGGAGTGATCTGGTCCTAGGTTTCATGAGAAAATTTGGTTGCTCAACCAGACAGATGAGAGACAGAAAAGGAGAGGACACAACAGACCCCTGCATTTAAACTCTTTCTGCATAACAAATGGGGCAGGGTCTTATTCAACCGTCTGCACGCAGAAAAAGAATGAAAATTACATAAAAAACATAATTCTTGATTCTCTTGGACCATCTTCACCACAGACTCACACCAATGGATTGTGAGCCAGAGGTGCTAGGATCCTGCAGGAGCCACAACTTTTCAGGAGGGATGGTACGCTGCACGGATGCGTGACACCACTAGACTATCTTGTGCTGCATGGCCTACCTCAGCAATGGCATTCGACTGCCTCAGTATAATACTTAACCTAAAGAGCATAAGATAGCCCTTACTACCCGAGAAAGAAGCATCAACAATAAAAAAAGCAGTGTCTTCATAGCCCAAACCATAAATGGGGGATTAAAGACCAACAAACAGACAAGGTGAGCCCGGACATGAAGAGTGGGTGTGTGAATGGTAAAGATGGTCCGAGAAGATCAAGAATTACAGCAAGTATATGATTTTCACATCTTCCAGGACCAATCTTCACCAGCGATTCACGCCAGTGAGTTAGAGTACTAACCTGAGATGAAAGTTCGCCAGGGTAGGGCGGTAGGAGCTGGAGCTCACACAGGACGGAAGTCCATTAAGGACTGTCCTGCAAAAAGAGGCATGCTGTCTGGCATGGACATCCAGAGAACAGTGTGTAGAAAACGTGGGCACTGTGTTCCAGGTGGCAGCTCTGCAAATATCACTGATAAGCACAGAGCAAACCTCTGTCAGGGACGTAGCAACTGTTCTAATGTAGCGAGCACAAAATGAAAATTACGTACTCACCGTAATTCTTGATCTTCTTGGACCACCTTCATTTATTCACATGGATGGGTTCTGAGCTGCGGGCACTAGGACACTATGGGACCCAGTTTTTCAGGAGGGCTGGCGATGAGATACACTGCGCACCTCCGTGGCACTGCGAGACTACTTCGCGCTAAACGGCTTATCTTGGCACAGGCCCTCAACTGCCTCAGCACCTTCTTTGCCAAGAAGGTGCAGCGTAACTACATTAACTATAACACTTAACCTAAAAGAGCATAAGATAGCCCTTGCAACCCATATAAGAAGGGCCAACAAAAAAGAAAGCAGTCTCTTTATAGCCCAAACCAAAACAAGGGGGCTGGGGGGGTGAAGACCAACGAACAGAAAGAGTGAGCCCTGTGAATGGAGGGCAGGTGTGTGAATCAATGGTAAAGATGGTACAAGAAGATCAACAATTACAGTGAGTATATGATTTTAATATCTTCCGGGACTAATCTTCCCCATTGACTAACACTGATGGGCTCGAGTACCAAGCTCAGATGCAAGTCCCCCGCATAGGGTGGTAGGAGGCGTGCACTGTGCTCCAAGTGACACTTCTACATACACAAGCGATAGGCACAGGTCGAATCTCCACCAGGGACGTAGCGAAAACTCTGGTGGAGTGGGCATGAACCTGTCATTCCAATTTGACCTACGCCATGGAATAACACTGGCAGAGGCAAGCAACTATTCACGTGAAAATGCATTTGATCATAACCAGTTCACTGAGTCGGCTAGAGTTAAAGGAAACAAAGCTATTTTGACTCCGGAGATCCCTAGTTCTATCGTGGTAGAAAAGGAGGCTCTTTTAGCATCCAGAAGTGGAGGTTGCGCTCCCCTTTGTTCTGGAAATTTGTAAAGTATGTAGGCAGCACCAAGGGCTGATTAAAGTGGAACTCTACAACCACTTTAGGTAAAAACCTGCGGTGTGTACGGAAAACCACTTTGTCTCTATGGAAAACAGTAGGAGGAGGGACTGTGACTAAAGCATGTATTTCAGAGACCCTGCAGACAGAAGTGATGGCCACTAAAAACAGGTTACTCACCTGTAAAGCATAGTTACGTAAGAACTTACCATAACAGTAGATCTTCGAGAGAGAGAGAGAGGCTCTTGCAGTAAGTAATTACATATAAGACTGACGCCAGAAGGCGGCAGGACCCCACGGAAAAATTTCTAGCTAGGAGTCCTGGTGGGGGCCGCCCCGTCAGGTGACCGGCATCAGGAGACGTCCGCCTTTCAGTTCTTTCCTGCCACGGGCCAGAAAGGCCGGACGAGACAGGAGCGGACATTTTCCTTACTGGAAAAGGAGCTGAAAAAGCCTAGGGGGATGGAGGGCAGGATGGTATTACCTACCACAAGAGCCTCTCTCGAAGATCTACTGTTATGGTAAGTTATTACGTAACTGTACTATCTTACTTCGAGAGGGCTCTTGTAGTAGGTAATTACATATAGGACTGAATCCCAAGCAGTCTGGAACAAAGAGAGGCACTGGGAGGAGGAGGAAAACTACTCCAAAAAGCAGTTCTAGCTGTGCAACCCTCAAGATAAGAGGCCTTGCAGAACAGCCAGCCCGAAGCCTGCTCTACGGCGTGAGGCAACATCCAAACTGCAGTTTAGTGAAAGCATGGACGGAAGTCCAGGTGGCGGCAGCACAGATGTCTGCCGTAGAAACATTTTTGAAACAAGCCGCTGAGGCAGCTACTCCTCTGGTGGAGTGGCCTCTTACTTGACCCGGGAGGGTCTTGTTATATTTGTCATAACAGAAAGTGATGCAATGAGCCAACCACTTAGATAGGCATTGCTTGGAAACAGCACTGCCTTCCCTTTTATGAGGAAAAGAGACAAACAATTGATCCGTCTTTCTGAGATCCTTCATCCTGTTGGTGTAGTATCTCAGAATCCGGAGAACATCCATAGTATGGAGTAAATGCTCCCCTTGATTACAGTACTGCGTAAAAAAGGCAGGTAACTCTATGGACTGATTTACAGCAGACTCAGCTACTACTTTAGGGAGAAATTTAGGATTTGTACGAACAGCAACACGTTCCTTGTGAAAAATCAAGTATGGGATTTTACACATCAGGGCCTGGAGCTCGGAAATTCTCCGAGTAGAAGTAACGGCCACCAGGAAGAGAGTCTTCCATGAAAGGAACTTCAAATCCGTAGAAGCGGTAAGTTTCTCGAGAACAAAGTTCAAGTCCCAAGGGGGAACAGGAGTACAAATGGGGGGCCTCAGATGGAGGACCCCTCTGAGAAAGGTCTTTCAGACCTCCAATTGAGCGAAAGTTTTATCCGCGAAGGGAACATGATAGGTCAAAATGGCCGCCATGTGTACCTTCGGAGAAGAATGACTGAGACCAAGGTCAAACAGATGACGTAGGTACTCCAGCAGAAGCCCCGCTGAACAGGAGAAGGGTTCCGCATTCTTGGAAGCAGCCCAGATAGTAAATCTTTTCCACTTCATGGCATAAGCAGATCTGGTAGAGGGTTTTCTGGCCTCCACCAAAATCTCTGCCACTTTGGGAGACACTCCAAAACAGGATTGAGCTAAGTCTGCAGGAGCCATGCGTGCAGTTGAAGGGATCTGAGGCCTGGATGGACCAGGATCCCCAGATCCTGGGTCAGTAAACCTCGAGACAGAGGAAGAGGAAGAGGAGGATCCTCTGAGTATTGTTGTAGAAGAGAGAACCAAACTTGCCGGGGCCAGAAAGGAGCGATCAGAATCATTCGTGCTCCTTCTGAAGCTAGTTTCTGAAAGACTCGTGGGATGAGTGGAATCGGGGAAAGGCATAGACGAATCTTTCCTTCCAGTCTAGCGATAGAGCGTCTTTCCAAAAAGCGCCTCACTCTGGAACGAGCGAGCAGAAGAAGAGAAGTTTTGCGCTTATATGGGAAGCGAACAGGTCAACCTGTGGTGTTCCCGAAAGTCAGAAGATGCTGTCTAGGACCCCTTGGTCCAGTGCCCACTCGTGAGTCAGAGCAGAAGAGCGACTTAGCTTGTCTGCCAGGGTGTTGTCGACTCCCGGAACATGAATTGCCGTGAGGTGAAGATCGTGTTGTGTTGCCCAATCCCAAACCCTCATTGCCTACCTGCAAAGAGGGTAGGACCGAGTCCCTCCCTGTTTGTTGATGTACCACACCATGCACATGTTGTCCGTCTGGACGGCTAGGTGGCCGGGCAGGATGCATTGGTGAAGGGCTTGGAGAGCGTACAACACAGCCTGAAGCTCGAGCACGTTGATCTGGAGAGCTTGTTCTAGCTTGGACCAGGAGCCCTGGGTCCGATGAGGGCCTAGATGGGCTCCCCAACCTTTGCCCAAGGTGTCTGTGGTTAGAGTCTGGGATGGGGGAGGACGAAAGAAAGGAACTCCCCGAAACAGGTTCTCTCGAACCATCCACCACTACAAGTCTCGAAGCATCAGCGAGGAGACCAGAAATGGAAATTACATGCCTACCGTAATTCTTGATCTTCTTGGATGAGTCTCCACCACTCATTCACACTAATGGGGATATCGCTGGAGGCACTAGGACCCAGCGGGAGCAAACTTTTTGCTGGAGGGCCGGCACCAGAGATGGAGCCACGAGGAGCGGCACCACAAGCCTCAGCTCGTGCGGTAATGACTGTCTCGGCGTCGACCCTCCAACCGCCTCAGTACCTTTTTTCTCTGAGGAGGTGAAGCGTAACTAACCTAGAAGGATAGCCTAACCAAAAACCGGACATAAGATAGTCCGGACGACCCGTATAAGAAGGATCAACAAAGAAGTCTTCACAGCCTAAAGATTTGAGGGAGTGAAGACCAACAACAGAGGTGAACTCGGGGGATGGAGGGTGGGCATGTGAATGAGTGGTGGAGATTCGTCCAAGAAGATCAGGAATTATGGTAGGTACGTAATTTCCATATCTTCCTGGATATAAGTCTCCACCACTCATTCACACTAATGGGAGAGTACCGAGCTAATAATCCCCCGAGAGGGCGGCAGGAGAGACCAAGAGCTCACAGTTTAAGGACAGAAGTCCATTAAGGATGGTTCTGCCAAAGGAAAGATGTCGTCTGGCATGGACATCCAAGGCATAGTGTTTAACGAAAGTATGCACTGAGTTCCAGGTAGCCGCATTGCAAATATCTGCAATGGGTACATTACGAATTTCCACCAGAGATGCAGCGACACGCCCTGGTAAGAGTGAGCGTGCACTCTGCCCCTCCAGTAACTTATAAGCCATGGAATAACAGTGGCAGAGGCATGCCACTAGAAATGCATAGATACATCTGATAGCGACAGGTTGACCCAGCCGGGTCTCACTGAAGGAAACAAAGAGTTGCGGAGCTTTACAAAAGTCTTTTGTTCTATCTAGATAGAAACGCAAAGCTCTCTTGATGTCCAAGGAATGAAGAGAACGTTCTCCTTCATTTTGGAAATTCACGAAGTAAGAGGGAAAGACCAAAGGTTGGTTTAGCTGGAATTACAAAACAACCTTAGGAAGAAATTTAGGATGGGTTCTAAGGACTACTTTGTCTTTGTGAAACACAGTATACGGAGGGTCTGTGACCAAGGCATGTATCTCAAAGACCCTGCGAGTTGAGGTAATGGCCACCAGGAAGGCCGTTTTCCAGGTGAGGAATTTTAGCTCACAGGTGGCCAGAGGTTCGAAAGGTTTCCGAGTGAGCATGTCTAGCACAAGATTAATGTCCCAGGCTGCGACTGGACGTCTTATAGGAGGTCTGGTATGCAGAATTCCCTTAAGAAACCTCTTAACCACAGGTAACTGAGCCAGCGACAAGGGAGGTACCGGCTCATGATAAGCTGAAATGGCACAAACGTGAACCTTGACTATAGAGTACTGCAGACCTGAATTTGATAGGTCTAAGAGGTACTCCAAAATTTTATCTGGTGGGCAGGAAAATGGATTTAAAGAGGATTTTGCACACCAAAGCGAAAAATGCTTCCATTTGGCTGTGTAAGTTTTCCTAGTGGCTGGCTTCCGCGCAGCCAGAAGAATATCTGAAACCCTACGAGAGACATTGAACCTGTTCACTTCTATCTCTTCAGGAGCCAAGCGTGGAGGTGGAGCGACCTCAGGTTGGGATGAACAACAGGCCCCTGAGTCAAGAGGTTCGTCTGAAGGGGAAGTAGTTTCGGCGGAGCTGCTGACGTACTGTTGGATAGTGGAAACCACATCTGTCGAGGCCAGAAGAGAGCAATGAGGATCATTTTGTCCCCCTGGGATTCGAACTTGAGAAGTACCCTCTGAATTAGAGGAAGAGGCGGAAAGGCGTATAGAAAGCATTTTGTCCACCGCACCCTGAACGCATCCTGACAGAAAATGCCAGGCCCTGGATTTCTGGAGCAGAAGAGAGACAGTTTTGTGTTGAGTGGGGATGCAAAGAGGTCTAGGTCTGGAGTTCCCCACTCTGTGAATAGTGACTGAACTATGGTTGAGTCGAGAGACCATTCGTGAGGATCTGTCTCTGTTATGCTGAGACGGTCTGACAATTTGTTCTGTACTCCCGGCAGGTAGACCGCTTGAATTAGAGCCTTGTGCTCCAAGCACCATTCCTACACTCTCATCGTTTCCCTGCATAAGGGGTAAGAGTGAGCTCCGCCCTGCTTGTTGATGTAATACATCACTGTTTTGTTGTCCGTTTGAAGGAGAATGCTCTTGTGACAGAGAATATCCCTCAACGCCCGGATCGCATAAAGGACAGCTCTCATTTCGAGGACATTTATGTGAAGCTGGGACTAGTCCTGAGTCCACGTACCTTGGGTGTGGAGATTCTGACAGTGAGCTACCCACCCCGTCAGGGATGAGTCCATGGTAATGGAAATCTGATGATCCAGAGGGGCAAAGGGATACCCTTCCAGAAGGTTGTCCTCTTGCGACCACCAGGTGAGTGACTTCTTCAGAGGTTCTGTCACATTGATGAGAAAGGACTGAGGGTGAGTGGCTGGGGACCACTAAGTACTGAGCATCCATTGAGAGGTTCTCATGTGGAGACGTGATAGGGGTACAGTGAACACCGAGGATGCCATGAGACCCAGCATCTGTTGCATCGAGATAGCTCGAACTGAGCTGTTCTCTCTGATGTATCGGGCCATCAGTAGGATATCGCTCCTTCTGTCCTCTGGAAAAAAAAGCTTTCGCACAGGTGATGTGCAGAATAGTTCCTATAAAAAGGAGCTTCAGGGAGGGCTGCAACTGCAGTTTCTTGAGATTTAGCAGGACTCCCAAGGACGTGAGAAAGTCCAAGGCCATGACTACGGCGTCAGGAGTTCCTTGCCTGGAAGGACTTGCTAGAAGCCAGTCGTCCAGATATGGAAACACTCGTATACCGATTTTTCTGAGATGTGCTATGAGACTTGCACAGCACTTTGTAAAAACTCGTGGCGCCGAGGATAGCCCAAAAGGGCAGGACTCTGAACTGATAATGTTGGCCCAGTGCTACAAACCTTAGGTATTTGTGGTGTTTTGGATGTATAGGAATATGTTGGTAAGCATCCTGCATGTCCAGGGAAGCTAGTCAATCGGGTTGATGAAGCAAAGGCAACAGGGTCCCTAGCGATATCATTTTGAACTTTTCCGTGAGAAGAAACTTGTTTAACTTTCTGAGGTCCAGAATGGGGCGCATGCCACCAGTCTGTTTTGGGACCAGGAAGTAATGGGAGTAGAAACCTGTGTTTCGTTGATCCAATGGAACTATTTCTACTGCCCTGTTGTTCAGAAGGCCTTGTATCTTGCAGGCAAGAAGGTCTGACTGTATTGTTGACAGCCTGGGCTGTCGTTTGGGAGGATGATCCAGAGGGGTTTCTGAAAGGTTGAGAGAGTACCCCTCGCGGATTATCCAGAGGACCCATTTGTTTGATGTTATGGACTTCCACTGGTTGTAGAACTGAGTCAGGCGTCCTCCCACTACTGAGGAAGAGTCCCCCTCGGGCAGTTGAGGTGGGACCTGGGCCAGAAACTCAGAAGGTGGCACTGGGCACTTTGGGCCCTTGTGCCTTCTGTTGCGTTTTCTTTTGAGGCTGAGGGGCTTGGTTTTTGTTAAAACCTCCCCTGCCCTTGCCCCGAAAGGACCGACGGTTGTGAAATTGACGCTTGTTAACATCCCCCCAAGAAGGGGTGGAAGTGGGTCGAGCCATTTTAATGGCCAACCTAGTCTTCAGTGTGGCCTCCAGAGCTTGCTCTACTTGAGGTCCAAACAGATACATACCGTCAAAGAGTAACGCCATGACCTGCTGTTGAGCATCATTCATGAAGCCCGAAGTGCATAGCCAGGAGTGATAGCGGGTACAAATGCCTGCCGCTGCCACTCGGGAAGCAGTATTGAAAGCATCCAAAGTTGCTTTAACCTGCTGGTTATTGGACTCGATACCCCTGGTTATGGTCTGAAGTAGCTCTGAACTAGTGTCCGACTCGGGCAGAGCTTCCACCATCTGTTTGAGCGAATGCGAAAGAACATACTCATACTGACAGAAATAGCCCTGGTAGCTGGCAATACGCATACCTAGGGTGGAGGCAGCAAAGACTCTCTTACCTAAGGTGTCTATCTTACAAGATTCCTTATTTATAGGCCGGGCTGTAGATGCCTGAGGTAGAACAGCCTTATCATTTTCTGCCAAGACTACAATAGAGTCTGCAAAGGCCTGGGAGGCCAAAATGGGTCGATCCTTGGGGGCAGGGCAGCATACTTCCTGTCTATGGACTTAGCCAAAGAAGGAATAAGAGCAGAATTATTCCATACCATCTGAGAGAGAGTCTCAAAGGATGGTAGTACCGGGGAAGTTAAATCCATAGGGATCTCCGGGACATGTAGGTATTGGAGTCTCAAAAGCTTCCCAGAATCGATATCTGTAGTCTGGAGAGAAAGAGCAGAATATAAATTTTTCAGCAGAGACCTAAATGACAGGTACCCAACCACAGGCTCTGTGGCAGGATTGATCCTTGCTCCTTCAACATCAGCACCCAGTTGAAGATCTGGGTCAGGCTCAATATCATCTCCTGACAGCCCCGGAGGGACTGTACGGACAGGAAAGGAGTGAAAATCAATATGAAACAAAGAAGAGAAAGGATTTGGAGTCAAGAACCCTTGAAGGCTGGACAGCACCACACCAAGCCTCTGTGCCGTAGAAGAATATGGTGCCGATGGCAAGAGAGACGGCGCTGTCGGAAACAACCCAGCACACGGCGCCGACAGAGACCACAGCACCGACAGGCACATTGGCGCTGAAGATGGCACCGACAACCTCAGCAGTGCCAAGGATGTTGCTGACAACCCAGGTGGTGCCAACAGGCGCGATGGCACAGAAAGGCGTCGAGAGACACATCGATGCCGAGAGAGTCCCCGACGGCACCGAATGCAATCCAGGGCCCCAAAGACTTCGATCTGAAGAAAAAGAAGGAGGAATACCAGGAAGATAAAAACATCGGTGTGGTCCCCTGCGCCGCAGCCATGTGAGGGGGGAAAACACCTGAGCGCGGAGTCAACGGCTCCGAAGATGCCGCCACGTGACTAGGAAGGTCCACCCACCCTACCCACTCTCCCGAAGGCCTCGAAGTGACCAGGCCAAGCAGCTGAACCAATCTCCAAACCCACTGCTCCACAAGAGCGGCCCACTGATGAAACTGCTCATCAGAAGCCCTTTCAACAGGCAGGGAAGGGCTCCGATGTCGAAGAGGTCAGTCACAGGAGACAGAAACCGGCGACTCCGGTGTCGGAGACTGGCATCTGACCCCAATGATCGACCGTCGACACACAGACATATCAGAAGGCGACCTCTAATGATGCCTTCTCTTTTTTGACCTGTGGGCCGAAGAAGTGCTCGAGGCCGAACGGTGATGAGAGTGCAACCATTTCTTTTATGCTTCCGGGGGATCGCCCATCCCACCGGGCATCGGACTGTCCGTTGTCGGACCCTCCCTCCAGAGAGGTCGGCAGACCGGACCCAGCCCAGCTGACTGAACAGCTTTCATACAAAGTCTGCCTACCGTCACCTGACCCGCTCATGCTCGACTCCGTCAATGGAGGGCTGAAGACTTCTTTTTCTTAATAAGTAAAGTTCAAAAGTAAGTGGTACTCATTTTGAGATAAATTACAAAATAAATAAACTGAAAACTATGCTGCTAGTTTGAAGTTTGTCTCCCGGTCGGCGAGTGAAGTCGTCACTGAAGCGCACTCGACAGCGGGTAAAAAGGAACTGAGGTGGTTGGAGGATTGACACCGAGACAGTCATTGCCGCATGAGCCGAGGCACACGGCACTGCTCCCTGTGGCTCCATCTTTGCCGCCGGCCCTCTTGCAAAAAGTTTTCTCCCACTGGATCCTAGTGCCTCCAACGTAGATCCCATCAGTGTGAATGAGTGGTGGAGACTATATGTCCAGGAAGATCCACATGTTTCGCTCCAAGGATGGTATGATCTGGGACAAAGTGACCATCCAAAAGGTGCAAGACCTGAAGTATTGATTCAAGACGTGCAGATCTAGAATGGGGTGCCAGCCCTCCGGCTGCTTGGGCACCAGGATGTACCTGGATACAAAGCCTGGGTCTGCTGGAAGATCCGCCACTGGAGCTACAGTCTCCTTGAGGAGGAGCTGAGTGATGTCATCTCGGAGAGCCGACTTGAGTCTGAGCAATTACTCTTTCCTCCCGAGGGGCGCAGGCACAGCTTGGAGGGTACTGCTCAAATTCCAGAGGCAGTCTCTGACTGATCACTTTGAGAACCCACCTGTCCGAGGTGACAGTGGACCAGGCGAAAAGGAAGTGGCAGAACCGGCCCCCCACGGGAGGACCCAGAGCTGAGGTGATGGGAGAGAGGTTGGCAGCCCCAGCCCCGTCACTGAGCAGACCTGGAGGAGGAGGATCCAGGACCGGAACCTTGGCCACCTTTATGGGACAGGGGAAGCCCTCCCTTGGGCCGGGGTGCCAAGCTTGAGCCTGCTGCTGATGCTGCTGTCTCCCTTGAAAAGAGGACTGCTGAGCCGCAGGGGAAGAATGCCGAAAAGGCTTCTTCTTTTTCTTCTGCTGGTTCTTGCCTTGCGAACCCTTGGCAGAAGTAGCGTCCAAGATGGCACTGGACTGCTCAATGCACTGAAGGTGACCAGCCACTCCTGGGCTGAGCAGGTCAGTCCCTAGGAAGGGCACATCAGCTAGTTTGTGCTGAGTATCCACCGGGAAAGGAAGAACCTCAGCAAAGCCCTGCGACGAGAGGCAACTGCGGCTGCCATCGAACGGGCACAATGATATCCAATAACCAGGGCTGTCTGCAGGTGCTGCTTGGCTACAGCCCGGCCCTGATCCCGAACCTGCTGGGTCATGGTCTGCATGTCCGCGGGGAGATGTGGTAGGACTTCATCCAAGGACCCAAGAAGGGCATGAGAGAAGTGTGCCATGATGACGGCTGAATTTGCCTGACGAAGGCCCAGGGAAGAAGCTGCATAGACCTTCCTGGCTGAATGGTCCAAAAGCTTGGACTCTTTATCAGGAGGTCGGTCCGTATCGGCAAAACTGCCGGTATGCCTGAACACAGAAGCAGTCACCAGGCTCTCGGCCGAAGGGTGCTCTGTGAACCCAACAAGAGACCCCATGGGCACCGCCTGCTTGCGGGCCATGCGGGCAGACGGAGCTAGACAAGAGGCAGGGCACTGCCAGAGTTCTAAGGCCGGGCCAACAATGGCCTCGGCCACAGGAAAGGCCTCCGTTGGGGTATCCCCTCTCTTGAGGATGTCTGTGACAGGGTACTCTGCCTTTTTTTGGATTGGCTCCAGGGGCAACCCTGTGGACTCAGAGAAGAGGTGAAGAATGCCCTGAAAAGACGAGGGACCTTCCTCCGTCTCTAAGCCAAAAATTGATTCATCATCCCTTGGATAAGAATGCAGACCGGTGACGTCCAAATCCGGGGAATCCGGATATAATGGTCGACCGCCCAGGTCACCTGCAACCCGCCAAGGGTGGTCCAGGGTGACTAGGACCGACAACCGGGGAAGCCCCTGTCAGACTATCTTCTTAGAATAGCCTCTCCACAGGCCGCTGGGCAGTGGCTCCACATCACGATCGGAGGAGAGATGGTTTTAGGCTGATGAGGGTTTACCGGCTCCGGAGCAGGGGAACCGACTTGATCGGCTTCGAAGGAGTCGGCTTGTGACCGGACAAAATCAGTTGCTGTCACATGAGGTCCTCGTGGTGCCGATGGAGTTTCCGCCGGAGCCTCTCCTTGTTCGAGGAGGACGAAGACGACCAATGGCGTCGCCTCTTTTTACAGCGTTTATGGCTCTTCCTCGGCCTTTCAGTTTAGGAGGTCCGAGACCTCGATCGAGATCGGACAGGTCGATTCGGTCACTTGGAAGACACTGGCGGGACCGGTGATTTCCCGGGGTCAGGGACCACTTCCTCGATGGAGTCCCAACAGGCTGGGTCTCCTCGTCGGAGAAATTCAGAATAGGAGTTTGATCAAGGGAATCTTTGACCAGAGTTGGCGAAAGGGGATCGATTGGGTCAATGATAATTTCTACGTCGTCGATCAACAGTTTGGTCAACTAGCCAATCGGCAAAGCCGGGAAGCCAGCGGCTGAAGAAGCAATCTCGACCGAAGTCGAGACTGATGGTTCTTGGGAGCAAGATCTCTCCCACTCCCAAAAATGCCTCCATCGAGACAAAGATGATCCCAGATCCTTCTCCCTTTTACGGGGTCGCGAGGAGTGCGTGCCCACAGGACCCTCTCCCTTCGTCGGAAGAGACTGGCACAACTCTTGGAAGGAATCCAAGAAGGTGGAGCACAGGTTGAGCGGAATGAAGACGCTACGAGAAGTTTCTACATCCCGAGCCGCTTCTTCTTTAAATGTTTGGATTCGTTCCAATTGCTCGGCGTATCCTGCAGCCACGGAAACCACCCACCAAGCCTCCTTGGATTTCACCGGAGGGTTCCATTTCTCCAGCCACCCTAACTTCAGGCGTGCGAGACAGTCGTCGAGGATGTTAGGATGGAAAGCGAAACACAAATTGCATTTCGAGGTGTGATGGTCGAACACCGAGACAATATCTGCAGATTAAGGGGATCGGTCGCCCAATATCTTATGGCCGCAAGGGCACCAATGAAATCTGAGGAAAGACTTGTCTCAGCATAATCGAAGATGCAAATTCGCGATCGCTAATGTCAGTAAGACGGATTTTCGGAATAACCAAAGGTTTTACAGCCAGAGCCTACAAAATGCGTGAGCACGAGGGAGGTAACCTGAATCTTCCAGCAGAAAGGAAGATCTGGCATCATGGGGCGGAGTCGAGATATATACCACCCAGGTGGGTGAGAGGAGCCAGCTTGAAGACTTCCGGCAGATTTAAAGTGGAAGGGACCTGCGAAAGAGTGTGGATGAACAACATATCCATGATGCGAGAACAAAAAATTACCTACCATAGTAATATTGTTTCTTCCAGGGGATTCCTCAGCACGCTTGACTAATGCAGTGATGCCAGCTGGGCTCAGCTACTCCAGAAGTAGAGTTTGTCCTAATGATGGCAAGGAATTAACCTATCAGATTGCACTAAGAGAGAGCTGCCTGTAGCTGGAGCTGTGAGTCAGTCAGATTTGTATCAAAGCTAGAAGGGCAAAAGGGCCTTGAATCTCAAAAGTATTTAAGGAGAAAAGAAAAAAAAAAACAAGAAAAGAGAAATAAACCTCACCTACTGGAGAGAACTATTTATAACACGGAAAAGGAAAATTACGTGCCTACTGTAATTCTTGATCTTGGATGAAGTCTCCACCACTCATTTGCACTGATGGGATGACGCCGAAGGCTCTAGGACCCAGCGGGAACCAAAAATCTTCAGGCGGGCCAGCTCTAAGGTATGGCCACATAGAAATGGTGCTATGATACCGGCTTGCAACATATAGGCTACCTAGGCGCTGACCCTTCAACTGCCTCAGTACCTTTTTTACAGAGGAGGTGCAGCGTAAACTAACCTAGTGAAACTAACGTACACTGGACATAAGATAGTCCGAATGACCCACATAAGAAGGGTCAACACAACAGAGTCTTCACGGCCCAGCCATTGAGGGAGTGAAGACCAAAACAGATAAGTGAGCTTGAGGGATGGGGGATGAGCATGTGAATAAGTGGTGGAGACTTCATCCAAAAAGATCAAGAATTATAGTAGGTATGTGATTTTCATATCTTCCTAGACATAAAGTCTCCACCAGTCATTCACACTGATGGGAGAGTACCGAGCTAAAATAATCCCCCAAGAAGGGCAGCAGGGGAGAGGAGCTCACTCAGGATAGAAGTCCATTAAGGATCGTCCTGCCAAAGGATGGATGCTGTCTGGCATGGACATCCAAAGTGTAGTGCTTCACAAAGGTGTGCAGAGAGCTCCAAGAAGCTGCATTGCAGATGTCTGCAATGGGCACATTCCGAAGTTCTGCCAGACATGCTGCGACTGCTCTGATAGAATGGGTGCAAACCCTGCCTTCCAGCTTAACCTCTGCCATGGAACAGCATTGACGAAGACATGCCACCAGCTATACCAAAATACACCTGCTAGCAACAGGCTGACCCAGCCAGGACATGCTGAAAGAGAAAAAGAATTGCTTTGACTTGTGGATCTCTTTAGTTCTGTCTATGTAGAACCGCAAAACCCTTTTAACAGCTAGAGAATGTAGGGTATGCTCTCCCTCATTCTGGAAGTTCGCAAAGTAAGTCGGAAGAACCAAGGGTTAGTTCAGATGGAATTCCAAGACTACTTCGGGGAGAAACTTAGGGTTATATTCTGAGAACCACCTTGTCCTTGTGAAATACTATATACGGGAAGGGGGGGACGGACTGTTACCAGCGCATGTATTTCAGACGCTCTGCAAGTGGACGTAATGTAGGTAAACGAGGAAGGCAGCCTTCCAGGTCAGGAACTTCAGTTCACATGTTGCTAGAGGCTCAAAAGCTTTACAGGTGAGCAAGTCTAGCACAAGGTTAATATCCCAAGCTGCTACCGGTCTCCTGACTAGTGGCCTAGTGTGGAGTATACCTTTAAGGAACCTCTTAAGCAAGGGTAACTGAGCCACAGACATAGAGTGTATAGGCTCGTGATAACCTGAGAGTGCGCAGAGATGTACCTTAAAGGCTGAGTATTGTAGCCCTGTATTTGACAGGTCTAGTAGATACTCCAGGACTTTGTTACGTGGCAAGAAAAGGGATCCAGGAAGGATTTTGCACACCAGATGGAGAAGCGATTCCACTTTGCCGTGTAAGTTCTCCTAGTAGCCGGCTTGCGTGCCACTGGGAGAATGCCTGAGACTCTACATGAGACATCAAATCTACTCACTTCTATCTCCTCCCATGCGTGGAGATGAAGGGATCTCAGGTTGGGATGGACCACTGGGCCATGGGTCAGATGGTCCGATCTAAGTGGTAGTTGTCTCGGTGGAGTTTCTGATAATCTGTTGATCAACAGAGATCAAATTTGACCAGGCCAGAAAAGGGCAATGAGGATCATTCTGTCCGTCCCGTGCCTCCAGCTGGGCAGCACCCACTGAACTAAGGGAAGAGGAGGAAATCAGTACAGAAAGCGTCTTGTCCACCGCAGTCTAAATACATTCTGACAAAAATGCCAGGTTCTGGATTTCTGGAGCAGAATACAGGCAGTTTTGAGTTGAGTGGGGACGCAAAAAGGTCCAGGTTCAGCTACCGAGGGAGTGAAGACCATGAACAGATAAGTGAGCTCAGGGGTTGGCGGGTGGGCATGTGTATGAGTGGTGGAGACTTTGTCCAAGAAGATCAAGAATTACAGTGGGTTTGTAATTTACATATCTTCCTGGACATAAAGTCTCCACCACTTATTCAAACTGATGGAAGAGTAGCGAGCTAAATAATCCCCCAAGACGGACGGCAGGAGAGAGAGAGAGGAGCTCCCTTCGGACATAAGTCCATTAAGGAGTGTCCTGCCAAAGGACTGATGCTGACTGGCATGGACATCCAAAGCATAGTGCTTTACGAATGTGTGCACAGAGCTCCAGGTGGCCGCATTGCAAATGTCTGCAATGGGAACATTACGGATTTCTGCCAGAGAGGTCGTGACTGCTCTGGTAGAATAAGCATACACTCTGTCTTCTAGTTTGACCTGTGCCATGGAGTAGCAGTGACGGAGGCATGCTACTAGCCATGCTGAAATACACTGGATGGCCACAGTTGTTCAAAAGTGCAGATTTCCTTAGTACTGTAAGTAAAACCGCAAGGCTCTTTTCACATCCAGGGAAGGTAGGGTACGCTCTCCATTCTGGAAGTTTGCAAAGTAGGTAGGAAGGATCAAGGGCTGATTCAGATGGAATTCTGAACTGTACTAACTTGAGTTTAACTGTCTGGAAAAGCCTAAGATTTGTGAGGATAGGAATTGAAACTCAAATTTTACTCCTATAGAGTGGAGATCAGAGACAATAGACACGCTGCAAGAAACTGTGCCATTACATCTGAAGCTTAAAGCTGCCAGCAGTGTATTATTATTTTCCTCATTATCTATATCTGGATAACCAGACTCTGTAATTTTAGGAGGTCTAGATTATCTTATATATTCTAGTATAAGAAGGATCAAATGTTAACACATTTGTGATGGAAAAATGTAATTGAATTGTATGGATCTATACTGGTATGATTTTAAAGATCAAAATAAAAAAGTAAAGTTATAAAAAAGAGATTGCGCAAAGGTGAACCCTAACAGTGGAGTATTGCAGGCTTGTGTTTGAGAGATCTAGAAGATACTCCAGTACTTTGGTGGGCAGGGAAGCGATGAGAGTGTGGGTGTGGTGCCTGGAGCACGAAGCTCGGATCCAGGCAGTCTACCTGCCGGGAGTACAGAACGATCTGGCGAACCGTCTCAGCAGAACGGAGATAGATCCTCACGCGTTGTCTCTCGACGCAGTCATCGTGCAATCACTCTTCGAAGAGTGGAAAACTCCAGACCTGGACCTTTTTGCATCACAACTCAACGCAAAACTGTCTCTCTTCTGCTTCAGAAATCCAGGACCTGGCAGTTTTTGTTAGATTGCATTCAGACTGCAGTGGACTAAACGCTTTCTGTACGCATTTCCTCCTCTTCCCCTTGTTCAGAAGGTGCTGCTCAAACTGGAGGCATAGGGGGGCAGAATGATTCTCATTGCCCCATTCTGGCCTCGTCAGATCTGGTTTCCATTAATCAACAGGTTATCAGAAACCTCCCTGATACCGCTTCCACTTCAGACAAACCTTCTGACCCAGGGTCCTGTAGTCCATCCCAAACTGAAGTCTCTTCACCTCCATGCCTGGCTCCTGAGGAGATAGAGGTGAACAGGTTTAACGTTTCACGCAGAGTCGCTGATATCCTATTAGCGGCACGCAAGCCAGCTACTCGGAAAACCTTCACGGCTAAGTGGAAGCGTTTCTCCGTCTGGTGTGCAAAATCCTCTGTTCCTGCCCACCAAAGTACTGGAGTATCTTCTAGACCTCTCAAACACAGGCCTGCAATACTCCACTGTTAAGGTTTCTACTCCCTTTACTTTCTAGTTCCAAAGAAAACAGGCAGTATGTGCCCTATTCTCGACCTCAGAAAGTTAAACAAGTTCCTTAACAAGGAAAAGTTCAAGATGATATCACTCGGTATCTTTTACCTCTTATTCATCAACGTGATTAGCTAGCCTCCCTGGACGTGCAGGAAACCTATCAACACATTCTCATACACAAGTCTCAGCTACAGCCCTCCCAGCAGCTCCTCTTCATAGAAGCTCTTCTGGATACCTTCAATGTGAGAACCTTTCTCCCGGAGGACAGAAGAAAGGACATCCTGCAGATGGCCCACTCCATCAGACAGCACAGCTTGGTCCGAACTCTCTCGATGCAGCGGATGCTGGGTCTGATGGCAGCCTCAGTGTTTACTGTGCCTCTGGCTCGGCTTCACATGAGAACTACTCAGTGGATGCTCAGCACTCAGTGGTCTCCAACCACACACTCACAGTCTTTTCGCATCAAGGTGACGTAACTGTTAAAATGCTCGCTCACCTGATGGACTCAGGAGGACAACCTTCAAGAGGGATATCTCTTCACCCCTCTAGATCCTCAGATCTCCATCACTAAAGATGCATCCCTGCCGGGATGGGGAGCTCACTGCCAGGATCTCCACATCCAGGGTCATTGGAGTCAGGACGAATCTCAATTTCACATAAATGTTCCAGAAATGAGAGCTGTCCTTTACGCTGTTTGAACCTTGGAGGACATACTCTGTCACAAGACCATTCTCCTCCATATGGACAACAGAGTAGTGAAATAAAACATCAATAAACAGGGTGGAGCACACTCTTGCCGCTTATGCAGGGTAAACAGAGATGGCTACCAGTAGCACCTTAAGGGTCATCGACCGAAGCCCTAGCTGAGAAAGGGACCACCGGTAGTCCAGAATGCTGGCCAAGGAGCAGGAGGAAGGGTCCAACTCTTTACCCTGACACCAAATGGAGAATCTCTTCCATTTGAAGGCGTAGCATTTCCTGGTCGACTCCTTAAGAGATGCCTTAACAACACTGAGGACCTCGTCGGAAACACCTAAGGCCTGGAATTCTAGCCGCTCAGAAACAAGGCCGTCAGGGGCAGAGATTTAGGTCTGGGTGGAGAAACTTCCCCTGGTTGACTGAGATCAGGTCCGGGTGGGCTGGAAGCCACCTCGGGAGCCTGAAGCCGAGGCTGAGGAGATCTGGATACCAGAACTGGTGGGGCCAGTCTGGGGCTACCAGAATCACCTGCGCCTTGTCCCTCCTCGCCTTGAGAAGCACCTTGTGGATCAAGGGAAATGGGGGAAAAGCGTAGAAGAGGCCTGGGGTCCATGGCCTTGAGAAGGCACCCCCCTGCAGCGAGCCCTGCTGAGGGGGGGCAGGCATGAAACAACCTCCGCTTCGCATTCTCCCTGGAGGCAAACAGGTCCACCTGAAGTGTGCCCCAGTGGGAGAACAGATCGTGTACCACCTCCGGCAGGAGTGACCACTCGTGAGACGCAGTCCCTATCCGGCTTAGGGCATCGGCCAGAGTGTTGGAGGCTCCTGCCACATGGATGGCTAGGAGATCCACCTCCAGGCTGCGAACGAGGGACCAAGTGCGGAGAGCTTCCTTGCACAGGGGCACAGAGTGTGTCTCGACCTGGCGGTTTAGGTAGTATATGGTTGTGGCATTATCCGTCTGGACCTGGACCACTTGACCCCGTACAAACGTAGTGAAGGCGGTGAGGGCTAGTCGGACCGCTCGAAGCTCCAGCACGTTGATGTGGAATCAGGACTCCCGAGAAGACCAGAGACCATGTGCTCTGTGCTCCCCCAGATGGGCAGCCCAACCCATCAGAGAGGCGTCGGTCGATAGAGTGACCGTCGGCTCGGGGCGGACAAACGGGATGCCCTCCTGCAGATGAGCTGGAATGATCCACCACTGTAGGGCGTTCCATATCTCCTGGGTCACTACCACTGACTGGTACAAAGGACCGGAGCCCTGTGACCACTGACTGGCCAGTCCCCACTGTAAGGGACACATGTGCCAAGGGGCCCAACGGACCACGCTGGTGCAGGCCGCCATGAGGCCCAGGAGGCGCAGAAAGTCCCGAGCAGGGCGCTATTGCCCAACCTGAAAAGATTGGGCAAAGGAGGAAAGAACCTCGGCCCTGTCCGCCAGGAGCCGTGCTCTGTCTCGAAGAGAGTCGAGTTCTGCCCCAATGAATTGAATCACCTACATTGGCACGAGTTCCGATTTGGCCTTGATGATGAGGAGGCCAATCTGAGAGCAAACCTGGAGGACCAGATCCCTGGACCGCTCCACCTCCAGTCTGGAGGAGGCCACAATTAGCCAGACATCCAGGTAAGGGTACATCCGGACCCTTCAGCGCTGCAGGAATGCTGTCACCACGGCCATGCATTTGGTAAAGACCCTGGGAGCTGGAGAGAGAGGCTGAAGGGCATGGTCCGGAACTCGTAAATGGACCCCCTGATCTG
Organism: Neoceratodus forsteri; assembly: GCA_016271365.2. Classification (NCBI taxonomy): domain Eukaryota; kingdom Metazoa; phylum Chordata; order Ceratodontiformes; family Ceratodontidae; genus Neoceratodus; species Neoceratodus forsteri. Next base: position 209,688,030 of record JADMNL010000028.1, read on the forward strand.
AAGCGGAGGAATCGCTGGTGGGATGGACGGATTGTGACGTATAAGAATGGGACCTGGAGGTCTAGAGAACAGAACCACATGCCTCGTTCCAAGGATGGAATGATCTGAGCCAGAGTGCCCATCCTGAAGGTTCGAGACCTTAGGAACCTGTTCAGGTCGTGTAGGTCTAGAATGGGGCGCCAGCCCCCCGTCCGTTTCGGGACCAGGAAATACCTGGACACAAATCCTGCCTCTGGTGGAGGATCCGCCACCTTCCTGATCACCTCCTTCTGGAGGAGCAGGGCAGTGCTGGCTCGACGGGCCAACGGAGAGGCCGCGGACCCCGTAGCCCCCCGTGGGGCGATGGCTTGGAAGGGAGGGGCCAACTCAAATTCCAGAGGCAGACCCTTTCCTACCACTTCCAACATCCAGCGGTCCGTGGTGATAGCGGATCAGGCAGAAAGAAAGTGGCGGAGCCGTCCCCCCATGGGGGGAACCCGGGGAGGAGCGACGAGGCTGTGGGCGACACCTCTCAACCCGTCACTTGGCAGGCTTGGACGAGGGACCGGTCGAGGGACCTCTCGGCTCTTTCTCTCCCAGCTTCCTGATGGAGGAAGCTGCAGGCTTGGCTTTGGGGTGCCAAGTGCGAGCCTGCTGGACCTGATGCTGGTGTTGCTGGGCCAGATGTGCTGCAGGGGCAGAAGGCCGAAAGGGCTTCCGCTGCTGCTTCCGGCCTTTGTCCTTCTGGGCAGATATGACTGACTCCAAGGTGGCATTGGACTTCTCAATCCTCTACAAATGGCCCTCCACCCTGGGACTGAACAAGTCGGTACCCAGGAAGGGGTCATCTGCCAGCTTGTGCTGGGTATCCGCAGTGAAGGTGGAGATCCGCAGCCAAGCTCTGCGACGCATGGCCACTATGGCCGCTACTGACCGGGCACAGGAGTCTCCAATGTCAAGAGCAGTTTGGAGCTGCTGCTTCACCACCGCCCTTCCCTGATCCCACACCTGCTTGACTGTAGTCTGGAGGTCAGCTGGGAGATGAGGAATCACCTCATCCAGGGAACCCATAAGGGAATGGGAAAAGTGTGCCATCACTACGGCCGAACTGGCCTGACGAAGGCCTAGGGAGGACGCAGCATACACTTTACGCCCGGCGTAATCTAGCTTCTTGGACTCTTTGTCGGGAGGCTTGTCCACATCTCTGGTGTTCCCGGAAGGCCAGAAAACACTATTGGTCAAAAGCCCCTCCACAGAGGAGTGCTCCAAAAAACCGGACAGTGAACCAGAGGGGACCGCGTACTTCCTGGCCATCCTGGCTGAAGGAGCAGGACAAGAAGCCAGCCGCTGCCATAACTCCAAAGCTGGGCTAACAATGGCTTCAGCCACCGGAAAGGCCTGTGTGGGAGAATCCCCTTGGTCCAGTATCTTCATAAGGGGATACTTGGCCCACTTAGACACGGGTTCGGGCTTCATCCCAGTAGATTCTGAGATGAGCCGAAGCAAACCAATGAACGAGGATGGGTTCTTGTTCACCGACTGTCCCCCAGTGGACTCCAGATCAAGGAGCCTGGAGAACAGGGAAGAGTCATCATCAGACTCCGAGGAGTCTGTGAACAGCTGCCTAGGGCCTGAGCCACCCTCCACTTGCCGAGGATGATTGGGAGTGAGGGTGAACAACAACCGATGGGGCAACCCCTGACCCGATGGAGAATCCTTGGTCGGAGCCCCAGATTTAGATTGCAGAGGTGGGGGTTCCACCAAAATGCGTAGCGCAGCTGGTTTCGGCCGAACAACTGGTGCCAGTTTGGGCTCCTCGATAACCACGAGGGGTTGCTTTGGCTGTTCCAGTGACAGTCACTTAATGGTCGGGGAAGGCGACGGGGTCGGCTTGTTCCTGGTCAGAAGGAGCTGCTGCCACATCAAATCCTCGTAGCAACGATGCAATTTGCACCAAAGCCTATCCTCCGAGGAGTTCAAGTTCAAGTTTATTGCAGGAGAACTCCATTGAGCAAGCTCATTCACAGGGAGGTCCTAAGAGGAAGAAGACGAGGACAAGCGGCGCCGCCGCTTTCCTTGTTGCCGAGACCACCAGTGTCAGCGGGATCGGCTGGACCGAGACCGTCAGTATTTCCAAGGGTGGGTCTGGGAAGAAGCGGGGGAAACCCATTCCTCCCTCGGCTCGGGAACCTTAACCGGGGAATACGGCACAGGAGGCACAGGCAGGTCCTCGGTTTCCACTGGGGGAACCGGTGAAGAAGGGTTGTTGGCTTCTCCAGTCGACAGCCCGTCGGACGTGTCAAGACAAATCTCGACCGCGTCAACGGGTGTCTCGGCAGGCTGACCTGACGGGGACACCATGAAGCAAGCGGCCTTAGACACAACCTCGACCGAAGTCGAGTGTCGAAAGTTCGGGGAAGGGGACCTTTCCCCCTCCCACGAACACCGACGATGGGACTTACCCTTCGAGTCCTTCTTCTTGGACCGAGAGGAATGTCCCGATGGACCCTCACCTTTTGTAGAGAGGGATTGACAAAGCTCCTTGAAAGAAGCCGTGTAGGAGGAGCCCAAGGAGAGCGGGATAAATAAGACTGAGGAGGATGAAGATGTGGCGTGGGCCGCCTCCTCCTTGAGGGCGATCATCTGCTCAAGTTGCTCAGCCGAGCCCGCCGCCGTGGACACCGCCCAATGGGCCTCCTTTGAATTCACCAGAAGAATATGTCGCTTGGGGCACCCAAGCTGGAGTCTGGCAGCACGGTCTTCGAGGACATTGGTCGAGAAGGACTTGCACAAATCGCAGGCCTGCAGGTCGTGATCCAGCCCAAGGCAATAAACGCAAGTGGAGTGCGGATCAGTCCAAGACATTTTCTGACCGCATGGGCACTGCCAAAATCTGGGAGTTGACTTATCCATCGCAGCCACGAAGGAAGAAACAGACCGAAGTCTAGAAAATTTAATAATAAGTTTTGGTTTAACCAACGAGTTTGGATCCAGGCCTAAAACGCAGAGCGCTAAGAAGGGAACCTGAGCTTACAAGCAGTAAGATCTGGCGTCATGCGGCGGAGCTGAGAGATTTACCACCTGGGTGGGTGGGAGGAGCCAGCTTGAAGAACTTCCGGCAAGATTTAAGGCGGCAAGGAACCTGCCATGAAGTGTGGATTGAGCAACATATCCATGTCCCAAGGAAATCAGGTTCCACTGACAGGGCTTGCAATTCACTGATACGCCTGGCAGAGGTAATGGCTACCAGGAAATACAGGTTACTCACCTGTAACAGGAGTTCTAGGAATGGTATATGTTGTTCGTCCACACTTATTGGCAGGTTCCTTGCCGCTTTAAATCTTGCTGGAAGGTCTTCAAGCTGGCTCCTCCCACCCACCCGGGTGGTAAAACTCTCGGCTCCGCCCCATGACACCAGATCTGGCCCGCTGGAAGCTCAGGTTGCGCGTCGAAGCCAGGGAGGTAAGGGTGGGTCGTGTGGAAGAACAACATGTACCATTCCTAGAACTCCTGTTACAGGTGAGTAACCTGTATTTCTAGGGACATGGATATGTTGTTCATCCACACTTATTGGCAGACTCCTAGCAGTTCTCCGGGAGGAGGGAGGCAAGGCGCACACCCCCCTACTTAGGGAATAAAGACTGGAGAACCGAGGCCCCAAAACCAGCATCCCGGCGTGACTCAAGGTCGATGTGGTAATGGGTAATAAAGGTGTGTGCTGACTTCCAGGTAGCAGCCCTGCAGATTTCCTGGATAGGGACGTCCCTGGAAGCAGCCACCGATGCAGCAGTATGGCGGGTAGAATGAGCTCTTATCCCTCTGGGAGGCTCCATGCCCGCCAACTTATAGCAGAGATCTATGCAGGAGGTGACCCACCTGCCAATCTTCCGCTTGGCTGCAGGTCTGCCAGGTGTGGCTTCAGCGTAGGTGACAAACAGCTGGCGAACCTCTCCCCGAATTTCAGCCGTGAGCTCCTTATAATAAGCGAGCGCCCTTCTAGGGTCCAAAGTATGGAGCCTGTATTCGGCCTCCGAGGTGTGATTGGGGTAGAACACAGGCAGAGTCAACACCTGGTTAAGGTGAAATTCCGACACCACCTACGGAAGGAATTTCGGGTAGGGGCGCAGGACAACCTTGTCCCTGTAGAAGACCAGGTAAGGAGACTCAACGAGAGCGCCTGGAGTTCTCCCATCCTTCTGGCTGACGTAATAGCCACCAAGAAGGCGGTCTTCCACGACAGGTGAGAGAGTTCACACCTGTGCATTGGTTCGAATGGCTTGCCCATGAGCTTTGCCAGTACCAGCAGTAAATCCCACGGAGATGGAGGTTCTCGCACCGGAGAGGAAATGTGATCAAGGCCTTTGAAAAAGCACCAGACCACCTTCTCCTGTGCCACCGACTGCTCCCCGGCCCGCGCCCGGTAAGCAGAGATGGCTGCCAGGTGCACCTTTAGGGTCGTCGACCTAAGCCCTTGACTAGAAAGGGACCATAAATAGTCAAAAATGCTTGCCAAGGAACAGGAGGAAGGGTCCAAGCCCTTACCCTGACACCAAATGGAAAATCTCTTCCATTTGAAGGCATAGCATTTCCTGGTCGACTCCTTACGGGACGCCTCAACAACATTGAGGACCTCGTCGGAAAGACCCAAGGCCTGGAACTCTAGCCTCTCAGGAACCAGGCCGTCAGGTGCAGGGATTGAAGGTCCGGATGGAACACCTTCCCCTGATTGACTGAGAGCAGGTCCGGGCGAGCTGGAAGCTGCCTCGGGAGCCTGGAGCTGAGGCTGAGGAGATCTGGGTACCAGAACTGCAGAGGCCAGTCTGGGGCTATCAGAATCACCCTGCGCCTTGTCCCTCCTTGTCTTGAGAAGCACCTTGTGAATCAAGGAAAATGGGAAAGGTGTAAAAAGAGGCCAGGGTCCACAGCCTCGAGAAGGCATCCCCTGCAGCGAGCCCTGCTGAGGCGGGCATGAAACAGCCTCAGCCGCATTCTCCTGGAGGCAAACAGGTCCACCTGAGGTGTGCCCCAGTGGGAGAACAGATCTTGTACTACCTCCAGCAGGAGAGACCACTCTGTGAGATTCAGCCCTATCCGGCTCAGGGCACTGGCCAGGGGTGTTGGAGGCTCCTGCCACATGAGCAGGCTAGGAGATCCGCCTCCAGGCTCATACAGTGACCAAATCACGGAGAGCTTCCTTGCATAGAAGCATGGGCGCGTCCCGCCCTGGCGGTTTAGATAGTACATGGTCGTGGTATTGTCCGTCTGGACTCGGACCACTTGACCCCGGAGAAACGGAGCAAAGGCGGTGAGAGCTAGGCGGACCGCTCGGAGCTCCAGCAGGTTGATGTGGCATCGGGACTCCCACGGGGACCAGAGGCCATGCACTCGGTGTTCCCCCAGATGGGCACCCCAACCCATCAGAGAGGCATCGGTCGATAGAGAGACCGTCGGCTCGGGGCGGACAAACGGGATGCCCTCCTGCAGATGGAAATGGAACGGTCCACCACTGGAGAGCGTTCCACATCTCCCGGGTCACTATCACTAGCTGGTCCAATGGATCGCAGCGTTGTGACCACCGGCTGGCCAGTCCCCACTGAAGGGGGCACATGTGCCAGCGTGCCCAGACGGACCACGTGGTACAGGCAGCATGAGACCCAGGAGGCAGGAAGTCCCGGGCAGACACGATTGCCCAACCAGAAATGATTGGGCAAAGGAGGTAAGAACCTCAGCCCTGTCTGCCGGGAGCGTGCTCTGGCTCGAAGGGAGTCGAGCTCTGCCCCGATGAACAGGATCACCTGCTTCGGCTCGAGTTCCGACTTGGCCTCGTTGATGAGAAGGCCGACTTGAGAGCAAACCTGGAGGGCCAGATCTCTGGACTGCTCCACCTCCCGTCCTGGAGGGGCTGCTATCAGCCCATTGTCCAGGTAAGTACCCGGACCCCTCGGCACCAGAATGCTGTCTACCACTGCCATGCATTTGGTGAAGACCCTGGGAGCTGGAGATAAGCCGAGGGCATGGCTGGAACTCGAGAGGGATACCTCCTTCGGCGGAGGAATCTCCAATGTGACCAGACGGATAGGGACATGAAAGAATGCGTCCTGCAGGTCCAGAGAGCAGAACCACGCCCGTGTTCCAGAGATGGTATTATCTGCACGGGTGACCATTCTGAAGGTCTGAGACCTTGGAACTTGTTCAGGTGGTGTGGGTCGAGAATGAGGCGCCAGCTCACTGTCGTTCGGAACAGGAAATACCTGGAAACGAACCCCGGGTCTAAAGGGGGGTCCTCTACCTCCATGATCACCTCCTTTTGGAGGAGGAGAGCGATGTCGGCTAGACGAGCCGCCAGTGAGGCTGCGGAGGCTCTGAAGGGCGGGGCCTGCTCAAATCCTAGAGGTAGGCCTTTTCCCACCACCTCCAGTACACACCTGTCCGTGGTAACAGCGGACCAGGCGGAAAGGAAGTGTCTGAGCCGTCCCCAGACGGGGGGAACCAGGGGTGAGGTGACAGGGATGGGCGACACCTCAGCCCGTCACTAGGCAGGCTTGGAGGAGGACGGCCGAGGGACCTCCTGGGCCTTTACCCCTCCTGCTTCCTGTTGGAGGAAGCCCGGCAGGTTTGGGATGCCAAGCTCGGGCCTGCTGGCCCTGGCGTTGCTGGGCAGACGCGCAGCGGCGCAGAAGGATGAAAGGGCTTAGGCGTGGCTTGCAGCCTTTGTCCTTCTGGCCCGGAAGAGCCCGGAGTCAAGGTAGCATTGGACTTCTCGATCCTCTGCAGGTGACCTTCCACCCCAGGGCCGAGAGGTCAGTGCCCAAAAAGGAACATCCGCCCAACATGTGCTGGGTATCCGGTAAGGTGGATAACCTCAGCCAAGCCCGACTGACTATGGCCACTCGCTACCACAGACCTGCGCACATGAGTCCCGATGTCTAAAGCAGTCTGGAGCTGCTGTTGGCCACTGCCCTGCCTGGTCCGCACCTGCCTGACCGTAGTCTGCAGATCCGTGGGAAGATGAGGACAACGTCATCGAGGAGCCAACAGGCGTGAGAAAAATGTGCCATGAGGACAAGCCGAACTGGCCTGGCGAGGATAGAGAGGAGACGCAGCATAGACTTCGCCCGGCATAATCAATTCTTGGATTCCTTAGCCGGAGGTTGTCCACTCCCTAAGCGTTCCCAACACGCCAGAAAGCATGTCGGTAACCAACCTCGGCAGTGTTCCGAAAACCGGACAGGAACGGTAGGAACGCATACTTCTGGCCATTCTGAGCGCCAAAACAGGAAGCAGGGACGCTGCCAAGTTCGAGGCGGACCCACTGTAGCTTGACCACGGAAAGGCCTCGATCGAATCCCTCGGTCAGAATCGATGAGGCGATACTAACCCGTTTAGAAGCGGGTTAAAGGCTTCATCCGGTGAACTCGAGATGAGCAGAGCAACCCTAAGAAGACGAAGGGCTATCATCCACTGACTGCCTCCCAAGGACTCCAAGTCCATGCACTTGAGAAGAGGAGGAACCATCATCGGACTCGAAGGTCCTCAAAAGCTGCCTCGGGCCTGAGCCACCCTCCACCTGCCGAGGGTTTATCGGGAGTGGTGACAGACAACTTATGGGGGCAAACCCAAGGCCGACCGAGAATTTTTGGTCGGAGCCCCAACTAATAGCTGGGAGGACGGGGTTCCACCAGAATCGGTGGGGCAGCTGGAATTGTGAACAACCGCCTGAAACAGGCTCTCGGCTAGCGAGGGTTGTTTGACCGCTCAGTAAACAACCACTTAATGGCGGGGAAGACGACTGGGTCGGCTTATTCCCGATCAAAAGAAACTGTTACCGCCAAGTTCCTTATGCCTCCGGCGCAACTTGCCAGAAGCCTCCCTCGTCCGAGGAAGAGGCGGTGCTGCTGCCTTGATGCCGAGACGAGACCCGCCTGGCGGCAGGATCGATTGGACGCGAGGATGTCGAGGGCGAGACGAGGCCGACTAGGCCGAGGAGAGTGTGAATGGCCTCCCTGGCGTCAGACGATCCACCAGCTCTCGGTCGGAGGCTGGGCAAGCAGCGGGATCCTCAACTCCCACAGGGAAAGTTCTCATACTCCAGCCGACAACCCGTCTAGCAGATGAGAAAATCTCGACCGTCGGGAGTCTCGTCAACTGGCCTGATGGGAACACCGTGAAGCCAGTGGCGGCTGAGTCAGAAGTGGGCTGTCGACAGAGGAGAAGTCTTTCGCTCCAAAGCGTCGGCGGAGAGACTTACTTTTGCTCTTTGGACCTGGAAAAGGTCGAAGAAGTTAGACCTCACCTTTAATGAGAGGGTCAGCTCTTAAAAAGAAACCGAGTGAGGCACGAGAAGGCCGGGACAAATACAACCAGTAGGTGGCCCACGCCTCCTCTTGAGGCGATCATCTGCTCGAGCTGATCTGCGAGCCGTAGCTCGGGACATGGCAGACCTCTTTAGATTTCACCGGTGGTTTCTTCTCTCAAGGGGTGCCCCAGTTGCTTTGTCAGACATGCAGTCTTCAGGGCGTAGGCGAAAAGAGCACAAGTCAGGCCTGCGGAGTGCGTACTCAAGGCCCAAACAGTAGGCGCCGTGGAGTCGGATCGTCCTAGACATCTCTGCCCCAAAGGACACCTCCGGAAGCAGGTCGATTTGTCCGCCACACAAGGAGAGGCGACAAGTCTTTTGGCAAAATCTTTTGATTTGAACTTTCGAAAATTAAAGACCAGTCTTAAGCACCCAGGCGTTAAGGAGAACCTGAGCTTCAAGCCAGTAGGAAGATCTCTGGCGTCATGGTGACCAGAAGGTTTACACCACCGGGTGGGTGGGAGGAGCCAGCTTGAAGACCTTCAAACCAAAGATTTAAGCGGCAAGGAACCTGCCAATAAGTGTGGATGAACAACATGCCTTGTCCCTAGAGACACAGTTTTCCAAGTCAGATATAGCTCTGCTGAAGACATAGGGCTCAAAGGGGTTGCATAAGTTGAGCAATGCAAACATTCAAATCCAAGGCAGGGCAGGGTCTCTAAAGGAGGATTGGTGTGAAACATCCTTTAAAAATCACAGAACACAGGATGGGAGAGATAGTGAGGAAGACTTCCCACAGACAAAAACCCAGAAACAATGACAAGTGTACCTTGAGGTAGCTGGTCCAGCCCACACCTGAGCCATTAAGGTGGACCATATAATCCAGAACAAGTAGGCAATTCAGCAGTGTCTGGAGAAGTGCTTCCTAGAACACCAAATGCTGAAACTCTCTTCCATTTGGAGTTATAACTCTTTCTGCTGGAGGACTTTCTAGAAGCCTTGATTATATCCAGAACCCCCTGGGAAAGATGCAGATCTGCAAACTCTAACTCTTCAAGAGCCATGCCTTGAGATTGAGAAACTGAAGATTGGGGTACCAAATCCTTCCCTGAGAGGATGTTAGCAGGTTGTAATTCCTGGGAAGAGACAGGGGAAGATGGACTGCTAGGGACGGCAACAGGGGGTACCAGGGCTGTCTGGCCCAATCTGGAGCAATCAGAATCACCTTGCAAGGTTGAGACCTTATTTTGACCAAAACTTTGAACAGGAGTGGGAAGGGGAAAGGCATACAGAAAGCCTCACAATTCAGAATCTCAGGGCGTCCAGAGGACTGAGCCCAAGACTGAGAGGTTGCAACAAAGAGAGGAGTTAGGTGACTGTCTGGGGCTGCAAAGAGATATCTCTGGGTGTTCCACCTTGAAAAATCACTTTCAACACCTGAGGGTCCAGAGACCATTCGAGATGGCCTGAAGAGATCCTGCTTAGTGCATCTGCTAGCACACTGTCCTTTCCTGGAAGGTGGAACTGCTATCAGAGAGGTTTGCAGGGAAAGCCAGGGACACAACTTCATAACTTCAGTGAACAAGGCTGTGGAAGGAGTGCCTCCTGCTTGTTGATGTACCACATGGTGGTGGTGTTGTCCGTTCTGACTTGACCCACCTTGTTTCTGTACTGACTGAGAGAAAGATTTTGAGGCCAGTAAAACTCCCTGGGCTCTAGGAGATTGATGTTGAGAAAGTTCTCAGGGGAGACCACAGCCGCTGGGCAATGAGGACCCCAGATGAGCTCCCACAGCCCAGAAGAAAAGCATCCGTGGTAAGGACCACCGAACAAGGCTGAGTAACAAAGGAACACCTTATTATAGGTGTCCTGATCCTGCCACCACTGGAGGCTTGGATCAAGGTCCAGAGTCACTGGGATCCAGTTTGGTAATGGAATCACTTCCTCATGAGACCAAAAGCTCTCGATGGACTGAATAATCCCACATCTGGAATCTTACCCTTGGACCACTGCTGTTGAAGCTGCCATGTGGCCCAAGAGCTGGAGGAAATGCCTTGCTGGTCAAGACACCTGAAGGCTGAAGGAAGAAGCCAGTTCTATAAGAACTCTTGCCCTTTCCAGGGGAAGAAAGGCTCTTGCTTTGACAGTATCCAGCTCTGCCCCTATAAAGGTAAGAAGCTGGACTGGTTCGAGAACTGACTTGGGAAGGTTGAGAAGAATTCCTAGAGAAGTGAGCATTTGCTGGGTGACTTGTAGGTGAGACTTGACTTGGTCTGGAGACTGACCCACTATTCATGTCGTCCAGGATGGAAAATGAAATATTTTGCTTTCTTAGAAAGCAACTACTCCGCCAGGCACTTTGTGAAAACCCTGGAGCTGAGAGGTTAGGCCAAAGGCATTGCTCTGAACTGATAGTAGCCCAAGGCACCTCGAACCTGAGTACTTTCTGTGGGAGCACCTGATGGGAATGTGAAAGTAGGTATCTTTGAGGTCCAGGAGGCTAGCCAGTCCCCTAGCCTTAGAGGGGAAGGAGTATTCCCAGAGTTATCATCTTGAACTTTGGTTTAAAAAAGATGTTTGTTTGGATATCTACTAGGTCTAGGATGGGTCGCCACTCTCCCTGTCTTTTGGGGGTCAGGAAGTACTCACGGTACAGTCCTTTGCCCCAGTGTGTGGGGTGAGGTACTCTCTCTCTCTATGGCTCAAAAGCTAGAAGAGAAGACACCTCTGCCCTCTAGGGAAAGGGTTTCTGAGAGATTTGTAGGTGGAAAGATCTGGCTCTCATCTTTGGAAATTTCAGAGCTGAGAACCAGTCTCTGGCTTACTACTTCCAGGACCCACTTGTCTGATGTAACAGACATCCAGTCCTGGACAAAGTAAGCCAGCCTGCCCCCTACTGGAATAGTAGAGTCGACCCGGGCAGGCCCATCAAGGTGTCTGCTTGGCAAGGGCTTTAGGCTGAGGAGTGGATGCAGCCCTGCTCATCCCCTTCTGCCTCTCCCTCTGAAGAACCCCCTCTGAGAAAAGGAAGAAGAGGCCTGTGCTTGCCTTTGAAAAGGCCTGCCCCTGCCCCTAGACTGCTGCCTTTGAGGAGCTGCCTGCCTCTCCTTGGCCTGAGCACTCCTGTAAGTGGTCCTGTACTCATTTATTTTCTTCATGTAATTCTCTGTCTGCTCCCCAAACAGAGAATTACCCACCACAGGGAAATCCATGGCCTTAGCCTGGGTATCCTGTGAGAGGCTAGTACATCTGAGCCAAGCCATCCTCCGAAGAGCCACAGATGTAGCCATGACTCTTGATGACACATCACTGGAGTCCACAGCAGCATGAAACTGAACCTTAGATGCCTCCCATCTGCAGCCACCGCCTGCAGCTCCTTGGCTAGCTGGGGTGAGGCCTGTTTAGCCAGTGCCAGTACAGTGTCCCACCTGGACTTCTGGTAACTGACTGTATAGGCCATGTAATTTGCCTGCCTGAGTCCCAAAGAAGATGCCATGTACTGCTTCTTTGCCATGGCATCAATCTTCCTGCAGTCCTTGTCTGGAGGGTGTGAAGCCAAGAGAATATTTGCCTTGTCACAGGCATAGAACATAGAATTTGACGGCAGATAAGGACCGCTTGGCCCACCCAGTCTGCCCATTTCCCTACCTGATGGATAAGCTGCAGATCCTAGTTAACCAGCAGCCTACTTCTTCCTACCCCCACCCCCTAGAATTGCCTTATGACTGTCCCATGCATGCTTGAATTCCACCACTGTTTTTGACTCCACAACCTCCTCTGGAAGGCTGTTCCACGCATCCACAACCCTCTCTGAGAAAAATACTTCTGTAAATTACCTCTGAGCGCCGCCCCTTCTATCTTCAAATTGTGCCCCTTGTTCTTGCACACCTCTTTTTGAAAGATGCTACCCTCTTGGACTTTATTGATTCCCTTGAGGTACTTGAAAGTTTCTATCATGTCCCCCCTCTCCCTCCTTTAGGCAGCAGCCTGCACTACCCCAACATGGCTGCATTGCTGATATAAGTACTCCGTTTCTGAGCCTGAAAGTGTATACCTCTTGTCCATTCTTCGATCCACAGGAGGTATAGTGTTAGGAGACTTTAGGATTTTTTGTGTATGTTTCCCAAAAGATTTGTGAAGGGGAATAGACAGTCTCCTGGACTCTGGGTTGTCCATCATCTCTACATAATCAGGCTCCTCTTGATCTTCCACAGCCTCCTCCATAGGAAGCTGAAGGGTTTCAGCCACCTTTCTTTAGAACATAAAGTGAGAAGGGGACTCAGAAAGCCTAGGAGAGGAAACACCTGAAGGTCTGTCAGGTGAGATGTCCGGTTCCACAGGCACATCCAGACCCTCACTTCTATCATTATCCTCAAATTCCCCTTCCTCTTTAAATTCCAGTTCATAAAAATCTTCAAGGGTGTAATCTTGAACCGGAGGAACCAACCGAACTGAACCCCTGCCAGAAGGAGCCGGATCAGAAGGAACCGGACAGAGCGATTCCACAATCTGACTTGCTCTGGCTATCTCTTCGGTGGTCGGAACATGAACCTCTGGATCCGAACCAGTTGATTTGTCTTTGCGTTTCCTTTTTGTCGGAACCAATCCCTTGGAATCGGCTCTCCTTTTGCCAATGCTCGGCTCCGGTCAGAGGGCTCTCCTTCTGCTTGGTTAACGGGAAACCCGACAGGCTGGCCAACCTATCCGGTCAGCGAACTTCACCGACTCTTACTTTCCCTCAGTCTACCTAATCTCCTTCTCAAGGGTAGATTTGGGAAGGATTTTACATATTTAGCAGTCTGAATCGAGGTGGTCAAACCCCAGACAATAAACACAGGTGGTGTGGGGATCGGCTTTAACAAAGACCTCCCCACACTCACTGCAGCACTGAAACCCAGTGGGTCCGTTTTTTTTCTTGGGTTTCTCAGACATGGCCAACCTAACCAACTTACCCTTTTTACGGCAACTGCCAGTCAAGACTCCCTTATTGGTTCCTAACCGTGTCACGGGTATTGGAAAAAATCGCACTAGTACCGATAAGAACCGGTAACCACACCCTAAGATAAAACACACAAAACACAATATTTCACTATCAAATGGCCGGTTCAGCCGAACCGAGCCGCACTTTTACAAGTTCCACACAGAAAACAGAACAATTCCTGTCTAGTACTCACGGCACCACAGACAGAGACTCAACTGACTATGCGGATAACTTTTTCATTTTAAAAAGACGACGAAAACTGAAACTTTAACCAACTTTCGAACCAAGCTGAAGGAGAAATCTCCGGAGTGACTGTTCAGTGAGGCGAAGTAAAGAATCTGACGATTTAAGTTCAAAAATCACCAGACAGAAACTTCAATCGAGCTCGAGCTCAGCATTCTGTGCCCTGCATAGAAAGTTAACTCTTTGTTCTCCGGGGCAGTTCAAAGGTTGGGAATCACTGCAATTCTCAGAATACAGCAAGACTTCATGTTGTTTGAAGGACCTTGCCCAAAGATGCAACAGAGACCCAGGGTGAAAAGCAGGCAAATCACAATGTGGGTAGTTGGGCCCATCTCTAGCTCCCTTCCCTTGGTGGAGACACTGCACAATTTTTAACAAGATGCTGAACAAACTACAGTTACATAAGAAAGTACATTCGTAAGAACTTACCACGTAACAGTAGATCTTCGAGAACAGCTCTTGCAGCAGGTTACACCATTAGGACGAAAGCCGCCAGGCGCCAGGACCACGGAAAAATTCTAGCTAGCTAACTACAAGGACCGCCATGACGTCGGTCCGCCTCCCGACGCCAGGCGTGGTACAAAAGGGGCGGTCCCACAGATTCCCCAGTTCTCCGCCGGAGACTCTTGCCGCAGGCTGACATCAAATGGGAGACCTAGGATTACTGGCCAAAGACAGAAAGATAACAATTCCTGCTCAGAAAGACTGAGCCATGCTTCCTCAAGGGGGAAGGTGGGCGGGAAGAGACCTGAAAGCAGAAGAGCTGTTCTAGAAGATCTACTGTTACGTAAGTTCTTACGTAACTGTACTATCTTACTTGAGACACAGCTCTTGCAGCAGAAGCTTACACTAGGGACTGATTCCCAAGCAGTAACGCTGTCAGAAAAATCCGGGAGGAGGAAAACAAAGGATAAAACCAGGTCCTGAACCTAGGACAGGAGACCCTGAATAGCCAAGGCAAACAACCAGCCCTTCGGGCGAGGCGTTGTCAAAGCTATAATGCCTGATAAAGGTATGCACAGAACTCCAAGTAGCTGCAGCGCATACATGAAGTGGAAACATTTTTGAGGCTGCAAAGGAAGTAGCCACCCTCTAGTGGAATGACCCGGACTTGTACCGGTAGGGCTTTTGTTTGATACCATAACAGTGAAATACACTGGACAAGCCAGCAGAAAGGGACTGTTTGGATACTGATTGGCCCATCATTCTCTCAGAGAAGGAAATGAAAAGCTGCTCAGAACTACGAAAGAACTGAGTTCTGCTGAGGTAAAACCTCAGGCTGCGGTGAACATCCAGGGTATGGAGCAGAGCCTCTCCTCTATTAGAGTAGTTGGGAAGTAGACCGGAAGGTCGATATCCTGGTTCAGAGTGAGTGAAGAAACCACCTTAGGCAAGAATTTAGGTTAGTCCTCAGGGATACTCTGTCCCAGTGGAAAACTAAATAAGGCTCTTTGCACATGAGGCGTGAAGTTCAGAAATCTTCTTGCGAGGTAACAGCAACTAAAAACAACGCTTTCCAGATCTAGAAAACGTAGCTTCACAATCCGCGGCAGGTTCAAAGGGGGGAAGCGTGAGCTGTTCAGGACAAAAAGCAAATCCCATGGAGGCACAGGGTCTCTAATAGGAGGCCTAAGGTGCAACACGCCCTAAAATTCCCGAGAGGCGTCCACCTGAGCCACTGTCGATTTCCACGGGAGGTGGTAGGCGAAATGGCACAGAGGTGCACTTTAATAGAGGAGTAGGCTAGACCCCGAATGAAAGAGGAGAGCAAATATTCTAATATTACTCCACAGGACAACCAAAGGGAGGAGTCGCGTGCTCGCGCTACCATAACACAAAAACAGCGCCATTAATGGCTATGCACCACGCATCGCTGTCGGGCTTTCTGGCTGCAGAAAGGACTTCTGCAACCTCTGTGAGACCCCGTGACGCAAAATGGCTATGTCTCTCAGGAGCCAAGCATGCAGGTTCAAGGAACGTGAGGTCCCGGACAAGTGAACCCTTCTCCTGAGACAGCAAGTGGGAGCTGAGCTTAACAGAGCCGGGGTTCCGAGATAGTTGAGATCAACAAAGGGAACCAAATCTGTCTGGGCCAAATAGGGCCACCGGATCATTATGCGTGCTCCCTCGCAGTTTGAGAAGAACTCTCTGGATCAACGGGAAAGGAGGAAAGCGTAGGAATCTGTTGGCCGGAGGGATAACAGCGTCTCACCAGAAAACACCAGGCCCTGGATCTAGTGAGCAAAAATTGGGCAGTTTTACGTTGGATGGGAGGCGAACAAGTCTAGATCTGAGTTCCCCATCGAAGAAACAGATCCTCTGCTACCTCTTGAAGGGTTCCCATTCGTGGACTCTGGCCTGAGAGCGACTCAGGCCGTCTGCAACACGTGTTCTCACTCCGGGGAGCGTGCACAGTAATCAGATTCGCGCCGTGTCTGATTACCCAATCCACTCTCATGGCCTCCTGCAAAGGTAAGAGTGTGCACCTCACTGTTTGTTGAGGTAATACATCACATGTGTTGTCTGTCCTGAGAAGTAGAAGAGTACGGTGGGATAACTGAGCTGAAAGGCCTGCAGGGCATAGAGGACCGCTCTCATTTCCAGCACGTTGATGTGAAGGTGAGCTTCCATCTGGGTCCACGTGCCTCTGGGACTTTACCCCGTCGGTGTGCCCCACCCAAGACGGGCGTCTGTGGTGAGGTGACCTCGAGGAGACAGACGCAATGACAGGGCGCCTGATGGAGCGACCTGGGGCTAGCCACCACTGCCAGTCTTGAATCACTGAATTCTGTGAGTCTGACCGGATGTTGCAAGTGGTCTTGCCTTTGGTCCCATTGCACTTTGAGCATCCACTGAGTAATGCGCCAGAGTCTTCATGAAGGGGACAGTAGGAATGGCCGCAGCCATGTGTCCGGGAAAGCAAGCAAGGACCGACCTGGCAGGTACAACCTTGCTTAATGATAGGTCCCTTATGAGGGATCTGATGCGCTCCGCTCTGTCGGCCGGAAGAAAGGCTCTTCCCCGAACAGTGTCCAGAACTGCTCCTATGAACTGCAGTTTCTGCGACGGTACCAGGAGAGACTTCTCGTAATTTATGAGGATGCCCAGGGATCGGAACAGATCCTGGGTGCTCTTGATTACAGAAGCAGCGCCTCTGGAGGCGGCCGCGAGAAGCCAGTCGTCCAGTGCGGGAACACGTGAGTGGCCCTGTCTCCTCAGAGACGCTGCCACGACTGCCATGCACTTGGTAAAGACTCTTGGTGCGGAAGACAGTCCGAAGGAAGGGCTCGGGAACTGAAGGTGGTGGTCGAGAAACTCAAGCGCAGGAACCTCCATACGCTCTGAGCCATAGGGATGTGCAGGTAGGCATCCTGCATGTCTAGAGACAGCTAAAAGGCGTCCTGTTTGAGCATGGGGATAAGACCCGAAGGGTCACCATGCGAATCTCTTGTAAGTGACCGACACATTGAGGTCGCTGAGGTCCAAGATTGGACGGAGGTCCCTGTTTTCTTGGGAACCAGGAAGAAGTGGAATCAGTGTCTAGTCCTCTCCTGGTTCTCTCTGGGACTGCTACTCGCTCCCTTCGTAGTGATGGCCGAGTACTTCTTGCCAGATCAAGGCTTTGTGCTCAGCCACTGATACAGGGAGAGCAAAGGAGGCCTCGAGGTGGCTTTCCTGCGAGATTCTATAAAGTGGCCTAGACTGACCAACTGAAGAACCCACCTGTCGGGTGGTAATGGCCTGCCATCCCGGCAGGAAGTTAGCAATACGACCCCGACTATAAACTCCCGTTGATCCTGAGGCGGGGGCGGAAAGGAGTCAGGCTGTGACGGCAGATGGACCGCTGGCTGGGCCTGCCCTAGGAGAAACGTGGCCTCGGCTGGCGGGGTGTTTGCCCTGGGCTCAACAAAACCAGAGCCCCTCTGAGGTGCAGCGGAGTGGGTCTCTGTGCCTCTCGTCGATCGCCGCAGCCGCAGCTTTGGTTCCCTCATGAAAGGAACAAGCTTAGGTGGGGCCATGGCCTGAACCGACCTTACCGCCTTCCGGCCTCTTGGAGTTTGGTAAGGATCTTTTCTGTGAGATTACCAAACAATACTTCTCCCTCAAAAGGCGTCAAGATAGTTCTTTTTGAGACGTCCGGGTAAACACCGAGGCAGCGCAGCCAGAGTGTCTCCGGAGGCACGCCAGAAGCTGCTGCTCAGGCCGATGAGTCGGAGTCATACGCGGCTCTTTAGCACAGGTCCCCACGCCTGAACCCGGCGACGGAGGAGCTGAAGCATCTCCTCCTTCTGCTCACCTTGGGCATCTTTTCAGCCGCTTCCAGACCCTGTTCCCACAAAGCGTTCTGGAACTGAACCATGTGGGTTAAATAGTTCAGGGATCTGATGGCGCAGGTAGGCGGAAGCATCATCGCCTACCAATCGCGTCAGTTGTTTGGACTCTGGGTCGGTGGCAGGTGCTCAAATGTTGTGGCCTCTGTGACCCGGTCATGTGAGGCTCTGATGACCAGAGAATCGGCCTGAGGATGCTCGTCAAGTACTGGTCATCCTTAGGAGCCTTGTAGCAAGCGATCAGCTTTCTTAGGTCTCGCCCGGGAGGAGCGAGTGTGGGCCTTCACGCGGCCTTGGTGGCGATCCACGAAGTGTCAACCAAGGGTGTTACCACCACAGGCTTGGGGTCCTTTTGCCGAAGATATTTGGCGTAGTCGTACTCTTTCGGGTCAAGTCTTCCAGCATCCCATCCCATGTTCTCTTGTATATGTCTCCATAATATCAAGGAACGAGGGATCATCCGGAGGAGATCTAGGCATCTCACGTGGGTCCGAGAAGGGATGGAGGTGGAGATGGGGATCTAGAGGTGGGAGTAGTCTGATCCCGTGTCCTCCGTTGAAGGCGAACGTCCGTCTCCTGGATCTCTTGGGCTGGGTGATCCAGAAGAGGATTTCGAGGAGGTCTCCGTTTATCAGGTCTCCCCTGGGAAGGGTTCTAGGCTCCCGGGAGGAGAACACGCCTGCCGACCCGGATGCGGGGGGCAGGAACCGGAATAGGAGGAGGAGGAGGAGGGGGAACCATGTCTTTTTAATGGTATCCACCAGTAGGTGAACAGATCTTTCACCTCCACAGAGAGAGGCCCGACGACGGCCGGGTGCCGTGGGCGGTCGCCGGGTCCCGCGCCGGCTCCACAGGGGCTCTGGTAATGGCGAGGTTCCCTGGGAGTACCGGACGGGACCGGGTCGCCTGTCTGGTCCTCGGGCTGCTCTAGGTCCTCCTCCGATGAGAGGCTCCTGACCGATGTCGGTCGGAGGCAACAGGGCCTTCTTCTTTGCAGGAGGGGCGGGCGTCGGTCCCCACCGCGTCCGCTGGGATGTAATGGCCGGGCGCCGGTCGCCGGGCCGACGGCAGCTCCATGGAAGAAAGGCGCACTGCGCTGACGGCTGTCGAGCCGGGCGCCTGGGCTACAGGCCTTTTAAAGGCGTGAGCTCCAGCGTCCTGCGTGGAAAGCACCGGCGAACCTGACGCCGGGTACCGAGGCGGAACCCGACTGCGGTGGTGATGGTGTCGCTCCCCGGACTTCGCCAAGGCCTGGAAGGGGAGGAAGGCCTGGCGGATTTCTCCTGAGATGAAGGTTTCTTGATTGCAGCCGGGAGATTTGAACCGAACTACGGGACTCAACCCCTGGAAGGGGACCTGGAAGGGCCTTCTCCCTTCTCTTCTCCAGCGTGCTTGTGGACCCTGGAGCTTCCCCTTGGAGGACATGGTCTTCAGTTGTTCCTCCAGAAGAGCATGCCAAGGCCTTCTGACGCCGGATCCGTGCAGGCTGTTGAACCCTGGCAAGAAGGACAGGCCAGGTATCGTGGTCTGGGCCTAGGCAACCGGATGCAGGCCGTGTGGGGTCCTTGAACGGATCTGCTTTCCACAAGCGCACTTGATGGATGGCAGAAGTTGGTGATGACATCAAGATCTTGTTAAGATTCTGAAGATTTTAAAATTTTATCGAAAGGAACTATTCACGCGTCGCGCTAGACTGTGTAACCGAAGGGTCAGGTAGCTAAGTCGGCGGTAGGGAAAAGAACTGGGGGACTGGCGGACCGCCCCTTTGTACCCACACGCCTGACGCCGGAGGCGGACCGACGTCGGGGCGGTCCTCAGCAGTTAGTTAGTTAGAATTTTCGTGGGTCCTGGCGCTCAGCTGCCCGGTCCTAATGGTGTAACCTGCTGCAAGAGCTGTGTCTCGAAGTAAGATCTTACCGTAACAGTAGATCTTCAAGAGAGGCTCTTGCAGTAGGTATTTACATATAGGACTGACCTGCCAGGCATCAGGACCCCACGGAAAAATTTCTAGCTAGCAGTCTCTGGTGGGGAACCGCCCCATGTCTGGTGACCGACATCATGCGAAGTCAGTATAAAGGGGCGGTCCCCCACGCCCACCTTCCACTTCTTTCCCACCAAGGGCACAAAAGAAGCAAGACGACACAGAAGCGGATATTTCCCTTTGTGGAAAAGGAGCTAAAAAAAAGCTAAGGGGGATGGAGGGCAGGAAGACAATACCTACTGCAACAGCCTGTCTCGAAGATCTACTGTTACAGTAAGTTCTTACATAACTCTACTATCTCACTTCGAGAGGGCTCTTGCAGTAAGTATTTACATATAGGACTGAATCCCAAGCAGCCTGGAACAAGGAAAAGTACTCGGGAGGAGGAAAACTATCCATGGTATGGAGCCTCTGACTGAACGGGTCTTATGAAAGAAGACCTTGAAGCACAGCCAACCCGAAGCCTGCTCTAAGGCGAGAGGCAATATCCAAACTGTAGTGTTTCATAAAGGTATGGACAGAGGTCCAAGTTTCGGTTGTGCAGATGTCTGCCGCTAACACATTCTTGAGACAAGTCGCAGAGGCAGCTACTCCTCTGGTGGAGTGGCCTTTGACTTGACCCGGCAGGGTCTTGTTGTACTTGTCATAACAGAAAGTGATACAGTGAGCCAACCATTGAGCTAGGCATTGCTTCAAAACGGCATTGCCCTCTCTTTTGTAAGCAAAAGACACAAAGAGCTGATCAGATTTCCTGAGATCCTAAGTCTGAGTGGTGTAGTATCTCAGTATCCTGTGAACATCCAAAGTATGCAAGAGGTACTCCCCTTGATTGGAGTGTTGCGTAAAGAAAGCAGGTAGCTCAATGGATTGATTCAGCGTAAATTCCGCCACCACCTTAGGGAGAAACTTAGGGTTGGTGCGCAGAGCCATACGTTCCTTGTGAAAAATCAAATACAGGATTTTGCACATCAAGGCCTCAAGCTCGGAAATTCGTCGAGTAGAAGTAATGGCCACTAGGAAGAGAGTCTTCCAAGAGAGGAACTTTAAATCTGCTGAGGGTGCCAGCTCAAAAGGAGGCAGAGTAAGCTTCTCAAGAACAAAATTCAAGTCCCAAGGAGGAGCAGAAATGCAGATGGGGGGTCTCAAATGGAGGACCGCTCTGAGAAATGTCTTAGAGACTTCCAACTGAGCAAAAGTCCTGTCTCCAAATGGGACATGGTAGGCTGAAATCGCTGCCATGTGGACCTTTAAAGAAAAATTGCTGAGACCCAGATCAAAGAGATGACACATGTAGTCCAGGACTCTTTTGGCTGGGCAAAAGAAAGGTTCGAAGCCCTTTGACGTGGCCCAAATAGAGAACCATTTCCACTTCATGCGGTAGGTGGACCTGGTGGAAGGCTTTCTGGCCTTCACTAAAATATCTGCTACGAGACGAGAAACCCCGAAGCGGGCCTTAGCTACGTCTGCAGGAACCACGCATGCAAATGAAGGAATTTGAGACCTGGATGGACAAGAGTCCCCTGATCCTGGGTCAACAAGTGTTGCGACAGAGGAAGAGGAAGAGGAAGAGGAAGAGGAAGCGGAGGTTCCTCTGAAAACTGTTGCAGAAGAGAGACCCAAACTTGTCTGGGCAAGAATGGAGAAATGAGGATCATTCGTGCCCCATCTGATCTGAGTTTGTTCAGGACCTTCAGAATTAAGGGAATAGGAGGGAAGGCATAGACAAATCTGTCCCTCCAATCGAGAGACAGAGCGTCATACCTCTCAACTGTCCCTGATTTTCAGGGATGTCCCCGATTTTGCCTCAGAATTTTACTGTGTCCCTCGTAAAAATTGTGTTTCCGTTTCCAAACGGTGGGGGTTGTAAGTACAAAATAATGCCAAACTTTAAAGCTACAGACTTGTTCTTCCCTAGAAAATGCACTTTACACTAAGACCCTTATTCTACCAGCTTTCTGAGTGTATATCACCAATTTTTAAGATGTGTCCCTGATTTTGGTCCTTTGTCCCTGATTTTTTTAAGCCTTGTCCCTGATTTATGAGGCAGGAAGTTGAGAGGTATGCAGAGCGTCCCACCAGAAAATGTCTTGCCCTGGAGCGAGTGAGTAGAAGGTGGGAAGTTTTTGTATTTTGAGGAGATGGAAACAGGTCTACCTGAGGATTCCCCAAAGCAGGAAGATGTTGTCTACTACCTCTTGATCCAGTTCCCATTCATGGGCCCTGGCTGAGGACCGACTGAGGTGGTCTGCCAGTATGTTTTCTACTCCTGTAACATGAATGGCCGTCAGGTAAAGGCTGTGCTGGGTGGCCCAGCTCCACTCTCATTGCTTCCCTGCATAGGGGGTAGGAATGTGTTCCGCCCTGCTTGTTGAGGTACCAGACCATACACATGTTGTCTGTCTGTATGAGTAGATAACTGGAAAGTACTGATGAGTGCAGGGCCTGGAGGGCATAAAGGACTGCTCTGAGTTCAAGCACATTTATGTGCAGATTTTATTCGAACCTGGACCAGCTGCCCTGAGTCTCGAGACCCGAGGTGGGCTCCTCAGCCCTCTCCTGAGGCATCTGTTGCCAACGTCTGGGAGGGGTGTTCGATATTGAAGTGAACTCCCAGGCAAAGGTTCTCTTGTACCATCCACCACTGCAAGTCCCTGATCATGGGATCGGAAACTAGTACCTCCTGGTCTAGGTTGTCCAGTGTTTGGTCCCACTGATACCGAAGCATCCACTGAGAAATCTTCATATGGAGCCGGCGTGGGATGACATCCGAATGGCAGTCGCCATTAGCCCGAGGGAGGTGAAGGACTGACCTGGCTCTGACCTTTCTGCGACTGGACAGAAGATGGGCCTGAGTCTGAAGGGTATCCACCCTGTCCGGAGGCAAAAAGGCTTTGCCAATGGTCATGTCCAGGATCTCCCCTATAAATTGGGAGTTGTTAGCAAGGGACCAAATGGGACTTTGCCTGGTTGATGGTGATACCCAGGCTGGTGAAAACCTGCAGGGTAAGGGAATGGGAGTGCAGAAGTTCCTCCCTGGATGGGGCCGCCAGGAGCCAATCATCCAGGTACAGAAACACCTGCACTCCCTGGGTACGCAGGTCGGCCGCCACCACAGACAGGCACTTGGTAACTACTCGGGGGGCCAAGGAAAGACCAAATGGAAGGGCCTTGAATTGGTAGTGCTCCCCCTGAAAACAAAATCGAAGGAATTTGCAGTGGGAAGGGTGAATGGGGATATGCAGGTACGCATCCTTCATATCCAAAGTGCACAGCCACAGTCCCTGCTGAAGACGAGGCAGAAGGCCCTACAGGGAGAGCATTCTGAAGCATTTGTACTCCATGAACATGTTCAGGGAACTGAGGTCTAAAATAGGCCTTACTTCTCCGGTTTTCTTTGGAACTAGAAAGAAATGGGAATAGTAACCCGTCCCCCAAAGGTGGTTGGGAACTGGTTCTATCATCGCATTCGAGAGAAGGAAGGTGATTTTTCTAGGACCAGAGTAAGATGTTCCGGGGAGTAAGACAACTTTGGGGGGTGGTGTTCAGGGTGGTTTCTGTAGAAACTCTATTGAGTGTCCGGTTGCAATCAGCTGGAGCACCCAAGCATCCAACGTTATCCTCTCCCAACCTGGTAGTTGGAAGGAGAACCTCCCTCCTACTGGTTCCTCTGGTGCCTCCAGAGGTCATGGGAGAGGGGAGGAGTCAGGAGGTCTGGGGCAGTGCAGCAACCGAGGCTCTTGCGGCTTTTTTTGGGAGGGGAAGTCTTGGTTGCTGGAGGGGCCCGACGCTTGTTGGCCCGTTTGCCCTGTGGCTTTGATTTTTGTCTGTTACGTCGACAAAAAGGGAGCCGCTGCACCTGAGGGGGTCTGTACAAAGAGTCCACGGACTTGAGTGCAGTGCCCTTCTCTTGCAGGTTGGTAATGATGTCCTTGTCATCACCGCCGAACAGCACCAAACCCCTGAAGGGCGCATCCTGAATAACGGATTGCACTTCAGGGACCAATCCTGACATGCGGAGCCAAGCATGACACCAAAGACCCACGGCGAAAGCTCAGCTGCATCCACTGCGTCGTAAGTAGCACAAAGCATGTGTTGACTGGTCGAACGAGCAGAATGGACTTGCAGATCTGCCATTTCCTGATTTGTCTGAGACCTGTAGAGGAGTCTAACTTATTCCACCTGACTAAGGATGGTCTTCTGGTAATCTCCCATATGAGCTATATAATTCAGGGCCCTAATACCCAGGGCAGAAGAAGCGCATATGATGAGCTGAGATGTTTAGGATTAGCAGAGCGTCATGAGCAGTGCTAATCGTGACCGAATCCACTTTGAGGTATAGATTTAGGAATCTACTTCTTCAGGAGTCTGGTATAGCCAATCTACCTTCCTCAGAAGGGGGCTAACGCAGATGGTTGTTTCCAAACAGTGGGAACAAGGTACGCGTGAGGCTCTAGCCAGGGTGGAATCAATGCAGGAGCGGTTTCGGGCAGATCAAAGTGGGCAGCAAGCTTTTTACGCTGTGGATCTGACTCCAGAGATTGCCACTCATGAAATTCCTGGATCTTTCTCAGTAGCTCCAAAAGAAGGATCCTCTGGAGTCTTCGGAGGGTCCTTGGCCCAGGTCAGTCTGGAGAGCAGGCTCGTCATCCGGTCAGACCATCCCCTGAGTCCGAGTCAGACATCTCCGATGAAGAAGAGAAGACTCCTCCTGACTCAGGGGAGAGATGGTCCCTTTGGGAAACCCTCTGGGACACATATCCTCCCCACCCCTGGCACCTGAGGTTTCACCTCTGGTGTCTGGTAAGGGGAAGGGAGTCTCCTGTTGCCATCTCAGGGGATCCTGTGCAGGGTCCAGCACCAGTAGATGTCTCTCTACCTCCCTGGTGAGCTGAGCCTTGGCCTCAGCCCAACAGGTAGTTAAAGTCTCCTTCAAGTCCGCCGGCAGCTTGGGTGTGGGCGGCGGAAGGAGGAGGAGATTCTGAATACAGGGGTATCCGTTATATCAGTATCCATAACCCAATGGCGGAAGCCCAGCACTGGGTATTGGGGCCGGGTATTGCAGCGTCGGGTACTGTGGCGCTGCGAATTCTATGGCTTGGTAAGACGGCATCACCGGGTATTGTGGCAGGGATACCCTGGGTGCCAGGGGCTATGACAGGGCAGAGGGACCTGGCAGAGACCCAGCTGGTGAGCCAGATAAAGGTGGCCCCACAGGTGTCAGAGCCCGGTGTGGGAGCACCCGTGGCATCAGGTAAACGGCATCAGGCCTGTGTTTGAGGGGCCAGTGTCAGGGTGTCTGGCCCAGTAAGAGGAGGCCCTGATGCCAGCGTGTCCAGGGCCTCCGTGACAACAGGGAATGGAAGGCTGGAATCCCTGGGGTTCAGTAGAGGAGACGCAGGGACCTCAGAGGGCAAAACCAAGCGCTGTGGGGAGCCTGGGGCATCAGACTGGTCGAAGGGGTCTGACACAGGCTCCTTGGCTGGGCGGTCATCGGAGGGGCCGACGTCCAGCTTATCAGCTGGATCCGGGCGGGCATTGGAGGAGCCGGCGTCTGACTTATTGGATCCCTTCCTCGAAGAAGGCCACGCTGGAGATGCGGACTTGTCAGGAGAAAGAGCGACTGTGTGCTCTCCTGAAGGAGTTAGGTGCTTACCAGTCTTGTCCAGGCGGATGTCAGTAGTACCGGCGTCAGACTTAACGGATCCTCTCGAACCTGAGGGCCGCATGGTAGCAACCTTCCCAGGAGCGGAGGCCTCCTTTACCCAAGGGGCCTGAGCGTGAGCCTGACGGGAGTGGCAACACCTTCTTGGACACCGTCAAGACGGTCGTTACCTTCAGAACTGCATCTCCAGCTGCAGTTGCGGAGGTTGTGGAGGTCGACACCTGGTCCGGGTGCTTCTCCTTCTTCTTTCTGTGGCTTTCGGGGTAAGTGGATGTCTGCTTCAACTTTTTCAACTTCTTCTCCATGGATGCCATTTTTCTTTAAAATATGGGCCTCAGGGACTGCTGCCTCCGTTTGGGTAGCTGACTTAAATTTCTGGCAGTGCTGGCACTTCTCCACAGGATGATCTGGGCCTAGGCAGAAGAGCCACAGGAATGGCCGTCCTTGTCGGCCGTTAGGAACAACAAAGTCGCACTTATTTTTATGCGATTCGGAAGGCATCGGGGGCGACCACGGTGTACTGAGAGAAAATATCGAAAAAAGCAGTTGCAAAGTTTGAAAACTAAACGATGACGACTGACAGTTGAACTCTACCTCAAGGAACTTTTCCACAAGTTGTGGAAGGGAAAGAACTGGAAGGCGGGCATGGGGGATCGCCCTTTTATACTAACATTGCATGACGTCGGTCACCTGACATGGGGGCGGTCCCCCACCAGAGACTGCTAGCCAGAAATTATTTTGTGGTTCCTGACGCCTGGCGGGTCAGTCCCATCTGTAAATACCTACTGCAAGAGCCCTCTTGAAGCAAGACCATCAGATGCTTTGGTTTTGGAAATTCCGGCTTTAGGTTCTGCAATAGAATTGTCAACAATTCCCTCAAAGGGTCATTTGCTGCCGTTCTCTGGTTCCAAAGGACCCCAAAAAGAGAAAAGCGGTGTCCCATACCCTGGATTACCTTACTCAGATCTGGACGATTGTTCTGGTGCTTCCCAGCAAGCAAGGCCAGGGATCCTACTTAATCTATTTAGCAGTTCAAGAATTCTGGGGTTTTTCAGGCCTACTCTGGATCTGAAACACCTAAACAATTTTGTTTGCCACACGACCTTTCAAGATGGAGTCGCTGCATTCAATCATCCGAGCTGTCCAGTCAGGGGATTATCTAGCTACCATAGATGTGAGAGATGCATATCTCCACATCCCCACCCACAGTCTCATTAGAGATTCCTCAGCTTCACGGTCCTGAGACAGCACTTCCAGTACAGGGTGCTCCCATTTGGGCTGGCAGCAGCTCCAAGGATTTCTCGAAGATGCTCATAGTCCTGGTGGCTCAACTCTGCCATGAGGGACATCATGTCTATCTCTACCGGATGATCTGCTAATTCGAGTGCCGTCTGCACCACTGGCAAGGAAGCCAATGACTGGGACTCTGAGGTGTTGAGCTCCACAGCTGGGTGGTGAATCGGTGAAGAGCTCTCTCAAGTTATCACAGACCCTGGAGTACCTAGCATCGATGTTCAAGACAGACAACAGGAAGGTCTTCCTCTTGTCAGCCAGGAAGGAGAACCTGTTGAGAGAGGTTCAGAGGCTGAGGAGCCTATTAGTGACTTCAGATCACCACCTTCTGTAAATTCTGGGTCTCACGACAGTGGTGACAGAACTAGTTCCGTGGGTTCGCCTTCAAATGTGGCCCCCCACAGATTGAGTTGCTGTCAGCATGGGATCCGACCTCGGAGGATTATCAGGCCATGATCCCAGTTTCATCATGACTCAGGCAGTCTTTGAGTTGATGGGTGAGTTTGGAGAATCCATGCAAAAGGTCTCCCTTGGAAGTCCTCCCAGAGTTGATTCTGACAGCTGATAACAGCCTGTTGGGTTGAAGGGCAGATCTGGACCACATTCACCTTCAGGGGACTTGGTTAGCTCAGGAAAGTACAGTTACACAAGAACTTACCGTAACAGTAGACCTTCGAGAGAGGCTCTTGCAGTAGGTAATTACATATAGGACTGACGCTGGCAGGCGGCACAACCCTACAGAAAAATTTCTAGCTAGCAGTCCCTGGCGAGGGACCGCCCCCACGTCAGGTGACCGGCGTCAGGAGACGTCGGTATAAAGGGGAGGTCCCTCACGCCCGCCGTCAAATTCTTTCCTGCCGTTAGCCTATGCCAGCGCCTCACGGAAAAGTTCCTTGCTCGTCAGGCTCCTTCATCGGTTATTTTACCGAGTTTTTTCACTTTTTTCTTAGTAATCGTCAGTCATTCGTCGGTGTATGTCGTCCCCTACACCCTCTGAGCACAAAAATAAGTGCGACTCGTGCGGCGCCCAACTCCCGCACAAGGACGGCCATTTCTTGTGCCTTTTGCCTAGGCCCGACCATCAAGTAGACCATCAAGTCTCCTGACTCCAGTCACCTGACGTGGGGCGGTCCCTCACCTGGGATTGCTAGCTAGAAATTTTCCGTGGGTCCTGCGCCTGCGGCATCAGTCCTTACGTAATTACCTGCAAGAGCCCTGTCGAAGTAAGATCAGTACCTACACACAAACTTTCTGGACATGAGGATGGTACACCTCGCTCTCCTTCATTTTCAAAGTCAAGTGAAGTCAAAGGCCGGGAAAATAAGGCAGATAATGCCGTCAATGTGGCATACATAAACAATCAAAGCTGCACAAAAAGCAGAGGAGAATCTCCTCTCTCTGTCTGCAGTTCACCTGGTGGGGAAGTTGAACATTCAGGCCAACTGTCTAAGCCGCGAATATGTCCATTCAGGGGAGTGGATGTTGAACCTGGAGGTGTTCAATCTTCTGTGTCAAAGGTTCAGTCATCCTCAAATCGACCTGTTCACGTCCAGCCACTATGATCAAGTTCAATGGTTCTTCAGTCACTACCAGTGTCCACAGGTGGAGGCAGTGGATGCCCTGTCACAAGCATGGAATTTCAGCAGAGCATATGCCTTCCCTCCTCTGCCACTCCTCCCCAAGGTCATATACAAAGTAAGGCACTCAAGAGAAAGCATTCTTCTAAAAGCTCTTGAGTGCCCGAGAAGAATATGGAACTCAGACTTAGCAAACCTAGCTCAATGCACATCATTTGGTCCTCTAATGCAGGGGGACCTTCTCTCACAAGGCCCCATTCTGCATCCAAATCCAAGAGCGATGCAGTTCGTGGTCTGGCTCCAGAAATGAGAAGACTCCTGAAACAGTTTCTCTAAAAAGGTGGTGCACACCCTGATGGTTGCCAGGAAGACTTCCACATCAGCAGCTTATGCTCATGTATTACCTACCCTTCCGGCCATGAAGAGTGGGAAAAAAATATCAGGCCTTCTAAAGCAATGGTTCCACAGATATTGGATTTCTTGCAGGACAGAGTGAAGAAAGGTTTGGCCTTGAGCACCCTGAAAGGTCTGGTATCGGCCCTTGAAGCCTCCTTGTGTTCCTCCCTAGGGACTAACCGGAAGGTTATTCGTTTCTGCAGGCTGTCACCAGGAGTCAACCACTGTTCGATCCCTGTTCACCCATGGATATGAATCTCATTCTGAATGCTCTTTGTAAGGAGTCTTTTGAACTGCGTTTGGCAGTACAATTGGACATACTGTCTGACAAACTGCGTTTCTTAGTTGCTATGTGCTAATCTAAGAGGACTGGTGAGCTCCAGGCTTTGTGCCACAAAGAACCATACCTTGTTATGCAAAAGGACAAGGTGGAGCTCAGAACAGTTCTGTCTTTCATTCTGAAGGTCCCCACGGCCTTCTATGTGAACCAGAAATCTATCTGCCATCTTTCTGTCCATAACCTTCTCACCCAAAGGAGGAGGAGTTGCACAAGTTAGATTTGCGATGGGATGTTTGGACATACCTCAGATGGACCGCTGAGGTCCGGAAACTAGATAGGTTGTTTGTTCTCTTGGAGTAGCCAAGCAGAGACTAAAAGCATCCAAGGCCACTCTAGCTAGGTGGGTGAGGGGCTCCATTGCCAAGGCTTATGTCACAGAAGAGACTCCAGCTCTCATCAAGGCTCACTCCACCAGGGCTATGGCTACCTCCTGGACGAAGAGGGGTGAAGTGTCTGTTTTAGAATTCTACAACACAGTTATGTGGTCCTCCATCCACACATTCATCAAGCACTACAGATTGGATGTTCAAAGTTTTGCTACGTGGCCTTTGGTCACAGAGTTTTGCAGGCAGCAGTTAGCAAGTAAATTTCTTTATTGTGCATGGCTGAAGTATGGGACAGTATTCTCCCCACCCATATTTTTCATGGGTACTGCTTCCTAGACCCACCTGTAATTACTATCCCCAGACAATATGGAGCATTACAGAAAGAACAAATTTCTTCATACTTACCGTAATTTCCTTTTCTGTTAGCTCCTACTTTGTCAATGCAGCCTGCATGGGAGCCTCACTCCTGAGGGAGAATACTGTTTGGTATGCCGGCACAGGGATGTCTGTTCTTCTGTTATAAACTCTGACTGTAAGTCTCTCTGGACATCCCTCTATAGTTTACATCTTGTACTTGTGTTATATAGATATGCAAAATGAAAAAAAAAAAAAAAAAAAGAGAGCAGTTCCACATTAGAGTGCTGGTTGCTAGCACACAGATTTAACAGGTTCAAATTTGATGTTAACCATGGGTGTCTCGTTTGCTGCAGATGAGTGCTTCCGCTGCATTCAGTCTCTTTTCCTTTAATAAGTCTGTTCTAATTGATTTTATTCTGCAGGACCTTCTGAGACGTTAAAGAATTGGACGACAAGCCTTGACCACTTACCTCTGCTATCTGACGAGGTAGGCAATTGTTTCTTGTTTTTTTTTTCTGGCTAAAGTCCTATCTGTGTAGAGAGTTGACTTGTGTCCTCTCGTGTCAAGTCGACCGTAATTATATGTTTTTCCATATTTACAGGCACTGCAGAGACAACAATGACTGGAGAGTTGGTTCTGTCCGGAATGCTCACATACCCAACATTTTACAGTCAGCCTATTGGCCCCACCGACCCCACTTGGGGGCAGGGAGCAAGTCCTGGGGAAAGATCCGGAGAAGGTAAGTCCCAGTGGACCCTGGGGTAATGGGGCTGGGGAACCGTGGATGGGGTAGTCAGAAAGGGACACTAAAAAATTCTACGCTGATTCTACCTTTGGCTGTGCCATTTCCTATAGTAGGGTGAACAACATAGGGTATACAACACCCATCTGTAATTACTCTCCACTGATAATGTAGGAGCTAACAGAAAAGCAAAGTATAGTAAGTATGCAGAAATTTCTTTTTTGTAATACTAACAAAAACAATATACGAGTTATTGTATAGATGATGCTTGCTGCTCTTGTCCTTTACAACCTGAAATCCTGCTCTTGGTCATCAAGCAATGCTGTTTCTTCATTTCTCTGTATTCATGAATGGAAGCCTCCAGAAGACCAGGCAATCTATAACAAAAAACAAATGATTTTTATTTTTAGCATTTAAAAGCATCCCCAAGCATGTACTGTTTGAGGAACATACCTGATGTTAGCAAAACTGTTATAAGAATACAGAATGCATATGAAGAATGATAACTTAGGAAAATCTGAAGAGGTGCAATCTCATCATTAACACAGAATATAGTCGATCCATGAGAGCTGTATACGCTAACAAAAATGCAGTCAGTAAACATCTGTACAATTTTTAGTGAAATTATTCATGAAAGCTTGCAGAAAACTAACTTAGTGAATCTGGTGAAGAACTTCCTTAGTACTTACTGTAATTTCATTTTCTGCTAGATACAGTGTTGTCAGTTCAGAAGGTAATAAATACATGTGGGTTGTGTGTAGCCCCACTATGGCAGTGACATAGTCCAATCTGTAACCTTAGCACGGAACACTAGGGATGTGAACATTCCACATATGGTGGTCGCCTCAGTTTGCCTCTGTCCATGCAGCACTCAAAATATACACAACTATCAATGTCTACTGCCCCATCAAGCTCTCATAAAAAAGAACTAGCATTGACCGGCCCGGTAGTGGCAGAGGGCTGAGGTGCTGGCACCTTACCTCGCGGTACGCCAGTGACCCATGTTCGGGAGCGACTTTGGGTCGCAGAGGTGTCGACTGGGGGGGCGGGATGAGACCATGGCTCTCCTCCAAGGGTGGATGCCCACCCATCTGCAGTCCCGCCTCCCACCGGGTGGAGGTCCAGTGGGCACGTAGGCGTGCATGGTGTGCAAAAATCAGGGAGGGTGAAGGTGTCACCGGATCCCAGGTGTGCGTGCGCCTCCACACGTGTACGCCATGGCCTTGGGGGGGGGGGAGACACTAAAACAAAAGTATATATGGGAAAAAAAAACAAGAACTAGCATTAAGCAGATATGACTGGGGGAAAAAAAACAGGTTACTCACATATAACAGTAGTTCCATGAGTGGTATATGTTGTTCATCCACACTATTTGGCATGTCCTTTCCCTTTAAATATCTTGCCGGAAGGTCTTAAAGCTGGCTCCTCCCACCCATCCGGGTGGTATAACCCTCGACTCCGCCCCATGATGCCAGATCTTGCCCGCTGGAAGCTAGGTTGTGAGTCAAAGCCGGGGAGGTCAGGCAGGTCCGTGTGGATGAACAACATATACCACTCTTAGAACTACTGTTACAGGTGAGTAACCTGTTTTTCTAGGACCATGGATATGTTGTTCATCCACACTATTTGGCAGACTCCTAGCAGTTCTCCGGGAGAAGGCAGGCAAGGCGCACACCCCCTACTTCGGCAATAGAGACTGGAGAACTGAGGCTTCAAAACCAGCATCCCGGTGTGACTCAAGGTCGATGTGGTAATGGGCAATGAAGGTGTTTGCAGTATTCTGGGTAGCAGCCCTGCAGATATCCTGGATAGGGACGCCCTGGAAACAGCCACCGACGCAGCGGTATGGCGGGTGGAGTGAGCCCTTAGCCCTACGGTAGGCTCCCTACCGGCCAACCTATAGCAGAGATCAATGCACGATGTAATCCATCTGCCAATCGTCCACTTTGCTGCAGGTCTGCCAGGTGAGGCATCAGCGTAGGTGACAAACAGCTGGCAAAACTCTCCCCGATCTTTAGCCGTCCGCTCCTTATAATAAGAGAGCACTCATCTCAGGTCCAGAGTATGGAGCCTGTACTCGGCCTCCAAGGCGTAGTTAGAGTTAACACGTGGTTAAGGTGAAACTCCAACACCACTTTCGGAAGGAACTTCAGGCTGGGGCGCAGGACAACCTTTTCCCTGTGGAAGACCAGGTAAGAAGACTCCACCGAGAGTGCCTGGAGCTGCCCAGTCCTTCTGGCTGATGTGATAGCTACCAGGAAGGTGGTCTTCCATGACAGATGTGACATATCACACCTGTGCATCAGTTCGAATGGCTTCCCCAAGAGTTTAGCCAATACCAGCAGTAGATCCCACAGAGGTGGAGGTTCACACACGAAGGGATATGTGATCGAGGCCCTTGAAAAAGCGCCAGACCACTGTCTCCTGCGCCATAGACCGCTGGCCAGCCTGCCCCCAGTAAGAGAAGATGGCTGCCAGATGCACCTTAAGGGTAGTCGTCTGGAGACCTCCTTTGGAGAGAAACCAAAGGTAATCGAGCATACTGGCCTCAGGACAGGAACTAGGATCTAGGCCCTTGTCCTGACACCAAATGAAAAACCTTTTCCATTTGAAGGCATAGCACCTCCTGGTCGACTCCTTCCTAGATGCCTCAACTATGCTGAGGACATCGCTGGAACGACCCAAAGCCTGGAACTCTAGCTGCTCAGGTACCAGGCTGTCAGATGCAGGGACTGAAGGTCCAGATGGAATACCTTCCCCTGATTTACTATCAGGTCCGGGCATGCTGGGAGATGCCTTGAGAGGCTGTCGCTGAAGCTGAGGAGATCTGGATACCAGAAATGGAAATTACGTACCTACCGTAATTCTTGATCTTCTTGGACGAGTCTCCACCACTCATTCACACTAATGGGATCTGTGCCGGAGACACTAGGACCCAGCGGGAGCAAACTTTTTTGCTGGAGGGTCGGCGCCAGAGATGGAGCCATGAGGAGCAGCACCACGAGCCTCAGCTCGTGTGGTAATGACTATCTCGGCATCGACCCTCCAACCGCCTCAGTACCCTTTTTTCTGAGGAGGTGCAGCGTAACCAACCTAGAAGGATAGCCTAACCAAAACCCAGACGTAAGATAGTCCAGACGACCCATATATGAAGGGTCAACAAAGAAGTCTTCACAGCCTAAGATTGAGGGAGTGAAGACCAACAACAGAGGTGAGCTCGGGGGATGGAGGGTGGGCAGGTGAATGAGTGGTGGAGACTCACCCAAGAAGATCAAGAATTATGGTAGGTATGGAATTTCCATATCTTCCTGGATATAAAGTCTCCACCACTCATTCACACTAATGGGAGAGTACTTGAGCTAATAATCCCTCGAGAGGGCATCAGGAGAGACCAAGAGCTCACAGTTTTAGGACAGGAGTCCATTAAGGATGGTTCTGCCAAAAGAAAGATGTCATCTGGCAAGGACATCCAGGGCATAGTGTTTGACAAAAGTATGCACTGAGCTCCAGGTAGCCGCACTGCAAATATCTGCAATGGGCACGCGTTGCGGTTTCCGCGAGGGATGCCGCAACCACTCTAGTAGAGTGAGCGCATACCTGCCTTCCAGTTTAAACTGTGCCATGGAATAACAGTGGTGAAGGCATGCCACTAGCCATGCTGAAATACATCTGATAGCGACAGGTTGGCCCAGCCGACTTCGCTGAAGGAAACAAACAGTTGTTGAGCTTTGCGAAAGTATTTTGTTCTATCTAGAGAAAAACGCAAAGCTCTTTTGATGTCCAAGGAGTGAAGAGAATGCTCTCCTTCACTTTGGAAGTTCGCGAAGTAAGTAGGAAGGACCAAGAGTTGGTTTAGATGGAATTCTGAAACAACCTTAGGGAGAAACTTAGGATGGGTCCTAGGAACTACTTTGTCTTTATGAAACACAGTGTACGGAGGGTCTGTGACCAGGGCATGCATCTCAGAGACCCTGCAGGCTGAGGTAATGGTCACTAGGAAGGCAGTTTTCCAAGTGACAAATTTTAACTCACAGGTAGTTAGAGGCTCGAAAAGTTTTCGAGTGAGCATGTCTAGCACAAGATTAATGTCCCAGGCTGCGACTGGACGTCTTATAGGAGATCTGGTATGCAGAATTCCTTAAAGAAACCTCTTAACCACAGGTAACTGAGCCAGTGACAAGGAAAGTACTGGCTCATGATAAGCTGAAATGGCACAAAGGTGAACCTTAACTGTAGAGTATTGCAGACCAGAATTTGAGAGGTCTAAGAGGTACTCTAAAACTTTATCTGGTGGCAGGAAAAGGGATTCAAAGAGACTTTGCACACAGAGCCGAAAAAACACTTCCATTTGGCTGTGTAGTTTTCCTAGTTGTGCTTACAAGAGCCAGAAGAATATCTGAAACCCTCGTAGAGACATTGAACCTGATCACTTTATCTCTTCAGGAGCCAAGCGTGAACGTGAAGCGACCTCAGGTTGGGATGGACCACAGGCCCCTGAGTCAGAAGGTTCATCTGAAGGGAAGCGGTTTGGAAGAGCTTCCGACATACTGTTGAGTAGTGGAAACCATATCTGTCGAGGCCAGAAGGAGCAAAGAGGATCATTTGTCCCTCTGGGACTCGAACTTAGAAAGTACCCTCTGAATTAGAGGAAGAGGCGGAAAGGCTTATAGAAAGCGTTTTGTCCACTGCAGCCTGAACGCATCCTGACAGAAAATGCAAGGCCCTGGATTTCTGGAGCAGAAGAGAGGCAGTTTTGTGTTGAATGGGGATGAAAAAAGGTTCAGGCCTGGAGTTTCCCAGCCTGCGTATAATGAGTGAACTATGGTTGAGTCGAGAGACCATTCGTGAGGATCTGTCTCTGTTCTGCTGAGACGATCTGCCAGTTCGTTCTGCACTCCCGGCAGGTAGACTGCTTGAATTAGAGCCTTCTACTCCAAGCACCATTCCCACACTCTCATCGCGTCTCTGCATAAGGGGTAAGAGTGAGCACCGCCCTGCTTGTTGATGTAATACATCACTGCTTTGTTGTCCGTTTGAAGGAGAATGTTCTTGTGACAGAGAATGTCCTTCAAAGCCCGGACTGCATAAAGGACGGCTCTCATCTCTAAGACATTTTATGAAGCTGGCGCTCGTCCTGAGTCCACGTGCCTTGAGTCTGGAGAGTCTGACAGTGAGCTCCCCACCCCATCAGGGCGCGTCTGT
This sequence comes from Neoceratodus forsteri, assembly GCA_016271365.2. Lineage (NCBI taxonomy): Eukaryota > Metazoa > Chordata > Ceratodontiformes > Ceratodontidae > Neoceratodus > Neoceratodus forsteri. The sequence continues at coordinate 209,723,737 of JADMNL010000028.1, forward strand.
CGAATTGAAATCTGATGATCCAGAGGAGCGAGGAATACCCTTCCAGAAGATTTTCCTCTTGCGATCACCAGGTGAGTGATCTCTTCAGAGGTTCTGTCACCTTGATGAGAAAGGACTGAGGGTGAGTTGTCGGGGACCACTGAGTACTGAGCATCCACTGGGAGGTTCTCGTAGGAGGCGTGCTAGGGGTGCAGTGAACACCTCGGATGCCATGAGACCTAGCATCCGTTGCATCGAGAGAGCTGAAACCAAGCTGTTCTCTCGTATGTATCAGGCCATCTGAAGGATATTGCTCCTCCTGTCCTCTGGAAGAAATACTTGCGTACAGGAGGTGTCCAGAAGGGTTCTTATGAAAAGGAGTCTTTGGGAGGGCTGCAGCTGCGATTTGTTTAGGTTTGGCAGCACTCCCGTGGATGTGAGAAAGTGTGAAGCCGTGGCTACGGCATCGAGAGTTCCCTGTCTGGAAGGGCTTGCTAGAAGCCAATTGTCCAGATATGGGAACACCTGTATTCCGATTTTCCTGAGATGCGCTGTGAGAATTGCACAACACTTTGTAAAAACTCGTGGCGCCGAGGATAGCCCAAAGGGCAGGACTCTGAACTGATAATGCTGACCCAAAGCCACAAACCTTAGATATTTGTGATGCTTTGGGTGACTAGGAATGTACTGGTAAGCATCCTGCATGTCCAGAGAGGCTAACCAGTCGTGTTGATGAAGCAAAGGTAACAGGGTTCCTAGTGATATCATTTTGAATTTCTCTCTGGGAAGGAATTTGTTTATCTTTCTGAGGTCCAAAATAGGGCACATGCCCCCGGTTTTCTTTGTAACCAGAAAGTAATGGGAGTAGAACCCTGAGTTCCGTTGATCCAGCGGAACTACTTCCACTGCCCTGTTGTTCAGAAGGCCCTGTATCTTGGAGGCGAGAAGATCTGACTGAAGAGCTGACAGCCTGGGCTGTCGTCTGGGAGGATGATCCGGAGGGGTGTCCACAAGATTGAGGGAATACCCTTTGTGGATTATCCGGAGGACCCATTTGTCTGAGGTTATGGACTTCCATTGATTGTAGAAGTGAGTCAAGATGACCTCCCACCGCTGAGGAAGATTCCCCCTCGGGCAGCTGAGATGGGACTTGGGCCAACAACTCAGAAGGCGGCACTGGGTGCTTTGGGTCCTTGCGCCTTCTACTGCATTTTCTTTTGAGGCTGGGGGGCTTGGTTTTTATTAAAACTTCCCCTGCCTTTGCCTCGAAAGGACTGACGGTTATGAAACTGGCATTTATTAACACCCCCTCGAGAGTGGACAGGAGGAGGTTGAGCCAGTTTAATGGCTGACCTAGTCTTTTGTGTAGCCTCTAGAGCCTGTTCTACTTGAGGGCCGAAGAGATACACACCATCGAAAGGCAACGCCATTACCTGTTGCTGTGCATCATTTGTGAAACCTGAAGTGCGCAGCCAGGAGTGACGGCGGGAACAAATGCCTGCCACCGCCGCCGCTCGGGAGGCAGTATCAGAAGCAACCATAGCTGCTTTAACCTATTGGTTGTTGGACTCGATACCTCTGGGTATGGTTTGAAGAAGCTCTGAATTTGTGTCCGACTCCGGTAGAGCTTCAGCCATTTGTTTGAGTGAATGCCAAAGGATATACTCATATTCAGAGAAACAGCCTTGGTAGCTGGCAATACGCATACCTAGGGTGGAAGCAGCAAAGACTCTCTTACCTAAAGTGTCTATCTTACCAGATTTTTTGTTAATAGGTCGAGCTGTAGTAGTCTGGGGAAGGACGACATTATCATTCTCTGCCAAGACTACAGTAGGATCCGCAAAGGCTTGGGATGCCAAAATGGGTCAATCCTTGGAAGCAGCATATTTCCTATCCATGGACTTGGCCACCGAAGGAATGAGAGCAGGCTTATTCCATACCATTTGAAACAGCGTCTCAAAGGAGGGCTGTACCGGAGGAGTCAAATCCATAGGGATCTCCGGAACATGAAGGTATTGGAGTCTTAACAGTTTCCCGGGATCGATATCTGTAGTTTGGAGAGAAAGAGTGGAAATCAAGTTTTTCAGCAGAGACTTAAAGACAGGTCCTCAACCACAGGCTCTGCAGCAGGAATAGATCTGTTCCTTCCACATCATCACCCAGCCTAAGGTCTGAGTCAGGCTCAATGTAATCTCCTGACAGTCCAGAAGGGACTGTATGGACAGGAAAGGAGGAAAATCAGAAGGAAATGAGGGAAGGAAAGGGTTGAAGGAGGAGTCTTGAAGGCTGGATGAAGTCCTAACAGGCCTCGGCACCGAAAATACTATCGCATACCGAAGGCCAGCCATCAATGCCAATGGCATCGAAAACATCCCAAGACTTGAAAAACAGGATTTGAGGAGAAAGAAGGATGAAAACCAGGAGATAAAGGCATTAGTGTGGCCCCTGCGTCGCAGCCGTGTGTGTGGGGACACCAAGACATCAGAGTCGGCGGCACGAAGACGGCACCGCGTGACTAGGGACGCCAAGCCCTACCTGATCTCCCTTAAGCCCGAAGGCCCCTAAGTGACCGGGCCAGGCAGCTGACCAACCTCCGAGCCCATTGCTCCATAAGAGTGGCCCACTGATGAAACTGCTCATCTAAGACCTACCAGAAGGCGGTGGGCTCCGATGTGAAAGCGTCAGGTACCAGAAATAAAACAGCGACTCGAAGGAGGATCGACAACAACGCCCAATAACTGACCGTCTTAGCAGACATATCAGAGGTGACCTCGATGATGCCTTCTCTTTTTGACCTGCGGGTTGAAGAAAAGCTTGAGGCAGGCGTTGCCGAGTACAACTGTTTACTTTATGCTTTAGGGGACCGCCACCCTCGGGCATTGGACTGTCCGTTGTCAGACCCCCATCCGGAGAAGGTGGCGGACCAGACCCAGCCCGGCTGACCGAACAGCTTTCATACGAAGTCTCCCTACCATCACCTGACCAGCACATGGTCGTCTCCGTCAATGTAGGCTGAGACTTCTTCTTAAACTGAGAATAAATAAACTAAGCGAAACTTATTCGAGATATTACTACAAAACAATAAAACTGAAAAACTAAGCTGCTAGTTTGAAGTTTGACTCCTCAGAAGAGCAACAACATCGTCACTGAAGTGCACTCGACTGTCGGAAAAAAAGGAACTGAGGTGGTTGAAGGCAGGCCGAGATAGTCATTACCGCATGAGCTGAGGTTGTCGGTGCCGCTCCTCACGGCTCCATCTCTGGCGCCGACCCTCCAGCAAAAAGGTCTGCTCCTGCTGGGTCCTAGTGCCTCGGCGCAGATCCCATTAGTGTGAATGAGTGGTGGAGACTTTATGTCCAGGAAGATCTGGCGTGAGCAAATCTGGGGCTATCAGAATTGCTCTTTGCCTTGTCCCTCCTCACCTTGAGAAGCACCTTGTGGATCAAGGAAATGGAGGAAGGGTGAAAGAGGCCTGGGGTCCACGGCCTCAAGAGGCACCCCCTCAGTGAGCCCCTGCTGAGGGGGTGGGCATGAAAAGCCTCAGCTTTGTGTTCTCCTGGAGGCGAACAGGTCCACCTGAGGGGTGCCCACAGGGAGAACAGGTTGCAGACTACTGTAGGTGAAGAGACCACTCATGGGACACCTTGCCTACACAGAAGAGCATCCGCCAGATGATTCGAGGCTCCTGCCACATGGATGGCTAGGAGATCTGGCTCCAGTTGGCTCACGAGGTCCAGATGTTGGGCGCTTCCCTTCACAAAGGCCGGAGTGTGTGTCGCCTGCTTGTTGAGATAGTGTATGGTTGTGGTGTTGTCCATCTGGACTTGGACCACTTGACCCGCAGAAACAGAGCTAATACAGCCAGCGCCAACCCGTACTGCGGACTGTTTCTAAGACTGAGGTTTGAAACAAAAGAGAGGAGTTGGTGACCGTCTGGGGCTGCAAAGAGATCTATCTCTGGAGTGTTCCACCTTGGAAAAATCACTTTCAACACCTGAGGGTCCAGAGACCATTCGAGATGGCCCTGAGAGATCCTGCTTAGTGCATCTGCTAGCACACTGTCCTTTCCTGGAAGGTGAACTGCTATCAGAGAGGTTTGCAGGGAATAAGCCAGGGACCACAACTTCATAGCTTCAGTGAACAAGGCTGTGGAAGGAGTGCCTCCCTGCTTGTTGATGTACCACATGGTGGTGGTGTTGTCCGTTCTGACTTGACCCACCTTGTTCTGTACTGACTGAGAGAAAGATTTTAGGGCCAGTAAAACTGCCCTGGGCTCTAGGAGATTGATGTTGAGAAGGGATTCTCAGGGGGAGACCACAGCCGCTGAGCAATGAGGGACCCCAGATGAGCTCCCCAGCCCAGAAGAAAAGCATCCGTGGTAAGGACCACCGAACAAGGCTGAGTAACAAAAGGAACACCTTGTCTTAAATTGTCCTGATCCTGCCACCACTGGAGGGCTTGGATCAAGGTCAGAGTCACTGGGATCAGTTTGGTAATGGAATCCTTCCTCTGAGACCAAAAAGCTCTCAGGTGAAACTGAATATCCCCATCTGAATCTACCCCTGGACCACTGCTGTTGAAGCTGCCATGGCCCAAGAGCTGGAGAAATGCCTTGCTGGTCAAGACACCTGAAGGTTGAAGGAAGAAGCCAGTTCTATAAGAACTCTTGCCCTTTCCAGGGGAAGAAAGGCTCTTGCTTTGACAGTATCCAGCTCTGCCCCTATAAAGGTAAGAAGCTGGACTGGTTCGAGAACTGACTTGGGAAGGTTGAGAAGAATTCCTAGAGAAGTGAGCATTTGCTGGGTGACTTGTAGGTGAGACTTGACTTGGTCTGGAGACTGACCCACTATTAGCCAATCGTCCAGATATGGAAAAATGGAAATATTTTGCTTTCTTAGAAAGGCAACTACTACTGCCAGGCACTTTGTGAAACCTCTTGAGCTGAGGTTAGGCCAAAGGGCATTGCTCTGAACTGATAGTGGCCCCAGGGCAATTCTGAACCTGAGGTACTTTCTGTGGGAGCACCTGATGGGAATGTGAAAGTAGGTATCTTTGAGGTCCAGGGAGGCTAGCCAGTCCTTAGCCTAGAGGGGAAGGAGTATTCTAGAGTTATCATCTTGAACTTTGTTTAAAAGATGTTTGTTTGGATATCTTAGGTCTAGGATGGTTTACTCTCCTGTCTTTTTGGGGGTCAGAAGTACTGAGTACAGTCCTTGCCCCAGTGTAGGGTAGGTACTCTCTCTCTCTATGGCTCTTAAAGCTAGAAGAGAAGACACCTCTGCCTCTAGGGAAGGGTTTCTGAGAGATTTAGGTGGAAAAGATCTGGCTCTCATCTTTGAAATTTTCTGAAGTTGAGAATCAGTCTCTGGTTTACTACTCTAGGACCCACTTGTCTGATGTAACAGACATCCAGTCCTGGACAAAGTAAGCCAGCCTGCCCCTTACTGGAATAGTAGAGTCGACCTGGCAGGCCCATCAAGGTGTCTGTTGGCAAGGGCTTTAGGCTGAGGAGTGGATGCAGCCCTGCTCATCCCCTTCTGCCTCTCCCTCTGAAGAACCCTCTGAGAAAAGGAAAGAGGTGGCCTGTGCTTGCCTTTTGAAAAGGCCTGCCCCTGCCCCTAGACTGGTTGCCTTTGAGGAGCTGCCTGCCTTCTCCTGGCCTGAGCACCCTGTAAGTGGTCCTACTCATTTATTTTCTTCATGTAATTCTCTGTCTGCTCCTAAACAGAGAACTACCACCTGAGGAAATCCATGGCCTTAGCCTGGGTACTCTGTGGAGGCTAGTACATCTGAGCCAAGCTTATCCTCCTAAGAGCCACAGATGTAGCCATGACTCTTGATGACACATCACTGGAGTCCACAGCAGCATGAAACTGAACCTTAGATGCCTCCCATCTGCAGCCACCGCCTGCAGCTCCTTGGCTAGCTGGGGTGAGGCCTGTTTAGCCAGTGCCAGTACAGTGTCCCACCTGGACTTCTGGTAACTGACTGTATAGGCCATGTAATTTGCCTGCCTGAGTCCCAAAGAAGATGCCATGTACTGCTTCTTTGCCATGGCATCAATCTTCCTGCAGTCCTTGTCTGAGGGTGAAGCAAGAGAATATTTGCCTTTGTCACAGGTATAGAACATAGAATTTGACTGGCAGATAAGGACCGCTATCGCACCTAGTCTGCCCATTTCCCACCTGATGGATAAGCTGCAGATCCTAGTTAACCAGCAGCTCACTTCTTCCTACCCCTAACCCTAGAATTGCCTTTATGACTGTCCCATGCATGCTTGAATTCCACCACTGTTTTTGACTCCACAACCTCCTCTGGAAGGCTGTTCCACGTATCCACAACCTCTCTGTGAAAAATACTTCCTTAAATTACCTCTGAGCCGCCCCTTCTATCTTCAAATTGTGCCTCTTGTTCTTGCACACCTCTTTTGAAAGATGCTACCTCTTGGACTTTGTTGATTCCCTTGAGGTACTTGGAAAGTTTCTATCATGTCCCCCTCCTCCTTAGGCAGCAGCCTGCACTACCTCAACATGGCTGCATTGCTGATATAAGTATTCGCTTCTGAGCTTGAAAGTGTATACTTTGTCCATTCTTCGATCCACAGGAGGTAAGTGTTAGGAGACTTTAGGATTTTGTGTATGTTTCCAAAAGATTTGTATGGGAATAGACAGTCTCTGGACTCTGGGTTGTCCATCATTCTACATAATCAGGCTCTCTGATCTTCCACAGCCTCTCCATAGGAAGCTGAAGGGTTTCCACCACCTTCTTTAGAACATAAAGTGAGAAGGGGACTCAGAAAGCCTAGGAGAGGAAACACCTGAAGGTCTGTCAGGTGAGATGTCCGGGTTCCACAGGCACATCCAGACCTCACTTCTATCATTATCCTCAAATTCTTCCTCTTAAATTCCAGTTCATAAAAATCTTCAAGGGTGTAATCTTGAACCGGAGGAACCAACCGAACTGAACCCCTGCCAGAAGGAGCCGGATCAGAAGGAACCGGACAGAGCGATTCCACAATCTGACTTGCTCTGGCTATCTCTTCGGTGGTCGGAACATGAACCTCTGGATCCGAACCAGTTGATTTGTCTTTGCGTTTTCTTTTTGTCGGAACCAATCCCTTGGAATCGGCTCTCTTTTGCTTAGAAGTATCGCTCCGGTCAGAGGCCTACCTTCTCGCCAGTTGAAACCGAACGGGCTGGCCATCCGGGTCAGCGAACTTCTCGGCCTCCTTTTCCCTCAGTCTACCTAATCTCTTCTCAAGGGTAGATTTGGGAAAGTTTTTACATATTTAGCAGTCTGAATCGAGGTGGTCAAACCCCAGACAATAAACACAGGTGGTGTGGGGATCGGCTTTAACAAAGACCTCCCCACACTCACTGCAGCACTGAAACCCAGTGGGTCCGTTTTTTTTCCTGGGTTTCTCAGACATGGCCAACCTAACCAACTTACCCTTTTTACGGCAACTGCCAGTCAAGACTTCCTTATTGGTTCCTAACCGTGTCACGGGTATTGAAAAAATCGCACTATAATCGATAAGAACCGTAACCACACCCTAAGATAAAACACAAAACACAATATTTCACTATCAAATGGCCGTTCAGTCAATCGAGCCGCGACTTTTACAAGTTCCACATGAAACAGAACAATTCCTGTCTAGTACTCACGGCACCACCAGACAGAGACTCAACTGACTATGCGGATAACTTTTCATTTTAAAACGACTTAAACTGAAACTTTAAACCAACTTTCGAACCAAGCTGAAGGAGAAATCTCCGGAGTGACTGTTCAGTGAGGCGGAGTAAAGAATCTGACGATTTAAGTTCAAAAATCACCAGACAGAAACTTCAATCGAGCTCGAGCTCAGCATTCTGTGCCCTGCATAGAAAGTTAACTCTTTGTTCTCCGGGGCAGTTCAAAGGTTGGGAATCACTGCAATTCTCAGAATACAGCAAGACTTCATGTTGTTTGAAGGAGACCTTGCCCAAAGATGCAACAGAGACCCAGGGTGAAAAGCAGGCAAATCACAATGTGGGTAGTTGGGCCCATCTCTAGCTCCCTTCCCTTGGTGGAACACTGCACAATTTTTTAACAAGATGTGCCCAGACAAACTACAGTTACATAAGAAAGTACAGTTACGTAAGAACTTACCGTAACAGTAGATCTTCGAGAACAGCTCTTGCAGCAGGTTACACCATTAGGACCCGAAGCCGCCAGGCATGGGACCTACGGAAAAATTCTAGCTTAGCTAACTGTAGAGGAGACGCCTGACGGTCGGTCCCCTTCCCGACGCCAGGCGTGGTACACAAGGGCGGTCCCGCCAGATTCTCAGTTCTCCCTACCGGAGACTCTTGCCGCAGGCTGACATCAAATGGGAGACCTAGATCTACCGCCAGAAGACAGAAAGATAACAATTCTGCTCAGAAAGATTGAGCCATGCTTCCAAGGGGGGAAGGTGGATGGAAGGTACTATGTTGCAAGAGCTGTTCTCAGATCTACTGTTACGTAAGTTCTTACGTAACTGTACTATCTTACTCGAGACACAGCTCTTGCAGCAGGTTACACCATTAGGACTGATTCCCAAGCAGTAACGCTGTCAGAAAATCCGGAGGAGGAAAATAAAGGATAAAACCAGGTCCTGAACCTAGGACAGGAGACCCTGAAGCACGCCAAACCAAACCAGCCCTTCGCCGAGAGGCGGATGTCCAGGCTATAATGCCTGATAAAGGTATGCACAGAACTCCAAGTATGCAGCATATAGCAGAAGTGGAAACATTTTTGAGCGCTGCAAAGGAAGTAGCCACCCTCTAGTGGAATGACTCGGACTGTCACCCGTAGGGGCTTTTGTTTGATACCATAACAGTGAGAAATACACTGACAAGCCAGCGAGAAAGGGACTGTTTGGATACTGATTTGGCCCATCATTCCTCTCAGAGAAGGAAATGAAAAGCTGCCTCAGAACTACGAAGGATCTGAGTTCTGCTGAGGTAAAACCTCAGGCCGCGTGAACATCCAGGTATGGAGCAGATCCTTCCTCTATTAGAGTAGTTCGAAGTAGACCGAAGGTCGATATCCTGGTTCAGAGTGAGTGAAGAAACCACCTTAGGCAAGAATTTAGGTTCGTCCCTCAGGGATACTTGTCCCAGTGGAAACTAAATAAGGCTCTTTGCACATGAGAGCGTGAAGTTCAGAAATTCTTCTTGCCGAGGTAACAGCAACTAGAAACAACGTTTTCCACGACAGAAAACGTAGCTCACAATCCGCGGCAGGTTCAAAGCGGGGAAGCGTGAGCTGTTCAAGGACAAAAAGCAAATCCCATGGAGGCACAGGGTCTCTAATAGAGGCCTAAGGTGCAACACTCCTAAGAAATTTTGAGAGGCGGCCCACCTGAGCTTGCTACTGTACGATTTCTCACCGGGAGGTGGTGTCGAAATGGCACAGAGGTGCACTTTAATAGAGGAGTAGGCTTCGAATGAAAGAGGGTGGCAAATATTCAATTTATCTCACAGACAACCTGGGAGAGGCGTGTCATGACTGCGCAAAAGCGGTCTTTATGGCGTCGCTTACAAGTATCAGTTTTCTGGCTGTGCAGGACTGCAACCTCAGGAGACCCCGTGGACGCAGTGGCTGTGTCTCTAGAGCCGCGTGGTGTTCATGGAACGAGGTCTGGATTGGAACCCTCCGAGACAGGGTGGAGCTGAGCTGCAACGGGAGCGGGGTTCCCAGGTGTTGAATCACCAAAGGGAACCAACCTGTTGGGCCAGCCACCAGGATTGGTTATTTATGTGGTTCGTGTGCAGTTTGAGAAGAACTCTGATCAACGGAAAGGAGGGAAAGGAGAGGAATTGTTTGGCTCAGAGAGGGATAACGCTGCTCACCAGAAACATTAGGCCCTGGATCTAGTGTGAGCACTTGGCAGTTTTTGGCTGGAGGTAACGTGTTCAGATCTGGAGTTCTATCGAAGAGTCAGATCCTCTGCTACCTCTGGTGGAGTTCCCATCGGGATTCTGGCCTGAGAACTACTCAGCCTGCCTGCAACCGTGTTGTTCAATTCGAACGTGCAAGTGATCAGATTCGCGGTGTTCGATTGGCCTATCCCACACTCATGGCCTCCTGCAAAGGGGTAAGAGGCTTTTGTTTGTTGAGGTAACATCATCGCTTGTTGTCTCTGAAGTAGAAGAGGACGGTGGATAACTGACTGACCTGCAGGGCATGAGGACCTCTCATTTCCAGCACGTGATGAAGGGAGCTTTATCTGTGTCCACGTACTTGGGACTTGTCCAGTGCCCCACCAAGACCGGGTGCGCCTGTGGTGAGTGACTGGGACGGCGAATGAACGGACGCCTGATGAGAGCTGCACTTGCTAGCCACCACTGCTAGTCTTTGACTGAATTTGAGTTGACCGATGTTGCAAGTGGTCTGGTTTTGGTCCATTGCATTGAGCATCCACTGAGTATGCGCATGGGGTCTCAGGATAGAGGAATGGGCTTGCGCCATGTGTTCGGCACAAGACCGACCGGCAGGCCAACTTGTTTAATGATGGTCCTTATGAGGGATCTGATGCGCCCCGTTTGTTGGCCGGAAGAAAGGCTCTCCTCAGTGTCAGAACTGCTCCCGGTGAACTGCATTTCATGGTGCCAGAGACTTTGCACTGAGGATGCCCAGGATCGAACAGATCCCAGTTTGATTCAGAAGCAACGCCGGAGGCGGCCATGAGAAGTCAGTGCCCAGGTTTGTACCACGTGTCCCCCTGTTCTCAGAGACGCCAAGTTACGACTGCTATGCACTTGGTAAAGACTTGGGGAAGACAGTCCGAAGGAAGGGCTCGAACTGAAGGTGTGTTTAGAAACTCGGCGCAGGAACCTCCTGTGCTTCTGAGCCATAGGGATGTGCAGGTAGGCATCCTGCATGTCTAGAGACGCTAACAGGCTCCTGTTTGAGCATGGGGATAAGACCCGAAGGGTCACCATGGGAATTCTTGTAAGGACCGACACATTGAGGTCGTGGAGGTCCAAGATTGGACGGAGGTCCCTGTTTTCTTGGGAACCAGGAAGAAGTGGAAGGTATTCCAGTCCTCTCTGGCGTCTCTTCTGGGACGATTTGCTCGCCTCCCTTCGTAGGGAAGCGCCGAGTACTCTTTGCCAGATCAAGGCTTTGTGCTGACCCCGATACCGAGAGCCAAAGGAGGCCCCGAGGGTGGCTTTCCTGGGCCCTTAAAGTGGCCTAGACTGACCACTGGAAGAACCCACCTGTCGGTGGTAATGGCCTGCCATCCCGCAGGAAGCTCGCAATGCGACTTCTGACTACAAACCCCGTGATCCTGAGGGGCGGGGCCGGAAATGAGTCAGGCTGTGATGGCAGAGGACCCGCTGGCTGGGCCTGCCTAGAGAACGCTGGCCTCGGCTGGCGGGTGTTTGCCCTGGCCCAACGAAAACCAGTATTCCTCTGAGGTGCAGCGGAGTGGGTTCGTTGCCTTCAGGTCCGCGACGCAAAACGGCTGGTTCCTACGAAGTGAACCAAGCTAGTGGTACATGGCCTGAACTGACCTTACCGCCTTTTCCCGGTCTTGGAGTTTGGTATGATCTTTTCTGTGGATTACCAAACAATACTTTCCTCAGGGGGCGTCCCAAGATGTTCTTGACGTCTGGTAAACCGAGATGCGCGCAATCAAGAGTGTTCTGGAGGCAACTCCAGAAGCTGTTCTCGCTCGGTGAGTCTGCTGGAGTCATACGCGTTTTTGCACTTGTCCCCATGCCTGAACTCCGGATGGAGAGCTGGCGCATTTCCTCCTTCTGCTCACCTTCGTTTTCCCGCCGCCCCGTTCCCCACAAAGCGTTTGGAACTGAACTATGGGTTAAATATTCAGGGATCGATGGCGCAGGAAGGAAGATATGCGCGGCCACCCAATGCGTCCAGTTGTTTGACTTGGGTCCGTGGCAGGTGTTCAAATGTTGTGGCCTTGTGACCGTCATGTGAGGCCTGATGACCAGAGAATCGCCTGAGGATGCTGCGTCATACTGGTCATCCTAGGAGCCTTGTACAAGCGATCGTTTTCTTCGTCCGCTGAGCGAGTGGGACGCCTGCTGCCTTGGTGACGCCCACGCAGTAATGTAAGGGTGTTACCACTACAGGCTTGGGTCCTTGCCATGATAGTCAGTCTTTCTGGGTCTAAGTCTTCAGCATCTCATCCCATGTTCTCTTGTATATGTCTCATAATATCATGAACGAGGGATCATCTGAGGAGATCTAGCACTGGTGGGTCCGGAGAAGGATGGAGAGGAGCTGGGGATCTAGAGGTGAGTGTTGATCTCGTGTCCTCCGCTGAAGGCGAACGTCTGGCTCCTGATCTCTTGGGCTGGTGACCAGAAGAGGATTTCACGGAGTCTCCGGTTATTGTTCCCCGTGAGGGTTCTACTGGGAGGAGGAACACGGCCTGGCGACCCGGCTGGCGGTGGGGGGAATCCGAGTAGGAGGAGGAGGAGAGTGGGGGAACCATGCCTTTTATGGTTCTCACTGTAGGTGAACATCTTTCACCTCCACTAGGTGCCTGACGACGCTGGGTGCCGGGGCGTCGCCGGGTCCCGCCGGCTCCACAGGGGCTCTGGTAATGGCTAGGTTCCCTGAGTACCGACGACCGGTCGCCTGGGTTCGGTCCTCGGGTGCTCTAGTCCCCTCCGATAGAGGCTCCTGACCGATGTTTGTCTGAGGTCAGGGCTTTTCTCGGAGGGGCGTGGCGTCGGTCTTCACCGCGTCTGCTGATCCTGTCGGGCGCCGGTCGTCGGTCGACGCGTTCCATGGAAGTGTGGCGCACGCTGACGGCTGTCGAGCCGGGCGTCTGCTACAGGCCTTTTTGGGCGTGTGCGCCTGGCGTGAGGCACGGCCGACCTGATGCTGGTATCGAGAGCGGAACCTGACTTGCGGTGGTGATGGTGTCGCCTCTGGACTCAAGGCCCTAAGGGGGAGGGCTGGCGGATTTCTCCTGAGATAGGGTTTTGATTGCAGCTGGGAGATTTCAACGAGTTGCTGACCAACCCCGGTGTGACCTGAAGGCCTTCTCCGCGTTTGGGTTCCTGGAGCTTCTTGAGACATGTGTTTATTCTTCCAGAAGAAACGCCGTAAGGTTTTCTGACGCCGGATCCGTGCGGCTGTTGAACCTGGCGTGGCGGACAGGCCCGGTATCTCGGTTCGCTCAGTTCTGTTTTCAGGTCGTGGGGTCTTGAACGGATCTGTTCATGCTTGTCGGTGGATGGCCAGAAGTTGGTGAGATATCGATCTTGCTTGAAGATTCTGGCATTTTCAAATTTTATGAAGGAACTTCACGGCGTATCTGTTGGCCGGGGTCAGGTAGCAAGCTCTGTATGGAAAAGCACTGGGAATCTGGCGGACCGCCTCTTGTACCACACGACGCCGGATGGGACCGACGTCGGGTGTCTCGTTAGTTAGTTGCCTTTTGGTCCTGGCGCCTGGCGCTCGTCCCACGATAACCTGCTGCAAGAGCTGGTGTCTCAAGTAAGATCTACCAGAATAGTAGATCTTCAAGAGAGGCCTTGCAGTAGGTATTACATATAGACTGACCTGCCAGGCATCAGGACCAACGGAAAAATTTCTAGCTAGCAGTCTCTGGTGGTATCGCCCATGTCTGGTGACCGACATCATGCGAGTCAGTATAAAGGCGGTCCCCCACCCACCTTCCACTTCTTCCCACCAAGGGCACAAAAGAAGCAAGACACAGAAGCGGATGTTTCCTTTGTGGAAAAGGAGCTAAAAAAAGTGGTGATGGAGGGCAGGAAGATACTACTGCAAACAGCCTGTCTCAAGATCTCACTGTTACAGTAAGTTCTACATAACTCTACTATCTCACTTCGAGAGGGCTCTTGCAGTAAGATTACATATAGACTGAATCCCAGCAGCCTGGAACAAGGAAAAGTACTCGGAGGAGGAAACTATCCATGGTATGGAGCAGCTCTGACTGAACGGGTCTTAGGAAAGAAGACCTTGAAGCACAGCTAACCCAAGCCTGCTCTAAGGCGAGAGGCTATATCCAAACTGTAGTGTTTCATAAAGGTATGGACAGAGGTCCAAGTTTCGGTTGTGCAGATGTCTGCCGCTAACACATTCTTGAGACAAGTCGAGAGGCAGCTACCTCTGGTGGAGTGGGTTTTTGACTTGACCCGCAGGGTCTTGTTGTACTTGTCATAACAGAAAGTGATACAGTGAGCTAACCATTGAGCTAGGCATTGCTTCAAACGGCATTGCCTCTCTTTGTAAGCAAAGACACAAAGAGCTGATCAGATTTCTGAGATCCTAAGTCTGAGTGGTGTAGTATCTCAGTATCCTGTGAACATCCAAAGTATGCAAGAGGTACCCCTTGATTGGAGTGTTAGTGAAAGAAAGCAGGTAGCTCAATGGATTGATTCAGCGTAAATTCCGCACCACCTTAGGGAGAAACTTAGGTTGGTGCGCAAGAGCCATACGTTCCTTGTGAAAAATCAAATACAGGATTTGCACATCAAGGCCTCAAGTCGGAAATTGCCTAGAAGTAATGGCCACTAGGAAGAGAGTCTTCCAAGAGAGAACTTTAAATCTGCTGAGGGTGCCAGCTCAAAAGGAGGCAGGAGTAGCTTCTCAAGAACAAAATTCAAGTCCCAAGGAGGAGCAGAAATGCAGATGGGGTCTCAAATGGAGGACCGCTCTGAGAAATGTCTTAGAGACTTCCAACTGAGCAAAAGTCCTGTCTCCAAATGGGACATGGTAGGCTGAAATCGCTGCCATGTGGACCTTTAAAGAAAATTGCTGAGACCCAGATCAAAGAGATGACACATGTAGTCAGACTCTTTGGCTGGGCAAAGAAAGGTTGAAGCCCTTTGGCGTGGCTCAAATAGAGAACCATTTCCACTTCATGCGGTAGGTGGACCTGGTGAGGCTTTCTGGCCTTCACTAAAATATCTGCTACTTAGACGAGAAACCCCTGCTGGCCTTAGCTACGTCTGCAGGAACCACGCATGCAAATGAAGGAATTTGAGACCTGGATGGACAAGAGTCCCCTGATCCTGGGTCAACAAGTGTTGCGACAGAGGAAGAGGAAGAGGAAGAGGAAGAGGAAGCGGAGGTTCCTCTGAAAACTGTTGCAGAAGAGAGACCCAAACTTGTCTGGGCAAGAATGGAGAAATGAGGATCATTCGTGCCCCATCTGATCTGAGTTTGTTCAGGACCTTCAGAATTAAGGGAATAGGAGGGAAGGCATAGACAAATCTGTCCTCCAATCGAGAGACAGGCGTCATACCTCTCAACTGTCCCTGATTTTCCAGGGATGTCCCGATTTTGCCTCAGAATTTTACTGTGTCCTCTAAAAATTGTGTTTCCGTTTCCAAGCGGTGGGGTTGTAAGTGACAAAATAATGCCAAACTTTAAAGCTACAGACTTGTTCTTCCCTAGAAAATGCACTTTACACTAAGACCCTTATTCTACCAGCTTCTAGTGTATATCACCAATTTTTAAGATGTCCCTGATTTTGGTCCTTTGTCCCTGATTTTTTTAAGCCTTGTCCCTGATTTATGAGGCAGGAAGTTGAGAGGTATGCAGAGCGTCCCACCAGAAAATGTCTTGCCCTGGAGCGAGTGAGTAGAAGGTGGGAAGTTTTTGTATTTTGAGGAGATGGAAACAGGTCTACCTGAGGGATTCCCCAAAGCAGGAAGATGTTGTCTACTACCTCTTGATCCAGTTCCCATTCATGGGCCCTGGCTGAGGACCGACTGAGGTGGTCTGCCAGTATGTTTTCTACTCCTGTAACATGAATGGCCGTCAGGTAAAGGCTGTGCTGGGTGGCCCAGCTCCACACTCTCATTGCTTCCCTGCATAGAGGGTAGGAATGTGTTCCGCCCTGCTTGTTGAGGTACCAGACCATACACATGTTGTCTGTCTGTATGAGTAGATAACTGGAAAGTACTGATGAGTGCAGGGCCTGGAGGGCATAAAGGACTGCTCTGAGTTCAAGCACATTTATGTGCAGATTTTATTCGAACCTGGACCAGCTGCCCTGAGTCTCGAGACCCGAGGTGGCTCCTCAGCCCTTCCTGAGGCATCTGTTGCCAACGTCTGGGAGGGGTGTTCGATATTGAAGTGAACTCCCAGGCAAAGGTTCTCTTGTACCATCCACCACTGCAAGTCCCTGATCATGGGATCGGAAACTAGTACCTCCTGGTCTAGGTTGTCCAGTGTTTGGTCCCACTGATACCGAAGCATCCACTGAGAAATCTTCATATGGAGCCGAGCGCGTGGGACTATCGGAATGGCAGTCGCCATTAGCCCGAGGAGGTGAAGGACTGACCTGGCTCTGACCTTTCTGCGACTGGACAGAAGATGGGCCTGAGTCTGAAGGGTATCCACCCTGTCCGGAGGCAAAAAGGCTTTGCCAATGGTCATGTCCAGGATCTCCCCTATAAATTGGGAGTTGTTAGCAAGGGACCAAATGGGACTCTTGCCTGGTTGATGGTGATACCCAGGCTGGTGAAAACCTGCAGGTGAGGAATGGGAGTGAGAAGTTCCTCCCTGGATGGGGCCGCCAGGAGCCAATCATCCAGGTACAGAAACACCTGCACTCCCTGGGTACGCAGGTCGGCCGCCACCACAGACAGGCACTTGGTAACTACTCGGGGGGCCAAGGAAAGACCAAATGGAAGGGCCTTGAATTGGTAGTGCTCCCCCTGAAAACAAAATCGAAGGAATTTGCAGTGGGAAGGGTGAATGGGGATATGCAGAGCATCCTTCATATCCAAAGTGCACAGCCACAGTCCCTGCTGAAGACGAGGCAGAAGGCCCTACAGGGAGAGCATTCTGAAGCATTTGTACTCCATGAACATGTTCAGGGAACTGAGGTCTAAAATAGGCCTTACTTCTCCGGTTTTCTTTGGAACTAGAAAGAAATGGGAATAGTAACCCGTCCCCCAAAGGTGGTTGGGAACTGGTTCTATCATCGCATTCGAGAGAAGGGAGGTGATTTTTCTAGGACCAGAGTAAGATGTTCCGGGGAGTAAGACAACTTTGGGGGGTGGTGTTCAGGGTGGTTTCTGTAGAAACTCTATTGAGTGTCCGGTTGCAATCAGCTGGAGCACCCAAGCATCCAACGTTATCCTCCCAACCTGGTAGTTGGAAGGAGAACCTCCCTCCTACTGGTTCCTCTGGTGCCTCCAGAGGTCATGGGAGAGGGAGGAGTCAGGAGGTCTGGGGCAGTGCAGCAGCAGCGAGGCTCTTCGCAGCTTTTGGGAGGAAGTCTTGGTTGCTGGAGGGCCCGGCCGCTTGTTGGCCCGTTGCCCTGTGGCTTTGATTTTTGTCTGTTACGCCGACAAAAGGGCAGCTGCACCTGAGGGGGTCTTGTACAAAGAGTCCACGGACTTGAGTGCAGTGCCCTTCTCTTGCAGGTTGGTAATGATGTCCTTGTCATCACCGCCGAACAGCACCAAACCCCTGAAGGGCGCATCCTGAATAACGGATTGCACTTCAGGGACCAATCCTGACATGCGGAGCCAAGCATGACACCAAAGACCCACGGCGAAAGCTCAGCTGCATCCACTGCGTCGTAAGTAGCACAAAGCATGTGTTGACTGGTCGAACGAGCAGAATGGACGAGATCTGCCATTTCCTGATTTGTCTGAGACTCAGAAAGGGAGTCTAACTTTGATTCCACCTGACTAAGGATGGTCTTCTGGTAATCTCCCATATGAGCTATATAATTCAGGGCCCTAATACCCAGGGCAGAAGACGCATATGATGAGCTGAGATGTTTAGGATTAGCAGAGCGGTCATGAGCAGTGCTAATCGTGACCGAATCCACTTTGAGGTATAGATTTAAGGAATCTACTTCTTCAGGAGTCTGGTATAGCCAATCTACCTTCCTCAGAAGGGGGCTAACGCAGATGGTTGTTTCCAAACAGTGGGAACAAGGTACGCGTGAGGCTCTAGCCAGGGTGGAATCAATGCAGGAGCGGTTTCGGGCAGATCAAAGTGGGCAGCAAGCTTTTTACGCTGTGGATCTGACTCCAGAGATTGCCACTCATGAAATTCCTGGATCTTTCTCAGTAGCTCCAAAAAAGAAGGATCCTCTGGAGGAGTCTTCGGAGGGGTCCTTGGCCCAGGTCAGTCTGGAGAACGAGGCTCGTCATCCGGGTCAGACCATCCCCCTGAGTCCGAGTCAGACATCTCCGATGAAGAAGAGGAAGACTCCTCCTGACTCAGGGGAGAGATGGTCCCTTTGGGAAACCCTCTGGGACACATATCCTCCCCACCCCTGGCACCTGAGGTTTCACCTCTGGTGTCTGGTAAGGGGGAAGGAGTCTCCTGTTGCCATCTCAGGGGATCCTGTGCAGGGTCCAGCACCAGTAGATGGCTCTCTACCTCCCTGGTGAGCTGAGCCTTGGCCTCAGCCCAACAGGTAGTTAAGAGTCTCCTTCAAGTCCGTGGCAGCTTGGGTGTGGGCGGCGGAGGAGGAAGGAGATTCTGAATACTGAGGTATCCATTATACTCAGTATCCATAACCCAATGGCGGAAGCCCAGCACTGGGTATTGAGGCCGGGTATTGCAGCGTCGGGTACTGTCAGGCCGGAATCTCCATGGCTTGGTAAGACGGCATCACCGGGTATTGTGGCAGGGATACCCTGGGTGCCAGGGGCTATGACAGGGCAGAGGGACCTGGCAGAGACCCAGCTGGTGAGCCAGATAAGGGTGGCCCCACAGGTGTCAGGCCCGGTGTGGGAGCACCGGCTGGCATCGGGTAAACCGGCATCGGAGCCTGTGTTTGAGGGGCCAGTGTCAGGGTGCCTGGCCCAGTAAGAGGAGGCCCTGATGCCAGCGTGTCCAGGGCCTCCGTGACAACAGGGAATGGAAGGCTGGAATCCCTGGGGTTCAGTAGAGGAGACGCAGGGACCTCAGAGGGCAAAACCAAGCGCTGTGGGGAGCCTGGGGCATCAGACTGGTCGAAAGGGTCTGACACAGGCTCCTTGGCTGGGCGGTCGGAGGGGCGGCCGTCCAGCTTATCAGCTGGATCCGGGCGGGCATTGGAGGAGCCGCGCCTGACTTATTGGATCCTTCCTCAAGAAGGCCACGCTGGAGATCGGACTTGTCAGGCAGAAAGAGCGACTGTGCTCTCCTGAGAGGAGTTAGGTGCTTACCAGTCTTGTCCAGGCGGATGTCAGTAGTACGGCGTCAGACTTAGCGGATCCTCTCAACCTGAGGGCCGCATGGTAGCAACCTTCCCAGGAGCGGAGGCCTTTACCTAAGGGGCCTGAGCGTGAGCCTGACGGAGTGGCAACACCTTCTTGGACACCGTCAAGACGGTCGTTACCTTCAGAACTGCATCTCAGCTGCAGTTGCGGAGGTTGTGGAGGTCGACACCTGGTCCGGGTGCTTCTCCTTCTTCTTTCTGTGGCTTTCGGGGTAAGTGGATGTCTGCTTCAACTTTTTCAACTTCTTCTCCATGGATGCCATTTTTTTCTTTAAAATATGGGCCTCCAGGGACTGCTGCCTCCGTTTCGGGTAGCTGACTTAAATTTCTGGCAGTGCTGGCACTTCTCCACAGGATGATCTGGGCCTAGGCAGAAGAGCCACAGGGAATGGCCGTCCTTATGCGGCCGTTGGGAACAGCAAGAGTCGCACTTATTTTTATGCGATTCGGAAGGCATCGGGGACGACACGGTGTACTGAGAGAGAAAATATCGAAAAAAAGCAGTTGCAAAGTTTGAAAACTAAACGATGACGACTGACAGTTGAACTCTACCTCAAGGAACTTTTCCACAAGTTGTGGAAAAAGAACTGGAAGGCGGGCATGAGATCGCCTTTTATACTAACATTGCATGGCGTCGGTCACCTGACATGGGGGGCGGTCCCCACCAGAGACTCAGCTAGCCAGAAATTATTTTGTGGTTCCTGACGCCTGGAGGGTCAGTCCCATCTGTAAATACCTACTGCAAGAGCCCTCTTGAAGCAAGACCATCAGATGCTTTGGTTTTGAAATTCGGCTTTAGGTTCTGCAATAGAATTGTCAACAATTCCCTCAAAGGGTCATTTGCTGCCGTTCTCTGGTTCCAAAGGACCCCAAAAGAGAAAAGCGGTGTCCTACACCCTGGATTACCTTACTCAGATCTGGACGATTGTTCTGGTGCTTCCCAGCAAGCAAGGCCAGGGATCCTACTTAATCTATTTAGCAGTTCAAGAATTCTGGGGTTTTTCAGGCCTACTCTGGATCTGAAACACCTAAACAATTTTGTTTGCCACACGACCTTTCAAGATGGAGTCGCTGCATTCAATCATCCGAGCTGTCCAGTCAGGGGATTATCTAGCTACCATAGATGTGAGAGATGCATATCTCCACATCCCCACCCAGCAGTCTCATTAGAGATTCCTCAGCTTCACGGTCCTGAGACAGCACTTCCAGTACAGGGTGCTCCCATTTGGGCTGGCAGCAGCTCCCAGGGATTTCTCGAAGATGCTCATAGTCCTGGTGGCTCAACTCTGCCATGAGGGACATCATGTCTATCTCTACCCGGATGATCTGCTAATTCGAGTGCCGTCTGCACCACTGGCAAGGAAGCCAATGACTGGGACTCTAGAGGTGTTGGAGCTCCACAGCTGGGTGGTGAATCGGTAGAAGAGCTCTCTCAAGTTATCACAGACCCTGGAGTACCTAGCATCGATGTTCAAGACAGACAACAGGAAGGTCTTCCTCTTGTCAGCCAGGAAGGAGAACCTGTTGAGAGAGGTTCAGAGGCTGAGGAGCCTATTAGTGACTTCAGATCACCACCTTCTGTAAATTCTGGGTCTCAGGACAGTGGTGACAGAACTAGTTCCGTGGGTTCGCCTTCAAATGTGGCCCCCCACAGATTGAGTTGCTGTCAGCATGGGATCCGACCTCGGAGGATTATCAGGCCATGATCCCAGTTTCATCATGACTCAGGCAGTCTTTGAGTTGATGGGTGAGTTTGGAGAATCCATGCAAAAGGTCTCCCTTGGAAGTCCTCCCAGAGTTGATTCTGACAGCTGATAACAGCCTGTTGGGTTGAAGGGCAGATCTGGACCACATTCACCTTCAGGGACTTGGTTAGCTCAGGAAAGTACAGTTACACAAGAACTTACCGTAACAGTAGACCTTCGAGAGGCTCTTGCAGTAGGTAATTACATATAGGACTGGCGGCTGGCAGTGGCACAACCCAGAAAATTTCTAGCTAGCAGTCCTGGCTAGGACCAGCCCCACGTCAGGTGACCGGCGTCAGGAGACGATCGGTATAAAGGGAGGTCCCCTCGCCCGTCGTCAAATTCTTTCCTGCCGTTAGCCTATGCCAGCGCCTCACGGAAAAGTTCCTTGCTCGTCAGGCTCCTTCATCGGTTATTTTACCGAGTTTTTTCACTTTTTTCTTAGTAATCGTCAGTCATTCGTCGGTGTATGTCGTCCCCTACACCCTCTGAGCACAAAAATAAGTGCGACTCGTGCGGCGCCCAACTCCCGCACAAGGACGGCCATTTCTTGTGCCTTTTTTGCCTAGGCCCCGACCATCAAGTAGACCATCAAGTCTCCTGACTCCAGTCACCTGACGTGGGGGCGGTCCCTCACCTGGGATTGCTAGCTAGAAATTTTTCCGTGGGGTCCTGCCGCCTGCCGGCATCAGTCCTATACGTAATTACCTACTGCAAGAGCCCTGTCGAAGTAAGATCAGTACCTACACACAAACTTTCTGGACATGAGGATGGTACACCTCGCTCTCCTTCATTTTCAAAGTCAAGTGAAGTCAAAGGCCGGGAAAATAAGGCAGATAATGCCGTCAATGTGGCATACATAAACAATCAAAGCTGCACAAAAAGCAGAGGAGAATCTCCTCTCTCTGTCTGCAGTTCACCTGGTGGGAAGTTGAACATTCAGGCCAACTGTCTAAGCCGCAATATGTCCATTCAGGAGTGGATGTTGAACCTGGAGGTGTTCAATCTTCTGTGTCAAAGTTCAGTCATCCTCAAATCGACCTGTTCACGTCCAGCCACTATGATCAAGTTCAATGGTTCTTCAGTCACTACCAGTGTCCACAGGTGGAGGCAGTGGATGCCCTGTCACAAGCATGGAATTTCAGCAGAGCATATGCCTTCCCTCCTCTGCCACTCCTCCCCAAGGTCATATACAAAGTAAGGCACTCAAGAGAAAGCATTCTTCTAAAAGCTCTTGAGTGCCGAGAAGAATATGGAACTCAGACTTAGCAAACCTAGCTCAATGCACATCATTTGGTCCTCTAATGCAGGGGACCTTCTCATAGAGCCCCATTCTGCATCCAAATCCAAGAGCGATGCAGTTCGTGGTCTGGCTCCAGAAATGAGAAGACTCCTGAAACAGTTTCTCTAAAAGGTGGTGACACACCCTGATGGTTGCCAGGAAGACTTCCACATCAGCAGCTTATGCTCATGTATTACCTACCCTTCCGGCCATGAAGAGTGGGAAAAAAATATCAGGCCTTCTAAAGCAATGGTTCCACAGATATTGGATTTCTTGCAGGACAGAGTGAAGAAAGGTTTGGCCTTGAGCACCCTGAAAGGTCTGGTATCGGCCCTTGAAGCCTCCTTGTGTTCCTCCCTAGGGACTAACCGGAAGGTTATTCGTTTTCTGCAGGCTGTCACCAGGAGTCAACCACTGTTCCGATCCCCTGTTCACCCATGGGATATGAATCTCATTCTGAATGCTCTTTGTAAGGAGTCTTTTGAACTGCGTTTGACGGTACAATTGGACATACTGTCTGACAAACTGCGTTTCTTAGTTGCTATGTGCTAATCTAAGAGGACTGGTGAGCTCCAGGCTTTGTGCCACAAAGAACCATACCTTGTTATGCAAAAGGACAAGGTGGAGCTCAGAACAGTTCTGTCTTTCATTCTGAAGGTCCCCACGGCCTTCTATGTGAACCAGGAAATCTATCTGCCATCTTTCTGTCCATAACCTTCTCACCCAAAGGAGGAGGAGTTGCACAAGTTAGATTTGCGATGGGATGTTTGGACATACCTCAGATGGACCGCTGAGGTCCGGAAACTAGATAGGTTGTTTGTTCTCTTGGAGTAGCCAAGCAGAGACTAAAAGCATCCAAGGCCACTCTAGCTAGGTGGGTGAGGGGCTCCATTGCCAAGGCTTATGTCACAGAAGAGACTCCAGCTCTCATCAAGGCTCACTCCACCAGGGCTATGGCTACCTCCTGGACGAAGAGGGGTGAAGTGTCTGTTTTAGAATTCTACAACACAGTTATGTGGTCCTCCATCCACACATTCATCAAGCACTACAGATTGGATGTTCAAAGTTTTGCTGACGCGGCCTTTGGTCACAGAGTTTTGCAGGCAGCAGTTAGCAGGTAAATTTCTTTATTGTGCATGGCTGAAGTATGGGACAGTATTCTCCCCACCCATATTTTTCATGGGTACTGCTTCCTAGACCCACCTGTAATTACTATCCCCAGACAATATGGAGCATTACAGAAAGAACAAATTTCTTCATACTTACCGTAATTTCCTTTTCTGTTAGCTCCTACTTTGTCAATGCAGCCTGCATGGGAGCCTCACTCCTGAGGAGAATACTGTTTGGTATGCCGGCACAGGGATGTCTGTTCTTCTGTTATAAACTCTGACTGTAAGTCTCTGGACATCCCTCTATAGTTTACATCTTGTACTTGTGTTATATAGATATGCAAAATGAAAAAAAAAAAAAAGAAAAGAGAGCAGTTCCACATTAGAGTGCTGGTTGCTAGCACACAGATTTAACAGGTTCAAATTTGATGTTAACCATGGGTGTCTCGTTTGCTGCAGATGAGTGCTTCCGCTGCATTCAGTCTCTTTTCCTTTAATAAGTCTGTTCTAATTGATTTTATTCTGCAGGACCTTCTGAGACGTTAAAGAATTGGACGACAAGCCTTGACCACTTACCTCTGCTATCTGACGAGGTAGGCAATTGTTTCTTGTTTTTTTTTTCTGGCTAAAGTCCTATCTGTGTAGAGAGTTGACTTGTGTCCTCTCGTGTCAAGTCGACCGTAATTATATGTTTTTCCATATTTACAGGCACTGCAGAGACAACAATAGACTGGAGAGTTGGTTCTGTCCGGAATGCTCACATACCCAACATTTTACAGTCAGCCTATTGGCCCCACCGACCCCACTTGGGGGCAGGGAGCAAGTCCTGGGGAAAGATCCGGAGAAGGTAAGTCCCAGTGGACCCTGGGGTAATGGGGCTGGGGAACCGGTGGATGGGGGTAGTCAGAAAGGGACACTAAAAAAAATTCTACGCTGATTCTACCTTTGGGCTGTGCCATTTCCTATAGTAGGGTGAACAACATAGGGTACACAACACCCATCTGTAATTACTCTCCACTGATAATGTAGGAGCTAACAGAAAAGCAAAGTATAGTAAGTATGCAGAAATTTCTTTTTTGTAATACTAACAAAAACAATATACGAGTTATTGTATAGATGATGCTTGCTGCTCTTGTCCTTTACAACCTGAAATCCTGCTCTTGGTCATCAAGCAATGCTGTTTCTTCATTTCTCTGTATTCATGAATGGAAGCCTCCAGAAGACCAGGCAATCTATAACAAAAAACAAATGATTTTTATTTTTAGCATTTAAAAGCATCCCCAAGCATGTACTGTTTGAGGAACATACCTGATGTTAGCAAAACTGTTATAAGAATACAGAATGCATATGAAGAATGATAACTTAGGAAAATCTGAAGAGGTGCAATCTCATCATTTAACACAGAATATGGTCGATCCATGAGAGCTGTATGCGCAACAAAAATGCAGTCAGTAAACATCTGTACAATTTTTAGTGAAATTATTCATGAAAGCTTGCAGAAAACTAACTTAGTGAATCTGGTGAAGAACTTCCTTAGTACTTACTGTAATTTCATTTTCTGCTAGATACAGTGTTGTCAGTTCAGAAGGTAATAAATACATGTGGGTTGTGTGTAGCCCCACTATGGCAGTGACATAGTCCAATCTGTAACCTTAGCACGGAACACTAGGGATGTGAACATTCCACATATGGTGGTCGCCTCAGTTTGCCCTCTGTCCATGCAGCACTCAAATATACACAACTATCAATGTCTACTGCCCATCAAGCTCTCATAAAAAGAACTAGCATTGACCGCCCGGTAGTGGCAGAGGGCTGAGGTGCTGGCACCTTACCTCGCCGATGCGCCAGTGACCCATGTTCGGGAGCGACTTTGGGTCGCCAGGTGTCGACTGGGGAGGGGGCGGATTGGAGCCATGGCTCCTCCAGGGTGGATGCCCACCCATCTGCAGTCCCGCCTCCCACCGGGTGGAGGTCCAGTGGGCACAGAGGCGTGCATGGTGTGCAAAAATCAGGGAGGGTGAAGGTGTCACCGGATCCCAGGTGTGCGTGCGCCCACACGTGTACGCCTATGGCCTTGGGGGAGACACTAAAACAAAAGTATATATGGGAAAAAAACAAGAACTAGCATTAAGCAGATATGACTGGGGAAAAACAGGTTATCACATATAACAGTAGTTCCATGAGTGGTATATGTTGTTCATCCACACTATTTGGCATGTCCTTTCCCTTTAAATATCTTGCGGAAGGTCTTAAAGCTGGCTCCTCCCACCCATCCGGGTGGTATAACCCTCGACTCCGCTCCCCATGATGCTAGATCTTGCTCCGCTGAAGCTAGGTTGTGAGTCAAAGCCGGGAGGTCAGAACAGGTGGATGAACAACATATACCACTCTTAGAACTACTGTTACAGGTGAGTAACCTGTTTTTCTAGGACCATGGATATGTTGTTCATCCACACTATTTGGCAGACTCCTAGCAGTTCTCCGGGAGAAGGCAGGCAAGGCGCACACCCCCTACTTCGGCAATAGAGACTGGAGAACTGAGGCTTCAAAACCAGCATCCCGGTGTGACTCAAGGTCGATGTGGTAATGGGCAATGAAGGTGTTTGCAGTATTCTGGGTAGCAGCCCTGCAGATATCCTGGATAGGGACGCCCTGGAAACAGCCACCGACGCAGCGGTATGGCGGGTGGAGTGAGCCCTTAGCCCTACGGTAGGCTCCCTACCGGCCAACCTATAGCAGAGATCAATGCACGATGTAATCCATCTGCCAATCGTCCACTTGCTGCAGGTCTGCCAGGTGAGGCATCAGCGTAGGTGACAAACAGCTGGCAAAACTCTCCCCGATCTTTAGCCGTCCGCTCCCTTATAATAAGAGACACTCATCTCAGGTCCAGAGTATGGAGCCTGTACTCGGCCTCCAAGGCAGTAGTTAGAGTTAACACGTGGGTTAAGGTGAAACTCCAACACCACTTCGGAAGGAACTTCAGGCTGGGGCGCAGGACAACCTTTTCCCTGTGGAAGACCAGGTAAGAAGACTCCACCGAGAGTGCCTGGAGCTGCCCAGTCCTTCTGGCTGATGTGATAGCTACCAGGAAGGTGGTCTTCCATGACAGATGTGACATATCACACCTGTGCATCAGTTCGAATGGCTTCCCCAAGAGTTTAGCCAATACCAGCAGTAGATCCCACAGAGGTGGAGGTTCACACACCGAAAGGGATATGTGATCGAGGCCCTTGAAAAAGCGCCAGACCACTGTCTCCTGCGCCATAGACCGCTGGCCAGCCTGCCCCCAGTAAGAGAAGATGGCTGCCAGATGCACCTTAAGGGTAGTCGTCTGGAGACCTCCTTTGGAGAGAAACCAAAGGTAATCGAGCATACTGGCCTCAGGACAGGAACTAGGATCTAGGCCCTTGTCCTGACACCAAATGAAAAACCTTTTCCATTTGAAGGCATAGCACCTCCTGGTCGACTCCTTCCTAGATGCCTCAACTATGCTGAGGACATCGCTGGAACGACCAAAGCCTGGAACTCTAGCTGCTCAGGTACCAGGCTGTCAGATGAGGGACTGAAGGTCCAGATGGAATACCTTCCCTGATTTACTATCAGGTCCGGGCATGCTGGGAGATGCCTTGAGGCTGTCGCTGAAGCTGAGGAGATCTGGATACCAGAAATGGAAATTCGTACCTCACTGATTCTTGATCTTCTTGGACGAGTCTCCACCACTCATTCACACTAATGGGATCTGTGCCGGAGACACTAGGACCCAGCGGGAGCAAACTTTTTTGCTGGAGGGTCGGCGCCAGAGATGGAGCCATGAGGAGCAGCACCACGAGCCTCAGCTCGTGTGGTAATGACTATCTCGGCATCGACCCTCCAACCGCCTCAGTACCCTTTTTCTGAGGAGGTGCAGCGAACCAACCTAGAAGGATAGCTAACCAAAACCCAGACGTAAGATAGTCCAGACGACCCATATATGAAGGGTCAACAAAAGAAGTCTTCACAGCCTAAGATTGAGGAGTGAAGACCAACAACAGAGGTGAGCTCGGGGGATGGAGGGTGGGCAGGTGAATGAGTGGTGGAGACTCACCCAAGAAGATCAAGAATTATGGTAGGTATGGAATTTCCATATCTTCCTGGATATAAAGTCTCCACCACTCATTCACACTAATGGGAGAGTACTTGAGCTAATAATCCCTCGAGAGGGCATCAGGAGAGACCAAGAGCTCACAGTTTTAGGACAGGAGTCCATTAAGGATGGTTCTGCCAAAAGAAAGATGTCATCTGGCAAGGACATCCAGGGCATAGTGTTTGACAAAAGTATGCACTGAGCTCCAGGTAGCCGCACTGCAAATATCTGCAATGGGCACGTTGCGGATTTCCGTCAGGGATGCCGCAACCACTCTAGTAGAGTGAGCGTACACTCTGCCTTCCAGTTTAAACTGTGCCATGGAATAACAGTGGTGAAGGCATGCCACTAGCCATGCTGAAATACATCTGATAGCGACAGGTTGGCCCAGCCGGGTCTCGCTGAAGGAAACAAACAGTTGTTGAGCTTTGCGAAAGTATTTTGTTCTATCTAGAGAAAAACGCAAAGCTCTTTTGATGTCCAAGGAGTGAAGAGAATGCTCTCCTTCACTTTGGAAGTTCGCGAAGTAGTAGGAAGGACCAAGAGTTGGTTTAGATGGAATTCTGAAACAACCTTAGGGAGAAACTTAGGATGGGTCCTAGGAACTACTTTGTCTTTATGAAACACAGTGTACGGAGGGTCTGTGACCAGGGCATGCATCTCAGAGACCCTGCAGGCTGAGGTAATGGTCACTAGGAAGGCAGTTTTCCAAGTGACAAATTTTAACTCACAGGTAGTTAGAGGCTCGAAAAGTTTTCGAGTGAGCATGTCTAGCACAAGATTAATGTCCCAGGCTGCGACTGGACGTCTTATAGGAGATCTGGTATGCAGAATTCCCTTAAGAAACCTCTTAACCACAGGTAACTGAGCCAGTGACAAGGAAAGTACTGGCTCATGATAAGCTGAAATGGCACAAAGGTGAACCTTAACTGTAGAGTATTGCAGACCAGAATTTGAGAGGTCTAAGAGGTACTCTAAAACTTTATCTGGTGGGCAGGAAAAGGGATTCAAAGAGGACTTTGCACACCAGAGCGAAAAACACTTCCATTTGGCTGTGTAAGTTTTCCTAGTTGCTGGCTTGCGCGCAGCCAGAAGAATATCTGAAACCCTGTGAGAGACATTGAACCTGATCACTTCTATCTCTTCAGGAGCCAAGCGTGAACGTGAAGCGACCTCAGGTTGGGATGGACCACAGGCCCCTGAGTCAGAAGGTTCATCTGAAGGGGGAAGCGGTTTCGGAAGAGCTTCCGACATACTGTTGAGTAGTGGAAACCATATCTGTCGAGGCCAGAAGGGAGCAAAGAGGATCATTTTGTCCCTCTGGGACTCGAACTTGAGAAGTACCCTCTGAATTAGAGGAAGAGGCGGAAAGGCTTATAGAAAGCGTTTTGTCCACTGCAGCCTGAACGCATCCTGACAGAAAATGCAAGGCCCTGGATTTCTGGAGCAGAAGAGAGGCAGTTTTGTGTTGAATGGGGATGAAAAAAGGTTCAGGCCTGGAGTTTCCCAGCCTGCGTATAATGAGTGAACTATGGTTGAGTCGAGAGACCATTCGTGAGGATCTGTCTCTGTTCTGCTGAGACGATCTGCCAGTCCGTTCTGCACTCCCGGCAGGTAGACTGCTTGAATTAGAGCCTTCTACTCCAAGCACCATTCCCACACTCTCATCGTCTCTGCATAAGGGGTAAGAGTGAGCACCGCCCTGCTTGTTGATGTAATACATCACTGCTTTGTTGTCCGTTTGAAGGAGAATGTTCTTGTGACAGAGAATGTCCTTCAAAGCCCGGACTGCATAAAGGACGGCTCTCATCTCTAAGACATTTATGTGAAGCTGGCACTCGTCCTGAGTCCACGTACCTTGAGTCTGGAGAGTCTGACAGTGAGCTCCCCACCCCATCAGGGACGCGTCTGTCGTAATTGAAATCTGATGATCCAGAGGAGCAAAGGAATACCCTTCCAGAAGATTTTCCTCTTGCGATCACCAGGTGAGTGATCTCTTCAGAGGTTCTGTCACCTTGATGAGAAAGGACTGAGGGTGAGTTGTCGGGGACCACTGAGTACTGAGCATCCACTGGGAGGTTCTCATGTAGAGGCGTGCTAGGGGTACAGTGAACACCGCGGATGCCATGAGACCTAGCATCCGTTGCATCGAGAGAGCTGAAACCAAGCTGTTCTCTCGTATGTATCAGGCCATCTGAAGGATATTGCTCCTCCTGTCCTCTGGAAGAAATACTTGCGTACAGGAGGTGTCCAGAAGGGTTCCTATGAAAAGGAGTCTTTGGGAGGGCTGCAGCTGCGATTTGTTTAGGTTTAGCAGCACTCCCGTGGATGTGAGAAAGTGTGAAGCCGTGGCTACGGCATCGAGAGTTCCCTGTCTGGAAGGGCTTGCTAGAAGCCAATTGTCCAGATATGGGAACACCTGTATTCCGATTTTCCTGAGATGCGCTGTGAGAATTGCACAACACTTTGTAAAAACTCGTGGCGCCGAGGATAGCCCAAAGGGCAGGACTCTGAACTGATAATGCTGACCCAAAGCCACAAACCTTAGATATTTGTGATGCTTTGGGTGACTAGGAATGTACTGGTAAGCATCCTGCATGTCCAGAGAGGCTAACCAGTCGTGTTGATAGAAGCAAAGGTAACAGGGTTCCTAGTGATATCATTTTGAATTTTCTCTGGGAAGGAATCTGTTTAGTTTTCTGAGGTCCAAAATGGGGCACATGCCCCCGGTTTTCTTTGTAACCAGAAAGTAATGGGAGTAGAACCTTGTGTTCCGTTGATCCAGTGGAACTACTTCCACTGCCCTGTTGTTCAGAAGGCCCTGTATCTTGGAGGCGAGAAGATCTGACTGAAGAGCTGACAGCCTGGGCTGTCGTCTGGGAGGATGATCCGGAGGGGTGTCCACAAGATTGAGGGAATACCCTTTGTGGATTATCCGGAGGACCCATTTGTCTGAGGTTATGGACTTCCATTGATTGTAGAAGTGAGTCAAGATGACCTCCCACCGCTGAGGAAGATTCCCCCTCGGGCAGCTGAGATGGGACTTGGGCCAACAACTCAGAAGGCGGCACTGGGTGCTTTGGGTCCTTGCGCCTTCTACTGCATTTTCTTTTGAGGCTGGGGGGCTTGGTTTTTATTAAAACTTCCCCTGCCTTTGCCTCGAAAGGACTGACGGTTATGAAACTGGCATTTATTAACACCCCCGAGAGTGGACAGGAGGAGGTTGAGCCAGTTTAATGGCTGACCTAGTCTTTTGTGTAGCCTCTAGAGCCTGTTCTACTTGAGGGCCGAGAGATACACACCATCGAAGCAACGCCATTACCTGTTGCTGTGCATCATTTGTGAAACCTGAAGTGCGCAGCCAGGAGGACTGGCGGAACAAATGCCTGCACCGCCGCCGCTCGGGAGGCAGTATCAAAGCAACCATAGCTGCTTTAACCTATTGGTTGTTGGACTCGATACCTTCTGTATGGTTTGAAGAAGCTCTGAATTTGTGTCCGACTCGGTAGAGCTTCAGCATTTGTTTGAGTGAATGCCAAAGGATATACTCATATTCAGAGAAACAGCCTTGGTAGCTGGCAATACGCATACCTAGGGTGGAAGCAGCAAAGACTCTCTTACCTAAAGTGTCTATCTTACCAGATTTTTTGTTAATAGGTCGAGCTGTAGTAGTCTGGGGAAGGACGACATTATCATTCTCTGCCAAGACTACAGTAGGATCCGCAAAGGCTTGGGATGCCAAAATGGGTCAATCCTTGGAAGCAGCATATTTCCTATCCATGGACTTGGCCACCGAAGGAATGAGAGCAGGCTTATTCCATACCATTTGAAACAGCGTCTCAAAGGAGGGCTGTACCGGAGGAGTCAAATCCATAGGGATCTCCGGAACATGAAGGTATTGGAGTCTTAACAGTTTCCCGGGATCGATATCTGTAGTTTGGAGAGAAAGAGTGGAAATCAAGTTTTTCAGCAGAGACTTAAAGACAGGTCCTCAACCACAGGCTCTGCAGCAGGAATAGATCCTGTTCCTTCCACATCATCACCCAGCCTAAGGTCTGAGTCAGGCTCAATGTAATCTCCTGACAGTCCAGAAGGGACTGTATGGACAGGAAAGGAGTGAAAATCAGAAGGAAATGAGGAAGGAAAAGGGTTGAAGGAGGAGTCTTGAAGGCTGGATGAAGTCCTAACAGGCCTCGGCACCGAAAATACGCACGGCGCCGAGCGAGCCATCAATGCCAATGGCATCGAAAACATCCCAAGACTCTGAAAAAACAGGATTTGAGGAGAAAGAAGGATGAAAACCAGGAGATAAAGGCATTGGTGTGGCCCCCTGCGTCGCAGCCGTGTGTGGGGGGGGGGGACACCTAAGCGCAGAGTCGACGGCACCGAAGACGGCACCGCGTGACTAGGGACGCTCAACCGCCCTACCTGATCTCCCAAGAAGCCCGAAGGCCCCTAAGTGACCGGGCCAGGCAGCTGGACCAACCTCCGAGCCCATTGCTCCATAAGAGTGGCCCACTGATGAAACTGCTCATCTAAAGACCTACCAGAAGGCGGGGTAGGGCTCCGATGTCGAAGACGTCAGGTACCAGAAATAGAAACCGGCGACTCCGAAGGAGGAGATCGGCAACTAGCCCCAATAACTGACCGTCTTCGCACAGACATATCAGAGGGTGACCTCGAATGATGCCTTCTCTTTTTTGACCTGCGGGTTGAAGAAAAGCTTGAGGCCGAACGTTGCCGAGAGTGCAACTGTTTACTTTTATGCTTTCGAGGGGACCGCCCACCCCCTCGGGCATTGGACTGTCCGTTGTCAGACCCCATCCGGAGAAGGTGCGGACCAGACCCAGCCCGCTGACCGAACAGCTTTCATACGAAGTCTCCCTACCATCACCTGACCCGCACATGGTCGTCTCCGTCAATGTAGGCTGAGACTTCTTCTTAAACTGAGAATAAATAAACTAAGCGAAACTTATTCGAGATATTACTACAAAACAATAAAACTGAAAAACTAAGCTGCTAGTTTGAAGTTTGACTCCCAGAGGGCAAGCAACGTCGTCACTGAAGTGCACTCGACGGTGGGAAAAAAGGAACTGAGGTGGTTGGAGGGTCGACGCCGAGATAGTCATTACCGCATGAGCTGAGGTTCGCGGTGCCGCTCCTCACGGCTCCATCTCTGGCGCCGACCCTCCAGCAAAAAGGTCTGCTCCTGCTGGGTCCTAGTGCCTCCGGCGCAGATCCCATTAGTGTGAATGAGTGGTGGAGACTTTATGTCCAGGAAGATCTGGCGAGCAAATCTGGGGCTATCAGAATTGCCTTTGCCTTGTCCCTCCTCACCTTGAGAAGCACCTTGTGGATCAAGGGAAATGGAGGGAAGGCGTAGAAGAGGCCTGGGGTCCACGGCCTCAAAAAGGCACCCCCCCCTGCAGTGAGCCCTGCTGAGGGGGGTGGGCATGAAAAAGCCTCAGCTTTGTGTTCTCCCTGGAGGCGAACAGGTCCACCTGAGGGGTGCCCCACAGGGAGAACAGGTTGCAGACTACCTTAGGGTGAAGAGACCACTCATGGGACACCTTGCCTACACAGAAGAGAGCATCCGCCAGATGATTCGAGGCTCCTGCCACATGGATGGCTAGGAGATCTGGCTCCAGTTGGCTCACGAGGGTCCAGATGTGGAACGCTTCCCTTCACAAAGGCCGGGAGTGTGTGTCGCCCTGCTTGTTGAGATAGTGTATGGTTGTGGTGTTGTCCATCTGGACTTGGACCACTTGACCCCGCAGAAACAGAGCTAATACAGCCAGCGCCAGCCGTACTGCTCGGAGCTCCAGCAGGTTGATGTGGCATCGGAACTCCTTGGGGTTCCAGAGCCCATGGACTCTGTGGTTCCCCATGTGGGCTCCCCAGCCTGTGAGAGAGGCATCAGTCATATGAATGACCGTCGGCTCGGGGCGGACAAACGGGATCCCTCCCTGCAGATGTTCTGGGACGGTCCATCATTGGAAAGCATCCCAAAGCCTCTGGGTTACCGTGACCAGCTGGTCGAAATGACCTAGATGCTGGGACCACTGGCTGGCCAAGCCCCATTAAATGGGACGCATTCGCCACTAGGCCCAATGAACCATGGTGGTGCAGACCGCCATGTAACCCAAGAGACGCAGAAAGTCCCGGACAGGGCACAATTGCCCAATCAGAAATGATTGGGCAAAGGAGGAGAGAACTTCCACCCTGTCCACTGGGAGCCGGGCTCTGGCTCAGCAAGAGTCGAACTCTGCCCCGATGAAGCAGATCACCTGCGAAGGCATGAGTTCCGACTTGGCTTCATTGATGTGGAGGCCAAGTTCAAGACAGGTGTGGAGGGCCAGATCCCTGGACCTCTCCACCTCCAACCTGGAGGGACCCACAATGAGACAATCATTGAGGTAAGGGTACACCCTGACCCCTCGACGCCAAAGATGGGCTGCCACCACTGCAATGCATTTGGTGCAGACCAGGGGGGGCCGATGACAGGCCGAACGGCAAGGTTTGGAACTCGTAAAGGGTTCCCTCCACTCGAAAGCAGAGGAAGCTTCAGTGTGACGGACGGATCGGGACGTGGAAGAACATGTCCTGAAGATCCAGGGAGCAGAACCAAACATTTTGCCCAAGAGATGGTATGATCTGGGACAGAATTACCATCTGAAAGGTGCACAACCTGAGATACTGGTTTAGATCATGCGGATCAAGAATGGGGCATCAGCCCCCTGTCCATTACGAGACCAGAAAGTACCTGGAAATGAACCCTGGGTTGACTGGGGAATCTGTCACTCGGGATACTACCTCCTTGAGGAGGAGTTGGGCTATGTTGTCTCTCAGAGCCGACCGAGTGTGAATTGAGACCCTTTCCTCGTGTGGAGCACGGGCTCAGATTGGCGGGTACTGCTCGAACTCTAGAGGCAGTCCCTGACCAACCACCACCAACACCCACCTGTCCATC
The DNA here is from genome assembly GCA_016271365.2 of Neoceratodus forsteri. Taxonomy (NCBI): domain Eukaryota; kingdom Metazoa; phylum Chordata; order Ceratodontiformes; family Ceratodontidae; genus Neoceratodus; species Neoceratodus forsteri. The sequence goes on from JADMNL010000028.1 coordinate 209,758,161, forward strand.
GTAACAGCGGACCAAGGGGAAAGGAAGTGGCAGAGCCGGCCCCCCACAGGAGGGCCCAGAGCACTTGTGACGGGCATGGGGCTGACCACCCCTATCCGGTCACTGAGCAGGCCTAGAAGAGGAGGATCTAGAAGCGGGATCACCTAGACCCTTCCCTCCTGGTTAGTGGGCAGACTGCGTGTCTGACTTGGGCTAGGGGTGCCAAGACTGGGCCTGCTGCTGATGCCCAGACTGAAACTGGGGCTGTTTGGCAGCAGTGGCAGAAAGACGAAAAGGCTTCTTCTGTTTCTTGGAACCCTCGGATTCCTTCTGGGCAGACGCAGTGGAGTCCAACATGTTATTGGACTTCTTGATACATTCTAGGTGACCGTCCACTCCTGGACCGAACAAGTCGGTACCCAGGAATGGAACATCGGCCAGCTTATACTGGGTGTTGCCCGTGAACGTTGAGACCCGCAAACAAGCCCTGCGGTGCATGGCAACCATGGCTGCAACTGAATGGGCACAGGAATTCCTGATGTCCAAGGCTGTTTGGAGCTGTTGTCTGGCAACAGCCCGGCCCTGGTCCCATACCTACTTGAACGTGGTCTGAAGGTCTGCAGGAAGGTGATGGAGCACCTCATCTAAGGAGCCCAACAGGGCATGGGAGAAGTGTGCCATGATTACAGCCGAGCTCGACAGATGGAGACCCAGTGATGAGGCAGCATAGACATTTCGGGTGGAGTGATCCAGTTCTTGGATTCTTTGTTCGGTGGTCTATCGGAGCCTCCTGAGTTCCCAACCTGCCTGAACACAAACTCTGTCACCACTCCCTCAGCCAAGGGATGCTGTGAAAATCCTGAAAGGGAGCCAGTAAGTACCGCGTACTTGCGGACCATCCTGGCGGACAGTGCAGGACAGGAGGCTGGGTGCTGCCAGAGCTCCAGGGCTGGGCCGACAATGGCTTCAGCTACTGGAAAGGCCTCAGTCGGGGAATCTCCCCTTCTGAGGATGTCAGCTAGGGGGTATTCTACCCATTCTTCAACGGGCTCTAGCCTCCTCCCTGTAGATCTAGAGATAAGACGGAGGATGCCCATGAAGGAGGTGGGCCCCTCCTCAGCAGAAAGACTCATGGCATCATTGTCCCGAGAACGAGATGCCAAATCCGAGTCCTCGGACTCCAAGGAGTCCAGATACAGCGGTCTGCTACTGAAGTAACTGAGAACCTGCCGCGGGTGGTCGGGAGTCAGAGTGATGGACAGCCTGTGTGGGAGGCCTGTAGAAGGCCGACACCCCCCCTGAGGAAGGCTGTTTTGGTGGCGGCTCCACTGGAATAGGTGGAGAGACTGGCTTTGGCCGAGTCAGGAGTGACATCGCCGGCTCCGCGAGTGGAGGGTGGGGTGACAACCAACTCCAGAGTAGTCGACTTCAGCCTGGAAGGCAACAGCCAGGTAATGGCTGGGGTGGAAGGGACCGCCTTCGGCCCAGCCAGGACAAGCTGCTGCCACAGCATGTCCTTGTAGCACTGACACAACTTGCGTCAGAGCCTCCACTCCTCCGAGGAGCATGAGGATGAATGGCGCCGCTTCTTAAAGTGCCAGCTATGCAACTTCCTTGGCGTTTCGGTCGAGGATGTCCCAGACCTGGATGTCGACCGTCAGGGGGACCAATGGGGACACTCGGGAGAAGGAGAGGAAAACCCCGGTTCCTCCGGGTCAGGGACGACCACCGCCCGGGGCCTTACAGCTGGCTGGGTCGCCTTGTCAGTGAGGTCCAACAGGACCAGAGTCCTAAATAAGGAGTTGGCCTCCTCAGTCAACGACGGGTCAACGGGGACAAGGATGATCTTGACCGGATCATTGTCCTGCATTTGGGCCGGCTGACCTGATGGGGGCACCGTGCTGTCAGCGGCCAAGGCCACAACTTCGATTGAAGTCGAAAGAGGAGACTCCTGGGACCGAGATCGATCTCTGTCCCAAGAGTGACACTGATGAGGTGAGATTTCTCTCGGTACCATAGATTCCTTCTTACGGGATCTGGAGATGGGTGAGCCAGGGAGTTCCTCACAAGTGGGAAGGGACTGGACCAGCTCTTTAAAAAAAAAATGAAAAAGAGGAGGCCAGTTTTAGTAGAACAAAAACCAAGGGAGAAGACAAGAGCTCAGCGGCATGAGCTGCCTCTTCTTTGAAGGCCTTCATCTGTTCCAGTTGTTACGCGGATCCTGCGGCCGTGGCGATCACACGGCAGGCATCCTTCGATTTGACCAGTGGGTGCCGTTTTCCCAGACGTCCGAGCTCGAGATGCGTGAGGCGATCATCCAAAACATTTTGATGAAAAGAATAACAAAAGTTACAGGCCTGAGTATCATGATCGAGACCAAGGCAGTACACACACGGCATGCGGGTCAGTTTGAGACATTTTCTGCTTGCAGGGACATCGGTGGAAACCGGGCGAGGACTTGACCTCCATCACAGTCACAATAACAAATTTTTGGGAGAGATTCAGAGAATCATGATTTGTAAAACCACGGTTTTGAGCACCACAGCCTACTACACGCGGGAGCGAGTAGGAGGGAACCTGTATCTTCCAGCGGAAAGGAAGATCTGGCTTCATGGGGCAGAGTCGAGGTTATACCACCTGGGTGGGTGGAAGAAGCCAGCTTGAAGACCTTCCGGCAAGATATTTAAAGGGAGAGGACACGCCAAATAGTGTGGATGAACAACATATCCACGATCCTAGAAATGGAAATTATTTACTCACTGTAACTCTTGATCTTCATGGACAAGTCTTTACAATTTATTCATACTGTTGGGTTTCAAGCCAGAGATGCTGGGACCATGCAGAAGCCAAAAAGCCTCAGGAAGGCAGGCGCCAAGATAGAATGCGCATGCACGGCACCATGAGGCTAGCTAATGCTATATAGGCTATCTCGGCATCGACCCTCCAACCACCTCAGTACCTTTTTTACCAAGAAGATGCAGTCTATGCTAACTAGAAAAAGCCTAACCTACAAGGGCATAAGATAGCCCTTCTGACCCATGTAAGGAGGGTCAACTAAGAAATCTAAATTACGTACCTACCGTAATTCTTGATCTTCTTGAACGAAGTATCCACCACTCATTCACACTAGTGGGACTATGCCAGAGGTGCTAGGACCAAGTGTGAGCCAAAAATCTTCAGGAGGGCTACTTCTGAGGTAGGACCGTGCATGCACGGTGCCACGAGACTGACTCGCGCCATATAGGCTATCTTGGCGTCAACCCCCTCAACCGTCTAAGTACCTTTTCACCGAGGAGGTGCAGTGTAAACTAACCAATGTTGGACATAAGTTAGCCCATACGACCCATGTAAGAAGGGTCAATTCAACAGTGCCTTCACAGCCCAGCCAACGATGGAGTGAAGATCAAAAACAAGATAAGTGAGCTTGGGGGATGGTGGGTGGGCATGTGAATGAGTGGTGGAGACTTTGTCCAAGAAGATCAAGAATTATGGTAGCTACGTAATTTACATATCTTCCTGGACATAAATTCTCCACCACTCACTTACACTAGTGGGACAGTACCAAGCCAAAATAACCACCCGAAAAGGGTGGCAGGAGAGAAAGGAGCTCACTCAGGACATGTCCATTAATGACTGTCCTGCCAAAGGACAAATGCTCTCTGGCATAGACATCCAAGGCATAGTGCTTCACAAAGGTGTGCACAGAGCTCCAAGTAGCTGCACTGCAGATGTCTACAAAGGGCACGTCCCAGATTTCTGCAAGAGATGCTGCACCTGCTCTGGTAGAGTGGGCATGCACCCTGCTTTCCAGCTTGACCTGTACCATCGAATAGCAATGGCAGAGACATGCTACCAGCCATGCTGAAATGCACCTGATGGAAACAGGCTGACCCAGCCAAGCTATGCTGAATGAGACAAAGAGTTGCTTGGATTTGCAGATCTCTTTCTTGCTGTCAATGTAGAACCGCAAAACCCTTTTTACATCCAGAGAATGTAGGGCATGTTCCCCTTCATTCTGAAAGTTCATAAAGTAGGTCGAAAGGACCAAGGGCTGGTGCCGGTGGAATTCCGAGACTACTTTGGAAGAAATTTAGGGTGAGTTCTGAGAATCACCTTGTTCTTGTGAAATACTGTACACGGAGGGTCTGTGACCAGGGCATGCATTTCGGACACTCTGCAAGCAGAAGTAATGGCTACAAGGAAGGCAGCCTTTCAGGTCAGGAACTTCAACTGGCAGGTTGCTAGAGGCTCGAAAGGTTTATGAGTGAGCATGTCTAGCACAAGGTTTACATCTCAAGCGGCTACTGGTCTCTTGACTGGTGGCCTAGTGTGGACAATACCTTTAAGGAACCTCTTAACCAAGGGCAGCTGAGCCACTGACATATTGTGGATGGGTTCATGGTAAGCCGAAATCACACAGAGGTGTACCTTCACCGTCGAGTAGTGCAGTCCTGCATTTGATAGGTCTAGCAGGTACTCTTAATACCTTGTTTGGTGAGCAAGAAAAGGGGTCCTGGGAAGACTTTGAGCACCACATGGAGAATCGCTTCCACTTTGCCGAGCAAGTTTTCCCAGTGGCTGGTTTGAACAGTGCTAGAAGAATGTCTGACACTCTAAGAGAGGTGTTAAATCTACCTACTTCTATCTCCTCAGGAGACATCCATAGAGATGAAGGGACCTCAGGTTGAGATGGACAACTGGGCCCTGGGTCAGAAGGTCCATTTGAAGTGGTAGTTGCATCAGTGGAACCTCCGATAATCTGTTGATTAACAGAAACCAAATCTGACGAGGCCAGTATGGGGTGATGAGAATCTCCACCCCCCGTGCCTCTAGCTTGAACAGCACCCCTTGAACTAAGGGAAGAGGAGGAAATGCATACAGAAAGCATCTTGTCCACCGCAGTCTGAATGTATCCTGATAGAAAACACCAGGGTCTGGATTTCTGGAGCGGAATAGAGGCAGTTTTGTGTTGAGTGGGGATGCAAAAAGGTCCAGGTACCCCATTCTTCAAAGAGCGACTCCACAACGTTTGAGTCGACAGACCACTCGTGTGGATCTGTTTTTTGCTTGAGGCAATCCGCCAGATCATTTGGGATTCATTGTAGGCAGACAGCCTGGATAGGGGCTTCATGCTCAAGGCACCATTCTCACACTCTCACGGCTTCCCTGCACAGAGGGAAAGAGTGTGCTCCACCCTGCTAGTTGAAATAATACATCACTGCCTTTTTGTTCGTCTGAAGGAGAATTACTTTGTGACAGAGGATATCCTTCAGGACTCGGACAACGTACAGTACAGATCTCATTTCCAGGATGTTTATGTGTAGCTGAGACTCGTCCTGACTCCACAGACCCTGGGTGTGGCGATCCTGACAGTGATCAGAGATCATCATCAGAGATCTCCCCAGCCGATCAGAGATGCATCTCTGGTGATGGTGATCTGTGTCTCCAGTGAGGCAAATGGGAAGCCTTGACGAAGGCTGTGACCTCATTAGGGGTACCATCACCTTGATGTGAAAGGACTGTGGATGTGTGGTCGGAGACCACCGAGTACTGAGCATTCACTGTGTGGTTCTCATGTGTAGGCGAGCAAGGGGCACCGTGAACACTGATGACACCATGAGACCCAGCATCCAGTGCAACGAGAGAGCTTGGACCGAGTCGTTCTCCTTGATGAAGCAATCCATTTGGGAGGATATAATTTCTCCCGTCTTCCGGAAGAAAGGCTCTTGCCTTGGAGGTGTCCAGGACAGCTCCTATAAAGAGGAGTTGTTGGGAGGGCTGACACTGCAATTTTTCCAGATTCAACAGAACTCCCATGGATGTGAGGAACTTGGATGCGTGGCCACCGCCTCCTGCATCCCTTGTCCAGAGGGGCTTGCCAGGAGCCAGTTTTCCAGATACGGGATTACTTGAATTCTGAGTTTCCTGAGATGCGCTGCGAGTACTGCAAAGCACTTTGTAAAGACTTGAGGCACTGAGGACAGCCCAAAGGGCAGGACTCTGAATTGGTAGTGTTGGCCCAGAGCTACAATGCGGAGATACTTGTGGGGGCTTGGGTGGTGCACCGGGACATGTTGGTAGGTGTCCTGCATGTCTAGGGAAGCCAGCGAATCATTTTGATGAATCAGAGGTAGAAGCGTACTGAGTGATAGCATCTTGAATTTCTCTTTGAAAAGGAATCTGTTTAACTTCCTTAGGTCTAGCATATGGCGCATACCACCTGTTTTCTTTGGAACTAGGAAGTAGTGGGAGTAGAAATCTGTGTCCCATTCAGCTTGAGGAACCACTTCTACTCCCCTGTTGTTCAGAAGGCCCTGAATCTTGGAAGCGAGGAGGTCTGGCTGAATGATAGACAGTTTGGGTTATCGCTTGGGTGGATAATCCGGAGGGGTATCCGAAAACTTTGGAGAGTAACCCTCGTGAATTATCCTGAGGACCCATTTGTCCATTGTGACTGACTTCCACTTGTAAAACTGAGTCAGACAGACCCCTACTGCCAAAGAAAAGTCCCCTTCAGGCAGCTGAGGTGGGACATGGGCCAAGTCTTCAGAGGGTGGCACTAGGCGCCTTCGGGCTCTGCGCCTTCTGCTCCATTTTCTTTTCTGACTGGGGGGCTTGGTTCTTGTTGAAGGCCCCTCAGTCTTTGCCATGAAAGGAGTGACAGTTACGAAACTGCCAGCGATGTCCGCCCCACTAATAGCAATCCTAGTTTTCTCAGCGGCCTCCAGTGCCTGCTCCACTTGTAGGCCAAAGAGATAAACTCCATCAAATGGCAAATTCATGACCTCTATTGAGCATAATTTCTGAACCCCAATGCCCGTAAAAATGCGTGACGCCAGGTGCACATTCCAGCTGCTACTGCACTCAAAGCAGTGTCAAACAACGACTTTAAGTTGCTGATTGTTGGATTCAATGGCCCTAGTAATGGTTTGGAGAAGCTCTGAACTAACGCATGACTCCAGAAGAGCCTCCACAGTGGCTTTTAGCGTGTGCCAGAGGGCATATTCATATTGAGAGAACTAGCCCTGGTAGCTAGCAATACGCATTCCTAGGGTAGCAGCAGCAAACATTCCTAGGGTAGCAGCAGCGAACACTCGCTTCCCTAGAGTGTCGATCTTATAGGATTCCTTATTTACTGGACGAGCCGTAGACCCCTGAGGGAGAACAGCTTTGTCATTCTCTGCCAAGACCATAATGGCATCCTTAAAGGCTTGAGAGGCAAGGATTGGCCTATCCCTGGGGGGAGCATATTTCCTGTCTATGGACTTAGCCACAGAAGGAACGAGTGCTGGACTGTCCCACATCATCTGTGAAAGAGTCTCAAAAAAGGGCTGTACTGGAGGTGTCAATTCCACAGGGATTTCAGCGACATGCATATAATAATAATAATAATAAGCTTTATTTTTAATTTTTTGAACTTGTTCAAGTTTATTTGGGATACCATCATCCAGTTTACACAACTTTGACATTTACCACAATTATATAAAACAACATATAAAAATAGTCTATACTAAGGTCCAGACTGAAGACATTCTCTGTTTATACTTGATTTTATCTCTCTATTCTTGACGTAATACACCAGACCGATCTATGTAGCCTTCAGCATTCCTTGTGGATTTTATTTTGTATCCCTTATTTTCGTTTTCTCTTAAGTAATCCCTAACTTAATAACCGTCTGTCTGCTTTTATAAACTATATAATTAGAAAAACAAATATTTACTGTAAGTCAGTGCTCCAGAGATCTCTCCCCTAACCAAATCCCTCTACCTCAAACCCTCAGCTGTTGCTCGAGGATAGGAATTCCTCTCCGCTCCTCCAAATAATTAAAGATTGGATGCCAGTCGTGCTGAATCTTGAGACCTGGATTATGTTCTGCTGTAACGGCCTCTATTTGTTGAATATTATTAATATTATTCCACCACTGAGTGATTGTGGGTTGTTTCTGTGTTAGCCAATTTTGTGTTAAGACCTTGACCGCTGCCACTGAGAGAATTAAAAATAGATACCTCTTGCCTTTCGTTCTAATTTCAGGCGGTTGCCCCCCCAAAATCAGGTGCTCAAAATCCAGGTCCTGACCCAGCCCCAGTATTCCCTTTATCTCACTATTAATTTGGTCCCAGAATTTTCTAATCTTCGGGCACGCTCAGAACGTGTGGAAGTGAGAACCCCTACCACCACATCCTCTCCAACATCTGTCAGATGGGTGTCTAGCATAGTGCTGGGAAACCACCGGGTTAATAAAAAATCTCACCACCACCACCTTCCATTTAAACTCTCTCCATATCATTGAACTTGTCGTATTTTGAATATTGACCCATATCTTATCCCAATGTTGCCACGGAATTTCCCTCCCCAATTCCTCCTCCCATTTTCTTTGGATCTTTTGAGTAACCAGGAGGTGTGTCCCATCCTCTAACAATTTATAAAATTGTGAGGTTAGGTGGATTGTATCACCCAGATCTGCCTTATGTTTAGTCAGAACAACTCCCTCTTCTAACTGCCCTGCTAAGTTATTACTTTCTACCCTCGAAAAGATGTAGTGCCTGATCTGAAGGTATCTGTAGAAATTGGAATAAGGGAGACCATATTCCCTTTGTAACGTACTAAAATCCTTCACAGTATCACCCTCAATGAATTGTTCCAATGTAACTAGACCTCGTTCGGACCAGTCCTTAATAATTTTGTCCCTTCTCATACTTAGTAACTCTGGAAGGTACTGTAGGGGGATAAACCGCCATACCCACTCAGGTTTCTCCCATATTGCTCTAATCTTTAACCATATTGTCATGGTATGCCTCGTCCATCTATTTTCCGTCTTGTGAAGAGTCTTTGGAAGAATAATCCAGGGTAACACCCAGACTGGCACCCCGGATAGGCGTTTCACTCCATCTTGCACCAATCTACCAGTTGAGTTTTATTTAACAATTTAACTAATGGAATAATTTGAGCTGCCCAGTAATATCTAATTAAATTCGGTAGGCCCCAGCCACCCTGTCTTTTGCCCTCTTGTAATTTTACTAACCAGATTCTGGGTTTTCGGCCCGCCCATATGAAGCTGGCGATTTTTTTTTGTAAATTTTGGAGGTGTCTTTCAGGTATCAGCACTGGCAGAGTGAGGAACAAAAACAACATTCTTGGCAAGACGTTCATTTTAATAGTATCAGTCCTCATTGAGAAAGTGAGGGTCAGTACTTTCCATCTACTCAAATCCGTGATAATTTGGTCCATCAGTCGTTTATAACTGAAATTGTATATATTATCAATCTGTTTCAGGATCCAAACTCCCAGATACCTAACCTTCTCCTTAACCCATCCGAATGGAATTTTCTCTATAATCTCAGTCGTCACCTCCCCCCTCAGGACCAGGGCCTCCGATTTTTCAATATTAATTTTAAAGCCTGATATTGCCCCATATTTGCCCAGTAGTTGTAATAAATTTGGAATCGTAATACGGGGGTTATCCACAAAAAATGTGTCGTCCGCATACATAGATATCTTGCAGCACTGCCCTCCAATCATAACACCCCTAATGTCTTTTGATTCTCGAATAGCCACTGCCAACGGCTCTAAGCTGGGTGCGAATAGGAGGGGTGAAAGGGGACACCCCTGCCTAGACCCCCTCTCTAGCCTAATACTTGAGGAGATAATTCCATTAACTCTCACCTTGGCTGTGGGGTTTCCATAACAAAGTGAGACCCATTGTATAAAAGCCTCCCCTAAACCCATCCTCCCCATAATCACCCACAAGTATTCCCAATTTAGGTGATCAAATGCCTTTTCTGCATCCAGAAAAAGGGCTAGATGGGCTGATGTTGTTTTGGAGTTAGATGTCATAACATTCAAAAGCTTTCGAATGTTATCTGCTAAGTGTCTGTTTGGAATAAAGCCTGTTTGATCTGGGTGAATCAGTGTTTCTATATATTTCTGTAATCTGGATGACAGGATTTTAGTAAGTATCTTCAGATCCTGATTCAGCAAGGATATCGGTCTATAAACATCACATCTATCCTTCAGTTTGTCTGGTTTATGAATGACACTAATAAAGGCTTCCCTCCACGAGTTGGGAACCCGGTTCTCCTCCAAACAGGAGTTAAATACCGTAGTTAGGATAGGGGCCAACACCTCTTTAATCTTTTTGTAAAATTCTGGGCCATAGCCATCCGGTCCTGGGGCCTTGTTCGTGAGCAGTTTTTCTATTGTATCTTTAACTTCCCTCAGTGTAATTTTACTGTTCAATTCCAATTTTGCCACCTCCGGTAATTTATGAATTGGTAAATCTTTCAGAAAGTTTTCTGTACTTGTTACAATATCTATACCCTGCTCCTCCTTCCTATGAAGGTTTTGATAGAACTGCTAAAATTGCTGTGCTATTTCCTGAGGTTTAGTCCACGGGGCCGAGGGGTTAGCAGTATTTCTTAATTTCAGTATTGTCCTATCTGCTTGGGTCTTACGTAGCCGAATCGCTAAAAGCCTGGAGGTCTTCCCTCCCAGGTCATATCATCTCTGATTCAGGTATCTTAATTGTCCGTCCATCACCCTGTCATCCAGTTTTCGTAGTTCCTCCTGTCCCTCCCCTAATGCTTTCATAATTCTGGTGTTTGTGGAGTTTCTCTTATGCTCCTCCTCCAGGGAGCTAATCTTTTCTAAGATTCTATTTCAAGATAACTGGGCTAACTTCTTAGTTGCTGAGGCTGCACTAATAAATTCTCCCCTCACCACCGCTTTCAAGGCCTCCCAAGGGCTAACTGGGGAGCAACGCTGTTGTACATTAATGTCATATATTTCTTTTATTAATTTAGCCAGTTTCTTAATTAGCGCCTTGTCATTTAGTATCGAAACATTTAATCGCCATTGAAAGCATCTGTGCTCTCTGGACAGTGCCCTTTGATACCAACCGAGGCGTGATCCGAGAAAGTAATATTGTATATTTTCCACGAGATTACTCTATAGAGCTGCACCTTGGGGACTACAACCAAGTCTATTCTAGAATATGACTGATTAGCTGCTGAAAAAAAAGAGTAGTCTCTTTCCCCCTTATGTTGGGTCCGCCAAGCATCAATTAGCCCCAGCTCTTCCAATAGAGCCGCCAGGGTTCTAGTTGTCACCCTGTTATAATTCAGGGACCTGGAAGATCTATCAAGGCCCGGTGAAACCACAGCATTAAAATCTCCAGCTATTATTAACTGACCTTCTGGCAGTAAGGCCACCTTATGCAAAACAGATTTTAAAAAAACATGTGTTTGGCTATTGGGTGTATATAAATTCACCAAGTGAAGCAACTGACCCTGCATGATGCCAGAGATGCGCAAAAAGCGTCCCTCTCCCCCTCTCTCAATGTCAACTATTTGAAATGGGCAGCCCCTGCTGAACAAGATGGCAACACCTGCTTGCCTACCATTGGGTGAAGGGGAAGCTTCCACCCTATTTACCCACAATTTTCTTAATTTAAGGTGTTAATCCTTTCCCAAGTGGGTTTCCTGTAAAAAGGCTATGTTACATTCAAGCTTTTTCAGTTAGTTTAAAATTCTAGAACGCTTTACAGGTGAATGGATACCCCTCACATTATATGTTATCACACTGAGAATAGTCACCCTGACTCACAGTATCTTTGGGTCTTGTCAATTTCCCTTTATCCTCAGCCACCAATTGGAATATTAACAAGCACCCAACAAGGACCAGTAAATATAATTTGTTCCCTATAGCAGACAGACGATAACTATAACTAATAACTGTTATAATAAACAATTCCCCCATCAACATGTCAGTAACCCATAAAACCAAGTAAAACATAAACTGCCAAAACTAAGTTACTGTTCTCAAACTAAGTTGTTGCTCACCATAGCAACTATTACCTCTGATTTTAAAGATTGTGTAACGACTTCCTAGATGAGGGATTTTAGGTTTATGCAACCTCACCGATGTAACTCTAGAGGTGACCTTAGTGACCTCCTGGTGTAGCATGTTATACTCCCTCTCCCCGCATAAACTGAGGAACATGAGTAGCATGCAAAGATTCCCCAGCATCATTATCCACCCAGTTTTATGGATGCCCCCCCCCCCCAACTCTTCCTTCAAAGTAACTCTTGGGCAGGTATATGCATTGTAAACTTTTTCTGCCCATTCCTCCCCCTCTTATTTCCCCTTCATAAGCCCTCATAATTGTAAACAAACGGAATTGTACTAAATAAGGAAAACCAAGGGCATTATTTTGTCCAGGTCCCTTCTCTGTGGTGCTTGAACAGCCATGAGTAAGATCCCAGTGTACAAGGTTGATTGAGGTGCAGGGAGGTCTACTCAGCGCTTAATGAGAATATTCACCCCGCTGTAATAAGGCAATCCTCTCCCCCCACCACCTTTCCCTCAATCTGAAATGTCAACACCACAGAGAGCCGATTGCAGCCTATGGCACAAGAATACTGCTACCAAACTTCTTTGTAGTCCTCAGGTCGTCTGGTTTCCTTCTCCTACATCCACTTTCGATCGTATTTCCTGGTCTGACCTCTTTAGTAACTTCGTCACGTCAGTTAAAGCTCGAGATGGAAACAGCTACGTCGAAGACCTCTTGCGCCCTCTTGATTGAACTCCCCAAATACTCTACAACAGTCAGTGCTCCAGCATTTCCAGTTCCCTGTTAGGAAGCATGATTTTCTGTTCCGCCAGAAATGGTGCTGCCTCTGCCAGGAAGTTGAAGACTCGTGTTCCGCCCTGTAGGTACACTTTTAGCCTTGCTGGAAAATTAAGTTGGGCTTTTCTATTCCTTTTTTCCTTTAGTTCTTTAATTATTTGCCTAACTTGGAGACGCTTTGCTTGCAGCTCTGCTGAAAAGTCATGATCAAAGTATATATTCTGGTTTTCAGACTTAAGGTCTTTATGTCGCTAAGCTTCCTGCAGGATCGATTCTTCAGCTTGGTAATGCAGCATATGGACTATCCAGGATCTTGGTTTTGTTTTCGGGTCCGCTGGGTGAGGGCCAAGTGAGCGGTGTGCTCGCTCAATCGTCAGAGGCAGATCCGAGTGGAGAGATAAGGTGGTTTTCAATAGGTGGAGTATAAAGTCTGCTGGTAAAGCGTAGCCCTCCTCGGCCCCCTCCTGCACACCATGAATCCTAAAGTTGTTTCTCCTCGCCCTATTTTCGTCATCTTCAAGCCTGGCATGAACTAAGCGGTCCCTCTGCAACAGGTAGGCTAATATTCTGTCATTGCTCTCCTGGGATTCGCTCAACTCTGTAATCTTGATCTCATTCATTTGGACATTAGCGTTGATGTTCCTGATGTCCATTCTCAGGTCAGCAATCGAGGATTCGATTTTGTTAACCGCTTTTAGAATTTTTGACAAGGCTTTCACTGTTTTGTTCGGCGAATCTTCCTCCTCTATATCAGGGTCCCAGGAGGATTCGGAAGGCGATCTGGCCCTCGCGCAGGCCGAAAACCCCTCAATACCAGCGTTTATCGGTAACTGCTTCAAATTGGATTTTTTGGCCATTTTTTTCTGATCTTTCGCCCGTGGTAGTTTCCCAGACATTGGGCTAAACGTAGGCTGACCTCCTGAGTGCAAATGATCGGTTTCTGAAGGAGGATTGCGATAGATTGCCGAGTTGGTTTGGGAGCTAGCTAGATTGGGCAGCCACCATTACAGTGACGTCACCGGAAGTCCAATAAGCTTTATTTATAAAGCGCCTTTTAGGTATCAAGGCGCTGAACAATAAATAAGCAGATAAAACAATAAAATACACAGTAATCAGATAACGAAATAAATAAGAATAATAGTCTGGGTATGCTTTCAACCACAGATGCGTCTTCAGGGCCTTCTTGAAGCCCTCCACGGTCGTGCACTCGCGTATCTGACGGGGTAGAGAATTCCACAGGGCTGGGGCCACATACATAAATGCACGGGCCTCAGATGACTTAAGACTCACCCTGGGAATCTCTAGCAGCCCCTCGTCAGCTGAGCGGAGCGGTCATCCGGGGCAGTAAGGAGACAGAAGCTCTTTCAGATAGTCTGAGCCAAGTCCGTGTAGGGCCTTGTAGGTTAGAAACTCGACCTTGAAGGTGATCAGCGCTGAATAGGCAGCCAGTGCAGTTCGCGCAGCACCAGTGTGATGTGACTCGCATGTCGGGTCCCCATCAACAACTGGTGCGCAGCGTTCTACACTAGATGCAAGTGGTGGAGATCAACCCCCGGAAGCCCTAGATAAAGGGAGTTGCAGTAGTCAAGGCGCGAGGTCACAAAGGTGTGGATCAGTGCTGGAAGGTTGCCAGAAGGAACAAGACGCTTAACCCTGGCTATGTTCCTCAGATGGTAAAAAGAGGACTTGATGACTGCCGACATCTGCGAACACAGTGTCAGCCCATCATCAAGAATCACCCCCAGGTTTCGCACCCGTTCAGAGGGAGGAAGGAAGCTGGATACCTCCTAGACAAAGTCCGGTGGGTTGGCCAGCCCCCAACCCCTCTGTCTGGCAACCAGAATCCACTGCCATCACCTCAGTCTTTCCAGAGCTCAACTTCAACAAGCTGGAACTCTTCCAGTCCTGGATTTCAGTGAGGCATTTGTTAAATACTGAACGCGCACTATTCTGGTCCGGTGCAAAAGACAGGTAGAGCTGGGTATCATCAGCACAGCAGTGAAACCTCAGCACATACCATCTTACAATGTCTCTGAGGGGCAGCATATACACTGCAAACAACATGGGGACAACACAGAGCCTTGAGGAACCCCACATGGCAGACAGAATGACACAGAGGAAAAAATTCCTGACACTACCCTCTGAGTTCTGCCACTGAGGTAGGACTTAAACCATCTGAGAACTGTATCAGACAGGCCACAGATGAATCTCAGGTGCTCAAGAAGCACCCCATGGTCCACGATGTCAAAAGCTGAAGAGAGATCAAGAAGTACCACGATAGAATGGCACGTCTGATCTCTCGCCATCAAGAGATCATTGAGCACTCAAACCAGAGCGGTTTCGGTACTATGCCTCTTATGAAAACCAGATTGGAGAGCTTCGTAGGCGCAACAGCTTCCCAGGATCCACCTCAGAAGTCTGGAGAGAGAGGGCAGAATTCATATTCTTCAAGAGAGACTTAAAGGACAAGTCCTCGACCAAGGGCTCTGCTGAAGTAGAGGGCTTACTTTCCACTCCAAAGGATGAATCCTCATCCAAATCGTCCACTAATTGCAGATCAGGATCAGACTCAATATTATCTCCTACTAGCCCAGAAGGGATAGTATAGAAAGAAAAGGGAGGAAAGAGAGCAGGACGAGGTGCTTCCCAAATCAGAGTTGAAAACCCCGGCAACTGTGGTGGCACTACCAAGGCCGGAGCCATGGGCTGTGCCACTACTGGTGCCGGGGGAGCACCTGGGGACCCCAACACTGGGGCACCCAAGGCTAAAGACCTGAAATTTGAGAAGGAGAAGATAGTACTTGTGCTGGGCCCTGCACCAGAGCCATGTGAGGGGGAAAAGCACAAGAGCGCAGCATCGACAGCACCAAAGAAGGTGTCGCACGACTAGGATGACCCAGGCCCGAAGGCCCCTCGGCCAGCTCCACAGGCATGGAAAGTTGGGACAACCACCAGACCCACTACTCTATCAGAGCGGCTCACCAGAGGACCCCCCAAGGAGCAGGGAAGGACTCCGGAGTCAAGGATCATGTCTGCCAGAATCCAAGGCTACAGCTGACCCCGACAGAGCCGGAATCGGACTCTTGTCTCCCGCTACCGTCGATCTCCATGCAGACATACCAGAGGGTGACCTTGAGTAGTACCTCTTCTTTTTTGACCGGTTGGATGAAGAAGAACTCGAGGCCAAGCGGTGCCACGTCCCGACCTTGATCGGGTCCGCTCCTTTTTGTGCTTTCGAGAGGACCGCCCTTCCTCCTGAGCATCAGACTGCCCATAGTCAGACCCCCGCAGAGGGTGGCAGACTGGACCCAGCCCTGCTGTTAAAACACCTTTCAAGCAAAGTCTCCCTACCGTCACTGGCCCCGTTCATGGTCGACTCTGTTGAAGGTGGGCTGAAGACTTCTGTATTCTTCATAGGAAATTAATAAAACAGTTTTTTTGATATAAATAAAAAAAGGAATATACTAAAAACAAAACTGATCGACTAATGCTGCTGTCATATAGACATGAAGATCTGACTCCCAGCGGGAGAGCAACGTCATCACTGAAGCACACTCGATGGCGGAAAAAAATGAACTGAGGCACTTGGAGGGACGACACTGAGATAGCCTATACGGCGCAAGCCAGTCTTGCGGCGCCATGCATGCGTGGTCTTATCTCTGCGCCAGACCTCCTGAAGATTTTTGGCTCCCGCTTGGTCCTAGTGCCTCCAGCATAGTCCCACTAGTGTGAATGAGTGGTGGAGACTTTATGTCCAGGAAGATCTGCAATTGCAACAGCTTACCTGGATCCACTGAAGAGGATTGCAAAGCCAGGGCGGATCCCATATTCTTAAGAAGGGACTGGAAAGAAAGATCTTCCACTATGAATTCGGCTGAGATCGAAGGCTTGCTCTCCAGTGCAAAAACTGAGTCATCCGCACCAATATCAGAAAGGATCACATTCGGATAAGACTTTTCAAGATCTGCCTCCGTGCCAGATGGGCCACCAATAACGGGCTTGGACCAGGAAAAATGAGGCATCGAAGAGGTCACCACCAGCGTCGAGGCCCTTCATATCACCCGTGGTGCTGGCGCTGCCCATGGCGTCAGAGGCAGCACCAAATTAATCGGCACCGCATGTTGTTGGTACCTGTGCAGTCCCCTGCTTAGACAATAGTTGGGGGGGGTGGGCGCGAGGGGTGGACGAGAACGACACTAGGAAGGATCTGACGCTGGAGCTGTTGCCAAAGGCTGACAGAACAAATGTCGCACCCACTGCTCCATAAGAACGGCCCAATGATGAATGTGCTCACTGGAAGCCCCAACGGAGGACAATAAGGGGCTCCTGGGTTGAGAAGCGTGGCTGCTGGGAACGGAGGGCACTGGGGACCCAACCGGAGTCAGGTTGAGCCCAACACTCCTAGCCACTGGCGACTCCCATGCAGAAATATCAGAGGGTGACATTGAGCGGTACCTCTTCTTCTTCGGCCGACGTGTCGAAGAAGAGCTTGATGCCGAGTGGTGCTGGGTCCCTGACCTCGATCGGGAACGGGACCACTTCTTTTTCTGCTTATGAGAGGAATCACCTCCCTCCCAAGTACCGGACTATTCGTGGTCGGACTCCCCTTCAAAAAGGGTGACAGACCAGACACAGCCCCACTGCCGGAACAACTCTCACGTGAAGTCTCCATACCATCACCGACACTGTTCATGATCGACTCCACTGAAGAAGGCAGTGAAAAGTTAAAACTTTTTATATACTGTATATATATATAAATCAATAATTCCAAAACTAACAAACAAAACATAATGCTGCTGTCGTATAGACTTCCCACTGGCGAGCGACGTCAAACTGAAGCGCACTCGACAGTGGGGAAAAAAGGAACTGAGGCGACTGGAGGGTCGACGCCGAGATAGCCTATACAGCGCAAGCTAGTCTTGCAGCGCCATGCATGCACGGTACTACCTCAGCGTCGGCCCTCCTGAAGATTTTTGGCTCCTGTTGGATCCTACTGCCTCCGGCATAGTCCCACTAGTGTGAATGAATGGTGAAGACTTTTAGTCCAGGAAGATCCAGAAATACAAAACCTGAAGTGGGGGGTCGCCAAACCGGAGGACACCTGAGAGAGTTGCTACACTCCCAAAAATAAATGAAATTGTACCTACCTGTGACACCCTTTTTTTTTTTTTTTCTTTTAAAGAGACCATTAACACACCCTAACAAGACAGAAAAGGGCTCCCAATCCATACAGGGAAACAGGAAAGAACAGGTTACTCACCTGTAGCAGTAGTTCTAGGAGTGGTATATGTTGTTCATCCACACTTCTTGGCATGTCCCTTTCCCCTTTAAATCTTGCTGGAAGTCTTCAAGCTGGCTCCTCCCATCCACATGGGTGGTATATACCTCGGCTCCGCCCCATGACGCCAGATCTAGCCCGCAGGAAGCAAGGTTGTGCACCGAAGCCGGGGAGGCTGGGAGTGTGTGTGTGGATGAACAACATCTACCACACCTAGAACTACTGTTACAGGTGAGTAACCTGTTTTTCTAGGAGCATGGATATGTTGTTAATCCACACTTCTTGGCAGACTCCAAGCAGTTCTCTGGGAGGAGGGGGGTAAGGTGCACACCCCCTACTTAGGAAAGAGAGATTGGAGAACCGAGGCCCGAAAACCAGCATCCCGGCATGACCCAAGGTCGATGTGGTAGTGGGTAATGAAGGTGTTTGCTGACTTCCAGGTAGCAGCCCAACAGATTTCCTGGATAGGGATGTCCCTGGAAGCAGCGACTGATGCAGCAGATTGGCGGGTAGAATGAAATCTTATCCCTGTAGGAGGCTTCTTGCCCGCTAACTCATAGCACAGACCTATACATGATGTAATCCACCTTGCAATGGTCCATTTGGCTGCAGGTCTGCCAGAAGCAGTTTCAGCGTAGGTGAAAAACAGCTGGCGAACCTCTCCACGAATTTCCAATGTTATCTCCTAATAATAGGAGAGAGCACGTCTCAGGTCCAAAGTATGGAGCCTGTACTTGGCGTCCGAGGTGTAGTTAGGGTAGTATACCAGCAGAGTCAACACCTGGTTAAGGTGGAACTCTGACACCACCTTCCGAAGGAATTTCGGGTGGGGGTGCAGGACAACTTTGTCCCTGTGAAAGACCAGAAAAGGGGAGTCCACCGAAAGCGCCTGGAGCTCCAATGTCCTTCTGGCTGCTGTGATAGCCACCAGGACAGCCATCTTCCACAAGTGTGAAAGCTCACACTTGTGCATGGGTTCGAATGGTATGCCCATGAGTTTTGCCAAAACCAGCAGTAGATCCCACAGAGGTGGAGGTTCATGCACCAGAGGGGATATGTGATCCAGGCCTTTAAAGAAGCACCCCACCACTGTCTCCTGGGCCAATGTCGGCTGACCGGCCCACACCCGGTAAGCAGAAATGCCTGCCAGGTGCACCCTAAGGGTCGAACAACGCAGACCCGCTTTGGAGAGAGAGAGAGAGAGAGAGAGAGAAAGACCAAAGGTAGTCAAGAATGTCAGCCACGGAGCAGGATAAGGGGTCCAGACTCTTACCATGACACCTAATGGAAAATCTCTTCCATCTGAGGGCATAACATTTCCTGGTTGATTCCTTTCAAGAGGCCTCCACCACGGTGTAGACATCCTCGGAAAGACCCAGAGCCTGGAACTCTAGCCGCTCAGGTACCAGGCTGTGAGGTGCAGGGATTGAAGGTCCGGATGGAATATCTTCCCTTGGTTCAGTGATATTAGGTCCGGGTGTGTGCAAAGCCGCTTCGGGGGCCTGCAGCTGAGGCTGAGGAGATCTGGATACCAGAACTGGCGTGGCCAATCTGGGGTTACCAGGATCACCTTCGCCTTGTCCCTCCTCACCTTCAGTAACACCTTGTGGATCAAGGGAAATGGAGGGAAGGCGCAGAGGAGGCCTGGGGTCCATGGCCTCGAGAAGGTATCCCCCGGAGCAAACCCTGCTGAGGGGGTGGACATGGAACAGCCTCAGCTTGGTGTTTTCCCTGGAGGCAAACAGGCCCACCAACGGTTTGCCCCACAGAGAGAACAGACTGTAAGCTACCTCTGGATGGAGAGACCACTCGTGGGCTGTCTGGCCTATGCGGCTGAGAGCATCCGCCAGCTGGTTCAAGACTCCTGCCACATGAATGGCTAGGAGATCCACCTCCAACCGGGTTATGAGTGTCCAGATGCGGAGCACCTCCTTACACAGCAGATGGGAGTACGTGCTGCCCTGTTTGCTGAGGTAGTACATGGTCGTGGTATTGTCTGTCTGGACTTGAACCACTTGACCCCGGAGCTGAGGAGCGAAAGCTGACAACGCCAGTCTGACTGCTGTGAGCTCCAACAGGTTGATATGGCACTGGGATTCCTCAGGGGTCCAGAATCCGTGGGCCCTGTTGTCCCCCATGTGGGCTACCCAGCCCATGAGAGAGGCATCGGTCGTGAGAACGACCGTCAGCCTGGGGTGGACAAACGGTATCCCTTCCTGCAACCGGTCTGGGGCGGTCCACCATTAGAGCGTCCCACATCTCCTGGGTTACAGTGATCAGCTGGTCGAAATGACCATGGCGCTGAGTCCACTGGGTGGCCAGCTCCCATTGGAGGGGGCACATGTGCCACCTGGCCCAACAGACCACCGAAGTGCACGCCGCCATGTAACCCAGAAGGCGCAGAAAGTCCCAGGCAGGGTGCAACTGCCCAACCAGAAATGATCAGGAAAAGGAGGAGAGAACCTCCACCCTGTTCGCCACGAGTTGAGCTCTGACTTGACCAGAGATGAGCTCTGCCCCGATGAAGCCCATCACCTGAGAGAGCACGAGTTCCGACTTGGCCTTGTTGATCAGGAGATTGAGTTGGGAGGAGGTTCAGAGAGCCAGATCCCTGGATTTCTCCACCTCCTGAAGGAAGGAACCTGCCAAGAGCCAGTCGTCGAGGTAAGGGTAAATTCGGACTCCTCGACGCCGAAGGTGGACTGCCACCACTGCAATGCACTTGGTGAAGACTCATGGGACCGATGACAGGCCGAACGGCATGGCTCGGAACTCGTACAGGGTCCCTTTGACCCTGAAGCGGACGAACAGCTGAGGGGATGGACGGATTGGGATGTGAAAGAAAGTACAGTTACGTAAGAACTTACCGTAACAGTAGATCTTCGAGAACAGCTCTTGCAGCAGGTTAAACCATTAGGACTGAAGCCGGCAGGCGCCAGGACCCCACGGAAATTTTCTAGCTAGCAGTCTTCAGCGGGGACCACCTCCGACGTCGGTCCCGCCCCCGACGTCGGGCGTAGTACATAAGGAGGCGGTCCCACCATAATCCTCAGTTCTCCCGTCGGAGACTCTCAGCCGCTGGATGACATCAGAAGGGGAGACCAAGGATCTGCCATCAGATGGCAAACAAGGCAATAGGAAATGTCCCATCCTATGAGATGGATGCTTGACTACGACCTACCTCCAGCGGGGATGGTGGGAGGGAAAGTACTTGCTGCAAGAGCTGTTCTCAAAGATCTACTGTTACGGTAAGTTCTTACGTAACTGTACTATCTTACTTCGAGATACAGCTCTTAGCAGGTTACACCCATAGGACTGATTTAAGCACAATGGTAAATCATGCACCATCGGGAGGAGGAAAGGTAGAGACCTTGAGATATCTCGAGCCTAGGACAGAAGTCCCTGAAGGACAGCTAGACTGAACCCTTCTCTTTTCCTCGATGCAATGTCCAGGCTGTAATGCCTGATAAAGGTATGCACAGAGCTCCAAGTAGCTGCAGCGCAAATAGCTGAGGTGGAGATGTTCTTCAACGCCACAAAGGAAGTAGCCACCCCTCTGGTGGAATGACCCTTAACCACGCCCGGTAAGGGGTTTATTGCGCTTCTGGTAACAGAATGTAACGCATTGGATGAGCCACCTAGATAGTGACTGCTTAGAGACAGGAGCTCCCTTCATCCCATGGCCAAAGGAGATGAAATGTTGGTCTGACTTTCGGTGTTGTTTGGTTCTGGTCAGGTAGTATCTGAGGCACCTATGCACAACTAGGGTGTGCAGAAGGGCTTCTCCTCGATTAGAGCATTTCGGAAAATACACTGGTAGATCGATGTCCTGATTAAGGGTGAGAGCTGAGACCACCTTAGGCAGAAATTTTGGTTCAGTCCTTAGGGATACCCTGTCCTGGTGGAAAACCAAATAAGGCTCTTTGCACATAAAATCGTGCATTTCCGAAATTCTTCTAGCAGAAGTAACTGCAACTAAAAATAACATGTTCCAAGAGAGAAAACATAGCTCGCAATCCGCAGCTGGTTCAAAAGGTGGCAGCGTAAGCTGCTCCAGGACGAAGGGTAAGTTCCATGGAGGAACTGGATCCTTAACTGGAGGCCTAAGGTGGAGGACACCCCTCAAAAAGGCACGTGTCATGTCCAGCTGGGCCACAGTGCGTTGGCCTACGGGGGCATGGTAGGTAAATGGCACACAATCCCACACTCATGGTCTCCTGCAAAGCGTGGGTAGGTGCGCTCCTGTTTGTTGAGGTAATACATCACCGCGGAATTGTCTGTTTGTAACAGGAGTGTACTCGGTGGAATCTCCGACTGGAAGGCCTGCAGAGTATAAAGGACTGCCCTCATTTCTAGTATGTTTATGTGGAGATGAGACTCCTGGGTTGTCCACAGGCTCTGAGACCGAACACCATCGAGGAGTGCTCCCCACCCGAACCCTGAGGCGTCTGTGGAGAGAGTCACAGTCGGGGACGGTGCTGTAAAGGGTACTCCTGCCAAGAGGTCACCTGGATGAAGCCACCATTGCCAATCTCAAACTACGGTCCTCGTGATTCGGATTGGGTGCTGCAGATGGTCTTGCCTTTGGTCCCACTGTACTCGTAACATCCACTGGGTTATCTGCATGTGGAGACGGGCTAGCGGGACCGTTGCAATGGCTGCAGCCATGTGTCCGAGCAGGCGAAGCACCAGTCTGGCTGGGACGGTCTTCTTCGCCGATAACTCCCTGATGAGAGATCTGATGTGTTCCGCTCTATCCATGGAAAGGAAAGCTTTCCCTCTGACGGTGTCCAGAACTGCTCTGATGAACTGCAGCGTCGGGGACGGAACCAGGCGTGACTTCTCGTAATTGATGAGAATGCCCAGAGTCTCTAACAGAGACTGGGGGCAGTGGATGGCAGCCATCAAGGCCTCCCAGGAGAAGCCAGGTGTCCAGATATGGGAACACGTAGTGGCCCTGTCTCCTCAGAGATGCGGCTACGACCGCCATACACTTCGTGAAGACCCGAGGTGCCGATGACAGCCCGAAGAGAAGAGCTCAGAACTAATAATGGCGGCCCTGAAACTCAAAGCGCAGGAACCTCCGGTGCACCTGAGCGATAGGAATGTGCAGGTAGGCTTCCTGCATGTCCAGGGACGCCAGAAAAGGCACCTTGCTTCAGCATGGGAATTAGGCCCAGGGGGGTCACCATGCGGAAGCGCTTGTAAGCAACCGAAAGGTTGAGGTTGCTGAGGTCCAGTGTTGGACGGAGGTCCCCTGTTTTCTTTGGAACCAGTAAGAAGTGAGAATAGTACCCTAGTCCTCTCTGGTTCCCTGGTACGCGCTCTAAAGCTTCCTTTTCCAGAAGCACGAGCACGTCCTGCTGTATGAGCAGGGCATGCTGACCCGAATAACGGGAAAGCAGGTGAGGTCTTGAAGGTGGGCTACCTACAAATTCTATGTAATGGCCATTTTTGACAAGCTGTACAACCCATCTGTCATCGGTGATCGATTGCCACCCTGAAAAGTGGCGTGCGATGCGACCCCCGACTTTCTTTGCCCCTTGATCCTGAGGAGGGGTGGGGACCAGGAAGGAGTCATGCTGAGGCAGCGTTTGTCCCTGTGGGCTGGGCCGACTATGAGAATCATTGGCCTCTACCTGGGGATGACTTGGCCTGGGCCTTGCGTGAGAAAGTTCCCCTCTGCTGCTGGCCAGAACATTGCTGTTGTCTTTGTAGCCGGCCATGAAAACGGCACTGGTTCCTATGACAGGAACTAAGCCTATACCTGTACATAGCTTGTACAGATCGGACTGCCTTCCCTGCGTCCTGGAGTTTGGTGATAACTCTCTCAGAGACTTCACCAAACAGGACCTCGCCGTTATATGGGACGTCTAAAACGTTTTTCTGGACGTCCGGGGTAAATCCGGAGACAAAGAGCCAAGAGTGTCTCGGGAGACAAACGCCTGAGGCTGGAGCTCTGGCTGAAGAGTCCGCAGAATCATATGAGGCTCTGAGCACTTAGGTCTCCACATCAGACCCCGTGCGGAGGAGGTTTAAGAGCTCCGCTTTCTGGTCGCCATTGGGAAGCTTTTCAATCAGGTCCTGACCCTGTTCCCAGAAGGCGTTCCGGAACTGAACCATATGGGTCAGATAGTTCAGTGACCTGATGGCGCAAGTAGCAGCCGCGTACATGCGCCTTCCCAGGGCATCCAATTGCTTGGATTCCTGGTCTGGTGGCTGGGTGCTCATATGCTGTGGTCTCTGAGACCGGTCATGTGAAGCAGTGATGACCAGGGAATCAGCTAGAGGGTGGTCCGCCAAATACTGGTCCTCCCTAGGAGACTTGTATCAGGGCTTGTATTGGTCAGCCTTCTTCGGCACTGTGGGAGTGGAATGCAGACGTTTCCACGCAGCCCTGGTGACGTCCATGAAGGTATCTACCAAGGGTGGCACTACGACAGGCTTCGGGTCTTTTTGCCGAAGGTAGCGGGCAAGGTGTTGTCACTCAGGGTCAAGCTCCTCAGCATCCCACCCCATGTTCTCCTGGATGTGCCTCATGATCTCAGCGAAGGAGGGATCTTCCGGAGGGGACCTGGGTAGGTCGTGTGGGTCAGGAGAGAGAATGCTGAGAGGAGAAGGTGATCTAGAATACTCTGACGTATCCGGCCTGGAATCCTCCCCCGACGGAGTGTACCGGCGCCATCTGGGACTTTGGGGCTGGGTGACCCTGAGGGGATCTGAGGAGGCCTCCCGTTGGAAGATCTACCCCTAGGAGGTGGAGTTTGCTCCTTGGGGGATGGAGGTCGTCCTACGGGCCCCTTAGGTGGAGGAGGGGGCGTAGGTGGTGAAGGAGTAGGAGGAGAAGGAGGAGAAGCAGGTGTAGTAGGAGGAGGATGTGCGGAGACCATATCCTTCTTGATGGTGTCGCACCAAAAGGTAAAGAGCTCCTTTACCTCCGCAAGGTTCATACCTGACGACGGACCTGGCGCCGGTGCCCTGTCACCGGGGCCGGGCGTCGGGTCCCCGGGTCTCCGGCCCAGGAGGGTTCCTCGGAGCCCGCGCCCGAGGTCGCCCGCCTGGCTCGGGCAGTGGCATCGACCTCTGTAGAGTCCCTCCGACCGTGTCCGCCGCCACGGAGGTGAGGTCTTCTGCCCGCAGTTGACGCTGTCTCTCCGCCGACGCCCGGACCTGGCAAACGCCTACCGCAACAGGTATCTCAGTGCGTCGCCGGCCCTGTGAGCCGAGAGTGCTTGCCGACGTCGGGTAGTGGGCCAACGTCGGGTCCGATGTCTGTTTGAGGGACGTCAGGTCCTTAGTTTTGCGGGGCACCGGATCCGGACCTCGGAGTGGCTGGGAGACTGACCTGGAGTCGGCATCCCGGCGACGGGAGGAAGAAGATTTGTGGCGATCACCCGACTTCGAAGAGGCCTTGGAAGGTGTTGAAGAAGCTGAGGGCCTCGAAGTCTTCAGAGGCTGGAGCGAAGAAGAACCGCTGGAGGACCTGACCTGGACTGGGGGAGGTTGCAACTGAGCCCTGGAAGGAGAGCGATCCGATTTAGAGCCGGAGCTTCGGGAGTCCGAGGCCCGTGTAGGAGACCTGGACCTCGCCTTTTCCTGGTGCTTGTCCCGGTGTTTATGGAATTTGTTTGAAGATTCTCCCCGGGAGGAAGGTTCCTGGTCCGTGCTTTTCAGCTTTTCTTCTAGGAGTGCCTTCTGACGGCGGATCCTGGTGCTGCTGTTAAAACCTTGGCAAAAGGAGCAGGCCTTGGTGTCGTGGTCTGGGCCTAGGCAGTGCACGCAGTGTAACCTGCTGCAAGACCTGTGTCTTGAAGTATGATTGAAGTATGATTGCGTCCTGTAGATCCAGTGAACAGAAAGTACAGTTACGTAAGAACTTACTGTAACAGTAGATCTTCAAGAACAGCTCTTGCAGCAGGTTACACCATTAGGACTGAAGCCGTCAGGCGTCAGGACCCCACAGAAATTTTCTAGCTAGCAGTCTTCAGCGGGGACCACCTCCGACGTCGGTCCCACCCCCGACGTCAGGTGCAGTACATAAGGAGGCGGTCCCGCCATAATCCCCAGTTCTCCCGCCGGAGACACCCGGCGACTGGCTGACATCAGAAAAGGAGACCAAGGATCTGCCATCAGATGGCCAAGACTAGAACGAAATGGTTCCACCTTGAATGATGGAATTTAGGCTATAACCTATCTCCTCCAAAAGACGGAATGGTGGGCAGGAAGGTACCTGCTGCACGAGCTGTTCTCAAAGATCTACTGTTACGGTAAGTTCTACGAACTGTACTATCTTACTGAGATACAGCTCTTGCAGCAGGTTACACCATTAGACTGATTCCTGCCAACATGGCGAAATCTTACACCATCGGGAGGAGGAAAGACGGAGATTATGACCCTGTCTCAGCCTAGGACAGAAGTCCCTGGAGGATGGCTAGGCCGAAACCTGCCCTTCGCCTTGAAGCGATATCCAGGCTGTAATGCCTAATAAAGGTATGCACCGAGCTCCAGGTAGCTGCAGCGCAAACAGCTGAAGTGGAAACATTCTTCAGCGCTGCAAAAGAGGTGGCCACACCTCTGGTAGAATGACCCTTGACCGCGCCTGGCAAGGGTTTGTTGCGCTTGTCATAACAGAAAGAGATACACTGGATGAGCCAACGTGAAAGGGACTGTTTAGAAACAGGGGCCTTTCATCCTCTCTCAGCAAAGAGACAAACAGTTGATCCGCTTCTGGCACTGTTTGGTTCTGTCAGATAATATCTGAGACATCTAGAACCTCCAGGGTGAAGCAGCGCTTTCCTCAATTGGTGTACTTGGGAAAGTACACTGTAAATCGATATCCTGATTAAGGGTAAGGGCTGAAACCACCTTAGGCAGGAACTTAGGATTTGTCATCAGGGATACCCTATCCTGGTGGAAAATTAAATATGGCTCTTTGCACATGAGTGCATGTAATTCGGAGATTTTTCTCGCTGAAGTAACTGCAACTAAAAACGTTTTCCACGACAGAAAATGTAGCTCGCAATCCGTGGGTGGTTCAAAGGGTGGCAACATAAGCTGCTCCAGGACGAAGGGCAAGTCCCAAGGAGGAACCGGATCCTTGACAGGCGGCCTATGGTGGAGGACCCCCCTTAAAAAGGCACGAGTAGTATCCAATTGAGCCACCACACAATGGCCTATTTGGGCATGATAAGCTGAGATTGCACAAAGGTGCACTTTAATCGAGGAGTAAGCTAGCCCCAATTGGAAAAGGGAAAGCAGGTATTCCAGAACCAGTTTCTCAGGACAGTCTAAGGGCGAGAAACCACGCGTTTGAGCCCACAAGCAAAACCTGTGCCACTTCATGGCGTATGTTGCGTGTGTTGCCGGTTTACTAGTGGCAGAAAGAACGTCTGCCACCTCTTGCGAGACCCCGTGTCGCATCATGGCTATGTCTCTAGGAGCCAGACATGTAGGTTCAATGAATGTAAGTCCGGATGGACTAATGAACCCCCTCCTGAGACAACAGATGGGAGCTGATTGGTAAAGGAAGCAGAGGTTCCCGAGATAGATGATGCAGTAGCGGGAACCAGATTTCCCTTGAGCCAGAAAGGCGCTACCAAAATAAGCATCACGTGCTCCCTGAGAAGTTTGAGAAGACCTCTGGATCAACGGGAAAGGAGGGAAGGCACATAGGAATCTGCCTGCCCAGGAGAGGGACAACACGTCTCGCCAGAAAACACCAGGCCCTGGATCTAGCGAGCAAAAACTGGGCAGTTTTGTGTTGGATGGGGATCCGAATAGATCTAATTCTGGAGTGCCCCATCTGTGGAACAGAACCTCTGCCACCTCCTGTAGAAGTTCCCACTCATGGACTCTGGCCTGGGAACGACTCAGGCTGTCTGCGACGGCATTGTCCACCCCGAGAACGTGAACTGCAGTAAGGTTTGCACCGTGTCGTAATACCCATTCCCACACTCTCATGGCCTCCCTGCAAAGGGGGTAGGAGTGTGTGCCTCCTTGTTTGTTGAGGTAATACATCACCGCAGTATTGTCTGTTAGCAACAGGAGAGTACTCAGTGGAATCTCCGACTGGAAGGCTTGCAGGGCATAAAGGACCGCCCTCATCTCCAATATGTTGATGTGAAGATGAGATTCCTGGGTTGTCCAAGTTCCCTGAGACCTTGCCCCGTTCAAGTGTGCTCCCCACCCCAGCCCTGAGGCATCTGTGGAGAGAGTTACTGTAGGGGACGGCGCTGTGAAGGGAACCCCCACAGAGTGGGTTCCCGGATCTAGCCACCATTGCCAGTCCCGAACCACGGCCTTCGTGATTCTGACTGGTTGCTGCAGATGGTCTTGCCTTTGGTCCCACTGCACCCATAACATCCACTGGGTTACCCGCATGTGGAGTCTTGCCATCGGGACTGTTGGAATGGCCGCAGCCATGTGTCCGAGCAGGTGAAGGACTAGTCTGGCCAGGACAGTCTTCCTCGCAGACCGATCCCTTATGAGGGACCGAATGCGTTCCGCTCTGTCCTCGGGAAGGAAGGCTTTTCTCTTGACGGTGTCCAGAACTGCCCCTATAAATTGCAGTTTCTGGGACGGTACCAGAAGAGACTTCTCGGAGTTAATAAGGATGCCCAGAGACTGAAAAAGGGTCTGGGTACGCTGAATGGCAATCAGCAATGCCTCCTTGGAAGGGGCCATGAGAAGCCAATTGTCCAGGTACGGGAACACGTAGTGGCCCTGTCTCCTCAGAGACGCTGCCACGACTGCCATGCACTTGGTAAATACCCAGGCGCTGATGACAGCCCGAGAGGCTTGCCCGAACTGATAATGGCGGCCGAGAAACCTTGAAGCAGGAACCCTCATGCGCTTGAGCAATAAGGATGTGCAGGTAAGCGTCCTGCATGTCCAGAGACGCCAAGAAAGCGTCCTTCTTCAGCATGGGGATTAGACCTGGAAGGGTCACCATGCGGAAGCGCTTGTAGACAACCAAGAGGTTGAGGTCGCTGAGGTCCAAAATTGGACAGAGGTCCCCTGTTTTCTTAGGAACCAGGAAGAAGTGCGAATAGTATCCTGCTCCTCTCTGGTTCCCTGGAACGTGTTTCAACACTTCCTTCTCTAGAAGCGTGAGCACTTCCTGCTGTATAAGCAGGGCATGCTGACCCGAATAGCAGGAAAGCAGAGGAGGCCTTGTAGGCGGGTTGTCTACAAATTCTATATAATGGCCTTTTTCGACCAACTGTAGCACCCACCTGTCGGTGGTGATCAACCGCCACCCTGGCAGGTGGTCCGCAATATGGCCCCCGACCTTCATTTCTCGTTGATCCAGAGGAGGGGCCGGGGCCGGGAAGGAGTCATGCTGTGGCAGCACTGGATCCTGCAGGTTGGGCCGACTTTGTGGCTCGTTGGCCTCTGCCTGAGGATGTCTTAGCCTGGGCTTTCCGGGTGAAGGAGCCCTCTGTTGCTGGCCGGAACGTGGCTGTTGCCTCTGGGTCCGGCTGCGAAAATGACTCTGGTTCCTGCGAAAGGAACTAAGTCGAGACCTGTACATAGCGTGGACAGATCTGACTGCCTTCCCGGCTTCCTGCAGTTTGGTAATCACCTTCTCCGAGGCTTCACCAAACAGAACTTCGCCATGATGTTCTTCTGGACGTCCGGGGTAAACCCGGAGACACGGAGCCAAGAGTGTCTCCGGAGACACACGCCTGAGGCTGCAGCTCTGGCCGAAGAGTCCGCAGAGTCGTATGCGGCTCTAAGCACCTGGGTCCCCACGTCCGAACCCGTACGGAGGAGCTGCAACAGCTCCTCCTTCTGGCCACCGTCTGGCAATTTTTCAGCTAGGTCTTGTCCCTGTTCCCACAATGCGTTCTGGAACTGAAACATGTGGGTGAGGTAATTTAACGACCTAATGGCGCAAGTCACGGCCACGTACGTGCGCCTGCCCAGGACGTCCCAACTGTTTGGACTCCAGGTCCGGTGGCTGCATGCTCAAGTGCTACGGTTTCTGAGACCGATCATGTGAGGCTGTAATGACCAGGGTGTCAGCCAGGGGATGGTTCGCCAGGTACTAGTCCTCCCTTGGGGCCTTGTACAGGCAATCGGCCTTCTTCGGCACTGCCGGAGTCGAATGTAGACGCTTCCACACAGCCTTGGTGACGTCCACGAAGGTGTCCACCAACGGTAGTACTACCACAGGCTTAGGGTCTTTTTGCTGAAGGTAGCGGGCAAGGCGTAGTCTCTCGGTGTCAAGCTCTTCAGCGTCCCACCCCATGTTCTCCTGGATAGGCCTCATTATCTCGGCGAATGAGGGGTCATCGGGGGGGGGACCTGGGAAGGTTGCGTGGGTCCAGAGAAGGGACGCTGATTGGAGAAGGGGATCTGGAGCACGCAGAGGTGTCAGATCTGGAGTCTTCCTTGGACGGGGTATACCGACGCCGTCTGGGTCTCTTGGGGCTGGGTGACCCTGAAGTGGATCTTGAAGGAGGCCTTCTCCTCTCCGAAGATCTGCCCCTAGGAGGGGACGCTGGCTCCTTAGGGGTCGATGCCTGTCCTGCTGACCCCCTGGGTGGTGGAGGGGGAGCAGGGGTTGGAGGGGCAGCAGGAGGAGGTTGTGTGGTGACCACATCCTTCTTGATGGTGTCCCACCAGAAGGTGAAGAGCTCCTTCACCTCTGTCAGATTTAGGCCTGACGACGGACCGAGCTCCGGTGGCCTGTCGTCGGGTCCAGGCGTCGGGTCCCTGGGGGTCTCCCGATCTGGGGAGGGTTCCGTGGGAGTTCGACGGTCCGGAGTCGCCCACCTGGTCTTCGGGCTGTAGACTCTCCGACGATGCCCCCACGGATGTCAGTAGGCGGTGGTGTGGTCCTCCTTTCTGCAGTAGCCGACGCCGGTTCCCCGGCCAACGTCTTCGAGGGCGAACGCCTGACCGGCGACGGGTGATGTACGGTCGCCGGTTCCCGGGAGTGCCTGTGTAGCTTGGCCGACGTCGGGTCCGTCATCCGCTTCAGGGAGGTCAGCTCCTTAGTCTTGCGCTGAGGCAGCAGCGGTTGGGAGACAGACCTGATGTCGGAGTCCGGGCGACGGGTGGAAAACTTATGTGCTCCCGGGACCTAGATGAGGCCTTAGACGGAGTGGACAAAGATACAGGCCTGGAGGTCTTGACAGGTTGCAGAGAGGAGGAACCACTAGCCGATCTGACAAGAACCATGGGAGGCTGAGAGCAAGCCCTCGAGGGAGAGCGGTCAGACCTGGAGCCGGAGCTGCGAGAGTCTGAGGCCCTGGAAGGCGATCTGGGTTTTTCCTTCTCCCAGTGCCTTTCGTGGTGCTTATTGGACTTCCCTGACAACTCCCCCTTAGAGGAAGGGTCTCGATCCATAGCTTTAAGTTTTTCTTTAAGGAAGAAAGCTTGAAGGGCCTTCTGGCGGCGGATCCTTGTACGGCTGTTAAAGCCCTGGCAGGAGGAGCAGGCCTGGGTATCGTGGTCTGGGCCCAGGCAACGAACACAGGCCAAGTGAGGATCCTTGACGGTGATCTGCTTGCCGCAGGCACACTTCGAAGAATGGCCCTCCAGAGAAGTTGGAGAGGACATCAGACGAAATCCAGTGAGAAACTAACAGTTTGAAGTTTTCCTTGTGTCGTCGGCCAAGAAGAACATGACCTAGAGGCCATGCTGCGGCTGTCGACGGCGGAAAAGAACTGGGGACTATGGGCGCACCGCCTCCTTATGTACTCACGCCTGACGTCGGGGGCGGGACCAACGTCGGAGGCGGTCCCCGCTGAAGACTGCTAGCTAGAAAATTTCCGTGGGGTCCTGACGCCTTCAGTCCTAATGGTGTAACCTGCTGCAAGAGCTGTATCTCGAAGTAAGAGCCACATGTTTTGCTCTAGGGATTGTATGATCTGGTTCAGAGTTACCATCCAAAAGGTACGGGACCTGAGATATTGATTCAGGTCACAGAGATCTAGGATGGGGCACCAGTCCCCATAGGCTTGGGCACCAGGAAGTACCTGGACACGAAGCCTGGGTCTGTAGGAGGATCCGGCACTGGAGCTACTGCCTCCTTGCGGAGGAGTTGGGCTACAATGTCTCGAAGAGCCGACTGGGTACATATGGAAATCCATTCCTCCCGACGGGTGCAGGTTCAGCTGGGAGGGTACTGTTCGAATTCTAGAGGCAGTCACTGACCGACCACTTTGAGGACCCACCTATCCGAGGTGGTATCGGACCAGGCGGAAAGACAGTGGCAGAGCTGGCCCCCTACGGGAGGACCCAGAACTGGCGTGACAGGTGTAGGGATGGCAACCCCAAATCTGTCACTGAGCAGGCTGAGAGGAGGAGGAGTGGGCTCCTGGACCTGCGCCTTGGCCTCCTCTACGTGACTGTTGAAGACCCTGCTTGAGCCATGGGCGTCAAGTTTGGGCCTGCTGCTGACCTCCTTGATAGGAGGGCTGTCCAGCCGCAGGGGAAGAGTGCCGAAATGGCTTCTTCTTTCTTTTCTGCTGGTTCTTGCCCGAAGAACCTTTTGCAGAAGTAGCACCCAAAGTGGCACTGGACTGCCCTATGCGCGGAAGGTGACCGGCCACTCCTGGACTGAACAAGTCGGTGCTTAGGAAGGGCATGTCAACTAACTTATGCTGAGTATCCGCGAAGGAGGAAAGCCTCAGCCAAGCCCTGTGGCGAGTGGTCACTGCGGCTGCTAAAGAGCGGGCACAGGTATCACCTATGTCCAGGGCCATCTGGAGCTGCTGTTTTGCAGCAGCACGGCCCTGATCATGGACCTGTTTGACCGTGGTCTGCATCTTCACGGGAAGGTGAGGGAGGACCTTGTCTAATGACCCCAGGAGGGCATGAGAGAAGTGTGCCATGATAACAGCCAAGCTGGCCTGACGAAGACCTAAGGAAGAGGCCGCATAGACCTTATGGGCAGAGTGGTCCATATTCTTGGACT
This sequence comes from Neoceratodus forsteri, assembly GCA_016271365.2. Taxonomy (NCBI): domain Eukaryota; kingdom Metazoa; phylum Chordata; order Ceratodontiformes; family Ceratodontidae; genus Neoceratodus; species Neoceratodus forsteri. The sequence goes on from JADMNL010000028.1 coordinate 209,790,972, forward strand.
CCTTGACCAGGGGTCGGTCAGTGTCGGCCGAGCATCCAGTACGCCTGAACACAGATGCGATCACCAGGCTCTCAGCTGAAGGATGTTCTGTGAACCCCACCAGGGACCCCACGGGCACTGCATACTTGCGGGCCATGCGGGCAGACGGTGCTGGACAGAAAGCCGGACACTGCCAAAGCTCAAGGGCCGGGCCACTGATGGCTTCAGCCACTGGAAAGGCCTCCATCGGGGTATCCACCCTTTTGAGGATATCCGTGAGGGGGTACTCTGCCTTCTTCTGGATGGACTCCAGGGGCATTCCGATGGATTCGGAGATCAGGCGGAGGATGCCCTGAAAGAAGGAAGGGCCTTCCTCCAATCCTGCCACGGACGACTCATCATCCCCAGGATGGGAGTGTAACCCGGTGACGTCCGAGTCCGATAATCGGGATATAACGGCCTCTCGCCTAGGTCTCCCTCAATACGCTGAGGGCGATCGGGGGGTGACCGTTATTGACAGATGTCGGGGAAGCCCGGTGTCTGTTCGGTCCTCTTTCGAGGGAGCCCCTCTCTGAGGATGCTTAGATGGTGGTGGTTCCACCAGAATTGCTGGAGAGACCGAGGCAGGCCGAATCGAGACTCGAGCCAGCCCCACGGGCGGGGGAACTGAAGGCTTTGGTTTCGGAGGGGTCGGCGTCGGCCTAGGAGGCGGGTGCAAAGTGATGGCTGGGGTAGACAGTGAAGCCGGCTTCTGCCCGGTTAAAAAAAGCTGTTGCCACATGAGGTCTTCATAGCGTCAACAGAGTTTCCGCTGAAGCCTCTCCTCGTCCGAGGAGGATGAAGACCTGTGGCGTCTCTTTTTAAAATGTTTGTGTTTCTTCAGCCGATGGAGTTCTGGACCTCGACCGAGATCGAGCGGGCCAAGACAGTTGATCGGGAGACACTGGGGTCAGTGAAAACTGAGGGTCTGGAACTGGATCCTGAATGGGGACGCCAGCAGGCTGGGTCTCCTCATCAGGAAAGACAAGGACAGGAGTCCTTTCCAAAGAGTCGTCGACAGGGGTCAGCAACAGAGGGTCGATTGAGTCGAGAATAATCTCAGCCTCATCGGCCACATCCTCGGTCCCCTGGCCAGACGGAAGATCTGTGTAGCCGGTGGCCGAGGAAGCGATCTTGACCAAAGTCAAGACAGCGTGTTCCTGGGACTCGGACCTTTCTCAGTCCCAAGAACGTCTTCGTTTGGTCGAAGACCCAGGGTCCTTATCCCTCCTCCGAAGGCAGGAAGAGTGCGAGCCCGAGGGTGCCTCACCTCTGGTGGTGAGAGACTGGCACAACTACCTGAAGCAGCCCGAAAAGATGGAGCCAAGGTTAAGTGGAACAAAAAAGCTTCCACTGGCTGTAGCTTGAGCCGCTTCCTCCTCAAATGCCTTCATTTGTTCCAGCTGCTCAGCGGATCCCACGGCCGCAGAAATCGCCCACCTCACCTCCTTCGATTTCATTGGTGGGTTCCTTTTCTCCGGTCTCCCCAGCTTTAGGCGTGCCAAGCCATCGTCCAGGACACTGGGGTGGAAGGTCAGACAAAAAGTGCATGACGAGGTGTCATGTCCAATACCTAGGCAATAAACACACGTTAGGTGTGGATCGGTGCGCAACATCTTTTGGCCGCAGGGGCACCAGCAAAATCCGGGGGAAGAGTTTTCCTCCATGTCTGACGTGGTAAAATCGGAATCGTTAACCTGAACGAGTTTTAAAGTAAGTTTCGGCCAAAACCGATGCTTTGAATCCAGGGCCTACAAATTGCTGCAAGAGCACGAGGGAACCTGTATCTTCCAGTGGAAAGGAAGATCTGGCGTCATGGGGCAGAGCTGAGATATATACCACCCAGGTGAGTGGGAGAAGCCAGCTTGAAGACTTCCGGCAAGATTTAAAGGTGAAAGGGACATGCCAATAAGTGTGCATGAACAACATATCCACGCTCCTAGAAAACAGATTACTCACCTGTAACAGTAGTTCTAGGAGTGGTATATGTTGTTCATCCACATTTCTTGGAAGAGTCCCTTTCCCTCTAAATCAGCCGGAAAGTCTTCATGCTGGCTCCTCCCACCCACCCGGGTGGTAAAACCCTCAGTTCGCCCAGTGACTTCAGATCTTAGCCCGCTGGAAGCCAGGTTTGTGCGTCCGCAGCCAAGGCGGTCAGGTGGGTCCATGTGGATGAACAACATATACCACTCCTAGAACTACTGTTACAGGTGAGTAACCTGTTTTTCTCAGATCATGGATATGTTGTTCATCCACACTTCCTGGCAGACTCCAAGTAGTTCTCTAGGAGGAGGGAAGTCAGGCGTACACCCCCTCTGATACTTACTTGGGAAAAAGAAATTGGAGAACTGAGGCCCCAAAAATGAAAATTACGTACCTACCGTAATTCTTGATCTTCTCTTGTATCTTCACCATTCATTATTGCTTGCAGTAGTGCCGGAGGCGCACACCCGCTACGGGAGATTTTTTCTTTTTGAGTTGGCTCCAACGCACCACCCCAGAGCGTAGCTGCGTCCATGCGTGAGGGCGCTGTTAGGTGCTGCAGACTCCCCTCCATCTCAGTTCTGGTAGCCGGAGAGGCGAAAACAAAGGGTAAGGAAAAAGGAGAGCGAGGCAAGAGAGCCGAGGGACAGAAAAAGGAAAGGATATAAACTGAAAAAGGAATAAGCTGGAAGAGAACAGAAGGAAGAGAGAGAATGCCTACCCTAAGGGACCGTAGGGCCCCTCTTCTGGGGCGGCTCCACGGGAGGAACAGATAGAGAGAAACAGAAAAGGAAGAAGAAAAAGGAGAAGAAAGGGAAGAAAACAAGGTATGCTGAGAGGGGAGAACACTGCCCATAGATATATTGGTTGAGGGGCTTATAAGCTCGGAACCAAAAACAAGGGAGCAAGAATCCCACCTGATAGGGCTGAGAGAAAGTTCAACTGAACCGCCTGTAAGATTGGACACAAAGGGCAGATTCTCTAACCTCCCATCATGCCAGTCCCCTACACTCTAGCTGAGAGCTCACAGACTGCCCAGGCAGAAAATCTGTTCCAGAAAGAGAGTGCCCAACTAGGAAGGGGATTAAGCCCCATAGCACCCTGTTAAGTGCTATCACAGAAGTGTATGGGGAGGGGTTAAGCCCTACAGAAGGCAGCTTTGTATGAAAGGATAGAGTGGGAACTCAATCAGACTCCCTGAAGGCAAAGCAAGAACAACCGCTCAAGGCTAATGAAGTGCCAGAAGCACCAGCCAGAATGAGCTGACAATAATAATACCTGCCAGGGGGAACCTAATTTTTTGAGGCCGAGCCAAAGGGACGGTCTCTTGAGCTGTGAACTGAGCATCGTGGTTAAGGGGCCCAGAGGTCACCCCGTAGGGACAGTCAGAAAGAGTTCCCTCAGAATAGGTGAAAAAGACCATACTCGGTCCTCTTTACCTTGAGGAAAAAAGATCCATTCAAGAAGAATGGAAAAACAGAATTTTTTTTTTTTTTGCATAAAGGCCAAAGGAAGGGAGAAGAACAAGACGGGAAGGGGAGACGCCCCAGTAGGAGGCCACTGAGGGGAAGGTGGGCGGGTATCAGTAATGAATGCTGAAGATACAAGAGAAGAACAAGAATTATGGTAGGTACGTAATTTTCATATCGCGCCTTGTCAATCTTCACCACTCATTACTGCTTGGGTGAGTACCAAGCTCCCCCCCAAGTGGGGGGATAAGAAACCCTGAGGGAGCAAGACCTCCAGCCTCCTGTTGGTGAGAAACAGAAGGGGAAGACCCTGAGCTAATCAAGAGAGAAGCCTATGGGGGAGAAGAGCTAGGAGGTGTCCCCCGAGGACGGGGAGACGGAGGAAGCCCTGCAGAAGTCTCCTAGCTCTGGAGGAAAAAAAGACGGGTCCCACGGAAAGCGGAGCGAATCACCCTACGCCGGGCCAAGGGTGACAACCTTGATAGATGAAGCCATGCCGTCAGTCTAATACAGATCGCTGTTCCTGCAAGCCTGGAAGCCACCTCACTGGCATCATAAGATGCCCTTGCTTTGTGTCTTGCCACCTCCAGGCCTATAGCAGAGAGGGCAATAGCTTGTCTGGTTTGCTCCATGTCAGGCATTGATGCTAAGATTTGGGAAAGCATCGACCACAAATGCCTACCGTAGGCAGCATGGTGAGCCTGATGTGATGCAATACATGACATCGCACGAGAGGAAGAAAACACTCTTCGCCCCCACCAATCAAACTGTAGAGACTCTGAGTCCGGTGGATGGTCGTGCGCCAGGCGTCGGTGCCCAGAGGGAGTCTCTAGGTATGCCAATCCTGAGGGTGGGTTGGGGAGAGTACCTAGAGATTCCAATGGGGCACAATACCTACATTGGCAGTCTGCCGGGGCTGGAGAAAGGGCGGCTGGCGACTGCCAAGAACGGATAGACGCCTCCCGGAAGGGAATAGGCCAGGATAGTACCACCAAATGCTGGGCACTGAATTCGCCGAGAAATTCACGTGTCTCCCGTTCGGTATTGTCTTGCCTAATATAGGAAATCTGAAGATCCCTCACCATCCTCAAAAGGAATCGCTGATATTCAGTGAAATCAGCATCGGAGGACAGATGAGCAGTGGGTTCCTCTCCCTCAGAGGAGGGAGACGAGGATGATGGAGAGTCTGAGTGTCCAGAAGACTCCTGCAGCGGTGGGGAAAGGCGAAAAACCCACTCATTCATGTACCTAACATTTGAGGGGAAGGCCGCCACAGAATCTCTGAACGTCTCCCAGGATTACGGGCCCGTGGGACCGACATGGCCTGGGAGAGCGGGGGGGTGGCTGCAGAGGAATGGGAGAGGGGCACCTACAGCAAGGCAACTGTCCTCTGCTGAGGCTCTGGAAACCGGGGAAAGGAGCCCGAGCTGGCAGGATCCCGGACAACAGACCAGGTCGCAAAACGGAACCCTGGGGATGCGAAGCCTGGAAGAGCCTAGAGGGGAATCCTCCCTTGTGACGAACCTGGGACTGCACGGATCCAGAAGGGCAGCCCACAACAACGCCACCAGAGGGGTCCCCGGGGTCCAAGAGGGAAAGACGGGACTCAGCACTACGGCTCCTACCCGCACCCCGAGGGGTGGCAGGTGAAGAGCGAGACGCCTAAACCCTGTCCCTCGACCCCTCGGACTTCGAAAACGCCATCCTCCTCAACCCCAGAGACCCCCCCACCCCGAGGGGTTGCAGCAACACCAGGGTCGGCAGCTGCCACGACCCCCTCAGGAGGGAGAGCCCCTCCCACCACCTCCGCTCCATCGCCCCCCAAGGACCCCAGACCACCCCAGCCTGGGGGGACTCAGGGGAGGACAGCAGCGTAGACAGAGGAATAGGCGCGCTCAGCCGCCTAGCACCTTGTGCCACCGGAGACCCTGACTCCGAAGAGTCAGGGTGCCAAGATGGGTCCATGTCTGAGTCATCCTCCGAGGAGGAGGAAGAGATCAGCAGGACCATAATACTGGCAACCCCAGGGGTTTCCAGTGAAACGGCGCCGCAGATGGTGCCGGTGCCTGATGCGGCACCGGATGACCCTGGACCCCCCACAACATCTAGATCCGGCCCCGACTCCGTAACGGAGCCGGCCAAACCCACAGCACTGCCCTCGGCGACGGGACCACACTCGGCACCGCCAGAAGAGCCGACCAGACCCACGGTGCCGCGGGTGGCACCGAAAGCCAACACATCGCCGCCAATGGCACCGTCTCGATCACCGGCGCCATTCCAAAATGGCGCTGGAAGGCAGCGTTCAGGGTCCACCGATGCTGGGCCCAGCAGACGTGGGGCTCGACACTGGGGGAGCCTGCACCTCCGAGGAGGTGACTGCCGAGGTGGTGTCCCCGGCGAGGCCCCGGAGGGGAACCTGGCGTTCCCCTGACACCACAAAAGAGGCTTCCTCTTCGGCAAGAGAGGATGAGGAAGCCTCCTCCCTACGGACCGTATAGGCCTGAGAGGGACCCAGAGGAAGGGCCTAGAGACCCTAGGGAATCCCTGGCGCATCGCTCCAAGTCGGGCGGGCCTTGCCGATCTTAAACGCACGGTCCATTGAGAAACAGGCCCCACGATCCATATCATGCCTGGGTCCCAGGCAACGAAGATAAAACATCATGTCGGGTCTGAGACGAAAATGCCGCCACAGGAGCACCGATTTATTAGGGGGCGCGCCCACTGACTTCTACGCTTTGCCCCAAACCTGACATGATGCTAAAATATTGAGACTAAAACAGCAAAAGCTCTCTGTGCCATCGAAGAAAGTTAGAAAAAGAACGGTCTTACCGGTGACGGCGTCGAGAAAAAATCAAGAGAAGGAGTCTGGAAATTCAATGACGTAGAAGGCCTAAACTGAATCTGACCACACAGTAGCTGTAGCCTCGACGGCGGGAGAAACAGAACTGAGATGGAGGAGTCTGCGGCACCTAACGGCCACCCCTCGTGCATGACGCAGCGCGTCGCTCTAGGGGCGCTGTTGGAGCCAACTCAAATAAATAAATAAATCTCCCGTAGAGGGTGCTTGCCTCCGGCACTACCCCAAGCAGTAATGAATGGTGAAGATTGACAAGGGAAGATCCACCATCCCGGCGTGACTCAATGTCGATACGGCATCGGATAATGAAGGTGTTTGCTGTCTTCCAGGTAGCAGCCCGACAGATTTCCTGGATAGGGATATCCTTGGAAGTAGCCACCGATGCAGAGATATGGCGGGTAGAATGAGCTCTTATCCCTCTGTGAGGCTCCTTGCTCGCCAACTCATAACATAGACTTATGCATAACGTAATCCATCTTGCAATCGTCCACTTAGCTGCAGGTCGGCCAGAAGTGGCTTCAGTGAAGGTGACAAACAGCTGGCGAACCTCTCCACAAATTTCCGCCGTCCTCGCCTTATAATAGGAGAGCGCTCATCTCAGATCCAAAGTACGGAGCCTGTATTTGGCCTCCGAAGTGTAACTGGGGTAGAAAACTGGCAGAGTCAGCACCTGGTTAAGGTGACACTCTGACGCCACCTTCGGAAGGAATTTCAGGTGGGGGCACAGGACAACCTTGTCACTGTGGAAGATCAGATAAGGGGAGTCCACTGAGAGCGCCTTTACCTCCCCGGTCCTTCTGGCAGACGAGATAGCAACCAGGAAGGCCATCTTCCATGACAAGTGTGACAACTCACACTTGTGCATTGGTTCGAATGGCTTGCTCATGAGCGTTGCCAGCACCAGCAGTAGATCCCATGGAGGTGGAGGTTCACGCACCGGAGGGGATATGTGATCCACGCCGTTGAAAAAGCACCAAACCACTGTCTCCTGCACGAAAGTCAGCTGACTGGCCGTGCCCAGTAAGCAGAGATGGCTGCCAAGTGCACCCTAAGGGCCGAAGACCCCCTTTGGACAGAGCCCAAAGGTAGTCGAGAATGTTAGCCACTGGACAGGACAGAGGGTCCAGGCCCTTGCCCCTGACACCAAATGGAAAACCTTTTCCATTTGAAAGCATAACATTTCCTGGTCGATTCCTTCCTGGATGCCTCTACCACTGTGAGGACATCCTCAGAAAGACCCAAAGCCAGGAACTCTAGCCGCTCAGGTACCAGGCTGTGAGGTGCAGGGAATTGAAGGTCTGGATGGAATACTTTCCCATGGCAGATGGGAATGCGTGCTGCCCTGTTTCTTGAGGTAGCACATGGTCATGGTTTTGTCCGTCTGGACTTCAGCCATTTGACCCTGTAGCTGAGAAGCGAAAGCTGACAGTGCCAGTCTGACTACTCTGAGCTCCAATAGGTTGATGTGATAACGGGACTCCTCAGGGGTCCAGAACCCGTGGGCCCTGTTGTCCCCCATGTGGGCTCCCCAGCCCATGAGACAGGCATTGGTCGTAAGGATGGCAGTCGGCTCAGGGCGGACAAACGGGATCCCTTCCTGCAACCAGCCCAGGATGGTAGACCATTGGAGAACATCCCACATCTCCTGGGTCACAGTGATCAGCTGATCGAAATGACCGTGGCGCTGAGTCCACTGGGCAGCCAGCCCCCATTGGAAGGGGCGCATGTGCCACCGGGGCCAATGGACCACAGAGGTGCATGCCGCAATGTAACCCAGAAGGCACAGAAAGTCCTGGGCAGGGTGCAATTGCCCAATCAGAAATGACTGGGCAAGGAAGGAGAGAACCTCTGCCCTGTCTGCCAGGAGCTGAGCTCTGGCTTAACGAGAGTCGAGCTCTGCCCCGATGAAGCACATCACCTGAGAAGGCATGAGCTCCGACTTGGCCTCGTTGATCAGGAGGCTGAGCTGGGAGCAGGTCTGGAGGGCCAGGTCCCTGGACCTATCCATCTCCTGCTGGGTGAAACCTGCCAAGAGCCAATCGTCGAGGTAGGGGTAAATTCTGACTCCCCCCAATGCCTGAGGTGGGCTGCCACCACTGCAATGCATTTGGTGAAGACCTATGGGGCCGATGACAGGCCGAATGGCATGGCTCGGAACTCGTATAGGGTTCCCTGGGCTCTGAAGCGGAGGAACCGCTGGTGGGATGGACGGATTGGGACGTGAAAAAACACATCCTGGAGATCCAGTGAGCAGAACCACATGTTTCATTCCAGGGATGGTATGATCTGACACAGAGTGACCATCCGGAAGGTGCATCACCTGAGATGCTGATTCAGACCGTGCAGATCTAGAATGGGGCGCCAGCCCCTCGACCGCTTGGGAACCAGGAAGTGCCTGGAAACGAAACCGGGGTCTGCTGGAGGATCCGCCACTGCAGCTACTGCCTCCTTGAGGAGGAGGAGCTGAGCAATATCATCTCGGAGAGTGGACTGAGTGTAGGCGGATACCCGCTCCTCCCGAGGGGCGCGGGCTCGGCTTGGAGGGTACTGCTCGAATTCCAGAGGCAGTCCCTGGCCGACCATTTCTAAGATCCACCTGTCCATGGTAACAGCGGATGAGGCAGAAAGAAAGTGGCGAAGCCGGCCCCCTCTGGGAGGACCCAGAGCTGGTGTGACGGGAATGGGGGTGGCAGCCCCCACCCCATCACTAGGCAGACTTGAAGGCAGAAGATCCAGGACCTGAAGCTATGCCTCCCTTACGGGACTGGGAGGGCCCGGGCTTGGGCCGGGGGAGCCAAGCTTAAGCCTGCTGCTGCTGTCCCCCTTGAAAGGAGGACTGCTGGGCCACAGAGGAAGAGTGACGAAAAGGCTTCTTCTTTTTCTGTTGCTTCTTAGGACCAGAAGGACCATTAGCAGAAGTGGCGTGCAAGGTGGCATTGGACTGCTCAATGCGATGAAGGTGACCAGCCACACCTGGGCAGAAGAGATCGGTGCCCAGTAAAGGCACATCAGCTAGTTTGTGCTGAGTATCCATGGGCAAGGAGGAGAGCCTTAGCCAAGCCCTGCAGTGAGAGGCAACTGCGGCTGCCAACGAGCGGGCACATGAGCTCCCGATATCCAGAGCCGTCTGGAGCTGTTTGGCAATAGCCCGGCCTTGGTCCTGGACCTGCTATACCATGGTCTGCAAGTCTGCAGGGAGATGTGGGAGGATTTCGTCCAAAGACCACAAAAGGGCATGGGAGAAGTCTGCCATGATGACGGCCAAACTTGCCTGACGGGGGTCTAAAGATGAGGCTGCATAGATCTTCCAGGCAGAGTAATCCAAATATTTGGATTCCTTCTCGGGAGGTCTGTCGGTGTCACTAGAACTACCAGTACACCTGAACACAGAGGCGGTGACAAGGCTCTCTGACGAAGGCTGCTCTGTGAACCCCACAAGGGACCCCATGGGCACTGCATATTTACGCACCATATGGGCAGAAGGACAGGAGGCAGTGTGCCGCCAAAGTTCTATGGCCGGGCAAACAATGGCCTCGGCCAGAGGAAAGGCTTCCATCAGGGTATTCCCCTCTCTTGAGGAGGTCAGTGAGAGGGGTACTCCGCCTTTTTCTGGACAGGCTCCAGGGGCATCCCTGTGGACTCAGAGATGAGGCAAAGAATGCCCTGAAAAGACGAAAGACCTTCCTCTATCTCTATCCCACCAGCTGATTCATCATCCCCTGGAACAGAATGGAGGCCTATTCCATCCGAATAAGAGGAATCTGGATACAGCGGTCGACCGCCCACATCACCCTTGACTTGCTGGGGGCGCTCAGGCATGACAGTGACCGAGAGACGCTGGGGAAGCCCGGTGTCCGGTCTAGTTTCCTTAGAAGGAGCCCCTCCCACAGGCTGCTTGGGTGGTGGTTTCATCACAATCGGTGGAGAGACCGGTTTAGGCCAAACTTAAGTTTTCGTAGGCGCTGCAGGCGAAGGAACCAACTTAATCGGCTCCAGAGGAGTTGGCTTTGGCCTGGGAGGTGAAAGCCAAGTAATGGACGGGGTAGGAGCCGGGGAAGGGTTGAGCCGGTCAAAATCAGCTCTTGCCACATGAGGTCCTCGTAACACCAATGGAGCTTCTGCCAGAGCCTCTCCTCATCCGAGGAGGATGAGAACAACCAATGGCATCACCTCTTTTTAGAGCACTTATGGTCCTTCCTCGCCCTATCGGTCGAGGGGGTCCGAGACCTCAATCGAGATCAGGCGGACTGACTCGGTCGCTTGGGAGACACTGGTGGAACTGGTGACTTCCCGGGGTCAGAGACCACTTCCTCTGCAGGATTCCCAGCAGGCTGGGTCTCCTCATTGGGGAAAACAAGGACTGTAGTCCAAGCAAGAGAGTCGTCAACCGCAGACAGAGACAAGGGGTCGATTGGGTCGAGAATTATCTCAACATCATCGACTGACACTTCGGTCAAAATGGCCAGACAGCAAGGCCAATAAGCCAGCGGCCAAAGAGGCGATTTCGACCGAGGTAGAAATACAGGTTACTCACCTGTAACAGGAGTTCTAGGAATGGTATATGTTGTTCATCCACACTGTCTGGCAGGTTCCTTGCTGCTTTAAATCTTGCCAGAAGGTCTTCAAGCTGGCTCCTCCCACCCACCCGGGTGGTAAAACTCTCGGCTCTGCCCCATGATGCCAGATCTAGCCCGCTGGAAGCCAGGTTGTGCGTCGAAGCCGGGGAGGTTGAGTGGATCGTGAGGATGAACAACATATACCATTCCTAGAACTCCTGTTAAAGGTGAGTAACCTGTATTTCTAGGGACATGGATATGTTGTTCATCCACACTGTCTGGCAGACTCCTAGCAGTTCTCCGGGAGGAGGAAGGCAAGTTGCACACCCCCTACTTGGGAAATAGAGACTAGAGAACCGAGGCCCCAAAACCAGCATCCCGGCGTGACTAAAGGTCGATGTGGTAGTGGGTAATGAAGTGTGTGCTGACTTCCAGGTAGCAGCCCTGCAGATTTCCTGGATAGGGACGTACCTGGAAGCAGCCACCAATGCAGCAGTATGGCGGGGTAGAATGAGCACTTATCCCTCTGGGAGGCTCCATGCCCGCCAACCTATAGCAGAGATCTATGCAGGAGGTGACCCACCTGCCTATCGTCCGCTTCGCTGCAGGTCTGCCAGGTGCGGCTTCAGCGTAGGTGACAAACAGCTGGCGAACCTCTCCCTGAACTTCAGCCGTCCGCTCCTTATAATAAGCGAGCGCTCTTCTAGGGTCCAATGTATGGAGCCTATATTCGGTCTCCGAGGTGTGATTGGGATAGAACACCGGCAGAGTTAATACCTGGTTAAGGTGAAACTCCGACACCACCTTCGGAAGGAATTTCAGGTGGGGGGCGCAGGACAACCTTGTCCCTATGGAAGACCAGATAAGGAGACTCTCCCATCCTTCTGGCTGATGTGATAGCCACCAAGAAGGCGGTCTTCCACAACAGGTGAGAGATGTCACGCCAGTGCATCGGTTCGAATGGCCTCCCCTTGAGCTTAGCCAATACCAGCAGTAGATCGCACGGAGGTGGAGGTTCTCGCACCAGAGGGGATATGTGATCGAAGCCTTTGAAAAAGCACCTGACCACCTTCTCCTGCGCCACCGACTGCTTCCCGGCCCACGCCCAGTAAGCAGAGATGGCTCCCAGGTGCACCTTAAGGGTCATCAACCGAAGCCCTTGCTGAGAAAGGGACCACAGGTAGTCCAAAATACTTGCCAAGGAACCGGAGGAAGGGTCCAGGCCCTTGCCCTGACACCAAATGGAGAATCTCTTCCACTTGAAAGCGTAGCATTTTCTGGTCGACTCCTTATGGGACGCCTCAACGACGTTGAGGACCTCATCGGAAAGGCCCAAGGCCTGTAACTCTAGCCGCACAGGAACCAGGCCATCAGGTGCAGGGATTGAAGGTCCGGATGGAATACCTTCCCCTGATTGACTGAGATCAGCTCCGGGCGGGCTGGAAGCCGCCTTGGGAGCCTGGAGCTGAGACTGAAGAGATCTGGATACCAGAACTGGCGGGGCCAGTCAGGGGCTACCAGAATCACCTGCGCCTTGTCCCTCCTCGCCTTGAGAAGCACCTTGTGGATCAAGGAAAATGGGGGAAAGGCGTAGAAGAGGCCCGGGGTCCATGGCATCGAGAAGGCATCCCCTGCAGTGAGCCCTGCTGAGGGGGGCAGGCATGAAACAGTCTCAGCTTCGCATTCTCCCTGGAGGCAAACAGGTCCGCCTCAGGAGTACCCAGGAGACAGAACAAATCTTGTACTACCTCCGGCAGGAGAGACCACTCGTGGGACACAGCCCCTCTCTGGCTTAGGGCATCGGCCAGGGAGTTGGAGGCTCCTGCCACATGAATGCCGAAGAGATCCGCCTCCAGGCTGCGCACGAGTGACCAAATGCGGAGAGCTTCCCTGCACAGAGGCATGGAGCGCGTCCCGCCCTGGCGGTTTAGGCAGTACATGGTCGTGGTATTGTCCGTCTGGACCTGAACCACTTGACCCCGTAGAAACGGAGCGAAGGCAGTGAGGGCTAGAAGAACTGCTCGAAGCTCCAGCAGGTTGATGTGGCATCGGGACTCCTGAGGGGACCAGAGGCCATGCGCTCTGTGCTCCCCCAGATGGGCACCCCAACCCATCAGAGAGGCATCGGTCAATAGAGAGACCGTCAGCTTGGGGTGGACAAACGGGATGCCCTCCTGCAGATGTGCTGGAACGATCCACCACTGGAGAGCGTTCCACATCCCCTGGGTCACTGTCACTAGCTGATCCAGTGGATCGAAGTGCTGTGACCACTGGCTGGCCAGTCCCCATTGAAGGGGACACATGTACCAGCGGGCATAAAGGACCATGCTGGTGCAGGCCGCCATGAGGCCCAGGAGGCGCAGCAAGTCCCGGGCAGGGTGTGACTGCCCAACTTGAAGTGACTGGGCAAAGGAGGAAAGAACTTCGGCCCTGTCCGCCGGGAGCCATGATCTGGCTCGTAGAGAGTCGAGCTCTGCCCCGATGAAATGTATCACCTGCTTTGGCACGAGTTCCGACTTGGCCTCGTTGATGAGGAGGCCAACTTGAGAGCAAACCAGGAAGGCCAGATCTCTGGACTGCTCCACCTCCGCTCTGGAGAGGGCTGCAATCAGCCAATCGCCCAGGAAGGGGTACACCCGGACCCTTCGGCGCCGAAGGAATGCTGTCACCACTGCCATGCATTTGGTGAAGACCCTGTGAGCTAGCGAAAGGCCGAAGGGCATGGCCTGGAACTCGTAAAGGGATCCCTCCACTCTGAAGTGGAGGAATCTCTGGTGGACAGACGGATAAGGACGTGAAAGAACGCGTCCTGAAGATCCAGGGAACAGAACCACACGCCTCATTCCAAGGATGGGATAATCTGAGCCAGAGTGACCATCCTGAAGGTCCGAGACCTTAGGAACCTGTTCAGGTCGGGCAGGTCGAGAATAGGGCGCCAGCCCCCCGTCCGTTTTGGGACCAGGAAGTACCTGGACACAAACCCCAGGTCTGCAGGAGGATCCGCCACCTTCCTGATCACCTCTTTTTCGAGGAGCAGAGCAATATCAGCTCGGTGAGCCAACAGAGAGGCTGCGGACCCCGTGGAACCCCGAGGGGCAACGGCTCGGAAGGGTGGGGCCTGCTCAAACTCCAGAGGCAGACCCTTTCCTACCACCTCCAACACCCAGCGGTCCATGGTGATAGCGGACCAGGCGGAAAGGAAGTGGCGGAGCCATCCCCCCACGGGGAGAACCCCGGGGGTGTGACGAGGCTGGGGCGACACCCTCACCCCGTCACTGGGCAGGCTTGGAGGAGAGACCGGCTGAGGGACCTCCTGAGCCTTTACCTCCCTGCTTCCTATTGGAGGAAGCCACGGGCCTGGGTTTAGTATGCCAAGCACGAGCTTGCTGGCCCTGGTGCTGGTGCTGTTGGGCCAGACGTGCTGCGGGCGCAGAAGGGCGAAATGACTTGTGCTGCTGCTGTCAACGGCCTTTGTCCTTCTGGGCGGAGGTAACCGAGTCCAGAGGGCATTGGACTTCTCGATCCGCTGGATGTGACCTTCCACTCCAGGGCTGAAGAGGTCGGTCCCAAAGAAGGGGCGTCCACCAATTGTGCTTGGTATCCGCCGTTAGGTGGATATCCTCAACCATGCTCTGCGGCCGCGATGGCCACTGCAGCCGCAAATCCAACCCTGGCACAGGAGTCTCCCTCGTCCAGAGCCGTTTGGAGCTGCTGCTTAGCCACTGCCCTACCCTGGTCCCGAACCTGCCGGACCGTGGTCTGCAGGTCGGCCGGGAGATGAGGGATCACCTCATCCAGGCAGCCCATGAGGGCATGGAAGAAGTGTGCCATCAGCACAGCCGAGCTGGCCTGGCGGAGGCCAAGGGAGGATGCAGTGTACACCTTGCACCCGGCGTAGTCCAGCTTTTTGGACTCCTTGTCGGTGGGGCTTGTCCATGTCCCTAGCATTCACAGAACGCCGGAAAACGCTGTCGGTGACCGACCCCTCGGCAGGTGGGTGTTCAGAAAACCCGGGCAAAGAGCTGGTAGGGACCGCATACCTCCTGACCATCCTGGCCGAGGGCACAGGGCAGGAAGCAGGCCACTGCCACAGCTCCAAGGCTGGGCCAACAATGGCCTCAGCCACCGGAAAGGCCTCCGTGGGGGAATCCCCACGGTCCAGTATCTCCGTCAGAGGATACTTGGCCCGTTTGGATACGGGCTCGAGCTGCATCCCGGTGGACTCCGAGATGAGCCGAAGCAAACCCATGAAGGACAATGGGCTTTCATCCAACGATTGGCCCCCGGAGGACTCCAGGTCAATGGGCCTGGAGAACAGGGAGGAGTCGTCGTCAGTCTCGGAGGAGTCCACAAAGAGCTGCCTGGGGACTGAGCCACCCTCCACCTGCCGAGGACGGTCAGGAGTGAGGGTGACCGACAACCTGTGGGGTAGGCCTTGACCCGACCGAGAGTCCTCGGTCGGTGCCCCCGGTATCGGGTGCGGAGGCGGAGGTTCCACCACAATCAGTGGGGCAGCAGGTTTCGGCCGAACAACCGCCCAGGCTTGGGCATCTTGACTACGGCGAGGGGTTGTTTCGGCCGCTCGGGTGACAGCCACTTGATGGCCGGGGAAGGCGTCGGCGTCAACTTGCTCCCGGACAGAAGTAACTGCTGCCACATCAGGTCCTCGTAGCGTCAACGCAATTTGTGCCGAAGCCTCTCCTCTTCCGTGGAGGAAGACGACGACAAGCGGCGGCACCACTTACCCCGGTGCCGAGACCAAGACCGCCGATGTTGGTGGGATCGGCTAGACTAAGAAGAAGTCCGAGACCGAGATCCTTGGTGTTTCCGAGGAAGGGTATGGGAAGGAGCGGGGGACACCCGCTCTTCCCTCAGCTCGGACGCCTTAATCGGGGACTGCTGCACGGGGGCACAGGCAGATCCTCGGTCTCCACTGGGAACTTGTGAAAGGGTTGTCGGCTTCACCAGTCATATAGCCGTCCAGAAGGGTAGAGAAAAATCTTGACGCGTCGGACAGGTGTCTCGCTGGCTGGCCTGACAGGGACGCCGGAAGCCAGCGCCCTCAGCCGCAACTCCTCGACTCAAAGTCGACGGTCGGCTGTCCGAGGAAGGAGACTCCTCCCCGCTCTCACGAATGCCGATGATGGGACTTACCCTTAGAGTCCTTCTTTTAGACCGAGGAATGTCCCGATGGCCCTCTCCCTTCATGGAAAGGCTCGACAAAGCTCCTTGAACAAAGCTGAATACGAGGTACTCAGAGAGAGCGGGATAAATGCCGTGACCGAGGAAGAGGATGATGTAGCCTGGCCGCCTCCTCCTGAGGCGATCATCTGCTCGAGCTGCTCAGCCAAGCCAGCCAACCAGGGTAACTGCTACGAGCCTAACCGACTTAACCGGTGGTAGCGTTCCTCGGGCGCCTCAGGGCTGTAAATAGGGCAGCGCGGTCCTCCAGGACGTTGGCCGAAATGAACAGCATGTCCCGCAGGTCTGCGGTCGTGTTCTAGGCCGAGGCAGTAGACGCATGTGGAGTGCGGGTCCGTCCTGGACATCTTCTGCCCACAAGGGCGCCGCCGAAATCCGGGAGTCGATTTGTCCATCGCAGCTGTGAGGGAGAAAGTTGACCAAAGTCTTGAAAATTTTAAAATGAGTTTCGGGCGAACCGAAGAATTAGGATCCAGTCTATCACGCAGAGCGTTAAGGAGGGAACCTGAGCTTCCAAGCAGTAAGGAAGATCTGACGTCATGAGGCGGAGCCGAGAGTTTTACCACCCGGGTGGGTGGGAGGAGCCAGCTTGAAAACCTTCCGGCAAGATTCAAAGCAGCAAGGAACCTGCCAGACAGTGTGGATGAATAACATATCCATGTCCCTAGAAATGGCCGATTCCTGGGACCGAGATCTATCCTGATTCCCAAGAACAAGACGAAGATGATCCCGGGTCCTTCTCCCACTTACGGGATGAAGAGGAGTGCGTGCCCGCAGGACTCTCACCCTTACTCAGGAGAGAGTGGCACAACTCTTGGAAGGAACCCAAGAAGATGGAGCCCAGGTTGAATGGAAAGAAGAAGCTCCGAGAGGAAGATTCCACAGCATGAGCCACTTCCTCCTCGAAGGCTTGCATGTACTCCAATTGCTCGCCAGATCCTGTGGCCGCAGAAACCGCCCACTGGGCCTCCTTGGATTTCACCAGCAGGTTCCGTTTTTTTGGGCCTCCCCAGCTTAAGGCGTGCAAGATGGTCGTCGAGGACGTTCGGTTGGAACTCGAAGCAAAACTCACATGTCGTATAGTCATGGTTGACACCCAAACAATAAATGCACGCGGCATGCAGGTCGGTGCGCGACATATTCTGGCCACATGAACACCGGGGGAAGATTTGTCTTCCATGATCGAAGAAAACTAATTGCAATTGCAAGGTTTTAAATAATTGATTAGCAGTTTTTTCTTAGGACTATACTAACTGTACAGAAAGTATTTATATTGATTTTCTAGAAGTGCTGTGTTTGTTAAACACACTGAGGCAAGAGCTATGCATTTTCACAAAGATTTTGCACTTTTATGAGCAAAACGCTAATCAATTTTTAGAGTTAAATAAATCCCTGCAATTGCTAACGTGAACAAGGCGAATTTTTGGAATAACCGAAGTTTCTGAAGCCAGGGCCTACAAAATGCGAGAGCATGAAGGAGGCAACCTGAATCTTCCAGCAGAAAGGAAAAGCCGGCGTCATGGTGCACAGCCAAGGGTTATACCACCCGGGTGGGTGGGAGGAGTCAGCATGAAGACTTCACAGCTGATTTAAAGGGAAAGGGACTCTGCCAAGAAGTGTGGATAA
The DNA here is from genome assembly GCA_016271365.2 of Neoceratodus forsteri. NCBI lineage: Eukaryota > Metazoa > Chordata > Ceratodontiformes > Ceratodontidae > Neoceratodus > Neoceratodus forsteri. The sequence continues at coordinate 209,808,683 of JADMNL010000028.1, forward strand.
ACAACATACTGTATCCACGATCCTAGAATGCAGGTTATTCAATTTGAAAGCCACAGTTTAACAGGTACGATTTTATTCTAGAGGTGCTAAATGAAAAATGGGCAGCCCCATCCTACAATGTAGATTTGCAGCCCCAAAGAAGTCTTGAAATCTATTTTTTTTTTTTTTAACTCTTTTTCCTCTGGTCATGGTCTGGGGGACCTCTCTCAGGCATCCTGCCTGATCCTACCCTGCCTAAAGTCCTCCGTCTGGGCCTCCTCTCTCCTCTACCCACTGTTGGTACCCCCGGCTTAACCACTCCGGGGTGGGGCCGACCCTCCTCTTTAGGCTCTCCTAGAGACAAACACCAACGTGGGAGAGGACCCGGATGAAGGAAATGAAAATTACGTACCTACCGTAATTCTTGATCTTCTCTTGTATCTTCACCATTCATTACTGCTTGGGTTAGTGTCGGAGGTGCGCACCCGCTACGGTTTTTTTTTTTTTTTTTTTGAGTCGGCTCCAATGGCACCACCCTCGAGCGCGACGACTGCGTCATGCGCGAGGGGGGGGCCATTAGGTGCTGCAGACTCCTCCTCTATCTCAGTTCTGGTAGCCGGAGAGGCAAAAATAAAGGGTAAGGAAAAAAGGAAAGCGAGGCAAGAGAGCCAAGGGACAGAAAAAGGAAAGGATATAAACCGAAAAAGGCATAAGCTGGTGGAGGATAGACAGAGGAGAGAGAATTCCTACCCTAAGGGACTGCAGGGCCTCCTTTCCGGGGCGGCTCTAGGGGAGGAACAGAGAGAGGGAAAGAGAAAGAAGAAGAAGAAGAAGAAAAGGAGGCATGTTGAGAGGGAGAACAGTGCACATCGAGCACTGGTTGAGAGGCTTATAAGCTCGAGACTAACAAAGGAGCAAGAATCCCTGTTGATAGGACTGAGGGGAGGTTCAACCGAACCACCTGAACAACCGATACAAGGGCAGATTCTCTGATCTCTCAACATGCCAAGTCCCTACATCCTAGCTGAGGGCTCATACACTGCCCGGGCGAACCTGTTCCGGGGAGAGCGACCACCCAGGAAGCAGACTATGTCCCTTAGCACCCTGTTAAGTGCTAACACAGCAGTGTATGGGGAAAGATTATGCCTTACTGAAGGCAGCTTTGTGTGAAGGATAGAGTGGGAACTCAATCAGACTCCCTAAGGCAAGGCAATAGCAGACGCTCAAGGCTGACAAGTGCAAAGCAGCAGCTAGAATGAGCTTAAAGATAATACCTGCCAGGGGGATTCTAAATTTTTGTTGAGGCCGAGCCAGGGCACGATCTCTTAAGCTGTGAAACTGCATAACCTGATCAAGGTACTTAGAAGTCGCACCCTAAGGGCAGTCAGAAAGAGTTCCCTCAGAATAAGTGAAAAGTACAGACCGTGCTCGTTCCTCTTTACCTTGAGGAAAAAAGGAACTATTCACTAAGAATGGAAAACAGAAAGTTTTTTTGGTTTTTTTTGGCATAAAGGCCAAAGGAAGGAAGAGGAACGAGACGGGAAGGGGAGACACCACAGTAGGGGGGCCACTGAGGGGAAGGTGGGTGGGTATCAGTAATGAATGGTGAAGATACAAGAGAAGATCAAGAATTACGGTAGGTACGTAATTTTCATATCTTCCCTTGTCAATCTTCAAAATTCATTACTGCTTGGGTGAGTACCAAGCCCCCCCAAAAAAGGGGGGGTAGAAACCCTGAGGGAACAAGACCCCCAGCCTCCTGTTGGTGAGAAACACAAGGGGAAGACCCTGGGCTAATCTAGAGAGAAGCCTATGGGGGAGAAGAGCTAGGAGGTGCCCCCCGAGGATGGGGAGACGGAGGAAGCCGCTGCAGTAGTCTTCTAGCTCTGGAGGAAAAGAGACGGGTCCCCCAGAAAGCGGAGCGAATCACCCTACGCCGGGCCAGGGGTGACAACCTTGATAGACGAAGCCATGCCGTCCGTCTAATGCAGATCGCTGTCCCCATAAGCCTGGAAGCCACCTCAGTGGCGTCATAAGATGCCCTTGCTTGGTGTCTTGCCAGCTCCAGGCCTATAGCAGAGAGGGCAATAACTTGTCTGGTTTGCTCCGTATCAGGCATTGATGCTAAGATCTGAGAGAGCATCAACCACAAATGCCTACTATAGGCAGCGTGATGAGCCTGATGAGATGCAATGCAAGACATCGCACGAGAGGAAGAGAACACTCTTCACCCCCAACGGTCGAAGTGTAGGGAATCTGAGTCCGGTGGGCGGTCCGTCGCCAGGTGTCGTCGTCCAGAGGAGTCTTTAGGTATGCCAAACCCGAGGGCAGGTTGGGAGAGTACCCTGGGATTCGAAGGGCACAATACCTACGTCGGCAGTCTGCCGGGGCTGGAGAAAGGGCGGCTGGCGACTGCCAGGAATGGATAGAGCGCCTCCTGGAGGAATGAGACCAGGAAGGCCACCAGGTGCTGGGCACTGAATTCGCCAAGGAATTCACGCGCTCCTGTTCGTATTGTCTCGCCCAACGTGAGGAGACTAAGATCCCTCACTATCCTCGAAGGAATCGCTGATATTCAGTGAAATCAGCATCGGAGGAGAGATGAGCAGAGGGTTCCTCTCCCTCAGAGGAGGGAGATGAGGATGATGGAGAGCTCGAGTGTCCAGAGGATTCTTGTGGTGGTGGGGATAGGCGAAAGACCCGCTCATTCATGCACCTGACATATGAGGGGAAGGCCGCCGCAGAACCTCTGAACTGCTCCCAGGATAACGAGCCCGTAGGACCGACATGGCCTGGGAGAGCGGGTGGTGGCTGCAGAGGAATGGGAGATGGGCACCTACGAAGAGGCAACTGTCCTCTGCTAGGGCGGCGTTGAGGGTCCATCGGTGCCGGGTCCAGCAGGCGTGGGCCTCGACACTGGGGGAGCCTGCACCTCCGAGGAGGTGACTGCATAGGCGGTGTCTCCACCGTGGCCCCGGGAGGGACCTCGACGTTCCTCCGACACCGCAAAAGAAGCTTCCTCTTCGGCAAGAGAAGATGAAGAAGCCTCCACCTCTACGGACGTATAGGCCGAGAGGGACCGGAGGAAGGGCCTAGAGACCTTACCTGGGAATCCCTGAGGCGACGCCTTCCCAAGGTCGGCGAGGGCCTCAGGCCGATCTTGAACACGCGGACTTCGAGGACACGATGGTCCATGGAGAAACAGGCGTCGCACGCATCCATATCATGGTTGGGTCCCAGGCAACGAAGACAAACATCATGCCGATCTGTGACGGAGAAATGCCGGCCACAGGAGCACCGACGCATAGGGGGACGGCCCGCCTTCGACTTACGTTTTGGCCCCGAACCTGACATGATGCGAACTAAATAAGAGTAAAAATTAGCAACAAAGCACTCGGCGCCGTCGACAGAAATAAAAGAAACGGTCTTACAGGGAGACAGAGTCGAGCGAATATGAACTATGAGAATACCAAGAGTCTGGCTTGAGTGACGCAGAAGGCCTTCAACTACCGCACAGCAGGTGCAGCCTCGACGGCGGGAGAAACAGAACTGAGATAGAGGAGGAGATCTCTGCGGCACCTAACGGCCGCCCCTCGCTTTATGGCCTTGTGCGTCAGCTCGGCGGCGCCGCTGGAGCCGACTCAAAAAAACTCCCATAGTGAGTGCGCACCTCTGGCACTAACCCAAGCAGTAATGAATGGTGAAGATTGACAAGGGAAGATCCTGGAAGGCCAGGTAGGACGAACTCGGCATTGGGGATGGGGGCAGGTGCTGTCGCCTACCCCCACAGACTGGATTTTTCTATTTTCTAGTGAACCCCCAACTGCCCCTTGCGTGCAGCACATCGACGCCGGCTTATTGCAGCAACCCAGCCAAGGCCGGGCCAGTTAGCTACGTGCTTGCTTGGTATGGTGCAGTGCACCCAGTCTCCACCGGGGGCCGCTGGAGCAACCCGCCCTTCCTTCCCGGGGAGGAGAGCACCACGAGGGCACTCATCCTCAACTCTTCCCCTGCCGACACCCAGCGCTCGCTTCCGATCCCGGGTCACTGGCGCAGCGCGATGTGTGGCATCCAGCGCCTCAACCCTCAGCGCAACCAGGTCTAAGTCTTGAAATCTTGAATCTCGAAAATCTTGAGAGAAGACAAAGGTAGCTCTGTCCCCTTTGAATGGCACAGCTTAACTGGGGGAGTTGCTGCTGCTTGGAATCCTCATGTGCACAACATTCTGAAGCTTAGGTTGCACCATTTCCCCTGGTAGGAGTGCACAAATGGAAATTACGTACGTACCTTAATTCTTGATCTTCTTGGACGAAGTCTCCACCACTCATTCACACTAATGGGATCTATACCAGAGTCGCTAGGACCCAGTGGGAGCAAACTTTTTGCAGGAGGGCCGGCGCCAGAGATGGAGCCGCGAGGAGCTGCGCCGTGAGCCTCTGCTTGTACAGCAATGACTGTCTCGGCGTAGACCCTCCAACCACCTCAGTACCTTTTTTATGAGAAGGTGCAGCGTAACTAACTTAGAAGGATAGCCTAACCATAAACTGGACATCAGATAGTCTAAAAGACCCATATAAGAAGGGTCAAGAAGGAAGTCTTCACAGCCTAAGATTGAGGGAGTGAAGACCATAAACAGAGGTGAGCTCAGGGGATGGCGGGTGGATGTGTGAATGAGTGGTGAAGACTTCGTCCAAGAAGATCAAGAATTACAGTAGGCACATAATTTCCATATCTTCCTGGACATAAAGTCTCCACCACTCATTCACACTTATGAGAGAATACGGAGCTAATAACTCCCCAGAGGGTGGCAGGAGAGACCAAGAACTCACAAATTTAGGACAGAAGTCCATTAAGGATGGTTCTGCCAAACAAAATATGTCGTCTAGCATGGACATCCAGGGCACAGTGTTTGACAAAAGTATGCACTGAGCTCCAGGTAGCTGCATTGCAAATATCTGCAATGGGCACGTTGATTTCCGCCAGGGATGCGCGACCGTTCTAGTAGAGTGTGACACTCTGCCTTCCAGCTAACCTGCACCATGGAATAACAGTGGCGAAGGCATGCCACCAGCCATGCAGAAATGCATCTGATAGCGACAGGTTGACCCAGCCAGGTCTCGCTGAAGGAAGCAAGCAGTTGTTGAGCGTATGTAAATTCTTTGTTTTATCTAAAGAAACGCAAAGCTCTTTTGACATCCATAGAATGAAGAGAATGCTCCCCTTCATTTTGGAAGTTCGAAAGTAAGTAGGAAGGACCAAAGGTTGGTTTAGATGGAATTCTGAAACAACCTTAGGAGAAACTAGGATGGGTCCTAAGAACTACTTTGTCTTTATGAAACACAGTATACAGAGGGTCTGTGACAAAGGCATGTATCTCAGAGACCCTCGGGCCCAGGTAATGGCCACCAGGAAGGTCGTTTTCAAGTGAGAAATTTCAACTCACAGGTAGCTAAAGGCTCGAAAAGGTTTTCGAGTGAGCATGTCTAGCACAAGATTAATGTCCCAGGCTGCGACTGGACATCTGAAAAGAGGTCTGGTATGCAGAATTCCTTTAAGAAACCCCTTAACCACAGGTAACTGAGCCAGTGACAAGGAAAGCACTGGCTCATGATAAGCTGAAATGGCACAAAGGTGAACCTTGACTGTAGAGTATTGCAGACCTGAAATTGAGAGGTCTAAAAGGTACTCTAGAACTTTATTTGGTGGTCAGGAAAAAGGATTCAAAGAGGATTTTGCACACCAGAGCGAAAAACACTTCCATTTGGCTGTGCAAGTTTTCCTAGTGGCTGGCATGGGCACAGCCAGAAGAATATCTGAAACTCTGTGAGAGACATTGAACCTGTTCACTTCTATCTCTTCAGGAGCCAAGCGTGAAGGTGAAGCGATCTCAGATTGGGATAGACCACAGGCCCCTGAGTCAGAAGGTTCGTCTGAAGGGGAAGCACTTTCGGAGGGGTTTTTGACATACTGTTGAGTAACAGAAACCATATTTGTCAAGGCCAGAAGGGAGCAATGAGGATCATTTTGTCCCCCTGGGACTCGAACTTGAGAAGTACCCTCTAAATTAGAGGAAGAGACGGAAAGGCGTATAGAAAGCGTTTTGTCCACTGCAGCCTGAACGCATCCTGACAGAAAATGCCAGGCCCTGGATTTCTGGAGCAGAAGAGAGCAGTTTTTTTAAGTGGGGATTCAAAAGGTCCAGGTCTGGGTTCCCCACTCTGCAAATAGTGACTGAACTACGGTTGAGTCGAGAGACCATTTGTGAGGATCTGTCTCTGTTCTGCTGAGACGGTCTGCCAGTTCGTTCTCCACTCCCGGCAGGTAGACTGCCTGAATTAGAGCTTTGTGCTCCAAGCACCATTCCCACACTCTCATCGCTTCCCTGCATAAGGGGTAAAAGTGAGCACCGCCCTGCATGTTGATGCAATACATCACTGCTTTGTTGTCCGTTTGGAGAGAATGTTCTTGTGACAGAGAATGTCCTTCAAAGCCCGGACTGCATAAGAGGATGGCTCTCACTTCTAGGACATTTATGTGAAGCTGGGACTCCTCCTAAGTCCAAGTACCTTGAGTGTGGAGAGTCTCACAGTGAGCTCCCCACCCCATCAGGGACGTGTCTGTGGTAATGGAAATCTAATGATCCAGAGGAGCAAAGGGGTACCCTTCCAGAAGATTGTCTTCTTGCGACCACCAGGTGAGTGACTTCTTCAGAGGTTCTGTCACCTTAATGAGAAAGGACTGAGGGTGAGTGGTTGGGGACCACTGAGTACTGAGCATCCATTGAGAGGTTCTCATGTGAAGATGTGCTAGGGGAACAGTAAATACTGAGGATGCCATGAGACCTAGCATCCGCTGCATCGAGATCGCTGAACCAAGCTGTTCTCTCTGATGTATCGGCCATCTGTAGAATATCCTCCTTCTGTCCTCTGGTGAAAAGCTTTCACACAGGAGGTGTCAGAAGAATTCCTATGGAAAGGAGCCTCTGGGAGGACTGCAGCTGTGATTTCTTGAGATTTAGCAGGACTCCCATGGACGTGAGAAAGTCTGAGGCATGTAGCCATCAAAGAGCTCTTGCCTGGAAGGGCTTGCTAGAAGCCAGTCATCCAGATATGGGAACACTTGTATTCCGTTTTTTTCTGAGATGCGCTGCGAGTATTGCACAACAGTTTGTAAAAACTTGCGGTGCCGAGGACAGCCCAAAGGGCAGGACTCTGAACTGATAATGCTGGCCCAAAGCCACGAACCTTAGGTATTTGTGATGCCTTGGGTGAATAGGAATATGTTGGTAAGCATCCTGCATGTCCAGGGAGGCTAACCAGTCGTGTTGATGAAGCAAAGGTAACAGGGTTCCTAGTGATATCATTTTGAATTTCTCTTTGGGAAGACATTTGTTTAATGCAGTGTCAGTGGTTCAGCAGGTAGCACACTCGCCTCTGAGGCTGGGAGATCAGAAGGCTGTGGTTTCTAGCCCCACACCAGGCACTTGGGTTAATATCCCAGTACTGACAATGCAGTGCAGCATGTGGGGTGCTGCACTCCTGAGGTGCCATCTTTCGGATGAGACATTAAACCGAGGTCCCAACTGCCTGTTCTGGTGGTAGTTCAGGTGGATGTTAAAGATCCAGTAGCACTTCTCGAAAAGAGCAGGGGAATTTCCCCGTGTCCTGGCCAAATTTCCCCCCATTCACTAAAAATGCCACCAACAGCTTAATCTGGTTCAAAGTTAGTTGACATTCATCTGCATCCCCCTTCCCAGGGTCGTGTCTGCAAATAGGCAGAATTTGTCTAGTTCACTTACCTGGTCAACAAAAGCTAAATAAATAAATAATTTTCTGAGGTCCAAAATAGGGTGCATGCCCTCGGTTTTCTTTGTAACTAGAAAGTAATGGGAGTAGAACCCTGTGTTCCGTTGATCCAGCGGAACTACTTCTACTGCCCTGACTTAAAAGACAGGTCCTCGACCACAGGCTTTGCAACAGGATTAGGTCCTGCTCCTTCCACATCACCTATCAGTCTAAGATCTGGGTCAAGCTCAATATCATCTCCCGACAGTCCAGGAGGGACTGCATGGACAGGAAAGGAATGAAAATCAGCAGGAAAAGAGGAAGGAAAAGAATTCAGAGAGGAGAAGCCCTGAAGATTGGCAGATGAAAAGCCAGGCCTCGGCGCCGAAGAAGAGCATGGCGCCAAAGGGCAGCACGGCACCAAAGAAGAACACAGCGCCTTACAGGCGCCGAAAACTCAACAGCGCCCGAAAAAAGCCACCAAGGATGGCATCAAGGACAACACCGATAAGGCGCACTGGCGCTTGGCAAGCTTATCGGTGCCACCCGGCTCCAGCGACCCGATGCCGACGGCAAATCAACCTAGGCCCCGGAAATTAGGATTTGAGGGAATAGAAGGAAGAATACCAGGAGATAGAGGCATCAGTGTGACCTCCTGTGCGCATCCATGTGAGAGGGGAAAACACCTGCGTTAGATGAGCAGCACCGAAGAAGAGGGCACCACGCCAACTAGGAAATTGTCGCCCCTATTGATCCCAGCTTGAAGACCCGGAGTGACTGGGCCAGGCAGTTGGACCAACCTCAGAGCCCACTGCTCCATCAGAGCGGCCCACTGATGAAACTGCTCATCGGAAGCCCTACTAAAAGGTGGGGAAATGCTCCGATGTTGAAGAGGTCGGTGACCAGAACCAGGAACCGGCAACTCCGAATAAGGAGACTGGCAACTGACCCCAATGACCGACCATCGACATGCAGACATATCAGAGGGCGACCTCGGGTGATGAATTCTCTTTTTTGACCTCGGGTCAAAGAAGACTCGAGCTGAACGGTACCGAGAATGCGACCGTTTTCTTTTATACTTCGAGGACCGCCCATCCCCTCAGGCACTGGACTGTCCGTTGTCAGACACACCCCTCCGGAAGGCGGCGGCCGGACCCAGCCCGGCTGACTGAACAGCTTTCATGAAGTCTCCCTACCATCACCTGGCCCGCTCACGGCTCGACTCCGTCAAAGTAGGCTGAGACTTCTTTCTTTGATAAGAATAAATTATCGTAAGCAGAACTTTATTCGAGAATTAGAAAATGGGCTTTTTATTTGGAGGCATCTGATTGGCTGGTACCCACTGCACAGGGGTACATTAACTTTCAATAGATGCCTACCAAATAAAAAGCTCCAGCACATGCCTACCTCACACCCAGGCAAGTATCCTAGTGCCCAGCCTGTTTCTTCATTGGCTGAAGCTCTGAGCACACAAATTGAAACTGGCGCCATTTTTTTTTCTCATCTAGCGAGACCCAGCATGTGTGCCAAACTCCACACCCCAAGAAATATATCTGCCATCGTTTTCTGTTTTTGCCCCACCCCAACAATAAGCACTCATTTAGGTACCAACAGGCACAATTTCTATGATCCACTCACCCCCCTTCCCCAAAGCGTTACCTGGCAACAGCTAACAGCTGTAACGTTCCTGACACAAAATCAAGTTAAGTAAACAGAAACATCCTACCGCCGCCCACCCTCTCAGCTTTCTCCCACAGTGTTCAGCTGTCAGTCCATTAACTTTGAAATAAAAACTTACAGCTCAGAATACTTGAAACCCGGACAGCTCCCGATGTACCGATACTTTGTCCCTCTCAGTGAACTCATGATCGTGCTGCTCCAATCCGAACTCTGCTCATTTCAAATCCGGTCTCACTGCTCCATGCTCCGGTCAATTCAGAAAATCGCTTCGGCGGTGCTAGAAGTTCACCATGGTCGCTGCTGCTGCTGATCCTTGCTTCTATTCAGCAGCCAAACAAATGAAATAAACAGGGTAAACCTTGCCTGTATTTTCAAAAATTAAAAGCGATGTCCATTTCTATTACCAGTTCGCTTTCCGCATACGCCCGTCGTAACGTCTGATCTCCCCGGCGTAGCGGCTCCACCCGCTACAATACACAAGAAAAAAAAAGTAAAAGAAACAGGCTGCAAACATTAGAAAAAAAAACAGACCGAAAGAAATTTAAAATGCAAGCCCTGTATATGCCAAGTGAGGCGGGTGAGGCGGTAGCCATGACAACCAACAATAAAACCAGGCGGAGGAACTATTTTTAACACTACAAATAAAATACTTAATATATTAAAAGTCTTGTTATGAAAACTTGTTTTATTTCATGCATATAAAATGCAGGGCCCATTTTCTAAGCAATAATACCCTCCAGGGTGGCGGTATGGGCAATACCCGGACCTTCTAGGGACTATAGGCCCTCACGCTGTGGCGTCGAGCCCTCATTAAGCCCCTGGGTGGTCGGTGTGCCCAATACGCCCACCCTGTCAGGTATTATTGCTTACATACTACAAAATAATAAACTGAAAACTATGCTGCTAGTTTGAAGTTTGACTCCCGGTGGGTGAGCGACGTCATCACTGAAGTGCATTCGACGGTGGGAAAAAAGGAACTGAGGCAGTTGGAGGGTCGACGCCGAGACAGTCAGTGCTGCACGAGCAGAGGCTTGCGGCACCGCTCCTCGCGGCTCCATCTCTGACACCGGCCCTCCCGCAAAAAGTTTGCTCCCACTGGGTCCTAGCGCCTCCGGCGTAGATCCCATTAGTGTGAATGAGTGGTGGAGACTTTATGTCCAGGAAGATTACCCAGTTGTTATGATTACCCACTGTCAATGTGGAGCGCTACAGAAAATAATACAGTTGGCCAACCATTTGGATAAGCACTGTTTAGACACCAGAGCACCCTCTTTGCCAGGGGTGAAAGAAACAAACAACGGAGACGACTTTCTGCAGTCCTTAGTACAGTGTGTATAGTATCTGAGAATTCTATGCACATTTAAAGTATGGAGTAATGCTTCCCCTGGACTGGCATGCTCTGGATAATAAAGAGGCAGCTGGATAGATCAATTTAAAGTAAACTCAGACACCACCTTAGGAGAAACTTAGGATCAGTATGCAAAGAGATCCTGTTTTGTAGAAAATCAAATAAGGCTGCTCACATGTGAGCCTGTAGTTCTAATTCTTGAGCAGAAGTAATAGCAAAATATAACGCTTTCCTCGACAGAAAGCATATCTTGCAAGACATGGCAGGCTCAAAACAGAGGTATAGGTTAACTTCTCTAGAATGAAATTCAGGTCCCAAGCTGGAACCGAATTATGGATCACGAGGCTTCAAGTGGAGAATGCCTTGCATAAAACTACAGGTCACACCTAGCTATGCACAGTGACGCCATCAATGGGCACATGAAGGCTGATATAGCTGACAGGTGCACTTTAATAAAGGAGTATTTGAAGCATGCATCAGACAAGGTCAGGAGTACTCCAGGTGGCAGTTGCGCAAATGTCGGTAACTGAGACCCCCTGCAAACAAGCCACAGAGGTAGCCATGCCTCTTGTGGAATGAGCTTTGACTGCTCCAGCTAACTCTTTGCCACACTTGTTGTAGCAGAACACAATGAAGTTAGCCAACCATTTAGATAAACATTGTTTAGAAACCTGAATGCCTTCTCTACCTGGGGCAAAAGAAACAAATGTGCATCGACTTTCTGCATTCCTTGGATCACAGCAGGTAATACTTCTAAGTTCTGTGCATATCTAGCATATGGAGCAGTGCTTCCCCTAGACTGGCACACTGGAAAATAAACAGGAAGGTGGATAAATTGGTTCAGTGTAATCTCAGAGACCACCTTAGGGAGAAACGTAGTATGCGTGCGCAAAGACACCCTGTCTTTGCATACAAATCAAATAAGGTTCTTTACCAGAGAGTCTGAAATGCTGAAATTCTTTGAGCGGAAGTAATAGTCACTAAAAATAACACTTTCCAAGAAAGAAAGCATAGCTCACAAGTTGCAACTGGCTCAAAAGGAGACATGGTCAAGTTTTCCACAACAAAATTAAAATCCCAAGCCGGGACAGGAGAACAGATTGGGGGTTTCAGACGTAGGATACCCTTCAGAAAGGTACGAGAAACATCCAGCTGAGCTATGGTATGGTCAAGCACGGTCTAATGAAAAGCCAAGACAGCCAAAAGGTGCACCTTGAGGGAAGAGTACTGGAGACCTGAGTCAGACAGGGATATCAGGTAGCCCAGGATCTGGCTCACTGGACAGGTGAAAAGGTCCAGATTATGCCTGGCAGCCTGTATTGGCCCATACGCCATCCGTACTGGAGTTATCTACAGACCTCCAATGCAGGGGGAGAAACTAGACAGGATATTAGTGGAAACCATCCACAAAATGGCAGAGAAGGGGGCAGTGTTGCTGGTAGGGAACATAAACATGCTGGATATTAACTATAACACCTACACTGCAGCTACAACCCAGAACAGACACGTCCTCGATGCCCCACAGGGGGCATGCCTCAGATATTTAGTGGAAGAGCACACTCGGGAGGGAGAAATGTTGGACCTGGTTCTCACCAATGGAAACAGAATTTCTGATGTATCGCTGGGAAGCCATCTAGGGTGTAGTGATCGCCATACAGTGTGGTTCAGGGTGAAAACAAATGAAGAGACAAACAACACAAAGGCAAGGGTCCCTGGATTTCAGGAGGGACAACTTTCCTAGAATTGGGAATGCTTCAAGGAAACCCTGGCAAAGGAAGAGAGAGGGGGTGAAGTAGAGAAACAGTGGGGGAACCTTAAAAGAGCCATAGCAGAGGCAACAATTTTATTTATTTAGTTGTTGTTGTCCGGATAAGTGCACTAGACAAATTCTGCCTATTTTCAGGCATGACTGGGGAGATACAGATGAATGCCAACTGACCTTGAACCAGATTAAGCTGTAGGTGGTATTTTTAGTGAATGAGGGAACTTTGGCCAGGGCACTGGGAAAATTCCCCTACTCTTAATATGAGGGACCCCTGAGATGACTGGACTATGCTCAATATGTCTCGGATGGCTGAGTGTGAGGGTGTTGGAGGCGCTCTATGGATTCAGTTGCTGTATCGTTGGAGGAACCCATTTCGATGGAAGCATTGGATATTTCAGGTGATTCCTTACCTGTTGAGGACTTGGATCTACTGTCTGTCGCAGTCAACAGTTCCCAGGAAGCTATTTTGTCTGATCCAGTTGTGGCTTTATCCTTGGAGGATGACAAAAAAAGAAAACGCCTGGACTGTTGCCAACTAGCCCCTCCTAGAGTGGCGAAAAAAAGTAATTTAGACCTGGCTGAGAACTCGACGGTCGACCCGGCGGGCGTGTCGGCTGCTGACGCAGAGGACGATTTGTTTCCTTGCAACGGCTTGCAGCCAGATGCTGGGGCGGCACTGGAAATGCAGGGATGGGTTAAGACCCTAGTGCCTGGATTCCTGACCCCAGTATCCCTTTACCAGGAAAGGACTGATTTTGCCATCGAACTGTCGGTGAGGCAGGACTCGGAGGAGTACCTGTTTCAGAGCCGGACCTGGGTATTGCATCATTCCGATTGACTGTAATAGAGTTGGAGGTCTCGAATCGGATGTTCCTGATTCTGGTTTAGTGTCCCTCCATTGGGACCGTGTTTACAGGCTTCTCTGGCTCCAGAGGCTACTGTTGATGTTTCCAGACCCCCCGACCAGCGGACTGGGGCTTTGTTGCCAGGTCAGTGTTCCCAGGCTTTGGGGGATGTCCCGATTTTGGGTCCTGTAGGGAGTGCAGTTTGTCGACCCTTTCGGGCAGACTCTACAAAACTGGCTAGTTATGCCTCTTTATTTAAACCTTCAGACATTCCTGCTAGAAAGCATTTTGCGGCCCACATTTATTATAGGGGGGGTTTGGACCTCCCCCCCCCGGATAGTAACTATGTGGGCAAATCCTTGATTATTGACTCTTTGGGTATTCGACCAACTGAGGTTTATGCATTTATTCATACCTCTGGGGACCACAATTTTGATGTTTCCTTTCGTTCCAGCAAATCTGTTGGATAAATTTTGGGCTGTATATTATGCTGCTCGTTTGGACCCTGTTTGGAAACCCTTTGTTGTTATACCAGTTACTAGACCTAGTGCTAAAGTTGTTACTGTTCTTTTTCGCAATGAAGGAGTCAAAGTATTGGATATTTTGAACTGGTTGGAAAAACACTGTACTGTTAATGGGGTGCCTCATGCCTGATTGATGACAATGGATTTTGGATGGGGGAATTTAATGTTCAACTTAAAATGACTGAGGATGGGATTCAACATCTTCCTAATTGTTTCTATTTAGGGAGGGACCGTGGTATTTTGTTTTATCCAGGTCAGCCACATTCTTGCTATAGATGTGGCTCATTGTCTCATCTAAGCTCTGATTGTGAACAACTGAAATGTGCATCTTGTGAGGTGCTGGGTCATTCGGTATTGTCTTGTACTGTTCCCCCCACTTGTAATCTATGTGGTGAGGACACTCATGTTTTTGTAGCCTATCCATGGGCAGCTCATAATACCTCTGATTATGTTGAACATGATTTTTACATCGCTAAATCTGTTTCTTCTGCTCAGAACCCCCATGGCTCAGGACCAGTTAAGTAATTCTGAGCCTAAGACCCCTCTTTTATCAGTTTCAGTTGGTAACCAGTGGTCTCGAGACAACTGGAAACCCCGTTATCCGCCCCAGGTCCTCCCTTCACCAGTTGCTTCGTTCCTCCTCTATTCTGCCCCTCCTCTCAAGGGATGAGGCTTTGGAGGCAGGGGAGGTATTGGAGACTACACCCCTGTTGCTAGGCGACTTCGTTCCACCAAGCAGGTGGAGGAAGTGCCACAGTTTTCTATTTCAGTGAATAACCCCTATGAACCCTTGCAGAGTTGGGGTGACATTATGGAAGGGGAAGATTTGGTTGAGTCTCTTCCTTCCTCTTCTCTTTCTGAGGTTTCTTCTGCACCGCTCCCCTTAGTTGATACTCCTGGAACTATCCTGAAAAAGAAATCTACTAGAACCAGGAAGAAGAAATGATTTGGTCTTTTTCATTGGGGTTCCTTTTTTTCCTTTTTTCAGTTGTGATGCCTTTCGTTTCACCTCCCATTCAGTTAGCCAGTCTGAATGTTAATAGTATTAGATCACAGTACAAACATACAGCTACTTTTGCAGCCTTGCATTGTTTACCATATGAGGTTTATTTTTCACAGGATGTATGGTTTTATACTACCATGGAGGTTGATATGACCACAGAGATTGGGGTTTGGGCCCTCTTATTGGTCCCTTGGTCAAGACCTTTGTTCTGGTGTTGGGTATTGTTTTACTATGTCAGGGTTTATTTTTCAGAAAATGGTGAATTTAGTTCCTGGGAGGGTATTACTGTTGGATGTCTTATGGCATGATTTGCCTTATCGGTTTATTAATATTTATGCTCCACAACAGAAGGCTGCTAGGGTGCAGCTTTTTAGGTCAATTAAGCCTTATTTGTTAACTAATAGGATAATCCTATGGGGTGGAGATTTTAACTCCAGTTTAGATGTCCTCCCTATTAAAAAAGTATATAGTGGCACTCACGCATTACGTACCATTATTACAGAGTTGGATTTAGTTGATGTGTTTGCTCACAATATGTTATATACCTTTTCAAAAGGTAGTTTGACCTCTAGGATAGATTTTTGGCTTTGTTCACGGAATGTTGGGGAGGTTAAGGGTGTAGTAGTACCTATGTCAACTTCAAATCATCATTTATTGGAGTTACAGATCCATTTGGGGGACATGACAGCTCAGGGACCTGGGGTTTGGAGGGTAAATACAACTTTATTATTGAGTCCAGAGTTTCATCGAGGTTTTTGGATTTGCTTTGGACCGCACTTCTGTGGTTTTTCTTTATGATTCCATGATTGATTGGTGGATTGATACAAAGACGTGTTTAGTGGCTTATTTTAAATTTCACCCTAGACTTCTAGCTGATAATAGGCACCACAACTCTCGGCTCCTTCGGGCTGAACTGTTTGAACTATTTACAGCATCTTATTTATCACAGTCTGACTGTGCTGCACGAATAAGGGATGTCAAAGTGGCCTTGACGCAAGTACAGTACGATAGGCAGAGGTCCTTAGTTTTTGAACAAAAATTTCGGACCTCTGGGAAGCAGAGTCAATTTAACTTTTATGGTACTGATGGGGGGAAAGTTAGTGGTAGATAGATGTTTCAGCTTATTGATGACCAAGGACACCCTGTTAAGGGGAAGTTACGTCTTTTACAACATGATACAGATTTTGTGAACCACATTTTGAGTCTCCAGTATGGAATCACCTGAAATTAAGGTATTATTGCAAGCATCGGATGTACCTACATGATGTTGCTTCAGCAGCTGAAGGTTTTAGACCCTTTTCATTGGAGGAAGTGAAGGCGTTATCTCTGCTCCACGGGACAAGGTGGCACCAGGTTCTGATGGGTTGACTGCTGAAATTTATAAATCTTTATGGGATTTTATACCGACTCAGTTATTGGCTGTATTTAATGCTTTTTTGACTGAGGACTGTCTTTCAGACCAAATGTATGAAGGTTTGATGCTTTTTCTTTATAAAAAGGGTGATAGATCTGATTTAGGGAATTGGCGCCCGATTACTCTGTTGAATACAGATTATAAAATTTTTACAAAATTATTGGGGAATAGGATTTCAAAATTATTGCCTTATTTGATTTTTCCATTTCAGTATTGTTCAGTTCCAGGTAAGTCCATCCAAGATGCTTTGATTTTGGTAAGGGAATTATTTTCTCAGGGACATAAGGGGGTTCTTGCTGGTTATTTGTTTAATTTTGATTTATCGAAAGCTTTTGATGGTGTGTCCCAGGAATTTATTTGGTTGACCCTTCGAGCTTATGGGTTTCCCCCAGATTTTTGTTAATTGGTTTAGTTTATGTTATTCATTGGCCTATGTTAGGCCTTATGTGAATGGGTGGATTGGATCGCCCTGTTATATTCGTTGGGATATACGTCACGGATGTCCCCTGAGCCCGCTTCTGTTCTTGGACCCCCATTATTAGGTTACTTCATAAATCTCCTAGACTTCTGGGTCTTTCGGGTTCAGGTCTATGCAATCAGAAAATTATAAGTTATGCTTTTGATTTATGTGTTTTGGTACCTACCGTACAGGTAGGACGTTTATTGTGTTATGTTCTTCCAGTTTTTTGACAATTTATTGGTTCAAGTTAAAATTTACGGAAGAGTGTTTGTTTTGATTTAGTAGGACCCTCTGTTGGGCTTTCTTCTATTGGGGGTATACGTTTGGTGGATTCTCCACAAAAGCTTTTGGGTAATTTTTTTGGTATGTCAGAAATGGCTAAGTATAATTGGGAAACATGTTTGAACCAGGGAAGGGAAAAGGTTTGTAAGTGGAATAATTGGTTTATGGGGAAAAAGAAAATGATTTTTTTGATTAGAACTTGTTTATTGCCTTTATTTTTACATGTTGCGCATATTTTTCCTTTGTCCAAACAGTTTTTTGTGCCGCTTCTGGGTCTTTTTTTTCTCTTGTTTTTGGGGTAGCCGACTCAACCAGGTCAAAAGGAACATCTTATTGAATGACTATCATTCGGGGGTAAATATGGTTCACCCGATAGTATTTTTTTATTCTATTTTTTTTTCCCCCAATCTGAAACCTTTAGTTACCAGTTCATCACAGCTTTGGGTTCCTTTGGTAAGTGTTTCAATTTCGGAGATTTTACATGAATGGTTTACGAAGAGTTTTGTACATAAAAACAAATGGAAATATGTTTTATCTTCGGATTGGGTAGTGGCGTTTGACATGCTTAGAACATGGCATATTACGGTATCCATGGTTATGGAGCTTTCTCGCAGACGGTTGTATACAGTTATAGTGGAGTCTTGGTTTTCGGAAGAAGTTTTTCCGGAATTTATGATGTCAGAAAAGAATAAGATTGGAAGTCATCTTACTGATACTAGAATTCCTTTGGCTATGTGGGATATTGCTTGGTTGGGGGTGCATGGTAAAATTAATGCACGGGGAAATCACAAACATAAACAGTTGTCGGATCGTTATTGTTTTAGGACTTCCTATGTGGCAATGGACGAGACTATGGTTCATTTATATTTTTCCTGTCCTTTTATTATGCAATTTTGGGTTTTGTGGCATTGTCAATTTTGGAGCAAGGTATGGCACAAGTGGGATCAGAGATCCTTGCTTTTTGGTTTATTCCCGGCCTCGTGGGATGTGTGTAACCCTAGTACTTTAAATTTAATAGCAGTTGTGATACTGTATTGGGTTTGGCAGGTCCGGTGTTGGTTTTTATTTCAACAGCGTTCTCTTATCCCTGCAGAACTGTTTTATAAAGTTGTGGGTCACATTGATCGTCTTAAGGAGGGGGAAAGGAAACTTCTCAAACAGAATATCTGGGAACGATATTGGAGGTTCTGGTAAACTAGTTACCTATTACTGGCCATATTGTGTATATTCCAATGTTGTCATGTATTTTGTAATCTGATTTAGGATGGGGGTTCTTGGGGTTCTCTCCTTATTTTGGTACTATTGTATTACTTTTGTATTAATTTGTTGCATTCTTCTTTCTTGTATATTAGTTTTGCTGTGCTTGTTCTGATTTTAATAAACATACCCTACTCTTCCTGCAGGGGCCTTGCTTCCTGTGAGCAAGAGGGGACCCCTTTGTTTGCGGGACCAAGATGGAGGACGGAGTGCTGGAGAATGTGGAGGAGATGGATATGCTGGCAGAGAATAACAAAGCTGTGAGAGAAGATACTGTGGCAAGCATTGGAATGGATCTCAGTAGACCTCGAGATGGGGAAGAAGACGGTCAAGCTTCAGGACCTGTGATAGATCCCTTAGAGCTGAATGTGGAGCATTTTCATGAAGTTCTGGAACAGATGCATGACATTGTTATGGATAATCCTGCAGAACCTTCAATTTCATCTGATTAGGTACTTTTTATGGAAGAAGAGGAGGAAAGACTGCAGTTGGAAATGGAAAATAAAAAACAACAGCTTTTGGCACTGATTTCAGCAGCTGAACAGGAATTTGTTACCAGTAGATCTAAATCGGAAGAGGAGGAAAAGAAAAGGAAACGGTCAGGAGCAAGTCCTTTGCAAGGTACAAGTAAACGTTTTCCAGTAGATCTGTTACCTACACACTTTCACGAATTAAAAGACATACAGGAGAAAGTTTTGGCTGAGAACATAACAGCTGGAATATCAGCAACAGACTCTGAGGAATGGGCCCCTGATTCAGCGTTGCAACATGCATACTGGATATTTAATGGAACAGAATGGATACCTGATCCTTTAATTCCTCTTCCAGGTTCTCCAAAGGCTCTTCTAAAACAGACCCATGGAACTTCTAGTCACGGAATTCACAGTTGCCATCTGAGTCGGTGCTCGATCCCCAGTCTCAACCACCCACTGCTATTGGTACAGCTGCGCGGGACGAAGTGGAGGCTGGAGACCAGCATATTACGCCAGACGCAGTCTCCACAGCTCAGTCTTTCCAGGACCAAGAACAAAGTTCAGGCTGTGTAGAAAAGCAGGACCTTTTGAACACCTGCAGGCCGATTTGCATGGGCAGGTAAGGGGGATTTAGTAGGACAAGGACTGTGGTCCCCGGCTGCTCAGAACTTGGTGCTCTTGGAGGTGTACCTCTCCAGCAGGACAAAGTTAGGCGGGGGTCCTTCGCAGGACTCTTCCATAAACCAGCTATAGGAGCAAAACGGAAATTCTTAGTCCGTCTACATTACAAAGGATTGGCCTCGATCCCCCCGGACAGGCTTTGGGTTGGAAAAATGTTGATTAAAGACTCTTTGGGGTTTCTTCCTTCCGAAGTGTATGCGTTTATACATGCTCCTGGGGACAGGGTTTATGATGTCAGTTTCTGCTCAATGGCTTTGCTAGACAAATTTTGGAAACTATACTATGAACATAAGAATATGGAAGTGTGGCATGATTTCACAGTGATACCCATTACTAAGCCTACGATTAAAACTATTACTGTATTATTTCGAAATGAAGGAGTTGATGTGATGAATATAATTTTTTGGTTGGAAAAACGATGCACTATCTTTGACCATCCTCAGCCTATTATGGATGGTAATGGTTTCTGGACTGGGGATGGCATTTCGAGTGCAATTAAAGCAGACATAAAGTGGCATCGACATTTACCAAGCTCATTTTTTAGGCCAGGACAGAGGCATACTCTTTTATGCTGGACAACCAAAGAGTTGCTACAGGTGTGGCTCTTGGCGCATTTAAACAATGATTGTGAGTATATGGGGAAGGTGCTGTGTAGAAACAGAGCCAATCAAGGCCTTAGGAATTTATTATAGGGCGCTTGACATGGCGATTATAATTGGGAAAAACCTCTTTCTGTAGGTAAGGAACATGTGGGTACATGGAATCATTGGAAATTGTCCAAGAAAAAGCAGGAGTACTTAATTAGAACTTATTTAATTCCGTATTTTTTTTGTACTTAAGTGCAATTTTTCTGGTTCCAAAACAGTTGAGGTTACTTTGATGGGGTGTTTTTTCTCTTGTTTTTGGGGGAGCAGATCGAACCCGGTTAAAAGGGAAATATTATATAAAGACTTGAAGGCAGGAGTAAATATGGTGCATCCCTTGTTATTTTTTTTTTTTTACGATTTTTTATATTCCAATTTACTCCTTAATGAAGCAATGCATGGATAGGGTGACAGGAGTTTTCGATTCTTCAAGGGTAGTTCTTGAATGGAAAAGAAATAAGTTTCAACATAAAAATAAAAGACATCCCCGATTGTTGAAGAGATGGGAACATGTATTTGATGGAATAATTAAATGGGGTATTGACTATACGACAGTTCTTCATCTTAATAGAAAAATGGAAATTACGTACCTACCGTATTTCTTGATCTTCTTGGACGAAGTCTCCACCACTCATTCACACTAATGGGACTTCGCCGGAGGGGCTAGGACCCAGCATGAGCAAACATTTTGCAGGAGAGCCAGTGCCAGAGATGGAGCTGCGAGGAGTGGCACCGTGAGCCTCTGCTCATGCGGCAATGACTATCTCGGCATGAGCCTCCACCACCTCAATTTTTTCTTTTTTTTTTTTTCCAATGAGGTGCAGAACGTAACTAACCTAGAAGGATAGCCTAACCATAAACGGACTTAAGATAGTCTGAAAGACTCCGTATAAGAAGGGTCAACAAAGAAGTGTTCACAGCCTAAGACTGAGGGTGAAGACCAACAACAAAGGTGAGCTCGGGGATGGTGGGTGGGCGTGTAAAATGAGTGGTGGAGGCAGTCATCCAAGAAGATCAAGAATTACGGTAGAGTGCGTAATTTCCATATCTTCCTGGACATAAAGTTTCCACCACTCATTCACGCTAATGGGAGAGTACCGAGCTAATAATCCCCGAGAGGATGGCAGGAGAGACCAAGACCTCACAATTTTAGGACAGAAGTCCACTAAGGATGGTACTGCCAAACGAAATATGTCATCTGGCATGGACATCCAGGGCACACTGTTTGACAAAAGTATGCACTGAGCTCCAGGCAGCCACATCGCAAATATCTGCAATGGGTATATTGCGGATTTCTGCCAGGGATGCCGCAACTGCTCTGGTAGAGTGAGCGTGTGCTCTGCCTTCCAGTCTAACCTGCGCCATGGAATAACAATGGCGAAGGCATGCCACCTGCCATGCAGAAATGCATCTGATAGCGACAAGTTGACCTGGCGGGTCTAGCTGAAGAAACAAACAGTTGTTGAGCTTTGAAATTCTTTTGTTCTGTCTAAATAGAAAAGCAAAGCCCTTTTGACATCCAAAGAATGAAGAGAATGCTCCCCTTCATTTTGGAAGTTCGCAAAGTAAGTAGGAAGGACCAAAGGTTGGTTTAGATGGAATTCTGAAACAACCTTAGGGAGAAACTTAGGATGGGTCCTAAGAACTACTCTGTCTTTATGAAACACAGTATACAGAGGGTCTGTGGCCAATGCATGTATCTCAGAGACCCTGTGGGCCGAGGTAATGGCCACTAGGAAGGCAGTTTTCCCAGTGAGAAATTTTAACTCACAGGTAGCTAGAGGCTCAAAGGGTTTGAGTGAGCATGTCTAGCACAAGATTAATGTCCCAGGCTCCACTGGACGCCTTATAGGAGGTCTGGTATGCAGAATTACCTTAAGAAACCTCTTAACCACAGGTAACTGAGCCAGTAACAAGGAAAGCACTGGCACATGATAAGCTGAAATGCACAAAGGTGAACCCTGACTGTAGAGTATTGGAGACCGGAATTTGAGAGGTCTAAGAGATGCTCTAGAACTTTATTTGGTGGGCAGGAAAAAGGATTCAAAGAGGATTTTGCGCACCAGAGCGAAAAACGCTTCCATTTGGCTGTGTAAGTTTTCCTAGTGGCTGGCTTGCATGCAGCCAGAAGAATATCTGAAACTCTGCGAGAGACATTGAACCTGTTCACTTCTATCTCTTCAGGAGCCAAGCATGAAGCTGAAGCAATCTCAGATTGGGATGGACCACAGATCCCTGAGTCAGAAGGTTCATCTGAAGGGGAAGCATTTCGCAGGGGTTTTCAACATACTGTTGAGTAACAGAAACCATATTTGTCAAGGCCAGAAGGGAGCAATGAGGATCATTTTGTCCCCCTGGGACTCGAACTTGAGAAGTACCCACTGAATTAGAGGAAGAGAAGGAAAGGAGTATAGAAAGTGTTTTGTCCACTGCAGCCTGAATGCATCCTGACAGAAAATGCCAGGCCCTGGATTTCTGGAGCAGAAGAGAGGCAGTTTTTGTGTTGAGTGGGGATGCAAAAAGGTCCAGGTCTGGAGTTCCCCACTCTGCGAATAGTGATTGAATTACGGTTGAGTCGAAAGACCATTCGTGAGGATCAGTCTCTGTTCTGCTGAGACGGTCTGCCAGTTCGTTCTGCTTATTCTGGTTCAAGGTCAGTTGGCATTCATCTGTATCCCCCTCCCCCGGGTCGTGCCTGAAAATAGGCAGAATTTGTCTAGTGCACTTACCCGGTCATCAAAAACTAAATAAAAAAAAAAAATAACTCTTGGCAGGTAGACCGCTTGAATTAGAGCCTTGTGCTCCAAGCACCATTCCCACACTCTCATCGCTTCCCTGCATAAGGGGTAAGAGTGAGCACCGCCCTGCTTGTTGATGTAATACATCACTGCTTTGTTGTTCATTTGAAGGAGAATGTTCTTGTGACAGAGAATGTCCTTCAAAGCCTGGACTGCATAAAGGACGGCCCTCATTTCTAAGACATTTATGTGAAGCTGGGACTCTTCTTGAGTCCACGTACCTTGGAGAGTCTGACAGTGAGCTCCCCACCCCATCAGGGACACGTCTGTGGTAATGGAAATCTGATGATCCAGAGGAGCAAAGGGACACCCTTCCAGTAGATTGTCCTCTTGCCACCACCAGGTGAGTGACTTCTTCAGAGGTTCTGTCACCTTGATGAGAAAGGACTGAGGGTGAGTGGTTGGGGACCACTGAGTACTGAGCATTCATTGCGAGGTTCTCATGTGCAGGCGTGCTAGGGGTACAGTGAACACCGAGGATGTCATGAGACCTAGCATCCGCTGCATCGAGATAGCTCGAACCGAGGTGTTCTCTCTGATGTATTGGGTCATGTGCAGGATATCACTCCTTCTGTCCTCTGGTAGAAAAGCTTTCGCACAGGAGGTATCCAGAAGAGTTCCTATGAAAAGGAGTCTCTAGGAGGGCTGCAGCTGTGATTTCTTGAGATTTAGCAGGACTCCCATGGACGTGAGAGAGTCTCTGAGGGCCATAGCAGCGGTGTCCGAGGGTTCCTTGCCTGGAAGGGCTTACTAGAAGCCAGTCATCCAGATATGGGAACACTTGTATTCCAATTTTTCTGAGATGCACTGCGAGTATTGCACAACACTTTGTAAAAACTTGCGACGCCGAGGACAGCCCAAAGGGCAGGACTCTGAACTGATAATGCTGGCCCAAAGCCATGAACCTTAGGTATCTGTGATGCCTTGGGTGAATATGAATAAGTTGGTAAGCATCCTGCATGTCCAGGGAGGCAAACCAGTCATGTTGATGAAGCAAAGGTAACTGGGTTCCTAGCAATATCATTTTGAATTTCTCTTTGGGAAGAAATTTGTTTAATTTTCTGAGGTCCAAAATGGACGCATGCCCCCGGTTTTCTATGGAACCAGAAAGTAACGGGAGTAGAACCCTGTGTTCCGTTGATCCAGAGGAACTACTTCCATTGCCCTGCTGTTCAGAAGGCCTTGTATCTCGGAAGTGAGAAGTACTGACAGCCTGGGCTGTCGTTTGGAAGAACAATCCGGAGGGGTCTCTGAAAGATTGAGGGAATACCCCTCGTGGATTATCCGGAGGACCCTTTTGTCCGACGTTATGGACTTCCACCAGTTGTAAAATTGAGTAAAACGACCTCCCACCGCTGAGGAAGAGTCCCCCTCGGGCAGCTGAGGTGGGACTTGGGCCAGCAACTCAGAAGGCGGCACTGGGCGCTTTGGGTCCTTGCCCCTTCTGTTGCGTTTTCTTTTGAGGCTGAGGGCCTTGGTTTTTATTAAAACCTCCCCTGCCTTTGCCTTGAAAGGACTGATGGTTATGAAAGAACAGGTTACTCACCTGTAAATACAGGTTACTCACCTGTAACAGGAGTTCTAGGAATGGTATATGTTGTTCATCCACACTCAGCGGCAAGGAAACTGCCAATGAGTTCATCCACACTCATTGGCAGTATCCTTGCCGCTTTACATCTTGCCGGAAGGTCTTCAAGCTTGCTCCTCCCACCCACCCGGGTGGTATAACTCTCGGCTCCGCCCCATGACGCCAGATCTGGCCCGCTGGAAGCTCAGGTTTGCGGCCGAAGCAGAGGTCGAGGTTGTAGATTTGAACAACATACTCATTCCTAGAAACCTGTTGCAGGTGAGTAACCTGTATTTCTAGGGACATGGATATGTTGTTCATCCCACTCATTGGCAGACTCCTAGCAGTTCTCCGGGAGGAGGAGGCAAGAGCACACCTACATACTTACTTGGGAAGAGAGACTGGAGAACCGAGGCCCCAAAACCAGCATCCGGCGTGACTCAAGGTCAATGTGGTAATGGGTAATGAAGAGGTGTTTGCTGACTTCAGTAGCAGCCCTGCAGATTCCTGGATAGGGACGTCCTCTGGAAGCAGCCACCGCTGGCAGCAGTATGGCGGGTAGAATGATTCCTTATCCTCTGGGAGGCCCATGCCCGCCAACTTATAGCAGAGATCTATGCAGGAGGTTACCCACCTGCTTATCGTCCGGCTTGGCTGCAGGTCTGCCAGATCGCGGCTTCAGCGTAGGTGACAAACAGCTGGCGAACCTCTCCCAATTTCAGCCGTGCGCTCCTTATAATAGCGGCGCCTTCTAGGGTCAGAGTATGGAGCCTATATTGACCTCGAGGTGTGATTGGGGTAGAACACCGGCAGAGTCAACACCTGGTTAGGTGAAACTCCGACACCACCTTCGGAAGGAATTTGGTGGGGCGCAGGACAACCTGTCCCTGTGGAAGACCAGGTAAGGAGACTCGATGGAAGCGCCTGGAGCTCTCCCATCCTTCTGGCTGGCGTGATAGCCACCAAGAAGGTCTTCCACGACAGGTGAGAGAGAGCACACCTGTGCATAGTTCGAATAGGCTTGCCCATGAGCTTTGCCAGTACCAGCAGTAGATCCACGAGGTGGGGTTCCCACTGGAGGAAATGTGATCAAGGCCTTTGAAAAGCACGACCACCTTCTCCTAGCGCACGACTGCTTCCGGCCCGCGCCGGTAAGCAGAGATGGCTGCCAGGTGCACCCTTAGGGTCATCGAGCTAAGCCCTTGACTAGAAGGGACCATAAATAGTCCAAGATGCTTGCAAGGAACAGGAGGAAGGGTCCAAGCCCTTGCCTGACACCAAATGGAAAACCTTTTCCATTTGAAGGCATAACATTTTCTGGTAGACTCCTCACGGGACGCCTCAACTACATTGAGGACCTCGTCGGAAAGACCCAAGGCCTGGAACTCTAGCCGCTCAGGAACCAGGCCGTCAGGTGCAGAGATTGAAGGTCCGGATGGAACACCTTCCCTGATTGACTGAGAGCAGGTCCGGGCGAGCTGGAAGCTGCCGTGAGTCCTGGAGCTGAGACTGAGGAGATCTGGTACCAGAACTGGCGAGGCCAGTCTGGGGCTATCAGATCACCTGCGCCTTGTCCCTCCTCGCCTTGAGAAGCACTCTTGTGGATCAAGGAAATGGGGAAAGGCGAAAAAGGCCCGGGTCCATTGCCTCAGAAGGCATCCCTGCAGCGAGCCCTGCTGAGGGCGGGCATGGAACAGACAGCCAGCTTCTCCATGGAGCAAACAGGTCCACCTGAGGTGTCCCCAAAGGAGAACAGATGCTGTACTACCTCCGGCAGGAGAGACCACTGTGGGATGCAGCCCTATCCGGCTCAGGGCATCGGCCAGGGTGTTGGAGGCTCCTGCCACGTGAATGGCTAGGAGATCCGCCTCCAGGCTGCTGCAGTGACCAAATCGGTGAGCTTCCTTGCATGAAGCATGGGCGCGTCCCGCCCTGGCAGTTCAGATAGTACATGGTCTGGTATTGTCCGTCTGGACTCGGACCACTTGACCCCGGAGCGGCGACAAAGGCGGTGAAGCTAGGCGGACGCTCGGGAGCTCCAACAGGTTGATATGGCATCGGGACTCGCGGGACCAGAGGCCATGAGCCCGGTGTTCCCCAGATGGCACCCCAACCCATCAGAGAGGCATCGGTCGATGAGAGACCGTCGGCTCAGGGGCGGACGAGCAGGATGCCCTCCTGCAAATGAACTGGAGCAGTCCACCACTGGAGGCGTTCCCACATCCCCTTGTCACCGACACAAGCTGGTCAAAGGATCATGGCGTTGTGACCACTGGCTGGCCAGTCCCCACTGAAGGGATGCATGTTCCAGCGCCCCAGACGACGCACGCTGGTGCAGGCCCATGAGACCCAGGAGCGCAGGAAGTCCCGGGCAGGCGCAGTTGCCCAACCAGAAATGATCGAGGCAAGGAGGAAGAACCTCGGCCCTGTCCGCGGGGCAGCTCTGGCTCGAAGAGAGTGAGCTGCGCCCGATGAATAGAATCACCTGATTTGCTCGGTTCCGACTTGGCTTGATAAGGGGCCCAGTTGAGAGCAGACCTGGAGGGCCAGATCTCTGGACCACTCCGCCTCCTCCCTGGAGGAGCTGCTATCAGCCAGTCGTCCAGGTAAGGTACACCCGGATCCCAGTGCGCCTAGGAATGCTGTCACCACTGCCATGCATTTGGTGAAGACCCTGGGAGCTGGAGACAAGCGAAGGGCATGGCAGGAACTGAAGAGGATCCTCAGCTCGGAGCGAAGAAGGAATCTCTGGTGAGGCGGACGGATGGGGACGTGAAAAGCGTCCTGCAAGTCCAGAGCAGAACCACTGCGCCCGTTCAAGGATGGTATTATCTGAGCCAGAGTGACCATCCTGAAGGTTCGAGATCTTAGGAACTTGTTTAGGTAGGTGTGGAGTGAGAATGGGGCTCAGCCCCCGTCCGTTGGAACCAGGAATACCTGGACACAAACCCTGGGTCTGAAGGAGGTCCCACCACCTCTCTTACCACCTCCTTCTGGAGGAGGAGGCGTCTCGGCTCGACAGGCCGCCAGTGAACTGGGGATCCCAGAAGCCCCCGAGGCGGCGGCTCTGAAGGTGGTGCCTGCCAATTCCAGAGGCAGGCCTCTTCCCACCACCTCCAGACCCACCTGTCCCGTGTGACTAGCGGACCAGGCGAACAGTGCGCGGGCCGTCCCCCAGGGGGACAGGGGAGTAGGTGTGGCGGGGATGGGGCGACACCCCTCAGCCCGTCACTGGGCAGGCTTGGAGGAGGGACGGCCGAGGACCTCTGGGCCTTTTCCTCCCTGCCTCCTGTTAGAGAAGCCGGCTGGGTTTGGGATGCCAAGGCCGAGCCTGCTGGCCCTGAAGCGTTGCTGGGCCAGGCGCGGGGAGCACAGAAGGACGAAAGGGCTTAGGCTGTGGTTTGCGGCCTTTGTCCTTCTGAGGCGGAAGAGACCGAGTCAAGGTGGCATTGGACTTCTCGATCCTCTGCAGGTGACCTTCCACCCCAGGGCCGAAGAGGTCAGTCCCCAAAAGGAACATCCGCCAACCTGTGCTGGTATCAAGTAAAGGTGGATATCCTCAGCCAAACCGCTTGACCCTTAGCCACTTCGCGGCCACCCGATCTGGCACATGTGAGTCCCTATATCCAAAGCAGTCTGGAGCTGCTGTTTGGCCACTCCCTGCCTGGTCCCGCACCTCTTAACGTAGTCTGCAGATGGGGGAAGATGAGGATGACCTCATCAGGGAGCCCAACAGGGCATGAGAAAAATGTGCCATGAGGGCGGCGAACTGGCCTAGCGAAAGGCGAGAGAGGCAGCGTAGACTTTTAGCCGACATAGTCAATTTCTTGGACTCCTTGTCAGGAGGTTTGTCCACATCCTGGCGTTGCCCGTGGCGGCAGCGTGTCGATGACAACCCCTCAGCAGAGGGGTGTTCCAAACGGACTAAGGAACCGGTGGGACGCATAACTTCCTAGCCATCCTGGCCGAAGGCGCGCAGCAGGAAGCAGAGGGCGCTGCCAAAGTTCCAGTGCGGACCCACTATGGCCTCGGCCACGGAGAAGGCCTCCGTCGGGAGAATCCCTCGGTCCAGAATCTCGTGAGGATACCTGGCCGATTTGGAAAGCGGGTTGAGCTCCATCCCGGTGAGACTCGAGATGAGCGAAGCAGTCTAGGAAGGACGACGGGCTATCCATTGACTGACCTCCTGAAGACTCCAAGTCCAGTCGCTTGGAGAAGAAGGAGAATCATCTTCGGACTGGAAGGTCCTGAAAGCTGCCTCTGGCCTGAGCCACCCTTCACCTGCCGAGGGGCGGTCGGGAGTGAGGGTAACTGACAACCGATGGGGTAAACCTTAGCCGACCGAGAA
The DNA here is from genome assembly GCA_016271365.2 of Neoceratodus forsteri. Classification (NCBI taxonomy): domain Eukaryota; kingdom Metazoa; phylum Chordata; order Ceratodontiformes; family Ceratodontidae; genus Neoceratodus; species Neoceratodus forsteri. The sequence continues at coordinate 209,837,535 of JADMNL010000028.1, forward strand.
TCATGGTGGCAGACCCCAGATGGTGGCTGTGGAGGCGGAGGTTCACGGAATCGGTGGAGCAGCTGGTTTTAGCCGAACAACCGGCCTGGGTATGAACTCCTCGGACAAGTCAGGGGTTGTGTCGGCCGTTCGGTGACAACCACTAATGGCGGGGAAGGCGCCGGGTAGATTATTCCGGCCAGGAGAAGCTGTTGCAACATAAGGTCTCGTACCGTCGGCGTAATTCGCCCGAAGCCTCCCCTCATCGAGGAGGAGGGCGAGAGACAGCGGCAACGCCCGCTTACAGCGATGCGAGACAAGACCGCCTATGGCCGGTGGGAGCGGCTGGACCCGAAGGTCCAGACCGAGACGAGAGTCCCGGAATTTCCGGGGAGTCGGTGCGAGAGGTGTCGGCGGAACCCGGCACTCCCGCCGGCTCGGAAGGTCCATCCGAGGCTCGGAACCGGAGGCACGAAGCCCAGGATCCTCAACTCCTCCCGGGGAACCGGGAGAGGACTCGGCTGCTAAAGGCAGCCCGTCAATGGGTCGAGGAAAATCTAGACTTCAAGCCGGTCAGGAGTCTCGGTCAACTGACCTGGCCAGGGACACCGTGGAGCCAGTGGCAGCGAAGCGATCGACGAAGCCGACAAGTCGGCGGCCGGGGAGAGGACCTTTCCGGCTCCCAAGGCGTCGACGGAGGACTACCCTGTCCCTCTTTTGGACCGAGACAAGGTCCATGAGGCACAGCCCTTCTCCTTTAGTGGAAGGGACAGACAAAGCTCCTTAAAAAGCCGTGTGGGAAGAACCCAGAAGGCGGGATAAATGCAGCGGCGAGGAAGATCTGACGGCCGCGCCTCCTCTTCGAGGCGACCATCCGCTCGAGCTGATCCACCGAAACCCGCCGCCAGCAGACACCGCCAACCCGGACCTCCTTGGACTTCACGGAGAAGCAGCTTCTGGGGCGGCCCAGTTGCTGTCCGGGCAGCACGATTCTCGAGGGCGTGGCCGAGAAAAGATGAAACACAGGTCGCAAAGCCTGCAGTTAGTGCTCAAGGCAGATATCACCGCGTGGAGTGAGGATCCGTCCGAGACATCTTCTGCCGCATGGGCATCTCAAAATCCGGTCGATTTGGCCATGGCGGCGGGGGATAGAAGACTGAAGTCTTGTTGCAAAAATTTATTTTTTAAATCCGCCAGCGGAGAAATAGGAGACGAATCAAAGCGCGAAGCGTTAAGGAGGAACCTGAGCTTCAGCGGTAAGGAAGATCTGGCGTCATAGGCGGAGCCGAGTTACTACCACGGTGGGTGGGAGGAGCAAGCTGAAGACCTTCCGCAAGATTTAAGCGAGCAAGGATACTGCCAATGGTGTGGATGAACTCATTGGCAGTATCATACCGAATGTCGGATGAACAACATATCATGTCCCTAGAACAGTAGTTCTAGGAGTAGTATATGTTGTTCATCACACTACTAACATGTGTTCCTTCCCTTTAAATCTTGCCAGATCTTGCTAGTCATCAAGCTGGCTCCTCCCATCCCGTCGGTAATACTCGGCTCCGCTCGCATGACTCAAATCTAACCCGCTGGAAGCCGGGTTGTGCCTAAAGCCGGGGAGGTAGGGTGGATGCGTGTGGATGAACAACATATACCACTCCTAGAACTACTGTTACAGGTAGGTAACCTGTTCTTCTAGGAAGCGTGGATATGTTGTTCATCCACTATCTAATGAACTCAAGCAGTTCTCTGGGAGGATGGGGCAGAGCGCACCCCTACTTAGGAACAGAGATTGGAGACAGAGGCCCCAAAACCAGCATCCCGGTGTGACTCTGGGTCGATGTGGTAATGGGTAATAAAGGTGTTTGCTGACTTCCAGGTAGCGCCGGCATTTCCTGGATAGGGATGTCCCTGGAAGCAGCCACCCAGCAACAGTATGGCGGGTGGAATGAGCCCTTATCCCTTTGGGAGGCTCCTTACCACGCCAATTCATAGCACAGACCTATGCATGATGTAATCCATAGCGCAATAGTCACAGGCAGCTGCAGGTCTGCCAGAGCGGCTTAGCATAAGTGACAAACAGCTGGCGGACCTCTCCTGAATTTCCGTCGTCCTCTCCTTATAGTAGGAGACACGCCTGAGGTCAGAGTATGGAGCCTGTACTGGCATCCGAGGTGTAGTTAGGGTAGTACACACGGCAGAGTCAACACTTGGTTGAGGTGAAACTCTGACACCACCTCCGGAAGGAATTTCGGGTGGGGGCAAGGACAACTTTGTCCTGTGAAGAGACCAGATAGGGGAGTCCACTGAAGCGCCTGGAGCTCCCCCGTCCTTCTGGCTGACGTGATAGCCACCAAGAAGGCCGTCTTCCATGACAAGTGCGAAAGCGCAGACTTGTGCATGGGTTCAAATGGCTTGCCCATGAGCTTTGCCAAAACCAGCAAAAGATCCCACAGAGGTGGAGGTTCACGCACCGGAGGGGATATGTGATCCAGGCCTTTGAAAAAACACCCGATCACCTTTTCCTGAGCCAACGTCAGCTGACCGACCTTCGCCCGATTAGCAGTCTAGGACTGCTGAGGTGCACCCTGAGGGTCGATGACCTAAGACCCCTTTGGAGAGGGACCAAAGGTAGTCCAGAATGTTAGCCACAGAGCAGGATAAGGGGTCCAGGCTTTGCCCTGACACCAAATGGAAAATCTCTTCCATTTGAAGGCATAACATTTCCTGGTCGATTCTTTTCGAGATGCCTCAACCACGGTGTAGACATCTTCGGAAAGACCCAAAGCCTGGAACTCTAGCAGCTCAGGAACCAGGCTGTGAGGTGCAGGGATTGAAGGTCCGGATGAAGGACCTTCCCCTGGTTCATTGATATCAGGTCCGGGCGTGTACACAGCCGCTCCGAGGCCCTGCAGCTGAGGCCGAGGAGATCTGGATACCAGAACTGGCGTGGCCAATCTGGGGCTACCAGAATCACCTTCGCCTTGTCCCTCCTCACCTTGAGTAACACCTTGTGGATCAAGAGAAATGGAGGGAAGGCATAGAAGAGGCCTGGGGTCCACAGCCTCGAGAAGGCATCCCCCTGCAGCGAACCCCGCTGAGGGGGGCATAGCTACAGCCTCAGCTTGGTGTTCTCCCTGGAGGCAAACAGGTCCACCAATGGTTTGCTCCAACAAGAGAACAGGTCGTAAGCTACCTCTGGATGGAGAGACCACTCGTGAGATGTCTGGCCTAAGCGGCTGAGAGCATCCACCAGTTGGTTGCCAACTCCTGCCACATGGATGGCTGAGAGATCCGCCTCCAGCCATGGCGGAAGGTCAGATCCGGAGCACCTCCTTGGATAGCAGGCGGAGTGTGTGCTGCCCTGTTTGTTGAGGTAGTACATGGTAGTGGTATTGTCCGTCTGGACTTGAACCACTTGACCCGGAGCTGAGGGCGAGCTGACAGAGCCAGTCTGACTGCCCTGAGCTCCAGCAGGTTGATGTGGCATCGGGACTCCTCGGGGTCCTGAGGCCGTGAGGCCCCTGTAGTCCCCATGTGGGCCCCCACCCATATAAGAGAGCATCGGTCGTAGGACGACCGACGGCTCGGGCGGACAAACAAGTTCCTTCCTGCAGATGACTGGGATGGTCCACCATTGGAGGCGTCCCACATCCTCTGGGTGACTGTGATCAGCTGGTCGAAAAGACCCTGATGCTGGAGACCACTGGGCGGCCAGCTCCACTGAAGGGTGCATGTGCAGTCTGGCCCAGTGGACCACTGAAGTGCTGCGCCCGCCATGTAACCCAGGAGCGCAGAAAGTCCCGGGCAGGCGCGAGTGCCCAACCAGAAATGATTGGGCAAAGGAGAGAACCTCCGCCCTGTCCACAGGGAGCCGAGCTCTGGCTGCGAGAGTCGAGCTCTGCCCCGATGAAGCTCATCACCTGAGAAGGTACGAGTTCCGATTTGGCCTCATTGATCAGAAGGCCCAAGTGTGAGAAGGTTCGGAGGGTCAGGTCCCTGAACCTCTCCACCTCCTGAAGGGAGGAACCCGCCAGGAGGCAGTCGTCTAGGTAGGGGTAAATACGAACCCCCTGATGCCGTAGATGGGCTGCCACCACTGCGATGCATTTGGTGAAGACCCTTGGGGCCGATGACAGGCCGAACGGCATGGCTCTGAACTCGTACAGGGTCCCTTCGACCCTGAAGCGGAGGAACCGCTGATGGGACGGACGGATAGGGACGTGGAAAAAAGCATCCTGAAGATCTAGTGTGCAGAACCACATGTTTTGCTCCAGAGATGGTATGATCTGGTTCAGAGTTACCATCTGAAAGGTGCGAGACCTGAGATACCGATTCAGGTCGTGCAGATCTAGAATGAGGCGCCAACCCCCCGTCCGTTTGGGCACCAGGAAATACCTGGAGACAAAGCCTGGGTCTGAAGGAGGATCCGGCACTCGGGCCACCGCCTCTTTGAGGAGGAGTAGCGCAATGTCGTCCCGAAGGGCAGACTGGGCGACTGAGATCCTTTCCTCTCGTGGGGCATGGGCTCGGCTGGGAGGGAACTGCTCGAATTCTAGGGGCAGACCCTGCCCGACCACTTCTAGAACCCACCTGTCCGAAGTGATACCGGACCAGGCGGAAAGGAAATGGCGGGGCCGACCACGGGAGGACCCAGAGCTGGTGTGACGGGTACTGGGGAGGCCACCCCCGGCCCGTCACTGGGCAAGCAGAGGAGGAGGAGGCACCTGGACCAGCGCCTCAGCCTCCTTGAGGCTGCTGGGGACACTTACTTGAGGCCTAGGCGCCAAGCCTGAGCCTGCTGCTGTTGTTGACCCCCTGGAAGGGTGGTTGTCTGACCGCAGGGGAAGAATGTTGAAAGGGCTTCTTCCTGCGCTTCTGCTGGTTCTTACTTGAAGAACTTTTAGCAGAGGTGGCATCTAAGGTGGCATTAGACTGTTCGATGCACTGCAGATGACCTGCCACTCCTGGCCCGAAGAGGTCGGTGCCAAGGAAGGGCATCAGCCAGCTTGTGCTGAGTATCCACGGAAAGGAGGATAACCTCAGCCAAGCCCTGTGGCGAGTGGATACCTCTGCAGCTAGTGAACGGGCACAGGAATCACCCATGTCCAGTGCAGTCTGGAACTGTTGTTTAGCAACAGCCCTGCCCTGGTCCCTGACCTGCTTGACCGTGGTCTGCATGTCAGCTGGGAGGTGAGGAAGAACTTCGTCCGGCAATCCCAAAAGGGTGTGAGAGAAGTGTGCCATAATCACTGCTGAGCTTGCCTGACGAAGCCCAGGAAGATGCTGCATAGACCTTCCGGGCTGAGTGGTCCATAAGTTTGGACTCCTTGTCCAGAGGGCGGTCAGTATCCGCCGAGCTGCCCGTCCGCCTGAACACTGAGGCAGTCACCAGGCTTTCCGCCGAGGGGTGCTCAGTAAACCCCACCAAGGACCCTGTGGGCACCGCGTACTTGCGTGCCATGCAGGCAGACGGAGCTGGGCAGGAGGCAGGACGCTGCCAGAGTTCCAAAGCCGGGCCAATTATGGCTTCGGCGACTGGAAAGGCCTCCGTAGGGGTATCCCCCCTCTTAAGAATATCCGTAAGGGGATATTCTGCCTTCTTCTGAATAGGCTGCAGGGGCATCCCCGTGGACTCGGAAATGAGCCGGAGGATGCCCTGGAAGAAGGAAGGCCCTTCTTCCATGCCTGACACTGACAGCTCATCGTGAGAATGAAGGCCTGTATTATCTGAATCGGAGGAGTCCAGATACAAAGGCTGTCCATCTAAATCTCCCTCGATACACCTAGGGCGATCAGGGGTGACTGTAATCGACAGTCTGTGAGGAAGACCCGGAGACTGTCGGTCCTCCTTGGAGGAAACCCCTCCAAGGGGCAACTTTGGTGGAGGTTCCACCAATATTGGTGGGGAGCCTGTAACCAGCCGCACCGGAGGGCGCACCGGAGCCCCCGAAGGGACCGGTGCCGAAGGAATCGGTGTCGGAGTAGGTCGAAGAGGCTGAGGCCAAGTGATAGCCGGGACTGCCGAGGGAGCCGGCTTCTGGCCTGCTAGCAGGAGTTGCTGCCACATGAGATCCTCATAGCGTCGACGGATCTTCCGTCGAAGCCTCTCCTCGTCCGAGGGAAGGATGAGGAGCAGTGGCAGCACCTCTTCCGGGGCGTTTGTGTCCTTTCTTGGGTCGATACGACGAAGAGGACTTACTCTCAATCGAGATCGGCGGTGTCGGCTTGTCGATCAGGAGAAACCAGACTCGGCGAAAACCGAGGATCCAGTTCCTGTCCCTCGATCAGGAGGCCCGCGGGACGGGTCTCCTCGTCGGGGAAGGAGAGAATAGGCGTTCTCTCCAAAGAATCATCGACAGGTGTCGGTGACAACGGCTCTATAGGGTCGAGAGAAATCTCAGCCAGATCAGCCGTCTCCTCGACTTCTGTGCCTGATCCAGACGGAAGGTCTGAAAAACCAGCAGACGAGGAGGCGATCTTGACCGTAGTCGAGACCTCAGACCGCTCCCGATCCCAGGAGCGTCTTCTTCGACTTGAAGAAGAAGGTTTTGGATCCTTTTTCCTAGAACGGGAGGAGTGCGAGCCCGAGGGCGCCTCACCCTTGGTAGGGAGAGACTGGCACAAATCCCGAAAGGATCCTGAAAAAGTGGAGCCCAAGTTGGGCGGCACGAAGAAGCCTCGGCTGGCCGAAGCTTGGGCGGCTTCCTCCTCGAAGGCCGCCATTTGCTCGAGCTGCTCGGCGGATCCCGCAGCCGCGGAAACCGCCCACCTGGCCTCCTTAGATTTTACGGTGGATTCTGAACTCCGGTCTCCCCAACTTCAGGCGCCACGGCTGATCCTCAAAGCAGTCAGATGGAAGGAAGCGCCAAATGGTACATTGGGGAGTATCATGAACAGTACCGGGGCAGTAAAAGCTACCGAGGCGGGGTCAGGCGCGATATTTTCTGTCCGCAAGGACACCGGCGAAACCCCGGGGACGACTTGTCATCCATGTCCGAATCCGAGTCGTAAACTCTTACGAGTTTCAAAGCGAGAAGATGCGGTGAAAACCGTCGAATTGAATCCAGGGCCTCAATCGCTGCAGAAAAGCATAAGGGAACCTGTATCTTCCAGTGGAAAGGAAGATCTGGTGTCATGGGGCGGAGCCGAGGTATTTACCACCCGGGTGGGTTTGAGGAGCCAGCTTGAAGACTTCCGGCAAGATTTAAAGAGGAAGGAACAATGCCAGACAGTGTGGATGAACAACATATCCACGCTCCTAGAACTGGCGTTTAATAACACCCCCCCAAGAGGGGGCAGGAGGAGGTCCAGCCAATTTAATGGCTGACCTAGTCTTTTGTGTGGCCTCTAGAGCCTGTTCTACTTCAGGGCCGAAGAGGTACACACCAACTAAGGGCAACGCCATGACCTGTTGCTGGGCATTATTCGTGAAACCTGAAGTGCGCAGCAGGAATGGCAGCGGCACAAGCACCACACCGCCACCTCTCGGAAGGCAGTATCGAAGGCGTCCATAGCTGCTTTAACCTGCTGGTTGTTGGACTCGATACCACTGGTTATGGTTTGAAGAAGCTCTGAATTAGTGTCCGACTCCAGTAGAGCTTCAACCATTTGTTTGAGCGAATGTCAAAGAATATACTCATATTGAGAGAAACAGCCCTGGTAGCTGGCAATACGCATACTCAGGGTGGATGCAGCAAAAATTCTCTTACCTAAGGTATCTATCTTACGAGATTCTTTGTTTATAGGTCAAGCTGAAGTAATCTGAGGAAAGATGAACTTATCATTCTCTGCCAAGACTACAATAGGATCCGCAAAGGCTTGGGAGGACAAAATAGGTCGATCCTTGGGAGCATCATACTTCTTATCTATGGACTTAGCCACAGAAGGATTGAGAGCAGAACTGTTCCATACCATTTGAGAAAGCATCTCAAAGGAGGGTTGTACCGGGGAGTTAAATCCATACGGATGTCCGGAACATGAAGGTATTGGAGTCTTAAAGGCTTTCCAGGATCGATGTCCATAGTCTGGAGAGAAACAGTGGAATTCAAATTTTCAGCCGAGACTTAAAGAGCAGGTCCTCGACCACAGGCTCTGCAACAGGATTAGGTCCTGCTCCTTCCACATCATCTATCAGTCTAAGATCTGGGTCAAGCTCAATATCATCTCCCGACAGTCCAGGAGGGACTGCATGGACAGGAAAGGAATGAAAATCAGCAGGAAAAGAGGAAGGAAAAGAATTCAGAGAGGAGAAGCCCTGAAGATTGGCTGATGAAAAGCCAGGCCTCGGCACCGAGGAAGAACACGACGCCAAAAGGCCGCATGGCGCCGACAAAGCAGACAGTGCCGAAGAAGAACACGGCACCGACAGGTGCATCGGCGACCCACCGATGGCACCGATACCAACCCAGGGCCCCGAAAATTAGGATTTGAGGGGAAAGAAGGAAGAATACCAGGAGATAGAGGCATCAGTGTGGCCCCCTGCGCTGCAGCCATGTGAGGGGAGAAAACACCTGAGTGCGGATTCGACGGCACCGAAGAGGGCACCGCATGACCAGGGAGGCCCAATCGCCCTGCCTGATCTCCTGAAGTGTCCGAGGGCCCCGGAGTGACTGGGCCAGGCAGCTGGACCAACCTCCGAGCCCACTGCTCCTAAAGAAACTGAGGCAGTTGGAGGGTCGATGCCGAGACAGTCATTGCTGCACGAGCAGAGGCTCATGGCGCCTACCCGCGGTGCTCCATCTCTGGCACCGCCATCCTGCAAAAAGTTTGCTCTCGCTGGGTCCTAGTCCCATTAGTGTGAATGAGTGGTGGAAACTTTATGTCCAGGAAGATCAACTATATTCAGATATATTTTTAGTTCATTATATACAACACCCCTTTTAGGCTTTTCACAAATAGATCAGGATTTTATATAGCAGTATGTTATGGATGTTTGGATACCAGAACAACGTGGGATACTGTATGGATTGGGCTTGCATTTAAAGGTAAATGTGAAAAATAATCAAAAACATAAGCCGTTACAAGATCGATATTGCCCCAGAGAAGGTTGTAATTGACAATTAGAAATGAGGCAGCATTTATATTTTACTTGCCCATATATAATGTGTTTCTGGGATATTGTTAAGAATCATTGGAAAGGGAATATGCCAATACCCCCTGACCAGATGTTATTGTTCTATGGCATAATTCCTACATTGGTGAAGCAACCGTGTGATAGCACACTCCATGTTGTGTGTGCTTTGGATCTCGTTTATTCATTGTCGTTTGGTTTTAAACAATGCCATATTACGGAATTGGAATTATTCCATATAATAATTGATGATTTACATTGGTGGAAAGAGGCAGAATTCCAACAATTGGAACAGGGAATATGGACCAAATGATGGTCAACTTTTGAATTTCTGTAATGTTTATAATGGGGGGGTATTAATAATTTTGTTTCAGTTTTGGTTTGTGTGTATTAATTCAACAGTCACTTTGACACAGTATGAATGTAATACTTATTTGCTTTTGGTTCTGGTTTTCATATTGTTTTGTGTGTATATATATTGTTTTGTATAGCTTTGATTACTGCTGGCAAATTCCCCTACTCTTTTGGTAGGGAGGGGAAGGGATATATTTAGTAATGTAATATGTTTAGGGTTTAAGTAGGACTCGAATATTCTTTTGTGTTCATGACTTTTTTTCCTGCATGATTTGCTTATTTAAGTTTTGGTTTCACAATATGCAGTAACGCTTTTTTGGATTTTCTTTCTGTTTTTTCTATGACATTGTATGATTTACTATTGATTTGTTTATATATTTTTTGATGACACGAAAATAAAAAATTCCCCTACTCTTCGGTAGGGGGCGCTGAGACTGGTGCTGTGATGGCCAGTCCAACCCATTCATCAGAGCGACAGGATGCATGAGAGACTGGGGAACGGGTCTCCTCCCCGATATCTGAACCTTTAGAGAGCACGCAAATGGAAGTAGTGGAGGAAGATTTTGAGCTGGTGCTGGAGGAGTTTCATACTGAACATCATGAAACAGATATCTTTACCGGAGCGACGGAGCCATCCAGAGCTTTCTTGGAGGATCACAGGGAATTGGATTTGACAGTGATGGAGCTGCAGCATTTGTTACAGGGAGAGGAACTGCAGTATCCATGACAGAAGGAACGACTCCAACGGGAGTTTTTGCTGAGAGGCAGTGCTTTGGAACTGGACAGACTGCTACAGGAAAGAGCACTGGCTGGAATGGCACAGGTACCAGCTGTAGTTACGGAAACAGCACGACCAGAGAAAATTACTACAATGATGGAAGGAGAGCTGGTATGTCACGCTTCCAGTACTGCTACAGGTACTGTGCCAGATGTGATTAATGAGCAGGTTTTGGGGACTGATGTTGAGAGTTCCACTGGGGTTGGAGAAGCTGGGTGGCCTGCTATTGAACAGGACACAGCACCTGGCACTACAGAAAGGTCTGAGCCTGATGTTGGGTCTATTACTGCAGCCTCCCCCATAATACACTTCCCACCTATTATGTTCACGCTTGGAACTGTTGTAGGTAACCCGGAAGAAAACCCAGCAAGCAAACTATCTACTGGGAAGAAGAAAAAAAAGGGGAAACAGGTGTCTAAAGACCTGTAAAATATCATGGATGCTCAGATATTGCACAGTGTGTCAGGGCCCTCTGCAGGTATCACAAGAAGATACTCCTGGGTGGGTTATGAATGCCCTGGAAGAAGCTGGATGAGTTAAAACATTGGACGGGAAAGGGTGAGATGCTAACCTTCCACATACTTTTGGGGTGGAGATGCAAAGCCACTGAATACTGTGTTACCTGGGTCACTAATGGTGGAGGAACTGCTTCACAGCTTCCCCCAGGGCAATTGCAACCCCTGTCTGATGGGGCTTCTACTCCAGCGGGTGAAGGGCCAAACTTGATGCAGTTAATTAAAGGCTTGAAAGGTGATGAAGGGGAGGAACCCCAAAATTCTGAATATGAGAAACAGGCTCTGGAAGTAGTTCCAGAAGACCTTGTAGAGCAGGCAGAGTTGTTACTCTCTGCAATCAATGTGATGGATAGACCTGTAAGACCTGAAAAGACTCCTAATGTGTGAAATACAAGTGTGAGAGAGCGCCTTTTTCCTAAGAATGTGCGCTTGTCCTCGGAGCCAGCCACAAGAAGAAATGCGGTATGGCTCAAATATAGACAGCCTATGGATGATATGCCAGACAGACTTTTTGTGGGACGAGCTCTCCTTAAAACAAGTATGAAATGGACTTCCAGTTCCGACACAGCTACAGTGGTGTGAAAAAGTATTTGCCCCCTTCCTGATTTTCTCTATTATTGCATATTTGTCACACTGGATGTTTTCAGGTCTTTAGACAAAATGTAATATTAGATAAAGGGAACCTGAGTGAACAAATAACGCTTTTTTTTTTATTTCACTTATTTAATGAAAAAAAGTTAACCAACACCAATTGGCACTGTGTGAAAAAGTAATTGCCCCCTTACACTTAATAACTGGTTACGCCACATTTAGCTGCAATGACTGCAACCAAACACTTCCTATAATTCAATATCAGTCTTTCACATCGCTGTGGAGGAATTTTAACCCACTCTTCCTCAGCAGAACTGCTTTAATTCAGTAACATTTGGTAGGTTTTCGAGCATGAACTGCTCGTTTCAGGTCCTGCCACAGCATCTCTATTGGGTTTACTCTGGACTTTGACTAGCCACTCCAAAACTTTAATTTTACTTCTTTTCACCATTCTGATGTGGACTTGCTTTTGTGTTTTGGATCATTGTCTTGCTGCATGACCAACTACGCTTCAGCTTCAGCTGACGGAAGGATGACTGGACATTCTCCTTAAGAATTTTCTGGTACAGAGCAGAATTCATGGTTCCTTTAATTATGGCAAGTCATCCAGGTCCTTAGGCAGCAAAGCATCCCACACCATCACACTACCACCACCATGTTTGACTGTTGGTATGGTGTTCTTACTTTGGAATGCTGTGTTTGCTTACGCTGAGACATTATGGGATCCATGTTGTCCAAAAGTTCCACTTTGACTCATCTGTCCATAGAACATTTTCCCAAAAGGCTTGTGGATCATCCAGGTGCTTCTTGGCAAATGAGATACGAGCATTTATGTTCTTCTTGGTTAGCAGTGGTTTCCCCTTGCTACCTCACATGAAGCCCATTTTGCCCAGTCTCTTTCTGATTGTGGAGTCATGAACTCTGACCTTAGCTGAGGCAAGAGAAGCCTGCAGTTCTTTGGATGTTGTTTTAGGATCCTTTGAGACTTCTTGGATGATTTTACACTTCGCCTTGGAGTAATTTTGGCAGGCCGCCCACTCCTGGGAAGGTTCACTACTGTTCAAGTGTTCTCCATTTGGAGATTATGGCTCTCACTGTGGTTCGATGGAGTTCCAGAGCCTTAGAAATAGCTTTGTAACCCTTTCCAGCCTGATAGAGGGCAACAAAATGTTTTCTGATCTTTTCAGGAACTTCCTTTGATCATGGCATAATGTGCTTGTTGAATCTTTGTGCTGGCAATGTGACTCTGATGGTAAGGGCCAAAATAAGTGAGGTTTATATTGAGCAGGGCTGGCTGTAATCAAGCCTGGCTGTGTTCAATCAGCTGACTCTAATTATCCCTTTAATTGGGTTGATTTAACTAGGGGCAATTACTTTTCACACAGTGCCAGTTGGTGTTGGTTAACTTTTTTCATTAAATAAATGAAATAAGAAAAAAAAAGTGTTATTTGTCCACTCAGGTTCCCTTTATCTAATATTATATTTTGTCTAAAGACCTGAAAACATCCAGTGTGACAAATATGCAATAATAGAGAAAATCAGGAAGGGGGCAAATACTTTTTCACGCCACTGTAGATAACCACCTCAGAATTGCATCTCTCCCCTTGAGGGATAAAAAACGTCGTTTTTCCCCGCAGCAAACCCATCCATACCAGCTAGAATGCTTCCAAAAGGGAAAGGGGACTCGAAGCAACATAAGAATCCATACGAACGAGGGCAAATGTTGATAGATGGCGACGTCGTCACTGAAGCGCACTCGACGGTGGGAAAAAAGGAACTGAGGAGATGCAGTACTCTATACACAGAGCCACAAGCTTACATTCGTACTAACGGTACAATGTCCCAGAAAATTAATTTAAATAGAGGCACCCAATAGGGTTGTCCCCTATCCCCCCTCTTATTCGCCTTATATATTGAACCCCAGGTCCAGTGGATTAGAAGTGATCCAGAAATACAAGGAATCCCTTTAGGGCCTAGCATACATAAAGTGGCATTGTACACCGATGATGTGCTGCTCTATCTGACCACACCAGAAACCTCTTCAATACAAGTTATGGACAAGATTAAAACCTTCTCTGCCTTATCAGGATACGCCCTCAACACTACAAAAACGGAAGTGCTTACATTCAACTATTACCCATCACACCAACTGAAGATAAAATATAATATGAGATGGGATCTCACCACATTAAAGTACTTGGGGGTGACTCTGAGAGCAACTAACACCCACCTATTTTCAGATAATTACAAACCCATAGACCAACAACTCCAACTAGATACAGTATAAAGAGATGGTCACTACTCCCCCTCCCTATGTATGCTAGAATCCAGGCTGTGAAAATGAACCTCTCCCCATGACATTTATACTTATTCCAGTGTATCCCAGTTACACCATCCCAGAATTGGTTCCAAGCTCAGCAGAACAGGATATTTAACTTCATATGGAATGACCATAGGCCTAGAGTTCATCGGGCCTCACTTTTAACTACTAAGCAAAAAGGACGAGCGGTCCCCAATCTTAGGGAATATTGGGTAGCTGCACAAGTTAGATGGGTGCTATTCTGGATGCAGACCCTTGCCAAAGCTCACTGGCAACAGATAGAGGAGGCCCGGTGTCCAGACTTCCACAAACATACCTGCCTCTTCTGATTACAAAGACCGCAATATTTAGTTAATAATACTCCCATACAGGTGGCCCTTGGAGCTTGGGACCTATTTCAAGCACGAGCTGGGCCTAAGAGAAAAATGTGGCGAGTGAAGTGGTTCATATCTGAAAACAATTTCATACCGGGATAAAGAGAAGTTTGGTATAAGAGGCAGGCCACTAAGGGGTTCGACGCACCTATGCAGATGCTGAGAGGAGATGCAGTACTCTCCTTCTCGGAATGTACACAAAAATGGGGATGGACCCCTAAGGAAAAAATATACTATTTACAGATGTATGCTTATATAAAACAAAAGCTTTGCAGGAGAGAAGAGGGCACTGTTGTGGGGTCAAAATTAACCCTCAGTGATCTTTTTTCTTTAACAAGCTCAAAATGAGCCATCACTAAGATATATAAATATTTAAATTCACAGGGAGAGGGAGTAGCCCAGACGCTACAGAAAAAAATGGGAAGGAGAGGCTGGTGTTCATTTACCCATTCCCCTTTGGGATAAAATATGGGAATCCACATCGAAAGCTACGATGTCCCCTCTTGGCAGGAATACCTGTGGAAGGTTAGAGTGCGCTTTTTCCTAACCCCAGACAGAGTGGCCAAATGGTCCCACAATGGCTCAGCCAGCTGTTGGTCACAATGTGGAGAGCAAAAAGCCACCCCGACATATATTTTATACATGCCCCAAATTAGATGAGTTTAGAAAGGGAGTGGCGGACAAGATTCACAGACTGTTTCAGATACCCTTCCCTCTCTTAATACAAAATCTGATATTGGGTCTGCCTCCTGAAGGGATGAGAGGGACGGATATATTATATTTGTGGTATATATGTGTGTTAGCATACAATAATTCCATAACAAGAAAATGGTTACAGCCCACTCCACCTGCTGTAAAGGAGTGGGTTCAGATCACAGAGGACATACGACACAATGAGAGCTAACCTACCAATTAAGAGACGCCACTGAAAAAGGCTTGAGGAGATGGACTAGATGGACTCTCCCGAGTTGAATAACACCATAAGGCAGGAGATAAAAATCAGTCTAAGATATATTACACAGATTAACCTGTCTGATCTCAGGAAAAAGGGTTATGGGAATGATTTAAACACTGCAGCTCCCCTAAAGGTGCACCGTCAGAATAAGAATAAGCTGATTGCTTGATAGAGATATTTATTAGAGAATTAGAGAGATTAAATTTAGAATTTACAGGACGTCTAATCACCTAAGTTATCTTTTATTATGTCTTCTTATGTTTAACTAATTAATTAAAATGTGCTATATGTTAGCTTAACACATAAAAAAGAGAAAAATATGCTATGTTAAAGATGTACCATTGATATCTTGTGAATTGACAATATACATATAAAAAAAAAAACAAGTATGAAATACCATGCCTATGAAATTTATGCACTGATATATGCCAGATGACACTGTGTTTGACATTAGTTTTAAGCATCCTGCCGGTTTGGAGAGATTTTGGAAACAGTATACTTTATTGAAGCACACTGCCTTGTGGAAACCCTTCCTGGCCATTCCACTTACTAGGCCCTCTTTCAGAAAAATAACAGTACTGTTTAGGAATGAGGGGGTGAATGTGGCAGATGTTATGTACTGGATGAAACAACACTGCAATGTCCAGGCTTACCCAGAACCAGTTCTAGATGATGAACACCTTTGGACTGGAGGATGGAGGTATAAGGTCACCTTGAAGCAAAGGAGGGGGTAATAAAACACCTCCCGAACTGCTTCTTCTTGAGTCGTGACAGAGGTGTGATCTTCTACCTAGGACAGCCCCGTGCTCGTTATAGATGTGGAGCTGTGGGACATCTAAGTAATGTCTGTGATAGACTAAAGTGTGGTTTGTGCAGCATGGTGGGACATACGAGTGTGAACTGTACCCAACCTATGCGAAGTAATTTGTGTGATGAACTGGGGCATAACTTTCATTCTTGCTCCTGGGCTTCCCATAATAGCCTTGACCAAACTGTTAGTGTAGAGCATGATGAGTATGTGGCAACTGCTCAGAAAGAACGGATGCGATTTGATGAGCAGATTGCAATAGCTAGTTTTGATGCCATAAATGTGTCTAGAAGGGTGGTATCTGATGTAGTAGAGCCACCCCAACCTGTTTCACCCCCAAGGCCTACCCAGACCCCAGTTGTGTGTCCTAAGTTAGAGAATGAGGAGTCTGAACATCCTTCTTCTCAGGCTGACATCAGGCCAGACCCTAATAGGGATCCTCAGATGCAAGGGGGGGAAGGACCCCCCCCAATTCATGAAAACCGTCCACCTGAAACAGAGGCACTTGTACATGCCCCCTCCTGTTCCAGCAGAAGGCTCCCCTTTTCGCAGAGGGACTCGCTCTAAGGCACTGCCTAAAACTCCTATGATACCACTGCATGTTGCAGAGGTAGAGCTAGTTATTACACATAATGCTTATGAAATACTGATGGAGGCAGAAGAAGCTGGCGGAGAGTCAGATGCTTCTTCTGTAACATCCTCACAGGCTGACATGGGTAATGAATTATCTAAAGGTGATAAACCTAAGCCAAAGAAAAGGAAAAAAAGGAAGTGATTCTGGTTGAATTGGTGTTTATTTCAGTACTCAGAAAACCTTTTGAGCTCAGAGCTCTTTACATAGGTTCCACGTCAGGACGTTTCAGTAAAACAGATAGGTGAAATTATACAAAGGATTACAGAAATACAAAGGTAAACAAACAGGATTATATATCAAACACAGCACAGTTCAGAGGAAAACAGACAATTGACAAAGACCAATGGTGAAATCAGTCAGTTGTCAGCAAACAAGAGGTTGTTTGGAGTGTTGCTAAGTGCTAAAGAAAAAAAGAAAAAAAGGGTGTGAACGGGAGGAGCCCAAGTGCAATGTGCAAATAGAGAGCGTAATATCAGTAAAGCAGTAGGGATCGGAGGGAGGTGACTAGATTGGAGGCAAAGGGAGAGGGTGCTAGGTGTGTGGGGGGAGCAGGAGGGCCTACTCAGGGGAGAGAGGGAAGGGTTGGGGGGTAGGGGATGGAAATAGTGGTGGGGGGGAGGTGGTGCTAGCGATGGCAGACACATCGAGATTTGTGTATCATAAGGCGCTTCAAGTTTGTTTTGAAAGTACCCAGTGTGGGCAGGCTCACAATGTTCTCCTGGAAGAAGTTTAACCACAACAGTGCATTGTAAACAAAGGACCTTTGTCCTTGAGACGTTTGACATTTCAGAGTTAGGAAGGACTGGTGTTCGGAGATATGGGTGTGCCATGGATTACTGCTGAGAACCACAAGTTGCTGGACTCCTGGAGGTAGCTGACCAAGGCAGATCATTTTAGCCAGAAGGCAGGATTGATATTTTAGTCGGCCACTGAGCGTGAGCCAGTGTGCCCTGGCATAGAGATCACAGGTGTGAGTCAGTCGGTGCGCACCTAAGGTGAGCCAGCAGGATTTGTTAAGTGCAGTTTTTATGTGCCAGAGAGCAGTATCAGTGGCAGAACCATATATAGACAGCCTGTAGTCCACCAGGGAACCCACAGAACTGTGAACAGCTATGCTGAGGGCTTCAGGGGAGAGGCTATGCTTGTGACGAAAAAGTAGCCCTATGGGCTTGTTGATAGCTTTGGCCATGTTGTCAATGTGGAGAGTATAGGAGAGTGAGTTGTCAATAGTGGTACCAAGGTATTCAAAGTGTTGAACAAGTTCAAGGGAAACCTCGCCACTATTGCAAATTGATAGTGGGTAGTTTTTGAGTGTTTAGAGAGCTGGAAAACAGCATGGTTTTTGTTTTCTTGTAGTTCATTATCAATTTATGGTATTTGAACCACGTCTCTACACTGGTGAAGTCGCTCTGTAGTTGCTGCTCAATGGCACTGGTGTCTGAGCCATTTGAGAAGACTACTGCATCATCTGCATAAAGGAGAATGTGGCCTTGATTGCTTGGGAGAGGCAATTCAAGAATAAGCTGAATAGGAGGGGACCCAGTATTGACCCCTGCGGAACGCCTGAGCAGACAGGTTTGCTGTCTGAGAGGACAGTACCTATCCTGACTTGCTGGGAGCAGCAGTGCACGTAACTGCGAAACCATGCAACCACCTTGGGGGCAAGGCCTGTAGCAGTGAGTTGGTCAACTAGGAGGGCAAGACTGACTATATCAAAGGCCTTCGTTAGATTGATATAGATTGCCCCAGCAAGCTGTCCAAGATCGAGAGATTTATGGATGAAGCCTGTGAATTCCAAGAGGGCTGTAGTGGTGATGTGCCCTGCCCTAAAGCCATGCTGCTCAGGGCACAGGGGTTTATGCTTGTCCACGTATTAAACAAGTTGGTCTGCGCCAATTTGTTCCAGGGCCTTTGAGAGTGCTGGAAGTATAGAGATGGGTCTATAGTTCTCCGACATGGCTCGATCCCCGCTCTTGTACACAGGGGTAACTATTGCGGCTTTCCATTTTTCAGGGAATACTGTGAACCGGAGTGATAGGTTGAGGATATGGGTAAGGGGAGACAGGATTTCTTACACAGAGAGCGAGATTAGTTTCAGATCGAGGTTATCTCCACTGTATCTCCCCTTACCGAGCACCTTACACAGGTATTTCCTGACCCCCCTGATAATAACAGTCTTGAAGCGAAAAGAGGGATGCACTGGGCTCTGTGAAGGAGCAGAAGGGTTGGTGAGGAAGAAGAAGTCGGTAGGGAGGATATTACGGAGGCTGGTGAAAGCAAGGTTGAAGGTATTGGCTATAGATTTAGGATCAAGGATGGGGGATCCATCAATGCTGAGCACGGAGGGGGTTGTTTTGGGCTCACGTCCAGTGACCTCTTTTAGGTTTGCCCAGAATTTACGGCCATCATTCCAGTTCTTGGCTAAGGCCTCCTTGTAGTATAAGTTTTTGGCTATTCGGATGGTTCTGGTACAGTTATTCCTGGCCCATTTGTAATTCAGGATGTCGGACTGCTTCCCTGTGGCCCTGGCTACATGCCAGAGATGGTCTCTATTTTTCATAAGTTCAGTGGTTTCTGGGCTCATACAGGGGTTGAAATGGCCTTTGATTTTACACTTTTTGAATGGTGCAAGAGTGTCGCAGATTGTATTGAATAGGTGGATGAAACGGTTAAGCACGCTATCAGTGTCAGAAGCCCCAGACACTGCTGATCAGTCAGCGTTGAGGAGATCAGCTTTAAAGCGGCCCGTGTGACCTAGCTTGAGGACCCTGTTGGTGACTGTTCTTGGAAGGGGTTTGGTGAAATTATTAGCCCAACTGAACATGACAGAGGAGTGGTCACTGATCTCATCCGGGAGGACAGAGGCATTGGAAATATGCTCAGTCAGTTCGTGAGTACCCAGTCGAGCAGAGTACTAGTGCCCATTCTGTAACTGGTCCTAGTGGGGGCTTCAATGAGCTGTGTAAAGTGGACAGCCTGAATTGCATCTTTGAAGTGGTTAGCTTCAGGGGCAAGCCAATTAATATTGAACTCACCAAGAAGTATAACCTCGGCGCTTAGGGTCAGGCTTCCAAGGCAGTCAATGATGGCTTGGAGACCAAGTAACTTTTAAAGTATTTGGTGTTAGCTTTGTGCTGCCTTCTTGAGTTTATTCTGATGGCGTGCTTGCTGGAGAGCGAGGGCAGTCTGAGCAGAAGTGTGGGAGGAGGAAGCCATGGCTGGGTGCACTGAGTTCTGGACCAGGCGTGCCAGGCTGTGTTGTCAGGCCTACAAGTGGCAGGTAGATCGGAGTCAAGCACCAACGTTATGGTGCAGTATGTATTACCATAAGTATGCTCAGTGATAAGGAGGGTAGGCGGTTTAGGGTCATTACGCGGCTGCCCTGAGAGCATACAGAGAGTGGTCAGTGTGGCGTAGACAGCCAGCTCTGAGTGCTGTATAATTTTTTTAAATATAAAATGTATTACTGACTGTCTCTGCTGAAAAATCTGGTGCTCTTAGAATGACCTCACTCATCCCCAGATTTTAGCTAACGATGAAAGCCATAAGAAAAATGCTGACAGCATGTGAGTTCACATACTCAGTTTTAGAGAAGATGTGTTAAATGTAAGGCCTTAATTAAGGATCCTGTCTGTCTGAGTTACCTACAACCATAGTTGCTAGAACATATCCATTTTATGATGTTGGAAGGAAAACCCAGGTTATTACACAGAAGTGCGAAAATCATGAAGATGCTGTCATGTCCTGGAAGGAGGAAGCTTATTATGAGATCAAAATAAGTGTCATTTGAAGGACATGAATTATCCTGAAGTTGCAGAATGTAATACTTTTGTATAAGATAAATATTTTTTATACATAATCTGACAGAGGAGCTAGCTGACGTCACACAAAAATGGGTTGTCCTATACAGTTGTTTAAGGGATACTCTGTTTTACTTACACACGTTTACCTAGACTCTGACTGAGGAAAGATCTTTGGAGCACTTGTAAACAGATATTTAGAAAGATTTCAAATCTAAGTACTGTAAGTAGGAATTTGCACTGTTTAAACCTTGTTTCTTTTAAAAGATTTGTATATCTGGTGGTATAAGAGTTCTGTATTTTGCGTTTCACATATTTTTAACTATTTTAGTAAAATTCTTTTTAGAACTTACCTGGTCTGTCTTTGACTTCTTTTTAGTTGTAAGAAAAGTGTATGGTTATTGCAGATACTAAACATAAGTTTGAATGGTGGTACCAAACTGGAAAGAGAAGCGTTTTAAATCTGAGGTCTTTATTAAAGTTTTTAAGGGTTCATCTCTGTATTCCTGGTTAGGTGCCCGTAGGTAAAGATATCTGGCCCCCCGAAGACAGAAATATCTGAGCCTGTGCATTGGGTACGCTAGCAAGAGGTTCACAGTTTGAATCCCTCCAGAACTTGAGACCAAAGGTTGATCCGAACTCACAAAAACAGACAAGAGGGTTACCTAGTCTGTTACACTGTTCACAAGACTGCGCTAGAGGTTGGCACTTTGGGAGTAGAGGGCCTGGCCTGCTGAGTGGTTTTGTGACAGATTGGTTGGCAGCGGTGGCATAATTTTGGTGTCACAAGCTTGTATTGTTCTGTGTCAGCTGAGACTGTAAGCTCTCTTGCAAAGAAAGAAAAAAAAAGGCAGAGTTTTATTTTAAAAAGGAAACAGAACTATATATCACTTGGCATACAGTCCAGTTCCTACCCACTTTATTTTTTTTCTCTAAAGTGCAAGTCAGAGTAGCCGTAGTCAGGGCAGAAGAAGATGGCTTCCGACTACAGCAGGCACACTGCAGATTACTTAAAGCAGTTGTGCGGGGACAGGGGAGTCCCGTTCGAGGTGACAGCCAAAAAGCAGAACCTCATAGAGGCCCTGATGGTAGCAGATACCCAGAGCAGCAAGTCACCTACCGTGACTGAAAAGGACAGCAGGGCCACTGTCAGTGAAGGGCCATAGCAGCAGGGGATGGTCACCAGTATCCTGAATCCAGAGGTACTCAAACTGCAAATTGAGTTGCGCCAGGATGGGACTGGAGGCAGAGCGAGAACAGTGGGAGGCAGACTGTGAGAAGCGTGAGCGCCAGCGAGCTGCAGAGGAGAAGAAAGAATGCAAACGTCAAGAGGCAGAGCAAGAACAGAGAGACGCAGACCGAGAGGAGAAGGAGCGCCAGAGGCAACACGAACTGGAGAAGATACAACTCTGACCAGCGGCACCGGCTGGAGAAGATACAACTCCGACCAGCGGCACCGGAGCAGGTAAGTGGCTTGGGTTTAACTGGGACTGCAGGACTGGGTTACAAATTGAACTCCAAATTAATAGCTGAGTTTAAAGAAAAGGAGGACATGGATGCCTTTTTAAATTCTTTTGAAAAAGTTTGTATTCAGGCTAAAATTCCTAGAAAGTCCTGGAGCTTCTACCTATCCCCACTACTTACCGGGAAAGCTCGGGATGCATTGGGTCAAATGGACAACGAGGACAGCAATGATTACAGCAAGCTAAAAGCTGCACTGTTACAAAAGTTTGAATTAACTGCCGAATCATACAGAGCTAAATTCTGTAAGCTCAGGAGAAGCCCTGATGTGAGCTACGAGGAGCTAGCCACGAAACAACGTCAGCTTGTACAATAGTGGGAAGCAATTGAGGCAAACTCTGTTGACAAATTGAAAATGTGATTTTATTAGAACAGTTTTATTGGGCTTGCCAGCCGAGCTAAAAACCTGGCTAGAGGACCGAGACCCAAAAACAGTGCAAGAGGCAGCTGAACTCTCGGACCGTTATGCCAAAGTAGACCTGCTCTGAGAAGCGACTGGGGCGGCGTGGCAGTGCAGAAAGGGAAAAGCGTGCCTTCAGGGCAGCTAAAAACCCTCACTGCCTCCACCAAAACCACTTAGCCCCAGGTTTCAGAGAAAAGATTTCTCTGAAGTAAGAAATGCATGTTGGCTATGTAAAGAAACTGGGCATATTGCCAGACAGTGTCCGAAAAAGGCAAGCCATAATACACAACATAGAAACATAGAATTTGACAGCAGATAAGGACCGCTTGGCCCACCTAGTCTGCCCATTTCCCTACCAAATGGATAAGCTGCAGATCCTAGTTAACCAACAGCCTACTTCCTCCTACCCCCCACTACAATTACCTTATGTCTGTCTCATGCATTCTTGAATTCCCCCACTGTTTTTGACTCTACGACCTCCACACGAAGGCTGTTCCATGTATCCACAACCCATTCTGTGAAGAAATACTTCCTCACATTACCTCTGAGCCGTCCCCCCTCTATCTTCAAATTATACCCCCTTGTTTTTGCACATCTGTTTTCCTGAAAGATGCTACCCTCTCGGACTTCATTGATTCCTTTGAGGTATTTGAAAGTTTCTATCATGTCCCCCCTCCTTTCTGCGAGGCTATACATCTTTAGTTCCTTTAGTCTTTCTTCATATGTCTTTTGATGCAGACCAGCATCATTTTGGTTGCCTTTCCTCTGGACAGCCTCCACCCTCTATCTGTCTTTGGAGATGGGGTCTCCAGAACTGTACACAGTACTCCAGATGTGGTCTTACCAACTGTCTGTACAGAGGGCCAACAACAGGATGCTAGAAAAGAAGTGGGTTGTTTGTGTGTCCCTGGGAGCATGTCAGTGAACATGAGGGAACGCATGCACCCAGTCATGGTAAATGGTGTGCAGACGCAAGGGTTAAGGGACACAGGGGCATCCCTGACCTTGGTAAAGGGGGATCTGGTACAACTTGGTCAGCTTATACCCAATAAATACGTCACTGTACAAGGGTTTACTGGAGAAGAGAAAACATTGCCACTGGCTAGTGTTCTCTTAGACTGGGGTGAAACAAGGGGGAACTGTGCAACAGGTGGCTGTAGCCAAAATGTTAGCTGTGGATGTGATCCTGGGTAACAATCTCCAACAGGGGATGGTATGTGCAGTTACCCGTACCCAAGCAGCAAGGGACAATTGTAGTTCCCTGAACCCCACAGAAACCAGTGCGGAAACCACTGAGAGGCTGGTTCCCCAGCCTGTGTCTCCAGATGGGGAGACTGATAGAGAGGGGGTAGAAATTTCCCCAGTAGCTAGTAACCACATAGCTACAGAGGGTTACTCCAAAGAGGGAGGGGTGACCCCATGTCAGAGGGTTGGGACTGACAGTGATCCTGAGGGCCCTGACGCTAGTGCTAGGGACCCTAGTTTAGCGACTGAAGGGGGACCTGTCCCATGCCTTGGGAATGTGTGAGGAGTTCGCAGCTGCTCACAGAAGTAACCCTAGCTTAGAGAACCTGATGGCTTGGGCAGTCTCGGACGGCACACAAGGAGGTGACGGCAGACAAAAGGTTTATTGGGAAAATGGTCTTATGTATGCTCAGGCAGTACAGACAGAGGGAGGGATGCTAGGCAGGCAGCTTGTCGTTCCCTAGGGGAATCATGAGCAGTTGCTCAAAATTGCACATGATATTCCCTTGTCTGGTCATCTGGGAATTGCATGCACTATGCAGTGGTTAGCCCAGAATTTCTACTGGCCTAACTTCACCCAGCAGGTGAAGGAGTCTTGCAGGTCTTGTCACCGGTGCCAAGAAATAGGGAAGGCGGGCAAGAAAACCCAAGCCACCCTGATTCCCTTGCCCATAGTGAAGGGGCCATTCCAGAGGGTGGAAATGGATATTGTGGGGTCTTTAAATACCCCCAGCTCCTCAGGGAAGAGCTTCATCCTGACTGTGGTGGATTATGCCACCCGGTACCCAGAGGCAGTTGCCCTATCCTCACTGAGGATGGACAAAGTGGCAGATGCCTTACTTGGGATTTTCTCCCATGTTGGGTTTCCGCAGGAGGTAATCACCGATCGAAGGGGTTCCTTTATGTCGGACCTGATTAAATGTTTATGGGAGAAGTGTGGGGTGGTGCAGAGATGCACAACACTGTATCACCCACAAGCCAATGGACTTGTGGAACGATTCAATGGTACCCTAAAGTCAATACTCCGGGCATTTGCTGAACAGCATGGGAGGGACTGGGAGAAATACCTTCCCCACCTGTTGTTTGCATACAGGGAGGTGCCCCAAGAGTCGACAGGATTTTCTCCCTTCGAACTCTTATATGGGACGCTAATGCGGGGCCCCTAGACTTGATCTGAGAGGACTGGGAAGGCAAGCACGCCACTCAGGAAACTCCCATTGTGGATTATGCCCTAGATTTAGGGAAAGGCTGGAAGGAGCTTATGGGGACAGCCCAGAGCAACCTGGCAGCTGCCCAACAGAAACAAAAGGTGTGGTACGATCGCAGAGCCACAGCTCGCTTGTACATGGTGGGTCAGGAAGACATGCTCCTTATTCCGGTGCAGAAAGACAAGCTGCAAGCTGAGTGGGCAGGACCGTGCAAAGTGCTTAGGAAGATAAATGACGTGAACTACACTGTGGAGTTACCTGACAGAAGACAGATTGAAAGTATGTACCATGTCAACATGATGAAGCCATATGCAAATAGGGCTGACATGGTGTTTGCAGTGTGTAGTCATGGATAGGGGACGGACGAAGGAGACCCCTTTCTGGATTTGCTGGAAGAAAGTAAGCGGGAGTCCTCTGTGGAGGCAGTAAAATTGTCTCCCCAGCTGGCCCAGGTCCAGAAAGTAAGGGAGGTTTTAGCAGACTTTGCCCCCTTGTTCAGCACCAAGCCTGGACTAACCCCCTTAGCGACACACGATGTGGAGACAGGGACACAGACGCCCACACGGCGAACAGCATATCGGGTGTCAGAGGCTGTTCAAAAGGACATTAGGAGGGAAGTGGAGGAGATGCTGGATTTAGGGTTAATCCAGAGATCCCACAGCCTCTGGGCCTCACCTGTAGTCCTTGTTCCCAAACCAGATGGCTCTACTCATTTCTGTGTGGACTATCGTGGACTGAATGCAGTCACGAAGTCAGACGCCCAACCGATGCCCCAAACGGATGAACTCCTGGACAAGTTGGGAGGGCGATCTACCTTACGACTATTGACCTGAGCAAGGGGTATTGGCAGGTAGAACTGACAGACAGAGCTAGAGAGAGGTCGTCCTTCATCACTCCAATAGGCTTGTCATCCTTCATCACTCCGATAGGCTTATTTGAGTTTAAAGTAATGCCTTTGAAATGAAGAACATTCTGCCACTTTCCAAAGGTTGGTGAATCAATGTTAAATGGTGCTGAGGAGTACGCCGTGGCATACCTGGATAACACTGCCATCTTTAGTACTAGCTGGGAGGAACACCTATCCCACCTTAGGGAAGTGCTGGGCAGGATACAGAGGGCCAGGCTCACTGTCAAAGCTGAGAAGTCCCAGATGGCCATGGGAGAAGTGGCATACCTCGGGCATGTGGTAGGCCGGGGACAGCTCCGTCCTAACCAAATAAAGATAGAGGTGATCCAGGCATGGCCCAGACCAGAAACCCAGAAGCAGGTCAGGAGCTCTCTAGGGACAGCAGGGTACTACAGGAAATTTGTACCCAATTACAGTGCCCTAGCTGCTCCCCTATCTGACCTGACAAAGAAAAAGATGCCAAAGAAAATTACCTGGGGCCCAGCCTGTGAGGAAGCCTTTGCTAGACTGAAGGAGGCACTGTGCAGTGCTCCTGTTTTGACAAGTCCTGAATATAGCAAAACCTTTATAGTTCAGACGGACGCCTCAGTCGTAGGTATTGGGGCAGTACTGAGCCAGACGCCCAGCCAAGGGACAGATCATCCAGTCAGTATACCTGAGCAGGAAGCTGCTTCCCAGGGAGCAAAGCGTATCCACGGTGGAAAAGGAGTGTCTTGTCATAGTGTGGGCCCTAAAGAAATTAGAGCCACACTTGTATGGGCAGCCTTTTGTGGTGCAGACTGACCACAACCCCTGGTTTGGCTGACGAGATGGGAAAGAACAATGGCAGATTACTAAGATGGAGTCCTGCTTACAAAGGTATGATCTAAAAAATCGTACATAGCGCTGAAGCGAAGAACCAGAACTCAGATGGGTTGTCTAGAGTCTATGAGGAATGAACTGATTTGGGAAGCTCATCCCATGTAGGGATAGATCCCCAAATTCAGTCTAGGTGGGAGGAGTGTGACGAGACAGCCAGCTCTGAGTGCTATATCATTTATTTATTTTTTTTTATATAAAATGTATTACTGACCGCTCTGCTGAAAAATCTGGTGCTCTTAGAATGACTCACTCATCCCCCACCCCAGTTTGTAGCTAAACGATGAAAGCCATAAGAAAAATGCTGACAGCATGTGAGTTCACACACACTCAGTTTTTAGAGACCATGTGTTACATGTAAGGCCTTAATTAAGGATCCTGTCTGTCTGAGTTAATTACAACCATAGTTGCTAGAACATATCCATTTTATGACGTTGGAAGGAAAACCCAGGTTATTACATAGACGTCCAAAAATCATAAAGATGCTGTCATGTCCTGGAAGGAGGAAGCTTATTATGAGATCAAAAGAAGTGTCATTTGAAGAACATGAATTATGCTGAAGTTGCAGAATGTAATACTTTTGTACAAGTATATATATATTTTTATCGTAATCGATAGAAGAGAATTATGACCTCACACAAAAATTAAAATTACGCATACCTACCGTAATTCTTGATCTTTTCTTGTATCTTCACCATTCATTACTGCTCAGGGTAGTGCCGAGGCTGCACCGGCTACAGGAGATTTTTTTTTTTCTGAAGTCGGCTCCAACAGCCCCGCCTTGAGTGCGACGCACTGTGTCATGCACGAGGGCAGCCGTTAGGGTGACGCAGACTCCTCCTCCATCTCTGTTCTGGCAGCCAGAGAGGCGAAAACAAAGGGTAAGAAAAAGGAGGAGGCAAAAGAGCCGAGGGACAGAAAAGGAAAATGATATCAACTGAAAAGAAACAAGCCGACAGAGGACAGGGAGAAGAAGATGCCTACCCTAAGGGATCGAAGGGCCTCACCCTGGGGCAGCTCCAAAGGAGGGTCAGAGAGAAAAGAGAAGAAGAGGGAATAGAGAAAGGAGGATGACGGGAGGAAGAGCTCTGCCGATTGGGAGATTGGTTACGGCTGATAAGCTCGGAACCAAAAACGAGAGAGACAAGGAGTGCTTTTATAAAATGAGGAAAAGTTTGACTGAACCACTTCTCAAAAAGGACACAAGGCAGATTTCACAGCCCTGCCATCCCCAGCCCTTTAAATGCTAGTTGAGAGCTCACAGGCTGCCAAGGCAGAATCTGTTCCGAAAAAGGAGCACCCAATTAGGGAGCTAGAGGAAGCCCACTAGCACTTTGTTAAGTGCTAACACAGATGTGAGTGGGGTGGGGTTAAGGGAGGCATCCCTGAAACAGAAAAAGGGTGCAACTCAATTGGACTCCCTGAAGGCAAGGGAAAGATCACCAGCTCAGGGTAATATAGTGTTAGGACAGCTTAATTTAGCAAAAACTGACACAAGGTGATCGAGACATGCCAGAGGGGACCTAGCAAAAGAGACTGAGCCATTTAAAGGATAGTCTCCTAAACTGCAAATCGAATAGTGTGGCTAAGAGCCAAAGGTCAACCCAGGAAATCGAAACAGTTCCCTCAGGATAAAAACAGAGTTACTCGCTCCCTCAGAATCATTCAGGAAAAAGGATCCAAGTCAAGGAACAGAAAAACTAAAGTTTTTATGTTTTTTTTTGTTTTTTGTTTTTAAGAAGAGGAGAAATGAGCAGGGAGGGGGGAGAGCCGAGAAGGAGGCCATTGAGGGAAGAGACGCAATGAATGGTGAAGATACAAAAGAAGATCGAGAATTACAGAAGGTACGTAATTTTCATATCTTCCCTTGTCAATCTTCACCATTCATTACTGCTTGGGTGGTGACAAGCTCCCACGGGGGAGTGGAAGCCCTGAGGGAACATGACCCTCAGCCTCCTGTCAGTGGGAAACAGAAGGGAGAGACCCTGGCTAATAAGAAGAGAAGCCTAAGGCTGAGGAGAGCTAGGAGGTGTCCCCCAGAGACAGGGAGACGGAGGAAGCCCATGCAGAAGTCTCCTAGCCCTGGTGGAAAAAAGACAGATCCCCCGGAAAGCGGAGCGAATCACCCTACGCCGGGCCAGGGGTGACAATCTTGATAGACGAAGCCATGCCATCCGTCTAACACAGATCGCTGTCCCTGCAAGCCTGGAAGCCACCTCATTGGCATCAAAGATGTCCTTGCTTGCGTGTTCAAGGCTCCAGGCCTATAGCAGAGGGCAATGGCCTGTCTAGATTATCTTATCAGGCATTGATGCTAGAAGCTGGGATAGCATCGACCATAAGTGCCTGCTGTAGGCAGCATGGTGTGCCTGATGAGGCGCAATGCACAGCATCACATGAGAAGAAGAAAATACTCTTCTCCCCACCGGTCAACATGAGAGAATCTGGATCCGTTGGACGGTCGTGCGCCTGGGTGGAGTTTCTAGGAATGCCAATCCCGAAGGTGGATTGGGGAGAGAACCTAGAGACTCAGATGGGGCAAAATACCTTTTCCTGCAGTCTGCCGGGGCTGGAATAGGAATGTCTGGCGACTGCCAGGAATGGATAGATGCCTCCTGGAAGGGAATAGTCCAGGATAGTACCACCAAATGCTGGGCACTGAATTCACGCGTCTCCCGTTCGGTATTGTCTCGCCAAATGAAGGAGATACGAAGATCCCTCACCATTCTCGAAAGGAATCGCTGATATCCAGTGAAATCAGCATCGGAAGAGAGATGAGCAGGGGGTTCCTCTCCCACTGAGGAGGGAGACGAGGATGATGGGGAGCTCGAATGTCCAGAGGACTCCTGCGGCGGTGGGGATAGGTGAAACACCCGCTCATGCATACATCTAATGTATGAGGGGAAGGCCACCGTGAAAAGCCTCCGAACGCCTCCCAGGAGCACGGGCCCGTGGGACCCGACATGGCCTGAGGAGAGAGGGGTGGCTGTAGGAATGGGAGAGAGGGCACCTACGAAGAGGCAGCTGTCCTCTACTGAGGCTCTGAAATCCGGAAAACAGAGCCCAAGCTGGCGGGGTCCTGGACAGCAAACCAGGTAGCAGAACGGAATCAAGGGGGTGCGAAGCCTGGAAGAGCCTAAAAGGGGATCCTCCAATGTGACGAACCTGAGGCTGCAAGGGTCCAAAAGGGCAGCCCACAGCAATGCCACCAGAGGGGTCCCTGGGGCCCGAGAGGAAAAGACGGGATGTGAAAATTACGTACCTACCATAATTCTTGATCTTCTTGGACGAGTCTCCACCACTCATTCACACTATTGGGATCTGCACCGGAGGCACCAGGACCCATCGGGAGCAAACTTTTTGCGGGAGGGTCGGTGCCAGAGATGGAGCCGCGAGGAACGGCACCACGAGCCTCAGCTCGTGCGGTAATGACTATCTCGGCGTCGACCCTCCAACTGCCTCAGTACCTTTTTTACCAAGGAGGTGCAGGGTACACGAACCCAGAAGGGTAGCCAACCTAAAACCAGACATAAGATAGTCCAGGCGACCAGTATAAGAAGGGTCAACAAAGAAGTCTTCACAGCCCAAAGATCTGAGGAGTGAAGACCAGCAACAGAGGTGAGCTCGGAGACGGAGGGTGGGGTGTGAATAGTGTGAGACTCATCCAAGAAGATCAAGAATTACGGTAGGTACGTAACTTCTATCTTCCTGGACATAAGTCTCACCACTCATTCACACTATTGAGAGAGTCGCAAGCTAATAATCCCCAAAGAGGGCAGCAGGAGAGACCAAGAGCTCACGTTTCTAGGACAGAAGTCCATTAAGGATGGCTCTGCCAAAGGAAGAATGTCGTCTGGCATGGACATCCAGTGCATAATGTTTAACGAAAGTATGCACTGAGCTCCAGGTGGCCGCGTTGCAAATATCTGCAATGGGCACATTGCGAATCTCCGCTAGGGATGCTGTGACCGCTCTAGTAAGTGGCGTAAACCCTACCCTCCAACTAACCTGCGCCATGGAATAGCAGTGACAAAGGCATGCCACTAACCATGCTGAGATACATCTGATAGCAACAGGTTGTTCCCGGGTCTCGCTGAAGGAGACAAACAGTTGCTGGGCTTTGCAAAATCCTTGGTTCTATCTAGATAGAAAGCAAAGCTCTCTTAACATCCAAAGAATGAAGAGAAACGTTCTCCTTCATTTTGGAAGTCCATAAAGTAAGAGGAAGGACCAGAGGTTGGTTTAGATGAAACTCTGACACAACCTTAGGAAGAAATTTCGGATGGGTCCGAAGGACTCACTTTGTCATATGGAACACAGTGTCGGAGGATCTGTGACCAGGGCATGTATCTCAGAGACCCTGCTGAGGCTGACGTAATGGCCACTAGGAGAGCAGTATTCCAGGTGAGATATTTTTAGCTCACAGGTGGCCAGAGGGTCGAAAGGTTTCCAGTGAGCATGTCTAGCACAAGATTAATGTCCCAGGCTGCAACTGGACGTCTTATAGGAGGTCTGGTATGCAGAATTCCTTTAAGAAATCTCTTAACTACAGGTAATTGAGCTAGTGTTAAGGAAAAAACCGGCTCAAGACATGCTGAAATGGCACTAAGGTGAACTTTGACTGTAGAATACTGCAGACCTGAATTTGAGAGGTCCAAGAGGTACTCTAGAACCTTATCTGGTGGGCAGGAAAAGGATTCAAAGAGGACTTTGCACACCAGAGCGAAAAACGCATCCACTTAGCTGTGTAAGTTTTCTGAGTGGCTGGCTTCCGTGCAGCCAGAAGAATATCTGAAACCCTACGAGAGACATTGAATCGGTTTACTTCTACCTCCTCAGGAGCCAAGCATGAAGGTGAAGTGATCTCAGGTTGGGATGGACCACCGGCCCGAGTCAAAAGGTTCATCTGTAGGGGAAGTGGTCTCGGAGGAACTGCCAACATATTGTTGAGTAGTGGAACCACAGCACCGAGGCCAAAAGGGAGCAATGAGAATCATCTTGTCCCCTGGGATTCGAATTTGAGGTACCCGCTGAATTAGAGGAAGAGGTGGAAAGGCGTAAAGAAAGCGATTTGTCCACCGCAGCCTGAACGCATCCTGACAGAAAATGCCAGGCCCTGGATTTCTGGAGCAGAAGAGAGGCAGTTTTGCGTTGAGTGGGGATGCAAAAAGGTCCAGGTCTGGAGTTCCCCACTCTTCAAATAGTGACTGAACTATGGTTCAGTTGAGAGACCACTCGTGAGGGTCTGTCTTTGGTCTGCTGAGACGGTCTGCCAGTTCGTTCTGTATTCCTGGCAGGTAGACCGCATGAATTAGAGCCTTGTGCTCCAAGCACCATTCCCATACCCTCATTGCTTCCCTGAATAAGGGGTAAGAATGAGCACCGCCCTGCTTGTTGATGTAATACATCACTGCTTTGTTGTCCGTTTGAAGGAGAATGTTCTTGTGACAGAGAATGTCCTTCAACGCTCGGACCGCATAAAGGATGGCTCTCATTTCTAGGACCTTTATGTGAAGCTGGGACTCGACTTGAGTCCATGCACCTTGAGTGTGGAGAGCCTGACAGTGAGCTCCCCCACCCCATTAGGGATGCGTCCGTGGTAATGTAGAGTTGATGGTCCAGAGGAGCAAAAGGATATCCTTCCAGGAGATTGCTCTCTTGAGACCACCAGGTGAGTGACCTCTTTAAGTTCTGTCACCTTGATGAGATAGGACTGCGGGTGAGTGGTTGGGGACCACTGAGTACTGAGCATCCACGATTGGTTCTCATGTGCAGACGTGCTAGGGGTACAGTGAACATTGAGGATGCCATGAGGCCTAGCATCCGTTGCATCGAAAGCTGTAACTGAGCTGTTCTCCCGATGTGACGGGCCATTTGAAGGATATAGTTCCTTCTGTCTTCTGAAGAAAAGCCTTCACACAGGCGTGTCAGAAGAGTCCCTATAAAAAGGAGCCTCTGGGAGGGCTGCAGTTGCAATTTCTTGAGGTTCAGCAGAACTCCCATGGACGTAAGGAGGTGAGAGGCCATCTCTACAGTGTCAGAGTCCCTTGCCTGGAAGGGCTTGCTAGAAGCCAGTCGTCCAGATAAGGGAACACCTGTATTCGACCTTTTCTGAGTGCGCTGCCAGAGAACTGCACAACACTATTGTAAAACTCGCTGCGCGAGGATATGTCAAAAGGCAGGACTCTGAACTGATAATGTTGTCCCAGAGCCACAAACCTCAGGAATTTGTGATGCCTCGGGTGAATAGGAATGTACTAGTAAGTATCCTGCATGTCCAGGGAGGCCTAGCCAGTCGTGTTGATGAAGCAAAGGTAACAGGGTTCCCAGAGAAATCATTTGAATTTCTCCTTGGGAGAAATTTGTTTAGCTTTCTGAGATCTAGATAGGCGCATTCCCCGGACTTCTTTGGAACCAGAAAGTAATGGGAGTAGAACCCGCGTTCCGTTGATGCAGCACCACTTCTACTGCCCTGTTGTTCAGAAGGCCCTGAATCTCGATGGCGAGAAGGTCTGACTGAAGGTTGACAGCCTGGGCTGCCGTTTGGGAGGAGCGATCCGGAGGGGTCTCCAGAAGATTGAGTGAATACCCCTGGCGAATTATCTGAAGGACCCATTTGTCTGAGGTTATGGACTTCCACTGGTTGTAGAAGTGCATCAGACAACCTCCCACCGTAGAGGAAAAGTCCACCTCGGGCAGCTGAGATGGGACCTGGGCCAGCAATTCATAAGATAGCGCTGGGCGCTTTGGGCCCTTGCGCTTTCTGTTATGTATTCTTCTTTGAGGTTGGGCAGGTTGGTTTTATGGAAACCTCCTCTGCCTCTGCCTCGAAAGGACTGAGATTATGAAACTGGCCGTTTATTGACATAAAGGATAGCCTAACCATAAACTGGACATCAGATAGTCTAAAAGACCCATATAAGAAGGGTCAAGAAGGAAGTCTTCACAGCCTAAGATTGAGGGAGTGAAGACCATAAACAGAGGTGAGCTCAGGGGATGGCGGGTGGATGTGTGAATGAGTGGTGAAGACTTCGTCCAAGAAGATCAAGAATTACAGTAGGCACATAATTTCCATATCTTCCTGGACATAAAGTCTCCACCACTCATTCACACTTATGAGAGAATACGGAGCTAATAATCCCCCCAGAGGGTGGCAGGAGAGACCAAGAGCTCACAAATTTAGGGACAGAAGTCCATTAAGGATGGTTCTGCCAAACAAAATATGTCGTCTAGCATGGACATCCAGGGCATAGTGTTTGACGAAAGTATGCACTGAGCTCCAGGTAGCCGCATTGCAAATATCTGCAATGGGCACGTTGCGGATTTCCGCCAGGGATGCCGCGACCGTTCTAGTAGAGTGAGCGTACACTCTGCCTTCCAGCTTAACCTGCACCATGGAATAACAGTGGCGAAGGCATGCCACCAGCCATGCAGAAATGCATCTGATAGCGACAGGTTGACCCAGCCAGGTCTCGCTGAAGGAAGCAAGCAGTTGTTGAGCGTTGCGAAATTCTTTTGTTTTATCTAAATAGAAACGCAAAGCTCTTTTGACATCCATAGAATGAAGAGAATGCTCCCCCCTTCATTTTGGAAGTTCGAAAAGTAAGTAGGAAGGACCAAAGGTTGGTTTAGATGGAATTCTGAAACAACCTTAGGGAGAAACTTAGGATGGGTCCTAAGAACTACTTTGTCTTTATGAAACACAGTATACAGAGGGTCTGTGACAAAGGCATGTATCTCAGAGACCCTGCGGGCCCAGGTAATGGCCACCAGGAAGGTCGTTTTCCAAGTGAGAAATTTCAACTCACAGGTAGCTAAAGGCTCGAAAGGTTTTCGAGTGAGCATGTCTAGCACAAGATTAATGTCCCAGGCTGCGACTGGACATCTGAAAAGAGGTCTGGTATGCAGAATTCCTTTAAGAAACCCCTTAACCACAGGTAACTGAGCCAGTGACAAGGAAAGCACTGGCTCATGATAAGCTGAAATGGCACAAAGGTGAACCTTGACTGTAGAGTATGCAGACCTGAAATTGAGAGGTCTAAAAGGTACTCTAGAACTTTATTTGGTGGTCAGGAAAAAGGATTCAAAGAGGATTTTGCACACCAGAGCGAAAAACACTTCCATTTGGCTGTGCAAGTTTTCCTAGTGGCTGGCATGGGCACAGCCAGAAGAATATCTGAAACTCTGTGAGAGACATTGAACCTGTTCACTTCTATCTCTTCAGGAGCCAAGCGTGAAGGTGAAGCGATCTCAGATTGGGATAGACCACAGGCCCCTGAGTCAGAAGGTTCGTCTGAAGGGGAGGCACTTTCGGAGGGGTTTTTGACATACTGTTGAGTAACAGAAACCATATTTGTCAAGGCCAGAAGGGAGCAATGAGGATCATTTTGTCCCCCTGGGACTCGAACTTGAGAAGTACCCTCTAAATTAGAGGAAGAGACGGAAAGGCGTATAGAAAGCGTTTTGTCCACTGCAGCCTGAACGCATCCTGACAGAAAATGCCAGGCCCTGGATTTCTGGAGCAGAAGAGAGGCAGTTTTTTTAAGTGGGGATTCAAAAGGTCCAGGTCTGGAGTTCCCCACTCTGCAAATAGTGACTGAACTACGGTTGAGTCGAGAGACCATTTGTGAGGATCTGTCTCTGTTCTGCTGAGACGGTCTGCCAGTTCGTTCTCCACTCCCGGCAGGTAGACTGCCTGAATTAGAGCTTTGTGCTCCAAGCACCATTCCCACACTCTCATCGCTTCCCTGCATAAGGGGTAAAAGTGAGCACCGCCCTGCATGTTGATGCAATACATCACTGCTTTGTTGTCCGTTTGGAGGAGAATGTTCTTGTGACAGAGAATGTCCTTCAAAGCCCGGACTGCATAAGAGGATGGCTCTCACTTCTAGGACATTTATGTGAAGCTGGGACTCCTCCTAAGTCCAAGTACCTTGAGTGTGGAGAGTCTCACAGTGAGCTCCCCACCCCATCAGGGACGTGTCTGTGGTAATGGAAATCTAATGATCCAGAGGAGCAAAGGGGTACCCTTCCAGAAGATTGTCTTCTTGCGACCACCAGGTGAGTGACTTCTTCAGAGGTTCTGTCACCTTAATGAGAAAGGACTGAGGGTGAGTGGTTGGGGACCACTGAGTACTGAGCATCCATTGAGAGGTTCTCATGTGAAGATGTGCTAGGGGAACAGTAAATACTGAGGATGCCATGAGACCTAGCATCCGCTGCATCGAGATCGCTTGAACCAAGCTGTTCTCTCTGATGTATCGGGCCATCTGTAGAATATCCCTCCTTCTGTCCTCTGGTGGAAAAGCTTTCACACAGGAGGTGTCCAGAAGAATTCCTATGGAAAGGAGCCTCTGGGAGGACTGCAGCTGTGATTTCTTGAGATTTAGCAGGACTCCCATGGACGTGAGAAAGTCTGAGGCCGTGTCAACGGCATCAAGAGCTCCTTGCCTGGAAGGGCTTGCTAGAAGCCAGTCATCCAGATATGGGAACACTTGTATTCCGTTTTTTTCTGAGATGCGCTGCGAGTATTGCACAACAGTTTGTAAAAACTTGCGGTGCCGAGGACAGCCCAAAGGGCAGGACTCTGAACTGATAATGCTGGCCCAAAGCCACGAACCTTAGGTATTTGTGATGCCTTGGGTGAATAGGAATATGTTGGTAAGCATCCTGCATGTCCAGGGAGGCTAACCAGTCGTGTTGATGAAGCAAAGGTAACAGGGTTCCTAGTGATATCATTTTGAATTTCTCTTTGGGAAGACATTTGTTTAATGCAGTGTCAGTGGTTCAGCAGGTAGCACACTCGCCTCTGAGGCTGGGAGATCAGAAGGCTGTGGTTTCTAGCCCCACACCAGGCACTTGGGTTAATATCCCAGTACTGACAATGCAGTGCAGCATGTGGGGGGTGCTGCACTCCTGAGGTGCCGTCTTTCGGATGAGACATTAAACCGAGGTCCCAACTGCCTGTTCTGGTGGTAGTTCAGGTGGATGTTAAAGATCCAGTAGCACTTCTCGAAAAGAGCAGGGGAATTTCCCCCGTGTCCTGGCCAAATTTCCCCCCATTCACTAAAAATGCCACCAACAGCTTAATCTGGTTCAAAGTTAGTTGACATTCATCTGCATCCCCCTCCCCAGGGTCGTGTCTGCAAATAGGCAGAATTTGTCTAGTTCACTTACCTGGTCAACAAAAGCTAAATAAATAAATAATTTTCTGAGGTCCAAAATAGGGTGCATGCCCTCGGTTTTCTTTGTAACTAGAAAGTAATGGGAGTAGAACCCTGTGTTCCGTTGATCCAGCGGAACTACTTCTACTGCCCTGACTTAAAGACAGGTCCTCGACCACAGGCTTTGCAACAGGATTAGGTCCTGCTCCTTCCACATCACCTATCAGTCTAAGATCTGGGTCAAGCTCAATATCATCTCCGACAGTCCAGGAGGGACTGCATGGACAGGAAAGGAATGAAAATCAGCAGGAAAAGAGGAAGGAAAAGAATTCAGAGAGGAGAAGCCCTGAAGATTGGCAGATGAAAAGCCAGGCCTCGGCGCCGAAGAAGAGCATGGCGCCAAAGGGCAGCACGGCACCAAAGAAGAACACAGCGCCTTACAGGCGCCGAGAAACTCAACAGCGCCGAAAAGCCACCAAGGATGGCATCAAGGACAGCACCGATAGGCGCACTGGCGCCGGCAGGCGCATCGGTGCCGAAATCGGCTCCGAGCGACCCGATGCCGACGGCGCCGAAATCAACCTAGGGCCCCGAAAATTAGGATTTGAGGGAATAGAAGGAAGAATACCAGGAGATAGAGGCATCAGTGTGACCTCCTGTGCGCATCCATGTGAGAGGAAAACACCTGCGTGAGTGACAGCACCGAAGAGGGCACCACGCTCAACTAGGGGTCGAATCGCCCTGCCCGATCCCCGAAGCTTGAAGACCCGAGTGACAGGCCTGGCAGTTGGACCAACCTCAGAGCCCACTGCTCCATCAGAGCGCCCACTGATGAAACTGCTCATGGAAGCCCTACTAAGGTGGGGAAATGCTCCGATGTTGAAGAGGTCGGTGACCAGAACCAGGAACCGGCAACTCCGAATAAGGAGACTGGCAACTGACCCCAATGACCGACCATCGACATGCAGACATATCAGAGGGCGACCTCGAGTGATGAATTCTCTTTTTTGACCTACGGGTCAAAGAAGAGCTCGAGGCTGAACGGTACCGAGAATGCGACCGTTTTCTTTTATACTTCCGGGGGACCCGCCCATCCCCTCAGGCACTGGACTGTCCGTTGTCAGACACCCCCCTCCGGAGAAGGCGGCAGACCGGACCCAGCCCGGCTGACTGAACAGCTTTCATACGAAGTCTCCCTACCATCACCTGACCCGCTCACGGCTCGACTCCGTCAAAGTAGGCTGAGACTTCTTTCTTTGATAAGAATAAATTATCGTAAGCAGAACTTTATTCGAGAATTAGAAAATGGGCTTTTTATTTGGAGGCATCTGATTGGCTGGTACCCACTGCACAGGGGTACATTAACTTTCAATAGATGCCTACCAAATAAAAAGCTCCAGCACATGCCTACCTCACACCCAGGCAAGTATCCTAGTGCCCAGCCTGTTTCTTCATTGGCTGAAGCTCTGAGCACAAAAATTGAAACTGGCGCCATTTTTTTCTCATCTAGCGAGACCCAGCATGTGTGCCAAACTCCACACCCAAGAAATATATCTGCCATCGTTTTCTGTTTTGCCCCCACCCCAACAATAAGCACTCATTTAGGTACCAACAGGCACAATTTCTATGATCCACTCACCCCCTCCCCAAAGCGTTACCTGGCAACAGCTAACAGCTGTAGCGTTCCTGACACAAAATCAAGTTAAGTAAACAGAAACATCCTCGACCGCCCACCCTCTCAGCTTTCCCACAGTGTTCAGCTGTCAGTCCATTAACTTTGAAATAAAACTTACAGCTCAGAATACTTGAAACCGGACAGCTCCCGATGTACCCGATACTTTGTCCCTCTCAGTGAACTCATGATCGTGCTGCTCCAATGCGAACTCTGCTCATTTCAAATCGGTCTCACTGCTCCATGCTCGGTCAATTCAGAAAATCCTCGTGGCGGTGCTAGAAGTTCACCATGGTCGCTGCTGCTGATCCTTGCTTCTATTCAGCAGCCAAACAAATGAAATAAACAGGGTAAACCTTGCCTGTATTTTCAAAAATTAAAAGCGATGTCCATTTCTATTACCAGTTCGCTTTCCGCATACGCCCGTCGTAACGTCTGATCTCCCCGGCGTAGCGGCTCCACCCGCTACAATACACAAGAAAAAAAAAAAGTAAAAGAAACAGGCTGCAAACATTAGAAAAAAAAACAGACCCGAAAGAAATTTAAAATGCAAGCCCTGTATGCCAGTAGCGGGCGGGGTGAGGCGGTAGCCATGACAACCAACAATAAAACCAGGCGGAGGAACTATTTTTTAACACTACAAATAAAATACTTAATATATTAAAAGTCTTGTTATGAAAACTTGTTTATTTCATGCATATAAAATGCAGGGCCCATTTTCTAAGCGCAATAATACCCTCCAGGGTGGGCGGTATGGGCAATACCGGACCTTCTAGGGACTATAGGCCCTCACGCTGTGGCGTCGAGCCCTCATTAAGCCCCTGGGTGGTCGGTGTGCCCAATACGCCCACCCTGTCAGTATTATTGCTTACATACTACAAAATAATAAACTGAAAACTATGCTGCTAGTTTGAAGTTTGACTCCGATGGGTGCGGCGTCATCACTGAAGTGCATTGACGGTGGGAAAAAAAGGAACTGAGGCAGTTGGAGGGTCGACGCCGAGACAGTCATTGCTGCACGAGCAGAGGCTTGCGGCACCGCTCCTCGCGGCTCCATCTCTGACACCGGCCCTCCCGCAAAAAGTTTGCTCCCACTGGGTCCTAGCGCCTCCGGCGTAGATCCCATTAGTGTGAATGAGTGGTGGAGACTTTATGTCCAGGAAGATTACCCAGTTGTTATGATTACCCACTGTCAATGTGGAGCGCTACAGAAAATAATACAGTTGGCCAACCATTTGGATAAGCACTGTTTAGACACCAGAGCACCCTCTTTGCCAGGGGTGAAAGAAACAAACAACGGAGACGACTTTCTGCAGTCCTTAGTACAGTGTGTATAGTATCTGAGAATTCTATGCACATTTAAAGTATGGAGTAATGCTTCCCCTGGACTGGCATGCTCTGGATAATAAAGAGGCAGCTGGATAGATCAATTTAAAGTAAACTCAGACACCACCTTAGGAGAAACTTAGGATCAGTATGCAAAGAGATCCTGTTTTTGTAGAAAATCAAATAAGGCTGCTCACATGTGAGAGCCTGTAGTTCTGAAATTCTTCGAGCAGAAGTAATAGCAAATAAACGCTTTCCTCGACAGAAAGCATATCTTGCAAGACATGGCAGGCTCAAAACGAGGTATGGTTAACTTCTCTAGAATGAAATTCAGGTCCCAAGCTGGAACCGAATTATGGATACGAGGCTTCAAGTGGAGAATGCCTTGCATAAAACTACAGGTCACACCTAGCTATGCACAGTACGGCCATCAATGGGCACATGAAAGGCTGATATAGCTGACAGGTGCACTTTAATAAAGGAGTATTTGAAGCATGCATCAGACAAGGTCAGGAGTACTCCAGGTGGCAGTTGCGCAAATGTCGGTAACTGAGACCCCCTGCAAACAAGCCACAGAGGTAGCCATGCCTCTTGTGGAATGAGCTTTGACTGCTCCAGCTAACTCTTTGCCACACTTGTTGTAGCAGAACACAATGAAGTTAGCCAACCATTTAGATAAACATTGTTTAGAAACCTGAATGCCTTCTCTACCTGGGGCAAAAGAAACAAATGTGCATCGACTTTCTGCATTCCTTGGATCACAGCAGGTAATACTTCTAAGTTCTGTGCATATCTAGCATATGGAGCAGTGCTTCCCCTAGACTGGCACACTGGAAAATAAACAGGAAGGTGGATAAATTGGTTCAGTGTAATCTCAGAGACCACCTTAGGGAGAAACGTAGTATGCGTGCGCAAAGACACCCTGTCTTTGCATACAAATCAAATAAGGTTCTTTGCACCAGAGAGTCTGAAATGCTGAAATTCTTTGAGCGGAAGTAATAGTCACTAAAAATAACACTTTCCAAGAAAGAAAGCATAGCTCACAAGTTGCAACTGGCTCAAAAGGAGACATGGTCAAGTTTTCCACAACAAAATTAAAATCCCAAGCCGGGACAGGAGAACAGATTGGGGTTTCAGACGGAGGATACCCTTCAGAAAGTGCGAGAAACATCCAGCTGAGCTATGGTATGGTCAAGCACGGTCTAATGAAAAGCCAAGACAGCCAAAGGTGCACCTTGAGGAAGAGTACTGGAGACCTGGGTCAGACAGGGATATCAGGTAGCCCAGGATCTGGCTCACTGGACAGTGAAAGGTCCAGATTATGCCTGGCAGCCTGTATTGGCCCATCGCCATCCGTACTGGAGTTATCTACAGACCTCCAATGCAGGGGAGAAACTAGACAGGATATTAGTGGAAACCATCCACAAAATGGCAGAGAAGGGGCAGTGTTGCTGGTAGGGAACATAAACATGCTGGATATTAACTATAACACCTACACTGCAGCTACAACCCAGAACAGACACGTCCTCGATGCCCCACAGGGGGCATGCCTCAGATATTTAGTGGAAGAGCACACTCGGGAGGGAGAAATGTTGGACCTGGTTCTCACCAATGGAAACAGAATTTCTGATGTATCGCTGGGAAGCCATCTAGGGTGTAGTGATCGCCATACAGTGTGGTTCAGGGTGAAAACAAATGAAGAGACAAACAACACAAAGGCAAGGGTCCCTGGATTTCAGGAGGACAACTTTCCTAGAATGAGGAATGCTTCAAGGAAACCCTGGCAAAGGAAGAGAGGGTGAAGTAGAAAACAGTGGGGAACCTTAAAAGAGCCATAGCAGAGGCACAATTTTATTTATTTAGTTGTTGTTGTCCGGATAAGTGCACTAGACAAATTCTGCCTATTTTCAGGCATGACTGGGGAGATACAGATGAATGAACTGACCTTGAACCAGATTAAGCTGTAGGTGGTATTTTTAGTGAATGAGGGGAACTTTGGCCAGGGCACTGGGAAAATTCCCCTACTCTTGTGGTAGGGGAACCCCCTGAGATGACTGGACTATGCTCAATATGTCTCGGATGGCTGAGTGTGAGGAGGTGTTGGAGGAGCGCTCTATGGATTCAGTTGCTGTATCGTTGGAGGAACCCATTTCGATGGAAGCATTGGATATTTCAGGTGATTCCTTACCTGTTGAGGACTTGGATCTACTGTCTGTCGCAGTCAACAGTTCCCAGGAAGCTATTTTGTCTGATCCAGTTGTGGCTTTATCCTTGGAGGATGACAAAAAAAACGCCTGGACTGTTGCCAACTAGCCCCTCTAGAGTGGCGAAAAAAGTAATTTAGACCTGGCTGAGAACTTCGACAGTCGACCCGGTGACGTGTCGGCTGCTAGCGCCGAGGCGACGATTTGTTTCCTTTTTAGGCACGGCTTGCCGCTTGGTCTCCAGAAGCGGCACTGGAAAATGCGGGATGGGTTAAGACCCCTAGTGCCTGGATTCCTGACCCCAGTATCCCTTTACCAGGGAAAGGACTGATTTTGCCATCGGAACTGTCGGTGAGGCAGGACTCGGAGGGAGTACCTGTTTCAGAGCCGGACCTGGGTATTGCATCATTTCCGATTGACTGTAATAGAGTTGGAGGTCTCGAATCGGATGTTCCTGATTCTGGTTTAGTGTCCCCTCCATTGGGACCGTGTTTACAGGCTTCTCTGGCTCCAGAGGCTACTGTTGATGTTTCCAGACCCCCCGACCAGCGGACTGGGGCTTTGTTGCCAGGTCAGTGTTCCCAGGCTTTGGGGGATGTCCCGATTTTGGGTCCTGTAGGGAGTGCAGTTTGTCGACCCTTTCGGGCAGACTCTACAAAACTGGCTAGTTATGCCTCTTTATTTAAACCTTCAGACATTCCTGCTAGAAAGCATTTTGCGGCCCACATTTATTATGGGGGTTTGGACCTCCCCCCCCCGGATAGTAACTATGTGGGCAAATCCTTGATTATTGACTCTTTGGGTATTCGACCAACTGAGGTTTATGCATTTATTCATACCTCTGGGGACCACAATTTTGATGTTTCCTTTCGTTCAGCAAATCTGTTGGATAAATTTTGGGCTGCATATTATGCTGCTCGTTTGGACCCTGTTTGGAAACCCTTTGTTGTTATACCAGTTACTAGACCTAGTGCTAAAGTTGTTACTGTTCTTTTTCGCAATGAAGGAGTCAAAGTATTGGATATTTTGAACTGGTTGGAAAAACACTGTACTGTTAATGGGGTGCCTCATGCCCTGATTGATGACAATGGATTTTGGATGGGGGGGGGAATTTAATGTTCAACTTAAAATGACTGAGGATGGGATTCAACATCTTCCTAATTGTTTCTATTTAGGGAGGGACCGTGGTATTTTGTTTTATCCAGGTCAGCCACATTCTTGCTATAGATGTGGCTCATTGTCTCATCTAAGCTCTGATTGTGAACAACTGAAATGTGCATCTTGT
Source organism: Neoceratodus forsteri (assembly GCA_016271365.2). Lineage (NCBI taxonomy): Eukaryota > Metazoa > Chordata > Ceratodontiformes > Ceratodontidae > Neoceratodus > Neoceratodus forsteri. The sequence goes on from JADMNL010000028.1 coordinate 209,880,502, forward strand.
GAGGTGCTGGGTCATTCGGTATTGTCTTGTACTGTTCCCCCCACTTGTAATCTATGTGGTGAGGACACTCATGTTTTTGTAGCCTATCCATGGGCAGCTCATAATACCTCTGATTATGTTGAACATGATTTTTACATCGCTAAATCTGTTTCTTCTGCTCAGAACCCCCATGGCTCAGGACCAGTTAAGTAATTCTGAGCCTAAGACCCCTCTTTTATCAGTTTCAGTTGGTACAGTGGTCTCGAGACAACTGGAAACCCCGATTATCCGCCCCAGTCCTCCCTTCACCAGTTGCTTCGTTCCTCCCTCTATTCTGCCCCCTCCTCTCCAAGGGGATGAGGCTTTGGAGGCAGGGGAGGTATTGGAGACTACACCCCCTGTTGCTAGGCGACTTCGTTCCACCAAGCAGGTGGAGGAAGTGCCACAGTTTTCTATTTCAGTGAATAACCCCTATGAACCCTTGCAGAGTTGGGGTGACATTATGGAAGGGGAAGATTTGGTTGAGTCTCTTCCTTCCTCTTCTCTTTCTGAGGTTTCTTCTGCACGCTCCCTTAGTTGATACTCCTGGAACTATCCTGAAAAAGAAATCTACTAGAACCAGGAAGAAAAATGATTTGGTCTTTTCATTGGGGTTCCTTTTTTCCTTTTTCAGTTGTGATGCCTTTCGTTTCACCTCCCATTCAGTTAGCCAGTCTGAATGTTAATAGTATTAGATCACAGTACAAACATACAGCTACTTTTGCAGCCTTGCATTGTTTACCATATGAGGTTTATTTTTCACAGGATGTATGGTTTTATACTACCATGGAGGTTGATACGGCCACGAGAGATTGGGGGTTTGGGCCCTCTTATTGGTCCCTTGGTCAAGACCTTTGTTCTGGTGTTGGGTATTGTTTTACTATGTCAGGGTTTATTTTTCAGAAAATGGTGAATTTAGTTCCTGGGAGGGTATTACTGTTGGATGTCTTATGGCATGATTTGCCTTATCGGTTTATTAATATTTATGCTCCACAACAGAAGGCTGCTAGGGTGCAGCTTTTTAGGTCAATTAAGCCTTATTTGTTAACTAATAGGATAATCCTATGGGGTGGAGATTTTAACTCCAGTTTAGATGTCCTCCCTATTAAAAAAGTATATAGTGGCACTCACGCATTACGTACCATTATTACAGAGTTGGATTTAGTTGATGTGTTTGCTCACAATATGTTATATACCTTTTCAAAAGGTAGTTTGACCTCTAGGATAGATTTTTGGCTTTGTTCACGGAATGTTGGGGAGGTTAAGGGTGTAGTAGTACCTATGTCAACTTCAAATCATCATTTATTGGAGTTACAGATCCATTTGGGGGACATGACAGCTCAGGGACCTGGGGTTTGGAGGGTAAATACAACTTTATTATTGAGTCCAGAGTTTCATCGAGGTTTTTTGGATTTGCTTTCGGACCGCACTTCTGTGGTTTTTCTTTATGATTCCATGATTGATTGGTGGATTGATACAAAGACGTGTTTAGTGGCTTATTTTAAATTTCACCCTAGACTTCTAGCTGATAATAGGCACCACAACTCTCGGCTCCTTCGGGCTGAACTGTTTGAACTATTTACAGCATCTTATTTATCACAGTCTGACTGTGCTGCACTAATAAGGGATGTCAAAGTGGCTTTGGCGCAAGTAATAGTCGATAGGCAGAGTCCTTAGTTTTTGAACAAAATTTCGGACCTCTGGGAAGCAGAGTCAATTTAACTTTTATGGTACTGATGGGGGGAAAGTTAGTGGTAGATAGATGTTTCAGCTTATTGATGACCAAGGACACCCTGTTAAGGGGAAGTTACGTCTTTTACAACATGATACAGATTTTGTGAACCACATTTTTGAGTCTCCAGTATCGGAATCACCTGAAATTAAGGTATTATTGCAAGCATCGGATGTACCTACCTTGATGTTGCTTCAGCAGCTGAAGGTTTTAGACCCTTTTTCATTGGAGGAAGTGAAGGCGGTTATCTCTGCCCTACGGGACAAGGTGGCACCAGGTTCTGATGGGTTGACTGCTGAAATTTATAAATCTTTATGGGATTTTATACCGACTCAGTTATTGGCTGTATTTAATGCTTTTTTGACTGAGGACTGTCTTTCAGACCAAATGTATGAAGGTTTGATGCTTTTTCTTTATAAAAAGGGTGATAGATCTGATTTAGGGAATTGGCGCCCGATTACTCTGTTGAATACAGATTATAAAATTTTTACAAAATTATTGGGGAATAGGATTTCAAAATTATTGCCTTATTTGATTTTTCCATTTCAGTATTGTTCAGTTCCAGGTAAGTCCATCCAAGATGCTTTGATTTTGGTAAGGAATTATTTTCTCAGGGACATAAGGGGTTCTTGCTGGTTATTTGTTTAATTTTGATTTATCAAAGCTTTTGATGGTGTGTCCCAGAATTTATTTGGTTGACCCTTCGAGCTTATGGGTTTCCCAGATTTTTGTTAATTGGTTTAGTTTATGTTATTCATTGGCCTATGTTAGGCCTTATGTGAATGGGTGGATTGGATCGCCCTGTTATATTCGTTGGGATATACGTCACGGATGTCCCCTGAGCCCGCTTCTGTTCTTGGACCCCATTATTAGGTTACTTCATAAATCTCCTAGACTTCTGGGTCTTTCGGGTTCAGGTCTATGCAATCAGAAAATTATAAGTTATGCTTTTGATTTATGTGTTTTGGTACCTACCGTACAGGTAGGACGTTTATTGTGTTATGTTCTTCCAGTTTTTTGACAATTTATTGGTTCAAGTTAAAATTTTCGGAAGAGTGTTTGTTTTGATTTAGTAGGACCCTCTGTTGGGCTTTCTTCTATTGGGGGTATACGTTTGGTGGATTCTCCACAAAAGCTTTTGGGTAATTTTTTTGGTATGTCAGAAATGGCTAAGTATAATTGGGAAACATGTTTGAACCAGGGAAGGGAAAAGGTTTGTAAGTGGAATAATTGGTTTATGGGGAAAAAGAAAATGATTTTTTTGATTAGAACTTGTTTATTGCCTTTATTTTTACATGTTGCGCATATTTTTCCTTTGTCCAAACAGTTTTTTGTGCCGCTTCTGGGTCTTTTTTTTCTCTTGTTTTTGGGGTAGCCGACTCAACCAGGTCAAAAGGAACATCTTATTGAATGACTATCATTCGGGGTAAATATGGTTCACCGATAGTATTTTTTATTCTATTTTTTCCACCAATCTGAAACCTTTAGTTACCAGTTCATCACAGCTTTGGGTTCCTTTGGTAAGTGTTTCAATTTCGGAGATTTTACATGAATGGTTTACGAAGAGTTTTGTACATAAAAACAAATGGAAATATGTTTTATCTTCGGATTGGGTAGTGGCGTTTGACATGCTTAGAACATGGCATATTACGGTATCCATGGTTATGGAGCTTTCTCGCAGACGGTTGTATACAGTTATAGTGGAGTCTTGGTTTTCGGAAGAAGTTTTTCCGGAATTTATGATGTCAGAAAAGAATAAGATTGGAAGTCATCTTACTGATACTAGAATTCCTTTGGCTATGTGGGATATTGCTTGGTTGGGGTGCATGGTAAAATTAATGCAGGGAAATCACAAACATAAACAGTTGTCGGATGGTTATTGTTTTAGGACTTCCTATGTGGCAATGGACGAGACTATGGTTCATTTATATTTTTCCTGTCCTTTTATTATGCAATTTTGGGTTTTGTGGCATTGTCAATTTTGGAGCAAGGTATGGCACAAGTGGGATCAGAGATCCTTGCTTTTTGGTTTATTCCCGGCCTCGTGGGATGTGTGTAACCCTAGTACTTTAAATTTAATAGCAGTTGTGATACTGTATTGGGTTTGGCAGGTCCGGTGTTGGTTTTTATTTCAACAGCGTTCTCTTATCCCTGCAGAACTGTTTTATAAAGTTGTGGGTCACATTGATCGTCTTAAGGAGGGGGAAAGGAAACTTCTCAAACAGAATATCTGGGAACGATATTGGAGGTTCTGGTAAACTAGTTACCTATTACTGGCCATATTGTGTATATTCCAATGTTGTCATGTATTTTGTAATCTGATTTAGGATGGGGGGGGGGTTCTTGGGGTTCTCTCCTTATTTTTGGTACTATTGTATTACTTTTGTATTAATTTGTTGCATTCTTCTTTCTTGTATATTAGTTTTGCTGTGCTTGTTCTGATTTTAATAAACATACCCCTACTCTTCCTGCAGGGGGCCTTGCTTCCTGTGAGCAAGAGGGGACCCCTTTGTTTTCGGGACCAAGATGGAGGACGGAGTGCTGGAGAATGTGGAGGAGATGGATATGCTGGCAGAGAATAACAAAGCTGTGAGAGAAGATACTGTGGCAAGCATTGGAATGGATCTCAGTAGACCTCGAGATGGGGAAGAAGACGGTCAAGCTTCAGGACCTGTGATAGATCCCTTAGAGCTGAATGTGGAGCATTTTCATGAAGTTCTGGAACAGATGCATGACATTGTTATGGATAATCCTGCAGAACCTTCAATTTCATCTGATTAGGTACTTTTTATGGAAGAAGAGGAGGAAAGACTGCAGTTGGAAATGGAAAATAAAAAACAACAGCTTTTGGCACTGATTTCAGCAGCTGAACAGGAATTTGTTACCAGTAGATCTAAATCGGAAGAGGAGGAAAAGAAAAGAAGCGGTCAGAGCAAGTCCTTTGCAAGGTACAAGTAAACGTTTCCAGTAGATCTGTTACCTACACACTTTCACGAATTAAAAGACATACAGGAGAAAGTTTGGCTGAGAACATAACAGCTGGAATATCAGCAACAGACTCTGAGGAATGGGCCCTGATTCAGCGTTGCAACATGCATACTGGATATTTAATGGAACAGAATGGATACCTGATCCTTTAATTCCTCTTCCAGGTTCTCCAAAGGCTCTTCTAAAACAGACCCATGGAACTTCTAGTCACGGAATTCACAGTTGCCATCTGAGTCGGTGCTCGATCCCCAGTCTCAACCACCCACTGCTATTGGTACAGCTGCGCGGGACGAAGTGGAGGCTGGAGACCAGCATATTACGCCAGACGCAGTCTCCACAGCTCAGTCTTTCCGAGACCAAGAACAAAGTTCAGGCTGTGTAGAAAAGCAGGACCTTGTTGAACACCTGCAGGCCGATTTGCATGGGCAGGTAAGGGGGGATTTAGTAGGACAAGGACTGTGGTCCCCGGCTGCACAAGAGAACTTGGTGCTCTTGGAGAGTGTACCTCTCCAGCAGGACAAAGTTAGGCCGGGGTCCTACGCGGGACTCTTCCATAAACCAGCTATAGGAGCAAAACGGAAATTCTTAGTCCGTCTACATTACAAAGGATTGGCCTCGATCCCCCCGGACAGGCTTTGGGTTGGAAAAATGTTGATTAAAGACTCTTTGGGGTTTCTTCCTTCCAAGTGTATGCGTTTATACATGCTCCTGGGGACAGGGTTTATGATGTCAGTTTCTGCTCAATGGCTTTGCTAGACAAATTTTGGAAACTATACTATGAACATAAGAATATGGAAGTGTGGCATGATTTCACAGTGATACCCATTACTAAGCCTACGATTAAAACTATTACTGTATTATTTCGAAATGAAGGAGTTGATGTGATGAATATAATTTTTTGGTTGGAAAAACGATGCACTATCTTTGACCATCCTCAGCCTATTATGGATGGTAATGGTTTCTGGACTGGGGGATGGCATTTTCGAGTGCAATTAAAGCAGACATAAAGTGGCATACGACATTTACCAAGCTCATTTTTTTTAGGCCAGGACAGAGGCATACTCTTTTATGCTGGACAACCAAAGAGTTGCTACAGGTGTGGCTCTTGGACGCATTTAAACAATGATTGTGAGTATATGGGGAAGGTGCTGTGTAGAAACAGAGCCAATCAAGGCCTTAGGAATTTATTATAGGGGCGCTGACATGGCGTATTATAATTGGGAAAAACCTCTTTCTGTAGGTAAGGAACATGTGGGTACATGGAATCATTGGAAATTGTCCAAGAAAAAGCAGGAGTACTTAATTAGAACTTATTTAATTCCGTATTTTTTTTGTACTTAAGTGCAATTTTTCTGGTTCCAAAACAGTTGAGGTTACTTTGATGGGGTGTTTTTTCTCTTGTTTTTGGGGGAGCAGATCGAACCCGGTTAAAAGGGAAATATTATATAAAGACTTGAAGGCAGGGGGAGTAAATATGGTGCATCCCTTGTTATTTTTTTTTTTTACGATTTTTTTATATTCCAATTTACTTCCCTTAATGAAGGGCAATGCGTATGGATAGGGTGACAGGAGTTTTTCGATTCTTCAAGGGGTAGTTCTTGAATGGAAAAGAAATAAGTTTCAACATAAAAATAAAAGACATCCCCGATTGTTGAAGAGATGGGAACATGTATTTGATGGAATAATTAAATGGGGTATTGACTATACGACAGTTCTTCATCTTAATAGAAAAATGGAAATTACGTACCTACCGTATTTCTTGATCTTCTTGGTCGAAGTCTCCACCACTCATTCACACTAATGGGACTTGGCCGGAGGCGCTAGGACCCAGCATGAGCAAACATTTTGCAGGAGAGCCAGTGCCAGAGATGGAGCTGCGAGGAGTGGCACCGTGAGCCTCTGCTCATGCGGCAATGACTATCTCGGCATCGACCCTCCACCACCTCAGTACCTTTTTTTTCCAATGAGGTGCAGCGTAACTAACCTAGAAGGATAGCCTAACCATAAACCGGACTTAAGATAGTCTGAAAGACTCCGTATAAGAAGGGTCAACAAAGAAGTGTTCACAGCCTAAGACTGAGGGAGTGAAGACCAACAACAAAGGTGAGCTCGGGGGATGGTGGGTGGGCGTGTAAATGAGTGGTGGAGACGTCATCCAAGAAGATCAAGAATTACGGTAGGTACGTAATTTCCATATCTTCCTGGACATAAAGTTTCCACCACTCATTCACGCTAATGGGAGAGTACCGAGCTAATAATCCCCCGAGAGGATGGCAGGAGAGACCAAGACCTCACAATTTTAGGACAGAAGTCCACTAAGGATGGTACTGCCAAACGAAATATGTCATCTGGCATGGACATCCAGGGCACACTGTTTGACAAAAGTATGCACTGAGCTCCAGGCAGCCACATCGCAAATATCTGCAATGGGTATATTGCGGATTTCTGCCAGGGATGCCGCAACTGCTCTGGTAGAGTGAGCGTGTGCTCTGCCTTCCAGTCTAACCTGCGCCATGGAATAACAATGGCGAGGGCATACCACCTGCCATGCAGAAATGCATCTGATAGCGACAAGTTGACCCAGCCGGGTCTAGCTGAAGGAAACAAACAGTTGTTGAGCTTTGCGAAATTCTTTTGTTCTGTCTAAATAGAAAAGCAAAGCCCTTTTGACATCCACAAAGAATGAAGAGAATGCTCCCCTTCATTTTGGAAGTTCGCAAAGTAAGTAGGAAGGACCAAAGGTTGGTTTAGATGGAATTCTGAAACAACCTTAGGGAGAAACTTAGGATGGGTCCTAAGAACTACTCTGTCTTTATGAAACACAGTATACAGAGGGTCTGTGGCCAATGCATGTATCTCAGAGACCCTGTGGGCCGAGGTAATGGCCACTAGGAAGGCAGTTTTCCCAGTGAGAAATTTTAACTCACAGGTAGCTAGAGGCTCGAAAGGTTTTCGAGTGAGCATGTCTAGCACAAGATTAATGTCCCAGGCTACGACTGGACGTCTTATAGGAGGTCTGGTATGCAGAATTACCTTAAGAAACCTCTTAACCACAGGTAACTGAGCCAGTAACAGGAAAGCACTGGCACATGATAAGCTGAAATGCACAAAGGTGAACCCTGACTGTAGAGTATTGGAGACCGGAATTTGAGAGGTCTAAGAGATGCTCTAGAACTTTATTTGGTGGGCAGGAAAAAGGATTCAAAGAGGATTTTTCGCACCAGAGCGAAAAACGCTTCCATTTGGCTGTGTAAGTTTTCCTAGTGGCTGGCTTGCATGCAGCCAGAAGAATATCTGAAACTCTGCGAGAGACATTGAACCTGTTCACTTCTATCTCTTCAGGAGCCAAGCATGAAGCTGAAGCAATCTCAGATTGGGATGGACCACAGATCCCTGAGTCAGAAGGTTCATCTGAAGGAGAGCTGTTTGGGGGTTTTCAACATACTGTTGAGTAACAGAAACCATATTTGTCAAGGCCAGAAGGAGCAATGAGGATCATTTTGTCCCCTGGGACTCGAACTTGAGAAGTACCCACTGAATTAGAGGAAGAGAAGGAAAGGAGTATAGATGTTTTGTCCACTGCAGCCTGAATGCATCCTGACAGAAAATGCCAGGCCCTGGATTTCTGGAGCAGAGAGAGGCAGTTTTGTGTTGAGTGGGGATGCAAAGGTCCAGGTCTGGGTTCCCACTCTGCGAATAGTGATTGAATTACGGTTGAGTCGAAAGACCATTCGTGAGGATCAGTCTCTGTTCTGCTGAGGCGGTCTGCCAGTTCGTTCTGCTTATTCTGGTTCAAGGTCAGTTGGCATTCATCTGTATCCCCTCCCGCGGTCGTGCTCTGAAAATAGGCAGAATTTGTCTAGTGACTTACCCGGTCATCAAAAACTAAATAAAAAAAAAATAACTCTTGGCAGGTAGACCGCTTGAATTAGAGCCTTGTGCTCCAAGCACCATTCCACACTCTCATCGCTTCCTGCATAAGGGTAAGAGTGAGCATCACTTGCTTGTTGATGTAATACATCACTGCTTTGTTGTTCATTTGAAGGAGAATGTTCTTGTGACAGAGAATGTCCTTCAAAGCCTGGACTGCATAAAGGACGGCCCTCATTTCTAAGACATTTATGTGAAGCTGGGACTCTTCTTGAGTCCACGTACCTTGGAGAGTCTGACAGTGAGCTCCCAACCCCATCAGGGACACGTCTGTGGTAATGGAAATCTGATGATCCAGAGGAGCAAAGGGACACCCTTCCAGTAGATTGTCCTCTTGCGACCACCAGGTGAGTGACTTCTTCAGAGGTTCTGTCACCTTGATGAGAAAGGACTGAGGGTGAGTGGTTGGGGACCACTGAGTACTGAGCATTCATTGCGAGGTTCTCATGTGCAGGCGTGCTAGGGGTACAGTGAACACCGAGGATGTCATGAGACCTAGCATCCGCTGCATCGAGATAGCTCGAACCGAGGTGTTCTCTCTGATGTATTGGGTCATGTGCAGGATATCACTCCTTCTGTCCTCTGGTAGAAAAGCTTTCGCACAGGAGGTATCCAGAAGAGTTCCTATGAAAAGGAGTCTCTAGGAGGGCTGCAGCTGTGATTTCTTGAGATTTAGCAGGACTCCCATGGACGTGAGAAAGTCTGAGGCCATGGCAACGGTGTTGAGGGTTCCTTGCCTGGAAGGGCTTACTAGAAGCCAGTCATCCAGATATGGGAACACTTGTATTCCAATTTTTCTGAGATGCACCAGCAGTATTGCACAACACTTTGTAAAACTCAAGGCCGAGGACAGCCCAAAGGGCAGGACTCTGAACTGATAATGCTGGCCCAAAGCCATGAACCTTAGGTATCTGTGATGCCTTGGGTGAATATGAATAAGTTAGTAAGCATCCTGCATGTCCAGGGAGGCAAACCAGTCATGTTGATGAAGCAAGGTAACTGGGTTCCTAGCAATATCATTTTGAATTTCTCTTTGGGAAGAAATTTGTTTATTTTCTGAGGTCCAAAATGGACGTATGCCCCGGTTTTCTATGGAACCAGAAAGTAACAGGAGTAGAACCCTGTGTTCCGTTGATCCAGGGAACTACTTCCATTGCCCTGCTGTTCAGAAGGCCTTGTATCTCGGAAGTGAGAAGTACTGACAGCCTGGGCTGTCGTTTGGAAGAACAATCCGGAGGGGTCTCTGAAAGATTGAGGGAATACCCCTCGTGGATTATCCGGAGGACCCTTTTGTCCGACGTTATGGATTCTCACCAGTTGTAAAATTGAGTAAAACGACCTCCCACGCTGAGGAAGAGTCCCCTCGGGCAGCTGAGGTGGGACTTGGCCAGCAACTCAGAAGGCGGCACTCGGGCGCTGGGTCCTTGCCCCTTCTTGTTTGCTTTGAGGCTGAGGGCCTTGGTTTTTATTAAAACCTCCCCTGCCTTTGCCTTGAAAGGACTGATGGTTATGAAAGAACAGGTTACTCACCTGTAAATACAGGTTACTCACCTGTAACAGGAGTTCTAGGAATGGTATATGTTGTTCATCCACACTCAGCGGCAAGGAAACTGCCAATGAGTTCATCCACACTCATTGGCAGTATCCTTGCCGCTTTAAATCTTGCCGGAAGGTCTTCAAGCTTGCTCCTCCCACCACCGGGTGGTATAACTCTCGGCTCCGCCCAGCAGCCAGATCTGTACGCTGGAAGCTCAGGTTGCGTGCGAAGCCGAAGGAGTCGGTCAGGTCCGTGTGGATGAACAACACATACCATTCCTAGAACTCCCATTACAGGTGAGTAACTATATTTCTAAAGGACATGGATATGTTGTTCATCCACACTCATTGGCAGACTCCTAGCAGTTCTCCGGGAGGAGAGGCAAGAGCACACCTATACTTACTTGGGAAAGAGACTGAGAACGAGGCCCCAAAACCAGCATCCGGCGTGACTCAAGGTCAATGTGGTAATGGGTAATGAAGAGGTGTTTGCTGACTTCAGTAGCAGCCTGCAATTTCCTGAATAGGGGCGTCCTAGGAAGCAGCCACCGTTGGCGGCAGTATGGCGGGTAGAATGAGCTCTTATCCCTCTGGGAGGCTCCATGCCCGCCAACTTATAGCAGAGATCTATGCAGGAGGTTACCCACCTGCTTATAGATCCGGCTGGCTGCAGGTCTGCCAGATCTTGACTTCAGCGTAGGTGACAAACAGCTGGCGAACCTCTCCCAATTTCAGCCGTGCGCTCCTTATAATAGCGGCGCCCTTCTAGGGTCCAGAGTATGGAGCCTATATTAGACCTCCGAGGTGTGATTGGGTGCAGAACACCGGCAGAGTCAACACCTGGTTAGGTGAAACTCCGACACCTCCTCGGAAGGAATTTGGTGGGGGCGCAGGACAACCCTGTCCCTGTGGAAGACCAGGTAAGGAGACTCGATGGAGCGCCTGGAGCCTCCCATCCTTCTGGCTGACGTGAAGCCACCAAGAAGGCAGTCTTCCACGACAGGTGAGAGAGAGCACACCTGTGCATGAGGTTCGAATAGCTTGCCCATGAGCTTTGCCAGTACCAGCAGTAGATCACGAGGTGGGGTTCCCACTGAGGAAATGTGATCAAGGCCTTTGAAAGCGCCAGACCACACTTCTCTGCGCCACCGACTGCTTCCGCCCCGCGCCCGGTAGCAGAGATGGCTGCCAGGTGCACCCTTAGGTCGTCGACCTAAGCCTCGTGACTAGAAGGGACCATAAATGAGTCCAGATGCACTTGCAAGGAACAGGAGGAAGGGTCCAAGCCCTTGCCTGACACCAAATGGAAAACCTTTCCATTTGAAGGCATAACATTTTCTGGTAGACTCTCACGGGACGCCTCAACTACATTGAGGACCTCTGCGGGAAAGACCCAAGGCCTGGAACTCTAGCCGCTCAGGAACCAGGCCGTCAGGTGCAGATTGAAGGTCCGGATGGAACACCTCCCCTGATTGACTGAGAGCAGGTCCGGGCGAGCTGGAAGCTGCCGTGGAGTCCTGGAGCTGAGACTGAGGAGATCTGGTACCAGAACTGGCGAGGCCAGTCTGGGGCCTATCAGATCACCTGCGCTTGTCCTCTCGCCTTGAGAAGCACCTTGTGGATCAAGGGAAATGGGGAAAGGCGAAAGAGGCCCGGGGTCCATTGCCTCGAGAAGGCATCCCCTGCAGCGAGCCCTGCTGAGGCGGGCATGGAACAGACTCAGCCAGCGTTCTCCATGGCAAACAGGTCCACCTGAGGTGTGCCCAAGGAGAACAGATGCTGTACTACCTCGGCAGGAGAGACCACTCGTGGGATGCAGCTATCCGGCTCAGGGCATCGGCCAGGGTGTTGGAGGCTCCTGCCACGTGAGATAGCTAGAGATCCGCCTCCAGGCTGCATGCAGGTGACCAAATCGGTGAGCTTCCTTGCATAGAAGCATGGGCGCGTCCCGCCCTGGCGGTTCAGATAATTACATATTCCATGGTATTGTCCGTCTGGACTCGGACCACTTGACCCCGGAGACGGGCAAAGGCGGTGAGCAAAGGCGACACCGCTCGGGAGCCAACAGGTTGATATTGGCATCGAGGACTCCCGCTGGGACCAGAGGCCATGAGCCGGTGTTCCCCAGATAGGCACCCCAACCCATCAGAGGCATCGGTCACGATAGAGAGACCGTGTTTTCAGGCGGACGAGCAGGATGCCCTCCTGCAAATGAACTGGAGCAGTCCACCACTGGAGGCGTTCCCACATCCCTATGTCACCGACACAAGCTGGTCAAGGGATCGCAGCGTTGTGACCACTGGCTGGCCAGTCCCCACTGAAGGGATGCATGTTCCAGCCCAGACCGCCATGGCAGTCCAGGGCAGCATATGAGACCCAGGGCAGGAAGTCCGGGCAGGCACTTGCCCAACCAAAGAATGATCGGGCAAGGAGGAAGAACCTCGGCCCTGTCCGCCGGGAGCAGCTCTGGCTCGAAGAGAGTGAGCTGCGCCCGATGAATGAATCACCTGTATTGCTCGGTTCCGACATGGCCTTGATAGGAGGCCCAGTTGAGAGCACGAACCTGGAGGGCCAGATCTCTGGACCACTCCGCCTCCTCCCTGGAGGGAGCTGCTATCAGCCAGTCGTCCAGATGAAGTACCCGGATCCCTCAGGCGCCCATGAAATGCTGTCACCTGCATGCATTTGGTGAAGACCCTGGGAGCTGGAGACAAGCCGAAGGGCATGGCTCGGAACTGAAGAGGATCCTCCGCTCGAGGCCGAGAGGAATCTCTGGTGAGGCAGACGGATAGGGAACGAGAAACGCGTCCTGCAAAGTCCAGAGCAGAACCACCACGCCCGCGTTCAGGATGGTATTATCTGAGCCAGAGTGACCATCCTGAAGGTTGAGATGCCAAAGACTTGTTTAGAGTCGTGTGGAGTAGAGAATGGGTATCACCCAGTCGTTTCGAACCGAAGTACCTGGACACAAACCCTGGGTCTGAAGGAGGGTCCACCACCTCTCTTACCACCTCCTTCTGGAGGAGGAGAGCGTCTCGACTCGACGAGCCGCCAGTGAACTGGGGATCCAGAAGCCCCGAGGCGGCGGCTCTGAAAAGGGTGGTGCCTGCTCAATTCAGGGCAGGCCTCTTCCACCTCCAGACCCACCTGTCCCGTGTGGCTAGCGGACCAGGCGAACAGAAGTGCGGGCCGTTGCAGAGGGGACGCCAGGGAAGTAGGTGGCGGGGATGGGGCGACACCCTCAGCCCGTCACTGGGCAGGAAGCAGGAGGAGAGGACCGGCCGAGGACCTCCTGGGCCTTTTCCTCCCTGCCTCCTGTTAGAGAAGCCGGCGGCATGGTTTGGGATGCCAAGGCCGAGCCTGCTGGCCCCTAAGCGTTCACTGGGCCGAGGCGCCGGGGGCTGAAAGGGCGAAGGGGCTTAGGCTGTGGTTTGCGGCCTTTGTCCTTCAGGCGGAGAGACCCGAGTCAAGGTGGCATTGGACTTCTCGATCCTCTGCAGGTGACCTTCCACCCCAGGGCGAAGAGGTCAGTCCCAAAGAGGAACATCCGCCAACTTGTGCTGGTATCGAAGTAAGGTGGATATCCTCCAGCCAAACCATTGACCCTTAGCCACTGCGACCGCCACCCGATCTGGCATGAGTCCCCTATATCCAAAGCAGTCTGGAGCTGCTGTTTAGCCACTGCCTGCCCAGTCCACCTGCTTAAGTAGTCTGCAGATCGTGGGAAGATGAGGATGACCTCATCAGGGGAGCCCAACAGGGCATGAGAAAAAATGTGCCATGAGGGCGGCGAACTGGCCTAACCCGAAGGCGAGAGAGGGCATGGCGTAGACTTTTAGCCGACATAGTCAATTTCTTGGACTCCTTGTCAGGAGGTTTGTCCACATCCTGGCGTTGCGGTGCCGCGGCAGCTGTCGGTAACAACCCCTCAGCAGAGGGTGTTCAGAAAACGGACAAAGGAACCGTGAGGACCGCATACCTACGCCATCCTGGCGAAGGCGCGGGGCAGGAAGCAGGCGGCGCTGCCAAGTTCAGTGCGGACCCACTATGGCCTCGGCCACGGAAGAGCCTCCGTCGGGAGAATCCCTCGGTCCAGAATCTCCGTGAGGATACCTGGCCGTTTGAAACAGGTTGAGCTCATCCGGTAGAACTCGAGATGAGCGAAGCAGTCTAGGAAGGCGGCGGGCTATCGTCCATTGACTGACCTCCTGAAGACTCCAAGTCCAGTCGCTTGGAAGAAGGAGAATCATCTTCGGACTCGGAAGGTCCTCGAAACTGCCTCTGGCCTGAGCCACCCTTCACCTGCCAGGGTGGTCGGGAGTGAGGGTAACTGACAACCGATGGGGTAAACCTTAGCCGACCGAGAATCATGGTGGCAGACCCACTAATGGTGGCTGTGGAGGCGGAGGTTCCACGAATCGGTGGAGCAGCTGGTTTTGCCCGAGCAACCGGCCTGGGTATGAACTCCCTCGGACAAGTCAAGGGGTTGTGTCGGCCGTTCGGTGACAACCATAATGGCGGGGAAGGCGCCAGGTCGGCTTATTCCGGCCAGGAGGAGCTGTTGCAACATAAGGTCCTCGTACCGTGGCGTAATTCACGCGAAGCCTCCCCTCATCGAGGAGGAGGGCGAGAGACAGCGGCAACGCCGCTTACGCGGTGCCGGGGCAAGACCGCTATGGCGGTGGGAGCGGCTGGACCCTTGAGGTCCAGACCGAGACGAGAGTCCCGGAATTTCCGGGAGTCGGTGCGAGAGGTGTCGGCGGAACCCGGCACTCCCGCCGGCTCGGAAGGTCCATCCGAGCTCGGAACCGGAGGCACAGAGCCGCAGGATCCTCAACTCCTCCCGGGGAACCGGGAGAGGAATCTGGCTGCTAAAGGCAGCCCGTCAATGGGTCGAGGAAAATCTAGAGCTTCAGCCGGTCAGGAGTCTCGGTCAACTGACCTGGCCAGGGACACCGTGGAGCCCAGTGGCAGCGAGCGGTCGACCGAAGCCGACGAAATTCGGCGGCCGGGGAGAGGACCTTTCCGGCTCCCAAGGCGTCGACGGAGGACTACCCTGTCCCTCTTTTGGACCGAGACCAAGGTCCATGAGGCAGGCCCTTCTCCTTTAGTGGAGAGGACAGACAAAGCTCCTTAAAAAGCCGTGGGGAAGAACCCAGAAGGCGGGATAAATACGCGGCGGGAAAGATCGACGCCGTGCGCCTCCTCTTCGAGGCGACCATCCGCTCGAGCTGATCCACCAAACCCGCCGCCAGCAGACACCGCCAACCCGGACCTCCTTGGACTTCACGGAGAAGCAGCTTCTGGGGCGGCCCAGTTGCAATCCGGGCAGCACGGTCTTCAGGGCGTGGCCGAGAAAAGATGAGCACAGGTCGCCAAGCCTGCAGGTCGTGCTCAGGCTCGGCAGTATACACCGTGGAGTGAGGATCCGTCAGAGACATCTTCTGCCGCATGGGCATCTCAAAATCGAGGTCGATTTGTCCATCGCGAGCGCGGGGATAGAAGACTGAAGTCTTGTTGCAAAAATTTATTTTTAAATCCGCCAAGCGGAGAAATAGGAAAGACGAATCAAAGCGCGAAGCGTTAAGGAGGAACCTGAGCTTCAGCGGTAGGGAAGATCTGGCGTCATAGGGGAGCGAGTTTACCACCGGGTGGGTGGGAGAAGCAAGCAGAAGACCTTCCGACAAGGATTTAAAGCAGCAGGATACTGCCAATGAGTGTGGATGAACTCATTGGCAGTATCATACCGCTAATTGGATGAACAACATATCCATGTCCCTAGAACAGTAGTTCTAGGAGTAGTATATATTGTTCATCCCACTATCTAACATGTTCCTTCCCTTTAAATCTTGCCAGATCTTGCTAGTCATCAAAACTGGCTCCTCCCATCCGGTGGTAATACTCGGCTCCACTCGCATGACTCAGAATCTAACCCGCTGGAAGATGGGTTGTGCCTAAAGCCGGGGAGGTAGGGTGGATGCGTGTGGATGAACAACATATACCACTCCTAGAACTACTGTTACAGGTAGTAACCTGTTCTTCTAGGAAGCGTGGATATGTTGTTCATCCACTATCTAATGAACTCAAGCAGTTCTCTGGGAGGATGGAGGCAAGGCGCACCCCTACTTAGGAACAGAGATTGGAGACAGAGGCCCCAAAACCAGCATCCCGGTGTGACTCTGGGTCGATGTGGTAATGGGTAATAAAGGTGTTTGCTGACTTCCAGTAGCGGCAGGCAGATTTCTGGATAGGGATGTCCTGGAGCATGCCACCAGCTGCAGCAGTATGGCGGGTGGAATGAGCCCTTATCCCTTTGGGAGGCTCCTTACCACGCCAATTCATAGCACAGACCTATGCATGATGTAATCCATAGCGCAATAGTCACACGGCGCTGCAGGTCTGCCAGAAGCGGCTTCAGCATAAGTGACAAACAGCTGGAACCTCTCCTGAATTTCCGTCGTCCTCTCCTTATAGTAGGAGAACCGCCTGAGGTCAGAGTATGGAGCCTGTACTGGCATCCGAGGTGTAGTTAGGGTAGTACACGGCAGAGTCAACACTTGGTTGAGGTGAAACTCTGACACCACCTTCGGAAGGAATTTCGGGGGGGGCAAGGACAACTTTGTCCTGTGAAAGACCAGATAGGGGAGTCCACTGAAGCGCCTGGAGCTCCCCCGTCCTTCTGGCTGACGTGATAGCCACCAAGAAGGCCGTCTTCCATGACAAGTGCGAAAGCGCAGACTTGTGCATGGGTTCGAATGGCTTGCCCATGAGCTTTGCCAAAACCAGCAAAAGATCCCACAGAGGTGGAGGTTCACGCACCGGAGGGGATATGTGATCCAGGCCTTTGAAAAACACCGATCACCTTTTCCTGAGCCAACGTCAGCTGACCGACCCGCGCCCGGTAAGCCGATATGGCTGCTAGGTGCACCCTGAGGGTCGATGACCGAAGACCCCCTTTGGAGAGGGACCAAAGGTAGTCCAGAATGTTAGCCACAGAGCAGGATAAGGGGTCCAGGCTTTTGCCCTGACACCAAATGGAAAATCTCTTCCATTTGAAGGCATAACATTTCCTGGTCGATTCTTTTCGAGATGCCTCAACCACGGTGTAGACATCTTCGGAAAGACCCAAAGCCTGGAACTCTAGCCGCTCAGGAACCAGGCTGTGAGGTGCAGGGATTGAAGGTCCGGATGAAGGACCTTCCCCTGGTTCATTGATATCAGGTCCGGGCGTGTACACAGCCGCTCCGGGGCCCTGCAGCTGAGGCTGAGGAGCTCTGGATACCAGAACTGGCGTGGCCAATCTGAGGCTACCAGGATCACCCTCGCCTTGTCCCTCCTCACCTTGAGTAACAACTTGTGGATCAAGAGAAATGGGGGAAAGGCGTAAAAGAGGCCTGGGGTCCACGGCCTCGAGAAGGCATCCCCCTGCAGCGAACCCAGCTGAGGGGGGCGGGCATGGTACAGCCTCAGCTTGGTGTTCTCCCTGGAGGCAAACAGGTCCACCAATGGTTTGCTCCAACAAGAGAACAGGTCGTAAGCTACCTCTGGATGGAGAGACCACTCGTGAGATGTCTGGCCTAAGCGGCTGAGAGCATCCGCCAGTTGGTTCGCAACTCCTGCCACATGGATGGCTAGGAGATCCGCCTCCAGCCAGCTGAGGAAGGTCCAGATCCGGAGCACCTCCTTGGATAGCAGACGGGAGTGTGTGCTGCCCTGTTTGTTGAGGTAGTACATGGTAGTGGTATTGTCCGTCTGGACTTGAACCACTTGACCCCGGAGCTGAGGAGCGAAAGCTGACAGAGCCAGTCTGACTGCCCTGAGCTCCAGCAGGTTGATGTGGCATCGGGACTCCTCGGGGGTCCTGAGGCCGTGAGCCCCTGTAGTCCCCATGTGGGCCCCCAGCCCATAGAGAGAGCATCGGTCGTGGGACGACCAATAGGCCAGGCGGACAAACAAGTTCCTTCCTGCAGATGACTCGGGATGGTCACCATTGGAGGCGTCCCACATCCTCTGGGTGACTGTGATCAGCTGGTCGAAAAGACCCTGATGCTGAGACCACTGGGCGGCCAGCTCCCACTGAAGGGGGTGCATGTGCAGTCTGGCCCAGTGGACCACTGAAGTGCACGCCGCCATGTAACCCAGGAGGCGCAGAAAGTCCCGGGCAGGGCGCGAGTGCCCAACCAGAAATGATTGGGCAAAGGAGGAGAGAACCTCCGCCCTGTCCACCAGGAGCCGAGCTCTGGCTTGACGAGAGTCGAGCTCTGCCCCGATGAAGCTCATCACCTGAGAAGGTACGAGTTCCGATTTGGCCTCATTGATCAGAAGGCCCAAGTGTGAGAAGGTTCGGAGGGTCAGGTCCTGAACCTCTCCACCTCCTGAAGGGAGGAACCGCCAGGAGGCAGTCGTCTAGGTAGGGGTATCTGAACCCCTGATGCCGTGAGATGGGCTGCCACCACTGCGATGCATTTGGTGAAGACCCTTGGGGCCGATGACAGGCGAGCGGCATGGCTCTGAACTCGTGCAGGGTCCCTTCGACCCTGAAGCGGAGGAACCGCTGATGGGAGGACGGATAGGAGCGTGGAAAAAGCATCCTGAAGATCTAGTGTGCAGAACCACATGTTTTGCTCCAGGATGGTATGATCTGGTTCAGAGTTACCATCTGAAAGGTGCGAGACCTGAGATACCGATTCAGGTCGTGCAGATCTAGAATGGGGCGCCAACCCCCCGTCCGTTTGGGCACCAGGAAATACCTGGAGACAAAGCCTGGGTCTGAAGGAGGATCCGGCACTCGGGCCACCGCCTCTTTGAGGAGGAGTAGCGCAATGTCGTCCCGAAGGGCAGACTGGGCGACTGAGATCCTTTCCTCTCGTGGGGCACGGGCTCGGCTGGGAGGGAACTGCTCGAATTCTAGGGGCAGACCCTGCCCGACCACTTCTAGAACCCACCTGTCCGAAGTGATACCGGACCAGGCGGAAAGGAAATGGCGGAGCCGGCCCCCCACGGGAGGACCCAGAGCTGGTGTGACGGGTATGGGGGAGGCCACCCCCGGCCCGTCACTGGGCAGGCTTAGAGGAGGAGGAGGAGGCACCTGGACCAGCGCCTCAGCCTCCTTTGCGGGGCTGCTGGGGACCTTGCTTAGGCCTAGGGCGCCAAGCCTGAGCCTGCTGCTGTTGTTGACCCCCCTGGAAGGGTGGTTGTCTGACCGCAGGGGAAGAATGTTGAAAGGGCTTCTTCCTGCGCTTCTGCTGGTTCTTACTTGAAGAACTTTTAGCAGAGGTGGCATCTAAGGTGGCATTAGACTGTTCGATGCACTGCAGATGACCTGCCACTCCTGGCCCGAAGAGGTCGGTGCCAAGGAAGGGCACATCAGCCAGCTTGTGCTGAGTATCCACGGGAAAGGAGGATAACCTCAGCCAAGCCCTGTGGCGAGTGGATACCTCTGCAGCTAGTGAACGGGCACAGGAATCACCCATGTCCAGTGCAGTCTGGAACTGTTGTTTAGCAACAGCCCTGCCCTGGTCCCTGACCTGCTTGACCGTGGTCTGCATGTCAGCTGGGAGGTGAGGAAGAACTTCGTCCGGCAATCCCAAAAGGGTGTGAGAGAAGTGTGCCATAATCACTGCTGAGCTTGCCTGACGAAGGCCCAAGGAAGATGCTGCATAGACCTTCCGGGCTGAGTGGTCCATAAGTTTGGACTCCTTGTCAGAGGCGGTCAGTATCCGCCCGAGCTGCCCGTCCGCCTGAACACTGAGGCAGTCACCAGGCTTTCCCCGAGGGTGCTCAGTAAACCCACCAAGGACCCTGTGGGCACAGCGTGCTGCGTGCCATGCAGGCAAGCCGGAGCTGGGCAGGAGGCAGGGCGCTGCCAGAGTTCCAAAGCGGGCCAATGTATGCTCCGGCGACTGGAAAGGCCTCCGTGGGGTATCCCCCTCTTAAGAATATCCGTGAGGATATTCTGCCTTCTTCTGAATAGGCTGCAGGGCATCCCCGTGGACTCGGAAATGAGCCGGAGGATGCCCTGGAAGAAGGAAGGCCCTTCTTCCATGCCTGACACTGACAGCTCATCGTGAGAATGAAGGCCTGTATTATCTGAATCGGAGGAGTCCAGATACAAAGGCTGTCCATCTAAATCTCCCTCGATACACCTAGAGGCGATCAGGGTGACTGTAATCGACAGTCTGTGAGGAAGACCGGAGACTGTCGGTCCTCCTTGGAGGAAACCCTCCAGGAGGGCAACTTTGGTGGAGGTTCCACCAATATTGGTGGGGAGCCTGTAACCAGCCACACCGAGGCCTTGACGAGCCCAAGGGACCGGTGCGAGAATCGGTGTCGGAGTAGGTCGAAGAGGCTGAGGCCAAGTGATAGCCGGGACTGCCGAGGGAGCCGGCTTCTGGCCTGCTAGCAGGAGTTGCTGCCACATGAGATCCTCACAGCGTCGACGGATCTTCCGTCGAAGCCTCTCCTCGTCCGAGGAGGATGAGGAACGGTGGCAGCACCTCTTCCGGGAGCGTTTGTGTCCTTTCTTGGGTCGATCGACCGAAGAGGACTTACTCCTCAATCGAGATCGACGGTGTCGGCTTTGTCGATCAGGAGAAACCAGACTCGGCGAAAACCGAGGATCCAGTTCCTGTCCCTCGATCAGGAGGCCCGCGGGACGGGTCTCCTCGTCGGGGAAGGAGAGAATAGGCGTTCTCTCCAAAGAATCATCGACAGGTGTCGGTGACAACGGCTCTATAGGGTCGAGAGAAATCTCAGCCAGATCAGCCGTCTCCTCGACTTCTGTGCCTGATCCAGACGGAAGGTCTGAAAAACCAGCAGCCGAGGAGGCGATCTTGACCGTAGTCGAGACCTCAGACCGCTCCCGATCCCAGGAGCGTCTTCTTCGACTTGAAGAAGAAGGTTTTGGATCCTTTTTCCTAGAACGGGAGGAGTGCGAGCCCGAGGGCGCCTCACCCTTGGTAGGGAGAGACTGGCACAAATCCTGAAAGGATCCTGAAAAAGTGGAGCCCAACTTGAGCGGCACGAAGAAGCCTCAGCTGGCCGAAGCTTGGGCGGCTTCCTCCTCGAAGGCTGCCATTTGCTCGAGCTGCTCGGCGGATCCCACCTTGAAGCCGCCCCACCTGGCCTCCTTAGATTTTACGGTGGATTCTGAAGCTCCGGTCTCCCCAACTTCAGGCGCCACGGCTGATCCTCAAAGCAGTCAGATGGAAGGAAGCGCCAAATGGTACATTGGGGAGTATCATGAACAGTACCGGGGCAGTAAAAGCTACCGAGGCGGGGTCAGGCGCGATATTTTCTGTCCGCAAGGCGACACCGGCGAACTCCGGGGACGACTTGTCATCCATGTCCGAATCTCGAATGTAAACTCTTACGAAGTTTCAAAGCAGAAGATGCGGTGAAAACCGTCGAATTGAATCCAGGGCCTCAATCGCTGCAGAAAAGCATAGGGAACCTGTATCTTCCAGTGGAAAGGAAGATCTGGTGTCATGGGGCGGAGCCGAGGTATTTACCACCGGGTGGGTTTGAGGAGCCAGCTTGAAGACTTCCGCAAGATTTAAAGAGGAAGGAACAATGCCAGACAGTGTGGATGAACAACATATCCACGCTCCTAGAACTGGCGCGTGACTTACCCCCAAGAGGGGCAGGGAGGAGAGGTCCAGCCAATTTAATGGCTGACCTAGTCTTTATTGTGCCTCTAGAGCCTGTTCACTTCAGGGCGAAGGGTACACACCAACTCAAACGCGCCATGACCTGTTGCTGGGCATTATTCGTGAAACCTGAAGTGCGCAGCCAGGAATGGCAGCGGCACAAGCACCACACCCTTCTCTCTCGGAAGGCAGTATCAAGGCCCATAGCTGCTTTAACCTGCTGGTTGTTGGACTCGATACCACTGGTTATGGTTTGAAGAAGCTCTGAATTAGTGTCCGACTCCAGTAGAGCTTCAACCATTTGTTTGAGCGAATGTCAAAGAATATACTCATATTGAGAGAAACAGCCCTGGTAGCTGGCAATACGCATACTCAGGGTGGATGCAGCAAAAATTCTCTTACCTAAGGTATCTATCTTACGAGATTCTTTGTTTATAGGTCAAGCTGAAGTAATCTGAGGAAAGATGAACTTATCATTCTCTGCCAAGACTACAATAGGATCCGCAAAGGCTTGGGAGGACAAAATAGGTCGATCCTTGGGAGCATCATACTTCTTATCTATGGACTTAGCCACAGAAGGATTGAGAGCAGAACTGTTCCATACCATTTGAGAAAGCATCTCAAAGGAGGGTTGTACCGGGGGAGTTAAATCCATACGGATGTCCGGAACATGAAGGTATTGGAGTCTTAAAGGCTTTCCAGGATCGATGTCCATAGTCTGGAGAGAAACAGTGGAATTCAAATTTTTCAGCCGAGACTTAAAAGACAGGTCCTCGACCACAGGCTCTGCAACAGGATTAGGTCCTGCTCCTTCCACATCATCTATCAGTCTAAGATCTGGGTCAAGCTCAATATCATCTCCCGACAGTCCAGGAGGGACTGCATGGACAGGAAAGGAATGAAAATCAGCAGGAAAAGAGGAAGGAAAAGAATTCAGAGAGGAGAAGCCCTGAAGATTGGCTGATGAAAAGCCAGGCCTCGGCACCGAGGAAGAACACGACGCCAAAAGGCCGCATGGCGCCGACAAAGCAGACAGTGCGTAAGAAGAACACGCACCGATAGGTGCATCGGGCGACTCCACCATGGCACCGATACAACCTGGGGCCCCAAAATTAGGATTTGAGGGGAAAGAAGGAAGAATACCAGGAGATAGAGGCATCAGTGTGGCCCCCTGCGCTGCAGCCATGTGAGGGGAGAAAACACCTGAGTGCGGATTCGACGGCACCGAGAGGGCACCGCATGACCAGGGAGGCCCAATCGCCTGCCTGATCTCCTGAAGTGTCCGAGGGCCCCGGAGTGACTGGGCCAGGCAGCTGGACCAACCTCCGAGCCCACTGCTCCTAAAGAAACTGAGGCAGTTGGAGGGTCGATGCCGAGACAGTCATTGCTGCACGAGCAGAGGCTCATGGCGCCACTCCTCGCGGCTCCATCTCTGGCACCGGCCATCCTGCAAAAAGTTTGCTCCCGCTGGGTCCTAGTCCCATTAGTGTGAATGAGTGGTGGAAACTTTATGTCCAGGAAGATCAACTATATTCAGATATATTTTTAGTTCATTATATACAACACCCCTTTTTAGGCTTTTCACAAATAGATCAGGATTTTATATCGCAGTATGTTATGGATGTTTGGATACCAGAACAAACGTGGGATACTGTATGGTTGGGCTTGCATTTAAAGGTAAATGTGAAAAATAATCAAAAACATAAGCCGTTACAAGATCGATATTGCCCCAGAGAAGGTTGTAATTGACAATTAGAAATGAGGCAGCATTTATATTTTACTTGCCCATATATAATGTGTTTCTGGGATATTGTTAAGAATCATTGGAAAGGGAATATGCCAATACCCCTGACCAGATGTTATTGTTCTATGGCATAATTCCTACATTGGTGAAGCAACCGTGTGATAGCACACTCCATGTTTTGTGTGTGCTTTGGATCTCGTTATTCATTGTCGTTTGGTTTTAAACAATGCCATATTACGGAATTGGAATTATTCCATATAATAATTGATGATTTACATTGGTGGAAAGAGGCAGAATTCCAACAATTGGAACAGGGAATATGGACCAAATGATGGTCAACTTTTGAATTTCTGTAATGTTTATAATGGGGGGGTATTAATAATTTTGTTTCAGTTTTGGTTTGTGTGTATTAATTCAACAGTCACTTTGACACAGTATGAATGTAATACTTATTTGCTTTTGGTTCTGGTTTTCATATTGTTTTGTGTGTATATATATTGTTTTGTATAGCTTTGATTACTGCTGGCAAATTCCCTACTCTTTTGGTAGGGAGGGAGGGATATATTTAGTAATGTAATATGTTTAGGGTTTAAGTAGGACTCGAATATTCTTTTGTGTTCATGACTTTTTTCCTGCATGATTTGCTTATTTAAGTTTTGGTTTCACAATATGCAATGCCGCTTTTTGGATTTCTTTCTGTTTTTCTATGACATTGTATGATTTACTATTGATTTGTTTATATATTTTTTGATGACACGAAAATAAAAAATTCCCCTACTCTTCGGTAGGGGGCGCTGAGACTGGTGCTGTGATGGCCAGTCCAACCCATTCATCAGAGCGACAGGATGCATGAGAGACTGGGGAACGGGTCTCCTCCCCGATATCTGAACCTTTAGAGAGCACGCAAATGGAAGTAGTGGAGGAAGATTTTGAGCTGGTGCTGGAGGAGTTTCATACTGAACATCATGAAACAGATATCTTTACCGGAGCGACGGAGCCATCCAGAGCTTTCTTGGAGGATCACAGGGAATTGGATTTGACAGTGATGGAGCTGCAGCATTTGTTACAGGGAGAGGAACTGCAGTATCCATGACAGAAGGAACGACTCCAACGGGAGTTTTTGCTGAGAGGCAGTGCTTTGGAACTGGACAGACTGCTACAGGAAAGAGCACTGGCTGGAATGGCACAGGTACCAGCTGTAGTTACGGAAACAGCACGACCAGAGAAAATTACTACAATGATGGAAGGAGAGCTGGTATGTCACGCTTCCAGTACTGCTACAGGTACTGTGCCAGATGTGATTAATGAGCAGGTTTTGGGGACTGATGTTGAGAGTTCCACTGGGGTTGGAGAAGCTGGGTGGCCTGCTATTGAACAGGACACAGCACCTGGCACTACAGAAAGGTCTGAGCCTGATGTTGGGTCTATTACTGCAGCCTCCCCCATAATACACTTCCCACCTATTATGTTCACGCTTGGAACTGTTGTAGGTAACCCGGAAAAAAACCCAGCAAGCAAACTATCTACTGGGAAGAAGAAAAAAAAGGGGAAACAGGTGTCTAAAGACCTGTAAAATATCATGGATGCTCAGATATTGCACAGTGTGTCAGGGCCCTCTGCAGGTATCACAAGAAGATACTCCTGGGTGGGTTATGAATGCCCTGGAAGAAGCTGGATGAGTTAAAACATTGGACGGGAAAGGGTGAGATGCTAACCTTCCACATACTTTTGGGGTGGAGATGCAAAGCCACTGAATACTGTGTTACCTGGGTCACTAATGGTGGAGGAACTGCTTCACAGCTTCCCCCAGGGCAATTGCAACCCCTGTCTGATGGGGCTTCTACTCCAGCGGGTGAAGGGCCAAACTTGATGCAGTTAATTAAAGGCTTGAAAGGTGATGAAGGGGAGGAACCCCAAAATTCTGAATATGAGAAACAGGCTCTGGAAGTAGTTCCAGAAGACCTTGTAGAGCAGGCAGAGTTGTTACTCTCTGCAATCAATGTGATGGATAGACCTGTAAGACCTGAAAAGACTCCTAATGTGTGAAATACAAGTGTGAGAGAGCGCCTTTTTCCTAAGAATGTGCGCTTGTCCTCGGAGCCAGCCACAAGAAGAAATGCGGTATGGCTCAAATATAGACAGCCTATGGATGATATGCCAGACAGACTTTTTGTGGGACGAGCTCTCCTTAAAACAAGTATGAAATGGACTTCCAGTTCCGCCACAGCTACAGTGGTGTGAAAAAGTATTTGCCCCCTTCCTGATTTTCTCTATTATTGCATATTTGTCACACTGGATGTTTTCAGGTCTTTAGACAAAATGTAATATTAGATAAAGGGAACCTGAGTGAACAAATAACGCTTGTTTTTTTTTTTATTTCACTTATTTAATGAAAAAAAGTTAACCAACACCAATTGGCACTGTGTGAAAAAGTAATTGCCCCCTTACACTTAATAACTGGTTATGCCACATTTAGCTGCAATGACTGCAACCAAACACTTCCTATAATTCAATATCAGTCTTTCACATCGCTGTGGAGGAATTTTAACCCACTCTTCCTCAGCAGAACTGCTTTAATTCAGTAACATTTGGTAGGTTTTCGAGCATGAACTGCTCGTTTCAGGTCCTGCCACAGCATCTCTATTGGGTTTACTCTGGACTTTGACTAGCCACTCCAAAACTTTAATTTTACTTCTTTTCACCATTCTGATGTGGACTTGCTTTTGTGTTTTGGATCATTGTCTTGCTGCATGACCAACTACGCTTCAGCTTCAGCTGACGGAAGGATGACTGGACATTCTCCTTAAGAATTTTCTGGTACAGAGCAGAATTCATGGTTCCTTTAATTATGGCAAGTCATCCAGGTCCTTAGGCAGCAAAGCATCCCACACCATCACACTACCACCACCATGTTTGACTGTTGGTATGGTGTTCTTACTTTGGAATGCTGTGTTTGCTTACGCTGAGACATTATGGGATCCATGTTGTCCAAAAGTTCCACTTTGACTCATCTGTCCATAGAACATTTTCCCAAAAGGCTTGTGGATCATCCAGGTGCTTCTTGGCAAATGAGATACGAGCATTTATGTTCTTCTTGGTTAGCAGTGGTTTCCCCTTGCTACCTCACATGAAGCCCATTTTGCCCAGTCTCTTTCTGATTGTGGAGTCATGAACTCTGACCTTAGCTGAGGCAAGAGAAGCCTGCAGTTCTTTGGATGTTGTTTTAGGATCCTTTGAGACTTCTTGGATGATTTTACACTTCGCCTTGGAGTAATTTTGGCAGGCCGCCCACTCCTGGGAAGGTTCACTACTGTTCAAGTGTTCTCCATTTGGAGATTATGGCTCTCACTGTGGTTCGATGGAGTTCCAGAGCCTTAGAAATAGCTTTGTAACCCTTTCCAGCCTGATAGAGGGCAACAAAATGTTTTCTGATCTTTTCAGGAACTTCCTTTGATCATGGCATAATGTGCTTGTTGAATCTTTGTGCTGGCAATGTGACTCTGATGGTAAGGGCCAAAATAAGTGAGGTTTATATTGAGCAGGGCTGGCTGTAATCAAGCCTGGCTGTGTTCAATCAGCTGACTCTAATTATCCCTTTAATTGGGTTGATTTAACTAGGGGCAATTACTTTTCACACAGTGCCAGTTGGTGTTGGTTAACTTTTTTCATTAAATAAATGAAATAAGAAAAAAAAAGTGTTATTTGTCCACTCAGGTTCCCTTTATCTAATATTATATTTTGTCTAAAGACCTGAAAACATCCAGTGTGACAAATATGCAATAATAGAGAAAATCAGGAAGGGGGCAAATACTTTTTCACGCCACTGTAGATAACCACCTCAGAATTGCATCTCTCCCCTTGAGGGATAAAAAACGTCGTTTTTCCCCGCAGCAAACCCATCCATACCAGCTAGAATGCTTCCAAAAGGGAAAGGGACTCGAAGCAACATAAGAATCCATACGAACGAGGGCAAATGTTGATAGATGGCGACGTCGTCACTGAAGCGCACTCGACGGTGGGAAAAAAGGAACTGAGGAGATGCAGTACTCTATACACAGAGCCACAAGCTTACATTCGTACTAACGGTACAATGTCCCAGAAAATTAATTTAAATAGAGGCACCCAATAGGGTTGTCCCCTATCCCCCCTCTTATTCGCCTTATATATTGAACCCCAGGTCCAGTGGATTAGAAGTGATCCAGAAATACAAGGAATCCCTTTAGGGCCTAGCATACATAAAGTGGCATTGTACACCGATGATGTGCTGCTCTATCTGACCACACCAGAAACCTCTTCAATACAAGTTATGGACAAGATTAAAACCTTCTCTGCCTTATCAGGATACGCCCTCAACACTACAAAAACGGAAGTGCTTACATTCAACTATTACCCATCACACCAACTGAAGATAAAATATAATATGAGATGGGATCTCACCACATTAAAGTACTTGGGGGTGACTCTGAGAGCAACTAACACCCACCTATTTTCAGATAATTACAAACCCATAGACCAACAACTCCAACTAGATACAGTATAAAGAGATGGTCACTACTCCCCCTCCCTATGTATGCTAGAATCCAGGCTGTGAAAATGAACCTCTCCCCATGACATTTATACTTATTCCAGTGTATCCCAGTTACACCATCCCAGAATTGGTTCCAAGCTCAGCAGAACAGGATATTTAACTTCATATGGAATGACCATAGGCCTAGAGTTCATCGGGCCTCACTTTTAACTACTAAGCAAAAAGGACGAGCGGTCCCCAATCTTAGGGAATATTGGGTAGCTGCACAAGTTAGATGGGTGCTATTCTGGATGCAGACCCTTGCCAAAGCTCACTGGCAACAGATAGAGGAGGCCCGGTGTCCAGACTTCCACAAACATACCTGCCTCTTCTGATTACAAAGACCGCAATATTTAGTTAATAATACTCCCATACAGGTGGCCCTTGGAGCTTGGGACCTATTTCAAGCACGAGCTGGGCCTAAGAGAAAAATGTGGCGAGTGAAGTGGTTCATATCTGAAAACAATTTCATACCGGGATAAAGAGAAGTTTGGTATAAGAGGCAGGCCACTAAGGGGTTCGGCGCACCTATGCAGATGCTGAGAGGAGATGCAGTACTCTCCTTCTCGGAATGTACACAAAAATGGGGATGGACCCCTAAGGAAAAAATATACTATTTACAGATGTATGCTTATATAAAACAAAAGCTTTGCAGGAGAGAAGAGGGCACTGTTGTGGGGTCAAAATTAACCCTCAGTGATCTTTTTTCTTTAACAAGCTCAAAATGAGCCATCACTAAGATATATAAATATTTAAATTCACAGGGAGAGGGAGTAGCCCAGACGCTACAGAAAAAAATGGGAAGGAGAGGCTGGTGTTCATTTACCCATTCCCCTTTGGGATAAAATATGGGAATCCACATCGAAAGCTACGATGTCCCCTCTTGGCAGGAATACCTGTGGAAGGTTAGAGTGCGCTTTTTCCTAACCCCAGACAGAGTGGCCAAATGGTCCCACAATGGCTCAGCCAGCTGTTGGTCACAATGTGGAGAGCAAAAAGCCACCCCGACATATATTTTATACATGCCCCAAATTAGATGAGTTTAGAAAGGGAGTGGCGGACAAGATTCACAGACTGTTTCAGATACCTTCCCCTCTCTTAATACAAAATCTGATATTGGGTCTGCCTCCTGAAGGGATGAGAGGGACGGATATATTATATTTGTGGTATATATGTGTGTTAGCATACAATAATTCCATAACAAGAAAATGGTTACAGCCCACTCCACCTGCTGTAAAGGAGTGGGTTCAGATCACAGAGGACATACGTCACAATGAGAGCTAACCTACCAATTAAGAGCGCCACTGAAAAAGGCTTGAGGAGATGGACTAGATGGACTCTCCCGAGTTGAATAACACCATAAGGCAGGAGATAAAAATCAGTCTAAGATATATTACACAGATTAACCTGTCTGATCTCAGGAAAAAGGGTTATGGGAATGATTTAAACACTGCAGCTCCCCTAAAGGTGCACCGTCAGAATAAGAATAAGCTGATTGCTTGATAGAGATATTTATTAGAGAATTAGAGAGATTAAATTTAGAATTTACAGGACGTCTAATCACCTAAGTTATCTTTTATTATGTCTTCTTATGTTTAACTAATTAATTAAAATGTGCTATATGTTAGCTTAACACATAAAAAAGAGAAAAATATGCTATGTTAAAGATGTACCATTGATATCTTGTGAATTGACAATATACATATAAAAAAAAAAACAAGTATGAAATACCATGCCTATGAAATTTATGCACTGATATATGCCAGATGACACTGTGTTTGACATTAGTTTTAAGCATCCTGCCGGTTTGGAGAGATTTTGGAAACAGTATACTTTATTGAAGCACACTGCCTTGTGGAAACCCTTCCTGGCCATTCCACTTACTAGGCCCTCTTTCAGAAAAATAACAGTACTGTTTAGGAATGAGGGGGTGAATGTGGCAGATGTTATGTACTGGATGAAACAACACTGCAATGTCCAGGCTTACCCAGAACCAGTTCTAGATGATGAACACCTTTGGACTGGAGGATGGAGGTATAAGGTCACCTTGAAGCAAAGGAGGGGGTAATAAAACACCTCCCGAACTGCTTCTTCTTGAGTCGTGACAGAGGTGTGATCTTCTACCTAGGACAGCCCCGTGCTCGTTATAGATGTGGAGCTGTGGGACATCTAAGTAATGTCTGTGATAGACTAAAGTGTGGTTTGTGCAGCATGGTGGGACATACGAGTGTGAACTGTACCCAACCTATGCGAAGTAATTTGTGTGATGAACTGGGGCATAACTTTCATTCTTGCTCCTGGGCTTCCCATAATAGCCTTGACCAAACTGTTAGTGTAGAGCATGATGAGTATGTGGCAACTGCTCAGAAAGAACGGATGCGATTTGATGAGCAGATTGCAATAGCTAGTTTTGATGCCATAAATGTGTCTAGAAGGGTGGTATCTGATGTAGTAGAGCCACCCCAACCTGTTTCACCCCCAAGGCCTACCCAGACCCCAGTTGTGTGTCCTAAGTTAGAGAATGAGGAGTCTGAACATCCTTCTTCTCAGGCTGACATCAGGCCAGACCCTAATAGGGATCCTCAGATGCAAGGGGGGGAAGGACCCCCCCCAATTCATGAAAACCGTCCACCTGAAACAGAGGCACTTGTACATGCCCCCTCCTGTTCCAGCAGAAGGCTCCCCTTTTCGCAGAGGGACTCGCTCTAAGGCACTGCCTAAAACTCCTATGATACCACTGCATGTTGCAGAGGTAGAGCTAGTTATTACACATAATGCTTATGAAATACTGATGGAGGCAGAAGAAGCTGGCGGAGAGTCAGATGCTTCTTCTGTAACATCCTCACAGGCTGACATGGGTAATGAATTATCTAAAGGTGATAAACCTAAGCCAAAGAAAAGGAAAAAAAGGAAGTGATTCTGGTTGAATTGGTGTTTATTTCAGTACTCAGAAAACCTTTTGAGCTCAGAGCTCTTTACATAGGTTCCACGTCAGGACGTTTCAGTAAAACAGATAGGTGAAATTATACAAAGGATTACAGAAATACAAAGGTAAACAAACAGGATTATATATCAAACACAGCACAGTTCAGAGGAAAACAGACAATTGACAAAGACCAATGGTGAAATCAGTCAGTTGTCAGCAAACAAGAGGTTGTTTGGAGTGTTGCTAAGTGCTAAAGAAAAAAAGAAAAAAAGGGTGTGAACGGGAGGAGCCCAAGTGCAATGTGCAAATAGAGAGCGTAATATCAGTAAAGCAGTAGGGATCGGAGGGAGGTGACTAGATTGGAGGCAAAGGGAGAGGGTGCTAGGTGTGTGGGGGGAGCAGGAGGGCCTACTCAGGGAGAGAGGAAGGGTTGGGGGTAGGGATGGAAATAGTGGTGGGGGGGAGGTGGTGCTAGCGATGGCAGACACATCGAGATTTGTGTATCATAAGGCGCTTCAAGTTTGTTTTGAAAGTACCCAGTGTGGGCAGGCTCACAATGTTCTCCTGGAAGAAGTTTAACCACAACAGTGCATTGTAAACAAAGGACCTTTGTCCTTGAGACGTTTGACATTTCAGAGTTAGGAAGGACTGGTGTTCGGAGATATGGGTGTGCCATGGATTACTGCTGAGAACCACAAGTTGCTGGACTCCTGGAGGTAGCTGACCAAGGCAGATCATTTTAGCCAGAAGGCAGGATTGATATTTTAGTCGGCCACTGAGCGTGAGCCAGTGTGCCCTGGCATAGAGATCACAGGTGTGAGTCAGTCGGTGCGCACCTAAGGTGAGCCAGCAGGATTTGTTAAGTGCAGTTTTTATGTGCCAGAGAGCAGTATCAGTGGCAGAACCATATATAGACAGCCTGTAGTCCACCAGGGAACCCACAGAACTGTGAACAGCTATGCTGAGGGCTTCAGGGGAGAGGCTATGCTTGTGACGAAAAAGTAGCCCTATGGGCTTGTTGATAGCTTTGGCCATGTTGTCAATGTGGAGAGTATAGGAGAGTGAGTTGTCAATAGTGGTACCAAGGTATTCAAAGTGTTGAACAAGTTCAAGGGAAACCTCGCCACTATTGCAAATTGATAGTGGGTAGTTTTTGAGTGTTTAGAGAGCTGGAAAACAGCATGGTTTTTGTTTTCTTGTAGTTCATTATCAATTTATGGTATTTGAACCACGTCTCTACACTGGTGAAGTCGCTCTGTAGTTGCTGCTCAATGGCACTGGTGTCTGAGCCATTTGAGAAGACTACTGCATCATCTGCATAAAGGAGAATGTGGCCTTGATTGCTTGGGAGAGGCAATTCAAGAATAAGCTGAATAGGAGGGGACCCAGTATTGACCCCTGCGGAACGCCTGAGCAGACAGGTTTGCTGTCTGAGAGGACAGTACCTATCCTGACTTGCTGGGAGCAGCAGTGCACGTAACTGCGAAACCATGCAACCACCTTGGGGGCAAGGCCTGTAGCAGTGAGTTGGTCAACTAGGAGGGCAAGACTGACTATATCAAAGGCCTTCGTTAGATTGATATAGATTGCCCCAGCAAGCTGTCCAAGATCGAGAGATTTATGGATGAAGCCCGTGAATTCCAAGAGGGCTGTAGTGGTGATGTGCCCTGCCCTAAAGCCATGCTGCTCAGGGCACAGGGGTTTATGCTTGTCCACGTATTAAACAAGTTGGTCTGCGCCAATTTGTTCCAGGGCCTTTGAGAGTGCTGGAAGTATAGAGATGGGTCTATAGTTCTCCGACATGGCTCGATCCCCGCTCTTGTACACAGGGGTAACTATTGCGGCTTCCATTTTCAGGGAATACTGTGAACCGGAGTGATAGGTTGAGGATATGGGTAAGGGAGACAGGATTTCTTACACAGAGCGAGATTAGTTTCAGATCGAGGTTATCTCCACTGTATCTCCTTACCGAGCACCTTACACAGGTATTTCCTGACCCCTGATAATAACAGTCTTGAAGCGGAAAGAGGGGATGCACTGGGCTCTGTGAAGGAGCAGAAGGGTTGGTGAGGAAGAAGAAGTCGTAGGGAGGATATTACGGAGGCTGGTGAAAGCAAGGTTGAAGGTATGGCTATAGATTTAGGATCAAGGATGGGGATCCATCAATGCTGAGCACGGAGGGGTTGTTTGGGCTCACGTCCAGTGACCTCTTTTAGGTTTGCCCAGAATTTACGGCCATCATTCAGTTCTTGGCTAAGGCCTCCTTGTAGTATAAGTTTTGGCTATTCGGATGGTTCTGGTACAGTTATTCCTGGCCCATTTGTAATTCAGGATGTCGGACTGCTTCCTGTGGCCCTGGCTACATGCCAGAGATGGTCTCTATTTTTCATAAGTTCAGTGGTTTCTGGGCTCATACAGGGGTTGAAATGGCCTTTGATTTTACACTTTTGAATGGTGCAAGAGTGTCCAGATTGTATTGAATAGGTGGATGAAAGCAGTTAAGCACGCTATCAGTGTCAGAAGCCCCAGACACTGCTGATCAGTCAGCGTTGAGGAGATCAGCTTTAAAGCGGCCCATGTGACCTAGCTTGAGGACCCTGTTGGTGACTGTTCTTGAAGGGGGTTTGGTGAAATTATTAGCCCAACTGAACATGACAGAGGAGTGGTCACTGATCTCATCCGGGAGGACAGAGGCATTGGAAATATGCTCAGTCAGTTCGTGAGTACCCAGTCGAGCAGAGTACTAGTGCCCATTCTGTAACTGGTCCTAGTGGGGGCTTCAATGAGCTGTGTAAAGTGGACAGCCTGAATTGCATCTTTGAAGTGGTTAGCTTCAGGGGCAAGCCAATTAATATTGAACTCACCAAGAAGTATAACCTCGGCGCTTAGGGTCAGGCTTCAAGGCAGTCAATGATGGCTTGGAGACCAAGTAACTTTTAAAGTATTTGGTGTTAGCTTTGTGCTGCCTTCTTGAGTTTATTCTGATGGCGTGCTTGCTGGAAGCGAGGCAGTCTGAGCAGAAGTGTGGGAGGAGGAAGCCATGGCTGGGTGCACTGAGTTCTGGACCAGGCGTGCCAGGCTGTGTTGTCAGGCCTACAAGTGGCAGGTAGATCGGAGTCAAGCACCAACGTTATGGTGCAGTATGTATTACCATAAGTATGCTCAGTGATAAGGAGGGTAGGCGGTTTAGGGTCATTACGCGGCTGCCCTGAGAGCATACAGAGAGTGGTCAGTGTGACGTAGACAGCCAGCTCTGAGTGCTGTATAATTTTTTTTTAAATATAAAATGTATTACTGACTGTCTCTGCTGAAAAATCTGGTGCTCTTAGAATGACCTCACTCATCCCCCAGATTTTAGCTAAACGATGAAAGCCATAAGAAAAATGCTGACAGCATGTGAGTTCACACATACTCAGTTTTTAGAGAAGATGTGTTAAATGTAAGGCCTTAATTAAGGATCCTGTCTGTCTGAGTTACCTACAACCATAGTTGCTAGAACATATCCATTTTATGATGTTGGAAGGAAAACCCAGGTTATTACACAGAAGTGCGAAAATCATGAAGATGCTGTCATGTCCTGGAAGGAGGAAGCTTATTATGAGATCAAAATAAGTGTCATTTGAAGGACATGAATTATCCTGAAGTTGCAGAATGTAATACTTTTGTATAAGATAAATATTTTTTATACATAATCTGACAGAGGAGCTAGCTGACGTCACACAAAAATGGGTTGTCCTATACAGTTGTTTAAGGGATACTCTGTTTTACTTACACACGTTTACCTAGACTCTGACTGAGGAAAGATCTTTGGAGCACTTGTAAACAGATATTTAGAAAGATTTCAAATCTAAGTACTGTAAGTAGGAATTTGCACTGTTTAAACCTTGTTTCTTTTAAAAGATTTGTATATCTGGTGGTATAAGAGTTCTGTATTTGCGTTCACATATTTTTAACTATTTTAGTAAAATTCTTTTAGAACTTACCTGGTCTGTCTTTGACTTCTTTTAGTTGTAAGAAAAGTGTATGGTTATTGCAGATACTAAACATAAGTTTGAATGGTGGTACCAAACTGGAAAGAGAAGCGTTTTAAATCTGAGGTCTTTATTAAAGTTTTTAAGGGTTCATCTCTGTATTCCTGGTTAGGTGCCCGTAGGTAAAGATATCTGGCCCCCCGAAGACAGAAATATCTGAGCCTGTGCATTGGGTACGCTAGCAAGAGGTTCACAGTTTGAATCCCTCCAGAACTTGAGACCAAAGGTTGATCCGAACTCACAAAAACAGACAAGAGGGTTACCTAGTCTGTTACACTGTTCACAAGACTGCGCTAGAGGTT
Source organism: Neoceratodus forsteri (assembly GCA_016271365.2). Taxonomy (NCBI): domain Eukaryota; kingdom Metazoa; phylum Chordata; order Ceratodontiformes; family Ceratodontidae; genus Neoceratodus; species Neoceratodus forsteri. Next base: position 209,915,924 of record JADMNL010000028.1, read on the forward strand.
GGCACTTTGGGAGTAGAGGGCCTGGCCTGCTGAGTGGTTTTGTGACAGATTGGTTGGCAGCGGTGGCATAATTTTGGTGTCACAAGCTTGTATTGTTCTGTGTCAGCTGAGACTGTAAGCTCTCTTGCAAAGAAAGAAAAAAAGGCAGAGTTTTATTTTAAAAGGAAACAGAACTATATATCACTTGGCATACAGTCCAGTTCCTACCCACTTTATTTTTTCTCTAAAGTGCAAGTCAAGTAGCGTAGTCAGGGCAGAAGAAGATGGCTTCCGACTACAGCAGGCACACTGCAGATTACTTAAAGCAGTTGTGCGGGGACAGGAGTCCGTTGAGGTGACAGCAAAAAGCAGAACCTCATAGAGGCCCTGATGGTAGCAGATACCCAGAGCAGCAAGTCACCTACCGTGACTGAAAAGGACAGCAGGGCCACTGTCAGTGAAGGCCATAGCAGCAGGGATGGTCACCAGTATCCTGAATCCAGAGGTACTCAAACTGCAAATTGAGTTCGCAGGATGGGACTGAGGCAGAGCGAGAACAGTGGGAGGCAGACTGTGAGAAGCGTGGCGCCAGCGAGCTGCAGAGGAGAAGAAAGAATGCAAACGTCAAGAGGCAGAGCAAGAACAGAGGCGCAGACCGAGAGGAGAAGGAGCCAGAGGCAACACGAACTGGAGAAGATACAACTCTGACCAGCGGCACCGCTGGAGAAGATACAACTCCGACCAGCGCACCGGAGCAGGTAAGTGGCTTAGGGTTTAACTGGGACTGCAGGACTGGGTTACAAATTGAACTCCAAATTAATAGCTGAGTTTAAAGAAAAGGAGGACATGGATGCCTTTTAAATTCTTTTTGAAAAGTTTGTATTCAGGCTAAAATTCCTAGAAAGTCCTGGAGCTTCTACCTATCCCCACTACTTACCGGGAAAGCTCGGGATGCATTGGGTCAAATGGACAACGAGGACAGCAATGATTACAGCAAGCTAAAAGCTGCACTGTTACAAAAGTTTGAATTAACTGCCGAATCATACAGAGCTAAATTCTGTAAGCTCAGGAGAAGCCCTGATGTGAGCTACGAGGAGCTAGCCACGAAACAACGTCAGCTTGTACAATAGTGGGAAGCAATTGAGGCAAACTCTGTTGACAAAATTGAAAATGTGATTTTATTAGAACAGTTTTATTGGGCTTGCCCAGCCGAGCTAAAAACCTGGCTAGAGGACCGAGACCCAAAAACAGTGCAAGAGGCAGCTGAACTCTCGGACCGTTATGCCAAGAGTAGACCTGCTCTGAGAGCGACTGGGGCGGGCGTGGCAGTGCAGAAAGGGAAAAGCGTGCCTTCAGGGCAGCTAAAAACCCTCACTGCCTCCACCAAAACCACTTAGCCCCAGGTTTCAGAGAAAAGATTTCTCTGAAGTAAGAAATGCATGTTGGCTATGTAAAGAAACTGGGCATATTGCCAGACAGTGTCCGAAAAAGGCAAGCCATAATACACAACATAGAAACATAGAATTTGACAGCAGATAAGGACCGCATGCCACCTAGTCTGCCCATTTCCCTACCAAATGGATAAGCTGCAGATCCTAGTTAACCAACAGCCTACTTCCTCCTACCCCCACTACAATTACCTTATGTCTGTCTCATGCATTCTTGAATTCCCCCACTGTTTTTGACTCTACGACCTCCACACGAAGGCTGTTCCATGTATCCACAACCCATTCTGTGAAGAAATACTTCCTCACATTACCTCTGAGCCGTCCCCCCTCTATCTTCAAATTATACCCCCTTGTTTTTGCACATCTGTTTTCCTGAAAGATGCTACCCTCTCGGACTTCATTGATTCCTTTGAGGTATTTGAAAGTTTCTATCATGTCCCCCCCCTCCTTTCTGCGAGGCTATACATCTTTAGTTCCTTTAGTCTTTCTTCATATGTCTTTTGATGCAGACCCAGCATCATTTTGGTTGCCTTTCCTCTGGACAGCCTCCACCCTGTCTATGTCTTTGCGGAGATGGGGTCTCCAGAACTGTACACAGTACTCCAGATGTGGTCTTACCAACTGTCTGTACAGAGGGCCAACAACAGGATGCTAGAAAAGAAGTGGGTTGTTTGTGTGTCCCTGGGAGCATGTCAGTGAACATGAGGGAACGCATGCACCCAGTCATGGTAAATGGTGTGCAGACGCAAGGGTTAAGGGACACAGGGGCATCCCTGACCTTGGTAAAGGGGGATCTGGTACAACTTGGTCAGCTTATACCCAATAAATACGTCACTGTACAAGGGTTTACTGGAGAAGAGAAAACATTGCCACTGGCTAGTGTTCTCTTAGACTGGGGTGAAACAAGGGGAACTGTGCAACAGGTGGCTGTAGCCAAAATGTTAGCTGTGGATGTGATCCTGGGTAACAATCTCCAACAGGGGATGGTATGTGCAGTTACCCGTACCCAAGCAGCAAGGGACAATTGTAGTTCCCTGAACCCCACAGAAACCAGTGCGGAAACCACTGAGAGGCTGGTTCCCCAGCCTGTGTCTCCAGATGGGGAGACTGATGAGAGGGGTAGAAATTTCCCAGTAGCTAGTAACCACATAGCTACAGAGGGTTACTCCAAGAGGGAGGGTGACCCCATGTCAGAGGGTTGGGACTGACAGTGATCCTGAGGGCCCTGGCGCTAGTGCTAGGGACCCTAGTTTAGCGACTGAAGGGACCTGTCCCATGCCTTGGGAATGTGAGGAGTTCGCAGCTGCTCACAGAAGTAACCCTAGCTTAGAGAACCTGATGGCTTGGGCAGTCTCGGACGGCACACAAGGAGGTGACGGCAGACAAAAGGTTTATTGGGAAAAATGGTCTTATGTATGCTCAGGCAGTACAGACAGAGGGAGGATGCTAGGCAGGCAGCTTGTCGTTCCCCAGGGGTATCATGAGCAGTTGCTCAAAATTGCACATGATATTCCCTTGTCTGGTCATCTGGGAATTGCATGCACTATGCAGTGGTTAGCCCAGAATTTCTACTGGCCTAACTTCACCAAGCAGGTGAAGGAGTATTGCAGGTCTTGTCACCGGTGCCAAGAAATAGGGAAGGCGGGCAAGAAAACCCAAGCCACCCTGATTCCTTGCCCATAGTGAAGGGCCATTCCAGAGGGTGGAAATGGATATTGTGGGTCTTTAAATACCCCCAGCTCCTCAGGAAAGCTTCATCCTGACTGTGGTGGATTATGCCACCCGGTACCCAGAGGCAGTTGCCCTATCCTCACTGAGGATGGACAAAGTGGCAGATGCCTTACTTGGGATTTTCTCCCATGTTGCGTTTCCGCAGGAGGTAATCACCGATCGAAGGGGTTCCTTTATGTCGGACCTGATTAAATGTTTATGGGAGAAGTGTGGGGTGGTGCAGAGATGCACAACACTGTATCACCCACAAGCCAATGGACTTGTGGAACGATTCAATGGTACCCTAAAGTCAATGCTCCGGGCATTTGCTGAACAGCATGGGAGGGACTGGGAGAAATACCTTCCCCACCTGTTGTTTGCATACAGGGAGGTGCCCCAAGAGTCGACAGGATTTTTCCCTTTCGAACTCTTATATGGACGCTGGGTACGTGGGCCCCTAGACTTGATCTGAGAGGACTGGGAAGGCAAGCACGCCACTCAGGAAACTCCCATTGTGGATTATGCCCGTAGATTTAGGGAAAGGCTGAAGGAGCTTATGGGGACAGCCCAGAGCAACCTGGCAGCTGCCCAACAGAAACAAAAGGTGTGGTACGATCGCAGAGCCACAGCTCGCTTGTACATGGTGGGTCAGGAAGACATGCTCCTTATTCCGGTGCAGAAAGACAAGCTGCAAGCTGAGTGGGCAGGACCGTGCAAAGTGCTTAGGAAGATAAATGACGTGAACTACACTGTGGAGTTACCTGACAGAAGACAGATTGAAAGTATGTACCATGTCAACATGATGAAGCCATATGCAAATAGGGCTGACATGGTGTTTGCAGTGTGTAGTCATGGATAGGGGACGGACGAAGAGACCCCTTTCTGGATTTGCTGGAAGAAAGTGGGGAGTCCTCTGTGGAGGCAGTAAAATTGTCTCCCAGCTGGCCCAGGTCCAGAAAGTAAGGGAGGTTTTAGCAGACTTTGCCCCTTGTTCAGCACCAAGCCTGGACTAACCCCATAGCGACACACGATGTGGAGACAGGGACACAGACGCCCACAAGGCGAACAGCATATCGGGTGTCAGAGGCTGTTCAAAAGGACATTAGGAGGGAAGTGGAGGAGATGCTGGATTTAGGGTTAATCCAGAGATCCCACAGCCTCTGGGCCTCACCTGTAGTCCTTGTTCCCAAACCAGATGGCTCTACTCATTTCTGTGGACTATCGGGACTGAATGCAGTCACGAAGTCAGACGCCCAACCGATGCCCCAAACGGATGAACTCCTGGACAAGTTGGGAGGGCGATCTACCTTACGACTATTGACCTGAGCAAGGGGTATTGGCAGGTAGAACTGACAGACAGAGCTAGAGAGAGGTCGTCCTTCATCACTCCAATAGGCTTGTCATCCTTCATCACTCCGATAGGCTTATTTGAGTTTAAAGTAATGCCTTTCGAAATGAAGAACACCCCGGCCACTTTCCAAAGGTTGGTGAATCAAGTGTTAAATGGTGCTGAGGAGTACGCCGTGGCATACCTGGATAACACTGCCATCTTTAGTACTAGCTGGGAGGAACACCTATCCCACCTTAGGGAAGTGCTGGGCAGGATACAGAGGGCCAGGCTCACTGTCAAAGCTGAGAAGTCCCAGATGGCCATGGGAGAAGTGGCATACCTCGGGCATGTGGTAGGCGGGACAGCTCCGTCCTAACCAAATAAAGATAGAGTGATCCAGGCATGGCCCAGACCAGAACCCAGAAGCAGGTCAGGAGCTCTCTAGGGACAGCAGGGTACTACAGGAAATTTGTACCAATTACAGTGCCCTAGCTGCTCCCCTATCTGACCTGACAAAGAAAAAGATGCCAAAGAAATACCTGGGGCCCAGCCTGTGAGGAAGCCTTTGCTAGACTGAAGGAGGCACTGTGCAGTGCTCCTGTTTTGACAAGTCCTGAATATAGCAAAACCTTTATAGTTCAGACGGACGCCTCAGTCGTAGGTATTGGGGCAGTACTGAGCCAGACGTCCAGCCAAGGGACAGATCATCCAGTCGTATACCTGAGCAGGAAGCTGCTTCCCAGGGAGCAAGCGTACTCCACGGTGGAAAAGGAGTGTCTTGTCATAGTGTGGGCCCTAAAGAAATTAGAGCCACACTTGTATGGGCAGCCTTTTGTGGTGCAGACTGACCACAACCCCCTGGTTTGGCTGACGCAGATGGGAAAGAACAATGGCAGATTACTAAGATGGAGTCCTGCTTTACAAAGGTATGATCTAAAAATCGTACATAGCGCTGAAGCGAAGAACCAGAACTCAGATGGGTTGTCTAGAGTCTATGAGGAATGAACTGATTTGGGAAGCTCATCCCATGTAGGGGATAGATCCCCCAAATTCAGTCTAGGTGGGGAGGAGTGTGACGTAGACAGCCAGCTCTGAGTGCTATATCATTTATTTATTTTTTTTTTATATAAAATGTATTACTGACCGTCTCTGCTGAAAAATCTGGTGCTCTTAGAATGACCTCACTCATCCCCCCCACCCCAGTTTGTAGCTAAACGATGAAAGCCATAAGAAAAATGCTGACAGCATGTGAGTTCACACACACTCAGTTTTTAGAGACCATGTGTTACATGTAAGGCCTTAATTAAGGATCCTGTCTGTCTGAGTTAATTACAACCATAGTTGCTAGAACATATCCATTTTATGACGTTGGAAGGAAAACCCAGGTTATTACATAGACGTACAAAAATCATAAAGATGCTGTCATGTCCTGGAAGGAGGAAGCTTATTATGAGATCAAAAGAAGTGTCATTTGAAGAACATGAATTATGCTGAAGTTGCAGAATGTAATACTTTTGTACAAGATATATATATTTTTATACGTAATCTGACAGAAGAGGAATTAGCTGACCTCACACAAAAAATTAAAATTACGTACCTACCGTAATTCTTGATCTTTTCTTGTATCTTCACCATTCATTACTGCTCAGGGTAGTGCCGGAGGCGCACACCGGCTACAGGAGATTTTTTTTTTCTGAAGTCGGCTCCAACAGCCCCGCCCTTGAGTGCGACGCACTGTGTCATGCACGAGGGGCAGCCGTTAGGTGACGCAGACTCCTCCTCCATCTCTGTTCTGGTAGCCAGAGAGGCGAAAACAAAGGGTAAGAAAAAAGGAGGGAGGCAAAAGAGCCGAGGGACAGAAAAAGGAAATGATATCAACTGAAAAAGAAACAAGCCGACAGAGGACAGGGGAGAAGAAGATGCCTACCCTAAGGGATCGAAGGGCCTCACCCCTGGGGCAGCTCCAAAGGAGGGTCAGAGAGAAAGAGAAGAAAGAGGGAATAGAGAAAGGAGGATGACGGGAGGAAGAGCTCTGCCGATTGGGAGATTGGTTTACGGCTGATAAGCTCGGAACCAAAAACGAGAGAGCAAGGAGTGCGTTTTATAAAATGAGGAAAAGTTTGACTGAACCACTTCTCCAAAAAGGACACAAGGCAGATTCTCAACAGCTCCCGCCATCCCCAGCCCTTTAAATGCTAGTTGAGAGCTCACAGGCTGCCAAGGCAGAATCTGTTCCGAAAAAGGAGCACCCAATTAGGGAGCTAGAGGAAGCCCACTAGCACTTTGTTAAGTGCTAACACAGATGTGAGTGGGGTGGGGTTAAGGAGGCATCCTGAAACAGAAAAGAGTGCAACTCAATTGGACTCCTGAAGGCAAGGGAAAGATCACCAGCTCAGGGTAATATAGTGTTAGGACAGCTTAATTTAGCAAAGACTGACACAAGGTGATCGAGACATGCCAGAGGGGACCTAGCAAAAGAGACTGAGCCATTTAAAGGATAGTCTCCTAAACTGCAAATCGAATAGTGTGGCTAAGAGCCAAAGGTCAACCCAAGGGGAAATCAGAAACAGTTCCCTCAGGATAAAAACAGAGTTACTCGCTCCTCGAATCATTCAGGAAAAAGGATCCGTCCAAGGAACAGAAAAACTAAGGTTTTTATGTTTTTTTTTGTTTGTTTGTTTTTTAAAGAAGAGGGGAGAAATGAGCAGGGAGGGGGAGACGCCGGAGAAGGAGGCCATTGAGGGGAAGGTGGGTAGATATCACTAATGAATGGTGAAGATACAAAAGAAGATCGAGAATTACAGAAGGTACGAATTTTCATATCTTCCCTTGTCAATCTTCACCATTCATTACTGCGTGGTGACAAGCTCCCACGGGGGAGTGGAAGCCCTGAGGAACATGACCCTCAGCCTCCTGTCAGTGGGAAACAGAAGGAGAGACCCTGGCTAATAAGAAGAGAAGCCAAGGCTGAGGAGAGCTAGGAGGTGTCCCCCAGAGACAGGGAGACGGAGGAAGCCCATGCAGAAGTCTCCTAGCCCTGGTGGAAAAAAGACAGATCCCCCGGAAAGCGGAGCGAATCACCCTACGCCGGGCCAGGGGTGACAATCTTGATAGCCGAAGCCATGCCATCCGTCTAACACAGATCGCTGTCCCTGCAAGCCTGGAAGCCACCTCATTGGCATCATAAGATGTCCTTGCTTGGTGTCTTGCCAGCTCCAGGCCTATAGCAGAGAGGGCAATGGCCTGTCTAGATTACTCCGTATCAGGCATTGATGCTAGAAGCTGGGATAGCATCGACCATAAGTGCCTGCTGTAGGCAGCATGGTGTGCCTGATGAGACGCAATGCACAGCATCACATGAGAAGAAGAAAATACTCTTCTCCCCCACCGGTCAACTTGTAGAGAATCTGGATCCGGTGGACGGTCGTGCGCCTGGGTGGAGTTTCTAGGAATGCCAATCCCGAAGGTGGATTGGGGAGAGAACCTAGAGACTCAGATGGGGCAAAATACCTTTTCCTGCAGTCTGCCGGGGCTGGAATAGGAATGTCTGGCGACTGCCAGGAATGGATAGATGCCTCCTGGAAGGGAATAGTCAGGATAGTACCACCAAATGCTGGGCACTGAATTCTGCGTCTCCTGTTCGGTGTTGTCTACGCCAAATGAAGGAGATCAGAAGATCCCTCACCATTCTCGAAAGAGATCGCTGATATCCAGTGAAATCAGCATCGGAAGAGAGATGAGGAGGGTCCCTCTCCACTGAGGAGGAGACGAGGATGATGGGGAGCTCGAATGTCCAGAGGACTCCTGCGGCGGTGGGGATAGGTGAAACACCCGCTCATGCATACATCTAATGTATGAGGGGAAGGCCACCGCAGTGCCTCTGAACGTCTCCCAGGATAACGGGCCCGTAGGACCGACATGGCCTGAGGGAGAGAGGGGGGTGGCTGTAGAGGAATGGGAGAGGGGCACCTACGAAGAGGCAGCTGTCCTCTACTGAGGCTCTGAAATCCGGAAAACAGAGCCCAAGCTGGCGGGGTCCTGGACAGCAAACCAGGTCGCAGAACGGAATCAAGGGGGTGCGAAGCCTGGAAGAGCCTAAAAGGGGATCCTCCAATGTGACGAACCTGAGGCTGCAAGGGTCCAAAAGGGCAGCCCACAGCAATGCCACCAGAGGGGTCCCTGGGGCCCGAGAGGGAAAGACGGGATGTGAAAATTACGTACCTACCATAATTCTTGATCTTCTTGGACGAGTCTCCACCACTCATTCACACTATTGGGATCTGCACCGGAGGCACCAGGACCCATCGGGAGCAAACTTTTTGCGGGAGGGTCGGTGCCAGAGATGGAGCAGCTGAGGAACGGCACCACGAGCCTCAGCTCGCGGTAATGACTATCTCGTCGACCCTCCAACTGCCTCAGTACCTTTTTACCAAGGAGGTGCAGGGTACCGAACCTAGAAGGGTAGCCTAACCTAAAACCAGACATAAGATAGTCCAGGCGACCCATACAAGAAGGGTCAACAAAGAAGTCTTCACAGCCTAAAGATCTGAGGGAGTGAAGACCAACAACAGAGGTGAGCTCGGAGAGGGTGGGCGTGTGAGATGAGTGTTGGAGACTCATCCAAGAAGATCAAGAATTACGGTAGGTACGTAATTTCATATCTTCCTGGACATAAGTCTCCACCACTCATTCACACTATTGAGAGAGTCGCAAGCTAATAATCCCCAAAGAGGGCAGCAGGAGAGACCAAGAGCTCACGTTTCTAGGACAGAAGTCCATTAAGGATGGCTCTGCCAAAGGAAGAATGTGTCTGGCATGGACATCCAGTGCATAATGTTTAACAAAGTATGCACTGAGCTCCAGGTCGCAAGGTAAATATCTGCAATGGGCACATTGGCACTTCCGCTAGGATGCTGTGACCGCCTAGTAGAGTGAGCGTAAACCCTACCCTCCAACTAACCTGCGCCATGGAATAGCAGTGACAAAGGCATGCCACTAACCATGCTGAGATACATCTGATAGCAACAGGTTGATTCCAGCCGGTCTCGCTGAAGGAGACAAACAGTTGCTGGGCTTTGCAAAATCCTTGGTTCTATCTAGATAAAAGCAAAAGCTCTCTTAACATCCAAAGAATGAAGAAAACGTTCCTCCTTCATTTTGGAAGTCCATAAAGTAAGAGGAAGGACCAGAGGTTGGTTTAGATGAAACTCTGACACAACCTTAGGAAGAAATTTCGGATGGGTCCGAAGGACTACTTTGTCCTTATGGAACACAGTGTACGGAGGATCTGTGACCAGGGCATGTATCTCAGAGACCCTGCGAGCTGAGGTAATGGCCACTAGGAAGGCAGTATTCCAGGTGAGATATTTTAGCTCACAGGTGGCCAGAGGGTCGAAAGGTTTCCGAGTGAGCATGTCTAGCACAAGATTAATGTCCCAGGCTGCAACTGGACGTCTTATAGGAGGTCTGGTATGCAGAATTCCTTTAAGAAATCTCTTAACTACAGGTAATTGAGCTAGTGTTAAGGAAAAAACCGGCTCAAGACATGCTGAAATGGCACTAAGGTGAACTTTGACTGTAGAATACTGCAGACCTGAATTTGAGAGGTCCAAGGGTACTCTAGAACCTTATCTGGTGGGCAGGAAAGGATTCAAAGAGGACTTTGCACCAGAGCGGCAAAACTCCACTTAGCTGTGTAAGTTTCTGGTGGCTGGCTTCCGTGCAGCCAGAAGAATATCTGAAACCCCTCGAGAGACATTGAATCGGTTTCTTCTACCTCCTCAGGAGCCAAGCATGAAGGTGAAGTGATCTCAGGTTGGGATGGACCACGGCCCGAGTCAAAAGGTTCATCTGTGGGGAAGTGGTCCGGAGGAACTGCCAACATATTGTTGAGTAGTGGAACCACAGCTGCCGAGGCCAAAAGGAGCAATGAGAATCATCTTGTCCCCTGGGATTCGAATTTGAGGGTACCCGCTGAATTAGAGGAAGAGGTGGAAAGGCGTAAGAAAGCGTTATGTCCACGCAGCCTGAACGCATCCTGACAGAAAATGCCAGGCCCTGGATTTCTGGAGCAGAAGAGGCAGTTTTTGCTTGAGTGGGGATGCAAAGGTCCAGGTCTGGAGTTCCCCACTCTTCAAATAGTGACTGAACTATGGTTCAGTTGAGAGACCACTCGTGAGGGTCTGTCTTTGGTCTGCTGAGACGGTCTGCCAGTTCGTTCTGTATTCCTGGCAGGTAGACCGCATGAATTAGAGCCTTGTGCTCCAAGCACCATTCCCATACCCTCATTGCTTCCCTGAATAAGGGGTAAGAATGAGCACCGCCCTGCTTGTTGATGTAATACATCACTGCTTTGTTGTCCGTTTGAAGGAGAATGTTCTTGTGACAGAGAATGTCCTTCAACGCTCGGACCGCATAAAGGATGGCTCTCATTTCTAGGACCTTTATGTGAAGCTGGGACTCGACTTGAGTCCATGCACCTTGAGTGTGGAGAGCCTGACAGTGAGCTCCCCCACCCCATTAGGGATGCGTCCGTGGTAATGTAGAGTTGATGGTCCAGAGGAGCAAAAGGATATCCTTCCAGGAGATTGCTCTCTTGAGACCACCAGGTGAGTGACCTCTTTAAAGGTTCTGTCACCTTGATGAGATAGGACTGCGGGTGAGTGGTTGGGGACCACTGAGTACTGAGCATCCACGGATTGGTTCTCATGTGCAGACGTGCTAGGGGTACAGTGAACATTGAGGATGCCATGAGGCCTAGCATCCGTTGCATCGAGAGAGCTGTAACTGAGCTGTTCTCCCCGATGTGACGGGCCATTTGAAGGATATCGTTCCTTCTGTCTTCTGGAAGAAAAGCCTTCACACAGGACGTGTCCAGAAGAGTCCCTATAAAAAGGAGCCTCTGGGAGGGCTGCAGTTGCAATTTCTTGAGGTTCAGCAGAACTCCCATGGACGTAAGGAGGTGAGAGGCCATCTCTACAGTGTCCAGAGTCCCTTGCCTGGAAGGGCTTGCTAGAAGCCAGTCGTCCAGATAAGGGAACACCTGTATTCCGACCTTTCTGAGGTGCGCTGCGAGAACTGCACAACACTTTGTAAAAACTCGCGGCGCCGAGGATAGTCCAAAGGGCAGGACTCTGAACTGATAATGTTGTCCCAGAGCCACAAACCTCAGGAATTTGTGATGCCTCGGGTGAATAGGAATGTGCTGGTAAGTATCCTGCATGTCCAGGGAGGCTAGCCAGTCGTGTTGATGAAGCAAAGGTAACAGGGTTCCCAGAGAAATCATTTTGAATTTCTCCTTGGGGAGAAATTTGTTTAGCTTTCTGAGATCTAGAATGGGGCGCATTCCCCCGGACTTCTTTGGAACCAGAAAGTAATGGGAGTAGAACCCCGTTCCGTTGATGCAGCACCACTTCTACTGCCCTGTTGTTCAGAAGGCCCTGAATCTCGTGGCGAGAAGGTCTGACTGAAGGTTGACAGCCTGGGCTGCCGTTTGGGAGGAGCGATCCGGAGGGGTCTCCAGAAGATTGAGTGAATACCCCTGGCGAATTATCTGAAGGACCCATTTGTCTGAGGTTATGGACTTCCACTGGTTGTAGAAGTGCATCAGACAACCTCCCACCGTAGAGGAAAAGTCCACCTCGGGCAGCTGAGATGGGACCTGGGCCAGCAATTCATAAGGTAGCGCTGGGCGCTTTGGGCCCTTGCGCTTTCTGTTATGTCTTCTTTTGAGGTTGGGCAGGTTGGTTTTATGGAAACCTCCTCTGCCTCTGCCTCGAAAGGACTGAGATTATGAAACTGGACGTTTATTGACATACCTCGAGAGAGGGGCAGGAGGGGTCGAGCCAACTTAATGGCTAACCTAGTCTTTTGTGTAGCTTCTAGAGCTTGCTCTACCTGAGGACCAAAAGATATGCACCATCAGCGGCAACGCCATTACCTGCTGCTGCGGTCATCTGTGAAGCCCGGCGCAGCCAGGAAATGACGGCGGTGCAAATACCAGCAGTCATGAACGGAAGCAGTGTCAAAAGCATCCATAGCTGCTTTAACCTGCTGGTTGTTAGATTCGATACCTCTGGTAATGGTTTGAAGAAGCTCTGGCTTTGTATCCAATTCCAGTAGAGCTTCAACCATTTGCTTGATAGAATGCCACAGGATATATTCATACTGGGAGAAATAGCACTGGTATTACGCATACTTAGGGTAGAAGCAGCAAAGACTCTCTTACCTAAGGTGTCTATCTTACGAGATTCTTTGTTAATAGGTTGAGCTGTAGTAGTTTGAGGAAGAACGACCTTATCATTCTCTGCCAGGACTACAATAGGATCCACAAAGGCCTGAGATGCCAAAATGGGACGATCCTTGGGGGCTGAATATTTCCTATCTATGGATTTAGCCACGAAGGGGTGAAAGCAGGATTATTCCATACCATTTGAGACAGCGTCTCGAAGGAAGGCTGAACCGGAGGAGTCAAATCCGTAGGGATCTCCGGGGCATGAAGGTATTGGAGTCTTAACAATTTCCCAAGATCGATGTCTGTAGTCTGGAGAGAAAGAGTGGAACTCAGATTTTTCAGCAGAGACTTAAAGGACAGGTCCTCGACCACAGGCTCTGTAGCAGTAATAGATCCTGCTTCGACCACTTCATCACCCAACCGAAGGTCTGGGTCAGGCTCAATGTCATCTCCTGACAGTCCAGGAGGGACTGTATGGACAGGAAAGGAATGAAAATCAGAAGAGAGGAAGAAGGAAACGAGTGAAAGGAGGTCCTGAAAAGCAGAGGCTCCGAGCCCAGGCGCGGAAGGCGCATGGCACCGAGAACGCCTTGAGGGACCACCGCGCCGAGGGACCTGCACGGCACCGAGGATGGCGCTGAGAAGCCGTGACGACGCTGAGGATGGCGCCGAAAGCACGACAGACGCCAAGGGCGCCAAAACACCCCAGACTAAAACAGGTTTGAAGGAAGAAGAGCAGGAGATAAGGGGCATCGGTGTGGCCCTCGCAGTAGCCATGTGAGGGGAAAAACACCTAAAGCACAGAGTCGGCACCGAAGAAGGTGCCGCACGACCAGGAAAGTCCAACCGCCTACCTGGTCTCCCAATAAGCCCGAAGGCCCACGAGTGACCGAGCCAGGTAGCTGAACTAACCTCCGAGCCCATTGCTCCATAAGAGCGGCCCACTGATGAAACTGCTCATCTGAAGACCTACCTGCAGGTGGGGTAGGGCTCCGATGTCGAAGCTGTTGGCTACCAGAAGCAGAAGTTGGCGACTCCGAAGGAGGAGACCGGCAACTAGCCCCGATAACCGAACATCTATGCGCAGACATATCAGAGGGCGACCTCGAGTGATGCCTTCTCTTTGTAGACCTGTGGGCCGAAGAAGAGCTCGAGGCCGAACGGTGCCAGAATGCGACCGTTTATTTTTATGTGCTTCAGCGGGGAGACGCCATCCCCGGAGCATTGGACTGACCGTTGTCAGACCCCCTTCCGGGAGAAAGCGGACGGACCGACAGCCCTGACTGACTGAACAGCTTTCATACGAAGTCTCCCTACTGTCACCTGACCTGCTCATGGTCGACTCCGTCAAAGTAGGTTGAGACTTCTTTATTTTTAAAATAAGAATAAACTAAGCGATACTTTATCGAGATAATACTGCAAAATAACAAAAACTGAAAACTATGCTGCTAGTTTGAAGTTTGACTCCTGGCAGGCGAGCGACATCGTCACTGAAGCGCACTCGACGGCGGGAAAAAAGGAACTGAGGTGGTTGGAGGGTCGATGCCGAGATAGTCATTACCGCGCGAGCTGAGGCTCGCGGTGCCGTTCCTCGCGGCTCCATCTCTGGCGCCAACCCTCCAGCAAAAAGTTTGCTCCCGATGGGTCCTAGTGCCTCCGTCGCAGATCCCAATAGTGTGAATGAGTGGTAGAGACTTATGTCCAGGAAGATCCAGCGCTACGGCTCCTACCTGCACCCCAAGGGGTGGCAGGGAAAGACTGACGCACCTCACCTCAGTCTCTCAACTTGTCGGACTCCGACAACACCCTCCTCCTTGACCTCAGCGACAACCCATCCTGAGCAGTCGCAGCAGCACCGAGAGTGGCAGATACTGCAACCCCCTCAGGAGGATTAGCCTCTTCCCCCTTCTCCACGCCATCTCCCTCTATGGAACCCAGGCCACCCCTAGCCTGGGAAGCCTCAGGAGAGGACAGCAGAGGAGACTGAGGAATGGGCGCGCTGGGCTGCCTAGCACCTTCTCTCACTGGAGACCCCGACTCCGATGAGTCGGGGCACCAGGACGGGTCCACGTTCGAGTCATCCTCAGAGGAAGAAGAGACCAACTGGACCTCAATATTGGCCACCCCAGGGGCCTCCAGAGAAACGGCGCCACAAACGACACCGGTGCCCCCTCCGGCGCTGGACAGCTTCGTGCACCAGAGACACCAGACCTGGCCCCAACTCTCCAATGGCACGGTCAGACCACGGCACCACCCTTGGCACTGGGACCCAGCAGCACTGCTAAAGTGCGACTGGGCCCATGGTGCGCGGAGCAGCACGCAGTGCCAACACGGTGCCGCCCCAATCACAGGCGCTGTGAATGGCACTGGGATGCAGAGCGGTGTCGGAAGGTGGCGTCAAGGGTCCACCGATGCCGGGCCCAGAAGACCTGGGCCGCGACACGGGGAGAGCCTGCACCTCCAAAGAGGTGACTGCCGAGGCAGTGTCTCCACCTGGCCCCAGGAGGACCACAGCGCTTCCCCGACTGCGATGAAGAGGCCTCTCCTCGGCAAGACCAGAAGATGAGGAGCCCCTCCTCTCCAGACAGTATAGGCCTGGGAGGGGACCCAGAGGAAGGGTCTAGAGTTCTTACCTAGGAAGACCGAGAGTGACGCCGTCCCTCGAAAGTCGGCGGGGCCTTTCCGATCTTAAATGCACGGACTTCAAGGACGCGACGGTCCATCGAGAAACAGGCATCGCACGAATCCATATTATGGTTGGGTCCCAGGCAACGAAGGCAAAAATCATGCCGGTCCGTTACGGAAAAATGCTGGCCACAGGAGCACCGATGCATAGGGGCATGGCCCACTTTCGATTTATGTTTGGCTCCCGAACCTGACATGATGCTGAAAACAACTGAAAAACACACAAAAAGGCTCCCAGTGCCATAGAAATAAGGAACGGTCTTACTGGACTGAAAACGGTTCAACGGCATCGGGAGGAACTGGAGAAGGATTCGCAGGAAGGCCTATGACGCAGGTTCAAGAAATACAGGTTACTCACCTGTAACAGGAGCTCTAGGAATGGTATATGTTGTTCATCCACACTGTCCGGCAGGTTCCTTGCCACATTAAATCTTGCCGGAAGGTCCTCAAGCTGGCTCCTCCCACCCACCCAGGTGGTAAAACTCTCGGCTCCGCCCCATGACGCCAGATCTAGCCCGCTGGAAGCCAGGTTGTGTCGAAGCGGGGTGAAGCTGGGTGGGTCAGTGATGAACAACATATACCATTCCTAGAACTCCCGTTACAGGTGAGTAACCTGTATTTCTAGGGACATGGATATGTTGTTCATTCACACTGTCTGGCAGACTCCTAGCAGTTCTCCGGGAGGAGGGAGGCAAGGTGCACACCCCCTACTTAGGGAATAATGACTGGAGAACCGAGGTCCCAAAACCAGCATCCCGACGTGACTCTAGGTCGATGTGGCAATGGGTAATGAAGGTGTGCGCTGACTTCCAGGTAGCAGCCCTGCAGATTTCCTGGATAGGGACGTCCCTGAAAGCAGCCACTGAAGTAGCAGTATGGCGGGTAAAATGAGGTCTTATCCCTCTGGGAGGCTCCATGCCCGCCAACCTATAGCAGAGATCTATGCAGGAGGTGACCCACCTGCCTATCGTCCGCTTGGCTGCAGGTCTGCCAGGTGCGGCTTCAGCACAGGTGACAAATAGCTGGTGAACCTCTCCCTGAACTTCAACCGTCCGCTACTTATAATAAGCGAGAGCTCTTCTACAGTCCAAAGTATGGAGCCTATATTCGGCCTCCGAGGTGTGATTGGGGTAGAACACCGGCAGAGTCAACACCTGGTTAAGGTGAAACTCCGACATCACCTTCGGAAGGAATTTCGGGTGGAGGCGTAGGACAACCTTGTCCCTGTGGAAGACCAGATAAGGAGACTCGATGGAAAGCGCCTGGAGCTCTCCCATCCTTCTGGCTGACGTGACAGCCACCAAGAAGGCGGTCCTCCTTGACAGGTGAGAGATGTCACACCTGTACATCGGTTCGAACGGCTTGCCCTTAAGCTTTGCCAGTACCAGCAGTAGATCCCACGGAGGTGGAGGTTCTCATACTGAAGGGGATATGTCATCAAGGCCTTTGAAAAACCACCCGACCACCTTCTCCTGAGCCACCGACTGCTTCCGGCCCCACGCCCGGTAAGCAGAGATGGCTGCCAGGTGCACCTTAAGGGTCGTCAACTGAAGCCCTAACTGAGAAAGGGACCACAGGTAGTCCAAAATGCTGGCCAAAGAACAGGAGGAAGGGTCCAACCCCTTGCCCTGACACCAAATGGAGAATCTCTTCCATTTGAAGGCATAGCATTTCCTGGTCGACTCCTTACGGGAAGCCTCAACAACGTTGAGGACCTCGTCGGAAAGACCCAAGGCCTGGAACTCTAGCCACTCAAGAACCAGGCCGTCAGGTGCAGGGATTGAAGGTCCGGATGGAATACCTTCCCTTGATTGACTGAGATCAGGTCCGGGCAGTCTGGGAGCCGCCTCGGGAGCCTGGAGCCGAGGCTGAGGAGATCTGGATACCAGAACTGGCGGGGCCAGTCTGGGGCTACCAGAACCACCTGCGCCTTGTCCCTCCTCGCCTTGAGAAGCACCTTGTGGATCAAGGGAAATGGAAAGGCGTAGAAGAGGCCCGGGGTCCACGGCCTTGAGAAGGCATCCCCCTGCAGCCAGCCCTGCTGAGGGGGCCGGGTATGGAACAGCCTCAGCTTCGCATTCTCCCTGGAGGCAAACAGGTCCACCTAAGACATGCCCCAGTGGGAGAACAGATCTTGTACTACCTGAGGCAGGAGAGACCACTCGTGGGACGCAGCTCCTATCCGGCTTAGAGCATCTGACAGAATGCTGGATGCTCCTGCCACAAGGATGGCAAGGAGATCCGCCTCCAGGCTGCACACGAGGGACCAAGTGCGGGAGAGCTTCCCTGCACAGAGGCATGGAGCGCGTCCCGCCCTGGCGGTTTAGGTAGTACATGGTCATGGTATTGTCCGTCTGGACCTGGACCACTTGACCCCATACAAACGGAGCGAAGGCAGTGAGGGCAAGATGCACCGCTCGAAGCTCCAGCAGGTTGATGTGGCACTGGGACTCCCAAGGGGACAAGAGGTCATGCGCTCTGTGCTCCCCCAGATGGGCACCCCAACCCATCAGAGGCGCGTCGGTCGATAGAGAGACCGTCGGCTCGGGGCGGACAAACGGGATGCCCTCCTGCAGATAAGCTGGAACGATCCACCACTGGAGAGCGTTCCACTTCTCCTGGGTCACTGTCACTGGCTGATCCAAAGGACCGGAGCGCTGTGACCAGTGGCTGGCCAGTCCCCATTGTAGGGGACACATGTGCCAACGGGCCCAATGGACCACGCTGGTGCAGGCCGCCATGAGGTCCAGGAGGCGCAAGAAGTCCCAGGCAGGGGTGCAATTGCCCAACCTGAAATGATTGGGCAAAGGAGGAAACAACCTCGGCCCTGTCCGCCAAGAGCCATGCTCTGGCTCACAGAGAGTCAAGCTCTGCCCCAATGAATTGGATCACCTGCTTTGGCACGAGTTCCGACTTGGCCTCGTTGATGAGGAGGCCAACTTGAGAGCAAACCTGAAGGGCCAATTCCCTGGACCGCTCCACCTCTGGTCTGCAGGAGGCTGCAATCAGCCAGTCGTCCAGGAAGGGGTACACCCGGACCCTTCAACACCGCAGGAATGCTGTCACCACTGCCATGCATTTGGTGAAGACCCTGGGAGCTAGAGGAAGGCCGAAGGGCATGGCCCGGAACTCGTAGAGGGACCACTCTGCTCTGAAGCAGAGGAATCGCTGGTGGGACGGATGGATTGGGACGTGAAAGAATGCGTCCTGGAGGTCCAGAGAACAGAACCATATGCCTTGTTCCAAGGATGGAATGATCTGAGCCAGAGTGACCATCCTGAAAGTTCGAGACGTTAGGAACCTGTTCAGGTCGTGCAGGTCTAGAATGGGGTGCCAGCCCCTCATCCGTTTCAGGACCAGGAAGTACCTGGACACAAACCCTGGGTCTGGTGGAGGATCCGCCACCTTCCTGATCACCTCCTTTTGGAGGAGCAGGATAACGTCGGCTCGATGGGCCAACAGAGAGGCTGTGGACCCCGTAACCCCCCGTGGGACGATGGCTTGGAAGGGTGGGGCCTGCTCGAACTCCAGAGGCAGACCCTTTCCTACCACCTTCAACACCGAACGGTCCGTGGTGATAGCGGACCAGGCAGAAAGAAAGTGGCGGAGCCGTCCCCCCACAGGGGGGAACCCAGGGGAAAGCAACGCAGTTGGGGGCAACACCCCTCAACCCGTCACTGGGCAGGCTTGAAGGAAGGACCGGTCGAGGGACCTCCTGGGCCTTTTCCTCCCGGCTTCCTGTTGGAGGAAGCTGCAGGCTTGGCTTTGGGGTGCCAAGTGTGAGCCTGCTGGCCCTGATGCTAGTGTTGCTGGGCCATACGTGCCGCAGAGGCAGAAGGGCGAAAGGACTTATGCTGCTGTCAGCGGCCTTTGTCCTTCTGGGCAGACATGACCGAGTCCAAGGTGGCACTGGACTTTTCAATTCTCTGGAGGTGGCCTTCCACCCCAGGCCCGAATAAGTTGGTACCAAGGAAGGGGACATCTGCCAACTTGTGCTGGGTATCCGCCGTAAAGGTGGAGATCTGCAGCCAAGCTCTGCGGCGCATGACCACTGCGGCTGCTACTGACCGGGCACAGGAGTCTCCAATATCGAGAGCCATTTGGAGCTGCTGTTTCGCCACTGCCCTTCTCTGATCCGGCACCTGCTTGACCGTAGTCTGCAGAGCAGCCAGGAGATGAGGGATCAGCTCATCCAGGGAGCCCATAAGGGCGTGGGAGAAGTGCGCAATCAGTACAGCCGAACTGGCCTGACGGAGGCCGAGGGAGGACATAGCATATACTTTGCACCCAGCATAGTCCAGCTTCTTGGACTCTTTGTCGGGGGGCTTGTCCACATCCCTAGCGTTCCCGGAACGCCGGAAAACGCTGTCGGTAACCAACCCCTCCACAGAGGGGTGTTCCGAGAAACTGGACAGAGCCCTGGTAAGGACCGCATACTTCCTGGCCATCCTGGCCGAAGGAGCAGGACAAGAAGCCGGCCGCTGCCCTGACTCCAAGGCTGGGCCAACAATGGCTTCAGCCACCGGAAAGGCTTCCGTGGGAGAATCCCCTCGGTCCACCATCTCCGTGAGGGGATACTTGGCCTGCTTAGATACAGGCTCGAGCTGCATCCTGGTGGACTCCGAGATGAGCCGAAGCAGACCCATGAACAATGATGGGCTCTCGTCCATCAACTGCCCCCCAGAGGACTCCAGGTCAAGGGGCCTGGAGAACAGGGAGGAGTCTGTGAAGAGCTGCCTAGGGTCTGAGCCACCCTCCATCTGCCGAGGACAGTCGGGAGTGAGGGTGACTGACAACCGGTGGGGCAGTCCCTGACCCGATCGAGAATCCTTGGTCGGAGCCGCCGATTTCGGTTGTGGAGGCGGAGGTTCCACCACAATCGGTGGGGCACCTCGACCACCGCGAGGGGTTGTTTCAGCCTTTCGGGTGACAGCCACTTAATGGCCGGGGAAGGCGACGGCGTCGGCTTGTTCCCAGTCAGAAGAAGCTGCTGCCACATTAAGTCCTCATTGCGTTGAAGCAATTTGTGCCAAAGCCTCTCCTCCTCCGAGGAGGAAGACGAGGACGTGCGGCGCCGCCGCTTTCCTCAGTGCCAAGACTGAGACCGCCGGTGCTGGCGGGATCGGTTAGACCGAGACTCAGTCCAAGACCGAGACCGTCGGTGTTTCCGAGGGTGGGTCTGGGAGGAAGCGGGGAAAACCCATTCCTCCCTCAGCTCGGGAGCCTTGACCAGGGGCTTCAGCACAGGAGGCGCAGGTAAGTCCTCGGTTTCCACCGGAGGAACTGGTGAAGAAGGGTTGTCGGCTTCACCAGTCGACATCCCGTCCAACGGGTCGAGAAAAATCTCGACTGCGTCGACGGGTGTCTCGGCCGGCTGACCTCACGGGGACACCGTGAAGCCAGCGGCCTTAGCCGCAACCTCGACTGAAGTTGAGTGTCAACTGTCTGGGGAAGGGGACCTCTCCCACTCCCACGAACGTCGACAGTGGGACTTACCCTTCGAGTCCCTCTTCTTGGACCAAGGGGAGTATCCCGATGGCCCCTCACCCTTCGTGGAGAGGGACTGGCAAAGCTCCTTGAAAGAAGCTGTATAGGAGGATCCCAAGGAGAGCGGGATAAATGCCGCGACTGAGGATGATGAAGATGCAGCCCGGGCCGCCTCCTCCTCGAGGGCGATCATCTGCTTGAGTTGCTCAGCCGAGCCAGCTGCCGCGGAAACCGCCCAATGGGCCTCCTTGGACTTCACCGGAGGATAACGTTTCTCGGGGCACCCAAGTTGGAGCCGGGCAGCACAGTCTTTGAAGACGTTTGCGGAAAAAGACTTGCACAACTCGCAGCCCTGCGGATCGTGGTCAAGCCCAAGGCAGTAGACGCACGTGGAGTGCGGATCGGTCCTGGACATCTTCTGCCCCAATGGGCACCGCCGAAAACTGGGAGTTGATTTATCCATCGCAGCCGCGAAGGAAGAAGCAGACCGAAGTCTTGAAAACTTAAAGATTATTTTCGGGTGAACTGAAGAGTTTGGATCCAGTCTAAATGCAGAGCGCTAAGGAGGGAACCTGAGCTTCCAAGCGGTAAGGAAGATCTGGCGTCATGGGGTGGAGCCGAGAGTTCTACCACTCGGGTGGATGGGAGGAGCCAGCCTGAAGACCTTCCGGAAAGATTTAAAGCGGCAAGGAACCTGCCAGACAGTGTGGATGAACAACATATCCATGTCCCTAGAAATTCTCACACATGCGGTAGCAGGTGCAGCCTCGACGTCGGGAGAAACAGAACTGAGATGGAGGAGGAGGAGTCTGCGGCACCTAACGGCTGCGATCTGTCCAGAGAGTAGTACAGCAAGGCAGTGGCTGAGCTGTGATTTGAAAAAAGTGCCTTGGGTGCTTGCTTTCTCAATGGGGATCTGCAGCATCCAATCGGGAAGTGGCCACAGTCCCCAGGAGCCAGTCCAATTGCAGGGATTGAAGCCTGGCAGCTCTGAGCTAGGAGCTGACCAATCATACCTGCTTTTCTTGGTGGGGGGGTGGGCTGGATGCAGAGGTCCGGCCACCAGCAGGTAGCAGTGCTGGGGCCACTCGGCTGAAGTGGAGAGCCTGATTTGGGCTTGTGGCTAAAAAAGAGCAGGAAAAAAAAGGCTGGCCATTAGTTAAAAACAAAAAAAAAACCAAAGCTCAAGTAAATTGGTGGAAGGGTACTGGGCAATTTAGTGCTCAGGGCAGAAGTAGGTGCAAATAGTGGGAGAGAAAGGCTTCCTGTAGAGAGGTCTGGTCAAAGGTGCCAGGTGGGAATTTAGCAAAACAAAAGGTTGGTTCAGGTTCAGGAGGTTGATTTGGGGGATGGGGAGGGCTTGAATGTGACCAGGAGGAGCTAGAAGGAGGCATGTGGTGGTGAGGATTCAGGGTAGACTGGAATGGGTAGAGAAGATGGCCAAAAATGCCAGGCAATATTTACAGAATATGCTGGTTCAGAGGGGTGTCAGGAGAGGGAATCGGGTCCAGTAGCTGGCAGAGAAATAGTGTGGGGAACAGCAAAAAAGAAATGCAAAAGGGAAAAAGCAAGTGAAAGAGGGGAACAAAGAAGGCAGTCCGAGAAGAAATGAGAGCAACAGTAATCGGAAAAGAGTGTATCAGAAACACAGTAGGCAGTTGTTCAAACTATCCTACAATATTGGGCAATTGTGGGGGATAATCTCTGAGGCACTCCACCTTCCTTACACATGGGTTGTGTCCACCTGATAGGCTGCTTGATGCACATGTGACTTCAAAGAAGTCCAAGCCCCTTTCCCTGTGGCACAGCTCTTTCCTCATCAGTTCTCAATGTGCATCATCAACACAGGTTGCTGCACATATCAACAGCTCCCTAGAAAAAACATCTGTTCCATCACTAAAGAAGAGGTAAGAGACTACGCTAATACAAGAAATATTAGAGCTACAGGCAGTATTAGCTAGCTAAATCAGACTTATTCGATGTGTTTGCGTCATTGGAATAAACTCTATAGTTAACTAGTCCAGCAGGCATTAAGCACTGTATGACCAAAAACTCTATAATGCATCTAACTCATCTAACCTAATTTCTAGCTAGTAGTCAACATATTTCCCCTTCATTTACAGCTATCTCAAGCTAACTGGCACTGCACACCAAGCAGCAATACTAGAAAATCAGTAATTGGGCTCCCTTGGACTCTTTGCCAGCAAGTCTAAGATGCTGTTATTTAGCCCTGAGCAGCCTGCTGGGACCCCTGCTAGCGGTCTCAGAATTGCCTGCAACCACCACTATGACAGTGTGGGGAGGAGAACAACCTATGGCTCCTACCAGCAGCCATAGGATAACGTCTCCATATATCTCCAAAAAAAGAGTGATGCCAGATGCCTGGTTAATTTGGAGCAAACAAGAGTAAAGATCTGCATTGCTGCCTTACCTCCCAGCTTAGGGAGAAATGCTCTGCTATCTGGTGTGCAGTCCCAGTTATCCTAGAGTCCTCTGGGCAGCCCTCATCCTCCGATCGTTTTTATCCTCCAAACCTCTTCCCCTGAACAAACATGGCATCTTTTCACACCTTCCCCTTATTTTCTGTATTGGAGGAAGGTGTGTGCCATGTATGCTGTCTCCCCAAGTCTTCCTGGCGCTCCTATGACGCGCCACTTGTGTGTGAACACACGCTCCCGTGTATCGTCGTGCTTCGTGCAACCACAGCGCCCCTGCACTCATGCACACACGCTCAGCATCCCGTGCAGCATGCGCAGGCAGGGAGCACTTGAATTACTCACGCACAAGTAAGCAGCGGAAATTTAAACTTGTAGCAACCTGCTGTCGTCTACAGCCACACTTCCCTGGAACAGCTCCTATTCTCCCACTCGTGACCCTGGGGGGGAGGAAAATCCTGTTTTATTTGTTGGATATCCCTCACGGGGGGGGGGGCACCACTAATTTATAAGAGGTAGCATCTCTGGCTCCCCTTCAGACCTCAAGACTGTGTTGCTACAATATATGTTTTGTTCACATACTAGCGCCCTCCAAGGGTGTAGTGAGTTCACTACATCTCCATATATTTTATATACCCCAGTACATACTGACATCAGCAGTTTATTAACTTTATATGACTCTTAATGACCATGATAGCTGGGAACCCCCCTAATTTCCCCTATGTCTCTACATCTTTTTCAGATATGGGGAAGATAAAGAGCTATAGATTATGCAGCATCCTGATCCCAGCCTCACAGATTGGAAGGTTCTGTGCCTCCTGTGCAGAGGACCCACCTTCCCCCTCTCATGAAAACCAGGGAGAGGATGACACAGCAGGCACTCCCAGTCAAACGCCAGAACAGGACATCTCACAGCCTACTCAGAGCCTGCAACTCCCCAATTTGGACACAAATGCAATATTACTCCAGAACCAACAGGTACTACAGCTACAACAGCAGCTGATGTCGGCTATGTGGGACAAGCTGAATGAATTCAGCTCACACAAAGCACCCATCCCTACTTACACTAATACAAATGCAGGGCGGCATACTCATAACACTATGGGCGCCAATAACCCGACTACCTCCAACACTATACAAGCTGGGAACGACAAGGCTTTGGACAGCGAGGAGGACCCAGAGAATGATCCACAATCATTAACAGCAAAATGGTGCTTACCAGAACAAATCCCTAACTTAGTATGCAGCATTATACCTACTGTAGGGTTTCACACACCTACACCCCAGCCTCAGCCAAAACTGATTCCCTCGCTACAACCATCCCAAAAGACAGCGGACACCTTCCCGATCTGCGAGGCCATCTCAGAGGTCGTTTCAAAGGAATGGGATGCAGCGGACCCTGCTCGCATTCCCGAAAGGAGATCATGGGATAAAATATGCCCACTGGATGCAGACATTTTAAAAACTTGGTGTACCCCTCCCACCATCGACCCCCAAATTGCTTCCCTTAACAAGAAGACAGTCCTACCTACCGGCTCAACATCAGCCCTAAGCGACCCAGTAGATAAGAAACTGGAGGACATCTTTGAAGAAAAACTTTGAACTCTCAGGCCTAGGGGCCAGAGCTGCAACCACGGCCATCTATGCCACTAAGGCACAACTCGAATGGTTGCAGGAAGCTCAGAAGAGCTAGGCAGCAAAATCTCCCAAGGCCCTTCTACTCGAGAATGCCATACTGTCAACAAAGTATTTAGCAGACATGGAGGTGGACTCCTTAAAAATTAACGCGAGGGAGGCCACATTAATTAACGGAGCAAGGAGATGCATCTGGATGAAGCTGTGGAACGCAGACAGCGAGTCCAAGTCTCTCTTATTCAAACTGCCATGCAGAGGCAACTTATTGTTCAGGGAGGGCCTGGAGAAATACCTCAAGGGCAAAAAAGAGGGCAAGACACTAGGGAAGGAATGGTCAAACAACTCCACCTACCTATCGGCCCACTCACACACCTGCAACAAGCCCTTTCGCGACAGACGCAGGGGATGTTATGTATATAGGGGTCAGACCCAAAGACCATCATTTAATCTGTGTTTCCAGAATACAAAATTCAGAGGCAGAGAAGCACCCAATAGAGCCGGGGCACCTATCAGCAGCGGAGGAGGGAACACAATAACCACTGACTACCACGCCCCAGTAAAAGGGGCCCGGCTAACACTGTTCGCACAGGAATGGTTCAAATTCACTCAGGACAGATGGGTTCTGGAAATAATTCAAAGAGGCTATGCAATAGAGTTCGCTCAAAAACTAAGGCAGGGAAGACTAATAACTTCACCAATAACCAGACGAAGGGCGAACACAGAACAAATGCAACACATCCTGCCACAACTGGTGTCAAACAATGCCATAAGAGAGGTACCTAGAAGAGCAGGGCCAGGGGGTTTAATCGATCCTATTCACAGTACCAAAAAAGACAGGGGACCTACTCCCGGTACTAGACTTGAAGTACCTAAACAAAAGCGTCACCTACATGCCGTTCAAAGTGGAAACCATCAGGTCAACATTAAAGGCCATAAGACCGGGCGATATCCTTACATCGATAGACCTGAAGGGTGCTAACCTTCACATACCCATAAGACTATCTCATCAAAAATACTTAAGATTTCACATACTAGGCCAGCATTTCCAATATCAGGTACTGCCCTTCGGCCTAGCATCGGCCCACAGGTCTTTACCAAGGTGTCCATCATACTAGCCGCAAAACTCAGAGAGCAGGGAATTCAAGTCATCCCTTACCTGGACGACTGGCTGATCCGGACCAGGTCGATAGGTCAGTCAGCAAGAGAAACAGCAACAGCAATACAGTGTTTACAAGCCCACAGATGGGTAATAAACACAGAGAAGAGTCAGCTGACACCTTGTCAAAGATTAGAACACCTAGGCAACCTCATAGACACAGCTAAAGGAACTGTAAAACCCTCCGAGAAGAGGGTAGAAACACTAATATCAGCACTGCACAAGCTCCGGCAGAACGGACTAGCATCAATAGAATCCATATCTCAAACATTAGGCCTAATGTCATCTTGCATAGATACCATACCCTGGGCAAAATGGCATATGAGATCACTGCTGTCCTTCCTCATTCAACAGGGCCAAACATACGACTTAGACTTCACAAAGGTCGTAGCAATCCCCCCATGAGTAGTACAATCATTACACTGGTGGTTAAACAGAGACAATCTACTAAAGGGACTGCCCCTAGCCATACAGCCAAACCTCCAAATAGACACAGATGCCAGTCTAACAGCACAACCGGTCACAATACAGCTCAGGGAAAATGGTCCATAATGGAAGCCAAACTTCCTATAAACATACTCGAGATAAGAGCAGTCCATCTTTCATTACTGCACTTCAAGGGACTAGCAAGACAAGAGGAAAACACGTCCTAATACGATCAGACAATCAGGTTACGGTCTCATACATCAACAAGCAAGGGGGAACCAAAAGCAGAACAATGCAGAGGGAGGCAGAAAAACTCATCCCATGGGCACTGAAAAAATTCCTAGCAAGCCTAAGTGCAATACACCTTGCCGGGAGGTTAAACACCACAGCAGACTGGTTGAGCAGACAACAAATTCACTCAGGGGAATGGATGCTACACAGACAAACATTCCAGACTATCAACAGGCGTTGGGGACCCACAGAATGGGACCTCATGGCATTCAACAAGAACAACCAGTGCCCAAGGTTCTACTCCCGATTCCGGAAACAAAAACTGATGGGGATAGATGCACTCTCAGCAACATGGACATTTCAAATCGCATACATATTCCCACCAATGCCTATTATCCCGCAGGTACTGAAAATGATACGCAGATCCAGACTGCGGGTCATACTGATCACCCCATATTAGCCAAGTAGATCCTGGATTGCGACGGTGGTGGCAATGGCCTTGGACCATCCGTGGATACTTCCGTACAGACAGGACATCCTCACACAGGGACCCATACTTCACCCTAACACATCCAACATCAAACTAACAGCCTGGCTCCTGAAAGGGAGAGACTGTTGAACAAAGACTATCATCCCTCAATGATCTAAACCTTGACCAACTCAAGAAGACTATCCACCACCTCTACATACCAGAAACAGTGGAGAATTTTCTCAAAATGGTGCATACAGAACCATATCACCCCCATTTCTGTCACTATACCAGACATACTACTGTTCCTTCAACACCGCCTGGACAAGGGCCTGTCTCCTGCCTCCCTGAGGGTTCAAGTGGCCGCTATAGGGGCAGCAAGAAGCCCCAAAGAGAGTACGACACTGGGAGCACATAAGCATATCATCAGATTCCTAAAGGCATCCACTAACTTACGACAAAAAACTCGACAATGGACAGCACCATGGGACCTGAATCTAGTCCTTAGGGCCATGACAGAACACCCATTTGAACCACTCGAGACAGTCACACTCAAATGGCTAACTTTAAAAACTGTCTTCCTTCTGGCCATCTGCTCAGCCAGACACATCAGCGAGCTTCAAGCTCTATCTTGCCATACACCATACCTGGTCTTCCACGAAGACACTGTCGAACTTAGGACGATCCCATCATTCATACCCAAGAGCAACACGAAATTCCACTCACAACAAGTTATTGAAATACTAGCTCAGCTCCCACTAGAGGAGGTCTCGGCTGACCCAAAACTGATACGTCTAGCCATGAGAAGGGTACTGACACTACACATCAACAGGACCTCTACTATCCACAAATCAGACCAACTATTCCTGAGCACACAAGGATGTAAAAAAGGTCAACCAGCCACTAGATCCACGATAGCCGCATGGCTGAAAATGGTTATTACAGAAGCCTATAAGGCCTCGCAACAGACTTTACAACAAATAACAAGGCACATTCCACTAGAGCAGAGGCCACCTCCTGGGCAGAAAGGAACTAAGCCACAGTAGAGGAGATATGTGCGGCATCCACGTGGACCTCCCCACACACATTTATTAGGCATTATAGGGTAGATGTCTCAAGACAGTCAAGGGCACAATTTGAGCAAACGGTACTTCTGGCAGCAAAGACAGAAAGAACTGAAGAGGAACCGAACTTAATTACAGACTCATAGAATTTAATAGACAACTACATGGACACTAAGACCCACCCATGATACGTGGTACTGTTTTTTAGATAGAAACCCATGTGTAAGGAAGGTGGAGTGCATCAGAGATTATCCCCCACAATGGCAGTTTACTCACCTGGTAAAGGTGATTGTGGGGGTATACATCTCTGAGGCACTCCACAACCCACCCTAAAGAAAAAATAAGTTTTTAAGAAACGGTTGTCCATATAAGAAATACGATAAAAAGACTAATAGGGTACCGCACTAGGCGATACCTGTCACTGACTATACCATGATGATCTTTGACAGCTTATAGTAATGTAGTGTACAAGGTTTGGAACTCACTGTTTGGGGGGATGTCCAGTAGAAATAAAGGAGGAAGTCATAAACTCTGACATTATATACTTATATCTGTTTATTGATCTTATGCGGAGAACTATTACAATCTTCTCACCAATATTGCCTAACAATTTAGAAACATTTAATCCTTAGTAGGTACAGCGTTGGAAGAATTCGAACTGATGAGGAAAGGGCAGTGCCACAGTGAAAGGGTCTCGGACTTCTTTGAAGTCACATGTGCATCAAGCAACCTATCAGGTGAACACAACCCATGTGTAAGGAAGCTGGAGTGCCTCAGAGATGTATAACCCCAAAATCACCTTTACCAGGTGAGTAAACTACCATTAGTTCAGCAGTAAAAATTCAGTAGTACAAGCAGTAAGCTATATAGAAGTTGGGCAGTCAGTTAAGGTTCCCTACAACTCTGCTATACCCTGGAAGGCAATTCCTACATATACATAGAAACATAGAATTTGACGGCAGATAAGGACCGCTTGGCCCACCCAGTCTGCCCATTCCCCTACCTAATAGATAAGCTGCAGTAGTTTACAGGCAAAATGTTTAAGCAGTAAAAATATTCAGCAGCACAAGCCATAAGCTACACAGAAGTCAGGCCTAGCTAGTACAAAATTCAGCATTGGCCCCCCCCCCCCTTTTGGATCATGAAGGTATTCTCTATCATTACTGCAAATGTTAATAGCTTTAAGAATGTGCAGAAATTACAGGTGTGTTTTGCTAGTTTGCAGAAAAAAAGAAAACAAGGGGGCATATTATTTTTTTTGCAAGATACCCGATTGCACACACTCCCTGAGTTTACACAAACCCAGAGGGATTGGAAGTGGGGACCATCTTTTTGGTCGATTGGGGAGGACCCTTGTACTGGGGTTGGGATTATATGTTTAGGTGACCACATGGATGCTTGAAAGTAACAGATGTGTGTCCGGGGAGAGTCCTTATCTTGGATGTAATTCGGAATGGTAGGGAGTACTGACTGGTAAATATTTATGCACCCCCAGTTAAAATCTGAAAGGAATCCTCTTCTTAAAACAACAGAACCCTATTTAGGCACATCTAAGATGGTGCTGGGGGGGGGGGGATTCTAATTGCGGACTGTCCCCAAGGGATTGGCGGAGGAAGACAAAAAGAGTTTTTTGTGATATTAATTGTTTGGTAAATATTTTAAGGACATCTGGATTTCAGGAAGTCTATGATGTGATCAGAGCGACGCCTACACATACCTTCTATAAAGGGTCTCTGTCTACTACGATTGACTTCTGGCTTCTTTCAGATAGGACAGGAGCCACAGAGGTATCAGTAGTGCCCCTTTCAACTTCTAACCATATGGCAGTAAAAATCCTGATTGGAGAAAGTGGAAAAACACATATGGGTTGAGGGAACTGCAGAATGAATACCTTGTCGTTAGAAGAGGCTTCTCATCATAGGGAGGTTCTGCTCTTATTAGAAACATGACACAAAGTTAGATTTCTCTATGATGACCCTATCATGTGGTGGGAAGATACTAAACGTGATATAAAATTATTATTATTACAGCAAATGTCTGGGAGAATATTTAAAACTAATTATATCAGGTATCTCGGCCTAAGAGCAAAATATCTGTAGGTCATCACCTGGATGAGGAAAACACGACATTATCTCAGTGCGGTCCTGGGGAGTGTTAAGTCAGACATGTTTAGTCATCAATATAAGGCGATACATACACTTGAGATGGGACAAAAATTCTGTACACAAGGGAATAAATTACAGACAAACCCCTATGACACTCCTTGGGATTGTGTGACACAAAGGGTTATGACATCCTTAAGAGATGAGATGGGGACTTCACACTCAGATATGGGGTCCTTATTGTATATAGCACAACAATATCTGAAGAAGAAATTGCAGGTCGAAGAGGAAGACAATTTGGACTTTCCAGCTCCAAAGGTTGAGTTCACACAGTTGTCCACAGCAGAGGCAGGGAAGTTAGTTGAGACTTTTTCAGTTGAACAAATACGGGAAGTCATTCTTACATTGTCCACAAAAACAGCACCAGGGGTGGATGGAATCCCTAATGATTTTTATAAATCTTTTAAAGACCAGCTAGCCCCATTTTTGGCAGAAGTTTTCCAGGCAATATCAGCAGTATCAAAGGAGTGAATTTTATGCATATAAATGTGTGCAGCCTACTAAAAAAGTTTGCCTCTATTCAACTGTAACCCCCTACAAATGGGGGTTCCTGAAAAGTCTTCCTTCGAGCTTGCCTAAATGCTCACTGCCAGGCTGGTGTCCTGCCTTTTAGCAGTTTAAATGTGATTGCCAGAGAGTGCCTTTATAGCCTCTTGTACTGTATCTTTAAGAGCTGCCTGGATTGCAGTCATAAGTAATCTGAGAGGGAGCTCTGTTGAAAGATGTAACTATTTGCTGAAAATCATTTAGAGTGATAATGATAATGTAGTTTGTCTAACCTGCCTTCTTTGCAGCAGGGACTGTTTTGTTTATCTCCACTATCTTGGTCCTGGACTGTGAATTGGACAAATCAGTACTGGTGGGACTTAAAATGGAGCCGGACTACAGGAGCTGTCGGGAGTCAAAATCTGTAGGAAATGGAAATTACGTACCTACCATAATTCTTGATCTTCTTGGATGAAGTCTCCACCACTCATTCACACTGATGAGATCTATGCTGGAGGCGCTAGGACCCAACGGGAGCAAACTTTTTTGCAAGAGGGCCGGTGCCAGAAATGGAGCCGAGAGGAGCGGCGCCGTAACCCTCGGCTCATGCGGCAATGACTATCTCAGCATCGACTCTCCAACTGCCACAGTACCTTTTTTTCCAAGGAGGTGCAGCATAACTAACCTAGAAGGATAGCCTAACAAAAACCAGACATAAGATAGTCCGAACGACCCGTATAAGAAGGGTCAACAAAGAAGTCTTCACAGCCTAAACATTGACGGGGTGAAGACCAACAACAGAGGTGAGCTTGGGGGATGGTGGGTGGGTGTGTGAATAAGTGGTGGAGACTTCGTCCAAGAAGATCTAGAATTACAGTAGGTACGTCATTTCCATATCTTCCTGGACATAAAGTCTCCACCACTCACTCACACTGATGAGAGAGTACCGAGCTAATAATCCCCCAAGAGGGCGGCAGGAGAAACCAAAAGCTCACAAATTTGGAGAGAAGTCCATTAAGGATAGTTCTGCCAAGCGAAGATGTCGCCTGGCATGGATATCAAGGCATAGTGTGGCCAATACGCACTGAGCTCCAGGTAGCCGCATTGCAAATATCTGCAATGGGCATGTTGCAGATTTCCGCCAGGCATGCTACGATTGCTCTAGTAGAGTGAGCGTACACTCTGCCCTCCAGCTTAACCTGTCCCATGGAATAACAGTGGCGAAGGCATGCCACCAGCCATGCCGAAATGCATCTGATAGAGACAGGCTGACCCAGCCTCAGTTTCGCTGAAGGAAACAAACAGTTGTTGGGCTTTGCGAATCTCTTTTGTTCTATCCAAATAGAAATGCAGAGCTCTTTTCACAACTAAAGAATGAAGGGTATGCTCTCCTTCATTTTGGAAGTTCACAAAGTAAGTAGGTAGGAGCAAAGGTTGGTTTAGATGGAATTCTGAAACAACCTTAGAAAGAAACTTAGGATGGGTCTTAAGAACTTTGTCCTTATGAAACAGTATACAGAGGGACTGTGACCAAGGCATGTATTTCATAGACTCTGCGAGCCGAGGTAATGGCCACCAGGAAGGCCATTTTCCAACTGACAAATTTCAGCTCACAGGAAGCTAGAGGCTCGAAAGGTTTTCAAGTGAGCATGTCTAGCACAAGGTTAAAGTCCCAGACTATGAATGCACATCTGATAGGAGGTCTGGTATGCACAACACCCTTAAGAAAGCTCTTTACCACTGGTAACTGAGCCAATGGTAAGGAATTACTGGCTCATGATAAGCTGGAATGGCACAGAGGTGAACTCAGACTCTAGAGTATTGTAGACCTGAATTTGAGAGGTCTAAAAGGTACTCTAGAACTTCATTTGGTGCACAGAAAAAAGAATTCAAAGAGGATTTTGCACACCAAAGAGAAAAACGCTTACATTTGGCAGTGTAAGTCTTTCTAGTGGCTGGCTTGCGCGCAGCCAAAAGAATATCTGAAACTCTCCAAGAGACATTGAACCTGTTCACTTCTATCTCTTCAGGAGCCAAGCGTGAAGGTGAAGCGATCTCAGATGGGGATGAACCACAGGCCCCTAGGTGAGAAGGTTCATCTGAAGGGGAAGCGCTATCAGAAGGGTTTCCGAAATACTGTTGGGTAACAGAAACCATATCTGTCGAGACCAGAAGGGAGCAATGAGGATCATTTTGTCCCTCAGGGACTCGAATTTGAGAAGTACCCTCTGAATTAGTGGAAGAGGAGGAAAGGCATATGGGAAGAGTTTTGTCCACTGCAGCCTGAACGCATCCTGACAGAAAATGCCAGGCCCTGGATTTCTGGAGCAGAAGAGAGGCAGTTTTGTGTTGAGTGGGGATGCAAAAAGGTACAGCTCTAGAGTTCCCCACTCTGCGAATAGTGACTTAACTATGGGTGAGTCGAGAGACCACTCGTTAGGATCTGTCTCTGTTCTGCTTAGACGGTCTGCCAATTTATTCTGCACTCCTGGCAGGTAGAGTGCCTGTATAAGAGCCTTGTGCTCTAGGCACTATTCCCGCACTCTCATTGCTTCCCTGCATAAGGGGTAAGAGTGTGCACCGCCCTGCTTGTTGATGTAATACATCCCTGCCATGTTGTCCATTTGAAGGAGAATGTTCTTCTGATAAAGAATGTCCTTCAAGGCCTGGACTGCATAAAGGACGGCTCTCATTTCTAGGACATTTATGTGAAGTTGGGACTCGTCCTGAGTCCATGTACCTTGGGTGTGGAGATTCTGACAGTGAGCTCCCCATCCCACAAGAGACACATCCGTGGTAATGGAAATCTGATGATCCAGAGGAGCAAAGGGATACCCTTCCAGGAGATTGTCCTCTTGCGATCACCAGGTGAGTGACCTCTTCAGAGGTTCTGTCACCTTGATGAGAAACAACTGAGGGTAAGTGGTTGGGGATCACTGAGTACTGAGCATCCATTGAAAGATTCTCACGTGGAGGCGAGCTAGGGGTACAGTGAACACCGAGGATGCCATGAGACCCAACATCCGTTGCATCGAGATAGCTCGAACCAAACTGTTCTCTCTGATGTATCAGGCCATCTGTAGGATGCCGCACCTTCTGACCCCTGGAAGAAAGGCTTTCGCACAGGCGGTATCCAGAAGAGTTCCTATGAAAAGGAGCTTCTGGGAGGGCTGTAACTGTGATTTCTTGAGATTTAGCAGGACTCCCATGGACGTAACAAAGTCTGAGGCCATGGCTACGGCGTTGATAGTTCCTTGCCTGGAAGGTCTTGCTAGAAGCTAGTCGTCCAGATATGGGAAAACTTGAATTCCAATTTTTCTGAGATGCGCTGTGAGAATTGCACAACACTTTGTAAAAACTTGCGGCGCCGAGGATAGCCCAAAAGGGCAGGACTCTGAACTGATAGTGTTGACCCAATGCCACGAACCCTAGGTATTTGTGGTGCTTTCGGTGTACGAGAATGTGTTGGTAGGCATTCTGCATGTCCAGGGAAGCTAGCCTATCGTGTTGCTGAAGCAAGAGTAACAGGGTCCCTAGCGATATCATCTTGAACTTTTCCTTTAGAAGAAACTTGTTCAACTTTCTGAGGTCCAGAATGGGGTGCATGCACCTGGTCTTTTTTGGGACCAGGAAGTAATGGGAGTAGAAACCTGTGTTTTGTTGATGCAGCAGAACTATTTCTACTGCCCTGTTGTTCAGAAGGCCCTGTATCTCAGAGGCAAGAAGGTCCGACTGCATTGTTGACAGCCTGGGCTGCCGTTTGGGGGGACAATCCAGAGGGGTTTCCGAAAGGTTGAGGGAGTACCCCATATGGATTATCCATAGGACCCATTTGTCTGATGGTATGGCCTTCCACTGGTTGTAGAACTGAGTCAGACGACCTCCCACTGCTGAAGAAGAGTCCACCTCGGGCAGTTGAGGTGGGACCTGGGCCAGAAACTCGGAAGGTAGCACTGGGCATTTAGGCCCTTGTGCCTTCTGTTGCATTTTCTTTTGAGGCTGGGGAGCTTGGTTTTTGTTAAAACCTCCCCTGCTCTTGCCCTGAAAGGACTGACGGTTGTGAAATTGACTCCTGTTGACACCCCCCCCCCCCGAGAAGGGGTGGGAGCGGGTTGAGCCATTTTAATGGCTGACCTAGTCTTCTGTGTGGCCTTCAGAGCTTGCTCTACTTGAGGTCCGAACAGATACATACCGTCAAAGGGAAACGCCATGACCTGCTGTTGGGTATCATTCGTGAAGCCCGAAGTGCGTATCCAGGAGTGACGACTGGTCCAAATGTCCGCCTCCGTCACTCGTGAAGCAGTATCGAAAGCATCCATAGCTGCTTTAACCTGCAGATTGTTGGACTTGATACTTCTGGTTATGGTCTGAAGTAGCTTTGAACTAGTGTCAGATTTGGGCAGAGCTTCCACCACTGTTTGAGCAAATGCCAAAGAACATACTCATATTGAGAGAAATAGCCCTCGTAGCTGGCAATATGCATACCCAGGGTGGAGGCAGCAAATACTTTCTTACCTAAGGTGCCTATCTTATGAGATTCTTTGTTTATAGGCCAGGCTGCAGATGCCTGAGGAAGAACGGCCTTATCATTCTCTGCCAAGACTACAATAGGGTCCACAAAGGCCTGAGAGGCCAAAATGGGTCAATCCTTGGAGGCAGCATATTCCCTGTCTATGGAAGGAATAAGAGCGGGATTATCCCGTACCATCTGAGAGAGTGTCTCAAAGGATGGTTGTACCGGGGCAGTTAAATGCATAGGGATCTCTGGGACATGGAGGTATTAGAGTCTTAAGAGCTTCCCAGGGTCGATATCTGTAGTCTGGAGAGAAAGATTAGAATTAACATTTTTCAGCAGAGACTTAAATGACAGGTCTTCGACCACAGGCTCCGCAATAGGACTAAGTCCTGCCCCTTCAACAACATCACCCAGCCGAAGTTCTGGGTCAGGCTCAATATCATCTCCTGACAGCCCAGGAGGGACTATATGGACAGGAAAGGAGTGAAAGTCAGTAGGAAATGAAGAAGAGAAAGGAATCGGAGTCGAGAAGCCCTCAAGGCTAGATGACACTGCGCCAAGCCTCAGTGCCAAACAGCAACACCACGCAGAAGGCAAAGAAGTTGGCGCCATCTGACATAGCCCAGCACATGGCGCCGAAGAAGCCCGCAGCACCAACAGGGCCTACGGCGCCGAAAGGCCACCCAGCGCCGAGGACGGCTATGACAACCCCAACAGCGCCAATAACACAAGTGGCGAGGAAGGCGGTGCCGACATATGCAATGGCGCTGAGAGACCCATCGATGCCGATGGACCCAAAAGCAATCCAGGGCTCCGAAAACTGCAATTTGAAGAAAAAGTAAGAGGAATACCAGGAGATAGAGGCATCGGTGTGGCCCCCTGCACCACAGCCATGTGGGGGGGGGACATATGAGTGTGGAGTCGACGGCATCGAAGAAGGCCTTGTGCAACTAGGGAGGTCCAACTGCCCTACCCAACCCCTTGAAAGGCCCAAGGGCCTCGGAGAGACTGGGCCAGGCAGCTGGACCAACCTCCGAGCCCAGTGCTCCATAAGAGCAGCCCACTGGTGAAACTGCTCATCGGAAGCTCTTCCAAAAGGTGGGGAAAGGCTTCGATGTTGAAGAGGTCGGTCACCGGAGACAGAAAACGGCGACTCCAGAGGAGACCGACACCTGACCCCAATAACCAACCGTCAACGCGCAGACATACTAGAAGGTGACCTCGAGTGATGCCTTCTCTTTTTTGACCTGTGGGCTGAAGAAGAGCTCGGGGCCGAACAGTGCCAAGAATGCAACTGTTTTCTTTTATGCTTTAGGGGGGACTGCCCATCCCCTCGAGCATCGGACCATCCGTTGTCAGACCCCCTCTCTGGAGAGGGCGGCAGACCGGACCTGGTCCGGCAGACGGAACAGCTTTCATACGAAGTCTCCCTACCATCACCTGACCCGCTCATGATCAACTCCGTCAATGTAGGCTGAAGACTTCTTTTCTTTAATAAGTATAGCTAAAATTAAGCGGTACTTATTTCAAGATATATTACAAAACAAACTGAAAACTATGAGCTAGTTTGAAGTTTGACTTCCGGTGGGTGAGCGACGTCGTCACTGAAGCACACAGCGCAATGGGAAAAAAGGATCTGAGGCGACTGGAGGGTCGACGCCGAAAGTCATTGTCAGACAAGCCGAGGTCATAGCGCCCAACTCATGGCTCCATCTCTGGAGAAGGGCCTCTGCAAAAGTTTGCTTCCGCTGGGTCCTAGCGCCTCTGGTGTAGATCCCATCAGTGTGAATGAGTGGTGGAGACTTTATGTCCAGGAAGATTTGTAGTTTTGGACTTTTTGCACATGAAGGGGGAACCTTTGTTGTGACTGAAAGGAGGATCAGCCAACCAAACCTTTTGGATCTTGGGGAATTTCCCAGGCTGCTGCAGCTAGTTTCAGTTTTTGAGCTGTGAAGTGAAGAAGTAACAACTCAAGTGATTTCTGAGCAGCAGTTCTCTGTAGTTTTGCATGGGAAAACTGTGACAGGGCAGAGTTTTGGCCTGCCTGTCTGTCTCCTGTCCCTGAAGGGGAAAAAACAGTTGATTCGGATTGAATCCGAGCTGCGAGGACTATTTAAGTCACTGGATTGTGACCAGGCTTTAACCAGAAGAAGACCGAAGATTTCCTGAATGCGATCGGCCTGTCAGGATTTCCAGCTACTTTTGAACCCCCACTTTGTGCAGAGACTTTGCGATCGTGACCGGCGAGCAGTTTCCCTGGAACAGTAGAATTTCCTTACATGTAAATGTGTTACGTACTGAAAGTGGGTCGTGATTTGGTTCCCCACTGTGTGAACTGTGTTCTGCTTGCTGGTACCATAGAATCCTTTACATGCAAATGTGCTGTGTATTGAAACTGGGTTGTGATTTGGTTCCCCACTCTGTGAAATATGTTCTGCTTGCTGGAAGCTTTATCCAGCCTAATCAGACTGAATCCGCATTCATCTACATTCGGCCTGGGCCATGCCACGCTGGCCCTGCCAGACTACCCCAATGCACAGAGAAAGCCAACGATGACAGACCTGCCTGGGGATAAGCCCCCTGCTCCACGTTTGAACAGGAACGATGCCTCGGCAAATCGTATGGGCCCTGCTTCTCCTGGCACTCCAGATTAACCACCTGCTGTCTCGATTTTCATCCAGCCTGTGTCCAGTCTTGGGTATCGTGAGCAATCATCAGGGTAGCTCCCTACAACAACAGCCTAATCTAAAAGTGTGTCATCTGATTGTCTTGTTCTTTTCTTTTCATGAACTGAGCCCTTCTGCTGCAGATTACAAATAGAGTGTGTTGTGCATGTTACTTTCTTCCATCACAGGGCCCCAACCAGCTGCAATGTTCCTGGCTAGCCCACCATTCTCAATCTGGGTACCAGAGTGTATGACTGTTTATGGACCCTGAAGTGCATGCATAACTGTTTGACTGATAAAGCCTTTAAGCAAATTAAATGAAAATTACGTACCTACCGTAATTCTTCATCTTCTTGAACGAGTCTCCACCACTCATTCACATTGCTGGGATCTGCGCGCCGGAGGCACTAGGACCCACCGGGAGCAAACTTTTCGCTGGAGGGTCGGCGCCAGATATGGGGCCGCGAGGAACGGCACTGCGAGCCTCAGCTCGCGCGGTAATGACTATCTCGGCATCGACCCGCCAACTGCCTCAGTACCTTTTTTACCAAAGAGGTGCAGCGTAACTAACCTAGAAGGGTAGCCTAACCTAAAAACCGGACATAAGATAGTCTGGGTGACCCGTATAAGAAGAGTCAACAAAGAAGTCCTCACAGCCTAAAGATTTGAGGGAGTGAAGACCAACAACAGAGGTGAGCTCGGGGGACGGAGAGTGGGCGTGTGAATGAGTGGTGGAGACTCGTCCAAGAAGATCAAGAATTATGGTAGGTACGTAATTCTCATATCTTCCTGGACATAAGTCTCCAACACTCATTCACACTATTGGGAGAGTACCGAGCTAATAATCCCCCCGAGAGGGCGTCAGGAGAGACCAAGAGCTCACGTTTCTAGGACAGAAGCCCATTAAGGATGGCTCTGCCAAAGGAAGAATGTCGTCTGGCATGGACATCCAGTGCATAATGTTTAACGAAAGTATGCACTGAGCTCCAGGTGGCCGCGTTGCAAATATCTGCAATGGGCACGCTGTAAAGTTCCGCTTAGGGATGCTGCGATCACTTAGTAGAGTGAGCGAAACCCCACCCTCCAACTTAACTCGCGCCATGGAATAGCAGTGGCGAAGGCATGCCACTAACCATGCTGAGATACATCTGATAGCGACAGGTTGACCCAGCCAGGTCTCGCTGAAGGAAACAAACAGTTGCTGGGCTTTACGAAAGTCCTTGGTTCTATCTAGATAGAAACGCAAGGCTCTCTTAACATCCAAAGAATGAAGAGATCATTCTCCTTCATTTTGGAAGTCCGCAAAGTAAGAGGGAAGGACCAAAGGTTGGTTTAGATGAAATTCTGACACAACTTTAGGAAGAAATTTAGGATGAGTCCGAAGCACTACTTTGTCCTTATGAAACACAGTATATGGAGGGTCTGTGACCAGGGCATGTATCTCAGAGCCCTGCGGCTGGTGTACGGCCACTAGGAAGGCAGTCCTCCAGGTGAGAAATTTTAGCTCACAGGTAGCCAGAGGTTCGAAAGGTTTCCGAGTGAGCATGTCTAGCACAAGATTAATGTCCCAGGCTGCAACTGGACGTCTTGTAGGAGGTCTGGTATGCAGAATTCCTTTAAGAAATCTCTTAACCACAGGTAACTGAGCCAGTGTTAAGAAAAAAACGGCTCAAAATACGCTAAAATGGCACTAAGGTGAACTTTGACTGTAGAATACTTCAGACCTGAATTTGAGAGGTCCAAGAGGTACTCCAAAACCTTATCTGGAGGGCAGGAAAAGGGATTCAAAGAGGACTTTGCACACCAGAGTGAAAAACGCTTCCACTTGGCTGTGTAAGTTTTCTGAGTGGCTGGCTTCCACGCAGCCAGAAGAATATCTGAAACTCTTCGAGAGACGTTGAACCGGTTTACTTCTACCTCCTCAGGAGCCAAGCATGAAGGTGAAGTGATCTCAGGTTGGGATGGACCACCGGCCCCTGAGTCAAAAGGTTCATCTGCAGGGGAAGTGGTCTCGGAGGAACTGCCAACATATTGTGGAGTAGTGGAAACCACAGCTGCCGAGGCCAGAAGGGAGCAATGAGTATCATCTTGTCCCCCTGGGATTCGAACTTGAGTAGTACCCTCTGAATTAGAGGAAGAGGTGGAAAAGCGTAAAGAAAGCGTTTTGTCCACCACAGCCTGAACGCATCCTGACAGAAAATGCCAGGCCCTGGATTTCTGGAGCAGAAGAGAAGCAGTTTTGCGTTGAGTGGGGATGCAAAAAGGTCTAGGTCTGGAGTTCCCCACTCTTTGAATAGTGACTGAACTATGGTTGAGTCGAGAGACCACTCGTGAGGATCTGTCTCTGTTCTGCTGAGACGGTCTGCCAGCTCATTTTGTATTCCCGGTAGGTAGACCGCTTGAATTGGAGCCTTGTGCTCCAAGCACCATTAGCATACCTTCATCGCTTCCCTGCATAAGGGGTAAGAATGAGTACCGCCCTGCTTGTTGATGTAATACATCACTGCTTTGTTGTCCATTTGAAGGAGAATATTCTTGTGACAGAGAATGTCCATCAATGCTCGGACCGCATAAAGAACGGCTCTCATTTCTAGAACATTTATGTGAAGCTGGGACTCGACCTGAGTCCACGCACCTTGAGTGTGGAGAGCCTGACAGTGAGCTCCCCACCCCATTAGGGACGAGTCTGTGGTAATGGAGATCTGATGGTCTAGAGGAGCAAAAGGATACCCTTCCAGGAGATTGCTCTCTTGAGACCACCAGGTGAGTGACCTCTTTAAAGGTTTTGTCACTTTGATGGGATAGGACTGTGGGTGAGTGGTTGGGGACCACTGAGTACTGAGCATCTACTGAGTGGTTCTCATGTGCAGACGTGCTAGGGATACAGTGAACACTGAGGATGCCATGAGGCCTAGCATCCGTTGCATCAAGAGAGCTGGGACAGAGTTGTTTTCCCCGATGTGACGGGCCATTTGAAGGATATCGTTCCTTCTGTCTTCTGGAAGAAAAACCTTCGCACAGGAGGTGTCCAGAAGAGTCCGTATAAAAAGGAGCCTCTGGGAGTGCTGCAACTGCGATTTCTTGAGATTCAGCAGAACTCCCATGGATGTAAGGAAGCGAGAGGTCATCTCTACGGCGTCCAGAGTTCCCTGCCTGGAAGGGCTTGCCAGAAGCCAATCGCCCAGATAAGGGAACACCTGTATTCCGACCTTACTGAGGTGTGCTGCGAGAACTGCACAACACTTTGTAAAAACCCACGGCGCCGAGGATAGCCCAAAGGGCAGGACTCTGTACTGATAATGCTGTCCCAGAGCCACAAACCTCAAGAATTTGTGATGTCTCGGGTGAATAGAAATGTGCTGGTAAGCATCCTGCATGTCTAGAGAGGCTAGCGGGTCGTGTTGATGAAGGAAGGTAACAAGGTTCCCAGAGAAATCATTTTGAATTTCTCCTTGGGGAGAAATTTGTTTAGCTTTCTGAGATCCAGAATGGGGCGCATGCCCCCGGACTTCTTTGGAACCAGGAAGTAATGGGAGTAGAACCCTGTGTTCTGTTGATGCAGCGGCACTACTTCTACTACCCTGTTGTTCAGAAGGCCCTGAATCTCGGCGGCAAGAAGGTCTGACTGAAGGGTTGACAGCCTGGGCTGTCGTTTGGGAGGACGATCCGGAGGGATCTCCACAAGATTGAGTGAATACCCCTCGCGAATTATCCGAAGGACCCATTTGTCTGAGGTTATAGACTTCCATTGGTTGTAGAAGTGCATCAGACGACTTCCAACCGGAGAGGAAAAGTCCACCTCGGGCAGCTGAGATGGGACTTGGGCCAGCAACTCACAAGGTGGCGCTAGGCGCTTTGGGCTCTTGCGCTTTCTGCTGTGTCTTCTTTTCAGGTTGGGCAGGTTGGTTTTTATGGAAACCTCCTCTGCCTCTGCCTCGAAAGGACTGGCGGTTATGAAACTGACGTTTATTGACACTCCCTCGAGAGGAGACAGAAGGGGGTCGAGCCAATTTAATGGCTGACCTAGTCTTTTGTGTAGCTTCTAGAGCTTGTTCTACCTGAGGACCGAAAAGATATGCACCATCAAAGGGCAACGCCATTACCTCCTGCTGCGTGTCATTCGTGAAGCCCGAAGTGCGCAGCCAGGAATGACGGCGGGTACAAATACCAGCAGCCGCTGAACGGGAAGCAGTGTGGAAAGCATCCATAGCTGCTTTAACCTGCTGGTTATTAGATTCGATACCTCTGGTAATGGTTTGAAGAAGCTCTGGCTTTGTATCCGATTCCGGTAGAGCTTCAACCATCTGCTTGATAGAGTGCCGCAGGATATACTCATACTGGGAGAAATAGCCCTGGTAGCTGGCAATACGCATACTTAGGGTAGAAGCAGCAAAGACTCTCTTACCTAAGGTGTCTATCTTACGAGATTCTTTGTTAATGGGTTGAGCTGTAGTAGTTTGAGGAAGAACGACCTTATCATTCTCTGCCAGGACAACAATAGGATCCGCAAAGACTTGAGATGCCAAAATGGGACGATCCTTGGGGGCTGAATATTCCCTATCTATGGATTTAGCCACCGAAGGGGTGAGAGCAGGATTATTCCATACCATTTGAGACAGCGTCTCGAAGGAAGGCTGAACCGGAGGAGTCAAATCCGTAGGGATCTCCAGGGCATGAAGGTACTGGAGTCTTAACAATTTCCCAGGATCGATGTCTGTAGTCTGGAGAGAAAGAGTGGAAATCAAATTTTTCAGCAGAGACTTAAAGCACAGGTCCTCGACCACAGGCTCCGTAGCAGTACTAGATCCTGCTTCCTCCACTTCATCACCCAGCCGAAGGTCTGGGTCAGGCTCAATGTCATCTCCCGACAGTCCAGGAGGGACTGCATGGACAGGAAAGGAATGAAAGTCAGAGGAAAGGGAAGAAGGAAAAGAGGAGTCCTGAAAAGCGGAGGATGCCCTGAGAGCCCCCGGTCGCCGCGGAGGCACACGGCACCGAGAACGACGCCGAGGGACCACGCGGCGCCAAGAACAGCACCGAGGACCCATACGGCACCGAAAACGGCACCGAGAACCCACACGGTGCTGAAAACAGCACCGAGGACCCACACAGCGCTGAGGACGGCACTGAGAAGCCGCACAGCGACAAGGACGGCGCCGAGGACAGCACCGAGCATGCCATCGACGCTGAGAGTGCCGAAAACACTCCAAGACTCCGAAAAACAGGCTTTGAAGGAAGAAGAGCAGGAGATAAGAGCATCGTTGTGGTCCCCTGCGCAGTAGCCATGTGAGGTGGGGACACCTAAGCTCGGAGTCGACGGCACCGAAGAAGGTGCCGCGTGACCAGGGAAGTCCAACCGCCCTACCTGGTCTCTCAAGAAGCCCAAAGGCCCCTCAGTGACCGAGCCAGGTAGCTGAACCAACCTCCGAGCCCATTGCTCCATAACAGCGGCCCACTGATGAAACTGCTCATCTGAAGACCTACCTGAGGGCGGGGTAGGGCTCCGATGTCGAAGCTGTTGGCTACCAGAAGCAGAGGTTGGCGACTCCAAAGGAGGAGACCGGTAACTAGCCCCGATAACCGAACGTCTACGTGCAGACATATCAGAGGGTGACCTCGAGTGATGCCTTCTCCCTTTGACCTGTGGGCGAAGAAGAGCTCGAGGCTGAACGTGCCGAGAATGCGTAATCGCTTGTTTTATGCTTCCGCTGGGACCCGCCTGCCCTCGGACATTGACTGACCGTTGTCAGACCCCCCTTCCGGAGAAGGCGGCGGACCGGACCCAGTCCGACTGACTGAACAGCTTTCATACGAAGTCTCCCTACCGTCACAGTTTGACTCCCGGTGGGCGAGCAATGTCGTCACTGAAGCGCACTCGACAGTGGGAAAAAAGGA
The DNA here is from genome assembly GCA_016271365.2 of Neoceratodus forsteri. Lineage (NCBI taxonomy): Eukaryota > Metazoa > Chordata > Ceratodontiformes > Ceratodontidae > Neoceratodus > Neoceratodus forsteri. Next base: position 209,959,937 of record JADMNL010000028.1, read on the forward strand.
ACTGAGGCGGTTGGAGGGTCGACACCGAGATAGTCATTACCATGCGAGCTGAGGCTCACGGTGCCGTTCCTCGCAGCCCCATCTCTGGCGCCGACCCTCCAGCAAAAAGTTTGCTCCCAATGGGTCCTAGTGCCTCTGGCGCATATCCCAATAGTGTGAATGAGTGGTGGAGACTTATGTCCAGGAAGATCCTGATTACACCCCTCCCTTGTTCAAGCCCCTTAAATAAATCAGATCTAACTCTTTTTTGCATTTACCCTGATTGTGGTTCCAGTTTGTGCAACAGTACTGTACTGCCGCTATTTGCTGTGTATAACCTTGTTTTACAGGGGTCCCCAGGGCCGGGCCAGAAGAAAGCCCTGGTGGTAAGTGCAAACAGTGTGGGTTCTTGTGTTGTGCATCAGGGGTATTGTGAAAGTGATTACTGTGTAATGTCCCGGACACTAGTAAGGAAAGAGGGGGGTTACAGTGTCCCGGAGGGCTGTGCCCAGTTAGCTTGACCACTACCAACCCTGGCCTCTGGGTGGAGGCACCTGTTTTAGAACTCAAGCCCCTTAACCTGCTACTAGCCAAGCAGGCAAGGGTGGTAGCCCTTGGGATAGTGCCACCTAGGGGTTATACAACCATATCCCATCTTATACCCTGTTCAGACCTGGACTGAGCAAAGACGATACAGTGGGGAAATTGCACCCGTATCTGCTGCTGCTGCTCAAGTGGTCGAGAGTGATCAGCCAAGTGAGGCTCAGGGGCAAAAGTCAGCACTTAACGAGCACTCTGAGAATGCACAGGACTTCCTGCCCTGGGCCCATCATTGCAAAGACGAGCTACTAAAGGATGTATGAGAGTTGAAGATGGGTGCCTCTGCAAGTGTTTCCCCCATGGAACAAGATTCTGGTCCCTTTCAGGATGTGACTGCCATGGGGGTGGGGACGCAACCTCAGGCATCCGCTATCAAGGGTGGCTCCAAGGCTGAGATCACCGGATTGACTGCCACTCTAAAGGAACTGTTAAGACACGTTGCACCACTCTCACCGCTGCAAGCAGATACCAGACTCCAATCTCTTACTACTGCTTCAGTTCTTCATACAATGTTCTCTCCCAGGATGACCCAGGAGTCTATCATTTGTCACAACTGTGGAAAGGATGGCCATATAAAAAGAGAATGCCGGTCTCAGAAGGACTTAGAAAGAGTAGTAAACAGACTCCAAGGGGAGCTCTGAAAAGCAAATCAGTGGCCAAGGGTGCCCGAAATGACCACAGTGAGGGCTCGAGAAAACCTAACTCAAATTTCTTTGTGGCTAAAATATCTGTCCAGGCCTCTACTACTGCCTCTCCAGACTGGTCCAAAATAGTGGGCCCTTCAGTGGAGACTACGGTGACTGTGAATCGTATTCATACTCAGGCTGTGCTTGACAGTGGGTTGCAAGTGACCATGGTATTCCATGACTGGTATGACAAACACTTATCTGATACGCCTTTGCAATCCCCGGAAGGCCTACATGTGTGAGGCCTGAGTGACAAGTCTTATCCCTTCCTAGGGTATGTCTGCCTCTGGTTGCCTTTTCCTGCAACTGTAATGGGTGTAGAGAAGCGAGTACAGACATTGGCCCTACTGTGTCCTGCACCAAACTGTAAGCTGAGGTCCCCCTGTTAATTGAGACAAACACCCATATGTTTGGGAGACTGGCGCAACTCTGTCACGAGAAACAAGGGCGACGATCTGGGAGGGCCCTGAGAATTCCGACTCTGATCAAGAGGGCCTATGATTTGCAACAGAAACCCATGGAAGTAGACCAGGATGAACCAGTGGGGATAGTGTGGAAGAAGGATCCTGATTCAATGGTACTGGCCTTAACACCCAGTGTACCATTCAAGGCAAGGTTCGCCTCCGGAAAGATGTCAAGAATAAAATACTGATGTTGGATGTGCCAGGCGATGGAAAATTGCCATAAGGATTATTGATCAAGCCCAGCATCTTGCCTGCTCGTGCCCATGCCTATGCATGACGAGTGATGGTCCAGATACACAATGTGTCAGATCGGGAGATCCGGGTAAACAGAGCGTGCACCCAAGCTACGGTATACTACGCAGATACTGCAGTATTGCCCAGCAACAAGCACCCTGGTTAGAAGGAGAGAGTGACCCCAGATTTGTTTGACTTTGGTGACTCCCCGTTGCCAGCTGAATGGAAGGCTAGAATTAGCAAGAGACTTGCCCAGACAGACCAAGTGTTTTCATTGAAGGAATGGGATGTGGGATATGTCCAGGGTGCTGAGCATCACATACGCCTGTACGATGAACGGCCATTTCGAGAGAGGTACCAACGCCTAGCCCCAGCAGACATAGATGATGTGAGAAGACACCGGCAGGAAATGCTTGCTGCTGGAGTGATACAAGAATCCAGGAGACCATACGCCTCTCCCATTGTAGTTGTGCGTAAGACGAATGGGTCTGTGAGGATGTGTGTGTTGATTATCGAACCCTGAACCGGCGGACCATCCTAGACCAATGCACTATGCCTCGTATACAAGATGCCCTCGACTGCTTGAATGGGAGCAAATGGTTCTCGGTGTTGGATCTTCGCAGCAGATACTACCAGATCCCAATGGCCCCGGAAGACCATGAGAAAACAGCCTTCATCTCTCCATTGGGGTTCTACGAGTTTCTGAGGATGCCACAGGGGATATCGGGCGCCCCGGCCACCTTTTGGGGACTGTTGGAATGTGCGGTGGGAGATAAGAATTTGCTGGAATGACTGGTGCACTTGGACAATATCATTGTGTTTAGGAGCAACTTAGAGGAGCATGAGAAATGACTGGTTAAAGTCCTAGACCGACTGGAAGACTTCGGCCTCAAGCTGTCCACTGACAAGTGCCAGTTTTTCTAAACCTCCGTGAAATATGTGGGGCACATAGTATCTACAAAAGGGATAGAGACTGATCCCATTAAGGTTGAAGCACTGACTACTTGGCCCCAGCCCCATAATCTGAAAGAACTACAATGCTTTCTGGGTTTCTGTGGCTACTACCGCAGGTTCATAAAAGACTATTCCAAGGTGATTCGCCCACTCTTGAACCTTACCTAGGCTTACCCTCCTTCCAATCGTAAATACAAAAAAGGGTCTGTTAAAGAACCAGAAGAAGTATACTTCCACCCAGGTGAACTTTTTGGGCTCCGCTGGATGCCCGACTGTGAAGCAGCCTTCCATGAGATCATATACCAGCTCACCCACACACCCATCCTCGCCTATGCTGACCCCACCAAACCCTATGTGCTGCATACAGACGCTAGTCTGCAGGGTCTATGAGAGGTGCTGTATCAAGAACATGAGGATGGCCTAAGACCAGTAGTTTTTGCCAGTAGGAGCTTGACCCCATCCGAACGAAACTACCCTGTGCATAAGTTGGAGTTCCTTGTGCTAAAATGGGCCATCGTTGACCAGTTTCAGGAACATCTCTATGGGGCAAAGATATTGGTGAAGACTGACAATAACCCCGTTGACCTATGTACAGACTTCAGCTAAATTAGATGCCACTGGGCACCGGTGGCTTTCTGTATTATCAACCTATGATTATGCTGTCGAATACAGACCGGACCTCAACCATATTGACGCTGACGCCCTATCACGAAAGCCCATTTCCAAGAGTGATTGGGTCAGGCTGTCTGAACCTGACATTCAAGCATTGTGCCAAAAGTTTGATAGAGATGAACAGATGACTGCGGACACAGTGAACTGTTCAGTAGATTGCTTGGGCCCTTCTGACACCTGCATATCAGCTGCTTATTGCCACTTCTCTGCTCTAGATATTAGTGCACCATCTCAATTTGACAATGACAGCATTCAGTGGGCTCAATCCCAAAATCCTATGATTCCGCCAGCACTTGATGCCCTGCGTGCGGGGAAAGATGTGTCTAAGTTAGGTTCCACTGACTTGTGAACTGCTTTATTGTTTAAAGAAGGCCCCAGATTGAAGTTGCTCAATCAGTTGTTGTATAGAGAGACAGTAGTGGCAAAGTAGACGAGCAACAATTGGTCCTGCCCAAGGCGTTTAACGATTTGGTACTGAAGTCCCTCCACAATCACATGGGGCACCTCGGTATTGACAGAACCCTTGACCTGGTACGATCTCACTTCCACTGGCCCAAAATGGGGGCCTATGTTGAGCACCATGTAAAGACTTGTAGTCACTGCCTGTAAAGAAAAGCCCTGCCTCAGAGGGCTGCACCCCTTGTTAATATTACTTCCAGCGCCCCCATGGAACTAGTCTGCATAGACTTCTGTGTTTAGAACCTGATCAGCGGAATATTGGCAATGTGATAGTGGTTACAAATCATTTCACACAGTACGCTCAAGCTTTTCCCACCAAATATAAAAAGGCATCTACCGTGGTCAAGGTGCTAGTGGAAAATTTCTTCCTCCACTATGATGCTCCCCAGCAGATTCATTCTGATCAAGGCAGAGACTTTGAGAGTCGGCTAATCAAAGAAATGCTCTCTCTATGGGGGGTGCGAAAGTCAAGAACCACCCCCTATCACCCGCAGGGAGACCCTCAACCAGAACGTTTTAAACGCACCCTTCTAGACATGCTGGGCACCCTCCACCCAAAAGGCAAGCATAAATGGAGGCAGCAGATTAGTACCTTGGAACACGCATACAATAGCATGAAAAATGATGCTACTTGGTTCTCCCCTACTGCTTCATGTTCGGAAGAGAGGCCCGGATGCCAGTTGATGTCTGTTTTGGGGTCTCTCCAGATGGGGTTCTAGCCGAAAACTACTTGCAGTACGTACAAAAACTAAAAGCTCAATTGAACCATGCCTATCAACTGACCCAGACAATGGCCGCCAAGAGAAATCTAACCAATAAAGAGAGGCATGATAAAAAAGTAAAGGCTCAAGAGCTTCAACCTGGAGACCATGTGTTGTTACGCAATTTGGGACTGCATGGTAGACAAAAAATTGCTGATCGGTGGCACCATCTTCCACATGTAGTAGCTGGAAAGTTGGATGATTTACCTGCGTATAAGGTGCGCCCAGAGAACAACTCCAAAGTTGTCAAGACCATGCACCATAACCACTTGCTACCTATCGGCCAAGTCATGATTGAGGCTGGACCCCCAGAAATTGAGCCCCCTGGGCCGGTGACTCGTGCTGCTGCAAAAAAGAAACAGAGTCAACCTACCCCAGTGGTCACAGATTTAAAGTTTCCTCTGCAGCAGGCCCAGAATGATAGTGACTGTCAGTCCACGTCTGACGAAAATGAATAAGACCATGCTTATTACCCCTCTTATGAATTGAGTCAGCTGTTCCGAGGTAACCCCCTGATAAATTGTGGGAATGAAGCTGGGTCTTCTGGACTGCCTTACCCCCCCAGCTTCGTCCTTGAAGCCAATGCTCCCAGAAAGTGAAGCACAAAATATCACATTTAAAGATGTTGAGTCTCTGTGTATTGTGGAACTGTATGATTTGCCTGAAGAAGAGACTGAGGGTTGGAGTTTTTCTGGTGACATACCAGAACTTGAAGAACACTATGAGAGTGCTGACCACCCCCCTTCAGTGCCTCAAAGCTTGATTGTGCCAGAGCCTTCGCAAAATGAGTCAAGTGTTGTAGAAACAGAGCCTGCAGAGCAAGGAGCCAACAGTGCCCCAAGTTTGGATGGTCCCACCCAGGCAGAGGCACCCCTCACAAGTGACAAGAGTCCCCAGACCAGTGCTGAGAATGCAGAGACTGTAGTTGTCCCCCTCAGAAAGACTGGCCGAACTGTCAAGTCAGCAGTACACCTCAGTTATGATTCTCCCCGGGGGCCAGTGGATTTGCCTCTCAGTGCGGTGCGCAAAGGTGTTTACGTCTCACCAAGCTCACTGCCCAAAATGAGCTTGACAGCCAATTCCAGGTTACTTGTCTTTCCCTCTCACCATGGTGCCCCTGCCCCCTCTAGCCCCAAGTTAGCTGATAGGGGAGGGCCCCCTCTTGCATTGTTTAAGGTACAAGAAGTTATTACCTGATTCAGTATAGTAATGTTCAATTTACCTGTGTGAAATATGCACAATGTGCTGTCAGAATGGATGTAGTATCGTGAAGTATAGTGAATATGTATAGTAAAGTAATAAGTTTATGTTAACTGATGTATGATGGTACAGACTTGACACGGATGGCAGGTCTTCTCCAGGCAGGGAAGGGTGTAACCCCCCTACAAATGGGGATTCCCGAAAAGTCTTCCTCGAGCTTGCCTAAATGCTCACTGCCAGGCTGATGTCCTCCATTTTAGCAGTTTAAATGTGATTGTCAGAGAGTGCCTGTATAACCTCTGTGTACTGTCTCTTTAAGAGCTGCCTGGATTGCAGTCATAAGTAATCTGAGAGGAAGCTCTCTTGAAAGATGTAACTATTTGCTGAAAATCATTTAGAGTGATAAGGTAGTTTGTCTAACATGCCTTCTTTGCAGCAAGGACTATTTTGTTTATCTCCACTATCTTGGTCCTTGACTGAGAATAGGACCGATCAATACTGGTGGGACCTAAAATGGAGCCGGACTACAGGAGCTGTCTGGAGTCAAAATCTGTAGGAATTGTAGTTTTGGGCTTTTTTTTGCGCCTTTTTGCACCTGAAGGGGGGGCCATTGTTGTGACTGACAGAAGGATCAGCAAACCAAACCTTTTGGATCCTGGGGAACTTTCCAGGCTACTGTAGCTAGTTTCAGTCTTTGAGCTGAGAAGTGAAGAAGTAAATGGAAATTACGTACCTACCGTAATTCTTGATCTTCTTGGACAAGTCTCCACTACTCATTCACACTAATGGGATCTGCACCGGGGGGCACTAGGACCTAGCGGGAGCAAACTTTTGTTAGAAGGTCAGCACCTGAGATGGAGCCGCGAGGAGCGGCACCGCGAGCCTCAGCTCGTGCGGTAATGAATATCTCGGCGTCGACATTCCAACCGCCTCAGTACCTTTTTTTCCAAGAAGGTGCAGCGTAATTAACCTAGAATTATAGCCTTACCAAAAATCAGACATAAGATAGTCCAGAAGACCCGTATAAGAAGGGTCAACAAAGAAGTCCTCACAGCCTAAAGATTTGAGGGAGTGAAGACCAATGACAGAGGTGAGCTTGGGGGATGGAGGGTGGGCGTGTGAATGAGTGGTGGAGACTCGTCCAAGAAGATCAAGAATTACGGTAGGTACGTAATTCTCATATCTTCCTGGACATAAGTCTCCACCACTCATTCACACTAACGGGAGAGTACTGAGCTAATAATCCCCCGAGAGGGCGGCAGGAGAGACCAAGAGCTCACAGCTTTAGGACAGATGTCCATTAAGGATGGTTCTGCCAAAGGAAAGATGTCGTCTGGCATCGACATCCAGGGCATAGTGTTTAACGAACGTATGCAGTGAGCTCCAGGTAGCCGCATTGCAAATATCTGCAATGGGTATGTTACAGATTTCCGCCAGAGATGCTGCGACCACCCTAGTACAGTGAGTGTACACTCTGCCCCTCCAGCTTAACCTGCGCCATGGAATAACAGTGGCGAAGGCATGCCACTAGCCATGCTGAGATACATCTGATAGCGACAGGTTGACCCAGCCAGGTCTCGCTGAAGGAAACAAACAGTTGTTGAGCTTTACGAAAGTCTTTTGTTCTGTTTAGACAAAAACGCAAAGCTCTCTTAATGTCCAAGGAATGAAGAGAACGTTCTCCTTCAATTTGGAAGTCCACAAAGTAAGAGGGTAGGACCAAAGGTTGGTTTAGATGGAATTCCGAAACAACCTTAGGAAGAAATTTAGGATGGGTTCTAAGGACTACTTTGTCTTTATGGAACACAGTATATGGAGGGTCTGTGACCAAGGCATGTATCTCAGAGACCCTGCGAGCTAAGGTAATGGAACCAGGAAGGCCGTTTTCAAGGTCAGTAATTTTAAATCACAGGTAGCCAGAGGTTCGAAAGGTTTCCGAGTGAGCATGTCTAGCACAAGATTAATATCACAGGCTGCAACTGGACATCTTTGAGGAGGTCTGGTATGCAGAATTCCCTTAAGAAACCTCTTAACCACAGGTAACTGAGCCAGTGACAAGGAAAGTACCGGCTCATGATAAGCTGAAATGGCACAAAGGTGAACTTTGACTGTAAAGTAATGCAGACCTGAATTTGAGAGGTCTAATAGGTACTCCAAAATTTTATCTGGTGGGCAGGAAAAGGGATTCAAAGAGGATTTTGCACACCACAGCAAAAAAAGCTTCCATTTGGCTGTGTAAGTTTTCCTAGTGGCTGGCTTCTACGCAGCCAGAAGAATATCTGAAACCCTGCGAGAGACATTGAACCTGTTCACTTCTATCTCTTCAGGAGCCAAGCGTGAAGGTGAAGCGACCTCAGGTTGGGATGAACAACAGGCCCCTGAGTCAAGAGGTACATCTGAAGGCGAAGTGGTTTCAGCAGGGCTGCCGACATACTGTTGAGTAGTGGAAACCACATCTGTTGAGGCCAGAAGGGAGCAATGAGGATCATTTTGTCCCCCCTGGGATTCGAACTTGAGAAGTACCCTCTAACTTAGAGGAAGAGGCGGAAAGGCGTATAGAAAGCGTTTTGCCCACTGCAGCCTGAACGCATCCTGACAGAAATGCCAGTCCCTGGATTTCAGGAGCAGAAGAGAGGCAGTTTTGTGTTGAGTGGAGATGCAAAAAGGCCCAGGTCGGGAATTCCCCACTCTGCGAATACTGACGGAGCAAAGGGATACCCTTCTAGGAGATAGTTCTCTTGCGACCACCTTGTGAGCGACCTCTTTAGAAGGTCTGTCACCTTGAAGAGAAAGGACTGTGGGTGAGTGGTTGGGGACCACTGAGTACTGAGCATCCACTGAACTGAACAGTTCTCATGTGAAGGCATGCTAGGTGTGCAGTGAACACCGAGGATACCACGAGACCTAGCATCGGTTGCATCGAGAGAGCTGGAACCGAGTTGCTCTCCCCAGTGAGATGGGCCATCTGAAGGATATCGCTCCTTCTGTCCTCTGGAAGAAAAGCCTTCGCACAGGAGGTGTCCAGAAGAGTTCCTATAAAAAGAAGCGTCCGGGAGGGTGGCAGCTGCGATTTTTTGAGGTTTAGCAGGACTCCCATGGACGGGAAGGACTTGCCAAAAGCCAATCGTCCAGATAAGGGAACACCTGTATTCCGAACTTTCTGAGATGTGCTGCAAGAACTGCACAACACTTTGTAAAAACTCGGGGTGCCAAGGATAGCCCAAAGGGCAGGACTCTGAACTGATAATGTTGTCCCAGAGCCACAAACCTTAGGAATTTGTGATGCTTTGGGTGAATAGAAATGTGCTGGTAAGCATCCTGCATGTCCAGGGAGACTAGCCAGTTGTGTTGATGAAGCAAAAGTAACAAGGTTCCTAGTGAAATCATTCTGAATTTCTCCTTGGGCAGAAATTTGTTTAGTTTTCTGAGGTCAAAAATGGGGCGCATGCCCCTGGTTTTCTTTGGAACCAGAAAGTAATGGGAGTAGAACCCTGTGTTCCGTTGATGCAGCAGAACTACTTCTACTGCCCTGTTGTTCAGAAAGCCCTGTACCTCGGCAGCGAGAAGGTCTGACTGAAGGGTTGACAGCTTGGGCTGTCGTTTGGGCGGACGATCCGGAGGGTTCTCCACAAGATTGAGTGAATACCCCTCGCAGATTATCCGGAGGACCCATTTGTCTGAGGTTATAGACTTCCATTGATTGTAGAAGTGCGTCAGTCGACCTCCCACCGCTGAGGAAGAGTCCACCTTGGGCAGCTGAGGTGGGACTTGGGCCAATAACTCAGAAGGCGGCGCTGGGCGCTATGGGTCCTTGCGCCTTCTATTGCATTTTCTTTTGAGGCTGGGGGGCTTGGTTTTTATGAAAACTTCCTCTGCCTTTGCCTCAAAAGGACTGATGGTTATGGAACTGGCAATTATTAACACCCCCTCAAGAGGGGACAGGAGGGGATTAAGCCAACTTAATGGCTGACCTAGTCTTTTGTGTAGCTTCTAGAGCCTGTTCTATTTGAGGGCCGAAGAGATACACGCCATCAAAAGGCAACGCCATTACCTGCTGCTGTGCGTCATTCGTGAAACCTGAAGTGCACAGCCAGGAATGACGGCGGGTACAAATGCTGGCCATCACCGCTTGGGAAGCAGTATCGAAAGCATCCATAGCCGCTTTAACCTGCTGGTTGTTGGATTCGATACCCCTGGTAATGGTTTGAAGTAGCTCTGACTTTTTATCCGATGCCGGTAGAACTTCAACCATTTGTTTGAGTGAGTGCCAAAGGATATATTCATATTGAGAGAAACAGCCTTGGTAGCTGGCAATATGCATACCCAGGGTGGAAGCAGCAAAGACACTCTTACCTAACGTCTCTATCTTACGAGATTCTTTGTTAATAGGTCGAGCTGTAGTAGTCTGGGGGAGGAGGACGTTATCATTCTCTGCCAAAACTACAATAGGATCTGCAGATGCTTGGGATGCCAAAATGGGTCGATCCTTGGGGCTGAGTATTACCTATCTATGGATTTAGCCACCGAAGGAATGAGAGCAGAATTATTCCATACCATTTGAGACAGCGTCTCAAAGGAGGGCTGTACCGGAGGAGTAAATCTGTAGGGATCTCTGGAACATGGAGGTATTGAAGTCTTAGCAATTTCCCAGGATAGATGTCTGTAGTTTGGAGAGAGAAAGAGTGGAAATCAAGTTTTTCAGCAGAGACTTAAAAGACAGGTCCTCGACCACAGGCTCTGCACCAGGAATAGATTCTGTTCCTTCCCCTTCATCACCCAGCCTAAGGTCTGGGTCAGGCTCAATGTCATCTCCTGACAGTCCTGGAGGGACTGCGTGGACAGAAAGAAAAAATTACTCACCTTAGTAATGTTGTTTCTTCTAATGGAGTCTTGCTGTATTCTGACTATTGCAGTGATCTCCAACCTTTGAACTGCCCAGGAGAACAAATAGTTAACTTTCCATGCAAGGCATGGAACGCTGAGCTCGAGCTCGGTTGAAGCCTCTGTCTGCTGTTGTTCGAACCCCAACCACCAGATCTTTACGAGCTGTACTCACTGGGCGTTCTGTGTGGAAACTGTAAACTCACACTAGCCAACTGGCAACTAAATTCAATAAAAAAGGATTTTTGGTTTCAAAGCAAAGACTCAAGTCAGGAAACCCAAAAAACAAAACACAACACACACCCAAAATAAATGAGGGTGAGAAAAAGGGACACCAGTAGGTGCCAACACTAGTCCTGCCCACCCACATCCCAAAAACAGGTTCTGAGAGGGAGGCGGGGGGTTAGAATCAGAAGACTCATAGAGAAGAAACAACATTACTAAGGTGAGTAATTTTTTCTTCAAACAACATGAAGTCTTGCTGTATTCTGACTATTGCAGACTACCAAGTAGTACCTCCATGGAGGAGGGACAGAACCTACTTTGGGAATAGGCTCTGAAGTACTGCTGTGCCAAACCGAGCATCACTCCTAGCCTGGATATCCAGAGAGTAATGCTTGGTAAAAGTATGGACTGTTTTCCAGGTGGCTGCTTGACAGATCTCTTAAGATAGGAATATACCTGGCAGCAGCCAGGGAAGCAGCTGTACCTCTAGTAGAGTGAGCCCTCAGGCATGAGGGTGGGGTCCTACCCAATTTTTCATAGCAGAATTGTATACAAGAGACAATCCACCTGGCAGTAGATCTTTTAGTGGCAGGTTTTCCCTTACCGACCTCACCATAAGTGAGGAACAATTGGAGGGAGTCAAACCTGTGACCCTTGGTGCGCTCTATGTAGTAGCTAAGGGCCCTTTTCAAATCCAGGATGTGGAGCCTCCTCTCTCCAGAGGAGGAATGGTCAGTGAAGAAAACAGGAAGAGACACAGACTGGTTAAGGTGGAAATCTGAGACCACCTTAGGCAAAAACTTCCTATTTATTCTTAGGACCACCTTATCTCTATGAAAAGAGATAAAATCAGGCTCCACTGACAGGGCCTGTAATTCACTGATGTGTCTGGCAGAGGTAATGGCTACCAAAAACAGTTTTCCAAGTCAAGTACTTAAGTTCTGCAGAGGACAAAGGCTCAAAAGGGGGTTGCATAAGCTGAGCAATGCAAACATTTAGGTCCCAAGCAGGAGCAGGGTCCCTGAAGGGATGATTGGTGTGCAACAATCCCTTGAAGAATTTGCAAAATACAGGATGAGCTGAAAGAGAAGAGGGCTTACCTACTGACAAAAAAACAGAAACAGCTGCTAAATGTACTTTGAGTGTAGCTGGTCTGAGTCCCAAGCTATTGAGATGAACCATATAGTCCAAGACTGTAGGCAACCCAGCAGAATCTGGAGAAATATGCTTACCAGAGCACCAAATAGTGAACCTTTTCCATTTGGAGTTGTAAGTCTTTCTGGTGGAAGGCTTTCGAGAAGCCTTTAGAATATCCAAAACACCTTGAGAGAGATGCAGATCAGCAAACTCTAACTCTTCAAGAGCCAGGCCTTGAGATTGAGAGATTTGAGATTCGGATACCAAACCCTCTCCTGAGAGGATGTCAACAGGTTATAATTCCTGGGAAGAGACAGGGGAAGGTGGACTGCTAAGGACAGCAATAGTGGGTACCAGGGCTGTCTGGCCCAGTCTGGAGCAATCAGAATCACTTTGCAGGGTTGAGACCTGATTTTGACTAGCACCTTGAACAGGAGAGGGAATGGGAGGAAAGCATACAGAAAAGTACAGTTACGCAAGAACTTTCTGTAACAGTAGATCTTCGAGAGAGGCTCTTGCAATAGGTAATTACATATAGGACTGACACTGGCCGGCGGCAGGACCCCACGGAAAAATTTCTAGCTAGCAGTCCCTGGCGAGGGACCGCCCCCACGTCAGGTGACCGGCGTCAGACGACGTCGGTATAAAGGAGTGGTCCCGGACGGCCACCTTCCAGTTCTTTCCCGCCACAGGCCCAGACAAGAGAGAAGCAAATATTTTCCTCAATGGAAAAGGAGCTGAAAAAGCCTAGGGGGATGGAGGGCGGGAAGGTATTACCTACTGCAAGAGCCTCTCGAAGATCTACTGTTTCGGTAAGTTCTTACATAACTGAACTATCTTACTTCGAGAGGGCTCTTGCAGTAGGTAATTACATATAGGACAGAATCCCAAGCAGTCTGGAACAAATGAAAGGCACCAGGAGGAGGAACTACTCCAAAAAGTAGCAAATAATCTTGCACGTCACAAGAAAGTAGGCGTTGCAAGACAGCTAACCCGAAGCCTGTTCTACGGCGAGAGGCAATGTCTAAACTGTAATGTTTAGTAAAGGTATGGACTGAAGTCCAAGTGGCGGCAGCGCAGATGTCTGCTGCAGAAACGTTCTTGAAACAAGCCGCAGAGGCTGCAACTCCACAAGTGGAATGACCTCTGACTTAACCCGGGAGGGTCTTGTTGTACTTGTCATAACAGAAAGTGATGCAATGGGCCAACCATTTTGATAGGCATTGTTTAGAGACAGCGTTGCCTTCTCTTTTGTGAGCGAAAGAGACGACCAACTGATCAGTCTTTCTGAGATCCTTCGTCCTATCGGTGTAGTATCTCAGAATCCTGTGAACATCCATAGTATGGATCAGGTATTCTCCTTGACTGGAGTACTGCGTGAAGAAGGCAGGTAATTCAATGGACTGATTTAAGGTAGATTCCGCTACCACCTTCGGGAGAAACTTAGGATTTGTGCGAAGAGCTACTCATTCTTTGTGAAAAATCAAATAAGGGATTTTGCACATCAGGGCCTGGAGCTCGGAAATTCTGCAAGCAGAAGTAATGGCCACCAAGAAGAGCGTCTTCCACGATAAAAACTTCAAGTCTCCGGAAGCCGCAGGCTCAAAGGGAGGAAGGGTAAGTTTCTCGAGGACAAATTTTAAGTCCCAAGGGGGAGCTGGAGTCCGGACAGGGGGCCTGAGATGAAGGACCCTCTGAGGAAAGTTTTGGATACCTCCAGCTGGGCAAATGCCTTATCAGTGAAAGGGACATGGTAGGCTGAAATAGCCGCCATATGGACTTTCAAAGAGGAGTGACTGAGACCCAAGTTGAAAAGATGACGCATGTACTCAAGTAGAATGGTCACAGGACAGGAAAAGGGCTCCACGTTCCTGGACGCAGTCCAGATGGAAAATCTTTTCCATTTCATGGCATAGGTGGACCTAGTGGAGGGTTTTCAAGCCTCCACCAGAATCTCGGCCACCTTAGGAGAAACGCCAAAACGAGATTGAGCTAGGTCTGCAGGAGCCATGCATGAAGTTGAAGGGACTTGAGTCCCGGATGGACCAGGGTCCCCTGATCCTGGGTCAGCAATCCTGGAAATAAAGGAAGAGGAAGAGGAGAAACCTGTGACTATTGTTGTAGAACAGAGAACCACATTTGCCTGGGCCAGAAAGGAGCGATCAGAATCATTCTCGCTCCTTCCAAAGCAAGCTTCTGCAGCACACGAGGGACCAGAGGAATTGGGGGGAAAAGCATAGAAGAATCTGTCCTTCCAGCTTAGAGATAGAACGTCGCTCCAAAAAGCGCCTCGCTCTGGAGCGAGCGAGCAAAAGATTGGAAGCTTTGCGTTTTGGGAGGAGGCGAACAGGTCTATCTGAGGAGTCCCCCAAATCTGGAAGATGCTTTTTAGAACTTTTTCGTCCAATTCCCACTCGTGTGGCAGAGCCGACGAGCAACTTAGTCTGTCTGCCAGGACATTGTCGCCTCCCGGAACAAGGATCGCCGTAAGGTGAAGGTTGTGAAGCGTTGCCCATTCCCAAACCCTCATTGCTTCCCTGCAAAGCAGGTAGGACCGAGTCCTTCCCTGCTTGTTGATGTACCACACCAAGCACATGTTGTCCATTTGGACAGCTAAGTGACCGGGAAGGATGTATTGGTGAAGGGCCTGGAGAGCATACAGCACTGCTCGAAGCTCGAGCACGTTGATGTGGAAAATAACTTCAACTTTGACCATAGGCCCTGGGTTCGGTGAGGACCCAGATGGGCTCCCCAACCTTCGCCTGAAGCGTCCATGGTCAGAATCTGAACGGGGGGAGGATAAAAAAGGGGACCCCTCGGAATAGGTTCTCTTGAACCATCCACCATTGCAAGTCCCTTACCATCGGCGAGGAGATCAGAACCAGATGATCTAGATCGTCTACCCGTTGATCCCATTGAGATCGGAGAGTCCACTGAGAGATTCTCATGTGGAGGCGCGCGACGCGGAACTGTCGGGATGGCCGCTGCCATAAGCCCCAGTAGACGGAGCACCGACCTTGCCGGAACCCTCCTGTGTTCTGATAGGAGGGAAATCTGGGACTGGAGGGAGGCCCCCCTGTCCGGAGGCAGGAAGGCCTTGCACATTGTCATGTCGAGGATTGCCCCGATGAACTGGAGCCTCTGTGAAGGATCCAGGTGAGACTTGGAATGGTTGATGGTAATACCCAGGCCAGTGAAAACCTGCTGGGTGAGGGAGAGAAAATGCAGGAGTTCCTCCCTGGACGGGGCTGCCAGGAGCCAGTCGTCCAGGTAGGGAAAAACCTGAGCTCCCAAAGTATGCAGGTGGGCCGCTACCACCGCCAGGCATTTGGTAAAGACTGGAAGCCAAGGAAAGACCAAAAGGGAGCGCCCGGAATTGGTAGTGTCCCCTGGAACGCAAATCTGAGGTACTTCTCATGCGACGGCGAATGGGGATGTGTGGTATGCATTCTGCATATCCAGTGCACAAAGCCATTGGACCGGCCGAAGCAGGGGCAAGAGGGTTTGAAGGGAGAGCATCCTGAACCTCTTGTATTCCACATATAGGTTCAGGGAGCTGAGATCGAGAATGGGTCTGAGATCTCCCGTCTTCTTTAGTACGAGGAAGAAATGGGAATAGTAACCCATCCCGTGGAGGTGAGGGGGGACGGGCTCTACAGCCTGCTCGCAAGGAGAGCAGAGATTTCTTCCTGACCAAAGGAAGATGGTCCCTTGAGTAAGAGGAGTTCAGAGGGGGGGTGACGTGGAGGTTTCTGCAGAAACTCTATGGAGTGCCCCTCTGCTATGATCTGAAGCACCCATGAATCCGATGTTATCCTCTCCCAACCCGGAAGGTGGAGGGAGAACCTCCCTCGAACCGGTTCCTCCAGGGCGTCCGGAGGCGGTGGGAGAGGGAAGGAGTCAGGTGGTGTGAGGCAGCACCGCAGCTGGGGCACCCGTTGCTTTTTTGGGCGGCGGGGGCCTGGCAGCTGTGGGGGCCGGACGTTTAGTGGCCCGCCTTCCCTGAGGTTTCGCTTGAGGCCGGCTGCGTCTGCGAAAGGGACGGCGCTGTGGGGGATGGGGACGGTACATTGAATCAACAGATTTAAGGGCCGTCCCTTTCTCCTTCAAGTCAGTGATGATGTCCTTGACATCACCGCTGAAAAGCACAGAACCCCTGAAAGGTGCTTCTTGAATTGCTGACTGCACCTCCGGGACCAGACCTGACACACGGAGCCAAACATGACGCCGAAGACTTACGGTGAACGCAGAGCTCCGTCCTGCAGAGTCCACTGCATCGTAGGTCGTCCTCAGAATGTGACGACTGGCCGAACGAGCAGAATGGACCAGGTCGGCTAACTCCTGCTTGACTTGGGAGTCAGGCAAGGAGTCAATTAGATTCTGCTTGGGTAAGGACAGCCTTCTGGTAATCCCCCCTATGTGCTACATAAGTCAGGGCCCTAATCCCCAGTGTGGAAGAAGCGTAGATCATTCTTCCATACTGATCCAGAAGGCGAGATTCTTTATCCGGGGGAGACGAGCTCAAGTGTTTCGGGTGTGCTGACCGGCCGTGAGCGGTGCTAATCATAACCGAGTCTGCACAGGGGTGAGAGTCTAAGAAGTCTACACCCTCCGGAGCCTGGTATAGCCTGTTGGACTTCCTAGGAAGTGGGGCTAAAGCCGACGGTTGCTTCCAAATAGTGGAAACAAGGTGGGCGTGAGGCTCGATCCAGGGTGGCACTAGAGTAGGAGCCGTAAGGGGCAAGTCCAAATGTTCGACGAGTTTAACCCGTTGAGGATCTGGCTCTAAGGAACACCACTGATGGACTTCCTGGATCTTCCTGAGCAACTCTGTGAAGGAAGGATCCTCAGGAGGAGACTTCGGAGGAGTCCTCGGCCCGGGCATGGACGGAGAGCGCGGCTCGTCATCTTTCTTGGAACACCCATCGGAGACCTCCGAGGAGTCCGAGAGAGAAGAAGAAGAGGAATTTGAAGCAGAGTAAGAGTCCCTAGCTCGTCTAGGGGGAGAAACGGGTTCCTTAGGGGGAATCCCTTTCCCGAGGGCAAAGCCCGGGAATCCGGAGGTGGAGAGGGAGTGTGCCGTCTGGGGCGTACGGGAGCCGGTGGTGGCACCGTCGCCGCGAAGACGGCTCTCGACATCCTTGGTGAGCTGAGCCTTGCTCAGCCCAGCAGGAGGCAAGAGTCTCCTGGAGATCCACCGCCGCCAGGGGTGGTGGGGGATAGTTGCGGGATGAAATCTGTAGGAGAGTATCCGTAACCCAGCTGCGGAATACCGCGCCGGGTACTGTGGCGCCGGAAGGAGTCGGCACTGGGTACTGTGGCGCAGGATACTGTGGACCTGGGAGAACCGGCGTCAGATAGGACAGCGGATACCCAGGCACTGGAAGAGCTGCCGGAGCAGACGGCCCAGCTGGGTACTCCACGGGCGGATCAACCGGGATAGACCCGTGGGGTGGAGAGCCCGATGGAAGAGGAATATCCCCCGCCGGCGTCGAAGGGGCCGGTGTCGGAACCAACGTCGCCGGTGCCGGCATCGGGGGAGCCGGCACCAAGGCCGGCGTCAGGGGAGCCGACATCAGATCCGGCTCTGTAGGAAGAGGATCAGACGGTAGCCCAGGATCCCAAGTCTCGTCCGGGGACGGAGGACAAAAATCCCCGGGGTCAGGCAGGTGGGACTCGGGCTCCCTTGATGGCAGCGAAGGCTGTGGGGAACCTGGTACGACAGACGGAGCAGGGTCTGCTGTAGGTTCCGAGGCCCAGCGCACGTCGGAGGAGCCGACGAGTGACTTAGTGGCCGAATCCTGGCGGATGCCAGAGGAGCCAGCATCCGACTTCGGAGGTCCCTCGTCGGAGATGGGCCGAGGATGGGAAGAGGCCCAGTCCAATGGGGACACTGCCGTGCACTGCCCCGAAGGGTCGGGAGTCTTAGCGTCACTCTCCCGGCGGACGCCAGAGGAGCTGACATCCGGTTATGGGAGCGCCTGAACCAGTAGGCTGCAAGCCTGTGGCTGTACTGGGGCTGGAGCCTCCTTACCCGGAGGCACCCGGCGAGCCGAACGCCAACGAATGGGTGGGCTGACGCCTCCAAGGCCTTGGAGGCTGCCAGGCCACCCCCAGAGGGGATGTTACTTGCCCGCGACTCGCCAGAGTTGCAGAGGAGGAGCCTTCTCCCGTTCCTTTCCTTGTCCCGCTTGTGCCCTTCAGGGAGGTCGACGCCTGCCAGTTTCTTCAACTCCTTCTCCATCGCGACATCTTCTTCTTCAGGAGATTGGATCAAGAGACTGCTGGCGTCGTCTGCGGGTGGCCGCGTTGAAATGTAGGCAGTGCGGACACTCTCGACCACGTGGTCGGGGCCTAAACAGAAAAGGCAGAGGGAGTGACCGTCTTTGTGAGGCAGTTGGGCGCCGCACGAGTCGCACTTATTTTTTGAAGGGGACGACATATACTGACGTTCACCTGATGATAGAAAATATAAAATACAAAATACTGAAACTTTTCGGAAAAACCGACGAAGTAACAGGACTGAGCGATAGGAACTTCACCGCGAGGCGCTGCACGACCTGACAGCGGGAAAAACTGGAAGGCGGGCGTCCGGGACCGCCCCTTTATACCGACGTCGTCTGACGCCGTTCACCTGACGTGGGGGTGGTCCCTCGCCAGGGACCGCTAGCTAGAAATTTTTCCTTGGAGTCCTGCCGCCAGCCGGCGTCAGTCCTATATGTAATTACCTACTGCAAGAACCCTCTCGAAGTAAGATCTTCCCTTCCCAATTGAGAACTAGAGCATCCAGGGGAACTGAGCCCAATCCTGGGGGTCTGCAGCAAAAAAGGGCAAGTTGGTGATTGTCTGGGGCTGCAAAAAGATCTACCTGTGGAGTGCCCCATCTGGAGAAAATCACCTTCAAAATTAGAGGATCTAGGGACCATTCGTGATGGTCCTGAGATATCCTGCTGGGAGCATCTGCCAGGACATTGTCCTTCCC
Source organism: Neoceratodus forsteri (assembly GCA_016271365.2). Classification (NCBI taxonomy): domain Eukaryota; kingdom Metazoa; phylum Chordata; order Ceratodontiformes; family Ceratodontidae; genus Neoceratodus; species Neoceratodus forsteri. The sequence goes on from JADMNL010000028.1 coordinate 209,979,171, forward strand.
TGGAGGCGCACTGCTGTCAGAGAAGTTTGCAGGGAATAGGCCAGAGACCACAACTTCATTGCTTCTGTGCACAAGGCCATAGACCGAGTGCCCCCTTGCTTGTTGATGTACCACATTGTGGTGGTATTGCCTGTTCTGATCTGGACTACTTTGTTCTGAACAGACTTGGAAAAAACTTGCAGTGCCAGAAACACTGCTCTGAGTTCCAAGAGATTGATGTGAAGCAGAGATTCTTGAGGTGACCACGCCCCTTGGGTGGTCAGATCCCCCAAGTGGGCTCCCCAGCCCAAGAGGGAGGCATCTGTGGTAAGGATTAGAGAATGAGATTGAGTAACAAAAGGAACTCCTTGCCTTAGATTGTTCTGATCCTGCCACCATTGCAAAGCCTGGATCAGGGTTCGAGTCACTGGGACTAGCTTGGTCAGGGGATCCTTTCTCTGGGTCCAGAAGGTTCTCAAGTGGAACTGAATGTCCCTCATCTGAAACCTTGCCCGCTGGACCACTGCCGCAGAGGCTGCCATGTGGTCCAGGAGCTGCAAGAAGTGCCTTGCTGGTCGAGACACCTGAAGGGTGAAAGAAGAGGCCAGTTTTACTAGTGTCCTTGCCCTGTCTAGGGGAAGGAAGGCCTTTGCTCTTATCGTATAGAGCTCCGCCCATATAAAGGTGAGGAGCTGCAGTGGTTCCAGAACTGACTTTGGAAGATTTAGGAGGAATCCTAAGGAAGTGAGCAGTTGCTCAGTTATCTGCAGATGTGACTTGACTTGGTCTGCGGACTGACCCACTATGAGCCAGTCGTCCAGGTATGGAAAGATGGAGATCTTTTTTCTCCTTAGGAAAGTAACCACTACTGCCAGGCACTTTGTGAACACCCTTGGGGCTGATGTTAGACCAAAGGGCATTGCTCTGAATTGATAGTGGCCTGAGGGCAACTCGAACCTGAGGTACTTTCTGTGGGAGCACCTGATGGGAATGTGAAAATAGGCATCCTTGAGGTCCAGGGAGGCTAGCCAGTCCCCTGGCCTTAGAGAGAGATCAGAATTATTCCCAGAGTCACCATTTTGAATTTTGGCTTTAAAATGTGCTTGTTTAAATTTCTCAGATCCAGGATGGGCCGCCATTCTCCTGTCTTTTTGGGGGTTAGGAAGTACCTGGAGTACAATCCTTTTCCCCTGTATAGGGCTGGAACCTTTCTATGGCTCTGAGCCAAGAGGAAGAGACCTCTGCCTCTAGGGCAAGGGCCTCTGAAGGATTTTTGGTGGAAAGGATCTGGTTCTCATCTTGGGAAATTTTTGAAGCTGAGAACCAGTCCCTGGCTTACTACTTCCAGGACCCACTTGTCTGATGTTAAAGACTTCCAGTCCTGGACAAAGTAAGCCAGCTTGCCCAGAGGTAGTGGAGAATCGGCCCGGCAGACCCATCAGGGTGTCTGCTTGGCAGGGACTTTAGGCTGAGGGGTGGAAGCAGGCCTGCTCACACCCGTCTACCTCTCCTCTAAAGAACCCCCTCTGAGCAAAGGCAGAAGAGAGGCCTGGGCTTGGTAAAAGGCCTATGAAATGGCCTGCCCGTGCCCCTGGAATGCTGCCTCTGAGGAGTGGCTTGCCTTTCTTTGGCCTGAGCACTCCTGCAGGTGGTCCTGTACTCATTCATTTTCTTCATGTAATTCCCTGTCTGCTCCCCAAACAGAGAGTTACCAATGACAGGAAAATCCATGGCCTTAGTCTGGGTATCCTGTGACAGGCTAGTACATCTGAGCCAAGCCATTCTGCGAAGTGCCACAGATGTAGCCATGACTCTTGATTACACATCATTTGAGTCCACTACAGCATGGAATTGCACCTTGAATGCCTCAATACCATCAGCAGCCACCTGCTCCAGCTCCTTGGCAAGCTGGTCAGGGACCTGTTTTGCTAGAGCCATGACAGTGTCCCATCTGGATTTCTGATATCTAGCAACATAAGCCATATATTTTGCCTGTCTGAGTCCCAAGGATGCTGCCATGTACTGTTTCTTTGCCATGGCATCAATCCTCCTGGAGTCCTTGACCGGGGGGTGTGAAGCCAAGGGAAAATTTGCCTTGTCATAGGCTGCAGCCTGCACAACCCCAACATGGCTGCATTGTTGTGTAAGGAACTCCGTATCAGAGCCTGACAATGTGTACCTCTTGGTCACTCACTTATCCACAGGAGGTATAGTGTGAGGAGTTTTTAGAATTTTAAATGTCTGTTTCCCAAAAGATTTATGCAAGGGAATAGACAGTCTCCTAGACTCTGGGATGTCCATCATTTCCACATAGTCAGGCTCCCTTGATCATCCACAGCTTCCTCCATAGGGAGCTGGAGGGTTTCAGCCACTTTTTTATAAAACATAAAATGAGAAGGGGACTCAGAAAGCCTAGGAGGAGACACTCCTGAAGGTCTGTCTGGGGAGATGTCCGGTCAATGGGCACATCCAGACTTTCAAATCCACATTCACTCTCCTCATACTCCTCTTCCCCCTCCTCCGGTTCATAATATTCCTCTAAATCATACTCTTGAACCGGAGGAACCGGCCGAACCGGGCGCTTACCTGAAGGTGCCGGTTCGGTCGGAACTGGGGAAAGCGACTGGACAATTTTGATCGCTTTGGCTATTTCTTCAGCAGTTGGAGAGGAAAGTTTTGGCTCGACACCAGCTGATTTCCTAGTCCTTTTTGCTGGAACCAACTCCTCAGAGTCGGATCTCCTATTGCCTGAAGAAGTCTCGCCCTGGTCAGAGGGCACTCCTTCTGGTTCGGTTGGAACCGAACCGAGCTGGCCATCCAGTTCAGCGGACTTTTTGGCCTCCCTTTCCCTGAGCCTACCAACTCTCTTTTCCAGGGTAGCTGGAGGAAAATGTTTTACAAATCTGGCAGTCTGCATTGAGGTGGTCAAACCCCAGACAATAAACACAGGTGGTGCGAGGGTCAGCCTTGGCAAAGACTTCCCCACACACACTGCAGTGTTGAAACCCAGTGGGCCCGGTTTTTCTTTTGGGTTTCTCAGACATAGTGCCAGTCCTATCCAAACTTACCCATTTATGGCAATCCGCCAGGTAAGACCCTCTTATCGGTTCCCAATCGTGTCACGCGTCGTGGAAAAAACCGTAATAAAATCTGTTTTTTTTAGAACTGATAAGAACAGGTAACCACACTCTAAATCACACATTAAGATATTTTAAACAACCTGATCGGTTCAAACTGAACCGATAAACCATTTACAAGTTCCACACAGAACAGAATTAATGTAAAACCTATCTAGTACTCACAAATACCACAGACAGAGACTGAACCGACCGGTTGCGGTTTAAATTCGGTCGAAAACCAAGAAAAACAATACTTTAACCGACAAAATGAACCGAGCAGAAGGAGAAATCTCCGGAGCGACTGTTCAGTGAGGCGAAGTAAAGAATCTGACAGTTTGAGTTTGAAGAACAACAGACAGAGTTTCAACCGAGCTCGAGCTCAGCGTTCCATGCCTGGCATGGAAAGTTAACTCTTTCACTTCCGGAGCAGTTCGAAGGTTGGGACTCACTGCATATGTCAGAATATAGCAAGACTTCATGTTGTTTGAAATGACAGCTGTACTGTTCATAAGGAAGTGTAGAAAAATGCCAGTGTGAAAATCTGGACTAAAAATATTAGAAATCCATTAACTTACAAGGGTGTGTGGAAACTCGCAATGGTCGCCGTAACACAGTCATTTTATGGACTTTTTCACACCTCTGTTCATGACCAGTGTCACTGTGAATTTATTAATCTGTCTCGACATTGATTTCGCGACAACGATTGGCGCCTATTGTGCGCCATGCGCCGGAAACACATTTTGGGTGAGATGTGAAAAATAACAGCTGTACTGCTCATAAGGAGGTGTGGTAAAATGGTAATGCTCAAAATCTGAGTGAAAATATTGAAAATTCAGAAACTTATGAGTACGTAGAACAGCGCAACGCATGCTCGTGAAAACAGTCATTTTGGGAATTGTTTCACCAAATTTTTAACATAGCCATTTTAACACCTCTGCTCATGAATAGTGTCACTGTGAATTTCTTAATCTGTCCCAAACATTTATTTTGCACACCGACTGCAACATTGTGCGCTACATGTGTGGAAACACATTTTGGGCGAGATGTGAAAATGACAGCAGTACTGCTCATAAGGAGGTATGGTAAAATGGCAATGTTGAAACTCTGCAGTGAAAGCTTGACTGAAAATTCCTTGAGCAAATGCGTAGAGACAAGCGCAGCATGCTCATAAAACAGTCATTTTGGAAATCTTTTCACAAATTTGCAACATAGGGTTTCGGGGCCTACCTCATGAACTGTGATACTGTCGTTTAGTAATCGGTCCCGAAGGTGGTTCCGCGCAGGACCGCGCAAATCACCTTCGGTCTGATTAACAAAATGACAGTGACAGACTTCATGAGGTGGGGTCCCAAAAACCCCACGTTGAAAATTTGGTGAAAGAATTCCCCAAAATGCCTGAGATATGCATCAAAGTTGAAAAAAAACTATTTATTACATTATACAGACAACAGGAGCGAACGAGACGGACCAGGGAAGGCAAAGGGAGGGGGCCGAGACGCCAGGCAGGGGAGACAATGGCAACATGGCCCACACCCTCCCCAAATACACACGAGACGGGGAGGTGTGAGAAAACGCCATGTTGGGACGCCAAGCCTTGGAGGAAACAACAGAGGAGCTGCAGAAAAAACAACATGGAGATCCTTCTTGCATGGACTGCCAGGTATGCCCAAAAAAACAGCTATCAGCATACACTCAGCTACTGACCAAGCGCCCTAGAGACAAACAATGTAACCAGGAGTTCCCTGAGGGCAAGGCAAAGGACTCTTCCTGTAGTCACTAGCAGGGACTACAAGATGCCCAAATGTTCCCACCAAGAGCAGATTATAAATGTGGAGAACTGGGGTACTCTTGAAACCGCTAGCAGAGGTTTCAACTAGTACACAGCAGCAGTGTTTGTTAGTCAAGTTACACTCCTAGGTCCGCTAACAGGAGATCCAGGTAAGCTGCTTTACACAGAAGATGGCAGACTTTTTTTTTTTTTTGAGTTACATATTTGTAACCAATACAAAACAGCTATGCCCTAGGGATCTGGTCAGTAGCTTGCGATACAACTGTGAGTGAAGGCATTTAAAGTTAATTTTGTAACCCTTAAATCAATATTACAGTCACCTCTGACTAGCTTGTTTCATACAAATTGTAGACTGTAGCCTAAATTCCTAGCGCAACGAATGAAACAAGCATTTGTCAATGCCGAATGTTTGCTTGCTGGCATTGGCATTGGTAGTGTAGAAGTTACAGAGCTGCATAATAGGAATGGCAGTGAAGTATTGAACTGAAGCCAACCCCACCACCACCCTGCAGAGAGTGACAGACATTGGGGTGTGCCTTTGGGTCGTCAGGCATAACAGCCATGCCATTTCACCACACCCTACCCTGCAGACACTGACAAGTGTCACGGTGTGCTGCCAGGGTCTTTGGCCTTATACTTTTATTCCATCAGAAATATGGTGAGATAGATTGCGGTATTAGGGACAATGGGGTGAACTTTGGGGCGAAGAGTCCAAGGCATACCTCGATGCCTCTCACTGGCTGCAGGGTGTGGAATGGTATGAGCATTACAGGCAAGAATCCCAAGTCACACCCCTGATGCCTGTTGATGCCACCAAATTTTCAACATAGCCATTTTAAGACCACTGCTCATGAACAGTGTCACTGTGATTTTCTTAATGTGCCCCATACATTGATTTCGCACACCAACTGCGCCATTTTGCGCTACATGGGCGGAAACATGTTTTGGTCAAGATGTGAAAAATGACAGCTGTACTGCTCATAAGGAAGTGTAATAAAATGGCAATGTTGAAAATCTGGAGTGAAAATACTGAAATTAGCAAACTTCACGAGGCATGCGTGGGAACTGTAGCGCAGGAGCTCGGAAAACAGACATTGCAAAGATTTTTCACCAAATTTTCAACATAGCCATTTTAAGACCTCTGCTCATGAACAGTGACACTGTGATTTTCTTAATGTGTCCCATACATTGATTTCGCACACCGACTGTGCCACTGTGCGCTACATGGGCGGAAACATGTTTTGGGCAAGATGTGAAAAATGACAGCTGTACTGCTCATAAGGAGGTGTCGTAAAATGGCAATGTTGAAAATCTGGAGTGAAAATACTGAAAATTTGTGAACTTACGAGCGTGCGTAGGAACTGTGTAACGCACACTCGTAAAACAGTCATTTGTAGAACATTTTTCCACCAAATTTTAAACATAGGCTTTTCGAGAGTCCACCTTATGAACAGTGGCAGTGTCATTTCGTTACTCGGTCCCAAAAGGCGATTTTGTGCAGTGACTGCGAAATCACCCTTCGGGCCCAATTAACGCTGTGACAGTGACAGCACTCACGAGAAGGGGTCCCAAAAACCCCATGTTGAAAATTTGGTGCAAAAATTCAAAAAAATGCCTGAGATATGCAGCAAAGTTGAAAAAAACCTATCTATCCCATTATACAGCTTACCGCATTTCCGGTTCGCGGTCGGCTTTGAAGAGTGCAGATGGTTCCCGGTCCATCAAGATCGCAGCCAGAGTCCGGAGGTAAGGGGTGACGGGGAGGCAGGGTGCACAGTGGGTGGGCGCGGGTGGGGCAGCGACAGCAGAGACCATTTTGGGTTTCAGGTTGTTTTCTTTAATGCGATGACAGGGACATTTGCCACGCTGGGTGGGCTCCCAGCGTGGCACAAAGACAGCTGGTTGGGGGTGGAGCCGGCGGGGACTGGGCACCCCATCGGCGATAACATCTGTTGCCACGCTGGGTGGGCTCCAACGTGGCACCCTGTACTCTGGGGGACCAGGAGTCGACGGGGATTGGGCACCTCCGCCGGCTATACATCACGTAGCCACACTGGGGTGGGTACCCAGCGTGGCATATGGAACTCTGTTGTGGGCGCAGCACAGTCGACAGGGGATTGGGCACCCCCCGTCAGCTATACAGTGTGTGTGTGGGGGAGGGCGAGCACGCAGCATGCGCGTGTGTGTGTGTGTGTGTGTGTGTGTAGGGGAAGCGCGCATGAGCAGGCGACATCTTATCGCTGCTCAATGAAGCGTAGCTCCCCCTTTCAACTGTACTCCACTGCATTTTGGACTGCTGTCATAGACAGCTCCAGCAGGCATTGCAGAACTGCGGCCGCGCCTGCAAAAACACTGACTGAATTGGAAGAGGGCTGCCACACCTCCGAAAACTCGGATGATGGCACTATGTTTCTTGCACATGCATGCAAGCAAACATAAAAATTACTCACCTTAGTAATTATGTTTCTTCTATTGGAGTCTTGCTATATTCTGACAAGTGCAGTTAGCCCCAGCCTTTAAACTGCCCCGGAGAACAAAGGGTTAATCTTTCTATGCAGAGCACAGAATGCTGAGCTCGAGCTCGGTTGATGTTTCTGTCTGTTTCCCTTTGAAAGCTAACCATTAGATTCTTACAAGCAACACTTTAATAGCTATTCTATGTGGAAATTGTAAAAAAAATTTTAATAGCCAACTGGCAACAAAAAGTTTTGGATTACCAAAAGAAGACTCAAGTCAGGAAACCCAAAACTCAAAACCCAAACCAAACAGGAATATAATAAAATAAACACCCAAACAAAAGAAGAGGTGTAAAGGAGCACCTCTGAGGTGCAAAACTGCACCTACCCCCACTTCCCAAAACCAGGTTCTGAGAGGGAAGGCAGGAGGAGGACAGAATACAGCAAGACTCCAATAGAAGAAACATAATTCCTAAGGTGAGTAATTTTTCTTCAAACAACTTAAAGTCTTGCTGTATTCTGACAAGTGCAGACTACCAAGCAGTAACTCCATGGAGGAAGGAAAGAACCTACTTTGGGAATAGGCTCTGAAGTACTGCTGTGCCAAACCGAGCATCACTCCTTGCCTGGATATCCAGAGAGTAATGCTTGGTAAAGGTATGGACTGTTTTCCAGGTGGCTGCTTGACAAATTTCTAAGAGGGATATCGCTGACAGCAGTCAGGGAAGCAGCTGTACCTCTTGTGGAATGAGCCCTCAGGCCTGAGGGTGGAGTTTTACCCAGTTTTTCATAGCAGAATTGTATACAAGACACAATTCACCTGGCAACAGATCTCTTGGTGGCAGGTTTGCCCTTTCCCACTTCTCCATAAGTGAGGAAAAACTGGAGGGAGTCAAACCTGTGACCCTCGGTACGCTGTATGTAGTAAATAAGGGCTCTTTTAACATCTAAACTGTGTAGCCTCCTCTCTCCTGAGGAAGAATGATCAGTGAGGAAGACAGGAAGAGACATAAACTGGTTTAAATGGAAGTCTGAAACCACTTTGAGCAAGAACCTTCTACTGGTCCTAAAGACCACTTTATCCCTGTGAAAGGAGATAAAACCAGGTTCCACTGACAGGGCTTGCAATTCACTGATATGCCTGGCAGAGGTAATGGCTACCAAGAAAACAGTTTTCCCAGTCAAGTACTTAAGCTCTGCTGAGCACATAGGCTCAAAGGAGGTTATAAGTTGAGCAATGCAAACATTCAAATCCCAGGCAGGGCAGGGTCTCTAAAGGAGGATTGGTGTGAAGCAATCCTTTAAAAATTACAAAACACAGGATGAGAAGATAGTGAGGAGACTTCCTACTGACAGAAATGCAGAAACAGCTGACAAGTATACCTTGAGAGTAGCTGGTCTGAGGCCTGAGCCATTAAGATGGACCATATAATCCAGAACCGTGGCGATTCAGCAGTATCTGGGGAAATATGCTTCCTAGAACACCAAATGCTGAATCCTTCCATTTGGAATTATAAGTCTTTCTGGTGGAGGGCTTTCGAGAAGCTTTGAGAATATCCAGAACCCCCTGAGAAAGATGCAAATCTGCAAACTCTAACTCTTCAAGAGCCATGCCTTGAGATTGAGAGACTGAAGATTGGGATACCAAATCCTCCCGAGACGATGTTAACAGGTTGTAATTCCTGGGGAGAGACAGGGGAAGATGGACGCTAGGGACAACAACAGGGGGTACCAAGGCTGTCTGGCCCAATCTGGAGCAATCAGAATCACTTTCCAAGGTTGAGACCTTATTTTGACTAAAACTTTGAACAGGAGTAGGAAGGGAGGGAGGGAAGGATAAAGAAATTTCTCTTCCCAATTCAGAATCAGAGCATCCAGGGGGACTGAGCCCAAGGCTGGGGGTCTGAAACAAAAGAGAGGAAGTTGGTGATTGTCTGGAGCTGCAAAGAGATCTATCTTTGGAGTGCCCCACCTTGAAAAGATCACTTTCAACACCTGAGAGTCCAGGGACCATTCGTGATGGCCCTGAGAGATCCTGCTCAGTGCATCCACTAGCACATTGTCCTTCCTGGAAGGTGAACTGCTACCAGAGAGGTTTGCAGGGAATAAGCCAGGACCACAATTTCATGGCTTCCGTGCACAAGGCCGTGGATGAGTGCCTCCTGCTTGTTGATGTATCACCATCTGTTCTGACCTGAACCACCTTGTTCTGCACTGAGAAAAAGCTTTCAGGGCCAGAAAAACTGCCCTGAGTTCTAGGAGATTGATATGGAGAAGGTTCTTGGGGGGGACCGCAGTCCCTGGGCAGTGAGGGCCCCCAGATGGGCTCCCCAGCCCAGGAGTGAAGCATCCATGGTAAGGACCACTGAATGAGGCTGAGTGGCAAAAGGGACCCCTTGTCTTAAATTGTCCTGATCTTGCCACCACTGAATGGCTTGGATCTTGGTCAGAGTCACTGGGATCAGTTTGGTAAGGGAATCCTTCCTCTGAGACCAAAAAGCTCTCAGATGGAACTGAATATCCCTCATCTGCAATCTTGCCCCTTGGACCACTGCTGTTGAAGCTGCCATGTGGCCCAAGAGCTGGAGGAAATGCCTTGCTGGTCGAGATACCTGAAGGCTGAAGGAACAGGCTAGTTCTATAAGAACCCTTGCCCTTTCCAAGGGGAGAAAGGCTCTTGCTCTGACTGTGTCCCATTCTGCCCCTATAAAGGTAAGAATTTGGACTGGTTTGAGAACTGACTTGAGAAGGTTGAGAAGAAATCCTAGAGAAGTGAGCACTTGCTGGGTCACTTGCAGGTGAGACTTGACTTGGTCTGGAGACTGGCCCACTATTAGCCAATCGTCCAGATATGGAAAAATGGAAATCTTTTGCCTTCTTAGAAAGGCAACTACTACTGCCAGGCACTTTGTGAAAACCCTTGGGGCTGAGGTTAGGCCAAAGGGCATTGCTCTGAACTGATAGTGGCCTGAGGGCAACTCGAACCTGAGGTACTTTCTGTGGTAGCACCTGATGGGAATGTGAAGTAGGCATCTTTGAGGTCCTGGGAGGCTAGCCAGTCCCTGGCCTTAGAGAGAGTATTATTCAGAGTTACCATCTTGAACTTTGGTTTTAAAAGATGTTTGTTTAGGTATCTTAGGTCTAGGATGGGTCGCCACTCCCCTGTCTTTTTTGGGGTCAGGAAGTACCTGGAGTATAGCCCTTTGCCCCAGTGTAGGGTAGAAACTCTCTCTATGGCTCTTAAGGCCAGAAGAGATGAAACCTCTGCCTCTAGGGCAAGGGTTTCCGAGAGATTTGCAAGTGGAAAAGATCTGGCTCTAATCTTTGGAAGTTTTCTGCAGCTGAGAACCAGTCCCTGGCTTACTACTTCCAGGACCCACTTGTCTGATGTAACAGACATCCAGTCCTGGACAAAGTAAGCCAGCCTGCCCCCTACTGGAATAGGAGAGTCGATCCGGGCAGGCCCATCAGGGTGTCTGCTTGCAGACGGCCTCGGCTGAGGGTGGATGCAGCCCTGCTCATCCCCCTTCTGCCTCTCCCTCTGAAGAACCCCCCTCTGTAAAAAGGGAGAAGAGGCCTGTGCTTGGTAAAAAGGCCTATGAAAAGGCCTGCCCCTGCCCCTTGACTGCTGCCTTTGAGGAGTTGCCTGCCTCTCCTTGGCCTGAGCACTCCTGTAGGTGGTCCTGTACTCATCCATTTTCTTCATATAATTCTCTGTCTGCTCCCCAAAGACAGAATTTACCCATTACAGGAAAATCCATGGCCTTAGCCTGGGTATCCTGTGAGAGACTAGTACATCTGAGCCAAGCCATTCTCCGAAGAGCCACAGATGTAGCCCATGACTCTTGATGACACATCACTGGAGTCCACAGCAGCATGAAACTGAACGTTAGATGCCTCGATCCCATCTGCAGCCACCACTTCTATCTCCTTGGCTAGCTGGGAGGCCTGTTTAGCCAGTGCCAGTACAGTGTCCCACCTGGACTTCTGGTACCTGGCTGTATAGCCATATAACTCACCTGTCTGAGTCCCAAGGAAGATGCCATGTCAGCTTTTTGACATGGCATCAATCTTCCTGGAGTCTTTGCCTGGGGGGTGCGGGGGTGAAGCCAAGTGAATGCTTGCCTTATCACAGGCAGCAGTCTGCACAACCCCAACATGGCTGCATTGCTGATATAAAAACTCTGTATCTGAGCCTGAGAGTGTATACCTCTTGTCCATTCTTCTGTCCACAGGAGGTATAGAATTGGGACACTTCAGAATTTTTTGTGTCTGTTTCCCAAAATATTTGTGGAGGGGAACAGACAGTCTCCTGGACTCTGGGATGTCCATCATTTCTACAAAATCAGGCTCCTCCTGATCCTCCACTGCCTCTTCCATAGGAAGCTGGAGGGTCTCAGGTATCTTTCTGAAGAACATAAAGTGGGAAGGGGACTCAGAAAGCCTAGGAGGGGATACATCTGAAGGTCTGTATGGGGAGATGTCCGGTTCCACAGGCACATCTAGACTTTCACCATCACCATCATCATCTTCAAACTCCCCTTCCTCCTCAAACTCCGGTACATAAAATTCTTCCAGAGTACAGTCGTGAACCGGGGAACCTGACGAACCCGAGCCCCTGCCAAAGGTGCGGATCCCGGTCGGAACCAGGCAGCGATTCACAATCAATTGCTCTGGCTATTTCTTCGGTGGTTGGAACATGGACTTCTGGATCCGAACAAGATGATTTTTCTTTGCGCTTTCTTTTAGTCGGAACCGACCCCCCGGGATCGGCTCTCCTTTTGCCCGAAGAAGTATCACCCTGGTCAGAGGGCACTCCTTCTGGTTCGGTCGAAAACGAACTGGGCTGGCCATCTGGGTCAGCAGACTTCTTACTAACATACTAAAATGCCAGCAGAATAGGCCTAACGGTCTTTCGTGTCTGCTCGTTTAGTCAGCCCCCACCCTGGGTGCTGACCTTGCTGCCCCCCTCTCCTTCTCTGGCTTCTCCCTTCCCAGTTCTGGATATTCTTGCTGCATTGGATTTTGCTTCCAGAACCCTTCCCCTGTACCTGTCCCACCCCTCTTGAACCCTCCACTGTCTCTGCCTCCCACCAGCACCCTAGGCAGCGCATTCCATGGCTCCACCACCCTCTCAGTGAATCAGCACCTCCTCCTTTCTCCCTGATCTTCCCCCTCCAGTTTCCACCCATGCCCTCTAGTGGCCCCTCCTCCTTCCTTGAAGCACCCTGTATGTTCCTCCCCTATTTACCCTATTCATGTTCTTGGCCTCCTTTTCCTCAGTCTACCTAATCTATTTTCAAGGGTAAATTTGGCAGTCTGAATCAAGGTGTTCAAACCCCAGACAATAAACACAGGTGGTGTGGGATCAAGCCTTAGCAAAGACCTCCCACACTCACTACAGTGTTGAAACCCAGTGGGCCAGTTTTTTCTTGGGTTTTACAGACATGGCAACCTAACCAAACTTACCTTTTTTGGCAACCGCCAGGCAAGACTCCTTATCGGTTCCCAACACGTGTCACGGTCTTGGAAAAAGTATCAAAACACTTTTTAGAACCGATAAGGACCGTAACCACACCTAAAGTTAACACAAGAATTAAGCAAATGATCGGTTCAACTGAACGATCCACACTTACAAGTTCCACACAGAAAACACAGTACAAAACCTATCTAGTACTCACGGTACCACAGACAGAGATTGAGCCGACTATGCGGAAAACTTTTCGGTTAGAAACTGATGAGACGACACTACGACTTCGAACCGGCTGCAGGAGAAATCTCCAGAGCCACTGTTCAGTGAAGCGGAGTAAAGAATCTGACGGTTAGCTTTCAAAGGGAAACAGACAGAGACATCAACCGAGCTCGAGCTCAGCATTCTATGCTCTGCATAGAAAGATTAACCCTTTGTTCTCCAGGGCAGTTTAAAGGCTGGGGCTAACTGCACTTGTCAGAATACAGCAAGACTTCAAGTTGTTTGAATAATCAGACGCTTCTCACTCCCTGGATACTTATAAAGTGATTCAGTCAATTTATAAAAATAGACGTTAATCTTACCTTAATTATCTCAAATTCAAAACTGCAGGGAGCTGTTGTTGATGCACGCAACCTGTAAGATGCACAATTCAAACTGATTCAGAAAAGGCAGGATCACAGGAAGAGGGGACGGACTTCCTTTGAAGTCATATGTGCATCAGCAACCTATCAGGTGGACACAATACCCAGGGTAAGGAAGTGAAGTGCCTCAGAGATTAACTCCCACAAAATACAGCTTACGCGCACTTCCCTCAGTTAGTGGTGGCTTTGAAGAGTGCAGATGTGTTCCCGGTCCACGAAGATCATCCGCCAGCCTCCAAAGGTAAGTATGGGGTGAGGTGGGGTGTAGGGAGGCAGGTTAGAGGTGGCGCAGGTGGGGAGAGGTCAGGACAGTCAGCGAGGAAGGTTTTCTTTTCAGGTGCTTTTCTTTTGGGAGACGGCCCTGGGACTTGTGCCATGCTGGGGTGGGCTCCCAGCATGGCAACTGGAAGGCTGTTTGGGGGGCAGTGGAGCCGGCGGGGATTGGGCACCCCGTCGGTCATACAGAATGTTGCCATGCTGGGGTGGGCCCCACAGCAGACTTGGAACTCTGTTAGGGGTGGGACGCAGCAGAGCCGACGGGGGATTGGGCACCCCCCAGTCGGCCATACAGTGTGTGCGTGGGAGGGGGGGCGCATGAGCACGCAATATGCGTGTGTGTGTGTGTGTGTGTGGGAGAAGCGCATGAGCAGGTATGATCTTATCACTGCTCACTGAAGCGTAGCTCTCCCTTTCAACTGCATTTTCAACTGCTGTCATAGACAGCTGCAGCATTCATTGGCGAACTGTGGCCGCGCCTGTAAACACACTGACTGAATTGGAAGACAGGGTGCCACACCTACGAAAACTCGGATGATGGCACTATGTTTTTTGCACGTGCAAACATAAAAACTAGTAGGGAATATCAGATTTATTTAAAGTTCATGGAAATCCAGAAACAAGTTAAAGAAATAAACGGCACTCTTGTGATCTCTGAAATCTTACCTGTACCTTGGGCAAATTATAGGATAAATGAGAAAATACGGAGAGTCAATAATTGGCTCAGAAGATGGTGTTTGATGGAGTGTATGGAATGTATGGCTACATGGGAGAAATTTAAATAAATGATTCCTTGTTTTGTAAAACTGACCTTCATTTAAGCCGTACGGGGTCAAAAAATTAGGTATGATGTTCAGAACACAAACTTGAAGAGTATTTAAACTAGTCCCTGCCATTCATGCACACCTCATTCTCAACTCGCCCCGAGTTAAGGAGAATGAGATGTGCATGAATGGCAGGGGAAATAGGTAAAGAGGACGTTATACAGGCTCTCTGAAAGTTTTATTAATTAATGCAAGAAGTATTAAGAATAAAATAGACGAACTAAGGTTACATAGTGAAAAGGTGGACATTTGTGCCATCACCAAGACCTGGCTTAGGGAGACGGACTGGCCCAACAACTTAGATGGCTACAACTTCTTTCATAAAGCCAGACAACACAAAACTGGTGGGGGGTACACAGCCACTAATTTGAAAGCCTTAGTTAATTGAACAAGGTGTGAATGTAGCAGATGCAGAGCAACTGTGGGTCAATATTAATATAAATGCTCATAAACAGATTAGGATGGGAGTGTGTTATAGATCCCCAAGTTTGATCGAAAAGGAAAATACTGATTTTACAACTATGTTAGATAGTATGATAAAAGAGAACACAGTGGTACAAGGGGATTTTAATCATCCATCCATCTGTTGGCAGAGCATGACAGGGAAATCTCCATTAGAGAATATTTTCCTGGACATATGTACAAGCAGTGACTTGCACCAGTTAGTAACATGTGGTACTCGGAGAGAACACATTTTGGATTTAATATTATCAAATGCTGAAGAGATGGTCAAGGATGTTAAAGTGATATAGCCACTGGGAACAAGTGATCACAATATGGTGAAATTTAGCACTACGGGGGCAAATGTGAAACATAAGGGAAGAACAAAAATAAAAATATTTGGACGGACTGATTATCAAAAAATAAAGCACTTTTTAGCTAGTATAGACTGGGGAAGCAAATTGAAGGGGTTATCACCACAGAATATGTGGAATATAATAAATGATGCTATCCAGCACTGCACTGCCAACTATGTACCGGAAAGGAGTAAATATAATACCAAAGGAAGAATACCTAAGTGGATTACCATTCATAGTAAATCACTAGTCAAGAAAAACAAGCATTTGTCAATGCCGAATGTTGTCTTGCTGGCTTTGTCATTGGTAGTGCCAGAGTTAGAGATGCATAATAGGAATGGCAGTGAAGTATTGAAGTGATGCCAACCCCACCCCCACCCTGTAGAGACTGACAGGCATTGGGGTGTGCCTTTGGGTAGTCAGACATAACACTCATGCCATTGCGCCTCATCCTACCCTGTAGACAGTGACAAGTGTTGTGGTGTGCTTTGGGGTCTTTGGGTGTTATACGTACCCCATTCCATAAGGAAATACACTGAGGTGGGTACAGTATAAGAGAATGGGGTGAACTTTGTGGTCGAACACTGTAAGGCACACCACGATGTTTGTCACTGGCTGCAGGGTGGGGGTTGGGTGGAATAGGAAGCATTACATCCGATAATCCCAAGTCACACCCCTGACGCCTGTCAGTCTGCACAGGGTGGGGTGTTATAGTTGGAAACCCTAACGCCGCAGGCATGTGTTGGTATTTTCACTCCAAATTTTCAACATGGGCTTTTTGTGACCACATGTCATGAAGAGCGTCACTATCAGTTTGTTAGGTGAAAGGTGGTTTTGCACAGCGGCTATGCCATTTGGCAACACAGGTCCGAAAACACATTTTGGTTAGTATGTAAAAAATGAGAACTGTATTGATCATGAGGAGGTGTAAAAAAATGGCAGCGTTGAAAAGCTGGAGTGAAAATATGGAAAATTAGAGAAGTCATGAGCATGCATAGAAACTGTACATCACACGTCCATAATCCAATTATTTTTGGGATTTTTTAAACCACATTTTCAACATACGCATTTTGGAACCTCCCCTCATTAACAGTGGCACTGCGATTTTGTTAATTTGTCCTAAAAGTTAATTTCCCACAGCGACCACGCCATTGTGCGCCACAGGTACAAAAATACATTTGGGGAGGATGTGAAAAATGACAGCTGTACTGTTCATAAGGAGGTGTGAAAAAGTGGCAGTGTTGAAAATGTGGCATGAAAATATTGCAAATTTGCGAAGTTACAAGGGTGCGTGGCAAATGCAAAACACGCGCTGCAACACAGTCATTTTATAGACTTTTGTCACCAAATTTTCAACATAGGCATTTTAGGACTTCTGCTCATGAATAGTGGAACTGTCATGTCCTCAAATTGTCCTGAAAACTGATTTTGCTAGCGACCGTGTTATTCTCACGCCGGATGTGAAAAACACATTTTGGCCAGGATATGTAGAATGAAGCTGTACTGCTGATAAGGAGGTGTGGAAAATGCCAATGTTGAAAATCTGGGGTGAAAATATTACAAATTGACGAAGTTATGACTGTACGTGGAAACTGTGCAGCGCACACTAATAAAACAGCCATTTTTTAGATTTTTTCCATCAAATTTGCAACATAGGCTTTTTAAGAGCCCCCCTCATGAACAGTGGCACTGTCATTTTGTTAATCGGTCCCGAAAGGTGACTCCATGCAGTGACCGTGAAATCACCTTTCAGGACTGAATAACCCCATAACAGTGGCAGAATACATGAGGAGGGGTCCCAATAACCCCATGTTGAAAATTTGGTGTCAAAATTCCCAAAAATGCCCGAGATATGCACCAAAGTTGAAAAAAACCTATTTTATGCCATTATACAGCTTACCGGCATTTCTCCAGTTCGCGGTCGGCTTTGAAGAGTGCAGACGTGTTCCCGGTCCACTGAAGATCGTCGCACCAGCTCCGGAGGTAAGTATGGGGTGGGGGTGCGTGGTTAGGTAGGGTGCGCAGTGGGTGGGAGCGGGTTGTGGGAGGGAGCAGGGAGACCATGAGGGACCGTTTTCTTTTTTACAGGGTGAAAAAAAAAGGGAACATCGCGGAATTTTTTTTTAATTGCAGGGACATTTGGCATGCTGGGGTGGGCTCCCAGCGTGTTACCTGATTGTTTTTTTTGGAAGGGGAGCTGTAGCCAATGGGGTATTGGGCACCCCAGTCGGCACATAAAGAAAGGGGGCAAGAGCCGAGGGGGATTGGGCACCCCCCCCTCAGCACACAACAGATGGGGGGGGAGACATTATGCTGATGAGGACTGGGCTCCCCCGTTGGCAAAATAAATAGGGAAGGGGGGACTGAAGCCGATGGGGATTGAGCCCCCCATCGGCAAAGAAAGACTGTTGGGGAGGGGAGCGCATGATGCTGAGGGGGATGGGGCACCCCCGCGCCACACACTGGGGGGTCATGATGCCCGACAGGGAGTGGGCTCCCCATCTGCAAATTAAGTGGGGCGAGGCATGCTTTGGGCGGCGGCAGTCAGTGCTGCCATGTTTATGTGGGAGGTGTTGTGTCGCTGCAATGAGAAGCTTGCTCATTACAGCAGACCTTTTCTTAGATCGCGTGGCCACATTTCCGGATGCTGATTGTGGCCTGAATGCTGGCTGATGGGGGAATGAGGGACACACCTACTGATGCATGCCCTGCATTCACCCAACAGTTTCACAGCCTCTAATCTGCTACTACCGCAATATGTTGTCTGCGCATGCGCGAGCCAACATAAAAATAAGGCATATAAGAAGGTTAAAAGTCATCCAACACAAGAGAGAGTGAACAGGTATAGGAAACTGTCGAGCATGTGTAAGAAGGCTATAAGGAAGGCAAGGGCAAGGGCAGAATTACAGCTGGCAACAAATAAAAAAACGAAAATTGCAAGCATTTCTACAGTTATGTGGAGAGTCTAAGAAAGTGTAACAGCACAGTAACCAGTCTCAAAGTTGGAAATGGAGTGGTGGATGTTGAACTTGATATAGCTAATTGCTTTAACAACTATTTTATGAGTGTTTATCAAGAAAAAGATACCAGCTTTCCAGTCTGTACTGGAGAGGAAGGAAAGGCAGTAGATATTCCAACTATAACTCCAGATAGGGTATGTAACAGCCTTATAAGTATGAATAAGTATAAATCAGCAGTGCCTGATGGCATCAGTCCTCAATTTTTAATACATACGGCAGAAGAACTTGCAGAATCCATAGCTATCCTGTTTAACAGGTCACTGATGGAAGGACAAGTGGTGGATGAATGGAAGGCTGCACACATCACTCCCATACTTAAAAAAGGGGACAGAACCAGAGTAGAAAACTACAGGCCCATTAGTATTACCTCCAGTCTAGGGAAGCTTCTAGAAGGTTATGTAAAAACATACCTAGAAGAGAACCTGAAACAGGTCTGATATATATAACCCAACACGGGTTTGCAGTGGGAAGATCATGTATTAGTAATCTAATGCATTTCTTCAAACCAGTTAGCTCAGTGCTGGACCAGGGTGTACCGGTGGACGTGATGTATTTTGATTACGCCAAGGCCTTCGACTCTGTTTCGCATAGGATACTGACACAGGTTCTGCAGGAATATGGAATAAACCAACTTTTACGTAATTGGATAAGTTCCTGGTTGGAGAACAGGGTAGAAAGGGTTCAGATAAGGGGTTACTTTTCGGATTGGGGGGTTGTGACGAGTGGTGTCCCTCAGGGGTCGGTTCTTGAGCTCCTGTTGTTTAACATGCTCATGCACTCAATGCAGGTTGTGGATGGTGCCTGGATATGTAAATATGCAGACGATACAAAATTAGGGGTGGTATTAAACGATGAGGGGTCAGCTAAGAAACTGCAGAACCAGCTATTTGCATTGGAATCATGGGCAATAAAAGATAAATTACAGTTTAACAAGCTAAAATGTAGGGTGATGCATTTCGGTATAAGAAACAAAATGCACAGATACAGTTTAAATGGTAAAACTATACAAGAAACAGATAGTGAGTTAGATTTAGGAGTACACATATCAAATAATCTTAGTTTTGATAAACACAATGTGAAGGCGGCAAACAAAATAATAAGGTTATGTGAACATACAGTACAGTCCCATTTATCCGAACCAGTCTGGTGACATGTTTGTGGTTCGGATAAACAGGAGTCCGTAAAAACGGGATTGACTGCTATGTGGACTCGAACATGGGAGAAAATGTACAGTATTCGCGAACACTGCTGTATGATTTTGTTGTTTTGTTTTTGGAGCAAGGTACAGGTGTGGTGGGTGGCGAATCAGTGCTGTTAGGGTTTTTTTTTTTTTTTCTATGCTTGTGCTCACATGTGGTTTAAGTGCTTTGTACTGTAGATGTGGTCACACTTTATTTGTGAACCTTGGTAAAGAACTGCTTCATTGTGGTTTGTTGTAGGCTATGAACTTGGTTTATTTGCAGCTTTGGATCTCAGACCTCTCAACAGCATCAGCTGCACTGGATCACAGTCGGGCTGATTTTTGAGCCATAGCAAACATGTATCAAAACTAGCCACTGCCTCTGAATTCGTTGGAATTGGTGCAACTTTGGAGTCATTGTCTGATTCAGTGTCTAATTCGGCTACACCTTCATCACTTGCTCCCAGTAGCTGCCGCACAGCCTCAATGATGGCATCGTCTGTCAGATGTTCATGACCTTCCTCAGCACTATCACAGTGTACCCAGGTTTCAATGTCTTCTTTGGACAAGCAAACGTTCAGTTTGTCAATCATGTCTTCAGCCATGGCTGCGATCTCTAGATCCTCATCCGGGTCCAATGCTACAGTCTCACCACTCACCTTGTTTTCAGCCACAAGTTCATCGGAGGCCAATATACCCAATTTCCTCCATGATTTGGCAATTGTTTCTGGTTTCAGTTTGTCCCATGCCTCCCCATGTAAATCATAACCTTGAGGGTTATTGATTTCATAATTTCCTGGAGACTCATTTCCTGATTTACATTAGATAGTACAACCTGCATTAAATGTTTTCTATACAGACGTTTGAAGTTTTCAAGAATGCCCTGATCACAAGGCTGGATCTTAGATGTCACGTTGGGAGGTAAATAAAGACATTTAATGCTGCCATCCCTAGTTTCAATAATGGGCAACTCAGGATGGGCTGGTGAATTGTCGACTAAAAGAATAGCATTCAGTGGCAGATTGAGTAAGACAAGGTGGCGTTTTACTGAGGGGACAAAATAATCCTTGTACCAATTCAGAAACAGTGTGGCATTCACCCATACGTGTTTCTGATTAGCATAAATCATAGTCAACGCAGGCATGTTAACATGCCTGAAACACCTCGGTTCATGAGATTTCCTGATCATAAAAAGGGGCAGTTTATGTGAACACTAGCGTTCACACAAGCTAGAACAGTAACCCAGCCTTTCTGTTTCTTGAACCCCAGGGCATCTTTTTCTGCACTGTGTGCTAAAGTTTTGTCCGGAAGGCACCTCCAGTACAACCCAGTCTCATCTGCATTATAAATTTGGTGTGCAGACAGACTCTCAGCTTTAATGAGATCAGTGAGCTGTTGCATGAAAGTGAGTTACTCCTTCATCCGCAGCACTTAATCGTTCCCCACACAACCTCAGTTGTCTAATGCCGTGGCGTTTTTTGAAATGACCAAGCCACCCATCACTGGCTACAAAACTGCCTTTGTCCCCACCAAGTCTGTCATGAAGCTGGACTGCTTTTTCTTTTAAGAGGGGGCCAGAGATAAGCGTACCCTTTTCCCTCTCCTGAGAGAACTATAGGTATACATCCTCATCTCACTCATCATCCTTACACGCTCTCATGGTCTTTCTCTTCTCCAGACCAAATGACCCCTCCATGGACATTGCAAACTGTTGTAACTTTTCCTTCCCATCTTTAATGTCACATTGTTGACTTGCCTACCCCATACTCAGCTGCAAGCGCTACTGTTCTTTCCCCATTCTCAATCCGATCGAGAATCCTCAGTTTTTGCTGCAATGTTAACACAATGTGCTTATGCTTTGTGCTGCTAGTTCCACTCTTTCCACTCATCACTAAGAACACAGAGAACAGACAGACAGAGAGAGAGAGAGAGAGAGACACAGTAAATTTTCACGGCAAACAGATGCATCACTTAACTGAAAACACGTGATGTGAGACTACCAATAAGAGTACAGAACCCAAATGCAGAGAACAGCTGTGAGTACTGTACCTAATTAGAAAGAGGTAAAGGAACAGGGGCTGAATTGACAGTGCTGGAATGCATGATATCGCAAATGCAGATCACAGTACACTGCAGTCTGCACAATCGTCAGCTTGCTACCCAGGATAAAAAGGCAAAACAAAGGGCAACATGATGTTGGTTTGGTTAATAGAGAGTTTCGGTTAACCGGGATTGTACTGTATTAAGGAATATAAAAAGTAGAAGTAAAGAAGTTTTGGTACCAGTGTATTCTACTTTGGTTAGACCTATACTTGAATACAGGGCACCTTTCTCAGCACCTCAGACAATAGCTGCAATAAGCAGGGTAGAGAAGGTTCAAAGGAAATTTACAAAAAAGATAAGAAATATGCAACATCTCAGTTACAAAGACAGGTTGATAGGGCCTAATCTTTATTCAGTGGCCTAACGTAGGCTAAGGGGGACCTGTGCTTTGCTTACAAAGCTTTTAATGATGAAGTTATATGGGAGACAGCAGCATTAAATAAGAAAGCACAGGTTGCACATAAAACAAGACCACATACTAGGCAACTCGTGGGAGAAAGATACTATACCACTAGGAGAGCTAGGTGGTACAATCAAACAATTGTGAATGCTTGGAATTCTCTACCCCGGGAGGTGGTCAATACAGGTAGTATGGACAGTTTTAAAAATCTATTGTACATACATATGGGTCCAAAAAAATGGAATAATTGACCACTCAGGTGGCAGGTTCTAGATTCGGCTATAATAGTCATCTGAACCTGAAAAACTCACCTATGAACCTAAATACCTATGTACCTTCTGGGAGGGTCTGGGAAGCAGCCTTGCCATTATCCCCGTTGGTGTTCTGGAGCTTTGACATATGGAACAGATAATTAGCAATACTCAGCCCAAGGATAGAGAAGGCATAAACCCTATTGACCCAAAGATCAGTTCTGCATAATTCTTTGTCGGGGGAAGAGAGCTAAGGTGCTTGAGCTCCTAAGACATGTCATGAGCTGCCTTTATGACCACTGAATCTGTTTCAGGCTGGGCAGCGTAGTGTGGAAACTGTTGTGGGGCACGGTAAAGTTTATCTGCCCTGCAAAGCATAGCTGACACCATGTTAGGCCTGTGCCAGGCTGCAGTAGTAGCATTCCTCAAAGCAGGTAAAAAAGGAGGAATGATCCTGGGAGGAGATTCAGGGATTTCCAGAAAGTCTACAAAATCCCTTCTGGTGGCATCCTCTTCCTCAGTATGGAAGCCAATGGCAAAGGACAATTGCTTCATAATATTAAAGAAGGTCGGGTCATCTGGTAGAGACCTAGGAGTGTGTTTGACAGAATACTCACTGAAAAAGGAAGCTGTGGATCTGTCTGATGTGAGGGGTTCCTCCTGCTCCTCCTCCTCATGAGGAAGAATATGATCTGGATGGTACTCCTCCTCGATGATGACCTCTTCCAGATCAAGGTCCGACGTACAGGGCACTGACGACAGCCCGCAAGGGGCGGCCCGTGGCTGACGAGGAGGTGTCAGTGATGAAGCTGCCATCATTGGCACAGGTGATGTGGACCTCTATGTGCTGAGCTGATGGACGATCACCGAGTTCAATTTAGTTAAAAACTCACTGAGGTTGACAAGAGTCAAAGACTGCGTCGACAGGGGTGGGGTGAACAGTGCTAGGAGCAACGACGCCAGATGGGCCCAGAGAGCATGTAGCCCGAGGGCCCAGAGTAGGGTCAGGCCTCGACAGGAAGGCTGTTGATGATGAACCTGTCATCGATGACAGAGGAGCCGATGACCATGAGGCCAATGACTGACCGCCCTGAATACTGGACGGAGGCATTATCGGTATGGATCTGGTGAGCACAGAGACCTGGACAGCAGATTTATGCGCTGGTGCAGCCATAGCCAACAAAGAACCTCTGGATGAGGAATGAGAGCCCATCGCAGGACCACTTCCCAGGGGAAGCTTGGGAGCTTGATGACCCTGCCGGCGACTGAGAGGCTGGGACCCCAGAGGATCCCTGCCCGGAACTGGCTACCTGTTGTTCCATGAGGATATTTTTTAGAGCTTTCTTGCATCACCTGAGGGTTGTTTGATTAAACTTCTGGCAGAGCTCACAGTCGGAGACTTCGTGGTCAGTTATTAGGTTGAAAAAAGCCATGGGCAAAAATAGCGTGAAACTGCATCACAGCCTCCTCGGAGACCCAATGTGAACAAGTCGACGATGTGAAAGAACTAAGGAGGGAGTGGGGCCTCTCACGCCTTTTTAGGGTTGACGCTGGCAGACAACATCGGCGTGGACGGCCCCAGTTGTACTGCTGAAAATCTTCCATGTGGATCCTGCTTCTCCAACTGTGAAGTTCCTATGATGTGACCTGATGACTGAGACACCCCCAAAGAAGATCATAGAAGTTGTCAGCAGAAAAGGACCTCTTGGTTCACATATTCTCCGTATCTACAGTGCCACCACAGACCCTGCTTGATCTTCGCCCCCCCCCTTGCCTTATTTCTAAGGTCCCCTTGTGTCTATCCCACCCATGCCAGCCTCCAGAACAGATAAAAGAAAAGTTACAATTTCTGTATTAAGACAGCTAAAAGAGATGATACTGCAATTGTTGTACTTACGAAGGTCTGTCCTTTTTCAGCACAGGCTGCGAGTCAGGTATAATTTCTGCTTGATCCTCTAAAACAAAATTTTTGGAGAAATAGGATTATCATTGTTTGGAAAATATCTGTTACTAGATAACAATCTAAGCAAAAATAAATAATCAAAAAACTTTCTAACCCAAATTTTCAGGATGGGATGTCACAACATCATCGTCCTCATGCAGCATTTGTACAACCTCTGCAACTGATAACTGTTGAAAATAAAAAGAGATACATATCACATAAAATCAACAATAACAAAAAAAATACCGCAGTAATATTGTTTCTTCCGAGGGATTTTTCTGTATGCTTAACTGTTGCAGTATGCCAGTTGGATCCAGCTGCTCCGGAGGTGGACTCAATGCTAATGAACCTGAGCACTGGCCAATCAGGACTCAGGACTAAGCTGTGCCGTGTGTGGTGCTCTTACTTTCGCTTCAGATTCATCTCGAAGCTAGCAGGGCAAAAAGGCCACCAAATGTAGTAAAAATACACTTTACGAGAAAAAAAAAAAACAGACAAAAATACTACAGAAAAATATAAAAGAGGAAAAAGAGGAGCTCGTAGCCTAACTATGTACAGAGGTAGTCAAGGGCCAGAACTTTAGATTATCTGTTTACAGTTAGAAATGTGGCCTATTAGGGACTGCAGAACTACTCTCAGCCAGATTGTGTGAGGGAAGGCTGGGTGGGAGGATAAGCATACAGAAGAATCCCTTGGAAGAAATAAAATTACTACAGTGAGTCATTTTTTCTTCTCACCCCAGCAATTCTTCTGTACGCTTAACTGTTGCAGACTACAAAACAGTGCAGTTCGGAGGCGGAAACAGTACCTGCTTTGGAAACAGATTCTGCAGAATCGCAGTGCCAAATTTTGTATCAGATCTGGACTGTACATCCAGGCAATGATGCTTTGTGAAGGTGTGTACAGTCTTCCAGGTAGCTGCTTTGCAGATGTCAAGCAAAGGTATGTCTCTTGATGCTGCCACTAAGGACGCAGTGCGCCTAGTGGAGTGGGCTCTAAGGCCTTGAAGTGGTTTTTTGCCAGCCTTATTGTAACAGAACTTGATTCAGAAGACTATCCAATGAGAGATAGTTCTCTTAGAGGCTGGTCTGCATTTGCCCATTTCACCACAAGTGAGGAAAAGCTGAGTATGAGAGGCCCTGAGCTGCTTGGTACGCTCTAGGAAGCAGGTCAGAGCCCTTTTTACATCCAGACTATGAAGCCTGCGCTCACCAGGAGTGGAACTGTCTGTGAAAAAGACAGGGAGCCCAATGGATTGGTTGAGGTGAAATTCGGAACCACTTTAGGCAAGAATTTCCTGTTGGTTCTGAGAAACGGAAATTATGTACCTATGTAATTCTTGATCTTCTTGGACAAAGTCTCCACCACTCATTTACACTAATGGGACTACGCCAGAACCACCAGGACCCCATAGAGCAAAAGTCTTCAGGAGGGCAGGTGCGGGATACAGGGCTCTTGTCATGACACCGCACCACTGAGACTAGCTGCGCGTGTAAGCTATCTCAGCGTCGACCCTCCAACCGCCTCAGTATCTTTTCAACCAAGGAGGTACAGCGTAAACTAACACAAGAAAACCTAACCCTAACTTCCAGGCATAAGATGGCCAGGATGACCCATGTCAGAAGGGTCAATTCAACAACATCTTCACAGTTTGAACAACAAGGAAGTGAAGACCAAAATAGAACGAGTGAGCTTGGGGGATGGTGGGTGGGCGTGTGAATGAGTGGTGGAGACTTCATCCAGGAAGATCAAGAATTATGGTAGGTATGTAATTTCCATATCTTCCTGGACTAAAAGTCTCCACCACTCATTCACACTAATGGGAGAATACAGAGCGAAAAATCGCACACACCCCCCCCCCCCCCGAGTAGGGTGGTAGGAGACAGAGCTCACTCAGCACAGAAGTCAATAAGGACTGTCCTGCCAAAGAAAGTGAACTGTCTGGCATGGACATCCAGAATGAGGTGCTTTACAAACGTATGCAATGAACTCCAAGTCGCCACCTTGCAGATGTCTGCAATGGATACATTACGAATCTCTGCCAGGAAAGCCACAACTGTTCTGGTAGAGTGCTGTGAACCCGGCCTTCTAACTTGACCTGCGCCATGGATTAGTAGTGTCAAAGACATGCCACTAACCATGCAGAAATACATCTCATGGCAACAGGCTGACCCAGTCGAGGCATGCTGAAAGATAAAATAGTTGCTCAGATTGCATATCTCTTTTGTTCTGTCGATGTAGAATTGTAGAACCCTCTTAACATCCAGAGAATGAAGGGAGTGCTCTCCTTCATTCTGGAGCTAACAAAGTAGATAGGGAGAAGCAAAACTTTACTAACGGTAACTGAGCCAGTGACATGTTCTCTACTGGCTCAAGATAGATCAAAAAAGCGCAGAGGTGTATCTTCACTGCTGAGTACTGCAGATCTGCATTCGACTGGTCCAAGAGGCACCCCAATACCTTACTTGGTGAGCAACTAAAAGGGTCCAGATGGGACTTTGCACACCAGACGGAGAAGTGTTTCCACTTAGCTGCATAAGCCCTCCTGGTGGAAGGTCTATGCATGGCTAAGAAAATTTCTGCGATTGTCTGGGAAACCAAAAACTTGCCCACCTCCATCTCCTCGGGAGGCCAGCATGAAGATGAAGGGAGCACAGGTTAGGATGGACCAAAGTCCCTGTGTCAGAGGGTCACTTATAGAGTGAGAGTCACCTCAGGGAACTTCTGACAGACTGTTGATCAATGCAAATCATATCTGTCAAGACCAGTCTGGGACGATGAGAATCATCCTGCCCCCCTCTGCCTACAACTTAAGCAGCATTCTCTGAACTAAGAGAAGAGGAGGAAAGCATACAGAAAGTGTCTTGTCTACTGCAGTGAATACATCCAGACAGAAAACACCAGGGTCTGGATTTCTGAAGCAGGATACAGGCAGTTTTGCATTGAGAGGGGATACAAAAAGGACCTGGTCCGGACTGCCCCACTCATCGAACAGCGACTGCATGTCTGAACTGATGCAATGTGTTCACGGTACCACTCTCACATCATTATGGCCTTCCTGCAGAGAGGGTAGGAGGGCACTCCACCCTGCTTGCTGATGTAATACATCACAGCTTTGTCGTCCGTACGAAGTAGGATCACTTCGTGGCAGAGGGCATCTTTCAGGACTTGGCATATAAGAAAGCTCTCATCTCTAAGATACTTATGAGAAGATGAGGTTCCTCCTGGTTCCACAGCTGAGTGCAGAGGTTTTGACAGTGAGCTCCCCAAATGATCAGGAGTGCAACCATGGTGATGGTAATCTGGGATTCCAGAGGGTAAGGGGTAGACTTTGCAGAAGCGTGCCCAACTGCATCTACCATGCCAGTTATTCTGTCTGAGGTTCTGTCATTTTGTATGGAGGGCTGCGGATGCGTGGTCGGAGACCACTGCTTGCTGCAGACAACGCCATGGGCCCTAGCATCCGCTACATCAAAAGGGCCCGAATAGAGTCGTTTTCTGAGATGTACCGAGTCATCTGAAGGTGTCATTTCTCACATCTTCTGGAAGGAAAACTGTCGCCCTGGAAGTATCCAGGAGGGCTTCTTAGAAAATGAGCTGCTGGGAAGATGAAACTGGCACTGTCCCCGAATAAGAAAAACCCTTCCTGGAAGAGAACAACTGAGAAGCTGTGGCAACTGCTTCCTGTGTCTCCTGCCCAGATGGGCTGGCTAGGAGCCAAATGTACAGGAAGTGAAGACTTGAACGCCGAGGTTTTAGTGAACTCTTCCCTGAACAAGTACTTGTTTAACGTTCCAGGGTCGACAAATGGGCGCATACCGCCTGTTATCTTGGAACCAGTAGCAATGGAAATAGGAACCTGTACTCCATTTCGCTGTGGAACAACTTCTACTGCCCAGTTCCCGCAGAAGCCCTGTATCTCAGAAACAAGAGGGTCTGACTGAGAGGCAGACAGAGTAGGCAGCCATCTGGGGGGAAGGTCTGGGGAAATCCCTGTGAAATATGGAGAGTATCACTCTCAGAATATCCAGATGACCCATATGTCCGCTATAATGCTCTTAAAATACCCAAAAAAGGACACAACATGGCTCAGCGCCTATCATCTTTTCTCTGTCCACCCGTTGGAATGTCATGCAAAAAACTCTCAGGCTGTCCTCCCTCCCGGTGCCTCACTCTTTCAGGAGGCTTCTTGCTCTCAAACTGAGAGCCCTGTGTGTATGCCACAAATAACTACCTCCTCCATCTCCTGTGGCTCCCCAAACTCTTGGCATTTACATGTATTCCCTTAGTACTTCTCTTCTTCTTTCCACCTTAGGATTATTCTGCTAACCCCCACTTGTTTGTTTAACTACATCTATTTCCACCCCTTACCGACCCTTTCCTTTGTTTTTCCCCTGCCCATAAACCTTCGTTGTTGTTCCCTCACTTACCCTACCTGGTATCCCTCATCTTACTATAACGTTGCGACCTTTGTCTAAATAATCCTATGTCTTGAGGAATCCTATATATATATATATATATATATATATATATATATATATACAGTCAATTATCAACCCAGATAGTGTTCACCATATGTACTCCCCAGCCCTGATCTTATTTGTTTCTCTGTAACTGTCTTTTATTTGCTCATTGTGTGTACACTGCTTATCTGGTCATTTTGCTGTAGTTGTATATGTCCTACTTGTTCCAGGACCATCTTGCAAATGAGCTTGCTCAAGGATGATTTTGCCTGGTTAAATAAAGTTTGATTGATTGATTGTAATGGACTTTTACTGGTTGTAAAATCAAATGAGATGCCCCTCCTACTGACAAGAGGCATCCATCTCAGACAGCTCAGGTGGGACCTGGGCCAGATCCACATAGGTTGGTACAGGTTGCTTTCGAGCCCTGTGCCCTCTACTGCACTTTCTTCGCGTATGAGGAGTTGGTTCTTGATAAAGGCACTTAGGCCTCTACCCTGAAAGGACTGCCTGTTACGAGAATGTTGATGGTTCCCATCCCTCTGAAAGGCAGCAGGCACTGCCTGTTGTTTAAATGGCAGTCCTATTATTCTGAGCAGCCTCCAGAGCTCAACATGATGGCCAAAGAGATAAGCCCCATCAAGGAAATGTTAACCACCTGCTACCAGCAGCAGCTGCCCTAGAGGCAGAGTCGTAGGCATCCATAAATACTTTCAGCTGATTATTGGGCTATATGCCCCTAGCAATGGAGAGTTACAATGCGGAAGGCTCTTGACCACTGAATTGAGTGTGTTCCACAGGGTGTACTCATACTGAAGAATGTAGGAACTAAAGACATAGAAATCTGTTCTAGTCCACAGATGAAGACTGAAATGTTATGGTAGACCCCATATCCTGAGCAAAAAAAACAAAATGGAAAGATCTTCCATCACACTGTTACAGAAGGCTTGCATTCCAGCCCATTAAATGAGTCATCTGCTGCGTCTTCGACAAAGCAGGACAGGGACAGACTCATCCAGATCCACTTCTACCCCAGAATAACCTCGAAAGGGCAGGTCTAGGCCAGGAAAACGGGAGATGCCACCACCAGGATCGGCGTTGAAGAGTTCGGCGCCATCTGCAACATGGGTACCACACGCAGCACCGGCACTACACTCGGTGCCGGCACCACTGCTGGCCCTGCACCTGAAGAAAAAAGAGGGTTGGGGGGAGGCGGTACCCGTGCCAGCCCCTGCAGGGAAAAAGGTGAAGGGGGGAAGGCACGAGGGGTCAACATCGATGGTGCTGGCACTGGAGAGGGCACCGAGCACATCCTGGCCTGACCGGCCCGGCTGCGGCCCAGCAGCTCTGAGGTCCAAAGGCCCCAGAACCGGTTCCACTGGCCAGGTCAAATGGGCAGACACCATACCCCTTGCTCTAAAACGGCAGCTCAGAGGTGAAACTGCTCACTGGAACCCCATCGAGGACAGACAAGATCCAGTGTCGAAGATCATGGCCATTAAGAATGGAGCCACAGAGGACCCCACCGGAGTCGGGTCAGGCCTACTGCTCTCCACCACTGACGATTCCTGTGCAGACATACCAGAGGGTAACCTTGAGTGGTACTGTTTCTTCTTCCACCGACAGGAGGAAGAAGAGCTCGAGGTCGAGCGGAGCCGGGTCCCTGACTGAGGTAGGGAAATGAAAATTATGCACCTACCGTAATTATGATCTTTCTGTGTACCTTCACCATTCATCACTGTAGGGTACTCGGCCAGAGGCCAGGACCTCGTGGGAAATTTTTTTTTTAGGTAGGTGGAGCCGACGCACCATTGGCGCAACCCCCGAGACCGACGCACTGCGTGGCGCCTCGTGGGTTGGCCGAAGTCAGCCAACTCCACCTGCCTGCCAGTTCTGAGTCGTCGAAGGGTTAACAGAAAGGGAGTGGAGGGTGAGACAAGGAAGTCCAAGGGACAGAAAAAGGAAAAGATATATGAACCAAAAGGAGAAATAACGACTGAGAGAACAGAAAGGGAGAAAAGTCGGAAACTAAAGGGATTGGAAGGGGCCCCAATCTCTGGAAAAGGAAGAGGGAGGTAGGGTGGGTAAAGAATTTAGGAAGAGGAGGCATAGGTTGGACGGGAACAGGGAGGAGGAGAGAAAGCAGAGCAACTGTCAACTCCCACCCCACAGGGGTGGAGCCAAAGCACTGGAGAAGGAGTGCCCCCCTCCCCGCTGTTCACTCTCCCCGGAACACTATCCCCCTGTTTGCCCCCACTCCTGAAAAGAAAGGAGAGGGGAAGGGATGGGCACAGAGAGGGAGAGGGACCCAGAGACTGAGGCCCCAGGGGGATGGAGGGTGGGATTGTGATGAATGGTGAAGATACACAGAAAGATCATAATTACGGTAGGTACGTAATTTTCATATCTTATCTGTGTCAATCTTCACCATTCATCACTATTGGGTGAGTACCGAGCCCCCCCTCCCGAAAGGGGTTTCTTTTACACCCTAAGGGACAAAGTCCCTTAGCTCTCAGTGGGTGACACACTAAGAGGGAGAACCTTCAGGGCCTGGAGAGGCCCCAAAGTGGGGAAAGTGAGACAGGGTCCCCCCATAGGGGGAAGGAAGTTGCCCCGACAAGCGCTGTCTCGCTCTACGGGAGAAGAGATAGGTTCTCTGGAGAGCGGAGTTAATCACTCTACGCCAGGCCAAGGGTGACAACCAGGAAAGACGCAGCGATGCTGTCTGCCTAGTGCAGATCGCTGTCCCTACGACCCTAGTAGCTACCTCAGTGGCATCATAGCATGCCCTCGCTTGGTGCCTTGCTAGCTCCAGGCCACGTGCAGAGAGTGCAATGGCTTGTCTAGTTTGCTCCGTATCAGGCAATCAGGCTAGGAGCTAACCTAGCATGGACCACAAGAACCTGTCAAAGGCTGCAAAGAGGGCCTGGTGTGCAGAAATGGAAAGCAATAACCGTGCCGAGTAGAAAGTCCTCCTACCCCATCAGTTAAAATACGAGGAGTCTTGATCTGGGGGGCCGGTCCCGGTGAAGGGCGCGAAGCCCATCAGGAGTATCCAACTGCGCCAATCCGGACTGTGGATGAGACATGGAACCTGGAGACTCCAGGGGTGTGCAATACCTCTGGCTGAGATCCCTTGGGGCAGGGACTCCACAGAAGGGCCTCTGCCAGGAACGCAACGACGCCTCCCGAAAGGGAGCAGGCCAGGGCAGCACCACAAGGGTGGCCTCGCCAAAATAGCCTAGAAAGGCGTGCACCGAGTGCTCAGGATTGCTAATAGTGGCAGGTATGAGGTGCAAGTCCTCCAACATCCTAACGAGGAAGCGCTGATACTCAGTGAGATCAGCAGCTGGAGAGATGTGGACAGAAGGTTCCTCTCCCCCAGAAGAGGGGGATGAGGAGCTGGAGAGCACCGGCTGTTCAGGGGGTGGCTGCCTGGGGGAGGCTGAAAAACATGACTGTCCATCGCCCTAACATAAGCTGGGAACCGAGCAGCCACCGCTCTGAACTGCTCCCAGGAGAGAGGCCCGCTAGGACCAAGAATGCCTGCGAGTGCAAGAGAATGTGGCAGAGGAATGGGGACAGAGCCGAGAAGAGATGTTGGC
The DNA here is from genome assembly GCA_016271365.2 of Neoceratodus forsteri. Classification (NCBI taxonomy): domain Eukaryota; kingdom Metazoa; phylum Chordata; order Ceratodontiformes; family Ceratodontidae; genus Neoceratodus; species Neoceratodus forsteri. The sequence continues at coordinate 210,011,489 of JADMNL010000028.1, forward strand.
TGACCTCCGCCTGGGCTAAGGAGCTGACCGGGAGCTCCCGCGGAAGAAGGTGCCCCGGAAGACCCCACAGCTGACAGCTGAACAACCATTTCAGTACTGCCTTGGATACGCCCAGAAGAATCCCCCCTGTGAGGCAACCGGGGCCGTATAGGTCCAGAAGGACGGTCTCCTACCACAAAAGAATGGGTCTCTCTCAAAGTGACCCAGGAGGAAGAGCGGAGATCTGCACTATGGCTTCTCCCAGACCCTGGGTGGACCCCGGAAAAAGGCCGCCGTGCGACCCAACACCCTTCGACCCCTTGGAGTCCGAAAGAGCCCTCCTCCTCCTTGAGAGGGCCAGCCTAGGTAGCTGACAGCTCTGGGCAGCACCCGAAGGAGTTATCCAGGGCACAGTACCCTCCTCTCCCGTAGGTGCTCTGATCGGCCCCAAAGTTGGGCAATCTAGGCACACCACAGGTGGGGTTACCACTGCTGAGGGGTCAGTGAACCCACCAAGACCAGGCTGCAGAGCAATGGTGGCCTGCACCACCGCCCGCTGGTCAGCACCCCCTGACCCCAGTCTCGGTAGCCTCCGACCCCACCTCAGAAGGAGGCAGACTCCGGCTTGTCGAGGAGACTACTGGGCTGCCCACCACGACAGCCAACCCCAAAGAGGTAGAGGGCGAGGCCCTGTGCCAAACTATAGGAGGATGCCCACTGCCATCTTTGCCAAAGGGGCCAGAACCCAAAGCCGTGCCTGAGCCGATACCAGTACCTCCTACAGCACCTCGAGCAGAATCCACAGGGGGCACGGCTCCAGCCCGAACAGGAGCTCCAGTCAGGACCAGCAGCGGGCTATCCGTCCCCATGGCGTTAAGGCGGGCGCCGAGGACGATGACGGTGCTGGCACGGCACAAGGCGCCTATCAGCGCCGTCCCGCTGCACGGCACCAATCAGGCAGGGGCGCCGCCGACAACAGCACTGATGGTGGAATCCGACGCCCCACGGCGAACCCGAGACACAGCGCCATACTCCAACCATGAGACATGGACAAGATGGCACCATAGTGGCTCCCACAGCACTGCTAGCAAAGTCGCTACAGGACGGCTCCGACAGAAGCCACAGCGCCGCGCAACAAGTCGCCGCCGCCAACAGCTCCGTCAGTGCCCACAGCACCACTGGGTGCTGACCGGCCTGATCGAGGCCAGCGCCAACCGGCCCCTTACGAACTCGGTCCGACACCGGGGAGCCTTCACCCGGAGGCGATGCCATGGTGGTGTCTCCTGCGTGCCCCTTGAAAGGAGCCTCAGAAATGGCTAGGCTACTAGCAGCCGAGGCTCCCTCCTCCTTGGTCTGTGTAGAACCGAGAGGGGATCCGGAGGAAAGGTTGAGAGAGTGTGGCTTGGCACGACGAGTGAGCGTCAGACCCCGGAAAGTTGGCGGAGCTCGCCCCACTTTCCACGTGCATTGTTCGATGACCTGGTGGTCCATGGAGAAACAGGCGTCGCACGAATCCATGTCGTGAAGCGGGTCAAGACACAAAAGACACCGGTCGTGCTGGTTGGTGATGGAATACTTTCGGCCGCATGGGCACCGTCGCATGGGGGGCCGACCCGTCCTAGAAGTTTTCTTGCCCTCCAACCGAGACATGACCTACAGTGAAAAAAACACCAAAAACAGACTCGACGTCGCAGAAATATAAAGAAATGGAAAGATGTTACTGGGCGACATCGAGTATGGCAAAGCAGAACCGGCAGGAATAAACAGACTTCGGCACCGAAGGAAATATAGGGATGGCGTCGAAGGTTTTTTCAGCGTCAATCTAGGCCTCAGCATAGCAGCTCCACACGAGGTGCAACCTCTATGGTAATAGACGAAAAACTGGCAGGCAGGCGGGTTGGCGCAGCCTAACGGCCAACCAGCTGGCCTTCATGGCGTCGGCCTCAAGGCCGATGGTGCGTCGGCTCCACCTACCTAAAAAAAAAGCTCCCGCGGGGTCCTGACCTCTGGCCAAGTACCCAACAGTGATGAATGGTGAAGTCTGACACAGATAAGATCTGGCCTGCTATGTTTGTGCTTCAGGCAGACTGTCCCCCTCCCCCCCTTCAGATCTCCCCCTCCGCAAAGGGCAGCAGACCCGACACAGCCCCACTGCCATCACAGCTTTCAAACGAAGTCTCCCTACCGTCACCGCTACCATCTAAGGTCGACTCCATTGATGGCTGGCTAAGAATTTCTTCCTCTTCTTCCTCTTTTTCTTTTTTTTATTTTAAAAAGAAAAGAACACTAAAAGTAGTAAATTAATGGAATTCGGAACAACTATAGCTGCTGATGTCGTATAGACATCGTATAAATGAAGACTTGACTCCTGGCAGGCGAGCAACGTCATCAATGAAGCGCACCAGACGGCGGGAGAAAAGGAACTGAGGTAGTTGGAGGGTCGACGCTAAGACAGCCTATATAGCGCGAGCCAGCACTGGCCCTCCTGAAGGCTTTTTGTTCCTGTGGGGCCCTAGCACCTCCGGCGTAGTCCCATTAGTGTGAGTGAGTGGTGGAGACTTTTAGTCCATGAAGATCTGCCTTATCCCTGCGGAAGACAATGTAGTTAGGCTTAGTGCAAAAGGCCTGCAATTCTGAAATTCTTCTGGCTGAAGTAATTGCCACTAAGAAAACAGCTTTCTAGGTGAAATATTTTAAGTCAGCCGTAGCCATGGGTTCAGATGGGGACTCCATGAGCTTAGCTATGCACAGGTTCAAATCCCAAGGGGGAACGGGTTCCCTAAGTGGGGGTTGAAGATGCAGCAGGCCCTTAAAGAATTTCTTAAAAATGGCAAGAGAAATTAATGATGTGTTCTTGCCAACAGACACATATGCTGAGATAGCAGCCAGGTGCACTTTCTGGGATGAGGCCCTGAGGCCTGATGTTTGCCAGTGCACTAAATAATCCAAAATAGAGGGCAGGTAAGCCTGGCAGGGGTCAGTTTGCCTGTACTTGCAACAGAGAAAGAATCTCTTCCATTTAGAAGCATAAGTGCTTTTTGTACTTGGCTTCTTGGCAGAAAGTACAGATCGTACTTCGAGATACAGCACTTGCAGCAGGTAACACCATTAGGACTGAAGCCGGCAGGCGTCAGGACTCCACGGAATTCTTCTAGCTAGCTATCTTCAGCAGAGACCGCCCCGGTCGGTCCCGCCTCTAGCGTCCGGCGTGGTATGAGGGCGGTCCCTCCAGATTCCCCAGTTCTTTCCCACCGTCGACTTGCATGTCTCGACCCTTCGGATTGTTTCTAAGCGCGCAACGCACGGTTAAGTTCTTCCTTCGGGAAAACATTATTTTCTTTGGCTCAGTTGCTGTCTGATGTCCTCTCCAACCTCCGTTGAAGGCCATCCCTCGAAGTGCACCTGTGGGAAGCAAATCCCGTTTAAGGATCCACATTCAGCCTGCGTCTGGTGCCTAGGCCCAGACCACGACACCCGGTCCTGCAATTTCTGCCAGGGGTTCAACAGCGGGACCTGGATCCGTCGCCAGAAGGCTCTGCAGGCGTTCCTGCTCGGGGAGAAGATTAAGGCCATGGACACCTCCAAGGGGATTCAGCAGAAAAGGCCCAGAAACACTCCAAGGAAGCACAGGGAGAGGTTCCTTCAAGTCCCCGTCTAGGGCCTCTGACTCCAGTAGTTCCAGCTCCCGGTCCGACCGTTCGCCCTCCCGGGCCCGTTCTCAGCCTCCCCTCGCTGCGGTGAAGAAACCTTTGGGCTCCTCTTCTTTTTCACAGGCCAAGACCTCCAGGCCCTCTTCGTCGTCTTCCTCCAAAGCCCTGGTTAGGTCCGGGGACCGTCATCATCATCACAAGTCGGGTTCCCGCCATTCCGAACCCGACGTCAGGTCTGTCTCCTTGCCTCCTCCTCCCCAGAGAAAGACCAAGGAGCTCACCTCTCTGAAGAAGCTGTCGGACCCGACGTCAGCCCGTCCGACGCGGCCACCCATCACAGGTCCCAGGGCCGTCGACCGCCCAGGCGCCCGTCGGCGGTCAGGCCTTCGCCCTCTCGGTGGTCGGCAGGAGGGCCGACGACCGTACCCGTACGTTTAGAGAAGAGGACCCCGACGCCTCCTACCGACGTCGGTCAGGAGACTATCACAGAGGAAGAGCTGACGCAGCCCGAGGACCAGACGGGCGAACCCGGTCCTGTCACACCTCCCAGGGAGCCCTCTCCACAACCTGAGGCCCCTGAGGAGCCGACGCCGGAACCCGACGACCAGCCACCGGTGCCCGGTCCGTCGTCGGGCCTTTCCCTTTCAGAGGTTAAGGAGCTCTTTTCTTACTGGTGGGATACCATCAAAAGGGATATGGTTCCCACAATGCCTCCTCTTCCTCCTCCTCCTCCACCACCTCGCCCCTCCGGCTCCTCGCCCCTTCCCCATCCGGGGCTGCAGGCGAATACCTCTCCCAGGAGCCTCTGGACCCTCAGGGGAGACCTGATAGAAGAGACCTCCGTCTAGATCTTCTTCAGGTCACCCAGTCCTAAGAGACCCAGAAGACGCCGTTGTTCGCCTTCGAAGGAGGTTACAGGATCGGAGTTCTCAACAGGATCCAGATCCCCCTCTCCTCTTCACATCCCCTCTCTGGCCCCAGTGAGCTTCCTAGATCTCCTCCGGATGACCCATCATTCTTGGAAATCATGAGACATATCCAAGAGAACATGGGATGGGATGCGGAAGAATTAGACCCCAAGAGACTACGCCTTGCGAGGTATCTTCGGCAGAAGGATCCCAAGCCTGTGGTGGCACCACCCTTGGTGGACACTTTTGTGAACATCACCTAGAGGCAGCGTGGGCGTCCACACTCGCTCAGCGATGCGAAGCTGACCGCCTGTACAAGGCCCAGGGAGGACCAGTACTTGGCTCAACATCCTCTGCGACTCTCTGGTCATAGCAGCCTCTCATGACCGGTCCCAGGAGCCGCAACATTTGAGCACCCTGCCACGGACCCGGAGTCCAAACAGCTGGGCGCTATGGGCAGGTGCACGTATCTTCCGCTTCTTGCGCCATCAGGTCCCTGAACTACTTGACCACATGGTACAGTTCAAAATGCCTTGTGGGAACAGGGACTGGATCTGGCGGAGGTACCGAGAAGGTGAGCAGAAGGAGGAGATGTTACAGCTCCTCCATACGGGTTCGACGTGGGAACCCAGGAGCTGCAAGCGTCCGATTCCTTGGACTCCTCGGCCAGGCGGCAGCTTCAGGCGTATGCCTCCGGAGACACTCATGGCTTTGTGTCTCCGGATTTACCCCGGATGTCCAGAAAAACATCATGGACGCCTCTTTCGAAGGAGAATTCTCTTTGATGCACCCTCTGAAGGTTCTCACCAAGCTCCAAGAGAGCCGGGAAAGGCGGTGAGGTCGGTCCAGGCAATGTACTGACAGGCTTAGTTCCTTTCGTGGGAACCAAAGCCGTTTTAAATGAGGCCGGACACAGAGACAACAGTCCACACGGTCCACAGCAGAGGGGCTCCGGTTCCTGCAGAGCCCAGGAAGACAGCCCGTGGGCAAGGTCAACATCCAGCTAAACTGGCTCAGCCACGGGCCCCTCCCCCATGAGCCTGACTCCTTCCGGCCCCGCCCTCAGGATCAGCAGGATATCAGGTCGGGGTCATATTGCGAATTTCCTGCCAGGATGGCAGTCCATAACTCACCGATAGGTGGGTTCTTCAGTTGATCGAAAAGGCCACTTTATAGAAGTAGCATGAACAAGCCATCCTCGAGGCCTCCTCTGCTCTCCGTTACTCGGGTCAGCACGAAGTGCTTATCAGGCAAGAAATACTTGTGCTCCTGCAAAAGGAAGCGGTAGAGTATGTTCCAGTGAATCAGAGAGGGTACGGATACTATTCCCACTTCTTTCTGGTTCCGAAGAAAACAGGGGACCTCCGTCCAATCCTGGACCTCAGCGACCTCAATATGTCGGTCGCCTACAAATGATTTTGCATGGTGACCCTGCAGGGTCTTATTCCCATGCTAAAGAAGGACACCTTCTTAGCGTCCCTGGACATGCAGGACGCATACCTGCATATACCCGTAGCTCAAGCGCACAGGAGGTTCCTGCGCTTCGAGTTCCTCAGCCACCACTTCCAGTTCCGAACTCTCCCATTCGGACTGTCATCGGCCCCCAGGGTCTTTACCAAATGCATGGCAGTGTTTCTGTACTAGGAAGATTGGCTTCTCATGGCCGCCTCCAGAGAGGCATTGTTGATGGCTATCCAGAGCACCCAGACTCTGTTTCGGTCTCTGGGCATCGTAATCAAGTCACGAAGTCTCTCTTGTGACCGTCATGAAGCTGCAGTTCATAGGCGCAGTTCTGGACACCGTTCAGGGAAGAGCATTTCTTCCAGACAACAGAGCGGCGCATCAGGTCCCTCATCAGGGATCTCTCGAGAAGACTGTCCCTGCCAGGCTGGTTCTTTGTCTGCTCGGACACATGGCTGCGGCCATTCCGACCCGTCCTTTGGCAAGGCTCCACATGCGGGTAACTCGGTGGATGCTCAAGGTGCAGTGGGACCAAAGGCAAGACCATGCAGCATCCGGTCAGGATCACGAACGCCGTGATTCGAGATTGGCAATGGTGGCTAGACCCAGGGAAACTTTCTGCGGGTGTCCCGTTTACAGTGCCGTCCCCGGAGGTAATCCTCTCCACAGATGCCTCAGGGCTGGGGTGGGGAGCACACCTGAATGGGGTGAGGTCCCAGGGAACATGGACCCCTCAAGAAGCTCATCTCCACATCAACATTCTGGAGATCAGGGCGGTCCTTTATGCCTGCAGGCCTTTCAGTCAGAGATCCCATCAAATACTCTCTTGCTCCAAACAAGACAATACGGCGGTGATATTTACCTCAACAAACAGAAGGCGCACCTCTTCACCTTTGCAGGGAAGCGATGAGGTGTGGGATTGGATATGACTCGACACGGCGTGAGCCTGACTGCAGTTCACGTTCCGGAGTAGACAATACAATCGAGGCGGCCTGAGTCGTTCCCAGGCAGAGTCCACAGTGGGAACTTCTTCAAGGTAGCAGAGGTTCTGTTTCTTGATGGGGCACTCCAGAACTGGACCTATTAAGCTTCCCCATCCAGCATAAAACTGCCCAATTTTTTGCTCGCTAGATCCAGGGCCTGGTGTTTTCTGGCGGCGCATTGTCCTCTCCTGGACGGACAGATTCCTCGCTTTCCCTCCCTTCCCGTTGATCCAGAGTTCTTCTCAAACTGCGAAGGGAGCATGCAACAATGATCCTGGTAGCCCCATTCTGGCCCAGACAGATCTGGCTCCCTTGCTAGCAGCAGCTGTCCGGGAACCTCAATTCCGTTGCCTTTCAGCTCCCATCTCTTGTCTCAGGAGGAAGGTTCTCTAGTCACCCGGACTTACGCTTACTGAACCTGCATGCTTGGCTCCTACAGACATAGCCATTTTCGGCACAGGGTCCCCATGAAGTGGCGGGAGTCCTTTCATGACCAGGAAAGCCAGCAACTAGCATGAGATGTACACCATGAAATGGCACCGTTTTTGCTCTGTGAGTCGCAAACACTGACCCTTTCCCCTTTAGGTTGCCCGGTGGCGGTGTTAGAATACCTACTCTCCTTTTCCATTCGGGTCTCGCCTACTCCTCTATTAAGGTGCACCTCTGCGCTATTTCTGCTTACCACTTCCGGTGGGACAGCACATAGTGGCGCAACTTGGCGCCTCGAGATTTTCTGAGAGGTGTTACACTATAAGCCACCATTAAGGACCCTGTTCCTCCATGGGATTTACTCTTTGTCCTGGAACAACTCACGCTCCCCCTTTTCCCAGAACCTGCCCGGATTGCGAGCTGCGTTTCCCTGTCATGGAAAGCGTTATTTTTAGTTGCTGTTCGTCAGCAAGGAGAATTTCCAAGCTTCACTCTCTCATATGTAAGGAACCTTATTTGATTTTCCACCAGGACAGAGTGTCCTAAGTTCTTGCCTAAGGTGGTCTCTGCACTCACTCTCAATCAGGACGTTGACCTGCCTGTATATTTTCCTAAATATGCTAATGAGGGCGCTGCTCACACTGAATGTTCACGCTATCTGAGGTGTACCTGAACAGGACTAAACAGCTTAGCAAGTCGAAGCAACTCTTCGATTTCCTTCGCTGACAGGATGATGGGCCAGCCAGTATCGAAGCAGTCCCTTTCTCGCTGGCTTGTACAGTGTATATCATACTGCTATGATACAAAGCAGAAACCCTTCCGAATTTGAGTCCGGGACCATTCCACTAGAGGTGGCTACACTCCTTTGCAGCATTCATAACGTCTCTCCTCCTCTATACCTGTGCTGCAGCCACTTGGAGCTCTAAGCATACTTTTATCAGGCATTATAGCCTGGACATTGCTTCACGGCAAGAGCCGGTTTCGGCCTGGCCGTGCTACAGAGTCTCCTGTCCTAGAGGTCAGGACTTGGATGGACTTTCCCTAGTTTCCTCCTCCCAGAATGCTTACAAGCGTTATTGCTTGGAAATCAGTCCTAATGGTGTTACCTGCTGCAAGGCTGTATCTTGAAGTAAGATAGTACAGTTGTGGGCAAGCAACAGTAGATCTTCAGAACAACTCTTGCAGCAATCTTATCCACCTTCCTTGGAGGAGGCATGGCTTTCCAGGAGCCTTCAGCAAGGTTTCACGCCTTTTACCTCCTGATGGTGGATCTCGGTCTCCCCTTCTGATATCGTCCTGTGGCCGGAGTCTCCGAGGGGAGAACTGGGAATCAGGCGGGATGCGCCCCCTTATGCTCGCCTGGCGTGGGAGGCGGGACTGGCCGTCGACGGTCCCTGCTGAAGATAGCTAGCTAGAAAATTCATTGGGGTCCTGGCGCTGCGGCTTCAGTCTAATGGTGTTACCTGCTGCAGGCTTTCTCGAAGATCTACTGTTGGGTGAGATTCTTACGTAACTGTGCTTTATGGAAGAACTTACAGTAGTACAGTTCGTGAAACCATCAATGATCGAGAGGTCTGAGATCCAAAGCTGCAAATAAACCAAGTTCATAGCCTACAACAAACCACAATGAAGCAGTTCTTTACCAAGGTTCACAAATAAAGTGTGACCACATCTACAGTACAAAGCACTTAAACCACATGTGAGCACAAGCATAGAAAAAAAAAAAAAAACCCTAACAGCACTGATTCGCCACCCACCACACCTGTACCTTGCTCCAAAAACAAAACAACAAAATCATACAGCAGTGTTCGCGAATACTGTACATTTTCTCCCATGTTCGAGTCCACATAGCAGTCAATCCCGGTTTTACGGACTCCTGTTTATCCGAACCACAAACATGTCACCAGACTGGTTCGGATAAATGGGACTGTACTGTATGTTCACATAACCTTATTATTTTGTTTGCCGCCTTCACATTGTGTTTATCAAAACTAAGATTATTTGATATGTGTACTCCTAAATCTAACTCACTATCTGTTTCTTGTATAGTTTTACCATTTAAACTGTATCTGTGCATTTTGTTTCTTATACCGAAATGCATCACCCTACATTTTAGCTTGTTAAACTGTAATTTATCTTTTATTGCCCATGATTCCAATGCAAATAGCTGGTTCTGCAGTTTTCTTAGCTGACCCTCATCGTTTAATACCACCCCTAATTTTGTATCGTCTGCATATTTACATATCCAGGCACCATCCACAACCTGCATTGAGTGCATGAGCATGTTAAACAACAGGAGCTCAGAACCGACCCCTGAGGGACACCACTCGTCACAACCCCCAATCCGAAAAAGTAACCCCTTATCTCAGACCCTTTCTACCCTGTTCTCAACCAGGAACTTATCCAATTACGTAAAGTTGGTTTATTCCATATTCCTGCAGAACCTGTGTCAGTATCCTATGCGAAACAGAGTCGAAGGCCTTGGCGTAATCAAAATACATCCGTCCACCGGTACACCTGGTCCAGCACTGAGCTAACTGGTTTGAAGAAATGCATTAGATTACTAATACATGATCTTCCCACTGCAAACCCGTGTTGGGTTATATATATCAGACCTGTTTCAGGTTCTCTTCTAGGTATGTTTTTACATAACCTTCTAGAAGCTTCCCTAGACTGGAGGTAATACTAATGGGCCTGTAGTTTTCTACTCTGGTTCTGTCCCCTTTTTTAAGTATGGGAGTGATGTGTGCAGCCTTCCATTCATCCACCACTTGTCCTTCCATCAGTGACCTGTTAAACAGGATAGCTATGGATTCTGCAAGTTCTTCTGCCGTATGTATTAAAAATTGAGGACTGATGCCATCAGGCACTGCTGATTTATACTTATTCATACTTATAAGGCTGTTACATACCTATCTGGAGTTATAGTTGGAATATCTACTGCCTTTCCTTCTCTCCAGTACAGACTGGAAAGCTGGTATCTTTTCTTGATAAACACTCATAAAATAGTTGTTAAAGCAATTAGCTATATCAAGTTCAACATCCACCACTCCATTTCCAACTTTGAGACTGGTTACTGTGCTGTTACACTTTCTTAGACTCTCCACATAACTGTAGAAATGCTTGCAATTTTCGTTTTTTTATTTGTTGCCAGCTGTAATTCTGCCCTTGCCCTTGCCTTCCTTATAGCCTTCTTACACATGCTCGACAGTTTCCTATACCTGTTCACTCTCTCTTGTGTTGGATGACTTTTAACCTTCTTATATGCCTTATTTTTATGTTGGCTCGCGCATGCGCAGCCAACATATTGCGGTAGTAGCAGATTAGGAGGCGCTGTAACTGTTGGGTGAATGCAGGGCATGCATCAGTAGGTGTGTCCCTCATTCCCCATCAGCCAGCATTCAGGCCACAACCAGCACCGGAATGTGGCCACGCGATCTAAGAAAAGGTCTGCTGTAATGAGCAAGCTTCTCATTGCAGCGACACAATAACACCTCCCACATAAACATGGCAGCACTGACTGCCGCCGCCAAAGCATGCCTCGCTCCACTTAATTTGCAGATGGGGAGCCCACTCCCTGTCGGCATCATGACCCCCCAGTGTGTGGCTGGGCCCCATCCCCCAGCATCATGCGCCCTCCCAACAGTCTTTCTTTGCGATGGGGGGCTCAATCCCCATCGGCTTCAGTCCCTTCCCTATTTATTTTGCCAGAGGAGCCCAGTCCTCATCAGCATAATGTCTCCCCCCATCTGTTGTGTGTGCTGAGGGGTGCCCCAATCCCCGGCTCTGCCCCTTTCTTTATGTGCCGACTGGGGTGCCAATACCCCGTGGCTGGCTCCCTTCAAAAACAATCCGGTGCTGCGTAGGGGCCACTGGCATGCAAATCAATATCCCTGCAATTAAAAAAATCCGCGATGTTCCACCCAGTAAGAAAGCGGTCCCTCATGGTCTCCCTGCTCCCTCCCTGCCCCGCACCACCCTACGCACCCTACCTAACCACGCACCCCCACCATATGCCTCAGGGCTGGTGCAGACATCTGCAGGACTGGGAATACGCCTGCACTCTTCAAAGCCGACCATAACTGGAGAAATGCCGGTAAGCTGTATAATGGCATAAAATAGGTTTTCTAACTTTGGTGCATATCTCGGGCATTTTGGGAATTTTGACACCAAATTTTCAACATGGGGTTATTGGGACCCTCCTCATGTATTCTGCCACTGTTATGGGGTTATTCAGTCCTGAAAGGTGATTTCCGCGGTCACTGCATGGAGTCACCTTTCGGGACCGATTAACAAAATGACAGTGCCACTGTTCATGAGGGGGGCTCTTAAAAAGCCTATGTTGCAAATTTGATGGAAAAAATCTAAAAAATGGCTGTTTTACGAGTGTGCGCTGCACAGTTTCCACGTACAGTCATAACTTCGTCAATTTGTAATATTTTCACCCCAGATTTTCAACATTGGCATTTTTCCACACCTCCTTATCAGCAGTACAGCTGTCATTCTACATATCCTGGCCAAAATGTGTTTTCGCACATCCGGCGCAGAATAACACGGTCGCTGCGAAAAATCAGTTTTCAGGACAATTTGAGGACATGACAGTTCCACTATTCATGAGCAGAAGTCCTAAAATGCCTATGTTGAAAATTTGGTGACAAAAGTCTATAAAATGACTGTGTTGCAGCGCGTGCTTTGCATTTGCCACGCACCCTTGTAACTTCGCAAATTTGCAATATTTTCATGCCACATTTTCAACACTGCCACTTTTTCACACCTCCTTATGAACAGTACAGCTGTCATTTTTCACATCCTCCCCAAAATGTATTTTTGTACCTGTGGCGCACAATGGCGTGGTCGCTGTGGGAAATTAACTTTTAGGACAAATTAACAAAATCGCAGTGCCACTGTTAATGAGGGGAGGTTCCAAAATGCGTATGTTGAAAATGTGGTTTAAAAAATCCCAAAAATAATTGGATTATGGACGTGTGATGTACAGTTTCTATGCATGCTCATGACTTCTCTAATTTTCCATATTTTCACTCCAGCTTTTCAGCGCTGCCATTTTTACACCTCCTCATGATCAATACAGTTCTCATTTTATATCAACCAAAATGTGTTTTCGGACCTGTGTTGCCAAATGGCATAGCCGCTGTGCAAAACCACCTTTCACCTAACAAACTGATAGTGACGCTCTTCATGACATGTGGTCACAAAAGCCCATGTTGAAAATTTGGAGTGAAAATACCAACACATGCCCTGCGGCGTTAGGGTTTCCAACTATAACACCCCACCCTGTGCAGACTGACAGGCGTCAGGGTGTGACTTGGGATTATCGGATGTAATGCTTCCTATTCCACCCAACCCCACCCTGCAGCCAGTGACAAACATCATGGTGTGCCTTACAGTGTTCGACCACAAAGTTCACCCCATTCTCTTATACTGTACCCACCTCAGTGTATTTCCTTATGGAATGGGGTTCGTATAACACCCAAAGACCCCAAAGCACACCACAACACTTGTCACTGTCTACAGGGTAGGATGAGGCGCAATGGCATGAGTGTTATGTCTGACTACCCAAAGGCACACCCCAATGCCTGTCAGTCTCTACAGGGTGGGGGTGGGGTTGGCATCACTTAAATACTTCACTGCCATTCCTATTATGCATCTCTAACCTGGCACTACCAATGACAAAGCCAGCAAGACAACATTCGGCATTGACAAATGCTTGTTTTTCTTGACTAGTGATTTACTATGAATGGTAATCCACTTAGGTATTCTTCCTTTGGTATTATATTTACTCCTTTCCGGTACATAGTTGGCAGTGCAGTGCTGGATAGCATCATTTATTATATTCCACATATTCTGTGGTGATAACCCTCAATTTGCTTCCCCAGTCTATACTAGCTAAAAGTGCTTTATTTTTGATAATCAGTCCGTCCAAATATTTTTATTTTTGTTCTTCCCTTATGTTTCACATTTGCCCCCGTAGTGCTAAATTTCACCATATTGTGATCACTTGTTCCCAGTGGCTATATCACTTTAACATCCTTGACCATCTCTTCAGCATTTGATAATATTAAATCCAAAATGTGTTCTCTCCGAGTACCACATGTTACTAACTGGTGCAAGTCACTGCTTGTACATATGTCCAGGAAAATATTCTCTAATGGAGATTTCCCTGTCATGCTCTGCCAACAGATGGATGGATGATTAAAATCCCCTTGTACCACTGTGTTCTCTTTTATCATACTATCTAACATAGTTGTAAAATCAGTATTTTCCTTTTCGATCAAACTTGGGGATCTATAACACACTCCCATCCTAATCTGTTTATGAGCATTTATATTAATATTGACCCACAGTTGCTCTGCATCTGCTACATTCACACCTTGTTCAATTAACTAAGGCTTTCAAATTAGTGGCTGTGTACCCCCCACCAGTTTTGTGTTGTCTGGCTTTATGAAAGAAGTTGTAGCCATCTAAGTTGTTGGGCCAGTCCGTCTCCCTAAGCCAGGTCTTGGTGATGGCACAAATGTCCACCTTTTCACTATGTAACCTTAGTTCGTCTATTTTATTCTTAATACTTCTTGCATTAATTAATAAAACTTTCAGAGAGCCTGTATAACGTCCTCTTTACCTAGTTCCCCTGCCATTCATGCACATCTCATTCTCCTTAACTCGGGGCGAGTTGAGAATGAGGTGTGCATGAATGGCAGGGACTAGTTTAAATACTCTTCAAGTTTGTGTTCTGAACATCATACCTAATTCCTTTTGACCCCGTACGGCTTAAATGAAGGCCGTCTTTACAAAACAAGGAATCATTTATTTCAAATTTCTCCCATGTAGCCATACATTCCATACACTCCATCAAACACCATCTTCTGAGCCAATTATTGACTCTCCGTATTTTCTCATTTATCCTATAATTTGCCCAAGGTACAGGTAAGATTTCAGAGATCACAAGAGTGCCGTTTATTTCTTTAACTTGTTTCTGGATTTCCATGAACTTTAAATAAATCTGATATTCCCTACTAGTTTTTATGTTTGCACGTGCAAAAAACATAGTGCCATCATCCGAGTTTTCGTAGGTGTGGCACCCTGTCTTCCAATTCAGTCAGTGTGTTTACAGGCGCGCACAGTTCGCCAATGAATGCATGCAGACAGTTGAAAATGCAGTTGAAAGGGAGGCTACGCTTCAGTGAGCAGTGATAAGATCATACCTGCTCATAAAACTGCTCCCACACACACACACACACACACGCATATTGGGATCAACCCCTCCCACGCACACTACGTATGGCCGACTGGGGGTGCCCAATCCCGCCGTTTCTCATGCGCCCCCACCCCTAACAGAGTTCCAGTGCCATGCTGGGGAGCCCACCCCAGCATGGCAACATTCTGTATGACCGACGGGGTGCCCAACCCCCGCCGGCTCCACTGCCCCCCAAACAGCCTTCCAGTTGCCATGCTGGGAGCCCACCCCAGCATGGCACAAGTCCCAGCGGCGTCCTCCAAAAGAAAAGCACCTGAAAAGAAAACCTTCCTCGCTGACTGTCCTGACCTCTCCCCACCTGCGCCACCTCTGCGACCCTGCCTCCCACACCCCACCTCACCCCATACTTACCTTTGGAGGCTGGCGTGACGATCTTCGGTGGACCGGGAACACATCTGCACTCTTCAAAGCCGACCACGAACTGAGGAAGTGCCGGTAAGCTGTATTTTGTGGGAGTTAATCTCTGAGGCACTTCACTTCCTTACCCCTGGGTATTGTGTCCACCTGATAGGTTGCTGATGCACATATGACTTCAAAGGAAGTCCGTCCCCTCTTCCCTGTGATCCTGCCTTTTCTGAATCAGTTTGAATTGTGCATCTTACAGGTTGCGGTGCATCAACAACAGCTCCCTGCAGTTTTTGAATTTGAGATAATTAAGGTAAGATTAACGTCTATTTTTATAAATTGACTGAATCACTTTATAAGTATCCAGGGAGTGAGAAGCGTCTGATTATTCAAACAACTTGAAGTCTTGCTGTATTCTGACAAGTGCAGTTAGCCCCAGCCTTTAAACTGCCCTGGAGAACAAAGGGTTAATCTTTCTATGCAGAGCATAGAATGCTGAGCTCGAGCTCGGTTGATGTCTCTGTCTGTTTCCCTTTGAAAGCTAACCGTCAGATTCTTTACTCCGCTTCACTGAACAGTGGCTCTGGAGATTTCTCCTGCAGCTCGGTTCGAAAGTCGGTTGAAGTGTCGTTTTTTTCATCAGTTTCTAACCGAAAAAGTTTTCCGCATAGTCGGTTCAATCTCTGTCTGTGGTACCGTGAGTACTAGATAGGTTTTGTACTGTGTTTTCTGTGTGGAACTTGTAAAAAGTGTGGATCGGTTCAGTTGAACCGATCATTTGCTTAATTCTTGTGTTAACTTTAGTGTGTGGTTACCGGTCCTTATCGGTTCTAAAAAAAAGTGTTTTGATACTTTTTTCCAAGACCCGTGACACGGTTGGGAACCGATAAGGGAGTCTTGCCTGGCGGTTGCCAAAAAAAGGGTAAGTTTGGTTAGGTTGGCCATGTCTGCGAAACCCAAGAAAAAAACTGGGCCCACTGGGTTTCAACACTGTAGTGAGTGTGGGGAGGTCTTTGCTAAGGCTGATCCCCACACCACCTGTGTTTATTGTCTGGGGTTTGAACACCTTGATTCAGACTGCCAAATTTACCCTTGAAAATAGATTAGGTAGACTGAGGGAAAAGGAGGCCAAGAACATGAATAGGGTAAATAGGGGAGGAACATACAGGGTGCTTCGAAGGAAGGAGGAGGGGGCCACTAGAGGGCATGGGTGGAAACTGGAGGGGGGAAGATTCAGGGGAGAAAGGAGGAGGTGCTGATTCACTGAGAGGGTGGTGGAGCCATGGAATGCGCTGCCTAGGGTGCTGGTGGAGGCAGAGACAGTGGAGGGGTTCAAGAGGGGGTGGGACAGGTACAGGGGAAGGGTTCTGGAAGCAAAATCCAATGCAGCAAGAATATCCAGAACTGGGAAGGGAGAAGCCAGAGAAGGAGAGGGGGGCAGCAAGGTCAGCACCCAGGGTGGGGGCTGACTAAACGAAGCAGACACGAAAGACCGTTAGGCCTATTCTGCTGCATTTTAGTATGTTAGTAGAAGTCTGCTGACCCAGATGGCCAGCCCAGTTCGTTTTCGGCCGAACCAGAAGGTGCCCTCTGACCAGAATTTGATACTTCTTCGGGCAAAAAGGAGCCGATCCCGAAGTCGGTTCGACTAAAAGCAAGAAAAGAAAAATCATCTTGTTCGGATCCAGAAGTCCATGTTCCAACCACCGAAGAAATAGCCAGAGCAATTCGGATTGTGGAATCGCTTCGCCCGGTTCCGACCGATCCGGCACCTTTTGGCAGGGGCTCGGTTCGGTCGGTTCCCCCGGTTCACGACTGTACTCTGGAAGAATTTTATGTACCGGAGTTTGAGGAGGAAGGGGAGTTTGAAGATGATGATGGTGATGGTGAAAGTCTAGATGTGCCTGTGGAACCGGACATCTCCCCATACAGACCTTCAGATGTATCCCCTCCTAGGCTTTCTGAGTCCCCTTCCCACTTTATGTTCTTCAGAAAGATACCTGAGACCTCCAGCTTCCTATGGAAGAGGCAGTGGAGGATCAGGAGGAGCCTGATTTTGTAGAAATGATGGACATCCCAGAGTCCAGGAGACTGTCTGTTCCCCTCCACAAATATTTTGGGAAACAGACACAAAAAATTCTGAAGTGTCCCAATTCTATACCTCCTGTGGACAGAAGAATGGACAAGAGGTATACACTCTCAGGCTCAGATACAGAGTTTTTATATCAGCAATGCAGCCATGTTGGGGTTGTGCAGACTGCTGCCTGTGATAAGGCAAGCATTCACTTGGCTTCACCCCCGCACCCCCCAGGCAAAGACTCCAGGAAGATTGATGCCATGTCAAAAAAGCTGTACATGGCATCTTCCTTGGGACTCAGACAGGTGAGTTATATGGCCTATACAGCCAGGTACCAGAAGTCCAGGTGGGACACTGTACTGGCACTGGCTAAACAGGCCTCCTCCCAGCTAGCCAAGGAGATAGAAGTGGTGGCTGCAGATGGGATCGAGGCATCTAACGTTCAGTTTCATGCTGCTGTGGACTCCAGTGATGTGTCATCAAGAGTCATGGCTACATCTGTGGCTCTTCGGAGAATGGCTTGGCTCAGATGTACTAGTCTCTCACAGGATACCCAGGCTAAGGCCATGGATTTTCCTGTAATGGGTAAATTCTGTCTTTGGGGAGCAGACAGAGAATTATATGAAGAAAATGGATGAGTACAGGACCACCTACAGGAGTGCTCAGGCCAAGGAGAGGCAGGCAACTCCTCAAAGGCAGCAGTCAAGGGGCAGGGGCAGGCCTTTTCATAGGCCTTTTACCAAGCACAGGCCTCTTCTCCCTTTTTACAGAGGGGGTTCTTCAGAGGGAGAGGCAGAAGGGGATGAGCAGGGCTGCATCCACTCCTCAGCCGAAGGCCCGTGCCAAGCAGACACCCTGATGGGCCTGCCCGGATCGACTCTCCTATTCCAGTAGGGGGCAGGCTGGCTTACTTTGTCCAGGACTGGATGTCTGTTACATCAGACAAGTGGGTCCTGGAAGTAGTAAGCCAGGGACTGGTTCTCAGCTGCAGAAAACTTCCAAAGATTAGAGCCAGATCTTTTCCACTTGCAAATCTCGGGAAACCCCTGCCCTAGAGGCAGAGGTTTCATCTCTTCTGGCCTTAAGAGCCATAGAGAGTTTCTACCCCACACTGGGGCAAGGGCTATACTCCAGGTACTTCCTGACCCCAAAAAGACAGGGAGTGGCGACCATCCTAGACCTAAGATACCTAAACAAACATCTTTTAAAACCAAAGTTCAAGATGGTAACTCTGAATAATACTTCCCTCTCTAAGGCCAGGGGACTGGCTAGCCTCCCAGGACCTCAAAGATGCCTACTTTCACATTCCCATCAGGTGCTACCACAGAAAGTACCTCAGGTTCGAGTTGCCCTCAGGCCACTATCAGTTCAGAGCAATGCCCTTTGGCCTAACCTCAGCCCCAAGGGTTTTCACAAAGTGCCTGGCAGTAGTAGTTGCCTTTCTAAGAAGGCAAAAGATTTCCATTTTTCCATATCTGGACGTTTGGCTAATAGTGGGTCAGTCTCCAGACCAAGTCAAGTCTCACCTACAAGTGACCCAGCAAGTGCTCACTTCTCTAGGATTTCTTCTCAACCTTCTCAAGTCAGTTCTCAAACCAGTCCAAATTCTTACCTTTATAGGGGCAGAATGGGACACAGTCAAAGCAAGAGCCTTTCTCCCTTGGAAAGGGCAAGGTTCTTATAGAACTAGCCTGTTCCTTCAGCCTTCAGGTATCTCGACCAGCAAGGCATTTCCTCCAGCTCTTGGGCCACATGGCAGCTTCAACAGCAGTGGTCCAAGGGGCAAGATTGCAGATGAGGGATATTCAGTTCCATCTGAGAGCTTTTTGGTCTCAGAGGAAGGATTCCCTTACCAAACTGATCCCAGTGACTCTGACCAAGATCCAAGCCATTCAGTGGTGGCAAGATCAGGACAATTTAAGACAAGGGGTCCCTTTTGCCACTCAGCCTCATTCAGTGGTCCTTACCATGGATGCTTCACTCCTGGGCTGGGGAGCCCATCTGGGGGCCCTCACTGCCCAGGGACTGCGGTCCCCCCCAAGAATCCCTTCTCCATATCAATCTCCTAGAACTCAGGGCAGTTTTTCTGGCCCTGAAAGCTTTTTCTCAGTGCAGAACAAGGTGGTTCAGGTCAGAACAGATGGTGATACATCAACAAGCAGGGAGGCACTCGATCCACGGCCTTGTGCACGGAAGCCATGAAATTGTGGTCCCTGGCTTATTCCCTGCAAACCTCTCTGGTAGCAGTTCACCTTCCAGGGAAGGACAATGTGCTAGTGGATGCACTGAGCAGGATCTCTCAGGGCCATCACGAATGGTCCCTGGACTCTCAGGTGTTGAAAGTGATCTTTTCAAGGTGGGGCACTCCAAAGATAGATCTCTTTGCAGCTCCAGACAATCACCAACTTCCTCTCTTTTGTTTCAGACCCCCAGCCTTGGGCTCAGTCCCCCTGGATGCTCTGATTCTGAATTGGGAAGAGAAATTTCTTTATCCTTCCCTCCCTCCCTTCCTACTCCTGTTCAAAGTTTTAGTCAAAATAAGGTCTCAACCTTGGAAAGTGATTCTGATTGCTCCAGATTGGGCCAGACAGCCTTGGTACCCCTGTTGTTGTCCCTAGCGCCCATCTTCCCTGTCTCTCCCCAGGAATTACAACCTGTTAACATCGTCTCGGAGGATTTGGTATCCCAATCTTCAGTCTCTCAATCTCAAGGCATGGCTCTTGAAGAGTTAGAGTTTGCAGATTTGCATCTTTCTCAGGGGGTTCTGGATATTCTCAAAGCTTCTCGAAAGCCCTCCACCAGAAAGACTTATAATTCCAAATGGAAGGGATTCAGCATTTGGTGTTCTAGGAAGCATATTTCCCCAGATACTGCTGAATCGCCTACGGTTCTGGATTATATGGTCCATCTTAATGGCCTAGGCCTCAGACCAGCTACTCTCAAGGTATACTTGTCAGCTGTTTCTGCATTTCTGTCAGTAGGGAAGTCTCCCTCACTATCTTCTCATCCTGTGTTTTGTAAATTTTTTAAAGGATTGCTTCACACCAATCCTCCTTTTAGAGACCCTGCCCCTGCCTGGGATTTGAATGTTTGCATTGCTCAACTTATGCAACCTCCTTTTGAGCCTATGTGCTCAGCAGAGCTTAAGTACTTGACTGGGAAAACTGTTTTCTTGGTAGCCATTACCTCTGCCAGGCATATCAGTGAATTGCAAGCCCTGTCAGTGGAACCTGGTTTTATCTCCTTTCACAGGGATAAAGTGGTCTTTAGGACCAGTAGAAGGTTCTTGCTCAAAGTGGTTTCAGACTTCCATTTAAACCAGTTTATGTCTCTTCCTGTCTTCCTCACTGATCATTCTTCCTCAGGAGAGAGGAGGCTACACAGTTTAGATGTTAAAAGAGCCCTTATTTACTACATACAGCGTGCCAGGGTCACAGGTTTGACTCCTCCAGTTTTCCTCACTTATGGAGAAGTGGGAAAGGGCAAATGCCACCAAGAGATCTGTTGCCAGGTGAATTGTGTCTTGTATACAATTCTGCTATGAAAACTGGTAAAACTCCACCTCAGGCCTGAGGGCTCATTCCACAAGAGGTACAGCTGCTTCCCTGACTGCTGTCAGCGATATCCCTCTTAGAAATTTGTCAAGCAGCCACCTGGAAAACAGTCCATACCTTTACCAAGCATTACTCTCTGGATATCCAGGCAAGGAGTGATGCTCGGTTTGGCACAGCAGTACTTCAGAGCCTATTCCCAAAGTAGGTTCTTTCCTTCCTCCATGGAGTTACTGCTTGGTAGTCTGCACTTGTCAGAATACAGCAAGACTTTAAGTTGTTTGAAGAAAAAATTACTCACCTTAGGAATTATGTTTCTTCTATTGGAGTCTTGCTGTATTCTGTCCTCCCTCCTTGCCTTCCCTCTCAGAACCTGGTTTTGGGAGTGGGGGGGCAGGTGCAGTTTTGCACCTCAGAGGTGCTCCTTTTACACCCTCTTCTTTTGTTTGGGTGTTTTATTTTATTATATTCCTGTTTGGTTTGGGTTTTGAGTTTTGGGTTTCCTGACTTGAGTCTTCTTTTGGTAATCCAAAACTTTTTGTTGCCAGTTGGCTATTAAAATTTTTTTTACAATTTCCACATAGAATAGCTATTAAAGTGTTGCTTGTAAGAATCTAATGGTTAGCTTTCAAAGGGAAACAGACAGAAACATCAACCGAGTCGAGCTCAGCATTCTGTGCTCTGCATAGAAAGATTAACCCTTTGTTCTCGGGGCAGTTTAAAGGCTGGGGCTAACTGCACTTGTCAGAATATAGCAAGACTCAATAGAAGAAACATAATTACTAAGGTGAGTAATTTTATGTTTGCTTGCATGCATGTGTAAGAAACATAGTGCCATCATCCGAGTTTTCGGAGGTGTGGCAGCCCTCTCCAATTCAGTCAGTGTTTTGCAGGCGGCGCAGTTCTGCAATGCCTGCTGGAGCTGTCTATGACAGCAGTCAAAATGCAGTGGAGTACAGTTGAAGGGGAGCTACGCTTCATTGAGCAGCGATAAGAAAGACGCCTGCTCATGCGCCCCCCACACACACACACACACACACACACACGCATGCAGCGTGCTCGCCTCCCCACACACACACTGTATAGCTGACGGGGGTGCCCAATCCCTGTCGACTGTGCTGCGCCCACAACAGAGTTCCATATGCCACTGGGTACCCACCCCAGTGTGGCTACGATATAGCCGACGGAGGTGCCCAATCCCCGTCGACTCCTCGTCCCCAGAGTACAGGGTGCCACGTTGGAGCCCACCCAGCGTGGCAACAGATCTGCTCGCCGATGGGGTGCCCAGTCCCCGTCGGCTCCACCCCAACCAGCCGTCCTTGTGCCCGCTGGGAGCCCACCCCAGCGTGGCAAATATCCCTGTCATCGTCATTAAAGAAAAACAACCTGAAACCCAAAAATGGTCTCTCGCTGTCGCTGCCCCACCCAGCGCCACCCACTGCACCCTGCCTCCCCGTCACCCCATACTTACCTCCGGACTCTGGCGAGGCGATCTTGGTGATGGACCGGGAACCATCTTGCACTCTTCAAAGCAGACCGCGAACCGGGAAATGCGTAAGCTGTATAATGGGATAGATAGGTTTTTCAACTTTGCTGCATATCTCAGGCATTTTTTGAATTTTTGCACCAAATTTTCAACATGGGTTTTGGGACCCTTCTCGTGAGTGCTGTCACTGTCACAAGCGTTAATTGGGCCGAAGGGTGATTTCACAGTCACTGCACAAAATCGCCTTTTGGGACCGAGTAACGAAATGACACTGCCACTGTTCATAAGGTGGACTCTCGAAAAGCCTATGTTTAAAATTTGGTGGAAAATGTTCTACAAATAACTGTTTTACAGTGTCGTTGCAAAGTTCCTACGAGCCGTAGAGTTCACAAATTTTCAGTATTTTTACTCAGATTTTCAACATTGCCATTTACGACACCTCCTTATGAGCAGTACAGCTGTCATTTTCAATCTTGCCCAAAACATGTTTCCGCCCATGTGGCGCACAGTGGCACAGTCGGTGTCTTGAAATCAAATGTGGGAACATTAAGAAAATCACAGTGTCACTGTTCATGAGCAGAGGTCTTAAAATGGCTATGTTGAAAATTTGGTGAAAAATCTTTGCAATGTCTGTTTTCCGAGCTCCTGCGCTACAGTTCCCACGCATGCCTCGTGAAGTTTGCTAATTTCAGTATTTTCACTCCAGATTTTCAACATTGCCATTTTATTACACTTCCTTATGAGCAGTACAGCTGTCATTTTTCACATCTTGACCAAAACATGTTTCGCCATGTGGCTAAAATGGCGCAGTTGGTGTGCGTAAATCAATGTATGGGGCACATTAAGAAAATCACAGTGACACTGTTCATGAGCAGTGGTCTTAAATGGCTATGTTGAAAATTTGGTCGCATCAACAGGCATCAGGGGTGTGACTTGGGATTCTTGCCTGTAATGCTCATACCATTCCACACCCTGCAGCCAGTGAGAGGCATCGGGTATGCCTTGGACTCTTCGCCCCAAAGTTCACCCCATTGTCCTATACCGCACCCATCTCACCATATTTCTGATGGAATAAAAGTATAAGGCCAAAGACCCCAAGGCACACCGTGACACTTGTCAGTGTCTGCAGGGTAGGGTGTGGTGAAATGGCATGGCTGTTATGCCTGACGACCCAAAGGCACACCCCAATGTCTGTCACTCTCTGCAGGGTGGTGGTGGGGTTGGCTTCAGTTCAATACTTCACTGCCATTCCTATTATGCAGCTCTGTAACTTCTACACTACCAATGCCAATGCCAGCAAGCAAACATTCGGCATTGACAAATGCTTGTTTCATTCGTTGCGCTAGGAATTTAGGCTACAGTCTACAATTTGTATGAAACAAGCTAGTCAGAGGTGACTGTAATATTGATTTAAGGGTTACAAAATTAACTTTAAATGCCTTCACTCACAGTTGTATCTGAAGCTACTGACCAGATCCCTAGGGCATAGCTGTTTTGTATTGGTTACAAATATGTAACTCAAAAAAAAAAAAAAAAAGTCTGCCATCTTCTGTGTAAAGCAGCTTACCTGGATCTCCTGTTAGCGGACCTAGGAGTGTAACTTGACTAACAAACACTGCTGCTGTGTACTAGTTGAAACCTCTGCTAGCGGTTTCAAGAGTACCCCAGTTCTCCACATTTATAATCTGCTCTTGGTGGGAACATTTGGGCATCTTGTAGTCCCTGCTAGTGACTACAGGAAGAGTCCTTTGCCTTGCCCCTCAGGGAACTCCCCTGGTTACATTGTTTGTCTCTAGGGCGCTTGGTCAGTAGCTGAGTGTATGCTGATAGCTGTTTTTGGGCATACCTGGCAGTCCATGCAAGAAGGATCTCCATGTTGTTTTTCTGCAGCTCCTCTGTTGTTTCCTCCAAGGCTTGGCGTCCCAACATGGCGTTTTCTCACACCTCCCGTCCGTGTGTATTTGGGGAGAGTGTAGGCCATATTGCCATTGTCTCCTGCCTGGCGTCTCGCCCCTCCCTTTGCCTTCCCTGGTCCGTCTCGTTCGCTCCTGTTGTCTGTATAATGTAATAAATAGTTTTTTCAACTTTGATGCATATCTCAGGCATTTTGGGAATTCTTTCACCAAATTTTCAGCGTCAGGGTTTTGGGACCCACCTCATGGTCTGTCACTGTCATTTTGTTAATCAGACCGAAGGTGATTTGCGCGGTCACTCGCAGCGGAACCACCTTCTTCGGGACCGAGTACTGAAACGACAGTATCACAGTTCATGAGGTAGGCCCCGAAACCCTATGTTGCAAATTTGTGAAAAGATTTCCAAAAATGACTGTTTTATGAGCATGCTGCGCTTGTCTCTACGCATTTGCTCAAGGAATTTTCAGTCAAGCTTTCTACTGCAGAGTTTCAACATTGCCATTTTACCATACCTCCTTATGAGCAGTACTGCTGTCATTTTTCACATCTCGCCCAAAATGTGTTTCCACACATGTAGCGCACAATGTTGCAGTCGGTGTGCAAAATAAATGTTTGGGACAGATTAAGAAATTCACAGTGACACTATTCATGAGCAGAGGTGTTAAAATGGCTATGTTAAAAATTTGGTGAAACAATTCCCAAAAATGACTGTTTTACGAGCATGCGTTGCGCTGTTCCTACGCATGCTCATAAGTTTGCGAATTTTCAATATTTTCACTCCAGATTTTGAGCATTACCATTTTACCACACCTCCTTATGAGCAGTACAGCTGTTATTTTTCACATCTCACCCAAAATGTGTTTCCGCGCATGTAGCGCACAATGGCGCAATCGTTGTGCGAAATCAATGTTCGAGACAGATTAATAAATTCACAGTGACACTGGTCATGAACAGAGGTGTGAAAAAAGTCCATAAAATGACTGTGTTACGAGCGACCATTGCGCAGTTTCCACACACCCTTGTAAGTTAATGGATTTCTAATATTTTTAGTCCAGATTTTCACACTGGCATTTTTCTACACTTCCTTATGAACAGTACAGCTGTCATTTCAAACAACATGAAGTCTTGCTATATTCTGACATATGCAGTGAGTCCCAACCTTGAACTGCTCCGGAGTGAAAGAGTTAACTTTCCATGCCAGGCATGGAGCGCTGAGCTCGAGCTCGGTTGAAACTCTGTCTGTTGTTCTTCAAACTCAAACTGTCAGATTCTTTACTCCGCCTCACTGAACAGTCGCTCCGGAGATTTCTCCTTCTGCTCGGTTCATTTTGTCGGTTAAAGTATTGTTTTTCTTGGTTTTCGACCGAATTTAAACCGCAACCGGTCGGTTCAGACTCTGTCTGTGGTATTTGTGAGTACTAGATAGGTTTTACATTAATTCTGTTCTGTGTGGAACTTGTAAACGGTTTATCGGTTCAGTTTGAACCGATCAGGTTGTTTAAAATATCTTAATGTGTGATTTAGAGTGTGGTTACCTGTTCTTATCAGTTCTAAAAAAAACAGATTTTATTACGGTTTTTTCCACGACGCGTGACACGATTGGGAACCGATAAGAGGGTCTTACCTGGCGGATTGCCATAAATGGGTAAGTTTGGATAGGACTGGCACTATGTCTGAGAAACCCAAAAGAAAAACCGGGCCCACTGGATTTCAACACTGCAGTGTGTGTGGGGAAGTCTTTGCCAAGGCTGACCCTCGCACCACCTGTGTTTATTGTCTGGGGTTTGACCACCTCAATGCAGACTGCCAGATTTGTAAAACATTTTCCTCCAGCTACCCTGGAAAAGAGAGTTGGTAGGCTCAGGGAAAGGGAGGCCAAAAAGTCCGCTGAACTGGATGGCCAGCTCGGTTCGGTTCAACCGAACCAGAAGGAGTGCCCTCTGACCAGAGGCGAGACTTCTTCAGGCAATAGGAGATCCGACTCTGAGGAGTTGGTTCCAGCAAAAGGACTAGAAATCAGCTGGTGTCGGCCAAAACTTTCCTCTCCAACTGCTGAAGAAATAGCCAGCGATCAAAATTGTCCAGTCGCTTTCCCAGTTCCGACCGAACCGGCACCTTCAGGTAAGCGCCCAGTTCGGCGGTTCTCCTCGGTTCAAGAGTATGATTTAGAGGAATATTATGAACGGAGGAGGGAAGAGGAGTATGAGGAGAGTGAATGGATTTGAAAGTCTGGATGTGCCCATTGACCCGGACATCTCCCCAGACAGACCTTCAGGAGTGTCTCCTCCTAGGCTTTCTGAGTCCCTTCTCATTTTATGTTTTATAAAAAGTGGCTGAAACCCTCCAGCTCCCTATGGAGGAAGCTGTGGATGATCAAGGGAGCCTGACTATGTGGAAATGATGGACATCCCAGAGTCTAGGAGACTGTCTATTCCCTTGCATAAATCTTTTGGGAAACAGACATTTAAAATTCTAAAACTCCTCACACTATACCTCCTGTGGATAAGTGAGTGACCAAGAGGTACACATTGTCAGGCTCTGATCGGGTTCCTTACACAACAATGCAGCCATGTTGAGGTTGTGCAGGCTGCAGCCTATGACAAGCAAATTTTCCTTGGCTTCACCCCGGTCAAGGACTCCAGGAGGATTGATGCCATGGCAAAGAAACAGTACATGGCAGCATCCTTGGGACTCAGACAGGCAAAATATATGGCTTATGTTGCTAGATATCAGAAATCCAGATGGGACACTGTCATGGCTCTAGCAAAACAGGTCCCTGACCAGCTTGCCAAGGAGCTGGAGCAGGTGGCTGCTGATGGTATTGAGGCATTCAAGGTGCAATTCCATGCTGTAGTGGACTCAAATGATGTGTAATCAAGAGTCATGGCTACATCTGTGGCACTTCGCAGAATGGCTTGGCTCAGATGTACTAGCCTGTCACAGGATACCCAGACTAAGGCCATGGATTTTCCTGTCATTGGTAACTCTCTGTTTGGGGAGCAGACAGGGAATTACATGAAGAAAATGAATGAGTACAGGACCACCTGCAGGAGTGCTCAGGCCAAAGAAAGGCAAGCCACTCCTCAGAGGCAGCATTCCAGGGGCACGGGCAGGCCATTTCATAGGCCTTTTTACCAAGCCCAGGCCTCCTCTTCTGCCTTTGCTCAGAGGGGGTTCTTTAGAGGGAGAGGTAGACGGGGTGTGAGCAGGCCTGCTTCCACCCCTCAGCCTAAAGCCCCTGCCAAGCAGACACCCTGATGGGTCTGCCCGGGCCGATTCTCCACTACCTGTAGGGGGCAAGCTGGCTTACTTTGTCCAGGACTGGAAGTCTTTAACATCAGACAAGTGGGTCCTGGAAGTAGTAAGCCAGGGACTGGTTCTCAGCTTCAAAAATTTCCCAAGATGAGAACCAGATCCTTTCCACCATAAATCCTTCAGAGGCCCTTGCCCTAGAGGCAGAGGTCTCTTCCTCTTGACTCTCAGAGCCATAGAAAAGTTCCAGCCCTATACAGGGAAAGGATTGTACTCAGGTACTTCCTAACCCCCAAAAGACAGGAGAATGGCCCATCCTGGATCTGAGAAATTTAAACAAGCACATTTTAAAGCCAAAATTCAAAATGGTGACTCTGGGAATAATTCTGATCTCTCTAAGGCCAGGGACTGGCTAGCCTCCCTGGACCTCAAGGATGCCTATTTTCACATTCCCATCAGGTGCTCCACAGAAAGTACCTCAGGTTCGAGTTGCCCTCAGGCCACTATCAATTCAGAGCAATGCCCTTTGGTCTAACATCAGCCCCAAGGGTGTTCACAAAGTGCCTGGCAGTAGTGGTTACTTTCCTAAGGAGAAAAAGATCTCCATCTTTCCATACCTGGACGACTGGCTCATAGTGGGTCAGTCCGCAGACCAAATCAAGTCACATCTGCAGATAACTGAGCAACTGCTCACTTCCTTAGGATTCCTCTAAATCTTCCAAAGTCAGTTCTGGAACCACTGCAGCTCCTCACCTTTATATGGGCGGAGCTCTATACGATAAGAGCAAGGCCTTCCTTCCCTAGACAGGGCAAGGACACTAGTAAAACTGGCCTCTTCTTTCACCCTTCAGGTGTCTCGACCAGCAAGGCACTTCTTGCAGCTCCTGGACCACATGGCAGCCTCTGCGGCAGTGGTCCAGCGAAGCAGGTTTCAGATGAGGGACATTCAGTTCCACTTGAGAACCTTCTGGACCCAGAGAAAGGATCCCTGACCAAGCTAGTCCCAGTGACTCGAACCCTGATCCAGGCTTTGCAATGGTGGCAGGATCAGAACAATCTAAGGCAAGGAGTTCCTTTTGTTACTCAATCTCATTCTCTAATCTTCCACAGATGCCTCCCTCTTGGGCTGGGAGCCCACTTGGGAGATCTGACCACCCAAGGGCGTGGTCACCTCAAGAATCTCTGCTTCACATCAATCTCTTGGAACTCAGAGCAGTGTTTCTGGCACTGCAAGTTTTTCAAGTCTGTTCAGAACAAAGTAGTCCAGATCAGAACAGGCAATACCACCACAATGTGGTACATCAACAAGCAAGGGGCACTCGGTCTATGGCCTTGTGCACAGAAGCAATGAAGTTGTGGTCTCTGGCTATTCCCTGCAAACTTCTCTGACAGCAGTGCGCCTCCAGGGAAGGACAATGTCCTGGCAGATGCTCCAGCAGGATATCTCAGGACCATCACGAATGGTCCCTAGATCCTCTAATTTTGAAGGTGATTTTCCAGATGGGGCACTCCACAGGTAGATCTTTTGCAGCCCCAGACAATCACCAACTTGCCCTTTTTTGCTGCAGACCCCCAGGATTGGGCTCAGTTCCCCTGGATGCTCTAGTTCTCAATTGGGAAGGGAAGATCTTACTTCGAGAGGGTTCTTGCAGTAGGTAATTACATATAGGACTGACGCCGGCTGGCGGCAGGACTCCAAGGAAAAATTTCTAGCTAGCGGTCCCTGGCGAGGGACCACCCCCACGTCAGGTGAACGGCGTCAGACGACGTCGGTATAAAGGGGCGGTCCCGGACGCCCGCCTTCCAGTTTTTCCCGCTGTCAGGTCGTGCAGCGCCTCGCGGTGAAGTTCCTATCGCTCAGTCCTGTTACTTCGTCGGTTTTTCCGAAAAGTTTCAGTATTTTGTATTTTATATTTTCTATCATCAGGTGAACGTCAGTATATGTCGTCCCCTTCAAAAAATAAGTGCGACTCGTGCGGCGCCCAACTGCCTCACAAAGACGGTCACTCCCTCTGCCTTTTCTGTTTAGGCCCCGACCACGTGGTCGACAAGTGTCCGCACTGCCTACATTTCAACGCGGCCACCCGCAGACGACGCCAGCAGTCTCTTGATCCAATCTCCTGAAGAAGAAGATGTCCGCGATGGAGAAGGAGTTGAAGAAACTTCGGCAGGCGTCGACCTCCCCTGAAGGGCACAAGAAGCGGGACAAGGAAAGGAACCGGGAGAAGGCCTCCTCCTCTGCAACTCTGGCGGAGTCGCGGGCAGTAACATCCCTCTGGGAGTGCGCCTGGCAGCCTCCAAGGCCTTGGAGGAGGCGTCAGCCCACCCGTTACGTTCGCGTTCGAGCCCGCCGGGTGCCTCCGGGTAAAAGGAGGCTCCAGCCCCCAGTACAGCCACAGGCTTGCAGCCTACTGGTTCGGGCGCCTCCCATAACCCGGATGTCAGCTCCTCTGACGTCCGCCGGGAGAGTGACGCTAAGACTCCCGACCCTTCGGGGCAGTGCACGGCAGTGTCCCCATTGGACTGGGCCTCTTCCCATCCTCGGCCCATCTCCGACGAGGGACCTCCGAAGTCGGATGCTGGCTCCTCTGGCATCCGCCAGGATTCGGCCACTAAGTCACTCGTCGGCTCCTCCGACGTGCGCTGGGCCTCGGAACCTACAGCAGACCCTGCTCCGTCTGTCGTACCAGGTTCCCCACAGCCTTCGCTGCCATCAAGGGAGCCCGAGTCCCACCTGCCTGACCCGGGGATTTTTGTCCTCCGTCCCGGGCCAGACTTGGGATCCTGGGCTGCCGTCTGATCCTCTTCCTACAGAGCCGGATCTGATGTCGGCTCCCCTGCGCCGGCCTTGGTGCGGCTCCCGGCATCGGCACGGCGGACGTTGGTTCCGACACGGCCCCTCCGGCCGCGGCGGGGATATTCCTCTTCCATCGGGCTCTCCACCCCACGGGTCTATCCGGTTGATCCGCCCGTGGGTACCCAGCTGGGCCGTCTGCTCCGGCAGCTCTTCCAGTGCCTGGGTATCCGCTGTCCTATCTGGCGCGGTTCTCCCAGGTCCACAGTATCCTGCGCCACAGTACCCAGTGCCGACTCCTTCCGACGCCACAGTACCCGACGCGGTATTCCGCAGCTGGGTTACGGATACTCTCCCTACAGATTTCATCCGTACAACTATCCCCCCACCCCTGGCGCGGTGGATCTCCAGGAGACTCTTGCCTCCTGCTGGGCTGAGGCCAGGCTCAGCTCACCAAGGATGTCGAGAGCCGTCTTGCGGCGGCGGTGCCCACCGGCTCCCCGTCGCCCCAGGCGGCACACTCCTCTCCACCTCAGTTCGGGCTTTGCCCTCGGGAAAGGATTCCCCTAAGGACCCGTTTCTCCCCTAGACGAGCTAGGGACTCTTACTCTGCTTCAAATTCCTCTTCTTCTTCTCTCTGGGACTCTCGGAGGTCTCCGATGGGTGTTCAAGAAGATGAGCGAGCTCTCCGTCCATGCCGGGCGAGGACTCCTCCGAAGTCTCCTCTGAGGATCCTTCCTTCACAGAGTTGCTCAGGAAGATCCAGGAAGTCCATCAGTGGTGTTCCTTAGAGCCAGATCCTCAACGGGTTAAACTCGCTGAACATTTGGACTTGCCCCTTACGGCTCCTACTCTAGTGCCACCCTGGATCGAGCCTCACGCCCACCTTGTTTCCACTATTTGGAAGCAACCGTCGGCTTTAGCCCCACTTCCTAGGAAGTCCAACAGGCTATACCAGGCTCCGGAGGGTGTAGACTTCTTAGACTCTCACCCCTGTGCAGACTCGGTTATGATTAGCACCGCTCACGGCCGGTCAGCACACCCGAAACACTTGAGCTCGTCTCCCCCGGATAAAGAATCTCGCCTTCTGGATCAGTATGGAAGAATGATCTACGCTTCTTCCACACTGGGGATTAGGGCCCTGACTTATGTAGCACATGGGGGATTACCAGAAGGCTGTCCTTACAAGCAGAATCTAATTGACTCCTTGCCTGACTCCCAAGTCAAGCAGGAGTTAGCCGACCTGGTCCATTCTGCTCGTTGGCCAGTCGTCACATTCTGAGGGGCGACCTACGATGCAGTGGACTCTGCAGGCGGGACTCTGCGTTCACCGTAAGTCTTGGCGTCATGTTTGGCTCCGTGTGTCAGGTCTGGTCCCGGAGGTGCAGTCAGCAATTCAGAAGCACCTTTCAGGGGTTCTGTGCTTTTCAGCGGTGATGTCAAGGACATCATCACTGACTTCTTGAAGGAAAGGACTGACCCCTTAAAATCTGTTGATTCAATATACCGTCCCCATCCCCAGCGCCGTCCCTTTCGCAGGGGCATGGCCGGCCTCAAAGCGGAGAGCCTCAAGGAAGGCGGGCCACTAACGTCCGGCCCCACAGCTGCCAGGCCCCGCCGCCCAAAAACAGCGGGTGCCCCAGCTGCGGTGCTGCCTCACACCACCTGACTCCTTCCCTCTCCCCGCCTCCGGGCGCCCTGGAGGAACGGTTCGAGGAGGATTCTCCCTCCACCTTCTGGGTTGGGAGAGGATAACATCGGATTCATGGGTGCTTCAGATCATAGCAGAGGGGCACTCCATAGAGTTTCTGCAGAAACCTCCACGTCACCCCCCTCTGAACTCCTCTTACTCAAGGGACCATCTTCCTTTGGTCCAGGGAAAATCTCTGCTCTCCCTTCTGCAGAAGCAGGCTGTGACCATCCCCCTCACCTCCACGGGATGGGTTACTATTCCCATTTCTTCCTCGTGCTAAAAGAGCAGGGAGATCTCAGACCATTCTCGATCTCAGCTCCTGAACCTATATGTGGAATACAAGAGGTTCAGGATGCCTCTCCCTTCAAACCCTCTTGCCCTGCTTGGCCGGTCCAATGGCTTTGTGCACTGGATATGCAGAATGCATACCTACACATCCCCATTAGCCGATCGCACGAAAAGTACCTCAGTTTTTCTGGTTCAGGACCACCTACCAATTCTGGCGATCCCACTTTGGTCTTTCCTTGGCTTCCAGTCTTTACCAAATGCCTGGCGGTGTGGCGGCCCACCTGCATACTTTAGAACTCAGGTTTTTTCCCTACCTGGACGACTGGCTCCTGGCAGCCCGTCCAGCGAGGAACTCCTGCATTTCTCTCCCTCACCCAGCAGGTTTCACTGGCCTGGGTATTATCATCAACCATTCAAGTCTCACCTGGATCCTTCACAGGGCTCCAGTTCGCCGAGGCAATCCTCGACACTGACAATGTGCAAGCCTTCCTGCCTCGGACACGGGGACCTCCTCAATCCCAGATTTCCTCCTATCAGAACACAGGAGGTTCCACGGCAAGGTGGTGCTCCGTCTACTGGGAGCTTATGGCAGCAGCCATCCGGCCAGTTCAGCGTCGCGCCTCCACATGAGAATCTCTCAGTGGACTCTCCGATCTCAATGGGATCAAGCGGGTGAGCGATCTGAATCATCTGGTTCTGATCTCCCCGCGATGGTAAGGGACTTGCAATGGTGGATGGTTCAAGAGAACCTATTCAGGGTCCCCTTTTTTATCCTCCCGTTCAGATTCTGACCATGGACGCTTCAAAGGCGGGGTTGGGGGCCATCTGGAGTTCTCACCCGAACCAGGGCCTATATATCAAAGTTGAAGATTATTTTCCACATCAGCGTGCTCGAGCTTCGAGCAGTGCTGTATCTCTCCAGGCCCTTCACCAATACATCCTTCCGGTCATAGCTGTCCAAATGGACAACATGTGCTTGGTGTGGTACATCAACAAGCAGGAGGGACTCAGATCCTACCTGCTTTGCAGGAAGCAATGAGGAGTTTGGGAATGGGCAACTCCACAACCTTCTACCTACGGCGATCCTTGTCCGGGAGGCGACAATGTCTAGCAAACAGACTAAGTTGCTCGTCCGGCTCTGCCACACGAGTGAATGGGACGAAAAAGTTCTAAAAGCATCTTCCAGATTTGGGGACTCCTCAGATGAGACCTGTTAGCCTCCTCCCAAAGCATAAACTTCCAATCTTTTGCTCGCTCGCTCCAGGCGAGGAACTTTGGGCGGCGTTCTATCTCTAAGCTGGAAGGACAGATTCTTCTATGCTTTCCCCCAATTCCTCTGGTCCCTAATTGTGCTGCAAGCTTCCTTTGGAAAGGAGCGAGAATGATTCTGATCGCTCCTTTCTGGCCCCAAACAGAATGTGGTTCTCTGTTCTACAACAATAGTCACAGGTTTCTCCTCTTACTCTTCCTTTATTTCCAGGATTGCTGACCCAGGATCAGGGGACCCTGGTCCATCAGGACTCAAGTCCCTTCAACTTCATGCATGGCTCCTGCAGCTTAGCTCAATCTCGTTTGGCGTTTCTCCTAGGTGGCGAGATTCTGGTGGAGGCTTACGAAAACCCTCCACTAGGTCCACCTAGCCTGCCATGAAATGGAAAAAGATTTTCCATCTGGACTGAGTCCGGGAGCGTGAAACCCACTTTTTCTGTCCTGTGACCATTCTACTTAGGGTACAATAGCATCATCTTTTCAACAGGTCTCAGTCCTCCTCTTTGAGAAAGTCCATATGGCTGATTTCAGCCTACCATGTCCCTTTCACTGATAAGGCATTTGCCCAGCTGGAGGTATCAAAACTTTCCTCAGAAGAGGGGTCCTTCATCTCTCAGGCCCCCCTGTCCGGACTCAAGCTCCCCCCTTGGGACTTAAAAATTTGTCCTCGAAACTTACCCCCTTCCCCCCATTGGCCCTCTTGACTACTTGGGCAAGTTTTATCCGTGGAGACGCTCTTGCTTGGTGGCCATTACTTCTGCTTGCCAGAATTTCCGACTCAGGCCCTGATGTGCAAAAATCCCTTGTTTGATTTTCCACAAAGAATGAGTAGCTCTTCAGCACAAATCCTAAGTTTCTCCCGAAGGTGGTAGCGGAATCTACCTTAAATCAGTCCATTGAATTACCACACCTTCTCCCATGATACTCCAGTCAAGGAGAATACCTGATCCATACTATGGATGTTCTGCAGGATTCCTGAGATACTACACCGATGGGGAATGAAGGATCTCAGAAAGACTGATCAGTTGATCGTCTCTTTACGGCTCACAAAAGAAAATAGCGCTGTCTCTAAACAATGCCTATCAAAATGGTTGGCCCATTGCATCACTTTCTGTTATGACAAGTACAACAAGACCCTCCGGGTTAAGTCAGAGGTCATTCCACTTGTGGAGTTGCAGCCTCTGCGGCTTGTTTCAAACGTTTCTGCAGCAGAACATCTGCGCTGCCGCCCGCCAGACTTCAGTCGCCCTTTACTAAACATTACAGTTAGACATTGCCTCGCCGTAGAACAGGCTTGGGATAGCTGTCTTGCAGCGCCTACTTTCTTGTGACGATGCAAGATTATTTGCTACTTTGAGTAGTTCCTCCTCCTGGTGCCTTTCATTTGTTCCAGACGCTAGGGATTCTGTCTATATGTAATTACATGCAAGGCTTCTCTCGGTAAGATGGTTAAGTTGTCAGCAGAACTTGCCGTGACAGTAGATCTTGAGAGGGCTCTTTGATAATGCTCTCCGCCCCTCCACCCTAGGCTTTTCGCTCCTTTTCCATTGAGAAAATATTTGCTTCTCTCTTGTCTGGGCCTGTGGCGGAAGAACTGGAAGAGTAGCGTCGGGACACTCCTTTATACCCGGCGTCGTCTGGCGCATGGTCACCTGGCGAGAGAGGCGGTCCCTAAGCCAGGGACTGCTAACTAGAAATTTTCCGTGGGGTCCTGCCGCCGACCAGTGTCAATCCTATATGTAATTACCTGTTACAGAGCCTCTCTCGAGAATCTACTGTTACAGAAAGTTCTTGCGTAACTGTACTTTTCTAATGCTTTCCTCCATTCCCTCTCCTGTTCAAGGTGCTAGTCAAAATCGGGTCTCAACCCTGCAAAGTGATTCTGATTGCTCCAGACTGGGCCAGACAGCCCTGGTACCCACTATTGCTGTAACCAGCAGTCCACCTTCCCCTGTCTCTTCCAGAATTATAACCTGTTGACATCCTCTCAGGAGGGTTTGGTATCCAATCTCAAATCTCTCAATCTCAAAGCCTGGCTCTTGAAGAGTTAGAGGTTTGCTGATCCATCTCTCTCAGGTGTTTTGGATATTCTAAGGCTACCAAAGCCAGCCACCAGAAAGACTACAACTCAAATGGAAAAGGTTCTATTTGGTGCTCTGGCAAGCATATTTCTCCAGATTCTGCTAGGTTCCTACAGTCTTGGACTATATGGTTCATCTCAATAGCTTGGGACTCAGACCATACCTCAAATACATTGCAGCTGTTTCTGTTTTTTGTCAGTGATAAGCCCTCTTCTCTTCAGCTCATCCTGTATTTGCAAATTCTTCAAGGAATGCACAAATCATCCCTTCGGACCCCTGCTCCTGCTTGAGACTAAATGTTTACGTACTCGCTTATACAACCCCTTTTGAGCCTTCCTCTGAACTTAGTACTTGACTTGGAAAACTGTTTTAGTGCATTACCTCTGCCAGACACATCAGTGAATTACAGGCCCTGTCAGTGGAGCCTGATTTTTATCTTTTCATAGAATAAAGTGTTCAGAAGAATAAATAGGAAGTTTTTGCTAAGGTGGTCTCAATTTCACATAACACCACGGTTGGTTCAAAAGGTGGCAGCGTGAGCTGCTCCAGAACAACGGGTAAATCCCATGGAGGGACTGGATCCCTAATTGGAGGCCTAAGGTGGAGGACGCCCCTCAAAAAGGCATGAGTACTATACAGCTGGGCCACACTCCGTTGGCCTACGGGGGCATGGTAGGCTGGAATGGCACAAAGGTGCACTTTAATCGAGGAGTAAGCCAGG
Source organism: Neoceratodus forsteri (assembly GCA_016271365.2). Lineage (NCBI taxonomy): Eukaryota > Metazoa > Chordata > Ceratodontiformes > Ceratodontidae > Neoceratodus > Neoceratodus forsteri. The sequence goes on from JADMNL010000028.1 coordinate 210,047,642, forward strand.
CCGGAGTGAAAAAGGGAAAGTAGGTAGTCCAGTACCAGCTTTTCTGGACAGTCCAAAGGCGGAAAGCCGCGTGTTTGAGCCCACAAGCAGAACCTGCACCATTTCATGGCGTAGGTTGCGTGGGTAGCCAGTTTTCTGGCGGCAGAAAGCACATCTGCCACTTCTTGCGAGACCCCATATCGCATCATGGCTATGTCTCTAGGAGCCAAGCGTGCAGGTTCAGTGAATGTAGGTCCGGATGGACTAAGGAACCTGCTTCCTGAGACAGTAGATGGGAGCTGATTGGCAAAGGCACTGGAGGTTCCCGGGATAGCTGGTGCAAGAGAGGGAATCAGATCTGTCTGGGCCAGAAGGGTGCGATCAGGATGAGCGTCGCTTGCTCCCTGCAAGGTTTAAAAGAACTCTCTGGATCAACAGGAAAGGAGAAAAGGCATAAAGGAATCTGCCTGCCCAGGAGAGGGACAACGCGTCACGCCAGAAAACACCAGGCCCTGGATCTAGCGAGCAAAAATTGGGCAGTTTTGCGTTGTATGGGGCCGCGAAGAGGTCCAACTCATGAGTACCCCATCTGCGAAACAGATCTTTTGCCACCTCCTGGAGTAGTTCCAATTCGTGGACTCTGGCCTGAGTGTGGCTCAGGCTGTCTGCAATGATGTTGTCCACTCCGGGAACATGAACTGCAATAAGGTTTGTGCCGTGTTGCAAGACCCAATCCCACACTCTCATGGCCTCCCTGCAAAGCGGGTAGGAGTGAGTGCCTCCTTGTTTGTTGAGGTAATACATCACCGCGGAATTGTCTGTTTGTACCAGAAGTGTACCCGGTGGAATCTCCGACTGGAAGGCCTGCAGAGCGTAAAGGACTGCCCTCATTTCTAGTATGTTTATGTGAAGATGAGACTCCTGGGCTGTCCACAGGCCCTGAGACCGAACGCCATCAAGGTGTGCTCCCACCGAGCCCTGAGGCTGCCTGTGGAGAGTCACAGTCGGGACAGCGCCTGAAGAGGACTCCACCAAGAGGTTCCCGATGAGTCACCATTGCCAATCTCAGATTACGGATTCATGATCTCGGAGTGGATGCTGCAGATGGTCTTGCCTTTGCTCCCACTGTACCCACAACATCCACTGGGTTACCCACATGTGGAGACAGGCTAGCAGGACTGTTGCAATGGCCGCAGCCACGTGTCCGAGCAGGCAAAGGACCAGTCTGGCTGGCACAGTCTTCTTTGCCGACAACTCCCTGATGAGGGATCTGATGTGTTCCGCCCTGTCCGTGGGAAGGAAAGCTTTCCCTCTGATGGTGTCCAGAGCTGTGCCAATGAACTGCAGCTTCTGGGATGGAATCAGGCGTGACTTCTTGTAATTGATGAGAATACCCAGAGTCTCGAACAGAGACTGGGTGCTGTGGATGGCAGCCAACAAGGCCTCCCGGGAGGGCGCCATGAGAAGCCAGTCGTCCAGGTATGGGAACACGCAGTGGCCCTGTCTCCTCAGAGACGTGGTTATGACCACCATGCACTTCGTGAACACCCGAGGTGCCGATGACAGCCGGAAGGGAAGAGCTCGGAACTGATAATGGCGGCCCTGAAACTCGAAGCGCAGGAACCTCCGGTGCACCCGAATGATGGGAATGTGCAGGTAGGCATCCTGCATCTCCAGGGACGCCAGAAAGGCACCTTGCTTCAGCATGGGAATTAGGCCCCGGAGGGTCACCATGCGGAAGCGCTTGTAAGCGACCGGAAGGTTGAGGTCGCTGTGTCCAGTACTGGACGGAGGTCCCCTGTTCTCTTTGGAACCAGGAAGAAGTGAGAATAGTACCCTAGTCCTCTCTGGTTCCCTGGTACGTGCTCTAAGGCTTCCTTTTCCAGAAGCACGAGCACTTCCTGCTGTAAGAGCAGGGCATGCTGACCTGAATAACAGGAAAGCAGGAGAGGTCTTGTAGGTGGGCTGCCTACAAACTCTATTTAATAGCCATTTTTGACCACCTGCAGAACCCACCTGTCGGTGGTGATCGATTGCCACCCTGGAAAGTGGCGTGCGATGCGACCCCCAACTTTGTTTGCCCATTGATCCTAAGGAGGGGCCAGGAAGGGGTCATGCTGTGGCAGCGTTTGTCCCTGCGGACTGGGCCAACTTTGAGAATCGTTGGCCTCTGCTTGGGGACGACTTGGCCTGGGCCTTGCATGAGAAAGTGCCCCTCTGCTGCTGGCCAGAAATTTGCTGTTGTCTTTGTAGCCGGCCGCGAAAACGGCTCTGGTTCCTACAAAAGGAACTAGGCCAAGACCTGTACATAGCTTGTACTGATCGGACTGCCTTCCCTGTGTCCTGGAGTTTGGTGATAACTCTCTCAGAGGCTTCACCAAACAGGACCTCGCCGTTATATGGGACGTCTAAAATGTTTTTCTGGATGTCCGGGGTAAATTCGGAGACACGGAGCCAAGAGTGTCTCTGGAGACAAACGCCTGAGGCTGCAGCTCTGCCTGAAGAGTCCGCAGAATCACATGCGGCTCTGAGCACTTAGGTCCCCATATCTGAACCCATGCGGAGGAGGTTTAAGAGCTCTGCTTTCTGGTCGCCATCGGGAAGCTTTTCAATCAGGTCCTGACCCTGTTCCCACAGGGCATTCTGGAACTGAACCATATGGGTCAGACAGTTCAGTGACCTGATGGCACAAGTAGCAGCTGCGTACATGTGTCTTCCCAGGGCATCCAATTGCTTGGATTCCTGGTCCTGTGGCTGGGTGCTCATATGATGTGGTCTCCGAGACCGGTCATGTGAAGCAGCGATGACCAGGGAATCAGCCAGAGGGTAGTTTGCCAAATACTGGTCCTCCCTAGGGGCCTTGTATAGGCGGTCAGCCTTCTTCGGCACCGCGGGAGCGGAATGCGGACATTTCCACACAGCCTTGGTGACATCCGCGAAGGTATCTACCAAGGGCAGCACTACCACAGGCTTCGGGTCTTTTGGCCAAAAGTAGTGGGCAAGGAGTTGTCGCCTGGGGTCAAGCTCCTCAGCATCCCACCCCATATTCTCCTGGATGTGCCTCATGATCTCAGCGAAGGAGGGATCATTCGGAGGGGACCTGGGTAGGTCGTGTGGGTCAGCAGAGGGAATGCTGACAGGAGAAGGTGATCTAGAATACTCTGATGTATCCAACCTGGAATCCTCCCCCGACGAAGTGTACCGGCGTCGTCTGGGTCTTTAGGGGCTGGGTGACCCTGAGGGGGATCTGGAGGGAAGCCTTCTCCTGCCGGAAGATCTACCCCTAGGAAGGGGCGTTTGCTCCTTGGGGGATAGAGGTCGTCCTACAGGCCCCTTAGGTGGAGGAGGGGGCATAGGCGGTGAAGGAGTAGGAGGAGGACGTGTGGGGACCACATCCTTCTTGATGGTGTCCCACCAAAAGGTAAAGCGCTCCTTTACCTCCACAAGGTTCATACCATACGACGGACCTGGCGCCAGTGGCCTGGCGCCGGGGTCGGGTTCCCGGGGGTCTCTCACTCCGGGGAAGATTTCCATGGGAGACCGGTGTCCTCGAAGTCGCCCGCCTGGTCTTTGGTCTGTGTGGCATCCTCCTCTGTAGAGTCCCTCCGACCAGCGTCCGCCGCAACAGAGATGCGTCTTCCGCCCGGGTAGCCTACGCCGGTCCCTGGCCGGACGCCTTCGGATATGGCGAATACCTGGCCGGGTGACGGGTGTCTCGTGTCGCCGGGCTACTGTGAGTGCCGAGCCCTTGGCCGACGCCGGGTTGTGGGCCGATGTCGGATCTGACATCCGTTTGAGGGACGTCAGGTCCTTAGTTTTGTGGGGCGCCAGATCCGGACCTCGGGGTGGCTGGGAGACTGACCTAGAGTCGGTATCCTGGTGACAGGAGGAAGATTTGTGGCACTCACCCGACTTCGAAGAGGCCTTGGAAGGTGTTGAGGAAGCCGAGGGCCTCGAAGTCTTCAGAGGCTGGAGCGAAGAAGAACCACTGGAGGACCTGACCTGGACTGGGGGAGGTTGCGACCGAGCCCTGGAGGGACAGCAGTGTCTGATTTAGAGTCGGGCTGGGAGTCCAAGGCCTGCAGGGAGACCTGGACCTCGCTTTTCCCGGTGCTTGTCCCAGTGTTTATGGGATTTGCTTGAAGATTCTCCCCGGGAGGAAGGTTCCTGTCCATGCTTTTCAGCTTCTCTTCTAGGAGAAATGCTTGAAGTGCCTTCTGGCGGCGGATCCTGGTGCGGCTGTTAAAACCCTGGCAAAAGGAGCAGGCCTTGGTGTTGTGGTCCGAGCCTAGGCAGCACATGCAGGACGAATGGGGATCCTTGAAGGGGATCTGTTTGCCGCAGGCGCACTTCGAGTGGTGACCCTCTAAAGATGGAGTTGGAGAGGACATCAGTTGAGCAGAGCCAAAGAAGAAACGAAATTCTTCGTAGTTATGTAGTCGTTGCAGGCTAGAAAGGAGACAGAGAGGCCAATACTGGCGTAGCTCGACGTATGGAAAAGAACTGAGGATTATGGGGGACCGCCCTTATGTACTACTCTGGACAAGGGACCTGACGCCGGAGGGCGGTCCCCGCTTGAAGAATGCTAGCTAGAAAATTTCCGTGGGGTCCTGGCGCCTGCCTGCTTCAGTCCTAATGGTGTAACTGCTGCAAGAGCTGTATCTCAAAGTCAGATCGAAGGATTCTCAGGACTTGTTCAGAATACTGAGAGTCTGGAAATTCTAGTTCTTCAAGCACCAGGCTTTGAGGCAAAGGGACCCTATCCTGGGATATGTTACCTCTGAGACAGAGTCAGGAGACTGTGAGTTAGCGGGAGAAAAATGGGTCACCTGATAGACAGGGAGAGCAGCAGAGAGTACGACTTTCTCGCCCAGTCTGGAGCCACCAGTATCATTGTTGCTGGTTGAGTTATGAGTTTCAGTAGGACTTTGAGAATCAGAGGAAAGAAGGGAAGGCATAGAGAAACCTACCTGACCAGTCCAGGGAAAGAGCCTCCACTGGAACCGCGCCCAGAGCTGGAGGCCTGACACAATATAGAGACAACTGATGATTGAGGTGGGAGGCAAAGAGGTCTATCTCTGGGATGCCCCACCTCCTGAACACTGTGGACAGTACTTGTCTGTTAAGGGTCCACTCATGATGGCCCTGACTGATGCAGCTCAGAGAATCCGCAAGGACAATGCCCTTGCCTGGCAGATGAATGGCAGAAAGCCACATGTCCAATGAGTAAACTAGAGACCGTATTTTCATGACCTCTATGCAGAGATTCTTGGATCTCGTGCCATCCTGTTTGTTTATATAAAATATAGCAGTGGTGTTGTCTGTCCTGACTTGGACAGACTGACCCCTTAGCTGAGGAGCAAAGACACTGATGGCCAAGAGAACAGCTCTGAGATCCAGGAGATTTATGTGGCACAGACTTCCTGGGGCACCAGACCCCACTTGTGGACTGGTCCTCCAGATGGGCGCCCCATCCTAAGAGAGATGCATCTGTGGCGAGGATCCTGGAGGGTTCTTTACACTGGAAGGAAACTCCTTCCCTGAGGTTTTGGATTTCCTTCCACCAGTCTAAGGCCCGCAAAAGTGGTCTTGTGACTGGAACTAACTTTGAGAGCGAGTCCCCCTTTTGAGACCAATGAGCTCTGAAGTGGTACTGTATGTCCCTCATTTGGAGTCTGGCACCTGGTACTACCACTGTGGTAGATGCCATGTGTACCAGGAGTCTGAGAAAGAGTCTGGCAGGCCTTGGCTGACCAAGGGTAAAGGAGTAGGCCAGTCTGCAGATTTTGAGCCCTGTCCAAAGGAAGAAGGGCTCTACCTTGCAATGCATCCAGTTCTGCTCCTATGAACTCCAACAGTTGAACTGTCTCAAAATGGGACTTTTCTAAACTGATCAGAAAGCCCAATGGCTCTAGAGTGTGTCTTGTTAGACTGAGTGAATCTCTGGGTTGTTGAGGAGATTTGCCCACTATCAGTCAGTTGTGCAAGTAAGGGAAGACTGACACTCCCCATCTTCTGAGGTGCTCTTGAAAAACTGACAGGCATTTTGTGAAGACTCTGGGGCTGAAGAAAGGCCGAATGGTAGAGCTACAAACTGGTAATGACCAGAGGGCAACGCAAATCTGAGGTATGTTCTGTGGGATGGCCTGATTGATATGTGAAAATAGGCATCCTTTAAATCTAGGGACACCAGCCAGTCTCCTTGTTGCAGAGAGGGGATCACCAGAGACAGGGTGATCATTTTGAATTGAACATGTGCTTCTTTAGGTACCTGAGATCCAAGAAGCACCAGTCCCTATTTTTTCTTTTGAGTGAGGAAGTATCTGAAATAGAGGCTGTCCCCCATCTGGGAGGAAGGACTTTTCTACTACATTTGAAGCCAAAAAGGTCTTTACCTCTAACTCCAACAGAATTTTCTCTGTGGGGTTAAGGTTTATGGAAATCTGTGACCCTGCTAAGTGGGAAACTTTTTGATCTGCAGGGTAAGGCCTCAGCCCATTGCCTCCAGCTCTCACTGGTCTGTGGTTACGCCTTGCCAGTGGTGAAAGTAGTAAGACAGGCAACCCCCACTGGTAGAGGGGAGGTGACATGGTCGTTCAAGTCAGGAAGTTTGTTTAGACTGAGCTTTTGTAAAGGGAGAAGGGTCAGCTCACTTTTGTGCTCTTCTTCCTCTTCCCCTTAAGAAGCCTCTCATACTGTAACGGAGTAATCATAGGGCATTGGTATTGGCATGGGATAGGTTGCACACTCGCCTCTGAGGCCAGAAGATCAGAAGGCTGAGGGTTCTATCCCCACTCGAGGCACTTGGGTTAAATCCTGATACTGTAGTGCAGCATGAGGTGGGTACTGCACTCCTGAGGTACCGTCTTTCAGATGAGACATTAAACCGAGGTCCCATCTGCCTGTTCTGGTGGCAGTTCAGGTGGATGTTAAAGATCCCATGGCACTTCTCGAAAAGAGTAGGGGAATTTTTATTAAGAAAATTGGACTTCTTTACATGCCAATAACAAACAGACTATTATGAAACTTTAGAGAATTATTAACACATTTTGACATTAACACCATAATCGTAAAATAAAAACTGTCTTATTAAACTTAATCATGAAACAATATATTAACACCAGTGACTACAGTGTATCCATAAATGAGATACTTTTCACATTGAAAACTTGGACAAGTCATGCTTCTTCAATTGTTGCAATGCTCTCTTTATATTAGTTAATATCTCAGTCTGGTGTAACCATTTCTGCTGCAGTACCCACATACATCTGGCCTGCCAAATATAGTATTGGACTATTGCTAGAACAACATATAGTGTGTCGGCATGATACTGCCCTAATAATACTGAACTGGTACCATATAGTATTTCTGAATAATCCTATTGTAACAAATGAGGTTCCACCCATTCTTTTGCTAATCACCCCCAAAGCACCTGAGCATACCAGCACTCCAAAAATAAGTGCTGCTGCGTTTCTATAATTTGTTGACAAGACTCCCTAGGACAATATCTCTCAGATAGATGCTTATGCTTATTGTTTCCTTTTATACTGAGTCTGCCATAATTCCCCAACCACAAACAGTCCCAAATGTATGGTAGAATTCTAGGATTAGTGAGCTGTTTTAAAACCTGTACTTTCTGCTGGTCAGTGCACTGCAGAAATTATACCGAATCCTGCCCTTCAGCCAATAAAATACTTTTGTAAATCATTTTCCTATCCGAGATAAGTATACTCTGAGGTGTCAAACCCCATTTTATACGTTCTATACCATATACTGGTAAAGGGATAATTTTCCCCAATAATCTGGGTTTATGCTGTTGCCATGGAGAGAGCTTCGGAGAAATCCAAATCTCTAACCATGGTTTCCAGACTCTACCCCCTGGCCTTAAACTTCACCCAAAATTGTAACTATAAAAAAGAAGGCCACTGGATTGACCATCTCAACTCCCCCTTCTGCAAGAGGTCCGTAAGTGAATATTATCTTAACAGAGTTTGACCAGGATCCCAAAAGACCTTGAAAAAAATACACTGTAGAGACGGGTTATAATCTCTTTTGGGCGGGGGGGAGAATAAATACAGGTTACTCACCTGTAACAGGAGTTCTAGGAATGCTATATGTTGTTCATCCACACTTATTGGCAGGTTCCTTGCCGCTTTAAATCTTGCCGGAAGGTCTTCAAGCAGGCTCCTCCCACCCACCCGGGTGGTAAAACCTCGGCTCCACCCATGAGCGCCACATCTAGCCCGCTGGAAGCCAGGTTGTGCGTCGAAGCCGGGGAGGCCGGGTGGGTCGTGTGGATGAACAACATATGCCATTCCTAGAACTCCTGTTACAGGTGAGTAACCTGTATTTCTAGGGACATGGATATGTTGTTCATCCACACTTATTGGCAGACTCCTAGCAGTTCTCCGGGAGGAGGAGGCAAGCGCACACCCTACTTAGGTATAAAGACTGGAGAACCGAGGCCCCGACCAACATTCCGCGTGACCCAAGGTCGATGTGGAGGGAGGAACGTATAGCCTGCTTCCAGGTAGGAGCCCCAGGATATCCTGGACAGGAGTATCCTCGAAGCAGCTCACCGATGCAGCGGAAGGGCAGGTAAAATGAGCACTTATCCCTCTGGGAGGCTCCATGCCCGTCCACCTACAGCGGAGACCTATGCAGGAGGTGACCCGCCTGCTCGTCGTCTACTTGGCTGCAGGTCTGCCAGGTGCGGCTTCAGCGTAGATGACAAACAGCTGGCGAACCTCTCCCGAACTATGGCCCTATGCTCCCTCGGTAGGCGAGTGTTAAATAGGGTCCCAATGGATCCTATATACGGCATCCAAGGCATGAATGGGGATGAACCCCGGCAGAGAAAATACCCGGCAAGGGAAAGACTCCGCCACCGCCTGCGGAAGGAACTTCGGGTGGGGCGCAGGACAACCTTGTCCCTGTGGAAGGCCAGATAGGGAGATCTGAAGGAGCGCCTGGAACTCTCCCCTCCTTCTGGATGGCAGAGAAGCCCCAAGGTGTACTTCCACAACAGGTGGGGAAACTCGCACCTGTGCAAAGGTTCGAACAGCTTGCCCGTGAGCTAAGCCCATACCAGCTAAGATCCCACAGAAATGGGGATACTCTCCCCGAAGGGGAGGTGTAATCGAGGCCTAGAAAAGCGCCAGACCACCTTTTCTGCGCCACCGACTGCCTTCCAGCCCGCGCCCGGAAGACAGGGGTGACCATCAGAAGCACCTAGAGGGTCGTCGGCCGAAGCCCTAGTTCAAAAGAACGGACCGCAGATAGTCCGGACTGCTCGCCGAGGGACGGGAGAGGGGCCCCAGGCCCTATCCCAGCACCAAATGGAGAACTCTTCCATTCAAAGGTGAGCATGTTTGGCCGACTCCTGGCAGGACACCTCGAAAACGTCGAGGACCTTGCCGAAGGACCCAAGGCTTGGCCCCTAGCCGCACAGGGACCAGGCCTTCAGGTGCAGGGATTGAAGGTCCAGATGGAAAACCTTCCCCTGAAAACAGAGATCAGGACCGGGCGGGCTGGAAGCCGCCTCGGGAGCCTGGGGCTGAGACTGAGGAGAGCCGGATACCAGAGCTGGCAAACCAGTCTGGGGCTACCAGCATCGCCTGCGCCGAGTCCCTCCTCGCCTTGCCCGTGGGTCAAGGGAAATGAGGAGGCGTAGAAGACCCGGGTCCGCAGCCTCGATGGCATCCCTACAGCAGCGAACCTTGCTGAGGGGTGGGCATGAGACAGTCTCGGCCTCGTATTCTCCTGGAGGGAAGGAGGGAGAAGATCCTGTGCTACCTCCGGCAGGGGAGACCACCGTGAGGCGCAGCCTATGTCCCGCCCTAGGGCATCAGCCAGGGTGCTGAGGCCCTGCCATCGAATGGCTAGGAAACCGCCCCACTTAAAGACCCAATGCGGGAGAACCTCCCATGCAGAGGCAAGGGGCCCATCCGAACCTGGCAGGGTAGGTAGCACATGGTCGTGGTGTTGTCTGCCTGGACTTAAACCACTAGACCTCGCTGACAAACGGAGCGAGCGGTGCAAGCAAAGCGGACCGCCTGGAGCTCCAGCAGGTAGGAAAGACATCGGGACTCCCGAGAGGACCAGAGGTGGAGCACTCTGTATTCCCCTAGATGGGCACCCCCACCCATCCGAGAAGCATCGGTCGGAGAAGACCGTCGACTCAGGGTGGACGAACAGGATGTTCTCCAGCAAGAGCTAGAATGGTCCGAGGGAGAGCGTTCCCCTAACTCCTGGGCTGTAGTCATGAACTGGTCCGAAGGAACGCAGCACTGTGACCGCTGGCTAGCCAGTCCCCACTAGGGGGACACATGAACCAGCGGGTCCAACAGACCACGCTGGAGCCGGCCGCCGTGAGGCCCAGGAGGTGCAGGAGGTCCCGGCAGGGCGTAATTGCCCAGTCAGACCTGACTAGGTAAGGGAGGAAGAACCTCAGCCCTGTCCGCCAGGAGCCGAGCTCGGACTCAAGAGTCGAGCCTCATCCCGAAGAAGGATCACCCGCTAAGACACGAGTTCCAGCGTGGCTCCGGTAAAGGGAGACCAGTCTGAGAGCAACCTAGAGGGACAGAACTCTGGACCGTCCCTCTTCCGCCTGGAAGGGTTGCAGTCAGGCCGCCATCCGGGTGGGCTTACGCCCGGACCCCTCGATGCCGCAGAAAGCTGCTGGGCGGAGACCGAAGGGCCTGGCCTGGAACTCGTAAAGAGATCCCCCGCTTAAGAAAGGGAGGAGTCTCCCAAGAAACGGATGGAACGAAGTGTAAGTACGTCCTGGAGGTCCAGGAAAGAAGCCACACGCCTCGTTCTGAGGATGGGTATCTGAGGCAGAGAGACCATCCGGACGTGTGGAGAGAATGGGGCGCAAGCCCCCCGTCCGTTTGGGACCAGGAATACCTGGACACGAACCCAGAGTCTGAAGGAGGATCTGCAACCTTCCTGATCACCTCTAATTAGAGGGCCAGGCAAGTCGGCCCAGCGGGCCGACAACAAGGCTGTGGACCCCAAGACCCCCGTGGGGAAACGGCTCGAAAGGGTGGTGCCTGCTCGCAATACCGAGGCAGGGCCTTCCCCTAGCACCTCCGACACCCAGAGGTCCGGGAAAGCGGACCAGGTGGACGAGGGGCGGAGCCGTCTCCCCACGGGGGAACCCGGGTAGGAGAGACGGGGCCGGGGACAGCGCCCCTTAGCCCGTCACTGAGCAGGCTTGGAGGAGGAATTGGCCGAGGGAGCTCCTGGGCCTCTACCTCTCTGCTTCCTTTTAGAGAAAGACGCTGGCTTGGAGTCAGGATGCCCAGCACAAGCCTGCTGGCCCTCGTGCTGGGCTGGTCGAGCCGCAGGGGCCAGAGGGCAAAGGGGCTTACGCAAAGGCTGCCGGCTGCCCTTGTCCCTCCAGGCTGGAGTGACAGAGTCCGGAGTGGCATCGGACTTCTCGGTCCCCTGGAGGTGTCCCTCCACTCCAGGGCCGAAAAGGTCAGTCCCCAAGAAGGGCATGTCCGCCAACTTGTGCTGGGTTTCCAATGAGAAAGAGGATAACCTCAGCCACGCCCTGCGGCGCATGGCCACTGCGGCCGCCACCGACCTGGCACAGGAATCACCTAAGTCCAGAGCAGTCTGAAGCTGCTGCTTCGCCACCACCCTACCCTGGTCCCGCACCCGCCGGACCTTGGTCCGCAGGTCAGCCGGGAGATGAGGGAGCACCTCGTCCAGGGAACCCAAAAGGGTGTGAGAGAAATGTGCCATCAGTGCAGCCGAGCTGGCCTGTCCGAGGCCTAGGGAGGACGCAGTGTAAACCTTGCGCCTGACATAGTCCATCCTTTTGGACTCTTTGTCAGGGGGCCTAGCCACATCTCGAGCGTTCCCAGAACATTGGAAAACATTGTCGGTAACTAACCCCTCAGCCGAGGGGTGCTCTGAGAAACCGGGCAAAGAACCGACAGGGACAGAGTACTTCCTGGCCATCCTGGCCGAGGGCTGAGGGCAGAAGTAGGCCGCCACCAGAGCTCAAGGCCGGGCCCACGATGGCCTCGGCCACGGGAAAACCTCGAGGTGAACCCCTTGAGTCTAGAATCTCCATCAGGGGATAAGGGGCCCATTTGGACACGGGCTCGAGCTGCATCCAGTGAACTCCGAGATGAGCTGAAGCAGACCCATGAAGGACGATGGGCTGTCGTCCACAGATCGTTCCGGAGAGGACCCCGGATCCTCCCGACTGAGGTATAGAGTCAACCTGGACTCCGAGGGTCTACAAAGAGCTGCCTCAGGCCTGGTCACTCTTCGTCCGCCGAGGGCGGGCGGGAGTGAGGGGGACAGACAACCTGCGGGACAGGTGGTGACCCGACCGAGGTTCCACCAAGGGCGGTGGGGCAGCAAGGTTCGGACGAACAACTGGCCCCGGAGAGGGCACCTCGACTGCAGCGAGCGGTTGAGTCGGCCGATCGGGCGACAGCTGCTTGCAGGGCGGGGAATGAATCGGTGTTGATTGATTCCCGGACAACAACTGCTGCCACATGAACTCCTCGTAACGTCAACGCCATCTGCATCGAAGCCACTCCTCATCCGAGGAGGGAGATGAGGAAGAACGGTAATGCCACTTAACTCGGTGCCCCGACCAAGAACGTCGAAGTCGGTGTAAGCGGCTTGACCAAGAGGAGGACCGAGACCGAGACCCGAATCTTCGGGGAAACCAAGGGCGGGCCTGGGAAGGAGCGGGGCGCGCCTGCTCCTCCCTTGGCTCGGAAAAAAGGGCCAAGGCCTGTCGACCCGGAGGTACAGGCAGAACCACAGCCTCTGCCGGGGGGACCGGCGAAGGGATGGTGGCTCCAGCAGAAGACAGCCCAGATGACGGGTCGAGAGACTTGACAATGTCGACGGGAGTCCTGGCCGGCTGACCTGACAGGGACACTGTGAAGCCAGCAGCCTGAGCCGCACCCTCGACAAGTGAGACGTTGGCGGCGGGGGGGACTCTCCTGCTCCCTCCAGCGCCCGGCCGATGGGACAGCCTGCGACTCCTTGGACTTGGGCCGAGAGGCAGGTCCCAAGGTCCCTCTCCCTTCGAGGAAAGGGCTCGCGAAGCTCCTTGAACGAAGCTGAATGAGGAGAACTCAAGGAGAGTGGGATAAGCGCCGCAACCGAGGGGGGCAGCCGCCCCCTCCCTGGAGGAGAGAAGATCGAGCTGCTCAGCCGAGACAGCCGACGCGGACACTGCCCGACGAGTCTCCAAGGAATTTTCCGGAGCGGAAAAAGTTTCAGGTCGCCCGAGCCCCAAACGGGCCGCACGATCCTCCAGTGAGCTGGTCGAAAGAGCACAGCAAAATTCGCAAACTTGCGGATCATGATCCAAGTCGAGGCAGTAGACGCACGTGGAGTGCGGGTCTTTTCTGGAGGAATTAACCGGGCGCCTCCGGGAGCCGGAAAACGAATGATTCATCGCCGCAGCGAGAGAAGAAGATCGAAGTCAGAAAAACTTCCAAATAAATTTGGAGAGACCGATAATTTCAGGAACCAGTCGAAAACGCAGAGCGCTAAGGAGGGAACCTGAGCTGCCAAGCGGTAAGGAAGATCTGGCGTCATGGGGCGGAGCCGAGAGTTTTACCACCCGGGTGGGTGGGAGGAGCCAGCTTGAAGACCTTCCGGCAAGATTTAAAGCAGCAAGGAACCTGCCAATAAGTGTGGATGAACAACATATCCATGTCCCTAGAAATGTAGCTTATGTATAAAAAAATAGGGATTAACAGTGTTTTAATCAGCCAGACTCTCTTCTGTTTCCCAATTGATTTCTTTCGCCATCCAGCAAAAACCCTATCAGCCCAAGATAACTCCAGTTCCCAATTAAGTACTTGGGAATTCTGATGACAAAAAGTAACCCCTAATATTTTATAGGATCCTACTAATACTATTACCCCCTATTGTCTCAGATGTCGGGACAGAGGTTTGGCCTAGAGAAGAAGACGAAGAAGAAGAAGAATCCGTATTTATATAGCGCTTTTCATACATCCAAAGCGCTTTACAAGAAATGCTAGACTGGTAGTGAAGTGACTGAATGTGTGGTGGCAGCCATATCGCACATCATCACCCACACACAGCCTGGATAATTGCATGAACCGGTTTATGGGAAGGGGAATGTTGGCCAGGACACGGGAATGTTCCCTACTCTTTGCGAAGAGTGCCCTGGGTTCTTTTACTTCCACCTGGACACCCACCAGGACAACACCAGGATGGGTAGAAGAGACCTCGGTTTAACGTCTCATCCGAAGGACGGCACACCCCAGCAGTACATCACCCCCCAATACTGCACTCGGATGCCAGTGATTTTTAGGTGAAAGTCCAATCCCGGTGTGGGACAAGAACCCACGACCTTCTGGTCCAGAGGCGGATGTGCTACCAACTGAGCCACGCTGACACCTAGAGGGACCCCCCCCCCCCCCACTCTTATCTGTATTAATCTTGGATCCTGACCAAGCAGAATAAAACTGTATAATATCTAGCAATGCTTTAACATTAGTATCACTACTTACGGTGAATACCATATCATCTGCATAGGCTAAGATTTTCACAGTCAGGGTGCCATGTGCAATCCCAAGTCCTGCTATTCCCTGCTCCTGCATGCACAGCCTAATGAATATGTGGATACTGAATACATACAAGAGAGGGCTCAGAGGGCAGCCCTGACGTACTCCCCTCTGAACCCCAGTCTTTCCCCCATACAACCCATTCACATTCGGTATTATAGACACATTTTTGCACATTAATTTAACCCATGTCAAAAATCTGCTTGGTAACCCAAAAGCCTCCAGGACAGAAAATAAAAAAGTCATGAGATAACCTATCAAAAGTCTTCTCCTGGTCCATGCCCGCAACCCACCCTGATAGCTTGCCTAACTCCTCTTGATAAAACATCTCCCGCAGTACAGTAAGGTTGTCATACTGCTGTCTTCCAGGCACAGCACAGGTTTGTGCCTCACTGATTAAGTATAATGCCACCTTAGTAAATCTGGCTAGTAATAGAGTGGCTAAGATTTTGATGTCTGCATTTAAAAGACTCAATGGTCTCCAATTATTTACATCACAAGTGGGCCCTTTTTATGCAGTAACACTAAAACTGCTTCCTGCATTGAGGGTGCCAGCCTATCTTCTTTCAACATATAGTTGAACAGAATGGTCAAGGCTGGGGCCAATGTTTCCTTAGACTGCTTATAAAATGGCAGTGTCAGTGGCTCAGTAGGTAGCACACTCGCCTCTGAGGCCGGGAGATCAGGGGGCTGTGGGTTCAGTTCCCACATCTGGCACTTGGGTTAATATCCCAGTACTGATACTGTAGTGCAGCATGAGAGGGGTGCTGCACTTCTAAGGTGCCGTCTTTCAGATGAGACATTAAACCGAGGTCCCATCTGCCTGGATTGGTGGTAGTTCAGGTGGATGTTAAAGATCCCGTGGCACTTATCGAAAAGAGTAGGGGAATTTCCCCGGTGTCCTGTCCAAATTTCCCTCAGTCACTAAAAATACCACCAACAGCTTAATCTGGTTCAAAGTCAGTTGGCATTCATCTGTATCCCCCCTCCCCCGGGTCGTACCTGAAAATAGGCAGGATTTGTCTAGTACACTTACCCGGTCAACAAAAACTAAATAAATAAATAAAATACAGCGCCAGGCCCGTTTCAGCCAGGAGCAGAATCAGCTTTTAACTTCTCTATAGCTTCTGTAATATCTTGAATTAGAAGATTAATATTTTCTTGTGCTACTTGTGGTAGATGTAGTCCCTGTAATGTACTGTTTGCCTTCTTATACTGTGGACATTCTCTGAACAGTTTCTTAACCTGATTTTGAACAATATTCAAAAGACCTTGTGGTAAGGAGACTGTGTCTCCTGCAGGTGTAAGCATACCTCTCAACCTTTCTCCACCAAAATGTGTGACACGATGTGTGGACAAATGAGCAAAATGTGTGACACATCGTCTAACATGGCACTGGAAGCTCAGAACACTATAGCTATCAGTGCACTCATTTTCATAATGTTTTTGTATAACTAAGCATAAAAGATGATTAAGAATTTCTGCTTTAAAGTCTCAGTGGGGAATGTGAAATATCACCTTCCCCATGATGGACAAAGGGTTTCTGAGGGGTAAAATGAGTGACGTACCTCATAATGTGTGACACTTGAGAGGTATGGGTGTAAGTAATTCTGTAATAATTCTTGATTCTACCTATCCTTACAATCCTTGTATGGATCAATGCAGTCTTTGGTGCCTTGTATCCCAAACCGTGCTTCTTGTCCAAGTGACTGCCCTATCATACTGATGTTTCTGCATCTGTTTCCGAATTAGTTGAATCTGAGAGCCATAATCCCTCAAGGTGATTTCTGTTAATGATATTAAGCGCTGCAAATGTTGTCTAAGGTGCAAGTATTGCAAATAATTCTTATTGTTCTTCTGATTTACTTTTTTTTTTTTTTGAAATAGCTCCTGCCAGGAGGTTTTTGTTTCCTCCCACCATGCCACCAGATCCTCATAACAATCAACAACTGACAATCTGGTAGTCCAATTCTGTTGCCATAAATTTTGTATTTTAGAGTCTGATACTAGAGATTCACTCAATCTCCATTTGTTCTTTTTTGCACCTTGGTGTATCCTGCTATATAATTTGTGTTCACACAGCCACATGATCTGAAAACTCATAAGCTTGAGTTCTACTATTTAATACATGTAATACTTTAGACACACATATAAAATCTATCTGGGTCTTAAGTTTCCCTCTAAAACAGGTAAAACCGCCAGTCAGGTGAAGACACCTATAGGAGTCTTTAAAAGTCGCATTTGTAATATTTTGATGTAAAGCAGCTGAGTCAAAAAATAGTTTAGTAGTCTGTAATCCTCTGTCTGTCTGATGCAGGCTACAATTAAACTCCCCAACCCAAAGAACTAACTGGGATGTATGCAAAAAGGATTGAATATCCCTAAAGATTGCCACTCAAAGTGCTTTAGTCTGAGCAGCATAAGTGGCTATTAGACAAAACCTATCCTGTAGTATGAAATGTCTAAAAGCAGGGCCCAACCTGGACAGATATCCACTATCCTTGTGACTTGCAGTGCAGCATTAGCCAGAAGAAAGTACAGTTACGTAAGAACTTACCGTAAAGGAAAATTACGTACCTACCGTAATTCTTGATCTTCTCTTGTATCTTCACCATTCATTACTTCCTGGGTGTAAGCCGGAGGCGCGCACCCGCCACGGGAGCTTTTTTTTTTTTAAAAAGTCTAGCTAATGGCACCGCCCTCGAGAGTGAGCGCCATGCGGCTGCTGGCGCGAGGGGCGCAGTTAGTAGCGATCGACTCTCCTCCAACTCAGTTCTGTGAGCCAGAGAGGCAAAAGAGAAAGCAGAGAATATAGATGCGAGGCAAGATAGCCAAGGGATAGCAAAGCAAGGAAGAATGAACTGAAAAGAAATAAGTCGATGGAGGAAGGACAGAGGAGATAAGAGTATCCTAGCCTGGGACTGCAGGGCCTCATTACCTGGGCGACTCTGGGAGGAGAGATAAGAAAGGAAATGAGAAAATAGAAGAAGAAAGAGAAAGAGAGAGATGGGATGTTGAAGGGACCAGAATGCCCAACGAGCATAGTTAGCTTACAGCTGAAGGCTCGACTAAAGGGGAAGCAAGAATCCCCGGAGATAGAGCTGAAGAGAAGGTTCACCGAACCCGCTAGACAGACCCAGGAGGGCATAGTCCTCATCTTCAACATGCCATTGTTCTTGATACCTACCTCGGGCTCCTGGCTGCGGAAGGCCTTTAACTGGAGGGAACCCGAGGAGGGAGAATAAAACCCAGGCAGCATGAGAGCGCTGCTCAGGGGTTTAGAAATGGAAAATGTAAGCCTTTCAGGCGTCTTAAGATAGAAATGGGACTCAGACTGACTGGCCAAGGCAGGCCAAGGCTTAGGCAGGCTGGGATCGGATATGGTCAGCACTGCTCTTCTGCAAAAATTGTCCAGGAGGACACTTAAAAAGGAAAAACCAATAAGCAACTAGCGAGAAGGATAGCCTACCTTCTCATTGCCTTCCTGTTTATTTTTCCTTTTTTTTTTTTTAGGTAAAATTTTTTAGACTAGATGCATGACCCCGATACCAAGATGCCTATAACAGTCGAAGAGAGTTCCCTCAGCATTTAATATTTATTTATTTATTTATTTATTATTTTTTTTGCAAAAAGAAAAAGGATTAGACGTGCCCGTTCCTCTGCTCTGCAAGGCAAGAATGGGGGGGGTGGGATTTTGATTTCAGGGCAACTATCTGGAACACGGAATTGCAGGATCAAATCTGAATAGCCTGAGCCAGGCCAAAAAACCCCCAGAGGTATCTTGCCAGAAGAATGGCAAGAGATAGTTGTGCAGTCTGATCGCCAATGCAATCCATGAGATGGCCCATGAATCTTAGAGTAAGTAATTTTTCTGGAAAAATTAGAAACCCCCTTCCCCCCCACAAAAGAAAGATTTTTTTTTTTGAAAAATTAAGCAACTTTCCTATATTTTAAGAAAAAATTTTTTTTTTTTTGGTTTTATATGCAGAGAGAGGAAGGAGGCGGAGGTGGAGAAGCCACAGGAAGAGGCCACTGAGGGGATGGTGGGCGGGTGTAGTAATGAATGTAGAAGATACAAGAGAAGATCAAGAATTACGGTGGAGTCGCAATTTTCCTATCTTCCTTGTCAATCTTCACCATTCATTACTCCTGGTGAGCATAAGCTCCTCTTCCCCTGGAGGGGGAAGAGGCCATACCCTGAGGGAACAAGACCCCCAGCCTTCTGTTGGTGAGAAACAGAAGGAGAAGACCCTGGCTTATTCAGAAAGCCTAAGTGGGAGAAGAGCTAGGAGGTGCCTCCCGAGGACGAAGAGACGGATGGAGCCCTGTAAAGTCTCCTAGCTCTGGATGAGAAAAGACGGGTCCCCGGAGGCGGAGCGCATCACCTCGCCGGGCCAGGGTGACAACCTGGAAAAGCAAGCCATGCCGTCCAGCCTGATGCAGATCGCTGTCCCCTAAGCCTGGAAGCCACCTCATTGACGTCATAAGATGCCCTTGCTTGGTGTCTTGCCAGCTCCAGGCCTACAGCGGAGAGGGCAGCGGCTTGTCTGGTTTGCTCGTGTCAGCATAGATGCCAGCAGCTGGGACATCATCGACCACAGATGCGGTTGTAGGCAGCGTGGTGAGCCTGATGCAATACAAGCACTGCATTCGAAAGAAGAGAACACTCTTGGCCCCCACGGTCCGAACTGGAGAGTCCAGTCCGGACTGGACGGTCGCGCCAGGCAACGGCGCCCAGAAGGAGTATCCAGGTATACCAAACCTGAGGACGGGTTGGGAAGGGAACCTAGAGACTCAGAGGGGCACAATACCACGCTGGCAGTCCGGGGCTGGGGAAGAAGAGGCAGGAACTGCCAGGACCGGATAGACGCCTCCTGGAGGATAGGCCAGGAAGGTACCACCAGATGCTGGGCACTGAATTCACCAAGAATTCACGCGTCTCGGCAGTGTGTCTCTCCGAACGTAGGAAACCGGAGATCCCTCACCTCTCTCGAGAGGAAACGCTGATATTCTGTGAAATCAGCATCGGAGGACAGATGAGCAGGGGGTTCCTCTCCCTCAGAGGAGGGAGACGAGGATGATGGGGAACTGGAATGTCCAGAGGATTCCTGCGGCGGTGGGGAGAGTCGAAAGACCCGCTCATGCATGTATCTAACATATGAGGGGAAGGCCGCCGCAGAACCTCTGAACTGCTCCCAGGATAACGGACCCGTAGGACCGACATGGCCCGGGAGCGGGGGTGGTGAAGGCAGAGAGATGGGAGAGGGGCACCTCCGAGGAGGCAACTGCTCTCTGCGAGGGCTCTGGAATCCGGGGAAAGGAGCCCTAGTAGGAGGGATTCCGGATATCAAACCAGGCCGCAGAACGGAACTCTGGGGAAGCGGAGCCTGGAAGAGCCCTGGGGGAGAAACTCCCCTGTGATGACACTGGGACTGCATGGATCCAGAAGGGCAGTCCGCACACGCCGCCAGAGGACACCCTAGAACCCTGGGGGGAGGGGTGGGGCTCTGCACTACGGCTCCTGGCCACCCCCCCTGAGGTGGCCAAAGAAGACCGGGCAGCAGGCCACCTGCCCCTCAACCCCTCGGATTCCGAGAGGGCCCTCCTCCTCGACTGCAACGTCCCCCTGTCCCTAGAGGAGGCAACAGCACCCCGGGGGGTAGCTGTCACCGGGCCTCCAGAGAGGGGAGCCTCCCCCTCCGTCACCCCCACGTCTGCCCCCCGGGACCCTCGGCCACCCCCAGTCGAGGAACCCTCAGGAGACAACGGCAAGGGGGACAGAGGGAGGGGCCCGCTGCGCCGCCTGGTACCCCTAGCCACCGAGGACCCAGATTCCGAAGAATGGGGGTGCCAGGATGGGTCCATCCGAGTCATCGTCCTCCGAGAGGCCGAGACCCAGCAGGACCTCGATGTGGCCACCCCAGGGGTCCCCTGAGGCAGGAGCAGCCCCGGTACCAGCGGCGCCGCTTGCCCCCCGCCGGCAGCAGGAAGGCTAACCACACCCCCAGCAGCTCCAGCAGCTCCAGCACCGCCAGGGAGGAAAGGCCGGCAGCGGCGTCGGGAAGGCAGCGGCTTCCATTGGCCAGCGCCGCCATGCCCACTCCCGGCACATGACGGCGCCCGAGGCCAGCAGCACATGTGGCGCACCGCTCCGATCACCGGTGCGGGATCAAATCGCCGCCCGATCACGGCGCTAACGGCGCTAAGCGCCGCCTCGTCACCAGCACCGCGACCGGCGCCAGGATCGGCAGCCCGAAGGCAGCGTCGAGTCACCGAGCCAGGCCCACAGTCGAGGGCCTCGACACGGGGGGAGCCTGCACCTCCGAAGAGGTGACTGCCGAGCCGGTGTCGGCGTCGCTATCCCGGGAGGGACCACGACGCTCCCCCGACACCGCGGAAGGGGCCTCCCCCTCGGCAAGAGAAGACGAGGAGACCCCCTCCTCCACGGACCGTATAGGCCCGGGAGGGGACCCGGGGGAAGGGCCAAGAGACCTTACCTGGGCGTCCCTTGAGCGACGTCGTCCCCCGAAGGTCGGCGGGGTCTTGCCGAGCTTGAACGCTGGACTTCTAGGACCGCGGCGGTCCATGGAAAACAGGCGTCGACGTAATCCACGCCGCGGTTGGGACCCAGGCAACGAAGGCAAACGTCATGCCGGTCCGAGACGGAGAAATGCCGGCCGCAGGAGCACCGACGCATTGGGGCACGGCCCGTCTTAGAAGAACGTTTCGCTCCAGAACCGGACATAACGCGAAATAAACAAGGTTAAACACAGTCGGAAATACACCCAGCGCCGTACAAAAGAAAAGGAACAGTCTTACCGTAGGCGTCGAGTGTAGAAAAAAAGGGGTGGGCCTAAGACTCAGTTAAACTGAAGCTACCGCGAACAGGTGCTGCCTCGACGGCGGGAGAAACAGAACTGAGTTGGAGGAGGAGTCGGTCGCTACTAACGGCCGCCCCTCGCGCATGACGTCACTCTCGAGGGCGGTGCCGATAGCTAACTTTTAAAAAAAAAGCTCCCGTGGCGGGTGCGCGCCTCCGGCTTACACCCAGGAAGTAATGAATGGTGAAGATTGACAAGGGAAGATCAGTAGATCTTCGAGAACAGCTCTTGCAGCAGGTTATTACACCATTAGGACTGAAGCCAGCAGGAGCCAGGACCCCACGGAAATTTTCTAGCTAGCAGTATTCAGCGGGGACCGCTCCCGACGTCGGTCCCGCCCCCGACGTCAGGTATAGTACATAAGGGGGCGGTCCCCCATAATCCCCAGTTCTCCCACTGGAGACTCCCAGCTGCTGGATGACATCAGAAGAGGAGACTGAGGATCCGCCATCAAATGACAGTCGGAGAGATGCTGAGACACCTAACCCTAGGAGAAGGATGTTGGATCTAGAGTCTACCTCCAGCGGGGATGGTGGGAGGGAAAGTACCTGCTGCAAGACCTGTTCTTGAAGATCTATTGTTACGTTAAGTTCTTACGTGACTGTACTATCTTACTTTGAGAAACACCTCTTGCAGCAGGTTACACCATTAGAACTGATTCCCAAGCAAACATGGAAATACCACACTATTGGGAGAAGGGAAGGTAGAAACCTCTAATGAAACCAAAGCCTAGGACAGAAGTCCTTGAAGGACTGCTAGACCAAAACCTGCTCTTCGCCTAAATGCAATATCCAGGCTATAATGCCTGATGAAAGTGTGCACAGAGCTCCAAGTAGCTGCAGCGCAGATGGCCGAGGTGGACCCCCCATGTGGAATGACCCTTAACCGCGCCCGGTAAGGGTTTGTTACGCTTTTGGTAACAGAACGTGATACACTGAATGAGCCACCTGGATAGCGACTGTTTGGAAACAGGAGCTGACAAAAAGCTGGTCTGTTTTCGGTGATGTTTGGTTCTGGTCAGATAGTATCGGAGACACCTATGCACATCCAGGGTGTGCAACAGGGCATCTCCTCGATTTAAATAGTTGGGAAAGTACACTGGTAGGTCGATGTCTTGATTAAGGGTGAGAGCTGAGACCACCTTAGGCAGAAATTTGGGATTAGTCCGTAGGGATACCCTGTCTTGGTGAAAAACCAAATAAGGCTCTTTGCACATGAGTGCAAGAGTTCAGAAATTCTTCTGGCCGATGTAACGGCACCTAAAAACAACGTCTTCCAAGTGAGAAGACGTAGCTCGCAATCCGCGGCTGGTTCAAAGGGTGGCAGCATAAGCTGCTCCAGGACAAAGGGCAGATCCCATGGCGGAACTGGATCCTTAATCGGAGGTCTAAGGTGGAGAATACCTCTCAGGAAGGCCAGTGCTGCATCCAACTGGGATATGGTGCGTTGGCCTATTGGACAATGAAAGGCTGATATGGCACAGAGGTGTACTTTGATCAAGGAGTAGGCCAAGTCTGTCTGAAAAAGAGACAGGAGGTATTCCAAGACCGACTTTTCTGGACAGTCTAGACGTGAAAACCCCCGCACTTGAGCCCATAGGCAAAAACGGCGCCATTTCATGGCGTAAGTAGCGTGAGGGGCCGGTTTTCTCGCGGCCACCAGAACATCAGCTACCTCATGTGAGACCCCATGACGCAAAATGGCTATGTCTCTAGGAGCCAAGCATGCAGGCTCAGTGAACGAAGGTCCGATGGACCAGGCAGCCCTCCTCCTGAGACAGCAAGTGAGAGCTGATTGGCAGAGGCACCGGAGTTTCCCGGGATAGTTGATGTAGCAGACGGAACCAGATCTGCCAGGGCCAGAACGGCACGATGAGTATCAGCGTCACTTGCTCTCTGTGAAGCTTCAGAAGGACCCTCTAGATCAACAGAAAGGGGGAAGGCATAGAGGAATCTGACCGCCCAGGAGAGGCACAACGCATCTCGCCAGAAAACACCAGGCCCTGGATGTAGCGAGCAAAAATTGGGCAGTTTTGCATTGGATGGGGACGCGAAAAGGTCTAACTCTGGTGTACCCCAGCTGTGAAAGAAATCCTCTACTACCTCTTGGAGTAGTTCCCGCTCGTGGACTCTGGCCTGAGAGTGGCTCAGGCCATCTGCGATGACGTTGTCCACTCCTGGGACGTGAACAACAATGAGGTTTGCGCCATGTTGCAAAGCCCAATCCAACACCCTCATGGCCTCCCTGCAAAGCGGGTAGGAATGGGTGCCTCCTTGTTTGTTGGGGTAATACATCACCACGGAATTGTCTGTTGTAACAGAAGAGTACCCGGTGGAATCTCCGACTGGAAGGCCTGCAGGGCATAAAGAACTGCTCTCATTTCCAGGATGTTTATGTGGAGATGAGTCTCTTGGGCTGTCCACAAGCCCTGAGACTGGACAACGTTGAGGTGTGCTCCCCATCCGTGCCCTGAGGTGTCTGTGGAGAGTGTCACAATCGGAGACGGTGGAACGAAGGGGACCCCTGCCGATAGATTCTTCGGATCTAGCCACCATAGCCAATCCCAGATTACGGTCTTCGTGATCCAGATTGGAAGCTGCAGATGGTCTTGCTTTTGATCCCACTGGACCCATAATATCCACTGGGTGACTCGCATGTGGAGACGAGCAAGTGGGACTGTTGCAATGGCTGCAGCCATGTGTCCGAGCAGGCAAAGGACCAATCTGGCAGGAACGGTCTTCTTTGCCGAAATGTCCCTGATGAGGGATCTGATGTGTTCCGCTCTGTTCTGGGGAAGAAAAGCTTTCCCTTGGACGGTGTCCGGAACTGCGCCTATGAACTGCAGAGTCTGAGACAGAACCAGACAAGACTTCTCTTGATTGATCAAGATGCCCAGCGTCTCGAACAGAGACTGAGTATAGTTAATGGCGGACATCAAGGCCTCCCGAGAGGGCGCCATGAGAAGCCAGTCATCCAGGTAGGGGAAGACGTAGTGGACTTGCCTCCTCAGAGTCGCCGCTACAACAGCCATACACTTCGTGAATACCCAAGGTGCCGATGACAGTCCGAAAGGGAGGGCTCGGAATGGATAATGGTGGCCCTGGAACTCAAAGTGCAGAAACTTCCTGTGCGCTCGAGCAATGGGTATATGCAGGTAGGCGTCCTGTATGTCGAAAGATGCTAGAAAGGCACCCTGCTTGAGCATGGGGATCAGACCTGGGAGGTCACCATGTGGAAGTGTTTGTACAGGACCAACTCGTTGAGGTCGCTGAGGTCCAGGATCGGACGGAGATCCCCTGTTTTCTTGGGAACCAGAAAGAAGTGAGAATAATATCTTGCGTCCCTCTGGTTCCGTGGAACGTGCTCTATCGCCTCTTTTTCCAGGAGC
The DNA here is from genome assembly GCA_016271365.2 of Neoceratodus forsteri. Classification (NCBI taxonomy): domain Eukaryota; kingdom Metazoa; phylum Chordata; order Ceratodontiformes; family Ceratodontidae; genus Neoceratodus; species Neoceratodus forsteri. Next base: position 210,072,472 of record JADMNL010000028.1, read on the forward strand.
GTGAGCACCTCCTGCTGTATAAGCAGGGCATGCTGACCCGAGTAACGGGAAAGCAGGGGAGGTCTTGCTGGTGGGTGGCTGAGAAATTCTATGAAATGGCCCTTCTTGACCAAATGGAGAACCCACCAGTCAGTGGTGATCGACTGCCACCCTGAAAAGTGGCGAGCGACGTGACCCCTGATCTTTTGCGCCCGTTGATCCAGCGGCGGGCCGGGGGCCGGGAAGGAGTCATGCTGTGGCAGCACTGGTCCCTGCAGGCTGGGCCGGTTTAGTGTAACGTTAGGCTCTGCCTGGGGACAATTTAGCCTGGGCTTTTCGCTAAAAGGAGCCCCTTTGTTGCTGGCCGCAACGTGGCTGCTGTCTTTGTTGCCGGCTGTGAAAACGGCTCTGGTTCCTATGAAAGAACCAGGCCTGGGTCTGTACATGGCCTGTACAGACGTGACTGCCTTCCCAGCGTCTTGAAGTTTGGTGATGACCCTCTCCAAGGGTTCACTAAAAAGTACTTCGCCGTTGTAGGGGACGTCAAGAATGTTCTTCTGTACGTACTGGGCAAAGCCAGAGACATGGAGCCAAGAGTGTTGCCGGAGACAGGCGCCTGAAGCTGCAGCTCTGGCGGACGAATCCGCAGAATCATATGCGGCTCGTAGTACCTGGGTCCCCACATCAGACCCTGTGCAGAGGAGGTTTAGGAGCTCCGCCTTCTGCTCACCATCCGGAAGTTTATTGACCAGGTCCTGGCCCTGTTCCTATAGGGCATTCTGAAACTGTATAATGTGGGTAAGGTAGTTCAGGGACCTGATGGAGCATGTAGCGGCCACATACATGCGTCTCCCCAGGGCGTCCAATTGTTTGGATTCCTGGTCCAGTGGCTGCGTGCTCAAGTGTTGCGGTCTTTGAGACCGGTCATGTGAGGCCGTACTGACCAGGGAGTCTGCCAGAGGTTGCTGAGCCAAGTACTGGTCCTCTCTCAGGGCCTTGTACAGGCGGTCAGCTCTCTTCGGCACCGCAGGAGTGGAGTGTGGACGTTTCCACGCAGCCATGGTGACGTCCGCGAAGATGTCCACCAAGGGTGGCACCACCACAGGCTTTGGGCCATTCTGCCAAAGATAACAGGCAAGGCGCTGTCTTTCGTGGTCGAGTTCTTCAGCATCCCACCCCATGTTGTCCTGGATGTGCCTCATGATCTCAGAGAAAGAGGGGTCATCCGGAGGAGACCTGGGAAGGTCACGTGGGTCAGGTGATGAAATGCTGAGTGGAGGAGGAGATCTGAAGTAATCTGAGGTATTCGATCTGGAGTCCTCCCCCGACAGGGTATACCACCGACGTCTGGGTCGCTTGGGGCTGGGAGACCCCGATGGAGATCTTGAGGGAGGCCTTCTCCGATCCTGGGATCTACCCCTAGGAGGTGGAGTCTGCTCCTTGGGGGTTGATGATCGTCCTGCTGGCCCCTGTAGTGGAGGAGGAGGTGTAGAAGGGGAAGGGCTGGGGGGAGGGGAAGGTTTCATTGGGACCACGTCTTTGCGGATGGTGTCCCACCAGAAAGTAAAGAGTTCCTTTACTTCTTGAATATTCATGCCCGACGACGGGTCTGCCGCCGGTGGTCTGCCGCCAGAGCCTGGCGCCGGGTCCTCGGGTGTCTCCAGGGTGGGCGAAGGTTCCCTCGGAAGCCCGGCATCCTCTGTATCACTCACCTGGTCTTCAGGCAATGCGGTGTCCTCTCCGTGGAGTCCCTATGACCGGTGTCAACCAGTGATTGGGGAGCGGTCTTCGGCTCCGGTGAGGCTGACGTCAGCCGCTAGTCCAATGACTTCGGGTCCGGTGAACGCCTGGCCGGAGTCTGGTGCTTGGCCGATGTTCTCAGCTCCGGCGAACACCTGTCCGACATCGGGTGCTTGGCTGATGTTGGGTCCGTTGTCCGCTTGAGGGACGTCAGGTCCTTCGTCTTCCTGGTTGGAGGATCCAGGCCCCTAGGGGGCTGGGAGACTGACCTGGAGTCGGCGTCCCGACGTCGGGTGGAAGAGGAAGACTTGTGGCATTCAGAGGGCTTTCAAGAGGCCCGAGAGGGAGTAGAAGAAGCCGAGGGCCTGGAGGTCTTAATGGGTTGAAGAGTCGAAGAACCACTGGAAGCCCGGACCTTGACTGGAGAGGGCTGAGACCTAGCTCTGGAGGGAGAGCGGTCTGATCAGGTGGAGCCTGAGCTCTGTGAGTCCGAGGCCCGGTTCAGGGATCTGGACCTTGCCTTCTCCCGGTGCTTGTCCAAGTGTTTGTGGACCTTGGAGGAAGAATCGCCCATGGAGGAAGGTTCCTTGTCCATCCTATTAAGTTTTTCCTCTAGCAGTTAAGCCTGAAGTGCCTTCTGACGGTGGATCCTGGTGCGGCTGCTGAACCCCTGGCAAAAGGTGCAGGTCTTAGTATTGTGATCTGGGCCTAAGCAACGCACGCAGGAGGAATGAGGATCCTTGAAAGGGATCTGTTTTCCGCAGGCACACTTTGAAAGGTGACCCTCAAATGAAGGGGTTGGAGAGGACATTAGTCGTGTAGAAACTCTGGAAGTTCTAAGTCGTCATGCGCTAGGTAGAGACCGAGGCCGATGCTGGCGAGTCCACAGCGGGAAAAGAACTGGGGATTATGGAGGACCGCACCCTTATGTACTATGCCTGACGTCGGGGGCAGGACCGACATCGGGGGCGGTCCCCACTGAATACTGCTAGCTAGAAAATTTCCGTGGGGTCCTGGCGCCTGCCTGCTTCAGTACTAATGGTGTAACATGCTGCAAGAGTTGTTTCTCGAAGTATGATCTCCCACTCCATCACACATCTCCACTCCAGTGGACCAGAAAGAAGGACACAAGGACCAGGCCTGGGAGGCCCACTGAAGCTCACCATTTGTTTTAAGTCTGGTGTCCAGTACACAGGTAATATCACTAGCAGCCTCCTGTAAGGCTAACATTGTTCCGGTCAACTTCTTATTCCCCTTTATACTATTGACATTAACTGAAGTGAGAGTTAGCTGTTCTGCTGAATAGTTGGGGCGTCTCATTTAAGTTTGTTTTAAAGAGGTCTTTATTTTCTGCCTTTGTCTAGTCCGCTTTGCTACTGAATCTGACCCTGCCCCCTCCTCTGTGTCAGAACAGGAAATGAATGAGGAGGTATCCGTACCCTCTCCCTCCGAATCTCCATCCTCAGACAGCAGGCCCGCAAACTTATACCCACTCTTCCAAGAGCTAGGGGAGGATGCTATATCTGATCCCCCAACTTTCCTGGAGACCACCTTCCCTAGTCTGGTTCTTTTTGTTTGTGTAACTGTTTTGAAGGCCACATCAACTGGGGGGGTGGGAGGAATATCAACCACAGGCCTTACTTCAGTTTCTATAAAAGGGAAGAAGGGGGGCCTGATCAGGTTCGTTATTTAAAGTGTGGGGGGTAAATGGAACAGGGGCTGCACTCGCAAGGTTATCATTCCCCTGGGGCTAAGGAGATGTATTCTGTCTTAGGGTATCTAGCCCTGTTCTCATATTCTGCTCCGTAACTCTCTTGATTAGCCCCTCATGTGAGGGACCATCATCACGGTTATGTGAGGCCCAAGGGCAGCATCCATATGAATGTCCTGTTTGTTCACACAGATTACATTTAAACAAATTCAGGCATTTTCCTGAAGAATGGCTGCATTTATCGGAGTCATATGCTGAACTTAAATGGGTTCTGGTCCCTCATTTAAGCAAGACCTACGTTGGCCTACAGAAAATATTGAACCTCGATCATTACCCAGGTAAAATGCGCTTGGGAGATGTACTGGGCCTGAGTTAGTGGTAATTTAATTTTACTATAACCCTCCATCCCCATCCCAAATCTGCTCACTATCTAAGGTGAGGCTAGGCTTATTTACAACCTCACATCGTTGCCTCAATTAGAACAAAATATTCTCAATATTAACCCTTAGGCTGCCGGAAAATTTATGACGCATAGGTTTTTAGGACAAGATATTATGTCGGTGGCAGCCAAGGGACTAACTCCTTCATTCTTAAACATAATGGTTATGTTTTTAATGGCCAGTTTTGACAGTGGAATAGCATGAAAGGGGACCCATAAAGGGGTGTTCTTAAGTGTGTTATACTGTGCCCAAAATCTATCTAAGTTAGATACATTTTAAAAACTGATGATATAGTTGAAATTACCCAAATGAATGACAGTGAATATCTCAGAGGAAAATTTTTTAAGGGAGCCTTTCAACAATTTTTTGGCAATAAACACTCTATCAGGGGGGTCTGTCAATCCACCTTTATATAACAGGCGGACTTCATTTCGGCAAGGAGCTGGTTCTCCTCTGTTCTGAAACAAATCTGATAGTTTAAAGGCAGCCTCTGCCCCACCCCCCCACCATCAGCCAGGGAGAGTGATGGTAGGCCTAATCTGACAGGGCCCTCTTGACCATTGCTCTCATTCTGCAAATAATTATCACCATCAACATTATTATTCTGAACATCAGAGTTAATAGAAGAAATATTACCCCAGGGTATGTTAGAGTTCATGTCTTCTCCAGAGGTGGTGGCCACAGTTGTAGAGGATGCAGATATCATTCTAATGTATGTAGGATCAGTTCTATCTGGTATCCACTGTCCATCTGGAGATTGTTCCCATCCTACGCTTTCTAATGCACAACTAGGAGACCAATTTGGGTCCCTCATATCAGCATTACTCAATGTCTGAGCTTTATTCAGGTTAGTTTCAATCGCAACACATGATAATGTGCACTTTTTGTCATCTGAGTACTTTTGCTCCATCCAGGTTTAGAGCGATCTTTGAGAAATGAAAAATGAAAATTACGTACCTACTGTAATTCTTGATCTTCTCTTGTATCTTCACCATTCATTACTGCTTGGGTTGGTGCGAATGCACCCTTCTTGAGGTTGTTTTTGGAGTCGGCTCCAGCGGAGCCACACCCTCAGCGTGGCCGGCAGCTGCGAGGGGCGGCCGTTAGGTGCCGTAGACTCCTCTCTCTATCTCAGTTCTGTAGCCGGAGAGGCGTAAAATAAAGGGTAAGGAAAAAGGAAAGCAGGCAAGAGAGCCGAGGGACAGAAAAAGGAAAGGATATAAACTGAAAAAGGCATAAGCCAGTAGAGGATAGACAGAGGAGAGAGAATTCCTACCCTAAGGGACCGCAGGGCCTCCTTTCCGGGGCAGCTCTAGGGGAGGAACAGAGAGAGGGAAAGAGAAAGAAGAAGAAAAGGAGACATGTTGAGAGGGAGAACAGTGCCATCGAGCATTAGCTGAGAGGCTTATCAGCTCGAGACTAACAAAGGAGCAAGAATCCCTGTTGATAGGACTGAGGGGAGGTTCAACCGAACCACCTGAACAGATCCGATACAAGGGCAGATTCTCTGATCTCTCAACATGCCAAGTCCCTACATCCTAGCTGAGGGCTCATAGACTGCCCGAGCAGAACCTGTTCTGGGGAGAGCGCCCACCCAGGAAGGGGACTATGTCCCTTAGCACCCTGTTAAGTGCTAACACAGCAGTGTATGGGGAAAGATTATGCCTTACTGAAGGCAGCTTTGTATGAAGGATAGAGTGGGAACTCAATCAGACTCCCTAAGGCAAGGCAATAGCAGACGCTCAAGGCTGACAAGTGCAAAGCAGCAGCTAGAATGAGCTTAAAGATAATACCTGCCAGGGGGATTCTAAATTTTTGTTGAGGCCGAGTCAGGGCACGGTCTCTTAAGCTGTGAAACTGCATAACCTGATCTAGGTACTTAGAAGTCGCACCCTAAGGGCAGTCAGAAAGAGTTCCCTCAGAATAAGTGAAAAGTACAGACCGTACTCGTTCCTCTTTACCTTGAGGAAAAAAGGAACCATTCACTAAGAATGGAAAACAGAAAGTCTTTTTTTTTTTTTTTTTGGCATAAAGGCCAAAGGAAGAAGAGGAACGAGACGGGAGGGGGAGACGCCACAGTAGGAGGCCACTGAGGGGAAGGTGGGTGGGTATCAGTAATGAATGGTAAAGATACAAGAGAAGATCAAGAATTATGGTAGGTACGTAATTTTCATATCTTCCCTTGTCAATCTTCACCATTCATTACTGCTTGGGTGAGTACCAAGCCCCCCCCCCAAAAAAGGGGGTAGAAACCCTGAGGGAACAAGACCCCCAGCCTCCTGTTGGCGAGAAACAGAAGGGGAAGACCCTGGGCTAATCTAGAGAGAAGCCTATGGGGGAGAAGAGCTAGAAGGTGCCCCGAGGACAGGGAGACGGAGGAAGCCCCTGCAGTAGTCTCCTAGCTCTGGAGGAAAAGAAACGGGTCCCCCGGAAAGCAGAGCGAATCACCCTACGCTGGGCCAGGGGTGACAACCTTGATAGACGAAGCCTTGCCGTCTGGCCTAATATACAGATCGCTGTCCTCAAGAAGCCTGGAAGCCACCTCACTGGCGTCATAAGATGCCCTTGCTTGGTGTCTTGCCAGCTCCAGGCCTATAGCAGAGAGTGCAATAGCTTGTCTGGTTTGCTCCGTATCAGGCATTGATGCTAAGATCTGAGAGAGCATCAACCACAAATGCCTAATGTAGGCAGCGTGATGAGCCTGATGAGATGCAATGCAAGACATCGCACGAGAGGAAGAGAACACTCTTCGCCCCCACCGGTCGAATTGTAGGGAATCCGAGTCTGGTGGACGGTCATGCACCAGGCAGCGGCGCCCAGAGGGAGTCTCTAGGTATGCCAAACCCGAGGGCGGGTTGGGGAGAGTACCCAGGGATTCCGAAGGGGCACAATACCTATGTCAGCAGTCTGCCGGGACTGGAGAAAGGGCAGCTGGCGACTGCCAGGAATGGATAGACGCCTCCTGGAAGGGAATAGGCCAGGAAGGTACCACCAGGTGCTGGGCACTGAATTCGCCAAGGAATTCACGCATCTCCCATTCGGTATTGTCTCGCCTAACGTAGGAGATTCGAAGATCCCTTACCATCCTCGAAAGGCATCGCTGATATTCAGTGAAATCAGCATCGTCGGAGAGATAAGCAGAGGGTTCCTCTCCCTCAGAGGAGGGAGACGAGGATGATGGAGAGCGCGAGTGTCCAGAGGATTCTTGTGGCGGTGGGGATAGGCGAAAGACCCGCTCATTCATGCACCTGACATATGAGGAGAAGGCCGCCACAGAACCTCTGAACTGCTCCCAGGATAACGGGCCCGTAGGAACGACATGGCCTGGGAGAGCCGGGGGTGGCTGCAGAGGAATGGGAGATGGGCACCTACGAAGAGGCAACTGTCCTCTGCTAGGGCTCTGAAATCCAGGGAACGGAGCCCGAGCTGGCGGGATCCCGGACAACAGACCAGGTCGCAAAACGGAACCCTGGGGATGCGAAGCCTGGAAGAGCCCAGAAGGGGATCCTCCCGTGATGATCCTGGGACTGCATGGATCCAGAAGGGCAGCCCACAGCAACACCACCGGAGGGGACCACGGGGTCTAAGAGGGAAAGGCGGGGCCCCGCGCTACGGCTCCTAACCACCCCCCGAGGGGTGGCCGACAGAGACCGAGATGCCTGCACCCTGCTCCTCAACCCCTCGGACTCCAAGAGCGCCCTCCTCCTCGACCCCAGCGATCTCCCACCCCGAGGGGCTATAGCAGCACCAGGGTCGGTAGCTGCCATGAGCCCCCCAGGAGGGAGAGCCCCTCCCTCTGCCCCCGCTCCATCGCCCCCCAGGGACCCCAGACCACCCCTAGCCCGGGGGACCTCAGGGGAGGACAGCAGCGGGGACAGAGGAAGAGGCCCGCTGGGCCGCCTAGCACCTCGTTACACCGTGGACCCTGACTCCGAAGAATCAGGTTGCCAGGACGGGTCCACATCTGAATCATCAGCCTCTGAAGAGGAAGAGATCAGCTGGACCACAATACTGGCAACCCCGGGGGTCCCCAGTGAAACGGTGCTGCGGACGGCGCCGGACGACCTCGGGCCCCCCGCGCCCACTAAGCCCAGCCCCAGCTCCCCACTGGCGCCGGCTAGGCCCACGGCGCCACCCTCGGCGCTGGAACCCAACCCGGCGCCGCCAGGAGAGTGAACCGGGCCTGCGGCGCTGCGAGTGGTGCTGAAGGCCAGAACGGCGCTGCCAGCAGCGCCGTCTCGATTACCAGCCAGGATCCGAAAGCAGCGCCGAGGCGGTGTCGAGGTCACGTGCCAGGCCCAGCAGGCGTGGGCCTCAACACTGGGGAGCCTGCACTCCGAGAGGTGACTGCCGAGGCGGTGTCTCCGCCGCGGCCCCGGGAGGGACCTCGACATTCCTCCAACACCGCAAAAGAAGCTTCCTCTTTGGCAAGAGAAGATGAGGAAGCCTCCTCCTCTACGGACCGTATAGCTCCGAGAGGGGACCCGGAGGAAGGGCCTAGAGACCTTACCTGGGAATCCCTGGAGCGACGCCATCCTCCGAAGGTCGGCGGGGCCTTGCCGATCTTGAATGCGTGGACTTCGAGGACACGACGGTCCATGGAGAAACAGGTGTTGCACGCATCCATATCGTGGTTGGGTCCCAGACAACGAAGACAAACATCATGCCGATCCATGACGGAGAAATGCCGGCCACAGGTGCACCGACGCATACGGGCACGGCCCGCCTTCGACTTACGTTTTGCCCCCGAACCTGACATGATGCAAACTAAATAAGAGTAAAAATTAGCAACAAAGCACTCGGCGCCTTCAACAGAAATAAAAGAAATAGTCTTACCGGGAGACGGCGTCGAGCGAATATGAAATATGAGAATATGAGGAGTCTGGCTTGAGTGACGCAGAAGGCCTTCAACTGCCGCGCAGCAGAGGTGCAGCCTCGGCGGTGGGAGAAACAGGCAACATAGAGAAGGAGTCTGCGGCACCTAACGTGTCCGCGGCATGACGAAAAGGCCACGCCGAGGGCAGCGCCGCTGGAGCCGACTCCAAAAAAAAACCTCCGTAGCGGGTGCGCGCCTCCAGCACTAACCCAAGCAGTAATGAATGGTGAAGACTGACAAGGGAAGATATCCGGTTCTTGTTGAGGAATTTGCTCCCCAGCCTGAGAGATGTCCATAGCAACTGGTCGAGAGCTGCACCCCAAACCAAGTCTCTTATGTATTACTTTCTCTTTTAATGTATGCAGTGCAGGCTTTAGGCACACAGCAGGATCGTTATCTGAACTGCCAGCCTGAATGTCTTGCACTGCTTGCTCTGTCGCCGGTGCAATAAGACCGGCTGTGCGATTTAACAGTAGACCCCACGTCCGCACCCCGCTGACTCATCGCAAGTTTGACAGCAGCTTCTTTCATTTCTAGTGCTCCTTGCTCTTCCACTGGTGCAACAGGGCCGGCTCCCTCGCTGTGCGTCATAGCAGTAGACACTATATCAGCACCCTGCTGACTCATTCCAAGTTTGACAGCAACATCTTTCTCTTTGACAGAAGCCGCAACCATATTGTCGAGTTCAAAGGTCGCGTCAAGCCTCTGAAGTTCTCTTAATAATGCTTCCTTTTGGGCTATATTTTTATGCTGTTCTTTTGTAAGTAATGCCATATCCTTTTGTAAATTCATACCTTGCTCTTCACATGCTCTATTTCCATGCAATAGTTGCTCAGTTTCAGTCTCCAACAAGTTTGCAGCAGTGAGGGCTGCATCTACGGACTCTTGCAGGTCAGTGTCAGGAAAGAAGGCCTGCTCTCCTGCACTCCCAGCATCCATCTCCTCCAGAGTTTCATCCAGACTGGTCATCCTGAGACAGATGGCCAAGGGTTCCCCCTACTGGACGAGTAGGGGAATTTCCCCGGCATCCAGGCCAAATTTCCCCCATTCACTAAAAATACCACCAACACCTTAAAAAATCTGGTTCAATTTCAGTTGGCATCAATCTGTATACCCCCCCCCCCCGACGATGCTGAAAATACACAAAACATTGTCTAGTCCTCCTTCCTGGTAAAAAAAAAAAATGAAATAAATAAATAAATGGGATAGAAAGCCCTGGGATAATAGCCCCTACCTCTGCCTGCCTTTTGGGGCTTGTTAGAGATGGAGGGCTTTTCCTTAGCTGCATTGCTCTGATAGGTTTTTACTCCTCTCTCTTTTTCATGAAGGCTTCAGTTCATACCTCTCAACCTCCAAGGCCGCAAATCAGGGACACTACCCTTTAAAATCAGGGACAAATACTCAAAATCAGGGACACCGTTTTTCACGCAACGTAAAGTGCTTCGTCACAGGGTTCGCATCTTTAAAATGCGTGAAATTCAAAGTTATTGAATACTACATTAAGAATACAACATAAAGCATGATAGTTTTACTTTTAAAAACTTTATTCTGGGCTATTTATAGGGTAATATTACATACATTTAATGACATATTACAACAAACAGATTAAATGAAAACCTACATACCTATATACAGTATTGTACATGCTATCTAGTCTATGCACTTAACTAAAATTGAAAACCTATCTACACACATTTTATCTATCATTTGTACCCTATACTAAAAAACCATGCTACAATAGTTTACACTAAAAACAAACACGCAATATTTTATCTCATCTAAACTAAAAAAAACACACACACACACACAATATTTTACATATCTACTCTATATCATAGACATGCTATTGTATACTAAAAATGAAAATCATGCTATCTACTGTACACTACAAATTTAAACCTATGTACCTATACACAAACAGTTGGTTTGGAAGAGTCATTTGTCTTTTGCTGCAAGGTGCTCTCGGTTGTAAAGCACAGTTGCTTTCCCTGCAGCCTCTAAGACTCCCTTTGTATGAGTTACCTCATAGCAGTGTCTTTCTTCATTCATCTTTATAGCGATAATGGAGTTCAAAGTCTTTACATTCAGTGACTGTCTTAGCTCAGTCTTCACTTTTCGCACCATACTGAAGACCCGCTCTGGCTCTGCATTGGAGTGAGGGAGGCATAAGACTGTCTCCATCAGACGCCTGAATAGGGGCAGATCGTCACCACTGGTGCATAGCTGGGAGAGCATAATGCCCCAATACTTTAGTGCAGAACTGTTCGTTTCAAAGGCCTGGGCAGATCCAGTTTCTGCAAACTGGTGTGTCCCAAACTCATCCAAAAGCTGGTCACACTCAGAGTGTGAACTGCATACGCCAAGTTCCTTGGCAAGGTTCACCACAGAGCTTCCACTTTGTGTGTGTAGTTTTAGTGCTGGGTTCAGCAACGTGGAAACCTGCTTCAGGACACTGCATTTCAGTGGGAGCTTTGTTAACATTTTTGCAGCACAGCACAGTAAAAGGATTTGGCCTTTTTATAAATACTTAGTTCCACTGATGTCCCTACCATATCATCATTGCTTGCAATGAATTCTTACACTTCAGGGCCAACCGCATACATCTTTTAGTGCAAGAAAGTTTGCCTCGCTCTTAAGTCCAAAATACCTTCTTTGTACAAGGCAACTGCAGCCTGAGGTTGCAAAACCCTGCTGGCATACAACTGTATGACTTTGCTGATGTCACCCTGCAGAGTCATCAGCTGGCTCTCTCCGCTCTGAAGTTTCTTATTAAAATTGCACAGTGGCTCAAGGGCATATTTTAGAAAGAGAAAGGTCATTTGAATTTCTTGGGTGCCCAGGCGGTCACATATTAGTTTGACTTTGGCACCTCTGGGTTCCACAGACCTAAAATAAGACAGAAGAGCGGGCCACAGGTCAGTTATTCGTTTAACAACTTTACTCAAACTGAGCCATCTTGTGGGTGCATGCTTAATGATTTTAATGGGTCAATATCAACAAAGAGAGCAAACTCTTTCAGCTGCTGTTGCCGTAATGAGCTGGAAGAGAAATGGCAATAAATGTCAGAAATTAGTTCCTCAACAGGCGAGGACAAGGCCTTGACCCCTGATTTGGAGCACAGGTCTAGCAGATGGCACAAGCATCCCATATTTATGAGGTTTGGGTTCACCTGCTTCAATCTGGAAAACACAGAGTTGTGTTTTCCAATCATTGCTGCAGCATTGTCAGATGAAAATGCCACAAGGTTTTTTACAGGGATGTCCAGCTGCTCCAGAGTTTTCATCATGCAGTCAAACACTGCTTGTCCAGTCCCTGAAGTGCATGCCGGCATGTCAAGAAGCTGTATGACATTTTTTCCCTGTCGAATGTCATAGCAACCTGCAAGGATGACCAGAAGTTTCTCATCCCCCATGTCCGTGCTTTGGTCAACATAGAGGCAAAATGGCACTCAACTGCAAAGGGAAGCTGCAGTCTCCTGGTAGCTGGGACCAAGCACATCTCTGGCAATGCAGGTGGATTTGGTTGCTCCACAGCTCATCTTCTTGACTACCTCTGGATCTGTGCAGTACTTCTTCATAAATTTCAGGAGGTGGTCTGCACAAGAAAATGACAAGTTGTGCTCCGTCAACATGTTCACAAATGCCACCTCTGCCTCAAAACTTTTGAGGTACTCTGTGCTTGGAAGAATTGGGTCAGCTTCTTCCCTTCTGCATGCTTCCTACTCTGGAGATGCTTCTCGAAAATTCATGTCTCTGTATGTCGTTTCGTCCTCCATGGCTGATGCTGATGTCACATCAACAGGACTTGCAGAATGCATACAGTGGCCCTTTCTTGCTCTGTGCGATCCACTCAAAGGAAGTCTTCCAGGAACTTTGGAAGACTGAATTCCTCTTCTTCTTGGTTGGTGTGGAGACGGAGTTGCCACTGGCACTGCAGTCAGCTCGCATTTGAAGCATCTGTTCGCAATCCATCTCCTATTGAGGACGGCAATCAAGACAAATATGTAACACTGACTTCAGGCAAGATGGACGGGTAGTCCATAACATTTCTTTGGCAGAGGCAAAGAGGTAGAGCAGCATCAGTTCTAGATCGCTGGATAACACCTTCAGTGTCCACGGTCCACCTTTGAGATGCATTACCAAGTATACCTAAGCAGTAGTTAATGAGTCCAAATCAAGCTTAAGCTGTCCCATTTTTTTTTTTTACATATGTCCTACAAATTCTACCAGTTACACATAATGAGCTGCTAATGTATCCTCATCTATATGCATGTTTTCCATCTTGCCTGGCTCCGACAAATTCTCACTCTCAGGCACACACATAAAGAGCTGCTAATGAGTCATTACTTAGCTGAACACGCTTCTGTAAAAAACTCCTGCCAGATCTAGCTTAATGGTTTGGGTCATGAACCACACTTTTGTAAAAGTCCTCCTGCCAAGTCTCAAACAGTTTTAAGCATGCTATTTTAAAAGTCCTCCCACCAGGTCTGAAACTTTTAGACCTTGTCAACCACAGCAAGCATAAGGCAGACAAAACAAGCAATATACATTTGTATTTTAACCAGGGCCCACAGGGGAGGGCTTTGTCGTAGCAGCACTGCTTTTAACCAATGCTCCCCTACCCAGTTCACAATCACAGGACCGTGAGAGAGTTCTCTACTGCAGGCCTGGCCAACATATTAAATTTGAAATGAGCTGCTGTACTGTGGAGTGAAAGGTGTGTAGTGTGTATAATATATATATATATATATATATATATATATATATATATATATATACACACACACACTCTCTCTCTCTCTCCCCCTTTCAACCTGATGAGTCATAATATCCATTTTCAGATGTAGTATGTGGGTTAAACATAAGAAAATCAAAGAGTCTGTATTTTTGTCTATTGTTACTAGCTGGATGGTGTTGTGACAACTCCATCCAGACAGTAGCAAATAGCAACAGACAGAAATAAAGACATTGTCCAAGTTTCAGTGACTCAGGTAGTACACTGGCCTCTGAGCCCAGGAGATTACAGGGCTGTGGGTTCAGTTCCCACATATACAGCATGAGGATGGGGTGCTGCACTCCTGAGGTGCCGTCTTTCAGATGAGACATTAAACCAAGGTCCCAACTGCCTGGACTGGTAGACATTCAGGTGGATGTTAAAAAGAGTAGGGGAATTTCCCGGGTGCCCTGGCCAAATTTCCCTCATTCACTAAAAATACCACCTACACACCTACAGCTTAATCTGGTTCAAGGTCGGTTGCTTATCATCTGTATCCCCCCTCCCCCCAGTTACCCCTGAAAAAGGGACTTCTAGGCCCAGTGGGCTTACTGGGTCAACAAAATTAAACAAATTCCGATTTATAGGCACGGCAGTAGAAGAAAAATAGGACAGTAGTACCACCTCTCTTTTTTGGTTCTCTTCAGTTATATGGAGGTTCTGCCCCAATTTTATGAAACAGGTTTGAACTATTTTTTAATTTCACAACACAAAATTAGCTTTCCCGGAGCGAGCAGGACAGAACCTACATATAAATGACTAAGACACTTCTGTTCTGAGTTCGGACTGCCCACCCAGACAGAGTGTGGACAGAAGAGAACACAGAACCAACTGCATACAAAAACTTAAAGAAAACATTTCTGTATACTGTATTAATATTTTTACAACATAGGCATTCATCAGATCACCACCTCAATTTGTTGTGCCATACCATCTCTTTGGTTCTCTTACTCAATGTTCTGCCAATTTATCACATAGAAGTTTATAAACTAATTTTAAATTCAAAATACAAAATTAGCTTTCCCGGAGCGGAGCAGGACAGAACCTACATATAAATGACTAAGTGATGGCAGTGTAAGAATTTATCCACCATGCTATTCTCCCCTCTGGCAGACTGGCACTTTCACTTGGAGCTCACCGATATTATTTCTTAAGCTCATAGCAGTTAGGCAGACCCCCATCCACCCATCTTTCTTGATCCCCCTTTCAGTTCTTGAATACCATCCGTTGCCTGAACCTTTTCTTCCCTTATGTCATCCTTTCCTCTATTGTCTTCCCCAAACCCCCTCCTGCTCCTGACCCCCCCCCCGTCCAGTCTGCCTCCTGCCTATGCAGTATCTAGTTCCTTCATACCTCCTGCCTATTTCTGGAGGAGTACTAGCTAGGCTTCCCTTTAGTTATGCAGACATCAAACTGCTGTCCAAGAGCACTTGTTCCTCATTTCCTTCTCCTATCCCCCACTCCCCCTGTTTACACACACAGTGACTGGCACTGCACTGGTCTGTGTCTGATACTGGCAGTACTACAGGTGGCATTTGGCATTAAGTTGGCATTCATGATATTACTTACCTTAAGCCAAGGCAGGCACTGGTGTAGTGGACCTGGTAGTCTCTGTAGCAGTTTCAGGCACTGGCTGGCACACAGAGTCAGTCTCAGGATGTCGTTGTCCTTGGGGCTCGTCCAGCTGTGCTTGGCTGCTCTCTTTGTGCTGCTGAGCTGCTCTTCAAGTTGCTGTGCTGGTGCTGGCAGTCGGTACCTGCCGGCTGCTGCCGGCACTGATGCTGCTGCTTAGTTCTTTTATCTAGCTAGTAAATGATTTAGCAGCAAGTAGCAGCTAGCAGCACTGCAGAATTCTGGCGATCCATGTGTCCCGACCTAGGCAGCTCTCTCTGCAAATCAGCGGGCGGCGGCAGTTGGCACACTTCTTCACTGTTCACTTGTTGTCCGGCCGGTCCCCTGTTGTCTCCCTGGCGCTCCAGTCCCGACCTAGGCAGCTCACTCTCTCTCTGACTCCAGCGATGATCACACAATTGCTTCCCTTCCCCGGCGCTCTGGAACTCTTCTTGGGCTCAGTGAGTTCAGAGCGCCGGAGTGGTCGTTATATGCTGCTCAATCGGACCTGAGGGCGGACACAAAAATCAGGTCTGTGTGGGCGGGGGTGCTAAAAACAGCAATGGACAGCAGGAAGTCATGCGATTGGCTGCAAGGGCAGGAAATGAGCCGCTACGTCACGGCGTCACTGCTGCAGCTTGAATATGGGGACGTGGGGATTTTTGTTGCGAGCAGCGAGAGCGAGACAATGGTGAGGCAACTCGAGTCGGCGGCAAAGTTGGCATGGGCCACATGGGCTACAGGAAATCGTGCAGATGGCCAGTCAGTTCGGGACGGCAGGACAAATGGCAGGAAAACGGGATTTCCCGCAAAATCCGGGACAGTTGAGAGGTATGCTTCAGTTTTGTCTCCAAAGGGGGAGTTGTCCTCACAGGGGAAATCCACTGATTTAGTCTGTGTATCCTGAGAGAGGTTAGTAGACCTCAGTCAGGCAAACCGTCTGACTGAAACGGCCTGGGCCAAGGCCCTGGAGGCAGTACCAATGGCATCAATGGCCGTATGAAACTGATACTTTGTAGACTCTAAAGCAATTTTAGCAACTTATGCCAAATCCTGGGCTAGGTTCCCTGGAGCTCGCTGCCTAATAGTCAAGATAGAGTTCCAGAGAGCTTTCTGGTACTGGGCTGTGTACACCATGTAAGTACAAAGACCCAGCAGCAAGGAGGCTGTGGTGCAAGATTTACCCATGGTATCCAGTTTTTTAGAGTGTTTCTCCGGAAGTTGGAGGAAAGAGACACCTTTGCTTTGTAACAGGCAGCTGCCTGTACTATGCCCTCATGATCAGGGTGAGAATACAGGTACTCGGCATTTGTTTTTTCCAAATTATGTTTTCTATTTTCTTTTCCACCCCAGGAATGGAAGTGGGATTTTGTAAAAGTTTAAAAGTTGCCTTACAGAGAGATTTATGAATAAGCAGGAGCAACCTTTATGAAGGAGGAGGACCCATCATATCAAGAAGTCTGCCTCCTCTTCCTCATCAACCGCCTCTTGGATAGTGAGACCAAATGTGTCCACCAGATGTTGGACAAATGTGAAATGAGAGGAAAAATCTTCCTGACCCTGAGGGCCAAATTCTGGGTCAGGAATAGCCTCATGATCTAATAGATCCTCCAAATGACATCCCTTGCCAGGGTCAGAGGGGATAGGAGAATTAGGTACATTAGAGGCCCTGAAAAGAGACCCCATAGCCTGAAATGTTTGATATATTTGCCAAGCTTTTGCCATTTTCTTCACAGATGGAATACTTTTATTTGTCACTGGAGTCTCCCTTTCTTCTCAGTGGGAGGGTCAGAAAGAAATGGAAATTACGTACCTACCGTAATTCTTGATCTTCTTGGACAAGTCTCCTCCACTCATTCACACTAATGGGGATCTGCGCCGGAGGCACTAGGACCCAGCGGGAGCAAACTTTTTTGCTGGAGGGTCGGCGCCAGAGATGGAGCCGTGAGGAGCAGCACCGCGAGCCTCAGCTCGTGCAGTAATGACTATCTCGGCGTCCACCCTCCAACCGCCTCAGTACCTTTTTCCGAGGAGGTGCAATGTAACTAACCTAGAAGGATAACCTAACCAAAACACAGACATAAGACAGTCCGGATGACCCGTATAAGAAGGGTCAACAAAGAAGTCTTCACAGCATAAGATTGAGGGAGTGAAGACCAACAACAGAGGTGAGCTCGGGGGATGGAGGGTGGGCGTGTGAATGAGTGGTGGAGACTCATCCAAGAAGATCAAGAATTACGGTAGGTACGTAATTTCCATATCTTACTGGACATAAAGTCTCCACCACTCATTCACACTAATGGGAGAGTACCAAGCTAATAATCCCCTGAGAGGGTGGCAGGAGAGACCAAGAGCTCACAGTTTTAGGATGGGACTCCATTAAGGATGGTCCTGCCAAAAGAAAGATGTCGTCTGACATGGACATCCAGGGCATAGTGTTTGAAGAAAGTATGCACTGAGCTCCAGGTAGCCGCATTGCAAATATCTGCAATGGGCACGTTGCGGATTTCCGCTAGGGATGACGCGACCACTCTAGTAGAGTGAGCGTACACTCTGCCTTCCAGCTTAACCTGTGCCATGGAATAACAGTGGCGAAGGCATGCCACTAGCCATGCTGAAATACATCTGATAGCGACAGGTTGGCCAAGCCCGGGTCTCACTGAAGGAAACAAACAGTTGTTGAGCTTTGCGAAAGTCTTTTGTTCTATCTAGATAAAAACGCAAAGCTCTTTTGACGTCCAAGGAGTGAAGAGAATGCTCTCCTTCATTTTGGAAGTTCACGAAGTAAGTAGAAAGGACCAAGGGTTGGTTTAGATGGAATTCTGAAACAACCTTAGGGAGAAACTTAGGATAGGTCCTAAGAACTACTTTGTCTTTATGAAACACAGTATACGGAGGGTCTGTGACCAAGGCATGTCTCTCAGAGACCCTGCGGGCCGAGGTAATGGCCACTAGGAAGGCAGTTTTCCAAGTGAGAAATTTTAACTCACAGGTAGCTAGAGGCTTGAAAGGTTTTCGAGTGAGCATGTCTAGCACAAGATTAATGTCCCAGGCTGCGACTGGACGTCTTATAGGAGGTCTGGTATGCAGAATTCCCTTAAGAAACCTCTTAACCACAGGTAACTGAGCAAGTGACAAAGAAAGTACTGGCTCATGATAAGCTGAAATGGCACAAAGGTGAACCTTAACTGTAGAGTGTTGCAGACCTGAATTTAAGAGGTCTAAGAGGTACTCTAAAACCTTATCTGGTGGGGAGGAAAAGGGATTCAATGAGGACTTTGCACACCAGAGTGAAAAATGCTTCCATTTGGCTGCGTAAGTTTTCCTAGTTGCTAGCTTGCGCACAGCCAGAAGAATATCTGAAACCCTGTGAGAGACATTGAACCTGTTCACTTCTATCTCTTCAGGAGCCAAGCGTGAAGGTGAAGCGACCTCAGGTTGGGATGGACCACAGACCCCTGAGAGAGAAGGTTAATCTGAAGGGGAAGAGGTTTCGGAGGAGCTTGCGACATACTGTTGAGTAGTGGAAACCATATCTGTCGAGGCCAGAAGGGAGCAATGAGGATCATTTTGTCCCCCTGGGACTCGAACTTGAGAAGTACCCTCTGAATTAGAGGAAGAGGCGGAAAGGCGTATAGAAAGCATTTTGTCCACTGCAGCCTGAACGCATCCTGACAGAAAATGCCAGGCCCTGGATTTCCAGAGCAGAAGAGAGGCAGTTTTGTGTTGAGTGGGGATGCAAAAAGGTCCAGGTCTGAAGTTCCCCACTCTGCGAATAGTGAGTGAACTATGGTTGAGTCGAGAGACCATTCGTGAGGATCTGTCTCTGTTCTGCTGAGACGGTCTGCCAGTTTGTTCTGCACTCCCGGCAGGTAGACTGCTTGAATTAGAGCCTTGTCACACTCTCATCGCTTCTCTGCATAAGGGGTAAGAGTGAGCACCACCCTGCTTGTTGATGTAATACATCACTGCTTTGTTGTCCGTTTGAAGGAGAATGTTCTTGTGACAGAGAATGTCCTTCAAAGCCCGGACTGCATAAAGGACGGCTCTCATCTCTAAGACATTTATGTGAAGCTGGCACTTGTCCTGAGTCCACGTACCTTGAGTCTGGAGAGTCTGACAGTGAGCTCCCCACCCCATCAGGGACGCGTCTGTGGTAATGGAAATATGATGATCCAGAGGAGCAAAGGGATACCCTTTCAGAAGATTGTCCTCTTGCGACCACCAGACGAGTGATCTCTTCAGAGGTTCTGTCACCTTGATGAGAAAGGACTGAGGGTGAGTGGTCAGGGACCACTGACCACTGAGCATCCACTGAGAGGTTCTCATGTGGAGGCGTGCTAGGGGTACAGCGAACACTGCGGATGCCATGAGACCTCGCATCCGTTGCATCGAGAAAGCTGAAACTGAGCTGTTCTCTCGTATGTATCGGGCCATCTGAAGGATATCGCTCCTCCTATCCTCTGGAAGAAATGCTTTCGCACAGGAGTTGTCCAGAAGGGCTCCTGTGAAAAGGAGCCTTTGGGAGGGCTGCAGCTGCGATTTGGTTTAGCAGGACTCTCATGGACGTGAGAAAGTGTGAAGCCGTGGCTATGGCATCGAGAATTTGTGTCCAAGCTTAAACCACTTGCTTGAGTGAATGCCAAAGGATATACTCATGTTGAGAGAAATAGCCTTGGTAGCTGGCAATACACATACCCAGGGTGGAAGCAGCAAAGACTCTCTTACCTAAAGTGTCTATCTTATGAGATTCTTTGTTAATAGGTCGAGCTGTAGTAGTCTGGAGAAGGACGACCTTATCATTCTCTGCCAAGACTATAGTAGGATCCGCAAAGGCTTGGGATGCCAAAATGGGTCGATCCTTGGAAGCAGCATATTTCTTATCTATGGACTTAGCCACCAAAGGAATGAGAGCAGGATTATTCCATACCATTTGAGACAGCGTCTCAAAGGAGGGCTGTACCGGAGGAGTCAAATCCATAGGGATGTCCAGAACATGAAGGTATTGGAGTCTTCACAGTTTCCCAGGATCGATATCTATAGTTTGGAGAAAAAGAGTGGAAATCAAGTTTTTCAGCAGAGACTTAAAAGACAGGTTCTCGACCACAGGCTCTGCAGCAGGAATAGATCCTGTTCCTTCCACATCATCACCCAGCCTAAGGTCTGGGTCAGGCTCAATGTCATCTCCTGACAGTCCAGGAGGGACTGTATGGACAGGAAAGAAGTGAAAATCAGATGGAAATGAGGAAGGAAAAGGGTTGAAGGAGGAGTCTTGAAGGCTGGATGATGTCCTAACAGGCCTCGGGCGAAAAGCATGGCACCAAGAGCCTACGTCGCCCAAGATGGCGCTGAGAAGCTGGAGCCAGGTACCAACAAGGGCGTTACTGACGAAGTGCTGAGAAAGTCAATAGGCGCTGAGGGACGGCGCCGACAGACACATCGCCAAAGAGAGGACGGCGCTCGAAGGAGCCATCGCCAAGGGCATCAAAACATCCTAAGACCAAAAACAGGATTTGAGGAAAGTAGGATAAAAACCAGGCGATAAAGGCATTGGTGTGGCCCCCTGCGCCACAGCTGTGTGGGGGACACCCTGAAAGCGGCGGTCGGCGGCGCGAAGATGGCCGCGCATGACTAGGCAGGCTCAACCGCCCTACCTGATCTTCCAAGAAGCCAAAGGCCCCTGAGTGACCGGGCCAGGCAGCTGGACCAAACTCCGAGCCCACTGCTCCATAAGAGCGGCTCACTGATGAAACTGCTCATCTGAAGACCTACCAGGAGGCGGGGTAGGGCTCCGATGTCGAAGACGTCGAAGACGTCGGCTACCAGAAATAGAAACCGGCAACTCCGAAGGAGGAGACCGACAACTAGCCCCAATAACTGACTGTCTACGCGCAGACATATCAGAAGGCGACCTCGAATGATGCCTTCTCTTTCTTAACCTGCAATAAAACTGAAAAACTAAGCTGCTACTTTGAAGTTTGACTCCCGGTGGGTGAGCAACATCGTCACTGAAGTGCACTCGACGGTGGTAAAAAAGGAACGGAGGCGGTTGGAGAGTTGACGCCGAGACAGTCATTCCCACTCGAGCTGAGGCTCGCGGTGCTGCTCCTCACGGCTCCATCTCTGGCACCAACCCTCCAGCAAAAAAGTTTACTCCCGCTGGGTCCTAGTACCTCCGGAGCAGATCCCTATTAGTGTGAATGAGTGGTGGAGACTTTATGTCCAGGAAGATCAGGTTACTCACCTGGAACAGTAGTTCTAGGAGTGGTATATGTTGTTCATCCACACTGTTTGGCATGTCCCCTTCCACTTTAAATCTTGCTGTAAGTCTTCAAGCTGGCACCTCTCACCCAACCGGATGGTATATACCTCGGCTCCGCTCCATGACGCCAGATCTTAGCCCGCTGGAAGCAAGGTTGTGCACAGGAAGCCGGGGAGGTCGGGTGGGTGCATGTGGATGAACAACATATACCACTCCTAGAACTACTGTTACAGGTGAGTAACCTGTTCTTCTAGGAGCATGGATATGTTGTTTATCCACACTGTTTGGCAGACTCCAAGCAGTTCTCCGGGAGGAGGGAGGCAAGGCACACATCCCCTACTTAGGAAACAGATTGGAGAACCGAGGCCCCAAAACCAGCATCCCAGCGTGACTCAAGGTTGATGTGGTAGTGGGTGATGAATGTGTTTTCTAACTTCCAGGTAGCAGCCCAACAGATATCCCGGATAGGGATGTCCCTGGAAGCAGCCACCGATGCAGCAGTATGGCAAGTAGAATGAGCTCTTATCTGTCTGGGAGGCTCCTTGCCTGCCAACTTATAGCACAGACCTTTACATGATGTAATCCATCTTGCTATGGTCCATTTGGCTGCAGGTCTGCCAGAAGCAGCTTCAGCGTAGGTGACAAAAGCTAGCGAAACTCTCCACGAATTTCCACCATCCTCTCCTTGTAGTAGGAGAGAGTACGTCTCAGGTCCAAGGAATGGAGCCTGTACCCGGCGTCCGAGGTGTAATATGGGTAGTATACCGGCAGAGTCAATACCTGATTAAGGAGGAACTTTGACACCAGCTTCGGAAGAAATTTTGGGTGGAGGCGCAGGACAACTTTGTCCCTGTGAAAGACCAGGTAAGGGGAATCCACCGAAAGCGCCGGGAGCTCCCCTGTCCTTCTGGCTGATGTGATACCCACCAGAAAGGCCATCTTCCACGACAAGTGTGAGAGCTCACATTTGTGCATTGGTTTGAATGGCTTGCCCATGAGATCCCACGGAGGTGGAGGTTCACGCACTGAAGGGGATATGTGATCCAGGCCTTTGAAGAAGTGCCCGACCATTGTTTCCTGTGCCAAGGTCGGCTGACCGGCTCGCGTCTGGTAAGCTGAAATGGCTGCCAGGTGCACCCTAAGGGTCGATGACCGTAGACCCCCTTTGGACCTTTGGAGAGAGACCAAAGGTAGTCGAGAATGTTAGCCACAGGACAGGATAAGGGGTCCAGACTCTTACCCTGACACCAAATGGAAAACCTTTTCCATTTGAAGACATAACATTTCCGGGTCGATTCCTTTCGAGATGCCTCCACCACTGTGAAGACATCTTCAAAAAGACCCAAAGCCTGGAAATCTAGCCACTCAGGCACATGCTGTGAGGTGCAGGGATTGAAGGTCTGGATGGAATACCTTCCCCTGGTTCAGAGATATCAGGTCTGGGCGTGTACAAAGCCTCTCCGGGGGCCTGCAGCTGAGGCTGGGTAGATCTGGGTACCAGAACTAAAGTGGCCAGTCTGGGGCTACCAAAATCACCTTCGCCTTGACCCTCCTCACCTTGAGTAACACCTTGTGGATCAAGGGAAATGGAGTGAAGGCGTAGAGGAGGCCTGGGGTCCACAGCCTCGAGAAGGCATCCCCCCGCAGCAAGCCCTGCTGAGGGAGGCGGGCATGATACAGCTTCAGCTTGTTGTTTTCCCTGGAGGCAAACAGGTCCACCATCAGTTTGCCCCACCAGGAGAACAGCCTGTAAGCTACCTCTGGATGGAGAGACCACTCGTGGGATGTCTGGCCTATGCGGCTGAAAGCATCCGCTAGTTGGTTCAAGGCTCCTGCCACATGGATGGCTAGGAGATCCTCCTCCAACCGGCTTGAGAGTCCAGATGTGGAGTGCCTTCTTGCACAGCAGACAGGAGTGCGTGCCACCCTGCTTGTTGATGTAGTACATGGTCATGGTATTGTCCACATGGACTTGAACCACTTGACCCCGGAGCTGAGGAGCGAAAGCTGACAGTGCCAGTCTGACTGCTCTGAGCTCCAACAGGTTGATTTGGCATCAGGACTCCTCGGGGGTCCAGAACCCATGGGCCCTGTTGTCCCCTATGTGGGCTCCCCAGCCAATGAGAGAGGCATTGGTCATAAAGATGACCGTCGGCTCGGGGCGAACAAACGGGATCCCTTCCTGCAACCGGTCTGGGGTGTCCCACATCTTCTGGGTTACAGTGATCAGCTGGTTAAAGTGATCATATCACTGAGTCCACTGGGTGGCCAACTCCCATTGAAGGGGGCACATGCGCTACCGGGCCCAACGGACCACCAAGGTGCATGCCACCATGTAACCCAGAATGCGCAGAAAGTCCCGGGCAGGGCACAAGTGCCCAACCGGAAATTATTGGGCAAAGGAGGAGAGAAATTCTGCCCTGTCCACCAGGAGCCGGGCTCTTGCTTGGCAGGAGTCGAGCTCTGCCCAGACGAGGCATATCCTCTGCGTAGGCACAAGCTCCGACTTGGCCTCGTTGATCAGGAGGCCAAGCTGAGTGCAGGTCTGGAGGGCCAGATCCCGGAACCTCTCCACCTCTTGCTGGGCGGAACCCACTAACAGCCAATCGTCAAGGTAGAGGTAGACTCTGACCCCGCGACGCCTGAGGTGGGCTGCCACCACTGGCGAAGATCCGTGGCGCTGATGACAGGCTGAATGGCATGGTTCGGAACTCGTATAGGGCTCCTGCTGCTCTAAAGCAGAGGAACCACTGCTGAGACGGACATAAAAAAACGTGTCCCGGAGATCCAGTGAGCTGAGCCACATGTTCTGCTCCAAGGATGGTATGATCTGGGACAGAGTTACCGTCCTGAAGGTGTGTGGCCTGAGAAACTGGTTTAGGTCGTGCTAATCTAGAATGGGGCGCCAACCCCCCCATCCACTTTGGAACCAGGAAGTACCTGGAACTGAACCCTGGGATGACTAAAAGATCTGTCACTCGGGCCACTGCCTCCTTGAGGAGCAGTTGGGCTGTGTCGTCTCTAAGAGCCAACTGAGTGTGGACTGATATCCTTTCCTCCCGTGGGCGTGGGCTCAGCTGGGAGGGTACTGCTTGAACTCTAGAGGCAGACCCTGGCCAACCACTTCTAAGAACCACCTTTCAATTATAACAGCGGACCAGGTGGAAAGAAAGCGTTGGAGCCGGACCCCCATGGGAGGACCCTGAGTTGCTGTGACGAGAATAGGGGTGGCAGCCTCTATCCTGTCACTGGGCAGGCTTGGAGGAAGAGGGTCCAGACTGGAGACCGCCTGAACCTCGACCTCCTTTGCAGGCCGCTGGAGGCCCGGACTTGGGCTGGGGCGCCAAGCCTCTGTCATTGCTGCCCACCCTGGAAGGAGGGCTGCATGGCCGCAGGGTGCCGAAATGGCTACTCCTTCTGTTGTTTCTTGGTGCAAGGGGCGTCTTTCTGAGCAGAAGTAGCTAAGTCCAAGGTGGCACTGGACTGCTCGATTCACTAAAGGTGACCATCCACACCCGGGCCAGTGAGATCGGTGCCCAGGAAAGGAACATCAGTGAGTTTGTGCTGGGTATCCGCCATGAAGCTGGAAAGTCTCAGACAAGCCCTGCGGTGCATGGCAACCACGGCTGCCACCGAACAAGTGCATGAGTCCCAGAGGTCCAGGGCCATCTGAAGTTGCTGCTTGGCAGCGGCCCGGCCCTGATCCTGGCCCTGCTTGTCCATAACCTGAAGATCTGCAAGGAGATGTGGAGGAACCTCATCCAAGGAGCCCAGCAGGGCACAAGGGAAGTGCGCAATGATGACAACAGAGCTTGCCTGATGGAGGCCTAGTGAGAAGGTGGCATAAACCTTCCTGGTAGAGTGGTCCAATTTTGTGGACACCTTGTCTGGAGGTCTGTCAGTATCAGCAGAACTGCCTGTACATCCGAACACAGAAGCAGTCACCAACCCCTACGCCGAGGGGTGTTCCGTGAACCCCGAGAGGGACCCAATGGGCACCGCGTACTTGCGGGCCATCCAGGCAGACGGCGCTGGGCAGGAGGCAGGGTGCTGCCAAAGCTCCAAAGCCGGACCAACAATGGCCTAGGCCACTGGTAAGGCTTCCGTAGGAGTATCCCCCCTCTCTTAAGAATGTCTGTAAGAGGGTACTCTGCCTGTTTCTGAACAGAATCCAGGAACATCCTCGTGGATTCGGAGATGAGGCGGAGAATCCTCAAAAAGGACGAAGGACCTTCCTTCGTCAACAGACTACCCACCAACTCATCGTCAAGTGACAAAAGTGTTGATCGGAGTCGTCAGAATCCGAAGTATCAAGATAAATCAGCCGGCCACCAAGGTCGACTTCCACATGCCTGGGACAGTCAGGGTGAGGGTGACCGAAATCCTGCAGGAACAGTCCGAGCTTCCTTCGAAGGGGCCCCTCCTATGGGCTGTTAAGGTGGTGGCTCTACCACTATCAGTGGAGAGGTCGATTTTGGCCGAATCAGGAAGGGTTCTACCGGCTCCGCAGGCAGAGGAACCGAGATGATCTGTTTCGATGGAGCCAGCTTCAGCCTAGAAGGCAAAACCCAAGTAATGGCCGGTGTTGAAACCAAAGCCGGTTTCTGGCCGGACAAGATCAGCTGTTGCCACAAGAGATCTTGGAAGCATCAATGGAGCTTCTGTCGAAGCATCTCCTCATCCAAGGAGGATGAAGATGAATGTCAGCATCGCTTTTTCTTTGACGCTTATACACCTTCCTCGGCCTATCAGTTGAAGGGGTCCAAGACCTCGATCGAGCTGGCCAACCGGGCCACTTGGGAGACACAGGGGGGACCGGTGATTTTCCCGGATTGGGGACCGTTTCCTCGATGGGATTACAAGTAGGCTGGGTCTCCTCATCAGGAAGAGGCCAGACTGGAGTCCTGATAAGGGAGTTGTCGTTCTCGTCAGGCGACAACAGATCGACAGGGTCAAGAGTGATCGCCACAGCGTCGTCGATCGAGACTTTGACCGACTGACCAGTTGGCAAAGCCGAAAATCCAGCGGCCAAAGTAGCCGTCTCGACCGAAGTTGAGACTGGAGATCCCTGAGACCGAGATCGCTCTCAATCCCAAGAACGTCTTCACCAAGATGAAGAATCTCTCAGTTCCTTGTCCTTTTTATGGGACTGGGAGGCATGTGTGCCCAAAGGTCCCTCGCCCTTAGTGGGGAGAGAATGGCACATCTCCCAGAAGGAACCCAGGAAGGTAGAGCCCAAGTTGAGTGCAACAAAAACTGGCCGAGAGGAGAGTTCCACAGCCCGCGCTGCCTCTTCCTCGAAGGCTTGCATTTTCTCTAACTGTTCGACAGACCCCGCAACCGCGGAGACCGCACACTGGGCCTCCTTTGATTTCACTGGTGGATTCCATTTTTCAGGTCTGCCCAGCTTGAGACATGCAAGACTGTCGTTGAGGATGTTCGTGTGAAAAGCGAGACAAATCTCACAGGCCTGAGTGTCATGGCCAACACCCAAACACTAGACGCACGAGGTATGCAGGTCTGTGCGCTATATGTTCTGGCCACACGGGCACTGGCAGAAACCAGAGGAAGACTTATCTTCCATGATCGAGAAGCAACGATCGCAATCGCTAGCTCAGACGAGTTTAATCTTCAAAGAATCCAAAGGAAACAAAGACAGGGCCTACAGAACGCGGGAGCAGTGAGGAGGCAACCTTATCTTCCAGCAGAAAGGAAGATCTGGTATCATGGGTGGAACCAAGGGTTATACCACCTGGGTGGGTGAGAGGAGCCAGCTTTAAGACCTTCCGGCAAGAATTAAAGAGGAGTCCCTTACCAAACTAATTCCAGTGACTCAAACTCTGATCCAAGCCCTGCAATGGTGGCAGGATTAGGACTATTTGAGGCAAGGGGTTCCATTTGTCACTCAGTCTCATTCAGTGGTCCTCACCACAGATGCTTCCCTGCTGGGCTGGGGAGCCCATTTGGGGGAACTTACCACCCAGGGACTGTGATTGCCTCTGGAATCTCTGCTTCACATCAGTCTCTTGGAACTCAGAGCAGTGTTTCTGGCACTGCAAGCTTTTTCCAAATCTGTACAGAACAAGGTGGTTCAGGTCAGAACAGACAACACCACCACCATGTGGTACATCAACAAGCAAGGAGGCACTCGGTCTGCGGCCTTGTGCACAGGAGCAATGAAGTTGTGGTCCCTGGCCTATTCCCTGCAAACCTCTCTGATAGCAGTTCACCTTCCAGGGAAGGACAATGTCCTAGCAGATGCACTGAGCAGAATATCCCAGGGCCATCACGAATGGGCCCTTGATCCTCTGGTGTTGAAAGTGATTTTCTGAAGATGGGGCACTCCAGAGATAGATCTTTTTGCAGCTCCAGACAATCACCAATTTCCTCTTTTTTGTTGCAGACCCCCAGTCTTGAGCTCAGTCCCCCTGGATGCTCTGATCCTGAACTGGGAAGGGAAATTTCTGTATGCTTCCCCCCCCTTCCCTCTCCTGTTCAAAGTGCTTGTCAAGATAAGGTCACAACCATGCAAAATGATTCTGATTGCTCCAGACTGGGCCAGGCAGCCATGGTACCCCTTGTTGCTGTCCCTAGCAGTCCATCTTCCCCTGTCACTTCCCAGGAATTACAACCTGTTAACATCCTCTCAGGGGAGGATTTGGTACCCCAATCTTCAGTCTCTCAATCTCAAGGCTTGGCTCTTGAAGAGTTACTGTTTGCAGATCTGCATCTTTCCCAAGGGGTTCTGAGTATCCTTAAGGCTTCTCGAAAGCCTTCCACCAGAAAGACATACAACTCCAAATAGAAAAGATTCAGCATTTGGTGTTCTAAGAAGAATATTTCTCCAGACTGTGCTGAATTGCCTATGGTTCTGGATTATATGGTCCATCTTAATGGCCTAGGTCTCAGACCAGCTACTCTCAAGGTACACTTGGCAGCTGTTTCTGCTTTCCTCTCTGTAGGCAAGTCTTCCTCTCTGTCATCCCATCCTGTATTTTGTAAGCTTTTCAAGGGATTGCTTCACACCAATTCCCCCTTTAGGGATCCTGCTCCTGCTTGGGATCTTAATGTTTGCATTGCTTAGCTTATGCAACCCCCTGTTGAGCCTTTGTCCTCGGCAGAGCTTAAGTACTTGACTTGGAAAATTGTGTTTCTGGTAGCCATTACTTCTGCCAGACGTATCAGTGAATTGCAAGCCTTCTCAGTGGAATCTGATTTCATCTCTTTTCACAGAGATAAAGTGGTCCTTAGAACTAACAAAGTTCTTGCCTAAAGTGGTTTCAGATTTCCACCTCAATCAGTCTATATCTCTCCCTGTTTTCTTCACTGATCATTCTTCCTCGGGAGAGAGGAGGCTACACAGTTTTGATTTTAAAAGAGCCCTTAGCAACTACATAGAGCGTACCAAGGGTCACATGTTTGAATCCCTCCAGTTCTTCCTCACTTATGGAGAAGTTGGGAAGGGCAAACCTGCCACCAAGAGATCTAGTGCCAGGTGGATTGTTTCTTGTATACAATTCTGCTATGAAAAACTGGGTAGAACTCCACCCTCAGGCCTGAGGGCTCATTCCACAAGAGGTACAGCTGCTTCCCTGGCTGCTGCCAGGGATATCCCTCTCTTAGAAATTTGTCAAGCAGCCTCCTGGAAAACAGTCCATACTTTTACCAAGCATTACTCTCTGGATATCCAGGCTAGGAGTGATGCTTGGTTTGGCACAACAGTACTTTAGAGCCTGTTTCCAAAGTAGGTTCTGTCCCTCCTCCATGGAGGTCCTGCTTGGTAGTCTGCAATTGTCAGAATACAGCAAGACTTCATGTTGTTTGAAGAAAAAATTACTCACCTTAGTAATTATGTTTCTTTTAGTGGAGTCTTGCTGTATTCTGACCTCTCCCCCGCCTCCCCTCTCAGAACCTAGATTTTTGGGATGTGGGTGGGCAGGCACAGTGTTGGCACCCTAGAGGTGCCCCCCCTTTTGCACCCTCTTTTTCTTTGGGTGGAATGTTGTTTCATTTGATTGGTTTTTGTTTTGGGGTTTCCTGACTTGAGTCTTCCTTTGAGAACCAAAAACATTATATTTCTGCCAGTTGGCTAGTTAAAAATGTTACAGTTTCCACATAGAACACCTAGTGAGTTTTTGCTCGTAAAGATCTGACAGTTGCATTTCAAATAACAACAGGCAGAGGCTTCAACTGAGCTTGAGATGAACATTCTATGCCATGCATAGAAAAGTTAACCCTATGTTCTCCGGGGCAGTTGAAAGGCTGGAGCTAACTGCGGTTGTCAGAATACAGCAAGACTTAATGTTCTTTGAAACATTTGTGCAGGTTTTGAGCAGAGCTAAGCCATTTGCCAGGCGCTATCACGTTGGCCCGGGGCAAATATTTGCTATATTCAAAAGTGACATGCAAATGAGTCTACTTATGCAGTCTGTGGGCACACATCCAGATTACTGTGTCCTAATTTGCATGCAGTTTGCCCAGCGCGATTGCAGAGACCCACAGCTCCACCTGTAGGTTAGTCTGGAAGTACAGGGGCTGTCTGGGTCTGGCCACAGCTCCACCTGTAGGTCAGTTTGGAAGTGCATGGTAGTAGCTGCAGGCTACATTTGTACAGAACCGCATAGAATATTGTGCCCCAGGGGACTACACAGCACAGACACAGGTGGTGGTGCTGCATGCAATTGTCAAACTGTACTTCCTGCTACAGTGCACAGCAGACAATACAGTAACAAGGGGGCCAGTAGTGTGAGAGACACAGCAATGCCTACAGTGTGTAGGGCATCAATGACTGCTGCACTTTACACAGTGACAGACCCATCTTGCAGGTGTGTACTGACAGTGGATATTACTGTAATGCTGTTGTGCGACCCACAGATGCTGCATCACTGGCATGGGATACTCACAGTGACATATACATGGCTGGCTGTGTGTGCTGTGGTGTCTGTACAGATGTGCGGTATGTGGCTGGGGGGGGCACACACCATCAGACAGGCACACTGGTGTTGGGGTATTCTCTACACTGGATCATTTGCACTGCGTGGATTGTCCCAGCCTTGTGGCAGCACCCAGTATGTGGTGCAGACTGGCCACCTGTACACACTTCCCTCAACACCCTCCACTCCCCCAGTGCTGCATCTGTCTGCTGGATTCTGTTGGTGTCCACCGAAGGGTGGTCTGCAGGTGTGTGCTATATGGACACACTGCTATGGTGTCCACTGGGTGCCGGGTCACCACTTACTGCCTGGCATGGCTGGGACCGGTGGCAGATTATGGCAACATAGGAGAAGCCATCCATGTGCAGCATGTTTTTTCCATGTCTGGTTTATTTCTATGTTTAATATTTACTGGTTAGGGTCAATAATCCACCACTGGCAGACCCTCTCAAACTCCATAATTCACACTTGCGAATTGTAGAATTCCATGAACCATGGTTCTATGTCGTGCAAAGTCACACAAAGCCACAAAGTCGCGCACTACATCACGCAAAAACACTTTGCATGACTCTAATGCACTGAATATAACATTGCGCCTGTGTTCATGTACATGCCCAATCTTTTTGCCCCTTGCATGTATTATACTTTTGTCCGGCGCTAATGCAGTTTGCCCATGCTATTTGGCTTTTTTAATATAGCGCACCCGCGCAAACCAAGCACAAACGGTTTGCGCCCGGCGCATAGTTTTGAATATCTGGCCCCAGGTGTGTAAACTGTCTTTTGCAAGTATTTGCTGTTATCTTCTCTGCTAGCATTGCAGTGCTGGGTTTCAGTGTCATACACTAATGTTGTAATTTACTCTGTAAAGCAGCACTCCCTGATTCTCTGGGACTACAATCATGAAGCATTTAAATTCCAATTGAGTAGGCATACAGTTTAGATTGACCATATACAGCACAGCAAGAATCACACAGCCAGACAGAAGCCAGGGAAAAAAAGAAACTTTGATTTTGAATTTCTGGGACTGTTAAATGTCTCTGTATTTTGCCAGCCTGTCCTTGCCCTGTACACATAGCCACACTGTGCAATCTCTCTCTCTCTCTCTCTCTCTCTCGCTCCTCTGGATGGCACAAGTTAAAGACTTATTTTACCAGCCTGCCCTTACCCTGTACACAGAGCCACACTGAAGCTAAGAAGAAAAAGAAAATGTTATTTGGGATTTCTGGGACTGTTAAATTTCTCTTGGGCACCTCACAATCTCTCGGTCTCTCTCTCTTCTCTGGATGGCATAAGTCAAAAATGTATTTTGCCAGCCTGCCTTTGCCCTGTACACACAGTTACACTGAAGCCAGGAAAACAAAGCTTTATTTGGGATTTCTGGCACTGTTTGGATGGCACAAGTCAAAGATTTATTTTGCCAGCCTACCCTTGCCCTGTACAAACAGCCACACTGTACAATATCTCTCACCCCTCTGGATGGCACAAGTCAAAGATTTATTTTGTCAGCCTGCCCTTACCCCTATACACAGAGCCACACTGAAGCCAGAAAGAGTAAAACGATTGTATTTGGGATTTCTGGGACTGTGAAATGTTTCTTGGGCCCCCGCAATCTCTTTGTCTCTCTCAATCCCCCCTCCATCCCTCTCTTTCTCTCTCTCTCGCTCCCCGATGGCACAAGTCAAGGATTTGTTTTGCCAGCCTGCCTTTTCCCTATACACACAGCCACAATGAAGCTAGGGAAAAAATAAACTTTTATTTGGGATTTCTAGGACTGTTAAATGTGTCGTGCAAACCAGAATGCCATTCCGCACCACAAGTGCAAAAATAGATTTTGGACAGCATTTGAATACAGAAGCTCAGGTAATAAGAAGGCTATGTTGAAAATCTGGGGTGCAAATATTTAAGATTTCCGCAGTTATGAGTATGCGTACTGAAATTTCAACGAACGGGCATAACTTTGTCACTTTTTCATATTTTGACCCCAAATGTTGAACATAGTCTTCTTATCACCCCACCTCATGAACCCGTAGGTGAACATTTGCAAATCCATGGGAAAACAGCATTCCGCACCAGGGCAGGATGTGAAAAATGACAGCTGTATTGTTCATGAGGTGGCGTGATAAAATGGCTATATTGAAAATTTGGAGTGAAAATGTTGAAAATAACCAAAATTACACACATGGGTAGAAAATGTTGAATGACCGCATGTAACTCGGCCACTGTTAGGATTTTTTTCACCAAATTTTCAACATGGCCTTTTTGAGATCCCACCTCATGAGGAGTGCCACTGTCATTTCGTCCACTGGTCCCGAAAGGCGATCTTGCAGTGACTGTGCCATTCTGCGCCACGGGTGCAAAAACATATTTTAGGCAGGATGTGAAGAATGACAGCTGTACTACTCATGAGGAGGGTGTGTGAAAAAATAGCAATGTTGTGAATTTGGAGTGAAAATATAAAAAAATTGCAGAAGTTACGAGCGTGCATAGAAAAATTTCAACAACCACGCATAACTTGGGCGTTTGTTGGTGTTTTTGCACCAAATTTTCAACATTGGCTTTTTGGAACTCCACCTCATGAACACTGGCACTGTTCTTTCATTACTCTGTCCTAAAAGGTGATTCCATGCAGCGACTACGAAGAACAGGTTACTCACCTGTAACAGTAGTTCTAGGAGTGGTATATGTTGTTCATCCACACTCTTTGGTATGTCCCTTTCCCCTTTAAGAATCGCCGGAAATCTTCAAGCTGGCTCCTCCCACCCACCCGGGTGGTATAACCCTCAGATCCGCCCCATGACACCACATCTTAGCCCACTGGAAGCCAGGTGTTGTGTGTCAGCAGCCGGGGAGGCTGGGTGGGTCTGTGTGGATGAACAACATATACCACACCTAGAACTATTGTTACAGGTGAGTAACCTGTTCTTCTAGGATCGTGGATATGTTGTTCATCCACACTCTTTGGCAGACTCCTAGCAGTTCTCTGGGAGGAGGGAGCCAAGGCACACATCCCCTACTTAGGAAACAGAGATTGGAGAACTGAGGCCCCAAAACCAGCATCTTGGTGTGACTCAAGGTCGATGTGGTAATGGGTAATGAAGGTGTTTGCTAACTTCCATGTAGCAGCCTGGCAGATTTCCTGGATAGGGATGTCCCTGGAAGCAGCCACCGATGCAGCAGTATAGTGGGTAGAATGAGCTCTTATCCCTTTGGGAGGCTCCATGCCCGCCAACTCATAACACAGACTGATGCAAGATGTAATCCACCTTCCAACTGTCCGTTTTGCTGCAGGTCTGCTAGAAGCGGCTTCAGCGTAGGTGACAAACAGCTGGTAAACCTCTCCGCGAATGTCCACCATCCATTCCTTGTAACAGGAGAGGGCTCGTCTCAGGTCCAAGGTATGGAGCCTGTACTCGGCCTGCGAGGGATAATTAGGGTAGTATACGGGCAGAGTTAACACCTGGAAAAGGTGAAACTCTGACACCAACTTCGGAAGGAATTTCGGGTGGGGGCGTAGGACAACCTTGTCCCTGTGGAAGACCAGATAATGGGAGTTCACCAAAAGTGCCTGGAGCTCCCCTGTCCTTATGGCAGAAGTGATAGCCACCAGGAAGGCCATCTTCCATAACAAATGTGACAAGGCACACTTGTGCATTGGTTCGAATGGCTTGCCCATGAGCTTTGCCAGTAACAGCAGTAGATCCCATGGAGGTGGAGGTTCACTCGGGGTCCACAGCCTCGAGAAGGCACCCCCATGCAGCAAGCCTCGCTGAGGGGGGCAGGCATGAAACAGCCTCAGCTTGGTGTTTTCCTCTGGAGGCAAACAGGTCCAACATCAGTTTGTCCCAGTGGGAGAACAGGCTGTAAGCTACCTCTGGATGAAGAAACCACTCGTGGGATGTCTTGCCTAAGTGGCTGAGAGCATCTGCCAGATGGTCTGAGGCTCCTGTCACATGGATGGCTAAGAGATCCGCCTTCAAACGGCTGATGAGGGTCCAGATGCGGAGCGCCTCTCTGCAAAGCAGACGGTAGTGCGTGCCGCCCTGTTTGTTGAAGTAGTACATGGTTGTGGTATTGTCCATCTGGACTTGAACCACTTGACCCTGGAGCTGAGGAGCGAAAGCTGGCAGTGCCAGTCTGACTGCTTTGAGCTCCAACAAGTTGATGTGGTATCAGGACTCCTCGGGGGTCCAGAACCCATGGCCCTTTTGTCCCTCATGTGGGCTCCCCTGCCCGTGAGACAGGCATCGGTTGTGAGGACAGCCGTCGACTCGGGGCGGACAAACGGGATCCCTTCCTGCAACTGGTCTGGGACAGTCCACCACTGGAGAGCATCCCACATCTTCTGGGTTACAGATCAGCTGGTCGAAATGACTGTGGTGCTGAGTCTACTGGGCTGCCAGTTCCCACTGGAGGGGGTGCATGTGCAACCGGGCCCAATGGACCACTAAGGTGCACGCTGCGATGTAACCCAGAAGGCGCAGAAAGTCCCAGGCAGGGCGCAACTGCCCAACCAGAAATGATTAGGCAAAGGAGGAGGAGAGAACTCTTGCCCTGTCCGCCAGGAGCCAAGCTCTGGCTTGACAAGAGTCGAGCTCTGCCCCAATGAAGCACATCACCTGGGAAGGCATGAGTTCCGACATGGCCTCGTTGATCAGGAGGCCGGATTGGCAGCAGGTCTTGAGGGCCAGGTCCCTGGACCTCTCCACCTCCTGTTGGGTGGGACCTGCTAAGAGCCAATCGTCGAGGTAGGGATAAATCCGAACCCCCCTGATGCCTGAGATGGGCTGCCACCACTGCAATGCATTTGGTGAAGACCCATGGGGCCGAAGAAAGGAAGAACGGCATGGCTCGGAACTCGTATAGGGTCCCTTCGGCTCTGAAGCGGAGGAACCACCGATGAGACGGATGGATTGGGACGTGGAAGAATGCGTCCTGCAGATCCAGTGAACAGAACATGTTTCAATCCAAGAATGGTATGATCTGGGACAGAGTGACCATCCGAAAGGTGCGTAACCTGAGATATTGATTCAGGTCGTGCAGATCTAGAATGGGGTGCCAGCCCCCTGTTTGCTTGAGCACCAGGAAGTACCTGGAGACAAAACCTGGGTCTGCTGGAGGAGCCACCACTGGAGCTACTGCCTCCTTGAGGAGGAGCTGAGCAATACCGTCTCAGAGAGCCGACTGAGTCTGGACGGATACTCTTTCCTCCCGAGGGGGCACGGGCTCAGCTTGGAGGGTACTGCTCAAATTCCTGAGGCAGTCCCTGACCGACCACCTCGAGAACCCACCCGTCTATAGTGACATCAGACCAGGCGGAAAGGAAGTGGTGGAGCCAGCCCCCCATGGAAGGACCCAGAGCTGGCATGACAGGAGAGAGGGAGGCAGCCCCCTTCCGTCACTGAGAATGCTTGGAGGAGGAGGATCCAGGACCTGAACCTCGGCCACCTTTATGGGCTTGGGAAGGCCCAGGCTTGGGCCGGGGGCGGCAAAGTTTAAGCCTGCTGCTGCCCTTCTTGAAAGGAGGGTTGCTGTGCTGCAGGGGAAGAGTTCTGAAAAGGCTTCTTCTTCTTCTGCTGTTTCTTGCCCAAAGAACCTTTAGCAGAAGTAGTGTCCAAGGTGGCACTGCACTGCTCAATGCGTTGAAGGTGACCTGCCACACCTAAACATAGAAACATAGAATTTGACGGCAGATAAGGCCCGCTTGGCCCACCCAGTCTGCCCATTTCCCTACCTACTGGATAAGCTGCAGATCCTAGTTAACCAGCAGCCTACTTCTTCCTACCCCAACCCCCCAGAACTGCCTTATGACTATCCCATGCATGCTTGAATTCCACCACTGATTTTGACTCCACAACCTCCTTCGGAAGGCCGTTCCATGCATCCACAACCCTCTCTGTAAAAAAATACTTCCTTAAATTACCTCTGAGCCGCCCCCCCTCTAGTTTCAAATTGTGCTCTCTTGTTCTTGCACACCTCTTTTTTTGAAAGATGCTACCCTCTTGGACTTTGTTGATTCCCTTGAGGTACTTGAACGTTTCTATCATGTCCCCCCTCTCCCTTCTTTCCTCGAGGCTATACATATTAAGCTCCTTAAGTCTCTCTTCATATGTCTTCCGGTGCAGACCCTGCACCATTTTAGTTGCCCTCCTCTGGACAGCTTCCATCCTGTCTATGTCTTTGCGGAGATTGGGTCTCCAGAACTGCACACAATACTCCAGATGGGGTCTCACCAGCTGTCTGTACAGAGGATAATAACTTCCTGTTTTCTACTGGTGATGCCTCTCTATGCATCCCAGTATCCCCCAGCCCTCCTTGCTGCCTCTCTCACATTGCTTGCCTGCTTTAGGTCATCTGATATGACTACCCCAGGTCCCTTTCCATTTTTGTTGTTGTTAGTATCTCACCCCCCATTGTGTACTCTTCCCTTGGGTTTTTGTTTCCCAGGTGTATTACCTTGCACTTCTTAGCATTGAATCTAAGCTGCCATACGTTTGACCATTTCTCTAACCTTGCCAAGTCCCTTCTCATCCTTTCCACCCCACCCTGTGCATCAACTCTGTTGCAGATCTTTGTGTCATCTGCAAAGAGACATACTTTTCCTTCCAGTCCTTCTGCAATGTCGCTTATAAAGACATTGAAGAGGACCGGTCCTAATACTGAACCCTGCGGTACCCCACTAGTAACTCCTCCTTTCTTCTGAGTGGACTCCATTTACTATTACTCTCTGTGTCCTATTCTCCAGCCAATTCTTTACCCAGGCTGTCATCTTGGGACCACTCCCAGGCTGGCTAACTTGCATATTAATCTTGTGTGGGACTGTGTCAAATGCCTTGCTAAAGTCTAGGTAGGCCATGTCCACAGCCCCTCCCTGATCTACTACTTTGGTCACTCAGTCAAAGAAATCTATCAGATTTGTCTGGCATGACCTTCCGCTGTGAATCCATGCTGCCTAGGGTCCTGTGCCCTCTGGCCTCTAGATACTCGACAATTCTTTCCTTTAAAGTGATTCCATCATTTTCCTATCACTGAGGTTAAACTAACAGGTCTATAGTTTCCTGCTTCTGCCTTGCTCCCACTTTTGTGAGGGGAATCACATCTGCCCTCCTCCAGTCCTCGGGTACCACCCCATCCTCCCATGATTTGTTAAAAGGGTAGTCAGTGGTGTCACTAGTTCTACCTTAGTTCTTTAGAATTCTGGGATGAATCCCTCAGGCCCATTGCTTTGTCCACCTTCAGTTTTAAGAGTTCTTTTCAGAACCCTTTGTTCTGTAAATGGGCTGGTATCAACTTCTGTATCCAGAGTGTTACTACTGTTTGTTTTATGTACCTCCCTCTTCCTTTGTAAATACTGAGCAAAAATATTTGTTTAGTATCTCTGCCTTTCACAGTCTCCTCTGCCACCCTCCTCCCCTTTATTAAGCCTCACTATCCCTCCCTTGGTCTTCCTTCGCTCCCTGATGTACCTATAAAAGGTTTTATCCCCCTTCTTAACTGAGTTGGCTATCTTTTCCTCGGTTTGGGCCTTTGCTGTTCTGACTGCCTTCCCAGCCTCCTTTTGCTTTAACTGATACAGTTCTCTGTCCTGTTCCTTCTGCAATTCCTTGTACTTCCTGAATGCTTTCTTTTTCTCTTGAACCTTCACTGCCACTTCCTTTGAGAACCATAGTGGTTTCTTACATCGTCTTGTTTTGTTTATTTGCTTCATACAAAGGCTCGTTACCTCTGTGATGGCAGTTTTTATTATTCCCCAATGTTCTTCCACCCCTCCTTCCTGCCCATTTGCTAGTGTTCCTTAGGCACTCACCCATTTTGGCAAAGTCAGCCCTCCTAAAGTCCAGTACTTTTGTCTTTGTATGGCTTGACTCTATTGCTGTGTTTATTGTGAACCATACTGTTCGATGGTCGCTAGTTCCCAGATGGCTACCCACTTCACATCTGTAATCCTCTCACCATCTCCATTTGAGAGAATCAAGTCTAATATTGCTCCTCTCGGGCTCCAGTACTAGTTGTCTAAGGCATGCCCCTGTAGGCATCTAGAATAACTGCACTCTTTCGGTGGCAGCTGCAACTGCACTCCAGTTAACATCTGGCATATTCAGATCACCCATCAGCAATATCTCCCTTTTTCTGCCATTCTAAGTATACTTTCTATCATTTCCCTGTCATTTCCTCCCCTGAGAAGAGTCTGTAGCTCTAACTCCTGCGCGTATTGTGGTGCCATTGCCTGTCTCCAAATTTACCCACAGTGCTTCTTCGCCTCCCTGTGTACCTTTTTGTTCTGTTGCTTTTATTCCTTCCCTTATGTAAAGAACTACTCCTCCTCCTCTTTTACCCTCCCTGTCCTTCCTGTAGACAGTGTATCCTGGTATGTTTATGTCCCAGTCATGGTTTTGTGTGTACCATGTTTCTGTGACTGCCACGATATCCAGATGTTCTTCCTCCATCAAGGCCACTAATTCAGGAAGCTTGTTACCCAGACTACAGAGCCACGGGTAGCCAGACACCTGGGCTGAAAAGGTCAGTGCCCAGGAAAGGCACATCAACTAGCTAGTGTTGAGTATCTGCCGGAAAAGAGGAGAGTCTCAGCCAAGCCCTGCGACGAGAGGCATCTGCGGCTGCCATCAAGTGGGTACATGAATCCCCAATGTCCAGGGCTGTCTGAAGCTGCTGTTTGGCAACAGCCCGGCCCTGATCCCAGACCTGCTTGACTGTGGCCTGCATGTCCACAGGGAGGTGTGGGAGGACTTCATCAAAAACTCCAAGAGGGCATGGGAGAAGTGTGCCATGATGACAGTTGAACTTGCCTCACAAAGGCCTAAAGATGAGGCCGCATAGACCTTTTGGGCCAAATGATCCAAGAGTTTGGATTATTTTCGGGAGGTCAGTCAGTGTCGGCAGAACTGCCAGTATGTCCGAACACAGAGGCAGTCACCAGGCTCTCGGCTAAAGGGTGCTCTGTGAACCCTGAAAGGGACCCCATGGGCACTGCATACTTGTGGGCCATGCGGGTAGATGGAACTGGACAGGAGGCAGGGCGCTGCCAAAGTTCTAAGGCCGGGCCAGCTATGGCTTCGACCACAGGAAAGGCCTCCGTCGGGGTATCTCCTCTCTTGAGGACATCCGTGAGAGGGTACTCCGCCTTTTTCTGGATAGGTTCCAGGGGCATCCTTGTAGACTCAGAGATGAGACGAAGAATACCCTGAAAGGACGAAGGACCTTCCTCCATCTCTAACCCACCGGACAATACATCATCCTGGGGATAAGAATGTAGGCCGGTCTCATCCGAATCCAAGGAATCTGGATACAATGGTCGACCGCTCAGGTCACCTTCAACCCGCCGAGGGCGGTCCAGGGTGACAGTGACCAAAAGATGACAGGGAAGCCCAGCGTCCAGTCTATCTTCCTTAGAAGGAGAATCTCACACAGGCTGCTTGGGTGGTGGTCCACCACTATTGGTGGAGAGACCGGTTTTGGCTGAACCAGAGATTTCGCCAGCTCCACGGGTATGAACCGACTTAATCGGCCTGGAGTCTGTTCTTGCCGGTAGGCGAAGCTGGTAATGGCTGGGGCAGGAGCGGAGTCGCTTGGCGCCCGGTCAGAATCAGCTGTTGCCACATGAGGTCCCTCAGCGCTGACGGAGTTTCCACCGGAGCCTCTCCTCTTCTGAGGAGGACAAGGATGACCGATGGCATGGCCTCTTTTTAGAGTGCTTGTGGCTCTTCCTCGGCCTTTCGGTTAAGGGAGTCCTGAATCTCGATCGAGATCGGACAGGCCAACTCGGTCACTCAGGAGACACAGGCAGGACCGGTGATTTCCCAGGGTCGGGGACCACTTCCTTGATGGGATTCCCAACTGACTGGGTCTCCTCGTCGGGGAAGGAAAGGACCAGAGTCTAACTGAGAGAATCACTGACCGGAGTCAGCAATAATGGGTCAATCGGGTCGATGATTATTTCAACCTCATCGACTGGCCAGACGGCACAGCCGAGAAGCCAGCGGCCGAAGAAGCAATCTCGACTGAAGTCGAGACTACCAGTTTCTGGAACCGAGATCTCTCCCAATCCCAAGAGCATCTTCATCAAGACAAAGACAATCCCGGGTCCTTTTCCCACTTACGGGACCGAGAGGAGTGCATGCCCGCAGGACCCTCCCCCACAGTCAGGAGAGACTGGCACAACTCTCGGAAAGAACCGGAGAAGGTGGAGCCCAGGTTGAGTGAAACAAATAAACTCCGAGAAGAGGACTCCCCGGCACAAGCCGTTTCCTCCTCAAAGGCTTGCATGCATTACAACTACTCGGCGGATCCCGTGGCTGCCGAAACCGCCCACCAAGCCTCCTTTGGTTTCACTGGAGGGTTCCATTTTTCTGGCCTCCCCAACTTCCAGGCGTGCAGGGGTGGTCATCGAGGGCGTTAGGGTGAAATGCAAGACAAAATCGCCCGGTGCCCGGCCCGACACCCAGGCAATAGACGCAAGCAGTGTGGGGATCGGTGCGCGACATTTTCTGCCCGCACGAACACTGGTGAAATCCAGGGGAAGACTTCCATAATCAAAGGTAAGTGGTCGCGATCGTTAATGCGAACTAGACGAAGTTTCGGAATAACCGAAGGTTTTGAAGCCAGGGCCTACAAAATAAGGGAGCATGAAGGAGGCAACCTGAATCTTCCAGTGGAAAGAAAGATCTGGTGTCATGGGGCGGAGCCAAGGGTTATGCCACCTGTGTGGGTGGGAGGAGCCAGGTTGAAGACTTCCAGCGATCCTTAAAGGGGAAAGGGACATGCCAAAGAGTGTCGATGAACAACATATCCACGATCCTAGAAATCATCTTTCGGAACTGAGTAATGGAATGACAGTGCCAGTGTTCATAATCCCAAAAACCACATGTTGAAAATTTGGTGCAAAAATATTGAATAATGGCCGAGATATCAACATAAGTTGAAAACGCCACTAACAGCCATTATATGGTGCTTACCTTGATTCTTCAGTTTGCGGTTCGGCTTTGAAGAATGCAGACATGTCCCGGTCCACAGAAGATGACAGCCACCCCACCTCAGATAGTAAGGCACAGGCAAGGAGGTGATGTGGAGTGGTGGGGCTGCTCAGTGAGGGTCAGGATGGGGAGGGGACAGAGAGACGACGTAAGGACCGTTTCTTTTTTTTACAGGCAAAAAGACATCAGGGGACAGTTTTTTTTTTTTTTTCTTTTTTACAGGGTATAAAATGCTTATTTCAGGATCTAGGAGCAGGCTCCCCAGTGTCCCATGGGTAGGTGTACATAATGCCAACACTGATATTGGGCACCTCGATGTCAGCACAGGGACAGGGAACAGAGGGTATGGAGTGGATAGTACACAGAGGAGGGAGGGAGTGGGAGATGACTAAGGACCGTTTCTTTTATATTAAAAAAAAAGACATCGGACAGTTTTCTTTTTTTTATAGGGTATAAAAATGTTTTATTTTGGGATCTGGGAGTGGGCTCCCCAGTGTTCTGGGAGGAGTGTAGATAATGCCGACATGGGGACTGGGCACCCTGATGTCTGCACGGGGACAGGCCGGGAACAGAGGGTGCAGGGTGGACAGCACGCAGAGGGAGGGAGCAGGA
Organism: Neoceratodus forsteri; assembly: GCA_016271365.2. NCBI lineage: Eukaryota > Metazoa > Chordata > Ceratodontiformes > Ceratodontidae > Neoceratodus > Neoceratodus forsteri. The sequence goes on from JADMNL010000028.1 coordinate 210,114,397, forward strand.
GGGCTTAATTGTGATATCAGATGGGGAACGAAGGGTGCAAGGTGGACAGCACGTTGAGGGAGGGAGCAGGAGGGCTTAATTGTGATATCAGATGGGGAACGAAGGGTGCGGGGTGGACAGCACAGCAGAGGGAGGGAGGGAGCGGGAGGTAGAAACGACAGCTATTAAAGCAGTGCAGTGTACGAATGGCAGCAAAGAACAGGGGACAGAGCTGTCTGTTTACCAGTCAGCATTATGCAAATTAAAGGAGTGAAGCGCTCTCACTGGAGCACTTAATTTCTTTCAACTAGAAGACGGCTTCCAGCTGCAAAACTCTAACTGGTGTCACAGTCTGGTTGCATGTTCATTGGTTTGTCAGGGATGAGCCCGCTGTAGATTGCTCTGCACTGGAATCGTCCCTGACAAATCTCTAAAATGTAATTTTACCACAAGATGTTTCTTGCACACGCACAAGGAAACATAATGAACTGGACAGGAAAACTATTCAGAACAAAGAGGAATCTCATCAGTAGCTGCCTTACCAGCAGATAAGCTTCTCTAGGTTTATTTTGTTTACAGTACAACTGCTGATCTTTAATAAAATCTGATATGGACTTTATACATGAGCTTAGGAAGACATCCTGAAAGCCTAATTGTGGCAAAATCACACTCTGGACCCTAGAAACAAACTACTTATGCTTTAACAAACCAAAGTTAATACATATTATACATGGGCACTTTATTTTTTAAATACATAGCAACTGTTATTTCAAAGTTACCTTCTGTTTGTGACTAGCTTTATTTCTGGGTCTGGACTGTCTTTTAGAATCTTCAGCATTTTTTCTGCTATTGTTCACAGAAACCTTGATCTAAAAGAACAATAATCAGTTTAAAATGTGTAAAAATTTAAATTCTTACTTTTGTTTCGGAAGGGATCGTAACTGTCATTGGTCAATAGTCATCCCTCCAGTCTTAGTGCCCCGTCCAACCATTCTCGAAGCTGGTGACGGCCAGGAGAGCGAGGTATAAGAGCCATTAAGTCTATGGGGCTGTTTTTAAAGCCGTTTTTATTAATTTTTTAATAGTCTATAGGAATTAAAGCAGTCACTTAACTAGTTAAGAGACTGCTTTAATTTTCCCCTAAGACTGTTTAAAATGGCTAAATACTAGGTTTAAAAATAGCCCCATAGACTTGTATGGGACTCTCCTTCATACTCTCACAGGCCACACGTCACAATTTCAGACAGCGTGGGGGACGAGTTGGGGTGGAGCAGGGGCACCAAGAAGCTGGAAGGGATTGGCTGGCCGAGGCTCCGGCACCAGTTATGATCCCTCCACAACAAAAAGTAAGAACTTCTAAATTAAAATGCTTGTGCCTGTCAGCTCACGCAGCCATAAGGTTTGGGGCTATGAAGCCCAATACCTTATAGCGCTAGGTTGGAACATCACTTTAATGAGTTTCCAATAATGAAACCACACCCTGCCTAACCAACAAAACTCAAATCTTTACCTATTTTAACGCAGCAGTACAACAAAAAATGTTTTTCCAAAAAGGTAGATTCAGCTACAGTTAATAGAAATATTAGCATACCTATCAGATCTACTTATTTATTTATTTGCTTTTGGTAACCAGGTAAGTGCACAAGTCAGAACCGCCTATTTTCAGGCACGACCCGGGAGAGTACAAATCAAGGAACAGGTAAAAACAAATACATATACAGTGTTGTACAATAGGAGATTCCAAACAATTATACAGAGGTGCAAGTTACATAGTACATAGAGTCGGTACATATCACACAGTATAATAGGAACAAAACAGACAAAAAGGTACAATTTACTGTTAATAATGTACAAAACATGATAGTGCTGTTGGTGAGTCAGCAAGGAGACAATTCCCAGGCAGAGACAGGGAACAAAGTGCATAGCTGCAGCTGAGGAAGAGTGGGGATGGGAGGAATCAAGAGGCCACAAGGAAATTTAAGTGCAGGAAATGGTAGATTTGCATGACTCGTGAAGCTAGAGACATTTGCAAATGTCAAGGGAGGCGAGATAATTGGAGAGGCCTTTCTTGAAAGTGGGGTGGGATTTGGAGTGCCTAAGATTAAGTGGGAGAGAGTTCCAAAATTTGGGGGCACAGAAGGAGAAGGCGAGTTCACCCATCGTGGTAGAGCATTTTGGGGCAGATAACAGAGCTAAAGACACAGAACGGAAGGAACAAGGGTTAGTCCACGGGGGTGAGCATAGCAGCAAGTGTGGAGAGGATAGAAGAACGAATAATGTTGTCAGTCAGACACCCTAATGAATAAGCCCGACACAAGGAAGGAAACAACTAGCGGAGGTCAGAGTAGAGTACAGTGGTGCTTAAGATGAAGAGCAGATAGTGCAAATCTACAGACATTGTTGTAGGCAACGTCCCACATTTGCAAGATGCTTGCCTGTGCCATTGCAAAGACAGGCAGAGCGCAGCAGAGTCCAGGGACGAGAAGGCCTTGGGTGACAGAGAGAAGTTAAGAGATGGATCCAGCGTGACCCCTAAGTATTTGAAGGACTGAGTTACTTCCACAAGGGAGCCATCAAGACAAGAAACCTGGAGAGATGAAGCTGAAGTGACTGATTTCCTTTGTGACCCAAAGAGCATAGCCTGGGTCTTGGCAGCATTTAGCACCATGCGGTGGGACGTAAGACAAGTTTGGATACGATGAAGATCAGAGGAGAGGTGGGAGTTAATTTCATGAATAGAGCTGGAGGAGACACAGAGAACCAAGTCATCGGCATAGAGTAAGGAGAGACTGTGGGAGGGCACTGAAGGTAGGTTATTGATGAACAAAGAAAAGAGCAGGGGCCCAAGTATGGAACCTTGTGGGATGCCCGAACGAAGCAGGGCAGGGACAGAGAGAACCTTATGACAGGAGACAGACTGGGAGCAGCTCCACAGATAGCTGGCAAACCAGGCAAGTGTGGATTGGGAGGCACCAATAGAGCCTATTTGTCGCAGGACCAGGTTGTGGTTAACCGAGTCAAATGCCTTTGACATGTCAATAAAAACAGCCCCAGTAAGCTGGCCTTGGTCCATAGCAGATTTGATGGCACTGGTGAATTGCACTAGGGCCGTTGTGGTGCTGTGATTTGGCCTAAAGCCATGCGTACTTCCTATGCTGTGCATCATGAGTTTCTTGTTATCTTTTTTTTCTAAGCCCTAATCCTTACCAGGTCTACAGTGCTATTCCTACGCTAAAGGCGCAAAAGCCGTAAGGAACTTCTCCAAGCCCACCGGGGCTTCGGACCTGCTCCTCCCCAGACCCAAGGACCCTCCACCGCACCCCAAGAAGCTCCTGTGGGATCACCCCATGGTTCAAGTGGTCCTCAAGAAAAAAAAAAAAAAGCCTCCAGGAGTTCCTGTGGACAGGGGCCACCGCCGTACGCTTGCCCGGGAAGGGAACCAGGAGCCTGGCCGCTCACTGGCACCCCGTACCACTAAAGATGCAAAAGCTGTAAGAAACTTCTCCAAGCCCACCGGGCCTTCGGACCTGCTCCTAACCGGACCCAAGGACCCTCCACCGCACCCCAAGAAGCCTCAGGGATCACCGCTTGCCTGGCGGTCCCCGAAGAAAAAAGCCACGCTCCTCCAGGAGTTCCTGTGGACAGGGGCCGCCGCCGTACGCTTGCCCAGGAAGGGAACCAGGAGCCCGGCCGCTCACTGGCACCCCGTACCGCTAAAGGCGCAAAAGCCGTAAGGGAACTTCTCCAAGCCCACTGGGCTTCTGGACCTGCTCCTACCCGGACCCAAGGACCTCCACCGCACCTCCCAAGAAGCCTCAGGGATCACCGCTGCCTGGCGGTCCCCAAGAAAAAAAGCCACGCCCTCCAGGAGTTCCTGTGAACAGGGGCTGCACGCTGTCTGGAAGGAACCAGGAGCCCGGCCGCTCACTGGCACCCCATACCGCTAAAGGCACAAAAGCCTAAGAAACTTCTCCAAGCCCACCGGGGCTTCGGACCTGCTCCTCCCCGGACCCAAGGACCCTCCACCGCACCCCAAGAAGCCTCAGGGATCACCGCTGCCCAGCGGTCCCGCAAAGAAAAAAGCCGTGCTCCTCCAGGAGTTCCTGTGGACAGGGGCTCGCTGCACGCTGTGGAAGGGAACCAGGAGCCCGCCGCTCACTGGCACCCCGTACCGCTAAAGGCGCAAAAGCCATAAGGAACTTCTCCAAGCCCACCGGGGCTTCGGACCTGCTCCTCCCCGGACCCAAGGACCCTCCACCGCACCCCAAGAAGCCTCAGGGATCACCGCTTGCCCGGCGGTCCCCGAAGAAAAAAAGCCACGCTCCTCCAGGAGTTCCTGTGGACAGGGGCCACCCGCCGCATGTTTGCCCGGGAAGGGAACCAGGAGCCCGGCCGCTCACTGGCACCCCGTACCGCAAAAGGCGCAAAAGCCTTAAGGAACTTCTCCAAGCCCACCGGGGCTTCGGACCTGCTCCTACCCGGACCCAAGGACCCTCCACCGCACCCCAAGAAGCCTCAGGGATCAACGCTTGCCCGGCGGTCCCCAAAGAAAACAAGCCGTGCTCCTCCAGGAGTTCCTGTGGACAGGGGCCGCCGCCATACGCTTGCCCGGGAAGGGAACCAGGAGCCCGGCCGCTCACTGGCACCCCGTACCGCTAAAGGCGCAAAGGCCATAAGGAACTTCTCCAAGCCCACCGGGGCTTCGGACCTGCTCCTACCCGGACCCAAGGACCCTCCACCGCACCCCAAGAAGCCTCAGGGATCACCGCTTGCCTGGCGGTCCCCGAAGAAAAAAAGCCACGCTCCTCCAGGAGTTCCTGTGGACAGGGGCTGCACGCTTGCCCGGGAAGGGAACCAGGAGCCCGGCCGCTCACTGGCACCCCGTACCGCTAAAGGCGCAAAAGCCATAAGGAACTTCTCCAAGCCCACCGGGGCTTCGGACCTGCTCCTCCCCAGACCCAAGGATCCTCCACCGCACCCCAAGAAGCCTCAGGGATCACCGCTTGCCCGGCGGTCCCCGAAGAGAAAAAAGCCCTTCTCCTCCAGGAGTTCCTGTGGACAGGGGCCACCCACCGCATGTTTGCTCCGGGAAGGGAACCAGGAGCCCGGCCGCCACTGGCACCCTTGCATCGCAAAAGGCGCAAAGCCGTAAGGAACTTCTCCAAGCCCACCGGGGCTTCGGACCTGCTCCTCCCCGGACCCAAGGACCCTCCACCGCACCCCAAGAAGCCTCAGGGATCACCGCTTGCCCGGCGGTCCCCGAAGAAAAAAAGCTGCTCCTCCAGGAGTTCCTGTGGACAGGGGCTGCCCGCCACACGCTTGCCCGGGAAGGGAACCAGGAGCCCGGCCGCTCACTGGCACCCCATACCGCTAAAGGCGCAAAAGCCGTAAGGAACTTCTCCAAGCCCACCGGGGCTTCTGGACCTGCTCCTCCCCGGACCCAAGGACCCTCCACCGCACCCCAAGAAGCCTCAGGGATCACCGCTTGCCGCGTGTCCTCAAGAAAAAGCCACGCCCTCCAGGAGTTCCTGTGGACAGGGGCTGCACGCTGTTCGGAAGGGAACCAGGAGCCCGCCGCCACTGGCACCCCTGCATGCTAAAGGCACAAAAGCCAAAGAAACTTCTCCAAGCCCACCGGGCTTCGGACCTGTCCTCCCAGACCCAAGGACCTCCACCACACCCCAAGAAGCCTCAGGGATCACCTGCCCAGCGGTCCTCAAGAAAAAAGCCGTCTCCTCCAGGAGTTCCTGTGGACAGGGCCTGCACGCTGTCTGGAAGGAACCAGGAGCCCGCCACCACTGGCACCCTGCACGCTAAAGGCGCAAAGCCGTAAGGAACTTCTCCAATTCCACCGGGCTTGGACCTGCTCCTCCCCAGACCCAAGGACCCTCCACTGCACCCTAAGAAGCCTCTAGGATCACCGCTGTCCGCGGTCCCTGAAGAAAAGCTGGCCTCCTCCAGGAGTTCCTGTGGAGGGGCCACGCACGCTTGCCCGGAAGGGAACCAGGAGCCCGGCCACTGGCACCCTGCACTCGCTAAAGGCGCAAAGCCGAAGGAACTTCTCCAGCCCACCGGGCTTCGACCTGCTCCTCCCCAGACCCAAGGACCCTCCACCGCACCCCAAGAAGCCTCAGGGATCACCGCTTGCTCGGCGGTCCCTGAAGAAAAAAAGCCGCGCTCCTCCAGGAGTTCCTGTGGACAAGGGCCGCCCGCCACACGCTTGCCCAGGAAGGGAACCAGGAGCCTGGCCGCTCACTGGCACCCCGTACCACTAAAGATGCAAAAGCTGTAAGAAACTTCTCCAAGCCCACCGGGGCTTCGGACCTGCTCCTCCCCGGACCCAAGGACCCTCCACCACACCCCAAGACGTCTCAGGGATCACCGCTTGCCCGGCGGTCCCCGAAGAAAAAAAGCCGCGCTCCTCCAGGAGTTCCTGTGGACAGAGGCCACCCACCGCATGATTGCCCGGGAAGGGAACCAGGAGCCCAGCCGCTCACTGGCACCCCGTACCGCTAAAGGCTCAAAAGCCATAAGGTACGTTTTAAAACACTTTCTCCCACCGGCTCTCTTCAGTAAGGGCTGGTGGCACTAGCTGGACCCACCGTTCACCGAAAGCGGCTGTTTTCACTTTGCTACTGCACTGCCTAAACGTGCTTGGGGGCTGTGAGCAAGCCACTCTCCCCGACTGAGGCGAGCCATTTTCGGCTAGTGTTACAGGTCCTCTGTGGACATTTTTGGGTTTCTGCCTGTTTGTGCTTTAACTGTGAACACTGTAATTCCTGCCTAAATTTAATTTTTGTAGTTATTTCCAACTGGCTACACTGACTATGTAATTTTAGACTAATTTCTACCTCTGCCTCTAGCTGTTCTACTCCCTCCCTCTTCTGCCTAAAATTTACTGAATGTTACTAGAACTGCTGTTAACCTTGAATCTAGCTGTAAGCTGCCTGGACTGTGTGTTTCTCACTTCTTGTACTCAAGAGTGCTTCACTCTGTCCCCTACCCGCCTTTTCTCAATTTTCAAATCCCAACTGCCTCTCTGCACCTTTGTTAATCCCAAACCCCTGCTACAAGTACAGTTGAGACCTTAAATGTAAATCCTAGCTGACTTGACTGTGCAATTTTCACTGACTGTACTTAAAACTGCTGCTCTCTGTCCCCTTCCCGCCTTTTCTGAAATTTCAAATCCCAACTGCTTCTCTGCACCTTGGTAATTCAATACCTTAGCAATCTAAGCTGCCTGCAACCTGAACCTGCTCTCCTGTCACTAATCCCCACCCTCTTCTCAACTTCAGCCCCTTTCTTTTGTCTGCCTCTGCAGGCCTGCCTACTTACCTGCCTCTCCCTGCTACTCTCCTCAGGAACCCTCCAGCCCACTGGCTTCGGACCTGCTCCCCCCGGACCCAAGGACCCTCCACTGCACTCCCAAGAAGCTCTCAGGGATCACCGCTGTCTAGCGGTCCCAAGAAAAAAGTCACAAGAACTCCAGGAGTTCCCAGGACAGGGGCCGCCCACGACGCTGCTCTAGGAAGGGAACCAGGAGCCCGGCCACCACTGGCACCCTGCACTAAAGGCTAAAGCCGTAAGGTATGTTTTAAAACACTTTCCCACCGGCTCTCTTCAGTAAGGGCTGGTGGCACTAGCTGGACCCACTGTCACCAAAAGCAGCTGTTTTCACTTTGCTACTGGACTGCTCTAAACGGTTTGGGGCTGTGAGCAAGCCACCTCCCGCCTGAGGTGAGCTGCTGCCAGTGTTACAGCTCCCCTCTGTGGATACTGGTCCCGGCCGGCGTTTATGCACTGCCCCACCCGCCCCACCACACCCACCCTGGTCGTCACCTTTAGCTTTATAGGCTTTTGGTGGTCATATGACTAAGTGTCCACTTTCCATTGGCTCCTTATACCTATAACCACTGGGGCGTAATCATACTCGCTGACTAAAAGACCTTGCCAACAGCCCTCCTGAGAGCAGCCCTGCCTTTTCGCGTTTTTTTCCACTTTCGAACCCGATTCTCTCTCCACTCTCTCCACCTTTCTCATTCTCCTCCACTTCGCTGAATCCTTGCTTCACCCTCTAAACTAACTCCCTTTTTTCCCCTGCTCTGCCTGCTACTCTTTGTTTCCTAACCCAAAAATAAATATAAACAAAAATACGCTAACGTGTCTCTCCTACGTGAGTGCACGCCACCACCATGTGGTAAACTACAAGCACTAACCCCCATTATTTGCCTTCTCCTCAAGGTTTGCCTAAACTACTCCTCGCTGTCTCTACCTCTGGTCATACACCACAACACCTCCTCACTCTGTGATTTCTCCTTCTAACCTACTCCTTACCAAACAATATGCCAAACCCACTTACACTACCTCTTTCTAAAGAATGGGTGCACTGATTCTCCTCACAACCTACCATCAAACAAGGAAGAAACGGTCATCTATCGAATCTATATTTAAGCTGCAGCTTAAATTAGCCCTCTTGCCTACTACTGGCGGGTGACGTGAACCTAATCCTGGCCCCCTCAATAGCGCAACTCTGGCAAACCTAAAAAGGTCTACTGTTTATATGACATGAACATTAGAAGTCTCCCGGGCCATATGACCGAGCTTGAGGCGTGGACCAAAGTAGCTGGACCTGACATCCTTTGCCTCATGGAAACATGGCTCAAACCTCGCATACAGGACGCCCAATGCCACCTACCCGGATAATCTATCCTGCAACAGACAGGTCAGGCTCGAAAAGGGTTGGGGGTGTTGCCATATACCATAAAAACCACCTCACCATTATGCCTGTTCCTGTCCATAACCCTCAACGGATCTGCGAATCATTACATGCTATCCTGTCCCTAGGTGCAAAAAACCTGCACATTATCTGTCTCTATAATCCACCCACTGGAGGGGTGGATGGCCTCCATGAACTGCTCCAGCTAACCTCACAAACCATAAACTCGAACGAAGCCATCTTCCTGGGGGATGTCAACCTAAACTGGCTAGGCCCTTCCCACAGCTCCCTTGCAGCCCTAATCCAATGTTTCCATCTCTACCAGCTCATCACTGAAAATACCAGGATGATAAACTCCCAATCAGGCACGCTTATTGACTGGATCCTCACAAACAGACCTGACCACATTACTAAGGCATGCACCCTGGCTGATGCTATAACTGACCACTCACCCACTATCTGTCACTGGCACGTGAGTCCCTCTCCATTCCCCCAGTCCCGCCTGGTCACTTTCACCAACTTCGCACACCTGGATCTAAGTGCCTTTCTCCTGGACATATCCTGCATTGACTGGACGGATATCTACCAATCTACAAAAGTTGAGGATGCCCTTAACGTGTTCCTCACCAAGTTCACAGAAGCACAGACTAAACATGTCTTGAAAGTAGAAAGAAGGGTCGGGGGCAAAAGACGAGGTGACTCCACAAAGACCTACTCAGCCAACTCAGAACCAGGGACAAACTGTGGAGGAAGTATAAAAGCACTGGCCAACCCAGGGATCACACCATCTATAAGCAGCATAGAAACTCTTGCAAAAAGCAAATAAGGCTAGCAAAAAGCAAATACTGCCAGAACCTACTTGCCAGCTCAGCCAGAGATCCACGCAAGTTCTGGGACACATAAAACCTTTCTGGGTACACTCTCAATCCATAACCCCTCAGAATTATTCTAGATGGTGTCCACTGTAATGACTCCCTTACCATTGCAAATGCTTTTAACAAGATGTTCTCTGATCTGTCCCAGTATACTTCCACACTTCAACGTCCAACTGTGGTTTCCCAGCCCTCATCAACCAGTGCACCAGCAGATACCTCTCTCAAGAAACATGTGCTGGATATTTACAAGCCCTTCTATTTCAAAGCTGTGTCTGCATCGCAAGTCTTTGAACTGTTAAACTCAATATCGGACACCACCAGCCCCAGGTCCGACTCACTGGAACCTCGCCTACTAAAGGCGGCCACCCATCTCATCTCCTATCCTCTAGCCAAGGTATTCACCCTCTCCCTCTCCAACAGTACCTTCCTGACATCTGAATCCACAAGAATCACCCCATCTTCAAAAAGGGCAACAAAAGTGAGATCTCAAACTACAGACCCATAGCTATTCTGTCAGTCCTCAGCAAAATACTTGAAAACTAGTAGCCACTCAGACCATTGATTTCCTTGAAACATCAAATCTGCTATGTGCAGCACAACATGGTTTCTGAAAACCACAGCACCACAACGGTAGCTAGCCATATTCACCACTGATACTCTCACAAGCATGGACAAAAGTCAGCTTACTGGTGCTATTTTATCGACCTCACCAAGGCTTTCGACCTCATGGACCACCCCTACTCCTATCCACCTTCATAAATTTGGCTTTTCACCCCCTGTCATAAGCTGGTTCAGGAGTTACTTAACCAACAGGACCCAAGCAGTCAAATTTAACTCATCAATCTCCGACTGTATTACCATCAATACTGGAGTGCCACAAGGATCAATACTGGGTCCCCTCCTATTTTCATTATTCATAAATAACCTGCCATACAGCATTGCATCCTGTGACTCTCTACTCTATGCAGATGACCTGGTTATCTACGCTAGCTCTAATAATGTAGACCGACTTAACGTGGCACTGACATCTGCTTTCCACGCTGTCCAACTCTGGCTAAACACCCACCGCCTTATACTGAACTCCAGCAAAACCAAACTGATGCTTCTGGGCACTGCCCACAAGATAAGGTCCTGCCACTCTCCTTTAAAAGTCCTTGACCTGGATGGGACCACCCTTGAGGTGGTTACCTCCTTCCGTTATCTGGACATCCTGCTAGACCAGTCTCTGGACCTAAACCTGCACATCCAAGAAACATGTAAATCTGTGAATTGCAAACTGGGTGCTGCCTACAGATCCAGCTACATGCTCACACATGAAGCCAAACTAGCCATCACCAGGGGTCTCCTCCTACCCGCTCTGACCTACTGTGCTCCCATCCTACCCATGGCGCATAAATCCACACTGCAAAAATGGGACGTCACTTTCAACAATATATGCAGGTATGCCTCAAAAGCCCCCAGACTTAAACATCACTGCCAACTGTATAAAGACCTCGGCTGGCTCTCCCTCTGCCACCAGACTATACTACCTGGGCTGCCTTTACGACTCCATCATTAGACTCCAACAGACCAGCATCCCTAACTGAACTGCTTCAGCCAGCCCCCTTCCATGTGAGCTGAGATCCTCGGACAAATCCCTACTAAAATCCCGCTGCCGCATTCCTCCAAAGGGTCTGGAGCGTGCATACAGCCCCACAATTGTGGAGCCTCCTGCCACTCGACATTAGACTGACATCTTCCCACGATCTTTAAGCTGCAAGCTACGTGAACACCTGCTTTCCACGGACCAGTGTGCCTGTTATGACCCTACCTGAGCTTGTCCTGCCAACCTCTCTCTTGCCCCACCACTCCCTCCTTCCTACTCTAACCCATTTTACTTACAACATTAACACCGTGATATATGTCTCTGCCCATATGCACTTCATTTCGAGTTCAAAACTCCGACCTCGAAGCCTACTTGCACTTGTCTAAAGTATGTAATTTTTGTTGTAAGTTACTGCACCTTGACTACTGCATTGTTTACCTGTTATTGCTGTTTGCACTATTGTACCTGTTACTGCTGCTTACTGAAATGTTTGTACTGACGATCTATGGATACCAGGTACTGGCATAGCCAATGCCTAAGCGCCCCCAACAGACCCGCTTCAGGGTACTTCTCACTTGCACTTGTCTAGAGTGTGTAATTTGTTGTGTTACTGCGCCTTGACTACTGCATTGTTAACCTGTTATTGCTGTCTGCACTGCTTACGTGTTACTGCTGCTTACTGGAATGTTTGTACTGATGATCTAGGGTACCAGGTACTGGCACAGCCAATGCCTAAGCGCCCCCAACGGCCTGCCTCTACTGCTATGCCCATGGACCTCCACAGCCCCCACCCCACCTGAACACCGCTTCCTGCCCAGATACAGTTCCACAACCCCGACATTAGCCGATCCATCAGCCGCTGAAACCGCCTCACCACCGCAGCCTCACCCGCAACCCCCTATCTTTAGCCTCCCTCACGGCCCACGGCTCCACGATCCTGGGCTCCTCTAGTAGGCTCCTGCCACTAAACCGCTCACCCAGCCCGCCACCGCATTCTCACACTCATTGATCTGTCTAGCTCTGCAGATGGCTTCCATGGACACGGTCTCATCCTCAGCCCCTGCCGCCAATCTCGCCATATCCCCCACACTGACTTTTCGCTCTACACCCCCAGTTAGACCCGCTTTGCTCTTAACCTCCGCAGCCCCCGATCCCCCAACTGAGCACCGACTCCCCGCCCGGAACAGTACCACAACCCCGGGTACTTGCCGCACCTTCCAGCCGCTGATGCCGCTCCCCCGCCGTACCTCACCCTGAACCCCGCCATCCTAACTCTCCCCAGCCGACTTCGGTTCCATGAACCCGGGCTCCTCTTGAGTGGTTCTGCCGCTAAAGCCGCCCCGTGGTCGTCTTCACCTCCGATCCCCTCCCCTGCAGCTCTCTCTCTAGCCGCCGCACGGTTCCATGGACTCGGCCCTTCCCGTCAGCCTTCTACTGCTTATGCCACCATATCCCCTCACCCAGACTTATGCCGTAAGTCCTCACCCCGCCCAAATGTTCCCCCGCTCCTCCTCCTCTGGCCGCCGATGCTCAACATGTCCTTTCCTGCCCTGTTTCCGCCTTTTACCCTCTATAGCCCACTGCAGGTGGTGTCTCCACTGCCTCAGCTCTGCCTGACCTACTCTCCCCCACCTCGACTCATGTACCGCCACCATCCATTCACCGCCCACACCCAGACCCCCTGCCTTGCCTCCTTCATCCCTGCTGCCACCTTAACCACTTAGCCGCAAGGCTGCCTTCCGTATCCCCTCCTTTACCTGCTCACCCAGTTCTCCTCCCCTGCTCTCTCCCCTCCTGACCCACCTGTCCTTGGATATGCCCTGTTTAACCTTTACCCGCTCACTAAATGCTACCTGTACACTGTAAATCTGCTGTTTTTCTCTTGACCTGTTGATTGTCTCTGAAGCTGTACTCGTTTATTGCCTTTTACTGAAAACTGTTCTCTGTATTGTTACTGCTTCCCTGTATTATGTAAATGAACTCTGTATTGTTACTGTACCTCCCGGGTCGTGCCTGCAAATAGTCACCTGTTTGGCTAGCGCACCTACCCGGTAAACAAAAACTAAATAAAATAAAATGTGGCAGCCATATTTGTTTCTTGAGAAAAAAATAAATTAAAACACTTATAATATACATACATTCTGGTGAAAGTAGAATATTTTACCACCAAATAAAACTGGAAGATGCCAGGAATCTTTAGAGTAAAAAAAAAACAGTAAGATCAAATGTTTTGCGGAATTATGTTGCACAGCTGCTTTAATCATTGGTATACATATAATGGCAGTTAGCAGCAAGCAGCAGTATTTTATGACATATTGTGATATATCACCAATATCCCAGTCACCTGAAGGAAGTGTAAGTTATTATATATCACATAGCATCATAATATATTGCAACATACTGCTACTTACTTTGGCTGCTGTTGCATTGATAAATAAATATCAATAAACAATTCAATGCATAAGAAATATTTTCTACAATGTCAGGACAGATACATATGAAATATTATATGGCAAAGTATTCCTTTAGGACACATCTTGTAGTTCAAACCCTAAACAGCTACTTAACAGTAGTGTACAGGTTATCATCTTTCTACATTTAGGGCTATAAGCTAGGACACAGGGGTTACTTCAGACCAAATACAGTTCTTCATAATGCAATTACACTACTTTAGGATTGTTGCAATCGATGAGAGGTATTTTATTTTTAACCACAAATGTAAACTAAAACTGTGGCAGTGTGCTCCAGTGGTTAAAGCACAGGAACCATGTGACTGCAGGCTAAAATCTTGCTGGAGTTAAATACTGCATGACCATGAGCAAATCCCCTAACCTCCCAGTACTGCAATACACACACCTGCAGAAATAGGTAGAAGCAGAACCCCAATGGAAAGAAAATGTTGCCTCTTGGCACAGCTTTCAATGGCAATAAACTGTAAAATAAAATTCAGAAAATGTACTCACCTGTGAAGTAACATACTTACCATAACTGCTACTCTTTCAGAATATCTTCTTCGTGAACTACTCCAAATGGGCCCAATCCAGAGGCAAAAGGACCTTGCAGGAGCCAGGATATTTCTGTGGGGGCTCGGGGCGAGAGTAGTCTCCCTCCATGCAGAAGCAGGCACATGCCTGCTGGTACACAGCTGTATCACCCCGCAACTGCCTCAGTATTTTTTTTGTTACCAATGAGGTAACAAAATGAAACACAAGAGGCTTAAGCTAAGGGCATAAGACAGCCTTGGTGTCCCATTTATGAAGGGCAGCAGTTCCAGTAACAGTGTCTCTTCAACCCAAACCAACAGAAAAGGGTGGAAGACAAAAATGCAGCAATACTGGAGTGAATCGGGGGGATGATGGTGGGTTGGCATGGTAATCTATGAAGAAGATACAGTATTTAGACACATCAATACTTAAGTACAGTAAGTACATAGCTTTCATACAGAACAGTTATGTACTTACTGTAATGGTAGATCTTTGAGAGATTCTCCTCCACACCTTTGGAACTATAGCCACCAGACACCAGAACCACATGGAAACATTTGCTAGCTGGAGGCCTCCCATGATAGCGTCATGCATCAGCGTCTCTATAAATGTGGGTGACACTATCACTCCTCAGTTACACACCAGAGATTAGACTCTGGAGGACCTCAAACCATGGTGAACCAGCAGATCAGACCAGTACCAGCCACACAAGGTGAGATATGGTGCTGGATATAATAGCCGTCGACTAGGCTCAGGCACAATATAATACAGCTATGTAAGAACTTACCATAACAGTAGATCTTCGAGAGGCTCTCTTGCAGCAGGCCACACCTATGGGACTATAGCCGCCAGGTGGCAGGACTACATGGAAACTTTTCTAGCTAGCAATCTACCAGGGCAGACACCCACTCTGATGTCACAAACTGACGTCAACTTATCCTATAAGAGTGGGCGGCTACCGCGGCCTCCTCGGTTCTCCCACAGAAGACCATAAGCTACCTAGTCCCAGCCGAGGGAACCGAAGAGGAATCAAAGGTACCAGCCAAAAGAAAATAATGGAGAAGAAGTAGAGGTACTGAAGGGCCTCCCAGGTGCATGGGGAAAGAGGGCACGATGGCATGGCCTGCTGCAAGAGATCCCCTCACAGATATGAAACTGATGTACTCACTATAAAGTACAGTTACATAAGAACTTACCGTAACAGTAGATCTTGGAGAGGAGCTCTTTCAGTAGGTCATACCAATAGGCCTAAGGCCACCAGGCATTCAGACCCACGAAAAGTCTTCTAGCTAGCAGTCTGTGGTGGGGGGACCTTCACGCCGACTCTGCCCGACATCAGACGTAGTATAAAAGAGGCATTCCCCCGTCGCCATCTCAGTTCTCCTGCCGGAGACCTGGCTGACAAACAAAATGGAGAACTGAAGAGGGTCTCCCATACCCAAAGAGAAAGAAAAATTAAATTTGTTCCTGGGGGTTGGAGGGTGGGAAAGCCACCTGCTGCAAAAGCTCCTCTCGAAGATCTACTGTTATGGCAAGTTCTTACATAACTGTACTATCTAACTTCATGGGGGAGCTCTTGCAGCAGGTAATACCATTAGGACTTAGTCTCAAGCAGTACTCAAAGAAAGACCCAGGTCAAAGGAGAGGAGGATATAACTGAAAACTGATAAGGTGGAGCTTAGGAGAGGAGACCCTGAAGGACTGCTAGTCCAAAGCCTGCTCTCCTCCTAGAGGCAATGTCCAGACAGTAGTGTCTGATAAAGGTATGGGCCAAGCTCCAACTAGCGGCAGCGCAAAGGTCTGCCAAAGACACAGTCCGGAGAGAGGCAAAGGAGGCTGCCACACCTCTGGTAGAATGGCCTTTAACCGATCCTGGTAATGGCTTGTTGTGGTGCTGACAGCAAAAGGTCATGCGATGCACCAACCATCTGGTCAGTATTTGCTTGGTGAAAGGAGCCTCTCTCTTCCTGTAGGCAAAGGAAAATGAACAGCTGGTCCATCTGCCAAACAGAACTAGTTCTGTCGAGGTAATACCTGAGGATCCTATGTATATCCAGAGTATGCAACAGAGCCTCCCCTTTATTAGAATACTCTGGGAAATAAACTGAAAACTGGATGTCCTGATTAAAGGTAAGTTTGGACACCACCTTCGGAAGAAGCCTGGGGTTAGTACGCAGTCACACCCTGTCCATATGGAAGATAAGGTAAAGCTCTTTACACATCAGAGCCAGCAACTCGCAAACTCTCCGAGCAGAAGTGAAAGCAACTAAAAATACACTTTCCCAGTAAGAAAGCAAAGCTTGCATGTCGTGGCTAGCTCAAATGGAGGTAGAGTGAGCTTCTACAAAACAAAAAGAAGATCCCATGAAGGGACAGGATCCCTCGGTGGGAGTCTGATGTGCAAGATTTTCCTCAAGAAGGTCTTGCACACATCAAGCTGTGCCAGAGTCCTCCCATTTATCAGTGCGTGGTAGACTGAAGGAGTGCAGAGATGCACCTTACTGGATGAGTAGCTGAGGCCCAAGTCCAAAAGATGGAGAAAGTACTCTAGCACAGATTTTACTGGACAGCCCAATGCCAATAGGTCCAAGGAACGGGGTGTCACCCATAAGCAAAAACTCTTCCACTTTATGGTGTAGGTTGCCCTGGAGGGTTTGTTCGCTGCTACTAGGACCTCTGCCACTCTACGCAACACTCCCAATCTTTCCTCAGCTAGGACTGCAGAACCCAGGCATACAAATGCAGGGCCTGCAGAGCTGGGTGGACTAGCGTCCCTTGTTCTTGGGACAGCAAGTGAGAGGAGAGGGAAAAACGGGAGCTTCCGTGGCCAGTTGCTGCAGCAGCGGGTACCAGATCTGGTGAGGCCAGAGAGGAGCTACCAGAATCATTCTGGCTTCCTCCGTCTGCAACTTGAGTAGGACTCTCCGAAGAAGAGGGAAGGGAGGAAGGGAAGGCATATAGAACCTTCCCTGTCCAGGAGAGGGACAATGTGTCTTGCCAAAAAACACCTGGCCCTGGATCTAGCAAGCAGAAATTTGGCAGTTTGGCATTGCACAGGGAAGTAAAGAGGTCCACCTCCAGATAACTCGACCTTTCAAAGAGGTCTTCTGCCACTTCTTGGTGCAATTACCACTCGTGATTCAGAGATCGAGAATGACTTAAACTGTCGGTGAGAACATTCTGGATGCCTGGGACGTGAATCGCTGTGATGTCTAGAGCATGTTCTACTGCCCAGTACCACACTCTCATGGCCTCTCTGCATAGGGGATACAAATGAGTAGCCCCTTGCTTGTTCAGATGGAATACTTCTGGGGTATAGTCTGACTTGACTAGGAGTGGACCCTGGTAGAGGTGATCTTGGAAAGCCTGAAGGCCATGCAGTAAGGCTCTCATTTCCAAAATATTGATATGGAGAGACTGCTTCACTGCATTCCAAGAGTCTTCTGTGCGATGGGCAGCCAGATGGGCTCCCAAGCCTAGATCCAAGGCATCTGTAATGAGATCTGCATCGGGCTCGGCCTCTGAAAGGGAACACCTACCTCGAGGTTGACCAGATTTAGCCACCAATTTAGAAAATGGTGGACCACCACTGAAATCCGAATAGGCTGGTCCAGTTTCTCTATGCCCTGGTCCCACTGAATTCTGAGGTGCCACTGTAGTGTCCTCATGTTCAGCAGTGCCAAATGGAATGCGGCTATGGCGGCTGCCAGATGCCCTAGGAGTTGCAGAATTACCCTCGCCGCGACTTGGTCTGAGGTCTGCACTTTTCGGGCAACTCCTCTCAGCCATTCTGCTCTGTCTGCTGGCAGAAAGGCCATGCCTTGAATGGTGTCCAGGACCACCCCAATATACTGAAGCCATTGGGAGGGCCTAGGGCGTGAGTTGGACCAATTCAGAGTGATGCCCAGGGACTGCAACATCAATACTGTTTCTTGCAAGGCATTGTTCAGTTGGTCTTCTGACTGAGCAGAAAGAAGCCAGTCATCCAGGTAAGGGGAGACAAAGTGCCTTTCCTTCTCAAGGCTGCTGCTACCACCACCAGGCACTTGGTGAAGATTCTTGGCATTGATGAGAGGCTGACTGGAAGTACCCGGACCTGACAGTACTGACCTTGAAAAAGGAAGCGCAGGAACTTCCTGTGCGAGGGCAGGACACCGATATGCATGTATGCATCCTGCATATCTAGGGAGCACAGCCAGTCTCCTCGATGGATCATGGACAAAAGGCTTGCTAGGGTCATCATTCTGAATCTCCTGTACTGGATGTAGTCGTTCAGTTGACTGAGATCCAGGATAGGATGGAGATCTTCCATTTTCTTGGGAACCGAAAAGAAATGTGAGTAGAAGCATTTGCCTCGCTGGGTAGGTGGAACCACCTGGATGGCCTTCTTCTGCAGGACGGTCTGTATCTCTGCTCTTAGAAGAAGGGTGTGGCTGGGCGAGCAATGGGAAGTGATAGGAGGGTTGTCTGAAGGGCAGCTCAGAAACTCTAGGGAATAGCCCCTCTCCATCATCTGAAAGATTCATTGGTCCGAGGTGATACTGGACCACCCTGACAAGCAGAGGGAGAATCTCCCTCCTACTGACTCCCTCAATGGTATCTGAGGGTGGGGGAGGGACAGCAGGGAGTCATGTTATGTTTGGGGGGCTGGGCAGGGGAGTTCGGGCACCTTGGGGTGTTTGGGGCCCTGGGCGCTGGAAGGGACAGGGTGGCCGCGTCTCTTAAAGGCTCCTTTATTTTGGGGTTGCCTTTTCCCTTGTTGTCCTTGGTTTCAGTGAAAAGGACGATGACGGGAGGTGGGCAGCTCTGACTTGTACATTCTGTGCACATCAGCCACTGCCTTCCCAGAATCCTGAAGCCCGAGGATGACTTTCTCTGCCTCTTGCCCAAAAATGACACAGCCCTGGAAAGGGGCATCCAGGATGGTATCCTCCAGGTCCTGGTGGAACCCTGATACTCTGAGCCAGGCACGCCTCCTCATACATATGCCCGAGGCTGCAGCCCTGGCTGCCATGTCCGTTGAATAGTAGGAGCACCTGAGCACGTGGCTGTCTACGTCCATGCCCGACTGGATATATGCCATGAGCTCATTTTTGCTGTCAGAATCTGGCTGAGCTTTTATCAGGTCCATGGTCTTCTCCCAAAGGGACTTCTGGTAAGTCACCATGTCGGCTAGGAAATTTAGGGATCGAACAGCCCCAGTAGCTGACGTGTATACTTTTCTTCCCATATGGTCCTGCTTTTTGGACTCAGGGTCTGTGGGCTGAACACTCATATGTTTAGGCTGCTGAGCTCTTCCATGGGCTGCCGTAAGTACCATGGAGTCTGCTATGGGACTCTCTCCTAAAAATGGCTCTCCTTTAGGGGTTCTGTACAGCATGCCTCCCCTCCTTGGCACTGCAGACGTGGTGGAGGGGGTGCTGCCAGGTGAGCCTGGTAACATCCTGGAATGGCTCTACCAACAGTGGCATGATCAAGGGTTTAGGGTCCTTGGATCCCCAAAACTTTGCCAGAAAGCGCCATTCTGCATCAAGATCCTCCGTGTCCCACTGGTAGAGGGTTTGCATGTGCCTCATAATATCGAGGAATGAGGGGTCATCGGGGGGGAGGACCTAGGTGAGTCTCTTGAACTGGGGAAGGGGATCAAAAGATCATCCCCAGAGCAATAATCAGAGGAACAGTCTCCTGCATCCTCACCCGAGGACAACGGCGGATGACTGCTGGAGGAAGGCACTGTCGAAAGGTGTCTTTTCCTACCGACGGGACCAGGTGGCGGATGAGAGCCCTCGTTGGGTGCCCGACCACCAGAGGGCTCCAGAGGCACTGCATGGGTTTCCTTCGGGGTCTCCGGAGGCCTCTGAGAGCAAGTTCCCTTTAACCGTGTTCCACCAGGAGGTGAACAACTCCCCATCTGCTTGGGGGTCGACCGGGGGAGCGGGAGTCAGGTGTGATGGCTCGGGCATTGGGCCTTTAGGGCTTTCTGGAGAGGGCGTCCTGTCAGGAGACTCCTCGATCACCGTATCAGGCTGCAGGTCTGGTTCAGTATCAGGGGCAGACCTGTCGTCCGACCCAGCATCTCCCTCTGCCTGTGAGTCATCTGGCAACTGATCCCCAGGAACGGGGTAGATGCCTGATCCTTGTGGGCCGATGGCCTCTTTTTCGGCCAGGGGCACTGGGTCTTTGTCCGAGGGCAAGCTAACCCAGCTTACGGGTCATCTGTCACCCATGGAAGGTTTCCCCTTCGCAGGTGGTGGAGGTGTCCGATGCCGGATGGCCTCCTGGCATCTGATGGAGTCATCCGAGGGTTTGTGCTTATCGGACAAACCACTGGACGTACGGCCTGTTTCTGTAGACCTACCTCAGGAAGACGCCTTTCCCTCTTGGGTCGACCTATGAGAAGGTTTGTGGGGCCAGCCAGCCAAGGGGAACTCGCTGGATGAACACCCAGAGGAAGAAGACTCCTTGCCCTTGTCGTGGGAGGAGGAGGAGGATGTCTTCTTGGGAACAGTCCCAGAGGTGGCCGGTGGGACCGACCCTGACCTCATGCCGGAGGCCGAGGAAGTAGAAGCCTTGTGGGGGCACTTAGGGTGGGACTCCGACCTGTCCCTGTCTTTTCTCCCAGTGATGGTGATGTTTCCTCCTGATGACTTCTCAGTGGGGGACTTCTATTGGGGGACGAAGAACTACATACCGATGGAGAATTCTGCATGGCTGCCACCCGCTTCTCTAGAAGACAGGCCTTCACGGCATTGGCTCTTCTGATGCGGGTCTTGTTACTGAACTTCTGGCTGTGCTGGCAATCGTCAGGATGGTGGTCTGGGCCTAAGCAGACTGGGTGGCCATGCTTCACAGGGATCTGCTTCCTGCACTGACACTTCGACTTGCGCCAAATGGAAGGAGGCGAAGACATGCAAATTAATTGAATAATCAATAAAAACACTAAAAATTACCATTATAGACAATGAGGAAAAAAGTGTAGTCAACTGACAAAAACTGGGCACCCATAGAGCCAAGGTAAGCAGTTTGACGGCAGGAAAAGAACTGAGATGGCGCCGGGGGACCGACCCTTTTATACTAAGTCTGACATCGGGCGGAGCCAACATCGGGGTGGTCCCCCGCCACAGACTGCTAGCTAGAAGATTGTTCCGTGGGGTCCTAAAGCCAGGCGGCCTTAGTCCTATTGGTATAACCTACTGCAAGAGCTCCCCCTCGAAGTAAGATTTCCAGATCTTCTTGGAAAAGTCTTCACCATTTATTCATACTGCTGGGTTCAAGCCAGAGGCACTGGGAACCTGTGGGAGCCAAAAATCTTCAGGAGGGCCAACGAAGGATTACGCATGCACGCCACCACAACACTGGCTCATGCTGCAGAACCTATCTCAGCATCAACCCTCCAACTGCCTCAGTACCTTTTTTACCAAAGAGAAGCAGCGCGTTCTAACTAAGAAACACCTAACAAGTGCATAAGATAGCCCCTCTGACCCATATAAGAAGTGTTAGCTAAAACAATGTCTTCATAGCCCAAACCAAAACAAAGGAGGTAAAGACCTGAACAGATTAAGTGTACTTGGGGGATGGTGGGTGGGCATATGAATAAATGGTGAAGACTTGTCCAAGAAGATCAAGTATTATGGTGAGTACGCAATTTTCATATCTTCCTGGACTTAAGTCTTCACCATTTATTCATACTACTGGGTTAGAATACCAAGCTAAACACAATCCCCCAAGCACAGCGTGAGGAGATGGAGTTCATTCAGGACAGAAGTCCATTAAGGATTGTCCTGCCAAAAGAAGCCTGCTACCTGGCATAGACATCCAGAGCACAGTGCTGTAAAAAAGTATGCACTGACCTCCAAGTGGCTACTCTGCAAATCTCAGGAATAGGAACAATCAATCAATCAATCAATAAAATCTTTATTTATCCAGGCGGACATCATTGAGCAATGCTCATTTGCAAGATGGACCTGGTTAACAGAGCAGATCTCCGCCAGTGTTGTAGCCACCGCTCTCGTAGACTAGGCACACACCTGGCCCTCCAACTTGACCTGCGTCATAGAGCAACAGTAGCGAAGACATGCCACAATCCAAGCAGAGATACAGTTGATGGATACCTGCTGACCAAGCCGGGCAGTACTGAAGGACACAAAGAGCTGCTTGGATTGTCGGATGTCCCTGGTTCTATCAATGTAGAACCAAAGGGTTCTTTTAATATCCAAAGAATGAAGGATGTGCTCTCCTTCACTCCGAAATTTTGGAAAATAAGTTGGCAGAACCAAAGGCAGGTTGAGGTGGAACTCTAAAACCACTCATGGGAGGAACTTAGGGTGTGTATGGAAGAGAAATACAGGTTACTCACCTGTAACAGGAGATCTTACTTCGAGAGGGCTCTTGCAGTAGGTAATTACATATAGGACTGCCGTCGGCAGGCGGCAGGCCCCATGGAAAAATTTCTAGCTAGCAATCCCTGGCGAGGGACGCCCTACGTCAGGTGACCAGCGTCAGGCAGCGTCGGTATAAAGAGCGGTCCCGCCGCCCGCTTCCAGTTCTTTCCGCCGCTCGTGCAGCACCTCATGTAAAGTTCGTGTCAGCCCTGTTATTACGCCGGTTTTTACCAAAAGTTATTAGTATTTTAGTACGATTTCATCAGGTGAACGTTGGTTTATGTCATCCCCTTCCAAAAATAAGTGCGACTCGTGCGGCGCCCAACTGCCTCACAAGGACGGTCACTCTCTCTGCCTTTTTTGCTTAGGCCCCGACCACGCGGTCAACAAGTGCCCGCATTGACTGCATTTCAACGCGGCCACCCGCAGATGACGCCAGCAGTCTTTGGAAGCCCATCTCCTTAAAAAGAAAATGTCTGCAATGGAGAAGGAGTTGAAGAAGCTTAGGCAGGTGTCGACTTCTCCAGAAGGCAAGAAGCGGGATAAAGAAAGGCACAGGAAGAAGGCCTCCTCATCCGCAACTCCGGCCGGAGCCACGGTTCAGATAACGACCACTCCAGGGGATCGCCCGACGGCAGCCTCCAAGGCTTTGGAGGAGGCGTCGGGCTGGCGTTCGGGTCCTAGGGGCACCTCCGGCCAAAAGGAGGCCTCTGCCCCCAGTACTGCCGCAGGATTGCGACCTACTGCTGCGGCCACCTTCCATAAGCGGACGTCGGCTCCTCCGGCGCCCGCCAGGAGAAGGGCAGCTAAGGCGCCCGACCCTTGAGCGAACAGACAGTGTACCCCTCGGACCAGTCCGCTTCCACCTCGGCCCGCCTCAAAGAGGACCCCTCAAGTCGGACGCCGCCTTCTGGCATCCGCCGCCGATTCAACCCCTAAGTCGTACGTCGGCTCCTCCGATGTGCGCCGGCGTCCGGGTCACGACAGACCCCCATCGTCTGTCATCTCAGGTTCCCCGCAGCCCTGCTGCCGTCCGGGGAGCCTGAGTCATCCCTGCCTGACCCTGGGGACTTTTCCCCTCCGTCCCCGGGCATGCATGGGATGCTTTTCTGCCGTCAGACCTGCCTCCCACTGAACCGGATCTGACGCCGGCCCCCCGGACGCCAGCCCCGACGTCGGCTCTGACACCGCCTCTGACGCCAGCGGGGGATATCCCTCCTCCATCAGGCCCACCACCCCCCCCATGGGCCCATCACTGTTGATCCGCCCGTGGGGCTACCTACTGGGCCGTCTGCTCCGGCAGCTCCTCCGGTACCTGGGTATCCGCCGTCGTATCCGACGCCGGCTTACCCGGATCCACAGTATCCAGCGCCGCAGTACCCGGTGCCGGCTCCACCGACACCGCAGTACCCGGCGCTGCAATACCCGGCACTGGTATTCCCGCAGCCGGGTTACGGATACTCGCCTTATGGGTACAATCCGTATAACTATCCCCCTCCTCCTCCTCCACCGCCCCCCAGGCGGCCGGTGGATCTTCAGGAGACTCTGGCCTCCTGGTGGGCTGAGGCCAAGGCTCAGCTCACCAAGGAAGTCGAGAGCCGCCTTACGGTGACGGAGCCACCTCCGGCCCCTGTACACCCGAGACTGCACACTCCCTCTCCGCCTCCGGATTCCCGAGCTCTCCCCTCCGGATCCAGAGAGGCAGGACACGATCCAGCGATTCCCCCTAAGGAACCCGTTCCTCCCCCTAGACGACTCAGGAAGTCTTACTCTGCTTCCAATTCCTCTTCTTCTTCTTCTCTCTCGGACTCCTCGAATTCCTCCGATGGATGCTCCGAGAAAGACGACGAACCTCGCTCTCCGTCCAAGCCCCGGCCGAGGACTCCTCCGAAGTCTCCTCCGGAGGATCCTTCCTTCACGGAGTTGGTCAGGAAGATCCAGGAAGTACATCAGTGGCGTTCTTTGGATCCAGATCCTCAGCGGGTCAAACTCACCGAACATCTGGACCTGCCCCTTACGGCCCCTGCTCTAGTGCCACCCTGGATCGAGCCTCACGCCCACCTTGCTTCCACTATTTGGAAACAACCGTCGGCTTTAGCCCCATGTCCTCGGAAGTCCAACAGGCTATATCAGGCTCCGGAGGGTGTAGATTTTTTGGATTCTCACCCCGGTGCAGACTCGGTTGTGATTAGCGCCGCTCACGGCCGGTCAGCACACCCTAAACATTTGAGCTCGTCTCCCCCGGATAAGGAATCTCGCCTTCTGGATCAGTATGGAAGGAAGATTTACGCTTCTTCCACACTGGGAATCAGGGCCCTGAATTATGTAGCACATATGGGGGATTACCAGCAGGCTATCCTTACCCAGGCAGAATCTAAGAATCACTCCTTACCTGACTCCCAAGTCAAGCAGGAGTTAGCTGACCTAGTCCGTTCTGCTCGTTTGGCCAGTCATCACATCCTGGGAACGACCTACGATGCAGTGAACACTGCAGGGCGGAGCTCCGTGTTCGCCGTAAGTCTTCGGCGTCAAGCCTGGCTCCGTGTGTCAGGTTTGGTCCCGGAGATGCAGTCAGCAATCCAGGAAGCACCTTTCAGGGGTTCAGTGCTTTTCGGTGGTGATGTCAAGGACATCATCACCGATTTGCAGGAGAAGGGGACGGCTCTGAAATCTGTGGATTCCATGTACTGTCCCTATCCCTCGCAGCGCCGTCCTTTTCGCAGACGCAGCCGACCTCAAGCGAAACCCCAAGGAAGGCGGGCCACCAAACGCCGGTTCCCCGCAGCTGCCAGGCCCCTGCCACCCAAAAAAGTAGCGGGTGCCCCAGCTGCGGCGCTGCCTCACACCACCTGACTCCTTCCCTCTCCCACTGCCTCCGGACTCCCCGGAGGAACCGGTAGGAGGGAGATTCTCCCTCCACCTTCCGGGTTGGGAGAGGATAACATCGGATTCATGGGTGCTTCAGATTATCGCGGAGGGGCACTCCATAGAGTTTCTACAGAAACCTCCATGCCACCCCCCTCTGAAGTCCTCCTACTCAAGAGACCATCTTCCTCTGGTCAGGAAGAAATATCTGCCTCATCGCTGGAAGGCCATAGAACCCGTCCTCCACACCTTCACAGGGACGGGTTACTATTCCATTTCTTCCTTGTACCAAAGAAGACAGGAGATCTCAGACCCATTCTCAATCTCAGCTCCCTGAACTTCTAATGAGAATACAAGAAGTTCAGGATGCTCTCCTTCAAACCCTTCTGCCCCTGTTTTGGCCGGTCAATGGCTTTGTCGCTGGATATGCAGGATGCATACCTGCACATCCCGATTCGTCCTCGACTGAAAGTACCTCCGGTTTGCTTTCCAGGGCCATTACCAATTCCGGCACTCCCATTTGGTCTTTCCTCGGCTCCCGAGTTTTACCAAATGCCTGGCGGTAGCGGCCCACCTGCGATTCTGGGAGTTCAGATGTTTCCTACCTGACGACTGGCTCCTGGCGGCCTCGCCCAGGAGGAACTCCCATTTTCTCCCCTCACTCAGCAGGTTTTCACTTGTCTGGGTATCACCATCAACCATTCCAAGTCTCATCTGGACCCCTCCCAGAGACTTCAGTTCATCGGGGCAATCCTCGATACGACAGTGTGCAAGGCCTTCCTTCCTTCGGACAGGGCAGCCTCCCTCCAGTCACAGATCTGCCTGCTTTCGGAACGTAGGATGGTTCCAGCGAGGTTGGTGCTCCGTCTTTTGGGGCTTATAGTGGCCGCCATCCCGACGGTTCCACGCTCGCGGCTCCACATGAGGATCTCTCAGTGGACTCTCCGCTCTCAGTGGGATCAACTCGTAGACGACCTAGATCATCTGGTGCTGATCTCCTCGCCGATGACAAGAGACTTGCAATGGTGGATGGTCCGAGAGAACCTGTTTCAGGGGTTCCCCTTCTGTCATCCTCCCCCTTCCCAGACTCTGACCACGGACGCATCAGGCGAAGGCTGGGGAGCCCATCTGGGTCCTCACCGAACCCAGGGTTTATGGTCCAGATTGGAGTTAGCTCTCCACATTAATGTGCTCGAGATACGAGCAGTTCTGTATGCTCTCCAAGCCCGTCACCAATACATCCTTCCCGGTCACCTAGCTGTCCAAACGGACAACATGTGCATGGTGTGGTACATCAACAAGCAGGAAGGGACTCGATCCTACCCGCTGTGCAGGGAAGCAATGAGGGTTTGTGACTGGGCAACGCTTCACAACCTTCACCTTATGGCGATCCATGTTCCAGGAGTTAACAATACCCTGGCAGACAAGCTAAGTCGCTCCTCGGCCCTGCCACACGAGTGGGTACTGGACCAAAAGGTTCTAAACAGCATCTTCCCGCTTTGGGGGACTCCACAGGTAGACCTGTTCGCCTCTTCCCAAAACGCAAAACTTCCCACCTTTTGCTCGCTCGCTCCAGAAGAAGGCGCTTTCTGGAGCGACGCTCTGTCTCTAAGCTGGAAGGGCAGATTCGTCTATGCTTTTCCCCCAATTCCTCTGGTCCCTCGTGTGCTGCAGAAGCTTGCAATGGAAGGAGCAAGAATGACTCTGATCGTTCCTTTCTGGCCCAGGCAAATCTGGTTCTCTCTTCTACAACAATACTCAGAGGTTCCTCCTCTTCCTCTTCCTTTATCTCGGGGATTGCTGACCCAGGATCAGGGGACCCTGGTCCATCCGGGACTCAAGTCCCTTCAACTTCATGCATGGCTCCTGCAGACCTAGCCCAATCTCGATTTGGCGTCTCTCCTAAGGTGGCCAAGATTCTGGAGGAGGCTAGAAGACCCTCCACTAGGTCCACCTACGCCATGAAATGGAAGAGATTTTCCATTGGGGCTGCCTCCAGGAACGTGGAGCCTTTCTCCTGTCCTGTGGCCGTTCTGCTTGATTATTTACGTCACCTCTTCGACCTGGGTCTCAGTCATTCCTCTTTGAAAGTTCACATGGCCGCTATTTCAGCCTACCATGTTCCTTTTGCTGATAAAGCCTTTGCCCAAATAGAGGTATCCAAGACTTTTCTCAGAGGGGTCCTCCAACTCAGGCCCCCTGTCCGGACTCCTGCTCCCCCTTGGGATTTGAACTTTGTTCTCGAGAAACTTACCCTTCCTCCGTTCGAGCCTGCGGCTTCCGCAGACTTGAAGTTTCTTTCATGGAAGAAGCTCTTCTTGGTGGCCATTACTTCTGCTCGAAGAATTTCTGAGCTCCAGGCCCTTATGTGTGAAGTCCCTTATCTGATTTTTCACAAAGAACGAGTAGCTCTTCGCACGAACCCTAAGTTTCTTCCGAAGGTGGTAGTGGAGTCTACCTTAAATCAGTCTATTGAGTTACCTGCCATCTTCAAGCAGTACTCCAACCAGGGAGAATATTTGCTCCATACCATGGATGTTCACAGGATTCTGAGATACTACACCGATAGGACAAAGGATCTCAGAAAGATTGATCAGTTGTTCGTCTCTTTTGCTCACAAAAGGGAAGGCAATGCTGTTTCCAAGCAATGCCTGCCAAAGTGGTTGGCTCATTGCATCACTTTCTGTTATGACAAGTACAACAAGACCCTTCCGGGTCAAGACAGAGGTCACTCCACTCGTGGAGTAGCAGCCTCTGCGGCTTGTTTCAAGAATGTGTCTGCAGCAGACATCTGTGCTGCTGCCACTTGGACTTCTGCCCATACCTTTACGAAACATTACAGTTTGACATTACCTCTCGCCGTGAGAGCAGGCTTTGGTTAGCTGTCTGCAAGGCCTCCTGTCTTGAGGTCTGCAAGGTTTTTGGCTACTTGAGTAGTTCCTCCTCCCAGTGCCTTTCATTTGTTCCAGACTGCTTGGGATTCTGTCCTATATGTAATTACCTACTGCAAGAGCCCTCTCGAAGTAAGATAGTACAGTTACGTAAGAACTTACCGTAACAGTAGATCTTCGAGAGAGGCTCTTGCAGTAGGTAATACCTTCCTGCCCTCCATCCCCCTAGGCTTTTTCAGCTCCTTTTCCATTGAGGGAAATATCTGCTTCTCTCTCGTCTGGGCCTTCCGGGCCTGTGGCGGGAAAGAACTGGAAGGTGGGCGTCCGGGACCGCCTCTTTATACCGACGCCATTCTGACGCCGTCACCTGACGTGGGGCGGTCCTCGCCAGGCACTGCTAGCTAGAAATTTTTCCGTGGGGTCCTGCCGACGCCAGTCCTATATGTAACACCTACTGCAAGAGCTCTCTCTCGAAGATCTACTGTTACGGTAAGTTCTTACGTAACTGTACTTTCTAGGAATGGTATATGTTGTTCATCCACACTGTCTGGCAGGTACCTTGCCACTTTAAATCTTGCCGGAAGGTCTTCAAGCTGGCTCCTCCCACCCACCCGGGTGGTAAAACTCTCGGCTCCACCCCATGACGCCAGATCTAGCCCACTGGAAACAAGGTTGTGCGCCTTAAGCCAGGGAGGTCGGGTGGGTGCGTGTGGATGAACAACATATACCACTCCTAGAACTACTGTTACAGGTGAGTACCCTATTTTTCTAGGAGCGTGGATATGTTGTTCATCCACACTGTCTGGCAGACACCTAGCAGTTCTCCGGGAGGAGGGAGGCAAGGCACACACCCCCTACTTAGGAAAAAGAGATTGGAGAACTGAGGCCCCAAAACCAGCAATACGTCGCGACTCAAGGTCGATGTGGTAATGGGTAATAAAGGTGTTCACTGACTTCCAGGTAGCAGCCCAACAGATTTCCTGGATAGGGATGTCCCTCGAAGTAGCCACCGAAGCAGCAGTATGTCGGGTAGAATGAGCTCTTATCCCTCTGGGAGGCTCCTTGCCCGCCAATTCATAACACAGACTTATGCATGATGTGATCCATCTTGCAACAGTCCGCTTGGCCGCAGGTCTGCCAGAAGTGGCTTCAGCATAGGTGACAAACAGCTGGCGAACCTCTCCCCGAATTTCCGCCGTCCTCTCCTTATAGTAGGAGAGAGCACGTCTGAGGTCCAGAGTATGGAGCCTGTACTCGGCATCCGAGGTGTAGTTTGGGTAATATACTGGCAGAATCAACACCTGGTTAAGGTGAAACTCTGACACCACCTTCAAAAGGAATTCCGGGAGGGGATGTAGGACAACCTTGTCCCTGTGAAAGACCAGATAAGGGGAGTCCACCAAAAATGCCGGGAGCTCCCCTGTCTTCTGGCTGACGTGATAGCCACCAGGAAGGCAGTCTTCCACGACAAATGCGAGAGCTCACACTTGTGCATGGGTTCGAATGGCTTGCCCATGAGCTTTGCCAAAACCAGCAGAAGATCCCACGGAGGTGGAGGTTCACGCACCGGAGGAGATATGTGATCCAGGCCTTTGAAAAAGCGCCCGACCACTGTCTCCTATGCCAATGTCGGCTGACTGGCCCGCGCCCGGTAAGCAGAGATGGCTGCCAGGTGCACCCTAAGGGTCGATGTCTGAAGACCCCCTTTGGAGAGGGACCAAAATAATCTAGAATGTTAGCCACAGAGCAGGATAAGGGGTCCAGTCTCTTTCCCTGACACCAAATGGAAAACCTTTTCCATTTGAAGGCATAACATTTCCTGGTCGATTCCTTTCGAGATGCTTCCACCACGGTGTAGATATCCTCGGAAGGACCCAGAGCCTGGAACTCTCAACCCTCAGGAACCAGGCTGTGAGGTGCAGGGATTGAAGGTCCCAGTGGAAGACCTTCCCCTGGTTCAACGATATCAGGTCCGGGCGTGTACAAAGCCGCTCCGCGGTCCTGCAGCTGAGGCTGAGGAGATCTGGATATCAGAACTGGCATGGCCAATCTGGGGCTACCAGGATCACCTTCGCCTTATCCCTCCTCACCTTGAGTAACACCTTGTGGATCAAGAGAAATGGAGGGAAGGCGTAGAGGAGGCCTGGGGTCCACGGCCTCGAGAAGGCATCCCCCTACAGCGAGCCCTGCTGAGGAAGGTGGGCATGGTAAAGCCTCAGCTTGGTGTTCTCCCTGGAGGCGAACAGATCCACCAACGGTTTGCCCCAATGGAAGAACAGATCGTAAGCTACCTCTGGATGGAGAGACCACTCGTGGGATGTCTGGCCTATGCGGCTGAGAGCATCCGCCAGTTGGTTCGAGACTCCTGCCACATGGATGGCTAGGAGATCCGCCTCCAGCCGGCTGATGAAGGTCCAGATCCGGAGCGCCTCCTTGCATAGCAGACGGGAGTGTGTGCCACCCCGTTTGTTGAGGTAGTACATGGTCGTGGTATTGTCCATCTGGACTTGAACCACTTGACCCCGGAGCTGAGGAGCGAAAGCTGACAGAGCCAGTCTGACTGCTCTGAGCTCCAACAGGATGATGTGGTATCGGGACTCCTCAGGGGTCCAGAACCTGTGAGCTCTTTTTTCCCCATTGTAGGCTCCCCAGCCCACGAGAGAGGCATCATTCGGAAGGACGACCGTCGGCTCAGGCGGACAAAGGGGATTCCTTCCCGCAAATGACTCGGGACGGTCCACCATTGGAGAGCGTCCCACATCCTCTGGGTGACAGTGACCAGCTGGTCGAAGAGACCCTGACGCTGAGACCACTGGGAGGCCAGCTCCCATTGAAGGGGGCACATGTCCAATTTGGCACAACGGACCACTGAGGTGCACGCCACCATGTAACCCAGGAGGCGCAGGAAGTCCCGGGCAGGGCACAAGTGCCCAACCAAAAATGACTGGGCAAAGGAGGAAAGAACCTCCGCCCTTTCCGCCGGGAGCCGAGCTCTGGCTTGACGAGAGTCGAGCTCTGCCCCGATGAAACCCATCACCTGAGAGGGCACGAGTTCTGATTTGGCCTCATTGATTAGGAGGCCCAGGTGGGCGCAGGTTCGGAGGGTCAGGTCCCTGGACCTCTCCACCTCCTGTAGGGAGGAACCCGCCAGGAGCCAATCATCTAGATGGGGTAAATATGAACCCTTTGATGCCGTAGATGGGCTGCCACTACTATGACACATTTGAAGACCCGTGGGGCCGATGAGAGGCTGAACGGCATGGCTCTGAACTCGTACAGGGTCCCTTCGACCCCGAAGCGGAGGAACCGCTGATGGGACGGATGGATTGGGATGTGGCAGAATGCGTCCTAAAGATCCAGTGAACAGAACCACGTTTTCGCTCCAGAGATGGTATGATCTCGTTCAGAGTTACCATCTGGAAGGTGCGAGACCTGAGATATCGATTCAGGTCATGGAGATCTAGGATGGGGCGCCAACCCCCCCGTCCGCTTGGGCACCAGGAAATACCTGGAGACGAAGCCTGGGTCTGAAGGAGGATCCGGCACTGGAGCTACCGCTTCCTTGAGGAGGAGCTGAGCAATGTCGTCCCGAAGGACAGACTGAGCACCAACTGAGATCCTTTCCTCCTGTGGGGCACGGGCCCGGCTGGGGGGTACTGCTCCAACTCTAGAGGCAGTCCCTGCCCGACCAGTTCCAGAATCCACCTGTCCGAAATGATACCGGACTAGGCGGAAAGAAAGTGGCGGAGCCGGCCCCCATGGGAGGACCCAGAACTGGCGTGACGGGTATAGGGGAGGCCACCCCTGACCCGTCACTGTGCAGGTTTGGAGGAGGAGGAGGCACCTGGACCAGCACCTAGGCCTCCTTTGCAGGGTTGTTGGGGACCTTGCTTGGGCCTAGGGCGCCAAGCTGGAGCCTGCTGCTGTTGCTGACCTCCCTGGAAGGAAGGCTGTCTAACTGCAGGGGAAGAATGCCAAAAGAACTTCTTCTTCTTCCGCTTCTGCTGGTTCTTGCCCGAAGAACCCTTAGCAGAGGTGGCATCTAAGGTGGCATTAAACTGCTCTATGCGCTGTAGATGACCTGTCACTCCCAGACCGAAGAGGTCGGTGCCAAGGAAGGGCACGTCAGCTAGCTTGTGCTGAGTATCCATGGGAAAGGAAGATAACCTCAGCCAAGCCCTACGGCGAGTGGCTACTGCGGCAGCTAGTGAACAGGCACAGGAATCACCAATGTCCAGGGCTGTCTGGAGCTGTTGTTTAGCAACAGCATGGCCCTGGTCCCGGACCTGCTTGACCGTGGTCTGCATGTCTGCTGGGAGATAACAGAGGACTTCATCAAGCGACCCCAGAAGGGTGTGAGAGAAGTGTGCCATGATCACTACTGAGCTAGCCTGATGAAGGCCTAGGGATGATGCCGCATAAACCTTCCGGGCCGAGTGGTCCATGTTTTTGGACTCCTTGTCCGGAGGGTGGTCAGTATCCGCAGAGCTGCCCGTACGTCTAAACACCGAGGCAGTCACAAGGCTCTCGGCCAAGGGATGCTCAGTGAAGCCTGCCAAGGACCCCATGGGCACTGCGTACTTGCGGGCCATGCGGGCAGATGGAGCCGGGCAAGAGTCAGGACGCTGCCAAAGTTCCAGTGCCGGGCCAACTATGGCTTCAGCCACTGGGAAAGCCTCCGTCAGAGTATCCCCCCCTCTCTTAAGAATATCCGTAAGAGGATTTTTTTTTTTTTTTAGCTTTTTGTTGACCGGGTAAGAGGATATTCCACCTTCTTTTGTATGGGCTGCAAAGGCATACCTGTGGACTCCGAAATGAGTCGAAGGATGCCCTGGAAGGAAGAAGGGCCTTCCTCCAGGCCTGTCACTGACAGCTCATCATGTGAGTGAAGGCCGGTAGTATCCGAATCCGAGGAATCCGGATACAAGGATCTCCCACCTAAGTCCCCCTCAATGCGCCTAGGGTGATCAGGAGTGACTGTAATGGACAACCGATGGGGCAAGCCTGTAGTTGGTCGCTCCTCCTTAGAGGGAGCCCTTCCCTGAGGCTGTTTGGGTGGTGGTTCCACTAAAATTAATGGGGAGCCCGTAACAGGCCGAGCCGAAGTACGCACCGGTCCCACTGGAGTCCTCGGAATCGAGGGAGTCGGTGTCGGCCGAAGAGGCTGGGGCCAAGTAATGGCCGGTACAGCCGGAGCAGATGTCTTTTGACCCATCAAAAGAAGCTGCTGCCACATGAGGTCCTCATAACGTTGACAGAGCTTCCATCTAAGTCTCTCCTCGTCCGAGGAGGATGAGGAACGGTGGCGGCGCCTCTTCCGGGAGTGTTTGTGACCCTTTCTCGGTTTACCGACCAACGGGATCCTACTCTTCGATCGAGACAGACGGCGTCGGCTCTGTCGGTTGGGAGAAGCTGGATTCGGTGAAAACCGAGGTTCCAGCTCTTGTCCCTCTATCGGGATGCACGAAGGACGGGTCTCCTCGTCGGGGAAGGAGAGAATGGGAGTCCTCTCCAAAGAGTCATCGACAGGTGTCGGCGACAATGGCTCAATTGGGTCAAGAAAAATCTCGTCCGGTTCTGCCGTATCCTCGGCTTCGGTGCCCTGGCCTGACGGAAGGTCCGAAAAGCCGGCAGCCGAGGAAGCGATTTCGACCGTGGCCGAGACCACATGCTCCTGAGTGTCGGACTGCTCTCGGTCCCAGGAATGTCTTCTTCGGGTAGAAGAAGATTTTGGATCCTTATCCTTCTTTTTGGATCAGGAGGAGTGTGAGCCCGAAGGCGCCTCACCCTTAGTAGGGAGAGACTGGCACAACTCCCGGAAGGATCCCGTGAAGGTGGATCCCAGGTTGAGTGGCACGAAGAAGCTTCGGTTGGCCGAAGCTTGGGCAGCTTCATCTCCGAAGGCCGCCATCTGCTCGAGCTGCTCGTGGATCCCGCAGCCACGGAAACCACCCACCTGGCCTCCTTCGATTTCACCGGTGGATTGCGAAGCTCTGGTCTCCCCAACTTAAGGCGCGCCTTGCGGTCCTCCAGAACGGTGGGATGGAAGGCCGAACAGATGGTGCAAGCCAAAGTATCATGCACGGTGCCGAGGCAGTAGACGCACGAGAGGTGGGGATCGGTGCAAGACATTTTTTGTCCACAAGGACACCGGCGAAACCCGGGGGATGACTTGTCCTCCATATCCAAAGCATTCGGATCCGAATCGTAAACTCTGACGAGTTTTAAAGTGAGTAAGTGCGCCAAAAACCGTTGATTTGACTCCAGGGCCTATGGTACTTGCAAAGTAGCACGAGGGAACCTGTATCTTCCAGCGGAAAGGAACATCTGGCGTCATGGGGCGGATCCGAGGTATTTATCACCCAGGTGGGTGGGAGGAGCCAGCTTGAAGACTTCCAGCAAGATTTAAAGGGGAAAGGGACAATGCCAGACAGTGTGGATGAACAACATATCCATGCTCCTAGAACCACCTTGTCTTTGTGAAAGATGGTATGCGGAGGGTCTGTGACCAACTCATGTATCTCAGATACCCTACGAGCAGACATGATATCAACCAGAAATGCGGCCTTCTAGGTCAGAAACTTGAGATTGCATGTAACTAGGGGCTCAAAGGGTTTACGAGTCAGCATGTCCAGCACATGTTTAATCTCTCAGGGGGCAACCAGTTTCTTGACCGGGAGCACTGACTGCTGAATGCTCTTGAGGAATCTTTTAACCAGAGATAAATGAGCCAGAATCATATTCTGAACTGGCTCATGGTAGGCAGAAATAGCACAGAGATGAACCTTTACAATTGAGTACTGCAGTCCTGTGTCTGAAAGGTTTAGTAAGTATTCCAACACCTTGCCCAGAGGGCACTGGAATGGGTCTTTGGAGATCTTACTACACCATTCCAAGAAACGCTTCCATTTGGCTGGATGAGGTTTCCTAGTGGAAGGCTTATGTGCAGCCAGAAGGATCTCTGAGCTTCTCTGAGAAACCTTAAACCTGTTCACCTCTATCTCCTCAGGAGCCAGGTGTGGAGGTGAAGGGATCTCTGCATCTGCATCAAAAGGTCTGTTCGTAGAGGCAGCCGCCTAAGAACAGCCACTGACAACCTGTTGATCAAAGGAAACCAAATCTGTCAAGGCCAGTACAGAGCAATGAGAATCATCTTCCCCCAAGCACCTGTAGTCTGAGCAGTACCCTCTGAACCAATGGAAGAGGAGGAAAGGTGAACAGAAAGCGTCTTATCCACTGCAGCCAGAATGCATCCTGACAGAAAATGCCAGGTTCTGGATTTTTAGAGCAGAACAGAGGCAGTTTTGTGTTGAGCAGGGATGAAAAAAGGACCAAGTCTGGAGTACTCACTCATCAAAGAGTAACTGTATGATGTCTGGTGCTAATGACCACTTAAGAGGATCTGCTTCCTTCCTGCTGAGATGGTCCACTAGGTTGTTTTGAGTCCCTGACAGGTAAACTGCTTGAACCAGAGCATCATGGTCAAAGCACCACTCCCATACCCTCATGGCTTCTCTGCAGAGAGGGTACACATGTGCTCCCCCTTGCTTGTTGATGTAATACATCACTACTTTCTTGTCTGTCTGCAGAAGAATTACCTTATGACCAACATTTTTCAGGTCTCGGTGGGCATACAGGACTGCCCTCAGCTCCACAATGTTGATATGAAGGTGAGACTCTGCATAGGTCCAAACTCTACGAGTGCAGCGTGTCGACAAGGCACAGGTCAGGAAGCATAGGGAAAACCAGAGACAGTTGTAGAATTCACCAAAAATATTTATTTGCAGTAGCAGTAACAAAAAAAAATAAACTTCTTCAGTATAACTATGTACAAAGGAGAAAAAACAGTAGTTCTCCTTGAGTCTCTGTGTCCCTTTTTCTTCTTCAGCAGTTGCAGCTTAGCTCCTTTATAACCCACTCTTAATTCAAGCATTCTGTTTCTTGCAAAGTGTTCTGTTCTTATAAGTATTAGGCAGGATGAACACAGTAGAACATAGTGTGCTTGCTGAGCCCCCCCCCCACACACACACACACACACCTTTTGCAAAAAGACCTAAAGATTAAGTTAAAGTAACCTCTTGAGTTTACAACAGCTTTCTACAATCGTCTCAAAATATAATTATATACATTTCAACAGTAACATATTTTCTCAACAATAGGATCCCAATATCAGTTTCATTTCCATACAATGATTTGCACATATTTTTTTATATAAGTAGCTCTAGATATGCAAGGGAGAAAAACAGAGAGCAAGAGAAAATTGAGAGACAATGAGAGGCAAAGAACTGCGAGCCTGTTGGAATGATCAAGTCTGAAGTCTCACAGGAAAATTTGGTTGTGCAACCAGACAGAGAAGAGACAGAAAAGAAAATATCCTTGCATTTAAACACTTTCTCCATGACAAATGGGACAGGGTCCATTCCACCCTGTCACATACACCCCCTTCCTTAAGAGGGAAACTGTTTTATCAAACAGGTTTCCAAAGCTTTTTATTCTCTAATAATATTTGCTGCTTTCAGACATTAAGCACATGTACATCATCTCTCTCTCTTCTTTTATAACAGTACAGTTTAAACTTGTTTTTCAACCTTCAGAACGCTCAATTCCTGACCCATATCTTAACAGAAAATGAGCACTGCTAATCTCTTTACCAGATATGTGTATCACAGTGAATTTAAATGGCTATAGTGCCAGGTTCTGGAATTTTTATCTTTCATCTGGTTAAGCCAACAGAGAGGACTATGATCAATTACAAGAAAAAAATAATTTCCTAGCAAATACAACTTAAAAGACTCCATGGCCTACTTTGCTGCTAGACATTATTTTCGATAGTGGAGTACCTTTTCTCTCTGTCATGCAATTTCCTACTTATGTACAGAATAGGATGTTCTGTCCCATCTACACTTTGACTTAGGACAGCACCTAGGCCTACCTCGGATGCATCTGTTTGTAACAAAAATGGTTTCTCAATGTCTGGGCTTCTTAAAACGGGCAGAACATAATGCAGCCTTTATGGCTTGAAAAGCTTCATCACACTCTGGGGTCCATTTCACATTATTTGGATACTGTTTTTTTCGTGAGTTCAGTGAGGAGAGTAGCTACTGTAACTCTGCAAAGTTCGGAACAAATCTCCGATAATAACCAGCCAGCCCTATAAATGATCTGACATGTTTCTTTGTTTTAGGTACAGGGCTGTTAGCTACAGCTTCTATCCTAGAAACCTCTGGCTTGATTTCTCCATTTCCCAACACATAGCCCAAATATCTGGTTTCCTGCATGCCCAATGCACATTTGATAGGATCAATAGTCAGACCTGTATTTTTAATAGCTTGGATAACTGCCCGTAGGTGTTCCAGGTGGTTTTTCCAGTCTGGACTGTACACCAAAACATCATCCAAGTGCGCAGCACAATAACCAGTGTGAGGGGATAAAATGACATTCATGTACCGTTGGAATGTAGCTGGCACAACCTGTAAACCAAATGGCATCGTGGTGAACTGACAGAATCCTACAGGGATGGCAAAATACAGGTTACTCACCTGTAACAGGAGTTCTAGGAATGGTATATGTTGTTCATCCACACTGTCTGGCAGGTTCCTTGCCGCTTTAAATCTTGCTGGAAGGTCTTCAAGCTGGCTCCTCCCACCCACCCGGGTGGTAAAACTCTCAGCTCCGCCCCATGACGCCAGATCTAGCCCGCTGAAGCCAGGTTGTGCACGACGCTGGGGAGGTCGGTAGGTTGTGGATGAAACAACATATACCATTCCTAGAACTCCAGTTACAGGTGAGTAACCTGTATTTCTAGGGACATGGATATGTTGTTCATCCACACTGTCTAGCAGACTCCTAGCAGTTCTCTGGGAGGAGAGAGGCAAGGCGCACACCCCCTACTTAGGGAATAATGACTGGAGAACCGAGGCCCCAAAACCAGCATCATGGCGTGACTCAAGGTCGATGAGGTAGTGGGCGATGAAGGTGTGTGCAGACTTCCAGGTAGCAGCCCTGCAGATTTCCCGGATAGGGACATCCCTGGAAGCAGCCATCGATGCAGCGGTACGGCGGGTAGAATGAGCTCTTATCCCTCTGGGAGGCTCCATGCCTGCCAACCTATAGCAGAGATCTATGCAGGAGGTGACCCACCTGCCTATCGTCCGCTTGGCTGCAGGTCTGCCAGGTGCGGCTTCAGAATAGGTGACAAACAGCTGGCGAACCTCCCCCCGAACTTCAGCCATCCGCTCCTTGTAATAAGCGAGCGCTCTTCTAGGTTCCAAAGTATGGAGCCTATATTCGGCCTCCAAGGTGTGATTGGGGTAGAACACGGGCAGAGTCAACACCTGGTTAAGGTGAAACTCCGACACCACCTTCGGAAGGAATTTCGTGGGGCGCGAGGACAACCTGTCCCTGTGGAAGACCAGATAAGAGACTCGATGGAAAGCGCCTGAGCTCTCCCATCCTTCTGGCTGACATGATAGCCACCAAGAAGGCGGTCTTCCACAACAGGTGAGAGATGTCACACCTGTGCATCGGTTCAAATGGCTTGCCCATGAGCTTAGCCAATACCAGCAGTAGATCCCATGGAGGTGGAGGTTCTCGCACCGGAGGGGATATGTGATCAAGGCCTTTGAAAAAGCACCCGACCAACTTCTCCTGCGCCACCAACTGCTTCCCGGCCCACACCCAGTAAGCAGAGATGGCTGCCAGGTGCACCTTAAGGGTCGTTGACCAAAGCCCTTGCTGAGAAAGGGACCACAGGTAGTCCAGAATGTTTAGCAAGGAACAGGAGGAAGGGTCCAGGCCCTTGCCCTGACATCAAATGGAGAATCTCCTCCATTTGAAGGCATAGCATTTTCTGGTCGACTCCTTACGGGACGCCTCAACGACGTTGAGAACCTCGTCGGAAAGACCCAGGGCCTGGAACTCTAGCCGCTCAGGAACCAGGTCGTCAGGTGCAGGGATTGAAGGTCCGGATGGAATACCTTCCACTGATTGACTGAGATCAGGTCCGGGTGGGCTGGAAGCCGACTCGGGAACCTGGAGCTGAGACTGAGGAGATCTGGATACCAGAACTGGCGGGGCCAGTCTGGGGCAACCAGAATCACCTTCTCCTTGTCCCTCCTTGCCTTGAGAAGCACCTTGTGGATAAAGGGAAATGGGGGAAATGTGTAGAAGAGGCCCTGGGTACACGGCCTCGATAAGGCATCCCCCTGCAGCGAGCCCTGCTGAGGAGGGCGGGCATGAAACAGTCTCAGCTTCACATTCTCCCTGGAGGCAAACAGGTCCGCCTGAGGCGTACCCCAGTGGGAGAAAAAATCTTTTACTACCTCTGGCAGGAGAGACCACTCGTGAGACGCAGCCTCTATCCGGCTTAGGGCATCGGCCAGGGTGTTGGAGGCTCCTGCCACATGAATGGCGAGGAGATCTGCATCCAGGCAGCAAGCGAGTGACCAAATGTGGAGAGCTTCCCTGCACAGAGGCATGGAGCGCGTCCCGCCCTGGCGGTTTAGGTAGTACATGGTCGTGGTATTGTCCATCTGGACCTGAACCACTTGACACGTAGAAACGGAGCGAAGGCGGTGAGGGCTAGATGAACCACTCGAAGCTCCAGCAGGTTGATGTGGCATCGGGACTCCCAAAGGGACCAGAGGCTGTGCGCTCTGTGCTCCCCCAGATGGGCACCCCAACCCATCAGAGAGGCATCGGTCGATAGAGAGACCGTCGGCTCAGGGCGGACAAAACAGTATGCCCTCCTGCAGATGTGCTGGAACGGTCCACCACTGGAAAGTGTTCCACATCCCCTGGGTCACTGTCACTAGCTGATCCAGCGGATCGAAGTGCTGTGACCATTGGCTGGCCAGCCCCCATTGAAGGGGATGCATGTACCAGCGGGCCCAATGGATCACGCTGGTGCAAGCTGCCATGAGGCCCAAGAGGCGCAGGAAGTCCTGGGCAGGGTGCGATTGCCCAACCTGAAATGATTCGGCAAAGGAGGAAAGAACCTCGGCCCTGTCCGCCGGGAGCCGTGCTCTGGCTCGTAGAGAGTGGAGCTCTTCCCTGATGAATTGTATCACCTGCTTTGGCACGAGTTCCAACTTGGCCTCATTGATGAGGAGGCCAACCTGAGAGCAAACCTGGAGGGCCAGATCCCTGGACCGCTCCACCTCTGCCCTGGAGGAGGCTGCAATCAGCCAGTCGTCCAGGTAGGGGTACACCCGGACCCTTCGGTGCTGCAGAAATGCTGTCACCACTGCCATGCATTTGGTGAAGACCCTGGGAGCTAGGGAAAGGCCGAAGGGCATGGCCCGGAACTCGTAAAGTGATCCCTCCGCTCTGAAGCGGAGGAATCTCTGGTGGGACGGATGGATTGGGACGTGAAAGAACGTGTCCTGAAGGTCCAGAAAACAGAACAACACGCCTCGTTCCAAGGATGGGATTATATGAGCCAGAGTGACCATCCTGAAGGTCCAAGACCTTAGGAACCTGTTCAGGTCGTACATGTTGAGAATGGGGCGCCAGCCCCCCGTCCGTTTTGGGACCAGGAAGTACCTGGGCACAAACCCCGGGTCTGCAGGAGGATCCGCCACCTTCCTGAACACCTCTTTTTTGAGGAGCAGGGCGATATATCGGCTAGGCGAGCCGACAAAGAGGCTGCGGACCCCGTAGCCCCCCCGAGGGGCGATGGCTCGGAAGGGCGGGGCCTGCTCAAACTCCAGAGGCAGGCCCTTTCCTAACACCTCCAAAACCCAACGGTCCGTGGTGATAACGGACCAAGCGGAAAGGAAGTGGCGAAGCCATCCCCCCACAGGGGGAACCCAGGGGGGAGTGAGGAGCCTGGGGGCGACACCCCTCAACCCGTCACTGGGCAGGCTTAGAGGAGGGATCAGCCGAGGGACCTCCTGGGCCTTTACCTCCCTGCTTCCTGTTGGAGGAAGCCACGGGCTTAGGTTTGGGATGCCAAACGCGAGCCTGCTGGCCCTGGTGCTGGTGCTGTTGGGCCGGACGTGCCGCAGGCGCAGAAGGATGAAAGGACTTGTGCTGCTGCTGTCGGTGGCCTTTGCCCTTCTGGGCGGAGGTGACCGAGTCCAGAGTGGCATTGGACTTTTCGATCCGCTGGAGGTGACCTTCCACTCCAAGGCCAAAGAGGTCGGTCCCCAAGAAGGGGACATCCGCCAGTTTGTGCTGGGTATCCGCAGTGAAGGTGGATGTCCTCAGCCATGTTCTGCGGC
Source organism: Neoceratodus forsteri (assembly GCA_016271365.2). NCBI lineage: Eukaryota > Metazoa > Chordata > Ceratodontiformes > Ceratodontidae > Neoceratodus > Neoceratodus forsteri. The sequence goes on from JADMNL010000028.1 coordinate 210,155,896, forward strand.
GCATGGCCACCGCGGCCACAACCGATCTGGCACAGGAGTCTCCAATGTCCAGAGCCATTTGGAGCTGCTGTTTAGCCACTGCCCTACCCTGGTCCCGCACTGCCGGACCGTGGGTCTGCAGGTCGGCCGGAGATGAGGGATCACCTCATCCAGGGAGCCCATGAGGACGTGGGAGAAGTGTGCCATCAGCACGGCTGAGCAGGCCTGGCAGAGGCCAAGGGAGGACGCAGCGTACACCTTGCGCCCGGCATATTCCAGCATTTTGGACTCCTTGTCGGGGGGCTTGTGCACATCCCTAGCGATCCCGAAACGTCGGAAAACGCTGTCAATGACCAACCCCTCAGTGGAGGGGTGTTCCGAAAAACAGGGCAAAGAACTGGTAGGGACCACATACTTCCTGGCCATCCTGGCCGAAGGCGCACGACAGGAAGCAGGCCGCTGCCAAAGCTCCAAGGCTGGGCCAATTATGGCTTCGGCCACCGGAAAGGCCTCCGTGGGTGAATCCCCTTGGTCCAGTATCTCCGTCAGGGGATACTTGGCCCGCTTGGATACGGGCTCGAGCTGCATCCCGTGGACTCCGAGATGAGCCAAAGCAAACCCATGAAGGACGATGGGCTTTCGTCCACTGACTGGCCCCCGGAGGACTCCAGGTCAATGGGCCTGGAGAACAGGGAGGAGTCGTCGTCGGACTCCGAGGAGTCCGCGAAGAGCTGCCTGGGGTCTGAGTCACCCTCCACCTGCCGAGGATGGTCGGAAGTGAGGGTGACCGACAACCTGTGGGGCAGGCACTGACCCGACCGAGAGTCCTTGGTTGGCGCCCCTGATTTCGGTTGTGGAGGCAGAGGTTCCACCACAACCGGTGGGGCAGCTGGTTTCGGCCGAACAACAGGCCCAGGCTTGGGCACCTCGGCTACAGCGAGGGGTTGCTTTCGGCCGGTGACAGACACTTAGAAGTAACTGCTGCCACATCAGGTCCTCGTAGGCCGACGAATTTAAGGCCGAAGCTTCTCCTCTTCCGGAGGAGGAAGACGAGACGGCGGCACCGCTTTACTCGAAAGCCGAGACCGAGCCGATGTCAGCGGGATCGGCTGGACTGAGACGATGTCCGAGACCGAGATCCTCAGCTTCCGAGGACAGGTCTGGGAAGGGGCAGGAACACTCTCTACCCTCGCTCGAAGAAAAATTACTCACCATAGTAATTTGTTTCTTCTAATGGAGTCTTGCTATATTATGACAATTGCAGTTTGTCCCACCATTAGAACTGCCCCGGAGGTGAAATAGTTAACTTCCATGCCAGGCATGGAACTTGGAGTGGGAGCTCGGTTAGAAAAGCTCTGTCTGTGTAATTTCAAACTGAAACTGTCAGATCTTTACGAGCAAAACTCACTAAGGTTCTGTGTGGAAGCTGTAACCTACACTAGCCAACTGGCTACCTAAATATTAACACCTATTCCTGGTCCCAACACAAAGACTCAAGTCAGGGGCCAGAAAATAAGATAAGATAAGAAAAGATAAAACAAAACACAACACCCCAAAACCCCCAAGAAAAAAGGGTGAAAACAAATGGGCATAAACAAGTGCTACACTGGACTGCCCACCCCATACCCAAGTAGAAGTTCTGAGAGGGCAGGTTGGGGAGGTCATAATATAAAAGACTACATTAGAAGAAACAACATTACTAAGGTGAGTAATTTTTCTTCAAACAACATGAAGTCTTGCTATATTATGACAATTGCAGACTACACAGCAGTACCTCCATGGAGGAGGGACAGAACCTACTTAGGAATAGGCTCTGAAGCACGGCTTAGTTAAACCAAGCATCCTCCTGGCCTGGACATCCAGGGAGTAATGCTTGGTGAAAGTGTGTACCATTTTCCAAGTAGCTGCTTGACATATCTCTAAGATAGGGATGTCTCTGGCAGCAGCTAGAGACGTAGCTGTACCTCTGGTAGAGTGAGCCCTCAGGCCTGAAGGGGAACTTTCCCAGTTTTGATAGCAAAATTGGATACAAGAGACAATCCACCTGGCAATGGATCTCTTAGTGGCAGGTTTCCTTTCCCAACCTCACCATAAGTGAGAAAAAGTTGGAGGATTCAACCTGTGACCCTTGGTACGCTCTATATAGTAACTTAGGGCCCTCTTAACATCTAAACTGTGCAACCTCCTCTCACCAGAGGAGGAATGGTCAGTGAAGAACACTGGAAGGGAGATAGATTGATTAAGATGGAAATCTGAAACCACCTTAGGCAAAAACTTCCTGTTAGTCCTAAGGACTACCTTATCCCTGTGGAAGGAAATAAAGTCAGTCTCTACTGACAAAGCTTGTAACTCACTTATGCGCCTGGCAGAAGTGATAGCTACTAGGAAAACAGTTTTCCAAGTCAAGTACTTAAGCTCTGCAGAAGACAGAGGTTCAAAGGGGGGTTGCATCAACTGAGCAATGCAAACATTAAGATCCAGGCAGGGCCGGGTCCCTGAAAGGTGGATTAGTATGAAGTAATCCTTTAAAAACTTGGAAAATACAGGGTGAGCGGAAAGAGGAGGGCTTTCTCTGAAATAAAGGCAGAGACAGCTGCCAAATGTACTTTCAGGGTAGCTGGTCTCAGACCCAAAGAATTAAGATGGACCATATAGTCCAAAACAATGGGCAAGTCAGCAGATTCCGGGAAATATGTTTCAGAACACCAGATGGAAAACCTTTTCCATTTAGAGTTATAAGTAGTCTTAGTGGAAGGCTTCCTAGAAGCCTTCAGGATTTCAAGAACACCTTGAGAAAAGTGTAGGTCAGCAATTCTAACCCTCAAGAGCCAGGCCTTGAGGTTGAGGGATTGAGATTGATACCAAACTCCCTGGGCACAGGTTAACAGGTTGTGATTCCTGGGGAGACACAGGGAAGATGGACTGCTAAAGACAGAAGGAGTGGATACCAGGGCTGCCAGGCCAATCTGAGCAATCAGAATCATCCTGCAAGGCTGGGATCTGATTTTGACTAGCACCTTGAATAGGAGAGGAAGGGGGAAGGCGAAAGAAACTTCCTTCCCAATCTAGGAGAAAGGCATCCAGGGACTGAGCACATCACTGGGGCCTGCAACAAAACAGTGGAAGTTGGTGATTGTCTGGGGCTCTGAAAAGATCTATCTGAGGGGTGCCCCATCTGGCAAAAACTATCCCTGTACTTGGGGATCCAGAGACCATTCGTGATGGCCCTGGGAAATCTGCTGAGAGCATCTGCCAGGACATTGTCCTTTCCTGGGAGGTGAACTGCTATGAGGGAAGTGTTCAGGGAATAAGCCAGAGACCACAACTTCATTGCCCTCAGTGCACAAGGCTGAAGACCGAAGTGCCCCTTGTTTGTTGATGTACCTCATTGTAGTGGTGTTGTCTGTTCTGGACTTGTACCACTTTGTTCTGAACAGTGCAGAAAACACCTGAAGTGCTAGAAAACAGCTCTGAGTTCCAGCAAATTGATGTGGAGCAGAGATTCCTGAGGGGACCACACTCCCTGGGTGGAGAGGTCGCCCATGTGAGCTCCCCAACCCAGAAGGGACGCATCTGTAGTAAGGGTCAAGGAGTGAGATAGGGGGATGAAGGGGACCCCTAGTCTCAATTGCTCTGATCCTGCCACCACTGAAGGGCCTGGATCAGGGTTCGAGTCACTGGGATCAACTTCGAAAGGGGATCTTTCCTTTGGGACCAGAAGGCTCTCAAATGAAACTGAATGTCCCTCATCTGAAACCTTGCTCCTTGCACTACAGCTGTGGAAGCAGCCATGTGTCCTAGTAGCTGTAAGAAGTGCCTTGCTGGTCGAGAGACCTGCAGAGTGAAGGAGGAGGCCAGGGCCACTAGGTTCCTTACCCTTTCTAGGGGAAGGAAGGCTCTGGCCTGCTTTGTGTCCAATTCTGCATCTATAAAGGTGAGTACCTGGACAGGTTCCAGAACTGACTTTGGAAGGTTGAGAAGAAAACCCAGAGAGTGAGCAGCTGCTGGTAACTTGCAGGTGTGATTTGACCTGGTCTGGAGACTGACCTACAATGAGCCAGTCGTCTAGGTAGGGAAAGATGGCAATCTTTTGCCTTCTTAAATGAGCAACTGCTACTGCTAGACATTTTGTGAATACCCTTGGGGCAGAGGTAAGGCCAAAGGGCATTGCTCTGAACTGGTAATGGCCTGAGGGCAGTTCGAATCTGAGGTACTTTCGGTGGGAGCTTCTGATGAGAACATGGAAATAGGCATCCTTGAGGTCCAGGGAAGTAGCCAGTCCCTGGCCTTAGAGAAGGTAAAATCATTGCCAGAGTCACCATTTTGAATTTTGGTTTCAAAGGTGCTTGTTTAGATATCTTAGGTCCAAGATGGGCCGCCATTCTCCTGTCTTTTTGGGGTAAGAGTACCTGGAGTACAGACCCTTGCCCTGGTGTAGGGAGAAACCTTTCTACAGCTCTGAGAGCCAGGAGGGTTGAGACTTCTGTTTCTAAGGCAAAGGTCTCTAGAGGGTTTGCAGGTGGAAAAGATCTGATTCTCATCTTTGGAAATTTTTTGAAGCTGAGAACCAGACCCCGGCTTACTACTTCCAGGACCCACTTGTCTGATGTTAGAGACTCCCAGTTCTGAACGAAGTAAGCCAACCTGCCTACAGGTAATGGAGAATCGGCCCTGGGCACCCCATCAGGGTGCCTGTTTGGCAGGGGCTTTAGGCTGAGGGGTGGGAGCAGGCCTGCTTGCACCCCGTCTGCCTCTCCCTCTGAAGAACCCCCTCTGAGCATAAGCAGAGGAGGCCTGAGTTTGGTAAAAGGCCTGTGAAAGGCCTCTACCCCTGGGGTCTGCCTCTGAGGAGTGGCTTGCCGCCTCCTGGTCTTGAGCACTCTATAGGTTGTCCTATAATCATCCATTTTCTTCATATAATTCTCTGTCTGCTCCCCAAACAGAAATTTCCTACACTGAGAAAATCCATAGCCTTAGTCTGGGTATCCTGTGACAAGCTAATACACCTGAGCCAAGCCAACCTACGAAAAGCCACAGATGTAGCCATGACTCTAGAGGATACATCATTAAAATCCACAGCAGCATGGAACTGCACCTTGGATGCCTCAATACCATCAGCAGCCACCTGTTCCAGCTCCTTAGCAAGCTGGGCAGGGCCTGTTTGGCCAAAGCTATGACAGTGTCCCATCTAGATTTTTGGTATCTTGCCACATAAGCCATGTAATTTGCTTGCCTGAGTCCCAAGGACGCTGCCATGTATTGTTTTTTAGCCATGGCATCAATCTTCCTGGAGTCCTTGTCAGGAGGATGTGAAGCCAAGGGAATATTAGCCTTATCACAGGCTGCAGCCTGAACTACTCCAACATGACTGCATTGCTCTGAAAGGAATTCTGTATCAGGACCTGACAAAGTGTACCTCCTGTCCATCTTCTTGTCCACAGGGGCACAGAATTAGGAGCTTTTAAAATTTTTTATTGTTTGTTTCCTAAATGACTTATGTAAGGGGATAGACAATCTCCTAGACTCTGGGATATCCATCATTTCTACAAAATCAGGTTCCTCTTGCTCATCCACCGCTTCCTCCAATGGGAGCTGGAGGGTTTCAGCAACCTTTTTATAAAACGTAAAGTGAGAAGGGGACTCAGAAAGCGTAGGGGGAGATTCTGAAGGTCTGTCTGGGGAGATGTCCGGTTCAATGGGCACACCCAGACTCTCAAAGTCACATTCATACTGTTCATAATCATCCTCCCCCTCCTCTGGTTCATAAAACTCTTCTAAATCATATTCTTGAACCGGTGGAACCGGCCGAACCGACCTTTTACCAGACAGTGGCGGTTCGGACGGAACCGGAGAAAGTGACTGGACAATTTGTATAGCTCTTGCTATCTCTGCAGCAGTTGGAGAAGGAATTTTAGACTCCACACCTGCTGATTTTCTAGTTTTCTTTGCTGGAACTGGCTCCTCAGAGTCAGCTTTACGTTTGCCCGAGGAAGTCTCGCCCTGGTCAGAGGGCACTCCCTCCGCTGGCCATCCGGGTCAGCGGACTTTTTGGCCTCTCGTTCCCTGAGCCTGCCAACTCTCTTATCCAGGGTGGCTGCAGGGAAATTCTTACAAATCTGGCAGTCTGAATTGAGGTGGTCAAACCCCAGACAATATACACATGTGGTGTGTGGGTCAGCCTTGGCAAAGGCTTCCCCACAGACACTACAGTGTTGAAACCCAGTGGGCCCGGTTTTTCTTTTGGGTTTCTCAGACATAATGCCAGCCTAACCAAAAAACTTGCCCTTTTAACGGTAGTGCCAGGCAAGACACCCTTATAGGTTCCCAACCGTGTCATAGGTCGTGGAAAAAAACGTAATGAAATCCGTTTTTTTTAGAACCGATAAGAACCGGGAACCGCACTCTAAAAGCTTTTAAATGCTTGATTTTTAAAGTTTTAAAACAACCTGATTGGTTCAAACCGAACCGATAAACATTTACAAGTTCCACACAGAAATAAACCTGTCTATTATTTACAATACCACAGACAGAGCTTGAACCGATCAGTTTGCGGTTAAAATAATAATACTCGCGGTTGAATTTAACCGAGAAAACACTGTTTAAACCGAGAAATGAACCGAGCAGTAGGAGAAATCTCCGAAGCGACTGTTCAGTGAGGCCGAGTAAAGAATCTGACAGTTTCAGTTTGAAATTACACAAACAGAGCTTCTCTAACCGAGCTCGCGCTCCAAGTTCCATGCCTGGCATGGAAGTTAACTATTTCACCTCCGGGGCAGTTCTAATGGTGGGACAAACTGCAATTGTCATAATATAGCAAGACTTCATGTTGTTTGAAGCCTTAATCGGGGACTGCAGCACCGGAGGCGTGGGCAAGTCCTCAGTCTCCACCGGGGGAACCGGTGAAGAAGGGTTGTCGGCTTCACCAGTCGACAGCCCGTCCGACGGGCCGAGAAAAATCTCGACCACGTCGACAGATGTCTCGGCCGGCTGACCTGACAAGGACGCCGTGAAGCCACTGGCCTTAGCCGCAACCTTGACCGAAGTCAAGTGTCGACTGTCCGGGGAAGGGGACCTCTCCCGCTCCCATGAACGCCGACAATGGGACTTATCTTTTGGGTCCTTCTTTCTGGACCAAGAGGAATGTCTGCAGTTTGTTCTGAGGATAAGAAAACATTCACCTTTACAGCATCAGTATTTAGTTTGTTGCAGTCTACCATAGGCTACATCAATATTTTCCTTATCAGTTTCTGGTAAAACTAGCAAACCAGCTGTTGCCATTTTTTCAACCCATTTATTGAGGAGGTTAGCATGGTATATCATAGTAGGATTTTTCCTGTCGGGGTCTCAATCTCGTAGTTAACAGTGCTGGTACATCTAAGAAATTTATAAGGCTCTTGCCACTTAATTAACAGCTTATCTTCTGTTGTGGGTAACAGTAGCAAAACCTTTTCACCTGGCTCGAAAACTTTTTCTTTTACCCCATGGTCATAATATACCTTCTGCTGGTTTTGAGCCTCTTCCTAATTACTACGGGCAATTTATTTTTACCAATGAACAATTTTTGTGCCCCCCCCCCCCGGACAGCCACATCTGACTGAGTCACCAAGCCCCCATCACCCGGAATTACCGGCACTTACCTTACGCCCGGCCCGGGAGCGGAGCCTGCAGGGAGACAGTCGCCATCCTGCCGCCAGCGATTTCCTTTGTTCCGTTTACGCCCGGGGCCCCAGGAATGGGTACGCATGCATGTGGAGGGACGAATTAGTCCCATGGCCCCAGTAACGGCCCCTTTCCTGCCACCCCAGGCCTAGCGCCTGGCCCCTCCTGGCTCGTGCTATCTCCAGCCTCCACCAGGTGGCAGCCATCAGCCGGAGGAAGCTCTTACACCTCCGCAGAGAGGAGAGCTTGCCTGTCGGCAGCTCCATCCAGCTCTGCTCTGCCCCCATGGCCGACCTCCCAGGCTCGTTCCCGAACCCAGGTTGTTGGCGTGCCACGAGGTAAGGCGCCCAGCTCCTCAGCCCTCAGTGCCACCAGGCCAGCACTATGGGCAATTTCAACATATTTTGCCAGATTCTTTCTTAGGGAACACATATAAGATGGTATAGATTGTTTCTGAGTGGGGCTATCTTCCCACTTTTCTTTTATCACATCCAGTGGCCCTCTTGGCTGCCTACCATACAGCATTTCAAATGGTGAAAACCCTGTTGAAGCATGTGGTACTTCTCTGTAGGCAAACAGCAGGTAAGGGAAGTATTGGTCCCAGTCTTTCCCATCCCCTTTTTCAAACCTTTTTAACATGCGTTTTAGGGTTTGGTTAAAACGCTCAACAAGCCCGTCTGTCTAAGGGTGATGGGGGAGGTTCTTATGGCAGTGATACGTAGCAGTCTGTAGAGCTCCTCAAGAAATGCAGCACCAAAATTACTACCTTGATCAGTAATAATTTCTTTAGGTATACCCACTTTGCTGAAAATTTTGGCAAGCTCTGCTGCAACTTTTGGGGCTGTAACAGTACGCATTGGAACTGCTTCTGGGTATCGAGTAGCATAGTAGCACACTACCAGGATAAATCTACTACCCTTTTTACTTTTGTCCAACGGGCCAACCACATCCATTGCAATTATCTCAAAAGGCAAATCAATCAAGGGTAGGGTCACCAGGGGCACCTTGTCTTTTCTAGTGACTGGGGCTACTTTCTGACACTCAGTACAGGCATTACAATAGGTAGCAACATCTTCATGAATTCCAGGACAGTAAAATCTAAACAGCAATCTGGCAAGGGTACGATCCCTCCCCGAGTGACCAGCCATAGGATTATCATGTGCTATCTGTAACAATTCTGTTCTATACTTATGTGGTATAACCAGTTGTTCTGTCTGTTCCTGTCACAGAAGTTTAACCCAAACTCTGTACAGTAACCCATTACATTTTTTTAAACATTGGTCCACCCTGTTTTGGTTTCACCCCAGCTGCTTAAAATAACCCTGGAGAGAAACAATGTTAGCTTGTTCTGAAAGAAAATCACAACTGGTTATTAATTTAGTTTCAGCATTTTCATATTTTAACCCTTCATGTCCATCAGTCACTTGTTGCCACAGTTTCTTTATGCTTCGTCTTTCATTCCTGGATTTCTGGATCTTGGAGCTGTGCTCAAACAAGTCCGAATCAAAATCATTGAAAGGAAACCTGTCCCCACTGTCTGAAATTTTCTTTGCCTGAGCTCTTGTCACCACTGCTGCTGAAACATCAGGACTCACTCCCTCCTTGATTAATTCAGTAAATCCTGGAAAGTCATTTCCAATCATCACAGTTACAGGTAACTTAGGTGCTACCCCCACTTTCACCTGGTGTGACACACCCTTAACAGACAGAGTCACCTGGGTGTTGGGATAGTATCGAGTGTCCCAGTGGATGCAGCTGACACCAGTACCTGGTCCCTTTGCACAGAGTTTTCCCAGCACTTTAACATGCACTAGGGTCTGTCTGCTTCCCCAATCAATGAGTCCCTCCACAGTCTTATTCACCACCTTTACATCTGTTAAGTAATTGCCCCAATTTGCCAAGGACAAATCGGCTCCAGTGTCACTCTCCCCACTACGGCAGTTTCTTGCAAAATGGCCTGGCTTATTACAGTTATAGCAGATAACGTTTTTGGGCACAGATTTGTTACCCTTACCAGAGTTCTTATCAGGCTTAGAGTTTAAATGGGAAAAAGAGTGTCTTACCAGTGCTTGGCTGTTACCTCGCTGCTGTGGCATCTGATCATTTGGTAGTCCTCAGCCAAAGAAACAGCCTTTTCCCCACTCTCTGGTCGGTGTTCCTTTACCCACAGCTGCACATCTGTATGCAAGATGTTGATGAATTGCTCCATGGCAAATGTATCGATGATCTGTGGGACTGTTTTGCACTTGGGTTGGATTCAATTTTATCAGGAGTTCTCTGTGGTGAGTAAAGGCTTCTAGAGGATTGTCAACCAAGTAATACCTCAGTGATCGAAATCTCTGCCTATAGGTCTCTCCGGAGATGTCATACCTTTTCAGGATTTCGTTTTTCCCCAGGTCATAGTTTTCTGACTGTGCAGTGTCCATACTGCTGCAGGCAAGTTGGGCTTTCCCTGTCAGGTAGGGTACCAGTCTGATTGTCCATTGCTGCTCTGGCCATTGGCAGGCTGTGGCAACTCTTTCAAAAGTTGTCAGGTATGCCTCAATATCATCTGAGGAACACAACTTCGTAAGTTTAATGGCTTTTAAGATGCTTGCATTTTGTTACTCATCTGGATCTGTGCCAGATCCTCTGCCTTTGATAGCTTACAAGACATCCAGCCATTATTGCTCCCGTTGATGCATCTCTTCTCTCATCTGCTGCTTCTGTCGCTGTATGTCTTTTTTTCTCTGTGTTTATAAACGTTGAAGCTTTTTCTCTTTGCTTCTCCGTCTCTTTTTGTTTTATAGACCACCATTTGAAAAAGTCCATCAGGCTTTCAGCTTCTGTCACTGCCTGTTCTTTTTCCATAACTTATGCTGGCTGTACAATCTCAGACTGGACTTCTTTCTCTTCTAGTTTGGCTGCCATTCTCCTGGTAACCACTCCTGGACTTGCTGCTGCAGAATCCATACCTTCCTCTGTGCTTTCCTCGTACTAGGTCCAGTACCCACGCACAAAACTCCTCTTAGGGTATGCATGGCTTAAATCCCACTTAGGCTGACACCATCTGTCATTGAGGCACAGGTCAGGAAGCATAGAGAAAACCAGGAACAGTTGTAGAATTCACCAAAAATATTTATTTACAGTAGCAGTGACAAAAAAATAAACTTGTTCAGTATAACTATGTACAAAGGAGAAAAAACAGTAGTTTTCCTTGAGTCTCTGTGTCCCTTTTTCTTCTTCAGAAGTTGCAGCTTAGCTTCTTTATAAGTCACTTTAACCCCCCACTCTTAATTCAAGCATCCTGTTTCTTGCAAAGTGTTCTGTTCTCATAAGTATCAGGCAGGATGAACACAGTCGAACATAGTGTGCTTGCTGAGGCCCCCCTCCCCCGCACAGCTTTCGCAAAAAGGCCTAACAACTAAACTAAAGTAACCTCTTGAGTTTACAACAGCTTTCTGCAATCATTTCAAAATATAATTATATACATTTCAACAATAACACTATATTATTTTCTAAACAATAGGATCCCAGTTTCATTTGCATATATTTGTACATCAGCAGATCTAGATATGCAAGGGAGAAAAACAGAGAGCAAGAGAAAACTGAGAGACAGTGAGAGGCAAAGAACTGCGACCCTGTCAGGTTGATCAAGTCTGAAGTCTCACAGGAAAATGTGGTTGCACAACCAGACACAGAAGAAGCAGAAAAGAAAAGATTCTTGCATTTAAACACTTTCTCCGTGACAAATGGGACGGGGTCCCATTCCACCTTGTCACACAGAGGCCCTGGCAGTGAGCTCCCCAGCCAAGGAGAGAAGCATCTTTTGTGATGGTTACCTGAGATTCTGGTGGAGCAAAAGGGAGACCTTGCAGAAGGTTGTTCTCTTGCGTCCACCATGCCAGTGACCGAAGCAGGGGTGCTGTCACTTTGATGGGGTAAGACCGAGGATGTGTTGTCGGAGACCACTGCTTGCTGAGCAACCACTGAGTAGTTCTCATGTGCAGGCAAGTCAGAGGCACTGTGAAACTTGAAAAAGCCATAAGGCCTAGCATCTGCTGCATGGAGTGAGCTCTTACGGGCTTGTTCTCCATGATGAAGTGTGCCATCTGAAGAATGTCATTCATTCTGTTCTCTGGGAGAAAGGCCCTCATTTTGATAGTGTCCAAGAGGACTCCTGTGAAGAGAAGCTGCTTTGAGGGTTGAAGCTGTGACTTTTTCAGGTTCAACAGCACCCCCATGGAGGTCAAGAACTGAGAGGCTATGGACACTGCCTTCTCCGCACCCTGCCTTGATTGGCTCACTAGGAGTCAATTGTCTAGGTAGGGAAAGACCTGGGTGCCAAGCTTCCGAAGGTGCACCACAAGAACTACAAAGCACTTTGTAAAGACTCAAGGCACCGAGGAGTGCCCGAAGGGCAGGACTCTGAATTGGTATGCTGATCCAAGGCCACAAACAAAGGAACATATAGTGATTTTGATTCATTGGGACATGCTGGTAGGCATCCTGTACATCCAGGGATGCCAGTCACTCATGCTGTTTGAGAAGCGGGAGAAGTGTTCCCCAGGGAGACCATCTTGAACTTGTCGGGGTATAAAAACTTGCCCAGCTTTCTGAGATCGAGAATGGGGCACATGCCCCCTGTCTTTTTCAGAACCAGAATGTAATGGGCGTAAAAACCTGTGTTTTGTTCTGCCCATGGCACTGTTTCCACTGCCCTGTTTCTCAGAAGGCCCACTATCTCTGAGGTGAGAAGATCTGACTGGGCATCAGACAGAGTGTGCTACCGTTTGGTCAAAAAGTCTGGGGGGATTCCTGAAAAACTGAGTGAATACCACTCTCGAACAATCCTGAGGACCCATTTCTCTGTTGTGATAGATTTCCACTGACTGTAGAATTGAATCAGACAACTTCCCACCACTGAAGAAAGGTCCGCCTTGGGCAACTGAGGCGACACTGGGGCCGAAATCTCAGAGAGTGACACTGGGCGCTTTCAGGGCCAGTGCTTTCTGATGCATTTTCTTTTGTGGCTGAAGAGATTGGTGCTTGGTTGGCGCTCCTCTGCCCCCCAACTCACAAAAGGCATGCCTGTTGTGAAAAAACTGGTGGTTCCTGTCTCTCTGAGGGGCTGAAGGAGCCGGTCTAGCTGTTTTCATGGCAGACTGTTTTTTTGAGAGGCCTCCAGGGCTTGTTCTACCTGTTGGCCGAACAGATAGGTACCATTGAAGGGAACATTCATAACTTGCTGCTGGGCATTAGAGGAAAACCCTGATGTCCGGGGCCAGAAATGTCTTCTTATACAGATTCCAGCAGCGGCTGCACTGGAAGCCGTATCGAATGCATCCATAGACACCTTCTGCTGATGGCTATTGAATTCTGTACCCCGGATGACAGCCTGAAGAATCTAAACCTTGGCGTCAGAGTCTGGAAGACTCTTCACAAAAGACTTAAGTGAAGTACAAAGGACATATTCATAGTGGGAGAAGTGTCCTTGATAGCTGGGTATACACATGCCAAGAGTGGCGGCTACAAAAGCCCTCTTTCCCATGTTATCAATCTTGCAAGATTCCTTGTTCATAGGATGTGCTGCTACTTCCTGTGCTAGAACAGCCTCGTTGATCTCTGCAAGAACAACCAACACATCAGCGATGAGTTGTGAGGCCAGGATAGGTCATTCTTAAGAGGGACATATTTCCGGTTTATGGACTTACAAACCGAAGGGATAGAGGCAGGCCTAACCCATACAGCTTTAGATAGAGTCTCGAACATTGGAGGAACCGGAGGTGTAAGGCTCACTGGGATATCAGGAACACGAAGCCACGTGAGACGCATGAGCTTTCCTGGATCTGGCGAAAGAGTCTGCAGAGCTACAGTTTTCTGCATATTCTTAAGCAAAGAGTGAAAAGAGCGGTCTTCTTCAGGGATAGCAGCTGGAACTGCTGGCTTCTTGGGGGGGGAGAGAGTCAGTCTGGTGGTGCTGAGGGTTGAGGCACTGGAAGCCACGCCTCACGCTACACCAGCGAACGAGCCTGGGTTGTTGGGGGGGGCAGGAGCAGGACCGAGCCACTGGAAGGCGACTCCCATCTTCTGGGGAGGGATATGTGGTTCTCTGGCTCTTGGCTGCCTTCCGGTGGAGGACAGGGGGTAGTGTCAAGCCACACAGGAGCCCAGGCAATTGCCAAGGGGGTGAGGTGGAAGGGGCTAGAACTGGTGCCACGGGGCGCATGCACACCTCCATGCACGTGCATCACTGTGTGCTGGGGTCCCAAGATCAGGAAGAAAAAGCACAGAAAAATGGGATAAAAAGATAATAGAAAAAAAAGAAGGGGAGGGAGGAAGAGGTGTGGACCCTAATAGATCAAGACTAGGCCTAGGAACGGGAAAAACAGACAACACAGGAATTGGAGCCAGTGCTGGCACAGAACCCAGCACCAGTCCAAAGGGAGCTGGCGCCAGATTTGGCACTGATCCAATAGGGGCCGGTGCCGGACCGGACCCAAAGGGGGCCGGCAATGACATCGGCTCTGCCCGGACACCAGTCCCAGACCTAGAAGAGGTAGAAAGAGCAGGAGATGGTACCTGTGCCGGTTACTGCGAGGAAAAAGAGTGATGGAGGTAGGCACATGGAACTGGCATCAGTGACATGGTCACTGACAACAAAAGAGGATCTGTTGCCAGAGCCAAATGCTCTATCTGGCCTGAAGGCCCCAATCGTTGCTCCAAGGCACCTAGGACCAAGAGCCCGGGCACCGAATCCCTGGGAAGAGACAAACTGGCCAGACACTGCACCCACTGCTCCATAAGAGTGTCCCAGTGGTGAAACTCCTAACTGAAAACCCTACAGGAGAACAAAGAAGGGCTCTCGTGTTGAGAACTAAGCGCCCATTAGTGGAGTCTGTCGGAGAACGGGACAGAGCCGGAGAAGGCCTCTCACTCATGGACGCTGAAAACTGCTTGGCAGACGTACCAGAGGGTGACCTCGAGTGTTACCGTTTCTTTCCTTTCCGGTGGGTAGAGGAAGAACTCGAGGATGAGCGGTGCCGGGTCCCGCATCTGGATGAGGAATGGGCTTGCTTCTTTCTGTGTTTACAGGAGGACTATCCTCCCTTCCAAACACTGGACTGCCTGTGGTCAGACCCCCCCCTCCGAAGAGTGTGGTGGACCAGATACAGCTCAGCTGTCAGAGCAGCCTTCCGAAGGAGAGCCCCTACCGTCACCCTACCATCACCATCCATGGGTCCACTCCATTGATTGGTAGGACTGAGACGAAAATAAACTAATAAAAACTTTTTTTTTTTAAAAGAAAAACAATAAAGTAAGCTAATCCAAACTAAACTAAATGCTGTGTCGTATAGATGAGAAGATCTGACTCCCAGCGGGCAAACGTCATCACTAAAGCGCACTAGATGGTGTGAAAAAAGGAACTGAAGCAACTGAAAGGTCGATGCCGAGATTGCCCACATGGCATGAGCCACTCATGCGGTGCCGCGCATGCGCGGTCCTACCTCAGCATCAGCTCTTCTTAAGATTTTTGACTCTCGCAGGGTCCGAGCGCCTCTGCTTTGAATCCAGCAGTATGAATAAATGGTGAAGATATAAAGTCCAGGAAGATCCTCCCTTTCCAAAAGAGGGACAATGTGTCTCGCCAGAAAACTCCAGGCCCTGGATCTAGCAAGCAATAAATAGAAATTACGTACTTACCGCAATTATGATCTTTCTGTGTATCTTCACCATTCATCACAGATGGTTACTGGCCGGAGGTCAGGACCCCGCGGGAGCCTTTTTTTTTTTTTAAAGGGCTGACGGGCCGACACAGCATCAGCACCGCCTCGAGGCCGGCATGTACGTGGCGCCGAGGATTAGCCGCGAGTTGTGTCGACTCCGCCTGACTACCAGTTCTGAGCTGCCGGAGAGGTAAGAGGAAGGATGGAGGGTGGGACAAGAGAGTCCAAGGGACAGAAAAGGAAGGAAGAGCTGAACCAAAAGGAGAAATAACGACTGAGAGGACAGCAGAGACAAGATGAAACTAAGGGGACTGGGTAGGGGCCCCAATCTCTGGAAGCGGAAGAAGGGAGGAAGGGGGAGAATTTCAGGAGAGAGTGAGAGAAAACAAGGATCCAGGACTCTGTCCTTCACCAGATTGTATAGAACTGCAAGGAGTAGCAAAGCTTACTTGCCAGTATTCAAGGCAAAGAATATATGGCAATACCCCAAAAGCAGAGTCGGCTATACTGGCGAAGGACAGGGTACAGGGATTAGTACTCTCTCTGAAAGAAATCTGGTGAAAAAAAGGGGGTTCTTTTTTTTTTTTAACATTTGGATGACAGGAGGAGGGCAATCAACAACTCCCACCCTGCTAGGGTGGAGATATGCTGGAGAGAAGGAATGCCACTCGGGCTGTACCCTTTTTAAGAGGAAAAATTACACCCCCCTGTGTGTCCCTACTTACCCTACCCAAGAGAGGGAGAGCACAGAGGAGGGACCCAGAGACTGAGGCCCCAGGGGATGGTGGTGGGATTAGGATGAATGGTGAAGATACACAGAAAGATCATACTACGGTAAGTAATGTACTTTATATCTTATCTCTGTCAATCTTCACCATTCATCACAGATGGTGAGTACCAAGCCCCGAAGAGGGCTGACTGATTGCACCCTAAGGGACAGTGTCCCTTAGCCCCTCAGTGGGTGACACACTAAGGGGAACCTTCTGGGCCTGGGGAGGTCCGGAGAGGGGAGAGGAGACGGGTCTCCGGAGGGGGAGAGAAGCTGCCCTCACAAACGCCGTCTCGTCTCCTACGGGAAAAGAGATAGGTTCCCTGGTGAGTGGAGCAATCACCCCCCGCCGGGCCAAGGGTGACGACCGGAAAGGCGTGAGCCATGCCAATCTTCTGGTGCAGATCGCTGCCCCTACCACCCTGGTAGCTACCTCGTTGGCGTCATAAGACGCCCTTGCTTGGTGCCTTGCTAGCTCCAGGCCACGTGCAGAGAGAGCGATGGCTTGCCTGGTTTGCTCCGAGTCAGGCAAAGCAGCTAGGATCTGACCCAGCGCTGACCACGAGAACCTGTTGTAGGCTGACTAGTGGGCCTGATGAGCGGAGATGGAGAGAAGCAACCGTGCCGAGTAGAAAGTCCTCATCCCCCAGAAATCAAAATCCGAAGAGTCTTGATCAGGGGGCCGGTCACGGTGGAGGGCGCGAGGCCCGTCAGGAGTGTCCAGGTGTGTCAATCCGGACTGCAGATGAGGCATGGAACCTGGAGACTCCAGGGGTGTGCAATACCTCTGGCTGAGGTCCCTAGGGGCAGGAACTCCGGAGAAGGGCCTCTGCCAGAAACGCATGGATGCCTCCTGAAAAGGAGCAGGCCAGGGGGGCACCACAAGGGTGGCCGCCCCAAAATCGCCTAGAAAGGCGTGCGCCACATGCTCTGGATTGCTCGCGGATAGAGAGGAAAGGTGAAGGTCCTCCAACATCCTCGCGAGGAAACGCTGATACTCCGAGAGATCAGCGGCAGAAGAGATGTGGACAGAAGGTTCCTTACCCCCAGAAGAGGGGGATGAGGAGCTGGAGATCACCATCTGCTCCGAGGGTGGCTGCTCGGGGGGAGGTTGAAAAACCTGACTGTCCAAGGCCATAACGTAAGCAGGGAACCGAGAAGCCACCACTCTGAACTGCTCCCAGGTGAGAGGCCAGGTAGGACCAAGAATGCCCGGGAGCGCTGGAGAATGTGGCAGAGGGGTAGGGGCAGAGTCGAGGGAAGGAATCAGCTGGCCTCTGCCAGGGCTAGGGAGCGGACCATGGACACCCGGAGAAGGTGTCCCGGAAGACTCCGCAGCCGACAGCTGTACAACCACGTTGGTACTGCCTAGGCTGCGCCCAGAAGAATCCCCCCAGAGAGGCGACCGGGGCCCGTATAGGTCCAGAAGGACGGTCCCCTGCCTCCAAAGAACAGGACCCTCTCATGGAACCAGAAGGGAAGGGCAGAAGTCCGCACTTCGGGTTCATCCAGGGCCCGGGTGGACCCCAGAGAAAGGCCGACGCGCCGACCCCACACCCCTCGACCCCTCAGAGTCCGAGAAGGTCCTGGTCCTCGGAAGGGTCAGCCTAGGTAGCTGGCAGCTCTGGGACATCCCCGAGGGGGAAATCCATGGTGCAGCACCTTCCCCAGCCGTAGGCTTCCCGATGGGCCCCAAAGTTGGGCGATCGAGACACACCACGGGAGGGGGTACGTCTGCTGAAGGGTCAAGGAACCCTCCCAGACCAGGCTGCAAGGCTGTGGTGGCACGCACACAGCTTGCTGGTCAGTGCCACTGACCCCAATCTGGAGGGGAACCCGACGCCTCCTCAGCAGGGGCTGACTCGACTCGTCAAGAGACCACCGCTCACTCTCCTGTGCAGTCAACCTCAAGGGTGTGACTGCCCATCCGACTCTGAGCCGGATTCCACTCAAGAGGTGGGAATCTGAGGCCCTGAGCCGACAGTAGGAGGGCGAGAAAGCGACCTTCGCAGCGGGCCAGAAACCGTGGCAGTGGACAAGGCTACCCCCGCTGCCCCCGCGCCCCGGGGCGGAGCTGGCAGAAGGCGTAGGGCAGCTGAGACCAAAGGTCCGGAGCTATAGCCGCGCGCCGCCAAGTCCATCGGCACCAGGAGCGCGCTGGGACAAAGACGGCACCGCGGCAGCCCCAACAGCGGCTACGGAGACGCAGACACCACCAGGCCCTGCGATATTGAGCTGCACCGATAGTCGGGCGTCGCACGCCACCGAGTGCAGGCAGCTTCCGCGCCGACGATGCGCCGCCAGGCCCCACGGCACTGCGAGTGGCACCAAGAACCAAGGTGGCGCCGACTGCCCCGAAAACAGACCGCGGCACCGAGAGCAGACGTGGCACCGCCGGGCGACGCTGACCAACGACTCGCGAGGTCCCACGGTGCCAGGCCAACCTCGCGCCAAGGTGCGAGACATAGCTAAAGGCGACGCCGATCCAGGGTCGCGCGCACGAACAGAGTCGACGGACGCTCCGATAGGCCCACGGCGCCGAGACATGAGTCGGCGCCGCCAAGGCTCTCGCACCGCTAACGGCGCTCAAGGCCTCAACAACACCGACCAACGGCGCCGAGGACGGGCGCCGACCCGGCCTTATGGACCGAGGAGCGACACTGGGGCCTTCACCTAAAGGGTGATTGCTATGGCGGCAAGATTCCTGCCCGCCTCCCGGGGAAGCGGGACGGGCCTCCTGCGCCGGGAGGAGCCTCACCAAGGCTAGGCTACGGAGGTTGAGGCTCCCTCCTCCATGGTCCGTGTAGAACCGGGAGGGGACCCGGAGGAAAGGCCGAGAGAGTGCGGCTTGGCCCGACGAGTGTGAATCCATCCCCCGAAAGTCGGCGGAGCTCGTCCAACTTTCCACACGCGGTGTTCGAGGACGCGGTGGTCCATAGAGAAGCAGGCGTCACACGAATCCATGTCGTGAAACGGGCCAAGACACGCAAGACATCGGTCATGCTGGTCGGTCACGGAGAAATTGCGGCCGCACGGGCACCGACGCATAGGGGGCCGCCCGGCCTTAGAGAACTTCTTGCCCTCCGACCGCGGCATGACCTACGGAAAAACAACACCAAAAAAGACTCGATGTCGCTTAATGTTAATAAAAAGGAAAGATCTTACCGGCGACGTCGAGTGGAGGCAGAACCCAGAACTAGCAGACCGCGGACTGGCGACGGAAATATCGCAAGCGTAAGGCCTAGAAAAACTGACAGACTTCTTCAAACTTCAGGCTTCCCACGAGGCGACCTCGACGGCGGGAGATGAAGAAGTGGTAGTCAGGCGGAGTCGACAAGCTTAACGGGTTAATCCTCGAGCGCCACGTAGTACGTCACCTCGAAGGCGCTGCGTCGGGTCTACCTACCCTTTAAAAAAAGGTTCCTCAAGGGGTCCTGACCTCCGGCCAGTACCCATCTGTGATGAATGGTGAAGACTGACACAGATAAGATCAAGGTAGTTTTGCACTGAGTGGGACAAAGGTCCAATTCTGGACAACCACATTTGTCAAAGAGGTCTTCAGTGACTGAGGTCAGAAGATTCCACTTCTGTGTCTTTGACCAGCTTAGCCGTCTTCCAGGATGTTTTGAACACCACGAACATGGACGGCTGTCAGCTCTAGGCCATGGTCCAGAGCCCAGCACCAGACTCTCATCACTTCCCTGCAGAAGGGGTAAGAGTGAGTACCCTCCTGCTTGTCTATGTAGTGGATGACAGTCCATATTGTCCATCTGCACTAGCAGAAGGCCCGGGAACAGCTGGTTCTGAAAGACCTGGAGGGCGTCTAGCACTGCCCACATTTCCAGGACACTGATGTGCAGAGAAGACTCTAGACAGTACCACGTGCCCTGTAGGCGCAGATGTGCCCCTCAGACCATCCCAGAGGCATCTGTGGTCAGAATCTGCTGAAGGGAGAGAAAAGTGATGGGACCCCCCCCTCCCCTGAGAAGGTTGGTGGGCAGAACCTTCTTCACAGCAGGAGAAGGGACCAGAAAGTATAGTTATGTAAGAACTTACTGTAACAGTAGATCTTCGAGAGAAGCTCTTGCAGTAGGTAATTACATATACGACTGACGTCGGCAGGCAGCAGGACCCCACGGAAAAGTTTCTAGCTAGCAGTCCCTGGCAAGGGACCGCCCCCACATCAGGTGACCGGCGTCAGGAGACGTCAGTATAAAGGGGTGGTCCCTGACGCCCGCCTTCAGGTTCTTTCCCACCACAGGCCAAAAGAGGCCAGACAAGAGAGGAGCGGATATTTCCCTCAATGGAAAAGTAGCTGAAAAAGCTTAGGGGGATGAAGGGCAGGAAGGAATTACCTACTGCAAGAGCCTCTCTTGAAGATCTACTGTTACGGTAAGTTCTACGCATCTGTACTATCTTACTTCGAGAGGGATCTTGCAGTAGGTAATTACATATAGAACTGAGTCCCAAGCAGTCTGGAACAAGAAGAAGCACCGGGGAAGAGGAAATCTACTCCAAGTAGAAACTTCTAGCTGTGCAAGCCTTAAGATAGGAGGCCTTGCAGGCCAGCCAGCCCAAAGCCTGCTCTACGGCGAGAGGCAATATCCAAACTGTAGTGTTTTGTAAAAGTATGGACGGAGGCCCAGATGGCGGCAGCACAGATGTCTGCCGCTGACACATTCTTGAAAAAAGCCGCTGAGGCAGCAACTCCCCTGGTGGAGTGGCCTCTTACTTGACCCGGCAGGGTCTTGTTGTACTTGTCATAACAGAAAGTGATGCAATGAACCAACCATTTGGACAGACATTGTTTAGAAATGGCATTGCCTTCTCTTTTGGGTGCAAAAGAGACTAACAATTGATCGGTCTTCCTGAGATCTTTTGTCCTGTTAGTGTAGTATCTCAGAACCGTGAACGCCCATAGTATGGAGTAAATACTCCTTCATTGCAGTACATAGAAAAGGTGGGTAACTCTATGGACTGGTTCAGAGTAGACTCTGGCTTACTACCTTAGGGAAGAAACTTAGGTTATGCGCAGAGTCATTCACGCTCCTTTGTGAAAAATCAAGTGTGGAATTTTACACATCAGGCCTGAAGCTCGAAATTCTCGAGCGGAAGTAATGGCCACCAGGAAGAGAGTCTTTCATGAAAGGTCTGCGGAAGCTGCCGGTTCAAAAGGAGGCAGAGTAAGTTTCTCGAGAACAAAGTTCAAATCCCAAGGGGGAGCAGGAGTACGTATGGGAGGTCTCAGATGGAGGACCCCTCTAAGGAAAGTCTTAGAGACCTCCAGTTGAGTAAATGTCTTGTCTGCAAAGGGGACATGATAGGTCGAGATGACCGCCATGTGGAGTTTCAGAGAAAAATGACTAAGACCCAGGTCAAAAAGATGGCGCAGGTACTCCAGCAGAAGCCCCACTGAACAGGAAAAGGATTCCACATCCTTAGAGGCAGCCCAGATAGAGAACCTTTTCCACTTCATGGCGTAAGTAGATCTAGTAGAGGGTTTTCTAGCCTCCACCAAAATCTCCACCACTTGGGGAGAAACCCCAAAGCGGGACTGAGCTAAGTCTGCAGGAGCCATGCATGCAGCTGAAGAGATTTATGGCCTGGATGGACCAGGGTCCCCTGATCCTGGGTCAGCAAACCTCGTGATAGAGGAAGAGGAAGAGGATGATCCTCTGCATATTGTTGTAGAAGAGAGAACCAAACTTGCCTGGGCCAGAAAGGAGCAATCAGAATCATTTGTGCTCCTTCTGAAGCTAGTTTCTGTAAGACTCGTGGGATAAGCGGAATTGGGGGAAAGACATAGACGAATCTGTCCTTCCAGTCTAGAGACAGAGCGTCTCTCCAGAAAACGCCTAGCTCTGGAACAAACGAGCAGAAGACGGGAAGCTTTGCGTTTAGAGGAGATGTGAACAGGTCGACCTGTGGTGTTCCCCAGAGTCGGAAGATACCTTCTAGGACCCCTTGGTCCAGTTCCCACTCGTGAACCAGAGCAGACAAGCGACTTAGCTTGTCTGCCAAGGTGTTGTCAACTCCTAGAACATGAATTGCTGTGAGGTGAAGGTCGTGTTGTGTTGCCCAATCCCAAACCCTCATTGCTTCCCTGCAAAGAGGGTAGGACCGAATCCCTCCCTGTTTGTTGATGTACCAAACCACGTACATATTATCCGTCTGAATGGCTAGGTGGCCGGGAAGGATGCATGGGTGAAGGGCTTGGAGAGCGCACAGCACTGCCCGAAGCTCAAGCACATTGATGTGGAGTGTCTGTTCGAGCTTGGACCAAGAGCCCTGGGTCTGATGGGGACCTAGATGGGCTCCCCAACCCTTGCCCGAAGCATCTGTGGTTAGAGTCTGGGAGGTGGGGAGGACGAAAGAAAGAAATCCCCCAAAGCAGGTTCTCTCGAACCATCCACCATTGCAAGTCTCGGAGCATCGGCGAGGAGACTAGAACTGGGTGATCAAAGTCGTCCACTAACTGATCCCATTGGGAGCGGAGTGTCCACTGAGAAACTCCCATGTGAAGCCGAGCGCGAGGGACTGTCGGGATAGCAGCCGCCATGAGCCCGAGAAGGTGAAGTACCGACCTTGCACTGACCCGCCTGCAGCCGGACAACAGACTTATTTCAGTCTGGAGGGTGGACGCCCAGTCCGGTGGCAGGAAGGCCCTGCCAATGGTCATATCTAGAATCACCCCTATAAACTGTAGTCTCTGAGGTGGGATCAAGTGAGACTTGGAATGGTTGATGGTAATACCCAGGCAGGCAAAAACCTGCTGGGTAAGGGCGAGTCAGCGCAGAAGTTCCTCCCTGGACGAGGCCGCCAGGAACCAATCGTCCAGGTACGGGAAAATCTGCACCCCCCCGAGTACGTAGGTAGGCCGTCACCACCGCCAGGCATTTGGTAAATACTCGGGGAGCCGAGGATAGGCCAAATGGAAGTGCCTTGAACTGGTAGTGATCCTCCTGGGAAGCAAAATGAACATATTTACGATGAGACGGGAGAATGAAAATGTGCAGGTAAGCATCCTGCATATCCAGAGCACACAGCCATTGTCCCGACCGAAGGAGGGGCAGAAGGCTCTGCAACGAGAGCATTCTGAACCTTTTGTATTCCACAAAAAGATACAGGGAACTGAGCTCTAGAATGGGTCTTAGCTCTCCTGTCTTCTTTGGGACCAGGAAGAAGTGGAAATAGTAACCCATCCCTTGAAGATGGAGAGGGACGGGTTCAATTGCTTCTTTCAGCAGCAGAGCTGAAATCTCTTCCTGGACCAAGAGAAGATGTTCCCATCAATATGATGACTTGGGGGGGGAGGTGTCGAGGCGGTTTCTGTAGAAACTCTGTGGAGTGTCCTTCTTCGATCAGCTGGAGCACCCAAGAATCTGATGTTATCCTCTCCCAGACCAGAAGGTGGAGGGAAAAATGAAAATTACGTACCTATCGTAATTCTTGATCTTCTCTTGTATCTTCACCATTCATTACTGCTTGCTAACAGAGCGAACCCGGCCACGGGAGTTTTTTTTTTTTTTTGGAGTCGGTTCACCTGCGTCGAGGACTATCAGCATACATGCATGTGGGGCGCCATTAGGTGCCGCAGACTCCTCCTCTATCTCAGTTCTGGTAGCCGGAGAGGCGAAAATAAAGGGTAAGAAAAAGGAAAGCGAGGCAAGAGAGCCGAGCGATAGAAAAAGGAAAGGAAATAAATTGAAAAAGGAATAAGCCGATGGAGAATAGACAAAGGACAGAGAATTCCTACCCTAAGGGACCGCAGGGCCTCCTTTCCTGGGCGGCTCTAGGGGAGGAACAGAGAGAAGGAAAGGGAAGTAGAAGAAGAAGAAGAAGAAGAAGAAAGAAAGAAAGAAAGAAAGAAAGAAAGAAAGAGGCATGTTGAGAGGGAGAACAGTGCCCATCGAGCATTTGTTGAGAGGCTTATAGGCTCGAAACTAACAAGGGAGCAAGAATCCCAGTTGCTAGGACTGAGGGGAGGTTCAACCGAACCACCTGACCAGATCCGAATGAGGGCAGACTCTCTGAACTCTCAACATGCCAAGTCCCGTCATCCTACAGTAGTTGAGGGCTCCTAGACTGCCCAGGTAGAACCTGTTCTGGGTAGAGCGCCCATCCAGGAAGGGGACTAAGTCCCTTAGCACCTTGTTAAGTGCTAACACAGTAGTGTATGGGAAAGACTATGCCTTCTCGAAGGCAGTTTTGTATGAAAGATAGAGTGGAACTCAATCAGACTCCCTAAGACAAGGCAAACAGATGCTCAGAGCTGACAAGTTCAGTCAGTAGCTACAAGAGCTCGAAATAATACCTGTCAGGAGGATTCTAGACTTTGCCGAGGCCAAGTCAGGGCATGGCCACTTGGGCTGCAAACTGCATAACCTGAAGAACGATTTAGAATCGCACTCTAAGGGCGGTCAGAAAGAGTTCCCCAGAATTTGGAGAAAATACCACCGTGCTCGCTCCTCTTACCTGAGGAAAAGGGATCCATTCACTAAGAATGGAAAACAGAAAGTTTTTTTTTGGCATAAAGGCCAAGGAAAGGAAGAGGAATGAGACGGAGGGGAGACGCCACAAAAGGAGGCCACTGAGGGAAGGTGGTGGAGAGTTGGTAATGAATGGTGAAGATACAAGAGAAGATCAAGAATTACGGTAGGTACATAATTTTCATATCGTCCCTTGTCAATCTTCACCATTCATTACTGCTTGGGTGAGTACCAATCCCCCTCCCCCCTTGAGAAAAGGGGGGTAGAACCCTGAGGGAACAAGACCCCCAGCCTCCTGTTGGTGAGAAACAGAAGGGGAAGACCCTGGCTAATACACAGAGAAGCCTAAGTGGGAGAAGAGCTAGGAGGTGCCCACCGAGGACGGGGAGACGGAGGAAGCCCCTGCAGAAGTCTCCTAGCTCTGGAGAAAAAAAGACGGGTCCCCCGGAAAGCGGAGCGCATCACCCTACGCCGGCCAGGGGTGACAACCTTGATAGACGTAGCCATCCCATCCGCCTAATGCAGATCGCTGTCCCCGCAAGCCTGGAAGCCACCTCATTGGCGTCATAAGATGCCCTTGCCTGGTGTCTTGCCAGCTCCAGGCCTATAGCAGAGAGGGCAATAGCTTGTCTGGTGTGCTCCGTATCAGGCTTTGATGCTAGGAGCTGGGAGAGCATCGACCACAGATGCCGATTGTAGGCAGCGTGGTGAGCCTGATGTAATGCAATGCAAGCCACTGCACGAGAAGAAGAGAACATTTTCCCCCACCGTCGAATTGTAGGGAATCAACTGTGGGCAGTCGAGCCAGGCGGCGGCGCCCGGAAGGAGTCTCTAGGTACACCAAACCCGAGGACGGGTTGGGAAGGGTACCCAGGGATTCCGAGGGGCACAATACCTTCGACGACAGTCTGCCGGGGCTGGAGAAAGGGCAGCTGGCGACTGCCAGGAACGGATAGATGCCTCCTGGAAGGGATAGGCCAGGAAGGTACCACCAGGTGCTGGGCACTGAATTTCCAAGAATTCACCGCCTCCCATTCAGTATTGTCTGCCTTACGAAGAGATTCAAGACCCTCACCATCCTCGAAAGGAATCGCTGATATTCAGTGAAATCAGCCGGAAGAAAGATGAGCAGGGGTTCCTCTCCTCAGAGGAGGAAGACGAGGATGATGGAGAGCTCAATGTCCAGAAGATTCTCGGGCGGTGGGGAGAGTCGAAGACCCACTCATGCATGTATCTAACGATGAGGGAAGCACGCCAGAGAACCTTCTGAACTGCCCCAGGATAACGGACCCATAGGACCGACATGGCCTGGAAGAGCGGGAGATGGTTGCAGAGGTACTGGAGAAGGGCACCTGTGAAGAGGCAACTGACCTCTGCTAGGGCTCTGAAATCCGGGGAACGGAGCCTGAGCTGGCGGGATCCCGGACAACAAACCAGGCCGCAAGACGGGACCCTGAGGATGCGATGCCTGGAAGAGCCCAGGGGAGGAACCTCCCCTGTGACGAACCCGGGACTGCATGGATCCAGAAGGGCAGTCCGCAGCAACGCCACTGGAGGGGACCCCGGGGCCCAAGAGGTTAGGGCGGGGTTCGGCGCTACGGCTCCTAGCCACCCCAGGAGGGGTGGGCGGCCGAGACCGCGACAACCGTCCCCCACCCCTCAACCCCTCGGACTCCGAGAGAGCCCTCCTCCTCGACTGCAGCGTTCCTCCACCCCGAGAGGCGGCAACAGCACCCGGGAGGGTAGCTGTCACAGACCCCCTAGGAGGGGGAGCCCCCCCTCAGTCCTCACCACATCACCCCCCGGGACCTGGGGCCACCCCTAGCCTGAGGGCCCTCAGGGGAGGACGGGAGTGGGGACAGTGGAGGGGCCCGCTATGCCGCCTAACACTTGCGCCACCGGGACCCCGACTCAAGAGTCAGGCTGCCAGGATGGGTCCAATCTGAGCCGCCGACCGCAAGAGGACGAGACCAGCAGAACCTCAATGTTGGCAACCCCGGGTCCCCGGAGGAATGGCGCCGAATGGCGCCGGTGCTAGGACAGCGCCGACGACCCCAGCACACCCGCTGACAGTCAGGCCCGGTTCCGCCCCTGCCGTGGCTGTTAGGTCATGGCGCCGCCGGCCGAACCCAACCCACGCCACGAGAGCGCAAACGGGCCCGCGGCGCCGCGCGAGCGGTGCCGGAAGGCCTGAGCAGCGCCGCCATATCACCCGACGCCGCAAGCGCGCCGGATCCAAAACGGCACCGAGGGCAGCGTGAGAGGTCCACCGTGCCAGGCCCAGAAATCGTGGGCCTCAACACTGGGGAGCCTGCACCTCCGAGGAGGTGACTGCCGAGGCGGTACTGCCAGGCCCCGGAGGGATCACGACATTCTCTCGACACTACTTTAGAGAAGCTGGTAAGAGAAGGAGGAAGTTCTCCTCTGCGGATCAGAGGAGTAGGCCCGGGAGGGGACCCGGGAAGGGCCTAGAGACCTACCTGGGAATCCCTGAGCAACGCCGTCTCTCAAGGTCGGCGGGGCCTTGCCGAGCTTGAACGAGCGGACTTCGAGGACACAACGGTCCATGGAGAAACAAGCGTAGCACGCGTCCATGTTGTGGTTGGGTCCCAGGCAACGGAGACAGACATCATGCCGGTCCGAGACAGAAAAATGCCGGCCACAGGAGCACCGACGCATAGGGCGTGGCCCGCTTTCGTCTTACACCTTGCTCCCGAACTGGACATGATGCGAACTAAACGAGGAAAAAAAGGCAATGAAGCACACGGCGCCGCAGTATAGAAAGAAAAGGAACGGTCTTACCGGTATGCGGCATCGAGTGTGAATCTTCTGAGAAGCGAGGAGTCTTTGAGGAACCGAAACTAACGCCACTGCCAGAAGCGGTGTAGCTCCACGGGCGGGAGAAACAGAACTGAGATAGAGGAGGAGTTCTGCGGACCCAACAGCCGCCTCACGCATGACGAGTATGTCGCTTCGAGGGCGGCGCCGTTGGAGCCGACTCCAAAAAATAAATAAATAAATAAAACTCCCGTAGCGGGTGCGCGACTCCGGCTTAACCCAAGCAGTAATGAATGGTAAAGAGTGACAAGGGAAGATCCTCCCTTCTACCAGTTCCTCTGGGGAGTCCGGAGGCTGTGGGAGAGGAGAGGAGTCAGGTGGTGTGGGGCAGCGCCGCAGCTGAAGTACCCGCTACTTTTTTGTGCCCTTGGGGGGCTTAGCAGCTGTGGGGGCCCGACGTTTTGTGGCCCGCTTTCCCTGGGGTTTTGCTTTGGGCCGATTCCGTCTGCAAAAGGGACGGCGCTGCGGCTGCTGGGGATGGTACATGCAGTCAACAGACTTTAGTGCCATCCCCTTTTCCTGCAAATCGGTGATGATGTCCTTGACATCCCCACCGAAAAGCACCGACCCCCGGAAGGGCGCTTCCTGGAAAGTGGACTACACTTACGGGACCAACCCTGACACGCAGAGCCAAGCATGACGTCGTAAGCCTACGGCGAAAGCTGAGCTCCATCCAGCAGTGTCCACTGTATCGTAGGTCGCACGAAGCATGTGTCGACTGGCCGAATGTGCAGAGCGGACAAGATCAGCCAACTCCAGCTTGACCTGAGAGTCCGACAAGGAGTCTAGTCTGGCTTCCACCTCGAAAATGGCTTGCAACTCTACATAACCGACATAAGTTCGGGCCCTAATCCCCAGCGTGGAAGAAGCAAAGATCTTCATACCATACTGGTCCAGTAGGCGGGATTCTTTGTCAGGTGGCGAACAGCTAAGATGTTTTGGGTTAGCCGACCGGCTGTGAGCGGTGCTAATCACTACTGAGTCAGCACGAGGGTGAGAATCTAAGAAGTCAACACCCTCGGGAGCCTGGTATAGCCTATTCGATTTCCGCGGAAGTGGGGCTACAGCCGACGGCTGTTTCCAAATGGTGGTAACGAGGTCAGCATGAGGCTCTATCCAGGGTGGCACTAAAGTAGGAGCTGTCACGGGCAGATCCAGATGCTCGGCGAGTTTCAACTGCTGAGGGTCTGGTTCCAAAGACTGCCACTGATGTACCTCCTGGATTTTACATAGCAACTCCGTAAAGGAAGGATCTTCCGGAGGAGACTTCGGAGGAGTCCTTGGCCTGGGCTTCAACGGAGAGCATGGCTCCTCGTCCCTTTCGGAGCAACCGTCGGAGGAATCTGAGGAGTCGGAGGGGGAAGAGGAAGAAGAAGAGGAAAAAGACTCCCTTTCCTGACCCGGGGGAGGAACGGACCCCTTGGGAAGCACCCGAGGAAGCGTATCCTGCCCCTCTCTGGACCCAGAGGGGATAGCCCTAGTGTCCGGAGGTGGTGAGGGAGTGTGCTGCCTCGGACGTATGGGAACCTGAGACAGCACTGTCGTCGGTGGGAGGCTCTCGACCTCCCTGGTGAGCTGAGCCTTGGCCTCAGTCCACCAGGAGGCCACAGTCTCCTGCAAGTCCACCGGCGGCTGAGGAGGCGGGGGATAAAGATACGGGTTGTACCCATATGGAGAGCATCCAAAACCCGGCTGTGGATAGCCCAGCATCGGGTATTGTGGCGTCGGAAAGACCGGCATCGGGTACTGTGGCGCCAGATACTGTGGTCCCAGGTACACTGGCGTTGGATAGGACGGAGGGTACCTGGGAGCCAGAGGAGCTGCCGGAGCAGACGGCCCAGCCAGCAGCCTCACAGGCGGATCCAAGTTGGAGGGCACGGAGGGCGGAGGGGCGACATCCAGAAGCGGGATGTTGGCCGGAGTCGGTAAAACCGGCGTCAGTGCCAGCGTTGGGGGCCCCGGTGTCGGAGGTACTGGTGTCGGGGGAGCCAACGTCAGATCCGGCGCACCTACAGGAGGACGGTTCAACGGAGGAAGGTCCCCAGCGTCGCCCAGGGATGGAGGGGAGAAATCCCCGGGGTCGGGCTGGGGGGATTCTGGGTCCCCGGACGGCAGCGAAGGCTGCAGAGAACCCAGGATGACGGACGTCCGTCATCGGTTCAGTCGCCGACCGGTCACTGGACGAACCATGTGCTTTTACAGCGAGCTCCCGGTGGGCTCCGGAGGAGCCGGCATCCGACTTATGGGAGCCTTCACCGGAGGCAGACCGAGGAGAAGAATCGGCCTGGTCCAGTGGAAGAGGGGCCGCGCGCTGCCCTGAAGGGTAGTGTGTCTTACCGGCTTTCTCCACGCAGATGTTGGAGGAGCCGACGCCCGGCTTACCGGAGTCGCCCACGCCAGTAGGCCGCGAACCTGCGACCGAACCGGGGGCGGAGTCCTCCAATTGCCCGGAGGAGCCCAAAAGGCCCGAGCACGAGCCAGACAGGCAGGCCGACACCCCCTCGGAAACCTCCAAGGCGGCCGTCGAGGAGCGGTCCCCCGGAGGGGACGTTACCTGAGACCCAGCGGCTCTTGAAGGAGACGCGGTAGAGGAGCCCTTGTCCCAATGCTTCTCCTTATCCTTCTTCTTCTGATGACCTTCGGGGGAAGTGGATCCCTGCCTCAGTTTTTTTAGCTCGTTCTCCATCGAACTCATCTTTTTCTTCAAAATGTGGGCTTCAAGGGATTGCTGCCGCCTGTTCCGGGTAGCAGTTGAAGCTGAGACAGTGCTACTTCTTGACTGGGTGATCGGGGCCTATACAGAACAGGCACAGAGAATGGCCGCCCTTGCGGGAGTTAGGGTCCGCACAAGTCACACTTATTTTTGTGCTCGGAGGGTGTAGGGGACGACATACACCAACGGATGTACTGATGATTGTCGAAAAAAGGTAAAATTATTTGGTAAAAAACAATGAAGATTATGCTGACGAAGCAACAAACTTTTCCACGAGGCGCTGCACGAGCTAACGGCAGGAAAGAACTTAGAAGGCGGGCATCAGGGACCGCCCCTTTACACCGACGTCTTCTGACGCCGATCACCTGACGTGGGGGCGTTCCCTCGCCAGGGACTGCTAGCTAGAAATATTTCCGTGGGGTCCTGCCGACGTCAGTCCTATATGTAATTACCTACTGCAAGAGCCCTCTCGAAGTAAGATCTCATCTTTTTCTTCAAGATGTGGGCTTCCAGGGATTGCTGCCGCCTTTTCCAGGTAGCCGCGCTGAAGCTGAGGCAGCGCTGGCACTTTTGACCGGGTGATCGGGCCTAGACAGAACAGGCACAGAGAATGGCCGCCCCAGCGGAGTTAGAATCCACGGTCGCACTTATTTTTGGTGCTCGAGGGTGTAGGGACTATACATCGACGGATATACTGGATGATTGCCAAAAAGGCAAAATTATTCAGTAAAATCCTACGAAGGGAGGCTGACAAAGCGAAGAACTTTTCAGCGAGGCGCTGCATGAGCTAACGGCGGGAAAGAACTGGAAGGCGGGCATCAGGGACCACCCCTTTATACCAATGTCTTCTGATGCCGGTCACCTGACGTGGGGACGGTCCCTCGCCAGGGACTGCTACCTAGAAATTTTTCCGTGGGGTCCTGCAGCCTGCCGATGTCAGTCCTATATGTAATTACCTACTGCAAGAGCCCTCTCGAAGTAAGATCTCCTGTTCCAGGTTCTCCGTACGTTGGTCCCACTGGACTCTCGATGTCCACTGGGGGAAAATCCTTCTTATGAAGTCTGGCCAGAGGCACCATAACTATGGCTGCTGCCATGATGCCCAGGAGCCAGAAAAAAACTCTGGCAGAAACATAGCTGCTGTGGAACATCAGACTGGCCTGGGCTATAAGATGGTCCACCCTGACCTGGGAAAGGAAAGCCATGCCCTGTGTCGTGTCCAGGACCACCCCAATGTACTGGAGTCACTGGCATTAAAACGGATCTGGGTGAGTTGACCATGATGCCCAGGTCCTAGAACAGATGGATGTTATGTTCCAGGGTGAGGACCAGGTTGTCCCCGGATGAAACTTTGAATAGCCAGTCGTCCAGGTAGGGAAAAACGTAGAATCTCTGTCTCCTGAAGGAGGCTGTGACTACTGCCAGGCACTTGGTAAACACCCGAGGAGCCGAAGACAAACCAAAGGGCAAGGCCCAGAACTCAAAGTGTACCCACTGGAACTGGAACCTGAAGTATTGCTGGTGTGGGGCACAAATGTTGATATGAAGATATGCTTCCTGAATGTCTAGAGAACATATCCAGTCCCCTTTGTTCTAGAGGAGGAGCAGCAGTCCCTGAAGGATAACCGTCCGGAACTTTCTGTACTGGATGCGCAAGTTTAGCTCTCTGAGGTCCAGAATGGGCCAGAGACTGCCCTTGCATTTTAGAACCAGAAAGAAGTGGGAGCAGAACCCCCTGTCCTGTTGGACTGATGGCACAGGGTCTATTGCCCTTTTCTGGAGCGGGGACTGGATTTCCTCCCAAGGAACAGGGATGTGAGATGGGGTTAAGATGAAGAGACTGGGTGTCTTTCTGGGGACCACTCTATGAGCTCCAAAATGTGGCCGTGGCTTATGAGCTGCAGCATCCAGCTGTCGTTTCTGATCTCTGCCCACCTGTCTCAGTGTAGGGAGAATCGACCCACCACCGCCTCCACCCAGTCCACTAGAGAGGGGGCCAGACAAGGAGTGAGGCTGAGGCAGCGGCTGGTGCCACCCCTTCACCTTGGAAGCCTTTGCTGGAGGAGGAGGAAGAGGGGGCAGGCAGGACTGAGGAAGCCTTACGTTTGGCAGGAACAGGGACGGGCCGGGGTCTATGGGTTGCTTGATGAAAAGTCAGTCATAGAGCACTCTTTTGCAGGGTATGGTACAGTGAGTGAACTGACTTTAGAGTGCATCTGGAGGCTTGTAGGCTGGACAAAATGTTCTGAATGTCAGCCTTGAACAATTTATATCCCCTGAAGAAAGAATTCAGGATGGACATCTGAACATCCTGAGCAAAGCCCAATACTCGCAGCCAGGAGTGCCGACAAAGGCATATGCCCAATGCCGCAGCCCAAGCTGAGGTGTCTGTAGTATCGTAGGCTGAGCGCAGGTGGTGTCGGCTGACCTCTGACCCCGATTTGAAAGGCTGGAGAAATTATTGCATAGCCAGATCTTCAGGTGACAATTTGACCATTTCCAAGGTCTGTTCCCACAAGACATCTTGGTATTGGATCATGTGGGCCATATAGTTAAGTGTCCAGATGGCAAACGTAACAGAGACAAATGCCTTTTTAAAAGAGAGAGATCGAGTCACCGAGATTCCCTATCGGGAGGAAGGGAACTCAAATGTTTGTCTCAGTAGGGTCGTGCGCTACACAGATGATGGCCGAGTCCGCTTGGGGTTGTTTCCCAAAAAAGGGCTTGACCACTGGTGCCTTGTATAGTTTATCCACCATCCAAAGTATGGCTGGTATGAGGTTTAAGAAATGCCAGGCGGCCATGGTAGCATCCTCAAAAGTGTCTGTTAAGGGTGGGGAACCACCAAAGGGAAAGAATCTGGCAGCTTGAGGTAGGTGGACAACTGATCTCGGGAGGGGTCCAGCTCCTCGGTTTCAAAGCCTATGACTGACTGTATCTGGCGCATGACTCCACAAAATGACAGGTCATCCGGGGGTAGACCTGGGAATGTACTTGGGTTCCGCTTCCCCATCCAAGGACACTGTCAAGGAAGAGAGGGAAGGCCCTTCATCCTCATCATCACCAGACTCCTTAGACTCAACCAGGGGTTGGAGCTTCAGGTTATATTCCCCTTCATCTACCTGGTGAATGGGAGGAGTGTAGGAAACTGGCAGACGTGGGATGGGGGGAGACTCCCTGGGAACATCAGGGCAGTGTAAAGTGTGCAGGCCCGTGTGGTATCTGATCCTTTGACAGTACCAGTCACGCCTGCATAAAATCCCAGATGGATGACAGCACTGACTGAAAGGCTCCTGTCACCGACATTGGGTAACCCAGCAGCATCGGTTGAGAGACCAGCACTGGCGTTGGTAGTAGAAGTATGGGGCGGACGTAGGTAAAGGAGCCAGTATCGGCATAGGAGCCAACGTCAATTGAGAGGCCAATGCAGGTGTTGGTTTTGACCAAGCTGGTGTCGGAGGTAGGAAAGGCCTGGCAGGCACAGGTGCCAGATCAGAAAAAACTGGCATGGCTCAGAGGGAGGCATCGGTGATGGGCACCTCAGAAGCGGGAGAAGGTGACCATGGAGCAACCAAGGGAGACGCTGGTGAGGGCCTAGGGGGCCACAGTTGTGGAGAAAGTAGCCTGCACTGAAGCGGGCGGTGGATGGGCAGCATAGGTAGGCCCGGAGCTCACCGAGCCCATGCCAGTCTGAGAAGAGCCAGCGGAGCCTCCTGACTGCAGCCCTGCCACTAGAAGGGGCCTGAACAGCAACCAGCCCCCAGAGTATCACCGCCTGACAGAGAGAGAGGTTGGTCGGTGGTGCTGCTAACAGTAGCCCTTTGGAAGACAGGGTGTGCGAGGTGGAAGAGGCCACCCCCAAGGTGGTGGACGAACCCACCGCGGCCTTAGACTTGTGCGGAAACTGCGAGTGGGACGTGGACCAGTGTTTTTCGCAGTCCTTTTTCCGGTGTTTGTGTTTGCTATGGGATTTCCCTCTGGAGCAGGATGGTTGCGACCCCGAAGAGAGGGTCAGAGAGGAAATGGAACTTCTGGCCTGCAGCTCCTGTTCCATGCTGGCGACCTTCTGCTGCAAGAGGAATTCTTCAAGGGCCCGCTGGTGATGGTGTGGACTGGCCTGGTTGTTGTGGGTAGGCCCGAGGCAGTGGATGCAGGCAGAGTGGCCATCTTTCTCCGAGAGCTGCTTCCCACAAGCACACTTGGTCCTGAAGTTCCAATCGGAGGAAGAGGATGGATCCAACACACAAAAAGAATCAACAGAAAGTTGGTAAATTCAGGTGAGAAAGAAAATAAAATTCGAGAGAAAAACTCAAGAAAAATGGTGGTTCACAGAAGCTTGCTGCGGTCTCTGGAAATCTGACATGCATTGGTCGACGGTGGGAATAAAAAACTGAGGAGGGAATGGCAGACGCCCACTTTTATAGGGTTGGCCAACGTCAGAGGGTGATGTCGGAGAAAGCAGCTCCCAGTTAAACTGCTAGCTAGAAAAGTTCCTGTCTGGTCCTAGTGCCTCATGGCAGTAGTTCTACAGGTGTGGCATGCAGGAAGAGATACCCCTGACGTGAGATCGGGCCTGCTTATTTTTGTGCTTACAGGAGGACTGTCCTCCCCTCACCAAACACTGGACTGCCCGTGGTTGACCCCACCGAACCCCGAGAGGGCAGCAGACCAGACTCAGGCCAGCTGACAGAGCAGCCTTCCAAAGGAGACTCCCTACTGCCACTGTTCATGGTCAACTCCGTTGAGTGGTTGGACTGAAGAAACTGCCAAATCTACTTCCTGTTTTTTGTATTTTTGCACAACTAAGAAAATAAACAGAAAGTGAATACTGAACAAACTAAATGCTGCTGTCGTAAAGACGTAAGGATCTGACTCCCGGCAGGCAAGTAAAGTCATCACTGAAGTGTACTTGATGGAGGGAAAAAAAGGAACTAAGGCGGTTGGGGGCCATTGCTGAGATAGGCTATGTAGTGCAAGGTTAGCCCTCGCGGTGTCATGCATGCGAACAGCCTACCTCAGCGCCAGTCCCCGGAAGATTTTTGGCTCCTGCAGGGTCCTAGCGCCTCCAGCTGAAAACTCAGTAGTGTGAATAAATGGTGAAGACTACATCCAGGAAGACTGTGACAGGTGACCTGTGTCATAGTGGTCACCCCGGGATAAATTGAAAACCCTTTTCCTAAGCAGCATATGTTTTGTATAATGTCCAACATGTTGGTTGGCTGGATATAAATTAAGTACAGTTATAAAACTCAGAGGGAAGTTTTAATAGAAAAATAACAAAAGTTTGTGTTTGATTTTTCTACATGTTAGCAGCCCTCTTCTAAGACATATTTTGCAGCAGACAGTATGAGGTAATATGACCCTGAAGAGAGTTTAAGAGGGCACAGAATGTTCTGACCTAGGCTCTGACCTTTAACAATGTTGTAAACAAGTTACGTAATGTTCTCCAGGTGGCTGCCAAATAACTGTTCTCTGTGGTGCAACAGTGGCCCCTAGTGGCTAGTTTTATGTTATGGCTGCTGTTAATCAAAAGGCAGGGGAAATTGTTTTTCCAGCTTCTAGTGAGCTTATAAAAAGCCCTACCTCAGTGCTGAGATAGGCTGGATAGGGTGATCAGTTGGATACTGACTGAGGAAGGTAGAAGACCTCCTGGTAGTGTGTGCTTTCACACTCTCTGATTCATGCTAGGCTGAAGAGAAGCCTTAAAAACTGTTGAAGCTAAGCAGTTGTCTGACTTACCATTTTGCTTTCCGTATATTTCACTTGATAAAAATAAAATGACAAACGCACTTGTGCGTTTTTTATGCACCTGATTTGTGGTCTGCTTGAAATTGTGTTATTCTATACCTACAACCGGCCCAAGCGGCACCCAACCAACTCTGCAGCCCCTCTTACGGCCATCCGCAGCCGCCACCTGCCCGGACACACACTTCCTGCCCACCCTCCTGGTTCCCCAAGTCTGATCCCAGCACAAGGATTCCCACGCCCGAGTGGCACCAATCAACTCGATGGCCCCTCTTATGGCCATCTGTAGCCACCGACCACCTGGTCACACGCTTCCTGCCCACCCCTCCTGGTTCCTCAAGTCAGATCCCAGCACAAGGACTCCCACGCCCGAGCGGTGCCCAACCAACTCGAAGGCCCTCTTATGGCCATCTGCGGCCGTCACCCACCTGGACACACGCTTTCTGACCGCCCTCCTGGTTCCCCAAGTCGGATCCCAGCACAAGGCACGATCGCTGTTGCTTGCTTGGAGCCGCTGAGTGTCGGCTGTCTCCTGATTGGTGCGGCGCTGTGCTACTGGAGCCTGATTGGTTCAGCCTGAGCCTCTGACTTCTCCTGATTGAAGCGCCTTTTGCCTATTCAGCAACATTGATTTTTTGCTCTTCGCTACTGCCAATAAGGACGTAACTGCTGA
Organism: Neoceratodus forsteri; assembly: GCA_016271365.2. Lineage (NCBI taxonomy): Eukaryota > Metazoa > Chordata > Ceratodontiformes > Ceratodontidae > Neoceratodus > Neoceratodus forsteri. The sequence continues at coordinate 210,192,467 of JADMNL010000028.1, forward strand.
GTTCTTTAGTCATGCATTTAAATTTCTGCCAGTTTGCTTGTTGTACCTGCACTGATTGAACCTGTGTAATCTTGCTTTTAATAGTTTCCTGATCTCTCATAACGTGACAAGTTTGACAAGCTACTTTCTGCCTTGTTACTTAATATTTTTCCCTCTCCTTCCGACAACCCTCCCCTTGTTATCTTCTCTTGCTTAACAAATCCTTTCTCCTATTTAAGCTGTTCTACCCTGTTTCACTACTGTTCCTGATCTTGGGACTTAACCGGTCTCATACAAACCCCTTCCCCCCCTTGCTCTCTTTCTAAGCTGCTTTGACCTCACCTTTTGTCTTATCCTAATCCCCACCCAAACTCTTTTCTCATTTTTGCTACCTTTTGTTCAATCTCTTGATTGCCCCCAACCCCTGCTGTAGGTCCGCTGCCAGCCTCTTACCCCCCCCCCCCGCTGATATTATTTAATCTCCCCTCTTCTTTGCTCCTCCAGGACTCCTGTACCTGAGCGGCACCCAGCCAACTCGGTGGCCACCCGGGACGGCCGCCGCCTGACACACGCCCTGCCCACTTCCCTCCTGGTTCCTCAAGTCAGATCCCAGCACAAGGACTCCCACGCCCGAGCGGTGCCCAACCAACTCGAAGGCCCTCTTATGGCCATCTGCGGCCGTCACCCACCTGGACACACGCTTCCTGACCGCCCTCCTGGTTCCCCAAGTCGGATCCCAGCACAAGGTACGATCGTTGTTGCTTGCTTGGAGCCGCTGAGTGTCGGCTGTCTCCTGATTGGTGCGGCACTGTACTACTGGAGCCTGACTGGTTCGGCCTACGCCTCTGACTTCTCCTGATTAAAGCGCCTTTTGCCTATTCAGCAACATTGATTTTTTGTTCTCCGCTACTGCTGTAAGGACTTATATTTTAAAATGTAACTGCTGAGTTCTTTAGTGATGCATTTAAATTTCTGCCAGTTTGCTTGTTGTACCTGCACTGATTGAACCTGTGTAATCTTGCTTTTAATACAGTTTCCTGCTCTCTCATAACTCTGACAAGTTTGATGAGCTACTTTCTGCCCTTCATACTTAGTATTTTCCCTCTCCTTCCCACAACCCTCCCTTGTTATTTTCTCTTGCTAAACAAATCCTTTCTCCTATTTAAGCTGTGTTCTACCCTGTTTCACTACTGTTCCTGATCTTGGGACTCTAACCGTCTCATACAAACCCCTTCCCCTTGCTCTCTTTCTAAGCTGCTTTGACCTCACCTTTGTCTTATCCTAATCCCCACCCAAACTCTTTTCTCATTTTTGCTACCTTTTGTTCAATCTCTTGATTGCCCCCAACCCCTGCTGTATCCGCTGCCAGCCTCTTACCCCCGCTGATATTATTTAATCTCCTCTTCTTGCTCCTCCTCCAGGACTCCTGTACCTGAGCGCACCCAGCCAACTCGTGGCCACCCGGGACGGCCGCCGCCTGACACACGCCCTGCCCACTTCCCTCCTGGTTCCTCAAGTCAGATCCCAGCACAGTGACTCCCACGCCCGAGCGGTGCCCAACCAACTCGAAGGCCCCTCTGCGCCATCTGCGGCCGGCCACCCACCTGGACACACGCTTCCTGACCGCCTCTCCTGGTTCCCAAGTCGGATCCCAGCACAAGGTACGATCGTTGTTGCTTGCTTGGAGCCGCTGAGTGTCGGTTGTCTCTGATTGGTGCGGCACTGTACTACTGAGCTCGACTGGTTCGGCTCACGCCTGACTTCTCCTGACTAAGCGCCTTGCCTATTCAGCAAAATTGATTTTTGTTCTCCGCTACTGCTGTAAGGACTTATATTTTAAATGTAACTGCTGAGTTCTTTAGTGATGCATTTAAATTTCTGCCAGTTTGCTTGTTGTACCTGCACTGATTGAACCTGTGTAATCTTGCTTTTAATACAGTTTCCTGCTCTCTCATAACTTGACAAGTTTGATGAGCTACTTTCTGCCTTCATACTTAGTATTTTTCCCTCTCCTTCCCACAACCCTCCCCTTGTTATTTTCTCTTGCTAAACAAATCCTTTCTCCTATTTAAGCTGTTCCACTACTGTCCCTAATCTCGGGACTTAACTGGTCTCATACAACCCCCTCCCCGCTCTGTCTTTCTAGCTGCTCTGAACTCACCTTTTGTCTTATCCTAATCCCCACCCAAACTCTTTTCTCACCTTTGCTACCTTTTGTTCAATCTCTTGATCGCCCACACCCCCTGCTGTCGGTCTTCCGCCAGCCTCTCAATCCCCCCTCCTGCTATTATTTAATCTCCCCTCTTCTTTGCTCCTCCAGGACTCCCACACCCAAGCGGCGCCCAACCATCACGGCGGCCCCTCTTACGGCCATCAGCAGCCACCGTCGGCATGGACGCACACTTCCTGCCCGCCCTCCTGGTTCCTCAAGTCGGATCCCAGCACAAGGTATGATCGCTGTTGCTTGCTTGGAGCCGCTGAGTGTCGGTCTTTTCCTGATTGGTGCGGCGCTATGCTACCGGAGCCTGATTGGTTCGGTATGCGCCTCTGATGTCTCCTGATTGGAGCGCCTTTTGCCTATTTAGCAACATTGATTTTTTGCTCTCCGCTACTGCTAATAAGGACTTATATTTTGTCCCTCCTGCCACCCCCTACCAGGCCTCCTTTAAATACTCTCCCAGCACCGCCCTCCTCTAATAACTAATTTATTGGGTCACTGGCTCTGCTTATCCCCCCACCCCTCTACATACGTCAAAAGTGCTGGTGGGCTGGTTTATTTTGGGCTAAGGTGCGTGGTGGTTTGATTTGTGTGGACTGCTTTCTAATCTTCCCTCATCCTGCCCCTCCCTGCCTTTGCACTTACATCTCATTTCTCATGCATGTTCTTCTTTGATGTCTAGTGAATATCTGTGAGTGGCTGAATATTAGCACTGCCCTCTCCTCCAGTTTTTTCTCTCTGGTCATCTGTCTTATTTTTCCTCTAATTTCCTGTCTATACTACTTGGGTATTGACAAATAGAATCACTTAACCTCGGTCCCATCTCTCATCCCAAATCTCTGTTTCTTCTCCCAGGAGTAAACAGTTTCTCTTCAGACATACCACTTTATCATTTCCGCCAGCTAAAATGACTCAGCGCATGATGCTGTTTTTCCTTGTCTCCTCTCTCTCATTACTCCACCTGTTGCTGTTAAATATACCTCAAGTTACACCGGCACTCCCTCTCCTCCCTTCCCATGATTTCTACTTCTCTAACCTTTTAGTGGTACCAAATGTGCACTGTGACTCCACTCCTCTTCTGCTACGTAAGGCATGGATCCATATGGTCATTCATGTCTTCAACAATTACTCCCTTCGCATACAGACCCTATACCCTTTCCTGCGCCTCAGACTTTGGTATCTACTCACTATGGCAATTCTGCTCTCTGGTGATGTACGGCAAAACCCGGAGCCAGTTATCCTTGCACCTAACCCTATTAGCAATGCAAAAGGCCTGAAAATTGCTCACCATGATATCAGGAGCCTTGAGCACAATTTTTTCCAAACTGGAAGCTTGGACCTCCCTCTACAAGCCTGATATCATTTACCTAACCGAAACTTGACTCAGACCTTCCTCCCCTGACACTGTGTGCTCCCTCCCATCCTACAATCTTCTAAGACAGGACCGACCTGCAGCCAAGAGGGGGAGTGGCACAACTATCTATTTTAAAAATCACCTTCAGCTCTCTGTAATAAACTAGTCTCCCCTCCTACACTGTGAAGTGTTTCATGCCCGTCTCACACTTAGGACCAAACTACTTCATATTGTCTGCGTCTACAATCCCCCTAAAGGTGGCCAAAGAGGCCTGGACGAACTGCTGGATCAAACCTCATTCCTATCTGGAAGAAATGAAGTTCTCATACTTGGAGACCTAAATATAAATTGGCTGGGAAGCTCCCAAGCCTTATCCCTGTCCAAATTACAAAGTTCATACCTGCACCAGCTGATCTCTGAACCAACAAGGACTGTCACCCACTCCAACACCAGTACATTACTGGACTGGATAATGACTAATTACCCAAAACATATACAGTAGTCTACTCAGGCGTACTAGCTGAAGTCATCAATGACCACGCCCCCACTTTCAGTATCTGGGGTAAAGGGAGGATGGAACCTACTCAGCCCCGGTACATCTCCTTTTGCAACTATGCCCATTTTGACTCTCAGGCATTTTTGCTGGACATTGCTAGCATTGACTGGTCCTCTCTCTATGAGTCTAGTGATACTCAGTTTTGTTTGGGTCTCTTTCTGACCCACTTCCTAACGCTACAGGTCAAGCATGGTCATATAGTAACGCGTCGGGTAAAAAACAGGCAAACCTGATGGCTAAAATCAGATATACTCAGTAAACTTCGCCAAAGAGATAAAAGCTGGCTCCATTTCAGAAGCACTGGCCTAGCTACTGACCTTATCACTTACAGGACTATGCACAATGCCTGCAAAAAGGAGATCAAACAGGCAAAAGTTCCTACTGCAAAGACCTTTCAATGAACTCCTATGGTGACTCCAGAAAATTCTGGTCCCACATTAAGTTCCTCCTTGGCTAAAACTTATCCTCTACCACCAATGAAATGGTGCTAAATGGAGTCCATTGTAACAATCTGCGCACTATTGCCAACTTTTTCAATGACAAATTCTCTAACCTAACTATACCTTCCCCTCCAATCCAACCTTAGCATATCCAACGACTGCCACTGGCCCAAACTTTTTTTTTAAGTCTATCTCCAGACTCGAGGTACTGAAATTGCTTAATAATATCTCTGAGCATGCGGCTGCCGGTTCTGACAATCTTGAACCCAAACTTCTTAAACTAGCTGCGCCGTTCATAGCTGCTCCCTTAGCCAAAATTTTTATCCTTTCCTTATGCCAGGGTCACATCCCAGATATTTAGATGATGAAAAGGATTACCCGTTTTTAAAAAAGGTGACCCTAAGGATCCCTCAAATTACAGACCAATTGCTATAATGTCTGTTCTCGGGAAAATCCTCGAAAACTTGTAGCTACTCAAACTATCGAATTCCTCCTAAAAAAATGACCTTTTAATTTCTGCCCAGCATGGCTTCCGAAAGAGTCATACTACCACCACTGCGCTACTCAAATTCACATCTGATGCCCTGGTGGCCATGGACTCTGCTTATCTCACAGGGGCCATTTTCATTGATATGACCAAGGCATTTGACCTAGTTGAACACTCCATCCTCACTGCCACACTTCGATCACTAGGTTTCTCACCTAACATTAGGAACTGTTCTGGAAGCTACCTGACTGACAGAACACAAATTGTGAAGTACAACTCCACCCTCTCTGACAAAGCCACTACTAACATTGGTGTGCCCCAGGAGTCCACACTTGGCCCTTTGCTTTTCTCTATTTTTATAAACAGAATCACCTCAAATCTCATGAAAACTAGCTCCCTGTTGTTTGTGGATAACATTATTCTGTACTCTAGCACTAAATGTATTGACAACATAAATCTGAGGTTCTCCCATGACTTCCAACTTCTCCAGCAGTGGCTGGTTAGTCACAAACTAGTCCTAAATGAAGCAAAAACCCAAGCTATGCTCTTCGGCTCCAACTTTAAACTTAAACACTCCCAACACAAGTTTAAAGTCTCCACAGTTAGTGGCACCTCAGCAGAAGTAGTAAACGCTTTTAAATACCTGGAGATCACACTGGATCCACTACTAAACTATGATCTCCATATTCAGAGGACCTGCAAATCTGTAAACTCAAAACTTGGCATTGCCTGTCGAAACCAGCTATGCCCTCACTACATCTGCCAGGCTTGCTGTAGCCCACAGGATACTCCTACCATCACTTGCCTATGGGGCAGCTATCTATACTTCTGCAAGCAAATCAAGTCTTCAAAAGTGGGATGTTACCTACAATAATATATGTCGCTATGCAACCTCCTCTTATCGGCTGAAACACCATTGCCTCCTTTACTCTGACCTTGGTTGGCTTCCTCCTCAGGCGTCAAGATCTTATTCTTTCGGCTCCATCACTGACAATATAATTAGGTCTCAAATACCTAAACCCCTAGTGGAACTCTTCCAAAACCAGGCATCCTGCTATGACCTTCACTCTTCTGACAATGCCCCCTGTCTGCATCCCTAAACATACTGCCACTAGGGGCGCTACTGCTTTTGCCTGTCAGGTCCCCCAGTACTGGAACTCCCTCCCTCTAACCATTCATAAAGCCTCTTCCCACACCTCTTTTAAGAAAGCACTGCACCAACATCTCATATCGTCCTGTACTTGCTCCTGTTTCAAACCTCCATAGACTCTCGACCTGATTCTGATTCCCCTTGCCTCTTTTTTAATCTTGACTCTATATCTGCCTCAGCACTTTCTCTCAATCTGACAGTGCTACTCCTATATCCTGCTGTCTTGCTCTTCCTATTCCTATTCCCTTCACACTGCCCTTCATTTTTTCCTCCACTGCAACTTGCTACTATTTCCTTCCCTAAATTTCTTTCTTTCTCTCAGTCCTGCTCTGGTCGTTGAAAGATTACTTTCTTAATTCCTTTCTCTCAAATCTACTCAGTTTTTGTCTATTTAAAGTGACACTGTATTTTCTGTAATTTATCCTCCTCATCTTAGTATAAGCCCTAATTGTTCTTGCAATTGTCTGTGTTGTTTTCACATACCTGTGATACTGTATTACCTATGTTGCTACCTGCTTGTATGTACCCATTACGTTGACTACTTCTAAAAATGTACTGTTACTGTTTCAGAAGTTTTTTTGTATTCTCCCAGGTCATGCCTGAAAATAGTCATTATTATGGCTAGTGCACCTACCCGGCAAACAAAAACTAAAATAAAATAAAATATGGTGTCAGGGTGGGATCTGTCTGGACGTCCAAGGAAACAGGGAGTCCAGTCAGTTGGTACCAGACCTGGTACCGAGGATACACGGCAGAGATGCATCGCGCCAGGTGAGATAACAGCGCCTGATGGAGATGGTGACCTGGGCGAGGCACCATGGATGGGACAAGATGGACCTGACGGCCAAATGGAGACTCTGATATGGCTTCTTCACTGGATGAGTGGGAGATGGCTGAAGGCTGAGTGACACCGGAGAGAGAGGTGGAGCGCAGATGCCAGGAGCTACTCGAGAGGTCCCACTCGGAGGATGTCAAGGAAGAATCGTCGGAGCAGGATCTTTCGGCTCTGGAGGAGGACGAGGAGGAAGACCCCCTGATGGAGCATTTGCGACCAACATTTGTGGAGATCCTGTTGTTGCCCGTTTTTCTGGGCTGCTATTTGGTGGAGGATGGCGAAAGAGAAGAGGAGACCCTAGGTAAGACTTTGACTGGCAATGTATTACTAGGGCAGATGACTTCAAGCAACACGGAAGGAGCCATTCTGGCTGAAGGGACTTTTGCATGTTTAAACCTCCTCCTATGAAAAATTATTGTTCTCCTGATGTTGACTGGGGAAAGCTGCAAGTAGGGGATCCTGAAGTAACCCAGTTAAGGGAATATGTAAAAATCAAGGCTGGGAGTCAGCTTAATAGTGGTGTGGGGACAGGTTATGGTGGTATGAACTTAGGAAGAAAGTTCTATATCCTATGAGGCCCAACCCCCAGACAAAACAAGTGGGTGCCCACGGCATATAGGAAAAAGGTGATGGAGGATGTGTACTCCAGTCACTCGGGGCATGTGAGCCATGGGAAGGTTTTGGCTAGACTAACCCCATACTTCTATTGGCCAGGCATGCACAGGCAGGTGGTAGCATACTATAAGACCTGTTAAAGGAGCAGACAGATAGCAACCCCTGATAGTAATGTGGGAGGAGTAACCCAGAGGGTGAAGGGCAAGAGATGGCACCCTTGGAGGAGGGGGAGACTCCCACATAGAACAGGAGGGGCAAGGTGGTGGCCAACAATACTAGAAGTGTATAAGATTTGATACATAAACCTAGAGGTTAGGGACAGGCTGTTAGGCATACAGTGTGGTATGTTACTAGCCTACCTTTAAATGTCTAGGTGGGGACGGAGCAAGGTAGTTCTCCCTCCGAAGGCAGTTCTACTGGGTGCTGGAATGTCCAGCCATTCCAAATGTATCTGGTCACGGAAAGTCAGTAGATGGCATAAAATTGCCATTAGTAGTTCTTTCTCCTGGTACTTGTAATGCTTTGTAGTTTACTAAAGTAGTAAACTTGTAAAATGTATCATGGTATTGGTATAATGATAGAAAAGATAAAGTACAGTTACATAAGATCTTACCTTAACAGTAGATCTTTGAGAGAAGCTCTTGCAGCAGGTAACACATGTAGGGCTGACACCACCTGGCGGCAGATCTTGGCAATTCTTTTCTCCAGCAGTACCGACGTGGGACTGCCCACCCAACTTCAGCTCCACCCCAGATATCACCCAGTATAAAGGCAGAAGGTGGTCCCCACGTGCTCCAGTTCTTGTACGCCAATGACAGGCCAAAGGCGGACAGCGGTGGATCTAACAAACTCCACAGAAAAAACAAAGGCAAACACAAGGCCCACAACTGAAAAGGTACAGTTATGGAAGAACTTACCGTAACAGTAGATCTTCGAGAACAGCTCTTGCAGCAGGTTACACAGTGAGGACTGAAGCCAGAAGGTGCCACTACCCCACGGAAAAATTCTAGCTAGCAATACCTAGCGGGGGACCGCCTTCGACGTCGGCCCCACTCCCGATGTCTGATGTCACATAAAAGGGGCGGTCCCCCAGCACCCCTCAGTTCTCCCACCGGAGACTCCCGGTATAATGATGCAATCCTGAAGGGAAGACCGAGGATCCGCTTCCAGAGGAAGGTAAAAAGTAATTTGTTTGTATCTGAGACGTCATACAGAAGAATCAAACCTCCTGAGGGAAAGGTGGGAGGGAAACTTCCTGCTGCAAGAGCTGTTCTCGAAGATCTACTGTTACGGTAAGTTCTTACGTAACTGTACTATCTTAATTCGAGATGCAGCTGTTGCTGCAGGTTACACAGTAAGGACTGATTCCCAAGCAGTAAGGTTACGAAGTAACCCTTTCAGGAGGAGGATAGGCATGATCCCAAAATAGACCGTTTAGGACTAGAGTCCTTGAAGGACTGCCAGGCCAAAGCCCACTCTACGCCTAGAGGCAATGTCCAAGCTCTAGTGCCTGATAAAGGTGTGCACTGTACTCCAAGTAGCCGCTGCACAAATGGCTGATGAAGAAACATTCTTAAATGCAGCAAAGGAGGTAGCCACCCCCCTTGTAGAGTGGCCTTTTACCGGTCTCGGTAAAGGCTTATTGCGCTTCTGGTAACAGAATTCAATGTATCTAACCAGCCACTTGGAGAGTGTCTGCTTTGACACAGATGCTCCCTGCATCCTGTGTGCAAATGATAAAAACAGCTGATCAGACTGACGGTACGATCTGGTTCTGGTCAGATAAAACCTGATGATCCTGTGCACGTCTAGAGTGTGCAAGAGAGCTTCTCCTTGATTAGAGTCATTGGGATAATACACCGGGAGGTCAATATCCTGATTTAGGGTAAAGGCTGAGACAACCTTGGGAAGAAACTTACTACGATTTGTCCTTAAGGACACCTGGTCCTTATGAAAAACCAAATACGGCTCTCTACACATGAGTGCTTGAAGCTCTGAAATCCTCCTTGCTGAGGTATCAGCAACTAAAAAAAGCGTCTTCCAAGAGAAGAGACAAAGCTCGCAATCTGCGGCTGGCCAATGGAAAATCATGTACACAAATGCTCACAGCCTGGGAAATAAGATCCCAGACCTGCAGGCAATAATGTCGGAGGCTAAACTGGACATAGTAGCAATTAGTGAGACGTGGTTTACCAGTAACCACACTTGGGAGACTTCAGTACCTGGCTATGTATTGTTCAGAAGAGACTCGAGGTGCAAAAGGGGGGAGGAGGCCCTGTATGTTAATGAAAATATCAAAGCTACAGAAATTAGAATACACATAAGGAGCCAGAAGAACTGTGGGTCACCCTGGAAACAGGAAATGGGACAGCCATAAGAACTGGGGTTGTCTACAGGCCCCCAGACCAGAGGGAGGACATAGACACATTACTGTTAGAAGATATACAAAACATGACAGCTAAAGGGAGTTCTGATAATGGGAGACTTCAACATGCCAGATACAGATTGGTCAATACCAGCAGGAACATCTGCCAGAACTAGACTCATAGTGGATTCCCTGCAGGAGGGCCTCAAACAACTGGTACAGCAACCCACAAGAGACAGGGCTATCCTAGATCTAGTACTGACTAACAAAGAAGGGATCACAGATCTCCAGGTAGAAGGTCACCTAAATAGTGACCATCACATGGTATGGTTCAATTTGGCTACTACATCTAAATCATCCCATTCCAAGGCAAAAATATGGGACTTCAGAGGAGCTGACTTTGATAAGATGGGCAACAGAGTTAAGCTAGCCCTGGCAAAAGAAACACAGGTGAGGAGGTACAGGCAAAGTGGGCAGGCATTAAGGATACAATACTTGAAGCAACATCCCATTGTGTTAGACAGAAAAGGAAGTGCAAAAAAGAAGGAAACCACTTTGGTTCTCAAATACAGTAGCAGAAAAGGTCAGAGCCAAAAGGCTGGCCTTCAGAAAATATAAGGGAACACAGCGGATGAAGATAGGGGCATACCAAACTGCCCTAAGGGAAGCAGGTAGGCAGTAAGGCAGGCAAGTCCCAAACTGAGGAAACACTAGCACAAACAGTAAAGAAGGTGACAAGACTTCTATAGATACATTAGTGAAAGGAGAAAGTCCAGAGGGGTATTGCTAAGCTTAATGGAGAAAAGGGAGCATGTGAGGAGGAGGACCCTGTAAAGGCATCTATCCTAAATAGATACTTTTGTCAGTATTCACTGAAGAGAAGGTAGGGCAGGGCCCACAGCTCAGCATCATGGACACAGGGGAGGGAGGTGAGCACTACTCCTTCACAAAAGAAAGGGTCCTACAAGAGCTTGCTAAGCTCAGGGTGGATAAGGCAATGGGACCTGATGGCATACATCCCAGGGTACTTAAGGAGCTAAAGGAGGAACTAGCAGAGCCATTAGCAGAATTGTTTAGTGAGTCTCTGAGCACAGGAGAGGTCCCAGAAGACTGGAGAAGGGCTCATGTGATCCCACTCCACAAGAGTGGTAGCAGGGAGGAGGCGGGAACCACAGACCGGTCAGTCTTACCTCAGTAGTGGGCAAGATTATGGAAGCACTCCTTAAGGAAAGGATAGTGCAACACCTGGAATCCATGGGGCACAGGATCCAAGACAGCATGGGTTTACAAAGGAAGGTCCTGTCAAACTAATCTCATAGATTTCTTTGACTGGGTAACCAGAGTGGTGGACCAAGGGGGAGCAGTTGATGTCGCCTACCTTGACTTCACAGCAAAGCTTTTGACACTGTTCCACATAGAAGATTGATAAATAAGCTAGGTAGGCTCGGGTGGTCAGAAGTTGGTCAACTGGGTGGCAAACTGGTTGACTGGCAGAAAACAGAGAGTGTGGTAAATGGTATACAGTCAGAAGAGATGCAAGTCACAAGTGGGGTACCTCAGGGATCAGTCCTGGGGCCAGTCCTATTCAACATCTTCATTAGTGACCTAGCAGATGGACTAGAGGTAAGGCTTGTCTGTTTGCAGATGACACCAAGATCTGCAACAGAGTAGATGATCCAGATGGGGTGGGCAGAATGAGAAGAGATCTGGATAAACTAGCAGAATGGTCAGAAGAGTGGCAACTGGGATTTAATGCAAAGAAGTGCAAAATCATGCACATAGGGAAGAGAAACCCTGAAGCCACTTATAGGCTGGGAGGGAGTTGCTAGCAGTCACAAAGGAAGAAAGAGACTTGGGCATCATCATCACTGATGACCTGAAATCATCCAAGCAGACCTCAAAGCAGTAGGTAAGGCTAGGGGTGTTAGGTGTATTAGTAGGGATATCACAAGTCGTAAGAGGGAGGTAATAATCCTCTGTACAAGACATTGGTTAGGCCCCATCTGGAGTACTGCGCGCAGTATTGGAGGCCACACCTTCACAAGGACATTAACTAAATTGAGGCAGTCCAGAGAAGGGCAACCAAAATGGTGCAGGGACTGCATCAGAAGACATATGAGGACAGATTAACGGAGCTCAATATGTATACCCTTGAGCAAAGGAGGGAGAGAGGTGATATGATCGAGACATTTAAACACCTTAAGGGCATAAACAAGGTGAAAGAGTCTAACATGTTTAAATATAAGAAAAAAGCAGGACAAGAGGACACAGCATGAGATTAGAGGAGGCCGATTATGGGGAATGGAGGAAATTTTTTCACAGAAAGGGTGGTAGATGCATGGAATGGCTTACCACAAGAAGTAGTGGCTATGAATACAGTGCAGGGCTTCAAACAGGCATGGGATAGGCATAAGGGAGCAATACAAATGACTATGAATGGATAGGTCACTGACATAGCAAAGGCCGATGGCACATTTATAAGGTAGAAAAAGAAATGGGCAGACTGGATGGGCCTTGCGGTCCTTATCTGCCGTCAACTTCTATGTTTCTATGTTTCTATGGTTCAAAAGGAGGCAACGTAAGTTGCTCTAGGACAAAAAGAAGATCCCAAGGAGGAATTGGGTCCTTGATGGGGGGTCTCTATGAAGGATGCCACGCAGAAAAGCGTGGGCGGCCTCTAGCTGTGCTAGTTACCTTTGACCTACCGGAGTATGGTATGCTGAGATGGCACAGAGGTGTACCTTTATAGAGGTATATGCTAGACAAGGTTCATATAGGGATAGGAGGTAATCCAACACTGACCTCACGGAACAGCAAAGCAGATCAAGGTTGCGGGCCTGGGCCCAGAGGCAAAACCTCCACCATTTCATAGCATAAGTAGCATGCATGGATGGCTTCCTGGACGCCATCAGTATGTCAGCCACTCCCTGTGATGCTCCGTGTCTGAGGACTACTACGTCCTTAGGAGCCAAGCATGCAGGTTCAAGGACCTGAGGATCGGGTGAACCAGGGAGCCGGCTCCTGGCACAGCAAGTGCGAACTGACCGTAAGGGTAAGGGAGGCTCCAAGGCAAACTGGCAGAGGAGTGGAAACCAAATCTGTCTGGGCCAAAATGGCGCTACCAAGATCATTGACGCGCCTTCAGACTGGAGTTTCAGAAGAACCCTCTGGATCAAAGGAAAGGGTGGGAAAGCATAGAGGAACCTGCCCGTCCAAGAGAGGGAGAATGCGTCTCGCCAAAAAAACACCAAGCCCTGGATCTTGTGAGCAGATTTTGGGCAGTTTTGCGTTGTATGGGGACGCGAATAAGTCTATGTCTGGTGTCCCCCATCTGCTGAACAGGTCCTCCACCACCTCCTGCAGCAGTTCTCATTCGTGAGCCTGGGCCTATGACCGGCTCAGACGATCTGCAATGGTGTTGTCTACACCGGGAACATGCACTACGGTAACTGCGATGCCGTGCTATAGAACCCAGTCCCAGACTCTCTTTGCTTCTCTGCAAAGTGGATAGAAGTGAGTGCCTCCTTGTTTGTTCATGTAATACACCACCGAGGTGTTGTCCATTTGCACTAGGACCTGGCTGGGTGGGATTTCTGATTGCAGTGCCTGTAAGGCATACAGGACTGCCCTCATCTCCAGAATATTGATGTGGAGGTGAGCTTCCAGGGGCCACCAGGTTCCCTGAGTCCTGATACCGTCCAGATGAGCTCCTGAGCTGGACCCCAAAGCGTCTGAGGTGAGAGTCAGAGTTGGAGCAGGCGCCATGAAGGGGACTCCCTTGGAAAGATGTTCCAGGATGAGCCAACGCTGCCAGTTCTGAATGACTGGCTTTGTGACCCTGACTTGCTGATCCAAGTGATCCTGTCTCTGGTCCCATTGTGCCCTGAGTGTCCATTCAGTAACCCTCATATGGAGGCAGGCTAAGGAGACCGTGGTGATGGCGGCTGCCATATGTCCGAGCAGACGAAGCATAGTCCTCGCAGGAACCAGTTTCTTCATCATGATGTCCCATATTAGAGATCGGATGCGTTCTGCCCTGTCCTCGGGCAGGAAGACACTCCCCTGGCTGGTATCCTGTACTGCCCCAATGAACTGCAATCCTTGTGAGGGGACGAGGGATGACTTCTCTTGATTGATAGTGATACCTAGCAATCCAAACAGGGAACGAGTATCCTGAATGGCTGTCACCAGTGCCTCTCGGGATGAGGCCATGAGAAGCCAGTCATCCAGATATGGGAACATATAGTGGCCCTGTCTTCTGAGGGCCACTGCCACAAAAGCCAAGCATTTGGTGAACATGCGCGGTGCCGAGGACAGGCCAAACAGAAGAGCTTGGAACTGATAATCTCATCCTAGGAACTCGAAGCACAGGAACTTCCGATGCACTCCAGTGATCGGCTGATGAAGATACGCATCCTGCATGTCCAGAGATGCTAGCCATGTGCTTTGCTTTAGCATGGGGATGAGAACCTGAAGGGTAACCATGCGGAAGCATTTGTACAGCACAAATGTGCTGAGGTCGCTGAGGTCCAGGATTGGACGCAGATCCCCTGTTTTCTCTGGGACCAGGAAGAAGTAAGAATAACATCCGCTTTCTCTCTCGTCTTGTGGGACAATCTCGATTGCATCCTTATCTAGGAGTACCGAGATCTCCTGCTGGATGAGCAGGGCATGCTGACCCAAATACTGGGAGTGCAGAGGAGGTCTTGATGGTGGGCGGTTGAAGAACTTGATAAACCGCCCTCGACCTATCAGTTGTAGGACCCACTGGTCGGAGGTTATCCTCTGCCACCCTGACAGGTGGTAGGCGACGTGACCCCCGACCCTTCCTTCCCTTGGATCCAGAGGTGGGGCAAGGGCTGGGAAGGAGTCATGCTGTGGCGGTGTTCGCTCCGGCAGGCTGGGCAGACTTTTCATTCTGCTGACCCTGACCTCTGGAGTACTTAAGTTATTTTTTCCCTACCAAAGTTGGCCCTGGGCTGCTGGCCGGAACGAGGCTGTTGTCTGTCTTGCCATCCGCGAAAGCAGTTCTGGCCCCTACAAAAGGAGCCAGATTTAGGTCTGTATATGGCCTGTACTATCCTAACAGCCTTCCCAGCGTCTTGCAGTTTCGTGATAGCTCTCTCAGAGTCTTCACCAAACAATACCAAGTCATTGTATGGGACATCCAGAATGCCCTTCTGGACATCCAGGGTGAACCAGGAGACCCTCAACCACGAGTGTCTCCAGAGGCAAAACGCCCATAGCAGTGTCCCTGGCAGCTGAGTCCACCGAGGCACAGGTGGCTCGGAGGACTTGAGTCCCAACATCCGAACCCGTACGAAGGAGGTTCAATAACTCTTCCTTCTTCTCACCATCCAGAAAGTACTTTAACAGGTCCTGACCCTGGTCCCATACTGCATTCTGAAACTGCACCATGTGCGTAATAATTGAGGGACCTGATGGAGCATGTAGCGGCAGCGTACATGCGCCTACCCAGTGAATCCAACAGTTTGGATTCCTTGTCCGGTGGTTGGGTACTGAGATGCTGAGGCCTTTGTGATTAGTCGTGAGAGGCTGTAATGACCAAAGAATTGGCCAATGGATGCTGAGCCAAACACGGGTCCTCCAGCAGGGCCCTATAGAGGCGGTCTGCTTTCGTGGGGACCACTGGGGTGGAATAGGGACACTTCCATTCAGCTTTTGTAGCATCCTGAAAGGCATCTATCAATGGTGGAACCAACACAGGCTTGGGGTCTTTCTGTCTAAGGTACCTCGCTAGGGGCTGTCACTCGGGGTCCAAGTCCTCCGTCTCCCGCCCCATATTGTCTTGTATGTGCCTCGTTTTGTCTGCAAATGAAGGGTCATCAGGCGGTGACCTGGGAAGGTCCCGGGGGTCTGGAGAAGGGAGGCTAATCGGAGAAGGTGACCTAGAGGTGTCTGAGGTGTTCGGGCGCGAATCATCCCATGATGAATAGTGTGGTCTCCGTCTGGGTCTTTTAGGTCTGCTGTGGTCACTAGAGGACCCTGAAGGAGTCCTGGAAGGAAGTGGTCTCTTGGACCCTGACTTTCTCTCCTTTGATCTGCCCCTTGGTGGCGGGGTATGATCCTTGGAGTTAGGGGGTACTAATTCTTCTGGTTCCTTAGGAAGAAGAACCTCCTGAGGAGGCTTTGTGGGCACCACGTTCTTTTTAATAGTGTCCCACGAAAAGGTAAAGAGATCTTTAACCTCTTGAATATTAAGGCCAGACAATGGGCCTGGCATCAGTCCCTGCCCTTCCTTAGGATGTGTATTGGCACCTGAGCCCTTGTCGGGTCAGGCGTCGGCCCCAGAAGCAATCCGGCATCATCGATATCCCCCAATGTCTGGTCGTCGGTAGCTTGGGTGCCAACGTCCTCCTTTGACGTCCCCGATGACCGGTCTCAGCAGGTGGAGGCAGGGAAGGCGTCCGGTCCTTAGCGCGCTTAGTGGGTGCTGGGTTGGACGTCTGCTCTGTTGTCTTCCTTGAGGGGGGGCTTCCAAGCCCCTTGGAGGTTGGGAGACCAAACGTTGGTCGGTGTCCCGGCGTCGGTCTGACGCCTTGGCAGCCGGTTTTGTAGCCGATTTGGTGTGGTGCTTCTGGTGGTCTGAAGTCTCGGACCTGGCAGTAGAACCAGACAACCGGCCGTCTTTTGGCTTGGTCTTCGAGAGTTGAAGGGAGACCGAGCTAGAGCCCCCCGACATCCAGACCTTCACCGGAGGGGGCTGAGACTGGGCCCGGGAGGGAGATCTCTCCAACCGGGTGGAACTGGAGCTGG
The DNA here is from genome assembly GCA_016271365.2 of Neoceratodus forsteri. Lineage (NCBI taxonomy): Eukaryota > Metazoa > Chordata > Ceratodontiformes > Ceratodontidae > Neoceratodus > Neoceratodus forsteri. The sequence continues at coordinate 210,209,243 of JADMNL010000028.1, forward strand.
CCTGGGAGTACGAGGCCCGATTCGGGGATCAATCCCTATCCTTGTCCCAATACTTTTCTCGGTGATTCCCTGACTTGTGGGAGGGTTCCCTTCTGGAGGAAGGATCTTTTTCCATGGCCTTCAATTTCTCTTCCAAAAGACACCCTCGAGTGCTTTCTGGTGACGGATCCTGGTCCTGCTGTTAAACTGCTGGCAGATGGAGCAGGCCTTGTTGTTATGGTCCGGGCCTAGACACCTCACACAGGCCAAATGCCTGTCCTTGAAAGGAATCTGCTTGCGGCAGGTACATTTAAGAGGGATGTCCTTCTGTAGAAGGAGTCGGGGAAGAAGACATGTGGGTAACTAAATCAAATTTCTGAGACAATTAAAGTTCTGGCATCATTCGTCTACTAGAGGCATTCATGGAGCTGATGCTGGCAAGTTGACAGCGAGAAAAGAACTGAGGGATGCAGGGGGACCACCCCTTTTATGTGACATCGGATGTCAGGGGCAGTCCCCCGCTGGGTATTGCTAGCTAGAATTTTTCCGTGGGGTCCGGGTGCCTGCTGGCTTCAGTCCTTACTGTGTAAACTGCAGTAAGAGCTGTATCTCAAAGTAAGATCATGAAAGTTGGATCAGAGCAGAGAGACTTACTCCTGGGGAAGGGAGGGAAAATCATACCTGCTGTCAAGAACTTCTGTCGAAGTTCTACTGTTACAGTAAGATCTTACGTAACTGTACTATTTTACTTTGAGAGGAAGCTCTTGCAGCAGGTAACACATGTAGGACTGATTCCCAAGCAGCATAAAACTAAAGACAACCCTTGGGAGGGGGAAAGAGAGGCAGACACACATTGGGAGAGAGACCTCTCATGAGATAAGGCCCTGGAGAACCGCAAGACCAAAACCTGCTTGACGCTCCGAAACAATATCCAGGCTGCAGTGCCTGATGAATGTCTGAACAGAGTGCCAAGTGGCGGCAGCATAAATGTCAGCCGTCAACACTCTCTTGAGTGCTGCAAAAGAAGTAGCAACCGCTGTAGTGGAATGCGCCCTGACCACACTTGCAAGGGACCTCTCACCCTTCTCATAAAGGTTAGGCTATTGCCTGAGGTTACGTGGGGGAACAGCTCCTCCCCCACATCCTACTTAAACTAGCAAGCTACATCCGTTCTGCTTAGAGTGACTCGCACTCGCTATGTGGTGGTGCTGGTTCTTGGCTGCTCTTCTTCATTTTGTGAGCCTGTGCCCACCCCCCGTTCTCCCTTGTTGTTCGTTGCTGTTTTCTGCACCTCCCCGTAACCCTCCTCGTTTGTTCATCTGCCTTTAGGGATTCCCTCCTTCCCTCTACTGACCGTGTTCTACGGTCTCTGCTCGGCTCTGCTGTGCTGCTTGCTTGTTTATTTTCTTCCTACCTTTTTGTTCAGCCGCTGCTCCATGCCCACTGTAGTTTCCGTGTCTCAGCACGCCTTGCCAGCTTCTGTCCAGGGCCCTTCCCATTCGCTGTGCTGGTTCCTCCGAGTGCTCTCTTCCTGCCACCACTGCAGCTCCTGACGTCCGTCGCCACTCCGTGCATTTTCCTTGGGGTTTCTGCCACTCGATATTGCTAATTCGTGCTCTCAGTGGTCTGACCAGTCACCATGACTTTTCAGCAGCTTGGTTGCACCGTCAACAATCACTCTGCTTATCTGGTACGTGCCTTGCTCGGGCAACTTAACTAGCGCACGGACACTGGTTTGCATAACTTCTCCTGCTTTAATTGGGACACATTTAGAGTACTAGCCGGCTCTTCATACTGCTGTAGGACTACCATTTTTCAATTATGGCTCAAGAACTGCCTGAGCACTTGGGGAGAGAGGGAGGTCCTATTGATCCTCTTGCAGCTCCACAGCTGTGCACCTATATTTCTGATATGCTGGGGCTTTTCCTATTGACTGCTGACTACTGCAAAGCTGAGCCTTATTAGTGGACGCATTGCCGTTTGACTTGCTTCCTCCTTTGTATCGCCTATTTGCCATGCTTAAGGTGCACTGTAGCCTCCCTACACCTCCACTGCATCAATGTTGTTCCCTAATCTGTGGAACCTTGTTGGCAGACTTGTCGGCTTTATGGTCAATTGTTATTTGGGACCAAGTTACTCCCATGGCATTTTCAGCCTTCTCAGGCTGTTCTACTTCCTACAGGACATTCCTGGATTCCTCGACAGTTCTACAATGTTGGCTCCTTCCCCTCTTCAGTGCCTATACTGCCACCTTCTGGCCAGCTACGCCTTTCCTGGATCTCCTAAGCAGTTTACTACCACCTGGCAAACGTTTGTTCTCTACTGTTACCCTGCTGGAGTCTGCGGTTCCGCTAGCCTTCGTGGGGCCTAGCAGCCGCTCTCTGCCCTTCCTTTGGCTGCCCTACTTGGAATTCAGCTGCTCATCCTGCCTGCATCCGAGCCTTGCAGCTTCCTTGGTTTTGATGTCTGACCTCCGGCCATGCATTTAGCCCATGCACCCTATCATCACTCTCGGAGCCTCTGACTCATCTCGTGGATCATCATCCGAAGTTTCTCAGTCAAGTATTGGACACATTCCAGGATACATTGTTTTCATCCTTGTTGCCTGAGTTGACGCTGCAGCTCACTTTACCTGTTCGCAATTTTCTTTCCGTCCAGGATCATCTGTGCTCATTCATGGATTCCTATCGATTATGTTTTTGAATTTACATCTCTATGCCTGGATGCTAGCCTTGTTGCTTCGCTTCGTTTCTCCCTTCCTCACCAGCTGACCTATGTGTGGTCCAGCTGTGCATGATAACCTTCGTGGGGTTTAGCTGCTACATACTACTTGTTTTACCGGCTCTCCTACGTGTGGTCCGGCCGCGCATGCTAGCCTTCGTAGGGTTTAGCTGCCTCTGCTTATTTTGCTGACTTACATGTGGTCTAGCTGCCATGCTTGCTTTGCGGGGCTTAGCTGCCACTCTCCATTCACTTAATTCACAAGATTGGATGCAACGCTTATTATTCCTTGCCTTTAGTCGTACAACTTGGATCCTGGGCTTGCAGCCTTCACCTTGCTTGCTCACACCTGCTTCCACTTGTCAAGGATCAGCGTCTTCAATCCACTGGATTTACTTCTGGATTTCGTCAGGATATTCGTTCAAGACCCTTGGTTACTTTCACTGTGCTGCTGTAACTCTTTCAGGTTTCCTACTACTATATCCATCAGTACTCTCAGCTGAGCCCTATTCCGTACAGCCTTTCCTAGTTTACCAACGCCTAAGACATTCATCTACTATAGTTTCAGGATGATTATTACCCCAGTCGAGTTACCAACTCATCCACTTAGGTCTCTTCACTACAATTTACTATACTCGATCTTCAAGATACGACAGTCTACCGCACCTTTCACCGCTCATATGTCTGACTTAGACTATACTACTGCTCCGCACCAAACTGTTCAGGATATGCTATCATTCACGATACCATTACAATCTATTCCTTACTACTTCGCTACTATGTCTGCATTACATGCAGTCTGACATTACTATTTATCTACGGAGGTTCACCACATCGCACTGGAAGACCTGCGCCCTTCGGGCCTGGAGGTCCCTTGATCTTATATTACTACACCATAATTGCCTGCTTCTATGACCTGCTTCACCCATCGGGCCTGGGGGTTCAACTACTTCTACTCTACACCTGCCTCGCCCAGCTCGGGGCCTGGAAGTTCACATATTCCACCATACATCTATCTGCAAGCCATGTCTGCCAGCCTTAGGAGCTCCTGTTTACTACGGATTCTCATCTGGATTTGTTTAGCCATTCGTCATCTATTCTTGGATGCCTCTGTCTTGTCGCTTCAGTCACATGAATTGCTACTGCTAAACTCCCCCTAAGATGTCGTTGAGCTTATCCTGGAGACTTTGAATCCCTTGATTTGTGCACCTAGGCTTCTTGGACCATGACAACGCCCCTTCATTTGACTCAGCCTCTTTAGCTATCACCGTTTATGACTCCCCGCTCAACTATTCAGGACTCAGACTGTTCTCACCAAGTCAGTTCTAGCTGCTGTACCTTTCTGGTTTCAAAACATGGATGCTTCATTGATATGCAACTATTCAGATCACACATACTACTTCAACTTTGTGCTGTTTTTAATTCCTCATGCTCCTCGCTGTATGCCTTGCATTTGTTATGATATACTACTCCTCTGCTACTACGTCTACAGCTTGCAGATTCATTACTACTACTCCAACATATGTTCAGGTCCAATTCTTACCCAATTTCTCTTATTACCTGCTTCGCCCTTACAGGGCCTGGAGTTCATCATGACTAACTCACCGATTTTACAACCTACTCACTCCTCCAGCTGGTGTACATCTGACTTTGTCTACCTATACACACTAGGATATCTACCTGCTTCACTTACTTGCTTCCCCTCTCCGGATCGGTGGTTCCTACTGCTCCGTCCTCCCAATCACACAGCATATGCCAGTTCATGTGCTTCATCGCCACGGCCTTCATTTGTTAACACTGCTATGCAGAACTTAACTCAACAGTTCTCCTTCTCGACATGAATGCTGAGCCTTGATTCCTGGATCTCCTCCGCGAAGTCATCCTCACCTGCTGGAGTGCTTCACCACCTGCAACTCATCACTTCAAATTCATATGTAACCCCTAGATGGCGCTATTCCAGGGGCTACTACCCCTGCCTGATTTGCCACTAACAGGTTGAGGGGCCTGGATCCAATGGCGGGTGCCTCCACCCAGAGGTCAGGGTTTGCAATAGTTAAACTAACTTGGTCACAGCCCTGGGACACTGCAACCCTTTCTTCCCACTAGTGGCCCACACAATATATCAGAATTACCTCACAGTATACACTTACCCCAGGACAGGTTCCGCACTGGGACCTCCCTAGAAATGAGATACAGTGCAACAATCACAGTACAGTACTTTAACATAGACAAACACCAGGCAGTATAACTTTGCTGAAACAAGCAGCTCTGATTTATTTAGGGGATATAACAAGGACAGGGGAAATCAGGTTAATTGCTAACTCACTCTACTCATCTACCTATGGCTCTGTGCAGGCTATCCCTATCAGTTACTGTCCCTGGGTACCCAAGCCCTAGTGGCTAGTCCAAACCGTGGCAGCTGGTAGGGGCCCTTTCACACAGAGAAAAGGAGAATTAAACAGTCAGCAGTACAGTAATTCCATTTGGATTTAATGTGGCAATTCAACAGGGAGCGACCCTGAATTAGTACTCACGACCTCCAAATAAGATAGGGTCCTTCAATGTCAGCAGGCTCACTTGAGGTACACAAACTTACACATTTATATAAAAGAAAGCACTATACCAGGCAGGCTGCATCTGTATCCCGATCGCAATTACTGCACAATACCGGAGAACACAGCAGATTCAGTTCCTGACAGACCGAGTGCAATTTTCAGCAATTCCTCCAGTCTTCTACAGGGTGAGCCTGGTTTCTACTCTTCAGATATCCTTTGATTCTCTTCACAGGACAGTTCGGTCCTAACAAGCTGTTACACAAGCTGCAGACCGGAACTCTGGGCCTTACACGTTTTTGACTAAAAACTGCACACTGAAAAAGCACAGGGCTCCTTCCTTCTTCACTGCCCAAAGCTCAACTGAAAAACTTCAACAGACAAAACCGGGCACTTCCTTTGAGTTCCTCCCAGTTCTTGACTGGATTGGCTGTCACTCACAATAGACTGCTGCTGTTGGTCCAAAAAGGTGCCGAAGTCTAAACTACATCTCCCAGAGTCACTGCCCATACAATCCTCTTGTGGCTGGTTCAGATTATGAGTCCAAGTTCTGATTCGTCCAAGGCACCATTTTAGAGCTAGCTTACCCCACACTGATTGGTCCAGTTCAGCAGTTCAAAACCAGAATGGGGAACTAGGCAGACACTGTTCTGACTGCAAAGAAAGCAGGTTAGACAAACTGTAATTTCATTATCACTCTAAATGGTTTCTGGCAAACAGTTACATCTTTCAGATAGGTTCCCTTTGCACCCTAGTGACTGCAAAATGGAGTGAATTAGGCAGTTTGAGTGGTACTCAATCAAAGAAACACACAGTCCCCCATACAACTAATTATGTCTGCAAGCAGACAGCTCTTAAAGAGACAGTACCAGAGGTTCTAAAAACACTCACTGATAAATGGCTTAAACGCCAAACACCATTCAGGCTTGGAGCATTCTAGCAAGCTCCTGGAAGTCTTTTGGGAACCCCCATTTGCAGGGGGGGTTACACATATCTACCATGGATTCCACTCTACTTCATTCTGACCTGTTCATGGATTCTCAAACTTGGAGTTATTAGATGGATGTTTGCTCTATTCACCTGACATGTCATGATTCAATACGTCTTCAGTTCTCCATTTCTCTGGATTGGTTTCTACAACTTTGGGGTTCGGATTAGCCAATTAAAATATTTAGGATTACTCTCCTTTAGTATGCCCAGAAAAACGGACAGATCAGTAGCCATGGGTCCTCAGAGGTTTTCCCCAAAGGGTTTTTTTCCTCTCCTGTGTGCTATTGGTCATACTCTCCGGAGTAGGAGGAGATAATCATTGATATTATTATTCTTCTCGGGGGCCTCTTACTACTAGTCTAAGCATTCTTTACGGTGGGATACAGAGTAAGGCTAAATCATAACACGTTACTCATCAGCTCAAGCATCTAAGCACCATACATAAGACTAGTCAGCTCATTTGTACTATAATTGCTGACTGTACAACAATGTTCAAAGTATCTAAGTACTGACCAAGTTGAACTGCTACATATCTGACGAGCATGTCCTCCCTACTTATCTGGCCTCTGTATCCAAGCACAAGCATGCATTATCCAACTACAGTACATAGCACAAGCACTAAGCTCGGAACCACACATAAAGGTTAGGCTATCGCCAGAGGTTATGTGGGGGAAGAGCTCCTCCCCCACATCCTATTTAAACTAGCAAGCTACATACGCTCTGCTTAGAGCGAGTCGCACTCACCCTCCATCCTCCCCTGACACCTCCTCCTTCTCCGGCGCTCTTATCCCACCAGGGAAGGGGGGTCTCTTACTACTGGTCTAAGCATTCTTTACGGTGGGATACAGAGTAAGGCCAAATCATAACACATTACTCATCAGCTCAAGCATCTAAGCACCATGCATATGACTAATCAGCTCATTTATTTTTATTTTATTTATTATGACAGTCAGATTACAACCTTTGAGTCAAAGACTCATTTCCAAAGGCTCCATGTCAGAATACAAAACATAACAAGAGGCAGACATTGTACATAGTTACATATGGGTGGCAACAGATAGAGACAACAGGGTATATACATTACATGTTGCATATAGGCAGAGTACTATAAGTGGGGAAGGCGGATATTGCTGCTAGACCTATACAGATTTGGTAGCTATACAGTCTTGTAGGGAGCTTAAGCCCTTCAGCAAGTAGTACAATCAACAATTCTATGCAGGGCCCCTACTTTTCTGCGGCACAGTGGGACCAAGTTCTGCGGCAAGACTATTTGCCGCAGAACTTCTTCGGCGGTGGTTTGTAATTTCTGCGGAAGTTCTGCGGCACTAACAAACTACCACATCACAGTGACAGCTTGTCATCCTGACTTCACTTTCATGGCAGTGGTTATAGCAATCAGGATGGTGGAAAGCACAGTAACACTAGTTCAAAAAATAACAGAATTATAAAAATAATTTTATGCCTAAAAAGGCAAAACAGATGCCTCTCCCTTAAGGTCCTAGCCTGTTAAATAAATGACACATGCAGAGGGGATCTTATGTGATAAATAAGGTATTTCTATATGCATGCTATCTATCCCACTAATGAGGTTTCCACTGTCTATCACTTATATATTTGTATTTGCTTTCTACACCACTCATGAGATTCCCACTGTGTATCACTTATATATTTATATGCAATCTGTAACATACATACAAATGTGTGTGTGTGTGTGTGTGTGTGTGTGTGTGTGTGTAGTGAGAGAGACAGAAATACTGAATGTGTGTGTGTGTGTGTGTGTGTGTATAAATATATATATATATTTTTTAATTTCCATGAACTTGAATCCTCATTCATACAGGTCCCATTGGAAATGGAATAGAGGAGTTATTGCAAAACTCATTTTTGATGTCAACCTGCTTTCCCTGACACACTGCGTAACACCATCAGGCCATGACATGCATGTGAACCAATTGTGAGATAGAGCTCTCCAGACCAGCATAATGTGTCCACCATGTGACAGAACACTGCACCATACTTTCCCAGGCTCTGAGCAATGATGTGTTCCATCAATCCTTGTGCTGCCCAGCCAGCTCCAAGAGCTAATCTCTGAACCTGAGTTGCCGGCACAGAAACACAGCATGCTACCCTCTGGCCCAACAGCTGTCCCTGCACACAACATTTCTTCACAACTTTTAGGTGACTCTATCAACCAAATTAACGGGTCTATTCTTTCAACAGGTCTACACATTATTATATTCCACTATTCTGGGCATAATTACTTTATTTTTCTTAAAAATGACAGTTAAATTCATTTTACCAGTTATTCATTTCAAATGTCATCTCTATACTTTAAAGGCACAAATAGGTTTGTGCAAAGTGAGGTATGGACTTAACACGTCTGTGCTATTGACAAGGTTTTGTTTAAGTTGGCCCTAGTGCAATAATGTAAGACTGAAAATTGTATTAGGCTGTAGTGCAGGTTGAGCAAATATCACCGCTCCTGATGTGTTGTACTACCTGCCTCTGGCAGTGGGAGCCGTGGTAGATAAGTGACTGTTCATTTCTGTTGCAGATTGCAGCCATTTCATTAGTTAATGTATGATGTTATAGCAATAATAACATCACATTCTGAGCATATGGGGTTTAGGATATGAAAGAGGGGAAGGGAACCAGATTCTATGGAAAACAGAAATATTAATAAAAATCAACAAGAAGAGTGATTTGCTACACCGCAGAAGTTCTAAGTGTAGATTGCAAAGTTCTATGCAAAATCTCATGCCGCAGAATTCTAGGGGCCTTGATTCTATGCAAGGCCTAAATGCTGGTAGGTGGTTAGAGCAGCTGGAAAACCAACATTGACAAAATACACAGTGGCAGAAGTGGGTCAGGGATATCTTTAGCCCAGGGTCTTACTCCCTGTAGCCGATATCTATATGTTAGTAGGGGCAGAGACAGGGGCGGGTGGAGATTATGTGGTTCTTGAGGGCTGTTTTGAAGGGGCCTAGTCTGGAGATGGAGGTGATGGCCAGGGAGAGTTCACTGTACCAGGCAGGTGCTCTGTAGGAGAAGGACTGCTGTGCTAGTGAGGTTGAGACTCTGGGAACAGCCCATATTAATTTGCCTGCTGTGCAGGTTTTTGTTGTAGTATGTGCAGCACGGAGAGAGGTTGAGATTCCAGTGAGAGTAAGGCCTAGTTGGATTTTCTTAGCAAGGAGACATGTCTGATAACGTATTCTTTCGTCTAGGGTGAGGATCTTTGTTAGTATATATAGGGAACAGCTGTGGGTACGCTTATCCACTCCAGTAATGAGTCTACAGGCTTTGTTAATGGATAGGTGGATTTTATTTAGCGTTGTGAAGTCAGCAGCTGCGTAGACAGCCCATAGTCGCCAAGGGAGAGAACAGAGGAGGTAAGAGCAATGTTTAGTGCCTCCTGAGGTAGGCTGGCTTTGTGCCAATACAGCAGCCCGGTATGTATATTTATGGTGGAGGAAAGATTACTTATATGTGTGTGGAATGAGAGATTAGGATCAAAGGTTATGCCCAGGTATTTATAGGTGTAGACCTGTTCCAGTGGGAGGAGGATTTTGGAGAAGATTGTTAGCTGGGCATTGTGGTCCTTACTCTGTCGGTGGGAGAAGAGCATTGATTTAGTCTTACTGACATTGACCACGAGTCTGTGGTCAGTGAACCAGTGTTTAACTTGGTTGAAGACAAGTTGTAGGGAGGACTGAAGGATTGTGGGATCTGAATGAGAGGCATACATAACCACGTCATCTGCGTAGATTAGAAGGTTACAGGGACAGGATTTGGGCAGGGTATTCAGGAAGATGCTGAATAGCAATGGGCCAAGGATGGAGCCCTGGGGCACCCCAGAGTAGACCGGTAGTGCGGGTGAGAGGGTACTGTTTATCTTCACACGTTGGGACCTATCTGTAAGGTAACTTGTGAACCACGTGATGGGTCCGAGGGACAGTCCTGTGCTGCGAAGAGTATTTATGAGGAGGGTGTGGGAGACTGTGTCAAACGCTTTCGACAGGTCTATGAATACAGCTCCTGTTAGCAGTTTTTTATCTAGTGCACTGTGCAGAGAGTTGGGGAACTCTACAAGGGCAGTGGTTGTGCTGTATTCAGCTCTAAACCCGTGTTGTTCCCTGCATAGGAGGTCGTGTGCATGTAGGTAGTCTGTGAGTTGGTTTGCAACGATTTTTTCCAGGGCTTTTGAGAGGGGTGGGAGTATTGAGATGGGTCTGTAGTTGTTGGGCAATGGGGGGGCCCCCACTCTTCAATATTGGAGTGATGGTGGCCATCTTCCAGTCACTTGGGAACTGCCCTAGACACAGGGAGAGGTTGAGTAGATCAGTCAGGGGGGCTAGTACCGAGTCAAGAACCAAGTTAAGGATTTTCATGCCAAAGGAGTCTGTGCAGTAGTTTGAGCCCCCTAGTGCTTTTTTAAGGTAAAAACTTGCTTCATTCATAGTAATGACCTCGAGGTAGAAAGGTGGGTTGATGTTGGTGGGTTCAGGGGAGTTAGGGTTGGGGTCGAAAAAGTTGCTTGGCAGGACTGTGTTCAGATCAGAGAATGCTGCATTTAGACCGTTGGCGATAGCGAGTAGGTCCGTATTAATATTATTGCTGACAGATAGCTGGGTAGGGGGAGGCATCCTGGACTTCCCATTTAGTTCCTTTAGGCTGTCCCCGAACAACCTAGCATTTCCCCAGGAAGAGGCCAGGGTGGACTTGTAATAGTAGGATTTGGCCATTTTAATAACCCAGGTGCACTTGTTGCGAGTCATTTTATAGGCCAGCTCATCTGTGTGTACCCCAGAGGCAGTTGCTTTGTATCAGAGATTGTCACGTCTCTTCAGCTGATTGAGCAGTGCAGGTGCAACCCTGGGGGTATTTCATTTTTTGGTTTGCACCTTCCGGAGTGGGGCAAATGCATCACAGGCCTTGTTGAATGTGTGGGTGAAGTATTTAAGGGCAGCATCTATGGAGGGGGCACGTCTGATGGGGAACCAGTCACACTGGTTGAGGTATCTCCTTAATTTAGTGAGGCCTCCAGGTTGGAGACGTCGTTGAAGGAAACTGCTTGGCCGGGGAACTTTCAGCAAGCATGACCACGCAAAGAGGATGGGGGAATGGTCGCTTAATGAGTCTGGCATTACCACCATGTTTGTGATTCTGTTAGGGCGATTGGTGAGTAAGAGGTCGATGAGGATGCTAGTACCATTTTTGGGGTTAATCCTGGTTGGCTGGGTGACTAATTGGGTCAGGTCAAGAGCTGAGATGGTGTCCTTTATAAGGGAGGCCGAGCTTGACAGCCAGTTCACATTAAAGTCACCCATCATAATGTGTTCAGTTTTGGATGGGAAGCTGATGATATAGTCTGCCAGAAATTGAAATGCTAAAGTTTGGTTACGCGGTGGGATGTACACCACAGTAATGGTAACAGGGCCTTTGGTAGTGTCTGGTGTGATTTTTATAGTTAGAGCCTGCGCTCCATGGCACAGGGAGGGTGCTGGTAAGCTTAGGCAGGGAGTCTTGCACGTAATATGCACAACCCCCTCCCTGTTTGCCAAGTCTGTCTGCTCGATAGGTGGTGAGGCCAGGGAGTGCTATGGATGGGTCCGGGACCTTCTTTGATAGCCAGGTCTCAGTGAGGGCTAGCATATCCGGTTCATGCAGCTGCACCCAGCATAGAAGCTGTGCTAATTTTTGGGGTAGGCTGCAGATATTCATAGCAGCAGTTCTTAGCCCATGGCTGCAGGTGCCTGGGCTGACTGAGGCGGGGCCTGGATTAGGGCGTACATTTCCTGACATTAGAAGCAGCAGAGCGAATATTCTGAGGAGGGCCAGTGTTCTCGGTTTGGTGATGTGGGTATGCTGCTTTAATTCTTGGGTGCTGCCTGAGCAGGGGGTGGCCATGGAGATGAGGGAAGGGTAGTAGAACAATGCAATGAGACATGGGAGGTGATGTTGTGAGGAGATGGGTGGGGGATGAGTGGGGGGGTGCAGCGGAGCTTCCGTGCCAGAGAGAGTTGGTGGGAGACTGTGTTGTGATGTATAAGTGCCAGCGGAGTAAGTCACGGGCGAGTGACTGGGGGGGTCCCAGGATGAGGAGGATAGAGCTTAGTAGTGAGATAAGCATTGTAAATACTGGCGAGCTGCCACCACGGGAGATGCCAGGAGATTGCTAATCAGCAGGGTACTATCTGTGGGTATGGGATGGCGGCTGTTAGAGGAGAGTGGGGAGGGGAGATAGGACGACAGGAACAAGTTATTGTTGTGGAGTGGGTAGAGACTGGTAGGATAGACACCAATGACATATACAGGAGAAGGTAAAACAGATCAGTGAAAGTAGATGGGAACAATGCTGCCTCTGGTGGTGAGGTGATATAAGCTGCAAATATTAAAGAGGGCTGATTGATTTAAACACAGCCTCAGTCCTATTGGTTGTATTGCTTCCTTTACAGCCCTATATAAGGGAGCGTTGACCAAGGGTGGTGGTGGGGGCGATGGGGAGCCGACGCGCAGCGTCGGCGGGGCAACAGCACAAGATGGAACTGCGCCACACTCCTGTATTTGCTTGCTGTGCCTGCGTTTCCGTACCTGCTCAAGCTCGGGGGTTGGGGGAGGGCATCTGAACTCTGGCCCTCGTGACCAACGGACCCTCAGTAGGATCCGATCCTATATCCTGGTGAGAGGTCTGTGGAGAAGCAGGTACAAGTTATTTACGCCGTCCTACAGGAGGAGGAGACTGATTAGTATGCAAAGGCAGGTACTACAGATACAGGCTATCGGGACATGTACAACCTTTTTTTTTTTCTTAATGCAGAGAGTTTTCTTATTTAAAAGCAAAGTAAAAACAGCTGCTTAGGCTCCTTAAGGAATATGGGCTAACCATGCACAGAGTTAACTGATCTTAAAGCAAGGTAAAAACAGCTGCTTTGGCTCCTTAAGGAGATATATCTTTCTTGTGTAAAAGCAAAGTAAAAACAGCTGCTTTGGCTCCTCAAGGAATACAGGCTAACCATGCACAGAGTTGTCAGATTTTAAAGCAAGGTAAAAACAGCTGCTTAGGCTCCTTAGGGAATACAGGCTAACCATGCATGGAGATATCTGATTTTAAAGCAAGGTAAAGAACAGCTGCTTTGGCTCCTTAAGGGGTATACAGTGGTAACAATTCTTTAAGACACTACTTTCTGCTTAAAACTAGTCCCATAGAGACTCCTTAAGGCACAGGGCAGATCGAGTAAAGACAGCGGCAGTGGAGATCTTACTGAAGTAAAAAAAACTATCTTCACTGCTACGCTGACATTAATGTTCAAGTGCAAAAGGCACCAAAGCACAAAACAGCACAAGATGGAACTGTGCCACACTCCTGAATTTGCTTGCTGCGCCTGCATTTCCGTACCTGCTTGAGTTCGGGGGTGGGGGAGGGTGTCTGGACTCTGGCCCTCGCGACCAATGGACCCTCGGTAGGATCCAATCCTATATCCTGATGTGAGGTCTTCTTGAGTTCGGGGGCTGGGGGAGGGCATCTGGACTCTGGCCCTCGTGACCAATGGATCCTCAGTAGGATCCAATCCTATATCCTGGTGTGAGATCTGCTCGAATTTGGGGGGGTAGGGGAGGGCGTCTGGACTCTGGCCCTCGCGACCAATGGACCCTCGGTAGGATCCGATCCTATATCCTGGTGTGAGGTCTGCCTGAGTTCAGAGGGTGGGGGAGGCATCTAGACTCTGGTGCGGCGACCAATGGACCCTTGGTAGGATCCGATCCTATATCCTGGTGTGAGATCTGCTCGTGTCTGGGGTGGGCGTAGGAACTCTGGCCCTCGTGACCAACGGACCCTTGATAGGATCCAATCCTATATTATGGTGTGAGGTCTGCTCGAGTTCGGGGGGTGGGGGAGGGCATCTGGACTTTGGCCCTCGCGACCAACGGACCCTCGGTAGGATCCGATCCTATATCCTGGTGTGAGGTCTGCTCGAGTTTGGGTGGTGGGGGAAGAGTGTCTGGACTCTGACCATCACGACCCACGGACCCTCGGTAGGATCAGATCCTATATCCTGGTGTGAGGTCTGCTCGATTTCGGGGGTGGGGGAGGGCGTCTGGACTATGGCCCTCGTGACCAACGGACCCTCGAAGGATCCGATCCTATATCCTGGTGTGAGGATAACTGCTGACTGTACAACATTGTTCAAAGTATCTAAGCACTGACCAAGTTGAACTGCTACATATCTAACGAGCATGTCCTCTGTATCCAAGCACAAATCTGCATTATCCAATTACAGTACGTAGCACAAGCACTGAGCTCTGAACCACACATAACAGAAGGAAATGCAGTTGACCAACAAATGCGAAAACATTTGTTTGGTAACCGGTCACTGCAAGGACCTGTCTGCAAAGGACACAAAAATTTGATCCGATTGCCTGGCCTCCTTAGTTCTGGACAGGTAACAGCGCAAAGCTCTATGCACATCTAAAGTGTGCAAAAGCACCTCACCCCTGTTGGACTGTTACAGGTAATAAACCGGAAGCTGAACCGACTGCTTAAGAGTAAGCTCCGAGATCACCTTAGGAAGGAATTTCGGACTGGTGCTGAGATCCACCCTATCTTTATGAAAAATCAGGTATGGTTCTCTACACATCAAAGCATGAAGCTCAGAAATGCGTCTAGCAGAGGTGACTGCTACCAAAAGCAACGTCTTCCAAGACAGGTAACGAAGTTCACTACTCACGGCCAGTTCAAATGGGGGAAGTGTAAGCCTTTCCAGAACAAACAGTAAATCTCAAGGAGGAACAGGATCCCGAACAGTGGGACGGAGATGCAGGATCCCCTTAAGGAAGGTTTCAACTACCTCCAATTGAGCCACTGTTCTGTCATGGATGCAGTGATGACAGCAAGAAACAGCAGCCAGGTGTACTTTTATGGAGGAGTAACTGAGACCTGACTCCAAAAGGGATAACAGGTATTGTTAGATAGAGTTTACCGAACAGACCAGAGGATCCACTCTCCTGGCTGTGGCCCATAGACAAAAGCATTTCCATTTCATGGCATTTTAAGTGGCCCTGGTAGTGGGCTTCCATGCCTCAACCAAGATTTGAGCTACTTCATCTGATACTCCAAATCTGAGCTTCGCTAGGTCCAGAGGAGCCAAGCATGCAGGTGAAGTGAGTTTAAATTGGGATGGACCAAAGCTCCCTGTTGCTGCGAGAGTAGTTGACCCAACGTGGAAGGGGCCACGGAGGTTCCACTGTCAGACACTTAAGCAGTGGGAACCAAATCTGTCTGGGCCACAGAGGGGCTATCAGGATCAAGACCACTCTCTCTGATTGTGCTTTGAGAAGTATCCGCTGCAAGAGGGGGAAGGGAGGAAAAGCATAAAGGAACCTCCCTTTCCAGGATAGGGACAATGTGTCTTGCCAAAAAGCTCCAGGCTCGGAACCAAGCAAGCAGAAATTGGGCAGTTTTGCATTGCACTGAGACGCAAAAAGGTCCAACTCTGGCATCCCCCATCTTGCGAACATGGTGTCTGCTACCGACTGTAGCAGGGACCACTCGTGAGTTAATGGTTTGGCTCAGCTGAGAGCGTCTGCAACCATGTTCAGAGAACATGTAACATGAACTGCCGATAGACTGAGCTGATGCTCCATTGCCCAGTCCCACACTCTCATGGCTTCCCGACATAGAGGGTAAGAGTGTGCACCTCCCTACTTGTTGACGTAGAACACCACGGAGGTGTTGTGCATCTGAACCGGAAGGTGGCCGGGAGGTAGGAATGGACTCAGTGCCTGTAGAGAGTACAGGACAGCTCTTAGCTCGAGCACACTGATGTGCAGGTTCTCCTCTAATGGGGACCACAGTCCTTGAGTCCTGTGGATCCTCAGATGAGCCCCCCATCCTGTCCCAGACGCATCTATAGTGAGAATCTGGGTAGGTGTGTCTGGCTGGAAGGTGAGGCCTCTGCAGAGATTCTGAGGGGACCCCCACCAGCGGAGTTCCCAACGAACTGGTTCTGAGATCCGGATGGGCAAAACCAAGTTGTCCCTGGTTTAGTCCCACTGGACGCAAAGCGTCCACTGAATGGTGTGCATGTGCAGCCTGACGGAGGGGACAGAAACTATGGCTGCCACCATGTGTCCCAGAAGCCAAAGGATGGATCTGGCCGGGACGACAGACGCTGAACAATTCTGGATTACTAGTGCCCTGAGGTGCGATGCTCTGTCGGAAGGTAGGAAGACCTTCCCCAAGGAGGTATCCAGTAGGGCTCCTATAAATTGTAGACACTGGGAGGGAAGAAGCTGTGACTTTTCTGGGTTCACTGTGATCCTCAGGCCCCGACAGAGGGAGAAAGTGTCCAGGATGGTCTCCCAGAGACAGGACATATACAGGGCCAGCAGAAGCCAATCGTCTAGATAGGGGAACAGGAAATGTCAGTTTCTGCGCAGTGCCACTGCGACGATGGCAAGACATTTTGTAAAGACCCTGGGGCAGAGGAAAGGCCAAAGGGAAGGACCTTGAATTAGTAGGACCGACCTTAGAACCTGAATCTCAGGAATCTCCGATGATTTTTGCAGATGGGAATGTGCAGATATGCATCCTGCATGTCCATGGAAGCCATCCAATTCCTGACCGAAAGGAAGGGAAGGAGATTTGGAAGCGAGACCATGCAGAATCTCCGATAGGAGACCCACCGATTGAGGTCACTGAGATCCAGGATGGGCCTTAGATCCCCCAACTTCTTGGGAACCAGGAAGATGCGGGAGTAAAATCCAGAGTCCACCTCTGCCTCCGGGACGCATTCTATAGCATCCCTGGCCAGGAGAGACTGGATCTCCTGTTTGATAGGAGCTCTGAGGTCTCTTGGATAATGGTGGGGGGGGTGGTGGTCTGTCCGGGAGTAAAGACTCGAACTCTATGGAGTGCTCAAACTCCACGAGGTCGAGGACCCACTGGTTGGAGGTCATGTCTCTCCAGGCCTGAGCATAAAGAGAAAAACAACCTCCCACCGGCTCTCCTGACGACAGGTTTGGGAGAGAGGGGTCGCTTAGATAGTCAGGTTGAAGAAGAAGGAGGGAGGGCAGCGGCAGAAGGTTTAGCCTGTCTAGAGGAGGTCGAGGCAGCACCTCTGGACCCACCTCTTCGACCAAAGCCTCCCCACTGCATGTGAGACTGAACATAGGGCCGCTGAGGCTGACTTCCCCCTCTGCTACGAAAATGGGGCCGGCGAAAACGCTGATGTTTCGGGCAGTACATAGACTGCATGGAACAGATGGCCTTTCCCAGAGTCCTGCAGTTTAACGATGATCTTCTCTGTGTCTTCGCCGAAGAGCACAGAGCCCATAAAAGGGGAGTCCAGAAGGGTAGTTTGAACCTCTGGGTCGAACCCTGAGAACGGGAGCCAGGAATGGCGCCGAAGACAAATTCTGGTAGCAGCCACCCTCACTGAGGTACCCACAGAGCCATATGCTGCTCAGAGGACGTGAGTACTCACATCCGAGTCCATCTGCAAAAGCTTAGCAAGCCCTGCCTTTTGAGAGCAGTCAGGCATGCCTTGTAGGATGTCCAGTCCTTGGTACCAAAGGGCGTTCTGGAACTAGACCATGTGCATCAAAAAATTGAGGCTACGTATGCTGCAGGTGGCAGACAAGTACACCCTACGCCCTAAAGAATCCAGCAGCTTAGACTTCCTGTCTGGTGGCTAGGTACTTAGGTGCTTCGGGCCTCTGCGAATGATCGTGTGCAGCCGATATAACCACTGAATCAGTTGTGGGATGTTCGGCTAAATAAGAGTGGTCCTTGGGGGCCCGGTACAGATGATTTGCATTTTTGGGCACCGCAGAGGAAGCGTGTGGATGCTTCCAAGTGGCAAGGGAGACATCTTGGAAGGTATCCACTAATGGGATAACCACCGACTTGGGGTCCTTCTGGCGCAAATACTTTGCCAGATGCAAGCATTCAGGGTCCAGGGCCTCTGTATCCCATCCCATGTTCTCCTGTAAGTGCTTCATCACCTCCATAAAGCTGGGTCATCGGGTGGAGATTCTGGCTGGTCCTCTGTATCACCAGGAAGCAAACCAGGGTCAGAATCAGGGTAGGAAGATTCTGATTCTCCATAGTCCTCTGAAGAAGAGGAGGAGGAGGAGGAAAGTTGTCTCCTCTTATGATGTTTCGGTCTTCTGGGTGAAAGAGAGCGGAAGGAGGAAGGAGACCTGGTCCTCCTGCGCTTATCTTTGTGCTTCCTGGGCTACTGTTTTTTTTTTATCCCCCTCATTTCTAGATGGACTAGGGTGACCTCAACATCTGGCTCCAGAGTGACAGGAGGAGGCTTAGGCATGGGAACAGGAGAAACCAAATCCTGCTTAACAGTCTCCCACCAGTACGTGAAAAGTTCTTTAACCTGAGACATGCCCAGCTTTGGTGACTCAGGTTTTGGAGGCGATGTCAGTCTGCCTTCTCCCGAACCGGCGTCAGTTGGATCCAGCGTCTGTTTAATGGGCGACGTCAGTGGTACCCCCGTAGTACTGTCGTCGGGTTCTGACATTGGGTGGACCGGTGTATGGTCCCGAGGAGAGATGTTGGGGCTACCAACAAGGGACATCGGGGGGACCGACTACGGCTGGGGTACGGTGGGCTGATTATCCGGTGCTGGAGGAGGAACTGAAGGACGTTTCTCCGGCGTTGGTCCAGAAGCCTTGTGTGACGAATGGCCCTTATCAGGAGAAGGGTGGGGCTGGTTGGAGCGTGAAGAGGTCTTGACCGGCCTATCAGTAGATTTGTGGGGCTTGTCCGAGGGGCGTTGGTCAGAATCCGCGGATGGATGCCGGTCAGACTTGTGCTTAGGAGGCAGGGATGAAGCCCTGGAAGAAGAGTGCCCCGCAGTCTGTTTGGGCTCCCGCGATCAACCAACGCCAATCGGGAGGAGGACTTACCCTTTACCGCTGCCGAGCCGATGTCGAACAGCCTCTTAGGCACCGAGGAGCCAGAGTCCGAGGGCCTTTTTGCCACCACAGAACCGGAGTCCATGGGACTTTTCGCCGCTGCGGAACTGGAGTCCGGGGGTTAATTTTGACAGGCTGAAGAGAAGACCCTTTGGCAAGGGAAGCTGAGGCGGGAAGCTCAAAGGAGGTAAGCCAGGCCTCATGACAGGAGGAGCTGGAGCAACCAGCAGACTGGGAGTTGGAAGACCTGGGTCTGGAGGGCGAGCGATCCCAGTCCCAGTGGTGGTGCTTCTCCTTTCTGTGTTTTTTCTTGGGAGAGAAGGAACGAGATTCCCTCCCGGAGGACATCTCCTGCTGCATCTGGGCCAAATGTTGTTGAGCTAGGTAGGCCTGGAGAGACTTCTGTCTCCGAATCCTGGTCCAGCTGTTGAAGGCCTGGCAATGGGAACATGCACTGGTATCATGGCCTGGGTCCAGGCAAAAAAGGCAGGCTGAATGTCTGTCCTTGGAAGGGATCTGCTTCCCACAAGAGCACTTATTACAGTGCCTGGTCGGTGGAGGTCAAGTACATTGAGGAATCGCTGAAGCGAGATGGAGAAATAAAGTTCTAAAGCTGAGGAACTGGTTAGAGAGCCGAGAGCCGACTAACGAATCGCTGCGGCGGGAAAGAACTGGAGCACGTGGGGACCACCTCCTGCCTTTATACTGGGTGACTGCGGGGGTGGAGATGACATCGGTGGCGTCCCATGCCGGTACTGCTGGAGAAAAGAATTGCCAAGATCTGCCACCAGGTAGCGTCAGTCCTACATGTGTTACATGCTGCAAGAGCGTCCTCTCGAAGTAAGATCGTAATGTTTAGAGCAGATTGTGTATCATACACTTCACCCTGGTGCCATAAACAAATAAAGTATTGAGTAAATACGCTTTGGTTTGATAGGACCTTAACGAGTAAAAAGATAACTGTGAAAGGGACCCTGAGATGGAGCTTCCGGTGAGAGTGGGCCGAAGCTCCGCACCTTTCCAGGGTGTTAGCTGAGATTTGGACAACCATAGGACGGTTGCCCTCTTATGTGGGGGGATCTGTGACAGGGTGACCCCTGTCATAGTGGACACCCCTGAGATAAACTGAAACCCCTTTTCCTAACCAACATATGTTTTGTATAATGTCCAACATGCTGGTTGGCTGGTTAATAAATTAAGTACAGTTACAAAACTAAGAGGGAAGTTTTAATAGAAGAATAACAAAAGTTTTTGTCTGCTTTTTCTAGATGTTAGCAGCCCTCTTTTAAGATATATTTTGCAGCAGACAGCATGAGGTGATATGACCTTGAAGAGAGTTTAAGAGAGCACAGAATGTTCTGACCTCGGCTCTGATCTTCAACAATGTTGTAAACAAGTTACGTAATGCGCTCCAGGTGGCTGCCAAAAAACTGTTCTCTGTGGTGCAACTGTGGCCCCTAGTGGCTAGTTTTACGTTATGGCTGCTGTTAATCAAAAGGAAAGGGACATTGTTTTTCCAACTTCTAGTGAGCTTATAAAAAGCCCTACCTCAGTACTGAGATAGGATAGACAAGGTGGTCAGTTGGATACTGACTGAGGAAGGTGGAAGACCTCCTGGTAGTGTGTGCTTTCATACTAGAAGCCTTAGAAATTGTTGAAGCTAAGCAGTTGTCTGGCTTACCATTTTGCTTTCTGTATATTTTGCTTGATAAAAATAAAATGACAAACACACTTGTGCGTTTTTTATGCACCTGATGTGTGGTCTGCCTGAAATTGCGTTATCCTATACCCACACCAGCTAACAAAGATCGGTACTGCTCGAGGTCGCCCTCGGTTCATCTGCTAAGAGATCTCCTACGTCCCAGAACAGAAGACCTTCACTGGCACCGTAGGTTTCTCCAGAAGATTCTGGGAAGTTAATAAGCAAGCTGAGGGACATGGGGTGGGGGAGAAACTGGTGGGTTGGGTTGAGAGCTGGTTGTATGGCAGACAACAGAGGGTAGTTGTAAGAGGGGGAGACATCCAAGCCAAGGCCAGTAACAAGTGGGGCACTGCAGGGTTCGGTGCTGGGCCCGGTCTTCATTGGAGACACTGCAGAAGGGGTTAAAAGTAAGATCAGCCAGTTCGCAGATGACACTAACATTTGTGCAACAGTGGACAATGAGGAAGGGAGGGAGAGAGGAAGGCACTCAGGAAGAATCTAGCTAAACTCAATCACTGGCCTAGGAAGTGGCAGTTAGGGTTTAATGCTAAGGAGTTCAAGGTCATGCACCTCACAGCAAGAAATCCCAGGGCCAGCTACTGGCTGGGAAGAGCACAGGTAACAGCTTCAGATGAGGAAAGGAACCTCCGAGTAATAGTTACATGGGACATGAAGGTATCAGCACAGTGTAGGAGGGTGGCAGCAAGGGCAAATAGGATGCTGGAGTGCATTACCATAGGGATCACCTCTAGAAAGGAAGAGGTCATCCTGCCCTTGTATAGATAACTGGTGAAGCCACACTTGGGAGTACTGTGTGCAGCACTGGTGCGCATACCTCAAAAAGGATGTGAGATTACTGGAAGGGGTGTAGCACAGGGTTACAAAAATGATCATGGGACTGGGGGAGTTGCCATATGAGGAAAGATTGAGGGAGCGTAACATGTATTTGCTGGAAGAGAGAAGGAAAAGCGAGGACATGATAGAGATCTTTAAGTACTTTAACGGCATAAATAAAGTCAGGGAGAGAGGATTGTTCTGCTTAAAGGGAGGAAGGGTCACTAGGGGGCACAGTCTGAAGTCAGAAGGAGGAAGGTTCAAGAGGGAGATGAGGAGGCACAAGTTTACAGACAAAGTGGTGGCGAGACGGAACGCACTGCCAGAGGAGTTAATCGCACAGAGGACAGTGGATAGCTTTAAGTGGGGTTGGGATAGAGTCAAGGGCAGGATTAGTACAGACAAGAACACAAAGGGGGGAGAAGTCCAGGAATGGAGAGGAAGGGAGGGCTTGGGTGGGGCTAGGGCAGCTGTAGTAATATGAAACTAAGAGCTGCACAATTGGGCAGACTTGACAGCATGGGTGTAGGCAGGCATACTCCAAGTACTCTATGGTGTGCAATTTTATTTTAGAGGGGTAGCAAACAGGTTCTGAACTGCTTTCTTTTTCCCATGACAACTAACGAAAAAAATGATGAAACTTTCTGTAATTTTATTCACAGGAGTCGAAACTATAAAGACTGGTCACTAATACTGTCTTTGCATGCCAAGGACAATAGAACTTTACAGGCTCTGGGCTGCTATGTGGATGTCCTAGGGAGCAATGCATGGCATTTGTATTTACCCATGCATGGCAACAACCATTGTCATGAGATACAAAGATTGTATTTATGTTGTCAAATGAGGCAACAAACACGGCCCTGGTGTACATTTGTATATTATCTGGCTACACCCTGGGGAGGGGACACTAACAAGAGGGGAAGGGGTAGAAGTGAGTCCACTTGGTGTACAGATCTGTCCCTGGCTACACCCCTGCTTGATAGACCTATGGACCTTTTTCTGCTGGCAATTTCATATGTTCGTATGTTAACGGTCATTCCAGGTCTCGGACAAGGAGTCCCTCCCTATCCTCTTGTGGGGAATCTGGTGGGCAGGTTCACCACTGGGCAGCTCTTACAGAGCAGTGGGTACAGCATCTGACTTATCTGCCCCTCAACTTCGGGTCTTGGCTCCTCAGGACCATGGCTGGAGCATTTGGGGTGGGTACACCATTTCTCTCTGCCAACGGATCCAAATCCCTTGATGGTGACCGCTCCACCAACATCAGTTACACATGCCACCCTCCCTCACTCTGTCTCTTTGAAGGGATTGGCACAGGTACCTTATCCAGTCACTTCGGTGCCGGCTGGTCTTTCTGGGACTGTGGCGGTGCCGGTTCCAGTGCTGGCCTCTGGAGCCATTTCCTTTAGGGCCGGTGCCATCTCCTTTGGGTCTGACACTGTGTCCGGTGCCAGCTCTGGCTCCAGAGTCACCTCTCTATCCGAATCCAAGGCCTGGGCAAGGCCTTACAAAGTTCACTCCTCTTCCAGTTCCTACTTTCGAGGGAGAACTGGAGGGGGATGAGTCTGCTCCCGACCACATTCTCTTTCAGAGCACTAATGACGACACTTTTTTATAGCCTGGGGAGCCAACCTCCAGCTCCTACTTCTGTCCCTCAGGAAGACCTCTCCTTCCAGACTTTACTGAGAAATATGCAGGCTACTCTAGCTCTCGACACTTCACCCCTTGACCCAGGTTAGTGGCTGCATCTTGAGTGGCTTCATGTTCCCAACATCCCAGTTAACCTCACACCTCCTGTTCCTCCAGCCTTCGATACACTTTCAGAGGTGGTGTGGGCTAGGCTTGGCTTGCTACCATTCCTTCTACCTGTAAAACAACAGATTGTAAATATAGGCCTCCTAAGGACTGACCAATTTTGGCTTCCCAGCCTACTGCAGATACAACTGTAATCCTTGCAGAAAATGATAAGGTCGTCCATCCCCAAGAGGTTACGGCACATCCTATTAATAAGGAATCACATAGTACTATTCCACAGCGGCTACTCTAAACATGCGAATAGCCAATTACCAAGCCCATTTTGCCCACTGGACCTCCCTTAAGTCTCTGACTGTGTCCTTACTAGAGTCGGATACGAAGAAAAAAGGACTTAGCATAGTAATATTGCTCCTTCCAGAGGATCCCTCAGTATGCTTGACTAGTGCAGTTATGCCAGCTGGGTTCAGCTGCCCCCGAGGTGGAGCTATGCTAATGATGCCAGGGAATTAGCCAGTCAGGTTGTAGTAAGAGAGTGCTGCCTGTAGATGCTGTTGTACTTCCAGTCAGAATCATTTCGAAGCTTGAGGGGCAAACGGTCCCACACCATAAGGCTATGCTAGTACAACAGAAACAAGCATTTGTCAATGCCGAATGTTGCTTGCTTGTATGTGCTGTGTAGGCATTTGGAAGTCAGTGGATTGCAAATATTGAAAATTTGCAAACTTATGAGCGTGCGCAGGAACTGCGCAACGCACGCTCGTGAAATCGTCATTTTTAGGAAGTTTGTGACCAAATTTTCAACATAGCCATTTTAAGACCTCTGCTCATGAACAGTGTCACTGTGATTTTCTTAATGTGTCCCATACATTGATTTTGCACACCGACTGCGCCATTGTGCGCCAGATGGGCGGAAACACGTTATGGGCAAGATGTGAAAAATGACAGCTGTACTGCTCATAAGGAGGTGTGGTAAAATGGCAATGTTGGAAATCTGGAGGAAAATATTGAAAATTCGCAACTTACGTAGCGCAAGGAGTGCGCAACGCAGGCTCGTGAAAACAGTCATTTTTAGGAATTTGTCACCAATTTTTCAACATAGCCATTTTAAGACCTCTGCTCATGAACAGTGTGACTGTGATTTTCTTAATGTGTCCCATACAGTGACTTTGGCACACCAACCGCGCCCATTGGCGCCGCCACATTGATGGAAACATGTTTTGGGCAAGAGATGTGGAAAATGACAGCTGTACTGTCATAAGGAGGTGTAGTAAAATGACAATGTTGAACGTCGGGTGAAAATATTGAGAAATTTGCGCACTTACGAGTCTCGCGTAGGAACGCTCTTGCCAACACGCTAAATAAAACAGTCATTTTAGAATTTTTCCTGAATTTTCAACATAGGCTTTTGAGAGCCCACCTTATGAACACTGGCAGTGTCGCTTCATTAATCGGTGCCGAAGGTGATTTTGTGCAGTGACTATTAAATCACCCTTCGGGCCTGATTAACGCCATGACAGTGAGAGTATTCATGAGAAGGGGTCCCAAAACCCCATGTTGAAAATTTGTGTAAAATTCCAAAAAATGCCTGAGATATGCAGCAAAGTTGAAAAAACCCTATTTATTACATTATACAGCTTACCGGCATTTCCTCAGTTCGTGGTCGGCTTTGAAGGGTGCAGACATGTTCCCAGTCCACCGAAGATCGTGGCGCAGGACTCCGGAGGTAAGTATGGGGTGAGGGGGTTGTGGGGAGGCAGGGCGCGCAGTGGGTGGGCGGCTCAGACAGCGAGGGACCGTTTTTGTATTGCAGGTTGTTGTTTTTTTTAAACAGGAGGACGATGCAGGACATTTGGGCACCCCCGTCGGCGACAGCATCTGTTGCCACGCTAGGGTGGGCTTCCAGCGTAGCACCATGTACTGGGGAGCAGTGGAGCCGACGAACAGGAGGACAACGGACGCTTGCCACGCTGGGGTGGCCCAGCATGGCACAAGGACGCTGTTTGGGGGTCAGGAACAGACGGGATTGGGCACTCAGCCGGGCGAGCAGATCTGTTGCCACGCTGGGATGGCTTCCAGCATGGCATCTTGTACTTTGGGAGGGGACAGTGAGTCGATGGGGATTGGGCACCCCCGTCGGCTATACAGTGTGTGTGGGGGGGGGGCCGAGCACGTAGTATGTATGTGTCTGTGTAGGGGGAGCGCGCATGAGCAGGCGATATCTTATTGCTGCTCACTGAAGCGTAGCTCCCCCTTTCAACTATACGCCACTGCATTTTAGACTGCTGTCATAGACAGCTCCAGCAGCGATTGGAGAACTGCGGCCGTGCCTGCAAACACACTGACTGAACTGGAAGAGGGCTGCCACACCTCGGAAAACCTGGATGATGACACTATGTTTCTTGCACATGCGTACAATCAACATAAAAATGGAAAACAAGGAAAAATGGAACTCACCACTAGGCAAACTATATACATATCCTGTGGAAAGTTCCACGTTTTATTACTCTACAGTAAAAAAAAAAAGAAGCCTAAAGCGAAGACTGCAGAACTATTCTCAGCCAGGTAATGTGAGGGGAGGCGGGGTGGGAGGTAGGTCAAGCATACAGAGGGATACCCTGGAAGAAACAATATTACTATGATAAGTAATTTTTTCCCACCCTAGGAATCCCTCAGTATGCTTGACTAGTGTAGACTACAAAGCAGTGTAGTTGGGGCGAAGGAACAGAAACTACTTTGGAAACAGGTTCTGCAGGACTGCAGTGCCAAATCTAGCATCTGATCTGGACTGTACATCCAAGCAGTAGCGCTTTGTGAAGGTGTGTACAGTGTTCCAGGTAGCTGCTTTGCAGATGTCGAGCAAGGGTATGTCGCTTGCTGCTGCCACTGAGGCTGCAGTGCCTCTTGTGGAATGAGCCCTGAGGCCTTGAGGTGACTGTCTGCCAGCGTTACTATAACAGAATTAGATGCAGCAGACTATCCAACATGAGCTAGCCCTCTTAGAGGCTGGCCTGTCTTTACCCACCTCACCATAGGTGAGTAAAAGTTTGGTATGCGAGGACCTGAGCTATCTAGTGTGCTCCAAGTAGTAAGTCAGTGTCCTTCTGACATCCAGGCTGTGAAGCCTGAGCTCACCAGGAGTGGATTTGTCTGTGAAAAAGACAGGGAACATTATAGACTGGTTCAGGTGAAATTCAGACACTACCTTAGGAAGTAATTTCTTGTTAGTCCTGAGAACTACTTTATCCCTGTGGGAAATAATGTGGTTAGGTTCAGCACAAAGAGCTTGAAGCTCTGAAATTCTTCTGGATGAAGTGATTGCCACTAGAAAAACAGTTTTCCAAGTGACTTATTTTAAGTCTGCATAGCCATGGGCTCAAATGGAGACTCCATCAACTTAGCTGTACAGAGGTTCAAATCCCGGGGGGGGGGGACAGGTTCCCAAAGTGGGAGCTGAAGGTGCAGCAGGCCTTTAAAGAATTTTTTTAAAGTCAGAATGAGAAATTATAGATTTCACCTTATCAACAGACATGTAGGCCGAAATAGCTGCCAACTGAATCATCACAGATGAGGCTCTAAGGCCTGATGATTGTAAATGTACCAAATAGTTTAGTATGGAAGACATGCTGGCCTACAGAGGGTTAATCTGCCTGTCTTTACACCAGAAAGAAAATCTCTTCCATTTGAAAGCATAAATCTTTTTGGTATTTGGTTTCTTGGCCAGTCGAAGGATTCTCAGGACTTGCTCTGAATACTGAGAGTCAGGGAATTCTAGCTTTTCAAGTACCAAGCTATGAGGCGAAGAGACTCTATGATGGGGTATGTTATCCCTGTCTGAGGCAGGGTCAGGAGACTGTGAGTGGGGGCTAGGTGAATGGGCTGTTTGACTGAAAGGGTGAGAAGTAGGGTGCACCATGGTTGCCTCGCCCAGTCTGGAGTCACCAGAAAGTACAGTTATGTAAGAACTTACCGTAACAGTAGATCTTCGAGAGAGGCTCTTGCAGTAGGTAATTACAAATAGAACTGGACTGAAGTTGGCAGGCGTAAGGACCCCACTGAAAAATTTCTAGCTAGCAGTCTCTAGTGGGGGACCGCCTCCACGGCAGGTGACCAACGTCAGGCGACGTCAGTATAAAGGAGTGGTCCCCCACGCCCGCCTTCCAGTTCTTTCCCCGCCAAAGGCCAAAAAAGACAAGACAAGAGAGAAGCGGATGTTCCCCTCACTGGAAAAGGAGCTGAAAAAGCTTAGGGGGATGGAGGGCGGGAAGTTATTACCTACTGCAAGAGCCTCTCTCGAAGATCTACTGTTACGGTAAGTTCTTATGTAACTGTACTATCTTACTTCGAGAGGGCTCTTGCAGAAGGTAATTACAAACAGGACTGAGTCCCAAGCAGTCTGGAACAAGCAGAAGCAAATGGGAGAAGGAAAACTACCCAAAAGTAGACCCTCTGGCTGTGAAGGTTTTAGGAAAGAAGACCTTGCAGAACAGCCAACCCGAAGCCCACTCTATGGCGAGAGGCAATATCCAAACTGCAGAGTTTTGTAAAGGTATGGACAGAAGTCCAAGTAGCAGCTGCACAGATGTTTGCTGCTGACACATTATTGAAACAAGCAGCGGAGGCAGCAGTGAGTGGCCTCTGACTTGACCCGGCAGGGTCTTGTTGTACTTGTCGTAACAGAAAGTGATACAATGAGCCAACCATTTAGATAGGCATTGCTTAGAAACAGCATTGCCTTCTCTTTTAGAAGCAAAAGAGACAAACAGTTGATCAGTCTTCCTGAGATCCTTCGTCCAGGTGGTGTAGCATCTCAGAATTCTGTGAACATCCAAACTATGCAAGAGGTACTCCCCTTGATTGGAGTGCTGTGTAAAGAAAGCAGGCAGCTCTATGGATTGAATCAGCGTAGATTCCGCTACCACCTTGGGAAGAAACTTAGGGTTGGTACGCAGAGCCACACGCTCCTTGTGAAAAATCAAATACGGAATTTTGCACATGAGGGCCTAGAGCTCGGAAATCCTTCGAGCAGAAGTAATGGCCACAAGGAAGAGAGTCTTCCATGAAAGGAACTTTAGGTCTGCTGAAGCTGTCTGCTCGGAAGGAGGCAGAGTAAGCTTCTCAAGGATAAAATTCAAATCCCAAGTATGGGGCAGGAACCCGAATGAGGGGTCTCAAGTGGAGGACCCCTCTAAGAAAGGTCTTGGAGACCTCCAGTTGCTCAAACGTCCTGTCCCCAAAAAGAACATGGTATGCCGAGATGGCTGCCATGTGAACCTTCAGAGAGGAATGACTGAGACCCAGATCAAAGAGGTGTCGCAAGTAATCCAAAAGCCACCCAACAGAGCATGAGAAAGGCTCAGAATCTTTGGAAGTGGCACAAATAGAGAACTGTTTCCATTTCATGGCATAGGTAGATCTAATTTGCTGCCTAATTGCCTTACCAGTTTTTAAGTTTTGCCTGGACGGCTCCTCTGTTCAGTTACTGTAAATACTGCCTGTTTATGTATGTCCTCTGCTGTATTTGTCTACCCTTCACCCTCTGTAACCGACGTGCAGCCTTTGCAAAAGAGTCTGTGACTCAAAGGTTTGTAATTCCGATTGTATTCCAATAAATAAATAAAAAATAAATAAAATAATGGAGGGCTTCCTGGCCTCCACCAGAATCTTAGCCACCAGCGGGGAAACCCCGAATCGGGCTTGAGCTACGTCTGCAGGAGCCACGCGTGCAACTGAAGGGACCTGAAACCTGGATGGACCAGGGTCCTCTGATCCTGGGTCAGCAAAAGTTGCTAGAGAGGAAGAGGAAGTTCCTCTGAATACTGTTGCAGAAGAGAGAACGAAACTTGCCTGGGCCCGAAAGGAGCACTGAGAATCATGAGAGTTCCTTCCGAGCTGACTTTCTGTAAGACCCTCGGAATCAAGGGGATCGGGGGGGAAGGCACAGACGAATCTTCCCTTCCAGTCTAGAGACAGAGTGTCTCTCCAAAAAATGCCGTGCCCTGGAGCGAGCGAACAGAAGGTGGGAAGTTTTGCACTGAGAGGAGACGCAAATAGGTCTACCTGAGGGGTTCCCCAGCATAGAAAGATGTTGTCTGCTACCCCCCGATCTAGTTCCCACTCGTGGGGGTGAGCAGATGACCGACTGAGGTGGTCTGTCAACATGTTCTCAACACCCAGGACGTGAATGGTTGTGAGGTGAAGGTTGTGCTGCACTGCCCATTCCCAAACCCGCATCGCCTCCCTGCAGAGAGGGTAGAACGAGTTCCTCCCTGTTTGTTGATATACCAGACTACACACATGTTGTCCGTCTGGACAGCCAGATGTCCAGGAAGCAGATAAAGATGCAGAGCCTGAAGACCATACAGCACGGCCCGAAGCTCGAGCACACTGATGTGGAGAGATTTTTTGAGCTTTGACCAGGAGCCCCGGGTCCTGTAAGGCCCAAGATGGGCTCCCCAGCCCTCGCCCGAGGCATCTGTAGTCAGCGTCTGGGAAGGGGGAGAAAGGCAGAAGGCAACTCCCTGGCAAAGGTTCTCCTGAACCGCCCACCATTGCAAGTCCTGAGCTATAGGGCTGGAGACCAGAACTAGTTGATCTAGGTCGTCCACCAGCTGATCCCACTGAGATCGAAGCATCGACTGTGAGATTCTCATGTGGAGCTGAGCATGAGAGACTGTCGGAATAGCAGCCGCCATGAGCCCGAGGAGGCAAAGGACTGAGCTGGCGCTGACTCGCCTGCGGCTGGACAACAGGCTGACCTGAACCTGGAGTGAGGCCGCCCTGTCCAGTGGCAGGAATGCCATGCCGGAGGACGTGTCCAGGATTTCCCCGATAAACTGGAGCCTCTGGGACGGGATCAGGTGGGACTTGGCCTGGTTGACGGTAACACCCAGGCAGGCAAACACCTGCAGGGTAAGGGAAAGGATGTGCAGGAGTTCCTCCTTGGACGAGGCCACCAGGAGCCAGTCGTCCAGGTACAGGAAAACCTGCACCCCCCGGGGTACGCAGGTAGGCTGCTACCATCGAAAGGCATTTGGTAACTACTCGGGCGCCGAGGAAAGATCAAATGGGAGGGCCTTGAACTGGTAGTGTCCCCCTGGAACGCAAAACGCAGGTACTTGCGGTGGGAAGGGCGATTAGGTATATGCAAGTAAGCATCCTGCATGTCCAGAGCGCACAGCCACTGTCCCGGCCGAAGAAGGGGCAGAAGACTCTGCAGAGAGAGCATCCTGAACCTTTTTTACTCCACGAACAAGTTCAGGGAGCTGAGGTCAAAAATCAGCCTCACATCTCCTGATTTTTTCGGGACCAGGAAGAAATGGGAGTAGTAACCTGTCCCCCGAAGAAGTGGAGAAATGGGCTCTATCGCCTCCTTCAGAAGAAGAAGAAGAGAAGATATTTCTTTCTGAAACAGAAGAAGATGTTCTGGGGAGTAAGACGACCTGGGGGTTTCAATGAGGTTTCAGAAGAAACTCTACTGAGTGACCTTCTGCGATCAGCTGAAGCACCCAAGTATCTGAAGTGATCCTCTCCCAACCTGGTAGATGGAGGGAGAATCTCCCTCCTACCGGTTCCTCTGGAAGGCCCAAAGGCTGTTGGAGAGGAAAGGAGTCAGGAGGTGTGGGGCAGCGTCGCAGCTGAAGCCCCCGCTGCTTTTTTGGGTGGGGCTTGGCAGCCGGAGGGGCCCGACGTTTGTTGGCCCGCTTTCCCTGAGGTTTCGCTGTTTGCCGCGAACGTCTGTGAAAGGGACGACACTGAGCCTGAAGGGGTCTGTACATGGAGTCAACCAACTTAAGTGAAGTACCCTTCTCCTGCAGATCGGTGATGCTGTCCTTGGCATCGCCACCAAACAGCACTGAACCCCTGAAGGGCACGTCCTGGATTGCAGACTGCACCTCCGGGACCAAACCTGACACCCAGAGCCAGACATGACGCCGCAAACCCACAGTGAAAGCCAATCTCCGACCAGCAGCGTCCACTGCGTCGTACGTGGCACGAAGCATGTGCCGACTGGCCGAACGCGCAGACCAGACTAGATCCGCCACTTCCTGCTTCGTCTGAGACTCAGGAAGGGAGTCCAATTTAGGCCCTAATACCCAGAGTAGAAGAAGCGTAGGCCTTCTTCCCGCACTGGTCCAGGAAGGCAGGATTCTTACGGGTGTTGACGAGCCTCGCGTTTCGGGTTAGCCGTCCGCCATGAGCGGGCGCTAATCACAACCGAATCGGCTCGAGGATGTGAATTAAAAGAGTCAACACACTCCTGAGCCTGACAGAGCCTGTCCGACTTCCTAGAAAGAGGGGCTAATGCTGACGGTGGCTTCCAAATGGTGGAAACAAGATCGGCATGAGGCTCAATCCAGGGTGGCACCAGGGTAGGAGCTGTCTCAGGCAGATCCAGGTTCGTAGCGACTTTCTTACACTGTGGATCTGGCTCCAAGGAATGCCACTGATGAACTGCCTGGATTTTGCACAGCAACTCCATAAAGAAAGGATCCTCCGGAGGAGACTTCGGAGGAATCCTTGGCCTGGGCATGTTTGGAGTGCGGGGCTCTTCGTCAGGGTCGGAACGACCATCGGAGACATCCGAGGTCTCCGAGGAGGATGAAAAGGAAGATTACTCCTCCTCCCGGCGCAGGGGAGGAACGAACCCCTTGGGAAGCCCTCGAGGAAGCATATCCTGCCCTGCCCTGGAACCGGAGGGCTCACCTCTGGTATCCGGAGGTGGGGAGGGGGGTCTCTCGTCTCCGACGTAGGGGGTCCGGAACCGGCACTGGCATCAGAAGACGGCTCTCTACCTCCCTGGTGAGCTAAGCCTTGGCCTCAGCCCACCAGGAAGCCAGAGTCTCCTTCAAGTCCACCGGTGGCTAGGAGGCGGTGGAAGAGGAAGAGGATATGGATACTGGGGATATCTGTAAGGCGCGTATATGTACCCCGACGGCGGGAAGCCCAGCGTCAGGTACTGGGGCACCATGTACTGCAGCGCCGGGTAGGCTGGCGTCGGGTACTGGGGTGCCGGATACTGCGAGCCTGGGTATGGCGGTGTCGGATAGGACAGGGTTGGATGCCCAGAGAGACGGGCGGTCTGCTCCTGAAAATGGCCCAGCTGGCGGGCCCAGAACGGAGGCCCGGTGTAGGAGCAGTGTCCGCAATGGATATTGTCGGCAACAGAAGCCGGCATTCGCCAGCCAGCGCCCGAGGATATGCGGCGCTGGTCATCCGACCCAGCAGCAGGAGGGAGACCCGGACGGCAGCGTACCCACCTCATCCATGTCGCCCAGGGAAGAAGGATTACCATCCCCGGGATCCAGCAGAGGAGACGCTGGCGCCTCGGAGTGCAACAAGCATTGCGGCGAGCTCGGGATGACAGATAGGCCCGAAGATTCCAGCGTCGGCTCTAACGCCGAGCAGATGTCGAAGGAGCCGACGTCCGTCTTATTAACGGGATCCGGCCAAACATCGAAGGAGCCGGCATCCAACTTATCAGACCCAGCGCCCAAAGCAGGAGGGGCGGCCTTGGTGAGCGCTTTGGAGTCTGTGCGCTGCCACGGAGGGTCGGGCGTCTTAGCGGCCTTAACCGAGTGGGCGTCAGAGGAGCTGACGTCCGATTTATCGGGGCTGCTCGAACCAGAAGGCCGCATAGCGGCGACCTTACTGGGAGTGGCTGCCTCCTTGAACCCGGAGACTCCCGACAGGCCCGAGCGCGAGCCCGACGGGAGGGTTAACGCTGTCTTGGAAGCTTCCATGCAGCCGCCACGGAGCTGCCTCCCGGGGAAGCGTTACCTGCAGCACCGCGACCCCAGCCAATGCCGCAGCAACCGATGAGGAGTCCTGGTCCTGTTGCTTCTTCTTGTGGTGGCCCTCCGGAGAAGTCGAAGCCCACCGAAGTTTTTTCAGTTCCTTTTCCATGGAGGTAATTTTTTGTTTAAGAATGTGGGCCTCCAGGGACTGCTGGCAGAGCTGGCACCTCTCGACGGGATGATCGGGGCCTAGACAAAAAAGGCACTGAGAATGTCCATCCTTATGCGGGTGCTGGGCACCGCAAGAATTGCACTTGTTTTTGTGCTCAGAGGGAGTCATGGACAACATACACGGCAGCTGAAGGTAAGGCTGACGAAAATCAGGAAAAAAAGTAGAAAATAGGCGGTAAAAACTACCGACGATTGACTGTGAAGCAGTGAACTTAACAGTGAGACGCTGCACGAGCTAACAGCGGGAAAGAACTAGGAGGCGGGCATGGGGGACTGCCTCTTTATACTGACGTCGATCACTTGACGTGGGGTTGGTCCCTCACCAGAGACTGCTAGCTAGAAATTTTTCCGCTCGGTCCTGACACCTGCCGGCTTCAGTCCAGTTCTATTTGTAATTACCCACTGCAAGAGCCCTCTCGAAGTAAGATTCAGGGTTGCTGGCTGGCTTCTGAGTTTTAGCAGGACCCTGAGAATCAGGGGAAATGGAGGGAAAGCGTACAGGAACCTCCCTCTCCAATCCAGAGACAGGGTATCCACTGGCACTGAGCCCAGAGCCAGAGCCCTGCAACAGTACAGGGGAATCTGGTAGTTGTCTTTGGAGGCACAGAGATCCATCTCTGGAGTGCCCCACCTCCTAAAGACTGTGGCCAGCACCTGTTTTTTTGGGGTCCACTCACGGTGGCCCTGACTGATGCAGCTCAGGGAGTCTGCCAGCATGTTGTCCTTGCCTTTCAGGTGAATGGCAGTGAGCTGCATGTCTAATGAGTAGGCCAAAGACCAGATCTTCATGGCCGCTGCGCAGAGCTTTGTGGATCTTGTGCCCCCTGCTTGTTAATGTAGAACATAGCAGTGGTGTTCTCTGTCCTGACTTGGACAGATTCACCCTTGAGCTAGGGAGCAAAGGCTTTGATAGCCAGGAACACGGCTCTGAGTTTGAGATTTTTGTGACACCCGGACTGTCTGGGAGCCCATACCCTGCTTATGGACTGGTCTGACAGGTGTACACCCCACCTTAGGAGGGAAGCATCTGTAGTGATCACTCTGGAGGGTTTCCTCTGCTGGAAAGGAATTCCTTCCCTGAGGCTGTCCCTGTCCTTCCACCAGTCCAAGGCTTATAGGGAGTGTCCTTGTGACTGGAACCAGTTTTGATAGGGAGTCCCTCTTTTAAGACCAATGGGCTCTGAGATGGTACTGAATATCCCTCATCTGGAACCCGGCCTCTGGCAGTATAGCTGTAGTAGATGTCATGTGGCCTAGAAGACTGAGGAAGTGCCTGGCTGATCTTGGTTGGGCCAAGACAAGGAAGTGTGCCAGGGTCTGGAGGTTTTCCACTCTGTCCAGAAGAAGCAGGGCTGTCTTGTTGTGTGTCCATCTCTCCTCCGATAAACTCGAGGAGTTGATCCAGCTTGAACTGGGACATCTCTGTGTTGATAAGGAATCCCAGGGACTCTAGGGTGCTCTGTAAGAGTCTGAGAGAGTCCCTGACCTTTTGGGGAGACTTGTCCACTATCAGCCAGTCATCCAAGTAGGGGAAGACAGTGCAGCGTTCATTCTAGGAACCAAATTTGGTGGGTCAATGACCCACTGACCACTGAAAAGGTGGGTCATTTTAGGAAAATGTGGGGTCATACATGACATTTCTTTAAAAAAAATTGTATACAGAAAGAATTTTAACTAACGCGCATCAGTATCATAAGCAAAGCTGATGAACTAGAAGTGCAGATCAACTGGAGGTGTAACTTAGACTCAGAAAATAAATTGCATTTTATGATGTCAGAGGTGGATAGCAGTTTACAAGAGAAGGCACTGATATCTCTGTCACTGCCGAGCATCGACGATCATAGGCCTCAGGCAACAGCCACAGTCGTGTGTGTCCATCCAGTAGTTGTGTCTGGAGTGTTCACAATGTGGTAAACTGTGAATTTTTGCCAGCAAAAAAAATAAAAAAGCACCAGACGAGACCCTTGCACTCTTATGAGAGAGAGAGAGAGAGAGAGAGATAAGAGATAAGAGATATTTGATCATTTTGGAAGAATACACAGGCATTAACAGCCCTAGTAGAGTCCTGATGGCAGTTTACAGTAACAGATCTAACATACAGCCTCCCTCAGCTAACTATAATATCCCTATTAATTTAATATAAGCCAGCGCAGCATGATATCAAGAGGATAAATTAAAATATCAGTCACAGTTCGTTATGTGTACTTATAAGTCAGTCAGTGTAGTCCCATGTTGAATAACCGCCTCTGTTTTTTTCCTCCAAATATTGATTGCAGAAAGAAAATCAAATTCAGCCTGGCAAGGTCCCTCAACACGCAACAGTCAGCAGATCACTGACTCTAGTAGCAGACAGTCTATTTCTCATGCTAGTTTTTACAATGTTCTGGGCACTGAAGCCCTCTCACAGTCTGCTGTATGGACTGGGGCAGTTAATGCCAATGCAGCCAGTGTCAAAAGATTTGGGAAGTCTGACTTATGATATTTGTTAATGAACCCCCAAAGAGTTTGCATGTTGTCCCTCGGGTATCCCTCTCTCACAACAAGTGACTTCAGCAGTTCCCATTCTGCTTTGGTGTGGTCTGCATCCACAAGTGGTGGTGCCACTGTCTCAAACTGTTTGTGT
The DNA here is from genome assembly GCA_016271365.2 of Neoceratodus forsteri. Classification (NCBI taxonomy): domain Eukaryota; kingdom Metazoa; phylum Chordata; order Ceratodontiformes; family Ceratodontidae; genus Neoceratodus; species Neoceratodus forsteri. The sequence continues at coordinate 210,245,297 of JADMNL010000028.1, forward strand.
TTCTGCTCTTGACCGTAATGATCAAGCAGCACGCAGATTTGTTCATTTCCCCAGGTTTCAAGATCGTCTTTAGAAAGGCTGCTGACAGGCCTAAGACCCAGTACTCCAAAAGCAGCCAACTTGTTTCTGTCATACCCAGGGAATCTGTCTTTTAAATTTGCAACCAAATGGTCAATGAAATGGTCCTTGATTGAAAAGTTTTTGCCTCCCCTTAGTATGTGATGCCCCTTGAACACCAGCCTTCCCTCCTCATCTTCCTGGATATCCTTCTCCACTTCATGTAGATACATTTTTTCCTTTGTTCCAGATTTTATTTTTTCTAAATCAGAGAAGCACTTCTCCAGATTGACATGGACCATCGAGATGTCCAGATCTCTTTTCTGAAACACTACACTAAGCTGGGTAATTACAGCAAGTACATCCATTAGCATATAGGTTGACATTATAAAGTCATATTTGGACATTTTTAAGGCATAACCTTTTGCTCTAGCATTCGTCTCATTGCAGAAAAAAGTGAGAAGGGAGTCTAGAGTGTGATGAACGGTCTCAACCGCTTTGTAAACTGCTATCCACCTCACATCATGGACCTCCTTCACTTTTAGAGTTGGTTCCTCCAGCATTTCTTGTATTTGTTTTAGTTTGTCAACTCTTTTGGCTGATCTTTTAAAATGGTAGAAAACACCAGTTAGCACCTCTTGGTATTCTTTTAGGTAGGGGACAGAGTCTGCTGCTTGTGAACTACATAGCGCAACCCTATGAGCAACACAATGTATATTTACTAGCATTGGGTTTTCACGCAGCATGTGCCCAGTGACTCCCTCATCAGTCCCTGTCATGACTTTTTGCTCCGTCACTTCCCCAATCCATTACTATTTTTCATGTGATTTTTTTCCTGGCTAGGAATTGCTTTAATTCTTTAGCTATCCCTGCTCCAGTGGCATCAGAGATCTGTAAGTTCTCTAGAAAATGAGTAGATGGTACAAAACTTTCAGGATCAAGCACTCTTGCATACAATACTAGTTTTTTGGCGACAGTGATGTCTGTGCTCTCATCACAAATTAATGTGATGTATGGGCTATTTTCTAATTTTCTACTTGTTTCCTGCCTAATTACAAAGGCTATGCATTCGAGGATGTCATTGGCTGTAGATTCTGATGAATATGAGGCATTCTTGCTACAGACAGTTTGTCAACAAAAGACAGTCTAAACTAGACAAAATTCCATTAAACTTGTATATTTATGAACTGGCAAGTTTTCTTGGCCATCCAATAAACACTCTTCATGGCAACTAGAATAGCTTGTTCTTTTCAGATATAGCTTTTCTGAATGTATGCTGCAAAGCCCCCTGCATATTTTCAGCTGCCATAGCATCTCTGTGATCTGCTGAGTCAGCATGCCTAGTCAGGGTGCTTGTCCTGAAATTGTCAGTGCCAGAAGTCAGAGTATTTTGTTTCTTTCTACTGATGCACACAGCACAAGTCATCACATTTTTTTCTGAATTATATCTCAACCACCTGTACATTGTGAGCCAGCGGCCCTGAAAATTACGTTTAATACTGGCCACATGGGACTGGCTACTGAGTAGTTCACAAGCAGCAGACTCCGTCCTAAATCAAGTTGGCTAGTACTGTCACCAGGTTCCAACTGTGTGTCCGCACAGTGACGGACAACACAGTCTGCTTCTCAGAGGACAGAACTGGCACCACATTGCTCCCATTTGAATTTTTAGAAGACCCTGATCCTGATGCAGCAGTACATAGTCTCTTAGGTGCAGAGACATGAAAAATGTTTTAATGTTCACTTGTTTTTTTGCCATGACTGCTTTATTTTACAAAATCTCAACAGGCCTTGTTTTTTATATTCTTACGAGGAGGGTGACTGAGAAAGTAAGTAAGAATGCCCAAATAATATGGTTGACGTGTCTGTGTCACTGACAAAATGTTTTAATAAAAAACAATTTGACAGATGTCTGTGTCCGACTCTTTTATTTTATTTTACACCATATGCAAACAAGGTAGTACAGTCAGAGGGAATTCAGAACTCTAGCAGTCACTGTCTGCTTGCAGCTCCTTTATTTTTCTGTCCCACCCACCTGCTTTTTCCTAAAATTAAAGTTATTTTCCTTTCTTTTCTATAGCAATGTAATTGCAGATATGTATATTTTTTTAACCATTCCTTGTAATAATGCAACTCTCACTTAAAACGTGTAGAAGCAAAGACAGAGCCCTGCCCCTTGCTTCTTTACTTCAAGCTCACTAACTTCTCGCCTCTTACAAACTATTAAAGTTAACAAAACACACTGCTTTCCTCTGCTTTATTTCTTTTTCTTGTTTTCTCTTCACTGTGACTTAACTGCCACCTTTTAAGTGAAAAATTACTGTGACAGCCCCTCCTCACACTCCTCTGCTCAAGTGTTATAATTTATCTATTTTTTGTTTTTCTGTTTTTCCCTTCAGTTTTATCAACAGTCTGAGACTGCTGTGGCTTTCTGTGACAAGAACCCCGACCAAGTTACTTACACACTGCACAGCCACCAACTGATCTATTTTATTCAGTGATTTCCTTGCTGATATTTAGTTCTTTAGTCACTTGACTTGTTGATGAAGTGACCCTTCTTATCCCTGTTGTCTCATATTCAAATAACCTCCCTGTTCTCCTTAAGATTAAGCTGCAGTCATCACTGTCCACAGAGTTCTTAGACTCAATTCTCCAAAGTTTTTCCCCACACTGAACACACACACTGCCTCCACCCAACCACTGATTTTTAGGAGCTTGGTCTGCCTGGAGATCATTAAGGCAGAGACCCCAATCAGCCCTGGCTCCTACTAAAGTACTTGCTGCTGCTCAAAGCCAAAATCTTTTGCCAAATAAAGTTATCGACTGGTGTGGCTGTTAATACGAGAAGCTGTAATAGCCTATGTTAACTAAAGATCAAGTTTGAAGTGAGAACTGTGCTCGATGGGAATGTGCTGCCTGCTTACTCCAGCGTCTCCAACCATCTCATGAGCAACTGTAAACCAGCGGTCTTGGTAGCTCAATCTGTACCATGTGAGCGTCCTCTGCACATCACATGGTACAGATCGAAGTGCCTGCCCATCAAACAATTTCAACCACTCCGTGGCTGATGAAGGCGCTAACTCCTGCCCCAATCTGCCCATCTCGGGCTGGTGATGTGTCTTGGACTATGGGCACCAGTTATTGTGGAGAGAGAGCCGCTGGGGAACCGCCCCCCAAGTGCATTCTTGCCTGGCACAGTCAGTGTGCCTCTCAAGCTCATGGAGGCGAACTCCTCCAATCTACAGCTGCTGAAGACTGCAACATGCCCCAGCCCAAGGGCATTCTTCATTCAGCAGCGCTCCATCCTCGTCTGTATTGCTTTAAGGGCTTGCGCTCGGTGCCTCCCTAAAATGCCTCCGGGATAAGATATACAGTCACAGACTCTGACTGTAAGTGGCATGGCGATACACTGGCCTTAGTCATAAAACAACACAGGCAGCATACAAAAGGCTCACAGAGCAGTTTAAATAGTGGCTAGAGTTTGCCGCCGGGCGCTCCATTGGCGCGACCCCGCGGCCTGAAATGAACACTGAGACAGACATCTTCTATCTTCTGAGATGGGCTGTCACCACTGCCAGGCACTTTGTAAAAACTCTGGGAGCTGAAGAAAGGCCAAAGGGCAGAGTTGCAAACTGGTAGTGGCCAGACAGCAGCCTGAATCTGATATACTTTCTGTGGGAGGGCCTGATTGGAATGTGAAAATATTCATCGCTTAGGTCTAGGGAAGCTAGCCAGTCTCCCTGCTGACAGGGTGATCATCTTGAATTTGGGATTGAACAGGTGTTTGTTTATTTTTTATCTTTTTCTACTTTCTATTTATTCCTCCTCTCCCCTCCAGCTCTGGTCTCCTCAGGAGCACCTAGGAGTCATCCCTCTACGGTCCGCTCCTACCTGGTCAACCCTCCTTCACCCATGTAGCCGTGGTTAACCCCCCAAGCAGGGACGAGGTTGGTCCCAACACCCCAAACTTCTCTGGTGGCGTCGGTCAGGAGGGTGCCAGGCGGGTGGCCACAAATCGAGGGCAAGCTCCGGTGCTCCGTCTCCGCCAGAGCTGAAGGGCATTTTCCCGCTCCAGGGAGTGGCTAGTGCCCTGAAGTCAAGGCATTGCCACCAACGTCTGCCACTCCCCTGCCCCTTCTCTACGCTAACATGCATACTAACATACTAAAATGCCAGCACAATACGCCTAACGGTCTCTCGAGTCTGCTCGATTTTCAGAACCCGCACTGACGGGCCGGTTTTGATATACAGGTTACTCACCTGTAACAGGAGTTCTAGGAACGGTATATGTTGTTCATCCACACTGTCTGACAGGCTCCTTGCCGCTTTAAATCTTGCCAGAAGGTCTTCAAGCTGGCTCCTTCCACCCACCCGGGTGGTAAAACTCTCGGCTCCGCCCAATGACGCCAGCTCTAGCCCGCTGGAAGCCAGGTTCTGCGTCGAAGCTGGGGAGGTCGGGTGGGTTGTGTGGATGAGCAACACATACCATTCCTAGAACTCCTGTAACAGGTGAGTAACCTGTATTTCTAGGGACATGGATATGTTGTTCTATCCACACTTACTGGCAGACTCCTAGCAGTTCTCCAGGAGGAGGGAGGCAAGGCATGCACCCCTATTTAGGGAACAAGGACTGGAGAACTGAGGTCCCAAAACCAGCATCCCGGTGTGACTCAAGGTCGACGTGGTATTGGGTAATGAAGGTGTGTGCTGACTTCCAGGTAGCAGCCCTGCAGATTTCCTGGATAGGGACGTCCCTGGAAGCAGCCACCGAAGCAGCGGTATGGCGGGCAGAATGAGCTCTTATCCCTCTGGGAGGCTCCACGCCCGCCAACCTATAGCAGAGATCTATGCAGGACGTGACCCACCTGCCTATCGTCCGCTTGGCTGCAGGTCTGCCAGGTGCGGCTTCAGCGCAGGTAACAAACAGCTGGCAAACCTCTCCCCAAACTTCAGCTGTCCGCTCCTTGTAATAAGAAAGCGCTCTTCTAGGGTCCAAAGTATGGAGCCTATATTCGGCCTCCGAGGTGTGATTGGGGTAGAACACCCGGCACAGTCAACACCTGGTTAAGGTGAAACTCCGCCACCACCTTCAGAAGGAATTTCGGTTGGGGGCGCAGGACAACCTTGTCCCTGTGGAAGACCAGATAAGGAAATTCGATGGAAAGCTTCTGGAGCTCTCCCATCCTTCTGGCTGACATGATAGCCACCAAGAAGGCGGTCTTCCACGACAAGTGAGAGATGTCACACCTGTGCATCGGTTCGAATGGCTTGCCCATCGGCTTAGCCAATACCAGCAGTAGATCCCACGGAGGTGGAGGTTCTTGCACAGGAGGGGATATGTGATCAAGGCCTTTGAAAAAGTGCCCGACCACGTTCTCTTGCACCACGGACTGCTTCCCGGCCCACGCCCGGTAAGCAGAGATGGCTGCAAGGTGCATCTTAAGGGTCGTCGACCAAAGCCCTTGCTGAGAAAGGGACCATAGGTAGTCCAGAATGCTGGCCATGCAACAGGAGGAAGGGTCCAACCCCTTATCCTGACACCAAATGGAGAATATCTTCCATTTGAAGGCATAGCATTTTCTGGTCGACTCCTTACGGGATGCCTCAGCAACACTGAGGACCTCGCCAGAAAGACCCAAGGCCTGGAACTCTAGCCGCTCAGGAACCAGGCTGTCAGGTGCAGGGATTGAAGGTCCAGGTGGAGTACCTTCCCCTGGATGACTGAGATCAGGTCCGGGCAGGCCGGAAGCCGCCTCGGGAACCTGGAGCTGAGGCTAAGGAGATCTGGATACCACAATTGGCGGGGCCAATCTGGGGCGACCAGAATCACCTGCACCTTGTCCCTTCTTGTCTTGAGAAGCACCTTGTGGATCAAGGGAAATGGGGGAAAGGTGTAGAAGAGGCCCAGGGTCCACGGCCTCAAGAAGGCATCCCCCTGCAGCGAGCCCTGCTGAGGGGGGCGGGCATGAAACAGCCTCAGCTTCGCATTCTCCCTGGAGGCAAACAGGTCCACCTGAGGTGAGCCCCAGTGGGAGAACAGATCGTGTACTACCTCCGGCAGGAGAGACCACTAGTGAGATGCAGCACCTATCTGGCTTAGGGCATCGGCCAGTGTGTTGGAGGCTCCCGTCACATGGATGGCTAGGAGATCTGCCTCCAGTCTGTTCACGAGGGACCAAGTGCAGAGAGCTTCCTTGCACAGTGGCAAGAAGCGCATCCCGCCCTGGAGGTTTAGGTAGTACATGGTCATGGTATTGTCCGTCTGGACCTGGACCACTTGACCCCGTACAAACAGAGCGAAGGCGGTGAGGGCTAGTTGGACTGCGCAAAGCTCCAGCAGGTTGATGTGGCATCGAGACTCCTGAGGGGACCAGAGGCCATGCGCTCTGTGCTCCCCCAGATGGGCACCCCAACCCATCAGAGAGGCGTCGGTCGTTAGAATGACCAGCAGCTCGGGCCGGACAAACGGGATGCCCTCATGCAGATGAGCTGGAACAATCCACCACTGGAGAGCATTCCACATCTCCTGGGACACTGCCACTGGCTGGTCCAGAGGACCGGAGCGCTGTGACCATTGGCAGCCCAGTCCCCATTGTAGGGGACGCATGTGCCAACGGGCCCAATGGACCACCCTGGTGCAGGCCGCCATGAGGCTCAGGAGGTGCAGGAAGTCCCAGGCAGGGCGCAATTACCCAACCAGAAATGACTGGGCAAGGGAGAAAAGAACCTCGGCCCTGTCCGCCGGGAGCCGAGCTCTGGCTCGAAGAGAGTCGAGCTCGGCCCCGATTAACTGAATCACCTGCGTTGGTACAAGTTCCGACTTGGCCTCATTGATGAGGAGGCCAATGTGACAGCAGACCTGGAGGGCCAGATCCCTGGATCACTCCACCTCCAGCCTAGAGGGGGCTGCAATCAGCCAGTCGTGCAGGTAAGGGTACACCCAGACCCTTCGGCGCCGCAGGAATGCTGTCACCACTGCCATGCATTTGGTGAAGATGCTGGGAGCTGGAGAGAGGCCGAAGGGCATGGCCCGGAACTCATAAAGGGACCCCTCCGCTCTGAAGTGGAGGAATCGCTGGTGGGACGGATGGATTGGGACGTGAAAGAACGCATCCTGGAGGTCCAGAGAACAGAACCACACGCCTCATTCCAAGGATGGAATGATCTGTGCCAGAATGACCATCCTGAAGGTTCGAGACCTTAGGAACTTGTTCAGGTCGTGTAGGTCTAGAATGGGGCACCAGCCCCCCATCCGTTTCGGGACCACGAAATACCTGGACACAAACCCTGGGTCTGATGGAGGATCCGCCACCTCCCTGATCACCTCCTTTTGGAGGAGCAGAGCAATGTCAGCTTGACGAGCCGATAAGAGAGGCTGCGGACCCCACATCCCCCCGAGGGGCGACGGTTCGATAGGGTGGGGCCTGCTCGAATTCCAGAGGCAGACCCTTCACTACTACTTTCAACACCCAGCGGTCTGTGGTGATAGCGGACCAGGCGGAAAGGAAGTGGCGGAGCCATCCCCCCATGGGGGGATCCCAGGTGGGAGTGACGAGGCTGGGGGCGACACCCCTCAACCCATCACTGGGCAGGCTTGGAGGAAGGACCGGCCGAGGGACCTCCTGGGCCTTTTCCTCCCAGCTTCCTGCTGGAGGAAGCTGCAGGCTTGGCTTTGTGGAGCCAAGAGCGAGCCTGCTGGCCCTGATTCTGGTGTTGCTGGGCCGGACGTGCTGCAGGGTCAGAAGGCCGAAAGGGCTTACGCTGCTGCTGGCGGCCTTTGTCCTTCTGGGCAGACATGACCGAGTCCAAGGTGGCATTGGACTTCTCGATCCTCTGCAAATGACCCTCCAGCCTGGGACTGAAAAAGTCAGTACCCAGGAAGGGAACATCTGCCAGCTTGTGCTGGGTATCCGCCATGAAGGTGGAGATCCGCAGCCAAGCTCTGCGGCACATGGCCACTGCGGCCACTACTGACCAGGCACAAGAGTCTCCAATGTCAAGAGCAGTATGGAGCTGTTGCTTTGCCAACGCCCTTCCCTGATCCCGCACCTGCTTGACCGTAGTCTGGAGGTCAGCCGGGAGATGAGGAATCACCTTATCCAGGGAGCACAAAAGTGCATGGGAAAAGTGTGCCATCAGTACGGCCGAACTGGCCTGATGAAGTCCTAAGGAGGATGCAGCATAAACTTTACACCCAGAGTAGTCCAGTTCTTGGACTCTTTATCAGGTGCCTTGTCCATGTCCCAAGCATTTCTGGAGCGCTGGAAAACACTGTCGGTCACCAACCCCTCCACAGAGGGGTGCTCCGAGAATCCGGAGAGTGAGCTGGTGGGAATGGCATACTTCCTGGCCATCCTGGCCGAGGGAGCTGGACAAGAAGCCGGCTGCTGCCATAGCTCCAGGGCCGGGCCAACAATAGCTTCGGCCACAGGAAAGGCTTCCGTAGGAGAATCCCCTCGGTTCAGCATCTCCGTGAGGGGATACTTGGCCCGTTTTGACACGGGTTCGAGCTTCATCCCAGTAGATTCTGAGATGAGCCGAAGTAATCCCATGAACAAGGTTGGGCTCTCGTCCACCGACTGTCCCCCAGAGGACTCCAGGTTGAGAGGCCTGAAGATCAGGGAAGAGTCATCATCAGGCTCCGAGGAGTCTGCAAACAGCTGCCGAGGGCCTGAGCCACCCTCCACCTGCCGAGAACGATCGGGAGTGAGGGTGACCGACAACTGATGGGGCAACCCATGACCCGACCGAGAATCCTTGGTCGGAGCCCCAGTTTTTGGTTGTGGAGGCAGGGGTTCCACCATAATGGGTGGTGCAGCTGGTTTTGGCCAAACAACCGGCGCTGGCTTCGGCTCCTCGATGACCATGAGGGGTTATTTCGGCCACTCAGGTGACAGCTACTTAATGACCGGGGAAGGCGACGGAGTCAGCTTGCTCCCGGTCAAAAGGAGCTGCTGCCACATTAGATCCTCATAGCGCCGACGCAACTTGCGCTGGAGCCTATCCTCCGAGGAGGATGATGACGAGGATAAGTGGCGCCGCCGCTTCCCTCGGTACCCAGACCGAGACCGCTGATGTCGGCGGGATCGAGAAGAGGTCCGAGTCAGAGACCGAGACCTTCGGGTGTTACCAAGGGTGGGTCTGGTAGGAAGCGGGGGAAACCCGTTCCTCCCCCAGGTCTGGAACCTTAACCAGGGACTCCGGCACAAGAGGCACAGGCAAGTCCTCGGTTTCCACTGGGGGAACCGGTGAAGAAGGGTTGTCGGCTTCTCCAGTCGACAGCCCGTCCGACAGGTCGAGAAAAATCTCGACTGCATCGACAGGTGGCTCGGCCGGCTGAGCTGACAGGGACACCGTGAAGCCAGCAGCCTTAGCCGCAACCTCGACCAAAATCGAGTGTCGACTATCTGGGGAAGGGGACCTCTCCTGCTCCCACGAATGTCGACGGTGGGACTTACCCTTTGAGTCCTTTTTCTTGGACCGAGAGGAATGTCCCGATGGCCCCCTCTTCCTTAGTAGAGAGGGACTGACAAAGCTCCTTAAAAGAAGCAGTATAGGAGGAGCCCAAGGAGAGCGGGATAAATGCCACAACCGAGGAAGAAGAAGATGTGGCCTGGGCCGCCTCCTCCTTGAGGGCGATCATTTGCTCAAGTTGCTTAGCTAAGCCCGCTGCCGCAGACACCGCTCAATGGGCTTCCTTTGACTTTACCGGAGGAATACATCTCTCGGGGCACCCAAGTTGAAGTCTGGCAGCACAGTCTTCGAGAACGTTGACCGAGAAGGACTTCCACAATTCGCAGGCCTGCGGATCATGATCGAGCCTAAGGCAGTAAACGAATGTGGAGTGCGGATCAGTCCTAGACATCTTCTGCCCACAAGGGCACCGCCGAAATCCGGGAGTCGATTTGTCCCTCGCCACTGCAAAGGAAGAAGAAGACCAAAGTCTAGTAAATTTAAGTATGAGTTTCGGTTTAACCGACGAGGAAGGATCCAGGCCTAAAACGCAGAGCACAAAGGAGGGAACCTCAGCTTCCAAGCGGTAAGGAAGATCTGGAGTCATGGGGTGGAGCCGAGACTTTTACCACCCGGGTGGGTGGGAGGAGCCAGCTTGAAGACTTTCCGGCAAGATTTAAAGCGGCAAGGAACCTGCCAGTAAGTGTGGATAGAACAACATATCCATGTCCCTAGAAGTCCCCCTTCCCCCTTGGGTTATACTGTCCCCAGTCCCAGATGTTCCAACTGTATTGGGCCTGGTCAGATTTACCCCACCCCGTACCTGTCCCATCCTCTCTTAAACCCATCCACAGTTTCTACCTCTACCAGCTCCCTGGGCAGTCCTTGCTGTGCCTCCAGCTTCCGCCAGAGGCCAGTCAAGCGCCGAGCAGGAACCCCCCCTCCCTCTCGGGAGGGGAAAGCTGTCCTCCGGATGCTCAATCCTCTCCTTCCCCTGCTGACCCCTAGCAACCCAGGCTTGTTCCCGAACCCGGGTTGCCAGCGTGGCGCAAGGTGTGGTGTCCAACACCTCAACACGCAGCGCCACCGGGCCAATCAAGGTGCTTGTTTATATACCTGAGATCTAGAATGGATCAGCCAGTCCCAGTTTTTCTTTTTGGTAAGAAAGTATGTGGAATAGAGGCCTTTTCCCCATTGGGAGAGAGGGACTCTTTCCACTACATTTGCTTCCAGGACAGACTTTACCTCCAACAGAATTTTCTCTGTGGGGGTTAGGGGTTTTATACTCCTGTGGCCCTGCTGAGTGGGAAATGTTTTGAACTGCAGGGTAAGTCCTTGACCTACCACCTCCAGCACCCACTTGTCTGTGGTGATGTGGTGCCATTGGTGGAGGTAGTGGACCAGCCTTCCTCCTACTGGCAGAAGGGAGGCTACATGGGCCTTCCAGTCAGGAGTTTTGTTTTGGTTGAGTTTTCATTGAAGGTGTGGGGTCAGTACGTTTCTGAGCCCTTCTACTTCTTCCCCTAAAGAATCCTCTAATCTGAAAGTAAAACAAGGGCATGAGCATAGGATAGAAGGTCCTGGGATAGTAACCCCTACCTCCGCCTCCTCTTTGGGGTCTGAAAGCGGTAGAGGGTTTCTCTAGCTGCACTGCTCTGATAGGTGATTTTGTATTCCTCTACTTTTTCATGCATGTCTCTGCTTTGTCTCCAAAAAGAGAATTGTTCTCACAGGGGAAATCCATAGCTTTAGTTTGGGTGCCCTGTTAGAGATTGGTAGTCCTCAACCAGGCAAACCTCCTGAGAGAAATGGCCTGACCATAGCCCTGGAGGTATTGTCATTGGCATCTACAGACATGTGGAACTGATATTTTGTGGCTTCTAAGGCAGTTTTAACAGTTTCTGCCAGTTCCTGAGCCACTTTATCTGAGATTTGCTGGCTGATAGCCAGGACACAGCTCTAGAGAGCCTTTTGGTACTGGGCTGTGCACGCCAGTATGTACTGAGGCGAAGCAGCAGTGAGGCTGTGGTGTAAGATTTTTTATTCATAGTATACATTTTTTTGGATTCTTTTTCTGGAGGCTAGGAGGTTAAGGTTTAGAAGGGAGGTCAGGAAGCACTTCTTCACAGAGAGGGTGGTGGACACTTGGAATGCACTGTCAGAAGAGGTCGTTTCATTGAAGTCAGTGGACAGCTTTAAAAAGGCTGGGAATAGGCACAGGGGGAAGGTAAGGATCATGGGTAGGGAGGATGGGAGAAGTTTGGAGGGAGGGAGGGCAGGGACATTAGCTCAAGCTGTGGACTCTGCAATACGAGCAGACTTGATAGACCAAATGGCCTTCTTCTGCTGGCTTCTTCGTATGTTTGTATGCAGGAAAGAGGCACCTTTGCTTTCTCACAAGCTGCAGCTTGCACTACTCCTTCATGGTCTGGACGTATGTAAAGGTACTTAGCATTAGATTTATCTAGCTGGCACTTTTTCTCTATTTTCTTATTCACTCCTGGTATGGAGGCAGGATTCTGGAGAAGTTTGAAAGTAGCCCTGCGAAGGGACTTAAAGGAGCTGCTTTTTAGGAGGGGGAAGACCCATCATATCTAAAAAATCTGCCTCCTCATCCTCCTCAGTGGATTCTTGAATAGAAAGGTCAAGAGTGTCCACCATTAGCTGGATAAAGGAAAAATGAGAGAAAAAATCCTCATGGTCATAGAACAGAGAATCAAATTCTTGGTCAGGAGTTTCATCGGGTTCTACAGGCTCACCCTCCTCTTCATCATCGCCTCACCTGAAAGAAATGCCCTGGCCGAGACCACAGTCAGAGGGAATAGGTGTAGCAGAACCAGCTGGGGCACCCCTCACTGGTGGTGCCCGTGACCCCAAGGGGGCAACAGACTGTGAGGGGTGCTAAATCAACCATCCCAGAGGAAGCTAGCTGTCCCTGGACCAGACATGATCAACTAACAGACAGAAACAAAAATATAGCAAAGAACTCAATGCCGCACTGAAGGAAGAAAAGAAAAAGCAGAAGAACGTTACAGAACTCTTCGGAGCTGATCTAATGTACAGCATTGAGGGAAATGGTGGCAGGAGAACTGACACAGTTTCTTCAGCTGAAGCACCTCAAGAGATGCTGCCTCAATGGTTACTGGCCAGTCCACGAGTGCAACGCAGTATGTTTGCCTCGTGGGTGGCGCCATTTTCAACATCAGCTCCCCAACTCCAAAATTCTTAAAGCTGAACTCTGACCACAAGGGTCCTGCGCCTCAGGCTGAGACCCACTCATTATGAATGGTGAAGAGTGATTCAGAAAAGGTCTTAGGTTTTGTTTGAGCACATAGGGGGAGACTTACTGAACTCCTTATGGCCTCCACCAATGTGAGTAGGAGAACTTGACTACTCAGAGATTCAAGTCCATCTACACCTCTTGTGATTTTGATATTCAGAATTCTAGTTACTACAAAGTTTCAACAATGTGATGCCTCCTTCAAAGACAATGTTAAAAACAACCTAGTATGTGCACTACTGATAGCAAAAAATACAATAATACACTTAAGTTAACCACTTATATTTGCGGGAAAGTACGATAAACAGGCAAACCAACATTTTTAATTTTTTTCTGCATCATTTCAGAGCATGTACTGTTGAATAAAGCATGATGCACAGAAACAATGCATTACCAAACATTTAATTACCTGTGTAGTGCTATCAGAGTCAATCCTATCCTCAGGTATAACAGTAGTTTTGTGTGATTTCGCATTTTCATCTTCTGTGTAGTCTCTGCTCAGTTCAGGGTTCGCAAACTTACTATTTCTATCAGCAGAACTAACCATTTCTAAAGGCGGTTTAACCCGTCCCTTTCGAGGAGTTGCTGAAGACAGAAGAATCAGAATAAACATTCAACAAAAATGTTAGCCTAATTTATTTATAAAGTGATGCTGAATGTCTAAAATAAGTCTCTGATTTGTTTAAAAAAACATGACTGATCCAGTGGTAGCATGTTGCACTGCCATTTGATAGACCAGGGACGACTATCATCTAAGCTGGGGGAAGGATACTGCACTGTGCCTCCATCATTGGGGTAGGGACCATAGGTGGAACATTTTCCCCGCATCGCACCTGGAAACGAGCCTCTGGTCAGTGTGCCTTTCCCGGTAATCAAATTTTAACTAAATAAACAAATAAATTTCATCAAAAAAGTGACTAAAAAGACCAGTTTGATGGTTGACCCAGTGACATGGATGGCTGAGGCGCTAAAGCGCCTTACGTCCTGCCACATCTGTGACCTGGGTTCGGCAACAGATGCACGTCGCTTGGGGGCAAGCCAGGGTAGGGAGGAATGAGCGTCCATAGGATAGCTCTCCTCCCGGGGGAAGGGGTGAGGGGGTGGCTCACCACTTCACTGCCACCTGGAGGAATCCAACTGGTGGCATGTGCGAGTCACATTGTGAGGGAGGAACCCACATTCAGGGCACCCAGGTTGTCTCCACAGAAGCAGAGCACACACAACATGCTCACTGAATGGCCATGGAGGTTGGGGAGAAAATGGAGAAAACTGAAGGGTGGATTTCCTCAAGCCTGCTAGTAATATTGCAGCCCACTCAGTAGCTGGGTGGGGGGTTGGGGGAGACTCCTGCAGAAGATATGGTACCTGGCCGTGGAGGAAACTGGAGATGGCTGTGGCTGATGAGGATGGGGCTGAGCCACCCATCATGCCAGAGGAGAATGAAAACCTATATGGAAAAAGATAAAGGCCAATTTGATACCAGAATCTTAATGTAGTAGTAAAAATATTTTTTGACAAGCTAAAACTGTTACGGTCACTATGGTCCTATTTTCGAAGTTGTCCTGTGTTGAGGTACAGTGCATTAGTTACAGTACTGACAGTTTCAATTTAAACATATGAACATATGAATCTGCCAACAGAAACAGGCCTCATGGTCTATCAAGTCTGCTCGAATATGCACCTAGCACCCTTACACTGCAGCTGCCCCCCTTCCCCTCTTTACAGTTACTGCCCCCCCACTCTGTCCCATCCCCTTTAAAACTGCCCACTGTCTTACAGAATACTACCTCTTCGAGCAGCCACAACCCTCTCCGTGAAAAAATGTCTCCTCATCTCTCTCCTATATCTTCCCCCACAAATCTGAGATCATGCTCTCATATCCTTCCCTCCTCAACTTAAAGACCCCTTCTGTACTTGTCTTGTTTATCCCTTCAAGTATTTAAAGGTCTCGATCATATCCCCCCATCTCTCCTCTCTTCCAGGGTCTAAATATTTAACTCACTCAGCCTGTCCTCGTAGGATTTATCCTCCAATTCCTGGATCATCCTAGTTGCCATGCACTGTACCCACAGGCAAATACATTGGTTACAGCAGGTAAATTAACAGTATAAGCATAAACTGCACATTAGTGAAAACAATTTACAATGCAGTATAAAAGTACAATCACGTAAGAACTTACCGTAACAGTAGATCTTCGAGAGAGGCTCTTGCAGTAGGTAATTACATATAGGACTGACGCCGGCAGGGGGCAGGATCCCACGGAAAGATTTTTAGCTATCAGTCCTTGACAAGGGACCGCCCCCACGTCAGGTGACCGGCATCAGGAGATGTAGGTATAAAGGGGCGGTCCCTCACGCCTGCCTTCCAGTTCTTTCCCACCAAGGGCCAACAAAGGCCGGACGAGATAGAAGCGGATATTTTCTTAAATGGAAAAGGAGCTAAAAAAGCTTAGGGGGATGGAGGGCGGGAAGGTATTACCTACTGCAACAGCCTCTCTTGAAGATCCACTGTTACGGTAAGTTCTTACGTAACTGTACTATCTTACTTCGAGAGGGCTCTTGCAGTAAGTAATTACATGCAAGACTGAGTCCCAAGCAGTCTGGAACAAGGAGAAGCAAATGGGAGGAGGAAAGCTACTCAGAGTAGATCTTCAAGCTGTGAAGGCCTTAAGAAAGGAGGCCTTGCAGAACAGCCAGCCCAAAGCCCACTCTACGGCGAGAGGCAATATCCAAACTGTAATGTTTCGTAAAGGTATGGACGGAGGTCCAGGTGGCAGCAGCACAGATGTCTGCCACCGACACATTCTTGAAACAAGCCGCTGAGGCAGCAAATCCTCTGGTGGAGTGGTCTCTGACTTGACCCGGGAGGGTCATCTTGTACTTGTCATAACAGAAAGTGATGCAATGAGCCAACCATTTGGATAGGCATTGCTTAGAAACAGCATTGCCTTCCCTTTTCAGAGCAAAAGAGACAAAGAGTTGATCTGTCTTTCTGAGATCCTTCGTCCAGTTAGTGTAGTATCTCAGAATCCGGTGAACGTCCATAGTATGTAACAAATACTCTCCTTGATTGGAGTACTGCGTAAAAAAGGCGGGTAACTCTATGGACTGGTTCAGAGGTAGACCTCGCCATCACCTTGGGGAGAAACTTAGGATTGCACGCAGAGCCACACGCTCCTTGTGGAAAATTACATGGAATTTTACACATTAGCCTGAGCCTCGGAAATCCTCCTTGTTAAGAGTGTAATGGCCACAAGAAAAGTGTCTTTCCATGAGAGGAACTTCAAGTCTGCAGAAACTGTTGGCTCAAAGGGAGGTAGAGTTAGTTTCTCAAGAACAAAATTCAAATCCCAAGGAGGAGCGGGAACTCGGATAGGAGGTCTCAGGTGGAGAACGCCTCTGAGGAAAGTCTTAGAGACCTCCAGCTGAGCAAACATTCTGTCTGCAATGGGAACATGATAGGCCAAAATGGCCACCATGTGGACCTTCAGGGAGGAATGACTAAGACCCAGATCGCAGAGATGGTGCAGGTACTCCAGCAGATGACCAACAGGGCAGGAGAAAGGCACAACGTCTTTTGAAGCAGCCCAAATTGTGAATCTTTTCCACTTCATGGCATAGGTAGACCTGGAGGAGGGTTTCCTAGCCTCCAACAGAATTCCTCACCACCTGGAGAGAAACCCAAAGCGGCCTGGGCTATGTCTCACAGGAGCTATGCATGAAAGCTGAAGGGACTTGAGACCCGATGAACCAGGGTCCCCTGATCCTGGGTCAACAAGTCTTGTGACAGAGGAAGAGGAAGCGGCGGTTCCTCTGAGAATTGTTGTAGAAGAGAGAACCAAACTTGCCTGGGCCAAAAAGGAGCGATCAGAATCATTCATGCTCCTTCTGACCCTAGTTTCTGCAAGACCATTTGGATCAAAGGAATTGGGGGAAAGGCATAGACAAATCTGTCCTTCCAATCTAGAGACAAAGCGTCTCTCCAGAAAATGCCTCGCTTTTGAACAAGCGAGCAGAAGACTGGAAGTTTTACATTTTGAGGGGAAGCGAACAGGTCTACCTGTGGAGTTTCCCAGCGTAGAAAGATATCGTCTAGGCCCCCTTGATCCAGTTCCCACTCGTGTGCCTGGGCAGACGAGCGACTCAGCTTGTCTGCCAAGGTGTTCTCGACTCCCGGAAAACGAATTGCCATGAGGTGAAGGTCGTGCTGTACTGCCCAGTCACACACCCTCATTCCTTCCCTGCAAAGAAGGTAGGATCGAGTCCCTCCCTGTTTGTTGATGTACCATACCACACACATATTGTCCGTCTGGATGGCTAGGTGGCCTGAAAGGAGATACAGGTAGAGGGCTTGGAGGGCATACAGGACTGCCCCAAGCTCTAGCACGTTGATGTGAAGGGATTGTTCGAGCTTGGACCACGAGCCCTGGGTCCGATGAGGGCCGAGGTGGGCTCCCCAACCTTCGCCCGAGGCATCTGTACTCAAAGTCTGGGGGGGGGGTGAAGAATGAAACCCCTCGAAACAGGTTCTCTCTGATCATTCACCACTGCAAGTCTCAAACCACTGGAGAGGAGACCAGAACTAGCGGATGCAAGTCATCCGCCAATTGATCCCATTGGGAGCGAAGCATCCACTGGGAAACCCTCATGTGGAGCAGAGCGTGAGGAACTGTCGGGACAGCAGCCGCCATGAGCCCAAGAAGGTGAAGAACTGACCTTGCAGTGACTCGCCTGTGGCCAGACAACAGGCTTACCTGACTCTGAAAAGTGGCTGCCCTGTCCGGCGGCCAGAAGGCCCTGCCTAGGGTCGTGTCCAGTATCGCCCCAATAAACTGTAGTTTTTGGGATGGGATCAAATGAGACTTGGAATGGTTGATGGCAATACTCAGGCAGGCAAAGACCTGTTGGGTAAGGGAAAGGCAGCGCAGGAGTTCCTCCCTGGATGAGGCCGCCAGGAGCCAGTCGTCCAGGTACGGGAAAACCTGCACTCCCTGGGTACGCAGGTAGGCTGCCACCACAGCCAGGCATTTGGTAAATACTCAGGGAGCCGAGGACAGGCCAAATGGAAGTGCCTTGAACTGGTAGTCGTCCCTCTGGAAAGCAAAACGGAGATATTTGTGGTGGGATGGAGATATGCAGGTAGGCATCCTGCATATCCAGAGTGCACATCCACTGGCCAGAGTGGAGGAGGGGCAGAAGGCTCTGCAGTGAGAGCAATCTGAACCTCTTGTATTCCACGAAAAGGTTCAGGGAACTGAGATCTAGAATACGTCTTACATCTACTGTCTTCTTCGGCACCAGGAAGAAATGGGAATAGTAACCCGTTCCCTGAAGGGAAGGGGGGGACAGGTTCTATCTCGTCTTTCAGCAACAGAGCTGAAATATCTTCCTGTACCAGAAGAAGAAGATGTTCCCGAGAGTACAACGACCTTTGGGGAGGGTGATGCGGTGGTTTCTGAAGAAACTCTATTGAGTGTCCTTCTGCAACTAGTTGGAGCACCCATGAATCTTTTGTTATCCTCTCCCAGCCCAGAAGGTGGAGGGAGAACCTCCCTCCTACCGGTTCTTCTGGGAAGCCCGAAGGCTGTGGAAGAGGGAAGGAGTCAGGTGGTGCGGGGTAGCGCCGCAGCTGAAGCACCCGCTGCTTTTCTGGGCAGAGGGGGCTTGGCAGCTGAGGAGGCCCGGTATTTAGTGGCCCGCTTTCCCGGAGGTTTTGCCTTTGGCCGATTACATCTGCGAAAGGTATAGTACTGCGTTTGATGGGGATGCTACATACAGTCAATGGACTTTAGTACCGTCCCCTTCTTCTGCAGATTGGTGATGATGTCCCCGACATCACCTCCGAAGAGCACCGACCCACCAGAAGGGTGCTTCCTGGATAGTGGACTGCACTTCCGTGACCAACCCTGACACGCGGAGCCAAGCATGATGTCGTAAGCCTACGGCGAAAGCTGAGCTCCGTCCAGCAGTGTCCACTGCATCATAGATCGCTCGAAGAATGTGTCGACTGGCAGAACGTGCAGAGCGGACAAGGTCAGACAGTTCCTGCTTGACTTGAGAGTCCGTCAGGGAGTCTAAAGTACAGTTACGTAAGAACTTACTGTAACAGTAGATCTTCGAGAGAGGCTCTTGCAGTAGATAATTACATATAGGACTGACACCGGCAGGCAGCAGGACCCCACAGAAAAATTTCTAGCTAGCAGTCTTGGCGGGGACCACCCCCCACGCTAGTTACCGCGCCAGGAGACGCCAGTATAAAGGGTGGTCCGGACGCCCGCCTTCCAGTTCTTTCACCACCAGGCCAAAAGAGGCCAGGGACGGAGAGAAGCAGATATTTGCTCTAATGGAAAGGAGCTGAAAAAGCCTAGGGGATGCAGGGCAGGAGAGACATTACTCAAGAGCCTCTCTCAAAGATCTACTGTTATGGTAAGTTCTACGTAACTGTACTATCTTACTTCGAGAGGGCTCTTGCAGTAGGTATCACATATGGGACTGAATCCCAAGCAGTCTGGAACAAAGAGAGGCACCGGAGGAGGAAAACTACTCCAAAAGTAGTACTGGTTGTGCAGTCTCAAGATAGGAGGCCTTTGCAAAACAGCCAGCCCAAGCCTGCTCAACGCGTAGAGGCAACATCCAAACTGTAGTGTTTAGTAACGGTATGGACGAAGTCTAGGTGGGCAGTGCAGATTGTCTGCCGTGGACACATTCTGAAACAAGTCGCTGAGGCAGCTACTCTAGTGGAGTGGCCTCTGACTTGACCCGGGAGGGTCTTGTTGTATTTGTCATAACAGAAAGTGATGCAATGAGCCAACCACTTAGACAGGCATTGCTTGGAAACAGCATTGCCTTCCCTTTAGTGAGCAAAAGAGATAATTGATCAGTCTTTCTGAGATCCTTCGTCCTGTTGGTGTAGTATCTCAGAATCCGGTGAACATCCATAGTATGGAGTAAATATTCCCCTTGATTAGAGTACTGCGTAAAAAAGGCAGGTAACTCTATGGACTGATTTAGAGTAGACTCAGCTACTACTTTAGGGAGAAACTTAGGACTCATGCGAAGAGCAACACGTTCCTTGTGAAAAATCAAGTGCGGGATTTTACACATCAGGGCCTGGAGCTCGGAGATTCTCAGAGCAGAAGTAATGGCCACCAAGAAAAGAGTCTTCCATGAAAGGAACTTCAAATTCGCAGAAGCTGCAGGTTGAAGGAGGGAGAGCGTTTCTGAGAACAAATTCAAGTCCCAAGGGGAGCAGGAGTTGATGGGGGCCTCAGATGGAGGACCCCTCTGAGAAAGGTCTTGAGACTTCCAGTTGAGCAAAAGCCTTGGTGTGAAGGAAACATGTTAGGCTCTAAATGGCCGCTATGTGTACTTTCGGAGAAGAATGGCTGAGACCCATGTCAAACAGATGACGAGATACTCCAGCAGAAGCCCCGCTGAACAGGGAGAAAGGTTCCACGTCTTGGAAGCGGCCCAGATAGTGAATCTTTTCCACTTCATGGCATAAGTGGATCTGACGGAGGGTTTTCTGGCCTCCACCAAAATCTCCGCCACTTGGAGAGACACTCCAAAACGGGATTGGGCTAAGTCTGCAGGAGCCATGAATGCAGTTGAAGGGATTTGAGGCCTGGATGGACCAGGGTCCCCTGATCCTGGGTCAACAAACCTCGAGATAGAGGAAGAGGAAGAGGAGGAACCTCTGAATATTGTTGTAGAAGAGAGAACCAAATTTGCCTGGGCCAGAAAGGAGCGATCAGAATCATCTGCACTCCTTCTTAAGCTAGTTTCTCCAAGACTCGTGGAATAAGTGGAATTGGGGGGAAGGCATAGACGAATCTGTCCTTCCAGTCTAGAGACAGAGCATCGCTCCAAAAAGCGCCTCGCTCTGGAACGAGCGAGCAGAAGACAGGAAGTTTTGTGTTTAGGGGGGATGCGAACAGGTCGACCTGTCGTGTTCCCCAAAGTTGGAAGGTATTGTCTAGAACCCCTTGGTCCAGTTCCCACTCGTGAGTCAGAGCAGATAAGCGACTCAGCTTGTCTGCCAGGGTGTTGTCGACTTCTGGAATGTGAATTGTCGTGAGGTGAAGGTCGTGTTGTGTTGCCCAATCCCAAACCCTCATTGCCTCCCTGCATAGAGGGTAGGACCGAGTCCCTCCCTGTTTGTTGATGTACCACACCACGCACATGTTGTCCGTCTAGGTGGCCGGGAAGGATGTATTGGTGAAGGGCTTGGAGAGCATACAACACTGCACTAAGCTCGAGCACAATGATGTGGAGGAGTTGACCTCAGCTTGGACAAGGAGCCTGGGTCCCATGAGGGCCTAGATGGGCTCCCAACCGCCTGAAGCGCCTGTGGTTAGAGTCTGGGAGGTGGAGGATGAAAAAGGAACTCCCGAACAGGCTCTCTCGAACCATCCACCACTGCAAGTCTCTAATCATCGGCGAGGAGAACAGAACTGGGTGATCTAGGTTGTCCACTAGCTGATCCCATTGAGGCATGAGTCCACTGAGAAATCCTCATGTGAGTCGAGCACGAGGCAATCGCCGGGATAGCAGCCGCCATTGAGCCCGAAGGTGAAGGACCAACCTCGCAGAGACCATCCTGTGGTCAGACAACAGACTTATTTGAGTCTGAAGGGTGGATGCCCTCTCCGGAGACAGGAAGGCCTTGCCCGTGGTCGTATCAAGAATCGCCCCAATAAACCGAAGCCTCTGGGATGGGTCCAGATGAGACTTGGAATGGCTGATGGTAATACCCAGGCAGGCAAAAACCTGATGGGTAAGGGAGAGGTAATGCAGCAGTTCCCTCCCTGACCCAGGTCGCCAGGAGCCAGTCGTCCAGGCACGGGAAAATTGTACTCCCTTGGCACGCAGGTGGGCCGCCACCACTGCCAGGCATTTGGTAAACACTGGGGGCTGAGGACAGACCAAACGGGAGCGCCTTGAACTGGTAGTGGTCCCCGTGGAATGCAAAATGGAGGTATTTGCGATGAGATGGGCGAATGGGAATGTGCAGATAAGCATCTTGCATATCCAGAGCACAAAGCCATTGACCCGGCCGGAGTAGGGGCAGAAGGCTCTGCAAAGTTCAATATCATACGGCAAGACCGGCCCACCAGAGGCGGTGGGGTGGCTATCTACATCAGATCAGCCCTCCACTTCACTGTCTCCTTTACAAAAACGGTACCCAAAGTTTACGAGCTTCTGATGGTGAAACTGTCCCCCCCTCCTCATTACCTATCTTTGTGGCTGGTATTTACTGTTGTTCAGGCAACGCCAACCAACAATAGTCACTGATCTGCTGGGCCAGCTCTCTCTCTTGCCCAGTCGGGTGAACTTTATGTTATGGGTGATTTTAACCACAATTGGCTAGCACCCACTCTAAACAAAACCCAAACTGAGATAACTCTGCCCTTACTCTAACTCCAAACCATTACGGAACCCACTCGCTCAAACCTTAAGTCCGCAATCACTACCTCTCACTGCCGCCACTTCCCACCCTCACTGTTGTCAGCCCAGGACTCTCCTCGATCTCCATTAAAATCATCACCCAATCTACCTAGTCCGGTTAAAACTACAGAGCTAAATCCTCCCAAATTTATATTTTCAGCACTCGTATAACTCCCTCAACCTCTCCCTTTTGGACGACTTTACCACTCTAATTGGGTTCCAAGCCAAACCGCTAATATGGACTCGCCCTCACGCACTTCGAATACTTCCTCTCCGCCCGGATAAACATGCCCACACACGCCGGACCAGAGTGCGTGGTTCTCACCTCTACCCTGGATAACCCCGAGCTGATTGTCTGCCCACAAGCCCGTGATAAGTGCCTACAAACTATAACCTCACCTCCCAGACGACCATACCTCCTACCGCATGCTCCCAATAGATGCACTAAGGCCATCTGCCTAGCTGTCGGAATATTTTAATACACTTAATGCTAATATTGGCAGCCCATCCAAATTCTGGGAAAGTCATTAACCCCTTTCTCCAAACAGCTAGTTCTCCAATTCTTTCTCCTTGCCCAAGGGTCTTCCTTCTGGGACCCCTCAGAAGGTAGCTCCGAGTTTAATTCCTACCACTATCTGCACCCTGGCCCTCCGTGACTCCCTACCACATACAACCACTCCATCTCCTCAGTCTTCCTTCCACCATCCATCTGGTATGAACCCCTTCTCCTTTAGACCCATTTCCCCCACCGAAACCCTAGACGCCCTTCGCACCCTAAACCCCTCCAAAGGTAAATCCCCCCATGGTCTTGAAAACAAACTGCTCTTCCTATCTGCTCCCGCCATTGCTACCCCCCTCGCAGCCCTACTAAACCTTTCCTTCACTCTACCGAGTCACTCCCCTAATGGAAGCACGCCACTGTTCTACCCTCCCTAAAGGCGGGACCCTCACCGCATCCAATTACCAACCTATCTCCTCCTCCCCACCTCGCTAAACTCCAGGAACACCTAGTGCTATCCCAACCTCCCACTTCCTCTCAGAAACTAACTTCTTCACCCCTTGCAGTCCGGGTTCAGAAAGCACCACTCCACCACTTCCTCCTGCTAAGACTCCCAGACCATATCCTCACTGGGATGGACAAGGGCTACTCACTGCTGCTATTTTCACTGACCTAGCAAAAGCCTTCGACACTGCATCCCATTCTCTCCTACTATCCTGCCTTTCTGGAGCTGGGTTGGCGAACCGCCACAAACTGGTTCAGTGCCTACCTACCAAACAGAACCCAATCCACCAAAATAGCTGCCACCTCTCCCCCTCCCAATCACCACTGGCGTATCCTACTGGCTCAGTTCTCGGCCCCATCCCTTCTCCATCCTGCTAAATGACCTGCCAAACTCATGCTCTTCTTCCGCCATTCACATGTACGCAGACGATACAGTCCTCTTCACCTCCGGCCAGACCCACGAAGAAATCACCTCCAAACTTCAAACCGACTTTAACAAAATCCAACACTGGTTCAAAAGCAACCAACTCTCCCTAAATGCTAAGAAGACCAACTCCATGACTTTCGGTACCAGACAGCGGCTATCCAAACTCACCTCCCCTCTGAGATTCCAAACCCTAAATAACACCATCCTCGAAGAAGTACCCACCTTCAGGTATCTAGGGTTTGGCTTGACGTCACCTCCTTCTACTACACGTGGATGCCATCATCTCTAAATTACGCCCCAAACTTGGTGCCTCTATAGAAACCGCACTAGTCTCCCACTTCCCATCAGACCAAATTGTCCAGAAATGATTCTAACCTCCTTTGATTACTGTGAGTAGTTTTAGCTCTGCTGCACAGACCACCCTAGCCAGATTAGACCCCTCTTCAATGCATTCTGCCGCTTGCCCTCGATGCCCCCTCGCACACACCACTGCATGCTTTGATCGCCTCCCGTCCCCGCCTTGCTCTAAGTAACCGGCGCCTAATTCATTGCGCTAAATTCACTTCTAACGTCTGGCTCAGCTCCCTCCCTCCCTCGCATCCGCCTATCCTCCCCACCTCCCCTCGCACGCCTCAGGTCAGCTGACGCTAGGCTATTATTCATCCCCATCGGCGACCTCCAGCGCCAATCCGCTTTTCTTACTCTCCTAAACTCTGGAATGACCTGCCCACCCAGATCCGCCATTCTTCATCCAAACTCTCCCTTTCACATGCCTCTCTAACTTCCCTTACCCAACTGCTGCTGACCCTGACCACCCCTGTTACCTCCCTTCCCCATTCCCCTCTGCCGGAAGCATGGCCTGTATCGCCTAAATGTTTGGCTTATCTACTACCGTGCACACTTACACTCTTCTTTACTCACCTCCACTGTCAATTTCTCCCTCTCCTTTCCTCTTTCAACTCCATCACCTCCTCCTCCGCCCCTCCTCATCTAACCTCCCACCCACACAGCTAATCACCCCTACTCCCTCCTTTCCCTACCCCCATCTTGCTCTCCAAATCCCCCTGTCAACCTAGTACATCTCCCTTTAGCTCAACTTCTGCTATTACTACCCCTGTTCTGAAACTTGCACTTATGTACCTCATGCTACCTCAATGTGTACCATGATTTGTATTCCAAACCCTTATGTTCATGTTCTGCTCTGTTCCTAACTCGCTGTGTAACCAAGATTTTGTATATTCTGTCATTGTTGATACTGTGGTGTACTACACTGTTCTCTCTATGTACATGCTCAGTTGTAATCCCTTCCACCTATGCACTGTCTCTGAATTGTCTACAGTTAAGCTCAACTATTATATGTTTACCTGCCTCCTCCTGTAACCCCTCCTCCCCCCGGTTTGCACGCTGGGAGACGAGCATCTTTTGCTCAGTGTGCCTTTCCTGTAAAACACTTTCAATAAATAAATAAATAATAAACAAAGAGCATCCTGAACCTTTTGTATTCTATGTAAAGATTCAGGGAACTGAGATCCAAAATTGGTCTGAGATCTTTTGTCTTCTTTCGTACCAGGAAGAAATGGGAATAGTAACCCGTCCCTCGCAGATGAAGGGGGACGAGCTCTATAGCTTGATTCAGCAGGAGAGCGGAAATTTCCTCCTGGACCAACAGAAGATGTTCCCGTGAATACGATGAATTTAGACGGGGGTGGCGGGGTGGTTTCTAAAGAAACTCTATGGAGAGTCCCTCTGCTGTGAGCTGGAGCACCCAAGAATCTGTGGTTATCCTCTCCCATCCCAGAAGGTGGAGGGAAAACCTCCCTCCTACTGGTTCCTCCGGGGAGTCCGGAGGCAGTGGGAGAGGAAAGGAGTCAGGTGGTGTGGGGTATCGCCGCAGCTGAAGCACCCACTGCTTTTTTGGGCAGGGGGAGGCTTAGCAGCTGTGGGGGCGCGGCGTTTTGTTGCCCTCCTTCCCTGGGGTTTCACCTTTGGCCAATTCTGTCTGCGAAAGGGACGGCGCTGCAGCTGATGGGGACGGTACATGGAATCAACTGACTTCAGTGTCGTCCCCTTCTCTTGCAAATCGGTGATGATGTCCTTGACATTACCCCCAAAAAGCACCGACCCCCAGAAGGGTGCTTCTGGATAGCAGAGACTGCACCCTCCGGGAATCAACCCTGACACACGGAGCCAAGCATGACACCGTATGCCTACAGCAAAAGCTGAGCTCTGCCCAGCAATGTCCACTGCATCGTATGTTGCACGTAGCATGTGTAAACTGGCCGAACGAGCAGAGCGGACGAGATCAGCCAACTCCTGCTTGACTTGGGAGTCAGGCAAGGAGTCCAGTTTGGCTTCCGCCTGAGTCAGAATGGCCTTCTGGTAGTCCTCATATGGCCAACATAGTTCAGGGGCCCTGGATCCCAGCATGGAGGAAAGCAGAATCTTTCTCCCATACTGGTCCAGAAGTGTGATTCCTTATCAGGTGGTGACGAGCTAAACAGTTTGGGGTTTGCCACGGCTGTGAGTGGCGCCAATCACAACCGAGTCGGCACGAGCGTGAGAATCCAGAAAATCAACACCCTCTGGAGCCTGATATAGCCGGTTCGACTTCCTAGGAAGTGGGGCTAAGACCGACGGCTGCTTCCATATTGTGGTAATGAGGTCGGTGTGAGGCTCTGTCCAGAGTGGCACCAAGGTAGGAGCTGTCACGGGCAGATCTAGATGTTCAGCGAGTTTAAGACACTGAGGATCTGGTTCCAGGGAGGGCCATGATAAACCTCCTGGATTTTCCTAGGCAACCCATAAAAGAAGAATTCTCTGAGGAGACTTCGAGGAGTCCTTGGCCATTGACTTCGAGGAGAGTGTGGGCTTGTCTGTCTCTCTCGAGCAACCGTCAAAAGAGTCCGAGGAGTCTGAGGGTGAAGAGGAGAAAGACTCCCTTTCCCGACTCGGGGGAGGAACGGACCCCTTGAGAAGTCCCCGGGAAGCATGTCTTGCCCTTCTCTGGATCCAGACGGAAGAACCCTGGAGTTCAGAGGTGGTGAGGGGCAGTGCCGACGCACAGGAATCCTGACAGCACTATCGGCTGGAAGGCGGGCTTGACCTCTTTGTGAGTTAGCCTTGGCCTCGCCCACCAGGAGGCCAGACTCTCCTGCAGGTCCACCGGCAGCCGTGAGGGTCGAGGAGGAGGAGGAGGAGGCGTGACAAGGATATGGGGTTGTAACTATGGTGAGATATCCAAACCCTGCCAAGCAGTAGCACTAGCTGCGGGTATTGTGGAGTCGACTATCATGGCATAGCCCGCCGGCGTACTGTGGTAGGCCGATACTGCAGTCCTGACCCGGCCGGATAGGATGGAGGGTACCCGGGGCTGCTGAGGAGATGGCCCAGCCGGTGGCTTCAATGGGTTGGGTCCATAGTGAAGAGCGCCGGAGGGCCCAATGGGAGCAGAATGACCCCGGAGTCAGGTGTGCCGACGCCAGGCCAACGGCGGAGGCCCCATGCCAGAGGCCAACGTCAGAGGCCGGGCGCCGGAGCCGGGCATCCGGGGAGCCGACGCCAGGTCCAGCGACCAGGTGGAGGAAGAACTGACGAGGCAAAAGATCCCACTCACTCAGGGATGGAGTGGAGAAGTCCCTGGGGTCGAGTTGGGGAGACTCTGGTTCCCCAGACGGCAGCGAAGGCTGCGGGGAACCGGGTACGACGGACATGGGGGGGTCCATCGTCGGTTCCTTCGCCAGCTGGACGTTGGACTAACCGACGGAGGCTTAGGGGCGAGCCCCGCGGGCTGCAAGGAGGAGCCAGCGTCCGACTTATGAGAGACATCACCAGAGGCGGGCTGAGAGTGGATCAGCCTGGTCCGTGGAGTGGAGGCTGCGCTCACCCGAGGGTCAGACGTCCTACCGCCCTCTTCGAGCAGACGCTCAGAGGGGCCGGCAGCCCGGCTTATGGGTAAGCCTACAGTGGTAGGCCTTGAGCCTCGCGGCAGAACCAGGGGCGGAGGCCTCAGCTCCTGGGAGGTGCTCGCAGGCCCCGAGCGCGAGCCAGACGGGTGGGCCGACGCCTCAGAAACCTCCGAGGCGGACGCCAAGCAGCGATCCCCTGGAGGGATGTTACTTACGCCTCCAGCGATCCCTAAGGGAGACGTGGGGAGGAGCCCTTGTCCCATGCCTCTCCTTCTTCTCATGGCCTTGGGAAGTGGACGCCTGCCTCAGTTTTTGAGCTCCTTTCCATAGAACTCATTTTCTTTTATAATGGCTTCAGGGATTGCTGCCGCCTTTTCCGGTAGCCGTCGATTGAAACTGAAGCAGTGCTGGTACTTCTCAACCGGTGATCGGGCCTGTGGGCAGGACAGGCACAGGGAGTGGCCGCTCCAGCGGTGTAAAGTTAGAGCCACACCTAACGCACTTATTCTTGTGCTCGAGGGGTGGTGGGTGATCTACATACAATCGACGCATTGTACTGACGTTAGTCGAAAAACAATTATTTTCGTAAAAAATGACGAAGGTAGGCTGATCGAAGCACAAACCTTTCATGAGACGCTGCATGAGCTTGCAGGGAAAGAAATGAAAATTACGTATCTACTGAATTCTTGATCTCCTTGACGAAGTCTCCACCACTCATTCACACTATTGGGATCTGCGCCTGGAGGCATCAGGACCCAGCGGGAGCGAACTTTTTGCTGGAGGGTCATGCATGAGATGGAGCCGAGAGCGGCAACCGCGAGCCTCAGCTCGTGCGGTAATGACTATCTCGGCGTCGACCCTCCAACCGCCTCAGTACCTTTTTTACCAAGGAGGTGCAGCATAACTAACCTAGAAGGAGAGCCTAACCAAAAACCGGACATAAGATAGTCCAGACGACCCGCATAAGAAGGGTCAACAAAGAAGTCTTTACAGCCTAAAGATTTGAGGGAGTGAAGACCAACAATAGAGGTGAGCTCGGGGGACGGAGGGTGGGCGTGTGAATGAGTGGTGGAGACTCATCCAAGAAGATCAAGAATTACAGTAGGTACGTAATTTTCATATCTTCCTGGACATAAGTCTCCACCACTCATTCACACTATTGGGAGAGTACTGAGCTAATAATCCCCCGAGAGGGTGGCAGGAGAGACCAAGAGCTCACGTTTCTATGACAGAAGTCCATTAAGGATAGCTCTGCCAAAGGAAGAATGTCGTCTGGCATGGACATCCAGTGCATAATGTTTAACGAAAGTATGCACTGAGTTCCAGGTGGCCGCATTGCAAATATCTGCAATGGGCACGTTGCGAATTTCCGCCAGATATGCCGCGACCGCTCTAGTAGAGTGAGTGTAATTCCTGCCCTCCAACTTAACCTGCGCCATGGAATAGCAGTGGCGAAGGCATGCCACTAACCATGCTGAGATACATCTGATAGCGACAGGTTGACCCAGCTGGGTCTCGCTGAAGGAAACAAACAGTTCTTGAGCTTTGCGAAAGTCATTGGTTCTATCTAGATAGAAACGCAAAGCTCACTTATCATCCAAGGAATGAAGAGATAGTTCTCCTTCATTTTAGGAGTCCGCAAAGTAAGAGGGAAGGACCAAAGGTTGGTTTAGATGAAATTCTACACAACCTTAGAAGAAATTTAGGATGAGTCCTAAGGACTACTGTGTCCTTATGGAACACAGTATACAAAGGGTCTGTGACCAGGGCATGTATCTCAGAGACCCTGCGGGCTGAGGTAATGGCCACTAGGAAGGCAGTCTTCCAGGTGAAAAATTTTAGCTGACAGGTAGCCAGAGGTTTGAAAGGTTTCCGAGTGAGCATGTCTAGCACAAGATTAATGTCCCAGGCTGCAACTGGACGTCTTGTAGGAGGTCTGGTATGCAGAATTCCTTTAAGAAACCTCTTAACCACAGGTAACTGAGACAGAGATAAGGAAAAAAACGGCTCATGATACGCTGAAATGGCACTAAGGTAAACTTCGACTGTAGAGTGCTGTAGACCTGAATTTGAGAGGTCTAAGAGGTACTCCAGAACTTTATCTGGTGGGCAGGAAAAGGGATTCAAAGAGGACTTTGCACACCAGAGCGAAAAACGCTTCCATTTGGCTGTGTGAGTTTTCCTAGTGACTGGTTTCGGTGCAGCCAGAAGAATATCTGAAACCCTTCGAGAGACATTGAACCGGTTTACTTCTACCTCTTCAGGAGCCAAGCGTGAAGGTGAAGCGATCTCAGGTTGGGATGGACCACAGGCCCCTGAGTCAAGAGGTTCGTCTGAAGGGGGAGTGGTCTCGGAGGAACTGCCAACATATTGTTGAGTAGTGGAAACCACAGCTGTCTTGGGACCAAGACAGAGGCAGGAAACTACAGACCTGTCAGTCTGACCTCTTTGGTAGGGAAAGTGATGGAGTCACTTCTGAAGGAAAGAATAGTTGAGTACCTAGAGGCCAGTGGAGCACAGGACCCAAGGCAGCATGGATTCACAGCGGAAGGTCATGTCAGACGAATCTAATAGATTTCTTTGACTGGGTGACCAAAGTAGTAGATCAGGGAGGGGCTGTGACATGGCCTACCTAGACTTTAGCAAGGCATTTGACACAGTCCCACACAAAAGATTAATAGTCAAATTAACCAGCTCGGAGTGGGTCCCAGGGTGGCAGCCTGGGTAAAACATTGGCTGCACAACAGGACACAGAAGGTAATTGTAAATGGAGTCCACTCTGAAGAAAGAGAGGTTACTAGTGGGTACCGCAGGGCTCAGTATTGGGTCCAGTCCTTTAATGTCTCTCATCAGTGACATTGCAGAGGGACTGGAAGGAAAAGTATGCCTTTTGCAGATGATACAAAGATCTGCAACAGGGTTGATACACAAGGAGGCGGAAAGGATGAAAAGGGACTTGGCAAGGTTGGAGGAATGGTCAGAAGTATGGCAGCCAGGATTCAATGCAAAGAAGTGCAAAATAATGCACCTGGGAAACAAGAACCCTGGGGAAGAATACACAATGGGTGGGGAGGTAGTAACAACAACAAAAAAGGAAAGGGAGCTGGCTGTAATCATATCAGATGACCTTAAGGTTAGCAAGCAATGTGAGAGGCAGTAGGGAGGGCTGGGGGTATACTGGGATGTATAGGAGAGGCATCAGCAGCAGAAAACAGGAAGTTGTTATCCCTCTGTACAGACAGTTGGTGAGACCCCATCTGGAGTACTGTGTCCAGTTCTGGAGACCCCATCCCGCAAGGACATAGACAGGATAGAGGTGGTCCAGAGGAGGGCAACTAAAGTGCAGGAGTCTGCAAGAGAAGCCAGTATGAGGAGAGACTAAAGGAGCTTAATATGTATGCCTTGAGGAGAAAGAAGGGAGAGGGGGACATGATAGAAACTTTTAAGTACCTCAATGGAATCAACAAAGTCCAAGAGGGTAGCATCTTTCAGAAAAGAGACTTGCAAGAACAAGGGACACAATTTAAAGATAGAAGGAGGGCGGTTCAGGGCAATGGAGGAAGTATTATTTCACAGAGAGAGGGTAGTGGATGCATGGAACAGCCTTCCTGAGGAGGTTGTGGGGTCTAAAACTGTGGGAGAATTCAAGAATGCATGGGACAGACATAAGGCAATTCTTGTGGGGGGTAGGAAGAAATAGGCTGTTGGTTAACTAGGATCTACGGCCTATCCTGTAGGTAGGGAAATGGGCAGACTAGATGGGCCAAGCTGTCCTTATCTGCCATCAAAGGCTATGTTTCTATGTTTCTGTCGAGGCCAGAAGGGAGCAATGAGGATCATTTTGTCCCCCTGGGATTCGAACTTGAGGAGTACCCTCTGAATTAGAGGAAGAGGTGGAAAGGCGTAAAGAAAGCGTTTTGTCCACTACAGCCTGAACGCATCCTGAAAGAAAATGCCAGGCCCTGGATTTCTGGAGCAGAAGAGAGGCAGTTTTGCGTTGAGTGGGGATGCAAAAAGGTACAGGTCTGGAGTTCCCCACTCTCTGAATAGTGACTGAACTATGGTTGAGTCGAGAGACCATTCGTGAGGATCTGTCTCTGTTCTGCTGAGACGGTCTGCCAGTTCGTTCTGCATTCCCGGTAGGTAGACCGCTTGAATTAGAGCCTTTTGCTCCAAGCACCATTCCCACACTCTCATCGCTTCCCTGCATAAGGGGTAAGAGTGAGCACCGCCCTGCTTCTTGATGTAGTAGATCACTGCTTTGTTGTCCGTTTGAAGGAGAATGTTCTTGTGACAGAGAATGTCCTTCAACGCTTGGACCGCAAAAAGGACGGCTCTCATTTCTAGGACATTTATGTGAAGCTGGGACTCGACCTGAGTCCACGTACCTTGAGTATGGAGAGCCTGACAATGAGCTCCCCACTCCATCAGGGACGCGTCTGTGGTAATGGAAATCTGATGATCCAGAGGAGCAAAGGGATACCCTTCCAGGAGATTGCTCTCTTGAGTCCACCAGGTGAGCAACCTCTTTAGAGGTTCTGTCACTTTAATGGGATAGGACTGCGGGTGAGTGGTTGGGGACCACTGAGTACTGAGCATCCACTGAGAAGTTCTCATGTGCAGACATGCTAGGGGTACAGTGAACACCGAGGATGCCATGAGACCTGAAGCATCCGCTGCATCGAGAGAGCTGGACTGAGTTGTTTTCCCGATGTGACGGGCCATCTGAAGGATATCGCTCCTCCTGTCCTCTGGAAGAAAAGCTTCGCACAGGAGGTGTCCAGAAGAGTCCCTATAAAAGGAGCCTGGGAGGGCTGCAACTGTGTATTGTTTGAGGTTTAGCAGAACTCCCATGGACGTGAGGAGAGAAGCCATATTCATAGTGTCCAGAGTTCCCTGCCTGGAAGGACTTGCCAGAAGCCAATCGTCCAGATAAGGGAACACTTGCAGTCCGATCTTTCTGAGGTGCGCTGCGAGAACTGCACAACACTTTGTAAAAACCTGCGGCGCCGAGGATAGCCCAAAGGGCAGGACTCTGAACTGATAATGCTGTCCCAGAGCCACAAACCTCAGGAATTTGTGATGCCTTGGGTGAATAGAAATGTGCTGGTAAGCATCCTGCATGTCTAGGCAGGCTAGCCAGTCATGTTGATGAAGCAAAGGTAACAAGGTTCCCAGAGAAATCATTTTGAATTTCTCCTTGGGCAGATAATTGTTTAGTTTTCTGAGATCCAAAATGGGGCGCATGCCCCCGGTTTTCTTTGGAACCAGAAAGTAATGGGAGTAGAACCCTGTGTTCCGTTGATGCAGAGGCACTACTTCTACTGCCCTGTTGTTCAGAAGGCCCTGAATCACAGCGGCGAGAAGGTCTGACTGAAGGGTTGACAACCTGGGCTGTCGTTTGGGGGACGATCCGGAGGGGTCTCCACAAGATTGAGTGAATACCCCTCGCGGATTATCCGAAGGACCCATTTGTCTCAGGTTATGGACTTCCATTGATTGCAGAAGTGCATCAGGCGACTCCACTGCTGAGGAAAAGTCCACCTCGGGCAGTTGAGATGAGACTTGGGCCAGCAACTCATATGCTGGCAGGCTTTGGGGCCTCTTAGCGCTTCTGTTGTGTTTTCTTTTGAGGTTGGGAAGTTTGATTTTATGAAACTTCTCTCGCTCTGCCTCGAAAGGACTGACGGTTATGAAACTGACGTTTATTGACACTCCCTCGAGAGGGGGGACAGGAGGAGGCTGAGCCAACTTAATGGCTGACCTAGTCTTTTGCATAGCTTCTAGAGCCTGTTCTACCTGAGGACCAAAGAGATACGCACCATCAAAAGGCAACGCCATTACCTGCTGCTGTGCATCATTCATGAAGTCTGAAGTGCGCAGCCAGGAATGACGGCGGGTACAAATACCAGCGGCCACCGCTCGGGAAGCAGTGTTGAAAGCATCCATAGCTGCTTTAACCTGCTGGTTGTTAGATTCGATACCTCTGGTAATGGTTTGAAGAAGCTCTGGCTTTGTATCCGATTCCAGTAGAGCTTCAACCATCTGTTTGATAGAGTGCCAAAGGATATACTCATATTGAGAGAAATAGCCTCGGTAGCTGGCGATACGCATACTTAGGGTGGAAGCAGCAAAGACTCTCTTACCTAAGGTGTCTATCTTACGAGATTCTTTGTTAACAAGTCGAGCTGTAGTAGTTTGGGGAAGAACGACCTTATCATTCTCTGCCAGTACTACAATAGGATCCGCAAAGGCTTGAGACGCCAAAATGAGTCGATCCTTGGGGGCTGAGTATTTCCTATCTATGGATTTAGCCACCGAAAGTGTGAGAGCAGGATTATTCCATACCATTTGAGACAGCTCAAGGAAAGCTGAACCGAGGAGTCAAACCAGAAGTGATCCGGAGCATGAAGGTATTGGAGTCTTAACAATTTCCCAGGATCAATGTCTGTAGTCTGGAGAGAAAGAGTAGAAATCAAATTTTTCAGCCGAGACTTAAAGGACAGGTCCTCGACCACAGGCTCTGCAGCAGGAATAGATCTTGCTTCATCCACTTCATTACCCAGCTGAAGGTCTGGGTCAGGCTCAATGTCATCTCCTGACAGTCCAGGAGGGACTGTATGGACAGGAAAGGAGCGAAAATCAGAGGAAAAGGATGAAGGAAAAGAGTGAAAGGAGGAGTCCTAAAAAGCGGAAGTCGCTTAGCCCCCGCGCCGCAGAGGTGTACGGCAATCAAGAAGCGACAGCACCGAGAATGGCGCCGAGGAGCCACGGCGCCTAGAGCTACCGTGAGAGCCAAGACCGCACCGAAGCCACACGCGGGCGCTGAGGACGGCGCCACAGACGCATCAGGCGCCAAAGACAGCGCCGAGCGTACATCGATGCCGAGGGCGCCCAAAACACTCCAAGACCTAAAACAGAATTTGAGGGTAAGGAGGGAAGAAGAGCAGGAGATGAAGGCATCGTGTGGCCCCCGCGCCGCAGCCGTGTGGGGGTGAAACACCTGTTGAGTCGACGGCATCAAGACGGTGCTGGCTGACCAGGGAGGCTCAACTGCCCTTACCTGGTCTCCTGAAGAAGCCTGAAGGCCCCTGAGTGACCGAGCCAGGTAGCTGAACCAACCTCCGAGCTCATTGCTCCATAAGAGCGGCCCACTGATGAAACTGCTCATCTGAAGACCTACCAGCGGGTGGGGTAGGGCTCCGATGTCGAAGACATCGGCTACCAGAAACAGAAGCTGGCTACTCCGAAGGAGGAGACCAGCAACTAGCCCCACTAACCGACCGTCTATGCGCAGACATATCAGAGGGCAACCTCGAGTGATGCCTTCTCTTTTTTGACCTGTGGGTCAAGAAGAGCTCGAGGCCGAACGGTGCCGATAATGCGACCATTTATTTTATGCTTCCGAGGGGACGCCCGTCCCCTCGGGCATTGGACTGACCGTTGTCAGACCCCCCTTCCGGAGAAGGCGGTGGACCGGACCCAGCCCGAGTGACTGAACAGCTTTCATACAAAGTCTCCCTACCGTCACCTGACCTGCTCATGGTCGACTCCGTCAAAGTAGGCTGAGACTTCTTTAAAAATTAGAATAAACTTAAGCGATACTTATTTGAGATATTACTACAAAATAACAAAACTGAAAACTATGCTGCTAGATTGAAGTTTGACTCCCGGCGGGCGAGCGACGTCGTCACTGAAGCGCACTCGACGGTGGGAAAAAGAACTGAGGCGGTTGGAGGGTCGACGCTGAGATAGTCATTACCGCACGAGCTGAGGCTGCGTGCCGCCTCCGCTCCAGCTCTGGCACCGCCCTCCAGCAAAAGTTTGCTCCTGGCCAGTCCTAGTGCCGCGCAGATCCTGATATTGTGAATGAGTGGTGGAGACTTATGTCCAGGAAGATCTGAAGGCGGCGTCCGAACGCCTTTATACCAACATCTCCTGACGCCGGTCACCTGACGTGGGGGTGGTCCCTCGCCAGGGACTGCTAGCTAGAAATCTGTCCGTGGGGTCCTGCCGCCTGCCAGCGTCAGGCCTATATGTAATTACCTACTGCAAGAGCCCTCTCGAAGTAAGATCTTGGTTTCCACCTCAGAAAGAATTGCCTTCTGATAGTCCCCCATGTGACCGACATAGTTCAGGGCCCTGATCGCCAGCGTGGAAGAAGCGAAAATCTTCTTTCCATACTGGTCCAGAAGGCGAGATTCTTTATCAGGTGGCAACGAGCTAAGGTGTTTTGGTTTAGCTGACCTGCCGTGAGCGGCGTTAATCACGACCGAATCAGTTCGAGGGTGGGAATCTGAAAAGTTGACACCCTCTGGAGCCTGGTATTGCCTATTCAACTTCCGAGGGAGAGGGGCTAATGCCGACGGTTGTTTCCAAATAGTGGTAACAAGGTGGGCATGAAGCTCAATCCAGGGTGGCACCAAGGTGGGAGCTGTGACGGGCAGATCTAGATGCTCACCGAGTTTCAGCTGCTGTGGGTCTGGCTCCAAGGACTGCCACTTATGTACTGTCTGGATTTGACGTAGGAGCTCCGTGAAAGAAGGATCCTCCAGAGGAGACTTCTGAGGAGTCCTTGACCTGGGCTTTGACGGAGAGCGAGGCTCGTCATCCTTCTCGGAGCAGCTGTCGGAGGCGTCCGAGGAGGAGGAGGAAGAAACTGAAGAAGATGATTCCCTTTCCCATCAAGGGGGAGGAACGGACCCCTAGGGAAGCCCTCGGGGAAGCGTATCCTGCCCCTCTCTGGACCCAGAGGGTTTATCCCTGGTGTCTGGAGGAGGAGAGGAAGTGTGTTGCCATGGACATACGGGAACCTGAACCGGCACCGTCGTCGGAAGACGACTCTCCATCTCTCTAGTGAGCTGAGCCTTGGCCTCAGCCCACCAGGAGGCTAGAGTCTCCTGCAAATCCACCGGCGGCTGGGGGGGGCAGTGGAGGAGAAGGAGGGGGATAAGGGTATGGGTTATACCCATAAGGCAAGTATCCATAACCCGCCAGTGGGAAGCCTGGCGTCGGGTATTGTGGCGTCGGGTACTGCGGTGTCAGGTAGGCTGGCGCCGGGTACTGTGGCGTCGGATACTGCGTTCCTGGGTACGACAGCGTCAGATATAACGGGGTCAAGAACCTGGGAGCTGGAGGAGCTGCCGGAGCAGACGGCCCCACAGGCGGAACTGGAGCAGAAGGCCCGGGGGATGGAGGGCCCGGCGTTGGGGCGGCATCCAGAGGCAGGATGTCGCCCTGGGTCGGCACTACCGGTGTCGGGGCTGGCGTCCGAGGTGCCGACGTCAGATCAGCAAGAGGTTGATCCGACGGAGGCGGAACCAGGACCTCAGCCTCCCGGAACAGAGGAGAAAGTCCCCGGGTCAGGCTGAGGAGACTCAGGGTCCCGTAGGGCAGCGGGGCCGCGGGAGCCGGATAGACGGATGTGGAGGGTCCGGTGTCGGCTCATTCCACTGTGTGGGACGTCGGGTGGACCGACGTGCGTCTTACCAGCGGGATCCGGGCGGACGTCGGAGGGGCCGGCGTCCGACTTAGCGGATCCTTCGCCAGGCACAGGCCGTGAAGGAGGGGCGGTCTGGCCTGACAGAAGAGGGGTCGTGCGCCGCCCCAAAGGGTCAGGCAGCTTACCAACCCTCTCCGAGCGAACGTCGGAGGAGCCGATGTCCGGCTTATCGGTGCTGCCCACGCCAGTAGGTCGGGAAACCACGGCTTGACCAGGGATGGAGGCTTCCAAAAGCCCAGAGGCGCACAAAGGGCCCAAGCGTGAGCCAGATGGGCTGGATGCTGATGCTTCAAACCCCATATGTCAAGGACGCATTTCAACACGGCGACCCCGAGGGAGTCGCGGGAGAGGAGCCCTTGTCCGGTGCTTTTCTTTGTCCTTCCTCTTGCGATGGCCTTCAGGGAAGTTGACGCCTGCCGTAGTTTTTTGAGTTCCTTTTCCATGGAGCTCATCTTCTTTTTGAGAATGTGGGCTCCAGGGACTGCTGCCAACGTCTCTGAGTGGCTGGCGCTTGAAACTCAGGCAGTGCTGGCACTTCTCTAACTTGATGGTCGGGCTAGATTTAAAAGGCATAGGGAATGGCTGTCCTTTAAAGGGAGTTACACTGCATGAGTCGCACTTATTTTTGTGCTCGGAGGGTATAGGGATGACATACAACACGAATGACTTATGAATATAGCACAAAAGTGAAAAACTCGCAAAATAACCAACCAAAGGGCCTGATGAGCAGGGAACTTTTCATGCGCTGGCATAAGCTAACGGCGGAAAGAACTGGAAGGCAGGCGTGAGGGACCGCCCCTTTATACCGACGTCTCCTGTTCCGGTCACCTGACGTGGGGCCGGTCCCTCGCCAGGGACTGCTATCTAGAAATTTTTCCGTGGGGTCCTTCTGCCTGCCGGCGTCAGTCCTATATGTAATTACCTACTGCAAGAGCCCTCTCAAAGTAAGATCAGTAATTATATTTAGTCATTCAGGCAGGTACCAATACTGTTAGTCTGGAGGGGTTTTGCCCCTGAGGGTAGACTGCACTGTCAGTTTAGTAACAGTCACAGAACTCTAAGAATTCTGAGTATATGGTTGTTTTAAATCCAGTCAGGGATTTACTCCCACTGGGTTTTGCGAACAAGAAACTCCAGATCTTGGGAATGAGATAATTTAGGCTCATTTTCCCATAGCTAGTTTGCACCCTAGTTATGCAAAGGCCTGTTTTTAATGTCTCGCATGTTGTATGTGTTATTTGGGAAATTGTTTGCAGTCCCTAATATCCAGTAATCATGCCCTTGACAATTCTGTAGACTGTGAGTAACACTGACTTATCTCTTTTTTTTTTTTTTTAACATATTTTATTGTTTTAAAATAAAACATCATACAGTTAATACTGCCTACCAGGCATACAAAACTGAGGATCCAGCCAATGGATAACAGGACAATAAAAGAGCCTAAGCAGACTGGTATTAGGTGGTTGGGGTATTGCCAAATAGTTCAGAATCTGAGTCCTTGATAGCTGCACCATGCAAGAATGAGGGGATCATCCCGAGAAAAGGTATCTCAATAATGCTAGATTCAACATAACGGCTGATATGACCCCATTCCAAACATTTAACATTTCATATTACACTTGTAGCACTTCATTATTCCCTTTCTGCAACTTCTGCAGACCTCAAATATCAGACCAACTCTAAAAGGTTGTAATCAGTGGTGAAATAGGAATAGCTCTATAATACTTATACTTTTTTCAATATCAAGTGAAACCCGTAACATCGGATCAGAGTACGATATGGCTGAGATAAAAAAGCAACAATAAACTATCTTATGTTAGTGGACTTTAACAGCCAGCTGTAACTCCTGCCCAGTAAGCTGTGGACAAAGTGTAAAGGCATCAGTAATCACGCACCTTCAGTAATTAAATCCCACTGAGACTAACCCAGACGGCACATTCAAAAAACGCCCATGGCAGTCACCATTTTAAACAGACAAGTAAAGTTACAGTCGATCCCTATCTATCCCAAAATGGGAATATGTTAAAAAAACACATTGAAAAGGCGTTCTTTTTTTGTTTTGTTTTTAAAGGAAAGCTGTCCAAAACACTCTAATTACCAGGGCTGCAGAAACGCCCAATTAGCACAACATTTAGGTGTTTACAAGTTTCCAACTAACCTGTCATATTAAATTTGTCCTGTTTCTGTGCCTTGAGTGTGGTCCGAGTTCTGTGCTGAAGCTGTCACTTGGAAACTGCCACCGCACCGGAAGACTGAGCGGGGGCTCCATTCATTAGTTTTTTCCTGTGCTCTGCTGGAACGCTTGTTCATGATGCACTGGGCAAATTTATATGAAGGAAAACAAATGTAAATTACATACCTACCGTAATTCTTGATCTTCCTGTATATCTTCACCATTCATCACTGGTGGGTTCCAGCCGAAGGCGCAGGATCCCGCGGGAAGCTTTTCTTTAAGAAAAAGCTTTTCTGCTCCAGAAGAAGGGACGATACTGGGAACAGCGCCGTATTTATTTAGTTTTTGTTGACCGCGTAAGTGCACTAGACAAATTCTGCCTATTTTCAGGCACGACCCAAGGGAGGGGGATACAGATGAATGCCAACTGACCTTGGAACCAGATTAAGCTGTTGGTGGTATTTTAGTGATCGTGCGCGCCACGATTACGTATGCCGTAAGCTGGCCAGAAACTATCGTCATCCCTCCACTACCCCAGTTCTGCCTCCTGGAAAGGAAGATAGCAAAGAGAAAACAAGGGTGGAGGGTGGGCAAGGAAGCCAAAAGGGATAGCAAAATGAAAAGATATAAACTGAAAAAGTATAAGCCGACAAGAAAGGACAGATTCTTAAGGAAACCGAAGCCTAGCTGGGTGTGGGTTAGGATCCCAACCTCTGGGCAGAGAGATAAGGAGGAAGGAAGAGGAAGAAAGAAGATGAAGAATGAGGAATGAAGAGGAAGGAGGAGAAGAAGATACAGAGGGTGCATGGAGCATACCTCCACTCTCCAGAACCCTAGTGAACCAGGCAACTTTAGTGAGCGGTATCACCACCTTGTGAAACAAAGTCTCAAGGAGATTTTTTTTTTTTTGAGAGCTCCAAGGCATCTGAAAAGGAAAGTGATAAAATCCTTAACCACATGAGGGGGAGATGGGAGACAGGAGACCTGGCCAACATGTCAACAGTCTCCCAGGTCCATGGGGAGGACACCAGGATTTAGCACCTTCTCTCCCCTTCCTCTTCAAGGCTGAGGACTGCGAAAAGGCAGCCCACCAACCAGAGATCACTTTGGTACCCAAAGGAGAACCAGGGTGGTGAAGGAAAATATCCTAATACAGTACATACATATATATATATATATATATCAGGTCAGGACCTCATGGAGGTTCTCCTAACTTGAATCTAAAGAATTAAGACCATAAAAAGGAGACTCAAATGCATCCCCTATAGGGAGTTAGAAAGTTAACAAGTCGAGAGATAGAGGATCCCCGGGCCCCTAGGTCCAGCAGAAGAACAAAGAGAAGCAGTCAGAAAAATCACAGAACTTACCCCAGGCATATCAAATAACTGCAGTCCACACTTAGAATAGTTACAAATAATTCAGCAGTTTACTGAGAACAGCAAATAGAGCAGTGTACCTCACACAGGTGGTACACTACTTTATTTACTGTTCTCAGTAAACTGCTGGATTTTTTACACCTATTCAAAGTGTGGACTGCAGTTATTTTATATGCCTGGGGTGAGTTCTGTGATTTTTCTGACTGTGTGACTTAAGATTTACCAGAGATGGGGGAGTTCACAGCAGATCTCAAGAGAGACCTGAAGACTGTCTGCTGAGAAAGAGGGCCCCGGGGAGCACTGGAAAGAACAGGGCCAAAGCCCTTACTTGCCCCCCACCAGGCAGGTCACTGTTGCTTCAAAGACGTGGCACGGAGCCCAGAGGTACTAGTGGGACTCTGCCCACAATTGGCCTCATTGAGGGGAGGGCAAGCAGAGAGGAGGTACTGCCCAGAGGCTGAGGCCCAAGAGAGGATGGAGGGTGGGAAGCAGTGATGAATGGTGAAAATACACAGGAAGATCAAGAATTATGGTAGGTATGTAATTTACATATCTTCCCTGTATCAGTCTTCACCATTCAACACTAGTGGGTGAGTACTAAGCCCACAAAGTCAAACGATACCTCCCTGAAGGCAACACTGCCTTCAGCCCTCCATGGGGGAGAAATGAGGGAGGAGGACCAATCACAGGTCTGCCTGACCCGTTACTTCTGAGAGCCAGCATGGGTCTCCTGGCTAGCTGGAGAAGGAGGGTGCCCTGATAGTTCCCATCTGGCTCTTTGGGAGAAAAACCGAGGCCCCTCAAAAAGCGAGGCTGTCACCCTATGCAGGGCCAAGGGCGACAACCGGGACAGGCAAAGCCATGACATCCACAGACCGCAGATTCCATCAGCCTAGAAGCTACTGCGTTGGCGTCGTACGACGCTCACGCCTGGTGTCTCGCCAGCTCCAGACCTCTTGTAGACATGGCAACAGCCCACCTAATTGCCTCGTTATCAGGCAAGGCTGACAGGAACAATCCCATCATGACCTACAGGCGCCTCTGATAGGTCACCATGTGCACCTGAAGTACTGCAATAGACAACAAGAGAAGCGCCAAGGCAAAAACTTGCCTGCCTCAGTGGTCGAACTCTGCAGAGTCCATGTCCAGAGGAAGGTCTCTTGTTGGGCGCTGACACCCAGAAGGGGTGCCCAATCACTCAGACATGAGGAGGGGTGGAGCAAAGATCCTGGAGACCCCGAGGGGGTGCAATACTGGCGCCAACAGTCCACAGCGGATGGAAAGGAGGCGGGCGACTGCCAGGCGCTGTGCGACTCCTCCACTAGGCCAAGGCCACACAGAGATCACTAAGGATTCCTGACTGTACTCTCCAAGGAACACCATAATTGCATGGTCAGTGTTGCGACATAAAACAGGTTAAATTTAGCTCCTCCAGCATTGTTGTCAGGAACCACTGATACTCCATAAAGTTTGCATCAGATGGTCAGTATGAAGGAGAGTCCTCTTCCTCAGATGAGGAAGTCGACGACCCGGAGGAGCTCTGCATAGGGAATGGCGGTGCAGTGTGAGGAGCTGCAAACACCAACTCATCCATGGCACTATACTGCTCCCAAGGAAGGGGTCCCAAAGGTCCCACAAGATCTGGGAGAAGGGGGGAAGGTTGCTGAAAGGGCAAGGGCTGGGTAGGAAGATCTTGAGAGACCGCTCCCTCTCCAACAGAGCTGTGGACAGTAGCAGGGGACCCTCCTACAGCGAGGGGAGTGTGTTGTCCAGACCTTACCTGCCACTCAACCGTTCCCAAGCCAGCAGAGGGAAGCTCAAGGGCGGAAGACTCTTGGTGGGGAGACCGGAGCCCAGCTAGCCCAACAGGGTGGCTCTCATCCCCACCCAATGCAGGACTTCGTTCCCTATAAGAGGAAGGGGTGCTCGGACCAGCACTCCTACCCTGCAGCATAGTGGTCGATGCCACCCAGGCAGAGCGGGGCGTGGACCAGCACCCCAACAGCCCAGGAGAGGACAGAGACCTGTTCCTCAAGTGAGACCTCCCAGCGGCAAATGATCTCAAGGACGGGAGGAGAGAAAAGCCAGCACCAAGGTCAACCTCTGACTCCTCAAACCCTGCAGGGGCACCAAACAATGGCCCAGCGCCAAAATCCATCTCCCCCTCAGAGGCATGCCCCAAAGCGGCACTGTCTCCAATGGAGGCAGCAGACACGGTTCAAAGTTCTGTAATGGCACCAACCTTGGTGCTGCTCCCAGATGCAGCGCCAACTCCATCATCGACCTCAGAGTCGGCTCCGACCTGGGAACGGCGCCAATGGCCCCTGAAATGGTGCCGACTGCAGCACCGACACTGAGGATGGCACCATCTACAGTATCATCATCTGGAGTGGCACCGATCACAGCGCCATCACTGGGCACAATGTCGCAAGCGGCATCATTGTCCAAGATGGTGCCTGAATTCTCCACAGACCCGGAAGAGGACAGAGTGGCGCCGAGCACGGTGACTAGTCCTAGTTCTGAACTCAGTGAAGGTCTCGAACAGAGTCCGGAGGGGCAACCACTCCGGAGAGCAGGGTCGCCAGTCCAGGACCTCCAAGTCATCCTCCGAATCCAAAGAGGAGACAACAGAAACACCAAGACAGGCAGCCCTGGTCATCCGACCCATCCTGGCACCAAGGTCGGTGTCGGGAAGGGACTCTGCAGCACCAGAGTACAGGTCCCATTCACCGACACTAGACTCGGTGTCCGGAGCCAAAGCCGCATGTTTCCGACACCACCGAAGGAACCACCATTGAAGGCCTAGTGTATAGCTGGGGCCCCGACACCAGGGTCCGCCGGTCCCCCGAAGGAGAACCAGGCCTGGAACGGTCAGCAGCCAACCTCCCAGAGGAAGTCGACTGCTCCCCCAGGCACCCAGACTCAGAGGGACGTGAATCCAAGGCAGCCTGCTCTTCCCCAGTGCATACAGCAGTGGGGGGAGGCCTGGGGGACAGGCACAAAGTCCTTGACTTGGCGGCCCTCACCTGATGCTTGCCGCCGAAGGTTGGGCTTTGCATCCCCACCTCGCCGCAGAGAGTTCTAGGGTGCAGCAGTCCACACTAAAATAAGCATTGCAATAGTCCATGTCATGAGACGGCTCCAGACAATTGAAACATCGGTCATGCGGGTCCATTACGGTAACTCAACCTCCACAGGGGCACCAACGCATGGGTGAGGTCCCCACCTTCGAACTTTTATGCTCCAAACCCGACATGAAACCGGCTGATCAATGAAACTAAAATGAAGTGAAAGACTCGATGCCGGCTAACTTAATCAAAATAATAACAAGCATTTGTCAATACCGAATGTTTGCTTGCTGGCATTGGTAGTGTAGGAGTTACAGAGCTGCATAATAGGAATGGCAGGGAAGTATTCAAATGAAGCCAACCCCATCACCACCCTGCAGATAATGACAGGCATTGGGGTGTGCCTTTGGGTCATCAGGCATAACTGCCACGCCATTTCACCACACCCTACCATGCAGACACCGATAAGGTGTCACGGTGTGCCTTGGGGACTTTGGCCCTTGTGCGCACCCCATTCCGTCAGGAAATATTGTGAGATGGTTGCGGTATAGGAGAATGGGGTGAAGTCAGGAGCCAAACAGTCCAAGGCACACCTCGATGCCTCTCAGTGGCTGCAGGGTGTGGGTGGGGTTGGAATAGTATGAGCATTGCAGGTGACAGTCCCAAGTCACAGCACTGATGCCTGTCATTCTCTACAGGGTGGGGTGTTATGGTCGGAAATCCTAACGCCTCAGGCATTTGTTGGTATTTTCACTCCAAATTTTCAAAATGGGTTTTTTGTGACCCC
This sequence comes from Neoceratodus forsteri, assembly GCA_016271365.2. Taxonomy (NCBI): domain Eukaryota; kingdom Metazoa; phylum Chordata; order Ceratodontiformes; family Ceratodontidae; genus Neoceratodus; species Neoceratodus forsteri. Next base: position 210,289,774 of record JADMNL010000028.1, read on the forward strand.
CACCTCATGATCAGTGGCAATATCAGTTTGTTAGCCGAAAGCTGCTTTTGCACAGCGACTACGGCATTTGTCACCACAGGTGCAAAAACACATTCTGAACAGGATGTGAAAAATGACAGCTGTACTGTTCATGGGGAGGTGTAAAAAATGGCAATGTTGAAAATCTGCAGTGAAAATATAAAAAAAAACTGGTGAAGTCACGAGCGTGCGTACAAACTGTGCAACGTGCACCCGTAATGTAATTAGTTTGGGAATTGTTTACAGCAGATTGTCAACACAGGCACTTTAGGACCTCCGATCATGAACAGTGTCACTGTGATTTTCTTTATCTGTCCTGAACAATGATTTCCCACAGTGACCACGCATTTCTGTGCTGAAAATGTGAAAACACATTTCAGCCATGTTGTGAAAAATGACAGCTGTACTGTTCATAAGGAAGTGTGGAAAAATGCCACTGGAGAAAATCTGGACTGAAAATATTACAAATTCAGGAACTTACGAGGTGCGTGGAACCGCGTAATGCCTCACCGTGAACACAGTCATTTTTAGGAATTTTTTCACCAAATTTTCAAGATAGCCATTTCAAGACCTCTGCTCATGAACGGTGTCAACTGTGATTTTCTTAATGTGATTTCGCACACCGACTGTGCCATTGTGCGCTACATGAGCGGAAACATGTTTTGGGTGAGATGTGAAAAATGACAGCTGTACTGCTCATAAGGAGATGTGGTAAAATGGCAATGTTGAAAATCTGGAGTGAAAATAATGAAAATTTGTGAACTTATGAGCGTGCATAGGATCAGAGCAACAAACGCTCGTAAAACAGTCATTTTACGGAATTTTTTCACCAAATTTTTAACATAGCCATTTTAACACTTCTGCTCATGAACAGCGTGACTGTGATTTTCTTAATGTGTCCCATACATTCAGTTCGCACACCGACTGCGTCATTGTGCGCTACATGCGCGGAAACACATTTTGGGTGAGAAGTGAGAAATGACAGCTGTACTGCTCATAAGGAGGTGTGGTCAAATGGCAATGTTCAAAATCTGGAGTGAAAATATTGAAAATTCGCGAACTTACGAGCGTGCATAGGAACAGTGCAAAGCATGCTCGTAAAATAGTCATTTTTGGGAATTTTTTCACCAAATTTTTAACATAGCCATTTTTACACCTCTGCTCATGATCAGTGTCACTGTGATTTTCTTAATGTGTCCCGAACATTGATTTCGCACACCGACTCGCTATTGTGCGCTACATGCGCGGAAACACATTTTGGGTGAGATGTGAAAAATGACAGCTGTACTACTCATAAGGAAGTGTGGTCAAATGGCAATGTTGAAAATCCAAAGTGAAAATATTGAAAATTCGCAAACCTAGGAGTGTGTGGTAAAACAGTCATTTTTAAGAATTCTTTCACCAAATTTTCAACATAGGCTTTTTGACAGCCCACCATATGAACACTGGCAGTTTATTACATCGGTCCCGAAGGTGACGGCGAGTGACCGCGAAATCACCCTTCGGGCCCAATTAACGTCATGACAGTGACAGAATTCATGAGGAGGGGTCCCAAAAACCCCATGTTGAAAATTTGGTGCCAAAATTCAAAAAAATGCCTGAGATATTCAGCAAAGTTGACAAAACCCTATTCATTACATTATACAGCTTACCGGCATTTCCTCAGTTCGCAGTCGGCTTTGAAGAGTGCAGACGTGTTCCTGGTCCACCAAGATCGTCGCACGAGCTCCAGAGGTAAGTATGGGGTGAGGTGGGGTGTGGGAGGCAGGGTGCGAGTGGTGGCGCGGTGGGAGAGGGTGAAGACAGCAGCGGGGGAAGGTTTTTTCTTTCATTTTTTTTTTTTTTATTAGGACCACGCGACATTTGCAACACTGGGGTGGGCTCCCAGCATGGCAGCTGGAAGGCTGTTGGGGGCAGTGGAGCCGATGGGGACTGGGCACCCCGTGCGGCCATAGGACCTGTTGCCAAGATGGGGTGGGCTCCCAGCGTGGCACCCGATAGTCTGGGAGGGGGACAGTAGAGCCGACGGGATTGGGCACCCCGTAGCCCATACAGACCGCGTGGGGAACAGTAGAGCTGACGGGGATTGGGCACCCCGTCAGCCATGGGCGCATGTGCGCGGGGGTAGAGCGCAAGAGCACGCAATGTGCGCGCCGCAGTGTGGAGAGGGGAGAACTGCTCACCTGCCGTGCTCTCCCCGTCAACTGTACGGCACTGCATTTTGATCGTCGACCACGCTTTGCACATGCGCATAAGCAAACATAAAAATGGTGCCGAACGGCATCGAAGTGTGGAGCTGAGTAACTTTAAGCAGGTAGAAAATGGAACGGTAGCTGACACACAGTAAATCTCTTCAGGAGTCGCTGTCCCTTGGAGCATCTGCAGCCTCGATGGCGGGAAGAACAGAACTGAGGTAGTGGAGGGGACAACGACGGTTACTGGCCAACCCGCAAGTGCCACATAATGCGTCGGCCTCTAGGTCAGCACCGTTCCCAACAACATCCCTCCTCCTAGAGCAGAAAAGCTTTTTCTTCACGCAAAAGCTTCCCGCGGGGTCCTGCACCTTCAGCTGGAACCCACTGGTGGTGAATGGTGAAGACTGATACAGAGAAGATATAAAAGTTACGTACCTACTGTATTTCTTGACCTTTCTGTATACCTTCACCATTCATCACTAGTGGCTTCAGGCCGGAGAATCAGGACCTTGTGGGAGCATTTTTTTTTCTATGGGGAGGAGCCGGCATCGTTTCAGCACCACCCTCGGGGCCGATGTACAAAGTGGCACTCAGGAGTGGCCAATAAATGGCATTGACTCCTCCTTCACCTCAGTTCTGCGAAGCCGGAGAGTGACAGGAAAAAAAGGGGACCAGGAAATAGAAGAGGGCGGGCAAGAGAGACCAAGGGATAGCAAAAAGGAAAGGATATAAACGGAGACTTAAAAGCCAAAAGGAGAGGACAGAACAACCCTAAGAGACTGAAATTTAGGGCCCCATCCTCTGGGCATGTGAGTAAGAGAAAAAGGACAGAAAAGAGAGAAAAGAAGGAAGGAAGGAAAGGGAGTGAGGAAGGAGACCCCTCCCATACTCCTCACAGGAGGAAGAGGGAGAGGGAAAGGCACTCAAGGACTTCCTTCAAGGAGATACCCCCTCCAGGCCATTAGACCTCCTCCAGAAAGGAACACTTCACTTCCCGGAGGAGGGGCAGAGTTGAGTCAAGCAGATGAGGTTATCTGCTCAGGCCTTCCCTCCTCTACTCAAGATCGAGGAGCCAAGGGGTCTACCATCTCCGCCCTCAATATATAAGGCAGGACAACTGCCATAGGATAAAGATCAACCTATTCCTCCATGGGGGAGCTCCCAGAAAGACTCCCCCCATCCCCTACATGGGGGAAGATGAGGAGGAGGAGAAGGAGGAGGGGAAAGCTGAAAGCCAGCTAGTATTGATGGGAGATTAGCAAAGAAGGGGGATCACCAGAACCCTCCGAACCCCATGACCAAAGTGAAAACTGCCTGACCCCTCAACCAGAAGGTAGGGGGTCCCACATCCTGGTGGAGCTAGGACTCCTAGGGGCGGCCCCATCCGGGCCCCAGGAAGAGAGCTCCAGGAGTCCCCTCAAAAGAGCAACCCGCCCGACCCTCCCCAACATACGGTGTGATCTTTCCTCAAGGATCATGAGAACCTGAGGTACCAGATAGACAGTCTCTCCACACCACAAAAGGGGAGAAGGCCGGGAAGGAGACACAGCCCAGAGTCTGAGGCCCAAGCGGGTAAGGTGGGAGGGAAGCAGTGATGAATGGTGAAGATACACAGAAAGATCAAGAATTATGGTAGGTACATAATTTTCATCTTATCTGTGTCAATCTTCACCATTCATCACTGGTGGGTGATTACCAAGCCCCCCAAAGGGGACCTGGTACCTCCCTGAGGGAGAGACATCCCTCAGCCTCCTATGGAGGAGACACAAAAGGGGGATACCCTCACAGGCCTAGTCAGGCCTGGGACTGGTCAATGTGAGGCAGGGTCTCCCTCTGCCTGGGAGATGGAAGTCACCCCTGAAGTTCCTGCCTCACTCTATGGGGAAAAAAGGTGGGTCTCCTGGAAGAAGGAGGCAATCACCCCATGCCAGGCCACGGATGATAACCAGGAAGGGTGAAATCATGCTGTTCGCCTAATGCAGATCGCTGTCCCCTCTAGCCTGGATGCCACCTCACTGACTTCATACGATGCCCTCGCTTGGTGCCTTTCAAGCTCCAGGCCACATGCAGAGAGGGCAGTGGCTTGCCTGGTTGCCTCCGCAGCACGCAAAGATGCTAGGACTTATCCTAACATGGACCATAGGTGCCTGTTATAGGCAGCATGATGGGCCTGATGTGCTGCAATAGAAAGAGAGAGGTGCACTAAGGTGAAGACTCTCCTCCCCCAGCAGTCAAACTCCGCAGAGTCCACATCCAGGGGTCATTCGTGCCTCTGGTTTCTATGCCCAGAGGAAGTATCCAGAAGCATCACACCCAAAGAGGGGTGAGGCAGGGTTCCTGGAGAGCCCTGGGGTGCGCAATACCAGCACTGGCAGTCCATCGGCCTGGGGAAGGGACTGAAGGACGCTGCCGGGTGTGGTACAATGCCTCACAAAAGGAGGAGGATCTGGCGGGCACCACCAGATGGTCTGCACTGTACTTATTGAGAAAAGCACGCATCGCCCGCTCAGGAGTGCGCCTTGCCAACCTTGAAACATGGAACTTGTCGATCAGCCTCAAAAGGAAATGCTGACAGGAGATCTGGTCAGTGTCCGAGGACAAGTGGATGGATGGATCCTCTTCCTCTGGTGAGGAAGACGAGGAGTCTAAGGAGTCTGAGTCCGGCTGCTGCAGGGGAGAATGGTGAAAAACTTGTTCGTCCAAGGATCTGACATAAACTGGGAAATCAGCAGCCGTGGCTCTGAACTGCTCCCAGGTCAGAAGCCCTTTAGGACCAGAGTGGCCCAGGAGAAGGGGTGCGGAAGGTAGAAGTAAAGGGTCTGAATGTCTCTGGGGAGGACGCCCTCTGCCAGGGCTAAGGGATCATGCAGACAATCCAGCACCCCAGAAGGATCAGCCAGTGGAAACAGCCACTGGCCATCCAACAATCCTGAAACGGTCAGGACATAGCCCTGAAGGGGATTCCTCCCCATGAGGTAACCATGCCCGCATGGGTTCAGAGGGCGGCCCCTAGCCTCGTATAACGAGATCCCCCCCCCTCCACGGGGAGACCGCAAGGAAGAAGACAGGCCAAGCGCTGCGCCTCCTTCCTGAACCCTTGCGGGTTGCTAGGAAAGGGCGCCGCTCCTGGACTTGTCCCCTCAACCCCCTCAGACTCCAAGAGGGATTTCTTCCCCAGAACCAACGGAGGAAGCTCCATCTCACCTACCAGCCCCCAAAGAGCAGCCGGCAACGTAGCGTTTGCCCCAGCTCCAAATGTCTGAGCGGCCCCAGAAGTGGGTCCAGCCTACACACCCAAATCAGAGGACCCGCCTTCTCCTAGCTCGGTGGCCCTGCCGGCTCCGGAAAAACCCCCAGTGCTGCCCTTGGCTCCGGAAAGGTCCCCGACACTGCAAGCGGCTCCAAGGCTGGCACTGGCTAGAGCCAACTGCTCCAAAGGAATGGAAGGCTGGCCGGGCGCAGAGGTGCTGGGCGAAAGAGAGCTCCAAGACTCCGAAGAGTCAGGTAGGCAGTCCAAATCTGCCTCCAAACCATCCTACTCCAAAGAGGAGTGCATCCAGAGGACCTCCAGAGCAGCTACTCCCTGGCCCTCCTACTCCTGGAGCCACAATCGGCACTGCGAGCCGACCCAGCACCACCCACGGAGCTGCCCCAATCACCGGAGCTGTGAACGACTCCAGGATTCCAGGTGGTGCCACCAGGCAGCACCGAGGAAGCCACCGGGCCACGACTGGCTTGGAGACACAGGCCGCAACACTGGGGCAGCCCTCACCTCCAAGGTGATTGCCAGGATGGTACCTCTGGCCTGGCCCCCAGAAGAGTCGGATCGGGCCTCTGGCACCTTAAAAGGGGCCTCTGCAGTAGCTAGGCTAGAAGAAGCGGAAGCCCCTTCCTCTGTGGCCCGTACAGAGCCAAGAGGGGACCCAGAGGCAGAGTCAAGGTCCTCCAAAAGTCGGCGGCACATGGCTGACTTTAAATGCCCAGCTTTCCAAAACTCTGTGCTCCATGAAGAAACAGGCATTCCAATGGTCCATGTTGTGGTTTGGGCCCAGGCAGGACAGGCAATGATCATGCCGGTCCGAAATGGAATATTGCCGGCAGCAGGGTCACCGCCGCATAGAGGGCCAGCCCGCCTTAGAAAGTTTCTTCTTGTCCCCTGGACGAGACATGATCGGATGGAAAAATAATCAAAAACACAGCAAAAGGTCTCAGAGCCGAAAGAAAAGGAAAAGGTCTTACTGGTTTTTCAAAGATAAAGGGTGCAGAGAACACTAACGGCTCCTACAGAACTAGGCTTTGGAATGGACTAGGCCTCGATGTCGTCATCAAAATTGCTCTCTCTTGGTCGGCCCCGTGGCGCTGAAGGTTGAGGCGCTGGACGCCACACCTCGTGCCACGCCGGTGACCCGGGTTCGGGAATGAGCCGGGAGTTGCCGGGGGTGGCGGGAGAGATTGAGCATCCGGAGGACTGCTCTCTCTTCCCAGGGAAGGGGGTGGGAAACACTCGCTCATGAAGCGGCCTCTGGCGGTGGCTACGGGAATCACTGACTGAGCAGCATGGCGCATGCCAAGGAGAGGGCGGAGCTATGGCGCTAAGTTGCCGTGCCAGCTGAGCTCCGCGGGGGTGGGAAAAAACAAGAGAAATGCCTCCTATATGCAGGTGAGATGACGGTGGCCCCAGTGGACCCTCCCACATCCTAAATACCAGCCCAGATGTAACCAAATTCTCCCTCCGGAGGACCCAACGACTTACAGGTAGGCCCCTCACACTTAGGAGTAGCTGCTGAGGGAAGGGGCGGAATCAGCCCCGGAGATGGTACCAGGGGTCGGGTCTGCCTGTGGTCATTCAGGGGAGGGAGTCAGGGGAAATGCAGGGGGTTCAGGTTGGGAGTAGGGTGGAGATCCGTGAGGGCACTCCTGAAGGATGCCCAGGGTGTAGGATGAATAAATACAGGTTACTCACCTGTAACAGGAGTTCTAGGAATGGTATATGTTGTTCATCCACACTGTCTGGCAGGTATCTTTGCCACTTTAAATCTTGCCGGAAGGTCTTCAAGCTGGCTCCTCCCACCCACCCGGGTGGTAAAACTCTCGGCTCCGCCCCATGACGCCAGATCTGGCCCACTGGAAGCTCAGATTGTGCGTCGAAGCCGGGGAGGTCGGGGGTCCGGGATGAACATATACCATTCCTAGAACTCCTGTTACAGGTGAGTAACCTGTATTTCTAGGGACATGGATATGTTGTTCATCCACACTGTCTGGCAGACTCCTAGCAGTTCTCCGGGAGAAGGGAGGCAAGACGCACACCCCCTACTTAGGGAATAGAGACTGGAGAACCGAGGCCCCAAAACCAGCATCCCGGCGTGACTCAAGGTCGATGTGGTAATGGGTAATAAAGGTGTGTGCTGACTTCCAGGTAGCAGCCCTGCAGATTTCCTGGATAGGGACGTCCCTGGAAGCACCACCGATGCAGCAGTATGACGGGTAGAATGAGCTCTTATCCCTCTGGGAGGCTCCATGCCCGTCAACTTATATGCAGATCTATGCAGGAGGTGACCCACCTGCCTGTTGTCCGCTTGGCTGCAGGTCTGCCAGGTGCGGCTTCAGCGTAGGTGACAAACAGCTGGCGAACCTCTCCCCGAATTTCAGCCGTGCGCTCCTTATAATAAGCGAGCGCCCTTCTAGGGTCCAAAGTATGGAGCCTGTATTCGGCCTCCGAGGTGTGATTGGGGTAGAACACCGGCAGAGTCAACACGTGGTTAAGGTGAACCTCCGACACCAACTTCGGAAGGAATTTCGGGTGGGGGCGCAGGACAACCTTGTCCCTGTGGAAGATCAGGTAAGGAGACTCAATGCAGAGCGCCTGGAGTTCTCCCATCCTTCTGGCTGAAGTCATAGCCACCAAGAAGGCGGTCTTCCACGACATGTGAGAGAGTTCACACCTGTGCATTGGTTTGAATGGCTTGCCCATGAGCTTTGCCAGTACCAGCAGTAAATCCCACGGAGGTGGAGGTTCTCACACCGGAGGGGAGATGTGATCAAGGCCTTTGAAAAAGCGCCAGACCACCTTCTCCTGCACCACCAACTGTTCCCCGGCCCGCGCCCAGTAAGCAGAGATGGCTGCCAGGTGCACCTTTAGGGTCGTCGACCTAAGCCCTTGACTAGAAAGGGACCATAAATAGTCCAAAATGCTTGCCAAAGAACAGGAGGAAGGGTCCAAGCCCTTGCCCTGACACCAAATGGAAAATCTCTTCCATTTGAAGGCATAGCATTTCCTGGTCGACTCCTTACGGGACGCCTCAACAACACTGAGGACCTCGTCGGAAAGACCCAAGGCCTGGAACTCTAGCCGCTCAGGAACCAGGCCGTCAGGTGCAGGGATTGAAGGTCCAGATGGAACACCTTCCCCTGACTGACTGTCTGAGAGCAGGTCCGGGCGAGCTGGAAGCTGCCTCGGGAGCCTGGAGCTGAGGCTAAGGAGATCTGGGTACCAGAACTGGCGGGGCCAGTCTGGGGCTATCAGAATCACCTGCGCCTTGTCCCTCCTTGCCTTGAGAAGCACCTTGTGAATCAAGGGAAATGAGGGAAAGGCGTAAAAGAGGCCCGGGGTCCACAGCCTCGAGAAGGCATCCCCCTGCAGCGAGCCCTGATGAGGGGGGCAGGCATGAAACAGCCTCAGCTTCACGTTCTCCCTGGAGGCAAACAGGTCCACCTGAGGTGTGCCAAAGTGGGAGAACAGATCTTGTACTACCTCCGGCAGGAGAGACCACTCGTGAGATGCAGCCCCTATCCGGCTCAGGGCATCGGCCAGGTTGTTGGAGGCTCCTGCCACATGAATGGCTAGGAGAGCCGCCTCCAGGCTGCGCACGAGTGACCAAATGCGGAGAGCTTCCTTGCACAGAAGCATGGAACACGTCCCGCCCTGGCGGTTTAGGTAGTACATGGTCGTGGTATTGTCCGTCTGGACTCGGACCACTTGACCCGGAGAAACGGAGCAAAGGTGGTGAGAGCTAGGCGGACCACTCGAGCTCCAGCAGGTTGATGTGGCAGGGACTCCCGCGGGGACCAGAGGCTGCACTCGGTGTTCCCCAGATGGGCACCCCAACCCATCAGAGAGGCATCGTGCCGACAGAGAGACCGTCGGCTCGGAGCGGACAAATGGGATGCCCTCCTGCAGATGAGATGGAGCGTCCACCACCGGAGAGCGTCCCACATCTCCTGGGTCACTATCACTAGCTGGTCCAATGGATCGCAGCGTTAGTGACCAGTGGCTGGCCAGTCCCCACTGAAGGGGCACATGTGCCAGCGCCAACGGACCATGCTGGTGCAGGCCGCCATGAGACCCAGGGCGCAGAGGAAGTCCCGGGCAGGGACACGATTGCCCAACCAGAAATGATTGGGCAAGGAGGTAAGAACCTCGGCCCTCTCCGCCGCGAGTGCCGCGTTTGGCTCAAGAGAGTCGAGCTCTGCCCCGATGAACAGGATCACCTGCTCGCTCGAGTTCGACTTGGCCTCGCTGATGAGAAGGCCGACTTGAGAGCAAACCTGGAGGGCCAGATCTCTGGACCGCTCCACCTCCTGTCTGGAGGGGGCTGCTATCAGCCAATCGTCCAGGTAAGGGTACACCCGGACCCCACGGCGCCGGAGGAATGCTGTCACCACTGCCATGCATTTGGTGAAGACCCTGGGAGCTGGAGATAAGCCGAAGGGCATGGCTTGGAACTCAAAGAGGGATCCCTCCGCTCGAAAGCGAAGGAATCTCCGATGTGACGGACGGATAGGGACGTGAAAGAACGCGTCCTGCAGGTCCAGAGAGCAGAACCACACGCCGTGTTCCAGAGATGGTATTATCTGCGCCAGAGTGACCATCCTGAAGGTTCGAGACCTTAGGAACTTGTTCAGGTCGTGTAGGTCGAGAATGGGGCGCCAGCCCCCCGTCCGTTTCGGAACCAGGAAATACCTGGACACGAACCCCGGGTCTGGGGGGTCCTCTACCTCCCTGATCACCTCCTTTTGGAGGAGGAGAGCGATGTCGGCTCGACGAGCCGCCAGTGAGGCTGCGGACCCCGAGGCCCCCCGAGGTGCGACGGCTCTGAAGGGCGGGGCCTGCTCGAATTCTAGAGGCAGGCCTTTTCCCACCACCTCCAGTACCCACCTGTCCGTGGTAACAGCAGACCAGGCGGAAAGGAAGTGTCGGAGCCGTCCCCCCACGGGGGGAACCAGGGTGGTGGTGACGGGGATGGAGGCGACACCCCTCAGCCCGTCACTGGGCAGGCTTGGAGGAGAGGACGGCCGAGGAACCTCCTGGACCTTACCTCCTGCTTCCTGTTGGAGGAAGCCGACGCTTGGGTTTGGGATGCCAAGCCCGAGCCTGCTGGCCCACGTTGCTGGGCCGCTGGGGGGCACACAGAAGGACCAAAGGGCTTAGGCTGTGGCTTCATGCCTTTGTCCTTCTGAGCGGAAGAGACCGAGTCCAAGGTAGCATTGGACTTCTCGATCCTCTGCAGGTGACCCTCCACCCCAGGGCCGAAGAGGTCAGTCCCAAAAAAGGGAACATCCGCCAACTTGTGCTGGGTATCCGAGGTAAAGGTGGATATCCTCAGCCAAGCCCGACGATGCATTGCCACTGTGGCCACCACAGACCTGGCACATGAGTCCCCGATGTCTAAAGCAGTCTGGAGCTGCTGTTTGGCCACTGCCCTGCCCTGGTCCCGCACCTGCCTGACCGTAGTCTGCAGATCCGCGGGAAGATGAGGGACGACCTCATCCAGGGAGCCCAACAGGGCATGAGAAAAATGTGCCATGAGGACGGCCGAACTGGCCTGACGAAGGCCGAGAGAGGATGTAGCATAGACTTTTCGCCCGGCATAATCCAGTTTCTTGGATTCCTTGTCGGGAGGTTTGTCCACATCCCTGGCGTTCCCGGAGTGCCGGAAAACGCTGTCGGTAACCAACCCCTCAGCAGAGGGGTGTTCCGAAAAACCAGACAGGGAACCGGTAGGGACCGCATACTTCCTGGCCATCCTGGCCGAAGGCGCAGGGCAGGAAGCAGGGCGCTGCCAAAGCTCCAGGGCCGGACCCACTATGGCCTCGGCCACCGGAAAGGCCTCCGTGGGGAATCCCTGGTCCAGAATCTCCGTGAGGGGATACCTTGCCCGTTTAGAAACGGGTTCAAGCTTCATCCCGGTGGACTCTGAGATGAGCCGAAGCAACCCTAGGAAGGACGAAGGGCTATCGTCCACTGACTGTCCTCCTGAGGATTCCAAGTCCATACGCTTGGAGAAAAGGGAGGAATCATCCTCGGACTTGGAAGAGTCCTCAAAGAGCTGCCTCGCGCCTGAGCCACCCTCCACCTGCCGAGGTCTATCGGGAGTGAGGGTGACAGACAGCCTATGGGGCAAACCCCGAGCCAACCGAGAACTTTTGGTCGGAGCCCCAACTAACGGCTGTGGAGGCGGAGGTTCCACCAGAATCAGTGGGGCAGCTGGAATTGGCCGAACAACCGGCCTGGGAACAGGCTCCTCGGCTACAACGAGGGGTTGTTTCGGCCGCTCTGGTGACAGCCACTTAATGGCCGGGGAAGACGACTGGGTCGGCTTATTCCCGGTCAGAAGGAGCTGTTGCCACATGAGTTCCTCATACCTCCGACGCAACTTGCAACAAGCCTCTCGTCCGGAGGAGGAAGAAGGAAAAGCAGCGGCGACCGCTGTCGGTGCCGAGACCGAGACCGCCTAAGACGCCGGGATCGGCTGGACCGCGAGGAAGACCGGCACCGTGAATCTCAGCAAGGCCGAGGACCTGCCGAGGTGTCGGGAATCAGCACCTCGGTTCGGACGATTCCACCGAAGGCTCCGTAACCGGAGGCACAGACGAGCCGACGGGATCCTCAACTCCCACCGGGGGAACCGGAGAGAGGGGGTTCTCAGCTTCCCCAGCCGACAACCCTTCTAACGGGTCGAGAAAAATCTCGACCGCGTCGACGGGAGTCTCGGTCAACTGGCCTGACGGGGACACCGTGAAGCCCGTGGCCGAAGCTGAGGGGTCGACCGAAGTCGACTGTCGACAAGAAGGGGAGGGGGATCTTTCCCGCTCCCAAAAGCGTTGACGGTGAGACTTACTTTTGCTCTTTTTGGACCAGGAAAAAGGCCCAGAAGAACTTGGACACTCACATTTCGTAGAGAGGGTCAGACAGAGCTCCTTAAAGGAAGCCGAATACGAGGCACCGAGAGAGAGCAGGACAAATGCCGCGGCCGAGGTAGAAGCGGCCCGCGCCGCCTCCTCTTGAGGCGATCACATCTGCTCGAGCTGATCCACGAAGCCCGCCACGCGGACACCGCCAACCGCCTCTTTAGATTTAACTGAGGAAATCTTTTCGGGACGCCCAGTTGTAAACAGGCAGCACGGTCTTGGGGGCGTGGGCGAAAAGAAGGAAGAGCACGGGTCGCAGGCCCGCGGGTCGTGCTCAAGGCCCAAGCAGTAGACACACGTGCAGTGCGGATCCGTCCGAGACATCTTCTGCCCGCAAGGGCATCTCCGGAAACCAGGAGTCAATTTGTCCATCACAGCCATGAGGGAGAGAAGACCGAAGTCTTTTTAGCAAAACTTTTTTTATTTTCGAAGATTCGAACAATTAGGAACCAGTCTTATACGCAGAGCGTTAAGGAGGGAACCTGAGCTTCCAAGCGGTAAGGAAGATCTGGCGTCATGGGGCGGAGCCGAGAGTTTTACCACCCGGGTGGGTGGGAGGAGCCAGCTTGAAGACCTTCCGGTAAGATTTAAAGCGGCAAGGATACCTGCCAGACAGTGTGGATGAACAACATATCCATGTCCCTAGAAATAAAGTTTAAAAAAAAAATAAAAAATTTGCTCTCTCACAAGGTCGCTGTTCACTCAATGGCGGGAGAAGCAGAACTGAGGTGAGGGAGGATTTGACACTGTTTACCAGCTATTCCTCAAGCGCCACGTTGTATGTTGGCCCTGAAGGTGGCGTCGAGCCAACGCCGGCTCCTCCCCCACAGAAGAAAAAAATGTTCCCTCAGGGTCCTGATCCTCCGGCCAGAACCCACCACTGATGAATGGTGAAGACTGACACAGATAAGATCTGGTGTGCCATATAGTACTCGGTGACGGCGCTACACTGAGGCATGTGCCCCGGTCACAAAACGCTGTGCCCCAGTGGTTTGAGTCTCCACGCTCATGCATTGGACCATTTAGTTACCCCCTAGGCAGTAGTCCTGCCACCTGTGTGCCTGCCTGAGTGGTCCCCCAACCCCCGCTGTCCTGTGTGCTCAACAGCTGCAGCCTTCTCAGTCACTGACCACACGATCCATCCGCAGAAGTCCTGACCTTGAGGGTGGTTGGCCTAGCCCTATTTATCTATGTGTGGGGATTCGAGTCAGACATCTGAGCTGTGACACAGTCACACACACCATGCTGATGCCGCGACACAAGCCTGCCCTGAATGAGCCTTCAGTCAATTTGTTGTGCTGCCGCCAAGAAGAAAGGAGAGTGCTGCTCATTACTTTTTTGCCGCCTTCCCGTTCCTCACCGCGGATCACCCACTCTTGAGTCGTGCCTAGAGCAGCAGCCAGAGCCAAGGACCGTGGCGCTCACCGCTGGTGACAGACTAAGTCCTTCCAGACACGAAAGACAACAAACCGCCACTGGATCTGAAATTTGAACATGACCGTGACCGTCCACTTCAGTTCTTCTTGCCTTGGTGGTTGAAGCTGAACCCCCTCCAGGCGCGCACCATTGCCGACTTGCATGGGGCACTTAACTGTCTGGGCCGGCCAGGTTGAAGTGCTTACTGCCACTGCCACTCACAGTGCCTAGCCTCTCGAATGCCGAGCACTGCCGATGGTTAAGACTCCAGTCCCTCTCATCTGATCTATTCTGACCCCTCCAGATTCCCCGGGTCCAAAAGAAGCACAACTGCACAAGCAGACTAGGCCTTGTAGATGGCTATTATTTAGCCTGGTATGTGTAGGAGCTGCTGACTGCTGTTGTGACTTGTGAGGAGCACCAAGACAAGAGAGAGGTGAGCAGTAGTAGCTAGTGCCAGTAGCTACACAAGCTCCACCAAAGCTCAGTCAGTATAGCCTAGCCTACTAACCAGTAGCCACAACTGCCCAGCCACAAGCCCACCCAGGCCAGAGCCCAGCAGCCAGAAGTAGCTGCACTACAGTGTTTTTTTTCCTTCTAATTTCCGGCTCTCTGACTGCAGCACAGCAGAACCCACTCCCCCGGACCCCAAACCCACCGGTCCACATCCCCCTGGAATCAGAGTCCAGTCCACCCAGTGAGTGCAGTGAGCAACAACACAAGGACAGGTCACAAGGATGAGAGAAGGCCAAAGTAGAGAGAAGCTGCTTGCTCACAGAATTTGAAGCCAAACAAGACAGGGTCCTGAGTCAGTCAACTGATCATCACTGCCTTGAGGTAAAAGGGTACATCTTTCTTTTCTGAGTCACTATACTGTTGGTGTTGGGGGAGGGGGCTCAAGAAACGGAGAGAGAACACACAGCGTCCACCAGGCCCTACTGCTACTGAGAGTGACTGTTTGGGAGGTGGTGATTGACAGGCAGTGGTGGTGGTGGATGCCTGCTGGAAAGGGATAAGACTGAAAAAAACCTTCCCTTTTGGTGGTATGTGGGATGCCCCTGCTTTGCCTAGTGGTTCGGGGGGGGGGGAATGGCCCTGCTTTGTCTGGCTCAGGGGTGGTGTGGTATGCTCCTGTTTCTTCTGGCTTGGGGTGTGGGTATGGCCCTGCTTTATGACCCAACTGTTTCTGGCTTGTGGGGGTAGTCCTGTTTCTCATCCTTTCCTGCCTGGCTTGGGAGGAGGAGGACCCTGCTTCTCCTGACTTGGGGGAATGTGGCTGAGCCAAAAAAAGTAGGCACATACCTCTCCCTGAGCCATGAGAAGCAGGGCCATTCCCATTCCCCTCCAGCCCACCCAAGACACTAGTAGCAGGGCATCATCCTCACCTGAGCGAGGAGAAGCAGGGCCATCCATTCCTGAGCTAGGAGAAGCAGGGCCATCCCCACCTGAGCCAGGAGAAGCAGGACCATCATCCCTGAGCCAGGAGAAGTAGGGCTATCCCCTCCCCAGCTTGAGCCTGAAGAAGCAGGGTCATCCTCCCTGAGCTGCTTCTTTTGGCTCGAAGGGGAGGAAGCCCTGTTTCTCCTGGCTTGGAGCCTGAAGGGGCTCCATAGCTGGCCTGCTTCACCTGACGGGAGCTTGTCAAAGGCTTACTAATGTTATTAATAATCTTAGAGGAGCTATTTCTGGACACACAACTCTTAAATCATTGGATTAACTTGATAGAAACATTCCTTAACACTAACCATACGGGGCCCATTATTTGTACACATATTATTCCTTAAAATAAGAAAATGCAGCAACACATTATTGCCATTTGTTATGAAATTTGAAGGCCACTGCTATGTTTTTTAATGCTGTGAGAATGAGAGGTATGATCAGAAATGTGAGCATCTTAGTCTTAATACATCCAAAGTTAGCATGAATCTAGTACGTAAGGTCTACATGTAACCTTGAGGAAAGGCATTTTATAAATTGCTAGTGTGGCAGTCATCTTTAATAACTTGCGTCATTAACAACAAGCCAGTGAATCTCATTTTGCTTCCTAAAATGCATTGCTTGCGGGTTGTAGTGGGTGATGTTCTTGGTTTTCACTACTGGCTGAAAATAGGTAATTTTTAAATGCATTGAGTGGCTATAATATAATGCTTTGTGGGTCATTGTCTTGTGCAGTTACAGGTGTCTTTGGAGGTGTGACTGGATGGGTCTATAGAGCTTTTTTCTGCTAACAACATCTAGGTTTCTATCACTGCAGGTAATTAACAGGTTCTGGGACATGACCACAATAACTGTGATCTGCAGGCAGTCAAAGTCTCTATAGACTTGACAAAGTAAGTCAGGAGAAAATGGCATGTACCACTCAACTTCTTTTATTTTCGTTTTCTTGAGCCCTTTGTCCTACAGGTGGAAGGTGCTGTCCCCATTTAACAATGACGAGACCTTTTCTACTTCTTGTTCTGTCTTTTACAATAAAAATTAAACAGGTTACCATGCTGCATGCAACAATGTGCATAAGACTTTGCCAGCCATCATGGAGACACTACATCATTATGAGGGAGAGAGAGGCCATGCTGAGCGTACAATTCAGGCAAAGACACATAAATGCAATAAATAGCACACTTGCCATTAATCTTATTATGTTTGAGATGATCCTCAAAAAGATCAGCATTGCTGCAAAGGGTTTGCAATCTTCTGATTGACAACTATCATGTGCAGTAGAACTGGTAGCAAACTTACAAAAGAAATTATCTGAAGCCAGACATGATGGTGAGTCTGAATCTTGTTTATGATCTATGGTTTGGACAGAAGCAGAAAAGATTATCCAGGATAACAGTTTGCCTCAGGCTCAACCAACTGAGAGGGCTCGTATTAGAAGACTAGTTTCACATCAGGATCATATCACAATGACCACAACAGGGCAACGTCAACTTCTACACACAAAAGAAGATTTTTAAAAACACCTCTTCTTGCAGTTCTTGAAAGGATCATTGCAGAACTGGACAGGCAATTTGATAATAAGAACTGTGAAATCTTAAAAGCAATTGCAGCACTAACTCGAGGGAGGACTTTTTGAAGGAAGAGAACATACTTCCCTTGGCACACCACTATGGGTTAAATGCAAGGGATCTATCAGTCGAAACACTGTGCATTCTGTGATTCCTTATTTGACACCATACAAAGATGCCTTTTTTGAAGTGTATCACCTGCTTCTCATTGCACTCACTCTTCCAGACACATCTGCAGGATGTGAACGTTCTTTCAGTAAACTCCGGATAATTAAAACATACCTTCACAATAGAACGGCAGATGAGAGACTTATAGAATGGCAAATGAGAGACTCAGCAACCTGGCAATCCTTTTTATTAATGAAGGCCACAAGCAGAACCTGGATATGGACAGTGTGGTGGACATGTCTGCTGAATTACATAGCAACAGAAGAATTACTTTATTATGAAATTAATATGTATGGAATGGTGTTGCATACATAAAAACATAAAGTTATAGTTCAGTTTACTGTTTAGTCAAAGCACAACTTTTTTTCTTGATGATTAAATTTTCTGGTAATTTAAGACAAGACAAGACAACATTAAACCCCTGAAAAGATCCATTCTTTCAAAATGGAATAATACCTTAACACCAGTATTTAATGAATGGTTAGACTTTCTGGGCAAATTAGCTTTGAATGACAGAATTAGTCATACATGTGACAGTTAAAAGGCATATATTTAATAAAACATTGACGCCCTTGAACTTTAACCATGAGGAATGTAATAAGAAATACGACACTGTTCACTTATTTTAGGAATATGTAGGAACTAATTTCATTCGTACTGTACTAAGCTACACATAGTTCATGCAGTACTGTACCTTTGCTTTTTACTAATGTTTTCTTAGTGTGTAGTTCATTAATGTTGTTATTGAATTGCATCCTGTAACCTGTTTGATTCTGTGCATGTATGTTTTTCAAAGAGCACCTTACCTGGATTGTTTGAAGTAGCCCCCCAATTAAAAAAACATAAAGGTCACATACCTGACCCCTAATTAATCTGTGTTTAAAGTTGATTTTTTGCCTGTATTTAGGAAGGGAAGGGATTGTATTTTGGTTCCAAGGAGCTGAGCCAAGGATCCCTTCCACATCCTTCTCCTGAGTGCCGAACCAACGATAGCAAGTTTTGTGATGTAATAATATGGACAGCATGGGGGCACACTCCATAGATAGTAATAGGACTGTTTCTATGGCCTGGTGGTGCTGAGGGTTGAGATGCTGGACGCCACACCTCGTGCCACGCCAGCTACCTGGGTTTGGGAGCAGGCCCAGGTTGTCAGGGGTCAGCAAGGGAGGGAGAGGATTGAGCATCCGGAGAACTGCTCTCCTCTCCTAGGAGTAGGACCTGGGGCCTGCTCGGTGCAGTTACCCCTGTGGAGACCAGGGGCTCCCTGATGCTGAACCAGCATTAAGGGTCCGGATTGGCGGCAGACGTCAGTAACCCTGTCGCGCACACGCCATTGTACATCCCGCATTCGGGGAAACCATACATGTAAAATCCCTGACCTCAGGAATAGGCAATGGCACCATGTCATCCAGGCCACACTCCAGCATACCGGGCGCTCTCCTCTCCACAGTCGTCCAGCCTGGTTTACTAGATTCTAAATAGAGCGCCCTGGGCAGACAGGGAGGCCCTACTTCAGGGAGTTCAGAGCCAGGGGATCCGTCGGGCTGGCGACAGGAGAAGAAGGCACTTCAGGAAGCAGCTAGAGCCTGGAAGATGGTGCGGATGCCAGAGAGTGTTCCCCAGGGAAGGTGCACAAAAAAAAAAAAAAACAACAACAAAGGAGTTAAAATTAAATAAATAAATAGGACTGTTTCTTAATATTTTTTTATATATTACATGCTCATTCAGAAAAAAAATCAAAGTCCCCCTGGGCCGCTCCACTAAAAAGACCCATGCTACTTGAGGGGGGATTTCATTTGTTCATAACAGGTATGTAAAATATAAAAACTATTAAAAAAAGCAGCGACATTACTGTCTGTGGAGCAAGCACACAAGCTGTCCAGGTTAATTACACCAAAAAATGTGCTAGTACATGGGCAGCGCTAACCAGCTCCACTCATGACAAGGATATGGAAAGGATTGGCAGCTCAGGTCCACAGAGCCAAAAGATGATCTCTTCCCTTCCTAAATGCAAGCAACAAAAAAATCAACTATACACACAGATTGATTTTGGGGCACTTATATGTCACTATCCGTTATGGTTTCTGAAATGAGCACCAGAAAAAGGTGCTCTTTGAAAAATGTAATGCAAACAACACACCCATAAACCAGTTACTTTCAACATGTTTCAACAGATAGATGTTTACATACAGTGGAAATATGTAGCATGATTCTTCTGCATATTAAAAGAGACAAGCTAACAAAAACATCTTTAATTACAAATTTAGTATCTGTTGCATAACTAAGCATTTTATGAAATAATAAAAGCTCTAAAAAAATGCTATGAAAACGGTATTTTTATTTCAGAGATATAACATTTATCATTTGTTCAAATATTTCAAAAGGCAAGTGCACAGGAATATGCACACATGCTTTTGATTCCAGTTTCTGTATGTGCCCTGGCTGCCAACTGTGGTGCCCACCCAGTGCCCTGGTAACCAACAGAAGCTGGAGCCGCCACTGGTAGTACTCTTTCAGCTCAATTTTTAGAAGTAAGTCCAGTTGAAAATGGAGCACGGCAACCTGTTTAATTTTTTAATTGAAAGTTCAAGTTCTGAGTTCGAGCGCTAATGCGCATGCCCAAACTCAGAACTTCAACTTTCAATTAAAAAATTAAACAGGTTACTGTGCTCCATCTTCAACAGGGCTTACTTCTAAAAGTTCAGCTAAATGAGTACTACATGGTACACCAGTTCCTTTTCCTTTGTAAAAATTTACCCAGCTCGTCATGAACAAGCATTCCAGCAGAGCACAGGAAGAATACTCTGCTAATTTGCATAGAAGTTGCGGCTCTGGGTGCTACATCAAAGAAATGGCGCCACTCACTCCGTGATATAAAAATAATTTAAAATAAAATGCATGCCCGTCAACAGAAATCCAGCTCTCTCACTACATGTTGGCAGGTGAGTAGAGGCTGGGAGAAAAATACAGGTTACTCACCTGTAACAGGAGTTCTAGGAATGGTATATGTTGTTCATCCACACTTATTGGCAGGTATCCTTGCCGCTTTAAATCTTGCCGGAAGGTCTTCAAGCTGGCTCCTCCCACCCACCCGGGTGGTATAACTCTCGCCCCCATGACGCCAGATCTGGCCCGCTAGAAACTCAGGTTGTGCGTCAAGCCGGGAGACAGGAAGTAGGATGAACAACATATACCATTCCTAGAACTCCTGTTACAGGTGAGTAACCTGTATTTCTAGGGACATGGATATGTTGTTCATCCACACTTATTGGCAGACTCCTAGCAGTTCTCCGGGAGGAGGGAGGCAAGACGCACACCCCCAATACTTACTTGGGAAAGAGAGACTGGAGAACCGAGGCCACAAACCCAGCATCCCGGCGTGACTCAAGGTCGATGTGGTAATGGGTAATGAAGGTGTGTGCTGACTTCCAGGTAGCAGCCCTGCAGATTTCCTGGATAGGGAAGTCCCTGGAAGCAGCCACCGTTGCAGCAGTATGGCGGGTAGAATGAGCTCTTATCCCTCTGGGAGGCTCCATGCCCGCCAACTTATAGCAGAGATCTATGCAGGAGGTGACCCACCTGCTTATCATCCGCTTAGCTGCAGGTCTGCCAGATGCGGCTTCAGCGTAGGTGACAAACAGCTGGCGAACCTCTCCCAATTTCAGCCGTCAGCACTTTGTAATAGGCGAGCGCCCTTCTAGGGTCCAGAGTATGAAACCTATATTCGGCCTCCCGAGGTGTGATTGGGGTAGAACACCGCAGAGTCAACACGTGGTTAAGGTGAAACTCCGACACCACCTTCGGAAGGAATTTCGGTGGGGCGCAGGACAACCTTGTCCCTGTGGAAGACCAGGTAAGGAGACTCGATGGAAAGCGCCTGGAGCTCTCCCATCCTTCTGGCTCACGTGATAGCCACCAAGAAGGCGGTCTTCCACGACAGGTGAGAGAGAGCACACCTGTGCATAGGTTCGAATGGCTTGCCCATGAGCTTTGCCAGTACCAGCAGTAGATCCCACGGAGGTGGAGGTTCTCGCACCGGAGAGGAAATGTGATCAAGGCCTTTGAAAAAGCGCCAGACCACCTTCTCCTGCGCCACCGACTGCTTCCCAGCCTGCGCCCGGTAAGCAGAGATGGCTGCCAGGTGCACCCTTAGGGTCGTCGACCTAAGCCCTTGATTAGAAAGGGACCATAAATAGTCCAAGATGCTTGCCAAGGAACAGGAGGAAGGGTCCAAGCCCTTGCCCTGACACCAAATGGAAAACCTTCTCCATTTGAAGGCATAGCATTTTCTGGTAGACTCCATACGGGACGCCTCAACTACATTGAGGACCTCGTCGGAAAGACCCAAGGCCTGGAACTCTAGCCGCTCAGGAACCAGGCCGTCAGGTGCAGGGATTGAAGGTCGGATGGAACGCCTTCCTGATTGACTGAGAGCAGGTCCGGGCGAGCTGGAAGCTGCCGCGAGTCCTGGAGCTGAGACTGAGGAGATCTGGGTACCAGAACTGGCGAGGCCAGTCTGGGGCTATCAGAATCACCTGCGCCTTGTCCCTCCTCGCCTTGAGAAGCACCTTGTGGATCAAGGGAAATGGGGGAAAGGCGTAGAAGAGGCCCGGAGTCCACTGCCTCGAGAAGGCATCCCCCTGCAGCGAACCCTGCTGAGGGGGGCGGGCATGGAACAGCCTCAGCTTCGCGTTCTCCCTGGAGGCAAACAGGTCCTCCTGAGGTGTGCCCCAATGGGAGAACAGATGCTGTACTACCTCCGGCAGGAGAGACCACTCGTGGGATGCAGCCCATATCCGGCTTAGGGCATCGGCCAGGGTGTTGGAGGCTCCTGCCACATGAATGGCTAGGAGATCCGCCTCCAGGATGCGCACGAGTGACCAAATGCGGAGAGCTTCCTTGCATAGAAGCATGGAGCGCGTCCCGCCCTGGCGGTTTAGATAGTACATGGTCGTGGTGTTGTCCGTCTGGACTCGGACCACTTGACCCCGGAGGAACGGAGCAAAGGCGGTGAGAGCTAGGCGGACCACTCGGAGCTCCAGCAGGTTGATGTGGCATCGGGACTCCCGCGGGGACCAGAGGCCGTGAGCCCGGTGTTCCCCCAGATGGGCACCCCAACCCATCAGAGAGGCATCGGTCGATAGAGAGACCGTCGGCTCGGGGCGGACGAATGGGATGCCCTCCTGCAAATGACCTGGAAGGATCCACCACTGGAGAGCGTTCCACATCCCCTGTGTCACCGACACAAGCTGGTCCAAAGGATCGCAGCGTTGTGACCACTGACTGGCCAGTCCCCATTGAAGGGGACGCATGTTCCAGCGGGCCCAACGGACCACGCTGGTGCAGGCCGCCATGAGACCCAGGAGGCGAGGAAGTCCCGGCAGGGACGAATTGCCCAACCAGAAATGATTGGGCAAAGGAGGAAAGAACCTCGGCCCTGTCCGCCGGGAGCCGCGCCTGGCTCAAGAGAGCAGAGCGCCCGATGAACAGAATCACCTGCTTCAGCTCGAGTTCCGACTTGGCCTCGATGATAAGGAGGCCCAGTTGAGAGCAGACCTGGAGGGCCAGATCTCTGGACCACTCCACCTCCTGCCTGGAGGGAGCTGCTATCAGCCAGTCGTCCAGGTAAGGGTACACCCGGACCCCTCAGCGACGCAGGAATGCTGTCACCACTGCCATGCATTTGGTGAAGACCCTGGGAGCTGGAGACAAGCCGAAGGACATGGCTCGGAACTCGAAAGGGATCCTTCCGCCGAAGCGAAGGAATCTCTGGTGAGACGGACGGATAGGGACGTGAAAAATGCGCCCTGCAAGTCCAGAGAGCAGAACCACGCTGCCCAATGATGGTATTATCTGAGCCAGAGTGACCATCCTGAAGGTTCGAGACCTTAGGAACTTGTTTAGGTCGTGTAGGTCGAGAATGGGCGCCAGCCCCGTCTGTTCGGAACCAGGAAGTACCTGGACACAAACCCTGGGTCTGAGGGGTCCGCTACACTCTGATCACCTCCTTTCGAGGAGGAGCGATGTCAGCTCGACGAGCCGACAGTGAGGCTACAGACCCGAGGCCCCGAGGTGCGACGGCTCTGGAAGGGTGGGGCCTGCTCGAGCCAGAGGCAGGCCTTTTCCCACCACCTCTCAGTACCCACCTGTCCGTGGTAACAGCGACCAGGTGGAAAGGAAGTGTCGGAGCCGTCCCCCCACAGGGGGGAACCAGGGGTAAGGTGACGGGGATGGGGGCGACACCCCTCAGCCCGTCACTGGGCAGGCTTGGAGGAGGGACCGGCCGAGGGACCTCCTGGGCCTTTTCCTCTCTGCCTCCTGTTAGAGGAAGCCGCCGGCTTGGGTTTGGGATGCCAAGGCCGAGCCTGCTGGCCCTGACGTTGCTGGGCCGGGCCCGCCGGGGGCGCAGAAGGACGAAAGGGCTTAGGCTGTGGCTTGCGGCCTTTGTCCTTCTGAGCGGAAGAGACCGAGTCCAAGGTAGCATTGGACTTCTCGATCCTCTGCAGGTGACCTTCCACCCCAGGGCCGAAGAGGTCAGTCCCCAAAAAGGGAACATCCGCCAACTTGTGCTGGGTATCCGAAGTAAAGGTGGATATCCTCAGCCAAGCCCGTCCGACGCATAGCCACTGCGGCCGCCACCGACCTGGCACATGAGTCCCCAATATCTAAAGCAGTCTGGAGCTGCTGTTTGGCCACTGCCCTGCCCTGGTCCCGCACCTGCTTGACCGTAGTCTGCAGATCCGTGGGAAGATGAGGGATGACCTCATCCAGGGAGCCCAACAGGGCATGAGAAAAATGTGCCATGAGGACGGCCGAACTGGCCTGACGAAGGCCGAGAGAGGACGCAGCATAGACTTTTCGCCCGACATAATCCAATTTCTTGGATTCCTTTGTCGGGAGGTTTGTCCACATCCTGGCGCGCCGGTCGCCACGAAAACGCTGTCGGTAACCAACCCTCAGCAGAGGGTGCTCCAAACCGGAAGGAACCGTAGGGGACCGCGATACTTCTGGCCATCCTGGCCAAGGCGAGGCAGGAAGCAGGGCGCTGCCAAAGCTCCAAGGCCGACCCACTATGGCCTCGCCATCGGAAAGGCCTCCGTTGGAGAATCCTCGGTCCAGAATCTCCGTGAGGGATACCTGGCCCGTTTGGAACGGGTTCGAGCTTCATCCGGTGGACTCGAGATGAGCCAAGCAGTCCTAGGAAGGACGACGGGCTATCGCCCATTGACTGTCCTCCTGAGGACCCAAGTCTAGTCACTTGGAGAAAAAGGAGGAATTATCTCGGACTCGGACGAGTCCCAAGAGCTGCCTCTGGCCTGAGCCACCTCTACCTGCCGAGGTCGGTCGGGAAAGGAGGGTAACAGCAGCCTATGGGGTAGACCCTTAGCCGACCGAGAATCCCTGGTCGGAGCCCCAAATAGTGGCTGTGGAGGCGGAGGTTCCACCAGAATCGGTGGAGCAGCTGGTTTTGGCCGAACAACTGGCCTGGGTACAGGCTCCTCGGGTAAGTCGAGGGGTTGTGTCGGCCGCTCCGGTGACAGCCACTTAATGGCCGGGGAAGGCGACTGCGTCGGCTTATTCCCGGTCAGGAGGAACTGTTGCCACATGAGGTCCTCGTACCGTCGACGTAACTTACGCCGAAGCCTCCCCTCATCCGAGGAGGAGGACGAGGACGAGCGGCGACGCCGCTTACCGCGGTGCTGAGACCGAGACTGCCTATGATGGCGGGATCGGCTGGACCGCGAAGAGGTCCGAGACCGAGACCGAGAGCCTCGGCTTTTCCGAGGTCGGTGCGGGGAAGTGTCGGCAGGAACCAGCACTCCCTTCGGCTCGGAGGGTTCATCCGAGGGCTCCGGAACCGGAGGCACAGGCAAGCCCACGGATCTCAACTTCGGGGAACCGGGAGAGGGAGTCTCGCTTTATAGGCGACAAATCCGTCCAACGGATCGAGAAAATCTCGACTCCGCCGACGGGAGTCTCAGTCAACTGACCTGACGGGACACCGTGAGACCAGTGGTCGGCTTGAGCGGTCGAACGCAGTCGACGGGTCGACGACTCGGGAGAGGGACCTTCCCGCGCCCAAGAGCGCCGACGGAGGATTTACCTTTGTCCTCTTTTTGGACAGAGAAAAGGTCCAGCAGACGCTGGCCCTTCTCCCTTAGTGGAGAGGGACAGACAAAGCTCCTTAAAGGAAGCTGTGTAGGAAGAACCCAGAGAGAGCGGGATAAATCGCGGCCGAGAAGATACGCCTGCGCCTCCTCTTCGAGGGCGATCATCTGCTCGAGCTGATTCGCCGAGCCCGCCGCCCGACACCGCTGGACTGGGCCTCCTTAGACTTCACCGAGGGAAACGCTCGGGACGGCCCAGATGCAATCGGGCAGCACGGTCTTCGAGGACGAGGGTCAAAAAGGAAGAGCACAAGTCGCAGTCCTGCGGTCGTGCTCAAGGCCTAAAACAGTAACACACACGTGGAGTGGATCCGTCCGAGACATCTTCTGACCGCAGGGCATCTCCGAAAACCGGGAGTCGACGGTCCATCGCAGGCCGAGGATCGAAGATCAAAGTCTTTAGCAAAATCTCAAATTCACAAACGGAAGAAATAGGAACCAGTCTCAAACGAGCGTTAAGGAGGGAACCTGAGCTGCTGGTAAGGAGATCTGGCGTCATGGGGAGCCGAGGTTATACCACCTGGTGGGTGGGAGGAGCCAACTTGAAGACCTTCCGGCAAGATTCAGCGGCAGGATACCTGCCAGACAGTGTGGATGAACAACATATCCATGTCCTAGAAATACAGGTTACTCACCCGTAACAGGAGCTCTAGGAATGGTATATGTTGTTCATCCACACTGTCTGGCAGGTTCCTTGCCACTTTAAATCTTGCCGGAAGGTCTTCGTTGGCTCCTCCCACCCATCCGGTCGGTAAAACTCGGCCTGCCCCATGACGCCAGATCTAGCCCGCTGGAAGCTAGGTTCTGCGTCGAAGCCAGGGAGGCCAGGTGGGTCGTGTGGATGAACAACATATACCATTCCAAGAACTCCTGTTACAGGTGAGTAACCTGTATTTCTAGGGACATGGATATATTGTTCATCCACACTGTCTGGCAGACTCCTAGCAGTTCTCCGGGAGTTGGGAGGCAAGGCGCACACCCCCTACTTGGGGAATAATGACTGGAGAACCGAGGCCCCAAAACCAGCCTCCCGGCGTGACTCAAGGTCGATGTGGTAATGGGTAATGAAGGTGTGTGCTGACTTCAAGGTAGCAGTCCTGCAGATTTCCTGGATAGGGACGTCCCTGGAAGCAGCCACCGATGCAGCGATATGGCGGGTAGAATGAGCTCGTATCCCTCTGGGAGGATCCATGCCCGCCAACCTACAGCAAAGATCTATGCAGAAGGTGACCCATCCGCCTATCGTCCGCTTGGCTGCAGGTCTGCCAGGTACGGCTTCAGCATAGGTGACAAACAACTGGCGAACCTCTCCCCGGACTTCAGCCGTCCGTTCCTTATAATAAGCGAGCGCTCTTCTAGGGCCCACAGTATGGAGCCTATATTCGGCCTCTGAGGTGTGATTGAAGTAGAACACCAGCAGAGTCAAAACCTGATTAAGGTGAACTCCGACACCACCTTCGGAAGGAATTTCGGTTGGGGGCGCAGGACAACCTTGTCCCTGTGGAAGACCAGATAAGGGGACTCGATGGAAAGCGCCTGGAGCTCTCCCATCCTTCTGGCTGGCATGATAGCCACCAAGAAGGCGGTCTTCCACGACAGGGGAGAGATGTCACATCTGTGCATCAGTTCGAATGGCTTCCCCAAGAGCTTAGCCAATACCAGCGGAAGATCCCACGGAGGTGGAGGTTCTCGAACCGGAGGGGATATGTGATCAAGACCTTGGAAAAAGCACCAGACCACCTTCTCCTGCGCCACCGACTGCTTCCCAGCCCACGCCCGGTAAGCAGAGATGGCTGCCAGGTGCACCTTAAGGGTCGTCGACCGAAGCCCAAGCTGAGAAAGGGACCACAGGTAGTCCAGAAGAAAAAAATACTCACCTTAGTGATGTTGTTTCTTCTAACGGAGTCTTGCTGTATTCTGACAAATTGCAGTGAGGTCCAACCTTCGAACTGCCCCGGAGATGAAAAAGTTAACTTTCCATGCCAGGCATGGAACGCTGAGCTCGAGCTCGGTTGAGACTCTGTCTGTTGCTGTTTGAACTCAAACCCTCAGATCTTTACGAGCTATACTCACTGAGTGTCCTGTGTGGAAACTGTAAACTTACACTAGACAACTGGCTACTAAATATAACAAACAGATTTTTTTGGTCCCAAAACAAAGACTCAAGTCAGGAAACCCCAAAAATGAAACAAACACAACACCCACCCACCCAAACTAAAGGGATGAGAAATAAGGGTTGGGGCACCTCTTGAGTGCCAACACTGCTACTGCCCACCCACATCCCAAAACAAAGGTTCTAAGAGGGGAGGCGGGGGGGAGGTCAGAATACAGCAAGACTCCATTAGAAGAAACAACATTACTAAGGTGAGTAATTTTTTCTTCAAACAACATGAAGTCTTGCTGTATTCTGACAAATTGCAGACTACCAAGCAGTACCTCCATGGAGGAGAGACAGAACTTACCTAGGAAATCGGCTCTGAAGCACTGCTGTGCCAAACCGAGCATCACTCTTAGCCTGGATATCCAGAGAGTAATGCTTGGTAAAAGTGTGTACTGTTTTCCAGGTAGCTGCTTGACAAATCTCTAAGATAGGAATATCCCTGGCAGCAGCCAGGGAAGTGGCTGTACCTCTGGTAGAGTGAGCCCTCAGGCCTGAGGGTGGAGTCCTACTTAGTTTTTCATAGGAAAATTGAATGCAAGAGACAATCCACCTGGCAATAGATCTCTTAGTAGCAGGTTTTCCCTTACCAACCTCACCATAAGTGAGGAACAGTTGGAGGGAGTCAAACCTATAACCCTTGATACGCTCTATGTAGTAGCTAAGGGCCCTTTTCACATCCAAACTGTGCAGCCTCCTCTCCCCAGAGGAGAAATGGTCAGTGAAGAAAACAGGAAGAGACATAGACTGGTTAAGGTGAAAGTCTGAAACCACCTTAGGCAAAAACTTCCATTAGTCCTGAGGACCACCTTATCTCTATGGAAAGAGATAAAATCAGGCTCCACTGACAGGGCTTGTAACTCGCTTATGCGCCTGGCAGAAGTGATGGCCACCAAGAAAACAGTTTTCCAAGTCGAGTACTTGAACTCTGCTGAGGACAAAGGCTCAAAAGGGGGTTGCATAAGCTGGGCAATGCAAACATTAAGGTCCCAAACAGGGGCAGGGTCCCTGAATGGAGGACTGGTACGAAGCAATCCCTTGAAAAATTTAGAGAATACAGGATGGGCTGAAAGGGAAGAAGGCTTGCCTGCTGGAAGGAAGGCAGAGACAGCTGCCAGATGCACTCTTAGTGTAGCTGGTCTGAGCCCCAAGCTATTAAGATGAACCATATAGTCCAGGACCGTGGACAGGTTAGCAGACTCTGGGGAAATATGTTTCCCAGAGCACCATATAGAAAATCTTTTCCACTTGGAGTTGTAAGTGTTTCTGGTGGAAGACTTCCAAGAAGCCTTTAGAATATCCATAACACCTTGAGAGAGGTGCAAATCAGCAAACTCCAACTCTTCAAGAGCCAGGCCTTGAGATTGAGAGATTTCAGATTCGGATACCAAACCTTCCCCTGAGCACATGTCAACAGGTTGTAATTCCTGGGAAGAGATAGGGGAAGGTGGACTGCTAAGGACAACAAGAGAGGGTACCAGGGCAGCTTGGCCCAGTCTGGAGCAATCAGAATCACTTTGCAGGGTTGAGACCTGATTTTGACTAACACTTTGAACAGGAGAGGGAAGGGGGGAAAAGCATACAGGAACTTCCCTTCCCAATTGATAACTAGGGCATCCAGGGGGACTGAGCCCAACACTGGGGGCCTGCAGCAGAAGAGAGGAAGTCGGTGATTGTCTGGGGCTGCAAAAAGATCTATCTGTGTGGTGCCCCATCTGGAGAAGATCACCTTCAAAACCAGGGGATCCAAGGACCATTTGTTATGGCCCTGAGATATCCTGCTAAGAGCATCTGCCAGGGCATTGTCCTTGCCTGGGAGGTGTACTGCTGTAAGAGAGGTGTTCAGGGAATAGGCCAGAGACCATAACTTCATTGCTTCTGTGCACAAGGCCGTAGACCGAGTGCCCCCTTGCTTGTTGATATACCACATTGTGGTGGTATTGTCTGTCCTGATCTGAACTACTTTGTTCTGAACAGACTTGGAAAAAGCTTGAAGTGCTAGAAACACTGCTCTGAGTTCTAATAGATTGATGTGAAGCAGAGATTCCTGAGGGGCCAAAACCCTTGGGTGGTCAGGGGTCCCAAGTGTGCCCCCAACCCAAGAGGGAGGCATCTGTAGTAAGGATTAGAGAATGAGACTGAGTGACAAAAGGAACTCCCTGTCTTAGATTGTCCTGATCCAGCCACCACTGTAACGCCTGGATCAGGGTTCGAGTCACTGGGATTAGTTTGGTCAGAGGGTCCCTTTTCTAAGACCAAAAGGCTCTCAAGTGGAACTGAATATCCCTCATTTGAAATCTTGCTCCCTGCACCACTGCTGTAGAAGCAGCCATGTGTCCTAGGAGTTGCAGAAAGTGCCTTGCTGGCCGAGATACCCGAGGAGTGAATGAAGAGGCCAGTGAGATAAGGGTCCTTACCCTGTCCAGGGGAAGGAAGGCTCTTGCCTTTACTGTATCCAGCTCTGCCCCTATGAAGGTGATGAGCTGCACAGGCTCTAGAACTGACTTTGAAAGATTCAGCAGGAACCCTAGAGAAGTGAGCAGTTGCTGAGTTATCTGTAGCTGTAACTTGACTTGGTCTGGTGACTGGCCTACTATGAGCCAGTCGTCCAGGTATGGAAATATGGAGATCCTTTTTCTCCTTAGGAAGGCAACTACTACTGCCATGCATTTTGTGAACACCCTTGGAGCAGAAGTTAGGCAGAAGGGCAGTGCTCTGAATTGGTAGTGACCTGAGGGCAGCTCGAACCTGAGGTACCTTCGATGGGAGCTTCTGATGAGATTACGGAAATAGGCATCTTTGAGGTCCAGGGAGACTAGCCAGTCCCCTGGCCTTAGAGAGGGTAGAATTATTCCCAGAGTCACCATTTTGAACTTTGGCTTTAAAAGGTGCTTGTTTAAATATCTGAGATCCAGGATGGGCCGCCATTCTCCTGTCTTTTTGGGGGTTAGGAAGTACCTGGAGTACAATCCTTTCCCTTTGTGTAGGGGTGGAACCCTCTCTATGGCTCTGAGAGCCAAGAGGGAAGAGACCTCTGCCTCTAGAGCAAGTGCCTCTGAAGGATTTGCAGGTGGAAAGGATCTGGTTCTCATCTTTGGAAGCTGAGAACCAGTCCCTGGCTTACTACTTCCAGGACCCATTTGTCTGATGTTAAAGACATCCAGTCCTGGACAAAGTAAGCCAACCTGCCCCCTACAGCTGGTGGAGAATTGGCCCTGGCAAACCCATCAGGGTGCCTGTTTGGCAGGGGCTTTAGGCTGAGGGGTGGAAGCAAGCCTGCTTGTACCCCGTCTGCCTCTCCCTCTAAAGAACCTCCTATGAGCATAAGCAGAAGAGGAGGCCTGGGCTTGGCAGAAAGGCCTATGAAAAGGCCTGCCCCTGCCCCTGGGATGCTGCCTCTGAGGAGTGGTGTGCCTTTCCTTGGCCTGAGCACTCCTGTAGGTGGTCCTGTACTCATCCATTTTCTTCATGTAGTTCTCTGTTTGCTCCCCAACAACACACAACAGGAAAATCCATGGCCTTAGTCTGGGTATCCTGAGACAGGCTAGTACATCTGAGCCAAGCCATCCTACAAAGGGTCACAGATGTAGCCATGACTCTAGATGAAACATCATTGGAGTCCACTGCAGCATGGAATTGCACCTTGGATGCCTCAATACCATCCGCAGTTACCTGCTCCAGCTCCTTGCCAAGCTGGCCAGGGACCTGTTTAGCTAAAGCCATTACAGTGTCCCATCTAGATTTCTGATATCTAGCTGTATAGGCCATATAATCAGCCTGCCTGAGTCCCAAGGATGCTGCCATGTACTGCTTCTTTGCCATGGCATCAATCCTCCTGGAGTCCTTATCTGGGAGGTGTGAAGCCAAGGGTATATTTGCCTTATCACAGGCTTCAGCCTGCACTACCCCAACATGGCTGCATTGCTGGGTAAGGAATTCTGTATCTGAGCCTGAGAGAGTATACCTCTTGTCCATTCTTTTATCCACAGGAAGTATAGAATTAGGAGTCTTTAAAATTTTTATTGTCTGTTTCCCAAAGGACTTATGAAGGGAAATAGACAGCCTCCTGGACTCTGGGATATCCCTCATTTCAATGTAGTCAGGCTCCTCCTGGTCATCCACAGCTTCTTCCATAGGAAGCTGAAGAGTTTCAGCCACTTTTTTGTAAAACATAAAATGGGAAGGGGACTCAGAAAGCCTAGGAGGAGACACTCCTGAAGCTCTGTCTGGGGAGATGTCCAGATCAATGGGCACATCCAGACTTTCATAATCACACTCACTTTCCTCATACTCTCCTTCCTCCTCCTCATCCTCCGGTTCATAAAACTCCTCTAAATCATAATCCGGAACCGGGGGAATCGACCGAACTAAGCGCCTTCCCAATGGTGCTGGTTCGGTCGGAACCGGGGATAGCGACTGAACAATCTTTATCGCTTTGGCTATTTCATCAGCGGTCAGAGAAAGAACTTGTAGATCCGCACCAGCTGATTCATCCCTTCTTGTTCTTTTAACCGGAACCGACTCCTCGGAGTCGGTTCTCCTTTTGCCCGAAGAGGTTTCACCCTGGTCAGAGGGCACTCCTTCTGGTTCTGTTGGAACCGAACTAGGCTGGCCATCCGGGTCAGCGGACTTCTTGGCCTCCCTTTCCCTGAGCCTACAACTCTTTTTTCCAGGGTAGCTGCAGGACAATTTTTACAAATCTGGCAGTCTGAATCGAGGTGGTCAAACCCCAGACAATAAACACAGGTGGTGTGGGGATCAGCCTTAGCAAAGACTTCCCCACACACACGACAGTGTTGAAACCCAGTGAGCCCGTTTTTTCTTTTGGGTTTCTCAGACATGGCCAGTCCTAACAAAAACTTACCCTTTTTTCTGCAATCCACCAGGCAAGACACCCTTATCGGTTCCTGACCGTATTGCAGGTCGTGGAAAACGTAATAAAATCCGTTTTTTTAGAACCGATAAGAACCGGTTACCACACACTAAAAGCAGAATAAAGCTTCTTAAACAACCTGATCGGTTCAAACCGAACCGATCCCACGTTTACGAGTTCCACACAGAATAATAACAAAAAATAAGCCTATCTAGTACTCACGAAACCAAAGACAGAGACTGAACCAATAGGTTACAGTTTAAATTCGGTCGAAAACCGAGAAAAACGGTACTTTAACCGACAAATTGAACCGAGCAAAGGAGAAATTCTCCGGAGCGACTGTTCAGTGAGGCTGAGTAAAGAATCTGACGGTTTGAGTTCAAACAGCAACAGACAGAGTCTCAACCGAGCTCGAGCTCAGCATTCCATGCCTGGCATGGAAAGTTAACTCTTTCATCTCCGGGGCAGTTCGAAGGTTGGACCTCACTGCAATTTGTCAGAATACAGCAAGACTTCATGTTGTTTGAATGCTTGCCAAGGAGCAGGAGGAAGGGTCCAGGCCCTTACCCTGACACCAAATGGAGACTCTCTTCCATTTAAAGGCATAGCATTTTCTGGTCGACCCCTTACGGGATGTCTCAACAATGTTGAGGACCTCGTCGGAAAGACCCAAGGCCTGGAACTCTAGCCGCTGAGGAATCAGGTCATCAGGTGCAGGGATGGAAGGTCCGGTACCTTCCCCTGATTGACTCAGATCAGGTCTGGGCGGGCTGGAAGCCGCCTCGGGAGTCTGGAGCTGAGGTTGAGGAGATCTGGATACCAGATCTGGCAGGCCTGTCTGGGGCTACCAGAATCACCTGCGCCTTGTCCCTCCTCGCCTTGAGAAGCACCTTGTGCATCAAGGGAAAAGGGGGAAAGGCGTAGAAGAGGCCCGGGGTCCACGGCCTCAAGAAGGCATTCCCCTGCAGCGAGCCTTGCTAAGGGGGGCGGGCATGAAAGAGCCTCAGCTTCGCATTCTTCCTGGAGGCAAACAGGTCCACCGGAGGCATGCCCCAGTGGGAGAACAGATCTTGTACTACCTCCGGCAGGAGAGACCACTCGTGGGACGCAGTTCCTATCCGGCTTAGGGCATCAGACAGAATGTTGGAGGCTCCTGCCACATGGATGGCAAGGAGATCCGCCTCCAGGCTGCGCATGAGGGACCAAATGTGGAGAGCTTCCCTGCAGAGAGGCATGGAGCGCGTCCTGCCCTGGCAGTTTAGGGAGTACATGGTCGTGGTATTGTCCATCTGGACCTGGACCACTTGACCCCACACAAACAGAGTGAAGGTGGTGAGGGCTAGACAAACCGCTCAAAGCTCCAGCAGGCTGATGTGGCATCGAGACTCCCGAGGGGACCAGAGGCCGTGCGCCCCCAAATGGGCACCCCAACCCATCAGAGACATCGGTCGATAGAGAGAGACCGTCGGCTCGGGGTGGACAAACGGGATGCCCTCCTGCAGATGAGATGAAATGGTCCACCACTGGGGAGCGTTCCACATCTCCTGGGTCACTGTCACTGGCTGATCCACAGGATCGGAGCGCTGTGACCATTGGCTGGCCAGTCCCCATTGTAGGAGACGCATGTGCCAACGGGCCCAATGGACCAAGCTAGTGCAGGCCGCCATGAGGCCCAGGAGGTGCAGGAAGTCCCGGGCAGGGCGCAATTGCCCAACCAGAAATGACTGGGCAAAGGAGGAAGGAACCTCGGCCCTGTCCTCCGGGAGCCGGGCTCCGGCTTGCAGAGAGTCGAGCTCTGCCCCGATGAATTGGGTCACCTGCTTTGGCACAAGTTCCAACTTGGCCTTGTTGATAAGGAGGCCAACTTGAGAGCAAACCTGGAGGGCCAGATCCCTGGACCGCTCCACTTCCATTCTGGAGGAGGCCGCAATCAGCCAGTCATCCAGGTAGGGGTACACCCGGACCCTTCGGCGCCGCAGGAATGCTGTCACCACCGCCATGCATTTGGCGAAGACCCTGGGAGCTAGCGAAAGGCCTAAGGGCATGGCCCGGAACTCATAGAGGGACCCCTCTGCCCTGAAGCGGAGGAATCACTGGTGGGATGGACGGATTGGGACGTGAAAGAACGCGTCCTGGAGGTCCATAGAACAGAACCACAAGCCTTGTTCCAAGGATAGAATGATCTGAGCCAGAGTGACCATCCTGAAGGTTCGAGACCTTAGGAACCTGTTCAGGTCGTGCAGGTCTAGAATGGGGCGCCAGCCCCCCGTCCGTTTCGGGACCAGGAAGTACCTGGACATAAACCCTGGGTCTGCTGGAGGATCTGCCACCTTCCTGATCACCTCCTTTTCGAGGAGCAGGGCAATGTCGAGCCAACACGGAGGCTGCGGACCCCGTAGCCCCCCCGTGAGGCGACGACTCAGAAGGGTGGGGCCTGCTCGAACTCCAGAGGCAGACCCAACACCCTCCAACTGCCTACTGCCTCCAACACCCAGCAGTCCGTAGTGATAACGGACCAGGTGGAAAGGAAGTGGCGGAGCCGTCCCCCCACGGGGGGGAACCCGGGGGGGGGGCGCGACGAGGCTGGGGGCGACACCGCTCAATCCGTCACTGGGTAGGTTTGGAGGAAGGACCAGCCGAGTGACCTTCTGGGCCTTTTCTTCCCTGCTTCCTGTTGGAGGAAGCTGCAGGCTTGGCTTTGGGGTGCCAACCATGAGCCTGCTGGCCCTGATGCTGCTGTTGCTGGGCCGGACGTGCCGCAGGGGCAGAAGGTCGAAAGAACTTATGTTGCTGACGACGGCCCTTGTCCTTCAGAGCAGACGTGACTCGAGTCCAAGGTGGCATTGGACTTTTCGATCCTCTGGAGGTGGCCTTCCACTCCAGGGCCGAACAGGTCGGTCCCCAAGAAGGGGACGTCCGCCAATTTGTGCTGGGTATCCGCCATAAAGGTGGATATCCTCAGCCAGGCTCTGCAGCGCATGGCCACTGCGGCCGCTACTGACCGGGCACAGGAGTCTCCGATATCTAGAGCCATTTGGAGCTGCTGTTTCGCCACTGCCCTTCCCTGATCCCTCACCTGCTTGACCGTAGTCTGCAGGTCAGCCGGGAGATGAGGGATCACCTCATCTAGGGAGCCCATGGCCGGCGTGGAGAAATGCGCCATCAATGCGACAAGTTGGCTAGCCGAGGCCGAGGAGGACGCAGTGTACACCTTGCGCCCGGCATAGTCCAGCTTTTGGACTTCTTGTCGGGGCTTATCGGCTATCCCTAGCATCCCGGAGCCGGAAAACGCTATCGATGACCAACCCTCCGCAGAGGGGTGTTCGAAAACCGTGAAGAGCCGGTAGGGGACCGTGATACTTCTGGCTCATCCTGGCCGGCTTAGGACAGGAAGCAGGCTATTGCCAAAGGTCCAAGGCTGGGCCAACACAGCTTCAGCCACCGAAAGGCCTCCGTGGAGAATCCTCGGTCCAGTATCTCCTGCGAGGGGATACTTGGCCCGCTTGGATACGGGCTCGCGCTGCATCCCGGTGGACTCCGAGATGAGCCAAGAACGATGATGGGCTCTCGTCCATCAACTGCCCCCCCCAGAGAACTCCAGGTCAAGGGGCCTGGAAAACAGGGAGGAGTCGTCGTTTGACTCCGAAGAGTCTTCGAAGAGCTGCCTGGGGCCTGAGCCACCCTCCACCTGCTGAGGACGGTCGGGAGTGAGGGTGACCGACAACCGGTGGGGCAAACTCTGACCCAACTGAGAATCCTTGTTCGGAGCCCCCGATTTCGGTTGTGGAGGCGGAGGTTCCACCACAATCGGTGGGGCAGCTGGTTTCGGCCAAACTACCGGCCCAGGCTTGGGCACCTCGACCACCGCGAGGGGTTGTTTTGGCCTTTCGGGTGACAGCCACTTAATGGCCAGGGGAAGGTGACGGCATCGGCTTGTTCCCGGACAAAAGGAGCTGCTGCCACATTAAGTCCTCACAGCGTCGACGCAATTTGCACCGAAGCCTCTCCTCTTCCAAGGAGGAAGATGAGGACAAGACGGCGCCACCGCTTTCCTCGGTGCCAAGACCGAGACCGTCGGTGTCGGCTGGACCGAGACGAGTTCCGAGACCGAGACCCTTGGTGTTTCCAAGGGTGGATCGGGGAGGGAGCGGGGGACACCCGCTCCTCCCTCGGCTCGGGAGCCTTAACCGGGGACTCCGGCACAGGAGGCGCAGGCAAGTCCTCGGTTTCACTGGGGAACCGGTGATGAAGGGCTGTCGGCTTTCACTAAATGACAGCCCGTCCGGGACGGTCAAGAAAAATTTGACCGCTGGCCGACGGTGTCTCGCCAGCTGACCTGACGGGACACCGTGAAGTCAGCAGTCTTACCCGCAACCTCGACCGAAGTCGAGTGTCGACTGTCCGGGGAAGGGGACCTCTCCTGCTCCTATGAATGTCAACGGTGGGACTTACCCTTCAAGTCCTTCTTTTTTGACCGAGAAGAGTGTCCCGATGTCCCCTCACCCTTCGTGGAGAGGGACTGGCAAAGCTCCTTAAAAGAAGCTGTGTAGGAGGATCCCAAAGAGAGCAGGATAAATGCCGCGACCGAGGAAGATGAGGATGCGGCCTGGGCCGCCTCCTCCTCGAGGGTGATCATCTGCTCGAGTTGCTCAGCCGAGCCAGCCGCCGCGGACACCGCACAATGGGCCTCCTTGGACTTCACCAGCAGATAACATTTCTCGGGGCGCCCAAGTTGTAGCCAGGCAGCGCGGTCTTCAAGGACGTTGGCCGAAAAAGACATGCACAACTTGCAGGCCTGCGGGTCGTGGTCAAGCCCTAGGCAGTAGACGCATGTGGAGTGCGGCTCCGTCCTGGACATCTTCTGCCCGCATGGGCACTGCCAAAAACCGGGAGTCGATTTGTCCATTGCAGCCGCAAAGGAAGAATTTGACCGAAGTCTTGAAAATTTTAAAATTATTTTCGGGTGAACCAAAGACTTAGGTTCCAGTCTATACGCAGAGCATTAAGGAGGGAACCTGAGCTTCCAAGCAGTAAGGAAGATCTGGCGTCATGGGACGGAGCCAAGAGTTTTACCACCCGGGTGGGTAGGAGGAGCCAGCTTGAAGACCATCCAACAAGATTTAAAGCGGCAAGGAACCTGCCAGACAGTGTGGATGAACAACATATCCATGTCCCTAGAAATGGGGTTTATGACAGCTTTCTTTCAAAATGATTGTAACTCAACACCCAGTTCCCCACAAATCTCTAGTGCCTAACAAATGTCAATGTAGAGAAATGATAAGGTAGCAAAAGAGGAAAACATTTTCTTCCCTCATGTGGTTTCATCTTCGGAGTCATCCTCGTGTGACAGTGGAGCTGCAGCAAACTGCTTTTCCAAGGCTTCTACCTTCTTACTGGCTTCATAAGGATCAATGTATTGGAAGGCATGACCTCTATGGTCTATACGGAGGCGTGCTGGCATCAGAAGGGAGTGCACCACTTCTTACGATGCGATCAGGTCGCAAAAAACTAATCAGGAAACAGATGGAGCATTTTACCATTGCAGGTAAAGATTTGGGGAGTTACAGGCTGCTAACTAATAGCTATCTCTCACTGCTACTCCAATAGTAACCATCAGTACAGTTCTCGGTAGGTCTGGCTGAGTCCTTGCAGCCCTGAGGGAAATTCAATAAGCCCTTAAGATGTGGGAAGCAGAATCTGCAGCGCTGGAAATTTGCAAAGCCCCTGGCAGCCATCCGTTCAAGAAAGCCGTCAAGTCGAACCCCTCAACACCCTCTGGGAGTCCAACGAGGCGGAGATTCACCGCCCTCTGTGCATTTTCAATGGCCTCCAAGCGATAGCGCAGTTACCTATTTTCCTGTATTAATCTGGTAGTAGCAGACAGAGCTTTATTTGCCTGCATCTCTGCTGTAGAGGCTGATTTGGTAGCGGATTCGGTTTTGAGATCCTGATCTCCCACACATTTCAAAATTTCCTTCATCTTCCCATCTACAGCCTGCACAGACAGTGTCAAAGGCTGCCATGGTGGTGCAGCAGATTCCAGTGGTCCCACTGATGATGTTTGGGCCAGCTGCTCTACAGACTGTGGATTTTTGGGGCTTCCACTGCCACCCTTGGCCGAAAGACCCATGGTAGAAATCAATATCAAAATGTTCCTTTCGGTAAGAACTGCCACAATCTGCAAAGATATTTCAATATTTGGGCAAAAGTATTAAGTATTTAAGTAGAAAAAGTTGCAGGATTACAGAGCTGAAACGAAGCATGTCCTTTCAGCGAGTGTGCTCCACAGCACCCCTCCCCGACTTATCTCTTCTTAGTATGAGATGAATCCCAGTTTAGTGTTTTGAGCATTGGGCTATGCTGGTGCCACATGGCTGAGCTCATCGGACCTCCAGGACACAAGCCTCCGTGCACAGTTTTAATTATTGTGCCTAAATCTGCTGTACTGAGCTCCACATGGGCTAAACTCTGCAGAAAAGAATTCAAATTTGTGCCAGTCAGGTGCTCCCTGACTTGTGTGTCCCGCTACCTCTTGGACTCAGGGGACGTTATTTGAAAAGAAAAAAGGCACCAAAATCCCTCCCGACTCGATTGCCCTGCTGGGCTTTAAAAGGGGGGGGTTTCTTTCGTCGGTTGCTGGCTGAGCTCATCGGAGCTCCAGGACACAAGCCTCCATGCACAATTTTAATTATTGTGCCTAAATCTGCTGTACTGAGTTCCACAGGGGCTAAACTCTGCAGAAAAGAATTCAAGTTTGTGCCAGTCGGTTGTTCCCTGACTTGTGTGTCCTGCTACCTCTTGGACATGGGGGACATTATTTGAAAAGAAACAAGGTGCCAAAATCCCTCCCAACTCGACTGCCCTGCTGGACTTAAAAAGGGGGCTGTTTCTTTCGTCGGATGCTGGCTGAGCTCATCGGAGCTCCAGGACACAAGCCTCCGTGCACAATTTTAATTATTGTGCCTAAATCTGCTGTACTGAGCTCTACAGGGGCTAAACTCTGCAGAAAAGAATTCAAGTTTGTGCCAGTCGGTTGTTCCCTGACTTGTGTGTCCTGCTACCTCTTGGACATGGGGGACATTATTTGAAAAGAAAAAAGGTGCCAAAATCCCTCCCGACTCGACTGCCCTGCTGGACTTTAAAAGGGGGCTGTTTCTTTTGTCGGATGCTGGCTGAGCTTATCGGAGCTCCAGGACACAAGCCTCCATGCACAATTTTAATTATTGTGCCTAAATCTGCTGTACAGAGCTCCACAGGGGCTAAACTTTCTGCCCACCCACGCACCCCGTTCCCTCCTCCCCTTAAATACACCCTAGCTCCTCCCTTCCACAGGACGAGTCAATTAAGGTCCGTTTCAGCTGCCTGGTGGGCACGACTATCGCAGCTATCGTCTCACCCATGCTACCACATGATAGGTTAAACTGCGCCTATTAACCCCGGCATAGTATTTTTTCCTATATTCGTTGCTGCTTAGTACTGTTAACTCAAGTCAATCAAGGAAATCTATTTTTTACAGCTCCTAAGTCCCTATACTGACTACAGATTTATGCACTCTCTGTTGTGAATCGACCTACCTGCTATTTCCATACCCCCTACTGCTAGAACTGATAATGTTATCTCTTACAGCTCCTTAGTCCTTAAACTTAAACTGATTACAGATTTCTGCATTTTCTCTTGTGAATCTACCTACCTGCTACTTTTACTCCCTGCTGGTAGAATTGTTAATAGAAGTCAATTAAGGAAATCTGATTACAGCACCAAAGTCATAATTGTTCTGCTTACAGATTTCTGCATCCTCTGTTGTAAATCAAACTAACTGCTTTGAAGTTGGCAGCTGCGACACTGTCACAAAGTTATAGACCTATTGTTAGGCTTAGCTATATCAAGCCCTCTCACTGCATATCGGCTTATCAATCCACCTTGCCCACTTTATTTCAGCTGATCCAGCCAACTGTGAGCAGCTTGTGCTGCCGATAGCCTACCCTCCCCCCCTTTCAGCATGCCTCCCCCCCCTTTGGCAGGACACCAAGGGCTTAAAGATTGCCCACTAAAACATCCGCAGTCTGCTCGCTAACCTCTCAGACCTAATGGCTTGGGTTGCCCTCTACAATCCAGACATTCTGGGGATCTCCAAAACCTGGCTTAAACCTGCCCATTCAGACTCAGTCTGTGCCCTCCCAGGCTACCTTATGATAAGACAGGAAAGAGTGGGAAACGATTTCCGGTGGAGCTTC
Organism: Neoceratodus forsteri; assembly: GCA_016271365.2. Lineage (NCBI taxonomy): Eukaryota > Metazoa > Chordata > Ceratodontiformes > Ceratodontidae > Neoceratodus > Neoceratodus forsteri. The sequence goes on from JADMNL010000028.1 coordinate 210,330,197, forward strand.
CGGTCTATATAGCAGCATAACTACTGAACTCTGGGCCCGCTCCTCTTCTTAAAGTTGAAAAATCAGCCGTTACTTCAGCAAAACCAACGAAAAACACAAGGGACAACTCTGCCCTTTCGGGCTCTCTCCTTTCAAACAAACTGCATTCTGCAGTTTGGTAAGCAGAACAAAGAGAAGCTGCCCGACACTCACCCTCCAAGCAAGGGGACAACTCTGCCCTTTCGGGCTTTCTCCTCTCAAACAAACTGCATTCTGCAGTTTGGTAAGCAGAACAAAGAGAAGCTGGCCAACACTCACCCTCCAAGCAAGGTACGGGGTTGAAACCCTGAATTTTGGCTTCTACCCCTGGAGGAATATCACTTGCCCCAGTTTGCCAGTGTTTCTCACACTTTGTGCAGCAATCCAGAAGTCTTCTAGGAACTGCTGCCAAGAAAATAATGTTAGGATTGACCTCTGCTTGACATGTTCTTGATTTCTCTCCTTAAGTAATGTTTAGTCTGATGTAGAGATTTCTTAAGAGTTGATTTAAGTTTTGAGAGAGGTCTTAAGGTACTGTGATTTTGCTATCTGCCCTGAACGCTGAGCCCCTTCTCTTAGAGCTGTAAGTCTGCGGGCTACACCCTTGACCTCGGTGTCCCATTGAGGCTGCTGCAGTGCCCCCCACCCCCAAAAAATACTTCAGAACCTCCCTGCCTGTTCTTTTCCATTAGCATATTATATCCTTTAGCCACTAGAGGGCCCAGTTATAAGCACACTTACACAGTCCAACACAATATAGTTCCTGTCTCATTTCACTTATTGTGTGGTCATTCTATCACTATTCATCAGTCTTTGCCCTTCCCTCTTCTACTGACTGATACTGATTTTTTCCCCATTTGCAGCTTATAGTCTTTTCGCCCACTAAAGGGGTTTTCCCCCCAACTATTCCAAAGCTGCTCTACATCTCCTTACTCTCTACTACTCATAGTACTCTTCCTTTACTGCTCAGCAGCTATGAGTACCTACACTCCATTACTAAGTCTGCTCTCCTTCACCCTCTTGGTACAGACCTCACACAGACTGGAGCACCTCTCCTCCACACTAGGCACCTCATTCCCAGACTACCCCACAGTGACTTGGCCCTCCCCAACCCTCGACACACCCGTGAACCCCAACACCCCCACTCCCTCTGCCTTCCAAGGCCTGACTTGGACCCAGCTCTCCCCTGCCATTCCCACCCTTCGCACTTTATCTATCCCATGCACCCTGATTCTAAAGTCCTCAGCTGGGTGTCGACCCAAAGGTCTCCATCGCCACCGGCCACTAACCAGAATAATTACACTGATATTATTATTATCTGGTAATGTACACTCAAACCCAGGACCTATTGCTTCCAGCCCTTCTAAACCCTGTACTGCAACTGGCCTCCGCTTTGCATCCTTAAACATCTGCAGTCTCCTAAAGAAATCTGCTGCCCTCCAATGCTGGGTCGTTCAGCATCAACTTGACATAACTGCACAGGTAGAGACTTGGCTCTCCAAATCCACCCCTGACTCCGCTATCACTCTCCCTGGATATAACATCTACAGGGAAGACCGAGTAGGCAAACGCGGTGGTGGTTGCGCACTACTTGTATGGGACTCCCTTACAGGTCAGGCACTCCCAGCTCCTAAACTTGATTATGGAGCCCAAGCCCTCACCTTAAAAATCACACCTGACCCCGTCCGAGGCCCTCTCTTCCTCACGGTCTCCTACATACCCCCGAGGAATCAAAACCAAGTGGTCCAGTCCCTCACTGACTATCTCACATCTCTCCCTCACAAAGTGGAGCAAGTCATCCTAGGTGATCTCAATGTTAACTGGCTTGCCTCCACTGCCTCCCATATAAGGGACTCCTTTGCTGCTCTGGATATGTCCCAGTTAGTCACCCAGCCCACCAGTTTCAACCACTCTACTGGCACCAGCACTCTCCCAGATGTTGTTATATCTAACAGCCCCTACAAAATCCGGGATGTCACTGTCCTCCCCAACTCTCTTAATGATCACTTCCCAGTCCTCTGTCTCTGGTCATCCTCCACTCTGAAGCCAGTGTCCCAGGCCACTCTACGCCGCCGTTTATGCCTCGGCGGCCTCAGAAAATTAAAACAATACCTAGCCCAGCTAGACTGGTCCCCTATCCAGCGCGCCCCTGACATTGACTCAGCTCTTGATCACTTCACAAATGCCTTCTGTAAGGCTTGTGACATTTCGCCCCTCACCAGGATCCGCTCCAAAAATGCAATGCCTCATGGATCACCCACTCCTCCTCCAGAGACTCAAAACAAAGATAATCTCTGGCACACTGCTGTAGAATCTGGAGCGTCGACAGACGAAACACAACAGAGCGCGTTAGTGCACTTGGAGGCCATTAGGCGGGCCAAGGCAGAGACACTAGACCACCTCACTTCCACTTGGGGTTCAGCCCAGACCTTCTGGGATAATATGAAAGAGCTAAATGGGAAGTCTCGCTCCCCCCCACCATCTCAGCTCTCCATCAATGGCACCCCCACCACAGATCCTCTCCTCATAGCCGATTGCCTTAACACTGCCTTCTCTGACCTAAGCTCGGTCCTCCCAGCAGCTTCTTTGACCCAATCCCCACCTCTCTCCCTCCGGTCCTGCATCACCCGCCATTCTTCCTGCGCATCCTATCCCCCCAAGAAGCCAGGCCACACCTGCTAAAGGCCTTAGGCAGCAATAACCCCAGCAGTGATCCCCTCGACTCCAGAATCCTCCGTATGGTCTTGGACGAAGTCCTAGTCCCCCTGACTGACCTTCTAAACCAGTCTCTATGTCTGGGCCTGTTCCCAAGTGCTTGGACCGATCCACCCCCAACAATTACCGGCCCATCTCTATCCTCCACCCCACTCTCTGAAGCCCTTGTAAAAGTGGTGTTGATCCAGCTCTCTAAATATCTAACCAAGTATAACATTATGTGCCCAGAGCAGCACGGTTTCCACCAAGGACACAGTACAACCATGGCTCTCCTGGAATTCTCCTAACAACTGCATGCTGCTCTCGACTCTGGCACCCTTGCAGGAGCAGTGTTCATTGACCTCTCCAAGGCCTTTGACACTGTCTGTCATCCCATTCTACTCGACTCTCACCAACTTGGCTTCTCTGGTGGTCCCATTTCCTGGTTCTCTAGCTACCTCTCTGCTAGATTCCAGCGTGTCAAGATCACTGGCTCCCTCTCCAGCACTCTTCCCGTTCACTCCAGGGTCCCTCAGAACTCCATCCTGGGTCCAATATTTTTTAATCTCTACCACAACACCCTCCCCAGCTCATGTACCGGTAAAATGCTCCTCTACGCCGATGATGCAGTCCTCGTTGCCTCACATCCCAATACCACCTCCCTCCAATTATCCCTCCAGCAAGCTTACAACCAAGCCGAAAGGTGGTTCGGAGACCGCAGACTGGTCATTAACCTAAAGAAAACCAAATCAATGCTCTTCTCCCACCACCAAAATAAAGCTAAAAATACCCCCCTCTTGATTATCCCCAGCACTCTGCACCCGCTAGAACAAGTGATCACATACAAGTACCTAGGCATCACGTTTGATACTGTCCTCTCCTTCCACACCCACATTAATGCCCTGTCAGCCACCATTAACTCTCGGATTGGCCTGCTATACCGGCACAGGGACTGCCTGCCTCAGGCTGGCCATCACCTCCTCCGTCTTGTCCCTCATTGACTATGGCTTGCCCATCTACGCTGCAGCTGACAACACTGCCCTCTCCAAAATCCAACTCTCCATCAATAAGGCCTGTAGGCTCCTGACCGGTGCCCCCAGTCGTACTCACACCTGCCTTCTCTATACTACCACCAATCTTCTCAACTTTGAGGAGCGACTGCTCTACCAGACCTGCCTTCTTGCTAAGAAATATCTGCTAGGACTCTCCCACCCCCCCCCCGGGGGGGGGGGCTCCACCTCCTTACAGCAGCCATCTTCGTTCATCACCACCCATAGCTCTGTTAAGGCCACTTTCAAGGTGCCCAGAACCAAGACTTCTCTTGCTCAGAGATCCTTCTTCTACCGAACCCTCACCTTTGTAAATGAGTCTCTGACTCAAAGGTTGCAAACCTGATTTGTAGTGAATAAATAAATAAATGAAAAGCACCAAGTATCTTATGGCTGCATGCAACCTCCGAGGGGGATCCAATAGATTTGCCACACTTCGCCCCGACACTGAAAACTTAGATGGAGATGCAACCAATTCCGGAGCTTTCATGCTCTCTTCTCAAATGGCTGGGCCCCGCAGAAGGAACAAACCCAAATCGAGACAGCCAGCCAAAATGTAAAACAAATTAGACAGAATCCTACAAGAACTTCAGGAGTTCAAATCAGACTTCCAACTATTTAAACAAACCCAAGAAGCATTTCAAAGAGATCTCACAGAACTTTACTCCTCAGTCTCTTCCTTGGAACAACGAACTCAGGAACAGGCCACTACCACCTCACAGTTACAGGATACAATGAATCAAGTGGCTCACCTCTGCCAGCTAACAGTAGAGCATCAGGAGGACGCTGAAAACCGTAGCAGCCGCAAGAACATCCGCATCTACAGGGTCCCCGAAAACAGTGAAGGCCCAAATCTACACACTTTCATGGAGTCCTTTCTAAGAGAGGCCCTAGAACTGGTTCCAGACTATAACTTTGAAATTGAGAGGCTGCACAGAACCCTGGGCCTGAAACCTACCCAGGCGTCAGCCCGCCCTTGATCTATAATTATTAGGTTCCTTCGCTTCCAGACAAAGGAATTTATTTTAAAGCAGGCATGGGCCAAATCACGCCCTTACTGTGGGGAACACCGAGTTTTCGTAGATAATGATTATGCCCCTGCTACAATGCAGAGAAGGCGGGCTTATATTCTGCTATTCCCACTCCTCAGACAACAGAAATTTAAATTTAGAACCCCATACCCGAGTAGATTGATAATCCAGTTTTCATCGGGACAGCAGTCTTATGACACCATGGAAGACGCCTGTATCGATCTTAAGAAAAGGGGCTTTACTATACCATACTCAACTCGCATACCGAGGAGAACATCTGAAGAAAGGGACTCATCTGGACCAACCCTCTCTAGACAGTTGCCAGACCAGCGAGCTACCATAGCCTCAATCAAAAAATTGTTGGCACAGTTCTCCAGACAGACAAACTGAATACCATCACATCAAGAACTCTCAGCTCGCAGTGAGTAGTACAGTCAGGAGAGGGGGGCTAGGGAAGACCGTCCCACAAGAATACACGACTTGGTAGACTTATACAGGGAATCATATTCCATCAGAGACATCTGGAATCAGCTAAACCTATCGTTTCAGACTCAGAGGTTCGTTCCTCCTTTTTATTGGTTTGGGGGCACGGGTGGGCCAGCTGGCGGGTCTTGACCAGTCTCGTTTGTGAGGATTAGGTTGTACGGGTGGCGGGGACAGGATTCCTCTGGCCTGTTCTCTGTATTGCTGGGGCTTGGGGGGGATGGGTGTGGGGTGTGGGGTGTGGGGTGTGGGGTGGGCCCAACCCGGCATCCCAGAATAGCTTCTCGAGGGGGCCCTGATGAGATGATATTTTGCTGCTGAAGTCCACCCGGTGGGAGAATATAGAACAGCAAATCTTTTGCCCCCTCCTGAAGTGGTTAACAGCCAAGCATCTCTGATTCGCCTCCGTTAAATAGAGGGTTCCTAGATTTGGCTGGGGGCTGATGGGCTCTGAGCAGACGATTAGCCTGCTCGGACCCGGATGCTCACCACGTTTGGAGGCTGCATTTCCACAAGCTTTATGACTGCATTAGCCCATTAGATAGGGCGCAGTTATGAGGCCTTCTCGGCCTGGTGAAGTCTGGCAGCAACGCAGGGTACCCTAATTTGCGTGATCCATAAATGCAATAAGAAACAGGGACCATTCATGGGAAATTTAGCAACCCTGTGGCCGGACAGGCTCGTTCTTTGTCTACCCTGATCCCTTCATATGGGTGAAGATATGCATATAATGACCTGGACATGAAGCCCCCTTCAGCCGCCCCTTGCTTCTCGAGGGGTCCTAGATGTGGACAGGATGGCTGCCTCGGCACCCCAGTGGCCCTCCTCCTCCTAATCATGCTTCCCCTCTGGTATTATGAGGGGAGCACGCAGGTGGGGCCTCCCCCGAGCCCTCATGAAACTACTCATCTAGAGCAACACTCTCTAAACAAATACCAGACCAGCGAATTATTATTGCTTGGATCACAAAACTGATAGCACAGCTCCTCAAACTGACAAACCAAATCTATTCAGACCCAGAACTTTCAGCTTGCAGTGTGCGACACAATTCGTGGGGGGGGGGGGCTCGCCCCACAGTATCTCACGAATGAGAAGGCTTTAGCAGAGTACTATATTTCATCAGCCTAACATTCCAAATTTGGAGATTTGTCTTCCCCTCTTTACCTTGGGGGGGGGAGGCCCACCGGGTGGGCCAAGAGATAGGTCTGGACCTGTCTCGACTGACGGATCAGATGATGCAGGAGGCGGGGGATGGGGTTTCCCTCTGGCTTGTTCTCTGTTTGGATGGGGCTCACGGAGTCTGCGTGGGACGGGCCCAACCTGGCACCTCAGAGTAACTTCTTGAAGGGGACCCTGATAAGACAATATTTTGCTGCTGGACTTTGCCAGGTGGGAGAATAAAGACCCACTTATCTTTTGCTCCCTCCTAAAGTGGTTAACAGCCCAGCATCTCTGATTTACGCCCGTTAAATAGGGGATTCCTAAGTATGGCTGGGGGCTGATGGACTCGGAGCAGACGATTAGCCTGCTCGGACCCGTATGCTCACCAGGTATGAAGCCTGTATTTCAACAAGCTCTACTGCTTAGATTACCTCAGCCCGTTAGATACGGCACAGTAATGGGGCATTCTCGGCCTGGTGAGGTCTGGCAGCATCGAAGGGTACCCTAATTTGGGTGATCCATAAACACAATAGGAAATGGAGTCCAATTATTGGAAATTTAGAAACCCTGTGGTCGGGCGGGCTCGTTCTATGTCTACCCTGATCCCTTTATAAGAAGTAAGACATTCCTGTAGGGGGCCAGCCCCTCCCCCTGCCGTCTCTTGCACATTGTGAGGACTTCGATGTGGGCAGGATGGCTGTTTTGGCTCACCAGCTGCCCTCACCTTCCATTCCTAACTGAACTTTCCTTTGGTATTATGGGGAGCACACGTGTGCCCCGAGCCCTCAAAGAGTTATAGCTCTCTCTTGGTTGAGCGACTTGAATATAGCTGAATTATCACCATAAAGGATTTAGGGATTAAGTTTCTACAACTGAAGTCAATATGGAACATTGTCTGCCTTCCTACACAATAGGACAAGAACTATAACTAAAAAGACTCCACAGGGGCAATCCCCATCATCCTCTGAACAGCTTATTTCTAGGCTGAATTTACACTCCCCTAGGACTGGTCTTATTCTTCATATTGGGGAATGGGAGGCTAAAATCTACCAGCAGGGGGGGTTTGGCTTAAGTACTCCCTGTGAACTAAAATACTTACCTTGCTTGACTGTCATCAAATCAGACGGGATCTTAGAGGTTGTTTTGAAAAGCTGAAAGTTTAATGGTATAAAAATGGTGATTTCTTTTAAATTCTTAACCCACAGGGGGAGGTGCTGGGCTCCCCCCTTTAGTTATATCACCTAGTCCAGACACTGACTTTCCTCACCAGTGTGTAAATACTGAACCCCACTTCATTTTATTTTCCCCCTCCGCCCAACCCCACCTATAGGGGAGCGGACCAAAGTTCTATACAACATCCGAGTCTCAAGCCATAAAGAACCTGCATCTTTTTCCCAAAAAAATGTTTCCCATTTACCACCACTTGTCACTATTTTTTTATTCCTGATCTTAATTATCCCTACTTCAACCCTTCCTCTCCCTGAAGTTAGGGGCAGGAGTTTCCCCAGGGCCTCACACCACACTGTGGAGTACGAACCCACCTTAGGACGGTCAGTTGACCGCTCCCAAATGTTTACTCCAATAGAACAAGCATTATTGGAAGTCACCACCATGCTCCACAATTGGGGATTGTACAGTTACAATTTCACTTTACTCTGTAATTACTTACATGAGCATGCCGAGTTGGCATGCAGGTTTTTTTTATAGTTTTTTATCAGATATTATTTTCCTTTTTATTTTTGGATCACAGAACATCAGATTATTATAATTTATATACATATCCTTGGTTGCATGAAACAGGAATTCAAATGAGTTATTTATCCAGGGGATCCCAATCTCTGGGGGGGCGGGGGCTTGGGGGATTTTGATGAGCCTAAGTAAACACGGATATGCAGAACATCTTTAAATTTGTATCTCATAATGTAAATGGACTGGCGGGCTCCATCAAGAGGGATCATACACTTTGAGCTCTTAAAAAATTAGGACCAGACATTCTTTTATTACAGGAGACTCACCTCTCCTCCATCGAGCATCATAAATTGCTTAAATTTGGATTTTCACAGATAATTGAATCCTCTTATCTTAAAGGAAGGAGAGGGACAGTGATTTTAATACCAAAACGCTTCAAACTACAACTACTTGACCAATATGCAGACAGAGAGGGTAGATTGGCTTTGGCGGTAGTTAAATTGAACCAACAGATATTTACAGTGTGTAGTCTCTACCATGCAGCACCTAATGGATGCTATCCTGATCAGGCAGCAAGGTACCCTCATTTTGGGTGGGGATTTTAACTGCCTTCTCAACCCTTCACAGGACTCCTCGGCACTGCGTACTCCCCCACAGTCGTCTGGTCAAAAACATCTTCGACGCCTTATTCAAGATGTGGGCTTGGTGGATGTGTGGAGACAGCTTCACCCCACACAACGGAAATTCACCTATTATTCCAATGCCTTTAAACACTACTAAAGATTGGATTATTTTTACATAGGCAAAGGACACACTGACATGGTCAGGTCGGCTGAGATTCTTAATATCTGTCTATCTGACCATGCCCCTATCACTTTGGATCTTAATATTCCAAAAGGTAAGAGAAACACCCAATGGAGATTTACACCATCTCTGCTCAGAGATAACGAATTCCGAGACTTGTTAGATAAACATATACCAGAAATCATTGGAGAGAATACCTCCCCCAAGACCTCCCCTCAAACCCTGTGAGATACCCTCAAGGTAGTCCTCAGAGGCCAACCTATTAGCCTTACACGAAAAACTTAAATTTCTTCAAGAGGCTCATATGCAAAGGAGACACAGATCTTCTCCCTTTAATAACTCAAACACAGGTTAAGAGCCAACAAATATTAACAGCTAAAACTGAGCAGGCCCTGGCCTGGCTGAGGCAACGTTACTATGAGGGGGGCGCTAGGGCCTCCAAACTTTTAGCCTATCATCTCAGAAATCAAATACAACAACACACCATCTCTAAAACAAAGGACCCCATTTCTGGACAAACTAAATACTCTACGCCACAAATACCGAAAGCCTTTAAGAAATACTACCAGACCCTTTATTCATCCCCCACCCTCCCCCCGCTGAGACACACAAGATTTCAGCCTTCCTAGCCCAGATTCACCTTCCCGCTCTCTCAGTTGAACAACAGAAACAGATAGTAGCCCAAATTACAGAATTGGAGCTTCAAAGCACAATTCAGGGCCTCAAGAATGAGAAATCCCTGGGCCAGACGGCTTAGGGGCATAATTCTACAAAAGCGCATGGAACCTTTTGCGAACCCCCCTCCTGCAGGCACTACAATCTGCACATACAACCTCCACTTTCCCCATCTCATGGAAACAAACAACAATTTCAGTGATTTTGAAGCCCCAGAAACCACCACATCTCTGTGATTCACACCGCCCCATCACGGTACTCAATCAAGATTATAAAATTTGCACGAGTATCATGGCCCATAGACTAGATCACATTCTTCTCTCATTGATACATCCTGATCAGTCAGGATTTATTAAAGGCAGACAGACAACAGATAACATCAAAAGAACGTTATATCTTATAGATCACGCCCAATCTACAAAGTCTCCCCTTCTCATACTGAGCCTCGATGCCCAAAAGGCCTTTGATATGGTCTCGTGGGAGTTCTTACAGGCAGCCTTACAAAAATTCAAGTTTCCTGCCCCTTTCACAGACGCAATAAGAGGAATTTATACAGAACCGGAGGAGGAGGCAGTGAAGCTGGCAGGGTTGTCCCCTCTCCCCTTACCTGTTTGCTCTCTTTGTAGAACCCATAGCTCAGTTATTTAGACAAACCCCCGGCATACATGGATATAAAGTTTCAGAACTATCACACCATAAAATAGCTTATTATGCAGACGATCTTCTGCTTTACATCACCCATCCTGAAGAATCACTGCTAACCTTAACGACCATGCTAAAAGAAATAGAGACTCTCACAGGTTACACCATAAACACTAACAAATCAGAAGCCCTGACTATACAATCATCCCTTTCCTCAGATTTCACTCAGAAATATCCTCTTAAATGGGACAAAAAATATTTAACATATCTAGGAATTAAAATTCCACCAAACTTAACTGACTTATATAAAGTACAGTTACGTAAGAACTTACCGTAACAGTAGATCTTCGAGAGAGGCTCTTGCAGTAGGTAATTACATATAGGACTGACGTCAGCAAGCGGCAGGACCCCACGGAAAAATTTCTAGCTAGCAGTCTCTGGCGAAGGACCGTCCCCACATCAGGTGACCGGCCAGGAGACGCCGGTATAAAGGGGTCCTCACGCCTTCCAGTTCTTCCCACCACAGGCCACAAGGGAACGGACGGAGAGAAGCGGATACTTCCCTCACTGGAAAAGGAGCTGAAAAAGCTTAGGGGATGGAGGGGGAGGTATTCCCTACATAAGACCTCTCTCGAAGATCTACTGTTACGCTAAGTTCTACGTAACTGTACTATCTTACTTCGAGAGGGCTCTTGCAGTAGGTAATTACACATAGGACTGAGTCCCAAGCAGTCTGGAACAAGAAGAAGCACACGGGAGGAGGAAGGCTACTCAAAGCAGATCCTCTAGCTGTGAAGGCCTTAAGAAAGAAGGCCTTGCAGAACAGCGAGTCTGAAGCCTGCTCTACGGCGAGAGGCAATATCCAGACTGTAATGTTTTTTAAATATATGGGCAGAAGTCCCAAGTGGCGGCAGCACAAATGTCTGCCGCTGACACACTCTTGAAACATGCTGCAGAGGCAGCAATCCCTCTGGTGGAATGACCTCTTATTTGACCCGGAAGGGTCTTGTTGTACTTGTCATAACAGAAGGTGATGCAATGAGCCAACCATTTAGACAGACATTGCTTGGAGACAGCATTGCCTTCTCTTTTGGGGGCAAAAGAGACAAAAAATTGATCAGTCTTTCTGAGATCCTTTGTTCTGTTAGAGTAGTATCTCAGCATGAGGTGAACATCCATAGTGTGAAGTAGATACTCCCCGATTGGAGTACTGCGTAAAGAAGGCGGGTAATTCTATAGACTGGTTCAATGTAGATTCCGCTACCACCTTGGGGAGAAACTTAGGATTGGTGCTCAGAGCCACGCGTTCCTTGTGAAAAATCAAGCACGGGATTTTACACATCAGGGCCTGGAGCTCGGAAATCCTCCAAGCAGATGTAATGGCCACTAGGAAGAGTGTCTTCCATGAAAGGAACTTCATGTCTGCTGAGGTCGCCGGTTCAAAAGGAGGCAAAGCAAGTTTCTCAAGAACGAAGTTCAAATCCCAAGGAGGGGCAGAAACTCGGATAGGGGGTCTCAAGTGAAGAACCCTCTGAGGAAAGTCTTAGAGACTTCCAGTTGAGCAAACGTCCTGTCTGGGAAGGGAATATGGTAGGCCAAAATGGCCACCATGTGAATCTTCAGAGATGAGTGACTAAGACCCAGGTCAAAGAGATGTCGAAGGTACTCCAGCAGTCGCCCAACTGAGCAGGAGAAAGGCTCGAAGCTTTTTGAAGAGGCCCAGATTGAGAACCGTTTCCATTTCATGGCATAAGCAGACCTACTGGAGGGTTTTCTAGCCTTCACCAAGATCTCAGCCACCTGGGGAGAAACCCCAAAGCGGACTTGAGCTATGTCTGCAGGAGCCATGCATGCAGTTGAAGGGACTTGAGACCTGGATGAACCAGGTTCCCCTGATTCTGGGTCAATAAAATCTGTGACAGCGGAAGAGGAAGAAGAGGCTCCTCTGAGTATTGTTGCAGAGGAGAGAACCAAACTTGCCTGGTCCAGAAAGGAGGCGATCAGAATCATTATGGTCTCCTTCTGAACCGAAGTTTCTGCAAGACACGCGGGATCAGAGGAATCGGGAGGTATAGACGAATCTGTCCTCCCAATCTAGAGACACAGCATCTCTAAAGGAAATGCCTCGCTCTTGAACGAGCGAGCAGAAGTCGGGAAGCTTTGCGTTTAGAGGTGAAGCGAAAAGGGCCACCTGAGGTCTTCCCCAACGTAGGAAGATATTGTCTAGGACCCCCTGATCCAGCTCCCACTCGTGAGCTTGAGCAGACGAGCGACTTAGTTTGTCTGCTAAGGAGTTTTCAAACCCCGGAAGATGAATTGCTGTGAGGTGAAGGTCATGTTGTGCTGCCTAATCCCAGACTCTCATTGCTTCCCTGCAAAGAGGGTAGGACCAAGTCCCGCCCTGTTTGTTGATGTACCATACCACACACATATTGTCCGTCTGGACGGCTAGGTGGCCTGGAAGAAGATGCAGGTGGAGGGCCAGGAGAGTGTAGAGCACCACCCGAAGTTCGAGCACATTGATGTGCAGTGATTGTTCGAGCTTGGACCAACAGCCCTGGGTCCAATGTGGACCAAGATGGGCTCCCCAACCTTCGCCCGAGGCATCTGTGGTCAGAGTCCGGGAGGGAGGAGGAGGAGGAAGGAAGAATGGAACTTCCCGAAGAAGGTTCTCTCGAACCATCTACCATTGCAAGTCTCAAATCATGGGAAAGGAGACTAGGACCAATCGGTCCAAGTCGTCTACCAGCTGATCCCATTGAGAGCGAAGTGTCCACTGAGAGACCCTCATGTGGAGCTGAGCGCGAGGGACTGTCAGTATAGCAGCCGCCATAAGCCCAAGGAGGCGAAGAACTGATCTTGCACTGACCCGCCTGCGGCCGGACAACAGACTTATCTGAGTGTGGAGTGTGGCCGCCCTGTCCGGGGGCAGGAAGACCCTGCCTAGGGTCGTGTCCAGTACCGCCCCAATAAACTGAAGCCTCTGGGATGGGATCAAATGAGACTTGGAATGGTTGATGGTAATACCCAGACAGGCAAAGACCTGCTGGGTGAGGGACAGGCAGTGCAGGAGTTTCTCCCTGGACGAGGCCGCCAGGAGCCAATCGTCCAGGTACGGGAAAACCTGTACCCCCCCAGGTACGCAGGTAGGCCGCCACCACCGCAAGGCATTTGGTAAATACTCGGGGGGCCGAGGAGAGGCCAAATGGAAGTGCCTTGAACTAGAAGTGGTCCCCTTGGAAAGCAAAACGGAGATATCTCCAGTGAGACGGGTGGACAGCTATGTGCAGGTAAGCATCCTGAGTGCACAGCCACTGGCCCGAGCTGAGGAGGGGCAGAAGGCTCTGCAGTGAGAGCATCCTGAACCTCTTGTACTCCATGAAAATGTTTAAGGAACTGAGATCTAGAATAGGTCTTACATCTCCTGTCTTCTTCGGGACCAGGAAGAAGTGGGAATAGTAACCTTTTTCTTGCAAGGGAAGGGGGACAGGTTCTATTGCCTCTTTCAGGAAAAGTGCTGAAATTTCTTCCTGGACCAGAAGAAGATGTTCCTGAGAGTACAACGACCTTGGGGGGAGGGTGACGAGGTGGTTTCTGCAGAAACTCTATTGAGTGTCCTTCTGCGATTAGCTGGAGCACCCATGAATCTGATGTTATCCTCTCCCAGCATGGAATGTGGAGGGAAAACCTCCCTCCTACTGGTTCCTCCAGGAAGCCCGAAGGCTGTGGGAGAGGGAAGGAGTCAGGTGGTGTGGGGTAGCACCACAGTTGAAGCACCCGCTGCTTTTTTGGGTGGAAGGGGCTCGGCAGCTGAGGTGGCCCGGCGTTTAGTTGCCCGCTTTCCCGGAGGTTTTGCCTTTGGCCGATTCCGTCTGTGAAAGGGATGGCGCTGCATTTGATGGGGATGGTACATACAGTCAACGGACTTTAGTGCCGTCCCCTTCTCCTGCAGATCGGTGATGATGTCTTCGACATCACCTCCGAAGAGCACCGACCACAGGAAGGGCACTTCCTGGATAGCGGACTGCACTTTCAGGACCAATTCTGACACTCGGAGCCAAGTGTGATGCCAGAGACCTATGGCGAAAGCTGAGCTCCTACCAGCAGTGTCCACTGCATCGTTGGTTGCACAAAGAATGTGCCGACTGGTCGAACGTGCAGAGCGGACAAGGTCAGTCACTTCCTGCTTGACCTGAGAGTCTGGAAGGGAGTCCAATTTCGATTCCACCTCACTAAGAATCGCCTTCTGGTAATCCCCCATGTGGCCAATGTAGTTCAGGGCCCTAATACCCAGAGTGGAAGAAGCAAAAATCTTCTTGCCATACAGGTCCAGAAGGCGGGATTCCTTGTCAGGTGGAGACGAGCTAAGATGTTTGGTTGAGATGACCGCGATGGCGGGCGCTAATCACAACCGAGTCAGCAGTGGGGGAGTCTAAAAAGTCAACACCCTCGGGAGCCTGGTATAGCCTGTCTGACTTCCTGGGAAGTGGGCCAAGGCCACGTTGTTTCCATATGGTGGTAATAAGGTCGGCATGAGGCTCGATCCAAGGTGGCACCACAGTGGGAGCTGTCACGGGCAGATCCAGATGCTTAGCAAGTTTTTTACGCTGGGGGTCTGGCTCCAAGGCTTGCCACTTATGTACTTCCTGGATCTTCCGTAGCAACTCCGTGAAGGAAGGATCCTCCGGAGGAGACTTCGGAGGAGTCCTTGGCCGGGGCTTGGATGGAGAGCGTGGCTCGTCGTCTTGCTCGGAACAACCATCGGAAGGATCCGAGGTGTTCGAGGAAGAAGAAGATGAAGAAGAGGTAGACTCCCTCTCCCGACGAGGGGGAGGAACGGACCTCTTGGGAATTCCTCTGGGAAGCGTGTCTTGCCCCTCTCTGGACCCAGAGGGTTTAGCCCTGGTGTCCGGGGTTGGGGAGAGAGTGTGTCGTCGTGGACGTACGGGAACCGGCACCGGCACCGTCGTCGGAAGATGACTCTCCACCTCTCTGATAAGCTGAGCCTTGGCCTCAGCCCACCAGGAGGCCAGGGTCTCCTGCAAGTCCACCAGCGGCTGAGGGGGGCAGTGGAGGAGGGGGATACGGGTATGGATTATACCCAAAAGGCGCATATCTATAACCTGAGGGCGGGAAGCCCGGCGTCGGGTTATTGAGGAGCTGGGTAATGCGGCGTTGGATACTGATGCACCAGATACTGCAGTCCCGGGTATGGCAGCGTCGGATACGACAGGGCCGGGTACCCGGGAGCCGGAGGAGCTGCCTGAGCAGACGGCCCAGCCGGAGACCCTATGGGTGGTTCTGGAGCGGAAGACCCGGGCGTCGAAGCTGGCAGCCGAAGAGCCAGCATCCGGGGAAGTGACATCAGATCGGTCGGACCAGAAGGTGGACGGTCTGACGGAGGTGGAACAGAAACTCTAGTCTCGCCGGGATGGGGGAGAAATCCGGGGTCGGGCTGAGGAGACTCAGGGTCCCCGGAGAGCAGCGAAGGCTGCGGGGAGCCAGGAACGACAGACGAAGCGGGGTCCGGCGTCAGCTCATACGCTGTGCGGACTTCGGATGAACTGACATGCGGCTTAACAGCAGGATCAGGCGGACGCCAGAGGGCCGACGTCTGACTTAATGGACCCTTGGAGGCGAGCGCGATGGATGGCGGCCTGGGGTGAACAGGAGTGGGGCGTCACGACACTCGAGAAGGTCGGGCGACTTACCAACCTTCTCCATGCAGGTGTCGGAGGAGACGACGTCCGGCTTATCTGAGCCGCTCGCACCAGTAGGCCGCAAGACCACGGCTTTACTGGGAGCGGAAGCCTCCAAAAGCCCGGAGGTGCCCGAAGGGCCCAAGCGTGAGCCAGATGGGTGGACCAACGCTGCCTTAGAAGCCTCAAAGGCGGCCATCGTGGATCGGTCCGGGACGTTACCTGTTTCACGGCGACTCCTGAGGAAGACGTGGTGGGAGAGGAGCCCTTGTCCCGGTGCCTTTCCTTATCCTTATTCTTGCGATGGCCTTCAGGGGAAGTCGACACCTGCCAAAGCTTTTTCAACTCTTTCTCCATGGAGCTCATTTTCTTTTTCAAAATGCGGGCTTCCAGGGACTGCTGCCGCCTTCTCCGGGTGGCCGTGTTAAAGCTGAGGCAGTGCTGGCACTCCTCCACCAGATGGTCGGGCCTAGACAAAAAAGGCACAGGGAATGCCCGTCCTTGTGCGGGAGTTGGGTGCCGCATGAGTTGCACTTGTTTTTGTGCTCGGAGAGTGTAGGGGACGACATACTCCGTCGAATACCTGACGAAGGCTAAGAAAAAATTGAAAATACTCGGTTAAAATACCAACGAAGGAGCCTGACGAGCAGGGAACTTTTAAACGAGACGCTGGCTTAAGCTAACGGCAGGAAAGAACTGGAAGACGGGTGTGAGGGACCGCCCCTTTATACCAACGTTTCCTGATGATGGTCACCTGACGTGGGGGCGGTCCCTCGCCAGCGACTGCTAGCTAGAAATTTTTCCGTGGGATCCTGACACCTGCCAACGTCAGTCCTATATGTAATTACCTACTGCAAGAGCCCTCTCGAATTAAAGGAAGGCTGTCCTAAACTGTGGGGGCAATCACCAGGGCTGCAAAAACGCCCGATTAAAACAACCAATATAGTTTAAAATGAATAGCGCTAACCTTTTATTAGTTATTTATTGTTGTACAGTTGCTCCTGGATGCACCATTTTGAAACTGCCGCCGCTCCGGAAAACAGACTGTGACCCAGACATCCGGTCCTGTGCCAGAATGCTCGTAAAAATGACGAGCGAGGCACATTTACAGTGGATAAAAAGAAACACTGTGCCATGTAGAGGTCTATTAACTGAACCTCTAGAAGTAATTCCCAGTTGAAACGGAGCAGTGTAAGGTATTTAAAATTGTTCTTAAAGTTGGAGCTCCAAGCTCAGTCATGCGCAGTAGCGCCTAGTGCTCCAAGTTCGGGCATGCGCATGAGCGCTAGGTTCTACTGCGCATGACTGAGCTTGGGCTCCAACAAGAAACAATTTAAGCAACCCACTGCTAACAATTACTAGAGACTCAGTAACAGACCCTACATCAGCACAGTGTTCTTTTACCCACTGTAAATGTGTCTCGTAGCCATTCCCCAGTTTGCACAGTACCGGAGTCTACTCGATCAGCGGAATAAATTATCAAGAGCCTGTACACAATAATAACAATAAGGTTAGCGCGTATTCATTTTAAACTATATTGGTTGTTTGACCGGGCGCTTGCAGCCCTGGTAGATTGCCCCGACAGTTTAGGACAGCCTTCCTTTAAGATCTTGAATTACTCTTCTACCCTTTCCAGAATAAATCTGGACATACAGAGATGGAGCCCTCTTCCACTATCATTAATGGCTAGAGTTCAATCTATTCAAATGAATTGCCTACCTAAGATCCTATATTTAATGCAAAATATCCCTTTACCCCTCCTAGCGAAGGGCATTTAACTATGGAACAAATACATCACTAGGTTCGTATGGGCAAATCAAAGACCCAGATTGACTCTGAATAAGCTCCAATGTCCCAAGGACAGAGGTGGATTATCTCTCCCAAATATATTCCACTATTGGATAGCCTCCCTACTCACACATATAATAACTTGGGTTCCCCCCAACGAATGCACCACCCTGGATGATAATAGAACAGTCCATGGCAACTGTTCCAACCAAACAATAGAAGACGGTTACTATGGTCTCTAGATTCACCAAAGAGTTGCTCCACTCGTGGTCGAAGTTCTTGCCTTGCCCTTCTTCTGAGTTTTTGTCCACCTGGTTGGGTATTGTGTCAGAAGATCCGGCCTGGGTCCCAGCAGGACTGGATACTACCTTCCAGTCCTGGTCCCATACAGAACTGCATTTCACACACCAGTTTTACGACAACATGATATTTAAGAGATTTGGCCAACTTAAACAAGAGTTTTCCTTGGATGGGAGGGACTTCTATAGATATTTACAAATCCATCATTTCTTGGGCTCTAAGATGGCTTAGATGTCACTAGTCAGACTATCCCCCCACTATGTCCACTCCTTGCCCAGCTAGAGGGGGAGGCGACTGGAGCCATTTTGTTTCTCAGTTTTATAAAGCCCTACAAGAAGCTCCAACACAAATAATGGATTTAGTGCAGTTTCATTGGGAAGCGGAGCTCCAGATTGAATTGTCCCGGGAGGACTGGCTCTGGATCTGGGGAAGACAACACAAGACATCCAGTTCTTATGTTTGGAGAGAGTACTTCTGGAGAGTGGTCTCTAGATATTTTCGTACTCCCCAGATTACAGCCAAGTTCTTGGAGAGTGGAGACTCCTCATACTGGAGGAAATGCAGATGTGAGGTGGCTACACACACCTATATTCTGTGGTCCTGTCCGGTATTAACGTCATATTGGTCCACAATAGGTACGAGAGTCACTCATCTTTTCCCGGTGCTGGGGGTGCTTACCCCAGCTATGGGGCTACTGCTACACTACCCCCATTGTTTCAGAAACCCACATCAAGTATACCTTCTTAATATCCTATTGGGAGCAGCTAAGAAGTGTATAACCAGACTGTGGCTCCGCTCAGAATATATATAATTGGGAAGATACAGTGTATGATATATATAAACTAGAACATATGATGGCCAGAATTCGAAATAAGATCCCAGTATTAATGAATCATTGGAATACCTGGTTTCTCTATATAACTCAGTTTACAACTGATCAGATACCTCAGAGCTTGGATGTGGGAGGAGTAATACACAGGAGTCCACTTGGAGGGGCCAAGCCACTCGTATTTCACGGTCCGCCTCTTGGGGACCCGTTTCATTTCGATAGAGAGGTGACCTTGTCTAAAAGCATTACACATCATTTTCTTGGGTGACCTGTCTTCCGGGACATCCCCCGGTAGTCCTCAAATAATATTAGAGCAAACTGGTACTGATTACTTGCTTTAGAAGCACACTATTTAAAATGATATAATCTGGATATCTTAATGTCACAAGTCAGCAGCCTTCACAATAATGATTTTTGTACTGGGATTAAGGATTTAATTCCTTTTTTTTTTCCTTAAGATATTATTGAATGCTGTCCTTCCCCCCCTTTGTGGGGATATGCTATTACTCTTATACATAGTCCTGACGTGTACATGTTATTGCATTCCTGTATAAATGATCTGTGATTCCATGAAAAGTTAAAAACCTGAAATAAAAAGACAGTTTTAAAAAAATGGATAGAGTGGGTAACAAACGGGGAGGTGGCCTGCTGCTCTACTTCAAACCCCACCTCAGGGTGACTGTCATACCTCACCCCCTCTCCCTCGTGTGAGTTCCTGCATGCCCTTCTTGTATTGAGCAATGCCAAGAAACTCCACCTGGCCTGTGTATATAATCCACCAAAATGAGGAACACGCGGCCTCTCCCATCTCCTTGACTGCCTCAGTCCCAAGGTACGCAAAAATGAACTCCTAGTATTCAGAGATTTCAACCTAAACTGGTTGAGTGTAAATGCTAAATCTTACGAACCCCTTCTGTCTGGTCTTGCCCTAGGTCAAATTATCACAGAGCCCACAAGGTCTTCTCCCTCAGGGAAAAAAGGCACCCTTCTCGACTGGATGCTGAGCAACAGGCCTGACTGTATCCCTGCCTCTGGTCTCTTCTCTGACTCCATCTCGGACCATTCCCCTACTCACTGTATCTGGAAGGTCCTTACCACCAGGGTCCCCCCAAAAGTCATTCAGATGCGGGACTATTCAAAATTTAACCACAACAATTTCCTTGCCGACCTCGGCCTGACTAACTGGTCTACAGTCTATGCAAGCAGAGACGCCTCTGCTGCTCTTGACTGCTTTCTGTCCCTCTTTGCTCCCTTACAAGACAGACATGCCCTACTCATTGAAAGAACAGTGAGGGGCACTGTCACAAAGTGGCTGCATGATGGGCCTGTTTGCCCTAATGAAGCTCAGGGATAAAAGCTGGCATAAATTTAAAGCATCCGGGGACAGAAAAGACTATGAGGATTACAGGCAGCTCAGAAACTCATGTAAGCAGGCGATCCGCTCAGCCAAGAGCAAGTTCTGTAAAACCTCACTTGTAGCGTCAGTCAAGGACACCAGGTGCTTCTGGCACACCATCAAGTATACCGTCAGCGGGCCTGTCCACCCTCAGATCTCTGACATGCTTATCAAAGGAGTCACCTGCAATAATGCCCTGTCTATAGCCAACACTTTCAACATTCTGCTCACCGATCAGTCTGTTTACGCCACACGCCCCCAGTAGCCAAGGACCCGGCCCTCTGACAGCACACAGCCCCCACCCCACCCCACACTTCTATTTTAAAACTGTCTCCTGCGAGGATACACGGAAGCTTCTGGCTGGACTATCCCCCCACTCTGGAGCTGGGCATGACAATCTCAAGCCCAAATTGCTTGGCCTGTGGACCCCCTACCTGGCACGGCCTGTCTCACACATCCTCAACTCCTGCTCATATCTGGGTCTATCCCAGCGATATGGAAAGTGGCACGGGTAACCCCTGTCCTCAAGCGTGGTGATCCCAAAATACTTGATAACCACTGCCCCATAGCAATACTATCTGCAGTGAACAAACTCCTGGAAAAGATAGTATCCTCCCAGCTCTCTCACTTCCTCCAGACCCATGACCTCCTCTCCCCTGCACAGCATGGGTTCCGAAAAGGGCACAGCACCTTCACTGCCCCTGCCCAAGTCACCTCCACGATCTGAACTGCCACAGACCAAGGTAAACTCGTGGGTGCTATTTTCATCAACCTAAGGCCTCTGATTTGGTTGATCACTCTCTGCTGGGGGCTGCCCTCTGGTCCCTCAGTCTCTCCTCCCCTGTCCTAGCCTGGTTTACAAACTACCTCTCAGGCAGGCAACAGTGCACAAGGTTCGAGCAAACCCTTTCTGAGCTTGCCCCGGCAACTCGTGGGGTGCCTCAGGGGTCTGTCCTGGGCCCTCTACTGTTCTCCATCTTTGTTAACCAATTGCCCTCGTTACCTGCCTACGGGCCTGTTACCCTTTATGTCGACAACCTTGTGCTTCTGGCTAGATCCCATGACACCAGAGACATAAACACCAGACTAAGCTCTGATTTCACCCGCATTCAATCTTGGCTCATGGCTAACAAGCTTGTTGTCAACCTTCAGAAGACACGGGCCATGCTATTCGGGTCCCTTGCAAGGTGAGAGCGTTCCCGGAAACTCTTAAAGTTGTTGGTGTGGATGGTGCCCCTGTGAAGGTGGTAAATGCCTTTAAGTACCTGGGGGTCACCCTTGACCCTCAGCTGGACCTCTCCTTGCACATACAAAACTCCTGCAAGGCCACAAACTACAATATGGGCCTGGCGTACAGGGCAAAGAGCTGCCTTACCCCCGCGGCACGTCATGCCATTGCAAAAGGGGTGCTTCTCCTCAGACTCTGCTATGGGCTCATCTCCGTCGTGAACGCCCCCAAAACCTGGCTCACGATATGGGACACAAGGTACAACAATGTGTGTCGCTTTGCCCTATCAGTCCCGTCTCACCCATCACTGTCAACTCTACGCTACGCTGGAGTGGCTATCCCCTAGTAACCATCGATCCTTTATCCTGAGCAACTTTACAGACAACATCCTGGGATCATCCACTCCTCCTGCATTCGCCGATCTGCTCAAATCTGTCCCCTCTGGCTATCAACTGAGGTCCACCGACTCCCAGGCTCTCGTGGTCCCAAACACTCACTCCCTCACTGGGGACCGTGCCTTTGAAGCCCTGGCCCCTAGGGCTTGGAACCAACTCCCTGCTTATGTAAGGATCGCCCCCTCTAACAGGAGCTTCAGGTCCTCCCTCTGGGACCAACTAAAACAAGCCTCGGCCTGCCTCTGTTCCTAGCTGTCCTCCCCTCCGATGTGTCCTGATGTCCCTTCGACAGCTCATGAGAAACTGTATAGTCTGCGCTCTTCGAAAAAGGCTCTGCTGAGATCCAGTTGACCTCCTGGCCACCTCCTTTGGTCTCCATGCCCTAATCACTGCACTAACTATGTATTCGCTCTCTGCCTTCACCTGACTGCAGTCTGCTGTCTATTCCTGTCTGTACCTTGCTAAACTGTTGCCATCTTGTTCCATGACATGTTATTGCCTGGGCTCCCTGCCTGCACTAGATTCTACTGTATCAACTAATTGTTACTTTATTTCTGACGTGTTGTTTGCCTTTGTATTTCTCCATGGTTGCACCTGAAAATAGGCATTTGACTGTCTAGCGTGCTTACCTGGTAAACAAAAGCTAAATAAAAAATAAAAATCTAATGGCCTATCCCACCATTTTATGATAAGTTATGTCCAATTTTTCCAGAGCTTGTTATCTGCATACTGGTAGGCTGTGCTTCCATATTCAAGAATGGGCAGCAACAGCTGGGTGGCTAGGGTTAATTTTGCTTTTTTCGGTACGGAGCAGGCATGTTGGCGGAGGATTCACAGTCAGGGCATTCAATTTTTTGTTAACAAATTTAACATGTTTCTTGCAACTTAAGGTGTGGTTTATGCCTACTTCCAGGTATTAGTAGTCTTTTCTTTCTTTGATGGCGGAGGCACCTAGGAGTAGTTTTTTTGGGTTTTTTGTACTTGCCCAGCACCTTGTCCCTTCAGAGGGGGCCTCATACCCCCTCCGACTCCATCTGCCAGGTCCTGATACAGGATCCTGCTTCACTGTCTGCGTTGATGCGGGGTGTATTCATTTTCCCCGTCCCAAGGGCACCGGCGTTAAGGACATTCGTCCAGATGAACGACATGCTGACACATGCCACCGTCAAGCGCCCAAAAGCATCCTCCCTCCCTCCCTCGCTCCATAGAGATGTGTGCCCCCACCTGTCATGCTTCCACAGGCACAGGAGCTACGGATCCATAAGCTACCTGGTAACCCACCCCAGCTGGAGGAGGGGACCATCCGTTAGGACACTCAATCCTCCTCCCCCCATCCGACCCGATGACCCGGGTTCGGTAACCCAGTGTAGTGCGAGGTGTGGCGTCCAGCATCTCAACACTCAGCGCCACCGGGCCAGCCCTAGGAGTACTTTTTAAGTTGCAAGTGTATAACTTTTGTACCTTTTTATAGAAGACCCTAGACTGCCCCCCCCCAAGCACCATACTGTATTTGCAGACACAACATCTCTTTTGAAGAATTTTAGAATTTTAAAATCCAGCTGGAGTTTTTCTCCATTTGAAAGAAGTCTTGGCCTCTTGCTATGAGGACTCCTTATTTGGTGGTCAGGACTTTGGCTGTTTCAGTGGAAGCTCCACCAGAACCGGCAGAGAGGCTAGGGGAGGCTGAGTTGGAACCTGATGGGTTGGCTCCTGCCGAGGCGGGGAAGGCTGCAGCCTCTGTGGTGAAAGCAATGCAATGGCCTGGGTCAAGGATGGCACGGGTTCACCCCAGTGAACATGAGCTGCTGCCACATCAAATCCTCGTAGCACCGACACAACTTGCGCCAGAGTCTCTCCTCGCCCAAGGATGAAGAGGACAAGGAATTGTGGTGGTGCTGCTTGCCTGACTGTTGGGAGCGCGAGCATCGATGACAACGTAGGCTGCTTGACGTGGGACTACGGGACCAGGACTGCAACCTCGACCATCAAGGCCGCCAGTGGCAGGTTTCAGAGGGGGCCAGTGAGAGCTGAGGCTCCTCCGAGTCCAAGAGATCCTGGGTAAGAGGAAGCAGATCAGTGTACTGGTCAATCCCTCCTTGAGAAGTAAGCAGTAGGACCGGGATCCTATATAAGGATGTATCGGCCTCTGGCAACAATGGATTGACTGGCTCAAGAAAAATCTTAGCCAGAAGATCAATCTGCATCTTGACCAACTGGCTTAATGGGGAGACCATGGGGCCGGCAGTCTGGGCCGAGGAATCGACCCAAGTTGGAACCTCCGGAGAAGCACAGGAATCAAAGGTCCGTGAGCGCTCATGATCCCACAATCATCAATGTGACAGTTTTTTGGTCTGTCTTTTAGACTTAGATTTAGATTTGCATGAGGGACACTGCCCATGGGTAGGAAGGGCCTGGTACAAATCCCTGAATGCCCCCATGAAGGAAGTACCCAAGCAGAGCGGGAAAAAGACCATAGCTGAAGAAGCTTGAGCTGTAGCCTGGGCCGCAACTTCCTCAAAAGCAGCAAGTTCTTTGGTGGACTCCGCAGCCACAGAGACTAGCCAACGGGCATCCTTGGACTTAAGGAATCCTGGAAATCTGGAAGACCCAACAGGAGGCTGGCATGCTGATCCTCTAAGGTGGAAGGGTGAAGAATGCGGCACAGGCCGCAGGCCTGGGGATCATGCTTGTGGCCCAGGCAGAAGATGCACATGGTGTGTGGATCCGTCTGAGACATTTCCTGCCCGCAGGCACATTTCTTAAATTCCGGCACTGACTTTGTGTCATCCATACCATATGAATGAAGGAGTAGCCTGAAGACAACATTTTATAACAATTCAAAGTTTTAATAAGCAAAGGGCCTACTCAGCGCAAGAGCGATAAGGCAGGAACCTTTTTCTTCCAGTGGAAAGGAAGATCTGGTGTCATGGAGTGATGCTAGTGGAGTTACCACCTGGGTGGGTGGGAGGAGCTAGCTTGAAGACGTTCCAGTGGAGTCCTAAAGGGAAAGGAACACTGCCTGAAGTGTGGATAGAAAATCATATCCACGTCCCTAGAAGATACCGTTCTTTACTTGTCTTAGGGGTTAAAGAAGCAGCTGTCTTCTGCTATAGTAAAATGCATTCTAGATACTGCTGAAGGACGCAACAAATTTAAGACAATTGGTTGTGCTATGCACTTAGATTTGAAATCAGAAAAGGTGGCTATTTTCAGGGATAAAAGTTCCCTAATGTGTTTGCCAGCTAAATTCCAATTTATATATATGTATGTATTAAACCGGCCAACAGGAGTGGCAGGCCATCAAGAAGGGTACCTAATTGCCCACCCCCCACAGCTAGAAGAGGAACCAGTGAACAGGAGGAGTGGATATCTCTACAAAGCAGTGTGAAAAAGATGGAGATAAGCACCCAAGAGGTGGACAGGCAGAAAGGGGGCAAAATTCAACAGAAGGGCAGACAGCAGGCAGGGAGAACCAGGGATAAAGGACAACCAGGGAGGGGGCTGGAGTAGAACAGCTAAACAGTCCAGTGAGTTCAAATCATGGAAAACCATGTGTGCCAATGCCAGGAGCCTTACCAACAAGATGGAGGATCTGGAAGCTGTCATGCTGCAGTCGAACTTGGACATTGCGGCCATCACAGAGACCTGATGTAACGATAACCATGACTGGGAGATGGCCATACCTGGCTATGTGACAGGGAGCTCTTGCCACTCTTGAGGACCAACCTTTTCTTAAATCTGTTGCAGCAGTTATTCTATTTCTTAGCCTAATCTATCCTTTACAATTTCTAGTCCATATGGTTGGCCACCTAGGGGCACCCCCTCCCCTTTCTTGACTATGCTATAGTGTCCTCTTTAATTTTCCTTTTCCCTCTCAGGTCCTCGTACAGGGAGGCTATTGTTGTGACCTCCAAGTGTATGTAAAACAGGTTGTGTTTATTGTTGTTGGATTTAGTATGTCATAGCACTATGTCATAATATACCTTATGTTTATAAAGCCTGTAAATGTTAAAAATACCATGGCACTAGGGGTTTTTGATAATGGTAAAAAGTACTAGGTGATTATTATAGAAATGAAGTTAGTTGTGCCATTTAAAATGCATGTAAATTGCTATAAATCGAACAAGTCTGAAATTTCATGGTGAGTTGCATATATCCCATGATGTTTTGCATTATGGAAGTAAGTATGATGTTGTATTTCTTTAAAACTTGATTTGTTGCCAGTGCCCTATGGGGTAACCCTTTGTTCAGTGATTCTGCATCGAGGGTCTTTGTCAACAACTTTTTTTTTTTTTTTGAGCCCCAACTAACTAAGCAAACAAGGCCCACATAGGGATGAAGGGTTTTCACTGCAAAGTTGTTAGTTCAGAGATCAGTGTCACTAGGTGCCGGCTAAGTGCAGAAAAAGAACATTCATAGTCTATTGCTGCAAACTGATGTACTGAAAAAGGAATATGCTATTGCTGAAGCTTATTTCCTGTATTCTGAATAAACACAACACAGAGATTGCGTATTGAACCTGAAGTTCGGCATCTGGTCCACCTGTTATCCCGCAACCCCTCCACAGGTTAGAACATATTCAGAAAAGACAGGGCAGGCAGGAAAGAAGGAGAAGTGGCACTTTATTTGAAACATGGCATAAAGGCCACAGACATCCAGGAGGAACAAACTGGGGGAGAGATACTGTGGGTTAAGCTGGAAAGGAAAATGTAGTCAGCCATCCACACAGGGGTGGTCTACAGTCCACCAGCCCAGGAGGAAGAAAAAGATAAGTTGCTGATGCTAGCCATCCAAAGGATGGCAGACAAGGGTGAGGTGGTGCTGGATGAAGACTTTAATATTCCAGACGAGGACTGGAGCCTCCCAGCAGCAGCATCAACCAGGAGCAGACAAGGACTAGAGCCTCCCAGCAGCAGCATCAACCAGGAGCAGATTTATCCTGGACTCCCTTCAAAGTGCCTTCCTCAAGAAACTGGTCATGGAACCAACTCGGAAGAAGGCAATACTGAAACTTGTGATCACAAACGGGGACAGTGTGATGGGAGTAACAGTGGGAGAGCACCTACGGAACAGTGATCACCGGTCACTGTGGTTTGAAATCACAGAAGGAGCAGAACCAAACCACACAAAACACATATCCTGGATTTTGGGACGACTATGGGAGATGCATGAAAGAGGCATTAATGGGAATGGGGCAGGAATCTGGGGTTGAGGAACAGTGGGCAATATTTAAAACGGGGATTGCAAGAGCAACAGAATAATGCATTAAGCAGGTTAGCAAGGGGAAAAAGAAGAGGAGGCCATTACGGTTTTTCAAGGCGGTAGCAGATAAAGTGAACGTCAAAAAGATTGCTTTCAGGCAATACAAAAAGGTGCAAGCAGAAGGGGATAGGGAGAAGTACCAGGAGAAGCAAAGGGAGGCAGAGAGGTCAGTAAGGGAAGCCAAAGCTCAGACAGAAGAGTGCATCACAAAATCAGTGGGTAGAGGGGACAAATCCTTTTACAGGTACATAAGTGAAAAAAGAAAGGCAAAGGGAGGGATAGTGAGACTGAAGGGGGAGGATGGGGGCCACGTGGAGGATGACAACAGTAACGCTGACATACTGAACAGATATTTCTGCTTAGTCTTTACTGAGGAAGAGGAGTGTAATGGGCCTGGTCTTCCCCACTAAGGTAGGGAAACAGTGTGACAAGGCAGCAGATAAAGCAAATAGGATGCTGGGATGCATAGGCAGGAGCATCACCAGTAGGAAAAGGGAGGTCTTAATTCCACTACTATACAAGACACTAGTGAGGCCCCACCTGGAGTACAGCTGTACCAAACCTGGCATCAGCCCTAGCCTGCATATCCAAGCTGTAATGCTTGACAAATGTATGCACTATTCGTTAGGTCACTGCCTTGAAAATATGCACCAAGGGAACATCCCTTGCAGCTGCCAGTGTGGCTGCTGTACCCTCGTGGAGTGGGCTCTGAGCCCAGCTGGAGCTTCCTTGTCCACTTTTGAATAAGAAAACTGGATACACTGAACAATCCAACGAGAAATGGACCTTTCAGATGCTGGATTTCTCTTTCCCACATCCCCATAAGTAAAGAAAAGCTGTGTTCTGCCCTGTCTATGGGGCTTAGTAGCTGTCATGTAGTAGCTCAAAGCTTTCTTGACATCCAGGCTATGAAGTTTGCATTCACCAGAAGAAAAATGCTCAGTGAACAACACTGGCAAAATGATAGACTGGTTCAGATGAAAGTCTGAAACCACCTTGGGGAGGAATTTTCTATTGGTCTGGAGGACCATCTTATCTCTGTGAAAGGCAATCTAGTCCTTTTCAGTGCATAAGGACTGAAGTTCACTGATTCTTCTAGCTGAAATGATGGCCACTAGGAAATAGCAGTTACATAAGACTTACCGTAACAGTAGATCTTCGAGGGAGAGGTTCCTGCAGTAGTTCTTCACATATAGGACTGCGCCCCCTGGCATCAGGTCCGCACGGCAAACTTGTAGAAAGCAATCACCAGCGGGGAGCGCCCCCGATGTCGAGGCATCGTGACGTCAGCCCGACTATAAAAGGGGCGATCCCATGCCCGCTCTCCAGTTCTTTTCCAACGGGGACCTAAAGATAGGTAAGGAGAAAACCAGAGTGAACTCCAAAGACCATGCTTCCACTCTAGTCCAGCTGGACTAGATAGGATGAAAAGTAAAGGGGAAAACCAGGGGAAGGAGGAAGGGAAACTAGACCTACTGCAGGAACCTCTCTCAAAGATCTACTGTTACGGTAAGTTCTTGCATAACTGCTATATCTTACTTCGAGAGGATTCCTGCAAATAGGTCTTCACATATAGGACTGAATACCAAGCAGTCCCAAAGAAAAATAAGGCATAGCTGTATCTGGGAGGAGGAGAAGTCGCCAAGAGTGATCATGACAGAAGGCCTTGCAGGACCACAAGTCCAAAGCCAGTTCTGCGCCGAGAGGCAATGTCCAGACTGTAATGCTTAGTGAAGGTGTGAACAGATGACCAGGTGGCCACGGCACAGATCTCTGACGTGGACACATTCCTGAAAAAGGCAGTAGAGGTCGCCACCCTATGGGCAGAGTGGCCTTTGACTGCCCCCGGAAGGGACTTCCCATATTTCGTGTAAGAAAAATAGATAACAGTTAGCGAGCCATCGGGAGATGGTCTGCTTGGAAATAGCCTTGCCCTGACACTGAGAGGCAAAGGCTATGAACAGTTGGTTAGATTTCCTAACCTCTTTAGTCCTATTTGTGCAGTACCTCAGGATCCTGTGCACATCAAGCATGTGCAGCAGGTGTTCCCCCCCAGTTGGAATAGTGTGGGTGGTATACTAGTAATTCCACGCTCTGGTTCAAAGTGGTTTCTGAAACAATTTTGGGCAAAAAGGAAGGGTTAGTCCAAAGGACTACTCAGTCCTTATGAAAAATCAAATAAGGTTCTTTACATACGAAGGCCTGTAATTAGGAAACCTTTCTGGACGAAGTGACAGCGACTAAAAACAAGGTCTTCCAGGAGAGGAAGCGCAAGTCGCAATAAGAAACTGGATCAAATGGTGGTAAGGTCAGCTTCTCGAGTATGAAATTCAGGTCCCAGGGAGGACAAGGATTCCAGATCAGAGGTTTCAAATGAAGGATGCCTTTCAAAAAGATCTTGGCAACCTCCAGTTGAGCCAAGGTTTTGCCCTCCACCAGGAGGTGGTAGGCCGACACTGCAGAGAGGTGGACCTTAATGGAGGAATAGCTAAGGTCCGCCTCAGACAAATGTGTGAGGTACTCTAGAACCTGGGATGCCGAGCATGAAAATGGATCTCAGCTCCTTGCTTGGGCCCATATTGCGAATCTCTTCCACTTCATAGCGTAAGTGGATCTAGTGGAAGGTTTCTGGCCTCCACTAGAATATCTTGTAACCTCTTGAAGAGACCCATAGCAGTAGCTAAGTCCACAGGTGCCACGCATGAAGGTGGAGAGACTGAAGGCTCGGATGCACCAGAGTGCCCTGCTCCTGAGTCAGAAGGTCATGAGAAATGGGAAGAGGAACCGAAGGTTCTAGTGCCAATTGTTGCAGAAGAGGGAACCAAATTTGGCATGGCCAAAGAGGAGCAATCAGGACTGCGTGGGCCCCCTCTTGTTGAAGTTTCACCATGTAACAGGGAGACCCCAATAGGATCTCCGAGAAGGGGCTGGCTCCCTCTCTCGATACTCTCTATTAGACCACCTAGATAAATATTTATAGACCACATGGAAAACGGAGGAGATTTCATGAAGTTTTACTTGGTTAGGATACAACATTTAAGCTGGTACAAAGGTTGTAGCTTCAGTTACAAAAATAAAAAGCCGTTCTGTTTTTGGGCAGAACTTACAACGCTTATATACAATTGAACAAACATAGGATGCATATCCTGTATCCATACAAGACAATGTTGGTATATTAGCACTGTAATTGGATAATTTACCTCTGCATTTCCTGTGGTAACTAGCAAGAGCTCAATGAAGTAAACAAAATAAATGCATGAAATGCCAATCCCCACAGGATGGCAGCATTTTATAACTAATGAGTTTGCTTTTACCAAATTCTCTATTGACATACATGCACGTAGGCTTAATAAATACAATAGCTGGTTTTGTTATACACACTTAACTGTGCCCTTTTCTTACTATACGTAAAACATAAAAATTACATAGCAATTTAAACTATAGCATTAACAAGATATACTTATTCTTAAGCAAGTACAGGATATATGGTTCAAATTCTATTAATATTTTAGCAAACAGTTACAAAGAAATGCAATATACTTCATAACCATATATGTACTCTTCTCCTTAGCAAGCTGCTGTCACATTCTGATAGGTCACTGTGTTACTATGATAAGTAAGAGCTATGACAAATATGACACATAGCATTTATGAGACATGCCTACATCATTTTGGGGAAATGCAGCACATAAGTTTTGCTTTGTCCACCATTTCGCTCACATAAGTTTTGCTTTTAACCACCATTTCACACACATAAGTTTTGTTTTTAACCACCATTTGGTAATATATCTGTGTTGTAACTGTGTTGTGTATACATACCTTTTTATACTCTTGTCTTTCTGTGTATTTGCTCATGCACCCACTTACTGGCTTTATCAGATTGTACTTGGGGTTTTGCAGCCTATCCCCTGCCAACTATTAAAATTTGTGCAAAGACACACATTATAGTAAAATCACTCTCTACACACCAGGACCTTCTGAATTAGAGGAAAGGGAGAAAAGACGTACAGAAACCTCCCTGTCCACGAAAGAGACAGCGCGTCTCGCCAAAAAGCACCATGCCCGGGAACGAGTGAGCAGAAGACGGGTAGTTTTGCATTGTATGGGGAGGTGAACAGATCCATCCCTGTCTGACCCCATCAAAGAAAGAGATCTTCGACTACCTCTGACTTTAGTTCCCACTCGTGGGCCCAGGCCACTGATCGACTGAGACTGTCCGCCAGGACGCTGGAGATACCCGGAATGTGAACTGCTGTCAGATAAAGGCTGTGCTGAATCACCCAGTACCACACCCTCATGGCTTCTCGGCAAAGAGGGTATGATCTAGTTCCCCCCCCCCGCTTGTTTATGTACCAGACAGTGGACATGTTGTCCATCTGTACCAAGATAGATCCTGGAACCAGCAGCTACTGGAATGCCTGGAGTGCGTAAAGAACTGCCCTGGTCTCCAGAACATTGATGTGGAGCATCAGCTCCTGATCGGACCAAGACCCTTGTGTCTTGTGAGACCCCAGATGAGCACCCCAGCCCAGATCCGAGGCGTCCGTAGTGAGAATTTAAGTTGAAACTGTCGGAAGGAAAGGGACCCCCTTCGACAAATTCGAGCGATCCTGCCACCAGCGTAGATCTCTCTGGAGGCTGTTGGAGATCATGACTTTTTTGGTTCATGTCATCTGTCCTCTGGTCCCATTGAACTCGAAGAGACCACTGGGTGACCCTCACATGAAGTCTGGCCATTGGAACTGTCAAAATGGCGGCCGCCATCAGACCCAATAAACGAAGCACCGAGTGTGCAGGGATCCATCGGGCCTGTGCCACCAGTGTGGCTTGAGAAGCAAGGGTCTCGGCCCGATCTGATGGTAGGAAAGCCTTGCCCTGAACTGTGTCAAGTACAGCTCCAATTAACTGGAGTCTCTCTGAGGGTACTAGCTGGGACTTGGGAAAATTGACCGTTATCCCCAGTAAAGCAAACAAGTTCAGAGTGAAAGGGAGAGCCTCTTTCAGGCTGGAAGGAGAGGGTGCTGAGAGGAGCCAGTCGTCCAGGTATGGGAAGACATAAATGCCCTGGCAGCACAGAAAGGCCGCCACCTCCGCTAGGCATTTGGTGAACACTTGGGGGGCCGAAGAAAGACCAAACAGGAGTGCTCAGAACTGGAAATGTTTCTCCATTAAAACAAAGCAAAAAAAAGCGGTGGTGGGCTGGGAGGATAGGGATAGAAAGGTAAGCATCCTGCATGTCCGGGGAGCACAGCCAAAAGTTTTGATGGAGCAGGTGAAGGAGCATCTGAAGGGTCAACATATGAAACTTCTTGTACTTGACGAAGATGTTTAGTGTACTGAGGTCCAGGATCGGTCTCAGGTCGCCCATTTTCTTTGGAACCAGGAAGAAGTGGGAGTAGAATCCCTTTCCTATTTGGCTTAACAGGACAGGCTCTATGGCTTTCTTTAGGAGAAGTGCCTGAATCTCTTGAGAGACTATGGAGACCTGATCCCAGGGATAGAAGGACCATCCTGGTGGTTGAGGGGTTGAAATTTCGCTGAACTCTACCGAGTGACCTCGCTGGATGAGCTGAAGCACCCAATTTTCTGTGGTGACAGACCTCCAGCATTCCAGGTGGAGGCTCACCCGCCCTCTGACCGGCTCCTCCTGATGTACTGGAGGTAGCAGAAGGAGGCGAAAGGAGTCAGGACACCGAGGGGAGGGGAGGGCAGCTTTTGCCCCAGAGGCCTGTTTTTGAAATTTGGTCTGTGGGGTTTGAGCTCCCGATCCAGGTGCACGTTTCTTTGCCTGATGCTTAGCCTGGGATTTGTTCCACCTTCTTTGGCGGCGAAAGGGCTGCTTTTTCTGTCCCATCTTGTATAAGGAACGGATGTCCCGCAGGGAGCATCCACTCTCCTGTAGCCCAGTTAAAATGTCCTTAGCGTCGCCGCCAAAGAGGACGGAACCCCTGAAAGGGGCATCCAACAGAGAGGACTGCACATCCTGTGCCAGTCCCACTATACGAAGCCAGATCCCCGTGGCAGCTGCTCTTGCCACTGAATCTACCGAGCCATAAGTAGCCCGAAGAGCGTGGTGACACGAGGATTTCCCCATCCGTACTTTATCCAAGAGCTTCTTCCTCAAGGTTTCATCTTTAACATCCTGGAGGTCCCTTTCTAGATGCAAAGGAGAAACTTTCTGAAAGGCGACCATGTGCGAGACGTAATTAAGGGAACGTATCGCACAAGAAGAAGAATAAATTTTGCGCCCAAACTGGTTGAGTTAACGCGAGTCCTTCTCGGGAGGCGAAGAACTCAGATGTCTGGGCTGGGCTGAACGGTTGTGAGCTGCCGTGATGACCACAGAATCAGCCATGGGATGGGAGTTCAGGTGAAAAATCCCTTCAGGGGGATAATAGGTGCGGTCAGCTTTGCAGGAGACCGCGGCAATGGAGGACGGTTGTTGCCAGACTGTGGTAACAAGGTCCTCATGAGGGTCCCATCCACAGTGGAATGGGAATAGGGTCCGAGGTGGCCACATCCAGGTGCTCTGCAAGATGTTTTCTTTGGGGATCAACCTCTCTGGACGGCCAACCACCAGCCGTCTGAATAGAACATAGCAGGTCTCCGAAAGAAGGATCCTCTGGAGAGGACTTTGGGGAGTCTTTCAGAGGAACCTCCATGGGAGATCTGGGGTCTGACACGTCCAAGTCAGAACTAGCGTCAGAGGAATCAGACCCAGAAGGAATGGAAGGGTCTGGTTCAGTAAGGCCTACCGCAATAGAGGTGGAGGCTCTGGTAGCAGGAGGTGGTGGAGAGGTCACCCTAAAAGAGGTGTCTTAACTCCGACATGAGCTGCGCACTAGCCTCTTTCCACTACCGAGGGACGGACTCATGTTCCAGCACCAGAGGAGGAGGTGGCGGCTGATAACTCAGATAACCCGGGTACTGAGGATAGTGCCAGGACAGATAATACGAGTACCCTGGGTAACCCAGCGTGGGATGTCCTGGAGTAGGATAACCCGTCGTCGGGAATGATGACATTGGAAAGCCCGGCGTCTAAAAACCCGGTGACAGAGGCACCTGGCCCGGCGTCAGATATTGAGTAATTGTCGGAGGGGCGCCCCCAGGCGGGAAAGAGGGTTCCTGGGTAAAGAACTCAGATGAAGGACCCACAGGGGGAGGTACCATGGAGCCCGAAGGGGGCATCAGGGCCTGGAGTGCGCCTCAAGTATTGAGGGGTGGAGGCTCCATACCCGGGTCCTCTGTCAGCAGCAGAATGAACTCCGACGACGGAGGAAGACCTGGCCAGGAGGGGGGGAGACAGAGGGGCCCTCAACGGCAAGTCTGAATGCGACTTTGCTAAAGCAAACAACAAAGGATTGGGTGGCGAGTCTCTGGGGTGGAGGACCCTGGGAGACGATGGGTCGGCTGGTCCCTCACTCTGCCCAACGCTGGGGGCCAAACTGGAGCCCGACAGGAGAGTGAACAAATCTATGCGGGCGTCGGAGGAGCCGGCGTCCGAAGGAACAGATCCGGCTGGGCTAGAAACGGCTGGAAGATCGCCGCTAGTCTGATTGGCGGAAGCCATGCGCCCTTCGCCAGAGGCGAGGGGTGACTTACCGGCAGGATCAGTCGACAGAATTGCCACCTCCAAAGAGGCAACCCCTGGCTGCCCACTCACCTCGGCAGGAGGCAGAGAAGGGTTCCGGCCCAAAGAAGCGGACGGGGCATCCGAAAAAGTACTCACAGTTGCCGGCCTCTCAGACGGCAACGGACTCCTGTCCCGGCGCTTGTCCTTACTTTTCTTTTTCTTCGGGGCCGGTGACGACAACCTTTCCCAGAGTTTTTGTAGCCCCCTTTCCATAGACGCCAAATGTCGGGTCAAAAGATGGGCCTCGAGGGTCCTCTTGCACCTGCTTCTGGTCGCCTCGTTGAAGGCCTGGCAGATGGAACACTCCTGGAAGTCGTGCTTCGAACCGAGGCAGAAGAGGCAGCGGGAATGGTCGACCCCATGTGGGATTTGAGTGCCGCACTTTGAGCACTTTTTCTTCTGTCTAGAAGACATCAAATTGAAGAAAAATCTTGAGAATTTTACAAGAGGCAAGGAAATGCTTTGAGAAATATAACGCGGACATTAGATTGCTGTTCTGATGCGAGCCGAACGTGACTGAGGTGACGGCCAGAAAGAACTGGTGAGTAGGCATGGGAC
This sequence comes from Neoceratodus forsteri, assembly GCA_016271365.2. Classification (NCBI taxonomy): domain Eukaryota; kingdom Metazoa; phylum Chordata; order Ceratodontiformes; family Ceratodontidae; genus Neoceratodus; species Neoceratodus forsteri. The sequence goes on from JADMNL010000028.1 coordinate 210,365,531, forward strand.
CCCCCTTTTATAGTCGGGCTGATGTCCCAACGTCAGGGGCAGTCCCTGCTGGTGACTGCTATCTACAAGTTTGCTGTGCGGACCTGACGCCAGGAGGCGCAGTCCTATATGTGAAGACCTACTGCAGGAACCCTCTCGAAGTAAGATCACTGTTTTCCATGTGACATACTTCAAGGATGCTGACAACATGGGCTCAAAAGGAGCAGCCATAAGTTGAGGAATATAAATATTAAGGTCCCAGGTTGGCACCAGTTCCCTAACCGGTGGATACATGTCAGATAGGCCTTTGAAGAACCTTTTAAAAATAGAAATTACGTACCTACCGTAATTATGATCTTTCTGTGTATCTTCACCATTCATCACAGATGAGGTACTGGCCAGAGGTCAGGACCCCACGGGAGCTTTTTTTTTTTTAAAAAAGGATAGGCGAAGCCGACGCAGCATCAGCGCCACCCTTGAGGCCGACGTACTACGTGGCGCTCGAGGATTAGCCATTAGGCTGTGTCGACTCCACCTGCCTACCAGTTCTGAGTCGCCGGAGAGGTAAGAGGAAGGGATGGAGGGTGGGACAAGAGAGTCCAAGGGACAGAAAAAGGAAAGGAAAAACCGAACCAAAAGGAGAAATAACGACTGAGAGGACAGCATAGAAGAGATGGGACTAAGGAGATTGGGTAGAGGCCCCAATCTCTGGAAGTGGAAGAAGGAAGGGAAGGGAGGGGAGAAAATTTAGGAGAGAGTGAGAGGTAACAAGGATCTGGGACCCTTGTCCGTCACCAGACTGTAAAGGAACTGCAAGGAGTAGCAAAGCTCATTTGCCAGAATTCAAGGCACAGAATAACTGGCAATACCCCAAAAGCAGAGTCGGCTATTCTGGAGAAGGACAGGGTACAGGGACTCAGTACTCTCTCTGTAAAGATATTTGGTGAAAAAAAGGGGGTTCCCTTTTTTTTTTTTTTAAATAAGATGGATAACAGAGGAGGGCAACCACCAGTTCTCACCCGTGAAGTGAAGATAAGTAGTAGAGAAGAAGTGCCACTCGAACTGTACCCCTTGGGAGAAAACTACCCCCTGTGTGTCCCAACTTTACTCCCTCAAAAGAGGGATGGCATAGAGGAGGAGGATCCAGAGACTGGAGCCCCAGGGGATGGCAGGCGGGATTGTGATGAATGGTGAAGATACACAGAAAGATCATAAGTACGATGGGTACATAATTTCTATATCTTATCTGTGTCAATCTTCACCATTCATCTGAGATGGGTGGTACCAAGCCCCGAAGAGAGTTGATTAATGCATCCTAAGGGACAGTGTCCCTTAGCCCTCAGTGGGTGACACACTAAGGGGGAACCTTCTGGGCCTGAGGAGGCCGAGTGGGGAGAAGCGAGGCGGGTCCCCGGAGAGAGAATTTGCCCCGACAAACGTCGTCTCGCCCTACGGGAAAATAGATAGGTTCCCTGGTGAGCAGAGCAAATCATCCTACGCCGGGCCAAGGGTGACAACTGGGAAAGGCGAAGCCACGCCGATCTCCTGGTGCAGATCGCTGTCCCTACTACCCTGGTAGCTACCTCATTGGCGTCGTAAGATGCCCTTGCTTGGTGCCTTGCTAGCTCCAGGCCACGTGCAGAGAGTGCGATGGCTTGCCTGGTTTGCTCCGAGTCAGGCAAAGCAGCTAGGATCTGACCCAGCGCTGACCACAAGAACCTGTTGTAGGCTGCATAGTGGGCCTGATGAGCGGAGATGGAGAGAAGCAACCGTGCCGAGTAGAAAGTCCTCCTCCCCCAGAAATCAAAATCCGAAGAGTCCTGATCTGGGGGCCGGTCACGGTGGAGGGCGTGAAGCCCGTCAGGAGTGTCCAGGTGCGTCAATCCGGACTGTGGATGAGGCATAGAACCTGGAGACTCTGGAGGAGCGCAATATCTCTGGCTGAGGTCCCTAGGGGCAGGAACTCTGGAGAAAGGCCTCTGCCAAAAACGCATGGACGCCTCCCGAAAGGGAGCAGGCCAGGGCGGCACAAGGGTGGCCGCACCGAAATCGCCTAGAAAGGCGTGCGCCGCATGCTCAGGATTGCTCACGGACAGGGGAGAGAGTGAAGGTCCTCCATCATCCTCACGAGGAAATGCTGATACTCGGAGAGATCAGTGGCAGGAGAGATATGGACAGACGGTTCCTCTCCCCCTGAAGAGGGGGATGAGGAGCTGGAGGTCACCATGCATCCTGAGAGTGGCTGCTCGGGGGGAGGTTGAAAAACCTGGCTGTCCATGGCCCTAACGTAGGCAGGGAACCGAGCAGCCACTGCTCTGAACTGTTCCCAGGTGAGAGGGCCGCTAGGACCAAGAATACCTGGGAACGCTGGAGAAGGCGGCAGAGGGAAGGGGGCAGAGCCGAGAGAGGAAGTCGGCTGACCTCTGCCAGGGCTAGGGAGCGGACCATGGACCCCGCGGAGGGTGTCCTGGAAGACTCCACAGCCGACAGCTGTACAACCACGTTGGTACTGCCTAGGCTGCGCCCAGAAGAATCCCCCAAGTGAGGCGACCGGGGCCGTATAGATCCAGAAGGACGGTCCCCTGCCTCCAAAGAATGGGACCCCCTCAAGGAACCAGAAGGGGAAGGGTGGAAGTCCGCACTTCGGCTTCGTCCAGGGCCCGGGTGGGTCCCAGAGAAAGGCCGACACGCCGACCCCACACCCCTCGGAGTCCGAGAGTGTCCTAGTCCTCGAAAGGGCCAGCCTGGGAAGCTGGCAACTCTGGGCTGCCCCAAAAGGGGAGACTCAGGGAGCAGCACCCTCCCGTCCCGTGGGCTTCCAGTGAGCCCCACAGTTGGGCGATCGAGACACACCACGGAGGGTACACCACCGAGGTCAAGGAACCCCCCAAGGCCAGGTTGCATGGCAATGGTGGCACGTACCACAGCCTGCTGGTCAGCACCACTGACCCTAACCTCAGGGGGAACCAGACGCACCTCAGTAGGAGGCTGACTGAGACCTGTCGTGGAGACCACCGGCTCGTCCTCCTCTGCAGACCCCGAAGGGTGTGACTGCCCGTTCGACTCCGAGCCCGACTCCGACGATGTAGAGTCTGAGGCCCTAAGCCAAACGGTAGGAAGGCAAGGGAAGATGACCTTACCAAAGGGCCCAGAAGTCAAAGCAGTGGCCAAGGCGGCACCTGCACCCTCCACAGCCCTGCAAGCGGCGCTGGAAGCAGGGCAGCACGGGCCAAAGGTCCTGAACTAGGGCCAGCTGCGGCACCGTCACGTCCACCGGCACCAGGGGCGGTACCAGGAACAGAGACGGCACCAACAGAAACCCCAGCAACAGCCACAGCGCCGACGCCAGGCCCCTCAGTGCCGTGAGCGGCACCGAGGACCGAAGCGGCACCGACGACTCCGAGGGCGGACTCGGCGCGCCCGAACACGAGCACCGCCAGACCCCTCGGTGCAGCGAGCTGCCTGAGCACCAACGAGGCGTCAAGCGGCACCGACCGGACAACTCGAAGGCCCCGGCGTGCTCAACCTCGTGTAAAGCGAGACACATGGCAGCGGCCGAATCCAGATCCTTGGCGCGCGCGAGCAGGGTCAGTACATGAATGGCACTGACAAAGCCCACAGCGTCGACAGACAAGTTGGCGGTGCCGCCGAGCAACAGGGCCGCGGCACTGCGAGCGGCGAAGGCCCCGGCGACAGCGTCGAGATGGCGTCGACCGGGCCTTCCGGACTGAGAGAGATGCAGAGCCTTCACCCCGAAGGAGTGATTACCGCCGCGAGCGCCTCCCGCCCGCTCCCGGGAGAAGCGGGGCCAGGCCTCCTGCGCCGCTGGAAGGAGCCTCGCCAAGGCTAGGCTACAAGAGGCCAAGGCTCCTCCTCCTCCTCCTCCTCGGTCCGTATAGAACCAGGAGGGATTGCGGAGGAAAGGCCGGGAAGGCGGCTTGACCCAGCAGTGAATCCTACCCCCAGTGGTGAATCGCCCTACTTTAAGCGCTGTTCGAGGACGCGGCGGTCCATGGAGAAGCAGGCATCGCACGAATCCATGTCGTGAAGCGGGCCAAGACACAAGAGACACTGGTCATGCTGGTCGGTAACGGAATACTTGCGGCCGCACGGGCACCGACACATGGGGGGCCGCCCTGCCTTAGACGACGTCATGCCCTCCGACAGCGACATGACCTACGGAAAAAAAAACACACCAAAAACAGACTCGACGTCGCTTATACTGTAAAATAAATGGAAAGATCTTACCAGCGACGTTGAGTAGGGCAGACTAGAACTAGCAGGAACCGACGGACTGTCGATGACAAAAGGCTAAGGCCTAAAAGTTTGAAAATCTCTTCAGCTGGCTTCCAACGAGGCGACCTCGACGGCGGGAGACGAAGAACTGGTAGGCAGGCGGAGTCGACACAGCCTAACAACTAATCCTCAAAGCGCCCACGTGAGTACGTTGGCCCGAGGCGCACTAATGCAAGGCCGGGTCTCACCTATCCTTTTTAAAAAAAGAAGCCTCGCGGGTCCTGACCTCCGCCAGTACCCCATCTCTGATGAATGGTGAAGATTGACACAGATAAGATATAGGTTTTGATGCCAAATAAACAGTCTTATCTGCTGAAGTATAAGCAGAGACTGAAGCCAAATGAATCTTTAGTGTAGAAGGCTGCAAACCTAAAGAATGCAGATAGAGCAAATAGTCCAGCACCAGTGGCACCTCTGCCTGTGCTGGCACTATATCTCGGCTAGAACACCACATAGAAAACCTTTTCCACTTTGCAGCATAGGTTTTCTTGGTAGAAGGTTTCGTATACCCCCTTAAAACATCCATGACTCCTTCAGAGAGATGTAAACCAGCATATTCTAAATCCTCAATAGCCAAGCTTCAAGTCTGAGTGACTTGAGGTTCGGGTATAGGATCAGTCTGAGTGACTTGAGGTTCGGGTATAGGATCCTCCCCTGATTGGAGGTCAGAAGGAGGACAGGGGGGAAGGGGGTGACAGATGGGGAAATCATGGAGGGCAGAGTTCGGGAGGGTTTGAAGGCACTGAGGGTGGATAAGGCGCCAGGCCCAGATGGCATCCACCCCAGGGTACTGAAGGAGCTGACAGAGGTCCTTGCAGGACCTTTGGCAGACCGATTTAATGCCTCACTACATTCAGAGTGTGTACCTCAGGACTGGAGAATGGCTCATGTGGTGCCCTCCACAAGAGTGGCCCCAAGGATGAACCGAAACTACAGACCAGTGAGCCTCACATCCGTCGTGGGTAGCTAATGGAGACTATCCTGAAGGAAAGGCTGGTGGCCCTCCTAGAGGCCAAAGGACTACAGAACAGCAGACAGCATGGCTTCATATGGGGCAGATCCTGCCAAACCAACTTGGTCGAGTTCTATGACTGGGTAACTAGGCAACTGGACTGGGGCCATGCAGTGGATGTCCTGTATCTGGACTTCAGTAAGGCATTCGACTTGGTGCCGCATGGAAGGCTGGAAAGAAAGTTAGTAGGCACAGGGGCAGGTGCAAAGCTGGTGAGATGGGTAGGGAACTGGCTTCAGGGAAGGCAACAGAGGGTGGTGGTGGATGGGGAGCTCTCACACCCAAGGGTAGTGACGAGCGGTGTTCCACAGGGCTCAGTGTTGGGACCAGTGTTGTTTGGGATATTCATTGCAGACATATCATTGGACATCAAGAGCAAGACCAGTCTGTTTGCTGATGATACCAAGGTAGGAGCAGTGGTGGATGACCTAGGGGGATGGAAGGGGTTGCAGGATGATCTGGCAAAGCTTGAAACCTGGTCAGACACCTGGCAACTGGGGTTTAATGCCAAAAAGTGCAAGGTGCTGCATTTTGGGATGAAGAACCCAAGGAGGAGTAACCTGCTGGGGGGAGTGCAGCTAGCCCAGACAGAGGAGGAGAAGGATCTGGGGATGCTCATTACCAGGTCAATGAACAACTCGGCACAATGTAGGAAGGCAGCTGCAAAGGCCAACAAAATGCTGGGTTGTATTGCAAGGGGTATATCCTCGAGGAGGGAGGAGGTGATTCTGCCACTATATAGGTCATTAGTTAGACCACACCTGGAGTACTGCGTGCAGTACTGGCGTCAGTATCTGAAGAGGGACATTAAGTTACTGGAGGGGGTGCAGCGTAGGGCGGCAAAGATGACCAAGGGGCTGGGGGACTTATCATACGAGAGGAGGCTGAGGGAGTTGAACATGTACTCACTGGAGGAGAGGAGGGACAGGGGGACATGACTGAAACCTTTAAGTACATGAAAGGAATAAACAAGACAGGTACAGAGGGGCTGTTCAAAGTAAGGAAGGGGAGGGACACCAGGGGCCATGATATGAGACTGGAGGGAGGAAGGTTCAGGAGGGAGATGATGAGACACTTTTTACAGAGAGGGTGGTGGCTGGGTGGAATGCGTTACCTGCAGAAGTGGTAGCCAGTTGAACAGTGGACTGCTTCAAAAGAGGATGGGATGGGACAGGACAAGGGGGAGGGTCAATGAAGGGGAAGGGTGGAAGGGAGGGGCAGCTGCAGAATAAGGGGTGCTAGCTGCACATTTGAGCAGACTTGATAAACCTCTAGGCCTTTATCTGCTGGCAAATTTCGTATGTTCGTACGTATAAGACTGTGCCTCCTGGGAAGGTGTATCAGTTTTTCCACTGATGTGAATAGCAATAAAGGGTACAATGGCTGTCTGGCCCAGTCTGGGGCTATCAAAATCGTTGTGGCTGGTTGAAGCCTGATTTTCAACAGTACTCTGTACACCAAAGGGAATGGGGAAAATGCACACAGGAATCTCCCTGACCAATCCAGATTGAGAGCATCCAGAGGGACTGAACCCACTGCTGGAGGCCTGCAACAGTACTGTGGCACGTGATGGCTCTGATATGAGGCAAAGAGATCTATCTCTGGAGTGCCCCACCTCCTGAATAAGGTCTGCACCACTTGCTTGTTCAGTGACCATTCGTGATGCGCCTGACTGATTCAGCTTAGGGCATCTGCCAGAACATTGTCCTTGCCTGGCAGGTGACTGGCTTGCAGTGAGGATCCCAGAGAATAAGCCAAGGTCCAAATCTGCATTGCCTCTGTGCAAAGAAGGCTTGACCTTGTTCCTCCTTGCTTGTTTATGTAGTACATAGTGGTAGTGTTGTCTGTTCTGACTTGCACTACCTTCCCCTGTATCAGTGGTATGAAAGCTTGTATGGCCAGAAATACTGCCCTGAGCTCTAACAGATTGATATGTAGAAGAGCCTCTGAACTTGACCAAGTGCAATGGGTAGTGTGCTCTGCCAGATGACCCCCCCCCCATCCTAATGGGGATGCATCTGTTGTGAGAACCACTGATGGAAGCTCCCTTTGGAAGGGGACCCCTTCTCTGAGGTTGGCTTCCTCCTTCCACCACTGGAGGGCCTGAATGAATGTTTTTGTTAAAGGAACGAATTTTAAGAGGTAATCCTTTCTCTGGCACCAATGAGCTCTTAAGTGAAATTGGATGTCCCTCATCTGAAACATGGAGCCCAGGACTGTTCCTGTGGCAGCTGCCATGTGCCCCAGGAGATGAAGAAATTGCCTTGGGGTCTTGGAACATTTAGTTTGAAAGACCCTGCTGACTGCAGGATGCTTTCTATCCTGTCCCTGGGTGAAAAAGCTCTGCCCACTTAGGCATTCAATTCTGCTCCTATGAACTGCAGAATTTGTGAAGTGAAGGGAAGAGAACTGATTTCTCTAGGTTTGGAAGAAACCCCAGAGATTCCAGGAATTGCTGAGTGAGTTGAAGATGATCTGTTAACTACTGTGGGGATTTTCCACCACTAGCCAGTCATCCAGATAAGGAAATACTGTGAAACCTTGTCTTTACAAGTGTGCCACCACCACAGCCAGACACTTGGTGAACACTCCTGAAGCTGAAGTGAGACCGAATGGTAGAGCTGAAAACTGATAATAACCTGAAGGAAGTCTGAATCTGAGGTACTTTCTGTGAGACTCCCTTATGGGGATGTGGAAATAGGCATCTTTTAGGTCCAGTGATGCCAGTCAATCTCCTTTTTGGAGTGCTGACAGAATCAGAGACAGTGTTACCATTTTGAATGTTGGTTTTGTCAGGAATCTGTTGAGGACCCTTAGGTCCAAGATACGCCACAACTCTCCATTTTTCTTTGGTGTAAGGAAATATCTTGAATATAGCCCTTTTCTCCTTTGCTGTGGAGGCACTGGCTCCACTGCCTTTTGTGACAGTAGGTGCTTTACCTCCTTTTCCAACAGTTTTCTCTCCAAAAGAGAGGCTGGTTTGAAAACCCTGTTTTTAAGGGAGTGGAATGACTTGAAACTTAAGGACAGTCCGTCCTTGACCCACTATTTCCAGAACCCACTTTTCTGTGGTGATGGTTATCCACATCTGGAAATAATGGGTCAGTCTGCCCCCTACTAGTAGAGGAGAGGCAGCCTGAATGAGGAAGTCAGGAATCCTGCTTTGATTGGGGCTGAGATTGGGCACCATGTCTGGCACCTCTCCTGCCCCTACCCCTAAAGTAACTTTGCTGAGGCTACTGGGGTACTTGAGGGACCACTATGCCCTGATAAAAAGGCCTGGAATAGAATTGCCTGCCCCTGCCTCCCCTATTATAGGGTCCAGTGGAGGCGGAGGGTTTCTCTTTTGCAGAGTTACTGTGGGAGGTGGCTTTATATTCATCCACCTTCTTCATGTAGGCCTCTATATAGCTGCCAAATAATGAGATGCCCTCCATAGGAAAATCCAGAGCTTTATTCTGGGTATCCTGTGTAAGGTTTGTGGCTGTTAACCAGGCAAACCTTCTTTGGGCGATGGTGTTTGCCATCCACCTAGCAGCAGTGTCATTACTATCTGCTGCCATTTGAAATTAATGTTTGGCAGCCTCCATGCCAAACCTAGCAGTTTCAGCTAGGTCTGCAGAAAGAGAGGAAGGAACTTTCTCAGACATAGCCAGAACAGCCTGCCAGAGAGTAGTCTGGTATTGGACTACATAGGCTTGATAGTTAGCCTGCCTGATGGCCAGAGAGGCTGACAAGTAACCTTTCTTGGCCATACTGTCAATCTTTCGAGAGTCCTTCTCTGGAGGGTGGGAAGCCAGAAGAACCTTTGCCTTGTCACATGCGGCAACTTGCACCACCCCCTGGTGGTCAGGGTGTGAAAGAAATTCAGCCCCTGTCCTGTCGAGCTGATACTTTTTATCCAGCCTTTTGTCTCAAGGAGAGACAGACCCAGGAGTCTGGAGGAGTTTCACAGTATCTCTTTTAAACAACTTGTTGATGGGCAGTAACAACTTTTTAGTGGGAGTTAAACCCATCCCTTCGAGATACTCAGCCTTCTCCTCATCCTCTACCACTTCAAAAGTAGGGATGCCAAAGACATCTACAATTTTCTGACAAAGGTAAAATGAGAATAATAATCTTCTGTAGAGCTGGGAAGAGAGCCAAACTCCTGTTCAGGGGAGACCTCAGGCTCTATAGGCTCACCTTCTTCTTCTTCTTCTTGTTCCTCTTCTTCCTCCTCCCCACACTCCTCTGGAAAAGAGGGTGGATTGGGGGTTCGAATGGTCTGAACTGGAGATTGTGGAACCACAGGCAGCAGACCCTGTAAAGTTTGCATTATTTTAATAGCCTATACAATCTCAAGGTGAGTAGACACGGCTGCAGAAACCACAGAAGTTCCCTTATCAGTAGAGGATTCAGTGTGCTTAGTCTTTTTCTGTTTCTTGACAGGAACCAGAGAGCTAGGCGGTTCAGCAGTAACCAATTGTAACAGTTGCGGTCAATTCAGAAACCGATTGGAAGAACCGATTGGAACTGGGAACCGAGGAAAAAGAACTGAAACATTCGGTTCAGTAACCGAGGTTATCAGTTACACAAATATACAAACTTTAAATTTAACATTTTTAAAAATGAAAATAACAGTAAAGAAGGGGAAAAATCCCCGATAACTAACTAAAAGGGCCTCAGTTCCTCAGCGGTTATACCGAACCATGAGAAACCGAGGTAAACAACAAAATTTAAACTAAGCTAACAGTCATTAAAATTACACAGATAAGAGGCAGCAAATGAAAATAAATAAAACATACTTAAGTGTTTTTATTTATTTAAGGCTTCTCTGATGAGATGATGATGAGGAAATCTCCAAGCGTCTGGTCTTGACAGGCGGAGAGAGAAATCTGAGGGTTAGAATGTAGGCAGTTGATAGGTGGCAGCATTTGAAAAGTGGCTCACGCCAATGATTCCATCATTAGCATAACGTTCTGTCTCTGGGCAGATCTGACTTAAAGGCACACTGCAGAAGAGTTAGGAATATTGGAGTATTCCTGGGGTGAGAAGTGGACCTTTAAAGAGGAATAGGAAAAGCCCGAATCTGAAAGATGAAGGAGGTATTCCATGACTTGTGGGGCAGAACAAGAAAAGGGGTTCCAATCTCTGGAAGTTGCCCAAATGGAAAAATGTTTCCACTTTATGGCATAAATGGACCAGGAAGAGAGCTTTCTAGCCTCGACCAGGACTTGGGCAACTCTGTTGGAAACTCCAAAGCCAGAGATCTCTATATCTGCAGGAGCCACGCATGCAAGTGCAGGGTCCTGAGCCCCAGATGCAAAAGCCGGCCTTGATTCTGCATCAAGAGGTCATGTGTCAATGGAAGCGGAACTTGGAAGTTCCTCTGCTAGCAGCTGCAGGAGCGGGAACCAAATCTGTCTCAGCCAGAGGGGGCAGTGAGAATCATTCGCACCTTCTCTGCCTGAAGCTTGAGGAGAAAACTCTGAAGAATGGGAAATGGAGGGAAGGCGTACAAAAATATCCATGTCCAAGAGAGAGAGACAACGCGGCATGCCAGAAAGCACCATTCCCTGGAAAAAGCGAGCAAAAACTGTGAAGTTTTGCATTCTATAGGGAGGCAAAGAAGTCGAATTCCGGACGCCCCCACTTTAGTAAGAGAGAATCTTCCACTTCCTAATTTAATTCCCATTCATGACTGAGAGTCTGAGACCTGCTGAGACTGTACGCCCGGACGTTTAGCACTCCTGGAATGTGCACGGCTATCAGAGACAGATTGTGCTGGACTGCCCAGTTCCACACTCTCATCGCCTCCCTGCAATAGGGATACGAGCAAGTTCCTCCTTGTTTGTTGATGTACCAGACTACCGACATGTTGTCCATCTGGATGAGCAGTGATCCCCCGAGGAAGAAGAGTCTGGAACACTTGCAGTGCATACAAGACTGCTCTTATCTCCAGTATGTTGATGTGAAAAGACATCTCCAAGCTGGACCAGAGTCCCTGGGCTTGGTGTTCCCCCAAGTGCGCCCCCCCAACCCATGTTCAAGGTGTCAGTAGTCAGAGATGCCAGGGGGACTTGGCTCCTGAAAGGGAGACCTAATTACAGATTGAAGGGATCCTTCCACCATTTCAAATCTTTCTGAACAGCAGATGACACAAGGACCGGTTGGTCCAAATCGTCCAGGAGTTGATCCCACTGCACCCGCAAGGACCACTGAGTGATTCTCATGTGAAGCCTCACAGCGGGAACTGTTGTGATGGAGGCCACCATCAGTCTTAACAACCGGAAGACCTCCCTGGCCAGGAGGGTCCTAGAAGAGGCTACTAAAGTGGCCTGCCTGATAAGGGTCTCCATCCTGTCTGGGGCAGGAAGGCTCAGCTCTGGATAGTGTCCAAAACCACCCCAATAAACTGCAACCTCTGGGAGGAAGTAAGGGATGACTTGGGGATATTGACTGTAATCCCCAGTCTGGAAAACAAGTCCAGAGTGGTAGATTGAGCTTCCAGGAGAGACTCGCTGGACGGGGCCGAGATCAGCCAACCATCCAGGTAGGGGAAAACTGCTATGCCCTGACAACGCAGGGCAGCCGCCACCACCACCGCTGGGCACTTGGCAAACATCCAGGGTGCCGAAGAAAGGCCAAAGGGGACAGCCTGAAATTGGAAGTGCTCCCCTTGGAAACAAAACTGCAGTGGAAGATCGGGATGTGCAGGTATGCATCTTACGTATCCAGAACACAAAGCCACTGATTCTCCTGGAAGAGAGGGAGGAGGCTTTGGAGAGTCAACATCCAGAACTTTTTGTACTCAATGAACGGACTGAGACTGCTCAGGTCGAGAATGGGTCTCAGGTCGCCTGACTTTTTTGGAACCAGGAAAACGTGGGAGTAAAACACCTTCCCCTTTGACAGAGGGGAACAATCTCTATGGCTTCTTTGAGCAAGAAATTTTGGATTTCTTCCCTTACGAGAAGGGTCAGGTCCCGAGAATGGGCTGACCTTCTGGGAGGAGAATCTGGAGGAAACTCCAGGAACTCTACTGTGTGTCCTTGGGACACCAACTGCAGGACCCACGCATCGGAGATGATGCTCTGCCACTCCTGCATGTGACGAACAAACCTTCCCCCCACCGGCTCCTCACACTGAGGCTGAGGAGGAGGAGGTGAGGCAAGGGAGTCAGGAGGTGGCAGGACAGGCAGGGGGAGGTCCCCCTGAATGTCGCTAGTTCTTGGAGGTGGGAGGGGAAGCGGCACCCATGGACTTACGCTTGCCCTGCCGCGGGGCCTGGGCTTGCTTCCTCTGCCTCCAGGTCTTTTTCCAAAAGAACTGCTGCTGTTGGGTGTCCGAGCAGTAGATATACCGCACGGACCTCAGGGCTTGACCTTGGTCCTGTAGGTCCGTGATGATGTCCTTGGTGTCCCCACGAAAAAGCACCGAGCCCCTGAAGAGGGCATCCTGAATCGCAGTCTGGATCTCATTAGCGAGGCCAGAGATACGAAGCCAGGCCTGCCGTCGAAGGGAAACGGCAGTCGCTGAGGTCCAGGCTATGGAATCGACGGAGTAATAGGTAGCCTGCAATGCATGCCCACAAAAAATCCTGCACAGGCGAAGATACGCAGCGAGCTCCTCCTTTAGGTCCGATGGGTCCATGGACTGGACATGGGCCTCGAGCCTGGCCAAGGTGGCTTTCTGGTGTGACACCATATGGGCCACATAATTAAGGGACTGCAATGCACATGTGGCTGATGAGAAGACTTTCTTCCCAAACTGGTCCATCTGCCTCGACTCCTTATCTGGAGGAGAAGTGCTCATGTGCTTAGCTGCTGTGGCGCAATCATGAGCAGCCAAGATTGCTACTGAGTCAGCCTTCAGATGCGCATCGAGGAAGGGGGCATCCTTAGGCGCCCAGTAGGTCCTGTCCGCTCTCTTGGGGACAGCCGGGATTGAGTGAGGCATCTGCCAGATCATAGTGGTGAGGTCTTGATGAGGTCCGATCCATGGAGGAACAAGGATCAGGGACAGAGATTATAGGTCCAGATGTTCAGCAAGTCTCTGACACATGGGATCCTGTTCCTCAGACTCCCAGTCAAAGTGTTGTTGAATGGACCTCAATAGGTCCGAAAAGGAAAAGGAAGGACCCTCGGGGGACTTGGGAGAATCCTTACTCTTAGGAACCTGGGACTCATGGTCCGAGGGCTCCGCCGATGAATCATCCCCCAAGCCAGATCGTCTCCTAAATCCAGAAGAGCTATGTCCCTGGATATAGTCCCCATGACGTGAACGGTGGATGGGGACGAGCTCACCGGGGACGGGGACGGGGACCTAGGAGAGCAGGGAAGTGGGAGTCTGCTCTCTAGATCCATCACCAACTCTGAACGTGCCTCCTGCCACCAAGACTGGATAAGGGTCTTGAAATCTGGTTGAGCCAGAGGAGGTGGAGGAGTGGGGGGGAGAGGGAGGAGGAGGAGGAGAAATAGCCTGGGGAGGAGGGTAGTGGTACCCCTGGTATCCTGTATAACCATATCCCGGGTACAGAGTGTAGCACCACTCCAATCTGGAGGAGGGCCTGCCAGGGGATGGTCCAAGGGATACCTCGAAGGGTAATGAAGGACACTGCAGGGTCTCGAATAGAGTCCCAACGTCAGGGGGCCTGACGGTGGAGGTACCCATATTGGGCCTGCAGAAGTATAAATAGGTGGTAGGTCCGGCATAGGAGGTGCCGGCATTGAGGCAGCCGTCGCTGGAACCTGAACCACCGGGTCCGGCGTCGGTAGAGAGTCCAGCATCAGAGAGGCTGGCATCTGGACCCAACGAAGGGGATCCGACAGTGGAGGTTCTGGCAAGGAGACAGTCGTTGGAGGGTCCAGCATTAGAATAGGTCTCCCCGAATCTGACGGAGGAAGGGTGTCCAGCGTAGGAACAACCACCGTAACAGAATCATTCCTCCCTGCAGGGACAGGAGGAGCCTCCGGTGTAGGGCCAGATGGCTGAGGAGGGACCTCCATCCCAACAACCCCAGAGGGTGAGCGGAGATTAGACCCTGTGTGTTCTACATCCAGGGGGCCCACACTATCTTCGCCCGGGGTAGCGGCCGTAGAAGGACTGGCTACAAGCAGGGAGAAGAGGGTAGAGGGGCAGTCTCCCCATGGCTCATCCAGGCATTGGGTAGGCTGCCATTAGGCACCGACGGGAAAGCCTTATCTGTGCGGTTGTCGGAGATGGCTGTCTGACCAGACGTAGCTGGGCAGGAGGGCCCCGCGGGGTAAGCCACAGGGGTTTTTAAGGAGAGGGAAGCCCCAGAGAAGGTAGGTGATCAAGCATCAAGCAGGGGCAGAGAAGGAGGAGGAAAAAGGCTGGCTGGAGATGATAAGGCAGCATAACAGAGAAAAAGGGAAAACAAACAAACAAAAATATTATATGACCTTGAACACTTTTACTGGATTTCTCTATTTTTTTATATTGGCTCTCTTGTTTACATTATTACATTGCTAGAAAGTGCCTTGAACTAGTTTGCCAAAAGGAACTAAGTAATAAAATCAGACTTCACTTACATGATCTTCTGGCTGTTAGTGCAGGGCTCCTTGTGGTCAATCCACAAGTGTCAGAAACAATCATTGATGCTTCTGAGATTTTTCTTCTACAAGGTGTAACCATCTGTAACACATGCAGAATAGATAGGCACATTTCATTCCAGAGTCCAAATAAAGAAAAGAATAATCTAACCAATAACTAAGAAGCCCGTAATATATTGAAAGCAAAGTTAATTACCAAAAACACTAGAGCTTTGAGAAAATTTCCTCTCTACTACAATGCTCATTGGACTAGCATCGCTGAATCCAATACCCTGGGCAAACAGTGGAACTTTGAGACACCAACAGCATACTGTAGATATGATATTTATGCACACCCTCACATGTAGTGATTGTCATGATGTGGATTAACCCAACCTCCAAAGTTTCAGCCGGAAAAAAAAAAAACTGTTGATACATAAGAGGTATGCAGCTGTCCACCAGTTCTGACAATACAGCAGCAGGGTTGACAGCCATCAGGGCGACCAGGGTACATACCCCAAGCCCCAGATGTCAGAACCAGATTGGAAAAGACATGCTGGGCATCCACCTTGGTCATGGCCTACCTCGAACAGGAAGAAAAAATTACTCACCATACTAATAATATTTCTTCCAAGGTATTCTTCATTATGCTTGACAAGTGTAGTATGCCAGCTGGGTTCACCTGCCCCAGAGGAGGAGGAGTTTATGCTAATGAGAATTGGCACGAGCCAATCAGAGAGCAGAAAGAGGGAGTACTGCCTGAGCTAGAATGGGAGGTCAGTCAGGTTTATTTTGAAGCTAAGGGGCAAGAAAAACCCCAAAATCCTTATTAGAACTATCAACAAATATGAACAATGTATAACAATTATAAAAACACCCATCACTATAAAAGCTCCAATTTTAAAGCTCAAACAGTAAAAATGTGGCACAAAGTACTGCTTGCAGAACTATTTAGTCAGTTTATGTAGGGGAGGATGGGTGGGAGGTCAAGCATAATGAACAATATCTTGGAAGAAACATTATTACTACATTGAGTAATTTTTTCTTCTCATCCTAGGAATTCTTCAGTATGCTTGACAAGTGTAGACTTCAAAGCAGTACAGCTAGGAGGTGGGTACAGAACCTTCTTAGAAAAGAGGTTCTGCAGGACTGCTGTGCCAAATCAGGCATCTGACCTAGACTGTACATCCAAATAGTAGTGTTTTGTGACAGTTTGTATAGTATTCCAGGTAGCTGCTTTGCAGAAGTCCAGCAAGGGTATGTCCTTTGCAGCTGCCACACAGGCTGTAGTGCCCCTAGTGGAATGAGCCCCGAGACCTTCAGGAGGCTGTTTGCCAGCCTTACTGTAGCAGAAATGAATGCATGAGACTATTTAACGAGAGATAGTACTTTTAGAGGCAGATATGCCTTTCCCTACCTCGCTATAGGTACAGAAAAGTTGGGTATGCGAAGCCCTGAACTGCTTGGTGTGCTCCCGGTAGCAAGTCAGTGCCCTTCTCACATCCAGAGTATAGAGCTTTTGCTCACCTAGAGTTGAATTGTCTGTGAAGAAGACAGGAAGTGTTATGGACTGGTTCAGATGGAATTTTGATAACACATTAGGAAGGAATGTCCTATTTATCCTAAGAATTACCTAGTCCTTGTGGAAGATAATGTAGTTAGGTTCAGTCCAGAGGGCCTGTAACTCTGAGATTCTTCTGGCTGAGGTGACTGCCACCAAAAAGACAGATTTCCAAGTGATGTACTTTAGCTCTGCTGTGGCCATGGGCTCAAAAGGAGGCTCCATGAGCTGGGCTATGCAGAGGTTCAAGTCCCAGGGAGGAATAGGTTCACTCAGAGAGAGGGCTGAAGGTGTAATACGCTCTTGAAAAATTTCTTAAAGATGGGATGGGAGATTAAGAACTTCTCCTTCCTAGCTGAAATATAAGCAGACATAACTGCTAGATGGACTTTCAAGGATGTGGCACATAAGCACAAGGCCTGAAGATGTACCAAGTAGTCAAGCACTGAAGAGAGGTAAACTTTTAGAGGGTGAATACATTTCTTCTTATACCACAGTGAAAATCTTTTCCATTTTGAAGCATACTTGTTTTACTACTAGGTTTCTTAGCCAGGCGAAGAATCCTTAGAGCCTGCTCTGAGTACTGAGAATTGGGGTACTCTAGCTCTTCAAGTACCAGGCTTTGTGGTGAAGAGACTCTATGTTGGGGTACGTTATCCGTCTCAGGGGGTAGAGTCAGAAGACTGTGGCTCCATGGTAGTCGAATTGGTTGTTTGGCTGTCGGGGCCCGGAGTAGGGAATATCAAGGCTGTCTTGCCCAGTCTGGTGCTGCCAGAAGTGGTCCGATGGTGCTGAAGCGCTGGATGCCTTACCTCGTGCTATGCTGGCGACTCAGGTTCGTGAATGACTTTGGGTTGCCGGGGTGCCGGCACAGGGGAGGAGGGTGGGAGCAGAACTGGGCAGTGGCTCTCCTCTCCTCTCATGGGAAGGGGGATCTCCCGCCCGTAGTCCAGCCATCACCAAATGGAGGTCTGATGATAGGCGCAGGCGGCAATGGTGTGACGGTAGCGTGGGGCGTCCTGTAAGGCATGCGTGCGCATCCCTCCCCATGCGTGTCACGTTGGGAATGCACAGGAGTGGGACTACGGGGACAAAAGCCGATAAAGTATTTGAAGGGGAAAAAAAAGAATCATAGTGGCAGTAACAAAAAGGGCTACAGTAGGCTAAATGGTGCTTATGCTAATGGTGAATGGCAAATGGTGCTTAGGTTCGGGTATGGTTATGGCTTAAGCACCAAACCCTACCTACACCAAAAAGCCCAAAGCAACTCAAATCATATCAAACAGGGATTTCTTGAAGTACACAAACCAACTTATTGTACAATGATCAAACACACCCAAAGTATTAGAGTTGATAATGGGCTTGGTTACCAAATGCTACAACATCCACAGCCATAGTTGTGTGTACTGTATGACTACCTAATGGTGCTTTTAGCATCCCCCTGGTTTGTCTACCATACAGAATCAGTATAACAGTTCCTATTCAGTAGCTCAGAAGTGCAAAATGGAACAGCAACTGCTCTGATGCAGTAAATTCATTCATATCCATACTACCAAACATTAAAACATAATTGTTCTGATAAGTTCAATTTTTCTCAAAACCACTGATTTTTTTTTTTTTTTTTTTTAGTCTTTGATAACTGGGTAAGGCCTACTAGGCACAAGTGCCTGTTTTCAGGCGTGACCTGGGAGCACTGGGCAGTTAAGTGACTTGCTCAGAGTCACACATTATGCAAGTAGAGGTTGTGAGAATCAAACTCAGGTCTGGTCTGCTGGACATACCAAGCCTGTTCACACCTCATTCCTCTAACCTCTAGGCTATACTGCCAGCAAATTATAGTTGATCTGCAATTGTCCCAATTTGTTTAGCTAACAAAATGGAATAACAAAGTGGAAAACACACTGAGATTTTTTAGCATTCAAAGCAATAAACGTTGGTCTCCGATGTCAGCAATCCATGTATTTTGAAGCATAGTATTTCTCCAGAGGGCTACTCAAACACAAACCTAAAAACAAGCATTTGTCAATGCCGAATGTTTGCTTGCTGGCATTGGCAGTGGTAGTGTAGAAGTCACAGACCTGCGTAATAGGAATGGCAGTGAAGTATTGAACTGAAGCCAACCCCACCACCACCCTGCAGAGTGAGAGGCATTGGGGTGTGCCTTTGGGTCATCAGGCATATCGGCCACGCCATTTCACCACACCCCACCCTGCAGACACTGACAAGGGTCACGGTGGTTCTTGGGGTCTTTGGCCCTTATGCGCACCCCATTTCATTAGGAAATATGGTGAGATGGGTGCGATATAGGAGAATGGGGTGAACTTTGGGGCCGAAGAGTCCAAGGCAAACCTCGATGCCTCTCACTGGCTGCAGGGTGTGGAATGGTATGAGCATTACAGGCAAAAATCCCAAGTCACACTCCTGATGCCTGTCATTCTCTACAGGGTTGGGCGTTATGGTTGGAAACCCTAATACCTAGGCATGCGTTGGTATTTTCCTCCAAATTTTCAACATGTTTTTGTGACCCCACCTCATGAACAGGGGAATATCAGTTTGTTAGCGGAAGCTGCTTATGCACAGCAACTTCTGACATTTAGCACCACAGGTGCAAAAACATTCCGAACAGGATGTAAAAAATGACAGCTGTACTTTTCATGGGGAGGTGTAAAAAATGGCAATGTTGCAAATCTGCAGTAAAAATATTAAAAAAAAATGGTGAAGTCACGAGCGTACATAGAAACTGTGCAACGCACACCCGTAATATAATTAGGTTGGGAATTTTTTACAGCAGATTGTCAACTCAGGCATTTTGGTGCCTCCGATCATGAACAGTGTCACTGTGATTTTCTTTATCTGTGCCGAACAACGATTTCCCACAGCGACCACGCAGCTCTGTGCTGAAAGTGTGAAAACACACTTCAGCCAAGTTGTGAAAAATGACAGCTGTACTGTTCATAAGGAAGTGTGGAAAAATGCCACTGGTGAAAATCTGCACTGAAAATATTACAAAGTCATGAACTTACGAGGGTGCGTGGAAAAGTACAGTTACGTAAGAACTTACTGTAACAGTAGATCTTCGAGAACAGCTCTTGCAGCAGGTTACACCATTAGGACTGAAGCCGGCAGGCGCCAGGACCCCCGGAAATTATTCTAGCTAGCGCTATCTTCAGCGAGGACCGCCCGGCGTTGGTCCCTCCTCCGCGCGCCAGGCACAAAGGCGGTCCGCCCAGAATCCCAGTTTCCCGCCGGAGACTCCGGCCAGAGGTTGACACAGAGGGCGAGACCGAGGATCCGCCGTCAGAAGGCAAAAGGGAACAAAAAGAAAAAAAAAAAAAACTATTCACCTTACAAGTGAATAACCGACTCCTGCGCTCGCCCAGCCATGCGGAAGGAAATAACTTCCGGCTCTCTGGACATTCAAACTGGCTGGCTGAATATTCACCTTTACCCCTCTCTCATCCATTTTTTTTTTTAAAAAGGAGCAACAGCGAGCGAAAGACTTCCTCCAAGGGGGACACGGTGGGCGGGAAGGTACCTGCTGCAAGAGCTGTTCTCGAAGATCTACTGTTACGGTAAGTTCTTACGTAACTGTACTATCTTACTTCGAGATACAGCTCTTGCAGCAGGTTACACCATTAGGACTGATTCCCAAGCAATAAAGCTTGTCCCATTCACATCGGGAGGAGGAAGAGGAAGAAACTGAGAAGGACCAACCTGACCCCGGTTCAGGACAGGAGGCCCTGCAGCACGGCCTGGCCGAAACCAGCCCTTCGCCTAGAGGCGATATCCAGACTGTAATGCCTGATAAAGGTATGCACAGAGCTCCAAGTAGCTGCAGCGCAAATAGCTGAGGTTGAGACATTCTTGAGAGCTGCAAAAGAAGTGGCTACGCCCCTAGTGGAATGGCCCCGGATGGAACCTGGGAGGGGCTTTTGTTTGGATTGGTAGCAATGAGAGATACATTGCATGAGCCAGCGGGATAAGGATTGCTTAGACACTGGTCGACCTCTCATTCTCTGTGCGAAAGAAAAAAAAAGTTGATCAGAAGCCCGAAAGGACTTAGTCCTATTGAGGTAATACCTCAGGCTGCGGTGAACATCTAGAGTATGGAGCAGAGCCTCTCCTCTATTGGAGTAGTTCGGGAAGTAGACCGGAAGGTCGATATCCTGATTCAAGGTCAGAGCTGAGACCACCTTAAGCAAAAACTTAGGATTCGTTCTCAGAGACACTCTGTCTCGGTGAAAAACCAAATAAGGCTCCTTACACATCAGGGCATGAAGCTCAGAAATCCTTCTGGCTGAAGTAACTGCAACTAAAAACAACGTCTTCCAAGACAGAAAACGTAGCTCACGCAATCCGGCTGGTTCAAAGGGAGGAAGCGTGAGCTGCTCCAAAACAAAAAGGAGATCCCATGGAGGAACGGATCTTTAATAGGAGGCCTAAGGTGTAGCACCCTCTCAGGAATTCCCTAGAAGCGTCCAGCTGAGCAATGGTGTGCTGCCCACCACGGCTGATAGGCCAAAATAGCACAAAGGTGTACTTTAATAGAGGGTAGGCTAACTTGAATGAAAAGGAGAGGAGGTAGTCAAGACCGCCCCACAGGGCAACCTAAAGGAGAAAGGTCGCAGCTCGTGACCATAGACAGAACGGTGCCATTTCATGGCGTAAGTAGCGTGAGTAGCCGGCTTCTTGGCTGCGGAGAGAACCTCCGCAACCTCCTGCGAGACCCCGTGTCGCATGATGGCTACGTCTCTAGGAGCCAGGCGTGCAGGTTCAAGGACCACAGATCCGGATGCAATAATGAACCTTGCTCCTGAGACCGAAGATGAGAACTGCGTGGTAGAGGGAGCGGAGGTTCCCTGGACAGCTGCGCCAGCGATGGGAACCAGATTTGTCTGGGCCAGAATGGGGCCACCAGGATCAATCGTGCATGCTCCCTGCGCAGTTTGAGCAGAACTCTCTGGATCAACGGGAAAGGAGGAAAAGCGTAGAGGAATCTGTTCTCCCAGGAGAGGGACAACGCGTCTCGCCAGAAAACTCCAGGCCCTGGATCTAACGAGCAAAAATTGGGCAGTTTTGCATTGAATGGGGATGCGAATAAATCTAACTTTGGAGTTCCCCATCGAAGGAACAGATCTCTACTACCCCTGAAGAAGTTCCCACTCGTGGACTCTGGCCTGGGAGCGACTCAGACCGTCCGCGATCGTGTTGTCCACGCCGGGAACATGTACCGCGACTAAGCTTGCGCCGTGTCCGATTACCCAATCCCACACTCTCATGGCCTCCCTGCAAAGGGGCTAAGAGTGTGCGCCTCCTTGCTTGTTGAGGTAGTACATCACCGCCGTGTTGTCCGTCTGAAGCAGGATGGTACATGGTGGGATCATGGACTGGAAAGCCTGGAGAGCATAGAGTACCGCTCTCATCTCCAGAACATTGATGTGAAGATGAGCATCTAGCGGACTCCATACACCGAGACCTCACCCCATCCAGGTGAGCTCCCCACCCGATACCTGAAGCGTCTGTGGTGAGGTTATCTCGAGCGGCGCTGCGAAAGGGCGCCCTTGGAGGCGACCGAGGGCTAACCACCATTGCCAGTCCTGAACCACTCAACCGTGATTCTGACTGGATGCTGCAGATGGTCTTGCCTCTGGTCCCACTGCGTATCCACTGCGTTATCGCATGTGAAGCCGCGCGAGGGGACCGTGGGAATGGCCGCAGCCATGTGACCGAGCAGCGAAGGACCGACCTGGCGGGCGGTCTGATTCGCTGATAGGTCCTCTATGAGGGACCTGATCGTTCCGCCCTGTCGACTGGGAGAAAGCCCTCCCTGGACCGTGTCCAGCATTGCACCTATGAACTGCAGGATCTCAGATGGTACCAAGACCGACTTCTCGTGGTTTATTAAATCCCAAGTGATCCGAATAGGACCTGGTGTCCTGGATCGCTTGCAGAAGCGCCTCTCTGAGGCGGCCATGAAGCCAATCGTCGAATGCAGAGACACGAATTGGCCCTTCCTCCTTAGAGCAGCTGCCCGACTGCCATGCACTTGGTGAAACCCTTGGAGGCGGATGACAGCCCGAAGAAGAGCCGGAATTGGAAATGGTGGCCTAAGAACTCGGCGCAGGGAACCTCTGATGCGCTTGAGCTATAGGGGATGTGCAGGTAGGCATCCTGCGTGTCTAAGGGCGCTAAATAGCGCCTTGTTTTAGCATGGGAATTAAGCCGGAAGGGTCACCATGCGGAACCTTTTGTATGCAACTGACAAGTTGAGGTGCTTAAGTCCAGAATAGGGACGGAGGTCCCCTGTCTTTTTGGGAACCAGGAAGAAGTGAGAATAGTACCCTAGTCCTCTCTGGTTTCCTGGGACAGGCTGAATCACCCCTTGTCCAGGAGTCGATCACCTCTTGCCAAATTAAGTAGCGGTGCTGACCCGAGTACCGGGAGAGCAGAGGAGGCCTCGGGGTGGCTGTTCTGCGAACTCTAAAAAGTGGCCTCTGCTGACCAGCTGAAGTACCCACCTGTCGGTGGTTATTGCCTGCCATCCCGACAGGAAGTTCGCAATGCGACCCCCGACCGAAACATCCCGTTGATCCTGAGGGGCGGGGGCCGGAAAGGAGTCATGCTGTGGCGGCTGAAGGACCCGCCGACTGGGTGGCCTTGGAAGAGCGCTGACCCCTGCCGGCGGGCTGCTTCCCCTGGGTCCTTCGAAAGCCAGAGCCCCTGTGTTGTGTGGCGGAACGGGGCTGCTGCCTCTGAGTCCGCCCGCAGCGGCCTTGGCTCCTGAAGGAGCCAAGCCTCGCGACCGTCATCGCCTGAACTGTCCGGACGCCTTTCCAGCCTCTTGGAGTTTGGTAATTATCGTTCCGACCGGATTACCAAACAGTACCTCACCTTCAAAGGGCGTCCATAATGTTTTCTGGGCGTCTGGGGTGAAACCGGAGACACGGAGCCAAGAGTGTCTTGGGAGGCAAACACCTGAAGCAGCCGCCCTGGCTGCCGAGTCCGCTGAATCATGTCGGCTCTTAAGACTTGGGTCCACGTCTGAACCCGTCCGGAAGCTGAAGCATCTCCTCTTTCTGCTCACCTTCCGGCAGCTTCTCGGCGCCTGTAGGTCCTGCTCCCACAGGCGTTCTGGAACTGCACCATGTGGGTAAGGTAATTCAGGGACCTGAGGCGCAAGTCGCTGAGCGTAGTGCACCTCCCAAAGAGTCCAGCTGTTTGGACTCGGGGTCCGATGGCAGGGTGCTCAAATGTTGCGGTCTCTGGGACCGATCATGTGAGGCTGTGATCACCAGGGAGTCAGCCAGAGGGTGCTGTGACAGGTACTGGTCATCCTTGGGGCCCTGTACAACCGGTCAGCCTTCTTCGGCACCGCCGGGAGCGAATGTGGACGCTTCCACGCAGCCTTGGTGATGTCCACGAAAGTGTCCACCAAGGGTGGCACCACCACAGGTTTAGGGTCTTTCTGCCGAAGGTATTTTGCCAGGCGTAACCTTTCGGGGTCAAGTTCCTCTGCATCCTAACCCATGTTCTCCTGGATATGTCTCATTATATCCATGAAGGATGGATCGTCCGGAGGAGACCATGGAGTCTCACGTGGGTCCGGCGAGGGAAGCGAGATCGCAGATGGGGATCTGGATGATGAACAGGATGATCCCGTGTCCTACGGCGACGGCGACCGACGTCGCCTCCTGGACCTCTTAGGGCTGGGTGATCCAGAAGACGAAGATCTGGACGGAGGTCTCCTTTTAGAATGTCGGCCCCTGGGAGGAGTCTCAAGCTCCCTGGGGACAGGACGGCCAGCTGAACCCACAGGTGAAGGTGGGGCCGGAGCTGGAGTAGAAGGAGGAGGAGGAGGAGGAGGTGGAGGGGGAAGGACTGGGGTACACGTCCTTCCTGATGGTGTCCCACCAGTGGTAAAGGTCCTTCACCTCGGCCAAGGACAGCCCCGGCGTCGGCTCCGGGTCGAGGGGCGCGTCGGGTCCTGGCGGCGGCTCACGGGGCCTCGGGCGGTGGCGAGGGACCCGGGGAGACTCCTCTCGGCTGGGAACGCCCACCTGGTCATCGGGCTGGGCCGAATCCTCCTCTGTGAGGGACTCCTGTCCGATGGGCGTCGGAGGCGCAGGAGCCCTCGGCTCAGGCTGCGCGGACGTCGGCCCCCCCACCGATGTCCGATGCGCTGAAGAGGCCGACGACGGCCGGCCGGCCAACGTCGGCTCGGAGGAACGGTGGCGAACGGCCAACGACGGTCTGGCCGACGCCGGATCCACCGGCTTCCTCAGCGAGTCAGCTCAAGGTCTTCTGGGGGAGGAAGAAGCAGGCGTCAGGGGCCGAGGCGGGGAGCCCGACTTGTGATGGTGGTGGCGTTCCCCGACCGCCCGGCCTTCTGGGCAGAAGATGCGACGACGGCCTGGCGGAAGAGGCCTGAGCAGGCTTGGCGATGGGCACCACAGCCGGGGGAAGAGACGAGGCCCTGGAGGGAGAGAGGTCCGACCGAGACCCGGAGCTCCGGGACTCGGAGGCCCGAACCGGTGACCGGGGAGGATCCCTCGGTTTCTTCTTTTTCTCACCGTGCCGGTGCGACGAATCCCCCTTGGACGACATCGCCCGTAGTTGCTCTTCTAAGAGGTACACCTGGAGGGCCTTCTGCCGGCGGATCCTCGTGCGACTACTGAACCCCTGGCACAGGGAGCAGGCCTTGGTATCGTGGTCTGGGCCCAGGCACCGGACACACGTGGAATGTGGGTCTTTGAACGGGATCTGCTTGCCGCGCGCGCACTTAGAAGAGTGGCCGGCGATCGGTGAGGACATCAGATAAGTCAGCTTCGTTGATTGCAGAAAATCTTCCACGAAAACTTCTATACCACGCGTCGCGCGCTAGACTTGATCCGTAGGGTCGAGGCATGCAGTTTCAACGGCGGGAAAGAACTGGAGATTCTGGCGGGACCGCCCCCTTTTGTACCACGCCTGACGTCGGAGGCGGGACCGACGTCGGGGGCGGTCCCCGCTGAAGATAGCTAGCTAGAAGAATTTCCAAGGGGTCCTGGCGCCTGCCGGCTTCAGTCCTAATGGTGTAACCTGCTGCCAGAGCTGTATCTCGAAGTAAGATCTGCACAATGCTCACTCGTAACACAGTCATTTTATGGACTTTTGTCACCAAATTTTCAAAATAGCCATTTTAAGACCTCTGCTCATGAACAGTGTAACTGTGATTTTCTTAATCGGTCCTAAACATTGCTTTCGCACACCAACAGCACCATTGTGCGCTACATGTGTGAAAACACATTTTGGGCGACATATGAAAAATGACAGCTGTACTGTTCATAAGGAAGTGTAATAAAATGGCAATGTTAAATCTGGAGTAAAATATTAAATTCGCAAACTTACGAGCATGCATAAGAACTACTTAACACCGCTCAGTAAAACAGTCATTTTAGAATTTTTCACCAAATTTTCAACATAGCCATTTGAAGACCTCTGCTCATGAACAGTGTCACTGTGATTTTCTTAATGTGTCCCATACATTGATTTTGCACATCGACTACGCCATTATTAGCTACATGAATGAAACACATTTTGGCCAAGATGTGAAAAATGACAGCTGTACTGCTCATAAGGAGGTGTGGTAAAATGGTAATGTTGAAAATCTGGGTAAAAATAATGAAAATTGTGAACTACGGCGTGCGTAGAGACTGCGCAATGCTGCTCGTAAAACAGTCATTTTAGGAATTTTGCACCAAATTTTCAACATAGCCATTTAAGACCTCTGCTCATGAACAGTGTCACTGTGATTTTCTTAATTTGTCCCGTACATTGATTTGCACATCGACTGTGCCATTAATGCGCTTCATGAAGCGGAAACCGTTTTGGGTGAGATGTGAAAAATGACAGCTGTACTACTCATAAGAAGGTGTGGTAAAATGGCAATGTTGAAAATCTGGAGTGAAAATGTGAAAATTCAGAAACTTACAGTATGTAGGAACTATACAGCATGCGTCTAAAACAGTCATTTTGGAAATTTTTCAGCAAATTTTCAACATAGCCATTTAAGACCTCAGCTCATGAACAGTGTCACTGTGATTTTCTTAATTGTCCCGTACATTGATTTCGCACACCACTTGCGCCATTTATGCGCTACATGGAAGGAAACATGTTTTAGGTGAGATGTGAAAATGACAGCTGTACTACTCATAAGAAGGTGTGGTAAAATGGCAATGTTGAAAATCTGGGTAAAATATTGAAAATTCCTGAACTTTCTGGCGTGCATAGGAACTATCAGAGCATGCAACGTAAAACATATCATTTTGGAATTTTTTGCAAAATTTTCAACATGGGGTTTTGGGACCCCTTCTCATGAATGATGTCACTGTCATGGCGTTATTCGGGCCGAAAAGGTGATTTGGCGCGGTGACTGCGAAATCACCCTTGAACCAGAAACCTATGACATGTTATCACTCATGAAAGGTCCCAAACATGTTGTGGTCAAAAATCAAAATACCTGAGATATGCAACAAAGTTGAAAAACCCTATCTAGCCCATTATACAGCTTACCAGCATTTCCTCAGTTAGCGTTCGGCTTTGAAGAGTGCAGGCGTGTTCCGGTCCACAGCAGATCGTCGCCGAGCTCTGGAGGTAAGTATGGGGTGGGGGTGTGTGGGGAGGCTGGGTGCACAGTGGGTGAGTGCGGGTTGTGGGAGGGGCAGGAAGACTGCGTGGGACGTTTTCTTTACAAGGTTTAAAAAAGGCTAATGGGGCGTTTGCCACGCTGGGGTGGGCTCTCAGGCGTGGCACAAGACGAACGGGGGAGCCATGGAGCCGGAAGGTTGGGCACCCCGTCGCCATATGATCAGTTGCCACGCTGGGGTGGGCTCCCAGCGTGCACGCAGTACTCGGGGGTGAGGACAGTGGAGCCGGCGGGGGTTGGGCACCCGTTGGCTATTCTATGAGTTGCTGCGCTGGGGTGGGCACCCAGCGTGGCATGGAAAACTTTGGGGGAGGCGCAGCACAAGCCGGCAGGGGATTAGGCACCCCGTTGGCGATACGTGTGTCTTGGGGGGGCATGCAGTATTGCGTCGTGCGTTTGTGTGTGTGTGTGTGTGGGGCTGCGCGCGGGCAGGCGATATCTTATCGCTGCTCACTGGGCGTGGCTCCCCTTTCTATGCGCCACTGCATTTGGAGCTTGTCATAGACAACTCCAGCATGCATTGGCGGACAGGGGCCGCGCCTGCCAACACACTGACTGAATTGGAAGAGGGGGTGACACACCTCCGAAATCTCGGATGATAGCACTATGTTTCTTGCACATGCGTGCAAGCAAACATAACTAGGAAGTCCTGCAGCTGGTTATTGTACTGTTATACTCAGGGCTCCAGATTAGATTTCTGGGGATGAATATTATATTCCTCATTTTGAAAGTGAGGTGAGTAAAACCAAATTCAGATGTGTGCAAATGTCTGGACAGAGTTTAGAGAGGAGTACATTTTTAAAAACAATATAGGTTTTTTTTCTAGACAAGAACTGATCACGAGCAAACAGTACTCTAGATAATGGCAGGTAGAAGTAATTTACCCACCAGTAAGGCCCCTGGAATTCTGCGAATCTGCAGTTGTGGAATTTTCTGCACAATTTGCATCATGCTGCAGAATTCATATAGTGCTGCAGAATCCACTGTTTTTGCTGAATTTTCATTCAAATATGCAGTTTTTCAATAGTGCCAGGCTCCCATATCCATCTTGTTTATCCTGAAGCCACTGCTCTATGCTTGGCAGGTGATGTCATCTGTGACATCACATCATATTTCAGCCAAAGGTAGGACTACATTCTGCCACAGAAATTAATAAATCATGCTGCAGAAATCGGAAAATGCTGCCGCAGAAGCCTAGGATCCCTGCCACAGAAATCAGAAAATTCTGCCGCAAAGCACTGCCCACCAGTTTTAAACTATAGGGAGTAAAACAAAACTGGGATTCATACAAGTGCTATAAATTTGTACATAAAACTGCTTCTTTTGAATCACCAGTTGTGTTATGAAGCACTATTCTTTAGAGTGGAGTACTTACAAAATGTTGGCCGAGTATTGGTACTTATTAGACATTTTTTCGGAAGAGTATTTCCTAAAATGAGGTGAGTAAAACAGGTCAGTACTGCCCTTATCTGGAGCCCAGGGATGTTCTATTTCTGAGTCTACCAATCAGTTGGAGAGACAGTAATGCATTCCTGAATGTAAGAACATTTTTCTGTTATTGCACGCATGCACAAGAAGCATGTTGCAGCAGCTTGCTGCAGAAGCAGGTTGTGGAGGTGGGGCAATGTTGTGATGAATGCCCCCACTACCTTTGGAGGTTTGGCCCACTTTCCCCAATAGGGTGGCACGCTACTGCTGACACTAGTTCAGCCAGCATGCCACAACCTTGAAACATTTCAGCTGCTGCAGTCAGGGGTCGCCCTGTCATTGCAGCATTAGCCATGTTACAAAAAGGGAGTGACCCATCATTGCAGGGTGGTCCCTTGCCTTCTCCCGATCTAGTTTGCTGACGGGGAGTCCAGTTCCCCTCAGTATGTCCCTTCCCCGTTTCTTTGCCAATAGGGGTGCCCAATCCCTGTCGGCATGTCTCCCCCCCCATTTCTTGTGTGCCGAGAGGGTGCACAATCTCTCTCGACTCATAATTCCCCCCCCCTCCCAGTATATACCGACAGGGTGCCCCAATCCCCATCGGCTCCAGTCCCCCATCCCAAAACTACTTGAGGTGGCATGCTGGGAGCCCACCCAGCGTGCCAAAAGTACCTGTGAAATGGAAAAACTGTCCATAAATTCTATTTTTTTACCCCTGTAAAGAAAGCGTTCCCTCGGCTGTCTGTGCCCCTCCGCGCAACCGCACCCACCTCTGTGCACCCTGCCTCCCCAACACCCCTCACCCTATACTGCGAGCCCAGCGCAATGATCTTCGGTGGACCGGGAACACATCTGCACTCTTCAAAGCTGACCACGAACTGAAGAAATGCTGGTAAGCTGTATAATGGCATAAATAGGGTTTTTTCAACTTTGATGCATATCTCGGGCATTTTTGGGAATTTTGGCACCAAATTTTCAACATGGGGTTATTGGGACCCCTCCTCATGAATTCAGGCACTGCTATGGCGTTATTCAGTCCCGAAAGGTGATTTCACGGTCACAGCGCAGAATCACCTTTCGGGACCAATTAACGAAACGACAGTGCCAGTACTCATGAGGTGGGCTCTCAAAAAGCCTATGTTGCAAATTTGGCGGAAAAAATCCCAAATATGACTGTTTTACGAACGAGCATCCATTGCGCAGTTGCTACGCACACTCAAAACTTTGCAAACTTGCAATATTTTCCTGCCAGATTTTCAACATTGGCATTTTTTCACACCTCCTTATGAACAGTACAGCTGTCATTTTCCCCATCCTGGCCGAAATATGTTTTCGCACTTCCGGCGCAGAATAGCGAGGTCACTGTGGGAAATCAGAGATCGGGACAGATTAAGAAAATGACAGTGACACTGTTCATGAGCAGAGGTCCTAAAATGCCTATGTTGAAAATTTAGTGATGATAGTCCTTCAAATCACTGTGTTACAAGTGTGTGTTGTGCAGTTCCCACGCACCCTTATAACTTCGCAGATTTGAAATATTGTCACGCCAGATTTTCAACACTGGCATTTTTTCACACCTCCTTATGAATAGTACAGCTGTCATTTTTCACATCCTGACCGAAATGTGTTTTCCCATTTCCGGCGCAGAATAACGCGGTCGCTGTGGGAAATCAGTGTTCAGGACAGATTAAGAAAATTATATTAACACTGTTTATGATCAAAGGCCCTAAAATCCCTATGTTGAAAATTTGGTGCTGAAAGTCTATAAAATGACTGTGTTACAAGCATGCGTTGAGCTGTTTCCACGCACCCTTGTAATTTCGCAAATTTGGAATATTTTCACGTCACATTTTAAACACTGGCATTTTTCACACCTCCTTATGAACAGTACAGCTGTCATTTTTCACATCCTGGTCAAAATATGTTTTTGTACTTGTGGCGCAGAATAGCATGGTCACTATGGGAAATCAGTGTTTGGGACAGATTAAAATCGAGCGAATGAGAGCGGGGAGTGACTGAGCTCAACTGAGCTCTTTCGGGACTGCTGCGGATTTCTCTGCGGGCAGAAAAAGATCCCAATGCAGGCAGGAGCCCAGCACAAAAGGGCAGCCTGCAATGTCAGGAGAAACAGAACGAGAGAGCGACGGGGAGTGAGCGAGATCAACAGAGCTCTGTCGGGACTACTGCGGATTTCTTTGTGGGCAGAAAAAAGGTGTCGATGCAGGCAGGGGCCCAGTACAAAAGGGCAGCCTGCAGCAGTGGGAGAAACAGAACGTGCGAATGAGAGAAGGGCAGTGAGCGAGCTCAACGGAGCTCTATCACGACTGCTGCAGATTTCTTAGTGGGCAGAAAAAGGTGCCAACGCAGGCAGGAGCCCACTACAAAAGGGCAGCCTGCAGCGCCGGGAGAAACGGAACGAGCGAGTGAGAGATAGAGAGTGAATGAGCTCAACGGAACTCTGTTGGGACAGCTGTGGGTTTCTTTGTGGGCAGAAAAAGGTGCCAATAGAGACAGGAGCCCAGTACAAAAGGGCAGCCTGCAGTGCCAGGAAAAACAGAATGAGCGAGTCAGGGAGGATGAATGAGCAACCTCAATGGAGCTCTGTCGGGACAGCTGTGAACTACTTTGTGGGCAGAAAAAGGCACCAATACAGGCAAAAGCCCAGTACAAACGGGCAGCCTGCAGCACCAGAAGAAACAGAACGAGTGAGAGGGTGGGGGGGGGAGTGAGCGAGCTCAATGGAGCTGTGTCGGGAATGCTGCGGATTTCTTTGTGGGCAGAAAAAGGTGCCAACGCAAGCAGAAGCCCAGTATAACAGACCAGCCTGCAGCGTCTGGAGAAATAGAACAAGTGAGTGAGAGAGGAGGAGTGAGCGAGCTCAATAGAGCTCTGCCGGGACTTTAGAGTTGCCCACCCTCCTGCCCAGAGTCGTCTGTTGTCCTATATTACAGCAGGGTCTCTGGAATGTAGACAAAGCAAAGGTTGGATACTTTTAGGATTGCTGTAGTAATACAGATTAAGTTCTGTTTATCTCTCTAACTGAGCTAAGTACTGAGCTATAGTGTTATGACTGCTGTAATAATACATATTTATTTGTTCTGTTTATTTCTCTAACTGAGCTGAGTAGTAAATTTGGTAGAAAAAAATCCAAAAAAATGACTGTTTTACGAGCGTTCGTTGCGCAGTTGCTACGCACGCTCGTAACTTTGCGAATCTGCAATATTTTCACTACAGATTTTCAACATTGGCATTTTTCCACACCTCCTTATGAACAGTACGGATGTCATTTTTCACATCCTGGCCGAAATACATTTTCGCACTTCAGACGCAGATAGCGCGGTCACTGTGGGAAATAAGTGTTCGGGACACATTAAGAAAACCACAGTGACACTGTTCATGAGCAGAGGTCCTAAAATGCCGATGGTGAAAATTTTGTGATAAAAGTCCATAAAATGACTGTTACAAGCGTGCACTGTACAGTTTTCCATGCACCCTTGTAACTTCGCAAATTAGTAATATTTTAATGCCAGATTTTCAGCACTGCCATTTTTCACACCTCCTTATGAACAGTGCAGCTGTCATTTTTTACATCCTGGCCAAAATGTGTTTTTCCGCTTCAGGCGCAGAATAGCACAGTCGCTTTGGGAAATCAGTGTTTGGGACAGATTAGGATTGAGTGAGTGAGAGAGGGGGAGTGACCGAGCTCAACATACCTCTGTCTGGACTGCTGCGGATTTCTTTGTGGGCAGTATAGCACAGTGGTTTAAAGGCTCTGAGCTGCAAATCTGGTGACATCCAATAGACCAGACCTGGGTATGAATCCTACAGCTTCCACTTACATACTGTGTGACCCTGAGCAAGTGACTTAACTTCTCTGTGCTCCCAGCTCACGCCTGTAAATAAGCCTTCAGCTTAGTGTGCTAATCCTGGTTAAACACAACTTAAAAAAAAAAAAAGTGCCAATGCAGGCAGGAGCCCAGTACAAAAGGGCAGACTGCAGCACTGGGAGAAACAGAATAAGCGAGCGAGTGAGAGAGTGAGCGAGCTCAACGGAGCTCTATCGGAACTGCTGCAGATTTCTTTGTGGGCAGAAAAAGGCGCCTATCCAGGCAAGAGTCCAGTACAAAAGGGCAGTCTGCAGTGCTGGGAGAAATGGAACGAGCGAGAGAGAGTGGGGGAGTGAGCGACCTCACTGGAGCTGTGTCGGGACTGCTGTGGATTTCTTTGTGGGAAGGAAAAGGTGCCAATGCAAGCAGGAACCCAGTACAAAATGGCAGCCTACAGCATCGGGAGAAATAGAACAAGCAAATGAGAGAGGGGGAGTGAGAGAGTTCAATAGAGCTCTGCCGGGACTTCACAGTTGCCCACCTTCCCGCTCAGGCCCTCTGTGGTCCTATATTACAGCAAGGTCTCTGGAGTGAAGACAAAGCAATGACTGGATACTTTAGAATTGCTGTAATAATACAGATTTAGTTGTTCTGTTTCTTTCTCTAACTGAGCTAAGTACTGAGCTATACTGTTATGATTGCAGTAATAATACACATTTATTTGTTCTATTTATTTCTCTAACTGAGCTGAATAATACTTGGAATGCAATAGGATTTCTAACTGGGCTAAGTGAAACTATATGAGAGCCGAGAACAAAAAGTAAGGTAGCTGAGGGGTGAAAAACGGACAAAGAGGCTGTAGGATTGCTACACTAATACAGTATCTAACAGATGAGATCTGAGACTGAATTACCCTGGTTGGCAAGGGGTCAGTAGGGGGACAAGTGTGGGAGGGACAGAAATTTGACTAAATAGGGGCCTAACAGTTGTAGTAGGGTACAGAACCTGGGAGTAAAAGCCCATAACATAAGATTGGGACCAAAATGGGGCAGGGACCACATGTCACTGGGGCGGGTATCTTTGAAAGGATGGAGGGCTTACAGGGTGTGAGTGTGCCATGATCCTGGACTGGGCTTGGAGGATGGGGGGGGGTGTATGGTCTGTAGATGACTGGCTAGTTTGAGGGAGGAACTGTGGAGGTTAGGGAGGAATGTAAGTGGCAGGGCAGATGAGCATGGTAGGCATCCTGAGGGGGAGAATAGGGGATGGCAAAGGGGGA
Organism: Neoceratodus forsteri; assembly: GCA_016271365.2. NCBI lineage: Eukaryota > Metazoa > Chordata > Ceratodontiformes > Ceratodontidae > Neoceratodus > Neoceratodus forsteri. The sequence goes on from JADMNL010000028.1 coordinate 210,399,133, forward strand.
CGGAGGAAGAATAACTAGGAACTGAAACTGACCCCAGTATCAGAGGCACTAGCAGAAAAGAGTGGAGAACAGAGGGGGTGCCCAAGGCAACGGCAGGGGGCCCCCTGATGGGGGAGGAAAAGACGATGAGGAGTACCAGACAAGAGAGCAGATGGCTGTGGGCAGGGAGGGACCAGGGGTGGTACGGAGGGGAACATGTAGGAGGTGAGAACTCATAGGGGGAAGAGATGTAGGCCTGGTATCGACTACGAATAGTTTCAAACCTCTGCTATGGGACAGAGACGGGGAGCAGGAACACACTGAAGGGTGAAGGACAAGCAGGGCATGAGAGGGATGGCAACCGGTAGGGAAAGAGATAGCAAGGACAAAAGGGTAGAAGGGGCTAGTAAGGAAGGAGGGGGTGGTGACTGGAGGAGAGAAGGCTACAGCAAGGGGGAAGGATGGGAGAGGCATCACTATCGGGGTAGAAGGGAATGGGGGCTCTAAATCGACAACAGCAGGGATATGAGAGGGGTTGAAAATCAGAAGGGGAGGTTGACATGGGAAGCCCAGCAGGAAGCAGTCAGGCTGGGAAGGGGTTCAAGGGGGATGGGAGGAATAAGGCAGAGAAAAGGGGTGAGGTGGACGTAGGGGGTATAGATACAGAAGTCACAGAGGGTGCAGTTGGCGGGGGTAAGAGACAGGGAAGAATGAATACTGGGGTGGTGGAAGGGGCATTAGAAGGGAAAGGGGATAATGGGCGGAGGGGTACTGGTCCTGGGGGATTCTACACTGAAATGGCTGAGATGGGACGGAAAGGGGGAAGGCACAGCCATATCTGGGTTGAAGCTGCCCCCAGGTTTACCGCAGGAGGGGCAGGGCAGGCACTGCTGAAGCGTGCACTGAGGGGGAGGAAGAAACCTCACTTACTGTTGCATGTGAGTACAAATGACTTGGTGGGGGACACTGTGGAAGTAGTGAGGGGGAGGTCTGAGTACCTGGGCAGGCAGTGTGAGGGGGGTGGTGAAGTCGGTGGCATTTTTGGAGGTACTGCCAGTACCATGTGCAAGCATGGAGAGGAAGGGTAAGCTTCAGGAGTTCGACTGCCTGAGGGACTGGTGCCACATGAAACATTATGGGTTAGTGACTAACTGGGGTAGGGTCGGGGGAATAGTGACTTGTACACGGGAGAGAGGGTACACTGGAGCAGGAAGGGAAGGGGAATAGTAAAGCAGCATTGTTGCCGGGCCACTGGTACTGAGGGTTATGGCGCTGGATGCCACACTGCGCGCCATGCTAGTGACCCGGGTTTAGATGCAAGTCTGGCCTGCCAAGGGTTGGCATGGGAGGGATAGGATTAAACGACCGGAGGACTGCTCTCCTATCCTGGGGCGGGATCCAGGGACCCACCTGCTCTGTAGCGGCCCCTGGTGACGACCGGAGCCGCTACTACAGCGGTGTAGTAAAGGGTGGCGAACTGTGGTGGACGTTGGCACTCTGTGCCTAAGCATCATGGCACGACCGCACTCCGCAAAACGGAGAAAAGTGTAAAATGTGCTACGGTCAGGCAGCATGAGCTTCCGACCCCCCTACCCGCCCCGAATGGCGCTTCCTCCTCAACTGGATCCTGCTCCAATGGGTCGACCTGGGAAGCTCCTCACCACCCCACCACAGGGGTAATCCATGGAGGTGAGCAGGTTGGCCTGATGTCGAGGGGGGCAGGGCTGGAAGGTTGGTCAGGATGACCAAGCCGAGCGAACCAGTGAAATAGTAAAAAAAAAAAAAAAAGACAGGATTAGAAGGTTGCATCTCTACTAAGATGGATTTAAACAAATGGCTGGGGGACAAAAAGACTGAAGTTGGTAGAAAGATCCGGACTGGGGAACTTGATGAGCTCACCGCCCAAGATATAGGTAAAGACAGAGGCATGGTAACCCTGGAAGGGGGCAGGCAGAGTGGTCTGAGTGTAATACAGAAGGCACCACCACCCAGCAAGAATAAGGAGGAGAAAGGGTGAGGACTGCTGGGAGCATGGACAAAGGCCAAGGAGGAGAAAAGTGAGGAGAAGGAGGGGTACAAGTGGAAGGTGATCTAACTACATGGAGAGAGAAGTGGTTATAGGGGAGGAAGCAGAGGGTGCTGGTGGTAGGGTAGCTCTCAGCACCCACAGCAGTGACAAGCAGGGTGTCACAGAGCTCAGAATTTGGCCCAATGCTATTTGGGCTCTTTATCTCCGATATAGCACACGGAGTGGGGAGCAGGGTTAGTCAATTCGCACATTATACCAAATCAAAGCAAATAGTTATAGTAGCAAGCCCCCCACCCACCCACACACACATACACTCACACAGCTACTTAAAAGTCTGCAATTTATTAAAATCAGTTCCATATTCTTACCTACTTGGGGTTGAATGCCAACAAGCGTAAAATAATGTACCTAGGGCATAGAAACCCCAGTGCTGGGTATAGAATGGGGGAGGTACCGATACTCACTAGACATGAAAAGGTCCTTGAAGTTATTGTATCAGAGGACCTCAAGATGGCAGTACAGTGTGACAAGGCTATGGGCAGGGCAAATTGGATTCTGTGGTGCATAAGGAGTGGCATTTCCAGTAGGAGGAGGAGGGATGTTGTGCTGCCATTGTATCACTCCCTGGTATACACCCAGCTAGAGTACTGTGTCCAGTTTTAGAGTCCACACTTTTTAGAAAGGACATAAGGTGGAGGTTTTCCAGAGGAGGGCAACTAAAATGGTTCAGAATTTTCACAGGAATCTCTACAAGGAAAGACTGAAGAATCTCAACATGTACACTCTGGAAGAGAGGAGGGCGAGAGATGACATGATCAAGACCTACAAAGTACCTCACAAGGGTAAAGAGGGTACAATTGGGGAGTTTCCTTCAAATGAGAATGAGTACCCAAACCAAGGAACATACAATGAAGCTGGGCAGGCATTCAGAATAGATGTGAAGAAATATTTATTTACTGAAAGGGTGGTAGACGCCTTCAACAGACTGCCAGGAGAAGTGGTGGAAGGTAAAATGGTAGGGGGCATGAAGCATGCATGGGATAAACATAGGGGTATATTAGGAAAAGGGGAAGGAGGGGATCAACGGAGATCAAAAGGGCTATGGAAGTGGAGTAGGTTCAAGTTCATTGCAGGAAAAATCCATTAAGCAAGCTCATTCACAAGGAGGTCCTGGTGGACACAGACAGAATAAGACATGCAACAACATATACAGTCAGGAGTTACAAGTAGGTAGAGAACACTTGGGCAGACTGGGTGGGCTGAGCGGTCCTTTTCTACTGACAAATTCAATGTTTCTACAGCATCATCTTTTAATTCAGGGGCAGTGTTTATTCAAGGTTGGCCTACCATACATCCAGATATAAAATACAGTAAATTACCAAATTAGATGCAGCCCACTTACAGTACAATAAACAGAACCCCAGTGCTTTGAGAAGTCTACTCTTCATAAGGCTGCTTAAAGAGCGGGGTTCTATCTGCAAAGTCCACACCAGTATGCTGATCTTCAAATCGATGCCGCATCTGAATGAGTACTTGATTCTTCCTCACTCCATATCTTCCCCACTTTGAAAACTGCTTGTCCTGAGTTAGTTTTGGGCTAGCAGTGCCTCACCTGTGTTGGAAGATGACCAATAAGCAGCACTGAAAGATATTAGACTTCTCAGACTGTGAAGACAGCTGCTCACAGACAGACATAAGGCAATTCTACTGGGATGTAGGAGGAAGTAAGCTGTTGATTAACTAGAATCTGCAGCTTATCCATCAGGTAGGAAAATGGGCAGACTAGGTGGGCCAAGCGGTCCTTATCTGCCTTCAAATTCTATGTTTCTCACCCACCATCTTGGCAAAAAGGCTGCAGCTGTGGCCACTGATGACTGTTAGGGTGTGGGGATGGGGGACCAAAGGGGACAGATATAAGGAGATAAAATCATAATAAAAATTGTGAGACCTTCACCAGCTTTCCAAAACACTTACCAGTAAAAGAACACTCTATGAAGTTTTTCAAATGGCAACACAAGCTGGTGAGCCCTCTGTCTGCCATCTGACACCAGGCATCAGCCAGCATAAAACTGCCTAAAGAAGGCAGTGTGGTCATGTGGTTACTAAAATACTGGAGATTACAGATTTATAAGAACAAAAGAATATCACACAGAAGCTGGCACTTATGCCTATAGCAGCTGTCTCCTGCTTCTCAGTACTTACATTTATACCCTTGAGGTACTTGAATGTTTCGATCATATTCCCTCTTTCCCTCCTCTCTTCCACTGAGTACATACTGAGGTCCCTTAATTTCTCCTCGTAAGTCATGTGTTGCAAGCTCTGTACCATCTCATTCGCCCTTCTCTGGACCATCTCCAGCCTGTTAATATCCTTACAAAGATGCGACCTCCAGAACTGCACACAGTATTCCATGTGAAGCCTGACCATGGTTTTATATAATGGCATCACTACCTCCTTCCTTATGCTGGTGATACCCCTGCTTATGCACCCCAGCATGTCACTGGCCCTCCCAGCTGCCTTACCACTTTGACATTTTCAGGTCATCCGAAATAAAAAAAAACAGGTCCCTTTCCATCTTTGTGACTGTCAGAACCCCCCCCACACACACACACACCTCCTGTACCTTTCCCCCACCACTTGCAGCACCCGCAGTTTAAATGCACAGGTGCATAATTTTGCACTTTTTTTAATTAAACGTCAGTTGCCAGTCCTAAGACCATTTCTCAAGCTTCCCCAGGTCCCTCCTCATTTTCTCCACCCCCTCAGGAGTATCCACTGTGTTACAGATCTTGATGTAATCTGCAAACAGGCAGACATTTCCCTCCAGCCCTTCTGCAATGTCACTAATGAAGACATTGAACAGGTCTGGCCCCAGGACCAATCCCTGCGGCACCCCACTGGTCACCCCTCTCCCCAAACTGCGCCCCATTTATCACTACTCTCTGCCTCCTATCTCTTACCCAGTTTCTAACCCACTTTACCACCCTTTCCCCCATGCCCAGCCTCCTCAGCTAGTTTATCAGCCTCCTGTGTGGGACGGTGTCAAAGGCTTTGCTTACATTAAGGTAAGCTTTGTCCACTGCCCCACCCATATTTACTTCCCTTGTCACCCAGTCAAAGAGATCAACCAGATTTGACTGACATGACCTCCCCACTGTGAATCCATGTTGCCTACAGTCCTGGCCTCTGATGGCTTCTAAATGCCCCACTATCCTTTCTTTAACCAATGTCTCCATGATCTTCCCCACTGCTGAAGTGAGGCTGACCGGCTTATAGTTCCCCGCCTCCTCCCTACTGCTGGATTTCTATAGAGGGACTACATGTGCCCTCCTCCAATTCTCTGGTAAGACCCCTGTGTTGAATGACTCACTGATCATGGCTGCCAGGGGTACTGCTATTTCCCTTCACAGTTCTTTTAATATCCTTGGGTGTATGCCATCTGGTCCGCTCACTTTGTCCACTGTTAATTTACTCACCTTCTGCAGGATTCTTCTGCCTGTGAATGGACTATTGTCCACATCTTCACACCTTTGCAACTGCTGTGGCCCTGGCCCCTCCCCCTCTTCTGTGAATACTGAACAGAAAGACATAGTGGATGTCTTGGGGGGGTGGGGCAAATGACAATTCTTAGGCATGGTACTTTCACTTCCAAATACCTAAACAGCACATATAAGCAATCAACATTCGGCATTGACAAATGCTTGTTCTACAGTTGAAACAATGCATTTCTTTCTTGAGCAGCTTTTGAGAATACCCAGGCCTAATCATAAGCAAATTTAAAAATCATTCTTCTGTTCTTGGTACATGATGAGGACAGAACAAACTATGCTTCCGTCATCAAAATGCAAGTGTCAGCAGAAAAGTTTCCAAAAGCTGCACAAGAAGTTCACTGTTTCAACTGTAGAACTAGCAATTTCTGCACTAAACACTGAGCCACCTAACTGTTGTGATACACACACTAATACACGTACACATATATGCATATATTTCAGTATTACAGCAGTGCACTGTCTACACACAGAGCATTGCTGCACACAAACTAACACACATACACTGCCTTATATGGCATTTATTCACTTATACATCTAACCCGAACTTTTATTGTATAAACACTGTATTTTGTACTAACACACAGTACTAATCTATGGCATGATGGTCAGCAGGACTGGAACAAAGTGCCACATGAACACACTAACACATATGCACTGCTTCATGTTCCAAGCAGTGTACTACCACATAGCATTAAAAGTACAGCCCCCACCACTTGCAGCACCCGCAGTTTATATGGACAGTAGGTTTTTGCAGGCAAATTACAATTTCCACTTTCCCATTCCATAGCCTATAATGAAAAAAGCGCTGGTTCTAGTGTTCTATGCCCACCTTCTATTTCGGGCAGATTAGCCAGAAGATTAGCTGCTAGTTAGCACAGTTCACCAGAACCCAGTCAGCCACGGAAAGAACATTCACGGCTAATTGTGCCAGTTCACACTTCTGCGCTTAGATTAAAAATCTGGCACATAGCAGTCTTGTGTGTCTACTGGCTGCAGTGTTGTAGAGGGTCACTTCCTTGGTTCTGGCCATTTTCAGCTTCAGCGATGTGGGGACAGGGGGTCCCAGCAGTGGGCAGCAGTTTTAAGCCACAGTACAATTTCAGCTGAATCACATATCTGGTCTTAGCTGTACAGTGCAGATGCTGAATCGCGGTTTGCGTTTTAAGCTGCAGTTCAGTATGCGTCCTGCTTGGAACTGGGGGTTACGCTATTGCTCTGTATCTTACTTTAATGCTATGATATGACGCAAAAAAACGCTTATTTCACATTAAATACACTTGGTGTACTGTATCAGTAATCAGCAACTTGATGTGAAAAAAAACATAAAAATTCGTTAAAGCGCCCACCCCACATAAGGGGCAGAATATGCTTGCACAGATGTGCTGTTATAAGTGGTGGGCCTGTACCAGGAAAGGGTTACAGACTGCCACGCACGTATACACACACACACACTTCTCTCCATTCTCATCCCCCGCAATGAGCAGAGCTCTATCACATATTTATTATCTGTTTGAGCCATTCAGGATGAGGAAAAGTAGAGAGACTGAAAATGGAAAAATAGAATGTATAGAGGTCTTCAGTGGAGTAAACAAAGTACTTTTTATAAGGACAAGCAGGAGTTCTATAGGTGAGCTTGTTTCCCAGTCCTACCCTACTGTCTGAAGTTTAGGCACTGTTTCACAGAAGGGGGGGGGGTAGAGAGAGTTTTGTTTCAGAGCACATGCATGCTGTTCTCCCATACACTTCCCTCTGCCTTTTCCAGCATTTCTGTAAGTATATGACAACAGTTTAGTTTAACTGGCAGCCAGATTTTAGGGATTTTAAGCCCAAAATGAGAGCAAACAGCCAGCCATAAACTTTTATTTATAATCTCTGAAACCAGCTGCCTGTTAATGAAATGATTGGATTACAAGACTCTGCTTTCGTGTTGGGGGTCTCTGCCTGCATGTCTGAAATTCCTAGGCTGATCATGACAGATCAGCTTGCAGCATAGATCAAAGGGAAGAGCTGACCTGTGATTGTATCGACTTTTTCTTTTGAAATACACAACTGTTTCTGCCCAGCAAGCCAAAACTGTCATGATCAGCCTAGGAACGCGCCACTACCAGAACACTCTGCATGGGACTAAAAGAGTCACATCCCTGAAAAGGCACTCTCATAGCAAGATGTTTGCTTGTGCATGTGTGCATGGTGAACATAAAAATAACCAACCTTTATCCATTTAACTATAAATCGTTCAGTTATTTATTGTTGTCCATCAGATATCTGCAAATCATTTATAAATTACCATTTCTACACTTTAATATCTTTATTGCTCAATAAAAGGAAAACACGTTTTATTTATATATATATATATATATATATATATATATATTAACTGACTATAAACATATTAACTTAGAAACACAGAAGTTGATGGCAGATAAAAACATCAAGGCCCATCCAGTCTGCCCATTTCTTCTACCTTATGAATGTGCCATAGGCCTTTACTCTGTCAATGGCCTATTTATTCATACTCATCTGTATTGCTCACTTCTGCCTATCCCAAGCCTGTTTGAAGCCCTGCACTGTATTCATAGCCACCATTTCCTGAAATAGGCTGTTCCATGCATCTACCACCCTTTCTGTGAAAAAGAACTTCCTCACATTACCCTTAATCGGCCTCCCTCTAATTTCATGCTGTGACCTCGTTCTGCTATTTTTCTTACACTGAAACATGTTAGACTCTTTCACTTTGTTAATGCCCTTTAAGATATTTGAATGCTTCGATCATATCACCTCTCTCCCTCCTTTGCTTTAGGGTATACATATTGAGCTCCGTTAATCTGTCCTAACATGTTTTCTGATGCAGACCCTGCACCATTTTGGTTGCCCTTCTCGGGACTGCCTCCATTTTGATAATGTCCTTGTGCAGGTGAGGCCTCCAGTACTGCACGCAGTACTCCAGATGGGGCCTAACCAGAGTCTTGTAAAGAGGGATTATTACCGCCCTCTTACAATTTGTGATACCCCTACTAATACACCCCAACATCCCCTCTAACCTTATCGACTGCCTTAGTGGTCTGCTTGGATGAATTCAGGTCATCTGTGTTGATGAGGTCCATATGGGGAAAGTTTATCAAAGTATTTCTCATTTCATATTTACATTCAATATACAGCCATTGTTTAGAATATGCCATTTCCTAGTCTTTTAGAAATATGTGAGGGAAAATGAACAGGTTACTCACTTGTAACAGTAGTTCTAGGAGTGGTATATGTTGTTCATCCACACTTATTGGCATGACCCCTTCCACTTTAAATCTTGCTGCAAGTCTTCAAGCTGGCTCCTCCAACCCACTTGGGTGGTATATACCTCGGCTCTGCACCGTGTGGATGAACAACATATACCACTCCTAGAACTACAGTTACAGGTGAGTAACCTGTTCTTCTAGGATCGTGGATATGTTGTTCATCCACACTTATTTGCAGACTCCTAGCAGTTCTCCAGGAGGAGGGAGGCAAGGCGTACACCCCCTATTTAGGGAATGGAGATTGGAGAACTGAGGTACCAAAACCAGCATCCCAGAGTGACTCAAGGTCGATGGTAGTGGGTGATGAAGGTGTTTGCTGACTTCCAGGTAGCAGCCCGACAGATTTCCTGGATAAGTATATCCCTGAAAGCAGCCACCGATGCAGGAGTATGGCGGGTAGAATGAGCTCTTATCCCTCTGGGAGGCTCTCTGCACGCCAACTCAGCACAGACCTATGCATGATATAATCCAGCTTGCAATGGTCCGTTTGGCTGCAGGTCTGCCAGAAGTGGCTTCAGCGTAGGTGACAAACAGCTGGTGAACCTCTCCATGAATTTCTGCCGTCCTATCCTTATAATATGAGAGAGATATCTCAGGTCCAAAGTATGGAGCCTGTACTCGGCCTCCGAGGTGAAATTAGGGAAGTATACCAGCAGAGTCAACACCTGGTTAAGGTGAAACTCTGACACCACCTTCGGAAAGGAATTACGGGTGGGGGCACAGGACAACTCTGTCCCTGTGGAAGACCAGATAAGGGGAGTCCACCAAGAGTGCCTGGAGCTCCCCTGTCCTTGTGGAAGACGTGATAGCCACCAGGAAGGCCGTCTTCCACGACAAGTGTGACAGTTCACACTTGTGCATTGGTTCGAATGGCTTGCCCATGAGCTTCGCCAAGACCAGCAGTAGAGCCCACAGAGGTGGAAGTTCACGCATCAGAGGCGATATGTGATCCAGGCCTTTGAAAAAGCACCCGACCACTGTCTCCTGCACCAATGTCGGCTGTCTGGTCTGCGCCCGGTAAGCAGAAATGGCTGCCAGGTGCACCCTAAGGGTCGAAGACTGCAGACCCCCTTTGGAGAGAGACCAAAGGTAGTCAAGAATGTCAACCACAGAACAGGAGAAAGGGTTCAGGCCCTTACCCCGGCACCAAATGGAAAACTTTTTCCATTTGAAGGCAGAACATTTCCTGGTCGATTCCTTTCTAGATGCCTCCACCATGGTGTAGACATCTTCGGAAAGACTCAAAGCCTGGAACTCTAGCCTCTCAGGTACCAGGCTGTGAGGTGCAGGGATTGAAGGTCCGGATGGAATACCTTCCCCTGATCTAGAGATATCAGGTCCGGGTGTGTACAAAGCCGCTCCGGGGGCCTGCAGCTGAGGCTGAGAAGATCTGGATACCAGAACCGGCGTGGCCAGTCTGGGGCTACCAGAATTACCTTCACCTTGTCCCTCCTCAACTTGAGTAACACCTTGTGAATCAGAGGAAATGGAGGAAAGGCATAGAGGAGGCCTGGGGTCCATGGCTTCGAGAAGGCATCCCCTGCACCAAGCACTGCTGAGGGGGGCGGGCATGAAACAGCCTCGGCTTGTTGTTTTCCCTGGAGGCAAACAGATCCACTATTGGTTTGTCCCAACGGGAGAACAGGCTGTAAGCTACCTCTGGATGGAGAGACCACTCGTGGGATGTCTGGCATATGTGGCTGACACCATCCACCAGCTGGTTTGAGGCTCCTGCCACACAGATGGCTAGGATATCTGCTTCCAATCGGCTCACAAGGGTCCAGATGCGAAGCGCCTCCTCGCACAGCCGACAGGAGTGTGTGCCGCGCTGTATGTTGAGGTACTACATGGTCGTGGTATTGTCCATCTGGACTTGAACCACTTGACTCCGGAGATGAGGAGCGAAAGCTGACAGTGCCAGTCTGACTGCTGTAAGCTCCAACAGGTTGATGTGGCATCGGGACTCCTTGGGGGGTCCAGAGCCCGTGGGCCCTGTTGTACCCCATGTGGGCTCCCCAGCCCATGAGAGAGGCATCGGTCGTGAGGATGACCGTCGGCTTGGGGTGGACAAATAGGATCCCTTCCTGCAAACGGTGTGGGCGGGCCACCATTAGAGAGCATCCCACATCTTCTGGGTTACAGTGATCAGCTGGTCGAAATGACCATGGCGCTGAGTCCACTGGGTGGCCAGCTCCCATTGGAGGGGACGCATGTGCAACCAGGCCCAACGGACCACTGAGGAGCATGCCGCCATGTAACTCAGAAGGTGCAGAAAGTCCCGGGTAGGGCGCAAGTGCCCAACCAGAAAAGATTGGGCAAAGGAGGAGAGAACCTCTGCCCTGTCTGCCGGGAGCCGAGCTCTGGCTTGACAAGAGTCGAGCTCTGTCCCGATGAAGCCCATCACCTGAGAAGGCACGAGTTCTGACTTAGCCTTGTTGATCAGAAGATCGAGTTGGGAACAGGTTTGGAGGGCCAGGTCCCTGGATCTCTCCACCTCCTGCTGGGAGGAACCTGCAAGGAGCCAGTCGTCAATGTAGGGGTAAATTCTGAGCCCCCCCCCGTCGCCAGAGATGGGCCGCCACCACTGTAATGCATTTGGTGAAGACCCGTGGGGCCGATGACAGGCTGAATGGCATGGTTCGGAACTCGTACAGGATCCCTTCGACCCTGAAGTGGAGGAACCGCTGATGGGACAGATGGATTGGGACGTGAAAGAACGCATCCTGCAGATCCAGTGAACAGAACCACATGTTTCACTCCAAGGATGGTATGATCTGGGACAGAATGACCATTCGAAAGGTGCGTGACCTGAGATATTGATTCAGGTCATAGAGATCTAGAATGGGGCGCCAGCCCCCCATCCGCTTGGGTACCAGGAAGTACCTGGAGACGAAGCCTGGGTATGCTGAAGGATCAGCCACGAGAACCACTGCCTCTTTAAGGTGGAACTGAGCATTGTTGTCTCGAAGAGCCGACTGGGTGCGTGCAGAAATCCGTTCTTCCCGAAGGGTGCGGGCTAGGCTAGAAGGGTACTGCTCAAATTCTAGAGGCAGTCCCTGAATGACCACTTCGAGAACCCACCTGTCCATGGTGATAGAGGACCAGACGGAAAGAAAGTGGTGGAGCCGGTCCCACACGGGAAGACCCAGAGCTGGCATGACAGGAATAGGGGTGGCAACCCTCACCCCATCACTGAGCAGGCTTGGAGGAGGAGGAAGCTCCAGAACCTGAGCCTCGGCCTTATCTGCGGGCCTGTTGGGGTCCAGTCTTGGACCGTGGGAGCCAAGCTTGAGCCTGCTGCTGATGCTGATGCTGCTGTCCCCCTTGAAAGGAGGACTGCTGAATCACAGGGGAAGAGTGCTGGAAAAGGCTTCTTCTTTTTCTTCTGCTGGTTCTTGTCTGAAGAACTCTTAGCAGAAGTGGCATTCAAGGTGCCATTGGACTGCTCTATACGCTGGAGGTGACTGGCCACTCCTGGGCCGAACAAGTCGGTCCAAAGGAAGGGCACATCAGCTGACTTGTGCTGAGTATCCGCCGGGAAGGAAGAGAGCCTCAGCCAAGCCCTGCAGCGAGAGGCAACTGCGGTGGCCATCGAGCTGGCACAAGAGTCTCCAATGTCCAGGGCCATCTGGAGCTGCTGTTTGGCAACAGCTCGGCCCTGGTCTCAGACCTGCGTAACCATGGTCTTCATGTCCGCGGGGAGATGTGGGAGAACCTCGTCTAATGACCCGAGGAGGGCATGAGAGAAGTGTGCCATGTTGACGGCCGAACTTGCCTGAGGAAGGCCCAAGGAGGAAGCCACATAGACCTTCCGTGCCGACTGGTCCAAATGCTTGGACTCTTTGTCGGGAGGTCAGTCAGTGTCACCAAAACTGCCAGTACGCCTGAACACAGAGGCGGTCACCAGGCTCTCGGCTGAAGGGTGCTCTGTGAACCCCACAAGGGACCCCATGGGAACCACATACTTTCAGGCCATGCGGGCCGATGGTGCTGGACATGAGGCAGGATGCTGTCATAGTTCGAGTGCCGGACCAACAATGACCTTGGCTACAGGAAAGGCCTCCATCAGGGTATACCCTCTCTTGAGGATGTCCATGAGAGGGTACTCCGCCTTTTTCTGGATGGGTTCCAGGGGCATCCCTGTGGACTGAGAGATGAGGCAAAGAATCGCTTGGAAGGAGGAAGGACCTTCCTCCATCTCTAGGCCAATGGATGACTCATCATCCCCAGGATGAGAGTGAAGCCCGATGACGTCCGAGTCTGAAGAGTCGGGGTACAATGGTCTCCCGCTCAAATCACTCTCGACATGCCGAGGGTGGTCCGCGGTGACCGTGACCGACAGACATCGGGGAAAGCCCGGTGTCTGGTAGCTCCTCCTTGGAAGGAGCCCCACTCACAGGCTGCTTAGGCGGCAGTTCCACCACTCTCGGTGGAGAGACTGGCTTAGGCCAGAGAGGCAGTGGTGCCAGCCCCATGGGCAGGGGACCCGAAGGTTTCAGCTCTGAGGGGGTCGGCTTCAGCCTAAGAGGCGAAAGCCAAATACTGGACGGGGTAGGAGTCGAAGTCGGCTTGTGCCCGGACAATATCATCTGTTGCCACAAGAGGTCCTCATAGCGCCGACGGAGATTCCGTCGGAGCCTCTCCTCATCCAAGGAGAACGAGGACGACCAATGGTGTCACCTCTTTTTGAAGCGTTCATGGGTTTTCCTCGGCCATCCAGACAAGGGGGTTCTAGACCTCAACCGAGATCGGGCAGGCCAACTCAGTCGCTCGAGAGACACCAGCAGGACTGGTGATACCCGGGGGTCTGGAACCAGTTCCTCGACAGGGACACCAGTGGGCTGGGTGTCTTCATCAGGAAAGACAAGGACCAGAGTCCTTTCCAAGGAGTTGTCGACCAGGGCCGGGGGCAGCGGGTCGATTAGATCAAGAACAATCGCAAGCTCATCGGCCGTATCCTCGGTCGACTGGCCCGACGGAAGATCTGTGAAGCCTGCAGCCGAGGAAGCGATCTCAACCAAGGTTGAGACCGCATGCTCCTGGGACTGAGACTTCTCTCGGTCCCAAGAGCACCTTCGCCGAGACGAAGGCTTGCTTGGTTCCTTCTCTCGCTTATGGGATAAGGAGGAGTGCGAGCCCGCGGGCACCTCTCCCCGAGTGGGGAGAGCCTGGCACAACTCCCTGAAGGAGCCCAACAATGTGGAGCCCAGGTTGAGCAGAATGAAGAAGCGTCGAGTGTCCGAAGCACAAGCGGTTTCTTCCTCGAACACCTGCAGGCGTTCCAGCTCCTGGGCGGAACCCGCGGGAAACACGCCCACCTAGCCTCCTTGGACTTCACCGAATGGTCCTCTTCTCGGTCTCCCAGTTTGAGACAAGCAAGGCGGTCGTCCAGGGCGTTAGGGATGGAAGGTCAAACAGAAGTTGTAGGACGAGGTGTCATAGCCGACACTGAGGCAGGAGACGCACGTGAGGTGGGGATCAGTGCTCAACATTTTTTGGCCACAAGGACACCAGCGAAATCCAGGAGAAGATTTCTCCTCCATGATCGATGATGCGAAAAGGCGATCGCTAATTCGAACAATTTTTAATTTCGGTAAAACCAAATTTTTGAAAGCCAGGGCCTGTGAAATGCATGAGCACGAGGGAGGCAACCTGTACCTTGCAGCAGAAAGGAAGATCTGGTGTCACAGGGCGGAGCCAAGGTATATACCACCCGGGTGGGTGGGAGGAGCCAGCTTCAAGACTTCCGGCAAGATTTAAAGTGGAAGGCGACATGCCAATAAGTGTGGATGAACGACATAGCCACGAACCTAGAAAGTACAGTTACGTAAGAACTTACCGTAACAGTAGATCTTCGAGAGAGGCTCTTGCAGTAGGTAATTACATATAGGACTGATGTCGGCAGGTGACAGGACTCCACAGAAAAATTTCTAGCTAGCAGTCCCTCACGAGGGACCACCCCACATCAGGCGACCGGCGTCACGAGACGTCGGTATAAAGGGGCGGTCCCTGACGCCCGCCTTCCAGTTCTTTCCCACCACAGGCCAAAAGGGCCGGACGAGAGGACCATCACTGGAAAGGAGCTGAAAAGGAGCTGAAAAGCCTAGGGGATGGAGTATGGAAGGAGAGCTTTACTGCAAGAGCCTCTCTCAAGATCTACTGTTGCAAGTTCTATGTAACTGTACTATCTTACTCGAGAGGGCTCTTGCAGTAGGTAATTACATATAGGACTGAATCCCAAGCAGTCTGGAACAAAGAGAAGCACGGGAGGAGGAAACTACTCAAGAAGCAGTTCTAGCTGTGCAAGCTTCAAGATAAGAGGCCTTGCAGAACAGCCAGCCCAAAGCCTGCTCTACGGCGAGAGGCAATATCCAAACTGTAGTGTTTAGTAAAGGTATGGACGGAAGTCCAGGTGGCGGCAGCACAGATATCTGCCACTGACACATTCTTGAAACAAGCCACTGAGGCAGCTACTCCTCTGGTGGAGTGGCCTCTTACTTGACCCGGGAGGGTCTTGTTGTATTTGTCATAACAGAAAGTGATGCAATGAGCCAACCACTTAGACAGGCATTGCTTAGAAACAGCACTGCCTTCCCATTTATGAGCAAAAGAGACGAACAGATGATCAGTCTTTCTGAGATCTTTCGTCCTGTTGGTGTAGTATCTCAGAATCTGGTGAACATCCATAGTATGGAGTAAATACTCTCCTTGATTAGAGTACTGCGTGAAAAAAGCAGGTAACTCTATGGACTGATTTAGAGTACACTCCACTACTACCTTAGGGAGAAACTTAGGGTTCGTGCGGAGGGCAACACGTTCCTTGTGAAAAATCAAGTATGGAATTTTACACATCAGGGCCTGGAGCTCGGAAATTCTCTAAGCGGAAGTAATGGCCACCAGGAAGAGAGTCTTCCACAAAAGGAACTACAATTCTGCGGAAGCTGCCAGTTCAAAGGGAGGCACAGTAAGTTTCACAAGAACAAAGTTCAAGTCCGAAGGGGGAACAGGAGTACGTATTGGGGGTCACAGATGGAGGACCCTTCTGAGAAAGGCCTTAGAGACCTCCAATTGAGCGAATGTCTTGTCTGCAAAGGGGACATGATAGGCCGAGATGGCCGCCATGTGGACTTTCAGAGAAGAATGACTGAGACCCAGGTCAAACAGATGAAGTAGGTACACCAGCAGAAGCCCCGCAGAACAGGAGAAGGGTTCCACGTTCTTGGAAGCAGCCCACACAGTGAATCTTTTCCACTTCATGGCGTACGTGGATTAAGTGGAGGTTTTTTTTAGCCTCCACCAAAATCTCCGCCACTTGAGGAGAAACCCCAAAACGGGATTGAGCTAAGTCTGTAGGAGCCATGCGTGCAGCTGAAGAGATCTGAAGCCTGGATGGACCAGGATCCCCTGATACTGGGTCAGTAAACCTCGAGATAGAGGAAGAGGATGATCCTCTGAGTATTGTTGTAGAACAAAGAACCAAACTTACCTGGGCCAGAAAGGAGCAATCAAAATTATTCGTGCTCCTTCTGAAGCTAGTTTCTGCAAGACTTGTGGGATAAGTGGAATTGAGGAAAAGGCATAGACGAATCTGTCCTTCCAGTCTTGAGACAGAGCATCTCTCCAAAAAGTGCCTCGCTCTGGAACGAGCGAGCAGAAGACGGGAAGCTTTGTGTTTAGAGGGGATGTGAACAGGTCGACCTGTGGTGTTCCCCAAAGTCAGAAGATATTGTCTAGGACCCCTTGGTCCAGTTCCCACTCATGAGTCAGAGCAGAAGAGCGACTTAGCTTGTCTGCCAGGGTGTTGTCGACTCCCGGAACATGAACTGCCGTGAGGTGAAGGTGGTGTTGTGTTGCCCAATCCCAAACCCTCATTGCTTCCCTGCAAAGAGGGTAGGGCCGAGTCCCCCCTTATTTGTTGATGTACCAAACCACACACGTTGTCCGTCTGGACAGCTAGGTGGCCAGGAAGGATGTATCTTGAAGGGATTGGAGAGCGTACAACACTGCCCAAAGCTCTAGCACATTGATGTGGAGTGTTTGTTCGAGCTTGGACCAGGAGCCCTGGGTCCGATGGGGACCTAGATGGGCTCCCCAACCTTCGCCCAAGGCGTCTGTGGTTAAGAGTCTGGGAGGGTGGGGGAGGACGAAGGAAAGGAACTCCCCGAAACAGGTTCTCTCAAACCATCCACCACTGCAATAAAGTAAAACAGTAAAGCTGACATATTGAACAGGTATTTCTGCTCAGTCTTTACTAAGGAAGAGGAGGGTAATGGGTCTGAATGGAGTACAAGGGGTGAGAATGGTGCAGAAATGGACACAAGTCCCTTTACACGAGAAAGGGTCCTGAAGGAACTGGAAGTAATAAGAGTTGATAAAGCAATGGGGCCAGATGGGGTGCACCCCAGGGTCCTTAAAGAACTAAGAGAGGTGGTGGCTGAACCTCTTGCTATCCTGTTTAGCCGATCACTAGAAACAGGGAGGTACCCAAAGACTGGAGGATAGCAGATGTAGTCCCTTATACAAAGTGGAACAAGAGAGCGGGAACTACAGACCAGTCCAGCCTCACCTCGGTAGTGGGAAGATCATGGAAGCACTACTGAAGGAGAGATTGGTGGAACATCTGGTTGTCAATGGACTACAGGACCCAAGGCAGCATGGTTTCACCAGGGGAAGGTCATGTCAGACCAACCTCATTGAATTTTTTGACTGGGTGACTAGGGAGGTGGATCAGGGGAGGGCAGTGGACATGGCCTATCTGGACTTCAGCAAGGCCTTTGACACTGTGCCACACAGAAGACTATTGCACAAACTGGGGAATATGGGTGTGGGCAGGACAGTAGTGCGGTGGGTAGGTAACTGGCTGGGCAGCAGGACACAGAGGGTGGTGGTAAATGGCTGTCACTCCACAGAGGGAAGAGTGACCAGTGGGGTACCACAGGGATCAGTGCTGGGACCGGTACTATTCAATATCTTCATCAGTGACATTGCGTAGGACCTAGAAGGCAGAATTTCACTGTTCGCTGATGACACAAAGCTCTGTAACAGAGTAGACACACAGAGGGTGTAGACAGAATGAGAGGGACCTGCAGAAACTTGAAGAATGGTCAGGGGTTTGGCAGTTGAAATTCAATGCAAGGAAGTGCAGATAATGCATATGGGGCACAAAACAAATGGCACAATATATCAGTTGGGGGTGAGGATATAGCATGCACAAGCAGGAAAGGATCTTGGAGTTATCATCTCTGATGACCTCAAGGCAGAAACAGTGTGACAAGGCAGCAGGTACAGCAAATAGGATGCTGGGATGCATAGGCAGGGCATCACCAGCAGGAAAAGGAGGTCATAATTCCACTATACAAGACACTAGTGAGGCCGCACCTGGGTCACTGTGCAGTTCTGGAGACCCTACTACGTAAGGACATAGACAGGGTAGAGAAAGGTTCAGAGGAGGGCAACAAAGATGGTGCATGGATTGCATCACAAGTCCTATGAGGGACAGGTTGAAGGCACTGAACATGTACTCCCTGGAGGAGAGGAGGGAGAGGGATATGATAGAGACATACAAGTATCTTACAGGGAGGAACAGGGTGCAGGAATGCACTATTTTAAGCGAAAAAGATGTTCCAGGACTAGAGGGCATGGGATGAAGTTGGAGGAGGGCAATTCAGAGGAAACGTGAGGAAGAATTTCTTCACAGAACGGGTGGTGGACAAGTGGAACACACCCTGCCAGAGGAAGTGGTGGGGCTGAAACAATCACGGGTTTTAAGAATGCGTGGGATAGACATAAAGGAATTCTGGAGGTCAGGGGTAAGGGGCAACAGACTTCCTGGAAAACATAAACTGAACTTACAAACTTAAATGGGCAGACTGGGTGGGCCATAGGCCCTTATCTGCCAACACTGTCTATGTATCTATGTATCTATGCAAGTCTCGAAGCATCGGCGAGGAGACTAGAACTGGGTGATCTAAGTCGTCCACTAACAGGTCCCATTGGGAGCAGAGAGTCCACTGAGATATTCTCATGTGGAGTCGAGTGCCAGGAACTGTCGGGATAGCAGCCACCATGAGCCCGAGAAGGCGAAGGACTGACCTTGCACTGACCCGCCTGCAGCCGGACAACAGACTTATCTGAGTCTGGAGGGTGGACGCCCTGTCCGGTGGCAGGAAGGCCCTGCCCATGGTCGTGTCTAGAATCGCCCCGATGAACTGTAGTCTCTGGGATGGGATCAAGTGAGACTTGGAATGGTTGATGGTAATACCCAGGCAGGTAAAAACCTGCTGGATAAGGGCGAGGCAGCGCAGGAGTTCCTCCCTGGATGAGGCCGCCAGGAGCCAATCGTCTAGGTATGGGAAAACCTGCACCCTCGTGGTACGCAGGTAGGCCGCCACCACTGCCAGGCATTTGGTAAACACTCGGGGCGCTGAGGATAGACCAAACGGAAGTGCCTTGAATTGGTAGTGGTCCCCTTGGAACGCAAAGCGAAGATATCTGCGGTGAGACGGGCAAATGGAAATGTGCAGGTAAGCATCCTGCATATCCAGGGCACACAGCCACTGACCCGACTGGAGAAGGGGCAGAAGGCTCTGCAAGGACAGCATTCTGAACCTTTTGTACTCCACAAAAAGATTCAGGGAACTGAGATCCAGAATTGGTCTGAGATCTCCTGTCTTCTTTGGGACCAGGAAGAAATGGGAATAGTAACCCGTGCCTTGAAGATGAAGGGGGTCGGGTTCTATTGCTTGTTTCAGAAGTAGAGCTGAAATCTCCTCCTGGACCAAGAGAAGGTGTTCCCTTGAATATGACGACTTTAGAGGTGGGGTGGCGAGGTGGTTTCTGTAGAAACTCTATCGAGTGTCCTTCTGCGATCAGCTGAAGCACCCAAGAATCTGATGTTATCCTCTCCCAGCCCGGAAGATGGAGGGAAAACCTCACTCCTACCAGTTCCTCAGGGGAGTCCAGAGGCTGTGGGAGAGGGAAGGAGTCAGGTAGTGTGGGGCAGTGCCGGAGCTGAAGCACCTGCTGCTTTTTTGGGCAGAGGGGGCTTAGCAGCTGTGGGGGCCCGGCGTTTTGTGGCCCGCCTTCCCTGGGGTTTCGCCTTGGGCTTATTCCGTCTGCGAAAGGGACGGCACTGTGGCTGTTGGGGGCGGTACATGGAGTCAACAGACTTCAGTGCCATCCCCTTCTCCTGCAAATCAGTGATGATGTCCTTGACAACACCACCAAAAAGCACCAACCCCTGGAAGGGCGCTTCCCGGATAGCGGATTGCACTTCCAGGATCAACCCAGACACGCGGAGCCAAGCATGTCGACATAAGCCTCACGAAAGATGAGCTCCGTCCAGCAGTGTCCACTGCATTGTAGGTTACCACGAGCATGTGTCAACTGGCGAACATGCAGAGCGGACAAGATCAGCCAACTCCTGCTTGACTTGGGAGTCTGGCAAGGAGTCCAGTTTGGCTTCCACCTGAATAAGAATGGCCTTCTGGTAGTCCCCCATATGGCCGACATAATTCAGGGCCCTAATCCCCAGCATGGAGATCTTCTTTCCATACTGGTCCAGTAGGCGGGATTCTTTGTCAGGTGGCGACAAGCTGAGATGTTTTGGGTTGGCCGACCGGCCGTGAGCGGCACTAATCATGACCGAGTCAGCATGAGGGTGAGAATCTAAAAAATCAACACCCTCCGGAGCCTGGTATAGCCTATTCGACTTTCGCGGAAGTGGGGCTAGAGCCGATGGCTGTTTCTAGATGGTGGTGATAAGGTGGGCATGAGGCTCTATCCAGGGTGGCACCAAAGTAGGAGCTGTCACGGGCAGATCCAGATGCTCGGCGAGTTTCAAACGCTGAGGGTCTGGTTCCAAAGAGTGCCACTGATGAACCTCCTGGATTTTCCTTAGCAACTCCATAAAAGAAGGATCTTCTGGAGGAGACTTGGAGAGTCATGGCCTGGGCTTCGATGGGGCGAGGCTCGTCGTCCCTTCGAAGCAACCATTGGAGGAATCGAGGAGTCCAGAGTGAAGAGGAAGAGGAAAAGACTCCTTTCCTGACCGGGGAGGAAGCGGACCCCTTAGGAAGCACCGAGGGGCGTGTCCTGCCCCTCTCTGGACCCAGACGGGAGAGCCCCGGAGTCCGGAGGTGGTGAGGGAGTGTGCCGACTCAGACGTACAGGAACCTGAGATGGCATCGTCATCAGTAGGTGGCTCTCGACCTCCCTGGTGAGCTGAGCCTTGGCCTCAGCCCACCAGGAGGCCAGAGTCTCCTTCAAGTCCACCAGCGGCTGTGGGGGCGGTGGAGGAGGAGGAGGAGGCAGGGGATAAGGATATGGGTTGTACCCACATGGAGAGTATCCAAAACCCAGCGTTGGGTACTGCAGCGTCGGAAAGACTGGCGTCGGGTACTGCGGCGCCGGATACTGTGGTCCCGGGTACGTCGGCGTCAGATAGGACGGAGGGTACCCGGGAGCCGGAGGAGCTGCCGGAGCAGACGGCCCGCGGCCTCACGGGCCGATCCAAGCTGGAGGGCCCGAAGGACGGAGGGCCCAGCGGTGGGGCAACATCCAGAAGCGGGATGTTGGCCGGAGCCGTTAAAACCAGCGTCGGGGGGCCCAGCGTCGGAGGTACTCGCGGCCAGGGAGACGACGTCAGATCCGGCGCACCTACAGAAGGACGGTCTGATGGAGGAAGGTCCCCAGCATCGCCCGGGGATGGAGTGGAAAAAATCCCCAGGGTCAGGCTGGGGGGACTCTGGACCCCCGGATGGCAGCAAAGGCTGCGGAGAACCAGGGACGATGGACGTAGGTAGGACCGTCGTCGGTTCAGTCGCCGACCGGATGTCGGACGAACCAGCGTGCAGTTTTACGGCGAGCTCCTAGCAGGCGCTGGAGGAGCCGGCATCCAACTTATGGGAGCCTTCACCAGAGGCAGACCGAGGAGAAGGATCAGCCTGGTCCGGTGGGAGAGGGGCCGCACGCCACCCCGAAGGGTCACGCTTACGGCTTTCTCGGCGTGGACATCGGAGGGCCGACACCCAGCACGGAGTTGCCCACGCCAGTGAGCAGCGAACCTGCGTCCGAACGGGAGAGGCCTCCAATTGCCGGAGGCACCGAAGAGCCCGAAGTGCGAGCCAGACGGTGGAGCTGACGCCATCTCAGAATCCTCCGAGGTGGCTGTCGCGGAGCTTCCCCAGGCGGGGACATTACCTGAGACCAGCGGCTCCCGAGGGAGGCAGCAGTGAAAACCCCTTGTCCCGGTTCCTCTCTTATCTTTCTTCTTCCGATGGCCTTCGAGGGAAGTGGACGCCTGCCTCAGTTTTTTGAGCTCCTTCTCCATCAAACTCATCTTTTTCTTCAAAATGTGGGCTTCCAGGGATTGCTGCCACCTTTTCCGGGTAGCCGTGTTGAAGCTGAGGCAGTGCTGGCACTTCTCGACTGGGGCCTAGACAGAACAGGCACAGGGAATGGCCGTCCTTGTGCGGGAGTTGGGCGCCGTACGAGTCGCACTTATTTTTGAGCTCGGAGTGTGTAGGGGACGACATACACGGCGATGACCTGACATTGTGTGAAAAAAATCAAAATACCGGTAAAAAAGCAGCGAAGGGAGGCTGGCAAACAACAAACTTTTCGCGAGCGCTGCAGGCTAGGCGGAACAAACTGGAAGATGGGTGTCAGGGACCGCCCTTTATACCGGCGTCTCTGACGCGGTCACCTGACATGGGGGCTGTCCTCGCCAGGGACTGCTAGCTAGAAATTTTTCTGTGGGGTCCTGCTGCCTGCCTGCCGACGTCAGTCCTATATGTAATTACCTACTGCAAGAGCCCTCTCGAAGTAAGATTGTACGTTACTTCCATAGGAATCACAATGACTAAAAATGTAGATGGGGTGACCTTAATCCTTAAATTTTTCAAACCAGTGGAAGATTATTGATAATGTCTCTCCATGAACTGCCACGTATATCACCCATATTATTTAAATGATCAGTCTGTCATATATTATTTATTTTTTATTTATGTATTTGGTTACCCTGATTTTAGGGACCGTTTGCGGTTATGACCCAGGCCACATGGATGGCACACGCAACACTGGTACATCATCATACACAAACAGGAACATATACAGCAGTGTAAATGACAATTTGTTACATTATTTAGCATGCATGGTGGAAAACAACAGGCAGATTCATTAAGATAGAAAGGAAACCAAAAACTAATACACAAAAATACAAGTATATCCTGCACTCGCCTCTTAAAATTACCTAGTTTAGACAATAAGATAGTGCATCAAATAACCATTCTGATTTTCGTCCTTGCTAGCAGTTATAGACCAACAACCATATAAGTAGGCTCTTAAAGTGCTGTTTGGAGGTCCAGGGAGATTTAAGAGTTTGAAGTTCATCCGGAAGGGCATTCCAAAATTTTGGACCTGCACAAGAAAAGGCTCTCTGACCCATGTGCATGGAAGTCCTGACGCATTCTAAAAGCAGATCTGCAGAGGACCTCAAGGTGCGAGAGTTCTGTTTAATGTTTAATAGGCCTGACAGTGGAGATGTAGCTCCTTCATGAAGGGGTTTAAAGATGAAAGATCCTAGCAAAAGTTTCCTACGGCCCTGAGGGAGAAGCCAGCCTAGGGTTTGATGCAGTGTTGTGTGGTAAGGTGCAAGGGTAACGAACCTACAGATGATGTTAAATGCAAAATTCAGTTGATTCTCCCATTCCAATCCCTCTTCATTGCTACCATTTTGGGTTTTTTTTTTTGTTATCAGGTACCCTTGGGAACTTCTCTCACTTAAGGTTCTCCCCACTCACTACTTCAGCTTGCGTGTGTGTGTGTGTGTGGGGGGGGGCAGTTTATGTCTCTCTGCTTCCTTCCGCCACTACCCCCCCCAAGCTAGTTTAAATGCTCACCAATGTAACATTTAAACCACTCACTGGGACTCTGGTTCCCCTCCTGGATGGATGCAGGCCATCTGCCCCGTATAAGCCCTTATCCCTCCAGGTGGGACCCCAGTTCCCAATCTAGCTGAACCCCTCCTCTCTGCACCACTGCTTCAATTTTGGTTGAAGCTCCTGGTACTTATCCTCCCCTTGTCATAGACAGGCAGTATCTCAGAAAAGGTCCCTGAGAGTGCTACCTGCTTAAGACTCCTCCCCAACTTCCTAAACTCCTCCTACACTATCCTAACCTTGTCCCTAACCAGGTCATTAGTCCCTAGGTGAACAATGACATCCAGTTTTTCCTTCCGTCCTGCTACCCAAGCGATCCTCAGGATCCACTCCCCATCCTTCCAAGCCATGGTGCCGGGTAGGCACCTAACCTCCTTCTCAGCCTCCCTTCTTGCCCCCAAGTCTATCCACCTAACAATGGAGTTCCCCATCAGGAGTTCCTTCCTCCTCCTCTGGGGTCTTCTGTCACCCTCCCTGGGGACTCCACTGCAGAGGTCCCCCCGCATCCTCCCTGGTCACTACTATGGGTGCCTCCATGGGACAGTCACGCTCCGCCACAGCAGCGCAGGAGTTGCGCAGTGCTACTATATGGCAGACATGCCTCTGACCCACCACCCTCACCCTTCCAGAACCTACTCCTTGGCTCTGTTTGAGGCAGCAGTGGTGGACTTGGTGGTCCCTGGGTGGGAGGGAGGCCCCCCGAATCCTGGCCAGCTCAGCTTGGAGTCTAGCAACCACCTCCCTAAGCCCAGAGAGGTGCACGCAGATAGGGCAGCACTGCAGTCTTCAGAAGGTCTCCCTGAAAACTGCCATCCCGCAGCCACTGCACTGCACCACTCCCAGCATATCTATTTACTACCCTGTCTGTTTTTGTTTTTGCTTACACTTCAAACCCTTTTTTTTTTAACCCCTACCCTAGATAGGGTATTTTACCTATTCCCAATTGTTTCTGTGATCAGAACTTACATCAAACCCTTTTTATACCCCCTGCCCTTGATACGGTGTTTCACCTATTCCCAAATTTTTGTGTGACCCTAACTTACTCCAAACCCTTTTTTGCCCCTGCCCTAGATAGGGTGTTTCACCTATTCTCAAATTTTTGTGTGAGCTTAACTCTCCACACTTCTCCTACAAATCACTGCTGAAACTTGACTGGCCAGAACCATCGGCTCTGCCTGCTGACAGGCTGCTGCAGTTCTCTAATTTCTTTGCTACTCATCTCCTTCTGGACTTTAAGCTAATGTTACATACTGGTTGTGGTACTGGTTAAGCCTCTCCAAATTGTCCTGAGAATCCTAATTTAAATGTGAACCTAAGCCTGTTTACAGCAATTTTGCACTTCAAGGGTAGTTTAAAGTGTTACAGCTCTCTTTGTTTTAAGGTCCAGTGGTAATCTGCCCTGTATCAGAAACTAAGTTTAAAGTGATACAGTTTTTTCTGTTTAGACTAGATTTCATTTGGGTCACAGCTGTAAGCTTTGCCCTGCAAATAATCCAATTTCTGCTTCACTTTCTCTCCTAATGTCTCCTTCCTGCTTGAATTTTTACGCCCCGCCCCAACACCTGCAGCCTTTATTAAATACTCCCCGGCACCACCCCTAGGCAATCTTCATCCTTCCTTCTCACTTATTGCAACTCCACTTAAAGATACGGAGTGCAGCTATTAGGCCTAACACTTGTCCTGTCCTCCCCTTAAAGACATCTTCCTTTTTAGGTCACCGCCAAACAGTAAGGGTACACAGCAGCCTATAAGGCCAGGACACCCTCCTAGCTCCATCACATCTTAATATCTTTTACTTTCCTCCCCGTCCCAAGACCCTTCTTGCTGTGCCACCACCCTTTTCCAATCTTGGACATGGCAACCAGACTAATGCTAATTCTTATACTCCTGCCCACTCTCTGTTTGCAGATGCTTAATGACCCTAAATTAGCTGACCCTCTTATCACGGAGCACCTCTAT
Source organism: Neoceratodus forsteri (assembly GCA_016271365.2). Taxonomy (NCBI): domain Eukaryota; kingdom Metazoa; phylum Chordata; order Ceratodontiformes; family Ceratodontidae; genus Neoceratodus; species Neoceratodus forsteri. Next base: position 210,424,880 of record JADMNL010000028.1, read on the forward strand.
GGCAACATCTACAGCACTATAACTTTCGTGCATAGTTGTGGCCCATGTGCCAACAGCATGTCTAACAACACACCCTGGCCTACCTGGCCCAGAACGCAACCAGCTCAGCCAGGGCATCCCCCTCCCACAGTCCTGCCTAAACTGGCCGTTCTATCTGATAAGCATGCAGCTCGAATGAATCCACAAAGACAGCACAAAGCAAACCTTAAACACTTTAAAAGTTACCTGGTCAGATTGGTACTCCTGTTACTACTGCTTTCAGGCAACATCCACCCTAATCCCGGCCCCCCTCTATATCAGGGGTTGAGTGCACCGAAATCAGGCATCTTAACCTTTGCATCACTAAACATCCGCAGCCTGACAGCAAAGTTTGACAACCTTCAAGCCTGGGTAGCCCTACATAATCCAGATGTACTGTCTGAGGTAGAGACATGGCTCACTCCCAAGATCCCCGACGGAGCCATCAGTCTGCTGGGCTATTCGGCAAGATCGTAAATCTAAAAGAGGTGGCAGCTGTGCAATCTACCATAAGGACAGCCTTAGGGGTATAGTCCTGAATTTACCCAGCCTAGGGTCGTTCGCCCAGGCCCCTGCCATTAAGGTTCTTCTTGGGGACCACAACAAAACTGTCCCAATTCTATCTGTGTACATTCCCCCCAAAGAACTCATCCCAAGGTCTCCATGCTGTCATAGACTATCTTGGAAGCCTAACCCTAAGCTCTGAGGTTATACTCTTAGGTGACTTCAGTATTAATTGGCTTGCCCCCTGAAGCTAACCAATTCGAGGATGCAATTCAGGCTATCCACTTTACCCAGCTCATTGAAACACTCACTAGGACTAACTACAGGATGTGCACTAGTACTTTGATTGACTGGGTTCTCACCAACCGACCTGAGCATGCCTCTAATGCCTCCGTTCTCCCGGACGACATCAGTAACCACTACCCTGTCATGTTCAGTTGAGCTAACAATTTCTCCAAACCACCTCCTAGAACAGCCACCAGCGGGTTCTCAAACCTGGTCACGCTGACCCCTTCAAAATGGATCTCCTCAATGCTGACTGGTCCTCGGTTTTTGAGGCTTCTGACACTGACGACGCACTCGACCATTTCATCCTCCTCTTCAATACAATCTGTGACACCCATGCTCCCATAAAAAAGCAGAAGTTCAAAGGCTACTTTAACCCCTGGATGAGCCCTGATACCCTTTAACTAATGAAAAATAGAGACCACCTCTGGCAAATAGCTAGGGCCACTGGCAAGCAGTCTGATATCCTGAACTACAAACGTGCGAGGAACAACTGTACCAGGACCATCCAATAGCCAAAAACGTATATTATAAAGATGCCCTAACCAAGAACTGGAATGATGGGCACAAATTCTGAGCTACCCTAATTGAGGTCACCTGGCGAGAACCCAAAACGGCCCCTATCATGCTCTGCATTGATGGCTCCCCTATCCTTGACCCTAAATCTATCGCCAACACCTTTAACAATGCCTTCACTGACTTGCAGCATGTTCTCCCCACCGACTTCTTCTCCTCCACCATCCCTACTGCACCCACGCAATCCCCATTGCATCCCCCTTTCGCTTCAAGACTATTACCTTCAGAAAAACCAGGAAATATCTATGCAAAAGTGCTTGGGAAGGGGAGATTCAGTGGGGATAACCTCGACCTGAAACTAATCTCGCTTTCATTCGAAGAAATCCTGTTCCTTCTCGCCCACATCCTTAACCTCACTCTCCGTCTTGCAGCTCACCCCTGTGTACAAGAATGGGGATCGCGCCCTCCCCGGAAACTACAGACCCATCTCTAAACTACCACCACTCTCTAAGGCCCTTGAATGAATCGTTGCTGACCAACTTGTCGATTATCTGGACAAGCACATGCTCCTTTGCACAGAGCAACATGGCTTTAGGGCTGGGCATAGCACCACTACAGTCCTCCTGGAATACACAGGCTTCATCCACAAATCCCTCGATCTTGGCCAGCTAGTCAGAGCTATCTATATTAATCTAACAAAGGCCTTTGACATGGTCCACCATGCCCTCCTAGTTGACCAACTCACTACCATAGGCCTTGCCCCTGAGGCGGATGCACGGTTCCGCAGCTACCTACACTTCCATTCACAGCAAGTCAGGATAGATAACTTTCTCACTGACACCCAGCCCGTGTGCTCAGGCATTCCACAGGGGTCAATACTGGGCACCCTCCTCTTTAGCCTATTTCTGAATTGCCTCCCCCTAGCCAGTCAATGTCGTATCCTCCTCTATGCGGATGATGCGGTTATCTTTTCGAATGGCTCTGACCCCACTGCTCTTGAGCAACAGCTACAACGTGACTTCACCAGCGCTGAGTCATAGTTCAAAAATCATAAATTGATAATAAACTACAAAAAAACAAAAATCATGTTGTTCTCTAGCCTTAAGAATAAGCACAAAAACTGCCCACTATCAATATGTGATAGGGGTGGTGTTCCTCTTGAACGTGTTCATCACTTCAAATATCTCGGAATCACTGACAGCTTGCTCTCCTACGCCCTCCACATAGACATCACAGCTAAAGCAATCAACAAACGCTTAGGGCTACTTTATAGCATAGGCAGAACGTGACCCCTGAAGCCCTCTGCATAGCAGTCCAAAGTTCAGTGGGTTCCCTAGTGGACTACGGACTGCCGATATATGGCTCTGCCACAGATGCTGCCCTTAACAATGCCTGCAGGCTCACCTTAGGGGCACACTGACTAAGCCACACCTGCAATCTCTATGCAAAGGCTCACTGGGTAACGCTCTTTGGTCACTTAAAATATCAATCCTGCCTCCTGGCCAAAAAGATCTGCCTTGGTCAGCTCCCGACTGGGGTCCAACAACTCCTTGTTCCCAGCACTAATCCCAGGCCCACCCGAAATTCGGAACTGCAGTCTTTCCTGACTCCAAAATGTCGGACATCTCAAGGACAAAGGTCCTTTGCTTATCGGGCACCGTTGTGGTTCAAATCCCTCCATGAGAACATTATTAGCCTGCCAACTCTGTGGACCTTCAAAAAGAACCTAAAGAACCATTTAATATAGGAATCTCAATGTGTCTGCCATCGCCAGCACCAAGCAAAGGCATCTCCTACCATCTGCCCTTCTGCCAAACAGATCTCTCTCTCTCTTGTACATCGTGCACTTGGGGCTCAACCCCCCACCCCGTCTCTCCAGCACTTCTATGCGCTAACCCCCTTGTGTTGCTGACAACTAATAGGCTCCCTGTTTGGCACAGTTATTTAGTCTGTTCCTGTATGTATCTGACTGTGTTTACTTTTCCAGTTTTTAGTTTTTGCTGTATTTTTTGCATTCCTTTGTTTAAAGACCAAATGTACCTAAATGTTCTCATTCTAATTCTGCTGCCCTGTTTATCTCAATCCTCTGTATAATCACCTACTTGTTCTAAATGTACTAACGTGGAACCTATGTAAAGAGTTCTGAGCTCAAATGTTTAATCCGAGATCAGAAATAAATAAAATAAATAAATAAAATAAATTTACACTAAACTCTCAATTCCACCTCTTGCCTCCCACTACCTCATTCACTGTTCATCTTTCCTTTCTAAACACTGATTCTCGTCTCTCCCTCCTTACCTCTCCTCTCTCCCATCTCCAGTGCACAGGGACTGCCCACAATCTCCAGTCCCAACTCCAAATCTGCTGCTGGACAATCCACTTTCCCCCCCGTCTTCCTAACATCTGCAACACCACCCCCAACCTTGCTTGTCCTTGTTCTGTTATTCAAGCTTCAGCTTAAACTCCTTTTTGTGCCATCTTGCTCATGCTCTGGCTAGTTTCTTCCTTGCCTTTCTCTTAGACTATCTCTGGCACCCCTGTGCTCCTTCGCCTAATGTATACTTGAAGTCTGCAAGCCTTCCCCTGTCCATTTAATTTTTTTATACTCCTTCTTTACCCTCCCTGACTGCTCCATAGATGATGTTCATATTACAATAGTTGGTGCCAGCACAACTACGCTGGACACGTTGTGCAAATATTTCCCACTGTATGTAACGCCATAGACTGCACATATTGCCTAATAATTGGAAAGGCTTTGCCTGGAGTTCAGTGGCCAAGCAGCCAGCCACTCCCACTTTCTGAGCTATATAAGCAGTTCCTCTCAGCCTCATTATGAAGCATTTTTTCTTTGCAGCCGAAGGCTCTGCTGGTTTGTCCTCTGAGCTGCTTGGGCCTCCCTGGCTGGCTGAGGCTTGCCCGCCACCCCCGTTTTGCTACTTCTGCTTGTCTCTGCTGGGCTTCTGTGTTTATTTTTCTGCTTCTGGTTTGTATTTTGCCTTCGGCTGTGTGTGCTTCCTTCCTTTTTGGGGGGGGGGGCTTTGTTTCTAAGCTCCTAGCATACTGCTACTCAGAGCTCCTGCTACTGCTTTCAGTACCTATAACTGTAGCCACTGCTGCTGTTTACTTTAATTACTATTGTACCTGGTGTTTTGTTTTTACACTGTGCTTAGCACGCTCAAACTACTGCAATGCAACTGCAATCATTATCTGTGTGTTTCAGCGCAGCCATAACTGCTCCATGTTGCATACTCAATTCTTTTCACCTGACACAGTTTACTCTGACCCTAGCTGTGCTGCTCATTCCTGCTCTCATTCTACTTGCAGCTTCATTGCACTGCCTGGTTACACCTGCTTTCAAGCATTGTCTCCCTGTTTTATTACAGTTACAACTCTGAGGTTAGCCAACTAAGCTTCTGCTGAGGCTGTTAATATAGCTTTGATATTAAAATCGCCTCACCACCGAAAAATCCTCAGAGTATTTGTCACCTTGATTTGGCTATTCATGTCTGGCTGGCTTGCCCCTAATTCAGTGCTGTTAATGCTATACAGTATGTTATGCAGACCTCCGTGCAGGTCCACCTATCACTACTACTGCTTACTGACCTAAGTGCAGGTCCACACTTGCTCACGCAAACGCTGCTCCTTGCTTACGCAAACCATTGCTTCATGCCAACTGCCATCCCTCGGCATCCTGGGATTCTGCTGCACTCAATCTGCATTCGACCTTGCAAGGTCTCAGCACAAAATGCTCATTAAGATCTCAGCATGCTGTGCTTATTCAGCTCACCAGCTTTTCAGCTCTCAATCAATTTCTGGGGTATGCCAGCCATTCTATTCTGACGCAGGGTTCCTGCAGCCGACAGTCTTGCTCTGCATATAGTCCGCATCTCGAGCATGTCCAGCTTGGGGCGGGATCCTTCTCACTTGGCCCATAGCTGGGAATGTTCTCGCCCCAGGCTTGGCTTTAGCTGCCTACTACGTGACTGCAACTCCTGGTGTAGAATCTAAGACTAGCAGTGAAGGGTGGAAAAGGTTAGCTCCTTTGGCTCCAGTGTTCCACTGTAACGGTTAGCCATTGACTTTAGTGGTTTTCCTAGCGAGGCACCTTCACCGCATTCTCCCTACGACTGCCTCTGGTATACCTGGTTTGATTTAGGGGGTCGGGTAGGCTAGGTGAGTGCCTCAGCAGTTGTTGCGCTCCTCCTTTACCTTGGATGCATGTATTGTTGCAGAGTTTTCTCGCAACCCTCCACAGTGTTCCCGCTAGAGGGTTTGAGTGAGAGCCTTCCTCCAAATTGGAATATTTTCCACCTCCCTTTAATTGGGTTTTCCAAATTGCAGCTGCAGAGCCGTCACTAACTAAACTATCCCAAGCCTGGAGGGAAGGCGACCTAGGCCTTGGATCCTCAGAGATTTCCTCCTCATAGGATTTTTTTTCTCTCCTCCGTTGCCTCAGGTTATAACACTTAGTCAGCATAGTTATTTCTCCTGGTTTCTTTAGGTAGGTTCCGCTGTTGGATGGAGGTGGAGGATGTCCTGCCGTTCCCTCTCTCCTTAGGGGATCCCCTAATCTTAATGCAAACCATCAGTATCATGCTATGCAAGCCTAGGTATTCATTATGTTATCCAACTGAGCATCTCACTGCATTATCAAATTGCCTATGCTTCTCCACTACTACGTTACAGTTACTGCTTGCTCATATGCTTCGTGTTGCATCCTTTTTGGGGATGATACTACATTTCTTTTGGGGACTTCTAAGGTACCTTTAGCCATGGGAATCGTCCCGTGGCACCTCTAGGGGTGGAACCCTCTCCGAGGGTTCCTTGCCTTCGTATACCTACAGGATGACATTCCTCTGGAATAGAGAGTGCGAACGGCCAAAACCAAACTAACACAGTTGCACAAGTATAATACTATACTGGCTGCATAGGTCTGTGAACTGAAAAGGATTTGCCTGGAGTTCAGTGGCCAAGCAGCCAGCCACTCCCACTTCATGAGCTATATAAGCAGTTCCTCTTAGCCTCATTGTGAAGCATTTTTTCTTTGCCCCACCATCTTCTCCTCCTCCTCCAGCGGCAGCACTCTCTCCTTAGGGGATTCCTAAGGTACCTTTAGCCACAGGAATCATCCCACAGCACCTCTAGGGTGGTACCCTCTCCGAGGGTTCCTTGCCTTCGCACCCCTAAAGGGTAGTAATTCCTCTGGAATAGAGTGTGTGAACAGCCAAAATCAAACTAACACAGTTACACAAGAATAACACTACACTGGCTGCGTAGGTCAGTAAATATTTTTACTACACATTTTGTCTCCACTTTCCTATTGATCACTTTGCCATTTGGCCATTCGTGCTACAAATATACTGTTTTGTTTCTATTATATCATAATGAATGTATCTGTTTCCCTGTACCCTCCCCCATTGTACCTGCAAACAAGCCTTAGGTCAGTATGCCTCACCCAGTTATAAACTTTCAGTCAATAAATAAATAGGGAGGGTTAGAGCAGTCAGGCAGAGGCACATCCCAGATCCTATTCCTCTCAAAAACTCATATGCCACACTGGCAAATGAGGACAACCAAATAGAGGTACCCAGAGAAGTGGAAGGAAAGGATGTGGAGGTTAGCCAAGGAGGTGACCTCAGTGGGGAAAGCAGTGAACCCCAGAGGAGGAGGAAGCGAATCCTGATGGGGGACTCCATCGTAAGAGGGATCCAGCTAGGAACACAGGAGGAGAGGACAGGAGGGAGGTGAGGTGCCACGGCATGGAGGGATGGAAGGAAGATACTGGGGATCACTGGGAAGGCAAGACGGGAGGGTGAGCTGGATGTCATTATCCACCTAGGTACTAATGACTTGGCAAATGGGGAGCCAAAGGAAGTTCAGGAAGAGTTTAGGAAACTGGGGAGGGGTCTCAAGCAAGTAGCTACTTCTGTCACTTTCTCAGAAGTACTACCTGTGAGAGGCAAGGGAGAGCATAGGAGTGCATGCACCAGGAACTTTAACTCATGGTTGAAGAACTGGTGCTCTGAGAAGGGTTTGGATTCATTGGTGACTGGGGACCCACCTGGAGGGATGGAGGTTTGTTCAAGCCTGACGGCCTGCATCCATCCTGGAGGGGAATCCAAGTACTCAATGATAAGTTTAAATGCTACATTGACAAGCATTTAAACTAGCAAAGGGGGGTGGCAGGCCAGCAAGGAGGGTACCTACTTGCTCACCCCCCACAGCTAGCAGTGGAACCAGTGAACCAGAGGAGTGGCTATCTCTGCAAAGCGGTGTGCAAAAGATGGAGATTAGTGTCCAAAAGGTGGATAAGCAGAAAAGGGGCAAAATTCAGCAGAAGGGCAGACAGCAAGGAGAACCAGGGATAAATGACAACCAAGGAAGGGGCTGAGTAGAACAGTGAAGCAGACTAGGAGGTCAAATCATGGAAAGCCATGTGTGCAAATGCCAGAGCCTTAGCAACAAGATGGAAGATCTGGAGGCTGTCATGGTACAGTTAGACCTGGACATTGTGGCCATCACTGAAACCTGGTGTAATGATAACCATGACTGGGAGATGGCCATACCTGGCTACAACATATTCAGAAGAGACAGAGCAGGCAGGAAGGGAGGAGGAGTGGCACTGTATGTGAAAAATGACATAAGGGCCACAGAGATCCAGGAGGAACAAAATGGGGGAGAGATACTGTGTTAAGCTAGAAAGGAAAATGGGGCCAGCCATCCGCACAGGTGTGGCCTATAGACCACCAGCCCAGGAGGAAGAAACAGATAGGGAGCTGATGCTAGCCATCCAAAGGATGGCAGACAAGGGTGAGGTAGTACTGGTTGGAGACTTCAATATTCCAGACGTGGACTGGAGCATCCCAGCAACAGCATCAACTAGGAGCAGATTTATCCTGGACTCCTTCAGGTGCCTTCCTCAAGCAACTGGTCATGGAACCAACTCGGCAGAAGGCAATACTGGACCTTCTGCTCACAAACAGGGACAGTGTGATGGGGTAACAGTGGGGAGCACCTGGGTAACAGTGACCACCAGTCATTGTGGTTTGAAATCACGGAAAGAGCAGAACCAAACCACACAAAACACGATCCTGGATTTTAGGGGGCAGACTTTGGGAAAATGGGAAATACTTGAAAGAGGCATTAAGGGAATGGGACAGGAATCAGGGGTTGAGGAACAGTGGGCAGTATTTAAAATGGGATTATAAGAACAACAGAATTATGCATTAAGCAGGTTAGCAAGAGGAAAAGGAAGAGGAGACCATTATGGTTTTCCAAAGAGGTAGCAAAGAAAGTGAAAGCCAAAAGATAGCATTCAGGCAATACAAAAGACACAGGCAGAAGGGGATAGGGAGAAGTACCAGGAGAAACAAAGGAGGCAGGGAAGTCAGTAAGGGAAGCCAAAGCTCAGACAGAAGAACACATTGCAAAATCAGTGGTTAAAGGGACAAAACCTTTACAAGTACATAAGTGAAAAAGAAAGACAAAGGGAGGGATAGTGAGACTGAAGGGGGAGGATGGGAGTCGCGTGGAGGATGACAACAGTAAAGCTGACATATTGAACAGGTATTTCTGCTCAGTCTTTACTGAGGAAGAGGGGGGGTAATGGGTCTGAAGGGAGTACAAGGGGTGAGAATGGTGCAGAAATGGACACAAGTCCCTTTACACGAGAAAGGGTCCTGAAGGAACTGGAAGTAATAAGAGTTGACAAAGCAATGGGGCCAGATGGGGTGCACCCCAGGGTCCTTAAAGAACTAAGAGAGGTGGTGGCTGAACCTCTGGCTGTCCTGTTTAGCCAATCACTGGAAACAGGGGAGGTACCCAAAGACTGGAGGACAGCAGACGTAGTCCCCTTATACAAAAATGGGAACAAAGAGGAAGCAGGGAACTACAGACCAGTCAGCCTCACCTCGGTAGTGGGAAAGATCATGGAAGCACTTCTGAAGGAGAGATTGGTGGAACATCTGGTTGTCAGTGGACTACAGGACCCAAGGCAGCATGGTTTCACCAGGGGGAGGTCATGTCAGATCAATCTCATTGAATTTTTTGACTGGGTGACTACGGAGGTGGATCAGGGGAGGGCAGTGGACATGTCTATCCGGACTTCAGCAAGGCCTTTGACACTGTGCCACATAGAAGACTATTACACAAACTGGGGAATATGGGTGTGGGCAGGACAGTAGTGTGGTGGGTAGGTAACTGGCTGGGTGGCAGGACACAGAGGTTGGTGGTAATGGCTGTCACTCCACAGAGGGAAGAGTGACCAGTGGGTACCACAGGGATCAGTGCTGGACCGGTCCTATTCAACATCTTCATCAGTGACATTGCGCAGGATCTAGAAGGCAGAATTTCACTGTTCGCTGATGACACAAAGCTCTGTAACAGAGTAGACACACCAGAGGGTGTAGACAGAATGAGAAGGGACCTGCAGAAACCTGAAGAATGGTCAAGGGTTTGGCAGTTGAAATTCAATGCAAAGAAGTGCAAGATAATGCATATGGGGCACAAAACCTGGCACAATATATCAGTTGGGGTGAGGATATAGCATGCACCAAGCAGGAAAGGGATCTTGGGGTTGTCATCTCTGATGACCTCAAGGTAGGGAAACAGTGTGACAAGGCATCAGGTAAAGCAAATAGGATGCTGGGATGTATAGGCAGGGGCATCACCAGCAGGAAAGGGAGGTCATAATTCCGCTATACAAGACACTAGTGAGGCCCCACCTGGAGTACAGTGTACAGTTCTGGAGACCATACCTACGTAAGGACATAGACAGGGTAGAGAAGGTTCAGAGGAGGGCAACAAAGATGGTGCATGGATTGCATCACAAGTCCTATGAAGACAGGTTGAAGGAACTGAACATGTACTCCCTGGAGGAGAGGAGGGAGAGAGGGGATATGATAGAGACATACAAGTATCTTACAGGGAGGAACAGAGTGCAGGAAAACACTATTTTTAAGCGAAAAAGATGTTCCAGGACTAGAGGGCATGGGATGAAGTTGAGGAGGGACGATTCAGAGGAAACGGAGAAAGAATTTCTTCACAGAACGGGTGGTGGACAAGTGGAACACCCTGCCAGAGGAAGTGGTGGGGGCTGAAACAATCACAGGATTTAAGAATGCATGGGATAGACATAAAGGAATTCTAGAGGTCAGGGGTAAGGGGAAACAGACTTCTAGGAAAACAAACTGAACTTATAAGCTCAAATGGGCAGACTGGGTGGGCCATAGGCCCTTATCTGCCGACACTGTCTATGTATCTATGTATCTATGTAAATAGAATATTCATTGGTTTAGACCCACCAGATGCACTTATGCCACACTATAAGCTTGAGCAAGTCATTTGTGCTTTAGTTCTTCCAGTCATAAAATTTGTAAAAGCATGATTCATTGTGAATGACATATATATGCATATCACCCACATAACAAATTATAAAACACGCACAAGACCAAAACAAACCTTTGCATACCTTTGACAACATATCACCCATTTCTTCTACATTTTTCTCTCCTTGGTCTTTAGAGGAGTTAGGTTTGAGGGCATGCTGCTGCATACTGGTAGGATTCTCTTCAGTTCCCAATAATCTTCTTCCTTTAACAGCAGGTGAAATCTGGCTTTCAGGAACCAGAATCTGCTAACAAAAACAAACAAAAAAAAATTATAAACTGTTAAAACAAACTTCTAAGAAACTGAACAGTGCATTAAAAGATTTTGCTGATTGATCCCTTGATCACTGCTACACGATCAGTATGACTTCATAGCAGTGACCCAGGCTCTGTTCACAAGCACTATTGACCCACAGACTGTTCACAAACAGAACCAATCCAGGGTCAATTGATGACCAGCACCTACCCAGGGTCAGTTCAAAGACACCACTACCTCGGGGTCAGTTGAGGAACAGCACCATTTCCAGACCAAATTTGGTGCTGAAGCCTTCAGAGGAACGCATGCCCATAAACAAGTGATGTGGGCGGCCATACACACCACATAAAAACATGACATCGGTACATTAGGGACCATTAAGCTTATCTGGTGTGACTTCTCTGGTAGAACTACCAAACAGCTGTCCCTCCATCACCAAGCCCAGCCTGCTACATGGGGAGGGGGCCTAGACGAGGTCCCAGCGATGAAAACCACTGCTGATACTGAGGTGAACACCTTCAGACAGCAGCTCACTGATGGGCAGGATGATGATGTCAACACCCTGGACATTGAGTACCATGATGTAACTCGAGACATAAAGTGATGACCATAGGAGTAGACAGTAGCTGTATTTATCCATCCACAAATGTGAGCCCGCCTCCTGACTACAATGACACCCAGCATTCACGCATACAGACACGGAGCGAGTACCTACTGGTACATCCCTCTGAAGCTGGCATCACCACTAGAAATCAAGTCATTCCGTTGATCGGGATTTTGCAGCGCTAGCCGTCTTGCCACCCCAGGGGTGTTCTGATGTTACCCCCCTACACCTCTGACCTCGAAGTGATTATATTATTTTTCAGGGGTGCGGAGGATGAAGCCACCTGTAAACAGCTGGGATGTGCCCCAGTGCTCTGCCGCAATGGCAGTCGGGCGGCATGATTGCCGGGCGACATGGTGGGCATTGGCATTTTATTGTCTCTGTGGTGTCGGTCAACATGATGGATGTCGAACCAACATGGGGGAAAAATCCAGAAGCTCCAGAGCATGACCCTTCTCTATGATCTCCAGAACCCATGCATCTGTAGTCATTTCTCATCACTAGTCTAAGTGGAGGGAGAGGAGACCCCCTACAACCACCGCTAGAAGTAAAGGTGTTTGGGGAGCATTTAAGTAGTCAGGCTGAGCTGCTGGGGGTGACTCCACTGCCTCCTTCACCACTAGGTGCTCTTGAATGGGCATCTGAGGTAGCGTTGGGGACTGGCAAGGCCCCTGCTCCTTTCCCCTGCCCTGCTGTCTGTAGGCTGGCACTGACCCCTGACAACAGCCCAGCAAAAGTTACCCCATCTCCTACCCTTGATTTGGATGTCGTGTAGGGAGTGTACCGATTTCAAAGTTTTGCAAGAAGATTGAACATCTTTTAAAACTTCTTCTACCTCATGGCCAAATGCCTTCTGCTCTCCGAATGGGGCATTCTAAATTGCCTGTTGCACATCAGTGGCAAAGCCTGCCACTCTGAGCCAAGAATAGTGCATGAGACAGATGCCAGAGGCCACAGACCTGGCAGAGGCCTCAGAAATATCAGATGCTGTGCACAGTAAATGCTTCCCCACATCAACATCAGCAGTTAAGACTTGTCATTAAACTCCTGTTTATGAGATCCCTCAGGCAAGACCTGTGCTGCAGCTTTAGCTTTCCTCCAGAGCGTGTTCTGATACTTCATCATGAGGGCCTGATAATTTGCAATACGGCAGCCCAATGAGGCAGAGACATATGTACATTTGCCTAAAACTTCCAACCTCCCACATTCTTTCTCAGGAGGAAGGAAGCTCGGGTGTTTAGGTGCCCTAGATCTGTCATGGGCAGCAGTGATCACCACTGAGTCAGTCTCAGGCAGTGTGGCATGAAAAGATTTCCCAGTGGAGTCAGAATACATTTAATCTGCCCTTCTAGGCACACCTAGTATACTTTTTGGCCTATACCAGGCTTCATAGGTGGCATCCTTCAAGGCTGGAAACATGCGAGGGATCACAACAGAGGGAGAGTCTGGCATTTCCAGAAACTCCAACAGGTTCTTTTTGGTAGAATCCTGCTCTTTTAAAGTGAAGCCTGTGACAGCCTGCATTTGGTGCATCATGGTAAAAAATAAGTGATCCTCTGGAGTTGACCCTGGTGTATTTGCAACAGTCTTCACTACAGGAAGAGTTTGTGGAGCTGTTGCCATGTTCATAGTGGCTGTCAGCATAGTCTTCCTCCTGCTCCTCCTCTCCCTGCATCATCAGACCAGGGTTGTATTCATATTCTCACTGTCTGTATAACAGGTGGGAACTTGAGACCATTCCCATGACACTGGCATACCTTGCAGCATTGAAGGAGTAGGCACAGGTGGCCCCGCTGATGAGCTCCCTGAAACAGGGAGTCCAGGCAGTAAATGTTTCATCATGTCTAAGAGGTGATGAGGACTGACTCATTGTTGGCGCCACTTTGGTTAGTCAGTGCAACAGGAGGAGGAGTCAATGGCTGAGGTTGGGTCCCCATCAACAACGGAGACATACCGGCCGTAACAGGCCTGGTAGTGCCTATGCCAAACCCCGACCTTGGTGTCTGGTCAACAGTCGGGGGGGGGGGGGTCGGCATCACAGCTGAAGAGGATGTCAAAGCAGAGGCTGTACTTGTAGACTGCAGGGGTGACCTGGCTCTAGCCGGAGAACTCTTACCCTTGTCCCAGTGTTTGTGAGTCGCTGAAGATTTTTCCTTTGATTTTGAAAACCGTGACTTGGTCGACAGGGCCGCTGACACAGATTCTTCTTGAAGCTGCTTCCCCATTCTTGCTACGGTCTTGTGAATAAGAATTTCTCCAAAGCCCATTTCTGCATCGCCTGGTTGCGGAACTGTACCCCCAGATTTTGCAGGCTTTCACCTTGTGATCTAGGCCTAAGCAGCAGACAGAGACATCGTGGGAGTCGCCAGTGTAGATTTTTTCTCCATACTCGCAGTACCAGAGGAGTTTGGATGGTTCCTCTGACGACATACACGCCATTGAAACGCATTATAAAACTGATTACTTGGCTATAAAAGAAAGAACATGGCAGCTGTGAGCAGTGACACTTCCGATGGAGATCTGATGAGTCTGAACGACAGAAGGAGAAGAAGTGAGGACAGGAGAGATGGGGACGCCCACATATATCTATACGCTGACACCTGACATCATCATGGGTGGCCCCTGGCTGACTGCTTGCAAAAATATCCATGTGGCCCTAGTGCCTCATGGCTATATTTTCCAAAGATGTAGCCTGATGAAAGAGATATCCTCGAAGATCACCTCAGTTTGGTGTTCTCCAAGAAGGTGAACAGATCTACCAGAGGGGGGCCCCCAGGAGGAGGACAGGTGGTTGACCATCTCCTGACTCAGGGACCACTTGTGCAACATCTCTCTCACCTGGCTCAGAGTGTCCGCTAGCTGACTGTTCACTCTTGCAGCATGTATCGCCAGGTAGTATGCACCTAGGCTTTGCATGAGGGTCCACGTGCAGAGGGCCTCCCAACACAGGAGAAGGCAGTTGTGTTTCGCCTTGCCAGTTTAAGCAGAACATGGTCATTGTATTGTCCATCTGGACCAGCACAACCTGACCCCTGACTAAAGGAGCAAATTCCCATCAAAGCAAGGCGCACTGCACTGAGTTCCAGCAGCTTGATGTGATGACAGGACTCTAGGGGTGACCAGCACTCATGGGCACTGGACTCTCCCAGGTGTGCTCCCTATACTACCAGAGATGCATCCATCATAAGCAAGAAGGACAGCTCCATGTGTACAAATGGGATTCCTTCTTCCAGATGTTCTGGAATGAGATACCAATGGATGGTGTCCCACATCGGCTGGGTCCATGGGGCTAGCAGGTCCAAGTAGCCTAGACACTGGGACCACTGATGGACCAGCTCCCACTGCAGATGGCATATCCACCAGCAGGCCCAAAGGATGATGCTAGTGCAGGACACCATATACTCCAGCAGCCACAAGAAATCCAGGGCGGGGGAACCACCCAGCCTGAACTGAATTGCCAAAGGAGAGAAGAAAAAAATTGCTCACCGTAATAATCTTGTTCCTTCCAAGATGTCCTTTAGCATCAGTAACAATATGCACTAAGCCAGGGTTTCTCAAATGGTGAGGCCAGCCTCCCTGGGGAGGCCCCAGCTTGGTCCAGGGGAGGCTCAAGCAAGTCTGAAAAAAATACTGTATTTAAATTTTGAGTTTTAGATATTTTATGTGAAGGGATACTGCAAACTGAAAAAAGATAACAGCAGGTAAATTAATGTATTTATTTACAAACTGGTGACTAGAAAAGGCACACTGAATGAAGGCTCATTTCAGGTGTACCCAGGAAATGTAGGAGTGAATACAATTCAAAAGGCAACTGCAAATCAGTCAAGCAATACAAAATGAGCAATACTGCAAACAAGTAGGAACAATGAACAAATAATGAGTGGTAACGACTGATGAATTAGACTGGTAGCAGAAGAGCCGAAATACAAGGGTTAAGCAGAGAAGTACTAGGTGCAAGAGCAGGAGGGAGCAAAAGGATCCCTGAGAAGTTGCTTAAGAGCAGAGACAGAGTGGGTGAGGCAGAGGTGGGTAGGAAGATTATTTCTGATAAGAGTGGAAACCACGAAAGCAGTCTGACCCATCAAGGTATTGCAGTAAGCAATATAACTTGAAAATCAAAATAGCAGAGCAAGTAGGTTGTCCTGGGGAAGGGGTTACACATGGTGGTGGTGGTGGGGGGGGGGGGTTACAATAAGCTGAATATAATGACAGCCAACTATTCAATGGAGTTTCACTTTATTGCTGGTGCCCTGTGCAAAGTATGCTATCTTTCTATGGGGAGGCCCATGATTATTTTAATATCTGGGGGAGGCTCAAGATCATTTCCATGGCTTTGGGGAGGCTCACTATGACAAAGTCTGAGAACTAATGCACTAAGCTGACTAGGTAGAGCTGACGTGGAGGTGGAGTTTATGCTAATGAATAAATGAATCAGCCAATCAGAAGAGATCTTGAGGGTGTGCTGAGTGGAGCCTGCCCAGAGGGCACCAGATTTTTTTTCGAATCTAGAATAGGCAAGTGCCCATGTTAAGTGTGAACCAACAGGTTTTAAAAATCAAGCAATAGCATGAACAAAGAACAATGGAGAACATGTAAACCTTGCTTTAAATGCTATTCAAAAGTTCAGAAACAAATTTGGCAATAATAAAGAAGCAGGGTCCCCTTCAGTCAGGTTTCTTGTGGGAGGAAGGGTAGGAGCTTACTGATGCTAAAGGACACCTTGGAAGAAACATGATTACTATGGTGAGTAATTTTTTCTTCTCACCCCAGGGGTCCTTTATCATCAGTAACAATATGCAGACTACAAAGCAGTGTAGGTGGGAGGCAGGTACAGAACCTACTTAGGGAAGAGGCTCTAAAGGACCGCTCTGCCAAATTTGGCATCAGATCTAGACTGTACATCCAAGTAATGTTTTGTGAATGTGTGTACAGTCTTTCAAGTGCCTGCTTTGCAGACATCAAGCAAAGGAATATCCCCTGCAGCTGCCACTGTAGCAGCAGTGCCCCTGGTAGCATGCACCTTGAGGCCTTCAGGGGTCTGTTTACCAGCCTTATCATAACAAAAATGAATACTGGAGACTATCCAGTGAGAGACAGTCCTCTTAGTGGCTGGCCTTCCTCTACCTACCTACCCATAGGTGAGGATAAGCTGGGTCATTGAACCTCTTAACTGTTTGGTGTGTTCCAGATACTAAGAGATGGCTCTTTTCACATCCAAGCAATGGAGTCTCTGATCTCCAGGAGTGGATTTTTCAATAAAGTACACAGGAAGGGTAATGGTCCGGTTCAGGTGAAATTCACACACCACCTTAGGCAGGAATTTTCTATTAGTTCTGAGCTCTTCCTTATCCCTGTGAGGGATCCAATTTTTAGGATCAGTACATATTGCCTGTAGCTCTGAGATTTTTCTTGCAGAGGTGATGGCGACTAGAAAGACTGTTTTCCAGCCATAGCCATGGGCTCAAAAGGTGGCTCCATAAGTTTGGCAATGTACAGATTAAGGCTCCAAGGGGGAAAAGTTTCCCTAATTGGGGGATGAAGGTGGAGTAGACCTTTGAAAAATCTTTTGGAAACAGGCAATGAAATGATGGACTTGTCCTTACCTATGGAAAGGTAAGCAGAAATTGCAGCTAGGTGAAGTTTTAAAGATGAAGGACAGGATTCTCAAAGCTTTCTGAAGGTGCAAAACCTTCCCTAAGTCCCCAAAATTTCCATAGCTACGGAAAAAAAGGGGAAATTGCCCTGAGTGCTTTTCACAAAAACCTCCGCAGCTGCGGAAAAAATAAACTACAGACTGTGGAAAAAAGTGCAGCTGTGGAAGTTCCTGAGGAAAAAAGCTAACTGATAAGTATGGCACAGCCCCTCACAGGCTATTCTCAGCCAGTTTTTTTCTCCAGTTGTGGAAAGAATGTTACGCACATTGGAGAGAAGCGTAACACTCCCTCAGCAAACTGCAGTAGTGCCCCAACAACTGAAATACAATTAAAGTGGAGGTCAGGAACAAGTAATAGCATCCCAGTGGGTATATCAGTGGCTGAAGTTACAGCAACATTAGCACACATTGCCATTGAATGGCAACAAACAACAACCACCAGACCTAGTGCAGCCCGTGAAGGAGCCCCACAGGCAGTACAGCCTGAACAGCCTGCAGTGAGTGTTACTCCTGCAGGCAACAGGAACACTCCAAGAAGGGACAAGCAGTAGTGACAGACAGCCACTGTGGTACCATGGTACTGTTGGTACCTGTGGTGCTGCAGTGGTCCCAGTTGAGGGACTGGTTGCTGGTCTCTCTGTGCGTGCTTTCAGCTTCATGCTACGGCAGATATGTTAAAGTCTGCTGCTCCAGCTAATTAGGGTCACTATTGCTGTGCCTCCTAAGCCATTTCCGCAGCTGCGGATCCGCAATTGCGGATTTCCAGCACTTGCACAATTTCAGCAGCTGCTGAATTTCTGCAACTGTGGGAATTTTTACGGAATTCCGCACCTGCTCAAAGTTTCTTTAAGAATATCACGCAACTGCGTTTCTGCAGTGCTGCAGGCCTTTTTCCTGCAGCTGCGGAATTTTTGGCTTTCTTTGTGAATCCTGCCTAAAGCCTTTAGGTCTGAGGTCTATAAATGGACTAAACGATCCAAAAGGCTAGGCACTGGGGCTTTGAAGGGATTTATATGCTTCCCCTCGCACCAGAGAGAAAATCTTTTCCATTTAGTTGCGCAAGTTTTCTTGGTACTGGGCTTTTGGGACATCCTTAGGATTTTAAGGACATGTTCAGAATACTGCATATCTGGATACTCTTAACTCCTCAAGAGCTAAGCCTTGAGGTGACGGGATCGGAGATTCGGATAGGTCACTCTTAGCTGTGGTAGAGTCAGGAGACAGTGACTGAGGGGAAGTTGAATAGGCTTGCTGTGTGACAGGGCTATCAGGAGAGGGAACCAAGGTTGCCTTGGTCACGCCGGTGCCACCAGGATCATTGTTACTTACTGGGCTCTCAGGTTCAGTAACACCCTGTGAATCAGAAGAAATGGGGGAAAGGCATAAAGAAACATGCCTGTTCAGTCCAGAGTTAAAGTTTCAGCTGCGATAGTCCCTATTGTGGGGGGCCTGCAGCAGTACAGAGGAAGCTGATGGTTGAGGTGAGAGGAGAACAGATCTATTTCTGGTGTGCTCCACCTCCTGAAAACTGTGGCAAGGACTGGCTTGTTCAGAGTCCATTTGTTGTGCCCTTGGCTGATGCAACTCAGGGCATGCGCCAGGGTGCTGTCCTTGCCTGGAAGATGTACAGCTGAAAGGATCACTATTGAGAGAATCAGTCAGAGATCAAATTCTCATTACCTCTGTGCAAAGCACTGAGGATCTTGTGCCACCCTATTTGTTTATAAAGAACATGACAGTGGTGTTGTCTGTCCTGATTTGCACTGATTGATCTTTTACCCAAGAGGCAAAGACTTTTAGAGCCAGGTAGATGGCTCTGAGCTCTAGTAGGTTGATGTGGCTTTTGAATTCCTTGGGAGACCAAGTGCCACTTATAGAGTGATTGTCCAGATGAGCTCCCCACCTCAGGAGGGAGGCATCTGTAGTAATGATTTTGTGGGTGTAGAAAGCTGGGGAAATTATAATAACAAAAATGGAAACGGACCTGGGAGGTAGTCATATCAGATGACCTAAAGGTAAACAAGCAATGTGAAAAGGCAGTAATGATGGCTGGGGGATACTGGGATGTACAGAGAGAGGCATCAAAAGTAGAAAACAGGAAGTTGTTATCCCTCTGTACAGACAGTTGGTGAGACCCCATCTGGAGTACAGTGTGCAGTTCTGGAGACCCCATCTCCGTAAGGACATAGACAGGATGGAGGCAGTCCAGAGAAGGGCAGCTAAAATGGTGCAGGGTCCGGGAGCTTAACATGTATACCCTTCAGGAAAGGAGGGGAGGGACATGATAGAAACTTTCAAGTACCTCAAGGGAAGCAACAAAGTCCAAGAGGGTAGCATCTTTCAGAAAAAGAGATGTGCAAGAACAAGGGGACACAATCTGAAGACAGAGGGGGGATGGCTCAGGGGCAATGTGAGGAAGTATTTTTTTCACTGAGAGGGTTGTTGACACATGGAACAGCCTTCCTGAGGAGGTCGTGGGGGTCAAAAACAGTGGCGGAATTCAAGAATGCATGGGACAGACATAAAGCAATTCTGACGGGGGGGGGGAGGTAGTAAGAAGTAGGCTGTTGGTTAACTAGGATCTGCAGCTTATCCAATAGGTAGGAAAATGGGAAGACTAGGTGGGCCAAGTGGTCCTTATCTGCTGTCAAAGTCTATGTTTCTATGTTTACTGATAGGTTGGCTTTGTCCTTCCACCAGTCCAGAGCTCAGAGTAGTGTTTTTGTGACTAGAACCAGCTTGGACAGAGAATACCTTCTTTGGGACCAGTGAGCCTATAGGTGGTACTGTATGTTCCTCATCTGGAATCTGACCCCTGGGACAAAGCTGTCATAGAGGCCATGTACCCCAGGAGCCTTAGAAAATGTCTGGCCAGTCTGGGCTGGTTCAGGACGAAAGAGTTTACCACTGACAGGAAATTCTGGATCCTGTCTGATGGAAGGAAAGCTTTGCTCTGCTGTGTATCAAATTGTGCTCCTATAAAGATAAGGAGCTGAGTTGGACTTAAGTGGGATTTCATTTCAGTGATAAGAAACCCCAGAGACTGTAGAGTTTGTTTTGTGGAGATGAAAGCCTCTGTGACTTGCAGAGGAGCGTCTCCCACCAGAAGCCAGTCGTCCAAGTATGGATAGACTGCCAGGCCCTGTTTCCTTAGGTAAGCTGCCACCACAGCTACGCACTTATTGAGCACCCTTGGAGCAGACGTCAGGCCAAAAGGCATGGCTGCAAACTGGTGGTGTCCTGATGGCAGTCTGAATCTCAGAAATTTTCTGTGGGACTGCCTTATCAGAATATCGAAATAGTCATCCTTTAGATCTAGGCATCCTTTAGATCTTGGGAGGCTAGCCAGCCTCCCTGTTCCAAAGAATGAATCACCATTTTGAGAGTGATCATTTTGAATTTTGGTTTCAGTAACTGCTGTTTAAGTATCAGAGGTCAAGAAAAGGTCGCCACTCCCCATTCTTCTTTTCTGCAAGGAAGTATCTGGAATAGAGACCCGTTCCCATCTGGGAAGAGGGTACCCCCTCTCCACTACTTTTACTGATAGCAAATTCTTTACGTCCAATTCCAACAGAAGTCTTTCTGTTGGAGTTAGGGGGTTTTGAGAGTAAAGGACCCCTGAGAGTTGGAAACTTTTTGAACTGAAGAGATACGCCCTTTTCCATTACCTCCAGGGCCCACTTCTCCGAAGTAATGTGGTCCCAAAATTGGAGGTAGTGGGTGAGCTTGCCCCCTATTGGATTTGGGAAGGCAACCTGGTTGCTGAAGTCAGGGCTTAGACTGGGAAGCAGGTGCAGGAGTGGTGGAAGCTCTTCTCTGGCTCCTCCTGCCACTTCCTCTAAAGTAACGTCTTGTTTGGGAATAATCCATGGGCATTGGCATAGGGAAATATGCCCTAGGATAAAATCCTCTGCCTCTGTTTCCCTCTATAATGTTTTTTTTGGGAAGTAGAGGCTTTTTCTTTCGTAGCATTGCTCTCGTAGGTGGAATTATTTCCACAGGGGAAGTGCATAGTTTAGGACTGGGTATCCTGCATCAGATTTGTAGTTCTTAACCATGCCAGGCACCTTAGTGAAATGGCTTGGGCCATGACTCTGGTAGCTGCATCATTATTCTCCACAGCCATGTGGAACTGGTACTTAGTGGCTTCTAGTCCAGTTTTCACAGTTTCAGCAATGTCCTGTACCATCTTATCTGATTTCTGGTTTAAATTGGTTTGAACAGAATTCCACAAGGCCTTTTAGTACTTGGCAGAGTATGCCAAGTAAGTAGATAGGCGCAAAGAAAAAATTACTCACCTTAGTAATGTTGTTTCTTCTAATGGAGTTTTGCTGTATTCTGACAGTAGCAGTGAGTCCCAACCTTCGAACTGCCCCGGAGATGAAAGAGTTAACTTTCCATGCCAGGCATGGAACGCTGAGCTCGAGCTCAGTTGAGACTCTGTCTGTTGCTGTTTAAACTCAAACCGTCAGATCTTTACGAGCTAAACTCACTAAGGTCCTGTGTGGAAGCTGTAAACTTACACTAGCCAACTGGCTACTAAACATAAAATACATTTTTGGTCCCAAAATAAAGACTCAAGTCAGGAGACCCAAAAATGAAAAGACAACACCCACTCACCCAAGAAAGAGTGAGAACAACAAGGTGGGCACCTACTGAGTGACAACACTGCCACTGCCCACCCACATCCCAAAACAGAGGTTCTGAGAGGGGCAGGCGGTTGATTACAGCAAGACTCCATTAGAAGAAACAACTTTACTAAGGTGAGTAATTTTTCTTCAAACATGAAGTCTTGCTGTATTCTGACAGCAGATATATAAAGCAGTACCTCCATGAAGGAGGGACAGAACCCACTTAGGAATAGGCTCTGAAGCTAATAAAGGTCAGTAAAACCGAGCATCACCTTAGCCTGGATATCCAGGAGTAATGTTGGCAAAGGTGTGAACTGTTTTCCAGGTAGCTGCTTGACATATCTCTAGAATAGGGATGTCCCTGGCAGCAACCAGGAAAGCAGCTGTACCTCTGGTAGAGTGAGCCCTCAGGCCTGAGGGTGGAACCTTACCCAGTTTTTCATAACAAAATTGGATACAAGAGACTATCCACCTGGCAATGGATCTTTTAGTGGCAGGTTTCCCTTTGCCAATCTCACCATAAGTGAGGAATAGTTGGAGGGAGTCAAACCTGTGACCCTTGGTACGCTCTATGTAGTAGCTAAGGGCTCTTTGCACATCTAAACTGTGCAGCCTCCTCTCGCCAGAGGTGGAATGGTCAGTGAAGTAAACGGGAAGAGACACAGATTAAGGTGGAAATCTGAAACCACCTTAGGCAAGAACTTCCTGTTAGTCCTGAAGACCACCATATCTCTATGAAAGGAGATAAAATCAGGCTCCACTGACAAAGCTTGTAATTCACTTATGCATCTGGCAGAAGTGATGGCTACCAGAAAAACAGTTTTCCAAGTCAAGTATTTAAGCTCTGCTGAATACAAAGGCTCAAAAGGGGGTTGCATAAGCTGAGCAATGCAAACATTAAGGTCCCAAGCAGGGGCAGGGTCCCTGAATGGAGGGTTGGTGTGAAGCAATCCTTTGAAAAACTTGGAGAATACAGGGTGAGCTGAAAGAGAAGAGGGCTTACCTGCTGAAGTAAAAGCAGAAACAGCTGCCAGATGCACCTTCAGTGTAGCTGGTCTCAGCCCCAAGCTATTTAAATGGACCATATAATCAAGGACTGTGGGCAGATCAGCAGACTCTGGGAAATTTGCTTCCCAGAGCACCATATGGAAAATCTTTTCCATTTGGAATTATAAGTAGCCCTGGTGGAAGGTTTCCTAGAAGCCTTCAGAATATCCATTACACCTTGGGAGAGGTGTAATCAGCAAACTCTAACTCTTCAAGAGCCAGGCCTTGAGATTTAGAGATTTGAGATTCGGGTACCAAACCCTCCCCTGAGCACAGGTTAACAGGTTGTAATTCCTGGGAAGACACAGGGGAAGATGGACTGCTAAGGACAGTAGAAGTGGATACCAGGGCTGTCAGGCCCAGTCTGGAGCAATCAGGATCATCGTACACGGTTGAGATCTGATTTTGACTAGCACTTTGAACAGGAGAGGGAAGGGGGAAAAGCATACAGGAACTTCCCTTCCCAACTGAGAATTAAGGCATCCAGGGGGACTGAGCCCAACACTGTGGGCCTGCAGCAAAAAAGGGGAAGTTGGTGATTGTCTGGGGCTGCAAAAAGATCTATCTGTGGGGTGCCCCATCTGGAAAATATCATCTCCAAGACCAGGGGATCCAGTGACCATTCGTGATGGCCCTGGGATATCCTGCTGAGAGCATCTGCCAGGACATTGTCCTTGCCTGGGAGGTGAACTGCGTCAGGGAGTGTTCAGGGAATAAGCCAGAGACCACAATCATTGCTTCTGTGCAAGGTCAGACCGAAAGTGCCTCCTTGCTTGTTGATGTACCACATTGTGGTGGTGTAGTCTGTTCTGACCTGGATAACTTTGTTCTGAACAGATTTGGAAAAAGCTTCAAGTGCTAGAAATACTGCTCTGAGTTCCAACAGATTGATGTGAAGCAGAGATTCCTGAGGGGGACCACAACCCCTGGGTGGTCAGGTCGCCCATGTGAGCCCCCCACCCCAAGAGGGAGGCATCTGTAGTAAGGATTAAAGAGTGAGACTGAATGACAAAGGGAACCCCTTGTCTAAGATTGTTCTGATCCTGCCACCACTGTAGGGCCTAGATCAGGGTTCGAGTCACTGGGATCAATTTGGTCAGAGGGTCTTTCCTTTGAGACCAGAAGGCTCTCAAATGGAATTGAATGTCCCTCACATGAAGCAGCCATGTGCCCCAGGAGCTGTAGAAAATGCCTTGCTAGTCGAGACACCTGCAGGGTGAATGAGGAGGCCAGAGAGACAAGGGTCCTTGCCCTGTCCAAGGGAAGGAAAGCTCTGGCCTTTTCTGTGTCTAGCTCTGCGCCTATGAAGGTGAGGAGCTGGACAGGCTCTAGAACTGACTTTGAAAGATTCAGAAGGAAACCCAAAGAAGTGAGCAGTTGCTGAGTTATCTGTAAGTGTAACTTGACTTGGTCTGGGGACTGGCCTACTATGAGCCAGTCGTCCAGGTAAGGGAAGATGGCAATCTTTGCCTTCTTAGAGAAGCAACTACCACTGCCAGGCATTTTGTGAATACCCTTGAGCAGAGGTCAGACCAAAGGGCATTGCTCTTGAACTGGTAATGGCCTGAGGGCAGCTCGAACCTGAGGTACCTTCAAGGGAGCTTCTGATGAGAATATGGAAGTAGGCATCCTTGAGGTCCAGGGACACTAGCCAGTCCCCTGGCCTTAGAGAGTGTAGAATAATTCCCAGAGTCACCATTTTGAATTTTGGTTTTAAAGGTGCTTGTTTAAGTATCTGAGATCCAGGATGGCCGCCATTCTCCTGTCTTTTGGGGTAAGGAAGTACCTGGAGTACAACCCTTTGCCCTGATGTAGGGGTGGAACCCTTTCCACAGCTCTGAGAGCTAGGAGGGAAGAGACCTCTGCCTCTAGGGCAAGTGTCTCTGAGGGATTTGCAGGTGGAAAGGATCTGGTTCTCATCTTTGGAAACTTTTTGAAGTTGAGAACCAGTCCCTGGCTTACTACTTCCAGGACCCATTTGTCTGATGTAAGAGACTCCCAGTCCTGGACAAAGTAAGCCAGCCTGCCCACTACAGGTAGTTGAGAATCGGCCCTGGCAACCCCATCAGGGTGCCTGTTTGGCAGGGGCTTTGGGCTGAGGGGTGGAAGCAGGCCTGCTTGTACCCCATCTGCCTCTCCCTAAAGAACTCCCTCTGGGCTTAAGCAGAAGAGGAGGCCTGGGCTTGGTAGAAAGGCCTATGGAAAGGCCTGCCCCTGCCCTTGGGAAGCTGCCTTTGAGGAGTGGCGTGCCTTTCCTTGGCCTGGGCACTCCTATAGGTGGTCCATACTGCCCATTTTCTTTCATGTAATTCTCTGTCTGCTCCCCAAACAGAGAATTACCCACAACAGGAAAATCCATGGCCTTAGTCTGGGTATCCCAGACAGGCTAGTACATCTGAGGCAAGCCATTCTTCAAGTGCCACAGATGTAGCCATGACTCTAGATGACACATCATTGGAGTCCACTGCAGCATGGAATTGCACCTTGATGCCTCAATACCATCAGCAGCCACCTGCTCCAGCTCCTTGGCAAGCTGGCCAGGGACCTGTTTTGCTAAAGCCTTAACAGTGTCCCATCTGGATTTTTGATACCTAGCAGTATAGGCCATATAATTGGCCTGTCTGAGTCCCATGGATGCTGCCATGTACTGTTTCTTTGCTATGGCATCAGTCCTCCTGGAGTCCTTGTCCGGGGGGGTGTGAAGCCAAGGGAATGTTTGCCTTATCACAGGCTGCAGCCTGCACTACCCCAACATGGCTGCATTGTTGTGTAAGGAACTCCATATCTGAGCCTGACAATGTATACCTCTTGTCCATTCTCTTATCCACAGGAGGTATAGTGTTAGGAGTCTTTAAAATCTTAAATGTCTGTTTCCCAAAAGATTTGTGAAGGAATAGACAGCCTCCTAGACTCTGGATATCCATCATTTCCATAGTCAGGCTCCTCCTGGTCATCCACAGCTTCTTCCATAGGAAGCTGGAGGGTTTCAGCCACTTTTTATAAAACATGAAATGGAGGGGGACTCAAAGCCTAAGAGGAGACACTCCTGAAGGTCTGTCTGGGGAGATGTCCGGTCAATAGGCACATCCAGACTTTCAAAATCACATTCACTTTCCTCATACTACTCTTCCTCCTCCTCCGGTTCATAAAATTCCTCTAAATCATACTCTTGAACCGGTGGAATCGGCCGAACCGAGCGCCTGCCTGATGGTGCCGGTTCGGTCGGAACTGGGGAAAGCGACTATACAATTTTGATCGCTTAGGCTATTTCTTCAGCGGTTGGAGAGGAAAGTTTTGGCTCCACACCAGCTGATTTTTCTTTTCTAGTTCTTTTAGCCAGAACCGATTCCTCAGAATCGGCTCTCCTTTTGTCCGAAGAAGTCTCGCTCTGGTCAGAGGGCACTCCTTCTGGTTCGGTTTGAACCGAACCGGGCTGGCCATCCAGTTCAGCGGACTTTTTGGCCTCCCTTTCCCTGAGCCTACCAACTCTCTTTTCTAGGTAGCTGCAGGAAAATTTTTACAAATCTGGCAGTCTGCATTGAGGTGGTCAAACCCCAGACAATAAACACAGGTGGTGTGGGGGTCAGCCTTAGCAAAGACTTCCCACACACACTACAGTGTTGAAACCCAGTGGGCCCGGTTTTTCTTTTGGGTTTCTCAGACATTGTGCCAGTCCTAACCAAACTTACCCTTTTAATGGCAATCTGCCAGGCAAGACCCTCTTATCGGTTCCTGACTGTGTCACGGATCGTGGAAAAAAACGTAATAAAATCCGTTTTTTTCAGAACCGATAAGAACCGGTGACCACACTCTAAAAGTACAAATTAAGATTTTT
The DNA here is from genome assembly GCA_016271365.2 of Neoceratodus forsteri. Classification (NCBI taxonomy): domain Eukaryota; kingdom Metazoa; phylum Chordata; order Ceratodontiformes; family Ceratodontidae; genus Neoceratodus; species Neoceratodus forsteri. The sequence goes on from JADMNL010000028.1 coordinate 210,451,615, forward strand.
TTAACAACTCGATCGGTTCAAACCAAACCGATGAACCGTTTACAAGTTCCACACAGAGCAGAACAAAATATAACCTATCTAGTACTCACAAATACCACAAACAGAGACTGAACCGACAGGTTACGGTATAAATTTGGTCAAAAACCGAGAAAAGCGGTACTTTAACCTACAAACTGAACCGAGCAGAAGGAGAAATCTCCGGAGCGACTGTTCAGTGAGGCGGAGTAAAGAATCTGACGGTTTGAGTTTAAACAGCAACAGACAGAGTCTCAACCGAGCTCGAGCTCAGCGTTCCATGCCTGGCATGGAAAGTTAACTCTTTCATCTCCGGGGCAGTTCGAAGGTTGGGACTCACTGCTACTGTCAGAATACAGCAAGACTTCATGTTGTTTGAAAGTAAAGAAGCTATGGTGTAAGATTTTTTTGCCATGAAGTCTAGTCTTCTGGACTCTTTCAAAGGAGACTCAGAGAATAGTGGGACTTTAACCTTATCGCATGCTGCCGCCTGCACCACCCATTTATGGCTAGGGTGAACATAGAGAAAGTCAGCATCATTCCTGGCTAGCTGATACATTCTGTCAATCTTTTTGTCTACTCCAGTCAAAGAAGTAGGAGTCTGAAGTAACTTCACAGTAGTTCTCTTTAGTGACCTGTAAATGGGTAAGACTATCTTTTTTGGAGGTGGAAGACCCATCATTTCCCTGTAGTCTTCATCTTCTTCCTCATCCTCTATGATCTCCTGGGTAGGGAGATCCAAAGTGTCTACCATGTGCTGTAAAACGGTTACCAGGGAAGAAAGGTCCTCTTAGCCATTCGGAGAGGTACCAAACCCCTGGTCTGAAGAAACATCTGGTTCTAGGGGCTGACCCTGTGACTCACTGTCATCATCATCCCCATCTTCCATGTCATAGTAATAATCTGGGCTAAAAGATGGAACAGAAGTGCTATGACGCACAGGAGTAGGGGGGCAGAAAAAAAATTGCCAATACTCTGTATAGTTTGGTAAAGGTGCCAAGTCTTAGCCGTTTCTTCAATAGGGGGTAAGTCTTTTTCCCAGTTAGAGACTTTCTCCTTTTCTTGAAGTGACTGACTTTCTTTATGCTTCTCTTTATGTTTTTGTGCCACTGGCGTTGCCCCCTGCCTAGAAGCGGGAGGGGCAGTAGTATGCTTTTCTTTAAATTTCTTTTTTACAGGCACTTCATCAGTGACCTGTTCCCCTTGTCTCTTTTTGGCTGGTCACCATTTTTATTGTTACTGTGTTTATCAGACTTATTCTCAGAGGAGCCCCTGGGGTATCTATCTTTAGTTTTAGCTTGAGAAGAGGGCCCCTCTTCAGTATTTCTGGCAGAGGAGGGAAGCAGACTGAGATGTCATCATTTCCAGTCTCTTGGCTCTCTTTCTCAAGGCTTTTGGACAAAATTTAGAGCAAAGTACACAGTAATGATGTGGACCTAAACACTGTAAACACAAGTCGTGGCTGCCTGCTTTAGTCACAATCTTTTGACACTTTAACCAATTTTTAAAACCTGTAGATCCAGTCCTAAATGACAGAAAGAATGGTTCCCAAATAAGGAATTCAAAAGCTAGTGGTCTGCTCCCTCACAGTAAAGAAAGTACAGTTACGTAAGAACTTACCATAACAGTAGACCTTCGAGAGGAGCTCTTGCAGTAGGCTATTACAATAAGGACTACGCCGCAGGCACTAGGACCCTCCGGTGAAACTTCAGCCAGCAGTACACAGCAGGGACCAACGCCGGCCGCGCCCCGATGTCGATTTGGGTACAAGAGGGGGCGGACCCAGCTCCACCTCAGTTCTCCCTCCAAGACCCGGAGGAAGGCCTGACAAGAGAAAGAGACGAAGCAACTGTAGAAGAGAAATGGAGATGTAATCAAAAGTGGATCTGCACACCTCGAGGGGGAAGGCGGGTGGGAAGTAGCGCCTGCTGCAAGAGCTCCTCTCGAAGATCTACTGTTCTGGTAAGTTCTTACGTAACTGTACTATCTTACTTCGAGCGGGAGCTCTTGCAGCAGGCTATTACAATAAGGACTGAATACCAAGCAGTCCCACACCAAAGAGGCAGACGACCCCGGGAGGTGGAATATGCTGATTCCAGAGGCCTCAGGACAGAAGCCCTTGTAAAACAGCTAGGCCGAAGCCAGCTTAGCGTCTGAAGACGATATCCAAGTGTAACCCCTCACCCCTGCCTTTTTGCCAAAACGACAAGTGGCATGCTGTTGAAGCTGACAGCAGTACCTGGTGAGGACTGGGTTTGGGAAGGATGAGGTTACTCGGCACAGGGGACCTAGGTTTGGCTACTCTGAACAGGGGCACCCAAGTAAATCCGAACACAGGAAGCAATAACTGTAATGTCCAGAACCAGGAATGGGATTCTTCAGTGTGGCTTTTATTCACATCCAAGCTGAACAAACAAAGCACAGACGGACCCCCATGGGGCTACATTTCCTGGTAATGCAGATTAGAGACTACAGAACACTTTATCACCATTTCCAGCCCTCAGGCTCTAAACCCACCAGGCACACAGGCCGGACTTGCACGCAGTTTTGGGTACACAGACCAACTTGTACACTACTTGGGTTTTCCCCACTGGCCCGGCTCCCCCGCCGGCCACTTGATCCGTGGTCCATTTGAGAAATCAACCAACTATCCTGTTGTGGCTCCCCAAACCACACTAGAGTCTTTGACTCCTAGAGAGAATTTTCCTTACAATCCCACGTCTGGATACTTCCCTCATCACTGGCCAAGTGCCTGAGGCAAAGTAGAAATCCACAGAAGAAATCCGTAGAGGTGGACCTGGTCACTAAAGATGGGGGACCACCCACTTCCAGCTCCCACAGCCCATACCCGGCCATTTCTCTGGAAACTGAACAATTCCTTTACTGAACTTTCAAATGTAGATTGTGGGTAGACATCTGTCACATCTCCTCTACATATCATATGCATCCCAACAAGCTCTGGACTTGAACCTACTTTTAATTTGCTTAGTCCATTACTCTAGGCTTCCCAATATTTAGTAGTTAAATCCCCACATTGTCACACAAGTCCCAGGATGAAAAACATAGGCCCTTTTAGCAAGAGCAGACACTCACCCTCACGTTGCAGGTGCCCCACAGGCGACTCACAAAACTTCACACACACTCACTGAAAACTGACTGGAGACTGACTTCAGAACCTCCCAACGTTCTAATCAACTCCCTTTGCTGCAGATTCCAATGTGGCTCATGCCGCTGTGATAGTTCTATTGGTGATGTCATCCCTCAGTCTCAGCAGAGACTGGGAACAGAGTGAGACAGTGTGAAACCCATTTAACTGGAGTTTCACAAGCTGCCTTCCCTGCCTACCACTAGGTCTTACTGGGATTCTAGTAACCCCGGGTAACAAGGGGGTTACACTCGCCCCTGACAAGGAAAATGACTGTCCGCAGTCATTATTTACCCGGCCTTAGGCCATCCCACCCTATGTGCTACCTGCGTAGGGGGGTGATAAGGCCCCCTCCTACCATGTGCAAGCACAGGCAGGCAACAATAAGGGCCTAGAGTCCTTTAGCTGACATATCAGCCTCTACTCTATCTACTTACTATGGACACCCAGTGGCTCTGGTAGAACTATCCAGAGCATAGCCCTGATAGATCAGCACTGTGGTCCCAATGGCCATCCAGGACCACAGCCTGTCTATCCCCCCTAACCCTCTAGGGAAAACCTATCTGCTTCTAACCTAATACCCCCAAAACAAAAACAACCCGGGGACCTCCCCAACCTTGGGCAACCTGCAACCAAACACCATTAAACTACCACATTTTATACAATATTACTGTCTCCTCCCTACCCCGACAACCACACCTGTGGAAGGAAAGGGTTAATACAGTAACAACAACAATAACACCACAGTACTTTAAATTTCTACACACTAAAGTACTAACAAGGAACTCCGATGAGCCCCTCCTCCTCTTCTTGTCTTCTCTTCTGTCTTCCCGGGAACACCTGTAAGAAAAAGAAAGACAACACACACTCTCCTAATCTGCATACACAGTCTACCTAGACCCCTACCATCAAAACACTGAAAAATCCCAAAAAGACTTTTTTCAGTAAAAAGGCAGAAAAACAGTATTTACATTAGAAATCAACCACATTATTTACAATACACATTTGGGGGGGGGATGGAGTGCCCTAAAAGTCCCAACTAGTGACCATAATGCCCGAAGGCTAGACCAATAAAGAATCTCTCATGGGCCGGAGCCCGGTGAAGCACAGTTCTAACAGGCCAAAGTTCCGAAGGGGAGAGTCTTTGCGGACAGTTCACACATTTTGAAGTCTGCTAGTGTAGGGTGTGTACTGCAATGTCATAAAGATAGAAAAGTTCGGACTTACCAGCCACTTGTAGAATGGAAATTTTGGGACCGACCTGCACCTCTGACGAAGACTCTCCCTGGCAGCATTTCTTCTGATACAGCTGGGCGGACATCTTCCAGGAACCACAGGAGGGCACATCTGGGAACAGCTGGGCTGATGTCTTCTCTGGAGAAGGAACCTTAGAACAGGAACAAAAAGAAAACAGCTGGTCCGACGTCATCCGATTACTAGGCGATGAACAGGATACAGCTGGGCTGGTGTCCTCTCTGGATCTGAAGTCATCTGGTAAGCCAGTCGATGGATTCTGGAGAGGCCAGTACACTGTAGACTGATGAATGTGGGGCACCTGAGTCCTGGATGTCCATATTGGTGAATCAATAAAGGCACTTCACAGTCTGGTGTGGCAGTATTGACTACCACTGCTCGGCTTTCCATTTATTGGGCACGGGCACATTTGCTGGGAGGTCCTTGCACTGAGGCCAATAGTACCAGGGGCCAGAAGCTTGAATTATTACCCCGTCTGGGCGCGCACATAATTCACACAGTGGGAGATTTAACATCCCTCTCCGTCCACTATTCTCACTCTGTCTATAAACAGTGTCCTGCCTCTCTTCCACTGGGTATACTTCTCGTGAAACAGTCTGTTTTTCACATGCTTGTTGGCCCCAGGATGCACACTTTTCATTGCTTCATCCCAGATCCAGGATTTCCTGCTGTTCTCAATCTCCTCCCAGACTTTCCGAGGAAAGGTAGGAAAGGTCATACCATAGATCTCATTTGCCTTCCTACGAACCAGTCTCTCCTCTTTACTTGCTTTGGTCAATCTGAGACCGCTGGCCTGGCTTGGGGGTGGCCAGTCCTGGTTCTGCCAGCTTCGCATCCTTAAAGAAATTAGAAACGGATCCCTGACTTCTTCCTCTTGCGAAGCCAGGGCAGTGGCATCACCACTTTCTTCCATACATTCCTCCGAGGCAAGATCTTGAGGCTGAGTACCCGTTCCTTTTTCACAAGGCCACACAGGTTCCCCCTCATCTTCCTCTTCACTGAGGATCTGAGCCCAGGAGTGAGCAGTCATCCTCACTCCTGAGACTATCCACTCATCACTAGGCGCAGAGTTCGACACCTCCCACTCAAAGGCCTCCCGCATCTCATCTTCACCTAAGAGACTTGGACTAGGCCCCCAGGGGTCTACTGATGCTTTATCCGAACCTTCCTTTCTGGGATCCAGCATCCAAAACTTCAACTTCTGGTTCTGTCTCTAACTCTGCACCCTCTAGCTTTGTGCCACACTCCCCCGAGGGGCCTTCCTCCACAGGCTCCACCTGGTGCTGTGTGCTGCCAACTGCAGATTCCTGAACCTTTATCCATGTGGTAGCCAACCGGATTTGAGGTGCTTTATACAAGCCATATTTTTCTAAGCGTCCAGCACAGTGAGGAATCATGAAGACGTCCCTTCCAGCTCTCAAGCATATTTGACATACATGCACTGGATAACCAGGAACAGCCACATGAGGAGGCAACTGTCCTTCATAGCACCACTTTTCAATATCCCTCAGTCTATTTACTGCTGCTGTTACTGCAACCCGGGCATGATCTGGATAGCAGAGCTGGTCCTGAGGCCATAACTGCAGAAAAACAAACAAAAGTTCACTGTAACTGAAAGTCCCACTTTATTGAACACACTCTTCAGTTGTAAAATGGCTCCTCTGCTGCTGTGTTTACTTTACTACCCCACCCTGTAATGGCGGTGGCAGCACTCCTGTGCATCAACATTCAGAATCTGTGTCAAGCCACTGCGCACCCGATTTACACAAACTACTGATAACTTTTGCTCAAACTGCACAACTTGCTCTGTTCTTGCTTTAAACACATTTAGAGGATTTTCCACAGACTCGTTACATGCTGGCAACATTCATTTGATTCACAGTCCCTTAAAGCTTCAGGTTTTTAGCACAGGATTGCCTATATAACTAGTGCTGCACATTGGCTACAACCCACAGTCTCTCTCTGGCTTCAATCTTTAAACTGAGGCTGAATTCATTACTATGCACACAGTCAATGGCTTAACAGACTTGCACTTGCTGGCAGGACTTGACACAGTCGTTACTTGAAAAGCAACTACACTGCTGCACACACATTTATATGGCATAGGGCAGAAAATCACTGTTTGAGCAGTTTCTAGGTTGTTACTTACTGTTATCAGTAGCAGTTTGCTGCGATGGGGAAAAACGGCCTGCAGCCAGTTCTTGGAGGCCTCAGAACAGAAACGGGTGGGCAGTCCTACCGATCGTCTTTTTAACCACCAAACTTGCAATTTTGACGATCAATTAGCGGGTTGAGCTCGATTTTAAACAAGATAGTCTATTTTTAACAAGTTTACAGTGATTTTAACACTCCGCGATGCTCCTCCACTGCCAGTACACGCACTCCACTCACACTCCCTCTCGAAAGCTGGGGCAGTCACTGTAGAGCTGGCTGAGGGGTGGGACTGATTGCAGCCTCACCAATCACACAATGCCATGCAAATGAGCCTCTTCTTCCTCGCGAGGGCTCTTCTCCTCATGGCGATCATCGAGCAGGCAAATTTAAACTGCAGAATGCAACTTTTTTTCTTTACCAACTGACTCCACAGCGGGAACCCATTTCAGCCATTTAACATCGCCATTACACTTGCAAGTCTCTCAGTTCATTTTAAAAAGCATTTCCAATGTCCAGGTCACAATTTTCCTGTTGCTATCCCTAGTCTTCCATACTTTCCTTTACCACAGTTCATTTTAAAAGCAGGCAAAACGCTGTAAACAATTTGATGCAGGACAAGGGCACACTCTTTGGCTTTACTGCTCCTTGGTAAACAGTTGGCATTTTAAACAGCAGCACAAGATCCACAGCACACAGCAACACTAGGGAAATTGCTTTAGCTTTTTGGGCTACCCACTGCCAGGCAGCCAAAATGCTAGCCACCTTGCCCGAGCACCTTCCTTCCCAGAACAAAATCCAAAGCGGTGCCTCCATTTTTGTAACCCCTCACCCCTGCCTTTTTGCCAAAATGACAGGTGGCATGCTGTTGAAGCTGACAGCAGTACCTGGTGAGGACTGGGTTCGGGGAGGATGAGGTTACTCGGCACAGGGGACCTAGGTTTGGCAGCTCTGAACAGGGGCACCCAAATAAATCCGAACACAGGAAGCAATAACTGTAATGTCCAGAACCAGGAATGGGATTCTTCAGTGTGGCTTTTATTCACATCCAAGCTGAACAAACAAAGCATAGACGGACCCCATGGGGCTACATTTCCTGGTAATGCAGATTAGAGACTACAGAACACTTTATCACCATTTCCAGCCCTCAGGCTCTAAACCCACCAGGCACACAGCCCGGACTTGCACGCAGCTTTGGGTACACAGCCTGACTTGTACACTACTTGGGTTTTCCCCACTGGCCCGGCTCCCCTGCCGGCCACTTGATCCGTGGTCCATTTGAGGAATGAACCAATTATCCTGTTGTGGCTCCTCAAACTACACTAGAGTCTTCAATTCTAGAGAGAATTTTCCTTACAATCCCACGTCTGGGTACTTCCCTCATCACTGGCCAAGTGCCTGAGGCAAAGTAGAAATCCACAGAAGAAATCCGTAGAGGTGGACCTGGTCACTAAAGATGGGGGGCCACCCACCTCCAGCTCCCACAGCCCATACCCAGCCATTTCTCTGGAAACTGAACAACTCTTTTACTGAACTTTCAAATGTAAACTGTGGGTAGACGTCTGTCACATCTCCTCTGCATATCATTTGCATCCCAACAAGCTCTGGACTTGAACCTACTTTTAATTTGCTTAGCCCATTACTCTAGGCTTCCCAATATTTAGTAGTTCAATCCCCACATTGTCACACAAGTCCCAGGGTGAAAAACATAAGGCCCTTTTAGGAAGAGCAGACACTCACCCTCACGTTGCAGGTGCCCCACAGGCGACTCACAAATCTTCTTGTTCTCCCAAATAAACACTGGAACACATAGGCAGCTTTTCCTTCACAAGCAGAACTAGGGGGTTGCCCCAGGAATCTGCAGGGAAACCTTTCCTCCCTCCCCCCCCAAGGGAGGGGCACTGAGACCCGAAAACAGCGGTCTCCACCACTTCAGTTATCTTTTGTGTCTCTCTTTAAGGTGGAGACACACACCCTTCTACTTAAAAGTAGCTCTCTGTCAGGGCTGAGGCTCCTAGAGCCTTCACTGAGCTGCTTTCTCAGCAAGTTCCCAACTTCACACACACTCACTGAAAACTGATTGAAGACTGACTTCAAAATCTCCCAACGTTCTAACCAACTCCCTTTGCTGCAGATTCCAATGTGGCTCATGCAGCTGCGATAGTTCTATTGGTGATGTCATCCCTCAGTCTCAGCTGAGACTGAAAACAGAGTGAGACAGTGTGAAACCCATTTAACTGGAGTTTCACAAGCTGCCTTCCCTGCCTACCTGCCTAGGTCTTACTGGGATTCTAGTAACCCCGGGTAACAAGGGGGTTACACAAGATGTAATGCTTGATGAAGGTATGCGCCGATTTCCAGGTGGCGGCCGCACAAATGTCCTTTATAGATACATTTCGCAGGGCGGCGAATGAGGCAGACACTGCTCTGGTGGAGTGACCCCTGACTGGGCCCGGTAGGGGTTTATTGTGTTTCTCATAACAAAACGAAATGCAGCGAACTATCCACTTTGAGATAGTCTGCTTGGTTACCGGTCGACCCAAGTTGCTGTGGCGCAAAGGCCACAAAAAGTTGCTCCGATTGACAGTGCATAGCCGTCCTCTTGAAGTAGTACCTCAAAGTCCTGTGGACATCCAGTGTGTGGAGGAGAGTCTCCCCTCTATTGGAAGGGGAGGGAAAATAAACAGGAAGGTCAATCAACTGGTTGAGGGTCAACCCTGAGACCACTTTCGGAAGAAACTTGGGATTCGTTCTGAGGGAAACCCTTTCCCTGTGTAAAACTAAACAGGGCTCTTTACACATCAGAGCCTGAAGCTCGGAAACCCTTTGAGCTAAAGTAACAGCAACCAAAAAACAAACCTTCCAAGAAAGGTAACGCAGCTCACAATCTGCTGCTGGTTCAAAAGGAGGGAGGGTGAGTTTCTCCAACACAAAAAGGAGGTCCCAGGGTGGGATAGGGTCCCGAATGGGAGGTCTCATATGCAGAATTCCCCTAAGAAAGGTGCGGGCGACATCCAATTGCACCAATGCTCTGTCTCCCATGAGAGCATGATAGGCGGAAATTGCCCACATGTGCACCTTGATAGAGGAGTAACTCAGACCCTTTTCGTACAAGGAGAGGAGATACTGTAATGCTGAGTTCACAGGGCAGGTGATGGGGTCCAAACGCTGCAGCGATGCCCAAAGACAAAAACGCTTCCACTTCATAGTGTAGGTGGAGCGGTTAGAGGACTTTCTTGCTGAAACTAGGACTGCCGCCACTTCAAGGGAAACCCCGTATCTATGTTGAGCTACGTCTGAAGGAGCCAAGCATGTAGGTGTAAGGACCGAAGGTCCGGGTGGACCAGCAACCCTTGGTCCTGGGACAGTAACTGCGAGCATATGGGCAGCAGAATTGGAGGTTCCGTTGATAACCGCTGCAGTAGTGGGAACCAAATCTGCCGAGGCCATTTGGGGGCTACTAGGATCATTCAGGCCTCTTCTGCCTGTAACTTCAGCAGCACTCTCTGAATGAGAGGGAAGGGCAGAAAGGCATAGAGAAACCTCCCTGCCCAGCAAAGATAACGCGTCTGGCCAGAAAACTCCAGGCGCGTGCTCTCATGAGCAGAACGTTGGCAGTTTGGCACTGGTGGTGACACAAAGAGATCCAGCTCTGGAAGACCCCACCTGTCGAAGAGCTGGTCTGCTACAGACTGTAGCAGCTCCCACTCGTGCACTCTGGAACGCGACCTGCTGAGGCTGTCGGCCAGATCGTTGAGGATGCCTGAAATGTGCACTGCGGACAGCAGAATGACCCGCTTCATCGCCTAGTACCAGACTCTCATCGCCTCCCTGCAAAGTGGGTACAAATGAGTGCCCCCTTGCTTGTTGATGTAGAAGATGACTGCCATATTGTCTGTCTGAACTAGAAGAGAGCCTGGCACCAGGTCCTCCTGAAAAGCCTGTAAGGCGTACAGAACCGCTCGCATTTCCAGCACACTGATGCGAAGGGACTGCTCCTTGGGTGACCAAACCCCTTTCGTTTGACGAGCACCCAGGTGTGCCCCCCACCCCAGGTCCGATGCATCTGTCATCAGAGTTTGACCTGGTGGCTCCGGAAGAAAATTCACCCCCTTCTCCAAATTCCTGGGGTCCATCCACCAAAGCAAAGTTCTCCTGACTGGCTCAGCGATCTTGACCGGGAAATCTAGATGGTCATGGCCTTGGTCCCACTGCACCCTGAGCATCCACTGTGGGACCCTCATGTGGAGGCGGGACAAGGGAGTGACAGGGATGGCCGCTGCCATGTGTCCCAGTAAACTGAGGAAGTTCCGAGCTGGAACTTGAGGAGTTATGGAGCTCCGTTCTGCCATCTCTCGCAGGCGATCTCCCCTGTTCTGGGGGAGGAAGGCCATGCTCTGGACGGAATCCAGGATCGCTCCGATGAAGGCGAGCTTTTGACTAGGCTCCGGGGACGATTTTCGCAGGTTCAGGATGATCCCCAGCCCACGGAACAGAGTATAAGTGTCTTTGAGGGCATGCAGAAGGCCTACCCTTGACGAGGCCGTAAGCAGCCAGTCGTCGAGGTAGGGGAACACATACTGCCCCATGCGCCTTACAGCCACAGCCACCACTGCTAGGCACTTGGTGAAGACTCGCGGAGCGGAAGAGACGCCGAACGGAAGCACTCGAAACTGATAGTGCTCCCCTTGGAAGTGGAATCTCAGAAACTTCCGGTGGGGAGAGTAGACCCCGATATGCACGTAAGCATCCTGCATGTCGAGGGAGCAGAGCCAGTCCCCCTGGTGCAGCAAGGGAAGGAGTCCTTGGAGGGTCACCATCCTGAACCTTTTGTACTCGATAAAGAGGTTTAGAGGACTGAGGTCCAGATGGGACGAAGGTCCTGTGTCTTTCTTGGGACCAGGAAAAAGTGAGAATAGAACCCCTGTCCTTGCTGATGCAAGGGGACCATCTCTATTGCCCATTTTTGCAAGAGGGTCTGGATCTCTCCTTCTATAAGTGGGATGTGAGAAGGAGGATAATGGGAGAGCTTTGGCTGAGTTTGCGGTGACCCCTCCTGATGATGTCTAAGACCCACTGGTTTGCCAGTTATTGACTTCCACCCTTCGAAATGAAGGGAAAAGCAGCTCCCAACTGGCTCCCCTGGATCTTCCAGCGGAAGGGCTGGTTCCCCAATCTCCTGCGAAAGCCTCCTCTCTGCCCCAGTTGGTTGCTACGGGCTTGACCGTGGCCGCCGGAGGACTTGCGAAAAGGCCGTTTACGGTGTAGTCGCTGGTCACCGCAGTACATCTGGCAGACCAACCAGACTGACTTGCCCGACTCCTGGAGACTGGAGATCAAGGCCTCCGTCTCCTGCCCGAACAGCACGGTACCCTGGAAGGGCAAATCCTTGATGCAGATCCTGGTGAAAGCTGGAGACTCTCAAACAGGCATAGCGCCGTAGACACACCCCGGAAGCGACTGCCCTGGTTGCCGTATCATACGAGGCTCTCAGGACATGGGAGCCTACATCTGAGCCCGATTTTAGGAGGTCCAGAAGCTCTGTCTTCTGATCAGAGTCTGGGAGGGTCTTCATCAGCTCTTGTCCCCTCTCCCAAAGTGCATTCTGGTACTGTACCATATGCGTCAGAAAGTTGAGGGAACGTATGGAACAGGTGGAAGCAGCATATATCTTTTTGCCCACATGGTCCAAATAGCGAGACGCCGGGTTGGGAGGCTGGAGCTGAGGTGCTTCAGCTGCCTGGACTTGTCATGGGCAGCCGTGATCACCGAAGAATCGGCCTGAGGGTGTTCAGTGAGAAAGGGCTCTGTCCTTGGGACCTTATACAGTCTATCCGACTTCTTCAGAACGGCCGGGACTGAAGCTGGATGCATCCAGGTGGTTCTGGTGAGGTCCTAGAACGTATCCACCAAAGGAGGGATGATCAGAGGTTTTGGCTCCTTTTGCCTCAGGTACTTAGCCAGTCTAAGGCGTTCCAGATCCAGGTCCTCCGTGTCCCACTCGTTGGAGGCCTGGATGTGCCTCATGACGTCCATAAAGGTAGAATCATCTGGAGGCGAGCGAGGCTGGTCCTTCTCTCCCGGGGAGCGCTGCAAACTGAGAGAGGAAGATAAGGTAGACGATGGTGAGAAGGATCGACGATATGACTTTGAATAGTCTGACCCATCCCTATGACCAGGCTCTCGCTGTAGTCGGTAGCTAGGGGACCGATGTCTGCCCGAAGACCGACTCCGGTCCCTGGACCGGCGACGGAGCAGAGACCGACGTCGGTCAGAGGACCGACATCGGGAGTGTTCTCGCCTAGAGCGAGAAGGGCTTCTAGAGCGTGACCTAGACTGACGTCGGTCACCAGAGTCCCTGGAGTGACGTCGGTGGTCCTCGGACCCGGTGTGGGAACGATCCCTGGAGGGAGGTGAAGGCGGGCGCTCCGGTGACTTCCGCGGGGAAGACTCACCTCCCGGCTGTGGTTTTTCCGTTGGGTCCGGATCCAGTGTCTGGGCCGGCGATGGGGAGGACCGCTTATGGACCTGCCCCCACCAGAAGGAAAACAGATATCATGGAGCTCGTCCTTCGTAAAGATCTCAGTCACCCGTCTCGGGAAGGAAGTCTCCAGGACGTCAAGGCGCAAAGGAGAGCCCTCCTGAGTGCCCGGGGGGAGGACGACTTGGGCACCTGGGACATCGGCTCTTCCGCAGCCGCTCCCGCGTCCTTTGCCCCTTCGACTGGCGTCGGTGCTGGTACCGAAGACGGGGTGCCGCTGGGGGGCACCGGAGAGTCCTTGGGCTCTGGAGGCGTGCCTTTAGCAGGTGGCGCCGGTGCCTTAGGAGGTGGGGCCGAAGCAGGCACCTCTAAGAGCTTAGTGGTGACCCTTAGCGGAGTCACCTTAGGCTTAGCCGGCTTCTCACCCGAAGGGCCGGCCTTAGCCTGAGAAGATTTCGGGTGCTCTCCAGAATCCAAGGGACGGGCCTTTTTCAGAGAAGGCCGAGAATGCGAGCAGGACCACAACCGGGACCGGTGCCAGGACCAACTACGGTCTTTGCTATGCTGCTTCTTTTCTTTCCATTTCCCCTCCAAGGAGTGCAGATCCATTTTCTGCTAAAATAAGCAGGCTTTTAGGGCCTTGAGGCGGCGGATGCAGGTTCTGCTGGTGAAAGCCTGGCAATCGGAGCAGTTGGCGGTGTCGTGGTCCGGGCCTAGGCAAAAAACACACCACCGATGGACATCCTTGGCTGGGATCTGCCTCGCACACTCACACTTGTTCAAGTGCTCCAGAGAAACCAACACCCGAGAAGACATCCGTCGGACTCAAAAACCGTCAGGCAACGGCTGACGTCGGTAACGGGTAGAAAAAACGAAAAACCGTCTAAAAGAAACAGTAAAATAACCGACGGGCAGTAGACTGACGTCGGTGTACCTCGAAAGAGAAAACCGTCGAAAAAACAGCTCCAAAGGTCTTAATCGAAGACAAATCAACGAAGTTTTAGCTGCAACTGGCAAGCAGAAGCTGTTCCTCCTTCTTCACATGCGGGACGCGGCGGGAAAGAAATGAGGTGGAGCTGGGTCCGCCGCCTCTTGTACCCAGACCGACGTCGGGCCGGGGCTGGCATCGGGGGCGGTCCCTGCTGTGTACTGCTGGCTGAAGTTTCACCGGAGGGTCCTAGTGCCTGCAGTGTAGTCCTTATTGTAATAGCTTGCTGCAAGAGCTGCCACTCGAAGTAAGATCTGAGACTTTTTGAGGTAAAAAGAAACTTTAAATGAGGAAAAACAACGGTTCCCGCTGGAAAACAGGAACTGCAAAATAAGTAAAATAGAATACCGCCAAAAACACTAAAGACACGATATACTTTTCTTCAAAACAACTGGAAAGAACCATGAGGAATCGGTGGTTCCCAGGAATCAACCGGAACTGCTAAAACCACGGAAAATATAATAAAAAAGCATTATTTACTCACAAACTCAGCACTGTCACAAGAAAAAGTGACAACTTCAATGAAATTTTGTCTGTGGTCAAAATTGAGACAGCGCCCCAAAGGGGTAATCCGTGAGGTGGGCGCATGAGGAAGGTGCCGTCCGTAGAGCGACGACTTCCCGCGCAATCCCTCACGCGATGGGAGGGTAGGGTGACTGGATGAGGGTGGCGGAATTGGGCAACAGGATGTCGGGTATGTGAATGTGCACGCAGAGTGGGGGGTGGGCACGGCAAGCGTGGGCTGGGAAAGGCTGTAGGGGGTGGCGCTTCTGTGGATGGCTGAGCTGTGTCATGGCGTTGGGGATTGGCTAGTGGTTGGGGTGAGTGAGGTACTGGGTTCAGGTCCAGGCGCTGGTGCGATTTTATTGCGCCCAGCCCAAACCTTTATTTTTTTAATGCTTTCACCCCCGCCCCGAAATGTACCCCCTCTGGAGTTGAGAATCCTTAAGTGGGGGTGCAGGGCAAAGCCCCCGCGAGGGCTGGGAGGCGCAGCCTCCCACTGAAAGCATTAAAAACTCTTCTGTCGCTGTTGTCCCAGGTATCAGTTGTCAGAGTGCCGAAATGTTTTCTCGGCATCTGATCAGCGTAACGGTGATCGCCTTTAGACGTTCGCCGTTATCACATAGACCTCCCCCAGAGGCAGTGTTGCTCAGTCAGGCAGAGAAAAAATTCTGGTGCCCTCTGGGCAGGCTCCACTCAGCACACCCTCAAGCTCTCATCTGATTGGCTAATTCATTTATTCATTGGCATAAACTCCACCTCCGAGGCAGCTCAACCTAGTCAGCTTACTGCATACTGTTACTGATGCTATAGGACCCCTGGGGTGAGAAAATCCAGTTCCCGGCCCGCATGGAGGCAGGCCTTAGACTACAAGGTGTCTAGTTTTGCCAATGAAATTGATCATCTGCAAGGGGACTAGTTCAGATTTGTCTGGGTTAACCAACAGGTCCATGTTGCAACAGCATTGGAGAGACAGATCTCTGGACCTCTCAATGGTGTCTTTGGACAGCCTAACTAGCAGCCAGTCATCCAGGTATGGATACATCCTGTCTCTCTTGCACCACAGAAAGACTGCCAGCACTACCATGCACTTGGTGAAGACCCTGGACACAGACGAGAGACCAAAAGGCATGACCTAGAACTGATACAATACCTCTTCCACACACAACTGGAGGCACCAGCAGTGCGACAGATGGATTGGGATGTGGAAGAACGCATCCTGCAGCTCAAGGGAGCAGAACTACATGCTCTGCTCCAGAGAAGGAATGATCTGATTCAGAGTGACCGCCAGGAAAGAACACCTACGTACTTACTCTAACAGTAGATCTTCGAGATAATCTTTTCATCAGGCCACACCTTTGGAACATATAGCCAAAAGGCACCAGGATGCCATGGAAACTCTGGCAAGCAGTCAGCCAGGAGCCACCCATGGCAACATCAGGCATCAGCATATACATAAATGTGGGCAGTCCCTCCTCCCCTCAGTTCTCTGCCAGAGATCTGCTTGGAGGACCTCCCTCTAGGGAACCAGAAGAGAACACGGCACGCTACAAACCAGGAAAAACAGAGGACTGGAAAATGAAACAATGGAGATAGCAGCACAGAAATTCAGTGTTACAGACCCAAAAAAGGGGGAAGAAGGGTGTGGTGGGATGGCATGGCTTGATGACAGAGATTCTCTTAAAGATCTACTGTTATGGTAAGTACCAACTCTTCTTTCTTCTTCGAGGATATCTCATTCAAATCCACACCTGTGGAACAATTACCAAGCAGTATCAAAAGCTGACAGTCTGAGTGGCTGGAAATTATTGTCTTACGGCAATACTTCCTGTAGTACAGCTAGACCAAAGCCAGCTCGTCTGCGAAAGACACTGTCCAGACTCTAGTGCTTAATGAAAATATAGATGGTACTCCAGGTAGCAGCTGCACAAATTTCTGCAGCAGAGACATTCCGAAAACAAGCTACAGCAGTGGCCATACATCTTGTGGAACGACCACAAACCACACCAGTAAGTTCCTTACAGTACTCAGTGTAACAAAAAGAACAGATTTGTTCATACTTATCATAATTTCCTTTTCTGCTATCTCCAACATTGTCAATGGGTATTCAGCACAAATGGGTAATGTGCACTGCTACTAGGGGAAATGGCATGGACCAAAGCTGTTAAAACTCATTACCACCTGGAGCACATTTTGAAGTTCGAGTTCTCCACTGCTTAACCTTGATACAAAATGGCTGCCGAGGTATAACTGAGTTAACAGTATAGAATCTTGGGCACATGAACATTTTGGACAACAGCAACTCTCCAGTCAAGTTTGTCTATGCAGTGCCCCTAAGTATGCAAAAGTAGATCTGTATAGATTATGCTATGCGCCCTGTCACGAATCAACACGTATAAGTTGTCTACATACACAAAGCTGTAACCAAAATAAGGTATAGTAAAACAGTTCCCTACCTTGTTGAGTGAGAGGAAGGACAGACCAAGGCTCGTCATCTACTTCTCTAAGGTTGTGGACATTCTTTGCAGAACCGAGCCAACTAGAAGAGACTAGCCAAAGAAATTAATGGAAAATAGGTAACATTGGAAATGAACTGCAAACACTGCAAACACTCACCTGTAACAAAGAATGCTCCTTTATGAAAAAAATCGAATCTGTTAATTCTGCGTGCCAGAAACCAGTATTAAAATGTGAAACTATTCCTTCTCATACATAATAGATAATTGTAGCAGGTAAAACATAAAAGATATCCAAACAGACTTACAATCAGAATTTCATTAGAAAATTATGAACATTCCCATGCTGGCATACCAGAAAATATTCTTCCACAGGAAGAATCTTTCTGTAGTGCTCTACACTGTAAATGGGTAATCGCGATAAATGGGTTGCAAGGAGCAGTACCCATTAAAAATCCAGGTGGAGGAGAATATTGTCCCATACGAAAACTGCAAAAAGGAAAAACAGTTTACCTGCCAACGGTTGCCTGCAGAACTGTGCGATCAAAGGCCACATCAGAGGAACTTAGAACATCCAATCTGTAGTGCTTGTTGAATGTGTGGACAAAGGACCATGCTGCTGCCTTGTATGACTCTAAGACAGACACCTCACCTTTCTCCACCCACGAGGTGGCCACAGCTCTACTGGAATGTGCCTTGACGAGAGCTGAGCCCTCTACTGTGCCACAAGCCTTGGCAATGTATGCCCTCACACACCTTGCCAGGGTGGCCTTGGAGGCTTTTTGTCCTTTTCTGGTTGCTCCGAAAAGTACAACTTATCTGATTTCCTGAACTCCGCAGTCTGTCTAAGAATATCCTAACTGCCCAACGCAAATCCAACTTGTGCAACTCCTTCTCGTTTGGGTGAGTTGATTGCGGACAGAAGGATGGAAGGCAAATTTCCTGATTCAC
Organism: Neoceratodus forsteri; assembly: GCA_016271365.2. Lineage (NCBI taxonomy): Eukaryota > Metazoa > Chordata > Ceratodontiformes > Ceratodontidae > Neoceratodus > Neoceratodus forsteri. Next base: position 210,469,557 of record JADMNL010000028.1, read on the forward strand.
ATAAAAAGCTGCAGGAACCATCAGAAAGGAAAGACGGAACCGTTCTCAGACTCACCGTGTCCTTATGCATGACGACGTAAGGTTCTTTGTAGGACACGGCCTGGAGCTTACCAATCCTCCTGGCCGAACACATAGCAAGTAAAAGTACACATTGCAGGACAACACATCCAAGGGAACCGATGACAATGGTTTAATGGATTCTTTACAAAGAGCATTCAATACCAAATTCAGATCCCATGGACGCTCAGGCATGAGAGGTCGGGTCCTGCTGACAGCTCACAGAAAACAAAAAACCTCCTGGTTTGTGCCTAAGGATGAGCCCAAGGAGGCTCCAAGCACCAACACCTGACCTCTCAAGGTGCTCAAGACCAAACCTTTTTCCACTCCTCCCTGCAGAAAGTTCAAAATCTGCGGAACCCAAGCTGAATAGGTGGCCCACACGTGAGCATAAGCTGCCAACGTAGAATTCTTTCTGGCAGCCATCAGGGTGTCCACTACTTTTTTCAAGAAACCCTGCTTCAGGAGACTCCTCCTTTCACGAGCCAGCTGCTAAAAGCATCACTCCCAGATTTGGATGCAGAATGGGACCTTGGAAGAGTCAAAACAGAGCGTGTTGAGCTAGGTTCACTAGGTCTAAGAACCACAGCCTTCTGGGCCATTCCGGATCTACCAGAACAAAGCTTCCTCATGAGTGTCTCATTTAGCGTATCACCTTGGGAAGGAGCAGTAGAGTAGGAAAGGCATACACTCTGTCGAAATTCTACAACTGTGACAGAGCGTCTACTGCCTCAGACTGTGGACACTAGTACTGATTGAAAAACCACTGTACATTTGCATTCTGGCTGGAGGCAAACAGGTCAACCTGTGGACGACCAAATCTTTTGCACAGAAGGTCGTTATCACCTCAAGGTTCAGCATCCACTCCCCTGGGTGGACATTCTCACAGCTTAGCCAATCAGCCTCAAAGTTCAACTCCCCCACCAAGTGAACTGCTGACAGAGAGAGAAGGTTCTCCTCTGCCCACAACAGAATATCAGTTGCTTCTTTTAGAATCTCTTTGCTCTTTATCCTTCCTTGATTTTTTATGTACACCACCGTGACAGCATTGTCTGACCTTATTTTCACGGCTCTTGACTGCACCAGATTTTGAAAATGGAGGAGAGATAGGTGCAGAACTCTCACCCCCAGGATACTGACGTGTAGGTGCTGTTCCTGTACAGAACAAGTCCCTTACACAGGAATGTGGACCAGCACCACCCTCTAGCCTGACAAGACTGGCATCAGTTGCCAGGATCAACTCTCGAGGGACTTCCAATGGAGACCCTTTGCTCAAATTCTCTAAACTCACCCACCAACTCAGTTATTGCCACAATAGTGGGGAAATTTGAATCCTGGCCTGATAGTCCTCCAAGGCAGGATCCCAGGCTGATAGCAGCTTGGTCTGTAGGGGTTGCGCGTGAAGATGAGCCCACTGGACTACTTCTATTGTCACCGTCACGAGGCCCAAAATCCACGGTAAGCTGAAGCCAGTTGGCGTCCTAGCTACCAAACCTTTCTCAACAAGTTCTCCTTCCTAACTGACAAGAGGAAGACCTTCCTCCCATCCATCCTGAACATGGCTCCCAGGTGCTCCCGGGTCTGCGACTGCTCAAGACAGCTTTTCTCCTGATTTACTATCCATCCACGAGACTCCAAAACCAGTGTCCTGGTCATTGATTGACTCACTAGTGGAGCAGACAGCACTCGAATGAGCAAGTCATCCAGGTAAGAACAGACATGATGTCCCTCCTGCAGAGTTGAGCTACCAGGATTATGAGAACCTTTGAGACAACTCTGGGAGCTGTTGCAAGTCAAAATGGGAGTGCCCTGTACTGGAAGTTTTGCCCCTGGACTGTAAACCTGAGGAATTTCTGATAAGACTGCCAGATGGGAATATGAAGATATGCATCCCTCAGGTCTATGGATGCTAGATAATCACCCAGCTGTATAGCTCGGATAATCAATCGTAAGGATTCCATCTTGAAGGTCGTGTAGCGAACAAACTAGCTTAGATGTTTCAGATCTAGAACAGTCTAAAAAACACCAACTTATTAGGAACTACAACATAAATTAAGTAGAATCCCTGGCATTGTTCGCCGGGAGGCATAGGAACACCTTCCCACTGTGTCAGAGCTGATCCAATGTCTGCAACACTCCTTGTCTCTTCATGGGATCCTCTAGTACAGGAGACAGCAGAAAACATCCCTTTGAGGGAATAGTTGAAAATTATACTGCATAACCCAGGGCCAAAATTTCCAGAACCCAAGCAGCTGATGTTTTCTGGGTCCATCCTGTGTAAAACTTGTACAATTTTCCACCAAGGGAAGGCAGACAGAGATAGGCCTGCGAACCCTCATTGTGAGGTGCCATCTCTTCATCCAGAGACACAATATAATAAGCAGATCAAGCTGACACGCATAAGTTATCCACCATGGCATCCCCCAGAAAGGTGGAGGCCATGAATACCAACTACAAAATGCTCATTCCCTCAGAATCTGGTAGAACGAAGAGATCCAGCATTGTAACCCACAAGTTTAAAGCTCTGGCAACAATAAAGGAGGCATAGGAGGCGCAGAGGTTTGCGCCATTGCAGGCAAAGGATTTTCTGCACAAAGCATCCGCACGCTTGTTATGCGTGTCCGCTAAGGTGTAAGACCCTGTAATTCGAACAGTTGTGTGCCTTGTGGAATTAGGAACAGCTTTATCAGCCACTGGAGGGGTTTCCTGCTTGCGGATATTTTCCTCCGTAAAGGGGAGATGCTATACCTTGGGTTTTGGTATATATTTTGTTTGGTCCGTACCTGCCCATTCTTGTTCAATAATCTGAGCACAGTGAATAAAGTGGAGGAGGAGGGCACGGACACAATAGGGTTCACATCTAAGGCCTCCATGGATTGCACCTACTTTAGCTGTAAAGTCCTACAAGCCTCAGTTATCAGCTAGAACAAAGATTTTGTATCAGACAGGGTAGGGACAGGAAGAAAAAAATACTCACCATAGTAATGTTGTTTCTTCTAATGGAGTCTTGCCGTATTCTGACTATATGTAGTTAGCCCCAGCACTTGAACTGCTCCGGAGAGGAAAGGGTTAACTCTATCTCAAGGCATAGAACGTTGAGCTTGAGCTCAGTTTTCAAACTTCTGTCCCAGGTACTCCTCAGTGTAACCGTCAGATTCCTATGACCACTATGCTAACTAACTATAAACAGAAATTGTTTTTCTAAAATTTTGTGCCAAAGAGCAATGAAAGATTTTTAGGGTCCAAAAGACTCAAGTCGAGAACCCTAAAAAGAATTCCAATAGGTAGTAAAACTTAAAAATAGCAATAAAAAAAACTCACCCTAAGGAAAGGTAACCCAGGTACACCCTTGGGGTGTAGCATTGCGCCTGCCCACCCACATCCCAAAAACAACTAGGTTCCAGGAGGAGAGGCACGGAGGGAGGTCAGAATACTGCAAGACTCCATTAGAAGAAACATTACTATGGTGAGTAATTTTTTCTTCAAACAACATGAAGCCTTGCTCTATTCTGACTATATGCAGACTACCAAGCAGTACCCCCCTGGAGGAGGGAGTTACAGAACCTATTTTGGGAACAGGATCTGAAGTACTGCTGTGCCAAACCTAACATCACTTCTTGACTGGATGTCAAGAGAGTAAGGCTTGGTAAATGTGTGAACAGTTTTCCAGGTGGCTGCCTTACAGATTTCCACTAAAGGTATGTCTCTGGCTGCTACGACCAAAGCAGCTGTACCTCTGGTGGAGTGAGCCCTCAGGCCTGAGGGTGGCTCTTCCCCAACTCTGAGTAGCAGAACTGTATACAGGAGACAATCCACCTGGCAATAGTTCTCTTAGTGGCATGTTTACCTTTTCCCACTTCTCCATACGTGAGAAACAGCTGTGAACAGTCATTTCTATGGGTCTTAGTGAATTCTATATAACTAAGGGCCCTCTTTACATTAAGACTGTGTAGTCTTCTCTCCCCAGAGGAAGAATGGTCAGTGAAAAATACAGGCAATGACACAGACTGGTTCAAAGGAAAGTCTGATACCACCTTGGAGAGGAAAGTACAGTTACGTAAGAACTTACCTCAACAGCAGATCTTCGAGAGAGGCTCTTGCAGTAGGTATTCACATATAAGATAGACCCACCAGGCATCAGGACCCCATGGAAAAATTTCTAGCCTGCCTTCCAGTTCTTTCCCGCCAAGGGCCAAAAGAGGCAAGACGAGAGAGAAGAGGATATTTCCCCCCATGGAAATGGAGCCAAAAAAGCTTAGCAGGATGGAGGGCAGGAAGGCAATACCTACTGCAAGAGCCTCTCTCGAAGATCTACTGTTATGGCAAGTTCTTACGTAACTGTACTGTCTTACTTCGAGAGGGCTTTTGCAGTAGGTATTCACATACAGGACTGAGTCCCAAGCTGTCTGGAACAAGGAAAAGCACTTGGGAGGAGGACTGTCAACCATAGCATGGAACCTCAAGGCTGAGCAGGTCTCATGAAAGGAGACCTTGTACAACCAGCAGAACCGAAGCTCTACACGGGCAGAGGCAATGTCCAGACTGTAGTGTTTCCGTAAAGGTATGGACAAAAGTCCAATTTGCGGCTGCACAGATGTTTGCCGCTGACACATTCTTGAAACAAGCCGCAGAGGCAGTTACTCCTCTGGTGGAGTGACCTCTGACTTGACCCAGCAGGGTCTTGTTGTACTTGTTGTAACAGAAAGTGATACAGTGAGCCAAACATTTTGATAGGCATTGCCTAGAAACAGCATTGCCTTCTCTTTTGTGAGCAAAAGAGACAAAAAGCTGATCAGTTTTCCTGAGATCCTCAGTCCGAGTGGTATAGTATATCAGTATTCTGTGAACATCCAGAGTGTGCAAGAGGTATTCCCCTCGATTGGAGTGTTGCAAAAGAAAGCAGGTAGCTCAATGGATTGATTCAGCGTGGATTCAGCCGCCACCTTAGGGAGAAACTTAGGGCTGGTGCGTAAAGCCACACATTCCTTGAGGAAAATTAAATATGAGATTTTGCACATCAAGACCTCAAGCTCGGAAAAGCACTGAGCAGAAGTAATTGCCACTAGGAAGAGTGTCTTCCAAGAAAGGGACTTTAAATCTGCTATAGCTGCCGGCTCAAAGGGAGATAGGGTAAGCTTCTCCGGAATAAAATTCAAGTCCCAAGGAGGGGCAGGAATGCGAATGGGGGTTTTCAAATGGAGAATCCCTCTGAGGAGTTTTAGAGACTTCCAACTGCGCAAAAGTCCTGTCTCCGAAGGGAATATGGTAGGCTGAGATAGCTGCCATGTGGACTTGCAACGAGGAATGGCTGAGACTCAGATCGAAGAGGTGACGCATGCAGTCCAGGACTTTATTGACTGGGCATGAGAAAGGTTCGAGGTTTTTCAAGCTAGCCCAAATAGAAAATCGTTTCAGAGCCAGCCGGCTGGCGGACGGTGTGATTTCCGCTTGACGCGACCCGAGTTCGAACGGACCCGGTCGCCGGAGGTCAGGCCGGGGAGTAGGATCGAGTGCCCGTAGGGCAGCTCTCCACCCGGGAGGGTGCGGGCAGTGATCGGCACTGGGGACCCCGGGCGGAGGCCGGGTGTGCCTGCCATCCCGACACTTACGTGTTCCTTGGAGGCGGGCGGTGGTGACGTGAGGTGTGGCCCCGCCTCCGCAGAAAACCGGAAAATAGCGGAGCGCCTGCCGCCATGAATGAAGCCAGCCGCGGCTTCCGATGTGTCCCCAGGCCGACTCCCGACCTAAACTACAGTGCCCGGGGCATTCCCTCCCGTGTCGCGGGCCCCCACCGTGGGGGGTAAGCCACGGGGTATCGGGGGAGTGGCCGATTTGGGGACAGAAGCCGGCGAGCCGTGAACGAGCGGAGGATAAGGTGGCAGGCGGCTCAGGGGGAAAAGTAAAAGTGAATTGCAAAAAAAAAAAAAAGGAAAATCGTTTCCACTTCATGGCGTAGGTGGACCTGGTGGAAGGCTTTCTGGCCTCTACTAAGATGTCCGCTACGAGCGAAGAAACTCCAAAGTGGGCTTTTCCTACGTCTGCAGGAGCCACGCATGTAAATGAAGGAATTTGAGGACTGAATGAACAAGGGTCCCCTGATCCTGGGTCAACAATTGTTGCGACAGAGGAAGAGGAAGTGGGGGTTCCTCTGAAAACTGTTGCAGAAGAGAGAACCAAATTTGCATGGGCCAGAAGGGAGCTATGAGAATCATTCGAGCTCCCTCCAATCTAAGTTTGTTCAGGACCCTCAGAATTAAGGGAATGGGAGGGAAGGCATAAATAAATCTGTCCCTCCAAGCAAGAGACAGAGCACCCCTCCAAAAAATGTCTCGCCCTGGAGCGAGTCAGCAGAAGGCAGGAAGTTCTGCATTGTGGGGAGATGCGAAGAGGTCTATCTGAGGCATTCCCCATTGCCGAAATATGTTGTTTACGACTTCTTAATCCAATTCCCATTCGTGGGACCTGGCTGAGGACCGACTGAGTTGGTCCGCCAGCGTTTTCCACTCCTGGAACGTGAATCGCAGTCAAGTGAAGGTGATTCTGGGTTGCCCAAATCCAGACTCCTCATTGCTTCCCGGCATAGGGGGTAGGAACGTCTTCCTCCCTGCTTGTTGAGATACCAGACAACGCACACGTCTGACTGTATGAGAAGATGACTGGGAAGGATAATGGAGTGTAGAGCCTGAAGGGCATAAAGGACTGCTCTCAGTTCGATCACATTTATGTGCAGATTTTGTTTGAACTTGGCCCAGCTGCCCCGAGTCCTGTGAGACCCGAGATGGGCTCCCCAGCCTTCTCCCGAAGCATCTGTTGTCAACGTCTGGGAGAGGGGTTCGATACTGAAGTGAACCCCCAGGCATAGGTTCTCCTGCACCATCTACCATTGTAAGTCCCTGATCATGGGATCGGAAACTAGCACCTCTTGGTCTAAACTGTCCAGAGTCTGGTCCTACTGTGACCAAAGCATCCACTGAGAGATCCTCATATGGAGCCGAGTGTGTCAGAATGGCAGCCGCCATTATCCCAAGGAGGCGAAGGACTGACCTGGCTCCGACCCTCCTGAGACTGGACAGAAGACGGGCCTGAGTCTGAAGGGTGTCCACCCTGTCCGGACGTAAACAGGCCTTGCAGATGGTCGTGTCCAGAATCGCCCCTATAAATTGGAGGCATTGGCAAGGGACCAAATGGGACTTTGCCCAGTTGATGGTGATACCCAGGCTGGTGGAAACCTGCAGGATAAGGGAAAGGGAGTGTAGGAGTTCTTCCCTGGATGGGGCTGCCAGGAGCCAATTGTCCAGGTACAGGAATACCTCAACTCCCTGGGAACACAGGTGGGCCACTATCACAGACAGGCATTTGGTAAAAACTCGGGGGGCCGAAGAAAGACCAAATGGGAGGGCCTTGAACTGGAAGTGGTCCCCCTGAAAGCAAAAACGAAGGAATTTGCAATGGGAAGGGCAAATGGGGATAAGTACGTAGGCATCCTGCATGTCCGGAGTGCATACCCACTGTACCTGCTGAAGAACTGGTAGAAGGCTCTGCAAGGAGAACATTCTGAAGCGTTTGTACTCCACGAACATGTTCAGGGAGCTGAGGTCTAAAATAGGCCTCAAGTCTCCATCTTCTTTGGAACTAGGAAGAAATGGGAATAGTAACCCGTCCCCCAAAGATGGGTGGGAACTAGTTCTATTGCCGCCTTCGAGAGAGGGGAGGTGATTTCTTCTAGGACCAGAGGAAGATGTTGCAGGGACTAAGACGACTGGGGAGGTGGTCTTCGGGGTGGTATCTAAAGAAACTCTATTGATGTCCTGCTGATATCAACTGGAGCACACAAGCATCTGACGTTATCCTCTCCCAACCCGGAAGATGGAAGGAGACTCTCCCTCCTACCGGTTCCTCTGGATTCTCCAGAGGCAATGGGAGAGGGAGGGAGTCAGGAGGTCTGAGGCAGTGCAGTGGTCGAGGTTCCCGCAGCTTTTTTGCTGGGGGGAGTCTTGGTTGCTGGAAGGGCCCGCCGTTTGTTGGCCCGTTAGCCTTGTGTTTTTTTATTTTTGTCAGCTTTGCTTATGAAAAGGACGTCGCTGCCCTTGAGGGGACCTGTACATAGAGTCGACAGACTTGAGTGCAGTGCCCTTCTCTTGCAGTTCAGTAATGATGTCCTTGACAGCACCCCCGAATAGCACCGAACACCTGAAGGGGGCATCCTGGATAGCGGATTGCACTTCAGGGACCAAACCTGACACACGGAGCCAGGCATGATACCATAGGCCTACAGCGAAAGCCAATCTCCTTCCAGCAGTGTCCACTGCGTCGTAAGAGGCACGACGCATGTGCCGACTGGCCGAACGAACAGACCAGACAAGATCTGCCACTTCCTACTTAGTCTGAGATTCAGGAAGGGAGTCCAATTTGGATTCCATCTGACTAAGGATAGTCTTCTGGTAATCCCCCATATGTGCCACATAATTCAGATCCCTAATACCCAGGGTAGAAGAGGAATAGATCTTCTTCCCGTATTGGTCCAGAAGCCAGAATTCCTTATCAGGTGGAGACGAGCTGAGATGTTTGGGATTTGCGAAGCAGCTGTGAGCGACACTAATGACGACCGTGTCTGCCTTGGGATGTAGGTTAAGGAAATCTACACCCTCAGGAGCCTGATATAGCCTGTCTGCCTTCCTCGGAAAGGGGGCTAATGCAGAAGGTTGTTTCCAAATGGTGGAAACAAGATCCGCGTAAGGCTCTCTCCAGGGTGGAATCACCGTAGGAGCAGTCTCAGTCAGATTCAGATGGGCAGTGAGTTTCTTACGCTGCGGGTCTGGTTCCAGTGATTGCCACTGATTGATTTTCCTCAGTAACTCCAGAAAGGAGGGATCCTCCGAAGGGGACTTCGGAGGGGTCCTAGGCCTGGGGCGATCTGCAGTACATGCCTCATCTTCGGGATCAGAGCATCCCGTCTCTGAGTCTGAATCAGACGTATCTGATGATGATGAGGAAGAATCCTCCCTACAAGAGGGAGGGACGGCCCCCTTGGGGAGTTCCCTGGGGTTCGTATCCTCCCCTTCTCGGGCTCCAGAGGGCTCTCCTCTGGGTCGGGAAGTGGGGAGGGAGTCTCCAGTTTCCGACGTAGGGGATCTTGTGCGGGGTTCGGCATCGGCTGATGACTCTTGACTTCCCTAGTGAGCTGAGCTTTGGCCTCAGCCCACCAGGAGGCCAGTGTCCCCTTCAGATCTGCTGGTAGCTGAGGAGTGGGTGGTGGAGGCGAAGGAGGGGGATATGGATATTGAGGATATCCGTAAGAGTAGCCATAACCTGATGGCAGGTAGCCCGCCGTTGGGTACTGTGGCATCGGACACTGCGGCACCGGGTACTGAGGTGCTGGAAACTGCAGAGTCGGGTACTGTGGCACCAGATATTGCAGTGTTGGATACCCAGGTGCCAGGGGCTCTGATGGAGCAGAGGGACCTGGCAGAGGCCCAGCTGGCGGGCCAGGCAGTGGTAATGCTGGCCTTGCAGGCATTGGGTCCGGCGTGGGTATGCCTTCGACAGGGTCCAAAGGACCTGACAGTAAGGGGACGCCAAATGGCGTCGGATATGCGGCTGGGACCGCGTCTGAGGGTCCCTCGTCAGAGTATCAGGCTCAGAGGAGGGTTCCCTGACGGCAGCATGTCGGTATCCTCCATGCCGACCGGGGAAGGAGAATTAAAATCCCAAGGGGTCAGCTGAGGAGAAGCGGGGACCTCAGAAGGCAACGTGGCACGCTGCAGAGAGCCTGGGATGTCGGGCAGATCCTGAGGGTCCGATGCAGGCTTCTTGATCGGGCGGGCATCAGTGGGACCGGCGTCTGACTTATCAGCCGAATCCGGGTGGGCATCAGAGGAGCTGACGTCAGACTTACTGGATTCCCTGCCAGAGGAAAGTCGCGCTGGGGATGAGGCCTTGTCAGTCGGAGATTTGGCTGGGTGCCCTCTGAAGGGGTAAGCGGCTTAGCAGCCTTATCCGGGCGGGTGTCGGTGGGACCGACGTCCGACTTACCAGACCTGCTCTGACCCGAAGGCCACGTGGTAGAAGCGGCCTTCCCAGAAGCGGAGCCCTCTTTTGCCCCGGAGGCTCCTGAAGGGCCCGAGTGCAAGCCAGATGGGAGGGGCAATGCCTTCTTGGTCACCACCAAGACAGCCGCCGTGGAGCGATCCCCCAGAGGGGACGTCACCTTAAGTGCTGTGACTCCGGCCAGAGTCGCGGCTGCTGTGGAAGCCGTTTCCCACTCCCTGTGCTTCTCCTTGTCGTGCTTCTTCTTATGACCTTCGAGGGAAGTAGACAACTGCAATAGTTTCTTTAGCTCTTTTTCCATGGAGGCCATTCTTTTCTTTAGGGTATGGGCTTCCAGGGACTGCTGCCTTCTTTTGCGGGTAGCAGACTTAAATTCTTGGCAGTGCTGGCACTTTCCCATGGGGTAGTCTGGACCCAGACAGAAGAGGTACAAGGAGTAGCCGTCCTTGTGTGGAAGTTGGGAGCCACACAAGCTGCACTGATTTTTATGCAATTCGGAGGGCATCAGGGACCACATACACAGCGAATCATAGAGAAAACTTGAAAAAACAAATTAAGTAGAAAAGTGCGAAAACTAATGGCTCGACGAAAAACTGACGAGCGTTGATTCTACCGCAAGGAACTTTCACAAGCCAAAGGTGGGAAAGAACTAGAAGGCGGGTGTGGGGGACCGCCCCTTTATTTTGACATCATATGACACCGGTCACCTGACATGGGGGCAGTCCCCTGCCAGAGACTGCTAGCTAGAAATTTTTCCATGGGGTCCTGACGCCTGGCAGGTCAGTCCTATATGTGAATACCTACTGCAAGAGCCCTCTCGAAGTAAGATCTTTCTATTCATTTGAAGGACCACCTTATCCCTGTGAAATGAAATGAAATCAGGTTCCACTGATAAAGCCTGTAACTCACTGATTCTCCTGGCAGAGGTAATGGCTACCAGGAACACAGTTTTCCAAGTCAAGTATTTTAGCTCAGCTGAATATAATGGCTCAAAGGGAGGCAGCGTAAGCTGTGCAATGCAAATATTCAGATCCCAAACAGGAGTAGGGTCCCTAAAAGGAGGACTGATATGAACCAAATCCTTGAAAAATCTCTTGAAAACTGGATGGGAGGCTAAGGAAGAGCCCTTCCCAGCTGAAAGGATGGCACAGATGGCTGCCAAATGCACCTTGAGAGTGAAGGCATGAGGCCTAAACTGTTAGGATGCACCAAATAGTCCAAAGCAGTGACAATGTCAACTGGATCTGGTTGAATATACCTCTGAGAACACCAAAACCCAAATCTCTTCCATTTGGAATTGTAGGTTTTCCTAGTGGAAGGTTTTCTACTAGCCTTAAGAATGTCCAGGGCTGATTGGGAAAGATGCAGGCCTGCATATTCTAGCTCCTCAAGAGCAAAACTTTGAGTCTGAGAGTCTGAAGGTTGGGATACAGTATCCTTCCATGAGGAGGTGAGAAGATTGAACTGTCTTGGAAGACAAAGAGGAATTGTCACTGACATTGACAGTAGTAAGGGGTACCAAAGCTGCCTGGCCCAGTCTGGAGCCACCTGAATCACAGTGCAAGGCTGAGATCTGATCTTGACCAGAACTCCGAGTAACAGAGGAAAAAGAGGAAAAGCATACAGAAACCTGTTTGTCCAGCCAACAGGAGAGCATCTTGAGAAACAGACCCCAAAAGACGGGATCTGCAGCAGAATAGGGGAAGCTGATGATTGTCCGGAGATCTATCTCGAGTGCTCCACCTTTTGAAAATTATCTGAAGAATTAGAGGATTCAGGGCCATTCGTGGTGACCATGGGAGATCTGCTGAGAGCATCTGCCAGTGCATTGTCCTTCCCTGTGAGATGCACAGCTATCAGGGAAACCTGCAGGGAATAAGCTAGTGACCAAATGTTCATGACTTCGGTGCACAAGGCCGAGTACCGAGTGCCCCCTTCTTGTTGATGTACCACATGGTTGTGGTGTCTGCCCTGATCTGCACCATTTTCCCCTGAATTGAGTTAGAGAATGTCTGAAGTGTTAGAAAGACAGCCCTGAGTTCGAGAAGATTTATGTGCAGGACAGACTCCTGATGAGACCATGTTCCCTGAGCAGTAAGCTGATCCAGATGGGCTCCCCATCCCAGCAGGGAAGCGTCTGTGGTGAGAATCACTGTTGGGACCTGATTGAGGAAGGGGACCCCTTGCCTCAGATTATCCTCCTCCAGCCACCACTGGAGAGACTGAACCAGAGTTTGAGATATTGGAACTAACTTGGAGAGGAGGTCTTTTTTCTGAGACCAAAAAGATTTTAGATGAAACTGAATATCTCTCATTTGAAACCTTGCCCCTTGCACTACTGCAGTGCAAGCTGCCATGTGGCCTAGCAACTGCAAGAAATGTCTGGCTGGCCAAGACACTAGTGGATGAAAATAGGATGCCAGGATGATGAGGGACTGAACCCTTGAAGGAGAAAGAAAGGCCTTGGCCTGGACAGTGTCTAGTTCAGCCCCTATAAATGTGAGAAGCCGGGCTGGTTCCAGAACAGACTCTTCTAGATTTAGGATGAATCCTAAGGAGTCCAGAAGCAGTTGAGTGACCTCAAGAGCCAACATGACTTGGTCTGAGGACTGACCCACTATGAGCCAGTCGTCCAGGTAAGAGAACAGTAAGATGTCTTGTCTCCTGAGAAAGGCCACCACTACTGCTAGACAGTTGGTGAACACCCTTGGAGCAGATGTTAGGCCAAAAGGCATTGTTCTGAACTGGTAGTGGCCTGAGGGCAACTCGAGCCTGAGGTAGTTTCTGTGGGAATGTCTTACGGGTATGTGGAAATAGGCATCCTTGAAATCCAGGGAGGCTAGCCAGTCTCCTGGTTTCAGAGAGGGAAGAATTATTCCCAGAGTCGCCATTTGGAACTTTGGCTTTAGTATGTGATTGTTCAGGTATCGTAGATCTAGAATGGGTCGCCACTTCCCTGTCTTTTTGGGGGTAAGGAAGTATCTGGAATACAGTCCTTTTCCCCTGTGATTGAGAGGTAGCTTCTCTACTGCTCGCAGGAGCAGTAGAGAAGAGACTTCTGCCTCTAAAGCCTTTGCCTCCACAGGAGAGGGAGGACTGAAAGATTTTGCTCTCATTTTTGGGAACCTTCTGAACCTGAGAGCAAGTCCCTGGCTCACTACTTCCAAGACCCATTTGTCTGAGGTAATAGACTTCCAGACCTGGAAATAGTAAGCCAGCCTGCCCCCTACTGGAACCGGGGAGGCAACCTGGACTGACACATCAGGGTGTCTGTTTGGCAGAGGGCTTGGATTGAGTGGAGGATGGAGTCCTGGTCATCCCCTTTCTGCCTCTTCCCCTAAAGAACACCCTCTGTTGGAAAGAAGAGGAGGCCTGGGCTTGGTAAAAAGGCCTTTGAAAAGGCCTGCCCCTGCCAGCCCTAGATTGCTGCATCTGTGGAGTGACCTGCTTTTCCTTGGCTACAGCACTCCTGTAGGTGGTCCTGTATTCGTCCATCTTTTTCATGTAAGCCTCTGTTTACTCCCCAAACAGAGAGTTGCCAGTGACAGGAAAATCCATGGCCTTGGTCTGGGTATCCTGTGATAAACTGGTACATCTAAGCCAAGCAAATCTCCTCATGGATACAGATGTAATCATGACCCTAGAATGTACATCATTCGAGCCAACAGCAGCATGAAATTGGACCTTTGATGCCTCAATACCATCCACGGCCACCTGCTCCAGCTCCTTGGCCAGCTGGGGAGGGGCATTCTTAGCCAGCTCCAGAACCGCATCCCACATAGACTTCTGGTATCTAGCTCTATATGCCATGTAATTAGATTGCCTGAGCCCCAAAGAGGATGCCAAGTACTGTTTCTTTGCCATGGTATCCACTTTCCTGGAATCTTTATCTGGGGGGTGAGATACCAGGGGAATGTTAGCCTTGTCACAGGCTGCAACTTGCACTACCCCAACATGGCTGAAATGATCTGTAAGGAATTCCATCCCAGGACCTGACAGGGCATACCTTCTGTCCATCTTTTTATCCACAGGAGGTATGGATGTTGGAAACTGAAGAATTTTCTGCATCTGTTTCCCCTGGGATCTATGCAAAGGGATAGACACCCTTTTGGACTCTAGGACATCTATCATCTCAGCATAGTCAGGTTCCTCCTCCACTGGAAGCTGAAGAGAATCAGCCACTTTCTTCTAGAACAAGAAATGGGAGGGGGACTCAGAAAGTTTGGGAGGAGACGCATTAGAAGGCCTGTCTGGGGAGATGTCAGTCTCTATTGGCTCATCTAGGGCTTCATAATCCTACTCTTTTTCTTCATAATCTTCATGTCCTTCCCAACTGCCCTGATAAAATGCTTCAGGATCATATTCAGAAGCAGACTAGTCCGACTGAACTGATCGTCTTTGAGTCGGTGTCGGTTCGGTTGGAACCGGGTGAAGCGACTGTACAATAGCAATCGCCTTAGCTATTTCATCAGTGGTCGGAACGTGGGAACTGGGATCCGAACCAGCTGACTTGCGCTTTCTCTTAGACGGAACATATTCCACATAATCGGCTCTCCTTTTGCCCGAGGAGGTAACAGCCAAGTTAGTGGGCACCCCCTCAGGTTCGGTCGAACTAAACCGGCTGGCTAAATGGGTCAACGGATTTCTTGGCCTCCCTTCTTTCAGCCTACTTAAACGCTATCTAAAGTGGCTTTAGGAAAGTTTTTGCTGATTTGGCAGTCCGCTTTGAGGTGGTCAAACCCCATACAGTAAACACAGACGAGGTGGGGATCAGCCTTAGCAAAGGCCTCCCCACACTCAGTGCAGTGCTGAAACCCAGTGGGACCGGTTTTCTTTACGGGTTTCTCAGACATGCCTAAAGGAAAAAAGTTACCCTTACCAGCATTTAAGCCAGGCAACTACAAACCTATCAGTTCCAACCATGTCACAGGTTGGTTAAAAAAAACAAGGAAATTATTGTTTTTTTAGGATCCAATAGGTACCGGCAACCACAGTACAAATCTCAGAAAAAACAAAACAGAATTGCTTCGGTTCCTAACCGGACTGACCATGAAGAAATCGAACAAAAAATAATTTCTACCACAAAACACTAAACTACCTACTAAACACTTACTGTACCGAGGACAGAGATGCGAATACTGAAAAAATAAGTAAACGGTTGACAAACCAACCGATCTTTTACTTAACCCGAACCGAAGTGAAGTAGATAATCTCTGGAGCGACTTCTCAGTTAGGCAGAGTAAAGAATCTTGACAGTTACACTGAGGAGTACCTGGGACAGAGGTTTGAAAACCAAGTTCGAGCTCAATGTTCTATGCCTTAGCATAGAGTTAACCCTTTCCTCTCCGGAGCAGTTCAAGTGCTGGGGCTAACTGCATATAGTCAGAATACAGCAAGATTTCATGTTGTTTGAATCTTTCTTTTCAGCTCCATCCACTCCCCTTGCCCCTCCTCCTCCTCAGACAGTTCATCCTCATCATCATCAAGTAACTGCTTTAGGTCAGGATTTTTCCCCAAGATCCCAGACATTATCATCCTGACCCTCCAGATGGTCAAGGGCAAGGTCTGCCTGCAGATCCATATTAGCAGATTTGTCCTGCTCTGGCACACCTGGACATGCCAGTGTGGACCCCCCTCGACCTAAGGGGCCAGTCTTGGGGTCGGGTGTGTCCAAAGGGATGTCCTGAGGAACATCAGAGCTCAAAAGCTCTCCTCAGTGCAACACAAAGATTTACGCAATTCAGCTTTGCCACTGCCAGCCTGTACACCAGGTGCAACCCTCTCTCCCATTTGGAGTTTCGAATGGGGGGAACTGTAGGAGACATATTAGCTTGAGAAACACAGTGGGGGCAAGAGGAACCTAGCAGAGAGGGTCACATTACCTTTTTGGAGGTCTTACATCGTTTGAACACCAAAGGTCTTCAATAGACCACAGTGCCAAAAACACTAGTGCAAAAGAAGCTCAAAACACAGATTAAAACTAAGGACTCCGTTGTCTGGATTATACAAGGAAAACAAAATGCTGCCGCGGACACTCCCTCCATTTGTGGTTAAAAGCATCAGTGGGGGGTGGGGTGGGGGGTGGCCAGCAGCAGAGCTGTGAACAAGCTACTCTGTGAATTCCGATTAACAAATGCGGCAGATTAAAGTTAAAACTTGCCCACTTTCATTTAAAAGCTAGATTAGGTGAAAGCTTGATATGAAAATTACGCACCTACCATAATTCTTGATCTTCTTGTTTATCTTCATCATTCATCACTGTCAGGGTGTCAGCCAGAGGCACAGCACCCCGCGGGAGGTTTTTTTTTTCCCAATGGGGAACAAGCCGGCGCCCATGAGGCCGACATATTGCGTTGCGCTTGCGGGTTGCCCAGTAATAGCCGTCGGCTCCTCCTCTGTCCCAGTTCTGCTCACCGGAGGGACAGAAGGAAAAGACAGGGATAGAGAAAAACTGAGGGCAGGGGCAAGGGAGCTTGAGGGACAGAATAAAGAACAGATATAAACTGAAAATGGAAAGAGCCGTCCAGAGGACAGAGGAGGAGGAGTGTCTGGGGGATATGGGCTCTTTAGGCCCCAGTCCCTGGATGGCTATTCAAGAGACACGAAAGAAGGTAAAAGAGAAGAAAGAGAAAGAGAGAGGGAGAGAGAGAGAGAAAGATGGGAGAAGGGAGAGAAGGACCCATCTTCCCCCGCACCAAATCCAGGGCTCAGTGACTTTTGGGTGAAGATGTGCCTCTCGCAGAGGCAGGCAGCCAGCTAGCCAACAGAAGCAGCTAAGCCAGAGTATCCACATCTCAGCTTTACTGCCCCTTTCATGGGCAAGACTGAGGCGCTGTACGAAGGTGGTGCGGGGAAGGTCCCTTCTCCCTCCTCCAATTTCATCCAAGTTAGAAAAAACATCCCTGGACGGGATCCCCACCCCCTCGCCAGTACCACTTCCCAAAGGGAGAACCCACAAGGTACATGAGGCAAGTGGAGATCCCACCTACTCAAAAAGCACCCTCCTGGAGCCTGAAAAGCCAGAAGAACATACCAAAAATAGAGAGTGGGGAGGAATCCCTGTCGACCCCACTCCCTCCCCCAGCCCAGGAGCCCCCTACTACTGGCAGCGGGACCACCGCAGTGGGTCCAGACCGACTTCAGAGGGCACTCCAAGGATGGGGGAAGAGGGGCCCACCAGGAGTCCCCCCCAAGGTTGGTCGAGAAGCCCTACTAGCCCTCCTCCTTCTCCTCCTCCTAACTAGGTCCACTATCCCGCCTAACAAGGAACAAGGGGGGTACCCTACGGCCACAATGGGGAGGGCCCTGACTAGTTCCCCAAGGAGGAGGGGAAAACAGGGAGGAGGCATCGCCCAGGGACTGAGGCCTTCTGAGGGGAAGGTGGGAAGGTGCCAGTGATGAATGCCAAAGATACACAGGAAGATCAAGAAATACGGTAGGTGCATAATTTTCATATCTTCCCTGTGTCAGTCTTCACCATTCATCACTGTCAGAGTGAGTACCCAGCCCCCCCCGAAGGGGGTTCAGCACTTCCACGAGTGACAGAAGTCTCTCAGCCTCTTGTGGGTGAGGTTCACTTGAGGAGGAGACCCACTACAGGCCAGTTAGGCCTGTGACTGGTCAGGTTGAGGCAGGGTCCCCCGTTCCCTGGGGGAAGGAAGTCACCCCTACAGAGCCCACCTCACCCTGCAGGAGAAAAGACGGGTCCCCAGAAATGCAGAGGCAATCACCCTACGTCGGGCCAAGGGTGACAACCTCAATAAGCGAAGCCACACCATCCGTCTAATGCAGATCGATGTCCCCACTATCTGTGAAGCTACCTCACTGGCGTCATAAGACACCCTTGCCTGGTGCCTTGCTAGCTCCAGGCCCTGAGCAGAGAGGGCAGAGGCCTGCCTGGCTGTCTCCAAATCAGGCAGCGATGCCAGCATCTGACCCAGCATCGCCCACAGACGCCTGTTGTAGGCAGCGCAGTGCACATGATGAGAAGCTATGCATAGTATTACCCACGCCGAGGAGAAAACTCTCTACCCCAAGCAGTCGAACTCCGCAGAATCCGCATCTGGGGGCCAATCGCAGACTGGGTGCCTATGCCAAGTAGGGGTGTTCAGCAGCATCACTCCCACTGAGGGATTGGACAAGGTACCTGGAGACCCCTGGGGTGCTCAATACCGACGCTGGCAGTCCGAAGGGGCTGAAGTTGGGGCAGAGGGGAGCTGCCAGGCGCTGAACAATGCTTCCTGGAAAGGTATGGGCCAGGAAGGGACCACCAAGTAATCCGCACTGTACTCGTCTAGGAAAGCGCGAGTCATACATTCGGTGTTACGTCTTGCTACGTGTGACAGGTGCAGGTCCTTGACCAGTCTCGCAAGGAAGCGTTGATACTCTGTTTCATTAGCATCAGAGGACAGGTGGACAGATGTATCCTCTCCCTCAATGGAAAAAGTCGAGGAGGCCGAAGAACTAGAAGATTCAGACTCTAGCTGTAGCGGGGGAGACAGGCAGAACACCTGCTCGTCCATGGCCCTAGCGTATCTTGGAAATTCTGCAGCCTGAGTTCTGAATTGTTCTCAGGTCAAGGGCCCCGATGGACCCACAAGGCCTGGGAGAAGAAGTGCTGGATGCAGAGGCAGGGGGGAGACATCTCTCACATTCAGTGAGCCACCTCTGTCAGGGCTAGGGGACCTAGCAGGCAATCCCAGATGATTAGGGGGATCCGTAGGTCAGTTTAGTCAAAGGCTGCTTAACCACCCCAAAGCGGTCTGGACTGAGCCCTGGAGGGGAAGCACCCCTATGAGGGGACCAGGGCTGCATGTGTCCAGAAGGGCGGACCCCAATTCCACCCAGCAAGGACTCCCTCTAAGGGGACGAGGGAGAGAACTTGGGCTCAGCGCTATGGCTCCTACCCAAGCCCCGAAGGGCTCCAGAGGAGAGCCGCAGCCCCTCACCCCGGCCCCTCAACCCCGCCAACTCCAAGAAAGACCTCTTCCTCAATCCTTGTGCTGGGGACCAACCCAGTCCCACAGGCTCCAGAAGGAGAGTCGCAGAAGAGGGGGTCCCTGTTCTAGTCTCAGAGGGAGGGCGGCACCAAGGACGACAGCCGACACCAACCTCCAAAACCCAAACCACTGCCCATTGGACCAGGAGCTGCTATCCTGCACCCTACTCTTGGCGCCACCATCAGCACTGGAGTCAGTGCCGACCATTGTCACCGGAACTGCAGGAAGGGGCACCTGGGAAGGCGCATCAATACCAAGTCCTGGAGAGCCCTCCAACTCCGAGAAGTCAGGTTACCAGTCCGGATCAGTCTCCTGATCGTCCAGCTCCAGAGAGGAGGAGATCCAGAAGACAACCAAACTGGCAACCCCAGGGGCTCTCCCACCCTCAGCACCATGAGCAGAACCACAGGTGTCCCCAGTTCCCCTGGCAGCGCTGTCCCGATCACTGGAGCAACAAACAGCTCTGGGATCCGAGGCAGTGCTGGCGAGTGGGGCTGAGGAACCTCCCGAGCCGGACTCAGCAACCGTGGGCCCTGACAGCTGAGTAGCCTTCACCTTCAAGGAGGTGACTGCCTGGGTGGTGCTCCTGTCCTGGCTCCGTTGGGAACCACATTAGTCCTCCGGAGGAGGAGGAGGCCCCCTCCTCACTGGACCATATAGGTCGGTAAGGGGACCTGGAAGAAGGGCAAAGACACCTGCATTTGGATCCTCTTGACCAACAACGACCCCTGAAAGTCAGCGGGACCCTGCCAACTCTAAACGCGCGATACTCTAGAACTCGGCAGTCTATCAAGAAGCAGGCATCGCAGTTGTCCGTTTCATGTTTAGATCCAAGGCAGGTTAAAGAAACATTCTGGTCCGTAATGGAAATTTGCTGGCCGCAGGGACACTGACGCATTTGAGGCTGACCCGCTTTAGAAGAATGTCTCTTGTCCCCCAAACCAGGCATGATGCGGCGGTAAACACAACAACAAAACAGAAAAGACTCGGTGCCACTTAATGAAATAAAAGGAAAGGTCTTACCGGTATCTTTTGCAAACAATGCCAAGTATTGAATGGGAAGAACCGGGCAAAGATGAACTAATAATGCGTCATCAAGGTCTGGCGTTGCGCTAAAAACTAGGCCGCAAACTGCTGACGCAGAAGAAATTCTCCGGCTGCAGGAGAGGTGCTGTCTTGATGGCGGGAGAAGCAGAACTGGGGCAGAGGAGGAGTCGATGGCTGTTACTGGCCAACCAGTGAGCGCAACTCAATATGTCGGCCTCGTGGGTGGCGCCATTGCCACCGGCTCCTCCCCCTAAGAAAAGAAAAAAAACTCCCACGTGGTGCTGCTCCTCCCACTGACACCCTGACAGTGATGAACGGTGAAGACTGACACAGGGAAGATCATCGGATTCCTACCATACCAAATAAACGCATATTGGGAGTATGGGTCATCCCAAAAATGCAACAATTGAGCTCCCCGCTAATGATCCAGCGGGCCTACAGTGTCACTCCTCGAGGAGGCTGAATCCACGCAGAACCAGCTAATACTCCAGCATGTACCATCCTGGCAGTCCTGGGCTCCATCAAAGAAAGAGACTATGCAATGCAAGAGACAAAAAAGCTAAGCCCTCTTCGATGGCAAGACACTGCCATCCATATCTTTCCAGACCTTAGCTTTGCAACCCACCAGCGTTGCAAAGGTTTTAACGGAGTCTGCTTCGAACTGCACCAGCTCAGAGTCCACCATGTACTGCTGATGCCAGCATGCCTTAAAATGGGGTATGGGAGCAAAACATAATTTCTCAGACCCAATGGAAGCACCGACAAAATGTTGGTGAAGATTGAGCATGATTATGCGGGCAGAAATTCAAGGTCGGAATCGAAAATGAGGATAATCATTGAAGTACTGGAATGGAAAGCCCAGTTTCTGCAGGTGGTTGAGCAGGTTGGAGTGAAAAAAGGGTATGGAGAGACATTCTGTATATTTTGGTTCGCCTCGCTATACCTTGTAGACTTGATTCTTAGGGCAATTTAGTGTTATGAAGTTATGTTTTAAAAGCAAAGCCGTTTTAAAGTCCCTGTGAAGCAGTCCTAAGGGAGTGGGGGATTTCGAGGTAAGAGTCTTGGTTAAAGTAGCTCTCCTTACCTTTTCTTTAGCCCAAATTTACGTATTAGCTAGGCTTTTGCCAGATCGAGGAAATATATCTATTTTAGTGAGCATCTGAAATGGGGGTTAATACAGGAATGAGTTAAACAGCAATACATCAGACGAAGTCAGTATTTAAGAAAAAAAACAGTAAACTGCAAACTTGACTGATCCTAAAAATTTTTGGCAGACCATAAACTCTTTGCTGAACACCAAAGCACAATCCTCACCTTTCTCAATCAACCCGGAAGGAGACATCTTTGCTGAATCTCCTAAAACAGAGCACCTCGTCAATGATTTTTTCTGCGATCTGAATAAATACAGACCCCCTGGCCACTCCGAACCTAAATCTACTAAGGAAGCGGAGAACCTAAATCGGCCCAAGTTCAATCTCAAAAGGGTTACATGTTCAGAAGTTGTTAAATTAATTGCCTCCCTAAAATTAAACAAATCAGCTGGACCAGATGGTTTGCACCCAAAGTTCCTTAAACTTGCTGCCCATCAGATAGCCACACCCATAGCCAAAATCATCACCTATCTTTCATGACTCACACCGTACCCGACTTCTGGAAAACAGCTACAGATGTCCTGCTACACAAGAAAGGGAAGAATATGCTACTGGAAAACTACCGCCCTATTTCTATTTTGTCAGCTGTAGCCGAACTGCAAGAAAAAACAGTGCACACACAACTAACCGAATATCTTGAACAACACAGTCTAATCTGCAAAGAACAACATGGGTTCAGGAGGTGTCACGGCACTGACACAGCCATGGTCGAATTCACAGACGCAATCTATCACGCACCAAATAAGGGATTGTTGACTGGCGTTGTGTTCATGGAACTGACCAAGGCTTTTGATTTGGTCGACCACGACGTATTAACTAGCAAAGTAGTTGAACCTGGCTTCGGATCCCATGCTCTGGCCTGGTTCAGTGATTACTTGAACCATAGAAAACAGAGGGTGCAAATCAGTATCGCGGTCTCAAGTACCGATGTAATTCGCAGTGGGGTCCCTCAAGACACCATACTGGGGCCTCTTCTGTTTTCAATCTTCATCAACAATTTCCCAACAATCTTGAAACCTGTACATACTCTTCTCTATGCAGACAACGCAGTTCTATACATGCATAGCAAAGACATCAACAAAATCAATCATGTACTGGGAAACAACTTCACAAACTTGCAGGAATGGTTCATTCTAGAAAAAATGATCCTGAACCTACCGAAAACCCAATCAATGTTGTTTGGTTCTAACTACCATCTGAAAAACGCAGCCCCCAAGTTCTGCATCAAAGCAAATAATGTGAACTGCCTGGAAAATGTCAGCTGCTTTAAGGAGCCATCCGCACTGCCAAGAGCATGTATTGTCAATCTGCTCTGCTAGCCTCCGTCAGAAATCCGAGGAGTTTCTGGCAGAAAATCAAAAACAAAGTTGGTGGGTCCGCTAGAGTCCAGGTCACGGATATGCATATTGGTGGAGTTAACTGCAACAACCCACTTATCATCGCTAATGCATTTAACTCCCTGTTCTCCGACTCACCTCCCCCCACCCCCACCAGTACCCTGACCCTGTGGGTCCCGGCCCCTCCCACAGTGGGCACACCCTCAAGCCCCTCTTCTACTTGAAGTGGGTCTCCATCAAGGAGTCCCAGAAGCTCCTTGCAGGACTCTCCCCTCATAATGGGCCAGGGTACGACAGCCTCGAACCTAACCTGCTCCGCCTGGGTGCCACACACCTTGCCTGGCCTGTCTCTCACATATTTAACACTTCTTTCATCTCGGGTACCATCCCCGTTGTACGGAAAGTGGCCAAGGTCATACCTGTCCTCAAACAAGGTGACCTGAAGGCTCTCAACAACTGCTGCCCCATTGCCATCCTGTCTGCGCCCGGTAAGCATCTCGAAAAGGCAGTTGCTGCCCAGCCCTCCCATCACCTTCAGACCTATGAATTTCTCTCCCCAGCCCAACATGGCTTTAGAAATGGGCACAGTACATCAACCGCCCTTGCCATAGTTACCTCAGAGATTAGATCCGCTATTGATCAAGGCAAATTAACCAGTGCTATCTTTGTGGATCTCTCGAAAGCCTTTGATCGGGATGACCACTCGCTCCTCTGCACCACCCTATGCTCTCTTGGCTTCTCCTCCCCCGTCCATGCCTGGTTCTCAAACTACCTCTCGGGTAGGCAACAATATACTAGCTTCAACAGAGCAGTCTCTGACCCCTCCCCAGTGTACTGTGGTGTCCCGGATGGGCCCCTCCTGTTTTCCCTATTTATAAATGAGCTGCCCGCTGTCACTGCCTACGGGTGTTCCACCCTATACGCAGACGATCTTGTCATCCTGGCCAGCTCTCAGGACATCACTACCATTAACGTCAGGCTAAACTCGGATTTTAACCTGATTCAAAACTGGCTGGTGGGCCACAAGCTGACCATCAACCTAAATAAGACCCAGGTCATGCTTTTTGGCTCTACAGCCAAGACCTCATCCTGCCTAGCTCCTCTAAATATCCTTGGACCCGATGGCTCCCTCCTGCGGGCTGTTAGCTCTGTCAAGTGCCTGGGTGTTACACTTGACCCGCAACTCGACCTCTCCCTGCATATTCAGAACATTTGTAAGGCATCAAACAGAAAACTGGGACTGGCTTAAAGAGCTGAAAGCTGTCTCACCCAGGATGCATGACTTGCTCCAGCTAGGGGGGGTCCTTCTTCCCACTCTCTGTTATGGCCTTGTTACCTTTGTCCTGGTCCAGAAATCTAATCTCACAAAATGGGACACTGCATATAACAACGTGTGCCAATTTGCGCTCTCTGCCCCCCACCTCACACATCACTGTGAGCTTTATTCACGGCTGGAATGGCTCCCTCCGGATAAGCACCGCACATTTGTCACTGGCAACTTTATCGACAACATTGCCTGAACCTCCACCCCTTCTGCTCTCGCCAATTCCTTCTTCATGGAACCTCCTCCTATCACTTAAGATCCAGTGACTCACAGGCTCTAGTGGTTCCAAAAACCCGCACCCTTGCGGGTGATTGGGCTTTAGCTACTTATGCACCCAAAGTGTGGAACTCCCTTCCTGCCATCACCTACTCCGCTACCTCACATCCTTGCTTTAAAGCCTCACTGTGGAGCTTCCTTAAGTTGGCCTCTGACTGCCTCTGTGCGAACTAGACCCAGGGCTGAGGCTCTTTATTCTCAGCCCAACCTGCTGGGGGGGCGTGATATCCTGTTTTTATCAAATTGCACTTCCTCTGCTGCTGATCTTGAATCAGTTAAGCACCAGGCCCATTATCTGCCCTGATTGCTCTTTGAGGGTTTACTTAATAAATTCCCTTCCCACTTTTTCCCCCATCTCTCTCCTTCCGCTTCCCTCTCCTCCTAAAACCTCCCTATCCCCTCCTCACCCCTAGGACTTAAGGCTGAAAACCTGATTGTAAGTTACTGGCCATGCCTGCATATATGTTGTTATTTTATCTATCAATGTACCTGTCAATTGCTTGATGTTATTGTATTTAGCTCTGGCTCTGTAAAATACTGATGTTATTGTTCCCTGTACTGTGTCATATCTGTTACCTTTGTAACCTCCCGGGTCGCTTCTGAAAATAGGTACTTGGCTGTCTAGTGTGCTTACCTGGTAAAGAAAAGCAAATAAATAAATAGACTCTACCCTTACCTTCAGTACCCACATCCAAACAATACCAGCCTGCTTCACCAAATGCTTGACTCTCTGTACACAATTCACAAGTACCGAATGCACAAACCAGACAAAATAGCATAGGCAAATCTGCTCTCTATACTGGACTATGGCTCCTTGGTCACCAATGCTGTTAACAAAACTATGCTACAGAAGAAGCACACTCTCTATCACAAGATTTCCAGATTTGCAACAGGTAGTGACAGCAAGACGCACCACTGCCTTTCTCTGAACACTTTAAACTGGCTCTCACCGGAGCTCAAATCCAACGTAACACTTGCAAGATTTATTAAAAAACTATGGCTAAAAACTTCCCCATCTATTTAGCTGAACAACTCGAGTTTGTCAACTTCCCCGCCTCTCGATTCACCTTGAAAAATAACTTAAAAGTTCCCTTTTTCAAACAAACACTGGACAAGGTTCCTTCAGCTACCACACCTCCTCACTGTGGAATACAATCCCTCCCCCATTAGAGAATCACCAGCTGTCTGTGCTTTCTCAAGCAATCTGAAATAATTTTATCTATCACCCAGTGTCTGTGACTGCTTTGTGTAAATACCCCTAGTTCATAACCCTATGCATCTGCATTCAATGTTAGCATCTGCACTAGTTGCGCTTTCTATGTGCCGCAAGTATGTAATCAAGTATTTAATTTTCAGTCGATGTGTGTATGCTTCATTTTCTGCAACAAGCACCCAAACACCTGTATGTATGTCCTCAAATGTCTGTGCAATTGTAACCGAGTCGTGACTGAAAAAGGCACTTGTTGCCAATGCACATACCCAGTTACCAAAGTGAAAATAAATAAATATAGTCATAAGTCACATTTTGCTGCTCCAACATAAGAATAACGGCACATATCTGATGGGTGGATAAGTGTTTATGTCAAAACTAATGTAGACAGAATCTCACAGCATTGTAAGGCTCCTCTGAACTAAATGTATTTTTCCTTACTAAGGCTGAGGGGGCTGATTAACCTATTAAAAGGGCGTCACATTGTAAATGTGTTAACTATCCTGGTTTTCCTTTACTCATGGCAGCAATAGCCTACGAATGTATACATGTTGGAAATCCTAGCAGATAACCCCCAGTGTAGTAACAAGTGTAGGAGTATGATGTTGCCAAACTGTAAAAATCTAGATATACTTTTTACTATGTACTGTCCTGCAGGAGATGCTTGTATTGATTGAAACATACGAACATATGAAGAAGCCAGCAGAAGGCCATTTGATCTATCAAGTCTGCTCATATTGCAGGGTCCACAGCTTAAGCTAATGTCCCTGTCCTCCCTCCCCACTCCTCCCATCCTCCCTACCCATGATCCTTACCTTCCCCCTATGCCTATCTCACCTCTCTTAAAGCTGCACACTGTCTTCAACGAGATGACCTCTTCCGGCAGTGCATTCCAAGTGTCCACCATCCTCTCTGTGAAGAAGTGCTTCCTGACCTCCCTTCTAAACCTCCCACCCTCCAGCTTAAGACTCTGCCCCCCTCATGTTATGGTTGCCACTCAGCTTAAAGAGACTCTCCTTATCAACTTAATTTATCCCTTTCAAGTACTTGAAGGTCCCAATCATGCCCCCTCCCCCCGTCTTCCAGGGAGTACATGTTCCATGCCCTCAACCTCTTCTCATATGTCTTGCCCTGCTGACTCACTATCATCTTTGTAGCCCTCCTCTGAACCTTCTCCAGCAGGTTAATGTCCTTTTTGAGGTGTGTGCACCAGTACAGAACTCCATACTCTAGATGCAGCCTTAACAGAGACCTGTACAAGGGCAATACAACCTCCTCTCTCCTACTACTGATCTCCCTAGATATGCATACCAGCATCTTGTTTGCCTTTGCTGCTTTCTTGCACTGCGTGGAGTGCTTCAGGTCACTAGTGATCATCACTCTCAGGACCTTCTCCTCCTCTGATGCAGATACTCGGACACCACACGGCTAGTATTCTGTTCTGGGATTCTTGGCTCCAATATGTATAACTCTGCACTTCTTGGCATTGAAGCAAAGCTGCCAGACTCTGAACCACCTTCCCAGCTTTTCCAGATCTTCCTATAAGTCCTGTATCCCTTCACCTGTGTCCACTCTCCTACAGTGCTTGGTGTCATCCATGAATAGGCAAATTTTGCCCTTAACGCCATCCCCAATGTCACTGATGAAGACATTGAACAACACTGGCCCCAGCACCGAGTCCTGCAGGACCCCACTGGTTATCTCTCTGGTGCCAAATAACTCTCCCCCCACAAAAACCCTCTGGGTTCTGTCCCTCAGCCAGTTTTCCACCCATCTGGCCATCTTTTCCCCAACCCCAAGATCCACGAACTTCCTGATCAACCTTTTGTGGGGCACAGAGTCAAAGGCCTTACTGAAATCAAGATAGAGGATGTCTACCGCTTGGCCTGTCTACTGTCTTAGTGACACAGTCAAAGAAGTCAATCAGACTCATTTGACCCAATCTCCCCCCCATGAACCCATGCTGCCTCGCATCCTGGTGACCATGCTCCTCTAGATATTCAACCAACCTTTTCTTTAGTATGGTCTCCATAAGCTTGCCCACAATGGAGGTCAGACTGACTGGTCTGTAATTCCCTGGGTCATCCTTGGGAACACTTCTGAGGAAGGACACTACATGTGCTGTTCTCCAGTCCTGCAGTACCACGCCTGACCCTAGTGAACTATTAAATAGGTGTGCCAGTGGCCAGGCCAGCTCCTCAGCCAGTTCCTTTAGTACCCCTGGATGTAATCTGTCCAGGTCTGGTGATTTATCCACCTTCAATGCCAGCAGCCCCTCCCTCACTCTATCCTCCTCTATCACTACATCTGTGTTCCTCCCCCCCCCCCATTCCTCTTTTCCCTCCTGAAGACACTGGTCCATCCTTCTCCCTGGTGAAGACAGAACATAAGTATTCATTTAGTATCTCTGCTTTTCCCCCATTATCCTCCACCCACTCCACCCCTTTCTTAAGCCTAACAATCCCTTCCCTCTTGTCCCTTTTCTCACTTATATAGCGAAAGAAAGCCTCCTCCCCCTTCTTAATTCCTTCAGCAATCTGCAGCTCCTTCTGTGCCTTTGTTCGCCAGACTTCCTTACTTGCCTCACTAGCCAGCCTTAGGTAATTTTCCCTATCCACCTCTCTCCTGGTCTTCCAGAATTTTCTATAGGCCATCCACTTTTCCAGTACTGCCTGGGCAACCCCAGAACTGAACCAGATGGGCACTTTGGCTCTTCTGTTCTACCCCCTGAGCGTAACACACTCATCTGTGGCAACCAGTATTCCTTCCTTAATGATGGACTATCTTTGGTCCACCCCGTATCTGCTCTGATGCCCGCCAGACGGCTCCTTAGCACGTCATCCATTTTCCTGAAGTTCACGCTCCTGAAATCCAAGATTTTGGTCTTAGTCTGGATGCTTTCCCTGCCCATATCCAACTGGAACCACACTGTGCAACGGTCATTCCCACCGAGTGGCTCCATGACCATTATTTTCTGTACATGTTCCCCATTTGTGAGCACCGGATCAAGAATTGACTCAGCTCTTGTTGGTTCAGTGGTGCCCTGAGTCGGGAACTCACTCTGCAGTCCATCTAGGATCACCTGACTCCTACAACATGTTGTGCATGGTATGTTCCAGTCCACCTTAGGCAGGTTAAAGTCCCCCACAATTACCACCTCTCCTTTCCTCGCAGCTTCCAATATTTGTGAGCTCAGTTCCCTGTCCCTCTCCTCATCCTGACTGGGTGAACCTTAACTGAACCCATAATGCCTCCACCTCCCCTTCCTCCAACTCCTCCCTCGTGCAAGTTATTCCCTCCCTGACATAAACTGCCACTCCTCTCCCCTTCCTGACTACCCTGTCCCTCCTGTATAGTTTATATCCAGGGATCGCAAGGTCCCAGTCATGGTGTGGTGTTGCCCCAGTCTCGGTTACTGCAGGTATGTCCACCCTCCTGTCTGCTAATAGTGCCTGCAGGTCATCCATCTTGTTTCTAACACTCCGCGCATTCAGAGACACCACCCTCCACCTAGAATCTGACCTTTCTTCTCTTCCCTCAATTCTTCTATTCACATTTATCCCCTCTGTGTGCACTCTTCCACGTACCCTTGTTATGTGTTCCTCACCCCCTCCAACCATTGCTAACTGTGTTCTCGCCCCTTCCACCTCCTCCCTCTAGACCTCTTCCATCACTGTGGGGGAAGGGTCACTAACCTCCTCCTCTCAGACGATTTGGGCCTGCACGCCTGCTGCCCCCCTCAGTAGTTTAAATTAAATGTAGTGGTTATGTATTCTTCCAGTTTGTCCCTGAGTACCCTCAAACCCTCCCTACTGAGGTGTAGCCTGTCTGGTGACCAGAGTGCTTTGTTTGACCAGGCCTCCTTCCAGTCCCCAGTAGAGATAAACATCTCTTCCCTGCACCACTTCCTCAGCCAGTCATTAAAATCCTCTATTCTTCTTTTCCTGGCTGTGCTGGTCCTTGCTACTGGTATCACCTCTGAGAAGGCCAGCGAACTTCCTTCCTCCCTGCAGATCTTCTCTAACTCCCTGAACCTATTTTGCACTACCTCAACCTCCTTCCCAGCTAGGTCATTGGTTCCCAAATGTATAACAAAATTAGGTTTTCCTCCAACCTCCCTTACCATTTCTCTTATTTTTGGGCCCACCTTCCCCACTGTCATCTCTGGCATACAAACCACCCTCCTGCTTGTATTTGGGTCCCCTTTTCTTCCCCAGTGAATACCCATAATTATGGAGTCCCCTGTGATTGCCTACCTTCCATACCCTACACCCGTGCTCCCCGTTCTTCCTTTCTAACCTTTGGTACTAGCTGCTTCCCCACCTAACTGCTCCCTCTGCACCCTGGTGAACTTATTTCCACATCCACAATTTATCGCCTTTACTGTTTTCCCATCTCCCACTCTGCCCCCGCTTCTATCTGTATTTGCTTTCAGTTTTCCTTCCCCTCTTCCTGTCCTTTTCTCTCTCCCCCATCCTCTACTCCATTCTGCCCGCCTCCTCTTCCATGCCCACCCTGACTAGTTCCATTCCCCCTCCTATGTACTCCTACTCTCAGCCTTGGCTCAACCTGACCTCCTACCTCACCTCCTGCTGCTCCCTCTCTCCCTCCTTCCAGACAGTGGTGCAAATCTATTCAATAAAGGCACCCCTTTAGAATTTCCCACCCCTGATGCTACTCTCACATTCACACCCCTTCCCCTTATCAATCCTCCACCCTGGCTCCCTAGTCCTCTGAGGAAGAGATACTCCTGTATACTGGGTGCTCCTCCCCACTCCCATCCCCTGCCTGATGCCCTCACTCCCCTCCCATCCCCTGCCTGATGCCCTCACTCCCCTCCCATCCCCTGCCTGATGCCCTCACTCCCCTGGGCCTCCATTGCTCTGCTCTTCTGACTTCCCGCACTATCCTCCCCAGCTCCCATCTGAGCAGCCTTATTTCAGCCCTTAGCTGCTCCAGGCTATAACACACAGGTCATCCCCCTTTACTCCACATCACCCCCAGAAAGACTGCTGCCCCAGCTAATGAAGTTTACCACTCTCCTGCTTCCCATACATGTACCTATTCCCCCACATCCTCCCAGCCCCAGCTTCTCCTAGCCTCCAGTTATACATAACTATAAAATAACTATAAAATCCAAAAATATATAAATTTCCGTCTCACTTTACCATCAAAATGTAACAACAATCTCAATAATCTAGAACTCAGTAGGCTGCTACTTCATGTTCTATCAAAACTAGAACACTATGCCAAGGAACCCGTTTCTTAGCAACCACCTGATTCTAGCTAAAAAAATATTTTAAATAAATGTCTTTTAAGTCATCATCCCAGAAATACAGGTTACTCACCTGTAACAGGAGTTCTAGGAATGGTATATGTTGTTCATCCACTTATTGGCAGGTTCCTTGCCGCTTTAAATCTTGACGGAAGGTCTTCAAGCTGGCTCCTCCCACCCATCCGGGTGGTAAAACTCTCGGCTCCGCCCCATGACGCCAGATCTGGCCCGCTGGAAGCTCAGGTTGTGCGTCGAAGCCGGGGAGGTCGGGTGGGTCGTGTGGATGAACAACATATACCATTCCTAGAACTCCTGTTACAGGTGAGTAACCTGTATTTCTAGGGACATGGATATGTTGTTCATCCACACTTATTGGCAGACTCCTAGCAGTTCTCCGGGAGGAGGGAGGCAAGGCGCACAACCCCTACTTAGGGAATAAAGACTGGAGAACCGAGGCCCCAAAACCAGCATCCCGGCGTGACTCAAGGTCGGAGTGGTAATGGGTAATAAGGTGTGCTGACTTCCAGGTAGCAGCCCTGCAGATTTCCTGGATAGGGCGTACCTGGAAGCAGCCACCGTGCAACAATCTGACAGGTAGAATGAGCTCTTATCCCTCTGGGAGGCTTCATGCCCGCCAACTTATAGCAGAGATCTATGCAGGAGGTGACCCACCTGCCTATCAGTCCGCTTGGCTGCAGATCTGCCAGGTGCGGCTTCAGCGTAGGTGACAAACAGCTAAGCGAACCTCTCCCCGAATTTCAGCCGTGCGCTCCTTATAATACGCGAGCGCCCTTCTAGGGTCCAAAGTACAGAGCCGGTATTCGGCCTCTGAGGTGTGATTGGGGTAGAACACCGGCAGAGTCAACACCTGGTTAAGGTGAAACTCCGACATCACCTTCGGAAGGAATTTCGGTTGGGGGCACAGGACAACCTTGTCCCTGTGGAAGACCAGGTAAGGAGACTCAATGCGGAGCGCCTGGAGTTCTCCCATCCTTCTAGCTGACGTGATAGCCACCAAGAAGGCGGTCTTCCACGACAGGTGAGAGAGTTCAAACCTGTGCATTGGTTCGAATGGCTTGCCCATGAGCTTTGCCAGTACCAGCAGTAAATCCCACGGAGGTGGGTTCTCCGCACCGAGGGAAATGTGATCAAGGCCTTTGAAAAAGCGCCAGACCACCTTCTCCCGCGCTACTCGACGGCTCCCGGCCCGCGCCCCGTAAGCAGAGATGGCTGCCAGCTGCACCCTTTAGGTCGCCGTCACCCAAGCCCTTGACTAGAAAGGGACCACAAATAGTCAAAATGCTTGCCAAAGAACAGGAGGAAGGGTCCAAGCCCTTGCCCTGACACCAAATGAAAATCTCTTCCATTTGAAGGCATAGCATTCCTGGTCGACTCTACGGACGCCTCAACAACATTGAGGACCTCGTCGGAAAGACCCAAGGCCTGGAACTCTAGCCGCTCAGGAACCAGGCCGTCAGGTGCAGGGTTGAAGGTCCGGATGGAACACCTTCCCTGACTGACTGACTGAGAGCAGGTCCGGGCGAGCTGGAAGCTGCCTCGGGAGTCTGGAGCTGAGGCTGAGGAGATCTGGTACAGAACTGGCGGGGCCAGTCTGGGGCTATCAGAGAATCACCTGCGCCTTGTCCCTCCTTGCCTTGAGAAGCACTTCAGAATCAAGGGAAATGGGGGAAAGGCGAAAGAGGCCCGGGGTCCACAGCCTCGAGAAGGCATCCCTGCAGCGAGCCCTGCTGAGGGGGCGGCATGAAACAGCCTCAGCTACGCGTTCTCCCTGAAGGCGAACAGGTCCACCTGTGGTGTGCCCCAGTGGGAGAACAGATCTTGTACTACCTCCGGCAGGAGAGACCACTCGTGAGATGCAGCCCCTATCCGGCTTAGGGCATCGGCCAGGGTGTTGGAGGCTCCTGCCACATGAATGGCTAGGAGATCCGCCTCCAGGCTGCGCACGAGTGACCAAATGCAGAGAGCTTCCTTGCATAGAAGCATGGAGCGCATCCCGCCCTAGCAGTTTAGGTAGTACATGGTCGTGGTATTGTCCGTCTGGACTCAGACCACTTGACCCTGGAGAAACGGAGCAAAGGCGGTGAGAGCTAGGCGGACCGCTCGGAGCTCCAGCAGGTTGATGTGGCATCGGGACTCCCACGGGGACCAGAGGCCGTGCGCTCGGAGTTCCCCCAGATGGGCACCCCAACCCATCAGAGAGGCATCGGTCGATAGAGAGACCGTCGGCTCGGGGCGGACAAACGGGATACCCTCCTGCAGATGAGATGGAACGGTCCACCACCGGAGAGCATTCCACATCTCCTGGGTCACCATCACTAGCTGGTCCAATGGATTGCAGCGTTGTGACCACTGGCTGGCCAGTCCCCACTGAAGGGGGCGCATGTGCCAGCGTGCCCAACAGACCACGCTGGTACAGGCCGCCATGAGACCCAGGAGGCGCAGGAAGTCCCGGGCAGGGCGCAATTGCCCAACCAGAAATGATTGGGCAAAGGAGGTAAGAACCTCGGCCCTGTCCGCCGGGAGCCATGCTCTGGCTCGAAGAGAGTCAAGCTCTGCCCCGATAAACAGAATCACCTGCTTCGGCTCGAGTTCCGACTTGGCCTCGCTGATGAGAAGGCCGACTTGAGAGCAAACCTGGAGGGCCAGATCTCTGGATCGCTCCACCTCCTGTCTGGAGGGGGCTGCTATCAGCCAATCGTCCAGGTAAGGGTACACCCGGACCCCTCGGCGCCGCAGGAAAGCTGTCACCACTGCAAACATTTGGTGAAGACCCTGGGAGCTGGAGACAGGCCGAAGGGCATGGCTCGAACTGAAGAGGGATCCTCCGAAGCAAAGCGAAGGGTCTCATGTGACAGACGGATAGGGGACGTGAAAGAACGCTGGCCCTGCAGGTCCAGAGAGCAGAACCACACGCCGTGTTCCAGAGGTGGTATTATCTGCCCAGAGTGACCATCCTGAAGGTTCGAGACCTTAGGAACTTGTTCAGGTCGTGTAGGTCGAGAATGGGGCGCCAGCCCCCCGTCCGTTTCGGAACCAGGAAGTACCTGGACACAAACCCCGGGTCTGAGGGAGGGTCCACTACCTCCTTGATCACCTCCTTTTGGAGGAGGAGAGCGATGTCGGCCCGACGAGCCGACAGTGAGGCTGCGGACCCCGAGGCCCCACGAGGTGCGACGGCTCTGAAGGGTGGGGCCTGCTCGAATTCAAGAGGCAGGCCTTTTCCCACCACCCCCAGTACCCACCTGTCCATGGTAATAACGGACCAGGCGGAAAGGAAGTGTCGGAGCCGTCCCCCCACGGGGGGAACCTGGGGTGAGGTGACGGGGTTGGGGGCGACACCCCTCAGCCCGTCACTGGGCAGGCTTGGAGGAGGGACCGGCCGAGGAACCTCCTGGGCCTTTACCTCCCTGCTTCCTGTTGGAGGAAGCCAACGGGGTTTGGGATGCCAAGCCCGAGCCTGCTGGCCCTGACGCTGGGTAACGGGCCGGGGCGCAGAAGGACTAAAGGGCTTAGGCTGTGGCTTGCGGCCTTTGTCCTTCTGAGCGGAAGAGACCGAGTCCAAGGTAGCGTTGGACTTCTCAATCCTCTGCAGGTGACCTTCCACCCCAGGGCGAAGAGGTCAGTCCCCAAAAGGAACATCCGCCAACTTGCTGGGTATCAGGTAAAGGTGGATATCCTCAGCCAACCCGGCACGCATGGCCACTCGGCGCCACAGACCTGCACATGAGTCCCCAATGTCTAACGCAGTCTGGAGCTGCTGTTTGCCCACTGCCCTGCCTGGTCCGCACTGCCTGACCGTAGTCTGCAGATCCCGGAAGATGAGGAACGACCTCATCCAGGAGCCCAACAGGGCATGAGAAAAATGTGCCATGAGGACGGCCGAACTGGCCTGACGAAGGCCGAGAGAGGACGCAGCATAGACTTTTCACCCGGCATAATCCAATTTCTTGGACTCCTTGTCGGGAGGTTTGTCCACATCCCTGGCATTCCCGGCACGCCGGAAAACGCTGTCGGTAACCTACCCCTCAGCAGAGGAGTGTTCCAAAAAACCGGACAGGGAACCGGTAGGGACCGCATACTTCCTGGCCATCCTGGCCAAAGGCGCAGGGCAGGAAGCAGAGCGCTGCCAAAGCTCCAAGGCCGGACCCACTATGGCCTCGGCCACCGGAAAGGCCTCCGTAGGGGAATCCCCTAGGTCCAGAATCTCTGTGAGGGGATACCTGGCCCGTTTAGAAACGGGTTCGAGCTTCATCCCGGTGGACTCCGAGATGAGCCGAAGCAATCCTAGGAAGGACGAAGGGCTATTGTCCACTGACTGTCCTCCTGAGGACTCCAAGTCCATTCGCTTGGAGAAAAGGGAGGAATCATCCTCGGACTCGGAAGAGTCCTCAAAGAGCTGCCTCGGGCCTCAGCCACCCTCCACCTGCCGAGGTCTATCGGGAGTGAGGGTGACAGACAAGCCTATGGGATAGCCCTGAGCCGACCTAGAATTTTGGTCGGAGCCCCAAATAACGGCTGTGGAGGCGGAGGTTCCACCAGAATCGGTGGGGCAGCTGGAATTGGCCGAACAACCGGCCTGGGAACAGGCTCCTCGGCTAGAACGAGGGTTTGTTTCGGCCGCTCCGGTGACAGCCACTTAATGGCCAGGGAAGACGACGACGTCGGCTATTCCCGGTCAGGAGGAGCTGTTGCCACATGAGTTCCTCATACCTCCGACTCAACTTGCGCCGAAGCCTCTCCTCGTCCGAGGAAGAGGATGAGCGGCGGTGCCGCTTGCCGCGGTGCCGAGACCCAGACCGCTTATGACAGCGGGATCGGCTGGACCGTGAAGACGCCCGAGACCGAGATCGGAGAACCTCGGCCAGCCGAGGATGGCGCGGGGAGGTGTCGAGAATCGGCACTCCTCCGGTTCGGACGATTCCACCGAAGGCTCCGGAACCGGAGGCACAGACGAGCCGACGGGATCCTCAACTCCCACCGGGGGAACCGGGGAGAGGGGATTCTCAGCTTCTCCAGCCAACAACCCGTCCAACGGGTCGAGAAAAATCTCGACCACGTCGACGGGAGTCTCGGTCAACTGGCCTGACGGGGACACCGTGAAGCCAGTGGCCGAAGCCGAGGGGTCGACTGAAGTCCACTGTCGACAACTAGGGGAGGGGAATTTTCCGCTCCCAAGAGCGTCGACGGTGAGACTTACCTTTGTCTCTCTTTTTGGACCGAGAAAAAGGTCCAGAAGAAGCTGGACCCTCACCTTTCGTCGAGAGGGTCAGACAAAGCTCCTTAAAGGAAGCCGAATACGAGGCACCGAGAGAGAGCGGGACAAATGCCGCAGCCGAGGTAGAAGCGGCCCGCGCCGCCTCCTCTTCGAGGGCGATCATCTGCTCGAGCTGATCCGCCGAGCCCGCCGCCACGGACACCGCCGACCAGGCCTCTTTAGACTTAACCAGAGGAAATCTTTTCTCGGGACGCCCCAGCTGTAAACGGGCAGCACGGTCTTCGAGGACGTAGGCCGAAAAAGAAGAGCACAGGTCGCAAGCCTGCAGGTCGTGCTCAAGGCCTAAGCAGTAGACGCACGTGGAGTGCGAATCCGTCCGAGACATCTTCTGCCCGCAAGGGCATCTCCGGAAACCGGGAGTTGATTTGTCCATCGCAGCCGCGAGGAGAGAAGACCAAATCTTTTAGCAAAAACTTTTGATTTGAAAATTCAAGAATTAGGAACCCGCCTTATACAGAGCGTTAAGGAGGGAACCTGAGCTTCCAAGCGGTAAGGAAGATCTGCGTCATGGGGGGGCCGAGTTTTACCACCCGGGTGGGTGGGAGGAGCCAGCTTGAAGACCTTCCGGCAAGATTTAAAGCGGCAAGGAACCTGCCAATAAGTGTGGATGAACAACATATCCATGTCCCTAGAAATCCTATTAAACAGTGACAAACAAAGTCACAGTACCACCTAAACAAGTGCAAACTCAATAAATATAAGTAAAAAAAAAAAAGCATCAGCAGAAAACGTCCCTACCACCCTAGCAACTGAAAGGCTGTAGTAGGAAAACACTGCACTCAGCAACAGCGCTAAGCAGTCAGAGAAACAGTGTCGCCAAGTCTAGCACTTGGAAAAATGCTGGCACGCTCTCGCTCACAAGCCTGCGCATGTGTAATGTCACAATGCTGTGCGTGATGTCAGCATATCGGGGCCAACCACAGACACACAAAAGGATGCACTGAGGCTCTGACAAACATCTAGCTAAACAGCCCAGTGCAAACCCAGCTGCCGGAGCTCAGAAAAAAATCGCAGGAAGCCGCGAGGCTAAGGGGAGCCATTAAGAACTGCCAAAAAGGCTGTCTAAAAGACCCACCCCCAAAAAAAAAAAAACTGCCTGAAAAGGTTCTGGTTCTGACTTTTCTTTCTCTCTCTTTTCTCCCTTTTTTTTTTTTTTGTTCAACAGTAAACCAGTCTTCAGCAGAGAGAAGGAAAATACAGAGCACTCTAAACAACCAGTGGTTCCTCTATTCTCAAATAGAAAAAAAAAATTAAATAAACACACACAATGGTCACCCTGCGGTCGGAGGCATGCCAAACTAGGCAGTAGGGAGATGCAGGTAACGCCGTAAAGCTAGACCCTAACAATAAGACCAAAAACAAGTACTTACTTGAGGCACCATGACATGAGAGAAACCGGAAACCTACTAAAAATAAACACCCTTAAAGTAGTGGCAAACGTGGAACCCAATCTAAGCACAACCAGGCAGTGGAAATGGGGAAAAAAGGCTGGTTAGCTAATTTGAAAGCCGCAGCTTAACAGGCACAGTTTTAAATTTAGGGGTGCTCCCTGTCACCAGGTAGCCCCAACCTGCTATGCAGAATCGCAGCCCCAAAGAGTAAATACTGAAAGAAGAAGTTTCTTCTTCAGAGAAATTTCTACTGATTCCCCTTCAGTGCCACAGCAAAGACTGGGGAGAGCTGCCACTGTCCAGAATGTTCATGCTCCCAAGATTCTATATTGTTGACAACTTTTGGGCTGTGCCATTTCCCCTAGTAGTTGTGCGCATTACCCGTTTGGGCTAAATACCCACTGATAAGGTAGAGTGCTTCAGAAAGCAATACTGCTAGACGAGCACTGTTTAGAAACTGGAGCACTCTCTTTCCCAAGGGTGAACAAAACAAAAAGCTGTGAGTACTCATATAGTCCTTTGCTTGTAGTGTATAGTACCTGTGTATTATGCTTCCCCTGAACTGGCATGCTCTGGATAATATGCTGCTAAGTGGATGGTTTGATTTAAAGTAAACTCAGATACCACCATTGGAAGAAACGTATGATTAGTACGCAAAGACAGCCTGTCTTTGTGAAAAATCTAGTAAGGAGGCTCACACATTAGAGCCTGAAGCCCTGAAATCCTACAAACAGAAGAGAAGGCAACTAAAAATAACGCCTTCCAAGACAGGAAGGATAAACCACGAGTCACGGCTGGCTCAAAAGGAGCCAAAGTGAGCTTTTCCAAAATAAACTTCAGGTCACAAGTAGGTACTGGATTGTGAATAAGGGGCTTTAGATGCAGAATGCCCCTCAAGAACATAGGGGCTACCTCCACCTGACCCACTGTACGGTCATCTATAGACACATGGAAAACTGATGTGGCAGCCAGATACACTTTGAGCAGAGAATACTGCAGGCCTGAATCCAATAAGGACAGCAGGTACTTTAGAAGCTGATTAACTGGGTAGGTAAGCAGAGCCAGGTGTTGGGAAGCAGCCCATAAAGCAAACCTCTTTCACTTCATGGAATAAGTGGATCTGGCAGAGGGTTTTCAAGCAGCTACCAGAACATCTGCCTATTTTTGGGAAAACCCAAAACAAGATATGGCTATGTCTTCAGGAGCCATGCGTGCAGGTGAAGGGATTCAGGTCTGGATAGACCGGGGTCCCTGCTCATGTGACTGTAGACCCTTGCACAGGGGCAGAGATACTGGGGGTTCCACTGACAGCTGTTGCAGCAGGGGAACCAGATCTGTTGAGGCTATAGTGAAGCAATGAGCACCAGACCTGCCCCTTCCATCTGCAACTTGAGTAACATTTTCTGAATTAGAGGGAAGGAAGGGGAGGCATACAGCAACCTCCCTTTTTCAAAAAAGGGACAACGCATCTCGCCAGAAAACTCCAGGCCCTGAAGCGAGCAAGCAGAAAAAGAGCAGTTTAGTACTGTATGGAGACACAAAAAGTTCCAACTCTGAATGACCCCATCTTGCAAAAAATGTTGTCTACTACTGAGGTTAGCAGTTCCCACTCATGCATCTTGGACTGTGACCTGCTTAGCTTGTTTGCTAACACATTTTAGACACCTGAAACATACAATGCTGATAGTTCTAGACCGTTTTCCAGAGCTCAATACCAAATTCTCACTGTCTACCTGCACAGCGGCTAGGGATCAGTCCCCTCTTGTTTGTTGATGTAATGCATCGCACTGACACTCACCGTCAGCATTAGCAGAGGACTTGGGGGGGGGAAAGTGGTTCTGGAAGGCCTCGAGTCCGTACAGGTCAGCCCTCATTTCCAGAACATTGATGTACAAAGAGCGCTCCAATTGGATCCACATGCCCTGTGTTTAATGGGGAACTAAGTAAGCCCCCCATCCCCCCCCCAGCGCAGTCCTGAGGCATCCATGGTGAGGATCTGGAAAAGGGGAAAGGATCAGGAACAACAGCCCCTTGAGTAAGTTGCTGCATTCCATCCACCACTTGAGCACTTTGTAGACAGGGGACGTGACTAGAAATGAAAATTACATACTCACTGTAATTCTTGATCTTCTTGGACAAGTCTTCACCATGCAAGTGACCAACGCAGAGGCTCCGTCACTTTGATGGGGTAAGACTGAGGATGTGTTGTTGGGGACCACTGTGCTGAGCATCCACTGAGTGGTCCTCATGTGCAGTTGAGCTAGAGGCACTGTGAAGACAGAGGGGGCCATGAGGCCTAACATCCTCTGCATGGAGCAAGCCCAGACAGGGTTGTTTTCCATGATGAAACGTGCCATCTGAAGAATGTTGCTCCTCCTGTCCTCCAGGAGAAAGGCCCTCGCTTTTGGGGTGTCTAAGAGGGCCACTATCTAGAGAAGCTGCTGTGAGGGTTAAAGCTGCAGCTTTTCCAGGTTTAGCAGAATCTCCAGGGAACTCAGGAACTGAGATGCTGTGGCCAGTGCCCTCTCTGTCTCCTGTCTTGATGGGCTTACTAGGAGCCAGTCGTCCAGGTAGGGAAAGACTTGAATGCCAAGGTTTCGAAGGTGTGCTGCGAGAACTGCTAAGCACTGTGTAAAGACTCAAGGTGCCAAGGACAGCCCAAAGGACAGGACTCTGAATTGGTAGTGTCGGCCCAAGGCCACGAAACGTAGGAACTTGTAGTGGTTTGGGTGCACTGGGATATGTTGGTAGACATCTTGCATGTCCAGGGAAGCCAGCCAATCGTTCTGCTTCAGAAGTGGTAGAAGTGTCCCTAGGGAGACCATCTTGAACTTCTTGCGATATAAGAACTTGTTCAGCTTTCTGAGATCTAGAATGGGGTGCATACCACCAATCTTTTTTGGAACCAGAAAGTAATGGGAGTAGAAACCTGTGTTTCGCTCTGTCCAGTGAACCACTTCCACTACACTGCTTTTGAGAAGGCCCAATATCTCCAAAGTGAGAAGGTCTGACTGAGCGGTCGACAGTGTGTGCTGCTGCTTGGGCGGAAGGTCCAGGGGGATGTCTGAAAGTTGAGAGAGTGCCCCTCCCAAACTGTCTTTAGGACCAACAGTACTTGTCTGTGGTGACAGACCTCCACTGGCTGTAGAATTCAGTCAGACGTCCTCCCACTGCCAAGAAGAGGCCCACCTCGGGCAGCTGAGGCGGAACTGGGGCCAGACTCTCAGAGTGAGGCACTGGGCACTTTCAGGCCCTGTGCATTCTGCTGTGCTTTCTTTTGTGGCTGAAGAGACTGGAGCTTGTTCAGGGCTCCTCTGCCTCTTCCTCGAAAGGGCTGCCTGTTGCAAATGAACTGACGGTCCCTGTCTCTTGGAGGAGCTAGAGGAGTCGATCTGGCTGTTTTGATGGCAGTCTTGGTATTCTGAGAGGCCTCAGGGCTTGTTCCTCCTGTTGGCCAAACAGATGGGTATCATCAAAGGGAACAGTCATAGCCGGTCTGCTGGTGCAATGGTAGCGCTACCGCTTGCGGTGACGGTGACCCGGGTTCAGGAACGGACTAGGGTCAACGGAGGGTCGGCAGGGGGCAGGTAGATGGAGCATCCAAGGACACGCTCCTCTCCTTCGGGGGGATGGATTGTCATCTCCTGCTGCAATACCACCACCTGGGTGACCACGGGTGGAAATGTCGTGGGAACAGCATAGCATGGGAGGAGAGGATGCTGTCCAAGTTCTGGTGCACGTGTGCCAAACATGCCTGCGTACCCTTAGTCCTCCTAATGCTTCATTTCCTCAGGGTTCAGGGAGAAAACCAGGAAAAACCCTGCCGCTGGACAGCGATGTCACTGGATGACAAAACCGACCAACTCCGGCAATCTTGAATGATCGCCTAATGAAGACATAAAGCAGGTGAGGGTGAGTGAAATGGGGTACGCTCCCTTTCTCCCCGCTGTAGGGGGCAAACCTAGGCAGCATGGAGTGTGGCACGAGAGGAGGCGCGAGAGTCAGCAGGGAGCTCAGGTGACTACCTTGGGGAGATAAGAGGGAGTGGCTAACTTGGGAGAGAGAACGGGGGCATAAACAAAGAATATATCAACAACAAAAAAAAAGAACATTCATAACCTACTGCTGGGCATCCTAAGAAAACCCTGATGTTCGGAACC
The DNA here is from genome assembly GCA_016271365.2 of Neoceratodus forsteri. Classification (NCBI taxonomy): domain Eukaryota; kingdom Metazoa; phylum Chordata; order Ceratodontiformes; family Ceratodontidae; genus Neoceratodus; species Neoceratodus forsteri. The sequence continues at coordinate 210,511,127 of JADMNL010000028.1, forward strand.
AGGAATGTCTCCTAATACAGATTCCAGCAGTGGCCGCTCTGGAAGCCGTGTCATATGTGTCCATAGATGCTTTTAACTGATGGCTACTGAATTCTATTCCACAGGTGACAGTTTAAAGAATCTTAAGCTTGGAGTCAGACTCCAGAAGATTATCTGCAAGAGATTTAAGGGAGGTCCAAAGGACATACTCATACTTCAGAAAAATGCTCTTGATAGCTGGCTGTATACATGCCCAGAGTAGCAGCTGCACAGGATCTCTTTCCCACAGTATCTATGTTGCACAACTCCTTATAAATAGGACGTGCTGTCACTTCTTGTGGTAAGACAGCCTCATCGTTCTCTGCAAGAATAACCAGTGTATCCGCAACTGGTTGTGAAGCTAAAATAGGTCTCTCTTTAGGAGGGACATATTTCGGATCTATGGACTTACACACAGAAGAGATAGAGGCAGGCCTAGCCTACACAGCTTTGGACAGAATCGTGAAGGATGGGGAAACAGGAGGCATAAGGTTCACCGGAATATTAGGAACGTGAAGCCATTCAAGATGCATGAGCTTTCCTGGGTCTAAGGAAGAGGTCAGTGTGACACTTGGACAGCTGGTTCTAATCACTGTATCATTTTTTGTAATATAAAAATGGGTTATGGACTGTCACTTTTGAGAAATGCTGAAACAGCATGTGAGTATGACACACACAAACAGGTTTTAGATACAAGGTGTTACCTGGAAGGCCCGAAACTAATTACAGACTTTAACTAAGTTAATTATAGCTGTAGTTGCTAAGAGGGAAAATCATAAACTTTGCTAACGCTTAGAGCAAGAAGAGCAGGTTGTGACGTTTTAGTGCAAAGTCATACAAGATGCTTTCATGTTCTGGAAGGGGGAAGCTTATCATAAGATCAAAGAGAGTCATTTGAAGAACAAGAGTTATGCTGAGGTTGCAGAATTTAATACTTGGAAAAGACATCCTACTTTTATATAGATATATTTTTTTATATATTCTGACAGGGAGGAGCTAGGTGACCTCATGCAAAGAGATGACGAAAACCAACTTTTAAACATTATTGTGTTTTCCTTCAAAGACACTTCTATCTAGACTCTCACAAAGAAACATCTGTGAGCACTTTAAGCAGGTATTTAGAGAGAGAGAAAAATCTAAGTACTGTAGTAGGAATTGCACTGTTAAAACCTGTTTTAAGAGATTTGTATGTCTTGTGATATAATAGTTCTATATTTTATGTGTTACATATTTTTTATCTATTTTAGTAAAATTCAATTTTTAGAGCTTACTTGGTCTGTCTTTGATGTCTTTCCTTTACAAGTAGAGTATATATGGTTAAAGTAGACACTGTACATAAGCTTGAATAGTGATACCAAACTGGAAAAAGGTAAGCATTTTAAATCTGAGGTCTTTTATTACAGTTTTTAAGGGTTCATTTCTGTACACTTGGTTAGGTGCCGTATGCAAAGATATCTGACCCCCCGAAGACAGAATTATCTGAACCTGTGCATTGGGTATGCTAGCAAGAGGTTCACAGTTTGAATCCCTCCAAGACTTGAGACCAAAGGTTGAATTCAAATCCACAAAAACAGACAAGAGGGTTACTTTGTTCTGTTAACTGTTCACAAGACTGCGCTCAGAGGTTGGCACTTTGGGAGTAGACGGCTGACCTGCTGAGTGGGTTTGTGACAGACTGGTTGCCAGCGGTGGCATAATTTTGGTAATACAAGTTTGTATTGTTCAGTGTGTCAGCTGAGACCATAAGCTCACTTGCAAAGAAAGAAAAAGGCAGTAATTTATTTATTTTTTTTATCTCATCTTTATTTATGCTCCTTCCTGCAGAGTGCATCCCTCGCGATCTCCGGCTGCCGACACCCGCACCCTCCGGGCCCGGTCTGGCACCCCCACAGGGCCAGCCTTTAATCGCTCATGCACCCTGTATGGAGAATCCTCTAGGGTACCGGGGAGATACCGGGTGCGGCCATCAGCCGCAGAGATCGCGCTCCACCATTTTCCACCTGATTTTTTGTGTTCCCTGAGAGCCAGATGTGCAATGGCATCCAGGCACTATGTGCCAACGCCTGCCATGCTCTCCCCCTTATTTCTGCTGCCCGCTGCTGCGCCGCCAGCCTCCACCAGCTGTCGCTACATTGCGCTGCAGTGCCCCGACTCACACCAGAAGAAGGAGAGCAGTGATGGGAAGCTTGATCCTTCCTCTCCCCTGCCAACCCCCGGCGGCCCGAGTCCGTTCCCGAACCCGGGTCGTCGGAGTGGTGCGAGATGTGGCGTCCAGCGCCTCAAACCTCAGTGCCACCGGGATGGCTTGCAGTGATTTATTTTTAAAAAAGGAAACAGAACTATATCACTTGGCGTACAGTCAAGTTCCTACCCATTTTATTTTTTTTCTAAAGTGCAAGTCAGAGTAGCAGTAGTGAGGGAAGAAGATGGCTTCCGACTACAGCAGGCACTCTGTAGACTCCTTAAAGCAGCTGCGCGGGGACAGAGGAGTCCCATTTGTGGCGAAAGCCAGCAAGCAGAACCTCATAGATGCCCAGATGGTAGCAGATACCCAGAGCAGCAAGTCAGGGACCGTGACTGAAAAGGACCAAACCTCAAGTGTGGCAGGGCTAGCGGCCATTGCTCTCTCCAGATCTGGTGAGGATGACAGTAGGGCCACTGTCAGTGAAGGGCCACAGCAGCAGGGGAAGGTCACCAGTATCCTGGATCCAGAAGTACTCAGGCTGTAAACTGAGTTGCGCAGGATGGAGCTGGAGTTCCAGGAGAAGAGGGAGCGAGAGAACTGAGAGGCGGACAGTGAGGCAGAGCGAGAACACCGTGAAGCAGAGTGAGAATGGCATGAGGCAGAGCGAGAACGCTGAGAGGCAAAGCAAGAACAGAAGGAGGCATACCGTGAGGAGCGGGAGCTCCAGCAAGCTGCAGAGGAGCAAAGAGGGGAGCACCAGAGGCAACACAAACTGGAGAAGCTACGACTCTGACCAGCGGCACCAGAGCAGGTAAGTGGCTTGGGTTTAACTGGGACTACAGGACTGGCTTACAAATTGAATTCCAAATGAATAGCCAAATTTAAAGAGAGGGAGGATATGGATGCCTTTTTAAATTCTTTTGAAAAAGTTTGTATTCAGGCTAAAATTCCTAGGGAGTCCTGGAGCTTCCAGCTATCCCCGCTACTTACCGGGAAAGCTCGGGATGCATTGGGTGAAATGGACAATGAGGACAGCGATGATTACAGCAAACTTAAAGCTCCACTGTTAAAAAAGTTTAAATTAACTGCTGAATCATACAGAGCTAAATTCCGTAAGCTTAGGAGAAGCCCTGACATGAGCTACGAGGAGCTAGCCACAAAACAATGTCAGTTTTTAAAACGTTGGTGGGAAAGAATTGAGGCAAACTCTGTTGATAAAATTGACAATGTGATTTTATTAGAAAAGTTTTATTGGGCATGCCCAGCACAGCTAAAAACCTTGCTAGAAGATCGAGATCCCCAAACAGTGCAAGAGGCTGCTGAACTCTCGGACCGCTATGCCAAGAGCAGACCTGCTCTGAGAGCGAATGGGGCGGGCATGGCAGTGCAGAAAGGGAAAAGCGCGCCTTCAGGGCAGCTAAAACCCTCACTGCCTCCACCAAAACCGGTCAGCCCCAGGTTTCAGGGAAAAGATTTTTCTGAAAAGAGAAGTGAATGTTGGTTACGTAAAGAAACTGGGCATATTGCCAGACAGTGTCCCAAAAGGGCAAGCAATAATACACCGAATGGTACTAGGAAAGAAGTGGGCTGTTTGTGTGTCCCTGGAAGCATGCCAGTGAACATGAGGGAACACATGCACCCAGTCATAGTGAATGGTGTACAGACGCAGGGGTTAAGGGACACAGAGGCATCCCTGACACTGGTAAAACGGGATCTGGTACAGCCTGGTCTGCTTATACCTAACAAATATGTCACTGCACAGGACTTCACTGGTGAGGCAAAAACACTGCCCCTCACTAGTGTTCTCCTAGACTGGTGGGAAACAGGGGGGAACTGTTGAACAGGTGGCTGTTGCCAAAACCTGAGCAGTGGATATGATCCTGGGCAAAAATCTCAAACAGGAGATGGTGTGTGCAGTTACCCGTAGGCAAGCGGCAAGGGAAAATTGTAGTTCCCTGAACCCCACAGAAGCCATTGTGGAAACCACTGAGAGGCTGGTTCCCCAGTCTGTGTCTCCTGATATGGAGATTAATGAAGAGGGGGTAGAAATTTCCACAGTGGCAAGTAACCACACAGCTACAGAGGGTTACTCTGAAGAGGGAGGGGTGACCCATTGTCAGAGGGTTGGGATTGACAGTGATCCTGAGGGCCCTGACGCTAGAGCTAGGGACCCTAGTTTAGCGACTGAAGAGGACCTGTCCCATGCCGTGGGAATGTGTGAGGGATCTGCAGCTGCAAGTGACCCTCGTTTAGAGAAGCTGAGGGCTTGGGCAGACTCTGACGGAGCACAGGGAGGTGATGGCAGACATAAGGTTTATTGGGAAAATGGACTTATGTATACTCAGGCTGTGCAGACAGAGGGAGGGGTGCTAGGCAGGCAGCTTGTCGTTCCTCAGGGGTATCGTGAGCAGTTGCTCAAAACTGCACATGATATTCCCTTGTCTGGTCATCTGGGAATTGTGCGTACAACGCAGCAGTTAGCCCAGAATTTCTACTGGCCTAACTTCACCAAGCAGGTGAAGGAGTATTGCAGGTTTTTTGTTTTGTTTTGTTTTTGTTGAATTTTGTTGACCCGGTAAGCCCACTGGGCCTAGAAGTCCCTTTTTCAGGGTGACCGGGGGATACAGATGGTAAGTAATTGAATTTGAACCAGATTAAGCTGTTGGTGGTATTTTTAGTGAATGAGGGAAATTTGGCCAGGACACCGGGGAAATTCCCTACTCTTTTCGATAAGTGCCATGGGATCTTTAACATCCACCTGAACTACCACCAGAACAGGCAGATGGGACCTCGGTTTAACGTCTCATCCGAAAGACGGCACCTCAGAAGTGCAGCACCCCTCTCATGCTGCACTACAGTGTCAGTATTGGGGATATTAACCCAAGTGCCAGATGTGAGAACTGAACCCACAGCGCTCTGATCTCCCGGCCTCAGAGGCGAGTGTGCTACCTACTGAGCCACTGACACCAGTGCCAAGAAATAGGGAAGGCGGGCAAGAAAACCTAAGCTGCTCTGATTCCCTTGCCCATAGTGGAGGAGCCATTCCAGAGGGTGGGAATGGATACTGTGGGGCTCTTAAATACCCCCAGCTCCTCAGGGAAGAGATTCATCCTGACTGTGGTGGATTATGCCACCTGGTACCCAGAGGCAGTTGCCCTATCCTCACTGAGGATGGACAAAGTGGCAGATGTCTTACTTGGGATTTTCTCCCGTGTTGGGTTTCCGCAGGAGGTAATCACCGATCGAGGGGGTTTCTTCATGTTGGACCTGATGTAATGTTTATGGGAGAAGTGTGGGGTGGTGCAGAGATGCACGACACCGTATTACCCACAAGCTTGTGGAAAGATTCAATGGTACCCTAAAGTCAATGCTTTGGGCGTTTGCTGAACAGCATGGGAGGGACTGGGAGAAATACCTTCCCCACCTGTTGTTTGCATACAGAGAGGTGCCCCAAGAGTCAACAGGATTTTCCCCCTTCGAACTCTTACATGGATGCCGAACACGTGGGCCCCTAGACTTGATCTGGGAGGACTGGGAAGGCAAGCACGCCACCCAGGGAACTCCCATTGTGGATTACGTCCTTAGGTTTAAGGAAAGGCTGAAGGAGCTTATGGGGACAGCCCAGAGCAACCTAGCAGCTGCCCAACAGAAACAAAAAATGTGGTACGACCGCAGAGCCAGAGCTCACTCGTACATGGTGGGTTAGGAACTCATGGTCCTTATTCCAGTCCGGAAACACAAGCTGCAGGCTGAGTGGACAGGACCATACAAAGTGGTTAGGAAGGTAAATGACATGAACTACATTGTGGAGTTACCTGACAGAAGACAGACAGAAAGGATGTACCATGTCAACATGATGAAGCCATATGCAAATAGGGCTGACATGGTGTTTGCAGTGTATAGTCATGGGGAGGGGACGGATGAAGGAGACCCCCTTCTGGACTTGCTGAAGGAAAGTAAGCGGGAGTCCTCTGTGGAGGCAGTAAAATTGTCTCCCCAGCTGGCCCCAGACCAGATCCAGAAAGTAAGGGAGGTTTTAGCAGACTTTGCCCTGTTGTTTAGCACCAAGCCTGGACTAACCCCCTTAGTGACAGATGATGTAGAGACAGGGACACAGACGCCCATATGTCGGACAGCATATTGGGTGTCAGAGGCTGTCCAAAAGGACATCAGAAGGGAAGTGGAGGAGATGCTGGATTTAGGGGTAATCCAGAGATCCCACAGCCCTGGGCCTCACCCGTAGTCCTTGTGCCCAAGCCAGATGGCTCTACTTGTTTCTATGTGGACTATCGTGGACTGAATGCAGTCACGAAGTCAGATGCCCACCTGATGCCCCAGACGGACGAACTCCTGGACAAGTTGGGAGGGGCGACCTACCATACGACCACTGACCTAACAAAAGGCGTATTGGCAGGTAGAGTTGACAGACAGAGCTAAGGAGAGATCAGCCTTCATCACTCCGATAGGCTTATTTGAGTTTAAAGTAATGCCTTTCGGAATGAAGAACGCCCCGGCAACTTTCCAAAGGTTGGAGAACCAGGTGTTAAATGGTGCTGAGGAGTATGCCATGGCATACTTGGATGACACTGCCATCTTTAGTACCAGCTGGGAGGAACACCTATCCCACCTTAGGGAAGTGTTGGGCAGCATACAGAGGGCCGGGCTCACTGTCAAAGCCGAAAAGTGCCAGGTGGCCATTGGAGATGTGGCATATCTCGGGCATGTGGTAGGCCGGGGACAGCTCCATCCTAACCAAATAAAGATGGAGGTAATCCAGGCATGGCCCAGACCAGAAACACAGAAGCAGGTCAGGAGTTTTCTAGGGACAGCAGGGTACTACAGAAAATTTGTACCCAATTACAGTGCCCTAGCTACTCCCCTGTCTGACCTGACAAAGAAAGGATGCCCAAGAAAATTACCTGGGGCCTAGCCTGTGAGGAAGTCTTTTCCAAACTAAAGGAGGCACTGTGCAGTGCTCCTGTTTTGACAAATCCTGACTATAGCAAAACCTTTATAGTTCAGACTGACGCCTCAGACGTGGGTATTGGGGCAGTACTGAGTCAGACATCCAGCCAAGGGACAGATCACCCAGTAGCGTACCTGAGTAGGAAGTTAATTTCCCAGGGAGCAAGCATACTCCACAGTGGAAAAGGAGTGTCTCGCCATAGTGTGGGCCTAAAGAAATTAGAGCCATACTTACATGGGCAACATTTTGTGATGCAGACTGACCACAACCCCATGGTTTGGCTGACACAGATGGGAAAGAACAATGGTAGATTGCTAAAATGGAGTCTTGCTTTGCAAGGGTATGATATGACAATATTACATAGGGTTGGAGCCAAAAATCAGAACTCAGATGGGCTGTCTGGGGTCTATAAGGAGTGAACTGATTTGGGAAGCTCATCTCATGCAGGGGATAAAGCCCCCAAATTCAGTCTAGATGGGGAGGAATTGTGACACTTGGACAGCTGGTTCTGATCACTGTAACATTTTTTGTAATATAAAAATGGGTTATGGACTGTCTCTTTTGAGAAAATGCTGAAACAGCATGCGAGTATAACACACACACACACACACACAGGTTTTAGATACAAGGTGTTACTTGGAATGCCCAAAACTAATTTACAGACTTTAACTAAGTTAATTATAGCTGTAGTTGCTAAGAGGGAAAATCATAAACTTTGATAACGCTTAGAGCAAGAAGAGCAGGTTGTGACGTTTTAGTGCGAAGTCATAAAAGATGCTTTCATGTCCTGGAAGGGGGAAGCTTATCATAAGATCAAAGAGAGTCATTTGAAGAACATGAGTTATGCTGAGGTTGCAGAATTTAATACTTGGGAAAGACATCCTGTTTTTATATAGATTTATTTTTTATATATATTCTGACAGGGAGGAGCTAGGTGACTTCACGCAAAGAGGTGAGGAAAACCAGCTTTTAATCATTATTCTGTTTTCCTTCAGAGACATTTCTATCTAGACTCTGACAAAGAAACATCTGTGAGCACTTTAAGCAGGTATTTAGAGAGACAAATCTAAGTACTGTAGTAGGAATTGCACTGTTAAAACCTGTTTTAAGAGATTTGTATGTCTTGTGATATAATAGTTCTGTATTTTATGTGTTACATATTTTTTATCTATTTTAGTAAAACTTTATTTTTAGAGCTTACTTGGTCTGTCTTTGATTTCTTTCCTTTACAAGTAGAGTATATATGGTTAAAGCAGACACTGTAAATAAGCTTGAATGGTGATACCAAACTGGAAAAAGGTAAGCATTTTAAATCTGAGGTCTTTTATTACAGTTTTAAGGGTTCATTTCTGTACACCTGGTTAGGTGCCTGTAGACAAAGATATCTGGCCCCCTGAAGATAGAATTATCTGAGCCTGTGCATTGGGTACGCTAGCAAGAGGTTCATAGTTTGAATCCCTCCAAGACTTGAGACCAAAATTGATTTGAATCCACAAAAACAGACAAGAGGGTTACCTTGTTCTGTTAACTGTTCACAAGACTGCGCTCGGAGGCTAGCACTTTGGAAGTAGAATGGCTGACCTGCTGAGCGGGTTTGTGATAATCAGTAGAGCCAGGGTTACCTAAATATTCCTTAAAAGAGATTGAAAGAAAAGGTCCTCTTGAGAGACTATGGTTGAAACTATCGGCTTATTGTCCAGACTATAGAAAGAGTCATCATCCCCTTCCTCAGAAATGATGAGGTCTGGGTCAGACTTGTCCTGCTCTACATTCCCTTCAGAAGGGAGGGGGAAGTGGAGTGGAAACCAAAAAGCCAAGACCAGGCCTAGGCAGAGGATACACAGACAACACCGAAATCGGCACCGGCCCAAGAGAAGCGATAAGAAGTTGACACCAGAGACGCAGTCCTAGCACCCAACCCAGACCAAGAAGAGGCAGAAAGGGCAGAAGATGGTACCGGTGCCAGTCTCTGCGAGATAGCAGGATGCGGGGGGGGGGTAGGCACGAGGGGTCGGTAGCGGCATGGTCACCAGCAAGGGAAGGGATTCCATTGTTGGAGCCAAAAGCTCTACCTGATCCGAAGGCCCTAGGTGCCTAGGCCTGAGGGCCCTGGCGCCAGATCCGCAGGAAGGGGAAAATGGGCCAGACACTGAACCCACTGCTCCATAAAAGCAGCCCAATGGTGAAACTATCCACTGGAAACCCCACAAGAGGACAGAGAAGGGCTCCTGTGTCGAGATTCTGATCGACCACGGGCAGAGACCACCAGTGAGCCGGACAAAGCTGGGGAAGACCTCTTACCCACCGATGCCACGGACCTCTTGGCAGATGTACCACAGGGCGACCTCGAGTGGTACCGTTTCTTCCCCTTCCGACTGGAAGAGGAAGAACTCAAGGCAGAGTGGTGCCAGGTCCCCAACCTGGATTAAGAAGGGGCCACTTCTAGTATTTTCAGGAGGACTGCCCTCCCTCCTAAACACCGGACTGCACTTGGTTGGATCCCCCCTTCTGGAGAGGGTGGCAGACCGGACACAGCCCAGCTGCCAGAGCAGCCTTCTAAAGAAGACTCCCTACTGTCACCGTCCATGGTCAACTCCTTTGGTCAGTAGGGCTGACAAGAGAAAAAAATAATAAAAGTGATTTTTTTTTTGTTTTTTTACCACAGAAAATAACAAATGAGCTAAATTGAACGAAACTAAATGCTGCTGTTGTACAGACGTGAAGATCTGATTCCCGGTGGGTGAGCAACATCATCACTGAAGCACACTCGATGGCAGGGAAAAAAGGAACTAAAGTAGCTGAAGGGTTGATGCCGAGATAGCCTCATGGCGCAGCATATGTGCCGTCCTATCTCAGTACCAGCCCTCCTGAAGATTTTTGGCTCCCGCAGGGTCCTACCACCTCTGGCTTGAGCCTAGCAGTATGAATCAATGGTGAAGACTTAAGTGCAGGAAGATCCATCTTTTCTAGATCATCTGTGAGCTGATCCCACTGAACTCTTAAGAGTCCACTGGGGAATCCACATGTGCAACGAGGCCAGTGGCACTCTGATAATGGCAGCAGCCGTAAGGCCCAGAAGACATAAGAACATCTTTTCTGAGACATGCTGGCTGTCGTGCACTAACTGTGTTTGAGTAATCAGGCAGTCGGCCCTTTCCTCAGGCAAAAACGCCGAGCCCTGGGCTGTGACTAGGACTCCCCCTCTATACTGCCATCGTTGGCAAGGCATCAACACTGATGTTTTATTAATTTTTGCTCCCCAGGCCCCCAGCCTTGCCACTCCTTCAGGCCGCATAGCTCCCTGTACCCACCGTCTCACCTCTGCTGCCTCCTCTCCACCGGTCACGGTCCCACGAGTCCCTGCACCCGGGGGGGGGGCCAGCACTAACCCTACCAGAAGGGGCCCTTCCCCCAGGGGAAGAGAGGAGAATGCAGGGATAGAGTGCCCCCCCAAAGCAGGTCCACATGGGAGACAGAGGAGGAGGTGCTATCCGGGGACCAGCGTGGTGGGAGTAAGAGCGGCCGTCATCCGGCCAGGCTGGGGCCATTTTCTCCATGAGTGCATGATGTGCCACCCGACATCATGGCCGTAGATGACGTCGGTCATGCTTTCTCTGCAGTGGCACCTAACGTAGTACTGTGCCTCCAGCCTCCGCCAGGGGCCAGCAAACACCACAGCTCAAAACCCCCCTCCCTGGAGAAGGCATTTAGTCATGGGCCTTCTCCCCACCGGCTCACACTCTGACTTCCGGGTCCGTTTCTGAAACTGGGCTGTCGGCATTGCAAGAAGAAATCCAACTGCTGTGCCGGCTGGCCAGCTTAACACTGATTTTAGTACGTTCACTGTCATCCCCCAAGCATCGTACAACTATTTGGTTCGAGCTAAGGTCTTCATAAGCTGATCCCTGGAGTCGGCTTTCAATAGTCAATTATCCAGCTAAAGGAGAACATACAGACCTTCCGTGCGAAAGGCTGCTGCCACCACTGTCAAGCATTTGGTAAAGACCTATGGTGTAGAAGACAAGTCAAAAGAGCAATACTCAGAATGAGTAATGTTCCCCTTGAAGCAGGAACCTCAAGTACTGTCTGTGAGGTTTCTGTATTTTGATATTGAGGTATCCATTCTTCATATCTGGGGTGCATAGCAAATCCCCTGTCTGTAGTAACAGGAGACCCTGCAAAGTGACCATTCTGAACTTCTTGTATGCTATAAAGAGGTTCAGATCCCTGAAATCCAGGATAGGCCTCAGGTTTCCTGTCAACTTTTGGACAAGGAAGTATCAGGAGGAAAAACCTGTGTTCTTTTGTTCTAGAGGCACAGGTTCTATGGCCTGTTTTTGGAGCAGAGTCTGTACTTCCAGCAATGGGGTAGGTGCCCTGGGGGATATGCTGTCATGGCACTAGGTCATAAACAGGGCTCGAAATTCCCCCTTATTTGGTGTTCCGTGCACACCAAAAAAACATCACAGAACACCAAAATCGTCCCCCTGGTAATCTGCAGTGCACACCGCTTTAAGGGAGCCAAGTTTGAGCAGCCGCCATTTTTTAATTTTTCAGACACTCTTTTTTTTTTCCTGTTGCAGTTTTATTTGATTTTGGTTTTCTCCATTCTACGGCTCCAGAGATTATTTCGTGCCATATAAAACGCTCCAGCCAACTGGCAGAATGCCACGCGTCTTTCTAACATCTCCTGACTCTCCACTCTCCTAAGACTCCATTCCACTCCGGTCCAATTTGCCCTTGCCCAAGACTTAAAATAAAAAAAATACCCCTGGCCCCTCACTGAGTCACTCGCCCCCCCAAACAGCGTCGGTCTTGACTTCCTCGCCCTCTGCTCCTCACTTCCACAGGCTGCAGCCCCGCAGCATGCTCCTGTCCCACCACTGCAGGGCAGTAAGAAGACAACAGGCCCCCAGCAGCCACGTCCGCCTCCTCCTCTGCTCCTCCACGCCAGGCAAGTAAACACAGCAAAATGCACCACCTTGCAATACGCAATAAAAAAGGAATGGAATATCTGCATTTAAGAATTTTTTCAGTGTGTGACATTTTGGTGTTCACCTTCCTGTAAATATTGATAATGTGCATTTTCTACGTCCTGAAGCCAACATTCCATTGCTTGAGATGCATAAGTAAACTTGTTGTTGATCTGCCTCTAGAGCCACTGCCTTAGTAGTCACTTCATTGAAATGTCAATTACTGGATAACTTCAGAAGGCTTTGGTCCAATGGATTAAAAATTAAACAGATGGTAAAGTTCAACTACATGTCTAGGAATTTCATATAGCTTGATGTGTCCAAAATGAATCTGCAGTAGTTGAAAGGCTCAATGCCATGTCAGTGCACCTCCAACACATTCCATCTCAAAAATAGGCAGTTAAATAAATGTACAAAAATTAAGTGAGCCTCATTTGTGTTGGTGCTAGTATGCCAGTGTAGTACTGCAGCTATGAGATCCTCCAAGCAATTCCAAAGGCAGGCTGGCCTTAGAAATCATGAAATAGTGAAATCAGAAGTCTTAGCAACATGACAGCCACAATATGGCTTTCTGCAGTGAAACATTGGACCAAATTCCTCGGCTCTCACTGTCCCTGGCTACACTAAGCATCCCTGTGCATGGGAATTCCCTATCCTCACTTTCGCTAACCTTTCAGCATTTGGCGAACATCACCACTGCCATTTTTCTCAAACCACAAGTCTCTGGGCAAACTATTCCACTGGCAAATTCCTGCGAGTCACTTATCTTTGAGGGCTACTGGCACACTGAGTAGCACCTTTAGTTTAGAGTGGCATTTTGCACAGAACAGGCCCACCTGAATGGCATTTCCTCACCATGTCCTAGTACCCTGACACTTGTTCCCCACCATGTCATTGAGCTTGCATTAGGACTGATGTTCTACTACACCGTGGCTGCCCCTCTCAGACCAGCAAGGTTGCCATTCAGATTTTGCACACTTTGATGGTAGGCCCAGGTGAGGGAAACTACTTCTGCTTAACTGCTGATATTCCATACGTTTGTGATATTTTTTTAGTATGAAATTTAAGTGAACTTGTTTACCTGATTTTGAGAAATGCCCTGTTAGATACAACTGAACACTTTGGGCCAATTAAACATAAATGGCAAAGTTAAGAGAATTTTAAACTGCAGTAGCCTGTTTGAATTGTAGTAGTTTGTAGGCTTAGAAACATGAGTTCCCATATGCTATGAAAAGCCAGGGAACACAATCAACTTATGTGTATATTGCTGCTATATTGATTTTCCCTGCTATATTTGTAGTATAAAAGTTCATACTAGCAGTGTTGATTTGACAGCCCTGTGTGTACAGAGAGACACATTTATATGCTTGTTAATCTGTTGTACCATTACTTTTTTGGGGGAAGAAAAACATACTCTAGGTCTAAAATGTGGGTGTATTATTGTATTTTGCCATATGACACTTGAAATGTGTTGTGCTATTAATTTAAGAAAGATGAAGTGTGATATTTCTAGGTATGTAGTGGTATATAAAAAATAGGGTTGATATATCACTTTTCGAGACGCAATACCAAATCTTGGGAAATGGTATTCCGTGTGGAACACCACTTTTTAAAACGAATTTCTAGCCCTGATAAAATTGAACAGAAATACAGTGCGGTCAAAAACTGCATATGAAAAATAGCACTTTAAAAAGTGCTCTGTGCCAGCCCGGTGGCACAGAGGGTTGAGGCGCTGGACACCACACCTTGTGCTACGTCCACAACCCGGGTTCGGGAACAAGCTCGGGTCGTCGGGAGTCGGCAGGGGAGGACTAGGACTGAACGTCGGGAGACAGCTCTCCTAGCCATGGGGTGGGTTGGAGAAAAACTACACCGTGCTGCGGTGACCCTTGGGGACGCCTGGAGGTACTGTATGCGAAGGTGTAACTGGAGGGGGGACCGCGGGCGACGTCTGCACATCTGTGCGCAGACGTCATTCCACGTCCGCGATCCCAATGGGGAGAAAAAGAGGAAAATAGCTGGAAGCGACCGTGCAGCCTGATGGCCGCACCCTGCCTCGCTGGGACGACTCACGTGGAATCGCACTGGGGGGGACCAGGGCCGGTCTGGCTGGATCGGGTATGTGGAGACCCTCCAGCGGAATGGCGATGGCCGTGCCGGTTCCCTTATCATGTGAGTGAGCCTGGTGCTCTCCCGGCAGGCAGGGCCGGCGGCTGGATGCCCTCGCCGCTAGTAGCTGCAGCAGGCGAGTAAATAAGAATGAAAAAAAAAAGGTGTTCCAAAAAACACCAGCCATGATGACAAAGCCAATGGTAGCAGTCAAGAAACATGCCGACAGCTATCATGGCTAACAATAAACAACTAAATTGAGTTTTTGGCATATTTTCACAGCACCAAACGCAAAACCTGAATCCCAGTTTAAGCGGCTCCATTCTTGTAGAGGTGAGTTGAGCGATATTAAGAACTAGACCGAAAATATTCTGAAAAACTTCAATCACCAAAGCACCAGAAACCTGAGCAGAAACTGCTAAGGAGGGAACCCATCTTTCCAGCAGAAAGAAAGATATGATGTTATAGGGCAGAGTTGGGATATATACCACCCAAGTGGCGGAAGAAGCTTAGTTTAAAGATGTCCAACAGAAAGCCTGTTCCAGTGGAACTGCCAGACTGTGGCTAGTAAAGTCTATCCCCACCCCTAAAATAGCTGTTTCTACAGTAGGTGCGCAATCACCCCATGTCATTGAGACAGCAGCTGGTAGAGCCGGAGAGTGGAGGGCTCTGCTGTCTGCCATCATCAGGAGGGGTCTGACAGCTGAGGTAGATGGGGGGGCATGGAAGAGTGAAGTAACAGGAGTGAGTGGAATGAGGATGAGGGTTCAGAGTTGAGCAGGCAAGGGGGCCATTGAGCCACTAAGGATTCCACATCTGCCACTGGAATCGAAGATGGGGGAGCCACTGGACCATCAGGGATATCTCATATGCTGTAGGGGATGCGGATTGAGGGACCACAGGACCACCAGGAAGTCGCACTCTGTTGTGGGAACAGAGGAACTGGGGTGGGGGGTAGGTAATCACCACTGTGTGTACAGTTAACAGTGGTTTGAAGCATTAAACAGCACAGCAATTCTGTCTATTTTGCGCCATCAAAACATTTGTGAATACCGATGTGCACTGTATGCAGGAGGGGCTCATTCATTTACATGGGTGTAGTGGCATTTCTGTGCATACGTGCTCTTGTGTTAGCACAGCACTCCAAGAGTGGCTGAAAATGACCCCCAACTGGACGTGCAATTACCAGCTTGTACATAACTGACGTGCTTAGCGATGCCCTAACCTTCTGAAAATGAGGGCCATCAACTGGTAAGTTATAACTGCTAAACGTTATTAGTACCCATATAGCCGAACCCACAATGGAAAAATACTTACCTTAAACATCAAAAAAAAAACAAGGAGATAACACAACAAAGAAAGGAGCATTACCTGATGCAGCTTAAGACTTCTGCAAATAAAAAAGATTTGACAAAAGAGGAAGATACACGGGGGGGGGGGGGCACCTTAACAACATTTAAATTATCTGCATATTCCCCATATTCCCACGACATAAAAGCATCAAACCTAGCTACTGTAGCTGTGTATGCAGTGGATGAATCTACTTTGTTAGAAAAACACATTCCTTCCTTAATCTTAGCAATACTACAAAAACTAAAGGTACCTGTGATCCACTTTCATCAAAAATTATGTGAACAGTAGTTTTCACTACTGAAATATCATGCTTCTTCTTAAAACCCTAAAAGACATAACAATATAAACTTTGTAAACATACTACAGTTCACATGCACCATGAATACTATACACACACACCTAATAATATATATATGTACACACACACAGAAATGTAAAATTACACATGTACCTATAATGCACAGCATCATGGGAAGTAAATGCAAATCACCATGAAAGAATTTAGACTGGTTCTGCTTTAAACTAGAATATGAAAATTACGTGTTCACCGAAATTCTTGATATTCCTGAATATCTTCATTTATGACTGGTGGATCTTAGCCGGAGGCGCAAGACTATCACGGGAGTGTTACCTTTAAGACTTTTAAAGTGGTGGAGCCGATGTCGGGGACGGCACCACCCAAGGCAGATGTACTACGGTTTGCTTGTGGACGGTCAGTAACTGATGCTGGCTCCCCCTCCTCCTCAGTCCTGCCCAGCCAGAGAAGAAGAGTGAGAGGATAGGGAGCAAGGGAGCTCAAGCGATAGGAAAAGGAAATGGATATAGACAAATAAATAAAAAACTCAATAGAAGTATAAGAAATGGGCATGGAGTGAGTGACTTCAACTGGTCTGGGGAGGTCAGACCAACTGGGCAGGCCAAGGAAAGAGAGAGAAAGATAGGAAAAGCGGGGGTTGGGGGGGGGACATCCTGTATCCCCATGAGGAGAAAGGCTGAATAAGGGGAGAAAGGGATTAGTCCCCTCAGCCAAGGAACCAAAAGCAAGGAGACTCAAAGGGAAAGAACCACTGCAACCTCTTTGCAGAGAGGGAAGGTCCAAAGTCCCTTACCGATCTTACTGATGGCTGCCATAACAGTGATTGCATGTCCCTTTCTGTTCCCCTTTTCTCTTTTTTTTTGTTTTAAAAGGAAATGAAGGAAAAAGTATTTTCTGCAGGAAAGGCCGAGATGTCCTAAAATAGCAGTGGAGACCAGGGAGGACAAAGAGGAAAGTAAAAGGTAGGGAAGATGTGAGAACCAAAACCTAGTAGTGAAGCTGCCGGCAGGGGTTCTGTATAGTGTTGCTCAGATAGTGCCCCATGGATCTGACTGTGCTCCATCGGATCCCGTGTTATCCGACGCCGGATCCAGAGATCTAGCACCGGATCCCTGCATCCGGCATCAGATAACGTGGGATACAACCTGGATCCGGGGAGTGGGGGTTGAAGCCATGGTTGGATAACTGCCGCTATTCAACAGATCCACTATCCTGCCAAAATGGCAGGTATTTCGTGGATCCAGATTGCTTAGGATACTATCTGAGCAACACTAGTTCTGTAGCATATAAGGAAAAGCAGAGTGTTGCTTATAGGAGACAGAGGGAATATGGGATGTGAATAATGCAATACTAGGTTATATAGGGAGACTTCCTGCAGCCAAAGAAGGCACTGAAGCTCAACTGGTGCAGAACTGGAAAGACTTTGCCTGGAGTTCGATGGCCAAGCAGCCAGCCACTCCCACTTCATGAGTTATATAAGCAATTCCTCTCAGCCTCATTGTGAAGCACTTTTTCTTTGCAGCCAAAGGTTCTGTCTGTCTTTTTCTTTGCAGCCAAAGGTTCTGTCTGTCTGTCCTCTGAGCTGGTTGGGGCCTACCCCCCCCCCCCCAGCCTGGCTGCTCCTGCTTGTCTATTGGATTCTGTGTTTCTTCCTGCTTCTGGTTTGTATTTTGCCTTCGGCTGTGTGTGCTTCTCCTGTCTTTGTTCCCTGTTTTTTCTGTTTGTGTGATTTTGGTTTGTTTTTTTCTGGGGGGGGGGCTTTTGTTTCCAAGCACCTTGCATATCGCTCCTAAGCTCCTACTATTGCACTGTTGCTTACAACTCTCAACCTACTGCAATGCACATGCAATCACTATCTGTGTGTTTCAGCTCAATCACAGCTGCTCCATGTTGCATACTCAATTGTTTTTACTCTGCTTCCCAGTATTACTGCTTCCCCTACTACAGAATTACTTGCTCACCATGCTATCAAGTCTGATTGTTTTCACCTGATTCAAGCTATGAACCTTGCTATGCAGTTCAATCCTGCTATTCCATGTTTGTACACTGCTGTTTCACTCTGAGGTCAGCTAAAGTTCCTGCTGAGGCTGTTAAACTAGCTTTAATAACTGCATGTGGTTCTCAGCCATTCCATCATTTTCTTGTTTGTCCTACGGCGTGGACTGGGAAGTGTTTGGGGAGTCGTGGCCCCATGTGGCTAATTCCTTTGTTATACATCCTGTCTTCGCCGCCGAAAATCCTCAGAGTATTTGTCACCTTGATTTGGCTTTTAAATGCCTGGCTGGCTTGCCCCACTATTCAGTGCTGTTTCATTGCTACTATGCTACGCAGACCTACGTGCAGGTCCACTTATTACTACTCGGTTTACTGACCTACATGCAGGTCCATGCTTGCTTACGCAAACATTGCTCATTGCTCACGTAAATCATTGCTTCATGCCTACTGCCATCCCCTCGGCTTCAGCTTCTGTGATTCTGCTGCACTCAGTTCTGCATTTGATCTTGCAAGGCCTCAGCACTCAATGCTCATTATGAACTCAGCACTCAGTGCTTAATCAGCTCACCAGCTTTTCAGCTCTCAATCTATTCTGGGGCATGCCAGCCATTCTATTCTGGCGCAGGGTTCCTGCAGCCGACGGTCTTGCTCTGCTTTTAGTCCGCATCTCGAGTGTGTCCAACTTGGGGCGGGATCCTTCTCACCTGACCCATAGCTGGGAATGTTCTCGCCCTGGGCTTGACTTTAGCTGCTTGTTATGCGACAGCAGCTCCCAGTGTACAATTTAAGACTAGTGGTGAAGGGTGGAAAAAGTTAACCTCCTTTGGCTCTAGTGTTCCACTATAACGGTTACCCATTGGCTTTAGAGGTTTCCCTAGCAAGGTACCTTCACCGCATTCTCCCTATGACTGCCTCTGGTTCACCAGGTTTGAGTTTAGGGCGGGTAGGCATGGCGAGTGCCTCAGCAGTTGTTGCTCTCCTCCTCCCACCTTGGTTGCACGTATTGTTGCAGAGTTTTCTTGCAGCCTTCCCCGGTGTTCCCATTACAGGGTTTGAGTGTGAGCCTTCCTCCAAATTGGAATAGTTTTCCACCTCCCTTTTTCTTTTTTCTTTTTTTTTTGTGTTATGTGTTTATCTCCCTTGCGACTCCCCTACCACTCCTTCAGGCCAATTGCTGATTCGACCCCACATTACAACCACCACAGGGTACCCCGATGTAACCCTTGCATCGGATGGGTCCTCCTCTTCCAAGGAGAAACGGCCTACTGGCCTAGGCATTGGACCTGGGTGCTGCTGTGGTTGGATCGGCTGCCATGGATCCCGAGGGGGCACTGGTCCGGGCAGCAGTCATCTGTCAGAAGCAGACGCCATTTCGTTTTTCCTCCGAATCTTCCCTCAGTCACGCTGTCTCTGAGCTTCCCCTGGTCTCCACCGGGGGCTGCTGCAGAGCGACGCCAGTCCCCGACCCACCCCAGGAGAGGAGAGCAGTCCTCCGGATGCTCAATCCTACTCCTTCCACTGCCAACCCTCCGGCGCCCGAGTCCGTTCCCGAACCCGGGTCGCCAGTGTGGTGTGAGGTAAGGTGCCAGCGCCTCAGCCCTCTGCGCCACCGGGCCGGCTCCACCTCCCTTTAATTGGGTTTTTCAAATTGCTGCTGTAGAGCCGTCACTAAATAAAATGTCCCAAGCCTGGAAGGAAGGTGACCTAGGCCTTGGATCCCCAGAGATTTCCTCCTCAAAATATTTTTTTTTTCCTCTCCTCTGTTGCCTCAGATCATAACTGTTAGTTAGCATAGTACTGTCCTTACTTTCTTTAGGTAGGTTCCGCTGTTGGATGGAGGTGGATGGTGTCCCCTGTCGTTCCCTCTCTCCTTAGAGGATCCCCCTAATTCTCTACATAAACCATCAGTATCAGGCTACGCAACCTGGGCATTTCATTATGTTATCAAACTGAGAATCTCATTACGTTATCAAACTGTCTATGCTTTTCTACTGCTACATCCCTTGTTACTGCTATTATGTCACAGTTGCTGTTTCCTTACATGCTTTGTGTCACCTCATTCTTTTGGGATATGCTTATACTACATTACTTTTTGTGGATTCCTAAGGTACCTTTAGCCATGGGAATCGTCCCATGGCACCACTAGGGTTGGAACCCTCTTCGAGGGTTCCTTGCCTTTGGTACTCCTACAGGGGGGTAATTCTCTGGAATAGAGTGCGAACGGACAAAACCAAACTAACACAGTTGCACAAGTATAACATTATACTAGCTACATAGGACATTGAATTGGAAAGGCTTTGCCTGGAGTTTGATGGTCAAGCAGCCAGCCACTCCCACTTCCTGAGCTATATAAGCAGTTCCCCTCAGCCTCATTGTGAAGCACTATTTCTTTGCCCCACCATCCTCCCCTCCTCCTCCATCGGCAGCACTTCTCTCCTTAGGATCATTCCTAAGGTACCTTTAGCCACGGGAATCGTCCCGTGGCACCTCTAGGGGCAGAACCCTCTCCGAGGGTTCCCTGCCTTTGGTACTCCTACAGGGTGGTAATTCTTCTGGAATAGAGTGCAAACGGACAAAACCAAACTAACACAGTTACACAAGCATAACACTATACTGACGGCGCAGGACATTGAATGTGTAGTGTCCAGCAAAGAGGAAAGCCCTGCAGGGCAGAGTAGAAAGAGATAAAGGGGAGGGCCCGAGAGGCAAGAGGGCCAAGAGATACTCTGTTTTTCTCTCTCTCTCTCGCTCTCCATAGGAAGGTTGTTTTTTTGTTGTTTTTTTTTTGTAGACAGGGCAGTGAAAGAGAACTGTAGGCTGTGCTGGAAGGTAAAACAAAAGATAGAGTCCATGATATAGAGACAGTGCCCCCAGGCTCCTGGAGATAAGCACCAGAAAAAAATGGTGGCAGTAGCACAGCAAAATGGCACTGAAAAGTGCCACTATGTTTGGAAAGGGGATGAAAGAGCAGCAGCCCTGAGACTTCTTGTTTTTCCTTCCAAGAGACATGAAGTCTGGAATAACTGATCCAGGGTTTGCCCACCTGAGGCTGATTTCTAAAAGAGCTATTCATTAGAGTACCCTGAAAAAAGGGAAGGTGGTACTGCCCATAGTCTGTCCTTGAGGGGAAATTGGGCGGGTAGCAGTCATGAATGGTGAATATATTCAGGAAGATCAAGAATTATGGTGAGCACATGATTTTCATATATTACCCAAATCAATCTTTATCATTCATGACTGGTGGGTCAGACTGCCACGCTACCATCCTTTGTAGCATTAGCAAACTCTGAGGGATAACAGTTCTTCAGCCTCCTCTGGGGGAAACACAAGGAGGACAGGATCCCTCATGGGTCTGACGGGACCCAAGACTGGTCAGGAGCAGGCAGAGGCTCCCGTAGCCTGGGAGAGGGAAGTCGCCCCGCTAACTCTCGCCTGACCTTAGGGGAGAAAAAGTGGGCCCCTTGGTAGGGTGAGGCAATCACCCTACGCTGGGCCAGGGGTGATAACCTAGAAAGATGGAGCTATGCCATCCACCTGATGCAGGCCACAAGCCTGGAAGCTACCTCACTAGGGTCATAAGATGCCCTTGACTAGTGTCTTGCTAGCTCCAGGCCACGGGTGGATTGGCTGATTGCCCATCTGGTTTCCTCACAATCAGGAATGAATGTTAGGAGCTGACCTAGCTTCACTCACAGGTGCCTGGCAAAGGCAGCCTGCTGTGCCTGGTGCACCGAGACGCACAAGAGGAGGTGTGCTACCGAGAAAGTACAGTTACATAGGAACTTAACGCAACAGCAGATCTTCAAGAGAGGTTCCTTCAGTAGGACATTACATACAGGACTAGTGCCACCTGGCATCTGGGCCTCACGGCAGACTTTTTCTAGCAATACCTGACGGGGGACAGCCCACCCGACGTCACGTGATCGATGTCAGCATGACCCTATATAGTGGGTGATCCCCACGCCCACCCTCCAGTTCTCCGGCCGGAGCCTGGAAGAGGCCTGAGAGGAGGAGGAACAAAGTCTGGAGTCCCTAAATAAAGAGGGGGAAGGAGGGAGGGAAAAATATGACCTACTGAAGGAACTTCTCTCGAAAATCTACTGTTATTGTAAGTTCCTACGTAACTATACTATCCTACGTAACTATACTATCTTACTTTGAGAGGGTTCCTTCAGTAGGTCATCACATATAGGACTGAATCCCAATCAGTCCCTCCTAAGAGAGACCAAGAGAAACCAGGGAGGAGGAAAAAACTCCAACAACCAAGCAAAACACAGAATGGAGCCAGCCTAGGACAGAAGGCCCTGCAGAACAGCTAGGCCAAAGCTTGCCCTCCACCTAGAAGCAATGTCCCGACTGTAGTGTTTGGTAAAGGTATGGACAGAACTCCACGTTGCTGCTGCACAGATATCAGCGGCTGACACATTGCGCAAAAAAGCTGTGGAAGCAGCCATGCCCCTTGTAGAATGACCTCTAATGGGCCCCAGCAGAGGCTTGTCATACTTCTGGTAGCAAAAGCATATACAATTGCCCAACCACTTAGACAGGCACTGCTTAGAAACAGCTTTGCCCAAAGACCTGGGGGCAAAGGAGATAAACAACTGGTCATCCTTGCGAAACTCTTTCGTACGGTGGGTATAGCACCGGAGGATGAGATACACATCCACAGTGTGCAGGAGTGCCTCACCCCTATTCGCAGGGGACGGAATATATACAGGGAGCTCCACTGATTGGTTCAGTGTGACCTCCGACACCACCTTAGGCAAAAACTTCGGATTTGTCCCGACGACCGCCCGGTCCCTACGGAAAATTAAATAAGGCTCCTTACAAACCAGAGCCTGAAGCTCTGAAATTCTTCAAGCTGAGGTAACTGCAACTAAAAACAATGTCTTCCAGGACAGGAAGCATAAATCACAGCTCATCGCTGGTTCAAAAGGCGGGAGAGTGAGCTTCTCCAACACAAAGTTTAAATCCTAAAGTGGTGTAGGGCTGAGGATGGGGAGTTTCAGATGGAGAATCCCTTTCAGATTTGTTTTCAAGACTTCCAACTGAGCCATGGGTTTACCATCCACCAGCTCGTGGTACGCTGAAACAGCCAAAAGATGGACCTTCAAGGAGGAATAGGAGAGGCACGAATCTGAAAGATGAAGGAGGTATTCCATGACTTGTGGGACAGAACAAGAGAAAGTGTTCCAATCTTTGGAAGCCACCCAAATGGAAAAACGTTTCCACTTCATAGCATAGGTGGATGGGTAGACGGCTTTCTGGCCTCAACCAGTATCTGGGCAACTCGAGAGGAGACCCTGAAGCGAGAGACCACTATGTCTGCAGGAGCCACGCATGAAGGTGCAGGGTCCTGAGCCCCTGACGAACGAGCCGGCCTTGATTCTGTGTCAAGAGATCATGAGTCATAGGAAGTGGAACTGGCGGTTTCCCCCGCTAACAGCTGCAGAAATGGAAACCAAATCTGGCTTGGCCAAAGGAGGGCGATCAGGATCATCCGTGCCTTCTCTGCCAGAAGCTTGTGGAAAACCCTCGGGAGAATGGGGAACAGAGGGAAGGCGTACAAAAATTTCCATGTCTGAGAGAGACAGCGCATCATGCCAGAAAGCACCATGCCCTGTAACGAGCGAGCAAAAACTGTGAAGTTTTACGCTGAATGGGGAGGCGAAAGGGTCGTATTCCGGATGCCCCCATTTTAGAAAGAGAGACTCTGCCACTTCCTCACTTAGGTCCCATTCGTGACTGAGGGTCCAAGACCTGCTGAGACTGTCTGCCGGGACATTTTGGACACCTGGAACATGCAAGGCAACTAAGGACAGATCATGCTGGACTGCCCAGTTCCATACTCTCATCACTTCCCTGCAAAGAGGGTACGAGCAAGTTCCTCCTTGTCTGTTGAGGTACCAGACTGCTGACATATTGTCCGTCTGGATGAGCAGTGATCCCTTGGGAAGAAGGGTCTGGAATGCCTGAAGCACATACAAGACCACTGTTATCTCCAGAACGTTGATGTGCAACAACGCCTCCGAGCTGGACCAAAGCCCCAGGGCTTGGTGTTCCCCTAGATGTGCTCCCCATCCCATGTTCGATGCATCTGTAGTCAGAGATGCAGAGGGAGCACGGCTCCTGAAAAGGAGACCCAGAGAAAGGTTGCAGGGGTCACTCCACCAAAGCAAGTCTTTCTGGACTGCCAATGATAGCAGGACTGGATGGTCCAGGTCATCCAGGAGTTGATCCCACTGCACCCGCAAGGACGACTGAGTGATTCTCACGTGAAGCCTCGCAAGAGGAATGGTAGAGATGGAGGCCGCCATCAGGCCGAGAAGGCAAAGGACCTCCCTTGCTCGGATGGTCCTGGACAAGGCCACTACTGAAGCCTGATGGACCGATCTCCACCCTGTCTGGAGGAAAGAAGGCTCTGCTTTGGACCATGTCCAAGAGCACCCCAATAAACTGAAGTCTCTGGCTCGGGGAAAAGAGATGACTTGGGGAAATTGACAGTAATCCCCAAATTGGAAAACAAATCCAAAATGAAAGTGAGAGCTCCCGAGAGAGAATCCCTGGAAGGGGCTGAGATCAGCCATTCATCCAGGTAAGGGAAAACTGCTATGCCTTGGCAATGCAGAAAGGCAGCCACCACCTCCAGGCACTTGGTAAAGACCCGAGGTGCCGAAGAAAGACCAAAGGTGAGGGCCTGGAACTGGAAATGCTCCCCTTGGAAACAAAACCGCAGAAATCGGCGGTGGCTGGGGAAGATTGGAATGTGCAGGTAAGCATCCTGTATATCCAGAGCACAAAGCCACTGGTTCTCCAGAAGGAGAGAATGAAGACTTTGGAGAGTAAGCATTATGAACTTTTTGTACTCAACGAACAGGTTAAGACTGCTCAGGTCAAGGATGGGTCTCATGTCGCCTGACTTTTCTGGAACCAGGAAAAAGTGGGAGTAGAACCCCCTTCCCCTTTGTTGGAGAGGAATGCTCTCTATTGTTTTCTTGAGCAAGAGAGTTTGGATTTCTTCTCTGAAGAGAAGAGCCTGGTCTCAAGAGTAAGCTGACCGGTTTGGCAGAGAGTATGGGGATCTCCAGAAACTCTATGATGTGTTCGGCGGACACCAACTGCAGGACCCATGCATCTGAGGTAATGCTCTGCCACTCCTGCATGTGGCGGGAAAACCTCCCCCCCACCGGCTCCTCGCACTGAGGCTGAGGAGGGGGTGAGGCGAGGGAGTCAGAAGGTGACAGGACGGTCAGGGGGAGGGCCCCCTGAACATCTCTGATTCTTGGTGGCGGGAGGAGTGGTGGAATCCGTGCACTTATGCTTGCCCTGGCGACGAGCCATGGTCTGCTTCCTCTGCCTCCAGGTCCTTTTCCGAAAGGGCTGCTGCTGTTGTTGGGCACCCGATCAGTACATGGACCACACTGACCTCAGGGCCTGACCTTTATCCCAGAGGTTGGTGATGATGTCCTTGGTGTTGCCAACAAAGAGCACCGAGCCCTGAAAGGAGGTGTCCTGAATCACAGTCTGAACTTCATTAGCAAGGCCACAGATGCGAAGCCAGACCTGTCATCTCAAAGCGATAGCAGTCACCGAGGCGCGGGCTACTAAATCAACAGAGTCGTAAGTAGCCCGCAATGCATGCTTACAAGAAAAGCGTGACAGGTGAAGATCCTTGGCAAGCTCCTCCTTGAGATCCGAAGGGTCGATAGCTTGGACTCGGGCCACGAGCCTGGCCAAGGTAGCCTTTTGGTGCAACATCATATGGGCCACATAGTTAAGGGACGGAAGTGCACATGTGGCCAAAGAATAGACCTTCTTACTGAACTGGTCCATCTGCCTCGACTTCTTGTCTGGATGAGAGGTACTCATGTGCTTGGGTGCTGATGAGCGGTCATGAGCAGCCGAAAACACAACGGAGGGGTTGCATCCTATGAAATGGGCAGGTGCAGCTCATTTATAATTTCCGATAGAAAATGCTGAAATCTGGTCAGATCAGCATCGGAGGAGAAGTGACTGGAGGTATCCCCTTCCTCAGAGGAGGAAGTTGAAGATTCTGAGGAGCTGTGCTCAGAGGAAGGCAGTGCAGGGGTTTGATGTCTGTAGATGACCTCATCCAAGACTCTGAGGTACTGGGGGTATGCAGCCACCATGGCTGAACTGTTCCCAAGTCAAAGGCCTGTATGGCCAGAGAAACCTGGGAGAGATGGAACGGGAGGCAGAGGAAGGGGTAGAGGAGAATGGTCGTGAGAGGCAACACCAGAACCTCTGCTAGGGGCCGCGGGAGTGAGCAGGGGACCCTTCCCAAGGAAGGGGCTGTGCAGACCACCCACTGAAAGTCACCCAACCATGGAGCGGTGAGCTGAGTAGTGCCCTCGGGGGGATACCGCCAGGTGAGAAGATCGGAGCTGTGCCGGTCCACAAGGGCAGTCCCTATCCCCACCAACTGCAGGCCCTGCCTGATCAGGAGGGGAGAGAAGGCCCGAATCCGTGCTCCTACTTCTCCCAGAGCCTCCAGCTGCTCTGGGGACAGCATGGGGCACTGATCCCGACCTCCTGACCCCTCCCCCCACCAGACAAGGACCTGCCCCTCGACAAAGGCCGAACAGGAGCTGCAGAGTCTGTGGGAGAAAAATGGGAGGATCCAGCACCGCTAGTGGCTCCAGAACTTCTCTCGGTGCTGCCTGTGGCATTGTCGCCCGAATCTGTGCCCTCCGCAGCACCAGAAACAGGCTGTCACCGGAGCAGGCACCATTCCCTGACACAGCACTGTCCTTGGCACAGTCCCCTTCTCCAGCACCAAGGTCAGCATGAACATACGAACATATGAAATTGCCAGCAGAAAAAGTCCCACAGGTCTAGCAAGTCTGCCCGATTGTCCAGTTCTTAGTTAAAAAATAACTACCGCTGCCCCACCACCACCCAAACCTATCTCTTCCTCCTCTTTTCAATGGCCTACGCAGCCAGTATAGTGTTATGCTTGTGCAACTGTGCTAGCTTGGTTTTGGCCACTCACACTCTCTATTCCAGAGGAATTACCACCCTGTAGGGGTACCAAAGGCAAGGGACCCTCAAAGAGGGTTCCACCCCTGGAGGTGTCATGGGACGATTCCCATGGCTAAAGATGCCTTAAGAAGGATCCCAAGGAGAGAAGTGCTGCCGCTGGAGGAGGAGGGGAGGGGAGGGGAGGATGGTGGGGCAAAGAAAAAGTGCTTCAGAAGGAGGCTGAGAGGAACTGCTTATATCGTTCAGGAAGTAGCAGTGGCTGGCTGCATGTCCATTGAAATACAGGCCAAGCCTTCCAATTCAATGGCTTACACAGCCATTATAGTGTTATACTTGTGCAACTGTGTTAGTTTGGTTTTGGCTATTCACAATCTCTGTTCCAGAGGAATTACCACCCTATAGGGCTACCAAAGGCAAGGAATCCTCGAAGAGGCTTCCACCCCTAGAGGTGTCACAGGACGATTCCTGTGGCTAAAGTTACCTTATAAAGGATCCCCAAAAAGAAAGGTAGTACGAAGCATATAAGCAAGCAAGATCTGTGACATAGTAGTAGAATAATGCATCAGGCAGCTTGATATCGAAATGAGATGTTCAGACTTGCATGGCATGCTTCAATGTTGTGTTGAAAGTGAGGGGACCTTCTAAGGAGGGAGGGAATGGCAGAGACACCATCCACCTCCACCCAAAAGCAGAACCTACCTAAAGAAACTAGAAAACACTACTACGCTAACTAACAGTTATGACTTGAGGCACGGAGGAGAGAAAAAAACCCTATGAGGAGGAAACCTCTGGGGAGCCAAGGCCTAGGTCACCTTCCCTCCAGGCTTGGGATATTTCATTTAGTGACGGCTCTGCTGCTACAATTTGGAAACTCAATTAAGGGAGGTGGAAAACTTTCCAATTTGGAGGAAAGCTCTCACTCAATCTCTCTAGCGAAAACGGCGTGGAAGGTTGCGAGAGTGCTCTGCAACAGCGGGGACAACCAAGGTGGGACGACAGCAACGACTGCTGAGGTACTCACCTGGCCTACTCGCCCTAAACACAAACCAGGTGAACCAGAGGCAGTCATAGGGAGAATGTGGTGAAAGTGCCTTGCTAGGGAAACCACTAAAGCCAATGGATAACCGTTATAGTGGAACTACTAGAGCCAAAGGGGATCGGAGTAACCACCCTTCACAGCTAGTCTTAAATTCTACACCAGGAGCTGCTGTCGCTTAGCGAACAACTAAAGCCAGCCCGGAGCGAGGACATTCCCAGCTATGGGCCACATGAGAAGGACCCCGCCCTAGGTCGGGCATGCTCAAGATGCAGACTTAAAATGCAAAGCAAGACTGTCGACTGCAGGGAGACCCTGCACCAGAATGATATGGCTGGCATGCCCCAGAACTGATATGGAGCTGAATGAGCGTTAAGTGCTGAGACCTTGCAAAGGTCGGATGCAGTAGTGAGCGCAGCAGACATCCCAGCGGCTGAAGCCGAGGGGAATGTGGTAGACATGAAGCAAATATTGCGTAAGCAAGAGTGGACCTGCACATAGGTCAGTAACAGTATAGCAATAGTTGGACCTGCACGTAGGTCTGCAAAACATGATAGCAATGAAGCAGCACTGTGAATATGATGAGGGAAGCCACCCAGGCATTCAAAAAGCCAATAAAGGTGACACATACTCTGAGGATTTGCCGGCAGAGGAGACAGGATTTAGCATATAAGTAATTAGCCACATAGGGTCAAACTCCCCAAACACCTACAAGTCCCTGCCGTAGGAAAAACAAGAAAGAGATGGAAGGTCCGAGACTCACATGCAGGTATTGAAACTAATTTACAGTATCAGCAGTAGCTTTGTATGACCTCAGAGTACAACAGGGTGTACAAACATAGAAGCAGTGTCTGTATTGAGTATACCGAGTTGCAAATTTCGATAAACATAAAATAAAGGAGGCACACTGCTCTAAAAGCAGCTGTCACCAGGCAGTGCAATGAAACAGCAGCAATGAGGTAAGAGAATGAGTTCAGAGTGCATGATTGAGCTGCACAGCTAGGGTTCAGAGTGAGTCTGAATCAGGTGATAATAATTAAGTATGCAACATAGAGAGCAGCTTTAGCTGAGCTGAAACACAAAGATTATGTTTGCAGTTGCATTGCAAGTAATGTGAGAGTTATGAGTAACTGAAAGCAAGTAGCATGAGCTCTGGAGTAGCAGTATGCTAGGAGTTTAGGAACAAAGCCCCAAAAGACAAAATCAAAAACACATAAACATGGAAAACCGGGAACAAGGCCCAAAACAAAAACAAAGACACACAAAAACACAGAACGCAAGGACAGAAAGAAGCATACAGCCGGAGGCAAGATACAAACCAGAAGCAGAAAAACAAACAGAAACAGCAGTGGGGGGGTAGGCCCCAGCCAGCTCAGAGGACAGATCAACAGAGCCTCCAGCCGACAAAGAAAAAGTGCTTCAGAAGGAGGCTAAGAGGAAAGTACAGTTACGTAAGAACTTACTGTAACAGTAGATCTTCGAGAGAGGCTCTTGCACTAGGTAATTACATATAGGACTGACCTGGCAGGCGTCAGGACCACACGGAAAAATTTCTAGCTAGCAGTTTCTGGTGGGAGACCACCCCCATGTCAGGAAACCAACGTCATGCGATGTCAGTATAAAGGGGCGGTCCCCCACGCCCGCCTACCAGTTCTTTCACGCCAAAGACCAAAAAAGGCAAGAAGAGAGAGACGTGGATATTTCCCTTCCTGGAAAAGGAGATGAAAAGCTAAGGGGGATGGAGGGCGGGAAGGCATTATCTACTGCAAGAGCCTCTCTCGAAGATCTACTGTTACGGTAAGTTCTTACGTAACTGTACTATCTTACTTCGAGAGGGCTCTTGCAGTAGGTAATTAAATATAGGACTGAATCCTACGCAGTCTGGAAAAAAGGAAAAGCACTCTGGAGGAGGGAAAACTATCCAACAAATGGAACCTCCAGCTGAACAGGTCTTATGAAAGAAGACCTTGGAGTACAGCCAACCCAAAGCTTGCTCTATGGCGAGAGGCAATATCCAAATTGTAGTGTTTCATAAAGGTATGGACAGAAGTCCAAACTGCGGCTGCGAAGATGTCTGCCGCTGACACATTCTTGAAACAAGCTGCAGAGGCAGCTACTCCTCTGGTGGAGTGACCTCTGACTTGACCTGGCAGGGTCTTGTGATTCTTGTCGTAACAGGTGATACAATGAGCCAATCATTTAGATAGGCATTGCTTGGAAACTGCATTGCCCTCTCTTTTGTGAGCAAAACAGACAAAAAGCTGATCCAATTTCCTGGGATCCTTAGTCCTAGTGGTATAGCATCTCAGTATTCTATGAACATCCAAAGTATGCAAGAGATACTCCCCTTGATTGGAGTGTTGTGTAAAGAAAGCAGGTAGCTCAATGGATTGATTCAGTGTAGATTCCGCTACCACCTTACAGAGAAACTTAGTGTTGGTGCGTAGGACCACACGTTCCTTATGGAAAATCAAATATGGGATTTTGCACATCAGGGCATGAAGCTCAAAAATCCGTCGAGCTGAAGTAATGGCCACTAGGAAGAGAGTCTTCCAAGAGAGGAACTTCAAGTTTGCTGACGCTGCCGGTTCAAAAGGAGGCAAAGTAAGCTTCTCAAGAACAAAATTCAGATCCCAAGGTGGAGCAGGAATGCGGACAGGGTGTCTCAAATGGAGAACCCCTCTGAGGAAAGTCTTGGAGACTTCCAACTGAGCGAAACTCCTGTCTCCAAAGGTGACGTGGTAGGCCGAAACTGCTGCCATGTGGACCTTCAAAGAGGAATGGCTGAGACCCAGGTCAAAGAGATGGACGCATGTAGTCCAGGACTCTTTCAACTGTGCAAGAGAAAGGCTCAAAGTCCTTTGATGCAGCCCAAATCGAAAATAATTTCCACTTCATGGCATAGGTGGACCCGATGGAAGGCTTTCTGGCCTCCACCAAAATATCTGCTACGAGCAGAGAAACCCCGAACGAGGCTTGAGCTACGTCTGCAGGAGCCACGCATGTAACTGAAGGGATCTGATACCTGGATGAACAAGGGTCCTCTGATCCTGGGTCAGCAAGTGCTGAGACAGAGGAAGAGGAAGAGGAAGCGGAGGTTCCTCTGAAAATTGCTGCAGAAGAGATCCGAATTTGCCTGGGCCAGAATGGAGCAATGAGGATCATCTGGGCTCCTTCTGTTCTGAGCTTGTGCAAGACCCTCAGAATTAAGGGACCCGGAGGGAAGCAGATCTCTGTCCCTCCAGTCGAGACAAGTGTCCGCCAGAAAATGTCTCGCCCTGGAGGCGAGCAAGCAGAAGCCGGGAAGTTTTGCGTTTTGAGGAGACGCGAACAGGTCTACCTAAGGGGTTTCCCAGGGCAGGAATATGTCATTTACTACCTCTTGATCCAATTCCCATTCATGGACGCTGGTTGAAGACCGACTGAGGTGGTCTGCCAGCATGTTTTCTACTCCTGAAACATGAACTGCTGTCAGGTGAAGGTTATGCTGAACAGCCCAACTCCAAATTCTCATTGCTTCCCTGCACAGAGGGTAGGAACAAGTCCCACCTTGCTTGTTGATGTACCAGACTACACACATGTTGTCCGTCTGGATGGCTAGATGACCGGGACGAATGGAGGAGTGCAGAGCCTGGAGAGCATACAGGATGGCTCTGAGTTCGAGCACATTTATGTGTAAAATCTGCTTGAGTCTGGACCAGCTGCCCTGAGTCCTGTGAGACCCTAGATGGGCTCCCCAGCCCTCTCCTGAGGTATCTGTTGTCAATGTCTGGAAAGGGGGTTCGATATTGAAGTGAACTCCCCGGCAAAGGTTCTCTTGCACCATCCACCATTGCAAGTCCCTGGTCATGGGATCGAAGACTAGCACCTGCTGGTCTAGGTCATCCAGTGTTTGGTCCCATGAGAAAGAAGCGTCCATTGAGAGATCCTCATATGGAGCCGAGCGCAAGGGACTGTCGGGATAGCAGCCACCATGAGCCCGAGGAGGCAAAGGACTGACCTAGCACCAACCCTTCTGCGACTGGACAGCAGACTTGCTTGAGTCCAGATGGTGTCCACCCTGTCTGGAGGCAAAAAGGCCTTGCCGATGGTCGTGTCCAGGATCGCCCCAATAAACTGGAGTCTTTGGCAAGAGACTAAATGGGACTTAGCCTGGTTGATGATAATATCCAGGCTGGTGAAAACCTGCAGGGTGAAGGAAAGACAGCGTAGAAGTTCCTCCCTGGACAGGGCCGCCAGGAGCCAGTCGTCCAGGTACAGGAATACCTGCACTCCCTGGGTACGCAGGTGGGCTGCTACCACAGTCAGGCATTTGGTAAACACTCAGGGAGCCGAGGAAAGACCAAATGGGAGGGCCTTGAATTGGTAGTGGTCCCCCTGAAAAGAAAACCGAAGGAATTTGCGGTGGGAAGGGCAGGATGAGGATGTGCAGGTAGGCATCGTGCATAACCAAAGCGCACAGCCACTGTCCCTGCCGAAGAAGTGGCAGAAGGCTCTGCAAGAAGAGCATTCTGAAGCATTTGTACTCCATGAACATGTTCAGGGAACTGAGGTCTAAAACAGGCCTCACGTCTCCCGTCTTCTTTGGAACTAGGAAGAAATGGGAATAGTAACCTGACCCCCAAAAATGGGTGGGGACTGGTTCTATTGCCGCCTTCACGAAAAGGGAGGAGATTTTTTTCAGGACCAGAGGAAGATGTTCCAGGGAGTAAGATGACTTGGAGGGTGGTCTTCGTGGTGGTTTCTGAAGAAACTCGATTCAGTGTCCTGCTGCTATCAGTTGCAGCACCCATGCATCTGATGTAATCCTCTCCCAACCTGGTAGATGGAAGGAGAACCTCCCTCCTACTGGTTCCTCTAGGTGGGGGAGTCTTGGTTGCTGGAGGGGCTGACGCTTGTTGGCCCGCTTGCCCTGTGGTTTCGCCTTTGGTTGACTACGTCAACGAAAAGGGCAATGCTGTCCCTGAGGGGGTCTGTACAGAGAGTCCACGGACTTGAGTGCAGTACCCTTCTCCTGCAGGTCGGTGATGATGTCCTTGACATCACCGCCGAACAGCACCAAACCCCCTGAAGGGCACATACTGAATGGCAGATTGCACTTCAGGGACCAAACCTGACATCCAGAGCCAGGCATGACGCCGAAGACCTATGGCAAAAGCCGAACTCCATCCAGCTGCGTTCACTGCGTCATAGCTGGCACAAAGCATGTGCCAACTGGCCAAACGAGCAGAACGGACTAGGTCAGCCACTTCCTGTTTTGTCTGGGACTCAGGAAGGGAGTCCAATTTAGATTCCACCTGACTGAGGATGGTTTTCTGGTAGTCCCCCATATGTGTGTCATAGTTCAGGGCCCTAATACCCAGGGTAGAAGATGCGTATACCTTCTTCCCATACTGGTCTAGAAGCCGGGACTCCTTGTCAGGTGGAGACGAGCTGAGATGTTTGGGGTTGGCAGAATGGCAGTGAGCGACGCTACTCACAACAGAGTCCACCTTGGGGTGCATATTCAAAGAAACTATTCCCTTAGGAGCCTGATATAGCTGATCTTCCTTCCTCGGAAGGGGGGCTAACGCGGACGGCTGTTTCCAAATAGTAGAAACAAGGTCTGCGTGAGGCTCTATCCAGGGTGGAATCAATGTCGAAGCCGTCTCGGGCAGATCTAAGTACTTAGCGAGCTTCTTATGCTGTGGATCTGGCTCCAGAGATTGCCACTGATGAACTTCCTGGATCTTTCTCAATAACTCCAAAAAGGAAGGATCCTCCGGAGGAGACTTCGGAGGAGTCCTTGGCCTTGGACGATCTGGAGTACGAGGCTTGTCATCCGGATCAGAGCATCCCCCTGAGTCTGAGTCAGAGGTCTCCGATACAGAGGAGGAAGACTCCTCCCGATGCGGGGGAGGAACGGTTCCTTTGGGAAACCCTCTGGGAAGCGTATCCTCCCCACCCCTGGCACCCAAGGGTTCACCTCTGGTGTCGGGTAAGGGGGAGGGAGTCTCCCGTCTCCAGGGTAGGGGATCCTGTGCAGGGTCTGGCGCTGGAAGGCGACTCTCTACCTCCATGGTGAGCTGAGCCTTGGCCCACCAGGCAGCCAAACTCTCCTTCAAGTCCACCGGCGGCTGTGAAGAGGAGGGCGGAGGAGAAGGGGGATACGGATACTGGGGGTATCCGTATAGCGAGTACCCGCAACCTGACGGCAGGAAGCCCGGCGTTGGGTATTCAGGCGCTAGGTACTACGGCCTCAGAGAAAGTGGCGCTGGGTATTGCAGCGTCGGATACTGTGTTGCCAGGTAGGGCGGCACCAGCTTAAGCGGTGTCGGATACCTGGGTGCCAGGGGCTCTGACAGAGCAGAAGGCCCTAGGAAAGGCCCAGCAAGAGGACCAGGTAAGGGTGGCCCCACAGGCGTCGGGCCCGGCGTTGGAGCGGCATCCAGAAGAGGGACGTCAGCTAGCGTCGGGTAGGCCGGCGTCAGAGCCGACGTCTCAGGATCCAGCGTCAGAGGGTCCGGCCCCATAGGAGGGAGTTCTGACGTCAGCGTACCCAGCTCCTCTGTGTCAACCAGGGATGGAGGATTAAAATCCCTGGATCCAGCAGAGGAGACGCAGGTGCCTCAGAGGGCAACGGCAAGCATTGTGGTGAGCCTGGGACATTAGACTGATGGATGAGGTCCGACATAGGCTCTTTTGCTGGGTGGTCATTGGAGGGGCCGACGTCCGGCTTATCAGTTGGATCTGGGCAGGCGTCGGAGGAGCCAGCGTCTGATTTATTGGAACCCTGTCCCAATGCAGGTCGCGCTGGGGATGTGACCTTGGCAGGATTACGAGGGACCGTGCACCCTTCCGAAGGACCCAGTGTCTTATCGATCCTGTCCGGGCAGACGTCGGTGGCACCGGTGTCCGACTTAGCGGAGATGCTCAACCCAGAGGGCTGCGTGGCAACGGCCTTCCCGGGAGCGGAGGCCTCCTTTACCCCAGAGGCAACCGAGGGGCCCGAACGCGAGCCCGATGGGAGGGGCGACACCGTCTTGGGCACCACCAAGACAGTCATCAAGGAGCGGTCCCCCAGAGGGGACGTTACCTTAAAAGGCCAAGTCCCAGTCCCTTTGCTTGTCCTTCTTTTTCTTGTGGCCTTCGGGGGAAGTCAAAGCCTGCCTCAACTTCTTCAACTCCTTCTCCATGGAAGCCATCTTTCTCTTGAGAATATGGGCCTCCAGGGACTGCTGCCTCCGTTTTCGGGTGGATGAACTTTCACATGTCAACGGCGGGAAAGAACTGGAAGGCATGGGGGACCACCCCTTTATACCGACATCGCATGACGTCAGTCACCTGATGTGAGACGGTCCCCCGGCAGAGACTGCTAGCTAGAAATTTTTCCATGGGGTCTTCAGTTTAAATCTCTGTTGTTTTTAATGTACTTTTCCAGCCCCTGTGTGAATTTGGTACCCCTTGTACTTTCAATGTTGAAATGCAGCCTATCCTTGGCATAAAGCCCCTTATTGTTCCATGTCTCGCCCCACCCCCTACTATCCCATACCACATTTCTGCACACCAACCCTTCAGCCACCCATTAAAGTCCTGTATTCTTAGCTTTCTCCCTGTGCTTGCCCTAGGTATCACTAGTACCTCGGAGAACATTACTGAGCTTCCAACCCGATTGCAGATACCCCCCACTTCCCTGAATGTCTCCTGCACTTCTTCCACTGTACTGCCCTCTAGGTCGTTTGTTCCTAGGTGTACCCACCTTCTCCACACATTTCTGAATTCACTGCCCTACTCTCCCTGCTGTCATACCTGACATACACTCCACCCAGGTTCGGGTCTTCCTTGCTCCCTTACCTCCCCATCTCACCCCCCTGGACATAGAATCCCCAAATACAAGTACCCACTCCCCCATCCTTCGCACTGCCCCCATGGTTTGCCCTCCTATGAACCCCTTTTCCTCAGTGTCCTCTGCTGTCATACCCTGCCCTTTTCTCCTCCAATTGCACCTCCACCTGCTCTCCTCCTCCTCTGTCCTTTCTGTGCTTGCTCCCTTCCCCAACCACTCCCCCTCCACTACTTTTACATCCTCCCACTGCCCCCCGCATTGTGCCACCTCCCCCCCAACATGATTTGGCCTTCCTTCCCCGATGAGATGCGTCCCAAGGAACGAAGATGGGGTGGTACCAGAGTCGGCGCTGAGCTGGGGGTGCCCAGAACGAGCAGAAGACCTCAAGCTACTCTGAGAAGAGTCCCAGGGCTCCAGGCAGCCAATCAGGATCATCCCAGTCATTGTTGGAATTAAAGAACAAGACCAGGGTGATCGCCAGAGTGGCCACCCCTGGGACTTCGCCTTTCCTGGCACCGCAAATGGTGTTGGAAGGGGATCCAGCTGAATGGTCAGCACCACCTCGCTCACTTACTCCGGGGATGGTGTCAGAAGCCAAGGCGGTACCAGGCTGTGACCCCGAGGAAACCACCAGTACAGGCCCAGCATATAGCTGAGACCCTGACAACAGGGGTGTCCGGGCCTTCGAGGTGGCACCAGACTGTGAGGGGTGAGCAGCCAGCCCACCGGAGGGGGCCAACTGTCCACCCAACCTTTCGTGCAAGCCTCCAGTCTCCACAAGACTTGAAATGGAGGACGCCTGCTCTCCCTCGATATGTATAGTACCGGGGAGTGGCCCAGAGGAAGGGGCGAGGGACCTGACTTTGGTGTCTCTGGCCAGCCTCCAAATGTTGGTGTGGTCCTGTCACAACTTTAACATATGCAACTGGAGAGTCCAGAGATCCATGGAAAAGTAGGCATTGCATTCGTCCACGTTGTGATTTGGACCCAAGCGGGTCAATCAATGATCGTGGCAGTCGGAGACATTTATGGGCTTGCCACAGAGGCACCGACGCATGGAGGCGAGCCCTGCCTTTGATTTTGATGTAGTAGGCCCCAGACAGGACATGACTGATGGAAGAAATAAAAATAACAAAGAGAAAGCCCCAACGCTGCACTGAAAAAAGGAAAGAAAACGGCACCAAAAATGGCGACAAACTAGCACGACGTCAAGAGAAACAGCGGTTGAGCAGAACTGACTTAGTTGCTATTCGAAGCCTGTCAGCGAAGCTCCCCCAAGTTGCTCCCTCGACAATGGGAAAAACAGAACTGAGGAGGAGGAGGAGGGGCAGCCAGTGTCGGTTACTGACCAGTCCATGACCACCACATAGTATGTTTGCTTCGTGGACGGCACCATCGGCTCCCCCACTCCTAGATTCTTAAAGGTAGCACTCCTGCGAGGGTCCTGCACCTCCAGCTAAGACCCACCAGTCATGAATGGTGAAGACTGATTCAGGTAAGATGTATGGTGCCAAATGACCTCTCATACAGACAGCAGTGGCTCAAAATAAAAGACAGAGACATGTGTTTTATCCTACACTGGACTCATCAGTGCACTTGTCTGTAACAACCCAGGGGAATGAGGAATCAGTCATATTTTGGTCTTACTGGTATGGGTCATGGTGAAGCCCAAAATAGGAAAGTAATCTAAAAAAAGACAAAGAACCTCAGCACAAAAGCACTGAGGCAAGAGTTACCCAGAAAGGACAGACACTCTACAATGAGACACTGAGGGAACTCAACATGCACACTCGGGGGTTGGGGACATGACTGAGACCTACAAGTACCTCATGGGGTGAAAGGAGCACAGGAGGGGCATTTATTTCAAACAAGGGAGTGCACCAGGGCAAAAAAGCGTGTAATCAAGATGAAAGGAGGGGGAAGTTAAGAGGGTTATGGGAAAGTACTACTTTACTGAAAGAGGGGTGGACACCTGGAACAGTCAGCCAGCAGAGGCAGTGGGGGCTAAAACAGCTGGGGACTTCAAGCATGCATGGGATAGGCACAGGAGAATACTGGTAAATAGATGGGGAAGGGGGTGTCAGAGCCTAGGTAGGGTCTGCAGAAACAGAATAGGCACAAACATCTGGGCAGACTAGTGGCCCAAGCGGTCCATTTCTGCCAACAGTTTCAACATTTCTGTTTCTAAATGTAAAATTACACATGAACCCATTTTGCTAACATCACGGACATATAACCAAACTACCATGAAAGAATTTAGACTGGTTCTGCTTTAAGCAAGAGTGTATAGTTCCAAATTACCTCTAACACACTCTGCAAATGCTGAAAACAGAGGACAGAGATATGTGTTTCATCCTACACTGGACTCAGTGTACCTCCTTCCTCTGGACTGCTACAGACAAGGCAGAATGATGAGTCCTTGTGTAAAGTATGACAAAACACGTGCCTGCGTCTTCTGTTCTGCAGAGTGTGTGAGAGGCCATCTGGCACTACCACCAAAAGGTTGGTCATGAGCAAGGCCCTGAGGCCCTGACTGGGTCGGCAAAACATGAAGCCCGAACTGGGGTGAAATGCCTCACCTGCGGACCCTGAGCATGTGCAATACTGCATGAGGAGGTCCCTGAGAACGGCTGGGTTGGAAAGGTAATTACTTCAAACTGCTGTCCTAGATGCCTCTTCCATGGCCCTAAGCTAAGAAGGAACAACCACAGTGCCGATGTTGGAAACTGCAGAGTCCCAAAGACAAGGCTGCCTGATCACAACTGACACATATCTGAAGGTCAAGCGCTTGAATTAGCTCCACCAGGAATCACTGGTACAGTGCATAATCAGCAGCAGGACAAATGTGGAGCTAAGCACTGCAAAGTCGTGGCTGTCTGCCTCAGCCACAGTTTTATGCCACTTGATGCAATTTCTAAAATCAGTAGGTCCAGTCCTTTTCTTGGGTCTTTCTGACATGCCAATAGGTCAGAAATGACCAAAACATGTTGCCCCAGGTGACCTAAATGTGGTTTAGCGGTTGGTTCCCTTGCAGTAAAGAACCGCGACTTTCTGAGGTAAAATTAAGTTTAAAAGATAGAAAAACAACGGTTCAGTTCCCACTTAAAAATGGGAACCACGAGTAAAATAAAATAAAGAACTGTCAACAAAACTTTAGACGCGATAAATTTTACTTCAGAACATAGAAATGAACCATGGAAGAACCGCAATAAAAACAGAAAAACGTTGTTCCCAGGAACCGGGAGGAACCACTAAAAAACACACAATATAAAGAGAACTAAGAAGAAATACTCACAAACAAGCATTAAGACAAGAAAAAAGTAGAAACTTTTAGGCAATTTTTCTCAATGGTCAAAAGTGAGCGACACCCCAGAGGCAGTGTTACCCAGGCTGAGAAAAAATTATTGTTCCCTTCTAGGCAAGCTCCACTCAGCACACCCTCTAGCTCTCTTCTGATTGACTAATTCACTTTATTCATTACCATAAGCTCCATCTCCAAGACAGTTCAACCTAGCTCACTGCATATTGTTACTGATGCTAAAGGACCCCTGGGATGAGAAGTAGGTTCCCTGGAAACATGAGGTAATCACTCTACAGAGGGCCAAGAGTGACAACCTGGAAAGACACAGCCACGCCATCTGCCTAATGCAGACCACAGCTCCCACTAGCCTAAAGGCTACCTCTCTGGCGTCATAGGACGCCTTTGCTTGGTGCCTTGCTAGCTCCATGCCCTGGGTGGAAAGGCGAATGGCCTGTCTGGCAGCCTCGCAATCAGGCAAGGACACTAGGAGCAGACCCAGCATAACCCACTGTTGCCTGCCATAGAATGCTTGTTGCACTTATTTATTTTATTTAAGAGTTTTACCAGGAAGGCATACTGAGCAGAGTACCGCTCGATTCCAGATACATCCTGGGGACAATCCATACAATAAGAATATCAAGTGGCATACAATATACAAGGTGAGATAATAAGTACAAGTCATATAACAGCAAGGTTCAACACTATCGAGAGTAGAACATGATACAGGGTTCAGGTGCATAATCACAATGAGAGTTACGAACAGCTGAAAGGAAGAGCCAGGTACAATAGTGATAGGGGGTGCGGCAGTGCAACCAATACAGCCTTGACTGG
Organism: Neoceratodus forsteri; assembly: GCA_016271365.2. Taxonomy (NCBI): domain Eukaryota; kingdom Metazoa; phylum Chordata; order Ceratodontiformes; family Ceratodontidae; genus Neoceratodus; species Neoceratodus forsteri. The sequence continues at coordinate 210,551,038 of JADMNL010000028.1, forward strand.
GAGTTCAACAGGGAGAGGAGGTACGGGGATCATGTAACTTAAGTAGGAAGGATCAGCAGTGGTACAGAGTAAACCAGAGAGGAGTGGTTGTCACAGTGCTGAGAGATGTGTTAGGTACAGGAGCATGTGGTGGCAAAATGAGCAGAAAATAGACCATTTAGGTGCTGGGAGGATGAGGAAAGTTGAATGAGTGGAGGGAGTGTGTTCCACAGTTTGGGTATGCGGTAGCTGAAAGTTGCCTGACCCGAGGACAAGGACCTATGTGGAATGTAAAGGAGTCGTGACTCATTGGTCCTAAGCTCACAAACTGGGGAAGAGTGAGCAGTCAGAGCCAAAGATAGGTAGGGAGGCAAAGTGTGGGTCCAGTACTAGGCAGTGAAGCGTGCACAGTGAGAAGATCTACGGTCCTGAAGGAAGGGTAGACCTACTGTTTGGTAGAGGGTACAGTGATGGGTGGAGTAAGAACAATCAAGGCAAAGCAACAAAAGCGACAAAAGGAGTATAAAAGGGGGGAAATGCACTACATGGTGCGCACCTCTGAGAAGACTCCGTGAACCAAGGCATCAAACTTGGCAGAGTCCGATTCTGGGGGACGGTTACACACTAACAACCCTATGCCCAGCGGGGGTGTCCAGGAGCTGGACACCAGTAGTGGGGTGTAGCATGGCTCCTGGAGACCCCACAAATGCACAATAGTTGCGCTGGACGTCTCTTGGGGCTGGAGAAGGGGCAGAGAGATGGAGTCAGACATCTCTCGACACCTCCGCAAAATGCCTTGGCCATGGAGGTATGACTCTGTACTCATCACTGTATTCCCCAAGGAAGGACAGTATCAGATGTGCAGGACTGCAGCCACAGAAATTGGACAGTCGCAGCTCCATCAACATCTCTGAAAAGAACTTGTTAACAAGTGTACTCAGCATCAGAAGATAGAAGGAGGGAAGATTCCTGTTCATCAAAGGAGGAAAATGAAAATGAAGAAGAGTTGGACTCAGAGGGCAGTGGTGCTGGGGTTTCAGGCTGGAATATAGCCTAGTCCAGTGCACTCTGGTAAGCGGGGAAGGCACTCACTGAAGCCCTGAACTGTCCCCACGTCAATGACCCATAGGACCCAAAATGCCAGAAACAGCAGGAGGGGTAGGCAGAGGAGGAGGAGGAGAAGGGGAGGAAGAGACTGGTGTGCTAGGCCAGAACATCTGCCAAGGCTACGAGAGTAAACAGGGTACCTCACCTGAGGGAAAGGCCTGTGCAACTCATCCACTTGTGAATGCCCAACCATAGGTGGGCAGGCCAGGTGGTGCCCTTGAGGGCAACCCCCAGGTGGGAAGATTGGAGCCACAGAGGTCCCACAAGGTAGCTCCTATCCTGACCTCCCAGATGGTCCAGGGAGGTCAAAGGACCCAAGTCAACACTCCAACTCCTGCCAGAACTACCAACCACTCTACGCCTGGAGCGCTGAGTCAACCAGGATCTAAGAGTCCCCACCTCACCAGAATACATTCTGCCCCTTGGCCTAGGCCTTAGGAAATCACCAGCAGGAAGAATCTGATCTAAGGGAGAGCCAGCGCCGCTAGCAGCAATGGACCACCCCTCAGCACCACGAATGGCACAGCAGTCAGATTTGGGGTCAGGGATGACACCAGAACCCGACCTGGTACCAAGGGCAGTGCTGGAACCCAACTGAAGCCATGAGAGAGAAGAGAGGCGATGCTACGACAGGCAACAGTCTGAGAAGCACACAGTGACAACACCGCAGCAGCCAAAGGCCTAGAATTGGGCCCAGAAAGCTCTCCTCCTTCACCAGAGCCCAGGAGCCAGTCAGGATAATCCCGGTCCCTGTCCCCAGGATTATCGGACTCCTCAGGAGAAAAGATTCAGAATATCTCCAACAGGCCTCTGGCTTCAGAGACCTTCCTTCTCCTAGTGCCGCAGGCAGCAGCAGCAGGTGGGGACCCAGCCGCATGGGCGGCACCACTGCGCTCACCGCCACTGGCCTCAGTGCCAGAAGCCGAAGCAGCGCCAGGCTGCGGCCCCAAGGGACACACCAGTCTAGCCTCAACATAGAGCTGTGACCTCACCACCACGGGGTGTCTGGACCCTCAAGGGGGTACCGGTCCAGAAGGGGGTGCACAACCGGTCCGTTGAGGGGGATGGCTGTCCCACAGACCCCTTCCCCAGGCCCTCCATCATAGTGAGACAAGGACAAGAAGAGGGATGGTCTCTCTCAGTACATGTAGTACTGGAGAGGGACTCAGGAGAACAGCCCAGGGACCTTACTTTGGAGTCCAGAGTGTGTTGCCTGCCTCTGGAGGTGAGAGGGTGACTGACCCCACCTCATCACACAGATCTCTAAAGTGCAAAAGTTCATGGAGAAGCAGGAATCATACTGATCCATATCGTGTTCCACTATATGGCAGGTCCATCAGCGGTCATGCTAGTCCTGGACAGACACATTTCTCCCACAGGTGCACCAACGCATGGGGGGGAGACTCCTTCTTCTTGCTTGACTTCTTCGGACTTTTAGGCCCCTGGGATCCGGACATGACTGACAATGGAAAGAAAACAAAACCAGCAGACACAAGGCTCGTTGCCATAAAAGCGATAAAAAAGAAAAAAGTGACAAAGAAGCCAAAATAAGTGTTACAGCATAGAGTGAGCGATGACGAACAGAACTAGGCCAAATAAAGCTGCAAATGGAGAACACTCCCACGGAGTGTTCACTCCATGGTGGGAAGAACAGAACTGAAGAAGGAGGAAGGCCAGTGTTGGTTACTGGTCAGCCACGTCATACGTTTGCCTTGTGGGCGGTGCCGTCCCCAATGTCAGTCCCCTGCCTCTGAAGCTTTAAATGTGGGGTACTGATGCCTCCAGCGCAGACCCACCAGTAATGAATGAAGATTGATTCTAGGAAGATCAGGGACTAACCGGAAGTTTCAAGAAGACCAAGAGGTTTTCCCTAGTAAGCACTGCCCCCTTCCCTTGCCTAGGAGTATACAACCCACACAAACTTTACAGGGTGCCCCAAGGTCAACACATCAATGCCTTAAGTCAGACTGACGGGAATTCTTGAGAGCAACCTCTACAGGGAGGTACTGCAGAGGGATCTTCCTGTCCTCCCTGCTTGGAGCTTGCCGCCTGTTGCCACCGCAATCAACTCAGCAATGCTTTGACAGAAAACGGATCTTTGGCTCCCACCAGGGGTTGACAAACCCCATAGCCCGACATCCCAAGGTACCACTTCTTTGACAGGAACGAGCACCAGTCCTGCCAAATGTCCACTGGACAACCACAGTCAGCATTTAAAATTCTCAGCTCCCGTTCCTTAATACTGTGGGATCTAGAGATCCCGATTATGCAAACTGCTGAAAAAAAATTTTTTTTTCAATTTGTGACACGTTAAGAATTCTTACTTTTTATCTGGTTGAGCCTGCCTTCCTTGTCCTGCCACGCTGCTGAACTAACTCTCTCAATGAGATTTCTTTTTATCTTTCATCCCTTTGCCCACTGTGCTGCTGAGCTCTCTCACTGTCCCCCACGGTCAGTCCTGTAATAAAGTGGGCAAAGGACTAAGCCACAGGGGATGTCTATGTGCCAGTACTTAGAAAAGTAAGTTAATACTTGATAACAGTGCACTTTTACATTTTGTCTACTAGTACTGGTCATGCAGACTCAGCCCAACTGGTACCGGTAGACTAAGCAAGGTCAGTAGGAGAGTTAGTTCAGCACCATGGTGGGCAACGGGATGCAGAATCAACTAGATAAACAGTAAGAACGCTAAATCAGAGAGTTAGTTCAGCAGCAGGATGGGCAGCCGGACACAGGATCAACCAGACAAAAAGTAAGGCATCTCATTTGTCACATTTTACAAAAATGATTTATTTTGGCTAGACCCCAGAGCAGTCATCGGAAGCTGAATCCGTCAGTTGCAATTCAATGCAGTTGCAATTGCATTGCATTGCTGTCATAAAATAGTGGAACTGAAATCCACTGCAGTTGTCAATTCCGTGATCCATCCAGGTTTGTTTATGTGGTGCACTGCAGTGTGTTTTCTTTTTTACTTTCCGGGGGGAGGGGGGGCATGAATATCTAACGGTCCTCAACTGCTGGCATCAGGCCTTACAGCCAACAAAATGAACCCCTGGCTCCTGGGCATGAAGCATCCAACAATTAGGAGAGATAGGAGGAGCCAGGAGCTTGAGAGTGTCTGTAACTGGCTGCACGTGGTGATGGGGAGAGCATGCCTAGGTAGGTGAGGAGACTATCAGGAGAGGAGACATCTGTGTTGGCATGTGGGCGATGGAGCGAGCAGCGTTTTTTCTGCAGGGATGAAGTTTGGTGATTCAACCTTTAATTTAGAAATAAGTTAACAGTGTCCACTGTCCTGACATGTCTGATGCCGGAGAGACACTGGTGTGTGGCTGTGCAGATCACAGTCAATCCTCCAGCAAAGCCAGGCAGCAATCGTGTGAAGGCAGCAAGTCAGTGGTCTGGTTGTGGTCGCGATCAGCCCATGACCCCATCAGCTGGGCCCATCAGGCGACTCTCTCAGTCTTGGTCATGTCTTCAGAGTCGGTGAGGAGGGGAGGAGGAGTGGAAGGTGCACTATTTCAACTGCGTGGAGTATCGGAGTGGGGATGTGGGTCTGGGTTGGTGGCCAACTGTGTGGGTTGGGAGGAGGGAGCACATAGCACCACAAAAACACCGGCACCACTACTGAGTAGAGCAGCAGCGGCAGCCTGAGCCATGGAGCCACCCACCGCCGCCAACCAAATCATCACCCGACACCTGACCAAACTGGCAACTGGCTACAACAGTGAGAAGGTACTGTATGGGATGTGTATGTAAGGCCCACCAGGGCTGGGCAATGGGCAGTAGGAAGGAAAAGGATGGTCTCTCATAGACTTCTCAGTCTGTCTGTATGTCTGCTGCATGCCTGGTTGGCTTGTCTGGCTGGTTGAGGGCTTGGGGGCTGTGGGGCCTGGGGGACTGAACTTGAAAAGCTAAGCTGATCAATCATCATCGAACTACTGCTGGCAGCCTGGCTGGGCTCTCTTTGACTGTAGTGGCATTGTGAGTAAGTCAAGACTCCCCATGAGGTCGAGGAGCAGGTCAGGTGCACGTGGTCATCGGCTGGTGATTTCCTGGACCCATAGGAGGTTGGAGCGTGACGCATGGTTGGTCGCATACAATGGACAAAATGTTTGTTGTCTGCACTGTAGGAATCACAGACTAAATATTAAAGTCGTCACGGCAAGATGAATAGAAGTTTACAAAACACATTAATCTACATGTTGAAAGCCAAAACAAGTTCAGAAACTGTGTCAGAAAATGTTTTTTAATATGCATGAGTATTTTCAGCTTTAAATTTAAACTATGGATACATCTCCGTTCTGGTAAACCATACAGGAGAAATTTCTAGGGGTCCTCCCTTAAAAGTACAGTTACGTAAGAACTTACCGTAACAGTAGATCTTCGAGAGAAGCTCTTGCAGTAGGTAATTACATATAGGACTAACGTCGGCAGGCAGCAGGCCCCACGGAAAAATTTCTAGCTAGCAGTCCCTGGCGAGGGACCGCCCCCAACATCTGGTGACCGGCGTCAGGAAACGTCGCTATAAAGGGGTGGTCCCTGATGCCCGCCTTCCAGTTCTTTCCCGCCACAGGCCAAAAGAGGCCGGACAAGAGAGGAGCGGATATTTCCATCAATGGAAAAGGAGCTGAAAAAGCCTAGGGGGATGGAGGGCGGGAAGGTATTAACTACTGCAAGAGCCTCTCTCGAAGATCTACAGTTACAGTAAGTTCTTACGTAACTGTACTATCTTACTTCGAGAGGGCTCTTGCAGTAGGTAATTATATATGGGACTGAATCCCAAGCAGTCTGGAACAAAGACAGGTACCGGGAGGAGGAAAAGTACTCCAAGAAGCAGTTCTAGCTGTGCAAGCTTCAAGATAAGAGGCCTTGCAGAACAGCCAGCCCGAAGCCTGCTCTACGGAGAGAGGCAATATCCAAACTGTAGTGTTTAGTAAAGGTATGAACGGAAGTCCAGGTGGCGACAGCACAGATATCTGCCGCTCACACATTCTTGAAACAAGCCGCTGAGGCAGCTACTCCTCTGGTGGGGTGTCCTCTTACTTGACCCGGGAGGGTCTTGTTGTATTTGTCATAACAGAAAGTGATGCAATGAGCCAACCACTTAGACAGGCATTGCTTAGAAATAGCACTGCCTTCCCGTTTATGAGCAAAAGGGACGAACAGTTGATCAGTTTTTCTGAGATCTTTCATCCTGTTGGTGTAGTACCTCAGAATCCGGTGAACATCTATAGTATGGAGTAAATACTCCCCTTGATTAGAGTACTGCGTGAAAAAGGCGGGTAACTCTAGCGACTGATTTACAGTAGACTCCGCTACTACCTTAGGGAGAAACTTAGGGTTCATGCGCAGAGCAACACGTTCCTTGTGAAAAATCAAGTATGGAATTTTACACATCAGGGCCTGGAGCTCGGAAATTCTCCGAGCAGAAGTAATGGCCACCAGGAAGAGTCTTCCACGAAAGGAACTTCAATTCTGCGGAAGCTGCCGGTTCACAGGGAGGCAGAGTAAGTTTCTCGAGAACAAAGTTCAAGTCCCAAGGGGGAGCAGGAGTACGTATAGGGGGTCTCAGATGGAGGACCCTTCTGAGAAAGGTCTTAGAGACCTCCAATTGAGTGAATGTCTTGTCTGCAAAGGGGACATGATAGGCCGAGATGGCCGCCATGTGGACTTTCAGAGAAGAATGACTGAGACCCAGGTCAAACAGATGACGTAGGTACTCCAGCAGAAGCCCCGCTGAACAGGAGAAGGGTTCCACGTTCTTGGAAGCAGCCCAGATAGTGAATCTTTTCCACTTCATGGCGTACGTGGATCTAGTGGAGGGTTTTCTAGCCTCCACCAAAATTTCTGCCACTTGAGGAGAAACCCAAAACGCGATTGAGCTAAGTCTGCAGGAGCCATGCGTGCAGCTGAAGAGAGTTGAGGCCTGGATGGACCAGGGTCCCCTGATCCTGGGTCAGTAAACCTCGAGACAGAGGAAGAGGAAGAGGAGGATCCTCTGAGTATTGTTGCAGAAGAGAGAACCAAACTTGCCTGGGCCAGAAAGGAGCAATCAGAATCATTCATACTCCTTCTGAAGTTAGTTTCTGCAAGACTCGTGGGATAAGTGGAATTGGGGGAAAGGCATAGACGAATCTGTCCTTCCAGTCTAGAGACAGAGCATCTCTCCGGAAAGTGCCTCGCTCTGGAACGAGAGAGCAGAAGACGGGAAGCTTTGCGTTTAGAGGGGATGCAAACAGGTCGACCTGTGGTGTTCCCCAAAGTCGGAAGATATTGTCTAGGACCCCTTGTTTGTTTGTTTGTTTGTAAAATTTTATTTTTATACAGGAAACACATTTGTTGGGACATCAGTCCCGTTTTCAACAAAGTCCTGGTAATAAATAACATACAATTATACAAAACATCACTTCACAATACATTTAAATATTTTACTTAAAACAGGTACATGATAATTGCAAGTATGCCCTTAATTTTTTATTAAATACGGATGAATTTGTAATTACCTTCAATCTATGGGGCAATTTATTCCAATAATAAGCTACTGTATTCTGGAGCATTTCGTTTCCATACCTATTCTGAAATCTAGTCATGGGGATTTCTTTACCAAAGGATCTTGTCTGCATAGTTAATGTCCTATCATCTTTAAAAATAATGTGATCAACCAAACAATGTCTAGGTTCATCTTTCAAGATTTGATAACACTGTTTATACCAAATATAGACCCTTCTCTGTTTTGGGTCTAACCAATTTAATTTTTATATAGATCACAATGATGCACACGGTACTACTTCTTATTATAAATTTACTCATTTTATAATAAACCTGATTTACTTTATTTAATACTGTAATGCCAGAATGCATATATAGTATGAACCATATTCTAAAACTGGGATTAATAGCTGCCCAACCACTTTCTCCCTTACCTTCTTTGTCAGGCTCCCTGCTACTCTTCTTAATACCCCTAATTTTTGAGTTATCTTTCTCACTTGTATACTAACATGTTCTGAATATTGTAAACCACAATCAATCTGTACCCTCAGATATCTATAAGTATCAACTACTGTAATCTGTTTATTCCCTGCCAAATTTATATTAAGTTCAAATTTCCCTCTATTTTTCGACCCTCCAAATACCATACTTTGAGTTTTTTTGAATTTAATAACAGACCATGGTTATTAAACCAGGTCTGTAATAAGTTTATATCCTGTTGAAGTTTATGTGTTAATTGATCCATATTATCAGCAGATGCAACTATTACAGTATCATCTGCGTACATTCTGACATCACAGTTTTCTATTTGCCTTGGAAGGTTATTCACATAAACATTAAATAAGAGGGGGCCCAAAATAGAACCTTGTGGGACACCTCGAAAAACTTCACCTTGATCTGAGGCAATTTCTCCCAAAACAACACATTGTCTTCGATCAGATAGATATGATTTAATCTTGGTCCAGTTCCCACTCGTGAGTCAGAGCAGAAGAGAGACTTAGCTTGTCTGCCATGGTGTTGTCGACTCCCGGATCATGAATTGCCGTGAGGAGAAGGTCATGTGTGATGCCCAATCCCAAACCCTCATTGCTTCCCTGCAAAGAGGGTAGGACCGAGTCCCCCCCTTGTTTGTTGATGTACCAAACCACACACATGTTGTCCGTCTGGACCGCTAGATGGCCGGGAAGGATGTACTGGTGAAGGGCCTAGAGAGCGTACAACACTGCCCGAAGCTCGAGCACATTGATGTGGAGTGTTTGTTCGAGCTTGGACCAGGAGCCCTGGGTCCGATGGGGACCTAGATGGGCTCCCCAACCTTCGCCTGAGGCGTCTGTGGTTAGAGTCTGGGAAGGGGGAGGAGGAAAGAAAGGAACTCCCCGAAACAGGTTCTCTCGAGCCATCCACCATTGCAAGTCTCGAAGAATCGGCGAGGAGACTAGAACTGGGTGATCTAAGTCGTCCATTAACTGATCCCATTGGGAGCGGAGAGTCCACTGACAGACTCATGTGGAGTCGAGTGCAAGGAACTGTCGGGATAGCAGCCGCCATGAGCCCGAGAAGGCAAAGGACTGACCTTGCACTGACCCGCCTGCGGCCGGACAACAGACTTATCTGAGTCTGGAGCGTGGAGCCCTGTCCGGTGGCAGGAAGGCCCTGCCAATGGTCATGTCTAGAATAGCCCCGATGAACTGTGGTCTTTGGGATGGGATCAAGTGAGACTTGGAATGGTTGATGGCAATACCCAGGCAGGCAAAAACCTGCTGGGTAAAGGTGAGGTAGCGCAGGAGTTCCTCCCTGGACGAGGCCGCCAGGAGTCAATCGTCCAGGTACGGGAAAACCTGCACCCCCCTGGTATGCAGGTAGGCCGCCACCACTACCAGGCATTTAGTAAACACTCAGGGCACCGAGGATAGGCCAAACGGAAGTACCTTGAATTGGTAGTGGTCCCCCAGAACACAAAACGAAGATATTTGCGGTGAGACAGGCAAATGGAAATGTGCAGGTAAGCATCATGCATATCCAGGGCACACAGCCATTGACCCAACCGGAGAAGGGGCAGAAGGCTCTGCAACGACAGCATTCTGAACCTTTTGTACTCCACAAAAAGATTCAGGGAACTGAGATCCAGAATTAGTCTGAGATCTTCTGTCTTCTTTGGGACCAAGAAGATGTGGAAATAATAACCCGTCCCTTGAAGATGAAGGGGGACGGGTTCTATTGTTTGTTTCAGAAGTAGAGCTGAAATCTCCTCCTCGACCAAGAGAAGGTGTTCCCTTGAATATGACGATTTTAGAGGGGGGTGGCGAGGTGGTTTCTGTAGAAACTCTATTGAGTGTCCTTCTGCGATCAGCTGAAGCACCCAAGAATCTGATGTTATCCTCTCCCAGCCCGGAAGGTGGAGGGAAAACCTCCCTTCTACCAGTTCCTCCGGGGAGTCTGGAGGCTGTGGGACAGGGGAGGAGTCAGGTGGCGTGGGGCAGCGCCGCAGCTGAAGCACCCGCTGCTTTTTTGGGCAGGGGGGCTTAGCAGCTGTGAGGGCCCGACGTTTTGTGGCCCGCTTCTTCCTTGGGTTTCGCCTGGGCGATTCCGCCTGGCGTAAAGGGACGGCGCTTGTGGCTGGTGGGGCGGTACATGGAGTCAACAGACTTCAGTGCCATCCCCTTCTCCTGCAAATCGGTGGTGATGTCACCGAAAAGCACCGACCCCTGGAAGGGCGCTTCCTGGATAGCGGATTGCACTTCCGGGACCAACCCTGACACGCGGAGCCAAGCATGACGACGTAAGCCTACGGCGAAAGCTGAGCTCCGTCCAGCAGTGTCCACTGCATCGTAGGTCGCACGAAGCATGTGTCAAATGGCCAAACGTGCAGAACGGACAAGATTAGCCAACTCCTGCTTGACTTGGGAGTCTGGCAAGGAGTCCAGTTTGGCTTCCACCTGAGTAAGAATGGCCTTCTGGTAGTCCCCCAAATGGCTGATATAGTTCAGGGCCCTAATCCCCAGCGTGGAGGACGCGAAGATCTTCTTTCCATACTGGTCCAGTAGGCGGGATTCTTTGTCAGGTGGCGACGAGCTGAGATGTTTTGGGTTGGCCGACCAGCCGTGAGCGGCGCTAATCACGACCAAGTCAGCACGAGGGTGAGAATCTAAAAAATCAACACCCTCCGGAGCCTGGTATAGCCTATTCAACTTCCGCGGAAGTGGGGCTAGAGCCGACGGCTGTTTCCAGATGGTGGTGACAAGGTCAGCATGAGGCTCTATCCAGGGTGGCACCAAAGTAGGAGCTGTCACGGGCAGATCCAGATGCTCAGCGAGTTTCAAACACTGAGGGTCTGGTTCCAAAGAGTGCCACTGATGAATCTCCTGGATTTTCCTTAGCAACTCCGTAAAAGAAGGATCTTCCAGAGGAGACTTCGGAGGAGTGCTTGGCCTGGGCTTCGATGGAGAGCATGGCTCGTCCTCCCATTCGGAGCAACCATTGGAGGAATCCAAGGAGTCCGAGGGTGAAGAGGAAGAGGAAAAGGACTCCCTTTCCCGACCGGGGGGAGGAATGGACCCCTTGGTAAGCACCCAGGGAAGCGTGTCCTGCCCTTCCCTGGACCCAGACGGGAGAGCCCTGGAGTCCGGAGGTGGTGAGGAAGTGTGCTGCCTCGGACGTACGGGAACCTGAGATGACCCCGTCATCGGTAGGCATCTTTCGACCTCCCTGGTGAGCTGGGCATTGGCCTCAGCCCACCAGGAGGCCAAAGTCTCCTGCAAGTCCACCGGCGGCTGTGGGGGCGGTAGAGGAGGAGGAGGAGGAGGCAGGGGATAAGGATACTGGTTGTACCCATATGGAGAGTATCCAAAACCCGGTGGCGGGTAGCCCAGCAGAGGGTATTGTGGCATCGAGTACTGCGGCGTCGGGCACTGTGGCGCCGGATACTGTGGTCCTGGGTACGTCGGATAGGACAGAGGGTACCTGGGAGCCGGAGGAGCTGCCGGAGCAGATGGCCCGGCCAGCGGCCTCACGGGCAGATCCAAGTTGGAGGGCTCGGCGGTGGGGCAACATCCGGAAGCGGGATGCTGGCTGGAGTCGGTAAAACCGGCGTCGGGGGCCCCGGAGGGATCTGCGTCCGGGGGCACATCAGATCCGGCGCACCTACAGGAGGACGGTCGGATGGAGGAAGGTCCCCAGCGTCGCCCGGGGATGGAGGGGAAAAATCCCTGGGGTCGGGCTGGGGGGACTCTGGGTCCTTGGACGGCAGCGAAGGCTGCTGAGAACCGGGGACAACGGACGTAGGTAGGTTCGTCGTCGTTTCAGTCGCCGACCGGATGTCGGACGAACCAATGTGCGGTTTTACGGTGAGCTCCCAACGGGCGCCGGAGGAGCCGGCATCCGACTTATGGGAGCCTTCACCGGAGGCAGACCGAGGGGAAGGATCGGCCTGGTCCGGTGGGGTCGTCGCCTTACTGGCTTTCTCCAGCGCGAGCGTCGGAAGAGCTGGCCTTGACTTACCAGAGTCGCCCACGCCAGTGAGCCCGGAACCTGCAGCGAACCAGGGGCGGAGGCCTCCAATCGCCCAGAGGCACCCGAAAGGCCCAAGCCAGATGGGTGGGCCGACGCCCTCTCGGAAACCTCCAAGGCGGCCGTCGAGGAGCGGTCCCCCGGAGGGGACATTACCTGAGAAACAGCAGCTCCCAAGGGAGACGCGGTAGAGGAGCCCTTGTCCCAGTGCCTCTCCTTATCTTTCTTCTTCCGATGGCCTTCGGGGGAAGTGGACGCCTGCCTCAGTTTTTTGAGCTCCTTCTCCATCCAACTCATCTTTTTCTCCAAAATATGGGCTTCCAGGGATTGCTGCCGCCTTTTCCGGGTAGCCGCATTGAAGCTGAGGCAGTGCTGGCATTTCTCGACTGGGTGATCAGGGCCTAGACAGAACATGCACAGGGAATGGCCATCCTTGTGCGGGAGTTGGGCGCCGCACAAGTCGCACTTATTTTTGTGCTCGGAGGGTGTAGGGGACGACATACACCGACGATGACCTGACGTTGTTCGAAAAAAATCAAAATACTTCAGTAAAAACCGACGAAGGGAGGCTGACGAAGCAACAAACTTTTCCGAGAGGCGCTGCACGAGCTAACGGCGGGAAAGAACTGGAAGGTGGGCGTCAGGGACCGCCCCTTTATACCGACATCTCCTGATGCCGGCCACCTGACGTGGGGGCGTCCCCTTGCCAGGGGCCACTAGCTACAAATTTTTCCGTGGGGTCCTGCCGCCTGCAGTCCTATATGTAATTACCTACTGCAAGAGCCCTCTCGAAGTAAGATCTGTTTTTAGTCTCACAGATTCTATGACTACTTGTAAACTAACAAATTGATGGTTAGCTCAATTTGCAAAAGGGTACCTTCTAGCTTCTGCGGGGTGTTTAAGAGGCCCTACCTATACTGTATTTAGACTCACAGTTCTTTTTCTAAGTAGCTAGCATTACTGATGCTTATTTTTCTATACGAACACACGAAAATACCAGCAGATACAGGCTTCATGGTCTATCGAGTCTGCTCGATTGTGCAGCTAGCATCTCAACTTGCAATTGCCCCACCCATTCCTCCCCTTCACAGTCAGCCCCCCTCACTCATTCCCATCTCCTCTCAAAACAGCCCAATGTTCTATAGGCAACCACCTCCTCAGGTAGAGAGTTCCACTTGCCTACCACCCAATCGGCGAAAAATGTCTCCTGATTTCCCTCCTGAATTTCCCCACTCCATCCTCAGATGATGCCCTCTTATATCCCTCCCTCCCTTTTCTGATTCAGAATATTTCTCCTGTATTAGTCTTGTTTATCCCCTTCAGGTACTTAAAGGTCTCAATCACATCTCCGCTATCTCTTCTTTCCTCCACAGAATACATGTTAAGCATGTTCAACCTTTCCTCGTAGGATTTCTCCTCCAAACCTTGAATCATCTTAGTCGCTCTGCACTGCACCCCCTCCAACAATCTGATGTCCTTTTTCAGGAATGAACACCAGTACTGTATGCAGTATTCCAGGTGCGGTCTGACCAGTGACCTGTACAGGGGAAGGATCACTTCACTACTTCTACAGGATATTGCCCTAGTTATACAGCCCAGTATCTTGTTGGCTTTCGCTGTTGCCTTCCTGCACTGAGCCCAATTGTTCATATTCCCCACTATAATCACCCCCAGACCCTTTTCCTCCTCTGTGCTTCCCAACTGTACCCCTCCCAGCTGATACCTCCTCTTCTGGTTCTTGACTCCGAAGTGCAACACTTTGCACTTCTTGGCACTGAACCCCATCTGCCATGTTTCCGACCACTCCGGTAGTTTAATCAGGTCTTCCTGAAGTCCCTTCCCACCTATCAATGTCATCCACCACAGCTCCCATCTTGGTATTATCTGCGAACAGACTGATCTTACTCTGGGTACTGTGTGAGATACTGACTATGAATATCCCAAACAGCACTGGTCCCATTATCGATCTTTCGGCACCCTGCTTGTTACTGCCCTTGGTGATGAGAGTTTCCCGACCACCACCACACTTTGCTGCCTGCCCTTCAGCCAGTTAGTACTCCACCTGACCATCTTAGTACCCACCCCTACATATTCCATCTTCCCCCCTAGTATACCGTACACTGTTTTACTGCCCTGCTTCAACTTGCTACTTTCAGGGGCTTAGTATATTTTGTTGCTGTTTTGAGTGGTTATTGTGCTTTAGTGGGTCCCTACTGTGTGGATTTGTTTCACTTCATTTTGTATTTGCAATTTAAACAGCAGTCGGCTTCTTAGCTGCTGCTGCTCCTCCCCTCCAACATATGCAATACCACACCTGCCCCAGAGTTGAGAGGCATAAATAATTCCTTTTGTTTCTGCCCATTTATGAAGTTATAATGCTGCTAAATCCCAACTGCTAAAAATGGAGCTGTTCCCTGACCTTAACTCACCAACACACCCCACGGAGGCACTTGCAGCCCCGTTTTGTGATGTCAGAAGGCAAAGGCTATTGTGCACACACACCCCATTGATTTCAGGGGGACTTTTCCATACATTTTATTAACTTTTATAGTCGAAATTTTAATAAAAAAAAAGATAGGAAGTTAAAAAAGTACAACAAACTATTACTTAATAATATTCAACGATGGTGAAAGTTGAAAAAAATTGGTTGGATTTTCTTCAGTTAGTTGAAGTCAGAAATTTCAAACTAGTTGAAAAAATCAGTCATAATGTGTGGTAAGTCAGTCATAATTGTTTTTTCCAACTGACTCCAGGGTCCAGTTTTGGCGGTTTGCTTAATCACGGCCTAACGAGCTCAGCAGCTGGGGTGGCACTGGCGCTTTTGGCAGTGGCATAAATGTGTGTGTGTGCATGTATTTATGCGTGTGTGTCTGCGTGTTGTGCGTGAGCTCTTGTAAATCATTTTAACTTGACTATCACTTCAAGCACAGGGACTGCTACTTTTAGGCCAATCACTTGTCCAATGAAAAGTACTTAATTTCAAAATCTGTCGATTCCTGACTCCCGCGTACCAGTATGATATGCTGCCAGCTGTACCACTGTGCCAATCCACCCACCAACTCTTAAAGAATTCAAATTAGGAGAAGCCCAGACAAGTGATTCTTTAAAGAGCACCTATCATGGTCATTGACAAAATCATCCCCCAAACCAAACAAAGCAGCCTTACCTCTGCAAAAGTCATCTGGTACATAAAATATAATTTTCCAATTCCAGGATTTATGAAGGGAAGAGAAGACAAGGGATCATATTTATGCTCCATGGAGCTGAGAGTCCGATCCCTTCCACGTCCCAGTTCCGATGGACTCCCCTGCAATACGTTTTGTGATATAACAGTCTAGAGTCTGGACAACATGAGAGCATGTGTCCTGGATAGTAAATTGATCATTTTTTAAATCACTTTTTTATTTGTTAGATGGCAGATTTGATACAGATCAAAGCCACCACTCAACAAAAAAAGGTCTTGTTAGTTGAACGGTGGCTTTGATTTGTTTCAAATCAGTCATGTAACATATAAAAAAGAAATTAACAAATGTCCACATTACTGTCTATGGAGCATGCACCCATGTTCTCCAGACTATTACCTCACAAAACGCGGGAGCATGGGGACGTACAGTATCTCAGAACCAGGAAGTGGGAGGGATTGGGCTCTCGGATTCACGGAGCCTAAATACAATCCCTTCCCTTCCTAATCCTGAAACAGGAAAATTATATTTTAGAAACCAGGTGACTCCTACGGAGGTAAGGCCCCTATGTTGGGTTTGGGGTATTTTTGTCACTAACCATGATAGGTACTGTTTAACTACACTTAATAAACTTCAGAGTGTTAACATACACTACCATCAGTTTGTGAAAGTCATAACCATTAATTCCGGTGGGGGGCGGGGGGGGGGCTGCGGAGCCCGAGCAATATGACAGCTTAACTTTAACACTCTGCAATTTGGATACTGGCAAGCAGTTTTAACGTATTGATTTTGCACAAACGTCAATGTCTTCACATTGATTATCGGTGTTGGAACCTTCTGGCTACATCATGGGCAATCCAACAAAAGATAAGCACCAGCTGCCAGGGCCCTCCCTCAGTCGAGACTCACCCGAGTGGCCCTACTGTTCAGCCAGAATCCCTCCCAGCTGAGGAATCAGGGACAGAGTCCTCTCCAACCGACCCCCTTGAAGGAGGGAATCTGGGATAGTCAGCCAGGTCGGGACTGGCGATAGATATGAGTGCCGCACCCTTGGGTCCGCAGTTGTCCTCATGGCAGCTGGGGTTTTAAAGCTTGCTGTTTCCCCCAGAGGCGCAGATGTGTAATGACATCAACGCACAAAGAGAGTGCTCCCACCACATCCCGCAGACAACTGCCACCGCCTTACCCTCTTCCATGTCCTCGCTCGATTGTAGTGCTCCCGATCTCCACCAGGAGCTGCTACAGGGTGAGAATACCCAGAACCCACCCCAGGAGTGGACAGCATTCCTCCGGACGCTCGATCCTGCTCCTTCCTGTGACAGGGTGGAATAGGACCCAGTCCCAGTTGTTATGGAGAAAAAGTTTAAATGCAGGAATCTGTTCTATTCTCTCCTTTTCTGTCTCTTCTCGGTCTGGTTGCGCAACCAAATTTTCCTATGAGACCTAGCACTTGATCACTCCGACAGTCTCACAATTCTTTGCCTCTCACTGTCTCCCCTTGCTGTCTGTCTTTTTCTCCCTTGCATATCTGCTGATATAAAAATACATGCAAACAATTATGTGGAAATGTAGCTGATATTGGGATCCATTTGTTTAGAAAATATATAGCATTACTGTTGAAATGTATATAATTGTAGTTTCAGATTCTTGCAAAAAGCTATTGGGAACTCAAGAGGTTACCTGAGTGAAAATTTTTAAGCCTTTTGCAGAAGAGCTGTGGAAAAGGAGCTTCATTTCTGGGACACTGTGTTCTAGTTGCACATGCCTGGTACTTACAAGAACATTTAAAACAAAAACAGAATGCTTGTTAAGAATGGGAGTTGCAAGGAATTATAAGAGAGCTGAGCTGCAACTGCTGAAAGGAAGATGGACACAGAGATTGAAGAAAAACCCAAATAGACTTTTTCTTTTACTTTTTTTTTTGGCTTTTGTAAATAGTTATACTGAACAAGTTTATTTTTTTATGTTACTATTAGAGTAAATAAATATTTTTGGTGAATTCTACAACTGCTCCTGGTTTTCCTATGCTTCCTAACCTGTGCCTCGATGACAGATGGTGTCAGCCTAAGTGGGATTTACGCCGTGCATACCCTAAGCCAGGAGTTTTGTGTGCGGTTACTGGACCTAGTACCAGGGAAGCACAGAGAAAGATTCTATAGATTCTGCAGCAGCAAGTCCAGGAGTGGTTACCAGGAGAATGGCAACCAAACTAGCAGAGACAGAAGTCCAAGCTGAGATTATACAGCCACCACAAGTTATGGAAAAAGAACAGGCAGTGACAGAAACTAAAAGCCTGATGGACTTTTTCCAATGGTGGGCTATACAACAAAAAGAGACTGAGAAGCAGAGAGAAAAAGAGATTCAACGTTTAGAAGCACAGTGGAGAGAAGAGATGTAGCGACAAGAGCAGCAGATGAGAGAAGAGATGCAGTGACAGGAGCAGCGATGGCTGGATGCCTTGCAAGCTATCAAAGACAGAGGATCTGGCACAGATCAAGATAAGCAACAAAAAACAAAAGCAACTTAAATGCCATTAAACTTCCAAAGTTGTGTCCCTCAGATGCTATCGAGGCATACCTAACCACTTCTGAAAGAGTTGCCACAGCCTAGCAATGGACAATCACTCAGACTGGTACCCTACCTGACAGGGAAAGCCCAACTTGCCTACAGCAATATGGACACCGCACAGTCAGAGAACTATGACCTAGTGAAAAGCGAAATCCAGAAAAGGTATGACATCTCAGGAGAAAGTTACAGGCAGAGATTTCAATCTCTAAAGTACAACTCAGTCGACAATCCTCAAGAAGTCTTCACCCGACTCAGGGAACTCCTGATAAAATTGCTCCAACCGGAGAGCAAAACAGTCCCACAGATCAACACATCTCCAATGAAGCAATTCATCAACATCCTGCCTACAGATGTGCAGCTTTGGGTAAAGGAACATCGACCAGAAAGTGTGGAAAAGGCGGTTTCTTTGGCCGAGGACACCAAATGGCCAGACAAACAACACAGCAGCGAGGTAACAGCCAAGCACCGGTAAGACACTCTTTTTTCCCATTTAAACTCAAATACTGATGAGAACTCTGGTGCGGGTAACAAATCTGAGCCCAAAGACGTTATTTGCTATAACTGCAATAAGCCAGGTAATATTGCAAGAAATTGCCGTAGTAAGGAGAGTGGCACTGGAGCAGATTTCTCCTTAGCAAATTGGGGCAAGTACTTAACAGATGAGAAGGTGGGGGATAAGACTGTAAAGGGACTCATTGATTCGGGAAGCAGACAGACCCTAGTGCATCTTGAAGTGCTGGGAAAACACTGTCCAAAGGGAGCAGGTACTGGTGCCATCTGCATCCACGGGGACACTCGATACTATCCCACCACCCAAGTGACTCTGACAATTAAGGGTGTGTCGCACCAAATGAAAGTGGGGGTACTACCTAAATTACCTATACTTGTGACTACTGGAAATGACTTTCTAGGATTTACTGAGTTAATCAAGGAGGGAGTGTATCCTGATGATTCACCAGCTGTGGTGACAAAAGCTCAGGCAAAGAAAATCTCAGATGGTGGGGACACTTTTCCTTTCAGTGATTTTGATTCGGACTTGTTTGAGAACAGCTCCAAGATCTGGAAATACAGAAAAGAACGACGATGCCTGAAGAAACTTTGGCAACAAATGACTGATGGACATAAGGGGTTAACATATGAACATGCTGAAACTTAACTGATTACTGATTGTGATTTTCTTTTAGAACAAGATAACAATGTTTCTCTCCAGGGTTATTTTAAGCAGCAGGGGTGACACCAAAACAGAGTGGACCAATGTTTAAAAAATGTAATGGGTTACTGTACAGAGTTTGGGTTAAACCTCAGACACAGGAACAGACAGAACAATTGATTATACCACAGAAGTATAGAACAGAGTTGTTACAGATAGCACATGATAATCCTATGGCTGGTCACTCAGAGAGGGATCGCACCCTTGCCAGATTGTTGTAGAGATTTTACTGTCCTGGAATTCATGAAGATATTGATACCAATTGTAATTCCTGTCTTGAGTGTCAGAAAGTAGCCCCAGCATATAGAAAAGACTGGGTGCCCCTACCCTTGATAGATGTGTCTTTTGAGAGAATTGCAAAAGATGTGGTTGGTCGTTTAGACAAAAGTAAAAAGAGTAATAGATTTATCCTCGTAGTATGCGACTATGCTACTCGATACCCAGAAGAGAAAAATACTCACCTTAGTAATTACGTTTCTTCTAATGGAGTCTTGCTGTATTCTGACAATTGCAGTGATTCCCAACCTTTGAACTGCCCCGGAGAACAAAGAGTTAACTTTCTATGCAGGGCATAGAATGCTGAGCTTGAGCGCAGTTGGAAGTCTCTGTCTGGACTGATTCAAACCTAAACCGTCAGATTCTGACGAGCCCAAACTAAACTAAAAATTCTATGTGGAAATTGTAAAAATTCTTACTAGCCAACTGGCTGAAAAAAGTTTCGGATTCCAAGGAAGACTCAAGTCAGGAAACCCAAAAACAAAACCCAATGTATTAAAAATAACAATAATCAATCAAAACCCAAACAAAAAGGAGGAGGGTGCAAGCAAAAAAACACCACTGGTGTGCAACACTGCACCTGCCCACCCACTTCCCAAAAACAGGTTCTGAGAGGGGAGGTAGGGAGGGAGGGAGGTCAGAATACAGCAAGACCCCATTAGAAGAAACATACTTACTAAGGTGAGTATTTTTTTCTTCAAACAACATGAAGTCTTGCTGTATTCTGACAATTGCAGACTACCAAGCAGTACCTCAAAGGAGGAGGGACAGAACCTACTTTGGGAATAGGCTCTGAAGTACTGCTGTGCCAACCAAGCATCACTCCTGGCCTGGATATCCAGAGAGTAATGCATGGTAAAGGTATGGACTGTTTTCCAGGTGGCTACTTGACAAATTTCTAAGAGAGGGATATCCCTGGCAGCAGCCAGGGAAGCCGCTGTACCTCTTGTGGAATGAGCCCTCAGGCCTGAGGGTGGAGTTTTTCCCAGTTTTTCATAGCAGAACGGTATACAAGACACAATCCACCTAGCAATAGATCTTTTCGTGGCAGGTTTGCCCTTTCCCACTTCTCCATAAGTGAGGAATAACTGCAGGGAGTCAAACCTGTGACCCTTGGTACGCTCTATGTAGTAACTAAGGGCTCTTTTGATATCTAAACTGTGTAGCCTCCTCTCTCCTGAGAAAGAATGATCAGTGAAGAAAACAGGGACAGACAGACTGGTTTAAATGGAAGTCTGAAACCACTCTGGGCAAGAACCTTCTATTGCTTCTAAGGACCACTTTATCCTTGTGAAATGAGATAAAATCAGGTTCCACTGACAGTGCTTGCAATTCACTGATACGCATGGCAGAGGTAATGGCTACCAAGAACACAGTTTTCCAAGTCAAGTACTTAAGCTCTGCTGAAGACATAGGCTCAAAGGGGGGGTTGCATAAGTTGAGCAATGCAAACATTCAAATCCCAGGCAGGGGCAGGGTCTCGAAAAGGAGGACTGGTGTGAAGCAATCCTTTAAAAAATGTACAGAACACAGGATGGGAAGATAGTGAGGAAGGCTTCCCCACAGACAAAAACGCAGAAACAGCTGACAAGTATACCTTGAGAGTAGCTGGTCTGAGGCCTAGGCCATTAAGATGGACCATATAATCCAGAACCGTAGGCAATTCAGCAGTGTCTGGAGAAATATGCTTCTTAGAACATCAAATGCTGAATCTTTTCCATTTGGAGTTATAAGTCATTCTGGTGGAGGCCTTTCGAGAAACCTTGAGGATATCCAGAACCCCTTGGGAAAGATGCAGATCTGCAAACTTAACTGTTCAAGAGCCATGCTTTGAGATTGAGAGAATGAAGATAGGAGCACCAAATCCTTCCCTGAGAGGATGTTAACTAGTTGTAATTCCTGGGAAGAGACAGGGGAAGATGGACTGCTAGGGACAGCAACAGGGGGTACCAGAGCTGTCTGGCCCAATCTGGAGCAATCAGAATCACCTTGCACGGCTGAGATCTTATTTTTACCAAAACTTTGAACAGGAGTGGGAAGGGGGGTAGGCATACAGGAACTTCCCCTCCCAATTCAGGATCAAGGCGTCCAGAGGGACTGAGCCCAGCACTGGAGATCTGCAACAAAAGAGAGGGAGCTGGTGATTGTCTGGGGCTGCAAAGAGATCTATCTCTGGAATGCCCCACCTTGAAAAAATCACTTTCAACACCTGAGGGTGCTGGGACCATTCGTGATGGCCCTGAGAAATCCTGCTCAGTGCATCTAATAGCACACTGTCCTTGCCTGGAAGGTGAACTGCTACAAGAGAGGTTTGCAGGGAATAAGCTACGGACCACAACTTCATGGCTTCTGTGCACAAGGCCATGAACCGAGTGCCTCCCTGCTTGTTGATGTACCACATGGTGGTGGTGTTGTCTGTTCTGACTTGAACCACCTTGTTCTGTACTGACTGTGAGAACGAGTTTAAAACCAGAAAAACTGCCCTGAGCTCTAGAAGATTGATGTGGAGAAGGGATTCTTGGGTGGACCACAGCCCCTGGGCAGTAAGGGACCCCAGGGGGGCTCCCCAGCCCAGGAGAGAAGCATCCGTGGTAAAGACCACTGAACAAGGCTGAGCAACAAAAGGAACAACTTGTCTTGAATTGTCCTGATCCTGCCACCACTGGAGGGCTTGGATCAAGGTCAGAGTCACTGGGATCAGTTTGGTAAGGGAGTCCTTTCTCTGAGACCAGAAAGCTCTCAGGTGGAACTGAATATCCCTCATCTGGAATCTTGCCCCTTGGACCACTGCTGATGAAGCTGCCATGTGGCCCAAGGGCTGGAGGAAATGCCTTGCTGGTCGAGATACCCGAAGGCTGAAGGAAGAAGCTAGTTCCATAAGAACCCTTGCCCTTTCTAGAGGAAGAAAGGCTCTTGCTCCGAGTGTGACCAGTTCTGCCCCTATAAAGGTAAGAAGCTGGACTGGTTCGAGAACTGACTTGGGAAGGTTGAGAAGAAATCCTAGAGAAGTGAGCACTTGGCTGGGTCACTTGCAGGTGAGACTTGACTTGGTCTGGAGACTGACCCAACCGTCCAGATATGGAAAAATCAAAATCTTTTGCCTTCTTAGAAAGGCAACTACTACTGCCAGGCACTTTGTGAAAATCCTTGGGGCTGAGGTTAGGCCAAAGGGCATTGCTCTGAACTGATAATGGCCTGAGGGCAACTTGAACCTGAGGTACTTTCTGTGAGAGCACCTGATGGGAATGTGAAAGTAGGCATCTTTGAGGTCCAGGGAGGCTAGCCAGTCCCCTGGCATTAGAGAGGGAAGGATTATTCCTAGAGTTATCATCTTGAACTTTGGTTTTAAAAGATGTTTGTTTAGATATCTTAGGTCCAGGATGGGTCACCATTCTCCTGTTTTTTGGGGGGTCGGGAAGTACCTGTAGTACAGTCCTTTGCCCCAGTGTAGGGTAGGTACTCTCTCTATAGCTCTTAAAGCTGGGAGAGAAGAAACCTCTGCCTCTAGGGCAAGGGTTTCCGAGAGATTTGCAGGTGGAAAAGATCTGGCTCTCATCATTGGAAATTTTTTGAAGCTGAGAAGCAGTCCCTAGCTTACTACTTCCAGGACCCACTTTTCTAATGTAATAGACATCCAGTCCTGGACAAAGTAAGCCAGCTTGCCCCCTACAGGAATAGGAGAGTCGACCCGGGCAGGCCCATCAGGGTGTCTGCTTGGCAGGGGCTTTAGGATGAGGAGTGGATGCAGTCCTGCTCATCCCCCTTCTGCCTCTCCCTCTGAAGAACCCCCTCTGAGAAAAGGAAGAAGAGGCCTGAGCTTGGTAAAAATGCCTTTGAAAAGGCCTGCCCCTGCCCCTAGACTGCTACCTTTGAGGAGCTGCCAGCCTTTCCTTGGCCTGAGCACTCCTGTAAGTGGTCCTGTACTCATCCATTTTCTTCATGTAATTCTCTATCTGTTCCCCAAAATACAGGTTACTCACCTGTAACAGGAGTTCTAGGAATGGTATATGTTGTTCATCCACACTGTCAGGCAGGTTCCTTGCCGCTTTAAATCTTGCCGGAAGGTCTTCAAGCTGGCTCCTCCCACCCACCCGGGTGGTAAAACTCTCAGCTCCGCCCCATGACGCCAGATCTAGCCCGCTGGAATCCAGGTTGTGCGTCGAAGCCAGGGAGGCCAGGTGGGTCGTGTGGATGAACAACATATACCATTCCTAGAACTCCTGTTACAGGTGAGTAACCTGTATTTCTAGGGACATGGATATATTGTCCATCCACACAGTCTGGCAGACTCCTAGCAGTTCTCCGGGAGGAGGGAGGCAACGCGCACACCCCCTACTTAGGAAATAATGACTGGAGAACCGAGGCCCCAAAACCAGCATCCCTGCGTGACTCAAGGTCGATGTGGTAATGGGTAATGAAGGTGTGTGCTGACTTCCAGGTAGCAGCCCTGCAGATTTCCTGGATAGGGACGTCCCTGGAAGCAGCCATCGATGCAGCGGTATGGCGGGTAGAATGAGCTCTTATCCTCTGGGAGGCTCCATGCCCGCCAACCTATATCAGAGATCTATGCAAGAGGTGACCCATCTGCCTATCGTCCGCTTGGCCGCAGGTCTGCCAGGTGCGGCTTCAGAGTAGGTGACAAACAGCTGGCGAACCTCTCCCCGAACTTCAGCCGTCCGCTCCTTATAATAAGCAAGCACTCTTCTAGGGTCCAGAGCATGAAGCCTATATTCGACATCCAAGGTATGATTGGGGTAGAACACCGGCAGAGTCAACACCTGATTAAGGTGAAACTCCGACACCACCTTCAGAAGGAATTTCGGAAGGAGGCGCAGGACAACCTTGTCCCTGTGGAAGACCAGATAAGGAGACTCGATGGAAAGCGCCTGGAGCTCTCCCATCCTTCTGGCTGACGTGATAGCCACCAACAAGGCGGTCTTCCACGACAGGTGAGAGATGTCACTCCTGTGCATCGGTTCGAATGGCTTGACCATGTGCTTAGCCAATACCAGCAGTAGATCCCACAGAGGTGGAGGTTCTCACACCGGAGGGGATATGTGATCAAGGCCTGTGAAAAAGCACCCTACCATCTTCTCCTGCGCCACCGACTGCTTCCCGGCCTGTGCCTGGTAAGCAGAAATGAATGCCAGGTGCACCTTAAGGGTCGTCAACCGAAGCCCTAGCTGAGAAAGGGACCACAGGTAATCCAAAATGTTTGCCAAGGAACAGAAGGTAGGGTCCAACCCCTTGCCCTGACACCAAATGGAGACTCTCTTCCATTTGAAAGCATAGCATTTCCTGGTCGACTCCTTACAGGAAGCCTCAACAACGTTGAGGACCTCGTCGGAAAGACCCAAGGCCTGGAACTCTAGCCGCTCAGGAACCAGGCCGTCAGGTGCAGAGACTGAAGGTCAGGATGGAATACCTTCCCCTGATTGACTGAGATCAGGTCCGGGTGGGCTGGGAGCCTCCTCGGGAGCCTGGAGCTGAGGCTGAGGAGATCTGGATACCAGAACTGGCAGGGCCATTCTGGGGCTATCAGAATCACCTGCGCCTTGTCCCTCCTCACCTTGAGAAGCACCTTGTGGATCAAGGGAAATGGGGGAAAGGCATAGAAGAGGCCATGGGTCCACAGCCCTGAGAAGGCATTCCCCTGCAGCGAGCCCTGCTGAGGGGGGCAGGCATGAAACAGCCTCAGCTTCGCATTCTCCCTGGAGGCAAACAGGTCCACCTGAGGCATGCCCCAGTGGGAGAACAGATCTTGTACTACCTCCGGCAGGAGAGACCATTCGTGGGATGCAGCTCCTATCCGGCTTAGGGCATCAGCCAGAATGTTAGAGGCTCCTGCCACATGGGTGGCAAGGAGATCCGCTTCCAGGCTGTGCACGAGGGACCAAATGCGGAGAGCTTCCCTGCACAGGGGCATGGAGCGCGTCCCGCACTGGTGGTTTAGGTAGTACAGTACATGGTCGTGGTACTGTCCGTCTGGACCTGGACCACTTGACCCCATACAAACGGAGCGAAGGTGATGAGGGCTAGATGAACCGCTCGAAGCTCCAGCAGGTTGATGTGGCATTGGGACTCCCGAGGGGACCAGAGGCCATGCGCTCTGTGCTCCCCAAGATGGGCACCCCAACCCATCAGAGAGGCATCGGTCGATAGAGAGACCTTCGGCTCGGGGTGGACAAACGGGATGCCCTCCTGCAGATGAGCTGGAACGATCCACAACTGGAGAGCGTTCCACATCTCCTGGGTCACCGTCACTGGCTGATCCAAAGGACCGGAGCGCTGTGACCAGTGGCTGGCCAGTCCACATTGTAGGGAACGCATGTGCCAACGGGCCCAACGGAAAATGCTGGTGCAGGCCGCCATGAGGCTCAGGAGGTGCAGGAAGTCCCGGGCAGGGCACATTTGCCCAATCTGAAATGATTAGGCGAAGGAGGAAAGAACCTCGGCCCTGTCTGCCGGGAGCCGTGCTCTGGCTCGTAGAGAGTCAAGCTCTGCCCCGAAGAATTGGGTCACCTGCTTTGAAACGAGTTCCGACTTGGCCTCGTTGATAAGGAGGCCAACTTGAGAGCAAACCTGGAGGGCCAGATCCCTGGACCACTCCACCTCCATTCTGGAGGAGGCCGCAATCAGCCAGTCGTCCAGGTAGGGGTACACCCACACCCTTCCACGCCGCAGGAATGCTGTCACCACTGCCATGCATTTGGTGAAGACCCTGGGAGCTAGAGAAAAGGCCGAAGGGCATGGCCCGGAACTCGTAGAGTGATCCCTCTGCTCTGAAGCGGAGGAATCGCTGGTGGGACGGACGGATTGGGACGTGAAAGAACGTGCCATGGAGGTCCAGAGAACAGAACCACAAGCCTCGTTCCAAGGATGGAATGATCTGAGCCAGAGAGACCATCCTAGAGGTTCGAGACCTTAGGAACCAGTTCAGGTCGGGCAGGTCTAGAATGGGGGGACAGCCCCTGTCTGTTTCTGGACCAGGAAGTACCTGGACACAAACCCTGGGGCTGGTGGAGGATCCGCCACCTTCCTGATCACCTCCTTTTGGAGGAGCAGGGCAATGCCGGCTCAACGGGCCGACAGAGAGGCTGCGGACCCCGTAACCCTCTGTGGGGTGACGGCTCGGAAGGGCGGGGCCTGCTTGAACTCCAGAGGCAGACCCTTTCCTACCACCTCCAACACCCAACGGTCTGTGGTGATGGCGGACCAAGCAGAAAGGAAGTGGCGGAGCCGACTCCCCATGGGGAACCCAGGGAAGCGAAGAAGGTTAGGGGCGACACCCCTTAACCCGGCAGGCTTGGAGGAAGGACCAGCCGAGGGACCTCCTGGGCCTTTTCCTCCCAGCTTCCTGCTAGAGAAGCTGCAGGCTTAGCTTTGGGGTGCCAAGGCGAGCCTGCTGGCCCTGATGCTGGTGTTGCTGGGCTGGACGTGCCGCAGGGGCAGAAGGGCAAAAGGACTTATGTTGCTGTCGATGGCCTTTGTCCTTCTGAGCAGACATGACCGAGTCCAAGGTGGCATTGGACTTTTCGATTCTCTGGAGGTTGCCTTCCATATTTCAGGGCCGAACAGGTCGGTCCCCAGGAAGGGAGCGTCCGCCAACTTGTGCTGGGTATCCGCCGTAAAGGTGGATATCCTCAGCCAGACTCTGCGGCGCATGGCCACTGCGGCTGCTGCTGACCGGGCACAGGAGTCTCTGATATCAAGAGCTGTTTGGAGATGCTGTTTCGCCACTGCCCTTCCCTGATCCCGCACCTGCTTGACCATAGTCTGCAGATCAGCCGGGAGATGAGGGATCACTTCATCCAGAGAGCCCATGGGGGTGTGGGAGAAGTGCGCCATCTGTATGACCGAACTATCCTGACGGAGACCGAGGGAGGACGCAGCGTATACTGCGCCCAGCATGTCAGCTTTTGAACTCTTTGTCGGGAGGGCTTGCACATCCCTAGTGTTCCCGGAATGCTGGAAATGGTTCTCGGTGACCAACCCCTCCATGAGGGGTGTTCGAGCTCGGACAAAAAGCGGTAGGGACCCATACTTCCTGGCCATCCTGGCCGAAGCGCAGGACAGGAAGCCGGCGCTACCATAGCTCCAAGGCTGGACCAACAATGGCTTCAGCCACCGGAAAGGCCTCCGTGGGAGAATCCCTTCGGTCCAGTATCTCCGTGAGGGGATACTTGGCCCGCTTGGATACGGGCTCGAGCTGCATCCTGGTGGACTCCGAGATGAGCTGAAGCAGACCCATGAATGAAGATGGGCTCTCGTCCCTCGACTGCCCCCCCCCGGAGGACTCCGGTGAAGGGGCATGGAAAACAGGGAGGAGTCATTGTCAGACTCCGAGGAGTCTGCGAAGAGCTGCCTAGGGCCTGAGCCACCCTCCACCTGCTCAGGACGGTCGGGAGTGAGGGTGACCGACAACCGATGTGGCAGTCCCTGACCCAACCGAGAATCCTTGGTCGGAGCCCCCGATTTTGGTTGTGGAGGCAGAGGTTCCACCACAATCGGTGGGGCAGCTGGTTTTGGCCAAACAACTGGCCCAG
The DNA here is from genome assembly GCA_016271365.2 of Neoceratodus forsteri. NCBI lineage: Eukaryota > Metazoa > Chordata > Ceratodontiformes > Ceratodontidae > Neoceratodus > Neoceratodus forsteri. The sequence goes on from JADMNL010000028.1 coordinate 210,578,904, forward strand.
GCTTGGGCACCTCGACCACGGCAAGGGGTTGTTTCGGCCTTTCGGGTGACAGCCACTTAATAGCCGGGGAAGGCAACAGCATCAGCTTGTTCCTGGACAGAAGGAGCTGCTGCCACATTAAGTCTTCGTAGCATTGACGCAATTTGCGCCGAAGCCTCTCCTCTTCCGAGGAGGAAGACAAGGACAAGCGGTGCCGCCGCTTTCCTCGGTGCCAAGACCAAGACGCCCGGTGTTGGCTGGACCAAGATGAGGTCCAAGACCAGACCGTCTGTTTCGAGGTGGGTCTGGGAGGGAGCGGGGGAAACCCACTCCTCCCTCAGCTCAGGAGCCTTGACCGGGGACTCCGGCACAGGAGGCGTAAGGCAAGTCCTCGGTTTCCACCAGGGGAACCTGTGATGAGGGGTTGTCAGCTTCACCAGTCGTCAGCCCGTCCGACGAGTCGAGAAAAATCTCAACTGCGTCAACGGGTGTCTCGGCTGGCTGACCCGACTGGGACACCAGGAAGCCAGCCGCAACCTCGACCGAAGTAGAGTGTCGACTGTCCGGGGAAGGGAACCTCTCCCGCTCCCACGAACGTCGACAGTGGGACTTACCCTTCGAGTCCTTCTTTCTTGACCAAGAACAGTGTCCCGATGGCCCCTCACCCTTCGTGGAGAGGGATTGGCAAAGCTCCTTCAAAGAAGCTGTGTAGGAGGATCCCAAAGACAGCGGGATAAATGCCGCGACCGAGGAAGATGAAGATGCGGCCTGGGCCACCTCCTCCTCGAGGGCGATCATCTGCTCGAGTTGCTCAGCCGAGCCAGCCACCGTGGAAACCACCCAACGGGCCTCCTTGAACTTCACCGGCAGATAACTCTTCTCGGGACACCCAAGTTGGAGCTGGGCAGCACGGTCTTTGAGGACGTTAGCGGAAAAAGACCTGCACAACTCGCAGGCCTGCGGGTCGTGGTCAAGCCCGAGGCAGTAGACGCACGTGGAGTGCAGATCAGTCCTGGATATCTTCTGCCCACATGGGCACCGCCGAAAACCGGAAGTCGATTTGTCCATCGCAGGCGCGAAGGAAGAAGTAGACCTCTAGAAAACTTTAAAATTACTTTCGGGTGAACCGAAGAGTTTGGATCCAGTCTAGACGCAGAGCGCTAAGGAGAGAACCTGAGCTTCCAAGCGGTAAGGAAGATCTGGCGTCATAGGGCGGAGCCAAGAGTTTTACCACCCGGGAGGGGGGGAGGAGCCAGCTTGAAGACCTACCGGCAAGATTTAAAGCAGCAAGGAACCTACCTGACAGTGTGGATGAACAACATATCCATGTCCCTAGAGCAGAGAATTACCCACTACAGGAAAATCCATGGCCTTAGCCTGGGTGTCCTGTGAGAGGCTAGTTCATCTGAGCGAAGCCATCCTCCGAAGGGCCACAGATGAAGCCATGACTCTTGATGACGCATCATTAGAGTCCACAGCAGCATGAAACTGAACCTCAGATGCCTCAATCCCATCTGCAGCCACCGCCTCTAGCTCCTTGGCTAGCTGGGGGGAGCCTGTTTAGCCAGTGCTAGTACAGTGTCCCACCTGGACTTCTGGTGCCTGGTTGTATAGGTCATGTAATTCGCCTGCCTGAGTACCAAAGAAGATGCCATGTATTGCTTCTCTGCCATGGCACCAATCTTCCTAGAGTCCCTGTCGGGAGGGGGGTGTGAAGCCAAGGGAATATTTGCCTTGTCACAGGCAGCAGCCTGCACTACCCCACCATGGCTGCAATTGTCGATATAAGAACTCTGTGTCTGAGCCTGAAAGTGTATACCTCTTGTCCATTCTTCTATCCACAGAAGGTATAGCGTTAGGAGACTAAGATTTTTTGTGTCTGTTTCCCAAAAGATTTACGGAGAGGAATAGACAGTCTCCTGGACTCTGAGATGTTCATCATCTCTACATAATCAGGCTCCTCTTGATCTTCCACAGCCTCCTCTATAGGAAGCTGGAGGGTTTCAGCCACCTTTCTGTAAAACATAAAGTGAGAAGGGGACTCAGAAAGCCTAGGAGGAGAAACACCTGAAGGTCTGTCTGGGGAGATGTCCAGTTCCACAGGCACATCCAGATCTTCACTTACATTATCATCCTCAAATTCCCCTTCCTCTTCAAATTCTGGTTCATAAAAATCTTCAAGAGTATACTCTTGAACCGGGGGAACCAACCGAACTGAATCCCTGCCAGAAGGAGCGGGATCGTTGGGAAATGGAGCCAGGCGATTCCACAATCTGAGATAAGCTCTGGCTACCCTCTTTAGCGGTCGAACATATGAACTCTGGATCCGAACCGGTCGATTTATTTTTGCGCTTTCTTTTTGTCGGAACCGATCCCTCAGAATCAGCTCTCCTTTTGCTCAAAGAAGTATCGCCCTGGTCAGAGTGCACTCCTTCTGGTTCGGTCGAAACCGAACCGAGCTGGCCATCCGGGTCAGCGGACTTCTCGGCCTCCTTTTCCCTCAGTCTACCTAATCTCTTCTCAAGGGTAGATTTGGGAACGTTTTTACACATTTGGCAGTCTGAATCGAGGTGGTCAAACCCCAGACAATAAACACAGGTGGTGTGGGGATCGGCCTTAGCAAAGACCTCCCCACACTCACTGCAGTGTTGAAACTCAGTGAGCCTGTTTTTTTTCTTGGATTTCTCAGACACGGCCAACCTAATGAAACTTACCCTTTTTTCGGCACCCGCCAGGCAAGACTCCCTTATCGGTTCCTAACCGTGTCACGGGTATTGGAAAAAAATGGTTAAAAACACATTTTTTTTAGAACCGATAAGAACCGGTAACCACACAATAAGTAAACAAACAAATTTCACTATCAAATGGCCAGTTCAGCCGAACCAAGCCACACTTTTACATGTTCCACACAGAAAAACAGGACAATTCCTATCTAGTACTCACGGCACCACAGAGACTGAACCGACTATGTGGATACTTTTTCCGGTTTAAAACCCGATGAAAACTGAAAACTTTAACTGACTTTCAAACCGAGCTGAAGGAGAAATATCCGGAGCGACCGTTCAGTGAGGCGGAGTAAAGAATCTGACAGTTTAGGTTTGAATCACTCCAGACAGAGACTTCAACTGAGCTCAAGCTTAGCATTCTATGCCCTGCATAGAAAGTTAACTCTTTGTTCTCCAGGGCAGTTCAAAGGTTGGGAATCACGGCAATTGTCAGAATACAGCAAGACTTCATGTTGTTTGAAGCAGTTCTAATGCATACTATTACAGCTTCAAAAGTGGCAGCAGAGCTGGCCAAAATTTTCAGCAGAGTGGACATACCTAAAGAAATTATTACTGATCAGGGTAGTAATTTTGTGTTGCATTACTTAAGGAGCTTCTACACACTACTAGGTATCATTGCCATAAGAACCTCCCCCTATCACCCTCAGACAGACGGTCTTGTTGAGTGTTTTAACCAAACTCTAAAACGCATGTTAAAAAGGTTTGTAAAATGGGACAGGAAAGGTTGGGACCAATACTTGCCTTACCTACTTTTTGCTTACACAGAACTTCCACAGGCATCAACAGTGTTTTCACCATTTGAAATGATGTATGGTAGGCAGCCTAGAGGGCCACTAGATGTGATAAAAGAAAAGTGGGAAGATAACCCCACTCAGAAACAATCTACAGTGTCTTACATGTGTGCCCTAAGAAAAAAGCTGGCAAAATATGTTGAAATTGCCCATAATAATCAGGAAGAGGCCCAAAACCAGCAGAAGGTATATTATGACCATGGGGTAAAAGAAAAAGTTTTTGAGCCAGATGAAAAGGTTTTGCTACTGTTACCCACAACAGAAAATATACTGGTAGTGAAGTGGCAAGGGCCTTATAGAGTGCTTAGATGTACTAGCACAGTAACCATATGAGATTGAGACTCCTGACAGGAAAAATCTGACTAAGATATACCATGCTAACCTCCTCAAGAAATGGGTTGAAAAAGTGCCAAAAGCTGCTTTGCTAGTTTTACCAGAAACTGATAAAGAAGACACTGATATAGCTTATGATAGACTGGAACAAGCTGTAACTACTGATGCTGTAAAGGTGAATGTTTCCTTAACCTCAGAAAAAACTACAGAAATTCATAATGTGCTAAAGATGTTTGAGAGTACTTTCACCACAGTACCAGGTTGAGCAAAAGGGGTCGAGCATGTAATAGTGACAAGGAATGCTCGCCCTATTAGGCAAAAGACATACAGGATACCAGAGCAGTTAAGAAATGACGTGGTTAAGGAAATACAAAAAATGAAAGAATTGGGTATCACAGAAGAATCGAGGAGTGCTTGGTCATCTCCAATGGTAACTGTAAACAAAAAGAAGGGGGTGTTTGAATCTGCCTTGATTTTAGGAAACTTAAGTGACCGAATTTGACAGTTATCCTATGCACAGAATAGATGATTTGGTGGACAGACTGGGGAGTGCAAAGTATATCAGCATCCTCGATCTCACCAAGGGTTACTGGCAAATACCTTTAGCTAAAGAATCCAGAGACAAAACTGCATTTGCCACTTCTGTTGGATTGTATCAGTTCACCACCACATGCCATCTGGTTTACATGGTGCACCAGCTACATTCCAGTGGTACACGGATATAATTTTATCACCTCACACTGGTTATTGTGCTGTGTACCTGGATCATGTCGTGGTGTACAGTCCAGACTGGAAAAGCCACCTGGAACACCTACAAGCAGTTATCCAAGGTATCAAAAATGCAGGTCTGACAGTTAATCCTACCAAATGTGCACTGGGCATGCAGGAAAACAGATATTTGGGCTATGTGTTGGAAAATGGAGAAGTTAGGCCAGAGGTTTCTAAAATAGATGCTGTATCTAACAGCCCTGTCCCTAAAACAAAGAAACATGTCAGGTCATTTTTAGGGCTGGCTGGTTATTATCGGAGATTTGTTCCCAACTTTGCTGAGTTAGCTACTCCCCTCACTGAACTCACAACGAAATGGTTCCCAAATAATGTGAAATGGACCCCAGAGTGTGATGAAGCTTTTCAAGCCATTAAAGCTGCATTATGTTCAGCCCCTGTTTTAAGAAGCCTAGACTTTGAGAAACCATTTTTGCTACAAACAGATGCATCCGAGGTAGGCCTACGTGCAGTGCTGAGTCAAAATTTGAATCCCATAGCCCTCACTTGCATACTGAGTGACCCTGAGCAAGTCACTTAAATTTCTTGTGCTCCCAGGTTGCACCTGTAAACAAGCTTTCAGCTTAGTGTGTCACTCCGGGTTAAAAAAAGAAATAAATATATACATGGGAAGGAACATCTTATTCTGTACATAAGTAGGAAATTGCATGACAAAGAGAAAAGGTACTCCACCACTGAAAAGGAATGTTTAGCAGCAAAGTGGGCCATGGAGTCCCGAATCTCACTGGCTCCAACGGCGCTTTTTGAAGTCCAAGGATTCCATTGCGTAACCTTAATTCAAAATGGCGTCTCAGAGCCGATGACTTTGTACTTATAAAGATCACAATCCTCTCTTTGGCTTAACCAAATGAAAGATAAACATTCCAGAATCACAATGTGATACCTGGCACTACAGCCATTTAAATTCATGGTGATACACAAATCTAGTAATGAGAATAGCAATGTTGATTTTCTGTCAAGATATGCATCTGGAATTGAGGGTTCTGAAGGCTGAAAAACAAACGTACGAATGTAAACTTTACTATTTGCTGTGCTGTTATAGAAAAAAAGGATATTGCACATGTGCTTAATTACCGAAAGTTAGAAGCTATTGTTAGATAATTAATAGAACGTTTTGGAAACCTGTTTAATAAAATAGGTTCCCTTGTAAGGAGGGGGTGTATGTGATAGGGTGGAATAAGACCCTGTCCCAGCTGTTATGGAGAAATTATTAAAATGCAGGGATCTGTTCTATTCTCTCCTTTTCTGTCTCTTCTCGGTCTGGTTACGCAACCAGATTTTCCTGTGAGACCTAGCATTTGATCACCCCGACAGTCTCGCAATTCTTTGCCTCTCACAGTCTCCCCTTGCTGTCTGTCTTCTTCTCCCTTGTATATCTGTGGATATAAAAAAATATGCAAATCATTATGTGGAAATGTAGCTGATATTGGGATCCCTTTGTTTAGAAAATATATAGCATTACTGTTGAAATGTATATAAGTATAGTGTGAGATTATTGCAAAAAGCTACTGGGAACTCAAGAGGTTATCTGTACAAATTTTTCAGCTTTTTGCAGAACAGCTGTGGGAAAAGGGGCCTCACTTCTGAGACATTGTGTTCTAGCTGCACATGTGTGATACTTAAAATAACATTAAAAAAAAAGCTTGTTAAGAATGGGGGTTGCAAAGACTTGTAAGAGAGCTGAGCTGCAACTGCTGAAAGGAAGATAGACACAGAGATTGAAGAAAAACTCAAATGGACTCTTTTTTTTTGTCCTGTGTAAATAGTTATGCTGAACAAGTTTAATTTTTTTATGTTACTGCTAGCGTAAATAAATATTTTTGGTGAATTCTACAACTGCTCCTGGTTTTCCTATGCTTCCTGTCCTGTGCCTCGACGACACTCCCCCCCCCCCCCACCGAGTCCGCTCCCAAACCCGGGTCGCCGGCCTGGTGCAAGGTGTGGCGTCCAGCACCTCAACCCTCAGCGCCACTGGGCTGGCCTGTGTGACAGGGTTGAATAAGGCCCCGTCCCATTTGTTATGTGGAAAGAGTTAAAAGCAAGGGATCTGTTCTATCTTTTCCTTTTCTGTCTGATTGCACAATCAAATTTTCTTGTGAGATCTAAGAATGATCACTCTGGTCTCGTGATTCCCCCCTCCTGTTATTTCTCTGCCGTCACTTGCTGTTTCTGTCTTTTCTTCACCTTTGTTTATCTGTGGTTATGAAAATATTTGTGAATCTTTCTGTGAAACTGTGTGAAACTAGGATCCCTTGGTTTGAAAAAAGTACAGAAGCAGCCACAGACACTGCCAGATATTTCCCGAAATTTCTGTGATATTTCCAGAAATATCTCCTGCTTTCTGCATTTCCACAGTAGGGGCAGCAGACAGAAACTCTTCAGAAATTTCGCAAAATATCTGGAAATAGCTGGCAATGTCTGTAGCTACTACTGTATACAGTTATACTGTTGAAATTAATGCAAAAAAGCTATCTAGAACTCAGGGGTTAACTTTGAGATGCAGGTTGACCTCCATGAACTCTTTTGCAGAGCTGTCAATAGGAGATTAGTCTTGGGACACACTGTTCTATTTTGTTGCACCTGCAAGGAAACTGACAAACTTCCGATACATTTTGTGAGAAACAGAATGCCTCTTAACAAGATGAAGTTGCAGAAGTTAATTGCCAGGCAAAGCCTTATTATAAAAAGAACAGCAACATTTTGTTAGAGAGAGAGCGAGAGGGAGAGACTGAAACTTAGAATTATAGATACCCTCAGACGAATGACTTTTCTCTATTTGTATTGCTGCTGTAAACAGTTATACTGAACAATTTTATTTTTTTATTGTAATGTTATTGATAATAATAAAATGTCACCTGTGAATTTTATAACTGCTCCTGGTTTTCCTGTGCTTCCTGGCCTGGGCCTCCATGACAGAAAGATGAAGGAAACTCTCTCTCAGATCCACCGACCACAAGGTCTGCTCCCAGTAATGCTACTGCTATCCCACCCACAGATAATGAAGAGACACTACAGAGTCTCAGGTTAAAAATCACCCATCTAATTCAAACAGTTGTCAGACTTGCTGAAAAATTTGATTCTATGACAAATGCAGTCAGGTCTTTGGAATTGGATACGGTGACTCTCAAAAGAGAGAGACAGTCAACAGCAAGAAGTGATCCGAGATGGCCCTTGGCGCTACAGTGAATCTGGTGAAAGAAAATTCCCATTTAAAAGCCCATCTTGAATCACTGGAGAATTGGGACAGATCGTCCCACATTCAAGTGGTAGATTTACCAGAAAGCTGTGAAGGAGACCATCTCCTACTATTTTTAAAGGACTGTCTGGAACAGCAGTTTGGTGAACCCCTTCCAACTAGACCATTCCACATTCAGAAAGCCTTCAGAGTGGTAGCTCACGGTAGATCTGATAACCAAGATGACCGCAGAGCATTTGTGATGGTACTCAATGAAGTGGGCTCAAGGGATTTCATGTCGGGACTTGCAAGACACACAATAAAACTTTGCTCTGTGAGGGACAGCAAATCCATTTATACCCCAATTTCAGTTATGCCACCAGAATGAAGAAGAAAAGATTTGATGGTGTGCAGGCAATCCTTCATGATGCAGATATCTCCTATGGCATGCTTTTTCCTGCCTGCCTGCCTCTGCATCACCCATCAAGGCAAAATTTATATATTTTCTGATCTGGCAGAGGCATTAAAATGGGTGCAGAAAAATGCTCCAGTGCACTCCCGGAGAGCTGGTGCTTCAGATTCTGAATCGGAGGAGGCAGGTGCCACCTGAGGACTTTACTGTGCTATGAGTCAGGTTTGCCTTATTCTCTTCAACAGCAGACACTGTACTGTGATTCTGTTAATTTGTTTGAGCTGTTCTAATGGTTTCCAGTGCTTGTATCGTCACCTGGGCTGGTCATTTTATTAAACACAGTAGCCTGACCAAACCTTTGTTACTTTTTCTCTTTTCTCCTCCTTTACAGGAATTTAATAGGCTGAATCACTAGCTGGTGGTGACACAGACATTTTGGAACACATTTCACAACATGAGGTTCTGTTAGTTGCTTAAATTGTTGCTCTTATTGTTGAAACTGTATTATGAATGCTGTTCCTGTTTGTTCTAAATTGTTTTGTTCACTGCTTTAACAAACATCTTATTAGAAAGTTCATAATTATTATATAGAGCCATACTTTTTACCTCTATCTGGCCCTTGTGGCACAAGTTTCAACAATAGCACATTATTCTCATTTCCCTTAATAGGAATTAGAGATGCTATTGATTAATTATAATTCCAGTTTTCAAATATATTATATGCCACTCTTGAACTCAATTACATGGCATTTGGATACATTCTCATTTAGTTTATGGATTTTCAACATTGCAGTACCCCCTTAAGACGTATCTTCCCATATGGAAAAGACATACAGGTTACTCACCTGTAACAGGAGTTCGGGGAATGGTATATGTTGTTCATCCACACTCATTGGCAGGTATCCTTGCCGCTTTAAATCTTGCCGAAAGGTCTTCAAGCTTGCTCCTCCACCCACCGGGTGGTATAACTCGGCCCGCCCCCATGACGCCAGATCTGCCCGGCTGGAAGCTCAGGTTGCGCGCGCCGGCCGGGAGGTTTGGTGGAAGTCAGGATGAACAACATATACCATTCCTAGAACTCCTGTTACAGGTGAGTAACCTGTATTTCTAGGGACATGGATATGTTGTTCATCCACACTCATTGGCAGACTCCTAGCAGTTCTCCGGGAGGAGGGAGGCAAGACGCACACCCCAATACTTACTGGGAAAGAGACCTGGAGAACCGAGGCCCAAAACCAGCATCCCGGCGTGACTCAAGGTCGATGTGGTAATGGGTAATGAAGGTGTTTGCTGACTTCCAGGTAGCAGCCCTGCAGATTTCCTGGATAGGGGCGTCCCTGGAAGCAGCCACCGTTGCAGTATGGCGGGTAGAATGAGCTCTTATCCCTCTGGGAGGCTCCATGCCCGCCAACTTATAACTGAGATCTATGCAGGAGGTTACCCACTGCTTATCGTCGCTTGGCTGCAGGTCTGCCGAATCTTGGCTTCAGCGTGGTGACAAACAGCTGGCGAACCTCTCCCCAAATTTCAGCCGATGCGCTCCTTATAATAAGCGGCGCCTTCTAGGGTCCAGAGTATGGAGCCTATTCGGCCTCCAGGTGTGATTGGGTAGAACACCGCAGAGTCAACACCTGGTTAAGGTGAAACTCCAACACCACCTTCGGAAGGAATTTCGGTGGGGCGCAGGACAACCTTGTCCCTGTGGAAGACCAGGTAAGGAGACTCGATGGAAAGCGCCTGGAGCTCTCCCATCCTTCTGGCTGGCGTGATAGCCACCAACAAAGCGGTCTTCCACGACAGGTGAGAGAGCACACCTGTGCATAGGTTGAATGGCTTGCCCATGAGCTTTGCCAGTACCAGCTAGATCCCACGGAGGTGGGGGTTCCCGCACTGGAGGAAATGTGATCAAGGCCTTTGAAAAAGCACCAGACCACCTTCTCCTCGCCACCGACTGCTTCCTGGCCCGCACCCGGTAAGCAGAGATGGCTGCCAGGTGCACCCAAGGGTCGTCGACCTAAGCCCTTGACTAGAAAGGGACCATAAATAGTCCAAGATGCTTGCCAAGGAACAGGAGGAAGGGTCCAAGCCCTTGCTCCTGACACCAAATGGAAACCTTTTCCATTTGAAGGCATAGCATTTTCTGGTCGACTTCACGGGACGCCCAACTACATTGAGGACCTGTCGGAAAGACCCAAGGCCTGGAACTCTAGCCAGCTCAGGAACCAGGCCCAGGTGCAGGGATTGAAGGTCCGGATGGAACACCTTCCCTGATTGACTGAGAGCAGGTCGGGCGAGCTGGAAGCTGCGCGAGTCCTGGAGCTGAGACTGAGGAGATCTGGGTACCAGAACTGGCGAGGCCAGTCTGGGGCTATCAGAATCACCTGCGCCTTGTCCCTCCTCGCCTGAGAAGCACCTTGTGGATCAAGGAAATGGGAAAAGGCGTAAAGAGGCCGGGGTCCACTGCCTCGAAGGCATCCCCAGCGAGCCCTGCTGAGGCGGGCATGGAACAGACTCAGCCGCGTTCTCCTGGAGGCGAACAGGTCCACCTGAGGTGTGCCCCAATGGGAGAACAGATGCTGTACTACCTCCGGCAGGAGAGACCACTCGTGGGATGCAGCCCCTATCCGGCTCAGGGCATCGGCCAGGGTGTTGGAGGCTCCTGCCACGTGAATGGCTAGGAGATCCGCCTCCAGGCTGCGCACGAGTGACCAAATGCGGAGAGCTTCCTTGCATAGAAGCATGGAGCGCGTCCCGCCCTGGCGGTTTAGATAGTACATGGTCGTGGTATTGTCTGTCTGGACTCGGACCACTTGACCCGGAGGAGCGGAGCAAAGGCGGTGAGGCTAGGCGGACCGCTCGGAGCTCCAACAGGTTGATGTGGCAGGGACTCCCTTGGGACCAGAGGCCATGAGCCAGTGTTCCCCCAGATGGGCACCCCAACCCATCAGAGGCATCGGTCGAAGAGAGACCGTCGGCTCGGGAGACGAGCAGGATGCCCTCCTGCAAATGATCTGGAGCGGTCCACCACTGAGGCGTTCCCACATCCCCTGTGTCACCGACACAAGCTGGTCCAAAGGATCGCGGCGTGTGACCACTGGCTGGCCAGTCCCCACTGAAGGGGACGATGATCCAGCGGGCCCAACGGACCACGCTGGTGCAGGCCGCCATGAGACCCAGGAGCGCAGGAAGTCCCGGCAGGCGCATTGCCCAACCAGAAATGATCGGGCAAAGGAGGAAGAACCTCGGCCCTGTCCGCCGGGCAGCGCTCTGCCTCGAAGAGAGTCGAGGCGGCCCGATGAATAGAATCACCTGCTCGCTCGAGTTCCGACTTGGCCTCGTTGATAAGGAAGCCCAGTTGAGAGCAGACCTGGAGGCCAGATCTCTGGACCACTCCGCCTCCTTCCTGAAGGGCTGCTATCAGCCAGTCGTCCAGGTAAGGATACACCCGGACCCTTGCGCGCCGCAGGAATGCTGTCACCACTGCCATGCATTTGGTGAAGACCCTGGGAGCTGGAGACAAGCCGAAGGGCATGGCTTGGAACTCGAAGAGGATCCTTCCGCTCGAGGCGAAGGAATCTCTGGTGAGACGGACGGATAGGGACGTGAAAAGCGTCCTGCAAGTCCAGAGAGCAGAACCACATGCCGCGTTCCAGGATGGTATATCTGAGCCAGGTGACCATCCTGAAGGTTCGAGACCTTAGGAACTTGTTTGATGCGTGTAGGTCGAGAATGGGCGCCAACCCCGTCCGCGGAACCAGGAAGTACCTGGACACAAACCCTGGGTCTGAAGGAGGGTCCACCACCTCTCTTATCACCTCCTTCTGGAGGAGGAGGCGATGTCGGCTCGGCGAGCCGCCAGTGAGCTGGGGATCCCGAAACCCCCGGTGACGGCTCTGAAGGGTGGTGCCTGCTCGAATTCCAGAGGCAGGCCTCTTCCCACCACCTCAAGACCCACCTGTCCGTGGTAACAGCAGACCAGGCGGAGCGGAAGTGCGGGCCGTCCCCCACGGGGGACCCAGGAGTAGGTGGCCGGAATGGGCAGACACCCCTCAGCCCGTCACTGGGCAGGCTTGGAGGAGGGACCGGCCGAGGGACCTCCTGGGCCTTTTCCTCCCTGCCTCCTGTTAGAGGAAGCCGGCGGCTTGGGTTTGGGATGCCAAGGCCGAGCCTGCTGGCCCTGACGTTGCTGGGCCGGGCGCGCCGGGGGCGCAGAAGGACGAAAGGGCTTAGGCTGTGGCTTATGGCCTTTGTCCTTCTGAGCGGAAGAGACCGAGTCCAAGGTAGCATTGACCTCTCGATCCTCTGCAGGTGACCTTCCACCCCAGGGCGAAGAGGTCAGTCCCAAAAAGGAACATCCGCCAACTTGTGCTGGGTATCCGAGTAAAGGTGGATATCCTCAGCCAAGCCCATCGACATAACCACTACGGCCGCCACCGATCTGGCACATAGAGTCCCCTATATCCAAAGCAGTCTGGAGCTGCTGTTTGGCCACTGCCCTGCCCTGGTCCGCACCTGCTAACCGTAGTCTGCAGATCGGGCGGGAAGATGAGGATGACCTCATCCAGGAGCCCAACAGGGCATGAGAAAAATGTGCCATGAGGACGGCCGAACTGGCCTGACGAAGGCCGAGAGAGGACGCAGCGTAGACTTTTGCCCGACATAGTCCAATTTCTTGGACTCCTTGTCAGGAGGTTTGTCCACATCCCTGGCGTTGCCGGCGCTCCGGAAAACGCTGTCGGTAACCAACCCCTCAGCAGAGGGGTGTTCCGAAAAACCGGACAAGGAACCGGTAGGGACCGCATACTTCCTGGCCATCCTGGCCGAGGCGCAGGGCAGGAAGCAGGCGCTGCAAAGCTCCAGTGCGGACCCACTATGGCCTCGGCCACGGAAAAGCCTCCTTGGAGAATCCCTCGGTCCAGAATCTCGTGAGGATACCTGGCCCGTTTGGAAGCGGGTTCGAGCTCCATCCCGGTGGACTCCGAGATGAGCCGAGCAGTCCTAGGAAGGACGACGGGCTATCGCCATTGACTGACCTCCTGAAGACTCCAAGTCCAGTCGCTTGGAGAAAAGGAGGAATCATCTTCGGATCTGGAAGAGTCCTCAAGAGCTGCCTCTGGCCTGAGCCACCCTTCACCTGCCGAGGTCGGTCGGGAGTGAGGGTAACTGACAACCGATGGGTAGACCCTTAGCCGACCGAGAATCTTGGTCGGAGCCCCAATTGGCGGCTGTGGAGGCGGAGGTTCCACGGAATCGGTGGAGCAGCTGGTTTGGCCGAACAACCCGGCCTGGGTATGAACTCCCTCGGATAAGTCGGGGTTGTCGCGCCGGTGACAACCATAATGGCGGGGCGGCGGGGTCAGCTTACTCCCGGCCAGGAGGAGCTGTTGCAACATAAGGTCCTCGTACCGTCGACGTAATTTACGCCGAAGCCTCCCCTCATCCGAGGAGGAGGACGAGGACGAGCGGCGACGCCGCTTACCGCGGTGCCGAGACCGAGACCGCCTATGACGGTGGGATCGGCTGGACCGCGAAGAGGTCCGAGACCGAGACCGAGTCCCGGAATTTCCGAGGTCGGTGCGGGGAGGTGTCGGCCGGAACCGGCACTCCCTTCGGCTCGGATGGTCCATCCGAGGGCTCCGGAACCGGAGGCACAGGCGAGCCCACGGGATCTCAACTCCTCCCGGGGAACCGGGAGAGAGGATCTCGGCTGCTAAAGGCGACAGCCCGTCCAATGGGTGAGAAAAATCCGACTTCATCGGTGGAGTCTCAGTCAACTGGCCTGACAGGGACACCGTGAGGCCAGTGGCCGAGCCGAGCGGTCGACCGGCCGACGGCCCACGGCCCGGGAGAGGGACCTTTCCCCGCCTCCCCAGAGCTGGGACGGAGGACTTACCCTGTTCCTCTTTTGGACCGAGAATAAGGTCCGCAGACGTAGGCCCTTCTCCTTTAGTGGAGGACAGACAAATCTCCTTAAGAAGCCCGTGTAAGAAGAGCCCAGAGGAGGCGGGATAAATGCAGCGGCCCGAGGAAGATCGGCCAGCGCCGCCTCCTCTTCGAGGGCGACCATCCGCTCGAGCTGATCCGCCGAGCCCGCCGCCGCGGACACCGCCAACCGGGCCTCCTTGGACTTCACCGGAGGGAAACGCTTCTCGGGACGGCCCAGTTGCAATTGGGCAGCACGGTCTTTGAGGACGTAGGCCGAGAAAGATGAGCACAGGTCGCAAGCCTGCGGGTCGTGCTCAAGGCCTAAGCAGTAGACACACGTGGAGTGTGGATCCGTCCAAGACATCTTCTGCCCGCATGGGCATCTCCGAACCGGGAGTCGATTTGTCCATCGATATGAGGGAGGAAGACTGAAGTCTTTTCGCAAAATTTATTTTTAAATCCGCAAACGGAGAAATAGGAACCAGTCTCAAACGCAGAGCGTTAAGGAGGGAACCTGAGCTTCCAAGCGGTAAGGAAGATCTGGCGTCATGGGGCGGAGCCGAGAGTTATACCACCCGGGTGGGTGGGAGGAGCAAGCTTGAAGACCTTCCGGCAAGATTTAAAGCGGCAAGGATACCTGCCAATGAGTGTGGATGAACAACATATCCATGTCCCTAGAACTATATTTTTTTACTATCTGAAATATATCCTTGTATCCCCAAATATGTTTCAAATATATGTCAGATACATTTACACTTTTCAGATATGTTTCAAGATATATTCTAGATATTTGCAGAATGATCCAAGATGTATCATATTTGGGCTACATCTTTGATATATATATATTTTTGAAATATATTTTTGTTGTACTATTTTAGAATTAAAGTTTTTGTTCTTTCAATGGTATGTCCTTAAATAAAATCAAAAATACTTATTTGTGCACACACATTTTTGCAGTTTCTACATATTTTGCATTTTAGGTAAACATATATTTTGAATCTTTGAATCACTGTCTTTTCGATACTGTAACTATTGTTGTTTACTACTCGCTGTCTGACTCAGGCTGGATCTCTCTGCACTTAAATTCGTTACTTGTCCTCTTTTCAACATTGTAATATTGCTCTGTTCTTGTCTTTGTTGTACCCTGTTATGTTTTTTCATTTCTGACATGGAGCCTTTGCAAAGGAGTCCTTGACTCAAAGGTTGTAATTATGATTCTTTCAATAAGTAAATACATCTATGCAACATATATATTCTGAGTTATGTATACATTTTCATCTTTGGCTTCCCTTGTAAGAAAAACAAAATACATATATATCTATATACGTAACAGATAAACCACTCTGAGTTGTGCGGTCACACTCTGATATACATACTCCTCGGGGTGCGTCAACCACCCAAGGCGTGCGTATATCACAGCGTGACAGCATACATCAACGTGGTTTACCTATCTTATAAAATGGCTAAATTGTTCTGGAGGGGTTAAAAGTGGAGGTGTGCGGTCGCGTTCTGATATATGCACGGTCATGTGATGTGTTTTATACAATCAGAAGTTGGCATTTGGAGCTACTCTTTTTCCCCATTTTATAAATATATATATACACACACACATATACGTATATGTATATATTTCACTGTGAAAAAACTTTGTTAATGCACCATTTAAGTTGAAGCCTAAAATGATCTTAGGGTTCCCAAGTCTAAGAACCTACCCCAACCCTCAGCTTCCAACCCAAACACCCCACCCTCAGCTTCCAACCCTAAGGCCCCATCTCCACCCTGCATGCAGGAACAGGTGTAAGGAGTGAGCCTGGGGTTGTGAACATATATGGTGGTATTTTTAAATGAGTTTTTAATAAACTATGGTTACTATTCAGCAGTGGTGAGTGCAGTTTATTGCAGTTGGTAAGCATAATTTTACCCTGTAATTTCTACAGTAAGTGTATGTTAGCAAACATATTTTCAATATATTAGAGATGTATATTCTGAGATATATTTCACATATCTTAAAATAGGTCCGGCCTGATATACATCTGGAAAGTATCTGTAATATATGTATTATTTACTCTATCTATATATACTGATAATACATTTTGGATATATGTTTTACATAACAATTAAACATGTTTTATAGTTTATAAATATG
Organism: Neoceratodus forsteri; assembly: GCA_016271365.2. NCBI lineage: Eukaryota > Metazoa > Chordata > Ceratodontiformes > Ceratodontidae > Neoceratodus > Neoceratodus forsteri. The sequence continues at coordinate 210,595,237 of JADMNL010000028.1, forward strand.
ACTGCAATATATATTACACATACCTTTAAAATATAAATAGACTTTATTCTGTAAATATATAAAATGTTGTAAAACCAAAGCCAAAAGTAGAAATAGTAGTAGTAGTAGATTATATTTATTTTGGACGCCCTTCCCCGAAGGCTCAGGGTACCCTTACAAACATCAAAAGAAAATTAGTATATATGGTTAGTCAGTTCAATAAAATCAGTAGCAAACATCCCTTAAAACACCGCCCTAAAAATATAAATAATTCTGCTAATTATAATTCATAGTCAGCTTGAAATAGGTAGGTTTTCAAACCCTTTTTAAAGCATTCCAAAGGAGGTGCCTCCCTGAGGTAGCTCGGAAGAGAGTTCCATAGAACTGGGGCCGCAGCCCCAAAGGCCTGGTCCAATGACGATATTAGTCTCATTCTGGGCTCCTCCAGAAGGGCCTCCCCAGCTGACCTAAGGGAACGGCCCAGGGTGAAGGGTGCAAAAGCTCTTTCAGGTAACCTGGACCCAACCTGTGTAGGGCCTTATAGGTCAAAAGACCTATTTTAAAGGAGATGCGTCAATGCACTGACAGCCAGTGCAGTTCATGCAGAACCGGTGTTATATGACATGATCTTGGTAGACCTGTCACTAGCCAAGCTTCAGCATTCTGCAGCAGCTGCACGTGCCTCAGTGCACCCCCAGTGACACCAAGGTACAGGGCAACAGTAAAAGTCAAACCTCTTCACAGGACTAGCATTTCATGCTGTTCTCATGCTTTTTCAAGAATAGTGCAAAATACAGTACTGATCCTGTGGGAATGCCTGTTTTTTACTACTGCTATTTTTGGCTTTAGTTTCACAATTTTTCCTTTACCGTACAACTAAATTTTGTGATGGAAAATCCAAGAAGTGCCTTCTGCAGCTCCTGGTCTGGTATGCATGTGTGCCTAACTTCTGCTGTCAGTAAAATATGATTCTTGCTTGCTTGCAGGATACAGTATGTGTAGAATATATGCAGAATATATTTTTGTAAATGCTTGCTATGGTACTGTGTACATACTTGCATAACTAATTTGCATATTTCAAAAGCACAGTTTATCAACCAAAAGTATGGTAATTTCTATTTTTAAAATAGATTTGAATTGACAGCATTAGCTTACACACCAGAGGGAAAGGTAAAGAGTAAAAAACAAGTACATGTTGGAACTCACCTGACATAAAAAGGAACCAGATGGGTGGTTTAAATACCAGTTTGAGTCTCACAAAATAATGAGATCAAGAGGTAATTTCTATGTGTAAGTATAAATGTGCAATCTGTAAATCTGTAGTAATGGTGCATCATTAAATAAGTGTACTACAGTAATCTAAATGATTGCTAATATGATGAGATCCATATATACAGTTAAGAATATGTGATATCAAGATTAATTTATTGTTTGGGTATTTTAAGATATTTTTTACAATGCATATATTTAAAAAAACTATTTTAGATATATGTCAACTACATAAAAATATATCTATTAAATATTCAAAATATATCAACAGCTATATAAAATATATATCATGCACCTATAATAAATATATCATGGAAATATATTTATGATATATCTTAAATATATCTGTCACATATATTCTGCAAATAAATCAGATAAACCAACCAAATATATATATATCAGACATATTATCAAACATACAGTATATCTGAAATATAATTTTATAAATATATCTAAAATATATTTCTTCTTCATATGAGAGAATAAAACTTCACAGACTACTACTAAGATATTTCTATGAAATATGCAAAAATAGTATCTAAGGCATATTTGAAATATATTCATTAGCTATATCTCAAATATTACAAAACCAGCCAATTTGAGATATGATTTATATATTTGGAAACTACAATGAAAATCTATCTATGGATGAAATTCGAAAACTATTTCAAATATATTTTACAACATATATTAGAAATATATGTCTTCTCCATATGGGTTATGGACATGACACTTTTCATTTGCTCTGTCTATATTAAGAGGAGTGGCGACCACAGTGTAATTCTGCGTATCCTTATGTGCTATGTCAGGGATTTTTCTGTAGGAATTATGGATAACCTAATAAACAGAAATTTAAATAAAAATAATTCTGCCAACATACCTTGCATTTAGTTGCACCATAAACTCTTCTAACTGCATCAAGAATATCCAGTGATGAATCAAAATATATTAGTATCTGAGTACCTTCTTTACTACAAACGTTAACTGGATGTTTCAGAATTACAGTGAGCAACTTCTTTCCATTCCTTTCTGTCCATGATGCAAAGAAAAACAAAAATCAGTAAATTTGAGTATAGTTTTCATCAGTACGCTTTAAATGCCAATGCCACATTCATTTTTACATAACTTAGTAGAATACATAACACAATGTACATGAGAGTCTGCGGCTCCAACTGATTTGCTCCTAAATGGCTTCTCAGAAGGGGACTTCTCAGTGTCAGGACTGGCTTTTAAAGTATGGGGCCCCTTGAAGGTCTGTTTACTGTAATTCAATTACCACTACACACAAAATTTCAAACCTTGTTTCAGATTACTTTATGAAAACATATATCAATGAGCATTTAAAGATCATCCTTAAAATCTGTAATTAGACAAATTTAATAACATAAACCTTTAATAAGTAATGTGGTGAAAGCCCTACCAATACTTTCCTCAAAAAAAAAACACAGACTTCGACTGGTCCCTCATTTCAACATGGGTTCTTATAGTCCCCTTTGGGCAGTGCTGTACAATGCAAGATTAATTAGAAACAAGACTGCAATTACAGCAGACTTGATTTCCTCTGTCGATCTTGCTTGCATTATGGAGATCTAGCTAGAAGATGACACTGCCCCAGTTCTGGAGGCGTCTATCTCAGCTGGATTCTCCATAGTACACTACCAGAGGAGCGGATGCAAGGGCGGGGCTATGGCCATCTGTTCTAGAATCGACTTGAACTTCTCCGTGCACCCAGTGTGTTCTATTTCATCATTTAAATGCATGGCCCAACATGGGGGTCCACATGCAGGTTTCAGAATCCTTCTGGTTTTAGGGCAAACTAGATGGTCCAGGAAGTTCTTTTCTGTTGACAGACAGCTTCTATGTTTCTATGGTGTATTGGCCTCCAGGATACAAGAGGATATTTCTGCAGGAGGTCGCCAGAGGTGGGAATGGGGGTGGGGTGGGGTAGTGTTGCAGTTGCCCATGTGGTTGGTCCTGGGCAACTTCAATGCTTGGTTCGATGATGAACTATCGCAGTTTCGACAAGACGTTCTGTAGACGATGAATTTGTTGAGCCTTACACAAGTGTTTGCTACTGCGGCTCACAGGCACAGGCAAGCCTTGGACCTAGTATTCTCCCTGGGGCTTAAGAGTGACCAGGTCATTTGGTTGGATCATTGCATAGTGGAGATTTTGTTCGAGGGCCCCCCTCAACAGTCCTTCTTCTGTGGAAATGGTTCCTTATTGCCCTTTAAAGGGTTGACCCCAGAGGGACTGTTGCCAATAATGGACCTTTCGGAAGTAAGTATTACCTGTGGGGCAGGGCCGGGTGAGATGGTGGCAGCTTATAGTAGGTTGTTAACTGAGCACTTGACTGTGTCACACCCCTCTCTATATGACCCTCGTCTTCTCGCTTGAGATCTCCATGGCTTCATGGGGAGTTCAAGCAGATGACAACCAGGGGTTAGAAGCTGGAGCACTGCTGACAGACGTCTGGATCTGACCAGGACAAACTGGCTTTGGGAACTCACTACGGAGATGATCAAAGAGTAATATTCCATAAGAAGAAAGTATTCCTGTTCAGGGAGTGAGCTTCAAGAAGGAACAAACCACCTCAGCTCTTCTGGGCTGTGCACAGGTTGCTTCATCCTGCGTGTCTGCAGATGAAAGAAGCAGTTTCAGCTACCAAGTGCGAAGAGTTCACTCTGTTCTTCTCTGACAAAGTGTCCTCCAACAGATCCAGGATTTCTCCAGTGGGGCAGTCACAGCCCCACAGTGTGCAGATAGTAATTCCCACAAGCACTCACCCTGCCTGATGCAAGTTCAGGCCAGCGGATGTGGAAGAGGTGTGTGAGGTAATCTTGAAGCTGCAGCCCACATATTGTGAACTGGACTTGGGCCCAAAATATTCCCTAGTGGGATGTGTGGGGTTTGCTGGCCCAGTGTTCACCGAGACTGCCTAGTGTTCGCTTGCAGGAAGGTTAATCCCTAGTGCTTTGAAAGAGGTACTGTCGAAGCCTCTCCTGAAGAAACCATCTCTGGACCCTAACATTTTGGTAAATTATAGACCTATCACTAACCTTCCCTTTCTGGGTTGGTTATCGAGAAAACAGTGGCTTTATAGCTCAAAGCCCACCTTACTGCCCATGACATCTATGAGTCTCTCCAGTTGAGATTTAGGTCTAAACACATTACTGAAACGGTGCTGGTTAGGGTGCACAATGACCTCCTCAGGGCTAGAGACAGAGGGGAAATGAGGGTTATTCACCTGTAACCATAGTTCTAGGAGTGGTATATGGTGCACATCCACACTTTGGCAGTCTACTTTCCCCTTTAAATCCAGCCGGAACATTTTCAAGCTAAGCTCTTCCCACCCACCCAGGTGGTATTCTCCTCTGCTCTGCTCCATGATGTCAGATCTTGCACGCTGGAAGCAGGGATCCATGTGCCACTTATCAGGGGAGGTCGAGTGGGTCATGTGGATGTGCACCATGTCCCACTCCAGGAACTAGTTACACGTGAGTAACCCTCATTTCTAGGGATGTGGATATAGTACACTATTTACATGTTGGCAAACTCCTAGCAGCTCCCTGGGAGGAGGGGGCAAGGCGCATAACACTACTTAGAAAAAAGGCAATGGAGAACCAAGGTCCCAAAACTAGCTTCCCAGCGTAACTCAAGGTCAATGTGGTTATGGGAAATGAAGATGTGTTCTGACTTCCAGGAAGCAGCCCCGCACATTTCCTGGATAGGGACGTCCCTGGAAGCAGCCACCAAAGCAGTGAAGAATGAGCCCTAAGCCTTACAGGAGGCTCCCTACTAGCCAACCTATAGCAGAGGTCGATGCAGGAGACAAACCACCTGCCAACTGTCCACTTTAGCTGCTGGTCAGCCAGGTGCGGTGTCAGCGTAGGTGACAAATAGCTGGTGAACCTCTCCCCAAACTCCAGCTGTGCACTCCGTGTAATTCACGACCACTCACCTCAGGTCCAATGCATGGAGCCTGCGCTCCGCCTCCAACGTTGGATTAGTGAAGCACACCAGGAGGCTGATCGCCTGGTTAAGGAGAAACTCCAAAACAACCTTTGGGAGGAACACCTGGTTGGGGCAGAGGGCAACTTATTTCTGCAAAATAATCCATTTTTATGTTTGCTTGCATGCATGTGCAAGAAACATAGTGCCATCATCTGAGTTTTTGGAGGTGTGTGGCACCCATCTTCCAATTCAGTCAGTGTGTTTGCAGGCTCGGCCGCAGTTCTCCAATGAACGCTACAGCTGTCTATAACAGCAGCTGAAAATGCAGTGGCCGTACAGTTGAAAGGGAGAGCTACGCTGCAGTGAGCAGCGATAAGATATTGCGTGCTCATGCGCGCTCCCCCCACACATACACACACGCATACTGCGTGCTCGTGCTTCCCCCCCATCCACACACTGTATAGCCGACGGGGTGCCTAATCTCCTGTCGGCCGTGCTGCGCCCCCAAAAAGAGTTCCAGGTGCCATGCTGGGAGACCACCCCAGCGGGCAACAGATCAGGGCCAACGAGGTGCCCAATCCCCACTCGGCTCCACGGCTCCTCCAAACAGCCCTCCAGCTGCCACGCTGGGAGCCCACCCCAGCATGGGACAAGTCCCACGTCGTCTAAGTTACAAAAAAAAAACTGAAAGGAAAAAGCCTTCATAAGCTGACTGTCTGGCCCAATCTCCCCCAACCCCGCGCCACCCTCTGCGCACCTGCCTCCCACCCCCCCCACCCATACCTCCGGGAGCTCGGCGCGACGATCTTCGTGGACCGGAACACATCTGCACTCTTCAAAGCCGACTGCGAACTGAGGAAATGCCGGTAAGGTGTATAATGTAATAAATAGGGTTTTTTCAACTTTAGTGCATATCTCGGGCATTTTGGGGAATTATTTTCACCACATTTTCAACATGGGTTTTTTGTGATCCCATCTCATGAATTCTGTCACTGTCATGGCGTTTATTGGCCCCGAAAGGTGATTTCGCAGTCACTGCGCGGAACCACTTATCGGGACCAATTTACAAAACCACAGTGTCACAGTTCATGAGGTAGGCCGCCAAAAACCCTATGCTGAAAATTTAGTGAAAAAATTCCCAAAAAAATGACTGTTTTACGAGCATGCGTTGTGCTGTTCCTACACACACTCGTAAGTTCGCGAATTTTCAATATGTTCACTCCAGATTTTCAACATTGCCATTTTACCACACCTCCTTATGAGCAGTACAGCTGTCATTTCTCACATCTCACCCAAAATGTGTTTCCACGCATGTAGCACACAATGGCGCAGTCGGTGTGTGAAATCAATGTTCGGGACAGATTAAGAAAATCACAGTGACACTGTTCATGAGCAGAGGTGTTAAAATGGCTATGTTAAAAATTTGGTGAAAAAATTCCCCAAAATTACTGTTTTATGAACATGTGTTGCGCTGTTCCTACCGCACACTTGTAGGTTCGCCGAATTATCAATATTTTCACTCCAGATTTTCAACATTGCCATTTTACTACACCTCCTTATGAGCAGTACAGCTGTCATTTTTCATATCTTGGCCAAAACGTGCTTCCACCCATGTAACGTACAATGGCGCAGTCAGTGTGCGAAATCAATGTTCGGGGCAGATTAAGAAAATCACAGTGACACTGTTTATAAGCAGAGGTGTTAAAAATCCCCAAACTAATTGCATTACGGGTGTGCATTGCACATTTTCCATGCACGCTAGTGACTTCACCAGATTTTTTTAATTTTCACTGCAGAATTTCAACATTGCCATTTTTTGCACCTCCCCATGAACAGTACAGCAGTCATTCTTCACATCCTGTTCGAAATGTGTTTTCACACTGTGGTGCCAAATTGCTTAGTCAATGTGCAAAATCAGCTTTCGGCTAACAAACTGATATTGCCACTGTTCATAAGGTGGGGGGTCACAAAAAAAAAAAACATGTTGAAAATTTGGAGTGAAAATGCCAACGAACGCCTGAGGCGTTAGGGTTTCCGACCATAACGCCCCAGCCTGTAGAGATTGAGAGGCATCAGTGGTGTGACTTGGGATTCTCGCATGTAATGCTCATACCATTCCACACCCTGCAGCCAGGGAGAGGCATCAAGGTGTGCCTTGGACTCTTCAGCCCCAAAGTTCACCCCACTCTCCTATACAGGACCCATCTCACCGTATTTCCTGATGGAATGGGGTGAGCATAAGAGCCAAAGACCCAAAGGCACACCGTGACACTTGTCAGTGTCTGCAGGGTAGGGTGTGGTGAAATGGTATGGCCGTTATGCCTGACGACCCAAAGGCACACACCAATGCCTGTCAGTCTCTGCAGGGTGGTGGTGGGATTGGCATCAGTTCAATACTTCACTGCCATTCCTATTATGCAGCTCTCTAACTCCTACACTACCAATGCCAATGCCAGCAAACGAGCATTTGCATTGACAAATGCTTGTTATATTTTATAATAACTCATTATCAAATAAGGAGAGCCGCATTTCAAATTAAACTAAACATATCAAAACTGACATTTGGGACAAAAAGGAAAATATCAAATGATTCATTTTTTCAGACACTAATTGATTTGTAAATTATATAGCAGGTGTTTGTTAATCATGTATTCATTTAAAAAAAGAGCTTAGCCTTGCTATTGCCACACCTCCTGATGAAGAGTTAGTTTACCTGAAGCACCAAGGCAGTTTGTGGTACTCCATACGTCAGTTACATTTGTACCCATCATTTTCTTTCTATTGAGTGCATACCTACTGGAGAGCCACAACCTGTAAAAAACTCCTTGGAGAGACCCAATGCCTGGAACTATAGCCACTCAGCAACCAAGTTGTCAGGTGCAGGGACTGAAGATCAGGATGTAAGACCCTCCCCTTGTGACAGAAGAATAGGTCCAGGCATAGACGCAAATGCCACAGAGGCCTGCTGCTGCTGAGTCTGAGGAGATGTGGGTACCAAAACTGGAGCAGCCAGTCTGAGGCTACCAGGATCACCTGTGTCTTGTTCCTCTGCACCTTGACCAGCACCTGGTGGATCAGTGGAAAGGGAGGGAAGGTGTAAGAGAGTTCTGCACTGGGGGGGGGGGGTCGAGCACAAAACAGCCTCAGCTCTGTAGTCCCCCAGAAGGCGAAAAGATCATACAGGGGAGTACCCCACTGGGAGAAAGCACAGTTACGTAAGCGTGCCGTAACAGCAGATCTTCGAGGAGCTCTTGCAGCAGGTAATACCATTAGGACTGAAGCGGCAGGCATCAGGACCACAGGAAAACTTTAGCAGCTAGGTCTGAGGCGGGGACCACCCTCGACGTGGCTCCCGCCTGGCGTCCTAAGTGAGGTATAAAGGGAAGTGCCCTAGCGCCACCCCAGTTGTCCCATTGGAGACCCAGATAGATAGAATTTGGAAAACCAGGTAGAAAAATTCTGCATCCTGGCTGGATGGAAACCAAGAATAACAATAATAATAATAATAATAATAATCCCCTAAACTAGCCTGGGGGAAGGAGGGTGGGAAAGCCACATGCTGCAAGAGCTCCTCTCAAAGATCTACTGTTACGGTAAGTTCTTACGTAACTGTACTATCTGTCTTCAAGGGTGGAGCTCTTGCAGCAGATAATACCATTAGGACTGAGTCCCAAGCAGTACCCAAGGATAGGCCCTGGTCTGATAGGGTGGATGGGGATATATAGGAAGAAAGAGTGGACATCTACGAGAGAAGGTCTTGCAGGACTGCTAGTCCGAAACCTGATCTCCTTCTGGAAGCGATGTCCAGGCTGTAATGCCTGACGAAGGTGTGGACGGAGTACCACATGGCAGCAGCACAAATATCAGCTGAAGAAACGTTCTTCAGGGCCGCAAATGAAGATACCACCGCTCTGGTGGAATGACCCCTAACAGCACCCGGGAGAGGTCTGTCATGGTGCTGATAACAGGATGTAATGCAATGCACTAGCCAACGGGCTAGTGTCTGTTTGGAGACAGGAGCTCCTTACATTAGTTCGCAAAAGAAATTAACTGGTCCAATTTCCTAGAGAAGCGAGTCCTGTGGAGATAATATCGCAAAATGCGATGAACATCAAGGGTGTGCAATAGTGCTTCACCCAGGTTGGAAGAGTTTGGGTAGTATACCGGAAGGTTGATATCCTGGTTCACGATCAGTACAGATACCACCTTCGGCACAAATTTGGGGTTCATGCGCAGATTCACCCTGTCTCTGTGAAAGACTATGTATGGTTCTTTACACATCAGAGCCTGGAGTTCCAAAACCCTTCAAGAGGAGGCGATGGCCACCAAGAGGAGAGTCTTCCAAGAGAGGAAGCGCAGCTCACAAGAGGCTTCCGGTTCGAAGGGAGGAAGTGTGAGTTTCTCCAGAACAAAGAGGAGGTCCCAAGGAGGAACGATGTCCCTCATGGGAGGTCTGACGTGTAATACCCCTCGAAGAAAAGTCCTGCAGGCATTCAACTGAGCCAGAGTTTTGTCTCTGATTGGGTTATGATAAGCAGAGACCGCACACATATGCACCCTGATTGAGGAGTAACTCAATCCTAAGTTCAAAAGGTGTCGGAGATACTCTTAACACATGCCTGACTGGTCAACCCAAGGGATCTAGGGAACGGGCAGATGCCCACAAGCAGAAGCGTTTCCACTTCAGAGCGTACGTGGCTCTGGTAGAAGGCGTCCTGGCTGTCACCATAATTTCAGCCACTCTGCTTGACACTCCTAATTTCTCTTCCACTAGGACTGCAGGAGCCAAGCATGCAAGTGAAGAGAGCGAAGACGAGAGTCCCCTGTTCCTGAGACAGCAAGTGAGTGGAGAGTAGCAACTGAACTGGAGGTTCAGAAACAGTTGCTGGAGCAGCGGATACCAAATTTGACAAGGCCACAGAGGAGGCACCAGAATCATTCTGGCTGCCGCTGACTGCAATTTGAGTAGTACTCTGAATGAGGGGAAGAGGAGGGAAGGCATAAAGGAACTTCCCTGTCAAGGAGAGGGACAATGCATCTCGCCAGAAAACACCAGGCCCTGGAGTGAGCGAACAGATATTGTGCAGTTTGGCATTGCACGGGGGCGCAAAGAGGTCCAACTCTGGCTGGCCCCATCTGCTGAAGAGGTCGTCTGTGACATCTTGGAGCAATTCCCACTCATGATTCTGAGAGGAAGAGCACTGAGACTGTTGGCTAGAACGTTCTGGACCCCTGGCAGGTGAACTGCGGTGAGGTCGAGACTGTGTTCTACTGACAAGTTCCACACTCTCATGGCTTCTCTGCAAAGGGGGTATGAGTGAGTTCCCCCTTGTTTGCTGATGTAGAAGACGACGGGTGTATTGTCTGTCTGCTCCAGAAGAGGACCCGGCAGAAGCTGGTCTCTGAATGCCAAGAGTGCATTCAGCACCGCTCTCATTTCCAGGACATTGATATGAAGAGAGCGCTCGGTGATAAACCAGGACCCTCGGGTCCTGTGATCCCCTAGATGAGCCCCCATCCTGACAGAGAGGTGTCTGTGGTCAGGGTCTGAAGCAGTCGAGGTCTGCGGAAAGGAACACCACTGCTGAGATAGTCCATGCAGAGCCACCATTCTAGAGAACGATGAATTGCTCAAGAGATCCGGATTTGGAGATCCAGATCATCCACCGACTGGTCCCACTGTACCCTGAGATGCCACTGCAGAGCCCTTATGTGGAGCTGGGCTAAGGGAACTGTGGTGATGGCCACCGCCATATGACCCAGCGGCTGCAGGATCACCAGCGCAGGGGAGGGGAGTTTTCTTTGGAGGCTTCTGGCTAACCCCTGAAGGCATTCTGCTCTGTGCAGGGGCAGAAAAGCCCTCCCCTGTTCGGTGTCCAGGATGGCTCCTATGAACTGCAGCTACTGCATCGGCCAGAGGTACGACTTCGGATAGTAGACTGTGATGCCCAGGGACGAAAACAGAGCCCGCGTTTCTGTTAGGGCGATTAGAAGCACCTCCTCTGACTGAGCAGAGAGGAGCCAATCATCTAGGTAGGGGTAGACAAAGAGGCCTCTCCTGTGGAGGGCCGCTGCTACCACCGCTAGGCACTTGGTGAATTCCCTGGGTGCTGACGAGAGGCCGAAGGGCAGAACCCTGAACTGGTAATGCTCGTCTCTGAAGCAGAACCACAGAAATCGTCTGTGGGTCTTCAGGACCTTGATGTGCAGGTAGGCATCCTGCATATCTAGAGAGCATAGCCAGTCTCCTTGCTGGAGCAGGGGGAAGAGGAACCCCAGGGTGACCATGCGGAACCTCTGGTATTTCACTAAGAGGTTGAGCTGGCTGAGGTCCAGAATGGGACGAAGGTCTCCTGTCTTCTTTGGGACAAGGAAGAAGCAGGAGTAGAAACCTTTCCCTCTCTGGGCCGGTGGGACCCTTTGAATCGCTCTTTTGTCTAGGAGCTGTTGGATCTCTCCTTCCAAGAGGAGATTGTGCTGCAGTGGACAATGGGACGTGGGGGGAAGGGTTGTCCGTTGGGATAGAGGAGAATTCTATCGAGTACTCTATCCGAATGTTATCCAGTACCCATTGGTCGGTAGTGATACTGGACCACTCGAGTGGGTAAAGCGCAAACCGCCCTCCTAACTGCTCGTTCTGCCTGTCCCCGAGAGGAGGAGGGCAGCAATGGGAGTCAGGTTGAGGGGGTGGGAGGGGCTTGAGCCCTCGGAGCTTTAGGCTGTTTACGGCCCTTGAGGGGCAGGGTTACCCCATCTCTTAATTCCCTTTCCCTGGGATTGCCTGCCGGTTTGTCCTTGGGTCTGACGCTGACAAAAAGGATGTCGGCGAGTTGTCTGGGGTTGGGACTTGTACATCCGATGTACGTCCACCACCGCTCTCCCCGATTCCTGCAGTTGTTACACCATCTGCTCCACCTCGGGGCCGAACAAGACCGGGCCCTGAAAGGGAGAATCCAGGATAGAGTCCTGAAGATCTTGCTGGAAACCAGTAAGTCTGAGCCAGGACTGCTGTTTCATGCATATGCCTGATGCCCGGCCCTGGAGGCCATATCAATGGCGTCATTAGAACACCAGAGGGCATGCTTGTCCATGTCCAGGCCCAACTGAGCACAGGCAAAAATCTCCTGTTTGGAGTTGGAGTCAGGGGCAGTATCTACCAAATCCATGGTCTTTCTCCACAGGGATTGTCGGTAAGAGATCATGTGGGCCATGAAATTCAGCGACCTGATGGACCCAGTAGCCGAGGAAAATAACCTCTTGGCCCCAGCTGTCCAGTTTCTTCGAGACAGGGTCTGAGGGCTGGGAAGTTAGATGCTTCGGTTGGGCCCCCTGTCCGTGGGCAGCTGTAAGGACTAGTAAATTAGCCTTAGATTGTTCCGCCAGGAATGGTTCCGATTTGGGAGGCTTGTAGAGTCTGTCAGCCTTCTTCGGAACTGCCGGGATAGATGACAGTGTACGCCAAGTAAGGCGAGTAACGTTCTAGAAGGGCTCTATGAATGGTGGGATGACCAAGGGCTTTGGTTCCTTTTCTCCCAGGAACTTAGCTAGACGCTTCCATTCTGGGTCTAGAGCCTCGGTATCCCATTCATAAATAGTCTGGATGTGCCTCATGATGTCAAGGAATGAGGGATCATCCGGAGGGGACCGTGGAGAGTCCCTGGGTCCTGGCGAAGGAGGTAGGAACCTGTCCTCTGAAGAGTCCGAGTCGATGCCTGCCTCATCCGAGGAGGACGTATGGGGGGGGGGAACGAAGGAGAAGGGGATGGAGACCGTGTTTTTCGCTTCCCCTTCAGATGTGGAGTTGGGTGCTCATCTGGTTGGCCCTTGTCTGGGATAGGAGGACGACCCATAGGAGGTGGAGCAAGGATCTTGCCCGGTGTTCTGTATAGAAGGTCCCCCTTGATGGTATTCCACCAGGTGGTAAATAAATTACCTACATCTGCCACTGGGACGACCGCTGGAACCGGTGTTGGGTCAGATGAATCAGGTGTCGGGTCCTTGGGAACGGGTGTCTGGGGATCAGGTACCTCTACTGGCGTGGCAGGCGTTGGGTCCGGTAGGCCGGTGTCCAAATGCTGGCGACTGGTGTCAGCTGGCGTCTGACCTGTAAATGGAGGGGCAGACGGCTGATCCTCATCCCGCCACCACCCAGTGTCTGGCATCGGGGAGCAGGTCGTCGGGGTAGGCGAGCGGCTAGGTGGGCGGGCGTCCGGCAGAGGCGCCTTAGCCTGGGGGGGAGGTGTCCGAGCCCAGGCATCCCCTTGCCTACCTGAATGTTCCTCAGAATGTTTCCTCTTCTCCGAGGAGCTAGGCCCGTCCAGAGCCCAGGGCAGGCTTTCCTGGGTCAACCCTGTAGTTTTATGAGGTCGATGAGCAAGGGAAGAAGAGCGGTGTCCCGCTGATGCCGACTCCCGGTGGCGACCATGAGGAGGGGGAAGCGGACTTAGAAGAGCGGGAAGAGTCGGTTGCTGGGACTGAACCCGACCTTTTGGAAGAAGACGACGACGCCTGTTTGGCTGGCGACGGATGGCGGGATTCAGACCTGGCCCGATCCTTCTCCTTGTGATGCTTTCCCCCTGAGCACTTATTTTTGGAAAGGGATTCTCTAACGGGAGAGGATGAGCTGGCCGCTGAACCTCGCTGCATGGCCGCAAGCTTTTTCTCTAGGAGGAAGGTTTTCAAGGCATGGGCTCTCCTGGTATTTGTCTTCTGACTGAACTTCTGGCAGTGGCCACAGGAGTCAGACTGGTGTCCTGGGCCTAGGCAGATGAGGTAGGCCGTGTGGCCATCTTTCACCGGAATCTGCTTCCTGCAAGCACACTCAGATTTTCACCACAGTGGTGAGGGCAATGACATAAACGAGGCATTAGGAAGATTTATACTAATTTAATGAAGAAAAGCGACTTATCTGGCATTTGAAGCTGTCAACTGCAGAGAGAGGCATCCATGGAGCCGAACTACACGGGTCGGCAGCGGGAAAAGAACTGGGGTGGCGCCAGGGGACCGTCCCTTTATACCACGAGGGATGTCAGGTAGAGCCACATCAGGGGCAGTCCCCTGCCTCAGACTGCTAGCTACAAGTTTTCCGTGGGGTCCTGACGCCTGTCATCTTCAGTCATAATGGTATTACCTGCTGCAAGAGCTGCACCCTTGAAGACAGATCAGCAGTTCACCACCCTCAGATGAAAAGACCACACATGGGATGACTCATCACCCGGCTGAGGACATCCATAAGCTGCCTGGAAGCTCCAGCCACATGAATCTCCAGGAGATCAGCATCCAGACTGCACACGAGTGTCCAGGTGCGAAGAGCTTCCCAACACACTCCATCCTGCAAGTATTCGAGACCAGCCACTACTAGATGGCATCCCACATTGGCTGTGTCACCTTGATCGACTGGTCCAGGTGATCGAGGCGCTGAGACCACTGAAAGGCCAGCTTCCACTGCATGGGATGCATCCCCCAGTGGGCTCACTGGACCATGCTGGTGCAGGACGCCATGTACCCAAGCAACTGCATGAAGTCACAGGCATGGCCCGAATGCTTAACCTGAAATGATTGGGAAAAGGAGGTAAGGTCTACTGCCTGTTCCACTGGGAGTCGGCCTTAGCTGAAGGGAGTTGAGCTCTGCCCTGATGAAGTGGATCGTATGTGAGGAGTTGAGTTCCGACTTGGTCGGGATGATGGGCAGACTCAAGGTCAAGCAAGTCTGGAGGGCAGATCGCTGGACCACTCCACCACCTCCCAAGTTGGACCGCAATTAAGTCAGTTGTCCAGGTACAGATAGACTTGAACCCCGCAGTGCCTCAGGAATGCTGTCACCACTACAATGCACTTGATGAAGACACTGGGGGCTAAGGAGAAAGCGAAAGGCATGACTTGGAATTCATAAAAAAAAGACCTCCACGTGGAACCGAAGGTATCAACAGGGAGTCAGATGGACTAGGATAAGAAAGAAGGAGTCCTGAAAGTCCTGAGAGGAGAACCACATGCCCTACTCCAGAGATGGAATTATCTGGTTCTGAGTGACCATCCAGAACATGCACCTCCTCAAGAAATGGTTCAGGTTGTGCACATCTAGTAAGGGGCACCAATCCTCATACATTTGGAAACCAACAAGTACCTGGACACAAAACGCTGGCCTGCCATGGCATTTGGAACATGAGCCCCAATGCCTTTCTCGAGAAGCTGGACAATGTCCTCCTTGAGGGTGGACAGCACGTCCAGGGAAGCCACAGACTCCCGTGGGGTATAGGCCCAAGGCAGCAAGAGAGCATCGAAGTCAAGAGACAAACCTCGACCCACCACATCAAGCACCCATTTGTCTGCGGTAACAGTGGACTTGGCATGCCAGAAATAGCAAAGCCACCCCCGATGGGAAACTGAGGCAATGGCGTGGTGGTCAGGAAGCAGACGCCCCCCCAACCCGTCACTGGGCAGCCTCTGAGGAGGAGGAGGAGGAGAGCACAGCTCCGGACGCCAGGGTAACTCCATTGCTCCATCCTCTGGATTTCTTGGGGCCCAGTTGGCCAACTTAGACTTAAGTCGCCAGACTTGAGACTTCCCCGACTGGGACTGTTCTTACTTAGGCTGCCGAGGCTGAAATGGCCAAAACAAAATGAGGTTATTTTTCAGCTTCTATCCCTCAGAGTCCTCTTGCAAGGATGTGACAGAGTCCAGGGTGACACTGGACTTCCTAATCCTTATGAGGTATTCCCTCTACCCCTGGCCTTAAGAGGTTGGTGCCCAATAAGAGAACATCCTCCAGCTTATGCTGGGTATCTGACATGAAGGTGGAGATTCTAAACCAGGCTCTGTGGCGCATAGCCACCACCGCCACCATGAACCAGGCACAACAGTCGTCTATTGCCAAAGCTGTCTGGAGCTGCAGCTTCACAAGCGCGCGGCCTTGGTCATGGACCACTTTGATTGTGGACTGCAAGTCTGCAGAAAGGTAGGGAATGACGTGGTCCAGGACCCCATAAGACCACGGCCGAACTTGGCCATCTTAACAGCGGAACTCACCTGCATGAGGACCAAGAAAGACACAAGTAAATATTTTTGGTTGCGTGGTCCGTCTTGTTTGATTCCTTGTCAGAGGGCTTGTCAATATCCCTGATACTGGCCATCTGATGGAAGACAGAATCCGGAACTAACCCTCGACTGACAAGTGATCGGAGAATCCAGGAACAGACCTGGTCAGAACTGCATACTTACACAGAAACACATGCAGAAACTGACAACAAATAGACGCATGGCCCCCTCAGTCTGCTCTTTTTTGTTACATTGCTTACATTTAGACCCCTCCAGATCTACGGCACTTTCTCTTCCACCCCATTACCTATCCCTTATGATTCATTTATGCTTACAATGTAGACCCCTCCAGGTCTATGGCACTTTCTCTTCCACCCCATTACCTATCCCTTATGATTCACTTATGCTTATCCCAGGCTTTTTCGAATCCCACCACTGTTTTCACCCCCACTACCTCCGCTGGAAGACTGTTCCAGAAATCCACTATCCTTTCAGTGAAGAAATATTTCCTCACATCTCTCCTGAACCTACCCTCCCCATCACCTCCATCTTCATATCAAAGCCCTTTGTTCTGAAGCACCCTTTCCTCTGAAAAATACCTCCCCCTTATACCTTATTCACCCACTCACCTTCCCCATGAGGTATTTTAAAGGTCTTGATCATATGTCCCCTCTCCCTCCTCGATGCACAAGTTTAGTTCCTTTAGCCTCTCCTCATAGGACATTTGATGTAGACCCTGTACCATCTTGGCAGCCCTCCTTTGGATGGCCTCCATCCTGTCTATGTCCTTCCTGAGATGTGGCCTCCAAAACTGGACACAGTAGTCCAGCTGGGATCTAGCTAAAGACCTCTACAGTGGCAACACCCCTTTCCTGTTCCTAATGGACCTACTCATGGACCATACGGGCCGAAGGCACAGGGCAAGAAGCTCAATATTGCCACAACTGCAAGGTGGGGCCCAGGATAGATTCTCCCACCGGAAAGGCCAACTCCAGGGAGTCATCTTAGTCAATAATCTCCACCAGGGGATTCTTGACCCCTTTCCGGACTGGCTCCAGAGGAAATTCCGTGGACTGGGAGGTAAACCACAGCAAGGCCCTGAAACATATAGGAACCTGGTGGAAGAAAGTTCCTCAGAGGACTCCCAATTGAAGCCCGGGGTCCTACAGGAATGTACAGAGGAGACATCCGTGTCCAATGACTCCTTGACCACTGCCCTCGCCCTCTGTTCCCATGGACCACTCTGGATTCATCAGAGTGGGTAATCTGGATCAAAAGATGGCCAAGCAGCATTAGATGGTGACCCATGCAAGGACTGTTTGGGCAGAAGCGCCACAAAAATTGAAGAAGCCAGAGGAGGCTCGACCACATGGGGCTGAACCGGAATGGGCCTCACTGGAGTGGACGACAGGAGCGCTGGAGTCTGCAGAAAGGAATAGCTCTGCCCAGTGAGTCACTGCTGCCACATGAGCTAATCATAGCACTGCTGCAATTTGCGATGGAGCATTTCATCATACAAGGATGAGGAGAAAGAGGAAGAGGAGCATCAACAGCACTTCCAGAGAGGTCAAGAGCGGTAACATCACGAATCCTGAGACAGGGATTGGCACTGGGTACCTTACCTGAATCTCAACCAGCAACGAGACTGCCGCCGTCGAGGAGACATGGGAGGAGTGGACATGTATGCCACATGGACCAAGTCCTGCCGCAAAACCACTGAGGAGAAAGTCAGCCCGCCGGCACAGCAGCAAGGCGTCCGCCTGCAAAGCCAATATCCCGAGTTCGAGAACGGACCCGGGAGTCAGAGGGCCAGCCAGGCGGAGAAGGATTGAGCGCCCAAGTGGTGGCTCTCCTTCTCGGGGGATGGGAGTGTGAGTGCCCGGCACATCAGCAGCCTCCGGCAGAGGCTGGGGGATCTGCAGATACCGGCATCACAAGAGACGGGAGGCAGGACAGACATCAGGCATCTCCGCTGACGTCATTCCACGTCCCACCCCCACCCAGGGGAAAGCAGCATACGAAAATCCAGCCCCACAGATGACGTCCCTGCCTCTGCTCCCATTGAAGACTCATGTCTGCTGAAGTCCCGCTCCTGTGGCCCCACCCTGGGTGGCAAGCAGTGTAATGTCATTTCCTTGGGTGGGGCACCCACCAGTGGCCCCACCAAGGGGGTAAACCTGGGTATGGGGGCGCGGGGCGGGAGGTCGAAGCCTCTGTCTGGTATGGGCAGGGGATGGGTTACTGGGCAAAAAAAAACTTGAAGGGGGAATCTCCTGGCAGAAGACACAGCAAGGTCAGCAAACTTTTCCTGTCCCTCCTGTGAGAGGGCAGAAAGGACAGGAGTCCAGGAGACAGAATCACCACCCAACTTGTCTCTCAACGAGTCAACCTGGTCGAGAAACGTCTTTGCTAACTGTTCAGCCTGCGTCTCAGCCAACAAGCCCGACGGGAACATCATGGAGTAAGCTGCCTTTCAGCTCTGGGAGGATCATCCAAAGCCGATAGCTCAACGGCCATCGAGCGCTCGGGGGAATTGCAAGAGCGGGAACAGAAAACCCACTCCCGGTCCCACAACTGGCGATGACTCTTCCTCAGCTTCACCTTCGAGGATCTATCCCCTCAGGAAGGGCCCTCCCCAAGGATCTGGAGGGACTGGCACATATCTCGGAATGATCCAATAAAGAAAGCCACTGTACTGGCACCCACCAGGAGCAGCGCCAGGATGGAAGGGCAGTCTGCTGCAGCCTGGGCCGCTGTCTCTTCGCAGGCAACCAGCTGAGAGGCCGAACCCGCCATTGATGAAACAGTCTTGCAGACGTCTTTTGACCAGGTAGGAGGATCCACTTCATTCAGCCAGCCAAGGAGGAGATGGGCATACCTGTCCTCACAACAGAAGGGGAGCAGGGTCTCACATAGGCCACAAGCTTGTGAGTCATGCTCTGCCCCTAAACAGTTCACTGTAACAATGTATATATTTTTACTGTTAAAATGTATATACTGTAGTTATACTGAAGAAATGATTGCAAAAAGCTGTTTGGAACTCAAGGGGTTAACATGAGAAGCTAGTTTGCAAACTCTCTGAGAAGCTGTAAGCAAGAGGTCAGTTCTGGGTCACAATGTTCTTTTTGCTGCACTTGCTGAAACTTACAAGAGCACTATGTGAGAAGCATGCTGTTTTCTTAATGAGTGTGGGTGGCAAAGACTAATAAAAACAGAGGTGCAATTTATTGCAAGAGAGACAGAGACTGAGAGGCTGACACTGGAAATTGAGAAGAAAAAACTCAGGAGTACTCCTTTTTTTATGTTTCTTCTGCCACTGTAAATAGTTATTCTGAACAATTTTATTATTTTTTAATTTTACTGTTATTAATAAATCACTTGTTATGAATTTTGCAACTGCTCCTGGTTTTCCTATGCTTCCTGACCTGTGCCCCGACAACATACACACACAAGGCATGAGGGTCAGTATGCAACATCTTTTGGTTACACGCAGTGCACAGTTTGAACACTGTGCCTGTTCGTGGCTCATCGCGCTCTGTTCCAAATTGTTCTGGTTCAGAAAAACCCTAAACACCATGCACAGAGAGCTGTGAAAGAGGAAACCTGACTCTTCCAGCAGAAAGGGAGAGCTGACGACAAGGGGAACAGCCGAGGAGGATACCACCCGAGTGGGTGGGAGGAGCTTAGTTTGAAGATGTTCCAGCTGGATTTAAAGGGGAATGAAGACTGTCAATGTGTGGATAATACACCATATTCACATCCCTAGAAATGAGGGTTACTCACCTGTAACCCTTCTTGTAGGTGTGTTATATGGTGCACATCACTTTGGCAATCTTCCTTCAGCCTGGCGAATTTATTCAAGCTCATCGCTCCAACCCACACAGTGGTATCCTCCGCTCTGCTCCTGTGATGTCAGACCCTGCACATTGGAAGCAAGGATCTGTGTGCCACTTGCCAGAGGAGGTCGGATGGGTTGTGTGGATGTGCACCATATGCCACTCCTAGAAAGAACAGTTACGTAAGAACTTACCACAACAGTAGATCATTGAGGGGATCTCAGTCATCAGGTAACACCATAGGAACCTTCACTGTCAGTAAAGAGGAATTCACACAGAAGATTTTCAGCAGTACAACTGGGGCCACCCACGCCACCGACGTCCGTCGACATCATCAACCCTATAAAGGCGTGAGTGGACCTGTTCCCTCCTCAGTTCTTTCAGCCAGAGACTAGGGGAGCTAGGCTCTTGCCATGGGGGACCAAGGAGACAGAGAGATGCCCAGACCTAAATGAAAGGCTGGCTACACCAGACAGCCAGTTCCTAGACAGGAGGCCCAAGAACGGTAATGGTGGGAGTGAAAGCATACCTAGTGAATGAGATCCCCCCGAAGAGCTACTGTTAAGGTAAGCTCTTACGGAACAGTTCTATCTTCTTCAGGGGTACCTCAGTCATTAGGTAACACCATAAGAATGAGTCCCAAGCAGTTACAAGTAGAAAATAGACAGTCTGAGAGGAGGGCTCTCCATAAACATAAGACAGCAGTCTCTGTAACACAGCCCTGCCAAAACCTGCACAGGCTCTGAGTTACTGTCCAGACTGTAGTGCTCGGTGAAAGTATGCATTGTACTCCAGGTGGAACCCACACAAATGTCAGCGGCTGAGACTCCTCGGAAACAAGCCACCAAGGTAGCCATTCCTCTGGTGGAATGAGCTTTAACAGCATCAGGCCATTCTTTCCCATACTTGTTGTAACAGAACGCAATACAATTAGCCAAATATTTGGATAAACGTTGTTTCAAAACTGAAAAGCCCTCTCTACCCAGAGCGAAGGAAACAAACAGCTGCTTTGACTTTCCAGACTCCTTGGTCATAAGCAGACAGCACTTTAAAGTTCTGCACACATCTAATGTATGGAGCAGTGCTTCCTCTGGATTGGCACGCTTTGGAAAATAAAAAGCAAGGTGGATAGATTGATTGAGTGTGAATGAATGCACATTTCGGGACTGTGTAGTACAGTACAGTCTGCACGCCCATTGGCCCACGCAGTGGACCAACACGCATACAGCCGTACTGTGCACTGTCAGAAGCGGCGCCGGGCGGCTTGCAGGTGGGGAGCTGTCGCCCGCCGCTGACTGGGGGGGCGGGTCTCAGTGGGCAGGTGGGGGGGGTACCACTGAACCACTAGGGATTACATGTCTTTAGCTGCCCGTAATCAGGCAGGGGATCGGGTCCACTGGACCATCAAGGAATAAGAATAATTATTTGCCCGTGATTGGGCAGGGCAGGGGAGCAGGTCCACTGGACTACCAGGGAATTAAAATCTTTATTCACCCACGATCGGGCCAGGGATCGGGTCCACTGGACCACCAGGGAATTCAATTCTTTATTCGCCCGCAATCGGGCAGGGGGGCACAGAGCCCGGCCTGTGTCTGAGGTGGTCGGGTGGCCACCCACAGCTGGCAGCTGCCATGTTGCGCCATGCAATATGGCAGCTCACCTGTGGGTGGCCAGGATTAGTTCCTGCTTTTCAGGGGCAGATCCCTGCGCCCCCACCTGTGCAGCACAAGGCGGGTTTGTGCCTATATATGCGCCGCACATCCTGAGCTGAATATCGGGATGTGCCGCATATGCATGGGCACGCCCCCCCCCCGCACTTGCGCTGCATACATTACTGGTGCGCCCCAGTGCATCAGGATTTCCATGATGTAACATCCCCTTTGCACATCGGACAGACATTAGTGGTTGAACCACGCGCACCCTTGAATATCCCACAACGATAAACACAACCAGTTTTGAGATACGCTTGGAGGTCACCACAGTAACCTCCTGTACGAAGACATAAGAGAGAAAAGGAAAATTAAAGAGAACACTATAGCATAGTCAAGAAAGGGGTGCCCATAGGTGGCCATTCCCAGGACAAGCTAGAAAACTGCCAGCGATAGAGCTTCTAGTATCGCTGGCCCCGTCCGGTGGAATTCGTTTCTGCCATCAGTGAGGGAGGCCCCTTCATGGAGGCATTCAAAGCTCGCCTTAAGTACCATCTGTTTAGCCAGGCATTCTCAGATACTGGATTAAAACACAGATTATCAGTCCTTTTAAAGTAAATAGGGTTATTATTATATGCAGAATTATTTATTATATTGTGAGTTGCAAGACTCACTGTCTGGGGGAAGGGAACTAAGTTGCTTAGGTGTCTTAGACGTGTCATGAGCTGCCCTGATGACCACTGAGTCTGTCTCGGGCTGAGCAGCATAACAGGGAAGACCCTGAGAGGGCCTGATAAAGTTTGTCCGCCCTGCAAGGCATAGCTGGCAACATGTTTGGTCTGTGCTAGGCTGCCATGGCTGCATCCCTCAAGGCAGGTAACACTGGAGGAATGATCTTTGGGGGAGATTCTGGAATCTCAAGGAAGTCCACCAGTTCTTTCTTGGTGGCATCCTCTTCCTCAGTGTGGAAGCCCATGGCTGAGGACGACTGCTTCATCACATTTAAAAATGTGGGGTCCTCAGGAGGAGACCTGGGGGTATGTTTCACCGAGTCTTCACTGACAGAAGACACTGTAGATCTGTCAGACAGCAGGATCTCTTTCTCTTCTTCCTCCTCATCTTCAGGAAAAAAAGACATCTGGGTGGTACACCTCCTCAAAGTCAACCTCCTCCAACAACTGAGTCTCCTGAAAAGCCGACATGGCGTCGGATGCGCTGATGACAACCTGAGAACTTCCCAGGCTGAGAAGCGTCGATAGCGAAAGCTTCCGTCAACTGCATTGGGGAAGAGGACCTAAGTGCCTGCACAATCACTGAAGTGAATTTTGTCAGGATTTCATTCAAGTCGATGGGGGCCGGGGGGTAAACGGGCACTTGTGTCGACTGCCCGCTTGTTAAATCCTGTGAACCCAAAGAGCCTGTTGCCCTGGAGGGAGAAGGAGCAGGTCTCAACGGGAGAGTCATCAACAATGAGCCTATCGTCAATGACGAGCCCATCATTAACAAAATAGGGTCCGACAACCCAGAAGTTGACAACCGGCTGCCCTGAGAATCGGGCGGAGATGCTGCCAGTATGGGTCTGGTGGGTACAGAGACCTGGACAGCAAATTTCTTCGCCGGTGCAGCCACCACTGGCAAAGATCACCCAGAAGAAGGAGAGGCTGACGAGAAACGAGATCAACGCTTGGGGGAGCATTCGCAATCTCTGTCTTTTTCGTGACTTTTCCCAGAGGACTTGTCATGGAGGCCTGGGAGCTCAAAGAACCACTCCGCAAATAGGAGGCCGGAACCCCAGAGGACTCCTGCCTGGAACTGGCTACCCGCCAATCCATCGGGAAACTTCTGAGAGCCTTACTGTGTCGCCTGAGGGTTGTTTGGTTAAACTTCTGGCAGAACTCATAATCAGAAACTTTCTGGGCAGCCCAAGACAGCAGACACAGACAGAGTGTTCATCTGTGGAGGCAATCTTCTTTCCGCAGTGGCAGCAACAGAAGAGAGAAGACGAAGGATTAACCCTTGACGTAAACAAATTGAAGGAATCTCTTTAAAAAAAGAGATTCTAAAAATTAAAGTTAGAAAAGCCAACGGCGAAAAAAGGCACAAATACTGCAACAGAACTTCCACAGAGACCCATGCAAACAATTCAACAGTGAGAAAGAACTGAAGAGGGAGAGGAGCCACTCACGCTTTTATAGGGTTGATGACATCTACAGACGATGACAGCATGAGTGGCCCCAGTTGTACTGCTGAAAATCTTCTGTGTGGATTCCCCTTCACCAACGACAAGGGTTCCTACAGTGTTACCTGATGACTGAGATACTTCCAAAGATCTACTGTTACAGGTTCACAACCCACATTTCTAGGGGCGTGGATATGGTGCACTATTCACACTTTGGCAGACTCCTAGTGGTTCTCCAGAAGAAGGAGCAAAAGTTCACACACTAACTTGGAGAAAGAGGATTGGGGAACCGAGGTCCCCAAACCAGTATACCAGTGTAACTCAAGGTCAATATGGTAGTGGGAAATTAAAGTGTGTGTTGACTTCCAGGTAGAAGCCCTGAACATTTCGCAGCAAGAGACATCCCTGGTAGCAGCCACCGAGGCAGCACTATGTCTGATGGAACGAGACCTAAGCCCTACAGGAGGCTCCCTACTAGCCAAATACCAAAAAAAGCTTGACAAGAAAATAAGGTGTGTGGGCCAAATAACAATACAGAACCCCAAATGAAGGCTCGCACACTAAGTGCAAAAACAAACCGTAAAGTACAGTTACGTAAGAACTTACCGTAACAGTAGATCACCGAGAACAGCTCTTGCAGCAGGTTACACCATTAGGACTGAAGCCGGCAGGCGCCAGGACCCCACGGAAATTTTCTAGCTAGCAGTCCCCCCATAATCCTCAGTTCTCCCGCCGGAGACTCCCGGCTGCTGGATGACACCAGAAGAGGAGACCGAGGATCCGCCACCAGATGGCAAAGACTAATGAATAGGAATGTCCCATCCCATAAGATGGGTGCTTGACTACAACCTACCTCCAAAAAGGGGGATGGTGGACAGGAAGGTACCTGCTGCAAGAGCTGTTCTCGAAGATCTACTGTTAAGGTAAGTTCTTACGTAACTGTACTATCTTACTGCGAGATACAGCTCTTGCAGCAGGTTACACCATTAGGACTGATTTCCAAGCAATAGTGGCAATCATGCACCACCGGGAGGAGGAAAGGTACAGACCTCGATATAACTCGAGCCTAGGACAGAAGTCCCTGAAGGCGCTGGAGCTGAACCCCGCTCTTGCCTCGATGCAATGTCCAGGCTATAATGCCTGATAAAGTTATGCACAGAGCTCCAAGTAGCTGCAGCGCAAATAGCTCAGGTGGAGGTGTTCTTTAACGCCGCAAATGAAGTAGCCACCCCTCTTGTGGAATGACCCTTGACCGCGCCCGGTAAGGGTTTATTACGCTTGTCATAACAGAAAGTGATGCAATGGATGAGCCACCTAGACAGTAACTGTTTGGAGACAGGAGCTCCTATCATTCTGTGAGCGAAGGAGACGAAAAGTTCGTCCAACTTCCTGAGCTGTTTGGTTCTGGTCAGGTAGTATCTGAGGCACCGATGCACATCAAGGGTGTGCAGAAGGGCTTCTCCTCGATTAGAGTACCTTGGAAAATACACTGATAGATCAATATCCTGATTAAGGGTGACAGCTGAAACACCTTAGGCAAAAACTTTGGGTTTGTCCTTAGGGATACCCTGTCCTGGTGGAAAACCAAATAAGGCTCTTTGCACATAAGAGCATGCAATTCCGAGATCCTTCTAGCCGAAGTAACAGCAACTAAAAATAACGTTTTCCAAGAGAGAAAACGTAGCTCTCAATCCACGGCTGGTTCAAAAAGTGGCAGCGTAAGCTGCTCCAGGACAAAAGGTAAGTCCCAAGGAGGGATTGGATCTTTGATGGGCGGCCTAAGATGGAGGACGCCCCTTAAGAAGGCATGGGTAGTGTCCAGCTGGGCCACCGTCCGATGGCCTACGGTGACATGGTAAGCAGAAACTGTACACAGGTGCACTGCACTTTAATCGAGGTGTAAGCCAGTCCGGAGTGGAAGAGGGAATGCAGGTAGTCCAGAACCAGCTTTTCTAGACAGTCTAACGGCGGGAAGCCGCGTGCTTGAGCCCACAAACAGAATCTATGCCATTTCATGGCGTGCGTTGTGTGGGTTGCCGGTTTTCTGGCGGCAGAGAGTACGTCTGCCACTTCTTGTGAGACCCCGTATCGCACCATGGCTATGTCTCTAGGAGCCAAGCGTGCAGGTTCAATGAGCGTAAGTCTGGGTGGACCAATGAACCCGCCTCCTGAGACAATAGACGGGAGCTGATTGGCAAAGGAACTGGATGTTCCCGGGATAGCTGGTACAAAAGAGGGAACCAAATCTGTCTGGGACAGAAGGGTGCGATCAAAATAAGTGTTGCTTGCTCCCTGCAAAGTTTTAGGAGAACTCTCTTGGTCAACGGGAAAGGAGGGAAGGCATAAAGGAATCTGCCCGCCCAGGAGAGGGACAACGCATCTCACCAGAAAACACCAGGCCCTGGATCTAGCGAGCAAAAATTGGGCAGTTTTGCGTTGGATGGGGACGCAAAAAGGTCTAACTCTGGAGTGCCCCATCTGTGAAACAGATCCTCTGCCACCTTCTGTAGAAGTTCCCATTCGTGGACCCTGGCCTGAGAGCAGCTCAAACAGTCTGAGATAGTGTTGTCCACTCCCGGGAAATGTACTGCAATTAGGTTTGCGCCCTGTTGCAATACCCACTCCCACACTCTCATGGCCTCCCTGCAAAGCGGGTAGGAGTGAGTGCCTCCTTGTTTGTTGAGGTAATACACCACCGCGGTATTGTCTGTTTGTAACAGGAGTGTACCCGGTGGAATCTCTGACTGGAAGGTTTGCATAGCGTAAAGGACTGCCCTCATTTCCAAAATGTTGATGTGGAGATGAGACTCCTGGGCAGTCCACAGGCCCTGAGACCGAACACCATCCAGGTGTGCTCCCCACCCGAGCCCTGAGGCGTCTGTGGAGAGGGTCACAGTCGGAGACGGCGCTGTGAAGAAAACCCCAGCAGAGAGGTTCCCTGGATTTAGCCACCATTGCCAATCCCGAATGACGACTTTCGTGATTCGGATTGGATCCTGCAGATGGTCTTGCCTTTGGTCCCATTGCACCCGAAGCATCCACTGGGTTACCCGCATGGGGAGACGTGCCAGCAGGACTGTCGCAATGGCCGCAGCCATGTGTCCAAGCAGGCGAAGGACCGGTCTGGCTGGGACGGTCTTCCTCACCGACAAGTCCGTGATGAGGGATCTGATGTGTTCCGCTCTGTCCGAGGGAAGAAAAGCTTTCCCTCTGACGGTGTCCAGAACTGCTCCTATGAACTGCAGTTTCTGGGACGGCACCAGGAGTGACTTCTCGTAGTTGATGAGAATACCCAGTGATTGGAAATGGGACTGGGTGCAGTGAATAGCCGTCATCAGTGCCTCCCTGGAGGGCACCATGAGAAGCCAGTCGTCCAGGTATGGGAACACGTAGTGGCCTTGTCTCCTTAGAGACGCCGCTAAGACTGCCATGCACTTCGTCAATACTCGAGGTGCCGATGACAGCCCAAAGGGAAGAGCTCGGAACTGATAATGGCGGCTCTGCAACTCGAAGCGCAGGAACCTCCTGTGCGCTTCAGCAATCGAAATATGCAGGTAGGCGTCCTGCATGTCCAGGGACACAAGACATGCGTCCTGCTTCAGCATGGGCATTAGACCCAGAAGGATCACCATGCGGAAGCGTTTCTAAACGACCAAAAGGTTGAGGTCGCTGAGGTCCAGTATTGGAAGGAGGCCCCCTGTTTTCTTTGGAACCAGGAAGAAGTGAGAATAGTACCCTAGTCCTTTCTGGTTCTCTGGGACGTGCTCTAAGGCTTCCTTTTCCAGAAGCGTGAGCACTTCCTGCTGTATGAGAAGGGCATGCTGACCCGAATATCGGGAGAGCAGGGGAGGTCTTGTAGGTGAACTCCTATGAATTCTATATAATGGCCTTTTTTGACCAGCTGCAGAACCCGCCTGTCGGTGGTGATCGATTGCCAGCCTGGCAAGTGGTGTGCGTTACGACCCCCGACTTTCTTTTCTCATTGATCCTGAGGAGGGGCGGGGGCCGGGAAGGAGTCATGCTGTGGCAGCGTTTGATCCCGCAGGCTGGGCCCACTTTGCAAATCATTGGCCTTTGCCTGGGGATGACTTGGCCTGGGCCTTGCGGGGAAAGTGCCCCTCTGCTGTTGGCTGGAACGTTGCTGTTGCCTTTGTAGCTGGCCACATAAACGGCTCTGGTTCCTACGAAAGGAACTAGGCCGAGACCTGTACATAGCTTGTACAGATCAGACTGCCTTCCCTGCGTCCTGAAGTTTGGTGATTACTCTCTCGGAGGCTTCACCAAATAGGACCTCGCCATTATAAGGGATGTCTAAGATGTTCTTCTGGACGTCCGGGGTAAAGCCGGAGACACGGAGCCAAGAGTGTCTCCAGAGACACACGCCTGAAGCTGCAGCTCTGGCTGAAGAGTCCGCAGAATCATATGTGGCTCTGAGCACCTGGGTCCCCACATCCGAACCCGTGCGGAGGAGGTTCAAGAGTTCCTCCTTGTGGTTGCCATCGGGCATCTTCTCGACCAGGTCCTGTCCCTGCTCCCACAGTGCGTTCTGGAATTGAACCATGTGGGTGAGGTAATTCAGTGACCTGATGGCGCAAGTCGCAGCCGCGTACGTGCGCCTACCCAGGACATGCAATTGCTTGGATTCCTGGTTCGGTGGCTCTGTGCTCAAATGCTGAGGTCTCTGAGACCGGTCATGCGAAGCAGTGATGACCAGGGAGTCAGCCAGAGGATGGTTCGCCAGATACTGGTCCTCCCTAGGGGCCTTCTATAGGCGGTCAGCCTTCTTTGTCACGGGGGGGTGGAGTGCGGACGTTTCCAGGTGGCCTTGGTGACGTCCGCAAAGGTATCCCCCAAGGGCAGCACTACCACAGGCTTCGGGTCTTTCTGCCGAAGGTAGCAAGCAAGGTGTTGTCTCTCAGGGTCAAGCTCTTCAGCATCCCAACCATGTTCTCCTGGATATGCCTCATGATCTCCGCGAAAGAGGGATCATCCGGAGGAGACTTGGGTAGGTCGTGTGGGTCTGGAGAGGGAATGCCGATAGGAGAAGGTGATCTGGAGCACTCCGAAGTGTTAAATCTGGAATCCTCCCCAGACGGAGTGTACCGGCGTCATCTGGATCTCTTGGGACTGGGTGACCTTGAGGGAGGTCTTCTCCTTTCTGAAGATCTGCCCCGAGGAGGTGATGTCTGCTCCTTGGGGGTTGGTGATCGTCCTACGGGCCCCTTAGGTGGAGGAGGGGGCGTAGGCGGTGAAGGGGTAGGTGGAGGCACAGTCGGAGTAGGAGGAGGATGTGTGGTGACCACATCTTTTTTGATGGTGTCCCATCAGAAGGTAAAAAGTTCTTTTACCTTTGCCAGATTGATACCCGACGACGAGCCTGGTGCCGGTGGCCTGTCGTCGGGCTCGGGCGTCGGGTCCCTAGGGGGTCTCACTCTCCGGGGAAGGTTCCTGTGGGAGTCCGGCGTCTCCGGTGTCACCCGCCTGGTCCTCGGGTTGTGTGGCGTCCTCCTCAGATGAATCCTTCTGACCGGCGTCCGCCGGTTACGGTGGTGCAGTCCTCTCCTCGGAAGCAGCCGACGTCGGTCCCCTGGCCGAAGTCCTCGGAAGCGAACGCTTGGTTGGCGACGGTTGTTTAGGTGTCGCCGGCTCCTGAGACCGCCGGTGGTGTTTGGCCAACATCGGGTCCGACGTCCGTTTGAGGGACGTCAGGTCTTTGGTCTTACAGGGAACCGGATCCGAACCATTCGTAGGCTGGGAAACTGACCTGGCGTCGGTGTCACGCTGGTGGTAAGATTTATGGCACCCCCCAGACTTCGACGAGGCCTTATATGTAGTGGAAGAGGCCGACGGCCTGGAAGTCTTCAGAGGCTGAAGAGAAGAGGAGCCGCTGGAAGATCTGACCTGAACCAGGGGAGGTTGCGACCTAGCCCTGGAGGGAGAGCGGTCCGATTTCGAGCCGGAGCTTCAGGAGTCCAAGACCCTCGCAGGAGGCCTGGATCTTTCCTTTTCCCGGTGCTTGTCCTGGTGCTTGTGGGTTTTACCCAACGACTCCCCCTGGGAGGAAGGTTCTTTATCCATAATTTTCAGTTTCTCCTCCAAGAGAAACGCTTGAAGGCCCTTCTGGCGGCGAATCCTGGTGCGACTGTTGAAGCCCTGGCAGAAAGAGCAGGCCTTGGTATCATGTTCCGGGCCTAGGCAGCGCCACGCAGGCCGAATGTGGATCCTTGAAGGGGATCTGTTTGCCACAGACACACTTCATATGGTGACCCTCTACAGAAGTGGTTGGAGAGGACATTAGTTGATCCAAAGTCAAAAAGCAGACGAAAATCATCGCAGTTCTACCGGTTGTCGCACGCTAGAAAAAGAGACCGAGAGGCCGATACTGGCGATGTCGACGGCGGGAAAAGAACTGAGGATTATGGGGGGACCTCCTCCTTATGTACTACGCCCGACATCAGGGGTGGGACCGACGTCAGAGGCGGTCCCCGCTGAAGACTGCTAGCTAGAAAATTTCCGTGGGGTCCTGGCGCCTGCCGGCTTCAGTCCCAATGGTGTAACCTGCTGCAAGAGCTGTATCTCAAAGTAAGATCCACAGTAATTGCTTGTAGAAAATATATATTTATTTGCTCACCATGAAAGTCTAAAGACACAGAACAAGGCACTCCCACAGCCTGACTTGCACTTAGTGTGCGAGCCTTCATTTGGGGTTCCCTACCAGCCAAACTATAGCAGAGGTCGATGTAAAATATAATCAACCTGCCAATTGTCCGCTTATCTGCCAGTCTGCCACGAACAGCTTCAATGTAGGTGACAAACAGCTGGCAAAAATCTCGCTGAACTCCATCCGTGTGCTCCGTATAATACGCTAGCGCTCGTCTCAGGTCCAACATATGGAGACTGTGCTTGGCCTCCATGGCGGGATTGCTGAAATACACCAGGAGACTGATCGCCTGATTAAGCTGAAACTCTGAAACAACTTCCAGGAGGAATTTTGGGTTGAGGCGAAGGACAACCTTCTCCCTGTAGAACACCAAGTAAGGAGATTCCACCGAGAGCGCCTGCAGCTCACTGATCCTTCTAGCAGAGGTGATGGCCACCAAGAAGATGGTTTTCCACAACAGATGAGGGATGTCACTTTTGTGCACTGGTTCGAATGGCTTGCTCATGAACACTGCCAAGACCAGAAACTAGTACCATGGTGGTGGTTCACGCACCATCGAGGACAGTCAAGGCCCGTTAAGAACTGCACAACCACCATTTCCTGCACCACCGCTGACACACCAACCCACGCCCAGTATGCAGAGATGACTGCCAGGTGCACCTTGAGGGCAGTAAACCTCAGGCCCAACTGGGAGAAGGACCACAAGTAGTCCAGAATGCTAGCCAGGGCGGGACAGGAGGTCAACCTTCCTGTCGTCGAGGCTTAGGTCAGGAAACATGCAGACCAGGTAAAATTTGCAAGTAGCGTTTTATTACAATAAACAACAATAGAAGAAATAAAATGTTCAAAATGGTTTCAAACATAGGCAGTCCAAACGTAAGTCCACTTTCTGAGCTCAAAATAAACCCCCCCAAAAAACAACCAACTTATCCAACTCTCTCCCATTATATGGTCTTCGCGGACAAAGTGTTTTTCTTGCTGGTACAGAATTTGTCAGTTTCCGTCCTGCAGGAGGCTTAGAAAAAGTACACTGGGATCTCTCTACATTCATTTCAAACATTATATCAATTTTAAAAATCAGGGAACAGTTTCATATAAAGATTCACAAATATACTTTTATAACCATATATAAGCAAGGTACAGACAACAAGAAACAAAGGTGGGGGCTGGGTAGCTGGAGGGGGGCATGAGACCTAGGATTGATCAAGTCCTGGATCTCATGAGAAAATGTGACTGCGCAATGACAGACAAAAGACAGAAAAAGAGAGGACAGAAAAGATCCTTGCTTTTAACACTTTATCCATAACCACTGGGACAGGATCTTACCCAGTCACACTCCCTGCCCTGGCACCAAATGGAAAAGCACTTCCATCTGAAAGCATAGCACTGGAGGTCAACCCCTTCTGGAAGGCTTACACAACATGGAGAACCTCCTCAGAGAGACCAAAAACTTGGAACTTCAGCCGCTCAGGCACCAGGCTGTCAGGTGCAGGTACTGAAGGTCAGGATGCAAGACCTTTCCCTTATGACAGAAGAGCACATTCGGGTGTAAAGACAGGTACCACAGAGGACATCTGCTGCTGAGGCTGAGGAGATCTGGGTACCAGAACTGGCACGGCCAGTCTGGAGCTAGCAGGATCACCTATGACTTGTCCCTCTGTGCCCTGACCAGCACCCAGTGGATCAGGGGAAAGGGAGGGAAGGCGTAAAAGAGGCCCAGGGACCATGGCCCTGCAATGGTATCCCCCATCACTGGTCACACTGAGGGGGTGGACCCAGAACATCTTCAGCTTTGCATTCAACCACGAATCAAACAGGTTGAACAGGGGAGTGTCCCACTGGGAGAACAGGTGGCTCACCACCACCTGATGAAGGGACCACTCGTGAGACGCCTCGTCCACCCAGCTGAGGGCATCCACTAGCTGGTTTAGGCTCCGGCCAAATGAATCGCCAGGAGATCAGCATCATGACTGCACACAAGGGTCCAGGTGCAGAGGGCTTCCTGACAGAGCCAGAGGGAATTTGTTGCACCCTGCCTGTTGAGTTAGTACATAGTCATGGTATTGTCCATCTGGTCCTGCATGACCTGACCCCGAACCGATGGAACAAATGCAGTCAGAGGCAGATGCACTGCACGGAGCTCCAGCAGGTTGATGTGCCATCAGGACTCCTTGGGGTTCGAAAGCCTGTGGGCCCTGTGAATCTGCAAGTGAACTTCCCCATGCACCAGAGCCATACTGGTCATCAAGAAGACCACTGGCTCCAGGCAAATGAACGGGACTCCTTCCTGTAGGTGTTCCGGGACAAGCTACCACTGCACGGCATCTAACACTGGCTCTGTCACCACAACCAACTGGTCTAGGTAATCGAGGCACTGAGACAACTGAAAGGCCTATTCCCACTTCCAGGAGGTGCATTTGCCAGCGGGCACACCAGATCACGCTGGTGCAGGACACTATGTACACAAGCAACCACAGGAAGCCCTGGGAAGGGTGAGTGCGCAAAGGAGGTAAGATCCACTTCCCAGTCTGCTGGTAGTTGGGACTTAGCTCGGATTGAGTCGAGCTCTGCCCTAGTGAAGTGGATGGTCTGCAAGGGGTTGATTTCCAACTTGGCTGGGCTGATGTGCAGACCCAACGCCAAGCAAGTCTGGAGGACCAGATCATTGGACTGTTCCACCACTTCCCAGGTTGGACTGTCAATCAGCCAGTCATCCAGGTACGGATAGACCAGGAACCTGCAGCACCTCAGGCATACTGCCACCACTGTGATACACTTGGCGAAGACACTAGGGGCCAAGGGGAGGATGAAAGGCAGGACTTGGAACTCGAACAAACCCCCCTTCACTTGGAACCGATGGTACCACCAGTGGGATGGACAGACTGAGATGTGAAAGAAGATATCCTGGAGGCTCGGAGAGTAGAACCACATGCCTTGCTCCATAGATGGAAACACCTTTCTTTTTTTGGCTTAGAAGCCCCAGTTCCTGCTGCGAAAGCTCAGCCCCCTGCTCCGCATCATCCTACCATGCCCTGGCTTACCTCCCCTGAGCGGGTCACCAGGTGCGCCCCCCCCCAACAGATGAGAAGATAAAATTACTCACCGTAGTAGTGTTGTTTCTTCTAATGGAGTCTTGCAATATTCTGACTATTGCAGCTAGGTCCTGCCTTTCAACTGCCCCGGAGAACAAAGAGTTAACTTTCCATGGCCAGCATGGAACGTTCAGCGCGAGCTCGGCTGAAGCCCCTGTCTGCTGTTGTTTAAACTCCAACACGTCAGATCTTCTGAGCAATACTCACTAGAAGTTCTACGTGGAAACTGTAAAACTCACACTAGCCAACTGGCAAATAAATTTATTAAAAGGTGTTTTGGTTTCAAAGCAAAGACTCAAGTCAGAAACCCCAAAACAAAAACAACAAACACCCAAAGTAAAGGATCGTGAAAGGGGGGCACCCCTAGGTCTAACACATGCTCCTGCCCACCCACATCCCAAAAACTAGGTTCTGAGAGGGGAGGCGGAGGTCAGAATACAGCAAGACTCCATTAGAAGAAACAACATTACTAAGGTGAGTAATTTTTTCTTCAAACAACATGAATTCTTGCTGTATTCTGACTACTGCAGACTACCAAGCAGTACCTCCATGGAGGAGGGACAGAACCTACTTTGGGAATAGGCTCTGAAGTACTGCTGTGCCAAACCGAGCATCACTCCTAGCCTGGATATCCAGAGAGTAATGCTTAGTGAATGTATGGACTGTTTTCCAGGTGGCTGCTTGACAAATTTCTAAGATAGGAATATCCCTGGCAGCAGCCAGGGAAGCAGCTGTACCTCTAGTAGAGTGAGCCCTCAGGCCTGAGGGTGGGGTTCTACTCAGTTTTTCATAGCAGAATTGTATACAAGAGACAATCCACCTGGCAATAGATCTCTTAGTAGCAGGTTTGCCCTTACCGACCTCTCTATATGTGAGGAACAACTGGGGGGACTCAAACCTGTGACCCTTGGTGCGCTCTATGTAGTAGCTGAGGGCACTTTTAACATCCAAGCTGTGCAGCCTTCTCTCTCCAGAGGAGGAATGATCAGTGAAGAAAACAGGGAGAGACATAGACTGATTCAGGTGGAAATCTGAGACCACCTTAGGCAAAAACTTCCTGTTAGTTCTTAGGAACACTTTATCTCTATGGAAAGAGATGAAATCAGGCTCCACTGACAGGGCTTGCAATTCACTGATACGCCTGGCAGACGTAATGGCTACCAAAAACACAGTTTTCCAAGTCAAGTACTTGCGCTCTGCAGAGGACAAAGGCTCAAAGGGTGGTTGCATAAGCTGAGCAATGCAAACATTAAGGTCCCAAGCAGGAACAGGATCCCTAAAGGGGGGATTGGTGTGCAGCAATCCCTGGAAGAACTTACAAAACACAGGATGGGCTGACAGAGGAGAGGGCTTGCCTACTAACAAGAAGGCAGAAACAGCTGCCAGATGCACTTTAAGTGTAGCTGGCCTAAGTCCTAAGCCATTAAGATGGACCATATGTCCAGAACTGTAGGCACCCAGCAGATTCTGGAGAAATATGTTTATTAGAGCACCAAATAGTGAACCTTTTCCATTTGGAGTTGTAAGTCTTTCTGGTGGAAGGCTTTTGAGAAGCCTTAAGGATATCCAGAACCCCTTGAGAAAGATGCAGATCAGCAAACCCTAACTCTTCAAGAGCCATGCCTTGAGATTGAGAGATTTGAGGTTCGGATACCAAATCCTCCCCTGAGAGGATGTCAATAGGTTGTAATTCCTGAGAAGAGACAGGGGAAGGTGGACTGCTAAGAACAGCAACAGTGGGTACCAGGGTTGTCTGGCCCAGTCTGGAGCAATCAGAATCACTTTGCATGGTTGAGACCTGATCTTGACTAACACTTTGAACAGGAGAGGGAAGGGGGGAAAAGCATACAGAAATTTCCTTCCAATTCAGAATCAGAGCATCCAGGGGATTGAGCCCAAGACTGGGGGTCTGCAACAAAAGAGAGGAAGTTGGTGATTGTATGGGGCATAAAAGATCTATCTGTGGAGTGCCCATCTCGAGAAAATCACCTTCAAAACTAGGGATCTAGGGTCCATTCTGTGATGACCCTGGGATATCCTGCTGAGAGCATCTGCTAGGACATTGTCCTTCCCTGGGAGGTGAACCGCTATCAGAGAGGTTTGCAGGGAATAGGCCAGGGACCACAGCTTCATTGCCTCTCTGCACTAGGCCATAGACCGAGTGCCTCCCTGCTTGTTGATGTACCACATGGTGGTGGTGTTGTCTGTTCTGATCTGGACCACCTTGTTCTGTACAGATTTGGAAAAAGCTTGCAGTGCCAGAAACACTGCTCTGAGTTCCAAGAGACTGATGTGAAGCAGAGATTCTTGAGGTGACCACAGACCCTGGGTGGTAAGATCCCCCAGGTGGGCTCCCCAGCCCAGCAGGGAAGCATCTGTGGTGAGTATCACTGAATGAGACTGAGTGACAAAAGGAACTCCTTGTCTCAAATTGTCCTGATCCTGCCACCATTGCAAAGCCTGGATCAGGGTTTGGGTCACTGGGACTAGTTTGGTAAGGGAAACCTTTCTTTGGGACCAGAAGGCTCTTACATGGAACTGAATGTCCCTCATCTGGAATCTTGCTCCCTGGACCACTGCTGTGGAAGCTGCCCTGTGGCCCAGAAGCTGAAGGAAATGCCTTGCTGGTCGAGACACCTGTAGGGTGAATGAAGAGGCCAGTTCCATAAGGGTCCTTGCCCTGTCCAGGGGAAGGAAGGCTCTTGCCCTTACTGTATTCAGTTCCGCCCCTATGAAGGTAAGGTGCTGTACTGGCTCGAGAACTGACTTTGGAAGGCTGAGGAGGAATCCTAAGGAAGTGAGCACTTGCTGAGCTACTTGAAGATATGACTTGACTTGGTCTGGAGTCTGACCCACTATGAGCCAGTCGTCCAGACGTGGAAAGATGGAAATCTTTTTTCTCCTTAGGAAAGCAACCACTACTGCCAGGCACTTTGTGAACACCCTTGGGGCTGATGTTAGGCCAAAGGGCATTGCTCTGAATTTATAGCGGCCTGAGACTCGAACCTTAGGGACTTTCTGTGGGAGCACCTGATGGGAATGTGAAAGAAGGCATCTTTGAGGTCCAGGGAGGCTAGCCAGTCCCCTGGCCTTGGAGAGGGCAGAATTATTCCCAGAGTCACCATTTTGAACTTTGGTTTTAAAAGGTGCTTGTTCAGATATCTTAGATCCAGGATGGGCCGCCATTCTCCTGTTTTTTGGGGGGTTAGGAAGTACCTGGAGTACAATCATTTGCCCTTGTGTAGGGTAGGAACCCTTTCAATGGCTCTGAGAGCCAGGAGGGAAGAAACCTCTGCCTCTAGGGCAAGGGTCTCTGATGGATTTGCAGGTGGAAAGGATCTGGTTCTCATCTTGGGAAATTTTTTGAAGCTGAGAACCAGTCCCTGGCTTACTACTTCCAGGACCCTCTTGTCTGAAGTCAGAGATTTCCAGTCCTGGACAAAGTAAGCCAACCTGCCCCCTACAGTTATTGGAGAATCGGCCCAGGCAGACCCATCAGGGTGTCTGTTTGGCAGGGGCTTTAGGCTGAGGGGTGGAAGCAGGCCTGCTCATTCCCCGTCTGCCTCTCACTCTGAAGAACCCCCTCTGAGCATAAGCAGAAGAGGAGGCGTGGGCTTGGTAAAAAGGCCTTTGAAAGGGCCTGCCCCTGCCCCTGGAATGCTGTCTTTAAGGAGTGGCTTGCCTTTCTTTGGCCTGAGCACTCCTGTAGGTGGTCCTGTACTGTCCATCTTTTCATGTAGTTTCTGTCTGCTCCCCAAACAGAGAATTACCAGACGACAGGGAACCATGGCCTTAGCCTGGGTATCCTGTGATAGGCTAGCACATCTGAGCCAAGCCATCCTAAGAGGCCACAGATGTAGCCATGGCTCTAGATGAAACATCACTGGAGTCCACAGCAGCATGAAATTGCACCTTGGATGCCTCAATCCCATCTGTAGCCACCTGCTCCAGCTTCTGGCAAGCCGGTCAGGGGCCTGTTTGCCAGAGCCAGCACAGTGTCCCACCTGGACTTCTGGTATCTAGCTGTGTAGGCCATATAGTTAGCCTGCCTGAGTCCCAAAGATGCGCATGTACTGCTTATGGCTGGCATCAATCCTCCTGGAGTCCTTATCTGGGGAGTGTGATGCCAAGGGAATATTTGCCTTATCACAGGCAGCAGCCTGCACGACCCCAACATGGCTGCATTGCTGAGAAAGGAACTCCGTGTCCGAGCCTGAAAGGGTATACCTCTTGTCCATTCGTCTGTCCACAGGAGGTATGGAGTAAGGAATCTTTAGAATTTTAAATGTCTGTTTCTCAAAAGATTTATGGAGGGGAATAGACAGCCTCCTGGACTCTGGGATGTCCATCATTTCAACAAAATCAGGCTCCTCCTGATCCTCTACTGCTTCTTCCATTGGAAGCTGGAGGGTTTCAGCCACTTTCTTGTAAAACATAAAGTGGGAAGGGGACTCAGAAAGCCTAGGAGGAGAAACACCTGAAGGTCTGTCTGGAGAGATGTCCAGGTCAATAGGCACATCCAGACTTTCATAATCACCATCATCCTCATACTCTCCCTCCTCCTCCTCCGGTTCATAAAATTCTTCTGAAGTATAATCCGGAACCGGGGGAACCGACCGAACTGAGCCCCTGCCAGACGGTGCCGGTTCAGCCGGAACCGAAGTTAGTGATTGCACTATCCTTATCGCTTTGGCTATTTCATCAACAGTCGGAGAAAGAACTTGTGGATCCGAACCGGATGATTTTTTCTCTTCTCTTTCTTTTAACCAGAACCGACTCCTCAGAACCGGCTCTCCTTTTGCCCGAAGAAGTTTCGCCCTGGTCAGAGGACACTCCTTCTGGTTCGGTCGGAAATTAACCGGGCTGGCCATCCGGGTCAGCGGACTTCTCGGCCTCCCTTTCCCTCCGTCTACCTACTCTCTTATCCAGGGTAGCTTTGGGAAAACTCTTACAAATTTGGCAGTCTGAATCGAGGTGATCAAACCCCAGACAATAAACACAGGTGGTGTGGGGATCAGCCTTAGCAAAGGCTTCCCCACACACACTGCAGTGTTGAAACACAGTGGGCCCATTTTTTTTCTTGGGTTTCTCAGACATGGCCAATCCTATCCAAAACTTACCCTTTTTTCGGCAATCCGCCAGGCAAGACTCCTCTACCGGTTCCTGACCGTTAAGGGTCTTGGAAAAAAACGTAATTAAATCCGTTTTTTTTGGAACCGATACGAACCGGTTACCACACTCTAAACAAATTCAAAACTTTTTAAGA
Source organism: Neoceratodus forsteri (assembly GCA_016271365.2). Lineage (NCBI taxonomy): Eukaryota > Metazoa > Chordata > Ceratodontiformes > Ceratodontidae > Neoceratodus > Neoceratodus forsteri. The sequence goes on from JADMNL010000028.1 coordinate 210,634,156, forward strand.
CTAAACTGATTGGTTCAAACCAAACCAATCTGAAATTTACAAGTTCCACACAGAAACTAAATGTAAAACCTATCTAGTACTCACGGTACCACAGACAGAGACTTAAACCGACAAATTTGGTAGCAGAAATTCGGTAGAAACCGAGCGAAAAACGACACTTTAACCGACTTTTTTGAACCAAGCAATGGAGAAATCTCCGGAGCGACTGTTCAGTGAGGCGGAGTAAAGAATCTGACGGTTGGAGCTTAAACAACAGCAGACAGGAGCTTCAACCGAGCTCGCACTGAACGTTCCATGCTGGCCATGGAAAGTTAACTCTTTGTTCTCCGGGGCAGTTGAAAGGCAGGACCTAACTGCAATAGTCAGAATACAGCAAGACTTCATGTTCTTTGAAAGGGCAATCCCTGGCTTACCCCCAGGGTGGGGCCATGGGAGTAGGACCCCCGGCGGGTGAGAAAGGGCAGTGGGAACAGCAGTGGAGCAGGGCACCATGCTTAGGGGACTGGATTTTTGCTGATGCTGGCGTTCCCCAGGGGGTGGGAAATGTAATGACATCCATGGCACAAACTCGTCGGTCCAGCCTCCCACGTATCTTAGACGTCAGTCGTGGCGGATCCCCCCCGCCTCTGCCAGGGTTCTCTGCTGTGCTGGACACCACCCCCCCAGAGAACGAGAGCTGTCCCTTGGACGATCAATCCTTCTCCTCCCGGCCGGCCCTCCAACTTCAGAGTCCATTCCCAAACCAGGGATGTTGGCGTTGCACGCAGATGCCTTGCTGCTGCACTGGTGGGCCAGCCTTCCAGAAATACAGGTTACTCACCTGTAACAGGAGCTCTAGGAATGGTATATGTTGTTCATCCACACTCACTGGCAGGTTCCTTGACGCTTTAAATCTTGCCGGACGGTCTTCAAGCTGGCTTCTCCCACCCACCCGGGTGGTAAAACTCTCGGCTCCACCCCATGATGCCAGATCTAGCCCGCTGGAAGCCAAGTTGTGCGTCGAAGCCGGGAAGTCGGGTGGGTTGTGTGGATGAACAACATATACCATTCCTAGAACTCCTGTTACAGGTGAGTAACCTGTATTTCTAGGACATGGATATGTTGTTCTATCCACACTTACTGGCAGACTCCAGCAGTTCTCCGGAAGGAGGAGGCAAGGCACACCCCTACTTAGGAAATAAGGACTGAGAACCGAGGTCCCAAAACCAGCATCCGGCGTGACTCAAGGTCGATGTGGTAGTGGGTAATGAAGGTGTGTGCTGACTTCCAGGTAGCAGCCCTGCAGATTTCCTGGATAGGGACGTCCCTGGAAGCAGCCACCGAAGCAGCGGTATGGCGGGTAGAATAAGCTCTTATCCCACTGGGAGGCTCCATGCCCGCCAGCCTATAGCAGAGGTCTATGCAGGAGGTGAACCACCTGCCTATCGTCCACTTGGCTGCAAGTCTGCCAGGTGCGGCTTCAGCGTAGGTGACAAACAGCTGGCGAACCTCTCCCCGAACTTCAGCCATCCGCTCCTTATAATAAGGGAGCGCTCTTCTGGGGTCCAGAGTATGGAGCCTATATTCGGCCTCCGAGGTGTGACTGGGGTAGAACACCAGCAAAGTCAACACCTGGTTAAGGTGAAACTCCGACACCACCTGCGGAAGGAATTTCAGGTGGGGGCACAGGACAACCTTGTCCCTGTGGAAGACCAGATAAGGAGCCTTGATGGAAAGTGCCTGGAGCTCTCCCATCCTTCTGGCTGACGTAATAGCCACCTAGAAGGCGGTCTTCCACGACAGGTGAGAGATGTCACACCTGTGCATCGGTTCGAATGGCTTGCCCATGAGCTTAGCCAATACCAGCAGTAGATCCCATGGAGGAGGAGGTTCTCGCACCAGAGGGGATATGTGATCAAGGCCTTTGAACAAGTGCCCAACCATCTTCTCCTGTGCCACCAACTGCTTTCCGGCCCGCGCCCGGTAAGCAGAGATGGCTACCAGGTGCACCTTAAGGGTCATCGACCGAAGCCCTTCCTGAGAAAGGGACCATAGGTAGTCCAGAATGCTGGCCAAGGAGCAGGAGGAAGGGTACAACCCCTTATCCTGACACCAAATGGAGAATCTCTTCCATTTGAAGGCATAGCATTTTCTGGTCGACTCCTTACGGGATGCCTCAACAATGTTGAGGACCTCGTCAGAAAGACCCAAGGCCTGGAACTCTAGTCGCTCAGGAACCAGGCTGTCAGGTGCAGGGATTGAAGGTCCGGGTGGAGTACCTTCTCCTGCTTGACTGAGATTAGGTCCGGGCGGGCTGGAAGCCGCCTCGGGAGCCTGGAGCTGAGGCTGAGGAGATCTCGATACCACAACTGGCGGGGCCAGTCTGGCGCTACCAGAATCACCTGCGCCTTGTCCCTCCTCACCTTAAGAAGCACCTTGTGGATCAAGGGAAATGGGGGAAAGGTATAGAAGAGGCCCGGGGTCCACGGCCTCGAGAAGGCATCCCCTTGCAGCGAGCCCTGCTAAGGGGGGCGGGCATGAAACAGCCTCAGCTTCGCATTCTCTCTGGAGGCAAACAGGTCCACCTGAGGAGTGCCCCAGTGGGAGAATAGATTGTGTACTGCCTCCGGCAGAAGAGACCACTCGTGAGATGCAGCACCTATCCGGCTTAGGGCATCGGCCATAGTGTTAGAGGCTCCCTCCACATGGATAGCTAGTAGATCCACCTCCAGTCTGCTGACGAGGGACAAAGTGCGGAGAGCTTCCTTGCAAAGGGGCAAGGAGTGCGTCCCGCCCTGGCGGTTTAGATAGTACATGGTCGTGGTATTGTCCGTCTGGACCTGAACCACTTGACCTCATACAAACGGAGCGAAGGAAGTGAGGGCTATTCGGAATGCTCGAAGCTCTAGCAGGTTGATGTGGCATCGAGACTCCTGAGGGGACCATAGGCCATGCGCTCTGTGCTCTCCCAGATGGGGGCACCCCAACCCATCAGAGAGGCATCGGTCGTTAGAATGACCGTCGGCTCGGGCCAGACAAACAGGATGCCCTCCTGCAGATGAGCTGGAACGATCCACCACTGGAGAGCATTCCACATCTCCTGCGTCACCGCCACTGGCTGGTCCAGAGGACCGGAGCGCTGTGACCATTGGCGGGCCAGCCCCCACTGAAGGGGACGCATGTGCCAGCGGGCCCAATGGACCACGCTGGTGCAGGCCGCCATGAGGCCCAGGAGGCGCAGGAAGTCCCGGGCAGGGCGCAATTGCCCAACCAGAAATGATTGGGAAAATGAGGAGAGAACCTCGGCCCTGTCCGCCGGGAGCCATGCCCTGGCTCGAAGAGAGTTGAGCTCTGCCCCAATGAACTGAATCACCTGCGCTGGCATGAGTTCCGATTTGACCTCGTTGATGAGGAGGCCAATCTGAGAGCAGACCTGGAGGGTCAGATCCCTAGACCACTCCACCTCCAGCCTGGAGGGGGCTGCAATCAGCCAGTCGTCCAGGTAAGAGTACACCCGGACCCTTCGGTGCCGCAGGATGCTGGCACCACTGCCATGCATTTGGTGAAGACCCTGGGAGCTGGAGAAAGGCCGAAGGGCAGGCCCGGAACTCGTAAAGGGACCCCTCCGCTCTGAAGTGAAGGAATCGCTGGTGGGACGGACAGATTGGGATGTGAAAGAACACGTCCTGGAGGTCCAGAGAACAGAACCACACACCTCGTTCCAAGGATGGAATGATCTGTGCCAGAGTGACCATCCTGAAGGTTCGAGACCGTAGGAACTTGTTTAGGTCGTGTAGGTCTAGAATGGGGCGCCAGCCCCTCCGTTCGTTTTGGGACCAGGAAATACCTGGACACAAACCCTGGGTCTGGTGTAGGATATGCTACCTCCCTGATCACCTCCTTCTGGAGGAGCAGAGCAATGTTGGCTCAACGAGCCGACAGAGAGGCTGCAGACCCCATAGCCCCCCGTGGGGCAACAGCCCGATAGGGTGGGGCCTGTTCGAATTCCAGAAGCAGACCTTTCCCTACCCCTTTCAACACCCAGCGGTCCGCGGTGATAACGGATCAGGCGGAAAGGAAGTGGCAGAGCCGTCCCACCAAGGGGGGGACCCACGGAGGACTGACGAGGCTGGGGGCGACAACCCTTAACCCGTCACTGGGCAGGCTTGGAGGAAGGACCGGCCGAGGGACATCTTGGGTCTTTCTGTCCTGGCTTTTGTTGGAGGAAGCTGCAGGCTTGGCTTTGGGGTGCGAAGTGCGTGCCTGCTGGCCCTGATGCTGGTGTTGCTGGGCCGGATGTGCCGCAGTGGCATAAGGCCGAAAGGGCTTATGTTGCTGCTGGCGGCCTTTGTCCTTCTGGGCAGACGTGACCGAGTCCAAGGTAGCACTGGACTTCTCGATCCTCTGGAGATGGCTTTCCACCCCGGGCCTGAACAAGTCGGTCCTAAGGAAGGGAACGTCTGCCAGCTTGTGCTGGGTATCTGCCGTGAAGGTGGAGATCCGCAGCCAAGCTCTGCGGCGCGTGGCCACTGCAGCCGCTACTGACTGGGCACAAGAGTCTCCAATGTCAAGAGCAGTTTGGAGCTGTTGCTTTGCCACCGCCCTTCCCTGATCCTGCACCTGCTTGACCGTAGTTTGGAGGTCAGCCGGGAGATAAGGAATCACCTCATCCAGGGAGCCCAAAAGGGTGTGGGAAAAGTGTGCCATCAGTACGGCCGAACTGGCCTGACGAAGGCCTAAGGAGGACGCAGCATAAACTTTACGCCCGGAGCAGTCCAGTTTCTTGGACTCTTTATCTGGTGGCTTGTCCACGTCCCGAGTGTTTCCGGAGCTCCAGAAAATGCTGTCAGTCACCAACCCCTCTGCAGAGGGGTGCTCTGAGAATCCGGAGAGTGAGCCGGTAGGAACAGCACACTTCCTGGCCATCCTGGCCGAGGGAGCTGGACAAGAAGCTGGCCGCTGCCATAACTCCAGGGCCGGGCCAACAATGGCTTCGGCCACAGGAAAAGCCTCTGTAGGAGAATCCCCTCGGTCCAGTATCTCCGTAAGGGGATACTTGGCCCACTTTGACACGGGTTTGAGCTTCATCCCTGTAGACTCTGAGATGAGCTGAAGTAATCCCATGAACGAGGATGGGCTCTCATCCACCGACTATCCCCCAGAGGACTCCAGGTCGAGAGGCCTGGAGAACAGGGAAGAGTCATCATCAGACTCCAAGGAGTCTGCAAACAGCTGCCGAGGGCCTGAGCCACCCTCCACCTGCCAAGGGCGATCGGGAGTGAGGGTGAACGACAACCGATGGGGCAACCCATGACCCGACCGAGAATCTTTGGTCGGAGCTCCAGTTATTGGTTGTGGAGGCGGGGGTTCCACCACGATGGGTGGCGCAGCTGATTTCGGCTGAACAACCGGCGCCGGCTTCGACTCCTTGATGACCACAAGGGGTTGTTTCGGCCACTCAGATGACAGCCACTTAATGGCTGGGGAAGGCGACAGGGTTGGCTTGTTCCCAGACAGAAGGAGCTGCTGCCACATCAAGTCCTCGTAGAGTCGACACGTAATTTGCACCAAGTCTTTCCTCCGAGACAAAGAAGACGAGATGAGCGCGCGCGCTTCGCGTGCCGAGACCGACACCACCGATGTCATGGATCAGTTCGACCAGAAGAGGTCCGAGACCGAGACCGCTAGTGTTTCCGAGGGTGGGTCTGGGAGGGAGCGGGGAAACCCTTTCCTCCTCGCTCGAACCTTAACCAGGGACTCTGGCAAAGGAGGCACAGGCAAGTCCTTGGTTTCCACCGGGGAACCAGTGAAGAAGGTTGTCGGCTTCTCCAGTGACAGCCCGCCTGACTGGTCAGAAATCTTGACCGCAGCACGGGTGTCTCGCCGCTGACCTGACGGGACATCAGGAAGCCAGCGGCCTAGTCTGCAACTCCCACCGGGGTCGAGTGTCAACTGTCTGGGGAAGGGACTCTCCAGCTCCCACGAACGCTGGACGGTGGGACTTACCTTCAGTCCTTCTTCTTGGACTGAGAGGAATGTCCTGCTGGACCCTCACCTTTTGTAGAGAGGGACTGACAAAGCTCTTTAAAAGAAGCCGTGTAGGAGGAGCCCAAGGAGAGCGGGATAAATGCCGCGGCCAAGGAAGACGAAAATGTGGCCTGGGCCGCCTCCTCCTCAAGGGCGATCATCTGTTCAAGTTGCTCAGCCGAGCCTGCCGCCGTGGACACCACCCAACAGGCCTCCTTTGTCTTCACCGGAGGAACACGTCTCTCGGGGCACCCAAGTTGGAGTCTGGCAGCACGGTCTTCGAGGACATTGACCGAGAAGGACTTGCACAATTCGCAGGCCTGCGGATCGTGATCGTGTCCAAGGCAATAAACGCACGTGGAGTGTGGATCGGTCTGAGACATTTTCTGCCCACATGGGCACCGCCGAAATCTGGGAGTCGACTTATCCATCGCAGGCGCGAAGGAGGAAACAGACCGAAGTCTAGAAAATTTGAGAATAAGTTTCAGTTTAACCGACGAGTTTGGATCCAGGCCTAAAACGCAGAGCGCTAAGGAGGGAACCCGAGCTTCCAAGCGGTAAGGAAGATCTAGCGTCATGGGGCGGAGCCGAGAGTTTTACCACCCAGGTGGGGGGGGAGGAGCCAGCTTGAAGACCTTCTGGCAAGATTTAAAGTGGCAAGGAACCTGCCAGTAAGTGTGGATAGAACAACATATCCATGTCCCTAGAAATGGAATTATCTGATTCAGAATAGCCATCCAAAACTTGCGCCTCCTCAAGAACTGGCTCAGATCATGCAGATGCAGTATGGAGCACCCCCCCCCCGTCCATTTGGGAAAGTACAGTTACGTAAGACCTTACCGTAACAGTAGATCTTCAAGAAAAGCTCTTGCAGCAGGCCACACTGGTAGGACTAAGCCGCCAGGCACCAGGATCACACAGAAAACCTTCTAGCTAGCAGTCTACCATAGGGGACCACACACTGCCAACGTCAGTCGCCGACATCAGCCTATCCTATAAAAAGCAGGTGATCCCCCACACCTACCTTAGTTCTCCCACCAGAGACCCCAATCAGGCAGTGAATGGAGAAAGTACAGTTACGTAAGAACTTACCTAACAGCAGCTCTTTGAGAGAGGCTCTTGCAGTGGGTATTCACATACAGGACTGACCCTCCAGGCATCAGGACCCCACAGAAAAATTTCTAGCTAGTACTCTCTGTCCGGGGACCGTCCCCATGTCAGGTGACTGGTATCATGCAATGTCAGTATAAAGGGGCGGTCCCCCACGCCCATCTTCCAGTTCTCTCCCACCAAGGGCCAAAGAGGCAAGAAGAGAGAGAAGAGGCTATTTCCCCCATGGAAATGGAACCAAAGAAGCTTAGAGGGATGGAGGGCAGGAAGGCACTACGTACTGCAACAGCTTCTCTCAAAAATCTACTGTTACGGTAAGTTCTTATGTAACTGTACTATCTTACTTTGAGAGGGCTCTTGCAGTAGGTATTCACAAATAGGACTGAGTCCCAAGTAGTCTGAAACAAGAAGAAGCATTCAGGTGGAGGAAAACTATACATAGCATGGAACCTCTGGCTGAACTGGTCTTATGAAAGAAGACCTTGAAGCACAGCCAACCTGAAGCCTGCTCTACGGCGAGAGGCAATGTCCAAACTGTAGTGTTTCGTAAAGGTATGGACAGAAGTCCAACTTACAGCTGCACAGATGTCTGCCGCTGACATATTCTTGAAACAAGCCGCAGAGGCAGCTACTCCTCTGGTGGAGTGATCTCTGACTTGACCCAGCAGGATCTTGTTATACTTGTCATAACAGAAAGTGATACAATGAGCCAACCATTTCAATAAGCATTGCCTAGAAACAGCATTGCCTTCTCGTTTATGAGCAAAACAGCCAAAAAGCTGATCACTTTTCCTGGGATCCTTAGTCCTAGTGGTGTAGTATCTCAGTATTCTGTGAACATCCAAAGTATGCAAGAGGTACTCCCCTTGATTGGAGTGTTGCGTAAAGAAAGCGGATTTATTCAACGTAGATTCAGCCACCACTTTAGGGAGAAACTTAGGGTTGGTGCGTAGAGCCACACATTCCTTGTGGAAAATCAAGTAAGGGATTTTATACATCAGGGCCTGAAGCTCGGAAATGAGCCGAGCAGAAGTAATGGCCACGAGGAAGAGTGTCTTCCAAGAAAGTAACTTTAAATCTGCTGTAGCTGCCCGCTCAAATGGAGGCACGGTAATCTTCTCCAGAATAAAACTCAAGTCCCAAGGAGGGGCAGGAATGCGGATGGGAGGTCTCAAATGGAGAACCCCTCTGAGGAAGGTCTTAGAGACTTCCAATTCAGCAAAAGTCCTGTCTCCGAAGGGAATATGGTAGGCTGAAATCGCTGCCATATGGACCTTTAATGAGGAATGGCTGAGACCCAGATCGAAAAGATGGTGCATGTAATCCAGGATTTTAGTGGCTGGGCAAGAGAAAAGTTTGAAGTCCTTTGAAGTGGCCCAAATTGAAAACCATTTCCACTTCATGGCGTAGGTGGACCTGGTGAAAGGCTTTCTGGACTCTACCAAGATGTCCGCTACTAGCGAAGAGACTCTGAAGCAGGCTTTTGCTATGTCTACAGGAGCCACGCATGCCAATGAAGGGATCTGAGACCTGGATGAAGAAGGGTCCCCTAATCCAGGGTCAACAACTGCTGCGACAGAGTAAGAGGAAGTGGGGGTTCCTCTGAAAACTGTTGCAGAAGAGAGAACCAAACTTGCCTGGGCCAGAAGGAAGCAATGAGAATCATTCGAGCTCCCTCCGATCTGAGCTTGTTCAGGACCCTCGGAATTAAGGGAATAGGAGGGAAGACATAAACTAATCTGTCCCTCCATGAGAGAGACAGAGCGTCCTACCAAAAAAATGTCTCGCCCTGGAGCGAGCGAGCAGAAGGCGGGAAATTTTGCATTTTGGGGAGACACGAAGAGGTCTATCTGAGGCATTTCCCATCGCAGAAAGATATTATCTACGACTTCTTGATCCAGTTCCCATTTGTGGGCCCTGGCCGAGGACCGACTGAGTTGGTCTGCCAGCATGTTTTTCACTCCCAGAACATGAATAGCAGTCAAGTGAAGGCGATGCTGGGTTGCCCAAAGCCAGACTATCATCACTTCCCAACACAGAGGGTAGAAACACGTTCCTCCCTGCTTGTTGAGATACCAGACTACGCACATGTTGTCTGTTTGTATGAGGAGATGACCGGGAAGGATAAAGGAGTGCAGAGCCTGAAGGGCATAAAGGACTGCTCTCAGTTCAAGCACATCTTATTCGAACCTGGACCAGCTGCCCTGAGTCCTGTGAGATCCGAGATGGGCTCCCCAGCCTTCACCTGACACATCTGTTGTCAATGTCTGGGAGGGGGGTTCGATGTTGAAGTGAACTCCCAGGCACAGGTTCTCCTGCACCATCCACCACTGTAAGCCCCTGATCATGGGATTGGAAACTAGTACCTCATGGTCTAGATTGTCCAGGGTTTGGTCCCTTTGAGACCAAAGTGTCCACTGAGAGATTCTCATATGGAGCCAAGCACGTGGAACTGTCGGAATGGCAGCCGCCATTAGCCTGAGAAGGCAAAGGACTGACCTGGCGCCAACCCTCCTGTGATCGGACAAAAGATGAGCCTGAGTCCGGAGGGTGTCCACCCTGTCCGGAGGCAAAAAGGCTTTGCCAATGGTCGTGTCCAGAATCGCCCCCTACAAACTGGAGGCGTTGGGAAGGGATGAAATGGGACTTCGCTTGGTTGATAGCAATACCCAGGCTGGTGAAAACCTGCAGGGTAAGGGAAAGGGAGTGCAGGAGTTCCTCCCTGGACGGGTCCACCAGGAGCCAATCGTCCAGATACGGAAATACCTGTACTCCCTGGGTACGCAGGTGGGCCGCTATCACCGACAGGCATTTGGTAAAAACTCGGGGCATCGAGGAAAGACCAAACAGGAGGGCCTTGAACTGGTAGGTTCCCTCTGAAAGCAAAAATTGAGGAATTTGCGGTGGGAAGGGCATATGGGGATATGCAGGTAGGCATCCTGCATATCCAAAGCGCACAGCCCCTGTCCCTGCCAAAGGAGTGGTAGAAGGCTCTGTAAAGAGAGCATTCTGAATCATTTGTACACCACGAACATGTTCAGGGAGCTGAGGTCTAGAATAGGCCTCACATCTTCCGTCTTCTTTGGAACCAGGAAGAAATGCAAGTAGTAGCCTGTCCCCCAAAATTGGTCGGGGACTGGTTCTATGGCCGCCTTCAACAAAAGGGAGGTGATTTTGTCTCGAACCAGAGGAAGATGTTGTGCATGGTGCACAGAGATGGTGGAAAGATGCATCCTGAGTGACAAGTACACCAAGCCAGAGTCCGAAAGAGAAAGAAGGTACTCCGGGCAGGTGAAAGGATCCAAATGGCAAGCAGCAGACCAAAGGGTGAAACGCTTCCATTTCATTGCATAAGTGGCCCTGGTGGAGGGTTTCCAAGCAGCAACTAGAGCATCTGCGACCCTGGAGGACTCCCCAAAGCAGGCAATAGGTCCGCAGGAGACACACATGGAGACGCAGGGACTTAAGGTCTAGATGAACTAGAGTGTCCTGGTCCCGGTAGAGCTAGCCAGTGCACAGGGGTAAGGGCACCGGAGGTTCCACCACCAGCTGTTGCAGGAAGGGGAACCAAATCTGATGCAGTCAGAAGAGAGCTATTAGAATCATCTCTGCCCCTTCCAACTGGAGCTTAAGCATAAGCCTTTGTAGGAGCAGAAAGGGAGGGAAAGACGTACATAAACCTCCCCTTCCAGGAGGGAGACAATGCGTCTCGTCAAAAAACTCCTGGCCAGGGACTGAGCAAGCAGAAAAGTGTCAGTTTTGCATTGAACGGGGACGCAAACAGGTCCAACTCTGGATGACCCCACCTGTCAAAGAGATCAACAACCAAGGTCAGAATTTCCCATTCGTAAGCCAGTGACCTGGACTGGCTGAGACTGTCAGCCAAGACATTTTGAATGCCTGGAACATGTACGGCCGATAGCTCCAGACCATGCTCGATGGCCCAATACCAGACTCTCATCGCCTCCCGACACAGTGGGTAAGAATGCCCCCCCCCGCTTGTTGATGTAATACACCACACACATGTTGTCCGTCTGCACCAGCAGGGGTCTGAAATACCTACAGAGCATAAAGAATCACTCGCATCTCCTGGACATTGATATGGAGACCCTGTTCCAATTCTATTCAGGTACCCTGGGTCTGGTAGTTGGCCAGATGAGCACCCCATCCCAGGCCGGATGTGTCTGTCATGAGAATCTGATTGGGGGGGGGGTTGTCAAGATCTGAAAAGAGACTACCCAAAGGAGGTTGACCAGCTTCAGCCAGCATGACAGAACTCTCCAGACCAGGTCAGAGACCAGAACCAACTGGTCCAGGTCATCCGTGCGATTGTCCCACTAGACCCTCAACATACACTGAGGAACCTGCATATGCAGGTGGACCAGGGAAACCATGGCAAAGGCTGCTGCCATGTGGCCCAGAAGGCACAGGAAAACCCTGGTGGGAACCCAACTGCTGGAGTAAACCAGACAGGCCTGCTCCATCATTTGCTCCACCCTGTCCACGGGCAAAAAGGCCTTGCCCTGACTGCTGTTCAGGCTCGCCCCTATGTATTGAAGGTGCTAGCAAGGAGAAGAGCAGGACTTCAACAGACTGAAAGTGATCCCTACAGTCTGAAAAAGACAGAATGTGTATTCCAGAGTCTGAACCAGGCAGTTCCTGGAGGGGGCTGCTAGCAGCCAGTCATCCAGGTAGGAGAATACGTAGAAGCCCTGCGTTTCAGAGCAGCCGCCACTACTGCCAGGCACTTGGAAAAGACCCAAGGGCCGAAGAAAGGCCAAAAGGGAGGGCCCAGAATTGAAAATGGGCTACCTTAAAGTAGAAGAGGAGGAAGCAATGATGGGCAGGAAAGATCTGGATGTGCAGGTAAGCTTCCTGCATGTTTAGAGAGCAGAGCCAATCCCCTCAGTGCAAACGGGGTAACAGCCCCTGGCAAGTGACCATCCGGAAGCACTTGTACCCAATGTACAGATTCAGATTGCTCAGGTCCAAGATGGGTAGTAGATCCCTGGTCTTTTGGGGGGATGAGGAAGTAGTGGGAGTAAAACCCCCTTCCCAGTGAGCCAGAAGGGCAGGCCCTGTGACTCTTTTTTTTGAGGACAGCCTGAATTTCCTCCCAGATGAGGGACAGATGGGGGGGGGTTAAGAGGAGTTTATCGGCGGATTTTCTGGAGGCCACTCTAGAAACTCATGTATGTGACTATGCTCCATGATCTGAAGCACCCAGGTGTCTGTGGTCACTCCCCGCCACCCATCTACTGTAGGTGGAAAGAGAACCAACCCCCGACCACCTCCCCCAGATCCTCATCCGGAGACGGGGTCAGCTAAGGAGTCCAGAGCGGGAGGTGGCCGCAGGTGTCCTAGGGGCTCTGGTGTCACAGTTGCGGGGGCTGCCGTGGCCTTACGCTTGTGTTAGCCTTTGGAAAACTGGTTTTGGGATGGCTTGCGGGAGGACCGACAAAAGGACTGACACTGGCCCGCTCCAGGCTGGGTGTAATAGAGTGAATGAACCGACCTAAGAGCTCACCCTGACTATAGCAGAGTGGAGATGATGTCCTGGACATCGCCCCAAAAAGGACAAAACCCTGGAATGCAGCATCCAAAATGCTGGATTGCACATACAAGGCAAATCCAGATACCCGAAGCCAAGAATGGCGCAGGAGGCAGACCCTAGCAGGCGCCTCGTGCCCGGAGGCATCCATAGCATCATAAGCAGCTCAGAGAATGTGGCTGCCAATGTCCGAGCCCAACTTAAACACCTTTTCATAATAAATGGTCTCCGATAAGCCACAGTGCCAAGTATAACAGTCCTGTTTATAACTGTGAAAGCCTAAGAGTACTGCAGTACAATAACAACTAGAGAAATAATTAAGTAGTTCTATTAGCTTGCCAGTGCTGATGGCTCTCAATCTCGGGGCAAAATCCCACACTCCCTCTGTTTAGGCAAAAACATCTAGCAGGCAGCGATCGGCATGTCTATGGAGAGCTGCTCAGACGTGCGTCCTCACTAGCAAGAGTGCACACGGTGTCACAATGACCTATGTGATGCTAACGCACTAAGCGCAGGCGTGCACATATTTGCAGGTGCACAAACACATTAGTGCAATGTAAAAAAATAGGAGATTGTGCGTGCTTACGTGCTGTGCACTTGCACACACCCTCTGGCATGCGAAAACCAAGCATGGGAAAACCAACAGAGGAAGAAGCCCAACTGTCACCATGGCTTAATGGCAGTCATGTAACGTGTTCAGAGATCTGAGATAGAGAAACACTGCTAAGGCCCTCTAATCGCAACACAAGCCAGTAAAATAAGAACAAATATAATGGCAATACAAGCACTCAGCTAGACAGACTGAGTCCCCAGCAGCTTAGCAAGGAAAATGCTGCCCAAGGAACATGTCTGCAGACTGCCAAGGAGAAATGCCAAAGGCAATATCCCAAGACACAAGTTTCCTTTTCTTTTTCTTTAAATAGCCTCACAGAAACCTGAAGTGGGGGGGGGGGTAGACAACCAATGCAAGAAGCAAGGGAACCCCCGCCAAGAGCCCTACACTACCCCAGAAATAAGTAAAATTTACCTACCTGTGGCACCTTTTTTTTCTCTAAATGGAGACCATTAGAACACTCTAGCAAGACAGATGTGGCTCCCAGTCCACGAAGGGAAATGGGTGAAGCAGGTTAGTCAATTTGAAAGCCGTAGCTTAACAGGCACAATTTTAATTTACAGGTGTTCCCTGGAACCAGGCAGCCCCAACCTGTTATGCAGAACAGTAGCCCCAACAGAAAATCCTGAAAAGTCTTGAAGCGAAGATAAACGTAGCTCTATCCCGTTTCAGTGGCACAGCTGAACTGGGGGAGTTGCTGCTGCCTGGAATCCTCATAACCCCAACATTCTAACACTTGGGCTGTGCCATTCCCCTGGTAGGGGTGCACTATACCCAGCTGTTATGACTTCCCACTGACAATGTGGAGCACTACAGAAAATATTTTTAGTTAAACTAATTCCCGCTTGGTGAACCAACCATATTTATGAAAATTAAACTAGCAGACCTGAGGCATATCAGATCAAACAGCTGCATGGAGGCTATAGGTCTAAAAAAGCTTAGATTAAGACTTTACCTTCAACACTATAGATCTCAACATCATCTTCTGGCATGTTGACAGTCTCCCACTGGTGATCCTATAAAAGTTATAGATTAAAGTAGGTTCTGTTCCAAAAATGAAGCATTTCCCATTTCAAAACACTGCATTAATGTTTCCAGTCTTAAGAAATCTAAGAGCATTTCTTAAACTTTTCTTACTCAACAGTCACGCTTTAGTGTTACAGAAATTTCAGCAAGTTCAACCATATGCAACAAATTATGATTAGACCAGTGTTCTACATTCAGGATTTTTTAACATTCTAGCCACTTTCACCAGAGTACTAACATATGCTACTAATTATGATTGTAACAGGGCATTAAGCAAGGTAAAGAAATCCTGCACACATATTGGATAAAGCACAGCATGCGACTAGACACCAGCCATGGTCTAATTTCCAAGAAGATCCCTGGTTGCTGTTGCAGGATGATTTTTAACCACACAGGGTAGTGCAGCAGTATTTAGCACCCAGCAAGCCGAATGAATAGTGAGAAAACGGAGCCAAGCCATATAGTGAAATATTGTGGTAGCATCAGTGAAACAGCACCGTCGGTATTTTGTTTTGTACTGTAACCTGTGTTGGTTCTGTAGGAAACAAATGTTCAACTCACGTAACATCAGTATTTCCACCCACCCACCCGAATGGATAGTGAGAAGGAACCAAGCCCTGTACTTCAATACTGTTGTACCATCAGTGAAATAGCAGCGTCCATATTGTCTTTGGTAGAGTAAGCTGTTTTGCTTATTCAGGGACAAAAAGAAATAAAACTACATCGTAGAACCAAGGGAAAGTTACCAGTGTTTACATACAGAAGGGGAGAAGGGGAAATTGCAGGTTAGAAAACACAGTACATGCAGATTTTGGTGACACAAATCACGTAATCAATCCCAGCATCCATCTGATCATTGTACGGGAGTGCAACGCTGAAATTTCTCGAGCATGTGCAAACAAGCAGTGTAAGTTATTTAAAAAATGTAAAAAATGTAAAAGCATGAGGAGATGTAGAAAATGTATACTTTTTCTAAGGAACGTTGTTAAAAAATAAGCGCTGTTGAGCACCACAATATGTATAATGTCAATATGTATAATGTTTCCACCCGGAAGTTGTTTACCTTTCAACGATCTGGAAAGTAAACATTAGAAGTGCAAAGGTAATACATTCTTAGTGTTTTTATTCTGGCAAAACATTGCAGTAGAAACGCATTATTATTACACTGGATGCCCTGTTACAAGAGCATTAAACCACTCGAAAGGATGGGTCTACTGTGGAATTAATCCATGGTTGGGTGGTTGGAGACACTCGGCCGAACCCCCCACCCCCCAATCAGGATTATAATTGCACAGTAGACCCATTCTTTCTCATGGTTTAATGCTTACTTATGGCTGTCATCTAAACTGAGGGTTTTCATAGATACTAGCCATTCTGACTGCAACCCAAAATTCATAACTGCCCCAAACCAAATTTCAGGTTGTCAAAATCCGCATTTTTATTAAAATAGTATTACTGTATAACAGTGTTTGGAATGTGTTTTTTCATTGCTTGACTGTTCAGGTAAACAAACTGGCACTTAAATAAAGATAACTGAAAATGAAAAATACAGAACATTTTATTTTTACTGGTAGCACATACTAGCAGTAGAAACTGTGATTAAGTAAAAAAATAGAGGTTACTCATCTTTAAGAAATAATTACTCACCGTGGTAATATTGTTTCTTCCAAGGTGTCCTTTAGCATCAATAACAGCACGCAGTAAGCTCGCTAGGTTGAGTTGCCTCAGAGGCGGAATTTATGATAATGAATAAAATGAATTAGCCAATCAGAAGAGAGTTAGAGGGTAAGCTGAGTGGATCTTGCCCAGAGGGCACCAGAATTTTTGCGAAGCTATGATACGAACATGTCCACATAAAGTCTGACCTAGCAGGCTTTAAAAATCATGCAATAGCATGAACAAAGAACAACTGTAGTAAAATATAAATTTTTCTTTAAATGCAGTTCAAAAAAGTAAACAAATTTGGCAACAACAAAGGAAGCAGAGTCCTCTTCAGTTAGGTTACTTGGGAAGGAAGGGTGGGAGGTTACTGATGCTAAAGGACACCTTGGAACAAACAATATTATAACAATGAATATTTTTTACTTCTCACCCCAGAAGGCCTTCAACATCAGTAACAGTATGCAGACTGCAAAGCAGTGCAGTTGGGAGGTGGGTACAGAACCTATTTAGGGAAGAGGCTCTGCCGGACTGCCCTGCCAAATTTGGCATCAGATCTGGACTGCACACTCAGGCAGTAATGCTTTGTGAATGTGTGTACAGTACTCCATGTGGCTGCTTTGCAGACATCCGGCAAGGAAATCTCCCTTGCAGCTGCCACTGTGACAGCAGTGCCCCTAGAAGAATGCGCTGTGAGGCTTTGAGGGGGCTGTTTACCAGCCTTGTCATAACAAAACTAAGTACAGGAGACTATCCAGTGAGTGATAGTTCTCTTAATAGCTGGTTTTCCTCTCACCAAAGGTGAGGAAAAACTTTGGTAGTAGAGCCCCTGAACTGCTTGGTGTGCTCCAAGTAGTAAGACAGGGCTCGTTTGACATCCAGGCTGTGTATCCTATGCTCTCCTGGAGTGGATTTTTCAATGAAGAATACAGGAAGAGTAATGGACTGATTAAGGTGGAACTCCAAGATCACCTTAGGGAGAAATGTCCTGTTTGTTCTGAACTCTACCTTGTCCTTGTGAGAGATAATGTCGTTTGACTCAGTACATAGCCTGAAGTTCTGATATCCTTCTTGCAGAAGTGATGGCAAATAGAAAGACTGTTTTCCAGGTGACATATTTCAAATGGGCCATAGCCATGGGCTCGAAAGGGGGCTCCATGAGCTTGGCAATACACAAATTGAGGTCCCAACAGGGAACCAGTTTCCGAATTGGGGGTTGAAGATGGAGGAGGCCTTTGAAAAACCTTTCAGGCAAGGAAACAACTGACCTATCCTTACCAATGGAAAGGTAAGTTGAAATTGCAGCCAGATGAAGCTTTAGGGATGAGGTCCTTGAGGCCTGAGGCCTGTAGGTGAACCAAATAGTCTAAAAGGCTGGGAACTGAGGCTTTGAGAGAGTTTATTCATTTCCTCTTGCACCAGAAAGAAAACCTTTTCCACTCAGCTGCATAAGTTGTCTGGGTACTTGTTTTTTTGGCCATCATCTGGATCTTCAGGACTTGTTCTGAATACTGGGTATCTGGGAACTCTAGCTCCTCAAGAACCAGGTTTTGAGGTGAAGAGATTGTAGGTCTGGATAGGTCACTCCTACATGTGGTAGAGTCAAGAGAGTGATTGAGGGGAAGTCGAATAGGCTTCTTGTGAGACAGGATTAGTAGCAGAGAATACCAAGGTTGCCTTTGCCAGTCTGAGGCTATCAGAATCACAGTTGCTGAGTGGTCCCCTGAGCTTCAGCAACACTCTGTGAATGAGAGAAAAGGAAGGGAAGGCATAAAGGAACTTCTCTGCCCAGTCCAGAGTTAGGGCATCTGCTGGAAGATGTTCCCAGTGCTTGAGGCCTGCAACAGTAAAGAGGAAGTTGATGGTTGAGACGAGAAGCAAACAGATCTATTTCTGGTATGCTTCACCTTCTGAAGACAGTTGCAAGGACCTGTTTGTTCAGAGTTCATTCATTGTGGCCTTGGCTGATGCGGCTGAAGGCATCTGCCAGGATGTTGTCCTTGCCAGGAAGGTGTATGGCTGAGAGACTCACATCTAGGGAGTAGGCCAGAGACCAAAGTTTCATGGCTTCTGTGCAAAGCACAGTCGACCTTGTACTGCCCTGCTTGTTTATGTAAAACACAGCAGTGGTGTTGTCTGTTCTGACCTGTATAGTGTGGCCTTTGACCTGAGAAGCAAAGGCATTCAGAGCGAGGTATACGGCCCTGAGTTCCAAAACGCTGATGTGGCTTGCTGATTCCTTGGGGGTCCAAGTGCCACTTATGGAGTAGTTGTCCAGATGAGCTCCTCAACCCAGAAGAGAGGAATCTGTGGTAATGATTCTTGTTGGGCAAGGAAACTGGAAGGGAACGCCTACTGAGAGGTTGTCTGTTTCCTTCCACCAGTCCAGTGCTTGCAGCAGTGTATTTATCATTAGTACCAGCCTGGCTAGAGAATGTTTTTTGGGACTAGTGTGCCCACAAGTGGTATTGTATGTCTCTCATTTGAAACTTGACACCTGGTACAACAGCTGTCATGGAGATCATGTGCCACAGTAGTTTCAGAAAGTGCCGGGACGGCCTGGGACAAACAAATTTACCACTGACAACGATTTGGATCCTGTCTGCTGGAAGAAAGGCTTTACCTTGCTGGGTATACAACTCTGATCCTATGAAATTCAGGAGCTGTGTTAGCTCTAAGTGGGACTTCTTTTTGTTGATAAGAAAGGCCAGAGAGTGAAAGGTTTGTTTTGTACAGCTGAGAGCCTCTCGACCTGATAGGGGTCTTGCCTCCTGAAGCCAGTTCAAATATGGGTAGACTGAGTATGGTAGACTGAAATGCCCTGCTTTCTTAGATAAGCTGCCACAACCAGTTAGGCACTTAGTGAACACTCTGGGAGAAGATGTTAGGCCGAATGGCATGGCTGCAAACTGGTAGTGTCCAGAGGGCAGCCTGAATCTCAGAAGCTTTCTGTAGGACTGCCTTTTTGGAATATGAAAGTAGGTGTCCTTGAGATCCAGGGAGGCCAGCCAGTCTCCCCGTTGCAGAGAATGAATGACAGTTATGAGAGTGATCATTTTGAATTTTTTCTCAGTAAGTGCCTGTTTAAGTACCTGAGATCGAGCATAGGTCACCACTCCCCATTTTTCTTTAGTGTGAGAGAAAGTATCTTGAGTAGAGGCCTTTTCCCTACTGTGAAAGGGGCATTCTCTCCGCTACTTTTGCAGACAGCAATGTTCTGACCTCCAGTTCCAACAGAGGTCTTTCTGTTACAGTTAGGGGTTTTGACATTGTGGGTCCCCGAAGGAATGGAAACTTTCTGAACTGCAAAGGTAAGTCCTCTGCCACTACCACTAGTACCCACTTGTCTGAGGTAATGTTGAGTCCAATGCTGGTGGTAATGGGAGATCCTGCCCCCTACTCGGAGATGGGAGGCGACCTGGTTGCTGGACTCAGGGCTTATGCTGAGTGGCAGGGGCAGGAGTGAAGGCAGCTCTCCTCTGTCCTCTCCTGCCTCTTCCTCTGAAATATCCTCTCATTTGAGAATAATCCAAAGGCACTGGAACAGGACAAAATGCCCTAGTGTAGTAGCCCCTGTTTCTGTTACCCTTGTACTCAGTTTTCTGGGAAGTAGAGACCTTTTCTTTGCCAGCATTACCCTAATAGGTGGTTTTGCATTCTTCTACTTTCTTCATGTAAGTTTCTGTTCTATCTCCGAAGAGAGAATTATTTTCACACGGAAAATCCATTGCTTTAGTCTGTGTATCCTGTGAAAGACTAGTGGTCCTTAACCATGGAAAGCGTCTCAGGGATATAGCCTGTGCCATGATCCTGGAAGCTGTATCGTTATTGTTCACAGCCATATGGAACTGGTATTTGGTTGCCTCAAGAGCAGTCCATACATTTTCAGTGATATTTACACCATTTTGTCAGAATTCTGGTGTAGAATGGCCAGGTCAGAGTTCCATAAAGCCTTTTGATATTTGGCAGCATATGCCAAATAAGTAGACAGGTGGAGGAGTAGAGAGACTGTTGTAAAACGCTTTTTAGCCATAACGTCCAGTTTTCTGGACTCTTTCTCAGGAGGCTGTGAGGAAAAAGGAACTCTAGCTTTGTCACAAGCCGGAGCCTGCGGTACTCCCTCATGGCTGGGGTGCACAAACAGAAACTCAGCATCATTTCTGGAGAGTTGATACTGTCTGTCAATCTTTTTGCCTACTCCAGGTAAGGAAGTAGGGGTTTGCAGTAGCTTCACTGCGTTTTTTCTCAAAGATTTGCATATACGTAGAACAATCTTTTTTTGGAAGGGAAGACCCATTATATCTCTATAGTCTTCATCCTCCTCCTCCTCAGTGGTCTCCTGGGTGGGAAGATCCAGGGTGTCCACCATGTGTTGCAATAAAGTAAAAAGGGAGGAAAAATCCTTCTGTCAATTTAGGGAGGTACCAATCTCTTGGTCAGGGGATACATCCAGTTCCAGGGGTTGGTCCTCTGACTGTTCATCATCATCATCATCATCTCCTTCATCATAATAACAGTCTGGCCCAAAGGTATGGACAGAACCGTGAGGGTGAACTGGAGTAGAGGGGGCATTCACAATAGGGCCCATACTCAGAATAGTTTGACAAAGGTGCTAAGCCTTAGCCATTTCCTCCACAGTGGGCAACTCTTTTTCCAAGTCAGTTTGTTTTTCTTTTTGTTTCTGACTTTCTTTTTCTCTTTCTTTTTTTTTTGTTCTTTTTGAGTCATTGGCATCTCCCTTTGCCTCAACACGGGAGAAGCAGTGATGCCTTTTTCTTTAAACTTCTTTTTTGCAGGCACTGAATCAGTGACCTACTCCCCATGTCTCTTTTTAGGCTGGTCACCATTGTTGTTATCATTATTTTTATTATTCTTATCAGACTTAGTTTCAATGGAGTCACTGGGGGATTTATCTTAGGGTTTGACCTGAGAAGAAGACCCCTTTTCAGAAGTTTTGGTTGAGGGGCAAGCAGACTGAGAAGTCATTATCTCCAATCTTTTGTCTCTTTCTAATAGTTTTTGAACAAAATTTAGGGCAAAGTGCACAATAATGGTCTGGACCTAAGCACTGTAAACACAAATTGTGGTTGTATGCTTTAGTCACAATTTTTTTTTTTTTTAGTCTTTGGTAACCGGGTAAGGCCCACTAGGCAAAAGTGTCTATTTTCAGGGGCGACCTGGGAGCACTGGGTGGTTAAGTCACTTGCTCAGAGTCACACAGTATGCAAGCGGAGGTTGTGAGAATCAAACCAAGGTCTGGTCTGATGGATGTAGCAACCTTGTTCACAGCTTGTTACTCTAACCTATAGGCTATACTGCCAGCTTATACATATTTTATCACATGTAAGGCAATTTTTAAAACCTGTAGGTCCAGTCTTTTTCTTTGTTTTTTTCTGACATGCCAATCGTCAGAAAAACCTGACGTATTACAGTTCCCAATACGGAAAACAGAGTTTATCGGTCGGTTCCCTCGTGGTAAAAAATCGCGAATAAAATAGGTGAAAATGCACTAACAGTTAAAGAAAAATGCGGTTCCCGCTAAAAAACAGGAACCGAAAACTAAATAAAAATAAAGAACCACTGAATTTAGTTAGAAGAAATAAAGTTTTACCTCAGAAAACGAGCGAGGAACTGCGGTAAGAACAGAAAAATGCAGTTCCCCTGGAACTGAAGAGAACCACTAATAACTAAGAAAAATATAAGAAAACAGTGAAAAACCCACTCTCCACACAAAAGTAAGGAAAAGATGAAAACCTTTTGGTAAGAAATTCTCTTTAGCCAAGAGTGAGAGAGAACCTCAGAGACAGTGTTGCTCAGTCAGGCGGAGAAAAATTCTGGTGCCCTCTGGGCAAGCTCTGCTCAGCACCCCAACTCTTTTCTGACCAGCTAATTCATTTTATTCATTGTCATAAACTCCACCTCCGAGGCAGCTCAACCTAGCCAGCTTACTGCATACTGTCACTGATGCTAAATGACTCCTGGAGTAAGAAATACAGGTTACTCACCTGTAACAGGAGTTCTAGGAGTGGTACGTGTTGTTCATCCACACTGTCTGGCAGGTTCCTTGCTGCTTTAAATCTTGCCGGAAGGTCTTCAAGCTGGCTCCTCCCACCCACCCGGGTGGTAAAACCCTTGGCTCCGCCCCATGACGCCAGCTCTAGCCGCTGGAAGCCAGGTTCTTGAGTCGAAGCCGGGAGGTCAGGTGAGTCGTGTGGATGAACAACATATACCACTCCTAGAAAGTACAGATTCGTAAGAACTTACCGTAACAGTAGATCTTCGAGAGGCTCTTGCAGTAGTAATTACATATAGGGACTGGCGCTGGCTGGCAGCAGGACCCCAGCAATTTCTAGCTAACAGTCCCTGGCGAGGACCGCCCCCGTCAGGTGACCGGCATCAGACGACGCTGTATAAAGGCGGTCCCGACGCCCGCCCAGTTCTTTTCCGCACAGGCCGGAAGGCCAGGACAGAGAGAAGCAGATAGTTTCCTCAATGGAAAAGGGCTGAAAAACCTAGGGGATGGAGGGCGGAGGTATTACCTACTGCAAGAGCCTCTCTCGAAGATCTACTGTTACGGTAAGTTCTTACGTAACTGTACTATCTTACTTCGAGAGGGCTCTTGCAGTAGGTAATTACATATAGGACAGAATCCCAAGCAGTCTGGAACAAAAGAAAGGCACCGGGAGGAGGTACTACTCCAAGAAGTAGCAAAGAAAACCTTGCAAGCCTCAAGAAAGGAGGTCTTGCAAGACCGCTAACCCGAAGCCTGCTCTACGGCGAGAGGCAATGTCCAAACTGTAAAGTTTAGTAAAGGTATGGACGGAAGTCCAAGTGGCGGCAGCATAGATGTCTGCCACAGACACGTTCTTGAAACAAGCCGCAGAGGCTGCTACTCCACGAGTGGAGTGACCTCTGACTTGACCCGGTAGGGTCTTGTTGTACTTGTCATAACAGAAAGTGATGCAATGGGCCAACCATTTTGATAAGCATTGCTTAGAAACAGCATTGCCTTCTCTTTTGTGAGCAAAAGAGACGAACAACTGATCAGTCTTTCTGAGATCCTTCGTCCTATCGGTGTAGTATCTCAGAATCCTGTGAACATCCATGGTGTGGAGCAAGTATTCTCCTTGGTTGGAGTACTGCGTGAAAAAGGCAGGTAATTCAATCGACTGATTTAAGGTAGATTCCGCTACCACCTTAGGATTCGTGCGAAGAGCGACTCGTTCTTTGTGAAAAATCAGATAAGGGATTTTGCACATCAGGGTCTGAAGCTCGGAAATTCTGCGAGCGGAAGTAATGGCCACCAAGAAGAGCGTCTTCCACGATAAAAACTTCAAGTCTGCAGAAGCCGCAGGCTCAAAGGGAGGAAGAGTAAGTTTCTCGAGGACAAAGTTTAAGTCCTAAGGGGGAGCTGGAGTCCGGACAGGGGGCCTGAGATGAAGGACCCCTCTGAGAAAAGTTTTAGATACCTCCATTTGGGCAAATGCCTTATCAGTGAAAGGGGCACGGTAGGCTGAAATAGCCGCCATATGGACTTTCAAAGAGGAGTGACTGAGACCCAGGTCGAAAAGATGACGCATGTAATCAAGGAGAATGGTCACAGGACAGGAAAAGGGCTCCACATTCCTGGACGCAGCCCAGATGGAAAATCTTTTCCATTTCATGGCGTAGGTGGACCTAGTGGAGGGTTTTCAGCCTCCACCAGAATCTCGGCCACCTTAGCAGAGACGCCAAAGCGAGATTGAGCTAGGTCTGCAGGAGCCATGCATGAAGTTGAAGAGACTTGAGTCCCGGATGGACCAGGGTCCCCTTATGCTGGGTCAGCAATCCTGGAGATAAAGGAAGAGGAAGAGGAGGAACCTCTGAGTATTGTTGTAGAAGAGAGAACCAGATTTGCCTGGGCCAGAAAGGAGCGATCAGAATCATTCTCGCTCCTTCCAAAGCAAGTTTCTGCAGCATACGAGGGACCAGAGGAATTGGGGAAAAAGAATAGACGAATCTGTCCTTCCAGCTTAGAGATAGAGATAGAGCGTCGCTCCAGAAAGTGCCTCGCTCTGGAGCGAGCGAGCAAAAGGTTGGAAGCTTGGCATTTTGGGAGGAGGCAAACAGGTCTATCTGAGGAGTCCCCCAAATCTGGAAGATGCTTTTTAGAACTTTTTCGTCCAGTTCCCACTTGTGTGGTAGAGCCAACGAGCGACTTAGCCTGTCTGCCAGGACACTGTCAACTCCCGGAACATGGATCGCCGTGAGGTGAAGGTTGTGAAGCGTTGCCCATTCCCAAACCCTCATCGCTTCCCTGCACAGCGGGTAGGACCGAGTCCCTCCCTGCTTGTTGATGTACCACACCACGCACATGTTGTCCGTTTGGACAGCTAGGTGACCGGAAGGATGTATTGGTGAAGGGCCTGAGAGCACACAGCACTGCTCGAAGCTCGAGACACACTGATGTGGAAGAACTAACCCAATTTGACCATAGGCCCTTGGTTCGGTGAGGACCAGATGGGCTCCCCAACCTTCGCCAAGCGTCCGGGGTCAGAGTCTGATCGGGGAGGATGAAAGAAGGACCCCTGGAATAGGTTCTTCAGACCATCCACCATTGCAAGTCTATTACCATCGTGAGAGATCAGAACCAGATGATCTAGGCGTCTACCGTTGATCCCACTGAGAGCGGAGGTCCACTGAGAGATTCTCATGTGGAGGCGCGACGTGAACCATGGGATGCGCCGCCATAAGCCTCCAGAAGACGGAGCACCGACCTCGCCGGAACCCTCCTGTATTCCGATAGAAGGGAAATCTGGGACTGGAGGGAGGCCCCCTGTCCGGAGGCAGGAAGGCCCTGCACATTGTCGTACCGAGGATTGCCCTGATGAACTGGAGTCTCTGAGAAGGATCCAGGTGAGACTTGGAATGGTTGATGGTAATACCCAGGCCAATGAAAACCTGCTGGGTGAAGGAGAGGAAATGCAGGAGTTCTCCCTGGACAGAGGGCGCCAGGAGCCAGCGCAGCCTAGGTAGAGAAAACCTGAACTCCAAAACGCATGGGTGGGCCGCTACCACACGCCAGGGATTTGGTAAAGACTCGGATCCGAGGAAAGACCAAAGGAGCACCTGACTGGTAGTGGTCCCCTGAACGCAAACCTGAGGTACTGCGAAAGCGGCAATGGGAAGTGCAGGTATGCTTCCTGCATATCCAGTGCACAAAGCCACTGGCCCGGCTCAAATAGGGGGCAAGAGGGTTTGAAGGGAGAGCATCCTGAACCTCTTGTATTCCACATATAGGTTCAGGGAGCTGAGATCGAGAATGGGTCTAAGATCTCCCATCTTCTTTGGTACAAGGAAGAAATGGGAATAGTAACCCGTCCCGTGGAGGTGAGGGGACAGGCTCTATAGCCTGCTTCAGAGGAGGCAGAGATTTCTTCCCTGAGCAAAGCAAAGATGGTCCCTTGAGAAAGAGGTTCAGAGGAGGTGACGTGGAGGTTTCTGCAGAAACTCTGGAGTGCCCTCTGCTATGATCTAAAGCACCCATGAATCCGATGTTATCCTCTCCCAACCCGGAAGGTGGAGGAAAATCTCCCTCCTACCAGTTCCTCCGGGCGTCCGGAGGCAGATAGGAGAGGAAGGAGTCAGGTGGTGTGAGGCAGCGCCGACAGCTGGGAGCACCGTTGCTTTTGGGCAGGCGGGGCCTGGCAGCTGTGGGCCTGACGCTTAGTGGCCCGCCTTCCCTGAGGTTTCGGCAGGGCCGGCTGTGTCTGCGAAAGAGGACGGGCGCTGTGGGGGATGGGGATGGTACATTGAATCAACAGATTTAAGGGCGTCCCTTCTCCCTAGTCAGTGATGATGTCCTTGACATCACCGCTGAAAAACACAGAACCCCTGAAAGGTGCTTCTTGAAGTGCTGACTGCCCCTCGGGACCAGACCTGACACACGGGCCATGAATGATGCCGAGACTTACGGCGAATGCAGGACTCAGATCCTGGTGATATCATACTATATCGTAGGTCGTCCCTCAGAATACACATCGACTGGCCGAGCGAAAGAACGGACCAGGTGGCTAACCTCCTGACTTGGGAGTCAGGCAAAGGAGTCAATCTTAGATTTAAGCATGGGTAAGGACAGCCTTCTGGTAACCCCATATGTGCTACATAATTTAGGGCCCCTAATCCCAGTGTGGAAGAAACGTAGATCTTCCTTCCTACCGTTCGATCCAGAAGGCGAGATTCCTTATCCGGGGAGATGACTCAAATGTTTGGGTGTGCTGACTGGCGTGGCGGTGCTAATCACAACTGAGTCTGCCGAGGGGTGAGAGTCTAAAAAGTCTACACCCTCAGGAGCCTGGTATAGCCGTTGGACTTCCGAAATGGGGCTAAAGCAAGCAGTTGTTTCCAAATAGTGGAAACAAGGTGGGACGTGAGCTCGATCCAGAGGTGGCACTAGAGTAGGAGCCGTAGGCAAGTCCAGATGTTAGGCGAGTTTATCCCATTGAGAATCTGGCTCTAAGGAGCACACACTGATGGACTTCCTGGATCTTCCTGAGCAACTCCAGTGAAGGAAGGATCCTCCAGAGGAGACGGAGGAGTCCTCGGCTGGAGCTTGGACAGAGCTGGCGTGGCTCATGGTTTTCTCGGAACACCCGCCGGAGGCCTCCGAGGAGTCGAGAGAGGAAGAAGAAGAAGAGAATTTGAAACAAGTAAGATCCTGACTAGTCTAGGGGGAGGCAATGGGTTCCTTAGGAGGATCCCCGAGCGCGTCCTGCCCCTCTCTGGATCCCGAGGCAGAGCCAGGAATCCAGTGGAGAGGGAGTGTGCCGTCTGAGGCGTCACGGGGGAGCCAGGGTGGCACAGTCACCATAAAGCGGCTCTGCTTCCTTGGTGAGCTGAGCCTTGGCCTCCAGCCACCAGGAGGCCAGAAGTCTCCTGGAGATCCCGGCCGCCCAGGGGCAGTGGAGGAGGAGGTGGGGATAGTTATACGGATGGAAACGTGGGAGAGTATCCGTAACTCACATGCAGAATACTGCCAGCATGGTACTGTGGCATCAGGACCACTGGCGTTGGGTGGAGTCGGGCGCTGAGAACTGCGGCGCGGATACTGTGGACCTGGGAAAACCCGGCGACCGGATAGGGCGGATGCCCAGGCACCGGAGGAGCTGCCGAGCAGGCAGCCCAGTCGGGAACTCCCAGGCGGATCAACCGTGATAGGCCCGTGGGGTGGAGGGCCCGATGGAAGGGGAATATCCCCCGCCGGCGTCAGAGGGGCCGGTGTCGGAACCGGCGTTGGCGGGGCCCGTGTCGGAGCCAGCGTCGGCGGAGCCAGGGCTGGCGTCGGAGCCAGCATCAGGGGAGCTGACGTCAGATCCGGCTCTGTAGGAAGAGGATCGGACGGTAGCCCAGGATCCGGAGCCTCGTCCGGGGACGGAGGAGAAAAATTCCGGGGTCAGGCGGGGGCACTCGGGCTCCCCACAGCTGACAGCGAAACTGCGAACCTGGTATGACAGGCAGACGGGGTCTGCCGTGAGCTCAGGCGCTGCGGCGGAGGAGCAACGTGTGACTTAGGGCAATGCGGCGAGCGCCAGAGGAGCCGGCGTCAACTTCAAAGGTCCCTCGGCCCAGAGCGAGGCCGAGGATTGAGAAAGGCCGGTCTGATGGAGACTGCTACACCGCCCCAAAGGGACCGGGCGTCTGAGCAGCCTTCTCTGGCGGACGTCAGAGGGCAGGCGTCCGGCTTATGGGGCGCCCGCCCAATGAGCACTGAAGCCTGCGGCGGTGCTGAGGGGCTGGAGCCTCCTTTTCCCGGAGGCATAGCGCAACAGGCGTGAACCCGACGGGCAGAGCCACCTCCCTCCAAAGCCCTGGGGCTGCCGTCAGGCGATCCCCGGAGGGACATTACTAGCGCAACTCCGGCCGAGTGCATGAGGAGGAGGCCTTCTCGGTGCCTTCCTTGTCCCGCTTCTTGTGCCCTTCAGGGAGGTGGCGCCTGCGAAGTTTCTTCAACTCCTTCTCCATCGCGGACATCTTCTTCTTGAGGAGATGGGCTTCAGAGACTACTACGTTGTCTGTGGGTGTACGTTGAAATGAAGGCAGTGCGGACACTTGTCGACCCGCGTGGTTGGGGCCCTAAACAGAAAGGCAGAGGGTGACCGTCTTGAGAGGCAGTTAGGCGCCACGAGTAGCACTTATTTTTGAAGGGGCGGCATTATGCAGCGTTCACCTGACGATAGAAATACAAAATACAAAATACCAAACTTTTGAACCGGCAGTAACGGACTGATATGAACTACATAGGCGCTGCACGAGCTGACGTGAAGGAAGAACTAGGCGTCCGGGCCCTTATACAGGCGTCGTCTGGCGCGGTCACCCTGATATTGAAGCGGTCCCTGCCAGGGACTGCTAGTTAGAAATCACTTTCCGTGGGGTCCTGCCGCCGGCCGGCGTCAGTCCTATATGTAATTACCTACTGCAAGAGCCCTCTCGAAATAAGATCTCCTGTTACAGGTGAGTAACCTGTATTTCTAGGGACGTGGATATGCCGTTTAATCCACACTGTCTGGCAGACTTCTAGCAGTTCTCCAGGAAGAGGGAGGCACGGCGCAAACCCCCTACTTAGGGAATAAGGACTGGAGAACAAAGGATTCCCAAAACCAGCATCCCAGCATGACTCAAGGTCAATGTGTGTAAGGAAATAGAAGGTATTTCTATGACTTAGGTAGAAGCCATGCAGATTTCCTGGATGGACGCCCCTAGAAGCAGCCACTGAAGCAACAGTATGGCGGGTAGAATGACTCTTATCCCTTTGGGAGGCTCCACCGTCCAACCTATAGCAGAGTTCTATGCAGGAGGTGACCCACCTGCCTGATCGTCCACTTGGCTGCAGGTCACCCTTGAGGCTGCGACTTCAGCGTAGAGTGACAAACAGCTGGCAAACCTCTCCCCGAACTAGCCATTCGCTCCTTATAATAAGCGCTCTTCTAGGATCAAAAGTATGGAGCCTATAGTTGGCCTCGAGGTGTGATTGGGGTAGAACACACGAGTCAACACCTGGTTAAGGTGAAACTCCGACACCACCGAAGGAATTTTTGGGTGGAGGCAAAAGACAACCTTGTCCCTGTGGAAGACCAGATAAGAAGACTTGATGGAAAGTGCCTGGAGCTCTCCCATCCTTCTGGCTGGACGTGATAGCCACCAAGAAGGCGGTCTTCCACGACCGCGTGAGACATGTCACTACCTGTGCACTGGTTCGATATGCCTGCCCATGAGCTTAGCCAATACCAACAGTAGATCCCACAGAGGTGGAAGTTCTCGCACGAAGGGATATACTAGTCTAGGCGCTTGAAAAGCACCGACCACCTTCTCCTCGCCACCAACTGCTTCCCGCATGCAGTAGGCAGAGATGGCTGCCAGGTGCATAAAGGTCGTCGACCAAGCCCTAGCTGAGAAAGGGACCACAGGTAGTCCAGAATGCTAGCCAAGGAACAGGAGGAAGGGTCCAACCCCTTGTCCTGACACCAAATGGAGAATCTCTTCCATTTGAAGGCATAGCATTTTCTGGTTGACTTCTTACGGGACACCTCAACGACGTTGAGGACCTTGTCAGAAAGACCCAAGGCCTGGAACTCTAGCCGCTCAGGACCCACGCCGTCAGGTGCAGGGATTGAAGGTCCGGATGGAGAACCTTACCCTTATCGACTGAGAGCAGGTCTGGGTGTGCTGGAAGCCACCACGGGAGCCTGGAGCTGAGGCTAAGGAGATCTGGGTACCAGAACTGGTGGGGCAGTCAGGGGCTACCAGAATCACCTGCATCTTGTCCCTCTTGCCTTGAGAACACCTTGTGGATCAAGGGAAATGGAGGAAGGCGAGCAAGCCAGGGGTCCCTGACCTTCAGAAGGCATGTCCTGCAGCAGCAAGCCCTCTGCGGGCGTGAAACAGCCTCAACCGCATTCTCCCTGGAGGCAAACAGGTCCACCTGAGGGTAGCCCCAATGGGAGAACAGATCTTGTACTACCTCCGGCAGTCGAGACCACTCGTGAGATGCAGCGCCTATTCAGCTGAGGGCATCAGCCACAGTGTTGGAGGCTCCTCCCACATGGATGGCTAAGAGATCCGCCTCCAGGCTGATCACGAGAGACCAAATGCGGAGAGCCTCCTTGCACAGAGGCAAGAAGTGCGTCTCGCCCTGTCGGTTGAGATAGTACATGGTCGTGGTGTTGTCCGTCTGGACCTGAACCACCTGACCCTGTACAAACAGAGTGAAGGCGGTGAGGGCTAGTCACACCACTTGAAGCTCCAGCAGGCTGATATGGCATCGAGACTCCTGAGAGGACCAGAGGCCATGGGCCCTGAGCTCCCCCAGATGGGCACCCCAACCCATCAGAGAGGCATCAGTCGTTAAAGTGACCATCGGCTCAGGGCGGACAAACGGAATACCCTCCTGCAGATGAGCTGGGATGAGCCACCACTGCAGACCGTCCCATATCTCCTGGGTCACCATCAACAGCTGGTCCAGAGGACCGGAGTACTGTGACCATTGGCAGGCCAGCCCCCATTGCAGGGGCCGCATATGCCAGCGAGCCCAATGGACCACGCTGGTGCAGGCCGCCATGAGGCTCAGAAGGCGCAGGAAGTCCCAAGCAGAGCGCAACTGCCCAACCAGAAATGATTAGGCAAAGGAGGAAAGGATCTCGGCCCTGTCCGCCGGGAGCCGGGCTCTGGCTCGAAGAGAGTCTAGCTCTGCCCCGATGATCTGAACACCTGCGAAGGCATGAGTTCCAACTTGGCCTCGTTGATGAGGAGGCCAATCTGAGAGCAGACCTGGAGGGCCAGATCCCTGGACCACTCCACATCCAACCTGAAGGGGGCTGCAATCAGCCAGTCGTCCAGGTAAGGATACACCAGGACCCCTCGGCGCCGCAGGAATGCTGTCACTACTGCCATGCATTTGGTGAAGACCCTGGAAGCTGGTGAGAGGCAGAAGGGCATGGCCCGTAACTCGTAAAGAGATCCCCCTGCTCTGAAGCGGAGGAATCGCTGGTGAGACAGATGGACTGGAACATGAAAGAATGCATCCTGAAGGTCCAGAGAACAGAACCACACGCCTAGTTCCAAGGATGGAATGATCTGAGCCAGAGTGACCATCCTGAAGACGTGTGGCCTTAGGAACTTGTTCAGGTCATGCAGGTCGAGAATGGGGCGACAGCCCCC
This sequence comes from Neoceratodus forsteri, assembly GCA_016271365.2. Lineage (NCBI taxonomy): Eukaryota > Metazoa > Chordata > Ceratodontiformes > Ceratodontidae > Neoceratodus > Neoceratodus forsteri. The sequence goes on from JADMNL010000028.1 coordinate 210,665,313, forward strand.
CTGTCCGTTTTGGGACCAGGAAGTACCTGGACACAAACCCTGGGTCTGGAGGAGGGTCCGCCACCTCGCTGATCACCTCCTTCTGGAGGAGCAAGGCAATATCAGCTCGACGAGCCGACAGAGAGGCTACGGAACCCGTTGCCCCCGTGGGGCGACGGCTCGAATAGGGAGGGAACTGCTCAAATTCCAGGGGCAGACCCCTGCCAACCACTTCTAGCACCCAGTTGTCCGTGGTGATAGCGGACCAGGCGAAAAGAAAGTGGCGGTGCAGTCCTCCCACGGGGGGAACCGGGGAAGAGTGACGAGGTTGGGGGTGACACCCCTCAACCCGTCACTGGGCAGGCTTGGAGGAAGGGCCCTCTGAGGGACCTCCTGGACCCTTGCCTCCAGGTTTCCTACTAGAGGAAGCAGCAGACTTGGCCTTAGGCTGCCAAGTGTGAGCCTGCTGGACCTGATGCTGGTGTTGCTGGGCAGGACGTGCCGCAGGAGCAGAAGGGCGAAAGGGCTTACACTGCTGCTGGCGGCCTTTGTCTTTCTGGGCAAACGTGACCGAGTCCAAGGTGGCACTGGACTTCTCAATCCTCTGGAGATGGCCTTCCACTCCGGGTCCAAACAAGTCGGTGCCCAGGAAGGGAACGTCTGCCAGCTTCTGCTCGGTGTCCACCGTGAAGGTGGAGATTCGCAACCAAGCTCTGCGGTGCATGGCCACTGCGGCCACTACTGATCGGGCACAAGAGTCAACAATGTCCAATGAAGTTTGGAGCTGCTGTTAAGCCACCGCTCTTCCTTGATCCCGCACCTCCTAGACCGTTGTCTGAAGGTCAGCCGGGAGATGAGGAATCACCTCATCCAGGGAGCCCATAAGGGCGTGTGAGAAATGTGCCATCAAAACGGCCAAGTAGCCTTACGAAGGCCTAGGGAGGAAGCTGCGTAAACCTTCCGCCCCGAGTAATCCAATGTTTTGGATTCCTTATCGGGCGGTTTGTCCACGTCCTGAGCAGTCCCGGAACGCCGGAAAACGCTATCAGTCACTAACCCCTCCGCAGAGGGGTGCTCCGAGAAGCCGCAGAGTGAACTGGTGGGAACCGCGTATTTGCGAGCCATCCTGGCCAAAGGCACGGGACAAGATGCTGGCCGCTGCCACAACTTCAGGGCCGGGCCGACAACAGCTTTGGCCACCAGAAAGGACCCTGTAGGGGAATCCCCTCAGTCCAGTATCTCCGTAAGGGGATACTTGACCCGTTTTTGAAAGTGTTCAAACTGCATCCCAGTAGACTCTGAGATGAGCTGAAGCATACCCAAAAACGAGGATGGGCTCTCGTCCACTGACTGGACCCCTGCAGAATCCAGGTCAAGCGGCCTGGAGAACAGGGAGGAGTCGCCGTCAGACTCTGAGGAGTCTGCGAACAGCTGCCGAGCGCCTGAGCCACCCTCCACCTGCCAAGGTCGATCGGGAGTGAGGGTGACCGACAACCTCTGGGGGCAAGCCCTGACCCGACCAAGAATCCTTGGTTGGGGCCCCAGTCTTCGGTTGTGGAGGCAGAGGTTCCACCACAATGGGTGGGACAGCGGGTTTCGGCGAACAACGGCTCCAGGGTCAGCTCTCGACTACGAGGGGTTGTTCCAGCCACTCCGGTGATAGCCACTTAATGGCCAGAGAGGGCGACGGAGTCGGCATGTTGCCGGTCAATAAAAGTTGCTGCCGTATCAAGTCCTTGTAACGCCGATGCAACTTGCACCGGTGCCTATCCTCCAAAGAGGACGAGCAGTGACGCCGCTTTCCATGGTGCAGAGACCGAGACCGCTGACGTCGGCGGGACCGGCTGGACCTGGAAGAGGACCAAGACCTTTGGGGATTCCTAGGGTGGGTCAGAGAGGGAACAGCGAAAACCCGCCCCTCCCTCGGTGCACGGACCTTAACCGGGGACTTCGGCACAGGAGGCACAGACAAGTCCTTGGTAACCACCAGGGGAACTGGTGAAGAGGGGTTGTCGGCTTCTCCAGTCGACAAACCGTCCGACGGGTCGAGAAAAATCTCAACCGAATCGACGGCTGTCTCAGCCAGCTGACCTGACAGGGACACCGTGAAGCCAGCGGCCGCAGCCGCAACCTCGAGCAAAGTCGAGAGTCGACGGTCCGGTGAAGGGGATCTCTCCCGCTCCCACGAACATCGACGGTGGGACTTATTTTAGAATCCTTCTTCCTGGACCAACTAGTATGTCCCGATGGCCCTTCTCCCTTAGTGGAGAGGGACTAACAAAGCTCCTTAAAAGAAGCAGTGTAGGAGGAGCCCAAAGAGAGCAGGATGAATGCCACGGCCAAGGAGGAAGACGAAGCGGCCTGGGCCGCCTCCTCCTCGAGGGCGATCAACTGCTCCAACTGCTCCACGGAGCCCGCTGCCGAGGACACCGCCCAACGGGCCTCCTTAGACTTGACCAGCAGATACCGTTTTTCAGGGCACCCGAGAAGTAGTCTGGCAGCGCAGTCCTCCAAGACCCAAGCCGAAAAAGACTTGCACAATTCGCAAGCCTGCAAACGGTGGCCAAGCCCCAGGCAGTAGACGCACGTGGAGTGCGGATCGGTCTGGGATATCGTCTGCCCACAAGTGCACCGACGCAAGCGGGGAGTTGATTTGTCCATCGCAACCGTGAGGGAAGACGAAGACCTCAGTCTTCTAAATTTTAAAATTAGTTTCAGGAAATCCAAAGAATGTGTATCCAGGCCTAAAACGCAGAGCACTAAGGAGGGAACCTGAGCTTCCAAGCAGTAAGGAAGATCTGGTGTCATGGGCCGGGGCCGAAGGTTTTACCAACCGGGTGGGTGGGAGAAGCCAGCTTGAAGACCTTCCGGCAAGATTTAAAGCGGCAAGGAACCTGCCAGATAGAGTGGATTGAACAACATATCCATGTCCCTAGAACCACAGTTCCACTACTGGTATTCCGTTCACATCCACATTCTGGCAGTATCCACTGAGAGTACCTCAGTCCCAGACATCTTCAAGCTACTCTCCTCCCACCAGCCATGGTTTATGCCCTCTTACTCTGCCACGCTGACAGTAGATCTAAGCACACTGGAAGTAGGGATCAGTGCATCACTTGCCAGAGATCAGGTGGGTTGTGTGGGTGTTAACTGAATACTACTAGTAGAACTATTGTTAAAGGTGAGTAACCTCAGTGCCTACCAATGTTGATTCGATTCACTCTCCACAGAAACACAGATATCAACGGCAGATGAGGACCGCTTGGCCCACCTAGTCTGCCGATTTTCCCTACCTACCTAATATAACACCACAGATCCTACTTGATTTCCAGCTTTACTGCCCCTTCCCCCCTTCTACGGTTCTCTTATTCCTATTCCATGCACTCTTGAAGCCTGTTATTGTTTCTTCCCCCACCACCTCTGCTGGGAGGTGACCGCTCTAGCTGACTCTTAGCTGTCTGCTGGTAGAAGGCAGCAAGGTGCACACCCCAATTTTGCAAACACAGACTGGAGGACTGAGGCCAACAAAAGCAGCAACCCAATGACTGAGCACACTGATATTGCACTGGGAGATGAATGTGCGCCCTTTAGCCCAGGTTACAGCTTTGCAGAGCTCCTCAATGTGGATATACCTGGAAAAGTCCACGGAGGCTACAGTATGTCTGGTGGAATGAGCCTTAAGCCTCTTGAGCGGCCCCCTACCAGCCAACGTGCAGCAGAGGTTGATACAGGATGTAATCCATCCACTAATCATCTGCTTTGCTGCTGGTCTGCCAGCCGTGGCTTCAGCTTACATGACAACCAGCAGGCGAGCCTTGCCACAAATTCCTACCATGCATACCTTATAACAGGAATATTCTCTCCGCAAAGCCAGTATCTGGAGCATATGGTTGGCGTCTGTGATTAGATTATTCAAGTAAACCTGGAGGCTTATAACCTGTTTAAGGTAGAACTCTGACACACCCTACAGGAAGAACCTCCCTGGCGGCGAAGGACAACATACATAGGAAGTTTCCACCAAGAGCGCTTGGAGCTCACTCACCCATCTGGCTGTAATGGTTACCAAGAAGGCAGTTTTCAATGACGAATGCGACAGCAAACACTTGTGCACTGGCAGACATAGTTCTCCCCATCAGCATTTGAATCACCAGCAGTAGGTCCCAAGGAGGTGGTGGTTTGCACACCAGAGGGAAAAAGTTATCCATGCCTTGGAAAAAGTGCCCGGCCACCTTTTCTTCCGCCAACAAAGACATACCAGCACGCACCCAGTAAGCAGAGGTGGCTGCCAGGTGCACCTTTAGGGTCGTGGCTCACAGTCCCCCACTAAGACAGGGATCACAAGTAGTCAAGGATTGTGACCACTGGGCAGGTGAGAGGATCAAACTCCTTCCTTTGATACCAGGGTGAGAACCTCTTCCACTTGAACTCGTATGTTCTGCAAGTTGACTCCTTTCAGAACTCCTTCTGAAAGGCCAAAAGCCTGGAACTCTAGCCGCTCAGAAACCAAACTAAGAGGTGCAGGAACTGAGGGTCCAGATGCAGGAGAATTACACACTGTCTCATCAGCAGGTCGGGCTGGAGAGGCAAACATAGGGACCTAATGCTGAGGTTGAGGAGATCCTGATAGCAAACTGCCTGGGCCAGTCTGCAGGAATCTAGATCTACCATATCTTGTCCCGATGTGCTTTGAGGATCACCTTGTTGATAAGCAAGGCTCATCAGAACAAGGAACAATGATCCTTGAGCATCACCCTGTTGATCAATGAGGAGTGAAGGTGTACAGAAAGCCCAGGGTCCACAGCCAAGAGAAGGCATCCCCCCCTGCAGTGTCCCAGTCTGAGGGGGATGGACAAAGAACAGACTCAACTTTCTGTTCTCCCAGGAGACAAGCATATCTACCAGATGTGTGCCCCAACAGCAGAACAGCTGGTCTACCTCATCCTGATGCAGGAACCATGTGTGTAACAACTCTCCGACCTAGCTGAGAACATCTGCCAGATGGTTGTTCTCTCCTGTGATATGATCTGCCAGGAGACTGACCTGCAGGCTCTGCAGCAGCAACCACATGCAGGGAACCTCCTGACACAAGGTAAAGAAGTATCTTCTGTCCTGCCTGTTCAGGTAGAACATGTTGGTCATGTTGTCCATCTGTACCTGAACAATCTGACCTTGAATCAGCGGACCGTCATCAGGATTACTTGGGTGTCCAGAACCCGTGGGCCTTGTGGATTCCTAGGAAAGCTGCCCACCCCACCAGATACGCATCCTTCATCAGTGTGAGGGTTGGCTCTGGATGGACAAATGTAACTTCTTTTTCTATGATCTGAGTACACAGCGACTATTTTATGGCACCCTGCACAATCTGGGTCACCAGAACCAGCTGGTCCAGGTGACCATAGTGCTGAGACCACTGGCGGCCCAGCTCCGACAAGAAGGGGCGCCTTCACCTCGGTGTCAAATGGACTACTCTGGTCGAAACTGCTATGAATCCCAGCAGTCAGCAGAATTCCCAACCCAACGTGAAATGATCAGCAAAGGTGGTAAGATCGAAAGTCTTGCCTGCAGGCAACCAAGTCTTGTCCCGCAGGGAATCCAATTCTGCCTCGATGAACTTGATCAACTATGTAAGGATTTGACTTGGCCAAATTAAGAAGAAGTTCTAAGTTTCATAAGGTGTGGAGAGCAAGATCCCTCTACCCTTTCCACTGCTTCTCTGGAAACACTCATTATGAGCTAGTCTCCAGGAACTGATACACACGGGAACCGAAAGAAGGCTGCCACCACCAAGAAACACTTGGTGAAGACACCGGGTGCTGAAGATAGGCCAAAAAGCATGACTCTGAACTGATATCGAACCCCTTCCACCATGAACCAGAGGAAACAGCAGTAGGACAGATGGACTGGAACGTGGAAGAACTCATCCAGGAGGTCCAGAAAGCAGAACCAAGTCCTTTGTCTAGGGATGTCATGATCTGGTTCAAACTGACTACATGTAATTTTCTTCTGCGTGGTCATGCAAATCCAGGATGGGGCACTGGCCCCGCCCCCCATCCATTTCACTAAATATCAGGAGATGTATACCTTTGAAGCCAAGGCATCTAGAACCCATTTAATTACACTCAGTTTGAGGAGCTGAGCAATACTGCTAAAAAGTGCAGTCAGTGTGCCCTCAGGCACCCTGAACACTTTTGGACCCAGAGCGAATACAGAGGGAGGGATCTACGACCCCAGTTCGACAACAAATTTTGTTGAACGGCATTACAACGACGACTTTCTGTTGACCGCAACTTCGATCGGCATAAAGTTGTCCAGTGAAAAGTTTGATTTTCTTCGGGGGGCTTTAGCCCTGCACTCCTCATAATTTAAAATTCTCAACTCTGAGTTGGAGTTGATTCGGGGTGGGGTGAAAAGCACAGAGAAAGCAGTGCCGCAGTCTGGCAGGTACATTATAGCGGCAACATCGAACTGCTGCTGAAAAGCTGATCGCTGTCAAAATTTCGCTGTTTGATCAGCATACCCAGCAGAAGCACCCTGCAACCCAGAAGTAGACCCATGCCCACCATTTGCATCACCCACTTCTCCATAGAAATGGCAAACTACTGTGGCAAGAAGTGAAGGAGCCGACCTCCAACTGGGAGTTAGGACAGCAAGCAGACGGAAGGAGAAGAAAAAATTACTCACCTTAGTAATTATATTTCTTCTAATGGAGTCTTGCTGTATTCTGACAATTGCAGTGATTCCCAACCTTTGAACTGACCCGGAAAACAAAGAGTTCGCTTTCTATGCAGGGTATAGAATGCTGAGCTCGAGCTCGGTTGAAGTCTCTCTCTGGAGTGTTTTGAACTTAAACCGTAAGATTCTTACCAGCCCAACTAAACTAAAAATTCTATGTGGAAATTGTAAAAACTAGCCAACTGTCAGAAAAAAGTTTTGGATTCCCAAGGAAGACTAAAGTCAGGAAACCCAAAAACAAAACCCAATGTACTAAAAATAATAATACTAAATAAGCACCGAAACAAAAAGGAGGAGGGTGCAAGCAAAAAACACCCCTGAGGTGCAACACTGCACCTGCCCACCCACTTCCCAAAAACAGATTCTGAGAGGGGAGGCAGGAAGGGAGGTCAGAATGCAGCAAGACTCCATTAGAAGTAATATAATTACTAAGGTGAGTAATTTTTTCTTCAAACAACATGAAGTCTTCCTGTATTCTGACAATTGCAGACTACCAAGCAGTACCTCCAAGGAGAAGGGACAGAACCGACTTTGGGAATAGGCTCTGAAGTACTGCTGTGCCAAACCGAGCATCACTCCTAGCCTGGATATCCAGAGAGTAATGCTAGGTAAAGGTATGGACTGTTTTCCAGGTGGCTGCTTAACAGACTTCTAACAGAGGGATATCCCTGGCAGCAGAAGCAGCTGTACCTCTTGTGGAATGAGCCCTCAGGCCTAAGGGTGGAGTTTTTCCCAGTTTTTCACAGCAGAATTGTATACAAGACACAATCCACCTGGCAATAGATTTTTTGGTGGCAGATTTGCCCTTTCCCCCTTCTCCACAAGTGAGGAACAACTTGGAACGCTCTATATAGTAACTAAGAGCTCTTTTGACAACTAAACTGTGTACCCTCCTCTCTCCTGAGGAAGACTGATCAGTGAAGAAAACAGGGAGAGAGACTGGTTTAAATGGAAGTCTGAAACCACTTTGGGCAAGAACCTCCAATTGGTTCTAAGGACCACTTTATCCCTGTAAAAGGAGATAAAATCAGGTTCCACTGACAGGGCTTGCAATTCACTGATATGCCTGGCAGAGGTAATGGCTACTAGGAACACACTTTTCCAAGTCAAGTACTTAAGCTCTGCTGAAGACATAAGCTCAAAGGTAGGTTGCATAAGTTGAGCAATGCAAACATTCAAATCCTAGGCAGGGGCAGGGTCCCTAAAAGGAGGACTGGTGTGAAGCAATCCTTTAAAAAATTTACAGAACACAGGATAGGAAGATAGTGAGTAAGGCTTCCCCACAGACAAAAATGCAGAAACAGCTGAAAAATGAACCTTGAGAGTAGCTGGTCTGAGGCCTAGGCCATTAAGATGGACCATACAATCCAGAACCGTAGGAAATTCAGCAGTGTCTGGAGAAACATGCTTCGTAGAACACCAAATGCTGAATCTTTTCCATTTGGAATTGTAAGTCTTTCTGGTGGAGGGCTTTCGAGAAGCCTTGAGGATATCCAGAACCCCTTGGGAAAGATGCAGTTCTGCAAACTCTAACTCTTCAAGAGCCATGCTTTCAGATTGAGAGACTGAAGATTGGGGAACCAAATCCTTCCCTGAGAGGACGTTAACAAGTTGTAATTCCTGGGAAGAGACAGGGGAAGATGGACTGCTAGGGACAGCAACAGGGGGTACCAGGGCTGTCTGGCCCAATCTGGAGCAATCAGAATCACCTTGCATGGTTGAGACCTTATTTTTACCAAAACTTTGAACAGGAGTGGTAAGGAGGGAAAGGCATACAGAAACCTCCCCTCCCAATTCAAGACCAGGGCATCCAGAGGGACTAAGCCCAGGACTGAAGGTCTGCAACAAAAGAGAAGGAGCTGGTGATTGTCTGGGACTGCAAAGAGATCTATCTCTGGAGTGCCCCACCTTGAAAAAATCACTTTCAAAACCTGAGGGTCCAGGGACCATTCGTGATGGCCCTAAGAAATCCTGCTCAGTGCATATGCTAGCACACTGTCCTTGACTGGAAGGTGAACTGCTACAAGAGAGGTTTGAAGGGAATAAGCCAGGGAACACAACTTCATGGCTTCTGTGCACAAGGCCGTGGACAGTGTGCTTCCCTGTTTGCTGATGTACCACATTGTGGTGGTGTTGTCTGTTCTAACTTGAACCAGCTTGTCCTGTACTGACTGCGAAAATGCTTTTAGAGCCAGAAAAACTGCCCAGAGCTCTAGAAGATTGATGTGGAGAAGGGATTCTTGGGGGGACCACAGCCCTTGGGCAGTAAGGGACCCCAGGTGGGCTCCCCAGCCCAGGAGAGAAGCATCCATGTTAAGGACCACTGAACAAGGCTGAGCAACAAAAGGAACACCTTGCCTTAAATTGTCCTGATCCTGCCACCATTGGAAGGCTTAGATCAAGGTCAGAGTCACTGGGATCAGTTTGGTAAGGGAGTCCTTTCTCTGAGACCAGAAAGCTCTCAGGTGGAACTGAATACCCCTCATCTGGAATCTTGCCCCTTGGACCACTGCTGTTGAAGCTGCCATGTGGCCCAAGAGCTGGAGGAAATGCCTTGCTGGTCGAGATACCCGAAGGCTGAAGGAAGAAGCTAGTTCTATAAGAACCCTTGCCTTTTCTAGAGGAAGAAAGGCTCTTGCTCTGAGTGTGTCCAATTCTGCCTCTATAAAGGTAAGAAGCTGGACTGGTTTGAGAACTGACTTGGGAAGGCTGAGAAGAAATTCTAGAGAAGTGAGCACTTGCTGGGTCACTTGCAGGTGAGACTTGACTTGGTCTGGAGACTGACCCACTATTAGCCAATCATCCAGATATGGAAAATGGAAATCTTTTGCCTTCTTAGAAAGGCAACTACTACTGCCAGGCACTTTGTGAAAACCCTTGGGGCTGAGGTTAGGCCAAAGGGCATTGCTCTGAACTGATAATGGCCTGAGGGCAACTCGAACCTGAGGTACTTTCTGTGGGAGCACTTGATGGGAATGTGAAAGTAGGCATCTTTGAGGTCCAGGGAGGCTAGCCAGTCCCCTGGCCTTAGAGAGGGAAAGATTATTCCCATAGTTATCAACTTGCACTTTGGTTTTAAAAAGATGTTTGTTTAGATATCTTAGGTCTAGGATGGGTCGCCACTCCCATGTTTTTTGGGGGGTCAGGAAGTACCTGGAGTACAGTCCTTTGCCCCAGTGTAGGGTAGGTACTCTGTCTATAGCTCTTAGACTTAGGAGAGAAGAAACCTCTGCCTCTAGGGCAAGGGTTTCCAAGAGATTTGCAGGTGGAAAAGATTTGGCTCTCATCTTTGGAAATTTTTTGAAGCTGAGAAGCAGTCCCTGGCTTACTACTTCCAGGACCCACTTGTCTGATGTAACAGACATCCAGTCCTGGACAAAGTAAGCCAGCCTGCCCCCTACTGGAATAGGAAAGTCGACCCGCGCAGGCCCATCAGGGTGTCTGCTTGGCAGAGGCTTTAGACTGAGGAATGGATGCAGCCCTGCTCATCCCCGTCTGCCTCTCCCTCTGAAGAACCCCCTCTGAGAAATGGAAGAAGAGGAATGTGCTTGGTAAAAAGGCCTTTGAAAAGGCCTGCCCCTGCCCCTAGACTGCTGCATTTGAGCAGTTGCCTGCCTCTCCTTGGCCTGAGCACTCCTGCAAGTGGTCCTCTACTCATCCATTTTCTTCATGTAATTCTCTGTCTGCTCCCCAAACAGAGAATTACCCACTACAGAAAAATCCATGGCCATAGCCTGGGTGTCCTGCGAGAGGCTAGTACATCTGAGCCAAGCCATCCTCCGAAGAGCCACAGATGTAGCCATGACTCTTGATGACACGTCATTAGAGTCCACAGCAGCATGAAACTGAACCTTAGATGCCTCAATCCCATCTTCAGCCACCCCCTCCAGCTCCTTGGCTAGCTGGGGGAGGCCTGTTTAGCCAGTGCCAGTACAATGTCCCACCTGGACTTCTGGTACCTGGCTGTATAGGCCGTGTAATTCGCCTGCCTGAGTCCCAAAGAAGATGCCATGTACTGCTTCTTTGCCATGGCATCAATCTTCCTGAAGTCCTTGTCAGGGGGGTGTGAAGCCAAGGGAATATTTGCCTTGTCACAGGCAGCAGCCTGCACTACCCCAACATGGCTGCATTGTTGATATAAGAACTCCGTGTCTGAGCCTGAAAGTGTATACCACTTGTCCATTCTTCTATCCTCAGGAGGTATAGTGTTAGGAGACTTTAAGATTTTTAGAGTCTGTTTCCCAAAAGATTTATGGAGGGGAATAGACAGTCTCCTGGACTCTTGGATATCCATCATCTCTACATAATCAGGCTCCTCTTGATCTTCCACAGCCTCCTCCATAGGAAGCAGGAGGGTTTCAGCCACCTTTCTGTAAAACATTTATTTATTTATTTGTGTTTTGTTTACCGGGTAAGTACACTAGACAACAATGTTGCCTATATTCAGGCACGACCCGAGAGAGTACAGACAGGGGAGACCAGAGTCAACATTAAAGAGTATTTCATGATGCAGCATGAGGTGAGAACAAACATTTGAACAGCATACAGCCAGGTACAGTCATTAACAGTGATGACAAAGAAAAACAGATAACATTACATTAATTATTTTCGTCTGATGAAACATAGAAACATAGAAGTTGACGGCAGATAAGGACCTCAAGGCCCATCCAGTCTGCCCATTTCTTTTTCTACCTTATAAATGTGCCATCGGCCTTTGCTCTGTCAGTGACCTATCTATTCATAGTCATTTGTATTGCTCCCTTATGCCTATCCCATGCCTGTTTGAAGCCCTGCACTGTATTCATAGCCACCACTTCTTGTGGTAAGCTATTCCATGCATCTACCACCCTTTCTGTGAAAAGAATTTCCTCACATTCCCCTTAATCGGCCTCCCTCTAATCTCATGCTGTGTCCTCTTGTCCTGCTATTTTTCTTATATTTAAACATGTTAGACTCTTTCACCTTGTTTATGCCCTTAAGGTGTTTAAATGTCTCGATCATATCACCTCTCCCTCCTTTGCTCAGGATATACATATTGAGCTCCGTTAATCTGTCCTCATATGTCTTCTGATGCAGTCCCTGCACCATTTTGGTTGCCCTTCTCTGGACTGCCTCAATTTGGTTAATGTCCTTGTGAAGGTGTGGCCTCCAATACTGCACGAGTACTCCAGATGGGGCCTAACCAATGTCTTGTACAGAGGATTATTACCTCCCTCTTACGACTTGTGATACCCCTACTAATACACCCCTAACACCCCCTAGCCTTACCTACTGCTTTAGAGGTCTGCTTGGATGATTTTAGGTCATCAGTGATGATGATGCCCAAGTCTCTTTCTTCCTTTGTGACTGCTAGCAACTCCCCTCCCAGCCTATAAGTGGCTTCAGGGTTTCTCTTCCCTATGTGCATGATTTTGCACTTCTTTGCATTAAATCCCAGTTGCCACTCTTCTGACCATTTTGCTAGTTTATCCAGATCTCTTCTCATTCTGCCCACCCCATCTGGATCATCTACTCCGTTTCAGATCTTGGTGTCATCTGCAAACAGACAAGCCTTACCCTCTAGTCCATCTGTTGAGGTCACTAATGAAGATGTTGAATAGGACTGGCCCCAGGACTGATCCCTGAGGTACCCCACTTGTGACTTGCATCTCTTCTGACTGTATACCATTTACCACCACTCTCTGTTTTCTGCCAGTCAACCAGTTTGCCACCCAGTTGACCAACTTCAGACCCACCCCAGCCTACCCAGCTTATTTATCAATCTTCTATGGAACAGTGTCAAAAGCTTTGCTGAAGTCAAGGTAGGCGACATCAACTGCTCCTTTGGTCCACCACTCTGGTTACCCAGTCAAAGAAATCTATGAGATTAGTTTGACAGGACCTTCCTTTTAAACCCATGCTGTCTTGGATCCTGTGCCCTATGGATTCCAGGTGTTGCACTATCCTTTCCTTAGAGTGCCTCCATAATCTTGCCCACTACTGAGGTAAGACTGACTGGTCTGTAGTTCCCTCTCCTCCCCTGCTACCACTCTTGTGGGCGGGATCACATAGCCTCTCTCCAGTCTTCTGGGACCTCTCCTGTGCTCAGAGACTCACTAAACAATTCTGCTAATGGCTCTGCTAGTTCCTCCTTTAGCTCCTTAAGTACCCTGGGATGTATGCCATCAGGTCCCTTGCCTTATCCACCCTGAGCTTAGCAAGCTCTTGTAGGACCTTTCTTTTGTGAAGGGAGTAGTGCTCACCTCCCTCCCCCTGTGTCCATGATGTTGAGCTGTGGGCCCTGCCCCACCTTCTCTTCAGTAAATACTGAGCAAAAGTATCTATTTAGGATAGATGCCTTTACAGGGTCCTCCTCCTCATGCTCCCTTTTCTCCATTAAGCTTAGCAATACCCCTCTGGACTTTCTCCTTTCACTAATGTATCTATAGAAAGTCTTGTCACCTTCTTTACTGTTAGGGTAGTGTTTCTCAGTTTGGGACTTTGCCTGCCTTACTGCCTTACCTGCTTCCCTTAGGGCAGTTTGGTATGCCTCCCTATCTTCATCCTGCTGTGTTCCCTTATATTTCCTGAAGGCCAGCCTTTTGGCTCTGACCTTTTCTGCTACTGTATTTGAGAACCAAAGTGGTTTCCTTCTTCTTTTGCACTTCCTTTTCTGTCTAACACAATGGGATGTTGCTTCAAGTATTGTATCATTAATGCTTGCCCACTTTGCCTGTACCTCCTCACCTGTGTTTCTTTTTGCCAGGGCTAGCTTAACTCTGTTGGCCATATTATCAAAGTCAGCTCCTCTGAGTCCCATATTTTGCCTTGGAATGGGATGATTTAGATGTAGTAGCCAAATTGAACCATACCATGTGATGGTCACTGGCCCCAGGTGACCTTCTACCTGGAGATCTGTGATCCCTTCTTTGTTAGTCAGTACTAGATCTAGGATAGCCCTGTCTCTGTGGGTTGCTGTACCAGTTGTTTGAGGCCCTCCCTGCAGGGAATCCACTATGAGTCTAGTTCTGGCAGATGTTCCTGCTGGTATTGACCAATCTGTATCTGGCATGTTGAAGTCTCCATTATCAGAACCTCCCTTGCTGTCATGTGTTTGTATATCTTCTAACAGTAATATGTCTATGTCCTCCCTCTGGTCTGGGGCCTGTAGACAACCCAGTTCTTATGGCTTCCATTTTCCGTTTCCAGGGTGACCCACAGTTCTTCTGGCAATATATGTGTATTCTGAATTTCTGTAGCGTTGATATTTTCATTAACATACAGGGCTCTCCCCCTTTTGCACCTGGGTCTCTTCTGAACAATACATGGGTACTGAAGTCTCCAAGTGTGGTTACTGGTAAACCACGTCTCACTTATTGCTACTATGTCCAGTTTAGCCTCTGACATTATTGCCTGCAGGTCTGGGATCTTATTTCCCAGGCTGTGAGCATTTGTACATGATTTTCCATTGGCCAGATTTTGGTGTGTTAGTTGTTGGGTGAGTTTGGCATTACCTCTGTGCATCGTATGGGGAGACAAACCTTTTTCTTACCTGGTGATGCAAATGACGGCAAACACGCTGAATTCCTGTTTGACCACTAGCTGAGGGGAGGGTGTTCTTCCCATTCGAGCGTATGGGGTGCTGCCCCTCTCCCCATTTGCTAGTTTAAATATTCTGCAAAGCGTCAAACTTCTGCCCCAGTGCACTGACTCCTCTTTAGTCAGATGCAGTCCATCAAATTTAAAGAACTTTCGCTCCCAGAACTGTTGCCAGTTCCTACAAATCTGTGTCCTTTTTCCTGGCACCAGTCCTTGAGCCACGTGTTTAGCTCCCTATCTCCTTCTCTGACCTTCTGTCCGTCTGCTCCCTTCTCCCAGACTGGCAGGATCTCAGAAGGAGATGCCGGACGAAATAGATGATAGTTGTCACCCAGCTTAGTCAGGTGTTCCTTGGTCTCCACAACTGACCGGCTGGCTAGATCATTAGTCCCTATGTGTACTAGGACATCAATGTTTTCTCCTGCTTTGTGAACAATTTTAGCAATGCGGTCAGTGTCTCTCCATGCTGATGTACCTGGAGACATCTGCCATCACCCTGGCTGGAGATGGGTATCAACTCCCGAATCATGGAGTTCCTATGATCAGAAGTTTTTGGATTTCCTTTGTGCTTGTTTAGTTTTGGTTCCTGATTTGGGTGAGTATTGTTGTGCTAGCTCCTGTGCCGCAGTGTCCTGCTCTGCAGTGTCTTCTGCCTCTTTATTGATTTCAGAGATAAGAGGCAGATACCTGTTTGTAGTGTTTATATGGTTTTGGAGGTAATGTTGAGAGGCAGAGAGTGATGGGGCACCTGATTTGCTCCTCCTAACCACCTGCCAACCTCCTGGACCAACTACCCTCTGCGGTCGAGGTTTTTCTGTTGGATGCTGGGGAAATGGCGGGTGGTTCTTATAATGTATTTCTCTTCAATATGAAATTTGAGGCGGCAACTCTCTGCCCATGCTGCCCGAGCTGGAGACCCAAGATCTCCAAAGGCCCAGCATGTAGGACAGTGTCCTAAATCCTGTAAGACTGTCCTTCTGAAAATTGTTCCACAGTACCTGCAGTTAATGAAATCCATTCCAAATAAGTTGCTGGGTTTGTAACCTAGTCAGAGTAATTAGAAGGAAAAAAAAGGAAAAAAATGCAAGTAATGGTTTAATTGTGCTTTGTTTAACTTGTTATAACAAGTTAAATTACTAATGCCCCTATAAATGAGATCACCTTGTCAGAGCCCCACTGATCCAGCCTTCCTGCTCTGCCACAGAAATGTCACAACAGTACCCTATAAAGGAGTGTAGCGTGTGATTGGTTGGGGATGGGGTGGGTGGCTGGGCCCTTCCCTGCCTAAAAGAAGAACCACGGATCGAAAGAACAAGGAGGTAAGAGCAGAAACAATCAGTCAACAACAAATGCAGTAACCCTGAAAGCTTATCCAATGTTAGATAAAACTATAAACCTGTAAAGCACCACCTGTAATAATTTCAGAGAAGATATACCTGTAAGAAACACTTTGCTCCAGAGAAAAATAAAGCAGTAACAGAAGATATACCTTGCAAAAGACAATTTGAATCAGAAGATTACAGCAGTAATCTGTTAGCACACACCTGTAGGCACACCTTGTAATAATGCAGAAGAAGTATACCAGCAACAACAATTTGAATCAGAGAAAAATAAAGCAATGAAATGTTAGCAACAAACAGTAGTAATCCCTGTGAGTAAAAAATAAAACACCACACACAGTAAATCTGTTAGCCAAACTAAGTCTTAAACCTTCTCCCTTGCTCTGGTAAGTTTCTCTACTCTGCCTTTCAAGCAGTCTTAGAAGGAAAGAGCTCAGGTGAAGCTAGGTGCCTGGCCAGCAAACCAAGTCTTCTACCTCCAAGATATCAACTAACCTGATTTTTATACCCTTCTTTCTGTTGGAAGTACTCACAGTTTGCCAGCTCCACCCCCACATACACACTAATCTTTTGGAAGAGCTGTGGGAGGAAAAGCAATTAGCTCCTTCAATGTGAGAAGAGACTGAAACACCTCTGAGACAACAAACCTTTTCAACAAACAAGAATAAAATAAAACACAGTGTCAAACAGTAATTTGCTTAGCCCAATGATAAAAAGTCACAAAATGTAAGCTCCACCTGTAATACAGTAATTTCAGAGAAGATATACCCTGGAAGAAACACTTTGCTCCAGAGAAAAATAAAGCAGTAACAGAAGATATACCTTGCAAAAGACAATTTGAATCAGAAGATTACAGCAGTAATCTGTTAGTACACACCTGTAGGCACACCTTGTAATAATGCAGAAGAAGGTATACCAGCAACAACAATTTGAATCAGAGAAAAAATAAAGCAATGAAATGTTAGCAACAAACAGTAGCAATCCCTGTGAGTAAAAAATAAAAACACCACCACACAGTAAATCTGCTTAGCCAAACTAAGTCTTAATCTTTCTCCCTTGCTCTGGTAAGTTTCTCTACTCTGCCTTTCAAGCGGTCTTAGAAGGAAAGAGCTCAGGTGAAGCTAGGTGCCTTGGCCAGCAAACCAAGTCTTCTACCCAGACTCGCTCTCCCCAGACTCGCTCAGACACTATTCTGTGGGTTGTACAATTGCACAAGGATTTCTCCTCCCTGCTCTGGCATATTGATACATCAATGACTAAATTGAAACGACAAATAGCAAACAAAACTTAAATGAAGTAGCATTATAACAATAGGATTTCTGCTAGATGTGGGAAACTTTCAGATTTTGGAGACCAGCAGGAAATCAATAAGTGCCATAGGGAGGAGAAAATGCTAGGAGAGAGGCTCAAGTTACAGCACAAGAACAGCAGTCGGATTCTAATAGGTGCGCAAGAACCAGTTTAAAGGCCTTGTGGGATTTGGAGAGTTTGATGTGGGAGGGAATGGAGTTCTAGGAGTGGGGGACAGATATGGCAAAGGATCGTTCTCCTTTTTTGTGAGATATCTGGGAATTTCAAGTTGGGTATGAGCAGATGCCGGAAGGAGGTATGCTTGGGAGGGCTGAGTTAATAGTTCGGCAAGGTATTTAGGGGACCCCGTTCTGATCACATTATCAATTGTACAACCCACAGAATAGTGTCTGAGCGAGTCTGGGGAGAGCCAATTTAGTTTCGAGTAGAGCAGGCAATGATGGGTAAGTCTGTGAGCGGAGAGAGCAAATCTGCATATACTGTTATAGCAGGTGCTCCATTTCTGGAGCGCTCCTTTGCTAGCTTTAAGGTAAACCTGAGAGCAATATGTCAGAGCAGGAGGAGAAATCGTCAGCAATAGCAAGTCGGGCAGCATCATTGAGGGAGGACCTAATTTTAAAGGCAAGACCAAGTTTGAGTAATCTTTCATATGTAAGCACTAATGTGGAGGTTAAAGTCAAGAGATGGGTCGAGAGTGACTCCTAGATACCTGAAGGAGGTAATGAATTCAAGAAGGGAGTCATTTAGAGAATGTATCAATAAGTCTGGAGTAAGAGATCTGATTCTAGACGGGGGCCAAAAAGCATAGTTACGGTTTTCTTAGCATTCATTAGGAGCCTGTTCTGTAGTAACCACTCCTATAAGCAGTTGAAGTCTGCTTGAAGATTAGCTCTTACTGATAAGGGATCTTTACCACTGGAGAGAAGTACCATGTCATCAGCATAAAGGATCAACGAGGAGGAGCAGGGAAGGGAAGGCAAGTTGTTAATGAAAATGGAGAAAAGTAGCGGGCCAAGAATAGATCCTTGGGGGACTCCAACAGAGGTAGGGGAAAGATCTGAGACGCCAGGTTCAATTTGGACAAATTGCAACCTCCCTGAGAGGTAGCTATCAAACCAGGAGATGGTCAACAGATACAAAGCTTTCAAGGCGGCCAGTTTGGAAAGTAGCAGAGAGTGATCTCACAACATTAAATGCCTTTGTGAGATCGATAAATATGGCCCTAGTGAGCAGGACTCTTATCCATCGCTGTAAGGACTGCATTTGTCATTAAGTATTGCAGTTGTGATGCTGTGTCCTATTCGAATCCATGCTGGCTAGGGATATAAGGTTGTGAAGGTGCAGTAATTTGTGACCTGAGTAGCGATGGCCTTTCAGAGAAGTTAATTTAGGATAGAGAATGGCAATCGGTCTATAGTTTGACATATTTTGGTATCCCTTTTGTGAACAGGGACAACTCAGCGGTTTTCCACAGTGTTGGTACCGCTTTTGGGTTATTATGGAAAGATTAAAGATTCTTGCAATAGGAACAGCAGTGGCAGGCTGCCTGTCAAGAAGCTGCAGTAGCCCATGCGGCAAGCAGATCCATAAGTGGATACTGATTTGAGGAGATGCAGCACTTGCGTGGAGGAGACTAATGTGAGGCTAAAAGGGGTTTCATGTGAAAGTTGCACCTCAGAAGGAGGTGAAAGAGGTTGGTTGAATTTCTCAGTGTATTCGGAGAGATCCGAGAATTGTGCATTCAGAGCATTAGCAATAGTAGGTAACTTATTACAGTTTGCATCATTCAGTGTCATGTTGGTAATGCCACCTTGGGCCTTTGCCCAATGAAATTTTTGATGTGGTTCCAAAAACCCTTGGTATCACCTGCAGAAGATTGGAGAAGCTTAAAGCAGTAGCTCCTTTTAGCCTTCCGAATATCTTTTTTGCAGGCATTTCTCAGTTGTCTATAGTTAACGCAGTCTTCTGATTGTTGGGACTTCTTTGCCAAGGTCCAGGCCTTGTCTCTTTTTATCATGACTCTAAGGAGGTATTTTTTTAGCCATTTATAGAGGAGCCCGAGACACCTTTTTTCAGAGGGTTGTGCAGATCCTGAAGGGCAAGAAGTTGAGACAACAGGTATTCAAGTGCAGTGTTTACATCATCAGTGTGATAGATGGGAGACCAGTCTATATTATTAATATCCTCAAGAAGTGCAGTTCGGTTTAGTTTGGCAAAATCTCAAAATTGAATGATTCTTGGGGGGGTTTAAGGCAGTGGCCATTCCAGATACATAAAGTAGGCAGGTGATCACTAATAGAATCCGAAAAGGTCCCTGCAGCAATTATTTTATTTGCTCTATTTGTAGCCATCCAGTCTAGGTGAGATTGCTGCTCCGAGTTGGAAGAGATGCGTGTAGGGCTAGAGATAAGTTGAGCGAGGTTAAGTCGGATGAGAGCTTCAGTATATGTATCGGCGTGACTCCCTGAGAGGTCTAGGTTGAAGTCTCCAATTAGTATGACTTCAGATCTACCCTTTACAGTGGCCAGATAATCCAAGAGCCCATTTAAGCAAGGGAGAGCCCCCTTTGGAGGACTGTAGGCACAGATCAGATTTAGCCTTTTATCACCCCCTAGTTGTAGAACCGTATGCAGAGCTTCACGGTGATTTGTTATCCAAGACTGGAATACAGAGACATTGAGATGCTCTTTATAATAAAGGGCAACTCCTCCACCCTTTTCTTTGGTGGGGCGATCGGATCTGGACAAGCTGTAGCCAGGTATTTTGTACATGGAATCAGGCATCTCTGGCCTGAGCCATGTTTCAGTTAGTCCAAGTATGTCCGGACAGTAGTGGGCTATCCAGGCTTCAAGCTCAGGAAAGTTTGCTGGTAAACTTCTGATATTCATGTGGGCAATTTTCATGCCCTACTGGAGAACCATGAGGAGTCATCCAAGCACCTGGCATTCCGATGGGGGCCAGGGTTAGATTCTATGTCTCCTGATAAGCATAAGAGAAGAAGCATCACCCAAACTTCTTTGTAGAATCTGTAATTGCGCTTGAGGTATTTGGGCATGTTAGGGGGGTTGTAGAGAAGGAAATGCCCTAATTTGGAAGGATGAGTTGTGTGGAGAGACAGGTTAGGAAAAGGTAGCAAGGTTCTAGATGGTATAAGGTTGGAGAAGACAAAGGAGAATTCTTCATGGCAGTGGGACCCAGGGTATCCAGCTGGTATGTTACATGAGAGATAGGAGAGGACGATTACGGTGGGTAGTAATCCTGATACCACCAAAGTGACCTTGGGCATGCAAGAGAAACATTATGTATGCCTTGTATGAAACCTCTGTTAATCGGAGGTGGATTTTCCTCTGGTGAGTAGAATTTAAGTGACAGAAATGGTGACTTAAGGGCAGGGGTGACATCTATAGTGAAGCAGTTTGGTGAAATCCTTATTGGCCAGAGGTTGGCAGCCATTATACAAGTTATTTACAAGAGCGGGTATTCCAATAGAGTGCAGTTTATGAGGAGCAGACAGGAGCAGGGGGAATTTGAAAAGGTGAGGGGAAAAGATAAAATTGGGACACCCTCAGTCTGAGTTATTGTTCCAGACAAAATAAGTGTAGAACAGAGACAAATATAGAGAATAGGCAAGAGTGAGTGGAGGAAAAAAAAAAAAAGAAAGAACTGCCTCAATGGTCTGAGTTAGGACTGATGCAGCAAGGGGGAGGGGTAAGACGGCCCTTCAAGTGAGTTTATAGGTTAGAACAAAAGTGGGCGGGAT
Source organism: Neoceratodus forsteri (assembly GCA_016271365.2). Lineage (NCBI taxonomy): Eukaryota > Metazoa > Chordata > Ceratodontiformes > Ceratodontidae > Neoceratodus > Neoceratodus forsteri. Next base: position 210,686,013 of record JADMNL010000028.1, read on the forward strand.
TACTAGCGTATTTAATTAATGGTGGAGGAGGGGTTGGGGGGCGGACCGAAAATTTCAAGCCTGCAAGCAGCTGCTGTGTTAGAGGATCTGCTAAAATTAATTAAACAGCAGCTGCAGTGTACCAGACTCAGCAATAGTTAATTAAATCAAGGTAGGCAGGCTAGAGTGTATAGTAGGCACAGTATTGTGAGTTGAAATACCATAATTTCCTTGGGTTTAAAGTGGCTGCAGCAAGTACTAAAAGCGCCAGGAGCTGAACAGAAAAAAGGTGCAAGGTTTTAAAACCGAGGCGCAGTCTTGGTCTTGCCTTCTCCTGCCAGCCTTGCAATCTGAAACCAAGGAAGCTGGGGAGGCTTTCAACAACCGTTGCCCTCTCGACCCTGGGAAAGAGAAACACACAAGGGCTTAAATACAGGGAAAATCAGGGTTGGGTCAGACAGTGAATATGCACAAAGGAGTAAAACAGGGGGACGGGGAAGGGGGGAGGGGGGATTTGAACTTACCAGCGAGTGCGAAGCAAACAGAACAAATAAGTAGGAATGAAACAGAAATTGTAAAAGGCACACTTTCAGCTCAGTTTTATACTTGGGTTACTGGAAAAACAGCGAAAATGTCAAGCCTGCAAGCAGCTGCTGTGTTAGAAGATCTGCTAAAATTAAACAGCAGCTGCAGTGTACTAGACTCAGCAAACGTTAATTAAATCAAGGTACGCAGGCTGCAGTGTATCGTAGGCACAGTCTTAGGCACAGTCTTGTGAGTCGAAATACATTAATTTCCGTGGGTTTAAAGTGGCTGCAGCAGCGAGTACTACAGCACCAGGGAGCTAAACAGAAAATACAGGTTACTCACCTGTAACAGGAGTTCTAGGAATGGTATATGTTGTTCATCCACACTGTCTGGCAGGTATCCTTGCCGCTTTAAATCTTGCCGGAAGGTCTTCAAGCTGGCTCCTCCCACCCACCCGGGTGGTAAAACTCTTGGCTCCGCCCCATGACGCCAGATCTGGCCCGCTGGAAGCTCAGGTTGTGCATCGAAGCCGGGAAGGTAGTGTGGGTCATGTGGATGAACAACATATACCATTCCTAGAACTCCTGTTACAGGTGAGTAACCTGTATTTCTAGGGACATGGATATGTTGTTCATCCACACTGTCTGGCAGACTCCTAGCAGTTCTCCGGGAGGAGGGACGCAAGGCGCACACCCCCTACTTAGGGAATAGACTGGAGAACCGAGGCCCCAAAACCAGCATCCCGCGTGACTCAAGGTCGACGCGTGGTAATAGGTGATGAAGGTGTGTGCTGACTCCAGGTAGCAGCCCTGCAGATATCCTGATAGGGACGTCCCTGGAAGCAGCCACCGATGTGGTAGTATGGCGGGTAGGAATGAGACACTTATCCTCTGGGACGCCTCCATGCCCGCCAACTTATAGAAGAGATCTATGCAGGAGGTGACCACTCGTTTATCGTCCGCTATTGCAGGTCTGCCAGGTGCAGCTTCAGCGTAGGGTGACAAACAGCTGGCTAATCTCTCCACGCATTTTTATCCGTAAGGCCTCCTTATAATAAGCGCCTCTTCTAGGGTCCAAGTATGGAGCCTGTATTCGCCTCCGAGGTGACTGGGGTAAAACACCGGCAGAGTCAACACCTGGTTAAGATGAAACTCCGACACCACCTTCAGAAGGAATTTCGGGTGGGGGCGCAGGACAACCTTGTCCCTGTGGAAGACCAGGTAAGGAGACTCGATGCAGAGTGCCTGGAGTTCTCCCATCCTTCTGGCTGACGTGATAGCCACCAAGAAGGTGGTCTTCCACGACAGGTGAGAGAGTTCACACCTGTACATTGCTTCAGAAGGCTTGCCCATGAGCTTTGCCAGTACCAGCAGTAAATCCCACGGAGGTGGAGGTTCTCGCACCGGAGGGGAAATGTGATCAAGGCCTTTGAAAAAGCGCCAGACCACCTTCTCCTGCGCACCTGACTGCTCGCCGGCGCCTCGGGTAAGCAGAGATGGCTGACAGGTGCACCCTTAGGTCGCCGACTTGCCTGACGGAAAGGGACCATGGGGTCAGTCCAAGATGCTTGCCAAAGAACAGGAGGAAGGGTCCAAGCCTTTGCTCTGACACCAAATGGAAAAATCTCTTCCATTTGAAGGCATAGCATTTGGTCGACTCTTATGGGACGCCCTCAACTACATTGAGGACTCGTCTTGAAAGACCCAAGGCCTGAACTCTAGCCGCTCAGGAACCAGGGTCCGGTGCAGGGATTGAAAGTCCGATGGAATACCTTCTGATTGACTGAGAGCAGGTCGGGTGAGCTGGAAGCTGCCTCGGGAGCCTGGAGCTGAGGCTGAGGAGATCTGGGTACCAGAACTGGCGGGGCCAGTCTGGGGCTATCAGAATCACCTGCGCCTTGTCCCTCCTTGCTTTGAGAAGCACCTGGTGTATCAAGGGAAATGGGGGGAAGGCGTAGAAGAGGCCCGGGTCCACGGCCTCGAGAAGGCATCCCCACAGCGAGCCCCGCTGAGGGGGTGGGCATGGAACAGTCAGCAGCCTGCTGCTCTCCCTGGAAGGCAAACAGGTCCACCTGTAGTGTGCCCAATGGGAGAACAGATCTTGTACCACCTGCGCAGAGACCACCGTGGGATGCAGCTCCCATCCGCCCAGGGCATCGCTAGGGTGTTGAGGCTCCTGCCACATGAATGGCTAGGAGATCCGCCTCCAGGCTGCGCACGAGTGACCAACTGCGAGATTCCTTGCATAGAAGCATGGAGCGCATCCGCCCTGGCGGTTTAGTAGTACATGGTCGTGGTATTGTCCGTCTGGACTCGGACCACTTGACCCTGGAGAAACGGAGCAAAGGCAGTGAGAGCTAGGCGGATCGCCCAGAGCTCCAGCAGGTTGATGTGGCATCAGGATCTCTGTGGGACCAGAGGCTGTACGCCGGTGTTCCCGAGATGGGCACCCCAACCCATCAGAGAGGCATCGTCGATAGAGACCGTCGGCTGGGGTGGACAAACGGATGCCTCCTGTAGATGAACTGGACGGTCCACCACCGGAGGCATTCCACATCCCCTGGGTCACCGTCACTAGCTGGTCCAATGGATCGCAGCGCCAGGTCTACTGGCCTGGCTAGTCCCCACTGAAGGGGCGCTTATGTGCTGCGTTCCCCACGACCAGCCTGGTACAGGCCACCATGAGACCCAGGAGGCGAGGAAGTCCCAGAGAAGAAGGCGCGATTGCCCAACCAGAAATGATTGGGCAAAGGAGGTAAGAACTCGACCTGTCCTCACCGGGGAGCCGTGCCTGGCTCGAGAGAGTCGAGTCTGGCCCGATGAACAGAATCACCTGCTTCGGTCGAGTCCCAACTTGGCCTCGCTTGATGAGAAGGCCAATCTGAGAGCAAACCTGAGGCCAGATCTCGACCGCCCACCTCCTGTCTGGAGGGGGCTGCTATCAGCCAATCGTCCAGGTAAGGTACACCTGTACCCTCGGGCAGAGGAAAGCTGTCACCACTGCTATGCATTTGGTGAAGACCCTGGGAGCTGAAACAGGCTGAAGGGCATGGCCGAACTCGAAAAGGATCCCTCCACTCTGAAGCTGAGGGAATCTCGATGTGCCATGACTGATGAGGACATGAAAGAACGCGTCCTCAGGTCCAGAGAGCAGAACCACACGCCGTGTTCCAGGGATGGTATTATCTGAGCTAGAGTGACCATCCTGAAGGTTCGAGACCTTAGGAACTTGTTTAGGTCGTGTAGGTCGAGAATGGGGCGCCAGCCCCCCGTCCATTTCGGAACCAGGAAGTACCTGGACACAACCTGGTTCGAAGGAGGTCCGGCCATCTTCCCTGATCACCTCCCTTTGGAGGAGGAGAGCGATACGGTTCGGCGAAATACACTGAGGCTATGGACCCCGAGGCCCCCGTGAGGTGCGTCTGGCTCTGAAGGGCGGGCCTGCTCGATTCTAGAGGCAGGCCTTTTCCCACCACCTTCAGCAGCACCCACCGTCCGCAGTGGTAATAACGGACCAGGCGGAAAGGAAGTAAGCTGGAGCCGTCTTCAATGGGGAACTCTGGGTGAGGTGGACGGGGCTGGGGGCGACCCTCAGCCCGCCACTGGCAGGCTTGAGGGACCGCCGCCCTGGGCCTTTACTCCTGCATCCTGTTGAGGAAGACCGGCTTGTTTGGGATGCCAAGCTTGATCCTGCTGGCCCTGACATTGTTGGGCCGATCGCCACAGTGGGAGAAGGACGAAGGGTTTAGGCTGTGCTTATGGCTTTGTTTGAGCGGAAGAGACCGGTCCAAGGTATTGACTTCTCGACTCTGCAGTGACCATCCACCTAGGGTCAAGAGGTCGGGTCCCCAAAGGGACATCAGCCAACTTGTGCTGGGTATCCGGGTGAAGGTGGATATCTGGGCCAAGCCCGACGACGATAGCCACCGCCGCCACAGACCTGGCACATGATGCCTTCCTCGTCCTGAGGTTTGGTGATCACGAGGTCACCAAACAGGACCTCGCTGCTATGGGGCGTCTAAGATGTTCTTCTGAGATCGGGGTAAAACAGAACGGAGCCATGAGTGTCTCTGAGACACACACCTGAGGTTACAGCTCTGCTGAAGAGTCCGGTGTGAATCATGTCGTTTCTGGCTCAGTCCCCACATCCAAACTGTGGAGGAGGTTCAAGAGCTCCTCTTTTGTCGCCATTGACATCTTCTCGTGGGTCCTGTCCCTGTTCCCACAGTGCGTTCTGGAATTGAACCATGTGGTGAGGTAACTAGTGACCTGATGGCGCATGAGCCGTCACGTCGCCTACCCAGGACATCCAATTGCTTAGATTCGGGTCCGGTGGCTGTGCGCTTGGTGCTGAGGTCTCTGAGACCGGTCATGCGAGGTGTGATCAGAAGTCAGACAGAGATGGTTCACCAGATACTGGTCCTCCTTTGGCCTTGTACAGGCGGTCAGCCTTCTTGCTTTGCCAGAGTAGAATGCGGGCGCTTCCAGCCTTGTGACGTCCGCAAAAGTGTCCTGAGGGTGTACTACCAGGCTTTGGGTCTTTCTGCCGAAGATAGTGGGCAGGCGTTGTCTTTCGGGTCAAGGCTCTTCTGCATCCACCCCATATTCTCCTGGATGTGCCTTGATCTCCGCAGAGGGTTCATCCGGAGGGCTCCTGTAGGTGGTGGGGTCCGGAGAAGAATGCTGATGGGAGAAGGAGATTTGGGCACCCCGGCTGTCAGATCTAGAACTCCCAGGCGGGTGTGCTGCGTCTGGGTCCTTAGGACTGTGACTCTGAGTGATCTAGAGGTCTTCCTGTCGGAGGATCTGCCCGAGGGTGTTTGTCTGGGGTTGGTGACTGTCCTGGGCCTTGGGTAGAGGAGGTGGTGGTGAAGGTGGTTGGAGGCGGAGGTGGATTAGGTGTGTATACATCTTTCCTGATGGTGTCCCATCAGAAGGTAAAGAGCTCCTTTACCTCTGCTGAGTTCAAGCCCTGACGGGCGGGCGCGGTGGCCTGTCACCGGGTCAGGCGTCCCGAGGGTTCCTGCTCCGGGAAGGTTCCTGGAGCCCAATCTCGGTGTTGCCCTCTGGTCTCAGGCTGGGGGTATCTCCTCGATGAGACCTCCGACCGGCGTCAGCCCGGCGGTGGGTTGGTCCTCTGGGGGCTAACGTCGCCCTGGCCGATCCTCGGAGGCGCAGCCTGGCCATGGGTGTTTCGCTGTCGCGGTGCCTGGGAGGCGGTGATGCTTGGCCGGCGTCGGGTGGGCCGGCGTCAGATCTGGCGTCCGTCAGGACGTGGGTCCTGGTCTTCTGACGGGTCGACCCGCGGAGGCTGGGAACCACCTGGCGTCAGAGTCCCGACAGCGGAGAAGATTTGTGGTGCTCCCCAGACTTAGAGGGGGCAGATGGTGGGCGAAGCCGACGGCCTGGAAGTCTTGAGGCTGAGAGAGGAGGAGCTGAGATCTGACCTGAACCGGGAGCGCGATTGAGCCCGAAGAAAGCGGTTGACCATGGGCCGGAGCCGAGTCCGAGGCCTCTCAAGGACCTGGGCCTTCCTTCCGGTGTTTATGGGTTTTCCAATGACTTCTCGAGAAGGTTCATCCCTGGTCTCAGTTTCTTCTAAGAAAGCGCTGAGGGCGCTGGCGGATCCGGTGCGACTATTGAAGCCCTGGCAGAAGGAGCAGGCCTTGGTGTCGTTCCGGCCTAGGCAGCCTTGCAGGCCGGTGAGGATCCTTGAAGGGGTCTGTTTGCCGCAGGCACACTGATTGGTGACCTTCCAGAGGGTGTTTGAGAGACATCAGATGAATCCAATCTGTGAAGAAGGACAAGAACATTTTGGTTCGGTGCACGCTAGAAAGGGACCGAGAGGCGACTGCGATGTCGTCGGTGCGGAACAGCCCTGGGTTGTGGGGAGCCTTCTTAAGTCTGGTACGTCGGGGGAGGACGGCGCGGGAGGCGGTCCCGTTGAAGACTTCTACAGAAATTTCCTGATCCCTGGCCTGCTTCAGTCCTAAAGGACCCTGTTGCAAGAGCTGTACCGAGCAAGATCTTACCATAACAGTAGATCTTCAGAGGGGTCTTTGCAATAGGTAATTACAGATAGGACTGAAGCCACAGGCGTCAGTGAGCCCGAAAATTTCTAGCTAGTGTCTTCAAGGAACGGCCTCACGCCAAGTGGACCGTGTCAGTATAAGGGCGTTTCCCTTGCCCGCTTTTCCAGTTCTTTTCCCGCTCCTTGCCCAAAAGGCAAGACGAGAGAAAGCTTGGATGTTTTCTCCTGGAAAAGGAGCCAAAAGCTTAGGAGGATGGAGGGAGACATGGTTACCTACTGCAAAAAGCCTCTCAAAGATCTACTGTTACGGTAAGTTCTATGTAACTGTACTATCTTACCGAGAGGGCTCTTGCAGGTAATTGGCAAACAGGACTGGAGTCCCAAGCAGTCTGGAACAAGAAGAAGCAAACGGGAGAAGGAACTACCAAATGTAGACCCTCTGGCTGTGAAGGTCTTAGGAAGGAGAGACCTCATGGGACAGCCAACTTGACCAGCTCTCGGCAAAGAGGCAATGTCCAAACTGTAATGTTTCGTGAGGTATGGACAGGGGGTGAAGTTCTTGACTGCCAGATGTCTGCTGCTGACACATTCTTGAAACAAGCAGCAGAGGAAGCAACCCCTCTGGTGGAGTGGCCTCTGACTTGACCCGGCAGGGTCTTGTTGTACTTGTCGTAACAGAAAGTGATACACTGAGCCAACCATTTAGATAGGCATTGCTTAGAAACAGCGTTGCCTTCTCTTTTACGTGCAAAAGAAACAAACAGTTAATCAGTCTTTCTGAGATCCCTCGTCCTGGTGGTGTAGTATCTCAGAATTCGGTGAACATCCAAAGTAAGCAAGAGGTATTCCCCTTGATTGGAGTGCTGCGTAAAGAAAGCAGGCAGCTCGATGAATTGATTCAGCATAGATGCCGCTACCACCTTAGGGAGAAACTCAGGGTTAGTATGCAGAGCCACATGTTCCTTGTGGGAAATCAAGTATGGGATTTTGCACATGAGGGCCTGGAGCTCGGAAATTCTTTGAGCAGTAATGATCACTAGGAAGAGAGTCTTCCATGAAAGGAACTTTAGGTCTGCTGAGGCTGCCGGCTCGAAAGGAGGCAGAGTAAGCTTCTCAAGGATAAAATTAAAATCCCAAGGAGGGTCAGGAACACGAACAGGGGGCCTCAAGTGGAGAACCCCTCTCAGAAAAGTCTTAGAAACTTCCAACTGCGCAAAGGTTCTGTCCCCGAAAGGAACATGGTAAGCGGAGATGGCCGCCATGTGAACCTTCAGAGAAGAATGACTGAGACCCAGATCAAAGAGATGGCACAAGTAAGCCAGAAGCCGCCCAACAGAGCAAAAGAAAGGCTCAAAATCTTTGGAAGCGGCCTCAATAGAGAACAGTTTCCATTTCTTGGCATAGGTAGATCTAGTGGAGGGCTTTCTGGCCTCCACCAGAATCTCAGCCACCAGCGGGAAAACCCCGAACCAGGCTTGAGCTACGTCTACAGGAGCCACGCGTGCAACTGAAGGGACTTGAGGCCTGGATGGACCAGGGTCCCCTGATCCTGGGTCAACAAAAGTTGCGACAGAGGAAGAGGAAGAGGAGGTTCCTCTGAATATTGTTGCAGAAGAGAGAACTAAACTTGCCTGGGCCAGAAAGGAGCAATTGGGATCATACGAGCTCCTTCTGAGCTGAGTTTCTGTAAGACCCTCAGAATCAAGGGGATCAGAGGAAGGCATGGACGAATCTGCCCTTCCAGTCTAGAGACAGAGCATCTCTCCCAAAAATGTCACCCCTGAAGCGAGCGAGCAGAAGGCAGGAAGTTTTACGTTGTGAGAAGACGCAAACAGGTCTACCTGTGGTGTTCCCCAGCGTAGGAAGATATCATCTGCCACCACCTGATCCAGTTCCCACTCGTGAGTGAGAGCAGACGACCGACTGAGGTGGTTTGCCAACGTGTTCTCGACCTCTGGGATGTGAACTGCCGTGAGGTGAAGGTTGTGCTGCACTGCCCAATCTCAAACTCGCATCGCCTCCCTGCAGAGAGGGTGGGAATGAGTTCTTCCCTGTTTGTTGATGTACCAGACTACACACGTTGTCCATCTGGACAGCCAGATGCCCTGGGAGCAGATACAGATGCAGAGCCTGAAGAGCATACAGCACAGCCCGAAGCTCGAGCACATTGATGTGAAGTGTTTGTTCGAGCCTGGACCAGGAGCCCTGGGTCCTGTGAGACCCCAGATGGGCTCCCCAACCCTCGCCCGAGATGTCTGTTGTCAGTGTCTGGGAGGGGGGAGAAAGGCAAAGGAACTCCCCTGCAGAGTTTTCCTGAACCATCCACCATTGCAAGTTCTGAACCATAGGGCTGGAGACCAGAACTTGTTGATCTAGGTCGTCCATCAACTGACCCCACTGAGACTGAAGGGTCCACTGAGAGATCTTCATGTGGAGCCGAGCGCGGGGGACTGTTGGAATTGCAGCCGCCATGAGCCCGAGGAGGCGAAGGACTGACCTGGCACTGACCTGCCTGTGGCTGGACAACAGGCTGACCTGAGCCTGGAGTCTGGCCGCCCTGTCCAGTGGCAGGAATGACATGCCGAAGGTCGTGTCCAGGATCACCCCGATAAACTGGAACCTCTAGGATGGGATCAGATGGGACTTGGCCTGGTTGATGGTAATACCCAGGCTGGTGAAAACCTGCAGGGTAAGGGAAAGGAAGCGCAGGAGCTCCTCCCTGGACGGGGCCGCCAGGAGCCAGTCATCAAGGTATGGGAAACCTGAACCCCCTTGGTATGCAGGTAGGCCGCTACCACTGAAAGGCATTTGGTGAACACTCAGGGCGTTGAGGAAGACCAAATGGGAGGCCTTGAACTGGTACTGGTCCCCCTGGAGGCAACGTGAATATCTCTGCGGTGTAGAAGGGAGAAAAGGGATAAGCAGGTAGGCATCCTGCATGTCCAGAGCATGCAGCCACGGTCCCGGCGGAAGGAGGGGCAGAAGACTCTGCAGAGAGAGCATTCTGACCCTTTTGTACTCCACGAACAAGTTCAGGGAGCTGAGGTCGAGAATCGGCCTCACGTATCCTGACTTCTTCGGGACCAGGAAGAAATGGTAGTAGTAACTCATATACCAAAGATGGGATGGGACGGGATCTATCGCCTCCTTCATAAGGAAAGAGGATATTTCTTCCTGGACCAGAAAGTATTCTGGGGAGTAAGACGACCTGGGGTGGGGGTTTCGAGGTGGTTTCTGAAGAAACTCTATTGAGTGTCCTGCAATCAGCTGGAACACCCAAGTGACTGAAGTTATCCTCTTCCGACCCAGTAGATGGAAGGAGAATCTCCCTCCTTCCAGTCCCTCTGTGAGGCAGAGAGGCTGTGGGAGAGGAGGGGAGTCAGGCAGCGTCGCGGCTGAAGCTCCCGCCGCTTTTTTCAGCGGGGGAGGCTTCACAGCCGGAGGGGCCCGATGTTTGTTGGCCTGCTTTCTCTGAGATTTTGCCTTGGGCCGAGAATGTCTGCGAAAAGGGACGACACTCAGTTTGAGGGGGCCTGTACAAGGAGTCAACAGACTTAAGTGCAGTACCCTTCTCCTGCAGATCAATGATGATGTCCTTGACATCACCACCGAACAGCACTGAACTCCTGAAGGGCGCGTCCTGGATAGCAGACTGCACCTCCATGACCAAACCTGACACCCGGAGACAGACATGATGCCGCAACCCTACGGCGAAAGCCGAGCTCCGACCAGAAGCGTCCACTGCATCATACGTGGCACAAAGCATGTGCCGACTGGCCGATTGCGCAGACCGGACTAGGTCAGCCACTTCCTGTTTTGTCTGAGACTCAGGAAAGGAGTCCAACTTAGTTTACACCTCACTAAGGATCGCCTTCTGTGAGCAACATAATTCAGGGTCCTGACTCCCAGAATGGAAGAAGCATAAACCTACTTCCCGTACTGGTCCAGAAGGCGGGATTCCTTGTCGGGTGGTGACGAGCTCAAGTGCTTGGGGTTAGCCGTCCAGCCGTGAGTGGTGCTAATCACGACCAAATCAGCTCTGGGGTGTGAATTCAAAGAGTCAACACCCTCCAGAGCCTGATATAGCCTGTCTGACTTCCTAGGAAGGGGGGCTAATGCCGAAGGTTGCTTCCAAATGGTGGACACAAGGACGGCATGAGGCTCCATTGAGGGTGGAACCAGAGTAGGAGCGGTCTCCGACAGATCCAGGTGCGCGACTTTCTTACGCTGTGGAGCCGGCTCCAAGGATTGCCACTGATGAACAGCCTGGATTTTACGCAGCAACTCCATGAAAGAAGGATCCTCCGGAGGGAACTTCGGAGGAGTCCTTGGCCTGGGCTAGTCTGGAGTACGTGGCTCATCATCTGGATCAGAACGACTGTCAGAGTCATCCGAGGAGGATGAAGAAGAAGAGGAAGAGGACTCCCCCTCCCGGCGCGGGGGAGGAACAGACCCCTTGGGAGGCCTTCAGGGAAGTGTATCCTGCCCTGCCCTGGAACCGGAGGGCTCACCTCTGGTATCCGGGGGAATGGGGGGGGGGAGTCTCTCGCCTCCGATGTATGGGGTCCGGAACTGGGCCAGCATCGGAAGGCGGTGCTCACTACCTCCCTGATGAGCTGAGCCTTGGCCTCAGCCCACCAGGAAGCCAGAGTCTCCTTCAAATCCACCGGCAGTTGAGGGGGCGGTGGAGGAGGAGGAGGGGGTACAGATACTGGGGGCATACATACAGCGCGTATACACAACCCGAAGGTAGGAAGCCCGGCGTCGGGTACTGGGGCATCATGTACTGCGGCGTCAGGTAGGCCGGCGTCAGGTACTGGGGTGCCGGATAATGCGGGCCTGGGTAGGACGGTGTCAGATACCCAGGTACCAGGGTCTCTGAAGGAGCAGAGGGCCCTGGAAACGGCTCAGCGGGCAGGTCCGGTACGGGAGGCCCGGCGGGTGACAGGCCCGGCGTGGGGTGGCGTCCGGCAAGGGGATATTGCCGGGTGTCGGGAAAGCCAGCGTCGGCGCCGGCGTCCAAGGGTCCAACGTAGGGTCATCCGGCCCCACGGGAGGGAGACCCAACGGTAGCATGCCAACATCCTCCATTGCGCCCAGGGAAGAAGGGTTACCATCCCTGGGATCCAGCAAAGGAGACGTTGGGGCCTCAGAATGCAATGAGCGTTGCGGCAAGCTCGGGACAATGAAAAGGCCATAAGAGGCCGGTGTCGGTTCTAATGCCAAGCGGACGCCGAAGGAGCCTATGTCTGGCTTATCAGCGGTATCCAGGCAGACGCTGGAGGAGCTGAAGTCCGACTTATCAGACCCTGCGCTCGACAAAGTCTGTGATGGAGGGGTGGCCTTGTTGGGCACTTTGGAGGCTGTGTGCTACCCTGAAGGGTCAGGTGTCTTATCGGCCTTACCGGCAGGCGTAGGAGGCCGACATCTGGCTTACCGAGGCTGCTTGAACCAGTGCGCTACAGCGGCAGCATACTGGGAACGCTGCTTCTTTAACCGAGTATCCTAAGGGCCCAAGCGAGCCTGATAGGAGGGTCAACACTGCCTTGAAGTCTCCAAGATGGCCATCACGGGACTATCTCCCGGGGGAGACACTGCCTGCAGTACCGGGACCCCAGCCGAGGTTGCGGTGACCATAGAAGAGGAGTCCCGGTCCCGGTGCTTCTTCTTGCAGTGGCCCTCCAGAGAAGTTGAGGCCCGCCTGAGTTTTTTCAACTCCTTTTCCATGGAAGTCATCTTGAGTTTGAGAACGTGGGCCTCCAGGAACTGCTGCCTCCGCTTTCAAGAGGCCGCGCTGAACTGTTGGCAGAGCTGGCACTTCTCCATGGGGTGGTTGGGGCCTAGGCAAAAAAGGCACTGGGAGTGTCCGTCCTTGTGTGGGAGCTGGGTGCTGCATGAATCACACTTGTTTCTGTGCTCGGAGGGAGTCAGGGATGACATACACGACAGCTGAGGCAAAGGCTGACGAAAATCTGAAGAAAAAGGTCGAAATAAGCGGTAAAAATACCGATGATTTACTGCGAAGCAGTGAACTTAACCATGAGGCACTGCACGAGCTAACGGCAGGAAGGAACTGGAAGCTGGGTGTGGGGGACCGCCCCTTTATACTGACGTCGCCTGACGTCTGTCACCTGACGTGGGGGTGGTCCCCTGCCAGAGACTGCTAGCTAGAAATTTTTCCGTGGGGTCCTGACGCCTGCCGGCTTCAGTCCTATGTGTATTTACCTATTGCAAGAGCCCTATCGAAGTAAGATCACCCTCTGGAATGACCCTGTTACACAATATGACAGGGCAAATAACACCTTGGCTTAGTTATTGCCCTGGATCACCGTGTCTGTGGCGCAGTGTTGTCACAGACCATGCTGCACATCTGTATGATCGTGCCCCAGATGAATCTGAAGCATTCAATGCAGTGTGTGTCCCGTATCATGCATGCATTGAGCCATGGTCTAAAGACGCTTGGCCGTGGGCCCTCATGCCTCTGCCGCTCCTGCTCCACCTCGAGCAGCAGCATGTTCATCAGGAAGCTAGGACACATCCTCTCCCACTGCTATGGATACCTGCCTACTTGTACGTGAACAGATTCCAGCCTTTATGTGTGCTAGAACCCTCGTGTGTACTTTTAAGTGGGTAAGAGGGGCCCCCGTATCTGTTGACGGTACCTGTTCACACGTCACGTGCACGTGACACAAGGTGAGAAGATGGAGATGGATGCAGCTGTAGAGACCTCCTTTCTGTTCGTGCCACAGGTCGGGCGTGTGGGGATGTACCTCAAGAAACTCTGGCAGGTAACTGAGGACACTTACCTGGATGGCCCCAGCGGGGCAAACATCTGTAGGCTGGAGGTCCCGATCCGGCTATGTACCTGGCCTCCACGGTGTGGTGTGGTGCACTGGGGTGGATATGTTATCCATGCTGCTGATAGTTGTAGCTTCTTCTCGTTCTCACAGGACGACCTCAGGCTTCCAGAAAAAATGATCTTCACCAAGAAGGAGCAGCCAGATGAGGCCACCTGCGTTGCGCAGATACCCTTATGTTTGGAGGAGATGGCTGCAGGACAACCCATACTTCCTGTCTGAGGGTGGGGTCGGCTGATATCCAGTAAAGCCCAAAACAGGGAGAAGTGGAGGGTGGAACAGCCGTCCTTGGTAGGTTCAGCATCCTGTGGCATATCTGTGCCATTTTATGTTGCCATCTGTGCCCCTCTATGTTCCCCTGACATGCCTTTCCTCACTGTTTTTATTCCCTTTGCAGCACTACAGGGGATCCCTTAGATGGCTCGTGCTACTCCCACGGCCATGGACGGCCACCACACCACCAGGTGACAGTGGGGACTTCCAGGAGGAGAAGGACTACACCTGATTGTTGTGCTGGACTATGCCCACATGTGTAACATCGGAGCACTTCTATTGTGGATGTTTGTGCAGTTCATGTGCCAGTTGTTTAAGGGCTTTTTTTTTTTTACATGTTTTAGTTTGCAGCATTGTACCTGGGCGGCTGTCGCCCACCATCCTACTGTGGTAATGTTGCTGTGTATTTCATTAAAGTTTTTATGTACATATCCAGGTGTGGTCATTGTCTCCAGACCAGCGGATCGCCCCTGGGGTGGGGGGGGGGTACTCTGTGTGTGTGTGTGTGTGTGTGCGTGAGGGCTTAGGGCATTGGGGGTGTAGGTTGGCTGGTGCGTGCATCATGCACAGAGTGGGGTGGGGTGGGTTGGCATGCAAGGGTGTCCTGCATGTCTGCCATGTGTGGGGTGGGTAGTGTTCCCAAGCTGGTGCCTCTGTTGTTGGATGTTCAGCATTGCTCAGGGGCTGCCCGCCTGGACTGGGGGTAGTGTCGTACATGTCATTCACACACCTGTGTGACTGAGCACCATTCGAGAGTTCCCCATCATGGCCCTTGTCATGTGTCCCTTGTGTGTACCCATGGCGGTGCAAGACACAGGTGTGACATGTCCTCCCCATTCCATGGCATCCCAGTCTGCCTAGGTGCCACAGCCTTAGGTCTCCCAGTTCTATGGAGTTGCCTGTGATCTACAGGGTTTGGTGCCATCTACAGGGTATGCTTCACAATAGCTCGTGTGGGTTCTGAGGGTACTGTATCACTTGGGTTCACATAGGTAGTGGCTGCACTGACCTGGGGCTATAGGGGACTTGCCATCATACCTCTCCACTGCCCTTCTTTTCAAGGATGTCCCTGTTTGCCTCATACATTTCCTCTGTCCATTGCACACATTTTGTTCTAGTGCCTGGGCAATGGAGATAGTATGTATGACGTATTGTCACACCTTACAGTTATAGCTGCCCTGTTCTTCAGAAACTGCATTTGCGCTACTCCCCTTCTATGACTGGCTTTCCCTCATCACGTGTTACTTTTCCAAGAAAGTTCACACTGGGCTGACAGTGCTCCCTGACCAAAGCACATGCTGTAGAAGTAGGAAGTTGGGCACTCACCCCCACTAATTAAAGATGACGAGCTCCAAAAATAATAAAGGTTTAAGTTGTCATTTTATTGACAATCACACAGGTTACTCCGCCTTCCCTTATCACGTATTATTATGGTGTGTCCCTGATTTGTGGTCTTTTACCCTGGGTTTTTGATCCTTGTCCCTATTTCTGAGGCAGATGGTTAAGAGGTGTGATTGCCACGGGGTTACTGGGTACTCACTTGTTGCTCTAGGTGCATAGCTACCTGCCATGGTGCACTGCCACTTACGGCAGCCCTCCACCTGCCATAAGTGTACGCACTTCCGGCCAAGCACCAGGCTGTCGTACCTGACATTGTCATCAATGCATGTTTGGGGATGCTCGATGCCTCCATAAGCACATTGTCTACGTGCACCTCGTGCGGCGCCTGTGCTATGCCTCTCAGGTGTGGCATGCACACAAAATGCGCATATGCTTTTATGTGCACATGTTGTGCACCCATGTGCATGCCACAAACTCATGCATACTTAGGTCACTGTGGCTGATCGGAAAGTTGTAGGTTCCAGCCTCACACAGAGAACTTAAGACAAATCTCACTACTGACACTGTAGTGCAGCATGAGGTGGGTGATGCATTCCTGAGGTGCCGTCTCACAGATGAGACATTAAACTAAGGCCCTATCTGCCTGCTCTGGTGGTTAAGTGGACATAAAGATCCCATGACACCTCTGAAAAAAAGATGGAGAATTTCCCCAGTGCCCTAGCCAAAATTCTCCAGTTCATTAAAAATACCACCAATAGCTTCACCTGACTGAATACGTCAGTTTGCATCTATAACCCCCACCCCACAATGGGATAAGGCTGAAAACTAGCAGACTAGCCCTTCTTTTCCAGTCTACAAACACTAAATAAATAATTATGTTCCACAATTTAGTTTTATTACAGCAATTAAACAGCACCAGTTTGGCTTCAAATACTGTACAGCGGGTGGGCAGGGACTTTAATTTCAAACAAATAGGACTCAAAAGTTTAAAATGATGCAGACTTGCTTTCCCAACAAATAAATCAGAAAATGTTGGTGCTCTTGGGCAGATTTCACATATTCCAGCAATGATCCTGATTCAGAAAATAATCTTAAAGTGGACAGAATCCACTGCTGGCTCTACAACGTCTTATTTATTTATTTTTATTTATTGTAAAATCGGAATTACAACCTTTGAGCTAAAAGCTTATTTACAAAGGATCCTCGTCAAACAGGGGATGGGGGAACATCAAATACATGGACAGTGGAGAAAAACAGAAGCAGCTAGAAGACATTGTCAGTGTCAAAATATTATTCCTTCCCTTCCAAAAGGGATGAAGCAAAAAATAAATAAAAATTTGAGAATTACACCTGCTGCCTAATACAGAAGTAAGGTAATTTATGCTACATTTTTGATATTAAGCAAAACTAGTGCTCTTTAAATAAAATCAAATATTTTATAAAATACAGAAAATCTGGCTACTATGAAGTAAAAATGCAAGTCAACCAGTGTAAGTGAAGAACAGAGACAGGTGCAGGGGGCAAAACAAACATTTAACATTTTGCTACATGACGTCTTGGGCTCCCGGTGCCTACTTAAAAAAATCTTATTTCTTTCTTTGCCCTTTAAGTAGACATCACTGCTTATACCTAAATGAAGTCATAATACTTTGCTTATGACATCACACCCTACTGGCATGGAAATGACTGATGTCACAGGAACAGTATTATGACTTCAGGGCAGGAAATGCAGCAGGAAAGAACAGTTGCATGTTTACTGTAAAAGTAGATCTTCAAGAGAACCTCTTCTATTAGGCTAAACATTTGGAACTATACCCATGTCAGTGGTAGGACAACACAGAAATTTTTGCTAGCTGGGAGGGGGGGTCACCCACAACAATGTCATGCGTCAGCATTTACAAAAACAGGGGTGGCCTCATCCCTCCTCAGGTCCCGAGTTTAGCCTCGCTGGACCCCCATTTCTAGAGAACCAGGAGATCAAAGCAGAATCAAGCCTACTAAGTGAGAATTGGTGCTGGACGATAATAGCCATGGATTAGACCAATACATAAATTTATGGTGCCACCCTAGAGGGACGGAGGGAGAACCAGCATGGCATAATGCTTCTCTCAAATATCTAATGTTACAATAAGTACATAACTCTCATCTTCTTATATGATATCTCCCCCATTAGACCATACTTTGGAATGAGTCCCAAGCAGTCACAAAAGCCCACTGGGAGGGTGGTGTGCAGTCTGATTTACTACAGCAGACTCTGTAATAGAGCCAAACCGAAACCTACTCATCTATGAGAAACAATGTTGAGATTGTAATGCTTAGTGAAGGTTCGACAATGATCCATGTTGCTGCAGCACAAATGTCAGCAACAGAAATATTTTTGAAACAAGCAACAGAAATGGCAATTCCTCTTATGAAGTGACCACGAACCGCACCAGAAGTTTCTTACCATAGTTCCTCTAACAAAACATAATACAATGTGCCAGCCATTTGGACAGGCGCTGTTTAGACACAGGGACACTCTCTTTCCCAGAGGCGAACAAAGCGAAAAGCTGAGAGGACTTTTTGCAATCCTTGGTGCGCTTCACATAGAATCTCAGTATCCTAAGAACATCCAAAATATGGAGCAATGCCTCACACTGACAGACATGCTCAGGGTAATAAACATGAAGGTGTATCATTTGATTCAACGTAAACTGAGATACCACCTTCGGTAAGAACTTACGACTGGCACGCAAAGAAGTTTTGTCTTTGTGGAAAACAAATAAGAAGGCTCACAAATAAGTCCACAGCAGGACGCGTAAGCCACAAATTGTGGCTGGCTCAAAAGGAGCCAAAGTCAGTTTTTCCAGGACACAATTCACATCCCAAGATGGGACTGGATGACGGACAGGAGGTTCTATATGTAGAATGCTTCTCAGAAAACTATAAGAGACCTCCAATTGGGCAACCGTACATCCATCAGTAGAGTCACGGAAAGCTGATATAGCAAGCAAAGGCACCTTTAGTGAGAAATACTTCAGACCTGAATCTGACAGTGACAGCAAGTACTGCAACACTACATTTGACAGGTGACTGAGTCCAAATTCCAGGAAGCAGCCCACAAAGTGAATCACTTTCATTTCAGGCAACAGGTATTTCCGGTAAAAGGCTTTCTGGCTGCAGACAGTACATCAGCAACTTGGTCATACACCAAAACGTGCTATGGCTATGCCTTCAGGAAACATGCATGCAGATTCACAGATTTCAAGTCCGGAAGAACTAGAGGAATTACATAATTGATGAGGCCATAGGGGAGCACTGAGGATGACAGTGGCACCCTCCATCTTCACTTTCAGCAGTACCGTCTGTATTAGTGGAATTGTAATGCAAACAGAAATTTCCTTTTCCAAGAGAGAGACAACACATCTCATCAGAAAACTCCAGGCCCTGGCGTAAGCAAACAGAAAAATGTCACCTTTGCGTTGTGTGGGGACACAGAAAAGTCCAACTCTGGATGACCTGATCTTGCGAAGAGGTAGTCTACCACCAAGGTCAACAGTTCCCATTTGTGCATCCTGGACAATGACCTGATTTTCTTGGCTGCCAGGCCATTTTGAACACATGGGAGATCCACGGCTGACAGTTCTAGGCTGTGTTCCAGCACCCAGTATAATATTATCACTGCTTCCCTGCAAAGGGGATAGGAATGTGTGCCCCCTATCTGTCACTATAATATATCACACTGATGTTGTCCACCTATATTAATGGAGAACATGGTGTCAGATGAAAAAATTACTCACCACAGTAATCCTTCTTCCAAGGGGTCCTTTAGTATCAGTAACTTTAGCAGTTAGCTGGCAGAGTGAAACTGCCCCAGAGGTATGCCTTTAAGAGAATTTTTATTTAAATTAGCTTAGGGCCATAACCAATCAAAAAACAGGTAGGGGAGTGAGCTGAGTGAGAGCTGCTGAGGGCTTCAGAATTTTTTTGAAGGAAAACGAGGGCACATGCCTCGAAAAACAATCAACAGGATTAAAAAAACATGCAAATGTCCACAAAAAGTGGAAATAGAAACAACACTGATAACATGATTTAAATACTCATCAATAAAAAACTCCAAATTTGGTAAAAGATGTGATACAGAGCCCATCTCCAATGAGTGAAATGGGGAGGAAGGGTGGGCGCTTACTGATGCTAAAGGACCCCTTGGAAGAAAGAAGATTACTGCGGTGAGTAATTTTTTCTTCTTACCCCCAGAGTCCTTTAGCATCAGTAACTTTGGCAGACTACCAAGCAGTACCAAGTGGGAGGTGGGCACAGAACCTACTTAGGAAAGAGGCTCTGCAGAACTGCCCTGCCAAATTTTGCGTCAGATCTGGTCTACACATCCAAACTGTAGTGTTTCACAAAGGTGTGCACAGATTTCCAGGTAGCTGCTTTGCAGACATCCAGTAAGGGAATGTCCTTGCTGCTGCAAACGAGGCTGCAGTGCCCCTGGTGGAGTGGGCCCTAAGCCCCACTGGAGGTTGGTGACCAGCTTTTTCATAGCAGAATCTAATACAAGAGACCAACCAATGGGAAATCGTGCTCTTGGTAGCTGGTTTTCCCCTGCCTACATCCCTGTAGGTGAGGAACAACTCAGTGGAAGAGCCTCTGAACTGCCTCGTATACTCTAGCTAGTAAAAGACATACAGGTTACTCACCTGTAACAGGAGTTCTAGGAGTGGTTTATGTTGTTCATCAACACTTACTGGCAGGTTCCTTGCCGCTTTAAATCTTGCCGGAAGGTCTTCAAGCTGGCTCCTCCCACCCACCCGGGCGGTAAAACTCTCGGCTCCACCCCATGACGCCAGATCTAGCCCGCTGGAAGTCAGGTTGCGCCTCGAAGCCGGGGAGGTCGGGTGAGTTGTGTCGATGAACAACATATACCACTCCTAGAACTCCTGTTACAGGTGAGTAACCTGTATTTCTAGGGACGTGGATATGTTGTTCAATCCACATTTACTGGCAGACTCCTAACAGTTCTCTGGGAGAAGGGAGGCAAGGCGCGCACCCCCTACTTGGGAAATAAGAACTGGAGAACCGAGGTCCCAAAACCAGCATCCCAGCGTCACTCTAGGTCGATGTGGTAGTGGATAATGAAGGTGTGTGCTGACTTCCAGGTAGCAGCCCTGCAGATTTCCTGGATAGGGACGTCAGTGGAAGCAGCCACAGAAGCAGTGGTATGGTGGGTAGAATGAGCTCTTATCCCTTTGGGAGGCTCCATGCCCGCCAGCCTATAGCAGAGATCTATGCAGGAGGTCACCCACCTGCCTATCATCCGCTTGGCTGCAGGTCTGCCAGGTGCAGCTTCAGCGCAGGTGACAAACAGCTGGCGAACCTCTTCCCAAACTTCAGCCGTCTGCTCCTTGTAACAAGAGAGCGCTCCAAAGTATGGAGCCTATATTCAGCCTCCGAGGTGTGATTGGGGTAGAACACTGGCAGAGTCAACACCTGGTTAAGGTGAAACTCCGACACCACCTTCAGAAGGAATTTCGGTTGGGGGCGCAGGACAACCTTGTCCCTGTGGAAGACCAGATATGGAGACTTTTTTTTTTTTTTAAACTTTATTCATTCCTCCCATACCCCAGGCATCCTTCAGGACTGCCCACACGGAACTCCTCCTCTACTCCCAACCTGAACCCTCCGCATCTCCCCGACTGCCTCCCCCGATCAACCACAGGCAGACCCGACCCCCGGTACCATCTCCGGGGCTGATTCCGCTCCTCTTTCAGCGGCGACTCCCCTAAGGATGAGGGGCCTACCTATACGCCGTCGGGTCCTCCGGAGGCAGTTCATGGGAGCGTCTGAGCCGGTATCTGGGATGTGGGAGGGTCCACCGGGGCCACTGTCATCTCACCGGCGCATAGGAGGGATTTTCGCTGTTTTTGTTCCCACCCCCTCGGAGGCCGGCTAGCACGGCAACCTAGCGCCGTACTTCCGCCTTCCCCCTGGCATGCGCCTACGCTGCTCAGTCGGTGAACCCCTAGCTGCCGCCAAGGTCGGCTCCATGAGCGGCGTATCCCATCCTCCCTTGGGAAGAGAGAGCAGTCCTCCGGACGCTTGATCTCTTCCCACCCCCCCCGCCGACCCCCGGCCCGTTCCCGAACCCGGGTCGCTGGCGTGGCACGAGGTGTGGTGTCCAGCACCTCAACCCTCAGCGCCACCGAGCCGGCTCAGATATGGAGACTTGATGGAAAGCACCTGGAGCTCTCCCATCCTTCTGGCTGACGTGATAGCCACCAACAAGGTGGTCTTCCACGACAGGTAAGAGATATCACACCTGTGCACTGGTTCGAATGGCTTGCCCATGAGCTTAGCCAATACCAGCAGTAGATCCCATGGAGGTGGAGGTTCTCATACCGGAGGGGATATGTGATCAAGGCCTTTGAAAAAGCACCCAACCACCTTCTCCTGCGCCGACTGCTTCCCGGCCCACGCCTGGTAAGCAGAGATGGCTGCCAGGTGAACCTTAAGGGTCGTCGACCAAAGCCCTAGCTGAGAAAGGGACCACAGGTAGTCCAGAATGTTAGCCGAAGAACAGGAGGAAGGGTCCAACCCCTTATCCTGACACCAAATGGAGAATCTTTTCCATTTGAAGGCATAGCATTTTCTGGTCGACTCATCGCGGGATGCCTCAACAACGTTGAGAACCTCGTCGGAAAGACCCAAGGCCTGGAACTCTAGCCGCTCAGGAACCAGGCCGTCAAGAGCAGGGATTGAAGGTCCGGTTGGAGTACCTTCCCCCTGTTGACTGAGATCAGGTCCTGGCGGGCTGGAAGCCACCTCGGGAGCCTGAAGCTGAGGCTGAGGAGATCTGGATACCAGAACTGGCGTGGCCAGTCTGGGGCTACCAGAATCACCTGTGCCTTGTCCCTCTTCACCTTGAGAAGCACCTTGCGGATCAAGAGAAATGGAGGGAAGGCACAGAAAAGGCCCGGCATCCACGGTCTCGAGAAGGCATCCCCCCTGCAGCGAGCCCTGCTGAGAGGGGAGGGCATGAAACAGCCTCAGCTTCGCATACTCCCTGGAGGCTAACAGATCCACCTGAGGAGTGCCCCAGTGGGAGAACAGATCTTGTACTACCTCCAGCAGGAGAGATCACGCGTGAGATGCAGCACCTATCCAACTTAGGGCATCAACCAGAGTGTTGGAGGGTCCTGCCACATGCTTGGCTAGGAGATTCGCCTCCAGTCTGCTCACAAGAGACCAAGTGCGGAGAGCCTCCTTGCACAGAGGCAAGGAGTGCAGCCCGCCCTGGCAGTTTAGGTAGTACATGGTCGTGGTGTTGTCCATCTGGACCTGGGCCACTTCACCACGTACAAACGGAGCGAAGGCAGTGAGGGCTAGTCGAACTGCTTGAAGCTCCAGCAAGGTTGATGTGGCATCGAGACTCCTGAGGGGACCAGAGGCCATGCGCTCTGAGCTCCCCCAGATGGGCACCCCAACCCACCAGAGAGGCATCGGTCGTCAGAGTGACCGTCGGCTCTGGGCGGACAAATGGGATACCCTCCTGCAGGTTAGCTGGAACGAGCCACCACTGGAGGCCGTTCCACATCTCCTGGGTCACTGTCACTGGCTGGTCCAGAGGACCAGAGCGCTGTGACCATTGGCGAGCCAGCCCCCATTGCAGGGGACACATGTGCCAGCGGTCCTAATGGACCATGCTGGTGCAGGCCACCATGAGGCCCAGGAGGCGCAGGAAGTCCCAGGCAGGGCGCAATTGCCCAACCAGAAATGACTGGGCAAAGGAGGAAAGAACCTTGGCCCTGTCCGCCAGGAGCCATGCTCTGGTTCGAACAGAGTCGAGCTCTGCCCTGATGAACTGAATCACCTGCGTTGGCACAAGTTCTGATTTGGCCTCGTTGATGAGGAGGCCAAAGAGCAGACCTGGAGGGCCGGATCCCTGGACCGCTCCACCTCCAGCTTGGAGGTGGCTGCAATCAGCAAGTCGTCCATGCAAGGGTACACCCGGACCCTTCGGCGCTGCAGGAATGCTGTCACCACTGCCATGCATTTGGTGAAGACCCTGGGAGCTGGAGAGAGGCCGAAGGGCATGGCCCAAAACTCGTAAAGGGATCCCACTGCTCTGAAGTGGAGGAATCGCTGGTGAGACAGACAGATTGGGAAGTGAAAGAACGGGTCCTGGAGGTCCAGAGAGCAGAACCACACGCCTCGTTCCAAGGATGAAATGATCTGAGCCAGAGTGACCATCTTGAAGGTCCGAGACCTTAGGAACTTGTTCAGGTGATGTAGGTCTAGAATGGGGTGCCAGCCCCCCGTCCGTTTTGGGACCAGGAAGTACCTGGACACAAAGCTTGGGTCTGGTGGAGAATCCGCCACCTCCTTGATTACTTCCTTCTGGAGGAGCAGGGCAATGTCAGCTCGACGAGCCGACAGAGAGGCTGCGGAATCCATAGCCCTCCGTGGGGCAATGGCTCGATAGGGTGGGGATTGCTCGAATTCCAGAGGCAGACCCTTTCCTACCACTTCCAACACCCAGTGGTCCGTGGTTATATCAGACCAGGTGGAAAGGAAGTGGCGGAGCCGTCTCCCCATGGGGGGAACCCGGGGAGAAGTGACGAGGTTGGGGGCGACACCCCTCAACCCATCACTGGGCAGCCTTGGAGGAAGGGCCGACCGAGGAGCCGCCTGGACCTTTTCCTCCCGGCTTCCTGCTGGAGGAAGCAGCAGGCTTGGCTTTGGGGTGCCAAGTGTGAGGCTGCTGGCCCCGATGCTGGTGTTGCTGGGCCAAACTTGCTGCAGGGGCTGAAGGACGAAAGGGCTTACGCTGCTGCTGGCAGCCTTTGTCCTTCTGGGCAGACGTGACCGAGTCCAAGGTGGCATTGGACTTTTCGACCCGTCACAGATGACCCTCCACCCTGGGACCGAACAAGTCGGTACCCAAGAAGGGAACGTCTGCCAGTTTGTGCTGGGTATCTGCTGTAAAAGTGGAGATCCGCAGCCAAGCTCTGCGGCACATGGCCACTGCAGCCAGTACTGACCGGGCACACGAGTCAGCGATGTCCAAGGAAGTTTGGAGCTGCTGTTTGGCCACCGCCCTTCCCTGATCCCGCACCTGCTTGACCGTCGTTTGAAGGTCAGCCGGGAGATGAGGAATTGCCTCATCCAGGCAGCCCAAAAGGGCAAATGAAAACTGCCATCAGAACGGCCGAGCTGGCCTGACGAAGGCCTAGGGAGGAAGCAGCATAGACTTTCCACCCGGAGTAGTCCAGTTTCTTGGACTCCTTATCGGGTGGCTTGTCCACATCTCGAGCGTTCCCGGAACGCCAGAAACACTTTCGGTCACTAACCCCTCCGTGGAGGGGTGCTTCGAGAAACCGGAGAGTGAACCAGTGGGAACAGCATACTTCCGAGCCGTCCTGGCCGAAGGTGCTAGACAAGAAGCTGGCCGCTGCCATAGCTCCAGGGCCGGGCCAACAATGGCTTTGGCCACCGGGAAGGCCTCCATGGGGGAATCCCCTCGGTCCAGTATCTCCATGAGGGGATATCTGGCCCATTTTGAAATGGGTTCAAGCTTCATCCCAGCGGACTCTGAGATGAGCCGAAGCATTCCAAGGAACGAGGATGGGCTCTCATCCACCGACTGACCCACCAGTGGACTCCAGGTCAAGCGGCCTGGAGAACAAGGAGGAGTCATCGTCCAACTCCGAGGAGTCAGCGAACAGCTGCCGAGCGCCTGAGCCACCCTCCACCTGCCGAAGTCGATTGGGAGTGAGGGTGACTGACACCCGTTGGGGCAAGCCCTGACCCGACCAAGAATCCTTGGTCAGGGCCCCAGATTTAGGTTGTGGAGGCGGGGGTTCCACCACAATAGGTGGCGCAGCCGGTTTCGGCCGAACAACCGGTGCCGGCTTTGGCTCCTCAACTACTACGAGGAGTTGTTTCGGCCACTCCGGTGACAGCCACTTAATGGCCGTGGAAGGCGATAGAGTTGGCTTATTCCCAGACAAAAGGAGCTGCTGCCACATTAGATCCTCGTAGCACCGACGCAATTTGCGCCAGAGCCTATCCTCTGAAGAGGATGATGACGAGGATGAGCGGCGCTGCCGCTTTCCATGGTGCCAAGACCGAGACCGCTGATGTCGGCGGGATCAGCTGGACCTGGAAGAGGTCTGAGACCGAGACCTTCAGGGATTCCAAGGGTGGGTCTGAGAGGTGGCGGGGGAAACCCGCTCCTCCCTCGGTTCAGGGACCTTAACCAGGGACTCCGGCACAGGAGGCAAAGGCAAGTCCTTGGTTTCCACTGGGGGAACTGGTGAAGAAGGGTTGTCGGCTTCACCAGTTGACAGACCATCCGACGGGTCGAGAAAAATCTCGACCGCGCAACGGGTGTCTCGGCCGGCTGACCTGACGGGGACACCGTGAAGCCAGCAGCCTTAGCCGCAACTTCGACCGAAGTCGAGTGTCGACTATCCAGGGAAGGGGACCTCTCCCGCTCCCACGAACATCGACGGTGGGACTTACTCTTAGAGTCCTTCTTTTTGGACCGAGAGGAATGTCCCGAAGTCCCTTCTCCCTTGGTGGAGAGGGACTGACAAAGCTTCTTAAATGAAGTCGTGTAGGAGGAGCCCAAGGAGAGCGGGATAAATGCCACGACCAAAGATGATGATGCTGCTCCTGGGCCGCCTCCTCTTCTTTGAGGGCGATCATCTGTTCGAGCTGTTCAGCCGAGCCCACAGCCGCGGACACCGCCCAACGGGCCTCCTTCAACTTGACCGGAGGATAACGTTTCTCAGGGCGCCCAAGTTGTAATCTGGCAGCGCGATCCTCTAAGACCGTAGCCGAAAAAGACTTGCACAAGTCGCAGGCCTGCGAATCATGGCCAAGCCCCAGCAGTAAACACACGTGGAGTGCGGATCGGTCAAGGACATCTTCTGCTCACAGGGGCACCGACGAAATCCGTGAGTCAATTTGTCCATTGCAGCCACGAGGGAAGATAAAGACACCGAAGTCTTGTAAATTTTAAAATTAGTTTCGGGTTAACCGAAGAGTTTGGATCCAGGCCTAAACCGCAGAGCGCAAAGGAGGGAACAAGCTTCCAAGCAGTAAGGAAGATCTGGCATCATGGGGCGGAGCCAAGAGTTTTACCACCCGGGTGGGTGGGAGGAGCCAGCTTGAAGACCTTCCAGCAAGATTTAAAGCAGCAAGGAACCTGCCAGTAAGTGTGGATTGAACAACATATCCACGTCCCTAGAAGGCTCTTTTTACATCCAAGCTGTAGAGCTTTTGCTTGCCAGAAGTGGATTTCTCAGTAAAGAAGACAGGCAGAGTAATGGACTAGTTCAAGTGGAACTCTGAAACCACCTTGGCAGAAATTTCATATTTGTCCTGAGCTCAGCTTTATCGTTGTAAGGGATGATGTAATTTGACTCACTGCACAGGACCTGTAGCTCTGAAATCCTCCTGGTAGAGGTAATGGCCAGGAAAGCTGTCTTCCAAGTCACAAACTTGATATGAGCAGTGGACATAGGCTCAAAAGGTGGTCTCATGAGCCTGTCTATGCAGTGGTTCAGGCTCCAAGGGGGGGAACCGGCTCCCTAATTGGAGGCTGGAGCTGCAAGAGACCTTTGAAAAACTGTTTCAATATGGCATGGAAAAAACTGATTTAATCTTTCCCACTGAAAGAGAGGCTGAAATTGCCGCTAGGTATAGCTTGGAGGAAGATGGTTTCAAGCCTGACACCTGTAAGTGTACCAGGCAATCTAACAGCTGAGGGTCTGAAGCTGAAAGGGTTTCGACCTTTTTGCTCTTGCACCAGAGAGAAAACCTTTTCCATTTGGCTGCATAAGTCTTCTTAGTGTTTAGTTTTTCAGCCATCCTCAGTATCTTAAGGACCTGTTCAGAGTACTGTGAGAATGGAAGCTCTAACTCCTCAAGAACCAGGTCTTGAGGTGAAGCGAGTGTATATCTGGATACTGCACTCCTGTCTGAGGAAGGGTCAGCAGGGAGTGAGTTAGAGACAGGTGAATGAGCCTGGCACAGGACATTGAGAGGAGGAGAGAGTACCAGGCTTGCCTGGGCCAGTCCAGAGCCACTAGGATCATCGATGCAGGCTGCTGTCTGAGTTCCAGCAAAACCCTGAGTATCGGGGAAAGGGAGAGAATGCGTATAGGAACATCCCTGACCAGTCCAGGATCAGGGAATCCAAAGGAAGAGTTCCCAGGACAGGGGGCCTGCAACAGTACAGAGGAAGCTGAAAATTGAAGGGAGAGGCAAACAGATCAACATCTGGTGTGCCCTACCGCCTGAACACTGTGGCTAGTACTTGCTTGTTCAGAGTCCATTCGCTCTGGCCTTGACTGATGTGATTCAGAGCATCTGCCAGGGTATTGAGTTTGCCTGGGAGGTGAATAGCTGAGAGGCTGACTCCCAAGGAGACGGCTAGAGACCAGAGCTTCAGAGCTACCAAACAGAGTATTCCTGATCTGGTACCACCCTGTTTCTTTATGTAAAACATTGCAGTGGTGTTGTTCATTCGAATTTGAACCACCTGCACTTCTATGCTGGGAGCAAAACCCTTGAGAGCTAGAAAGACTACTCTGAGTTCCAAAAGATTTAAGTGCAACTGTGACTCTTTGAGAGTCCAGATGCTGCTTACTGAGGCACTGTCCAGATGTACTCCCCAGCCCAAGAGGGAGGCATCTGTGGTGATCACCTTTGTGGGAAACGGAGCTTGGAAGAGTACCCCTGCCTGTAAATTTGAAGGGTTCTTCCACCACAGCAGGTTTTGAAGGAACTGCTCTGACACAGGTATCAACTTTGAAAAGCTGTTGCTTCTCTGAGACCAGCGAGCTCTGAGGTAGGCTTGCAGGAGTCGCATCCTGTACCCGACTCCTGGGACCACTGCAGTCATTGAGGCCACATGTCCCAGGAGTTTGAGAAAATGTCTGGCTGGTCTTGGCTGTCTCTGAATGAAAGAATCTGCCATAGAAAGGAAACTCTGAATTCTTTCCTGCGGGAGGAAAGCATATCCTTTCTGAGTGCCCAGCTGGACCCCTATGAAGGTGACCAGCTGGGTGGGTTCCAAATTTCTTTAGATTTACCAGGAAACCCAGAGACTCCAGAGTGTGTTCTGTAAGGGAAAGGGACTCCTTAACCTGGCAAGGAGACTTTGCTACTATGAGCCAGTCATCCAGACAAGGGTAGGGAGTGACACCCAGTCTCCTGAGGTGTGCTGCTACCTCTGCGAGACACTTGGTAAAGATTCTTGGGGCCGAGGACAGACTGCAGGGCACCGCGGCGAACTGACAGTGACACGAAGGAAGTCTGAATCTGAGAAACTTCATGTGAGATCTCCTTAGGGGTATGTGGAAGTAAGCATACTTTTAAGTCCAGGGAGGCCAGCCAGTCTCCCTGCTGTAAGGACTATATGACCAGTGACAGAGTGACCGTTTTGAATTTGTTTTTTTTCAGATGTTTGTTTAAATATCTGAGATCTAAGATGTCGCCACTCCCCTGTTTTCTTTTGTGTCAGAAAATACCTGGAATAGAGGCTCTTGCCCTTCTCGTGTGTGGGGACCCTCGACATCACTCATAAAGCCAGAAGATTTTGTACCTCCATTTCCAACAGTGGGACCTGTGTTGGGGACAGAGGTCTTGACACCTGGGTACACTTGAGGTCTGGCATCTGCTTGAACTGTAGTGGCAGACCCTTCTCCACTATCTCTAGCACCCACTTGTCTGACGTAATGAGGGACCAGTGCTGAAGATAGTGGGAGAGTCTGCCTCCCACTGGAAGAGAGTAGGGGACCTGGATACTCCCATCAGGACTTAAGACTGCGAGGCAGATGGCTGGGCAGAGGTGGCTCTTCTTTGGCCCCTTCTGCCCCTGCCTCTGAAAGACCCCCAGTACTGACCCAAGTGAGACTAGGGATAGGGATTGTAAGGCCTGGGAACAAAACTTCTGCCCCTACCGCCCCGGGACAGGATCTCTGAGGGGTGGTGGGTTTAGGTTTGGACAAGGAGGCCTTGTACTCATCGACTTTTTTAATGTAGTCAGTGGTTCTAAAATCAAACAACATATTTTGATAACAGGGAAAATCCATGGCCTTGGTCTGAGTGTCTGTGGTTAGACTGGTCATTCCAAGCCAGGTGAAGTGCCACAGAGAGATGGCATGGGCCATCGCCCTAGAGGCTGCATCACTGTTGTCGTCTGCCATGTGGAATTGGTACTTGGTAGCTTCCAGAGCAGTTTTTGTCATATCCACCAGCTCCTGCACCATGGAATCTGACCCATTGCGGGCAATGGCCAGGACAGACTTCCCAAGGGCTGTGAACGCCACGTATGAATAAAGTCTGAGAAGCAAGGAAACTGTGGCATACATTTTTTTTTAATATAAAGTCAATTTACTTGGAATCCCAGTCCAGGGGTGAGGGGGGATAAGGAGACTCCAGCTTTCTCACAAGCTGCCTGCTGCACTATACTCACGTGGCTAGGGTGTGCAGACAGGAACTCAGTACCATTTCTAGACAATCTATATTTTCTCTCAATCCGCTTATCAACCCCTGTTACTGAAGTGGGGTGTTGAAGCACCTTCATGGTATTTTTTCTAAATGCATTATAGACAGGGACGACTAGGGTCTTGGGGATTGAAAGACCCCTCATCTCTCCATAATCTTCATCGTCATTGACATCCTGGTTGGGCTCCTGTGTAGGGAGGTCAAGGGTGTCTAGCATATTTTGTATAAATGTAAACATAGAGGAGGAATCCTCCTGGTCACACGGGGGTTCCCCAAGAGGAGGGTCCGGAACTCCTAGGGCTCAGGGCCCTCAAAATCCAGGTCAAGGGCATCATAAAAATGCTCTCCATCATCTGCGTCACCCTCACAGTCTATGGAAGAGAGAACTGTGGAAGAGTGCTTGTCAGCCCCAGTAAATAAAGGACCCATCTTCTGTAGGGTCTGAAACAATTGCCATTCTTTTTCCATATCTTGCACAGATGGAAGAACCTGCACAGACTTTGTCTGTTAAGTGTTTTGTTTTTTCTGTATGCTTTAAGCTGCCTGTTGTCTCGCTATTGGCTTTCCCACGATAAACGGGAGCATTTTTGTCTTGATAGAGTTTCTTTTTAGCCACTTTGTCAGCGGCTTGATCAAGCTTCCTTTTTTCATCACTTTTATTATTTTGTAATTTGTGAAGAACTTCATCTTTGGAAGCTTTGCTTTTTAGCTGGGATCTGGAGGGTTCCTCAGCACCTCTGCTTACATTTTTATTATTAGTACTTCCGGATGGCCCCTCGTCGGAAGCCTTTGATTTATCCTCAGCCATAATAATTAAAGGTTTGTCCGCTATATTGCCAATTTAAGCAAAGCAAACCTGTCCTGGACCTTATAAACTGAGTGTAGGTTTCTGTGAAAATGCCACCAGCCAGTCCTGCCCCAGTTAATTAACTCTGTCTATTGTAAGTGTAACCCCCCTGCAAATGGGGGTTCCCAAAAGACTTCCAGGAGCTTGCTTGAATGCTCCAAGCCTGAATGGTGTTTGGCGTTTAAGCCATTTATCAGTGAGTGTTTTTAGAACCTCTGGTACTGTCTCTTTAAGAGCTGTCTGCTTGCAGACATAATTAGTTTGTATGGGGACTGTGTGTTTCTTTGATTGAGTACCACTCAAGCTGCTGCCAATTCACTCCATTTTGCAGTCACTAGGAGTGCAAAGGAACCTATCTGAAAGATGTAACTGTTTGCTAGAAACCATTTAGAGTGATAATGAAATTACAGTTTGTCTAACCTGCTTTCTTTTGCAGTCAGAACAGTGTCTGCCTAGTTCCCCATTCTGGTTTTGAACTGCTGAACTGGACCAATCAGTGTGGGGTAAGCTAGCTCTAAAATGGTGCCTTGGACGAATCAGAACTTGGACTCATAATCTGAGCCAGCCACAAGAGGATTGTATGGGCAGTGACTCTGGGAGATGTAGTTTAGACTTCAGTGCCTTTTGGACCAACAGCAGCAGTCTATTGTGAGTGACAGCCAATCCAGTCAAAACTGGGAGGAACTCAAAGGAAGTGCCAGTTTTGTGTTGGAGTTTCAGTTGAGCTTTGGCAGTGAAGAAGGAAGGAGCCCTGTGCTTTTTCAGTGTGCAGTTTTAGTCAAAAACGTGTAAGGCCCAGAGTTCCGTCTGCAGCTTGTGTAACAGCTTGTTAGGACTGAATCCGTCCTGTGAAGAGAATCAAAGGATATCTGAAGAGTAGAAACCAGGCTCACCCTGTAGAAGACTGGAGGAATTGCTGAAAATTGCACTCGGTCTGTCAGGAACTGAATCTGCTGTGTGTTCTCCGGTATTGTGCAGTAATTGCGATCGGGATACAGATGCAGCCTGCCTGGTATAGTGCTTTCTTTTATATAAATGTGTGAAGAGGTTTGTGTACCTCAAGTGAGCCCTGCTGACATTGAAGGACCCTATCTTATTTGGAGGTCGTGAGTACTAATTCAGGGTCGCCCTGTTGAATTGCCACATTAAATCCAAATGGAATTACTGTACTGCTGACTGTTTAATTCTCCTTTTCTCTGGTGTGAAAGGGTCCCTACCAGCTGCCATAGTTTGGACTAGCCACTAGGGCTTGGGCACCAGGGACAGTAACTGATAGGGATAGGCCTGTGCACAGAGCCATAGGTAGATAAGTAGAGTGATAAGCTAATTAACCTGATTTCCCCCTGTCCTTGTTATATCCCCCTAAATAAATCAGAGCTGCTTGTTTCAGCAAAGTTATACTGCCTGAGGTATTTGTCTATGTTAAAGTACTGTACTGTGATTGTTGCACTGTATCTTATTTCACAGGAGGTCCCAGTGCCGGAACCAGTCCTGGGGTAAGTGTATACTGTAAAGGTAATTCTGATGTATTGTGTGGGCCACTAGTGGGAAGAAAGGGGGGTTGCAGTGTCCCAGAGGGCTGTGACCAAGTTAGTTTAACTATTGTAAACCCTGACCTCTGGGTGGAGGCACCCGCCATTGGATCCAGGCCCCTCAACCTGTTAGTGGCAAATCAGGCAGGGGTAGTAGCCCCTGGGATAGCGCCATCTAGGGGTTACATAAGTGCCCTTTTTTTTTTCTTTTCCAGTTGTAGAACTGGGATCTAGACCGGTGCCAGTCTTAATAGAAAACCCAGTAATACTGGTCAATTGCGCACAGGTTGCTGTTGAATGCCATCTATCTATCTATATATATATAGAGAAAGAGCTATATCTATATTTTATATATATATATATATATATATATATATATACACACAGTATATATGTGTGTGTATATATGTATGGGTTTCTCGATAATTGACAATCCTGAGAGAAACACCCATTTCAATTCCAAAGGATGCCTCGCAGTAACACCCCGAGGTCTGAGGTAAAAAACAAGGCAACTGTCCCTAATTCGACGGTTCCTTCAAGAATTAGGTCTAAAAAGCAAGAAACTGTCAAAATTATGTACCCTCGGTAAAATTCCTGAAGGAAATCTGCAGTCCTGGTAAAAAATAAAGTAAAACTAGCGCAGATGCACTAAAAAATATGCAAAGCTTTCACTCAGCACACTATTTAGAATGAATTATGAGGAAAACTTTTCCCAGATAAGTGCTAGGAGGCTGTCAACAAGGAAAGTTGTGAGGCACCTCAGGGGCAATGTTGCTCAGTCCAGTGGAGAAAAAATTCTGAAGCTTTCACTAAGCTCACTCCCCTTCCTGTTTTTTGATTGGCTATGGCCCTAAGCTAATTTAAATAAAAATTATCTTAAACACATACCCCCAGGGCAGTTGCACCCAGCCAGCTAACTGCTGAAGTTACTGATGTTAAAGGACTCCTGGGGTAAGAAGCTCCTGAAATGCCTGGAGGCTATAAAAGACAGCCCTCATTTCCACTACATTTATATGCAACTTGGCTTCCACTTGGGTCCAAGGACCTACTGTCTGACAAGGTCCCAGGTGCACACCCCACCTGGAGCTGGAAGCATCTGTGGTGAGGATCTGCTTCAGAGTTGGAATAAGGAATGGAATGTCTTTTAATAAGTTGTTGCGGTCCATTCACCACAGCAGTGCTCTGCACATTGGAGCTATGATGAGGACCATCTGGTCCAGCTCGTCTGTCGTCTGATCCCACTGGAAGCTTAATGTTTTCTGTGGGATCCTCATATGTACACGGGTCAATGACACAGTGACAATGGCTGCTGCCAAGAGTCACAGAAGACATAGAGAAGTTCTGGCTGGGACTTGATGACTGCTATATGGCAACACGGCTTGAGTAATCAGATTTTCTTCCTTGTCCAGGGCCAGGAGAGCACAGCCCTTTTCCATGTCCAAGACTGCCCCTATATGCTGCAGTCAGCCCATGAATCCAAGACTAATCCTATATACTGCAGTCTCTAGCAAGCAGTCAGTAGACATGTTGCTACATTCACCATTATTCCTAATCTGTCGAACAACTATCATGTCCAAGATAGTGTGTGTAACAGATGTCCCCTGGAGCTGATTTTCAATAGCCAGTCATCCAGATATGGGAAGACATACAGGCCTTCCTTCCAAAGGGCTGCTATCACTACTGCCAAACATCTGCTAAAGACTCATGGTGCAGAAGACAAGCCAAAGGGCAATACCCTGAACTGGTAATGCTCCCCCTCCAGCATAAAGTAGAGATACTGCCTGTGAGCTTTCCTGATTTTAATATGAAGGTATATATCCTTTATATCTAGGGAGCACAGCCTGTCCCCATTTGCAATTAGAGGATCAGAGCAAGGAGAACATGCAAAACTTTTTGCATTCTGTGTAGATGTTTAGACCTCTCAGGTCCAGAACAGGCAATGGATCTCCTGTCCATTTGGGAACCAGGAAATATCTGGAATAGAACCCTTTGTTCTGCGGATAAGGAGCAGCGGTTCTATAGCACAGTTGTGTATCAAAACCTTCACTTCAGCCGGCTCCGAGACATGGAGGGCAGAGGCATCGATGCCTTCCCTCTTGCCACGCCAGTGACCCATGTTCACGGTGCAAGCGGGTTGCTGGAGGTTGACTAGGGAGAAAGAGGATCGAGCATCCAGAGGACTGTTCTCCTCCTCTCCTCTCCCAGGAAGGGAGGGAGGGGACCAGCAGTCAGTGGTAGCCTAGCCCTTAGCGGAAGCTGGGGGTTGGCACACCAACGCTGCCAACATGGAGGGGGGGAGGCAGGGCAGACGCCCAGCGTGCTGTGCATGGGAGAGCACGTGGCACTGCCATTGGCGATTGCACGCCTTTCCTCCACAGCGGGGGAAGAAAACCAGCGAAAAACATTGCCGAATGGTAGGGTGACACCGGTCCATCGCAGGCTTCGAACCCAGCCAGCTGGACACCTCCAAAGCTGCATGAGGTGAATTCCAGTAGATGCCAGGGTGACAGGGCTGGGGGAACTAGTGGATGGGGACCGGTTGGCAGGGGAGCATAAATAGAGTAAAAAAAGAAAAATAAACCTTCACTTCTTTTTTCAGAAGGGACAAATGTCCCAGAGGATAACTGGCAGAAGGTGGAGGATGTCTTAGAGGGGCCTCTAACAGCTCCAGAGCATGCCCCCTTGCAATTACCTCCAAGACCCATTCATCTTTTATTACCTCCCCCAAATCTTGAGATGTAGGGAGAGTCTACTGCCTACCACAACCCCAGGAGGCAAGAGAGGTATAGGGGGAATCTGAATTAAGCCAGACTGAACCAGTGGGGTCAATTACACCAGCACCAATGGTCTTGGGTGCCTTAGAATGGGTACCTTGAGGAAGGTACCTGGCAAAGGCCCACTACACCTACCTCAGCCCTGCTGATGATAGGCTAAGTGACCACCTCTGGCAGCAGGCTGGAGAAAGGATTCCCTTCCATAATATAGGGATCTGACAGACCTTTGTGTTGTTTTAGATGTTTGGAGGCTTCCAAGCATCTCTTCAATATCATAGCCAAACAGTTTGCTCCCTCCAAAAAGGAACATTTAAAACTATTTGCTATACATCATTTGCAAATTCAGCAACCCTTATGCAAGAATAATGCCTCATGGAAATGACAGAGGAGCTGCCCTGGTAAAAGCATCAGAGACATCATAAGCTGAGCAGAGTAAATGTTTGTCAACCTCAGCACCAAAATTCAAAGTCTTGAGAATTTCATTCTTTGCAGAGCCTTCTGGCAAAGCCTGGGCTGTAGCTTTGGTAGCCTTCCAAAAACTGTTCGGATATTTCATGATATGGGCCTGGTAATTTGCAGTTCTGAGGTCTAGTGAGGCAGAGGTGTATGTACACTTGCCCATCACATCCAGCATCCTGGATTCCTTATCAAGAGACAGAGCGCGCGAGTTTAGGTGCCCCAGCTCTATCATGGGTAGCCATAATAACCACTGAGTCTGTCTCTGGTTGACTGGCATAATAAAACTTGACAGAAGGAGCAGGATGCTGCTTGTCGGCCTTTCTAGGTACAGTAGGCAATGAATTAGGCATATACCATGCAGCAAATGTGGCATCCTCCCATGCAGAATGATTTGGAGAATAATAATGGAAGGAGTATAGAGTTCCTCCAAAAACTCCATCAATTATTTCTTTGTTAAGTCTTCCTCCAACACAGCAAATCCCATGGCAGTCTGGATTAGCTACAACAAAGATTGAAAAGTAGGATTCTTTGGAAGCAAACTGGGTGTATATACTACAGAATCCTCACTGCAAGAGGAGAGGGTAGAACTGGAACATGGTATATACTGTTCACCCTCATAATCCTCTTTTTCATAATCATCCTCCATAATGAGGTCAGGATTACATTCCACTTCACTGTCGAAGAGGACTACACTGACGATGCCAATGGCAGCTGAGAAGGAGGTATCTGTGTTGTACTGGAAGATGGCACTTATAAGGGTGGTGTACCAACACCGCCCATCAACAATAACACAGGCTGCACAGGTAAGCCTAGCAAGATACAATGTATCATCTCTGAAAACAATGCCAGTACCACCTGTGTGTCGACAACTCCTTGGCCAGGGGCCGTGACAACTGGAATTGAAGAAGGGTCAAAGCACAACATTTTTTATTGATCTTTAGCCATTACAATGTACAAGACATAAAAAAACACATATAATATAATAAAATATATTAAAATCACAGAATTGCTCAGTACAGTACAATACTGCTTTAAAATTCATTAGCAGCATAAGATAGACCAGCATTACTTGAAGGCTGTTAATAGCATAGAGACTGCTCCTTCCAAAAGTTAATTGATTACAGATGGGTTGTCATCAGAAATCTAGCAAGTTTCTGTAGAACATTAGGATCCTGGGAGGTAAAAAGATGCAGCACTATACTATCAGGGGGACACCGAGACCACCTATGATATCCTCCAGCCATAGCTTCCTGTTTTTTTTGTAAAGGGGGCAAATCAGTACCACATGTTTGAGGTCATCATATGTCTTATAGCTACATTTACAGTAAGGGTCCATAACATTGGACCTATTTTGTCTATAATGGATGTACTGGGCGTCACAGATCTCCAGTCTAAATCTGGTGAATATTCTATGCATTTTGGGATTAGATAATTTAGGCAAATAACATTCTTAACCCCATGACATCTTGATCTGTCTATACCAATTATGTAATTTTAGTGCAGAGAGTTGGGTAAATAGTCTACTTGAATCCAGATCCTTAATCTAGTCTTGATGGAAGCAACTATTTCCTCCCACGGGCTTGTGTATATATTGTACAGAAGATATCCCAAGCCTGAAGGATAGTCTTTTTTAATTAA
Organism: Neoceratodus forsteri; assembly: GCA_016271365.2. Lineage (NCBI taxonomy): Eukaryota > Metazoa > Chordata > Ceratodontiformes > Ceratodontidae > Neoceratodus > Neoceratodus forsteri. The sequence continues at coordinate 210,722,773 of JADMNL010000028.1, forward strand.
CTCAATGGATGGCTAGACATATCCCATTGTTGAAAACTTTATTTCCTCCTTCAAATAAATTCTGGGTAACCGAGTGTCTGGGAGGAGAAAATTCTTTAAGAGAAACATAATCTGTCTCTCTCTAATCCATAAGAGCATAGAATGTTGTTCCAATTTTCACATAGGGTTACTGGATGGAGTCCCAGGCGGCACCATAAGGATATAGCTGTATAATTTATTAAGGATAGTTTCTATAGCTAATAAGTTGGTTGAGCTCCTAATCTCAGAAGCATATACCATGCTTGCTTTTATTGTTGCATTAATTACACTCAGTATGCCCTTTACCATAGTTTTGCCCATCTTTGAATTAAAACTTTTGAGAGCATTGGCAGCAGTATTCATTTTAGTTTGAATTAATTTAATGTGTTCACTCCATGTCACATTTTGTGCAAATCTAACTCCTAAATAGCCATAGTGGTCTAACATTTCTATTTTGTCCTCCTCTACCCAGAATTTAGATTATATTTTAGATTTATTCCCAAAGATGACAATCCTAGTTTTATGTAAGTTTATCTTAAGATTTCATCTTTGCATACACCCGCAAAGTGTTCCAGCTTCCTTTTTAGTCGTAGTGCAGAAGTTGATATAAGTACTATATCATCCGTGTACGACGAAGGGTCAGGACGACGACATACTATCCATAGTAGGTACCGCAGTGCCTGAGTCAAGTCCCAAACTTGGTGTCTCAGCGACAATCGGGGCGGGAGGGATGGGTCACCACCACCAGAGCGATCGGTGATGACGTTTGCATAGAACCTGAAGGCCACAGCTGAGACCAGGACCCCCACCAGGAGAGAGAGGATCTCTTCTCATCCCTATGCTTGTGTTTATGGCCTGATAAAGAAGGAGATCGGGACGAGGACCAATCTTTCTACCGGTCTTTGGACTTCATCGTCCTCATTCGGTCGACAGGGTAGGTGACACTGATTTCTGGCTTCTGGCTTTCTCCATAGCTGTCAAAGTTTTCTCTGGGATACATTTTTCCAGCACTTTTCTTCAGCATCACCTAGTAGCTTGGCTAAAGCTCTGGCAGATCTCACAGGTTCGGACTTACGAAAGAAGCCTAGGTGGCAGACACACACCTCAAGTGTGTCGTCTTTGAAAATTTTCTCTCCGCACTTACAATACCAAAATAATGTTGTTGTTTTTAGCAGCACGCACAGACAATGGTTTAACACTGTTCTTTTATAAAATAAATTAAAATATACAAAAAGACAACAGCTAGTTAGTCGATGTTTCTGCAGCAGGTCTAACAAGGATGATCGATGGGGAAAAAAACTGAGGAGAGATGGGGCACCTACACGTATGTAGCTGCTGTTGCATGACGTCGGTCTGGGTGGCCCTGGCTATCAAAACTGTTCATGTGGTCCTAGCACAGACACAGGTATAGTTCCAAAGGTGTGGCCTAATGGAAAATATATCCTCGAAGAAGATCTAATGAAGTGTAAGAGGTAGAGTCCGATATCATACAAATGTCTTTCAAAATAAGGGAGAGGAGAGGCAATATTATGAGACTGGAGTTCTGCTTATGCCAAGTATAATGTAATTGTTTTACAGGAAAATGGAAAACCACTTTTAAGCTACTGCAACAACCTGAAAAATTGCATTTTTCAAAATTTTACAATATATATTATTTGAAAAGCTGCTTTAAAAACATTTTCACCTTCTAGTTTCTCCCAGCATACCATTCACCTGGTTAAGAAATAGTCTGCAGTCCTAGAAAGAAACAAACAATTCTCACTGTATTTCAAAAATCATTTAAAACTAAAAGAAGGGAAACATTTTTTGTACAAGTGACTGGTAAAATACATGCTTACTGTTTCAAACTCACAATCCTGAATTCCTTTGAATGCATTTGCAACAAACTGCATAGAAAACCACTGATCAGCTAGTATGTCTCTTTGTTTTTCTGATGTCATTCTACAAAGAGCTTCTGTAATAGCTACTTGCAAGTCATAATCTAAAAAAGGACAAAGATACAACAAATCAGCAATAAACTGGGCATCACTAGGGACTCGCAGCCTCCTATAATAGCAATGATTTGTCTTAATGGTTCAGGTCCTTACCTTCTACAGCCTTGGCAATTACTTTTTTCAGTAACTATATACATTTTTTATGAGACAGTCGTTTAGTTGGATGCCTCCTAAAAATGGTTGCTTCATAAAAAATGTAAATACTTGCTAAAGTAATTAAAGATCACAGTCACATTAAAATTGGCCAACAATCCCTAACTCTAACTACACTTTTTTAAGATTTGTTATCTACAGTACATTACTGTCATATCCTGGATCCGTTCAACTACAAGTTCAAGTTTCCAGTTTTGTGTTTTTTAAGGGAATAATCATTGAGCAGACCTTGTTTATAAAGGCAACCAAAATACACAACACCATCACAATAGTTACAAAATACAAAAATACATACCTGTTAAATATAACACATTAAAATAGTACATCTGTACATATAATAAACATTTCATATAAAAAGCCACGAGTGTCAACAATATTAAGTGAACATATTATAACGAAAATTTATGCAAAAGGTGTCTAAATAAATCTGCACTGATAAATCCATTTATCTGTGCTACTATGTGGATAGGCACTCGTGAGGTTACTTGAGGTCACTGGAAACTGTACAAGATAAATGCATTATCAGACACTGAACCGCTGCATATCCCTTATATATATTTGCTTTCGAACAATAATTCAAATAGTTCAAGTAATACTTGTAAGATTCTTCCTGCATCCATTACATCACTGAAAGAGTGCTAAAAAATATAGGATTTCAATAAGATAAACTATGGCAGTTTTAAGTCCCTGCATCTAAATTCTGAGGGCAATGAATTCTGGCTCTGAGGGATCATGTGACTAAAAAATATGCCCTATTTGTTTTAGGCTTCAGAATAGATAATTCCAAAACACCTGCATTCCTCAGAGACAAATGTGTTTCTCTAAAGGAGATCTGCTCCAAAAGATAATCTGAAACAATCACCTGTACACATTACAAGGAAAATAGAATTTTGTGCAGTCTACAACACTCTCCTAGTGATATCCAACCCAGTTGGCTATACACTTCACATTGGTGTGTATCAAAAGGACAATGTAGTATAAGTCGTGCCAGACAATTATAGAACATGTCCAATTTTGAGAATTTGTCTTTTGCACAATAATCATAAATTATTTCAGCATAGTCTATTATAGGTAAGATTTGAGACTGAACTATTTTACACAGGTTTCTGGGTCTAAACATTCTCTGTGTCAGCACAAGAGGCCCACACAGGTTCCTGCACATTGTTTTAGTTTACTCACATGTAGATTACCAGAGCCAGAGGGGTCCATCCAAAACCATAGATACTCATAAGCTCCAACCTGTTCTGTTTTATTATCATCAGTGCTTTGGAAAGTCTGATAGTTGCTTAACACAAAATTCAAATTGTTTGTAGCACCAAACAGCATCATATTTGTCTTGCTGGGATTCAATTACAAAAGTGAGGACCCAAAGAAAGACTGAGGGCCTACAAAGGCCATCTGCAACCAGCATTGCACTACATCCTCTGGGGGCATCAGAGGTGAAGATCACTGTATCATCAGCATACAAATGGTAGTGTACAACTCCGATGCTCTTACCAGTACCTCTCAAATAAAGAGCAAAAAGAAGGGGTCCCAACATGGACCAATGGGGGACACCCATTTTTATGGTTAGTTCTCCAGAGTGGTTACCATTTACCACTGGTCTCTGTCTCCAATTATAAAGATAACTGGCAGACCAGGTTAAGGACTCAGTATCTAAAATGGCCTCCCAAAGCCTTCTTAACAAAACTGTATGGTCCACCATGCTGAAGTCCTTGGAGAGGTCAACAAAGGTGATCGCTGCTACCTCTCCAGATTCAATAGCTATGCTGACATCACTCAAGACCTTCGACATGGAGGAAATCATACTATGCTTCTTATGAAAACCTGATTGGTATTTGTCTTGTAAACTTTCAGATTAAAAAAAAAATCCTACACCTGCCTGAAAACAGTTTGCTCCAGTAAATAAGTAACCATCAGGAGAAGGAAGATTGATTGATAAATAATCATCTGATCAGGGCTGCACCCTTTAAATACTGGGACAACCCAGGCCAGTTTCCACCTTTGGGGAACTCTCCTGACCTCAAGGACCTGTGAAATATAATGGTCAGGGGTCCTACAATCTATAGTGCCAAACATTTCAGCAACTTAGGAATAAATTATTTGACCAACAGCTCTTTCCTATTTTTACTCCCAGCAACAGATAAATGCCCTCCGACACCTGGATTGTAGGGAAAAAAACAAATTCTCTCTCCTAGGAATCTCAAAATCAATTTAATTCCCTTCCCTGCACTCAATCCTCATGGAGGATCCCTGCATTAATTAAAAAAATTCATTAAACTTATCAGGAACAGTGCTGGCCCTGTGGCGCTGAGGCACTGGATGCTTTACCTCGGGCTGTGCAGTGACCCGGTTCAGGAATAACCTCGGTCACCAGGGTGCCAGCATGGGGAGGGTGGGAGCAGGATTGAGCGAAGGCTCTCCTGTCCTGGGAAGGGGAGTCGCCCGTTTGTAGTCCCTCAGTCACGAAGGACAGAGCTCCAGTGATAGGCTCAAAGCGGCAACGATTCGACTGGTAGGCGTGGGGAGCATCCCGCAAGGTATGCATACAGCATGCCTCCACCGCGTCGCGTCATGTTGGGGACACGGGAGTGGCACTAAAGGGAAAAGGCAAAATATGTATTGAAAAAAACTTATCAGGAAGCGCTGCAGCCTGCTGGTGCGAATCATACCGCTCCTGCCTGTGACGCCAACGACCCAAGTTCGGGAACGTGCCCAGGGCATTGAAGGGTCGGCCAGTGGGGTGGGGGGAAAGACTGAGCATCCCAAGGACTGTTGCCCCCTCCGAGGCAGGTGGCCGGTAGCGCTACTCAAAAGTCCAACCCCTAACAACGACTGAGGGTCGGTGAGCCAGGAATTGCAAACACAAGGAGGCTGAAGAGGAGGCAGATGTCAGTGCGTCAGGCCTGGAAATATGCCTAACATCACCAGGACATTACTGTACATCCTCTCCTCCAGAAAAAGAACAGTTACTTACTTACGATAACAGCAGATCTTTGAGAGACTCTCTTTCATCAGGCCACATCTATGGAACTATGGCCGCCAGTCACTAGGATGACAAGGAAACTTTTTGCACGCAGTCCGCTAGGGGCCGCCCATGATGACGTCCTATGTCAGCACTCCCATATAAATCTGAGCCCATTCCCTCCTCAGTCTCCCCCAATACATACACACACACACAGATCATGCTCAGAGGACCGCCCTTTAAGGAACCAGGGAAAAAAAGTACAGTTACATAAGAACTTACCGTAATAGTAGATCTTCAAGAGAGGTTCCTGCAGTAGGTCATAACATGTAGGACTGCGCCCCTGGTGTCAGGACCGCACAGCAAACTTTTGCTAGCACTGTCTGGTGGGGGACCACCCACCCGACGTCGCATGACAGATGTCAGCGTGACCCTACATAGTGGTCGGTCCCTGCACCTGCCTTCCAGTTCTCCTGCCGGAGATCCAAGGAGGACGAGACAGGAGAAAAGGATGAAATCCTGGAGCCCAGTTCAAAATGATCTGTAAGAAATGCAGAAACTGGGGGAAGGAGGGAGGGAAAGTGTAACCTACTGCAGGAACCTTTCTCAAAGATCTACTGTTACGGTAAGTTCTTATGTAACTGTCCTATCTTACTTCGAGAGGGTTCATGCAGTAGGTCATAACATGTAGGACTGAATGCCAAGCAGTCACTCTGAGAGACCGAGAGAATCCGGGGAGGAGCAACAACTGAAAACAGACCAGGACTAGCCTAAGACAGTAGGCTCTGCAGGATGTCGAGGCCAAACCCAGCCCTGCTTCTAAAGGCAATGTCTAGACTGTAGTGCTTCGAAAAAGTATGGACCGAACTCCAGGTTGCTGCCGCACAAACATCTGCTGCAGAAACATTCCAAAGGAACGCTATAGAAGCAGCCATGCCTCTGGTAGAGTGACCTCTGACCTCCCCCGGAAGAGGTTTACTGTACTTCTAGGAGCAGAAGCGGATGCAGTTGGCCAGCCATTTGGAAAGACACTGCTTAGAAAATGCCAACCCCAAAGATTTGGGGGCAAAGGAAACAAAAACCTGATCTGACTTGCGTGTGTCTTTGGTCCTGTGCATGTAACAACGCAAGATTCTATGTACATCTAATGTGTGAAGAAGGGTCTCACCCCTGTTAGAATTAACCGGATAGTATACCAGGAGTTCAACTATCTGATTCAAGGTAAACTCGGAAACCACCTTGGGAAGAAACTTAGGATTTGTACACAGGACCACCCGGTCCTTGTGAAAAATCAAATAAGGCTCCTTATGCATCAGGGCCTCAAGCTCAGAAATTCTTCGAACAGAAGTAATAGCAACCAAAAACAGCGCTTTCCAAGACAGGTACCACAAATCACAGCTTACAGCCGGTTCAAAAGGAGAGAGTGTAAGCTTTTCTAAAATAAAATTTAGATCCCAAGGTGAGGTGGAGTTACGGATGGGGGGTTTCAAATGGAGGATGCCTCAGAAGGTTTTTGAGACCTCCAATTGAGCGATAGGTTTCTCGTCCACAAAGGGGTAATAGGCTGAAATAGCCGACACGTGGACCTTAAGGAAGGAATAGCTTAGACCAGAGTCAGACATGTGCAACAGGCACTCCATAACCTGAGGAGCTGAGCAAGTGAAGGGGGTCCCAGTCCTAGGATGCGGCCCAGATGCAGAAACGCTTCCATTTCATCAGTAGGTAGACCTGGTGGAGAGTTTCCTGGCTTCCACCCAGACCTGAGTGACCCTCTGAGAAACTCCAACGTGTGACACAATTATGTCTGAAGAAGCCACGCATGAACATGCAGGTTCCTGAGTCCAGGATGCATGAGTTTGCCCTGATCCTGTGTCAACAGATCAGGCGGAAGAGGGAGGGGAACTGGGGGTTCCACTGCCAGCTGGTGCATGAGTGAGAACCAGATCTGCCTCGGCCAAAGGAGGACTATGAGGATCATCCGAGCTCCCTTGGCTTTAAGTTTTAGAAGGAAACACTTTAGAATGGGAAAGGGTGGGAAGGCATACAAGTACTTCCCTGTCCAGCAGTGTGACAATGTGTCATGCCAGAAAGCACCAAGCTCTGGAACGAGCGAGCAAAAGCTGGGAAGTTTTGCGTTGTATGGGAAGGCAAAGAGATCTACTTCTGGTCGTCCCCATCTGTGTAACAATAGATCGGCCACTTCCTTACTCAATTCCCATTCGTTAGCATGGGACGATGTCCGACTGAGGCTGTCCGCCAGGACGTTTTGGACACCTGGGACGTGCACAGCTGTGAGAAATAGACCATGCTGGACTGCCCAGAACCACACTCACATCACCTCCCTGCACAGGGGGTACGATCGGGTGCCTCCCTGCTTGTTGAAGTACCAGACTACAGACATATTGTCCATCTGAACTAGCAGTGCTCCCGTCAACAGGATAGGCTGAAATGCCTGCAAGGCGTACAACACAATCCTCGTCTCCAATATATTTATATGGAGAGACATCTCCAGCTCAGACCACAATCCCTGTGTTCTGTGATTCCCCAGGTGGGCTCCCCAACCCAGACCAGAGGCGTCTGTGGTGAGGGTCTATAATGGAGGAGTTGTCCTGAAAGGTAACCACTGAGACAAATTCTGAGGATCCTGCCACCATACAAGGTCTTTTCTGAGTGCGCTGGAGACTAGGACAGGATGATCTAGGTCATCCAAGCGCTGATTCCATTGGATGCATAGTGTCCATTGGATGATCCTTATGTGTAATCTGTCTAAGGAAACCATGGAGATGGTCATTGCCATGAGGCCAAGAGGGCGTAAGAATGCTCTGGCGGGAATATGCCTGGAGGAAAGGACTAGATTGACCAGCTCTCATAAAGTGTCTGCTCTGTCCAAGGGCAGGAAGGCTCTGCACTGGACCGTGTCCAAGACGGCTCTGATGAACTGAAGCCTCTGGGAGGGGGATTAGGGACAACCTGGGGAAGCTGACAGTAATTCCCAGTCGGGGGAAAAAAGTCCAGTGTGAAGGAAAGAGATTCCTCTAGGTTGGCCCTGGATGGGGCCACTAAGAGCCAGTCAACCAAGTAAGGGGACACTGCAAATCCCTGACAGCGTAAATCCACTGCCACCACCACCACTAGGCACTTGGTAAAGACGCTGTGTGCCAAGAAAAGGCCAAAGGGGAGGGCTGTAAACTGGAAGTGCTCCCACAGAAAAGGAAACGCAGGAAACAGCGGTGGACCGGGAACACTGGAATATGAAGGTGGCATCCTGCATATCCAGTGTGCAAAGCCAGTAGTCCTTCTGCATAAAGAGCAGAAGACCCTGTACAGTCAGCATGCGGAACCTTTTGTACTCCACAAAAAGGTTCAGCCAGCTGAGGTCCAGGATGGGTCTGTGGTTGCCTTTCTTTTTCAGGACCAGGAAGAAATGAGAGTAAAACCCTTTTTTTCTCTGGGATGGAGGAACTGGCTCTATAGCTGACTTCTGTCTTACAGTCAGGACATCCCCCTCGACCAGCAGGGCCTGGTTCGGAGAGTACCGGGAACGACCTGGAGGGGAGCTTGGAAGGAACTCCAGAAACTCTATAGTGTATCCTCTTGAGACTAGTTGTAGGACCTATGCATTTGAGGTGATGCCCTTTCACTTCTACATGTGGAGGGTAAACCTTCCTCCCACTGGCTCCACATTGGAGGGTGGAGGACGGGGAGGGCTGGACGAGTCAGGAAGCTGAGGGACAAGGGGGGGGGCCCAGTCGCTCTCTGGGTTTTTGAGGCTGAGGAGAGGAGAAAGAGGACCCCATAGCTTTTCTTTTATTTTGGCGCCTTTTAAAGGGCTGTTTACCCTGCTTCTTGTTTTGGCGCCAAAAGGGTTGTTTCCTCTGAAAGTCTGTTCAGTACATTGACTTGACGGATCTCAGGGCCTGGCTGCTGTCCTGGAGGCCTGTAATTAAGTCCTTGGCATCTCCCCCAAAGAGGACTGAACCTCTGAAGGGAGCATCCTGGATAGCTGACTGGACATCCGAGGAGAGTCCCGAAATGAGTAACCAAGCATGTATTCTGAGGGGGACAGCTGTGGTGGAGGAACGAGCCACCGCGTCCACTGACTCGTAAGTGGCTTTGAGCGCATGCCTGCAAGAGATTTTGGACAGGTGCAAGTCTTTGGTCAATTCCTCCATGAGGTCCGAGGCCTCTATAGATTGGATTCAGGCCTCAAGCCTGGTCATAGCTGCTTTTTGAAAAGAAGCCATGTGCACCACGTAGTTGAGGGAACGAAGGGCGCACGTAGAGGATGAATACATATTCTTTCCAAATTGATTGAGCTGTCAAGACTCCTTATCTGGAGGAGAGGTGCTCATATGTTTCGGTGTGGCCAAAAGTCGCTATAACTATAAAGTCCATCTTGGGATGAGAGTCCAGAAAGGAAATGCCCTCAGGCGCATGGTAGATCCGGTCTGCCTTCTTAGGAATGGCCAGGATAGAGGTTGGCAGCTGCCAAATAGTAGCGGTAAGGTCCTCATGAGGGCTGTCCAAGGGGGGGACAGGGATAGGAGAAACAGTCTTCAAGTCTAGGTGCTCCCACTAGATGTTTCCTTCTCGGGTCCTGCTCCTCCGAATTCCAGCCATTGGTTTGTTGGATAATGCAGAGGAGCTCAGTAAAAGAGGTATCCTCTGGAGGGGATTTGGGTGATTCTTTGCCATTGGCCATAGAGGATTGCTCACCTGATAAGGCTTCTGAGGAATCCTCCTCATAGTCTGATGAATCTCCTTCCTCAGGGATTCCAATCTCTGGCAGCATGACCTCCTGGGGAAATGCACCTGAAATGTAGACCATGGCAGAGTGGATAAGAGCTGACAGGTGACATGGAACTGGGAGGGGGAGAGACCACCGGGTCCGGCAGTCATTGTTCTAAGTCAGAAACAAGCTGGGATCTGGCATCCTTCCACCAGGACTGTATAAGGGTTTGAAAGTCCTGCTGAGGTGAAGGCGGAGGAGTAGAGGTGGGAGGATACCCTGGCAGATGACCTTGTTCCATCGGGGGTCTCGAAGGACATGGAAAGGGATCCTGAGTCGGGTTGGCCGATGTCAGAAGGACTCACGTCGGGATAGTCGCTGTCCGGGGACCTAGCGTCGGGCCTGGTGTAGTAATAGCCTGTGTCGCCCTGATGGAGGGAGGTTGTACAGACTGTCTGGCAGTACCCCATGCATCAGAGATGGGGCGCCCAGTGGAGGAGGCCCTGATAGCGGAGCTGTAGGTAGGCCCGATGGAGGGAAAATGAGGCCAGGACCCCTCGTAAGAAAGGGGTCTGGCGTTGGTATCCTCAGTAGGGTATCCACAAGAGGGACTTGGGGCACACCCGCTGGAGCAGGAAAGGAGACGACCACATCCAGTGGGCCCACTTCCTCCTCCACCCCAGAAGTGATGTCTGGGGTAGGAGGTTCCACCGGGGGAGGTGGAGGGGAAGGCTCCCACTCATGAGGGACCTGGGAGGAGGGCCAACCAAGGGAGGTCGGCGGGCTTGACCGGGATTCGGGAGAGGTGGCATCAGCTCCCGACAGGTGAGCTACATCCGGGCAGCTGTCCAAAACTTGAGAGACCACCTTAATGGGCAATAGAGGGACCGGGCAGAGGAAGGGGACCCTCGACCGATTTATCGGTCTGTATCGTGTGGATCCCTGCCTGTTTTTTGGGATCCAACTAATCGACTACCGGCCAGCCACAGAGGAGCCAGGGTCCGACTTAGCGGTAGAGACTGCGCGTTCACCAGAGGAGCCATCGGATGACTTACCGGTAGAGATAGGCTGAAAGGAAGCAGAGGAACCTGGAGAAGTCCCGGACATGGCCTGGACAACCACGAGGGCAGGCAGCGGGGGGAATGGCCTTGCTGGTCAAAGGCTTGCTGGAGGCAACTCGGTCCCAATCCTACATACATTCTCATTCCCTGTGCTTCTCTTTGTCCTTCTTTTTCTTCTGTTTAGACTCCGAAGAAAGGGAAGAAGTGGTATCCCTCAATTTCTGCATCTCCATTTCAAGAGTGGCTATTCTGGACTTCAGTAAATGGGCCTCCAAAGCCTGCTGCCTGCATCTGCATGTGGTCTGATTGAAGGCCTTGCAGTCAGGGCAGGCCGTGGTGTCGTGGTTTTCAGCCTAAGCAGAAGAGGCAGCAACGATGGACGTCCTTGTGAGAGTTGGAGGTGGAGAAGACATAAAAGAATCGAAAATCGGACTGAAAATAAGGTAGAAAATGGCAATCAACTGAGCAATGTTTACCGCAAAGTTCTTCGCGCAGGTCAACGGCGGAAAAGAACTGGAAGGCGGGTGCGGGAACCACCCACTATATGGGGTCACGCTGACACCATCACATGACGTCGGGTGGGCGGTCCACCGCCAGATATTGCTAGCAAAAATCTGCTATGCGGTCCTGACGCAAGGGGACACAGTCCTACATGTTAAGACCTATTGCAGGAACCCTCTTGAAGTAAGATCTTATGGTTCTGCCTACTAGGTGAGACTGCAAACAGCAGGGATACTGTCCTGGAGAAAGCTACAGGAGTTACTGAGCTCTGAATCCAAGGGGGAAGGAGTATGGGATGGCAAGGCCTGACAAAAAGAGATTCTCTCGATGATCTACAGTTACAGTAACTACATAACTGTTCTATCTCTTTCAAGGATATCTCTTTCATCAGGCCATACCGGTGGAATGAGTATCAAGCAGTACTGACAATAAAACAGTCTGGGTGGCTGGAACATAAAGGCCTAAGAAAGAGGCCTTGCTGTACAGCTGGGCCAAAACATTACCTTTTTTCAAGAGGTGATGTCCAGACTGTAATGTTTAGTGAAGGTGTGGACACTACTCTAGGTGGCAGCTGCACAGATCAATGCAGCCAGCACATTTTTGAAACAGGCAACAGAAGTGGCCATGCCCCTTGTGGAATGATCACAAACAACACCAGGAAGTTCATTACCATACTTCATATAACAAAAAGTAATACAATTGGCCAACCATTTGAACAGACACTGTTTAGAAACAGGTGTGCCCTCCTTCCTGGGGCGAAGGAAACAAAAAGCTGTGAGAACGTCTTGGAGTCCTTTGTGCGATGTATATAGTACCTCAGTATACTATGTACATCTGAAGTATGGAGCAATGCTTCCCTGGATTGGAATGCTTAGGAAAATAAACTAGCAGGTGGATGGTTTGATTTAAAGTAAACTCACAGACCACCTTAGGAGGAAAGAAACAAGCATTTGTCAATGCCGAATGTCGCTTGCTTGTATGTGCTGTTTAGGTATTTGGAAGTGATAATTCCATGCCTTCCTCCCAAGACATCCACTGTGTCTTTCCGTTCAGTATTCAGAGAAGAGTGGGAGGGGCAAGGGCCACAGCAGTACAGCAGTTGCCAAGGGGGTGAAGAGGTGGACAATACTCCATTCAAAGGCAATAGAGTCCTGCAGGAGCTCACTAAATTGAAGGTGGACAAAGCAATGGAACCAGATGGCATACGCCCAAGGATATTAACAGAACTGCGAAGGGAGATAGCAGTACCTCTGGCAGCCATGTTCACTGAGTCATTCAACATGAGTGAATTGGAGGAGGGCACATGTGGTCCCTCTACACAAGTCCGGCAGCAGGGAGGAGGCAGGGAACAGTAGGCCATTCAGCCTCACCTTAGTAGTGGGGAAGATCATGGAGACATTGCTTAAAGAAAGGATAGTGGGACATCTAGATGCCATCGGAGCCCAGGACCATAGGCAACATGGATTCACAGTGGGGACATCATGTCAGATAAATCTGGTTGATTTCTTTGACTGGGTGACAAAGGAAGTCAATCAGGGTGGGGCAGTGGACAACGCTTACCTTGATTTCAGCAAAGCCTTTGATACCATCCCATATAGGAGGCTGATAAACTAGCTGGGTAGGTTGGGCATGGGGAAAAGGGTGGTAAACTGGGTTAGAAACTGGCTAACAGACAGGAGGCAGAGAGTGGTGGTAAATGGTGTGCAGTCTAGGGAGAGGGGGCGACCAGTGGGGTGCTGCAGGGATCGGTCCTGGGGCCAGTTCTGTTCAATGTCTTCATTAGTCATGTTGCAGAACGTCTGAAGGGAATTTTTTCACCAAATTTTCAACACAGCCATTTTAAGATCTCTGCTCATGAACAGTGTCACTGTGATTTTCTTAATCTGTCCCAAACATTGATCGCACACACCGAATGCGCCATTGTGCACTACATGCACGGAAACATATTTTGGGCGACGTGAAAAATGACAGCTGTACTGTTCATAAGGAGGTGTGGTAAAATGGCAATGCTGAAAATCTGGAGTGCAAATATTAAAAATTTGCGAACTTACGAGCGTGCGTAGGAACTGCACAACACACACTCGTAAAACAGTAATTTTTAGGAATTTTTTCACCAAATTTTCAACATAGCTATTTAAAGACCTCTGCTCATGAACAGTGTCACTGTGATTTTCTTAATCTGTCCCAAACATTGATTGCGCACACCGACTGCGCCATTGTGCACTACATGCAAGGAAGCACATTTTGGGCAACATGTGAAAAATGACAACTGTACTGCTCATAAGGAGGTGTGGTAAAATGGCAATGTTGAAAATCTGGAAATCTTAATATTAAAAATTTGCGAACTTACTGGCGCATACGAGGAACTGTGCAATGCACGCTCGTAAAAACAGTCATTTAAGGAATTTTCTAAAATTTTCAACATAGCCATTTTAAGACCTCTGCTCATGAACAGTGTCACTGTGATTTTCTCAATGTGTCCCATACATTGATTTCGTGACACCGACTGTGCCATTGTGCGCTACATGGGCGGAAACACGTTTTGGGCGACATGTGAAAAATGACAGCTGTACTGCTCATAAGAAGGTGTGGTAAAATGGCAATGTTGAAAATCTGGAGTGAAAATATTGAAAATTCTCAATCTCACGAGGGTGCGTAGGAACTGCGCAACGACGTCAGAAATGTCATTTTAGGACAAACACCAGATTTTCAATATAGCCATTTTAAGACTTCTCTGCCCATGACCAGTGTCATAGGATTTTCTTAATGTGTCCCATACATTGATTTCGCACACAGACTGCGCCATTGTGCGCTACATGAGCGGAAACACATTTTGGGTGAGATGTGAAAAATGACAGCTGTACTGCTCAAAAGGAGGTGTGGTAAAATGGTAATGTTGAAAATCTGGAGTGAAAATATTGAAAATTCGCAAACTTATGAGCGTGCATAGGAACTGCACAACGCCGTCAGAAAACAGTAATTTTAGGAATTTTTTCACCAAATTTCAACACAGACTTTGAGAGACCACCTTATGAACATTGGTAGAGTTTGTTGTTAATCGGTCCCGAAGGTGATTTACCAGTGACCACGTAAATCACCCTTCAGGCCTGATTAACGCCATGACAGTGCAAGAATTCATGAGGAGGGGTCCCAAAAACCGCATGTTGAAAATTTGGGCCCAAAATTCCCAAAAATGCCTGAAATATGCAACAAAGTTGAAAAAAACATATCTATCTCGTTATACAGCTTACCGGCATTTCCTCAGTTCGCGGTTGGCTTTGAAGAGTGCAGAAGTGTTCCCGGTCCACCAAAGATCATCGCACTGAGCTCCAGAGGTAAGTATGGGTGAGGGGGATGTGGGGAGGCAGGGTGCGTGGGGTGGGTGTGGGTTGTAGGAGGGGGCAGGGAAAAGCCGCCGGACACGGTTTTGTATTTACAGTTTTTATAAGACAACGAGGGCGTTTGCCACACTGGGGTGGGCTCCCAGTGTGGCAGCTGGAAAAACTGCTGGGGGAGGCTGCAGCCGGCGGGGTTGAGCACCCCAGTCGGCCATAAGATCTTTGCCCGCTGGAGTGGGCTCCAGCGTGGCACCTGGATGCTTGAGGGGCGGACGACAGGGATTGGGCACCCCACGCCGTACAGTGGGAGGCGCATGAGCACGAGTGTTGGTGTGTGTGTGTGTGTGTGTGTGTGTGTGTGTGTGTGTGTGAGGGGGAGCTCTGCTCACTGAAGCGAGCTCCCCCTTTCAACTGTAGACCACTGCATTTTCAACTGCTGTCATAGACAGCTGCAGCAGTGTTTGGGGAAATGGGGCCGCGCCTGCAAACACACTGACTGCAATGGAAGACAGGTGCCACACCTCCGAAAACTCGGATGATGGCACTATGTTTCTTGCACATGCGTGCAAGCAACATAAAAATGACTCACCATAGTAATATTGTTTTTTCCAAGGTGTCCTTTAGCATCAGGAACAACAGCAGTAAGCTGGTTAGGTTGAGCTGACTTGGAGGTGGAGTTTATGATAATGAATAAAATGAATTAGCCAATCAGAAGAGAGTTAGAGGATGTGCTGAGTGGAGCTTGCCCAGAGGGCACCAGAATTTTTTCAAAGCTATGATGGGAACATGCCCATATGAAGTCTGTCCTAACAGGCTTTAAAAATCTTGCAAGAACATGAACAATAGAAAAATAGTAATAAAATATAAACTTTGCTTTAAATGAAATTCAAAAACCAGAACAAATTTGGCAATAACAAAAAGAGCAGAGTACTCTTCAGTTCAGTTACTTGGGGAGGAATGGTCGGAGGTTATTGATGCTAAAGGACACCTTGGAAGAAAGAATATTACAACAGTGAGTAATTTTTTCTTCTCACCCCAATAGTCCTTTAGCATCAGTAACAATAACATATTACAAAGCAATGTAGTTGGGAGGCGGGTACAGAACCTACATAGGGAAGAGGCTCTGCAGGACCGCCCTGCCAAATCTGGCATCAGATCTGGACTTAACATCCAGGCTGTAATGCTTTATGAATGTGTATACAGTCTTCCATTTGGCTGCTTTGCAGACATTGAGCAAGGGAATATCCCTTGCAGCTGCCACTGTGGCAGCAGTACCCCTAGTAGAATGGGTTCTGAGACCTTGAGGGGGCTGTTTACCAACTTTGTCATAACAAAACTGGATGCAGGAGACTATCCAACAGGAGACAGTTCTCTTAGTGTCTGGTTTTCCTCTGCCTACCTCACCATATATGAGGAAAAACTGGGTAGTAGAGCCCCTGAACTGCTTGGTGTGCTCCAGGTAGTACAACAGGGCTCTCTTAACATCCAAACTGTGAAGCCTTCATTCCCCTGGAGTGGATTTGTCAGTAAAGAAAACAGGAAGGGTAATAGACTGGTTAAGGTGGAATTTAGAAGCCCCCTTAGGGAGAAACTTCCTATTCGTTCTGAATTCTACCTTATCCTTGTGCGGGAATAATGTAGTTTGGCTCAGTACAGAGTGCCTAAAGTTCTGATATCCTTCTTGCAGAAGTGACAGCAACCAGAAAAACTGTCTTCCAGGTGACATATTTCAAGTGAGCCGTGGCCATGGGCTCAGAAGGAGGCTCCACAAGCAGCAATGCACAGATTGAGATCTGGGGGGTCCCTAACTGGGGTTGAAGGTGGAGAAGGCCTTTGAAAAACATTCTGAAAACAGGCAGTTAAATAACTGACCTGTGCTTTCCTGTCGATAGGTACGCTGAAACTGCAGCCAGGTGAACCTTTAGGTACAAGGCCTTGAGGTCTGTAAGTGAACAAAGCAATCCAAAAGGCTGGGTACTGAGGCTTTGAGAGGGTTTATTTGTTTCCCTTTGTACTAGAGAGAAAATCTTTTCCACTTCGCTACATAGGTTTTCTTGGTAATTGGCTTTTTGGCCATCCAAAGGATCTTCAGTACCTGTTCTGAATATTGGGTATCTGGGAATTCTAGCTCCTCAAGAACCAGGCTTGGAGGGGAAGAGATTAGAGATTTCATATCTGGATAGGTTACTCTACCTGTGGTAGAGTTAGGAGAGTACGATTCAGGGGAAGTCAAATAGGCTTCCTGTAAGACAGGGCTAGTAGGAGAGGACACAAAGGTTGCCGTGGCCAAGTCTGGGCTACCGGAATCACAGTTGCTGAATGGTATGAGCTTCAGCAACACTATACGAATCAGGGGAAAGGAAGGGAAGGCACAGAGGAACTTCCCTGCCCAATCCAGGGTTAAGGCATCTGCTGGAAGAGTGCCCAGTGCTGGGAGCCTGCAACAGTATAGAGGAAGCTGATGGTTGAGGTGAGATGTAAACAGATCTATTTCCGGTGTGCCCCACCTCCTGAACACTCTGGCAAGGATCTGCTTGTTCAGAGTCCATTCGTTGTAGCCTTGGCTGATGAGGCTCAAGGCATTTGCCAGGGTGTCGCTCTTGACAGGGAGGTGTATGGCTGAGAGGATCACATCGAGAGAGTAGGCCAGGGACCACATTTACATGGCTTCTGCGCAAAGCACAGTTGACCTTGTGCCGCCGTTTGTTTATGTAAAACACAGCAGTGGTGTTATCTGTACTGTGTGGACTCTGACTTGAGGGGCAAAGGCCTTCAAGGCGAGGTATACAGCTCTGAGTTCCAGAAGGTTGCTGTGGCTTGCAGATTCTTTGGGAGTCCAGGTCGCACTTATGGAGTAGTTGTCCAGATGAGCTCCCCAGCCCAGAAGACAGGTATCTGTGGTAATGATTCTCATTGGACAAGAAAGCTGGAAAGGAAATCCCACTGAGAGGCTGCCTGTTTCCTTCCTCCAGTCCAGAGGTTGAAGCAGTGTTTTTGTCACTGGTACCAGCTTGGATAAGGAACGAATTTTTTGGGACCAGTGTGCCCATAAGTGGTAACGTATGTCTCTAATTTGAAACCTGACGCCTGGGAAAACAGCTGTCATGGAGGCCATGTGTCCTAGGAACCTTAGAAAATGTCTGGCTGGCCTGGGTAGGCCTAGGACAAAGGAATTTACCATTGACAGCAAGTTTGGGATCCTGTGTGCTGGAAGAAAGGCTTTGCCTTGCTAGGCATCCAGTTCTGCTCCTCTGAAATTCAGGAGTTGTGTTGGTTCTAAGTGGGATTTACTTTCATTGATAAGAAAGCCCAGAGAGTGCAGGGTTTGTTCTGTACAGCAGAGAGTCTCTCTGACCTGATCAGAGGTCTTGCCCACCAGAAGCCAGTCATGCAAGTATGGACAGATAGAAAGAAATGCCCTGCTTTCTTAGATAAGCTGCCGCAACAACCAAGCACTTGGTGAACACTCTGGGGCCGATGTAAGGTCAAATGACATGGCAGCAAAGTGACAGTGTCCCGAGGGCAGCGGGAATCTCAAAAACTTCCTGTGGGACTGCCTTATTGGTATGTGAAAGTAGGCGTCCGTGAGATCCAGGGAGGCTAGCCAGTCTCTCTGTTGCAGAGAGTGAATCAGAGATCTTACTTCGAGAGGGCTCTTGCAGTAGGTAATTACATATAGGACTAACATCGGCAGGCAGCAGGACCCCACGGAAAAATTTCTAGCTAGCAGTCCCTAGCGAGGAACCGCCCCCAAGTCAGGTGACTGGCGTCAGGAGACATCGATGAGGCGGTCCCCAGCACCAGCCTTCAGTTCTTTCCGCTGTTCAGCTCGTTGCAGCTCTCGCGGAAAAAGTTCTTCGGCTAAATCAACCTCCAGCCGTTGGTTATTTACGAGTATTTTAGCTTTGCTTCAATCGTGGTATATCCGACGGTGTATGTCTGCCCCTACACCCTCCTAACATAAAACAGTGCGACTGTATGGCGCCAACCCCGCATTGGATGGCGGCACTTCGCGCTCGTTCTGTCTCAGGCCCGATCACCCAGTCGAGAAGTGCCAACACTGCCTCAGTTTTAACGCGGCTACCCGGGAAAGGCAGCAGCAGTCCCTGGAAGACCACATTCTGAAGAAAAAGATGAGCTCCATGGAGAAGGAACTCAAAAAACTGCGTCAGGTGTCCACTTCCCCCGAAGGTCATCGGAAGAAAAAAAGACAAGGAGAGGCACTGGGACAAGGGCTCCTCCACCGTGACTCCCTCGGGAGTCACCGTGTTTCAGGTAATGTTCCCTCCGGGGGACCGTTCCTCGACGGCCGCCTCAGAGGCTTCTGAGGCGACGTCGGCCTGCTAGTCTGGCTCACGCTCGGGCCCTTCGGGTGCCTCTGGGCTATCAGAGGCCTCCGCCCCTGGTACGGCCGTAGCTTTGCGGCCCACTGGTGCGGGCGGCTCCGGTAAGCCGGACATCGGCTCCTCCAACATCCGCGTGGAGAAGGCTGGTACGTCGTATAACCCTTCGGGGTGGCGCGCGGCCCCTTTTCCGTCGGACCAGGCCGCTATTCCATCACGGTCTGCCTACAGCGATGGGTACCATAAGTCGGATGCTGGCTCCTCCACGCCCACCTGTAACTCGCTGAAAACCGCACATCGGTTCGTCCGGCGGTAGCTCAGCAAAAGAGCTGACGCGGACCCTTATCCGTCTGCCCCGGCTCCCGCGACTTCGCTGCCCTCCGGGCTCCCCGAGTCTCCCCAGCCAAACCCCGAGGATTTTTCTCCTCCATCCCCGGGTGATGCTGGGGTTCCGCCTCCGTCAGACCGCCCACCTGCGGGTCCGCCGGATCTGACGTCGGTTCCCCGGACGCCAGCTCCAACGCCGATACCTCCAACGCCGGTTTTACCAATTCTGGCTGATATCCTGCACCGACACCGGGCCCTCCGGGCCTTCCAACCTGGACCCGCCTGTGAGGCCTCCAGCCGGGCCGTCTGCTCCAGCAGCTCCTACGGCTTCCAGGTACCCACCATCCTATCCGACGCCGTCGTATCCGGGACCACAGTACCCGGAGCCACAATACCCGACGCCTGGTTTTCCGCTGCCGGGTTTCGAATACTCTCTGCATGGATATAGTCCATACCCTTATCCCCTCCTCCTCCTCCTCCTCCTCCACCACCACCCCCTCAGCGGCCGGTGGATTTGCAGGAGACTTTGGCCTCCTGGTGGGCTGAGGCCAAGGCTCAGCTCACCAGAGAGGTGGAGATTAGCCTACCGACGACGGTGCCAGTCTCAGTTCCCGTACGTCCATGGCGACACACTCCCTCACCACCTCTGGACACCAGGGCTAACCCCTCTGGGTCCAGAGAGGGGCAGGACATGCTTCCTTGAGGGCTTCCCAAGGAGTCCGTTCCTCCCCCAGGTCGGGAAAGGGAGTCTTTTTCTTCTTCTTCCTCCTCTTCCCCCTCAGACTCTTCTGACAGCTGCTCCAAAAGGGACAACGAGCCACACTCTCCATCAAAGCCCAGGCCAAGGACTCCTCCGAAGTCGCCTCCGGAAGATCCTTCCTTTACGGAGTTGCTACGCAAAATCCAGGAGGTACATCAGTGGCAATCTTTGGAACCAGACCCTCAGCGGATGAAACTTGCCGAGCATCTGGATCTGCCCGTGACAGCTCCTACCTTGGTGCCACCCTGGATTGAGCCTCATGCTGACCTTGTTACCACCATTTGGAAGCAGCCGTCGGTTCTAGCCCCCACTTCCGCAAAAGTCGAACAGGCTATACCAGGCTCCCGAGGGTGTTGACTTTTTAGATTCTCACCCTCGTGCTGACTCGATAGTGATTAGCACCGCTCACGGCCGGTCGGCTAACCCAAAACACCTTAGCTTGTCACCATCTGACAAAGAATCTTGCCTACTGGACCAGTGTGGTAAGAAGATTTTTGCTTCTTCCACACTGGGGATCAGGGCCCTGAACTATGTCGGTCATATGGGGGATTACCAGAAGGCCATTCTTACTCAGGTGGAAGCCAAATTGGACTCCCTGCCGGACTCTCAGGTCAAGCAGGAGTTGGCTGATCTTGTCCACTCTGCAAGTTCGGCCAGTCGACACATGCTTCGTGCGACCTACGATGCAGTGGACACTGCTGGATGGAGCTCAGCCTTCGCCGTAGGCTTAAGTCGTCACGCTTGGCTCCGTGTGTCAGGGTTGGTCCCGGAAGTGCAGTCCGCTATCCAGGAAGCGCCTTCCGGGGGTCGGTGCTTTTCAGTGGTGATGTCCGATTTGCAGGAGAAGAGGATGGCTCTAAAGTCCGTTGACTCTATGTACCATCCCCACCAGCCGCAGCGCTGTCCCTTTCACAGACGGAATCGGCCCAAGACGAAACCTCAGGGAAAGCGGGTCACAAAACGTCGGGCCCCCACAGCTGCTAAGCCCCCCCCACCCAAAAAGGCAGCGGGTGATTCAGCTGCGGCGCTGCCCCACACCACCTGACTCCTCTCCTCTCTCACAGCCTCCGCACTCCCCGGAGGAACCGGTAGGAGGGAGGTTTTCCCTCCACCTTCCGGGCTAAGAGAGGATAACATCAGATTCTTGGGTGCTCCAGCTGATCGCAGAAGGACACTCAATAGAGTTTCAACAGAAACCACCTCGCCACCCCCCAAAGGTCGTCGTATTCACGGGAACATCTTCTCTTGGTCCAGGAAGAGATTTCAGCTCTGCTACTGAAAGAAGTAATAGAACCCATCCCTCTTCATCTTCAAGGGACGGGTTACTATTCCCACTTCTTCCTGGTCCCAAAGAAGACAGGAGATCTAAGACCCATTCTAGATCTCAGTTCCCTGAATCTTTTTGTGGACTACAAAAGGTTCAGAATGCTCTCTTTGCAGAGCCTTCTGCCCCTCTTCCGTTCGGGACAATGGCTGTGTGCTCTGGATATGCAGGATGCTTACCTGCACATTTCCATTCGCCCGTCTCACCGTGCAAATATCTTCATTTTGCTTTCAAGGGGGACCACTACCAGTTCAAGGCACTTCCTTTTGGCCTATCCTCGGCTCTCCGAGTATTTACCAAATGCCTTGCAGTGGTGGCAGCCTACCTGCGTACTCGGGGGCTGCAGGTTTTCCCGTACCTGGACGATTGGTTCCTGGCGGCCTCGTCTAGGGAGGACTTCCTGCACTGTCTCGCCCTTACCCAGCAGGTTTTTGCCTGCCTGGGTATTACCATCAACCATTCCAAGTCTCACCTGATCCCATCTCAGACTACAGTTTATAGGGGCGATTTTAGACACGACCATCGGCAGGGCCTTCCTGCCACCGGACCGGGCGTCCACTCTCCAGACTCAAGTATGTCTGCTGTCCGGCCACAGGCGGGTCAGCGCAAGATTGGTCCTTCGCCTTCTCGGGCTCATGGCGGCTGCTATCCCAACAGTCCCTCACGCTCGGCTCCACATGAGAGTTTCTCAGTGGACACTCTGGTCCCAATGGGATCAGTTGGTGGACGACTTAGATCACCCAGTTCTAGTCTCCTCACCGATGCTCCGAGACTTGCAAAGGTGGATGGTTCGAGAGAACCTGCTTCGGGGAGTTCCTTTCTTTCTTCCTCCCCCCTCCCAGACTCTAACCACAGACGTCTCGGGTGAAGATTGGGGAGCCCATCTCGGTCCCCATCGGACCCAGGGCTCTTGGTCCAAGCTCGAACAGACACTCCATATCAATGTGCTCGAGCTTCGGGCAGTCTTGTACGCTCTCCAAGCCCTTCACCCCTACATTCTTCCCGGCCACCTAACCGTCCAGAAGGACAATATGTGCATGGTTTGGTACATTAACAAATGGGGTGGACTCGGTCCTACCCCCTTTGCAGGGAAGCAATGAGGGTTTGGGATTGGGCAACACAACACGACCTTCACCTCACGGCAATTCATGTTCAGGAATCGACAAACACCTTGGCGGACAAGCTGAAGTCGCTCGTCCGCTCTGGCTCACAGTGGGAACTGGACCAGGGGTCCTAGAGGTATCTTCCGACACTGCGGAACACCACAGGTCGACCTGTTCACTTCTCCTCTAAACGCAAAGCTTCCCAATTACTGCTCGCTCGTTCCAGAGCGAGGCACTTTCTGGAGAGACACTCTGTCTCTAGACTGGAAGGACAGATTTGTCTATGCCTTTCCCCCAATTCCTCTTATCCCACGAGTCTTGCAGAAACTAGTTTCAGAAGGAGCACGAATGATTCTGATTGCTCCTTTCTGGCCCAGGCAAGTTTGGTTCTCTCTTCTACAACAATACTCAGAGGCTCATCCTCTTCCTCTATCATGAGGTTTGCTGACCCAGGATCAGGGGACTCTGGTCCATCCAGGTCTCAAGTCACTTCATTTTTTTTTTATTTTTTTTTTTATTTTGCCCTTTTTCTGGCAGGACCACCGGCAGCCATCCACCCTGGTCACGGCCCCCGGAGACCTCTACCGCCGTCAATTGCTGCTGAGGACCCTCGGTCACCCCCGGAGGGTGGGGCCGTGGGCCATCTCGTGACCCGAACTGTGACTGGTCGGGTCCGCGCTGCGGCGGCAATGTGAGGCTCTCCAGGGAGGGCTTCATTGATCGTGGTTCCTGCCCGCCATCTTTTCCACCTGATTTTTCTCCCCAGAGGAGGCGGACGTGCAATGACGCCAGCGTCCGCCCAGCCTCCTCCCTCCACGCCGGCGTCCGGTTGTGTGGAACTCGGTCTCCACCAGGGGTCCCCAGCGCACGAGTGCTGCCCGCCCTCCCGGAGTAGGAGGCTGTCCGTCGGACGTCGATCCCTCTCCTCGGCAACCCTCCGGCGACCCGGATCGTTCCCGAACCTGGGTCGCCCGGCGCTATAGTGAATCCCCATGCTTGCCAGCTGCCTCACTCCGTCACTTCAGCTTCATGCATGGCTCCTGCAGACTTAGCTCAAACTCGCTTGGTTCTCCCAAGTGGCGGAGATCTTGGGAGGCAAGAAAACTCTACTAGATCTACTTACTTACAAAGTGGAAAAGGTTCACTATCTGGGCTGCTTCAAAAGATGTGGAACCCTTTTCCTGTTCGGCTGGGCTACTGCTGGAGTACCTACACCATCTCTTTGAGCTGGGTCTTAATCACTCTTATCTGAAAGTCCACATGGCGGCCATCTCGGCCTATCATGTTCCCTTTGCAGACAAGACATTTGCTCAACTGGAGGTCTCTAAGACTTTCCTTAGAGGGGACTTCCATCTGAGACCCCCTATACGTACTCCTGCCCCTCCTTGGGATTTGAACTTTGTTCTCGAGAAACTTACTCTGCCTCCTTTCGAACCGGCGCTTCCGCAGACTTGAAGTTCCTTTCATGGAAGACTCTCTTCCTGGTGGCCATTAGTTCCACTCAGAGAATTTCCGAGCTCCAAGCCCTGATGTGTAAAATTCCATACTTGATTTTTTACAAGGAACGTGTGGCTCTGCGCACTAATCCTAAGTTTCTCCCTAAGGTGGTAGCGGAGTCTACTCTGAACCAGTCCATGGAGTTACCCACCTTCTTTACGCAGTACTCCAATCAAGGGGAGTATTTACTCCATACTATGGACGTTCACCGGATTCTGAGATACTACACTAACAGGACAAAAGATCTCAGGAAGACCGATCAATTGTTTGTCTCTTTTGCACCCAAAAGGGAAGCCAATGCTGTTTCTAAACAATGCCTGTCTAAATGGTTGGCTCATTGTATCACTTTCTGTTATGACAAGTACAACAAGACCCTCCGGGTCAGTAAGAGAGCCACTCCACCAGAGGTAGCTACCTCAGCGGCTTGTAAAAGAATGTGTCAGCGCTGCTGCCACCTGGACCTCCGTCCATACCTTTACAAAACACTACAGTTTGGATATTGCCTCTCGCCATAGAGCAGGCTTCGGGCTGGCTGTCCTGCAAGGCCTCCTATCTTAAGGATTGCACCGCTAGAGGTTCTGCTTGGAGTAGATTTCCTCCTCCCGTGTGCTTCTCATTGTTCCAGACTGCTTGGGACTCAGTCCTACATGTAATTACCTACTGCAAGAGCCCTCTTGAAGTAAGATAGTACAGTTATGTAAGAACTTACCGTAATAGTAGATCTTGGAGAGAGGCTCTTGCAGTAGGTAATACCTTCCCACCCTCCAACCCCCTAAGCTTTTTCAGCTCCTTTTCCATTGAGGGAAATATCCGCTCCTCTCTCGTCCAGCCTCTTTTGACCTGCGTCGGGGACCGCTCCTTTATACCGACATCTCCTGACGCCGGTCACCTGACGTGGGGGCGGTCCCTTGCCAGGGACTGCTAGCTAGAAATTTTTCCATGGGGGTCCTGCCGCCTGTCGACGTCAGTCCTATATGTAATTATCTACTGCAAGAGCCTCTCTCAAAGATCTACGGTTACGGTAAGTTCTTACGTAACTGTACTTTGTGAGAGTGACCGTTCTGAATTTTGGTTTCAGTAAGTGCCTGTTTAAGTACCTGAGGTTGAGAATAGGTCGCCACTCCCCATTTTCTTTAGTGTGAGAAAGTATCTGAAGTAGAGGCCTTTAACCCACTTGAGAAAAGGGAGCTTTCTCCACCACTTTTGCAGACAGTAATGTTTTGACCTCCAGCTCCAACAGAAGCCTTTCTGTTGGAGTTAGGGGTTTTGACATTGTGGGACCCAAAAGGGATGGCAACTTTCCGAACTGCAAAGGTAGGCTCTCGCCCACTACCTCCAGTACCCACTTGTCTGAGGTAATGTGAGTCCAAAGCTGGAGGTAATGGGAGAGCCTACCCCCTACAGGGAGAGGGGAGACGACCTGATTGCTGGAGTCAGGGCTTAAGCTGAGTGGCAGGGGCAGGAGTGGTGGCAGCTCTCCTCTGTCCTCTCCTGCCTAAATATCCTCTCATTTAAGAGTAATCCATACGCATTGGCATAGGGAAAAATGCCTTAAGGTAGCAGTCCCTGCCTCTGTTTCATTTGTACTTGGTTTTCTGGGAAGTAGAGGCCTTCTCTTTGGCAGCATTACTCTAATAGGTGGTTTTGTATTCTTCCACCTTTTTCATGTAAGCATCTGTTCTGTCTCCAAAGAGAGAGAGAATAATTTTCATAGGGAAAATCCATTGCTTTGGTCTGGGTATCCTGTGAAAGATTAGTGATTCTTAACCACACAAAGTGTCTCGGGGATATGGCCTGAGCCATAACCCTGGAAGCTGTGTCATTATTGTCCACAGCCATATGGGACTGGTAGTTGCCTAAATGGCAGTTTTTCCAGTTTCAGTGATGTCCTGCACCATCTTGTCTGAATTTGAACGCAGTATGACTATGACAGAGCTCCATAAAGCTTTCTGATACTTGGCAGCATATGTCAAGTAAGTGGACAGACAAAGGAGTAGAGAGGCTGTTGTATAAGACTTTATAGCCATGAAGTACAATTTTCTGGACTCCTTTTCAGGTGGCTGGGAGGAAAGTGGAAGTTTAGCTTTGTCACAAGCCGCAGCCTACACTACTCCCTCATGGCTGGGGTGCACAAACTGAAATTCAGCATCATTTCTGGCCAACTGATACTTTCTGTCAATTATTTTGCCTACTCCAGGGACAGAAAATCTTCCTATTGTGCCAAGCTGCTTTGTATACTGTATGTAACTTACCTGTAAGTATGTAATATTTGTTTTACTCTATTGTAACTAATGCACTGTTTTTGATGTGGAGCCTTTGTAAAGGAGTCTACAAAGGGAAAGATCACCCAGTAGTATACCTTAGCAAACAGTTGCTTTCCCGGGAGTAGGCATATTCCACAGCTGAAAAGGAATGCCTTATGCTTGTATGGGCCCTGAAGAAATTAGAGCCGTACCTCTATGGGAGGCACTTTGAGGTACATACCGATCATAACTGCCTGGTGTGGCTGACACAGACAGATAAAACGAATGGTTCTCTTTTAAGATGGAGCACTGCCTTACAGGGCTACAATATGACCATTACCCAAGGGGCCAGATCAGCCAATGCCAAACAGATGGGCAATCTCGCCAGTTAGAGCGGTGAACAGAATTTGTGAAAATCATACCCTGCCTAGGGTTGGATTCCCACAAATTCACTCTAGGAGGGAGAAGTGTTGCAAGCCACCCCTCTGCTAGTCCTTATTTGTATATATTATTCTGTTGTATATATGTTTTTCTTGTAATTCTATTGTATACGTACATGCCAATACATGCCAGTGTCAGCAAAGGCCCACAGAGGAAAACACTTGGTTTAAACTTTTTTTAAAAGGAGCTTGACCTTTTGACCTAAAGGCAGCTGTTTGCCAGGAACTGAGATTGCTTTCCCAGTTTTTTGTAACAGAGAGATGCCAAAATCTTTTTGTATATCATGAAACCATGTACTAAGGGGCAGAATACTTTGATCCAAGGAAGCTGTTTTAATATGCTACATTTTATTGAGTAAGAGGAAAGAACCATGCTTCTTAGAGAAACCTGTGTGAATTCTTAACACCCTAATGCCAATGGGGCTACTGTGGGATCCTGAGACATCAAAGGGCTTAACTCGGAAAAGTCATGTCCTTGCTAATTATAGGTCTCAGAATTTGATTCTTAATATGCTTGGAAATTTTGGAAAAAGCCAAACAATGACATTTCCTGGCCAAACGGAGTAGTTGCCCTGACTTGCTCTGTAAGTCACTGATAGGGAAATAAACTAGTTTCCTTATAACTGGAAAATTGATAACACTGTAGATTTCAGAAGGGTATTAAGCTCTTCGGCACAGACACTCAGGACCATTTTGCTATTTTGGACTCCACTCCGACACACAGAAGCCACTCAATTTGGAGACTCTTTCCTGACCACAGAGCACACCTGTCAGCAGAGACACTGCCTACAGCCAAAGACTGCTACTGAAAGACTGCAATATATTGCAAACCAGCGATTCTCTGTACTTTGAAAATCTTCCTACTTAAGACAGACTTTAGCTAACAATCCTAGTGCATTTTATTCTATAAATCCATTTTCATTTGTTTTATGCTGTAACCAAAACTTTTCTAACACCCTTTTAGTTGTAACTGTATGATTTATTATTTAAGTATTTAAGTAAAACTTTTGCCTTTCTAAAGAAATTCTCTCTGCGTGAAAGTTCTTATATTGTAAGTGTGACTGTAGAAGGTCTATTAATAATCTATGATAACTGTTATTTGCTTAGAAGGGCCAGCATAAGCAACCAAATTGAGAAAGGTCTGTAAGGGACATCTAGAAGGATAGGGAGAATACCAGAGTCTCATACGAGTCTGCAGGGTTTGTGAACTAGGCTGTTGCATGTCCTGTATGGAGAAGGCCAAATCAGGTTTATACGCTGCTACCCCAAGGACAGTGTGATACTTGGTGTCACAAACGCACTCAGCAGATCAGGCCCTCTGTTCCCACAGTGCCACCCTCCAAGCACAGTATTGTGAACAGGTAACAGAACAGGGTAACCCTCCTGTCTGCTTGTGGGTCCGAATCACCTTTAGTCTCAAGTTCTGGGGGGATTCAAACTGCGAACCTTATGCTAAGGTACCCAAATGTACAGGCTCAGATAATCTGCTCTTCAGGGGATGCCAGATATCTTTCGCCTAAGGGCACCTAACCAGGTATCCAAAATGAACCCTTAAAACTCTATAAAAGACCTTAGGTATATTCTTACCTTTTCCCAGTTTGGTAACACCATCAAGCTTATAAACAGTTTTTGTCAGTCTTAACCCTCCATATATCACATGCAAAAGAAAGAACTTCGAAGACACACCCAGGCAGTCTTTTCAAATGAAAGGTTTACTTAAAAATGGATAAAAATATGTAAAATGTAAATACAGAACAATATATCACAAGCATACAATCACTTAAAAGAAAAGCAAAGACAACCACAAACTCCTACCAACATACAGTTAGACTTTTTCTATCTAATGTATTACCTCTTTACAGTGTTTATAGTTAGATGTTGTTTCATAAGAGCCCAAAAAGAAAATGTCCCACAGATCACACAGTATTCAGTTTAAACTGTCTTTCTCATACACCCCTTCCATGATGTCATCTTGATCCTCCTTTCAGAATATAAAAAATATACAAAACAGGATGTCCTATCAGGAGGTATACTGTCACTTCAGCAAAAACTAATTTCCCAAATTATAAGTCTGTGATTTCCCAGTTCCTTCTCTTTGATCTTTGAGCAGTTCCTGTTCTCAGGGCATATCAAAGAGTTTTACAACTCTGCAGTTTCTCACCTAGATGCAAATATAGCCAACAGGAATCAGCTTATCTGAAGTCATAAAATGTATATTTTAGTTTCCCAGCTTCAGAGCAGCACAGGTCATAAACAAGGCCATAAAATGCAACTTCTCAAGGAAGTTAATTTCCTTACAGAAATCTCCTGGTTAGTTACATATATCCTGTTATTCTCACTAAAACCTCGGGGAGGGGGGCCCTGGCACAGCTGCCTGATGGAGACCATCACATACCATATTCTATATTACAAATATCATAGAACAATCATAACCAGCTGGCAAAGCGTCACAATCCTCCCCACCTAGACTGAATTTGGGGGCTCTATCCCTTGCGTGGGATGAGCTTCCCAAATCGGTTCACTCCTCATAAACACGCGACAAGCCATCTGTGGTCTGATTGGTCGCTCCAGCTCTCTGTAAGATTGTCATGCCATACCCTTGCAAGACAAGACTCCATCTTAATAGTCTACCATTTGTTTTTCCCATTTGGGTCAGCCAAACCAGGGGGTTGTGATCCGTTTGTACCTCAAAATGCTGCCCATATAAGTATGGCTCTAACTTCTTTAGGGCCCACACTATGGCAAGACACTCTTTTTCCACAGTGGAGTATGCCTGCTCCCTGGGAAGTAACTTTTTACTCAGGTACACTACCAGGTGATCTTTCCCCTTGGTTGTATGTCTGACTCAGTACTGCCCCAATACCCACGTCTGAGGCGTCAGTCTGAACTATAAAGGGTCTGCTATAGTCAGGACTTGCCAATACAGAAGCACTGCACAGTGCCTCCTTCAGTCTGGTAAAGGCTTTTTCATAGGCTGGTTCCCATGTAATTTTCTTAGGCATCCTTTTCTTTACCAGGTCAGATGGGAAGCATAAACAAGGCCATAAAATGCAACTTCTCAGGGAAGTTAATTTCCTTACAGAAATTTCCTGGTTAGTTACATTTATCCTGTTATTCTCACTAAAACCTGGGGGGACATGGCACAACTGCCTGATGGAGACCATCACATACCACATTCTATATTACAAATATCATAGAACAATCATAACCAGCTGGCCAAGCGTCATACCTGGGTCTTCCTCCCGTGTGTAACAGCCAAGGAAAGGCTCATATTTGGCCACAAGACTCGAGGCTGGTATCCTGCCCTTATCCAGAGCTAGAGGGGTGCCCGAGATACTCATGGCAGAGGTGTAGTTGTGGCCTCGGCGAGCATTCAAAAAGGACAAGGAAGGCATCCCTGCCCCCTCCCCCGTCACGGACTGCACTTAAGGGTGGGCACTGTGAGCTTAGTGGGCCTGACCCCAGGAGTTGGTTTGTGACAGTCACCTCCTTCTCCTCTGTTCCTTGATCTGTTATTTTGATTTCAGGCCCTCAATGTGCACTCCAAACTGTACAAATAATCATTAAACAGTCTCCAATTCAGGTACAGCAACATGAACCATTTTAGGTAAAACATTCTTCTCACCTCCAGCATCCAGAATCCTTTTTGCCATATCAGTCCTGTAAAATAAATGACAAAATTAAGGATATACATATTTTTTTCCAGTTCTTTTTTCCCCTCCGGTCACAGCCTGCAGAGCCTCTTTCAGGCATCCTGCTTGTTCCTGCCTGCCTGAGGTCCTCTCGCTCCAAAGCTTCCTCTGTCCCCCTCCCTCCATCTGCAGCCGGTACCCCCAGCTTAACCCCTCCGGGGTGGGGTCGCCCTTCCTCTTGGGCGCTCTTTTCAAATCAGACCCCGGCTGCAGTGGCAGGACCCTGGGTGGAGGAAATGAGAGGCTGAACGAGCTGGATCCAGCAGAGGGCATGGGGGTCAGGGGCCGTTGCCTACCCCGCAGAGCCGGGATTTTCCGTGTTCTCCCTGTTGCTACTTACCGCTCCCCCCCCTTGCGTGGGCACCCCTGACGTCAAGTGCACAGCAACCCTGCCGATGTCAGCCATTCCAATTTGTGCTGTGTCAGTACAGCAGCGCCCCCGAACTCCACCGGGAGCCGCTGGTATGCCGGACAAACCCCAGCCCTCCCCCCGGAAGAAGACAGCTG
Source organism: Neoceratodus forsteri (assembly GCA_016271365.2). Lineage (NCBI taxonomy): Eukaryota > Metazoa > Chordata > Ceratodontiformes > Ceratodontidae > Neoceratodus > Neoceratodus forsteri. The sequence continues at coordinate 210,753,768 of JADMNL010000028.1, forward strand.
TCCTTCGGATGCTCAATCCTCTTCCTCCCCTGCTGACCCCCGTCGACCCGGGCTCGTTCCCGAACCCGAGTCACCGGAGTGCCGCGAGGTGTGGTATTTCGCGCCTCCACCCTCAGTGCCACTGGGCCAACTAAAATTAAGGATATTAAATAGTCCACTTCTGGCTTAGTGATGCCAGTAGAAATCACTACACTTTCATGAAAAACACCCAAGTTTGCTATGCGAACTTGCTCACTGTATTAGAACCTCCTGCAGGCCATGGGAAAGTCTTGATATCATGGGTGACCAAGGGACATCTGAGTGCCCCCTACAGGCCAGGCATGCCATGGACAAACTTGTGCATCTCTTGAGGTGGGAGGGCATTAATCAGGAGAAAAGAATCTCTCTACCCATCTCTCCAATGACACCCCCACATGCCCCGATCTCACCTAGCCATGCAGAAGGCACATTTCCCAAGGTCGATGTCCACCCAGCCTCCACTAGGGGAGGTAGGCTTCAGAGCTTTACTGGTTATCGGGGGTTTACGCAGATAGGCTTTGGGTGGACAGAAGACCAGACAGTAAAAATGGGGACAGGTACTGCCCAAGCAAGCCTTGCCAGAGCCTGAGTTACGATGGGGATAATATGTACATTTAAAAAAAGTCCAACTCTATCAACTGAGCTGGAAATCATTTTTTAAACGGACACTGAACTTAGGTAACTAATAGAACATACAGATTTTTAAACAGAGAAAGTAATCTGAAAAACTAAAATTTAAGAGGAAGGGAGGGAAAAGAAAAATGAATCAATACTATACACAGTTTTCTTTCTGTGAGTTCCATTACATCCTAGAAACATAAAAACATAGAAATTGTCAGCAGATAAAGACAGCTAGGCCCATCCAATCTGCCCGTAGGCCCTATACATTGTATGTGGCCACTGACTCTATGTGATCAATGGCTTTTCATCACTCCCTCCCTAATAGCTAAGTAATCCATATGGTAGGTAAGATCATATACAGCACACACAGGGGAAGTCAGCTAGCAGAATCACTGTATTAGAACATCTAGTACCTTGTTCCAAGAAGTAAAAATATTTACCATTTAACAAGAAAAGCATAATTTTTTATTAGAAATTTAAACTTAACTATTAAGAAAAGAAGTCTGTAGCAAGAAATAGATATGAATATGGTCTTATTGAAAACTGAAAGAATGAAAAAATTGACAATGCACAAACAGATTACTGCACAAGTTCATGAATGCAACTGATTTTAACTGAAGCCCAAGTAATTCAAAATGTTACTCTGAAAATGTTCATATGTCTATTGATACCCAAACAGACCTCAAGCTGGAAAACGAGAAGTTAACGTAACAACAGATCTTCTAACATATCTTCTTCACAAAGTACCACTCTTTGGTCTTAGGGCCCGAGGTTCTGGAACCCTGCACAAGCAAATACTTTTAGCCATGGTGCCAGTACCGGCTATTGGAGGCAGCTCATGAGTGACACCACATGGTGGCACATGTATACCAATAACCACTGCTGATGCCCAAACTTACCTCAGTTCTCAAGTAAGGAGAGTAAGTGCTTTGGGCCATAAGCATATTCTTGGTGGATAGAAAGAAAGGATAGAAAAAGGATACAGAAAGTGAAAAATGAACAACTGAATCTAACCTGACTGACACCAACTTACTAGAGAGTGGCTATAATATAAATGATTTATTTATTTAACAAATCGGAAAGACTTTTGAGCCAAGGGCTCTTTTACAGAGGTTCCATGTCAAGTCACAAGAATAGCAAATTACAATGGTTTCAGTAAGTAGTACAACAAGGAAAGTAATTACATAAACAAAAGAACAATATGGCAAGATAAATATTGTGTGAAGTGCAGCCAGTGACCTTGTCTGAAGAGAGGTGAAAGGGCTTACAAGGAGAGAAAGTACAGGGGGTGAATTGGGGGTTGGGAGGAGCAAAAAAAGAGCAAGAAGGGAGATTCCACAATGAAGCTTGAGCAGGAAAGACCCACGGGTTGGGGGGGGTAGAGAAAGAGAACGAGGTGAGGAAACAGAGCAGAGAGGGGGGAAGTGGGAGTGAAGGGGTAAAGGAAGGGGGGATGAGGTAGGATGAAAAAGAGGGCAGGAATGGGAAAGGGATAAGGGAGGAAGTGCTGTGAGTGGAATAGCACAGCAGCAGCATAGGGCTATACAGGGGCAAATGGTAAAAGAGGGAGGTCCTGGTGCATTTAGCGGTCAGCAGAGATTAGGTATAGCAGTCACAAGATGCTCTGGAAACTAAAGTATGGTTAAATATGAAAAGTACTGAAAAAAATCTAAGTCTACGTGCAAAAACAGTAAGACGGGCTGCAGATTTAGATTTTATTGCAGTAACTGTGTGTGGCAGAATACAGCTGGCAGTGGAGATAAATAATAGTAAGTTCCAGTAGCCAACAGAAAGTGCAAGACAATTCAACAGCAAAATAAACCATTCAAAAACAATTAGCAGCTGAAGAATGAAATATAGTGTCATGAGAACAGCATAGACAGTGCACTGCATAAAGCAAAAAGCAGACAGTATAAAGCAAATAACAAAGCCGCCATTACTGGACTGGTGGGGACAGAATGGTAATCACTCGCAAGAAGTGAGTGTCCCTGGCACAAGAATTACTGCATACTAAAGCAGAGGGGAGAAAAAAATGAATATGAGAGTTGTTGCAAGAAATCAGCACCGTAGAAAGGAGAAATGTCATCATACATACCATAATTCCCTTTTCTGTTAGCTCCAACATTGTCTATACATATGGGTACATCAGACAATATTCTCCAGTGGGAGCCATGAGCTCCTGTGAGAGGCCCCACTAAAAATGCTAGACTTAGCAGAAAAGGAAATTACAGTAAGTATGAAGGAATTTCTCCTTTATGTACCACTCCACGTTGTCAATGGGAAGTCTCTACATATGGGTTCTAAAAAGCAGTATCCATTATCCAACCAGATGGAGGAAAATATTGTCCCATATATAAACCATATGGGCGAAAAATAATATCTGCGAACCACCCGCTTGCAAAACTCTGCGACTGAAGGCCACACTGGCAGAACTTTTAACATCCAATCTGTAGTGCTTAATGAATGTATGAATGGAGGACCTCACTGCCGCTTTGCACAAGTCTAACACAAACACCTCCCACTGTTCAACCCAGAAAGTAGCCAGAGCCCTGGTGAAGTGAGCCTTGATGAGGACTGGAGCCTTCTTCTTCGATGCTGCAAGGTCCAGAAAGAGCAAGCACTCCAAAGGCCAAAAAAAACACACTCTTAAGAACTAACAATCCATTCACAGGGCTTTATTGCTCAATTTAGAAAAGAGTATAGAGGGAACAACACCACATTCCACTTGCCCCGGCGCTTCGGGTATGAACCCTTCATCAGGGGGCGTGGCAGTGGGAGACAGATCATCCATTTTATACAGGTATGTGCTGATTAGTAGTCATAATATGAACAGAGTTAAAGATACAGAGCTCGTTATCAAAACTGAAATACCAAAATACACAAACAAGCAAATACCCAAAAATAACATTAAAACAAATGCCTACATTTGGAACAAAACTATATTCTTTAATTAACATTATGATTAACTTGAGTTTCTAGTAGGCTTGTTGTAGCTGCATTGGAGAGAAAAAATGTAGAAGTAGAACAGATAGTCTCCAGAGCATGTAATCTGTCCAAATGCACTAAAAGAGAGTCAGAAGAAGAGCGGTGTCCTGCAACAAAGGAGACAAAAAAAGAACATCTGTTAGATCCAGAAATTGAAGGTCCATATTAATTCTTTCAAATTAACATCATTAATTCTTTCAAATTCACATCATTAATTAAGGATTCAAATTAAATATTTCACAAAAAGTGGAGAGACTATCTAAAGATATAATCCTCTACAAAGAGTTGTAGATCTATTTTTAAACATGATAAATAAAGAACAAATAAAGAATACAAATGGGAATATGAGGACTGGAGCTTTCTTCTCTGCTGTATAAGTCTTGCTGATACAAGCCCTCACCTACCTTGGCAAGATGCACTTGGAGGCTTTCTGACCCTTTTTTGCTGCTCCTAACAGGACAAAGCTTTGGACTTCCTGAATTCTGTTGTCCTCTTAAGGTACGTTCTCACTGCTCTGCACAGATCTAACCTGTGCAGCTCCTGCTCCTCCAGATTTGCCAGTTTAGGACAGAAGGATGGTAAGCAGATTTTCTGAGTCACATGGAAGGCTGTAGGGATCTTAGGAACAAAAGACAGAACTCTCCTCAATACCACCATCCCCTTATGAATAATAAGGTAGGGCTCTTCATGTGACAACACCTGAAGGTCACCATGCCTCCTGGCAGAGGAAATTCCAATCAGGAGACACCTTGTATGACAAAATATCCAACGGTACTGAGGAAAGTGGTTCAAAAGGAGCCTGACAAATAGCACTCAAACTTTGATTAAGGTCCCACGAGGGAACCAGAGACTGGAACACTGGCCTGCTTCTAATAACCACTCTTAGAAAGCATGTTACCTCCCAATTGGTCCCCAGAGACATACCCATGGAACTTCCTACGGCTGCTCCTAACACAGACACCTGACCTCTCAGAGTGCTCAGTGCAAGACCTTTGTGCACTCCTGCCTGCAAAACATCCACTGTTTCCACGGAACTGTAGCTTTGGAAGGTCAGATACCCTTCCCCTGGTCCAAGCCGAGAAGGTATTCCACACACATTCACAGGCAGCAAACGTAGACACCTTCCTGGTAGCCATTAGAGTAACCACAACTTTTCTGGAAAAACCCAGTCTGAACAATCTTCATCTCTCAGAAGTTAAGCCACCAGCTGCATCACCTCTGGGTTTGGATGCAGAATAAGCCCTTGGAAAACCAGATCCCCCCAGAAACGGAAGCCAGAACAGGACCTGCTGTGCTAGGTTCATCAGTTCTGAGAACCCCGGCCATCTTGGCCATTCTGGTGCTACCAGAAGGAAGCTTCCTCTTGAGTGCCTTACTTTGTGAAGTGCCTTGGAAAGGAGCAGAAGCAGAGGTAACATGTACGCTCTGATGAAATCCCATGTCTGAGACAGGGCATCCACTGCCTCCATCTGAGGACACCGGTACCAACTGTAGAATTGTAGCACCTGTTCATTTTCCCTTGATGTGAATAAGTCAGTCTGGGGACAACCACATCTTCTGCACAGAAGGTCGAATACCTCTAGGTTCAACACCTACTCCCCTGGGCGGACTGTCTCTCGGCTCAGTCAATCAGCTTAAATGTTCAGATCTCTTGCTAGGTGAACAGCCAAGAGAGACAAGAGGTATTTCTCTGCCCACAGCACAACTTCAGTGGCTTCTGCCATCATCTCCTTGCATCCTGTGCCTCCTTGACTGTTTATATACACCATGGTGGCAGCATTCTCCAATCTTACCTTCAATGCCTTGGACTGCACTTGAGAGTGGAAATGAAGAAGGGCCAGGCACACTGCCCTCATTTCTAATATGTTTATCTGGAGCCACTGTTACTGAGGGAACCAAATGCCCTGTACCAGAATGTGGTCCAGGACTGCACACCAGCCCACTAGGCTGGCATCGGTTGTCAGTATCAGCTTGGACAGGTCTTCTAGAGGAAACCCCCTGCTGAGGTACTCAGGACTTACCCACCAAGCCAGTGACTGCCGTACAGACCAAGGAAGCGTGATAAGGGCTTGGTAGTTTTCCGAGGTCAGATTCCAGGCTTCCGGCATTCCATTCTGAAGAGGTTACATAGGCACATGAGCCCACAGGACTAGTTCAATCGCTGCCACCATCAGCCCTAGGATCCATAGGAGCCTGTAAGCAGAGACTGATGGTTGGCTGCTCAGTCACTGAACCTCTCACCTCAGGGTCTCCTTCCTGGATAATGAGAGGAAGACTTCCCCTTCTCAGTCCTGAACACCGCTCCGAAGTGTTCCAAGTCCTGAGAAGGAACAAGGGAGCTTTTCTCCCACTTGATGACCAAACTTTGAGTCTCTAATACTTCCAAGGTCCTTGACACTAACCTTCTCCTCACCCAGTGAGCTGACAAGACTCGTATGAGAAGGATGTCCAGGTAAGTATACTCGTGATGTTCCTCCTGTCTCAACTGCACCAGAAGTATGATAAGGACCTTTGAGAATATTCCATCATTAGTCTGGAAGGAAGCACCCAGTACTGGAAATGCCATCCCTGAATCAGACCTCAGAAATTTCTGGTGTGACTGGTGCGTAGAAATGTGGAGATAGGCATCCTTCAGGTCTCTGGAAGCCAGATAATCCCCTGGTTGGACGGCCCAGATTATTCACTGTAAGGGCTCCATCTTGAAGGTCATGTGGCAGAAAAACTTGTTTAAGTGCTTCAGGTCCAGAATCGTTTGGAAGCCCCTTGACGTCTTGGGCACTACAAAGTAGAATGACTAGAACCCCCAGGCCCTCCTCTTTGGGGGCTACTGGACAACTGCTCTAATCTGCAACATGTGATCCAAGTTCTGAGCTACCGCCTGCCTCTTCACTGGGTTTTGGGGCACCGGGGATGGCAGGACCCAGCCTCTTATGGGTACTGTCACAAACTCTATAGCGTATCCTAGAGCAAGGATTTCCAGTATCCATGCATCTGATGTGATCTGGGCCCATCTCTGGTGAAACTGCTGTAGTCTTCCACCATGGGAAGGGAGACTGAGATGGGCTCATGTACCTTCACTGGGAGCTACCTCTTCGTCATCCAGCACCTCAATTATGCTTCAGGCGAAGGATCCCCTCTAACTATTGCTGGGATCGCTAGTTTCTGAAAGGGCCGAAAACCACCTCAGTGTTATCACTGCCAATTACCTCCTCAACCCCTTGTGTTCAAGTTGGCCTTCTACTGCACTTTCAACCTCGGACGTTGTTCCTTCTTATCATGGACATCCTTCAGAATGTTTTCCAGTCTGAAACTGAATAATAATCTACCTTCAAAGGCCAAGTTAAAAAGCCTCACCTTCAACGCCTGATCTGCGACCCAATGCCTAAGCTAAACACCCTGCATAGCAGCAACAATGTGATAAATCGAGCGTGCTGTCATCCTTGAAATATTTACTGTAGCATCTCCCAGAAAGGCGGATGCCATAGACACTAGTAGCAGGATTTTCACTCCTTCCGAATCCGGGAGAATGAAATGACCTAGGGCCATGACCCCTGAGTCCAAGGCTCTGAAAACAATAAAGGATGCATATGACATGCGAAGACTTACCCCATTCGAAGCAAAGACCCCTCTGCACAAGGCATCCACCCTCTTATCGTGGGTGTCTGTTAGGGCTACTGAATCCTCAACAGGTAAGGTGATGTGCTTAACAGAATTATGCATGGCCTTGTCTCTCAAGGGGTGAACATCTCACTTCTGAGTGCTCTCCTCCAAAAAGGGGAAACATCTCACCCTTAGTCTAGGAAGATGCTTGCACCTATCTGCACCAGCCCATTCCTGCTCAATGATCTGGTTGCAGTGTACAAAGCTTGGAAAGCACTTCTCTGCAGCAGAAGAGGCGGACAGAACTGGATTCGCATCCAAAGACTCCATGACTTGCACCTCTTTCAGCTGTAGTGTCAAAGAAGCCTCCATGATGAGACAGGACAGGGACTTTGCATCAAACAGGGGTGGAATCAGTATATTTTTCTTAGGCTCTCTCCACTCCCTTTCCTCCTCCTCCTCCTCCTCCGAGGGATCCTCTTCATTAAATAACACAGATGAGTCACGATCCCCCCCCTTAGCTCCTGAGTTCTTCCTCTTGACCAACAACGTTGTCAAGGTTGGGGGTTGCCTGCAAATCTGGGAGAACATTATCATTTCACCTGGCGCACCTGGACGTGTTTGGCAGCCTCCCGATCTGGGGCCCTTGGGTTCGGGTGCATTAGTACAGATATCCTGCAGAATATCAGAACCAAGCAGCTCATTTAAGAGTAGTAAAAAGGATCTGCACAACTCTGTCCTGCCACTTCCAGTCAGTATCCCAGATGCACCCCCCAGCTCGGGAGTCTGGTTAGGGAGACCGAGAGAGACACGTTAGACTATGTTACACAGCTAGGATAGTAGGACCCTAGTGCAGAGGGTCTCTTCATTCTCCTACAGGTCATACATATTTTAAAAACTACAGGTCTTGTATAAGTAACTGTACCAGTATTCCGTGTCAGAATTCAGTATTACACTACACAGGAGCTGCTAATAAATTTGTGCTAAGCTCCCCGCTCTACTGTAGATAGCAGTAACCAGGGATGGCATTAAGGGTGTATTCCTTACTCTGAGCACAGTCAGTGAGCACAGGAAAATGTGTTTTGTTTTGGCGAACTCGGTAATTTGTGCTCCTCTTGGTATTCTGAAACACTATTAGGGGCAGTAATTCCCAGACGTGGGAGGGTGGTGGGAGGAGTCCAGAATGTGAACCAGGACACAGAATAGAATTATGGAGTTCCAAGCTAGATCCGCAAGCAGCAGGGTGAGTGGACAATTACATAATTAGTAGGTGGGCAGGCAGGATTAAGCATGTGGCTGGACAGCAAGTTAGTGTGCGTTTGGCATGCTGCTAAGGAATAAACATGTCATCTACTAGCACAAGGTTAGTGTGTGTGCGGACAGGCAAGGAATGAGTATGACAGCAGCTGACAGACTAACGAACACATGGGCAGAGAGGCAGGCAATAAGCGTTGGAGGTCTTGAGTGGTAGGAAAAAGTGCGTTACTACATTAGCAGTAAATCCACATAGAAAAAAATCTATGCAGTGCCTCTCTAATACCCTAAAAACACTGCCTGTGTTAGGGGAGAGAGAGAGAGAGAGAGAGAGAGAGAGAGAGAGGAGTGTGCACATGCATACATCAGGACAGTGACATCATGCTCAGGGGCATGATATCACCAGAATTGGCATGAGCGTGCCCAATCTGTTAGAAAGAACAGTTACGTAAGAACTTACTGTAACAGTAGGTCTTAGAGGGAATCTCAGTCATCAGATCACACTGTAGGAACTTCACCGTTACTGAAGGGAAATCCACACAGAAGATTTTCAGTAGTACAACTGGGGCCGCCCACACCATCAACATCACCAGCCTTATAAAGGTGTAAGTGGCCCCGTTCCCTCCTCAGTTCTTTCCCCCTGGAAACAAAGGGAGCATAGCTCCAATCATGGGGAATCATGGAGAGAAAGATGTTCCCAGATCTATGTGAAAGGCTGGATATGCCAGATAACCAGTTCCCGGACATGTGCCCCGAAGAGGGGGATGGTGGAAGGGAAAGCAGACCTCATACTTCATATCATATCATATATCATATTTTATTTGTAAAACAGCGCAATTCCATTGCAGATCAAAGTGCTTATACAGAGTAAAATCCATTAACTCACTCAGCCCCATAGCGCATATGTGCGTCATCAGGAAAATTCCTCTAGTCCCATAGTGCATATGTGCGTCAGGTATTTACTTCCTCTCATCCCCAGAGTGCATATGTGCATCCTGCACTTCTTATGCACTTTCTGGATTAACCAGTCAGGGATAAGGTTACTGGAAAGTGCAAATCGGTAGGAAACTTTCCTACCTACCAGAATACCGACTTCATATTGGACACATTTGCTACCTTTCAGATTTTTTTAGGTTTTAATTTGGGTTAAAAAGTGAAGAAAATGCTATTTTTCCTCCATCGCAGGAACTGTTACATAAATTGTAAATGCTAGAAATGTACGATCCCTGATTTGAAAGCTCTTTTCATTGTGAAAAATTTGTATGCTGGTGTATGGGAGCTTGGAGGAGTACAGTGCCTTCAGAAAGTATTCACCCCCCTTGGATTTTGTCACATTTTGTTGTGTTACTACCAGAATATTTAATGCGTTGAAATTATTTTTCCCCCCTTGATTCACACAGCATACTCAACAATTTAAAGGGGCAAAAATATTTTTATTGTGTAACAAAAATGTATGAAACATTAAAAACTGAAATATCTTGTTTACTTAAGTATTCACCCCCCTGAGTCAATACTTTGTAGAAGCACCTTTGGCAGCAATTACAGCTTTGAGTCTTCTTGGGTATGTCTGTATCAGCTTTGCACATCTGGATTTGGGGATTTGCGCCCATTCTTCCTTGCAGATTTGCTCAAGCTCTGTCAAGTCGGATGGGGAGCGTCGGTGAACCGCAATCTTTAAGGCTTTCCACAGATTCTCAATGGGATTCAAGTCTGGGCTTTGGCTGGGCCACTCAAGGACATTCACCTTCTTGCTCTGAAGCCACTCCAGTGTTGTTTTGGCTGTATGCTTGGGGTCGTTGTCCTGTTGGAACATAAATCTTCGCCCCAGTCCAAGGTCTACTGCAGACTGATGCAGGTTCTCCTCAAGGATGTGCCTGTATTTGGCTCCATTCATTGTTCCCTCTATCCTGACAAGTGCCCCAGTCCCTGCTGCTGAAAGGCATCCCCATAACATGATACTGCTACCACCATGCTTCATGGTAGGGATGGTGTTACACGGGTGACGAGCTGTGTTCGGTTTGCACCAGGCATAGTGCTTTGCATTCAGGCCAAAGAGTTCAATTTTTGTTTCATCAGACCAGTGAATCTTTTGCCACATGGTCTCAGAGTCTGCCACATGCTTTCTTGCACACTCCAGGCATGCTATTATGTGGCCTTTTCTCAGGAGTGGCTTCTGTCTAGCCACTCTCCCATAGAGGCTACATCTGTGAAGCGCTGCAGAGATTGTTGTCCTCTGGACAGGTTCTCCCATCTCAGCCATGGAACTCTGTAGTTCTGTCAGGGTGGTCATTGGGTTCTTGGTCACTTCTCTGACCAAGGTCCTTCTTGCCCAGTTACTCAGTTTGGGAGGACGGCCTGCTCTAGGAAGAGTCTGGGTGGTTCCGAAATCTTTCCATTTCCTAATGATGGACTTGACTGTGCTCCTGGGAACTTTCAACACCCTAGAAATGTTTTTATACCCCCCCCAGATCTATGCCTCCTCACAATTCTATCACAGAGTTCTACGGACAGCCCTTGGTCTTCATGGTAGAGTTTCTGCTCTGACATGCACTGTCAACAGTGGGACCTTATATAGACAGGTGTATTTCCTCTGAAATCATGTCAACCATTTGAACTGACCACAGGTGGACTCCATTCAAGTTTTAGAGTGATCTCACAAGGAAATTGGATGCACCTGAGCTCAATTTGGAGTTTCATAGCAAAGGGGGTGAATACTTATCAAATCAAGACATTTCAGGTTTTTATTTTAAATTACATGTACAAAAAATTCCAAAATGTGACAAACTCCAAGGGGGGTGAATACTTTCTGAAGGCACTGTACTTTTTTTAATTTTTTCGGGATAAAAAAAGTGTAAAAATGTGATTTTCTTCCATTTCAGGTACTGTAAAAAGAGAAAAACTGGAAATGCTAGAAACGTGTGTAACCCATCATTTGAAAGGTCTCTTTAATGTGGACAATTATCATGCTGGTGTCTGGGGTCTAGTAGGTGTACTTTTTATGATGTAGGTTTTTATTTGGGAACAAAATGTAAAAAAAATGCTCTCTTTTTCATCATTTCAGGAAACTGTAAAAAAATATCTGCAAATGCCACTAACATGAGTAACCCATCATTTTAAAGCTCTTGTTATTGTGAACATTTTCCGTGCAGGTTTCTAGGGGCTAGGAGGCATACTTTTTTAGTTATCGTGGTTTGTGAGTCATGTGGGCAGTTGTGCAGAGCATTTTTCCGAATTCAGTCAGTTTACTGGCGTTCTGTGTTGGCACATGCCTTACTTTATGGTCTGTTTTATTATGTAAAACAGCTCAGAAATACTCTAAACTGTGGCAGTGTAATGCACAGATGTTGGTGCGATGCAAAACCATCATACAACAGACATTTGCCACTTCTAAAGTGTTTTTATTTTGAGTTTTTTAAAAAAGAAAAGAAAAAAAATTTAAATTTTCATTGTTACATGCTCTGTAAAAAAAAAGGTTAATGCTACTAACATGTGTGACCCTTCATTTTAAATATTTTTTTATTGTGAGCAAACTTCATGCTGTAAGGTTTTTGACAGGAGTTATAGTTTTTTAGTTATTTATACTCTAAGTCGGAGTGTTACCATTTTAGTTCCAAACATTCTAACTGCTCAGGAAAACAGCCATTTTTACACAGGAATACAGCACTCACTCAAGATTCCATCTAGAGCAGAGTGAGTTAAAACAAATGAATAAAAATACACAGACTCAGCAGCTAAAATTAATTCACTACAGTAAAGCACAGACTAATCAGGGTCAGGAAATGCCATACCAAAAAGGTGTGTTTTGAGAACAGATTTAAAGCTGACATGACCTGATGACTGAAATCCCCCTGAAGACCTACTGTTAAAGTAAGTTCTTATGTAACTGTTCTGTCTTCTTCGGGGGTATCTCAGTCATCAGGTCACACCATAGGAATCAATCCCAAGCAGTTACAGGTGCAAACAGACTTTCTGGGAGGAAGGCCAACCTTAAGCTTAAGACAGGAGGCCGTGCAGCACAGTCCTGCCAAAACTTGCACGGGCTCTAGAGGCAATGCCCATACTGTAGTGCTTGATGAAAGTGTGGTCTGTACTCCAGGTGGCAGCCACAAAGATGCCAGTGGCTGAGACCCCTCGGAAACAAGCCACAGAGGTAGCCATTCCTCTGGTGGAATGAGCTTTGACAGCACCAGGCAATTCTTCGCCGTATTTGCTGTAAGAGAACACAATGTAATTAGCCAACCGTTTGGATAAACACAGCTTAGAAATTCTCTCTCTCTCTGCCTGGGGCGAAAGAAACAAACAACTGCTTCAATTTTCGACTTTCCTTGGTCCGAAGAAAATAGCATTTCAAAGTTCTGCACACATCTAACGTATAGAGCAGTGCTTCCTTGGATTGGTACACTCAGGAAAATAAACAGAAAGGTGGAGAGACTGAGTGTAAAATCCAACACCACCTTGGGGAGAAACTTAGGACTTGTGTGTAAAGACACCCTGTCCTTGTGAATAATCAACTAAGGCTTCTCACAACAGAGGGCCTGAAGTTCTGAAATTCTTCGAGCCAAAGTAATGGCAACTAAAAATAATGCTTTCCAAGAGAGAAAGCGCAGATCGCAAGTTGCGACTGGCTCAAAACCAGAAAGGGTCAACTTCTCCAAACAAAATTCAAGTCCCAAGCCGGGACTGGAGAATGGACTGGGGTTTCAGATGCAGGATGCCCCTGAGAAAGATATGGGAGACATCCAGCTGAGCAATCATGTGGTCACCCATGAGCTCATGAAAGGCAGAAACACCCAAAAGGTACGCCTTGAGGGAGAAATACTGGAGACCAGAATCAGACCAAGAGATCAGGTAGTCCAGGATGTGGTTCACCGGGCAGGTGAAAGGGTCCAAACTATGTCTGACTGCCCAGATGGCAAACCACTTCCACTTCATGGCATATGTGGCTCGAGTGGAGGGCTTCCGGGCGGCCACTAGGACATCTGCCACTCTGCTAGAGACCCCAAACCTGGCAATGGCTATGTCCTCAGGAGCCAAACATGCAGATAGAGGGACCTGAGATTGGGATGGACCAGAGTCCCCTGATCCTGGGTCAAGAGGTTTCTGCATAAAGGGAGATGGGCCGGAGGTTCCTCCGTCAGCAGCTGTAGCAGAGTAAACCATATCTGCCAAGGCCAGAAAGAAGCCACTAAGATTATGCTGGCCCCTTCAATCTGCAACTTGATTAGCACCCACTGGAAACAGAGGGAATGCATAAACAAACCTCCCACTCCAAGAGAGGGATAACACGTCTTGCCAGAAGACTCCAGGCCCTGGATCTCGCAAGCAGAAAATGGGCAGTTTTGCGTTGAGTGGGGATGCAAAAAGGTCCAACTCTGGAAAAACCCATCTGTCAAATAGGTCCTCTGTGAAAGATGAGACAAGCTCCCATTTGTGCATGCTGGACTGAGTCCTGCTGAGACTGTCCGGTAGAGTGTTTAATGCGCCAGGCTCGTGGACTGCAGAGAGTGTCAGACTGTGATTCAGTACCCAGTACCACACTCTCGTGGCCTCCCTGCACAGGGGGTACAAATGAGCCCCCCACTTGCTGATGTAGTAAACTACACTTAAATTGTCTGACTGCACCAGCAGCTGACCCGGAGCAAGGTGGTCTTGAAAAGCCTGCATTGCACAGAGCATTGCCCTCATCTCCAGGACATTGATATGCAGGGAGATTTCCAGCTAGGACCAAGAGCCCTGGGTCTGGAAGGGACCCTGGTGTGCTCCCCAGTCCAGACCGGAGGCATCCATGGTTAGGATCTGATGCGCTCAGGAGATCTGGAATGGGGCATCCTGAAACAGGTTCAAGGGGTCCATCCACCACTGCAGTACCTAATGTATTGGAGAAGAGATCAGGACTGGTTGATCTAAATAGTCCATGCACTGGTCCTACTGAACCTGGAGGATCCACTAGAGAGTGCACAGATGAAGCCTTGTCAGTGGAACAGTGGGTATGGCAGCGGCCATCAGGCCAGCAATCTGAATTACACCCTGGCAGGAATGTAGCAAGTTTGGGCGACCTCCTGAGTTTGGGCTATAAGGTATTCTGCCCTGTGCCGGGGCAGGAAGGCCTTCCCCTGTGCCTAGTCAAGAACTGCCTCTATGTACTGCAGCCTTTGGGATGGTACCAGGACCAAATTGGGCAGACTGACAGTGATGACCAGGGAGTAGAAGAGCTGGAGAGTTCACTCCAGAGTCAGCAAAAGCTGTTTCCTGGACGGAGGCTTTTGGCAAGGCAAGGCAATTTTATTTATAAGGCGCCCAATCCTGGAGGATCTGGGTGCCGAAAATAACGAGGACATACAGCAGTGAATAAAAACATAATAAAACCTCATTAAAAACGTAACAGGATAAAAATTCAGCAAAACAGAGGTTTTCAGATGTCAATCTTCAAGGGACTGGCCAAAGCTACAGATGGTATCAGCTGTCAAAGGCCAGGCTGAAGAGGTGGGCCTTTAGCCTCCCCTTAAACACCTCAATTGAGGGAGCCTCCCAGACTGCAGGTGGGAGCAAGTTTCACAGGGTTGGCCCAGAGACACTAAAAGCACAATCTCCTGAGGTCTTGAGGCAAACTCTGGGAATGTCCAGGAGGCCCCTCGAGGAGGAGAGGAGGGAGCAAGCAGAGGGCACTGGTGTCAGGAACTCAGACAGGTAACCAGGACCCAGCCCGTATAGGGCCTTAAAGATGAGAAGACCCAACTTGAAAAGGACCCTCCTCCTGACTGGCAGCCAGTGCAGAGCACGCAGAACCAAGGTCACATGACTGGACCTCGAAAGGCCCGTCAGTAACCGGCCGCTGTATTCTGCACTAGCTGCAGCCTGCGGAGGGTCCCTCCTGTGACCCCGAAGTACAGAGCGTTACAGTAGTTGAGCCTAGAAGTCACAAAGGCATGCACTAGTGTTGGCAGGTCCTCGGGCGGAACGAGGGGCTTCATCCAGGCAATGTTCCGTAAGTGGTAAAAACCATTGCTGACTACAGCTGACACCTGATCTTCAAAGGTCAATCTGCAATCAAGGATCACGCCCAGATTCCGCACCTTTAGAGAAACCACCAATTGAGTTGGCCCCAGAACCAGTCCAGAGTCAGCACCCGGTGGCAACCCATCACGCCCGTAACCAGGCTCAATCACCAGCACCTCAGTCTTAGCCGGACTGAGTCTCAGTCAGCTGGAAGCCATCCAGTCATTGATTTTAGCCAGACAGCTGTTAAACACGTCAAGCCGCTCCTGATGTTCCGGGTGTAAAAGGCAAATACAGCTGGGTATCATCTGCATAGCAGTGAAACTCCACACTGTATTGTCGGATGATCTTGCCCAGGGGCAGCATGTACACTGCAAACATCGGCGACAAGATCAAACCCTGAGGTACTCCGCAAGACAGAGGCATTGGGGAGGAGGAGAAATTCCCCATCACCGCCCGCTGCACTCTGTCCGAGAGATAGGACTCAAACCATTTGATGACAGTGCCGGCGAGTGCACAAAACTCAGAGTTGATCAAGAAGCACGCCATGCTCCACAGTGTCAAAAGCTGAGGAGAGATCGAGAAGCACAAGAACTGACCTGTCTTTTCTATCTCTAGCCCTAAGCAGATCATTATGCACGCTCACTAGAGCAGTTTCAGTGCTGTGTCTGACCCGAAAACCTGACTGGAATGGCTAGTAGATATCCGAGGACACCAAGCGATCCTCAAGCTGATGTGCCACCAATTTCTCAACAACCTTGCTCAAAAACGGCAGGTTGTAGATCGGACAGTAATTCGTCAGGACGTCTGGGTCAAGGGATGATTTCTTTAGGAGGGCCTTCACCAGTGCTTCTTTCAAAGAAACTAGGAAGACCCCCTCCATCACAGAAGTCAACTGTCCAGATAAGGGAAAACATACAGTCCCTCCCTTCTGAGAGCTGCTGCTACTATTGCTAAGCACTTGGTAAAGACTTATGGCGCAGAGGACAAGCCAAAGGGCAGCTCCTTGAAATGATAATGCTCATCCTGAAAGGCAAAATGGAGAAACGTCCGTTGAGGAGGAAAGACTGAGATGTGCAGTTAGGCATCCTGCATGTCCAGTGAGCACAGCCAGTTCCCAGTTGTGAGGAGGGGCATCGGGCCTGGCAAGGTTACCATCCAGAACGGTCTGTACTAGACATACAGATTGAGGCCTTTTAGGTCCAGAATGGGACTCAAATTGGCAGTCTTTTTGGGTACCAGGAAAAACCTGGAATAAAATCCCTTGTTTCTCTGACGCCTGGAAACTGCTTCAATGGCCTGCTTGTGTAGAAGAGACTGGTACCTCCTCCCAGAGAACAGGCAAATGAGCCGGAGGATAACTGCAGGGTGGAGGAGGCGTTTCTGGAGGTTGCTCTATGAGCTCCAGGATGAGCCCTTGCTCTATGATTTGCAGAATCCATGCATCTGAAGTTATGGTTCTCCGCTGATTCAAGTGGAGGGAGAACCGGCCTCTGACCGCCACCTCCTGGTCCAGGACTAGAAGAGGGGGGGGGGTCCTGGCAAGGAGTCAAGCGAATGTGGAGCCAGCCAGATGGACTGGTCCATCATTCCTGGGATGCTTGGCCGCAGCTCCCATGCTGGCAGAGGTGGGGAAGGCAGCCAGGGCCCTGCATTTCCCTTGGGGGCAGGGACCTGGACCAGGCCTATTAGGTGCCCTGAGAAAGGGAGAGCGTCATCTGCCTCGCGGTTGGTTTGTATGGTAGAGGGAGTGGACAGACTAGAGGGCCCTACCTGAGGTTTGCAGGTCATTGATAATATCCTGGACATCAGGACCAAACAACTTAGTGCATTAAAGGAGGCATTAAGCACCTTTTGCTGAAAGTCAGCAGCAAAACCAGAAACTCTCAGCCAGGAGTGCCTATGAAGGCATATGCCCGTGGCAGCAGCCCTGGCAATGGTGTCAGCCATATCATAGGGGACCTTGAGGAGGTGCTTACTCACATCCTCAATGACTTGGAGGCACTGAAGCAACTCTTGCTTTTGCATACCATCTGGAAGGGCCTGAGCCGTGGTCCTGACCTTTTTCCAAATGACATTTTGGTACTTCACTATGTGAGACAAGTAGTTTGTGATCCTCAAACCCAGAGTGGAGGAAGCATTCATTACACCCTCTTTCCCCAGAGGTCGATTCTACAAGACTCCTTATCTGGGGAAAGGGAACCAAGGCTCTTGGGTGCCTTAGATCTGTCATGAGCTGCCTGGATGACCACTGATTCTGTCTCAGGCTGGGCAGCATAGTAGTGGAGACTCGGGAGGGGGGCATGATAACATTTATCAGCCCTGCGAAGCATAGCTGGCACCAAGTCTGGTCTGTGCCAGGCTGCCGTGGCTGCATTCCTCAGAGCAGAAAGGATAGGAAGAATGATTTTTGGGGTGAGATTTGAGGATCTCTTTTCCTGGTGGCATCCTCTTCCTCAGTGTGGAAGCCCATGGCTGAGGACAGCTGCTTCGCCACATTGAAAAATGTGGGGCCTTCAGGTGGAGACCTAGGAGTATGCGTCACTGAATTCTCACTGACAGAGGAAGCAGCAGACCTGTCATAAACCAGGATTTCTTCCTCTTCTTCCTCCTCATCCTCAGGAAGAATGAGGCCTGGATGATACTCCTCCTCGATGTTGACCTCTTCAACTTCTAGGTCTAGCATGGGATACACCAACAATGGCTTATGGGAAGCGTCCCATGGCCGGCGAGTAGGCACTGACGAAGAAGCTGCCATCAAAGGCGTTAGTGAGGCGGGGACCTAAAGAGGCCCAGCTGCTGAACCAGCACATTAGTGAATTTAAGCAGAACTTCATTCAAGTCAACGGTGGTCATCGACAGAATGGGGTTCTACAGTACAGGTGTCAAAAACCCGCCTGCTGGAAGAGCCTGTAGCCCTGGAGGGCGAAGGGGCAGACTCTGACGGGAGAGTCATCAATGAGCCTGTCGTCGAAGAAGGAGGGGCCGACAACCTGGCAGTCTATGGCCTGCCACCCAGAGAATCGGACGGAGAAGCTGTCGGTATGGGTCTGGTGGGCAAAGAGACCTGGACAGCAGCTTTCCGCATCAGTGCACCTGCAGCCAACGAGGATTCCCCCAGAGGAAAGTGAAGAGGCCATCGGGGAATGAGACTGTCGCCAGGGGGAAAGGTCGCGATCTTGGTCTTTCTTGTGACTTTTCCACAAGGATTTGTTTTGGGCCTTGAAGGCCTGGGAATGCGACAATCAGGTTGGCAACTGAGAGGCTGGGACCCCTGTCCGGAGCTGGCTACTTGTTGACTTATCAGAAAATCTTTTAGAGCGGGAATATTAAAATTGGATTGGGGCAAGCCCCCCCAAAAAAACCTATGGCACCTAAACCCTTTATTATTAAAAGATAAGCAGTATATAGAAAACATTAAGCAACGAATCCCACAATTTTTGGCAGAGAACGCTAACCCAACCCTACCTGAAACAATTATGTGGGATTCCCTGAAAGCCATGCTTCGGGGGGAAGCAACAGCCTATGCCACACAAAAAAAAGAGGGAACGGAACTTTAAATATAGAGAACTTATGGCTCAGCTCTGGGACCTACAACTATTGTATAGAGAGGGAGACAGGGAACGCCAACAGATAATTAGAGACACCAAGGCGGCAATACAAAAAATAACAGATACTAGAATTCAGCAGTCACTACTCTATCTCAAACAGAGAAATTATGAAGTGGGAGCCCGGGGAGCTCGGCTATTGGCCCAGCTTCTAAGCACTCAGAGGTGTAATGCAACTATAAGTAAAATAAAAAAACAAATCCCAGGGCAAGTAACCCATAATGATTGTGAAATAAGAAAACTGTTTGCAGATTACTATGCAACCGTTTACCAACAGGAGGGTCAGGACGACCCCAACCTAAGAGCTGAATTCTAAGGACCTCCTGCTCCTACCCTCAATGAAACCCCAAAAATGGCTCTGAAAGCCCCAATAAGACAGGAAGAAATCCTAAACAGTATCAAAAAACTTAGGAATGGACATTGTCCAGGCCCAGATACCTTTCTATCTGAGTGGTACAAACTACTACAGGAGGAACTCACTCCAAGTTTGGGAAGGGTGTTTAGGGAAGTAGCAGAGGAAGAACTCCCCCCAATCCTGGGCCTAAGCAATGTTCACCCCATTACCTAAACCTAACAAAGACCCTAGTGACTTGTCAGCTTATCGTCCCATCTCTGTTCTTAATACTGACTACAAAAGTTTTAAGTCTATCTGGGCGTCCAGACTGGAACACATCCTACCCCACATTATTCACCCTGATCAGGCAGGTTTTATCAAAAAAAGATGCACAACAGACAATATTCGCAGAACCTTTATATTGATGGAACAAATTCAGAGCAGGAAGATTCCAGCTGCCCTGCTGAGCCTGGATGCCGAGAAAGCTTTCGACAGGGTGTCCTGGCTCTTTCTATGGGACACCCTGTCAAAATTACAATTCCCTCATTCCTTCCTGGTTTGGATCAAAAATATTTATAGTTCTCCCCAAGCCTATATAAGAGTTAATGGTGGAGTATCACCTCCTATCCCACTGTGCCGCAGCACCTGTCAGGGATGCCCGTTATCCCCCTTCCTATTCGCACTATATATGGAGCCCCTAGCTGCGGCCATATGTACGGCGCCAGAAGTTGAGGGAATACCAACAGGCCAAAGGGAGTATAGACTCAGTCTATTCATGGATGATATTCTCTTAACCCTTCTCTCCCTGGATACTTCAATGCCAACTACGTGGCAAATTTTGCAAAAGTTTGAAAAAGCTGCAGGCTTTAAATTAAACATGACAAAAACGGAGGTGGTACTCCTTAATTTTACCCCACCCAATTCACTCCGTAAGGCCAATCTTCTTCGTTGGAAATCAACAAAAAATTAAATATTTGGGGGTATACCTTCCCCTGGACTTAGGGGTGACAGAGGTGATAAATTATGAACCTTTAACTCAGTTAATTCAAAGTGACTTAACTAAATCGGCATCTCTTAACCTAACCTTTTTTCAACGTATTGAAATTATACAAATGAATATTCTGCCTCGGTTATTATATGTTTCAAAATATCCCTTTCTTCCCCTCCCACTTTTATTTTAAATCCTGGCACAAAATGATTACTGAATTCATTTGGTGGGGTACATGCCCAAGGGTCCGCCTCTCCATCCTAAAGCTATCATTAACACAAGGTGGAACTAACCTGCCCAATTTAATGCTATATGTGAAAGCTACCTTTTTAAAAACTTTACTATTATGGCTATCCCATAAATATGAAGCACCATGGAAAACACTTGAATTTCACATTAACGACTTACACGACATTAACAAATTATTTTTCTTACTGGATACCCATACACCACTGCTGAGAGATTTTACCTTGGTCACATCAGGAGTGTTAAAACTCTGGGATAACATAAGAAGGCAACCCCATTTTAAACAAGTGTATGCCTATTGTAAAATCTTCTCAAAAGATGAGATATTTGTCCCATCATACTCAGACCTAGTATTTTCTCAGTGGAGCTCAAGGGGTCTCTCTCACATCTTTTAGTTTCTAGGGAGCAGTGGGATCCTCTTATTTGAAGAAATCAGAGCAACATATGAACTACGATCAGGTGATTTTTTTTTAGACACTTACAAATTTGCAATTATATTTTATGACAGAGAGATATAGAAGCTAAACTCACATCCCCTATGCCCTCCATATTAAAAATATTTATTGACTTCATCAAGGGACAGGCCTGCGAACATACTGTTGGTACTATGTATAATACTCTCATGGAAATTACACCTGAATCCAATGAGACCGTCCTGTGCCAATGGAAAACAGATTTGGACTTAGACATCCCAATAGTGACCTGGACTGAGATGGCCTTAAATGCCATTAAAATCACCTAATTCTCCTATGGCAAGAATTTGCATAGAAATGCAGGACCCGTTATGTCCGATCCCTGGCAATATTGTCCAACTACCTTCCCGAGCAATATGGCCACTGCTGGCAAAACTGTGGCTGTCGTCTGGCCAAGCTGGGCCATATACTATTTTGCTTTCCCCGCTTGATGCCATATTGGTGTGCCCTCCAGACAGAATTAACAAAATGCATGGGAGAATCAATCGAATTATCCGCTGAAATGATGGTGCTCTCTGTCTATCCGGACCACTCCCCTCCCTGGACAAGAACATTACTTCCTATTTTTTTGTTAGCTGCCAAGAAGGCACTGACCAGACGTTGGATGACAGGGGAGATACCCACCATAACCGACTGGAGAGAAGTCATGAAAAAAATATATCTGATGGAGAGTATAACAGCAGCTATACAGGATAATACACCGAACCTTCAACTCAAGTGGAAAGGATGGATTCTTAATCAGTCAAGAACAGACCCAGACTTTATACCATAATCTCAGAATTCTATTAATGGGATGAGATTCTACATGGTCTAATTGTATACAATTAACAGTAAACACGTAACAAAGATGCATTAAGTTGACAATGCTGTAAAATTATAATCGCATTGACCAGTGTGTGTACTCCTATAAATCTTTTAATAAAAAAGAAAGTTTAAAAAAAAGACAATTTTTAAAAGCCTTTTTTTGTGTCACCTGAAGGTTGTTCGGTTAAACTTCTTGCAGAGCTCACAGTTGGAAACTTCATGTTCAGACCCAAGACAGCAGACACACAGAGTGTGTTCATCTGTGGGGGCAATCTTCTTTCCGCAGCAACAGACAAGGGAGGTAGAAGGATTAACTCTTGATATAAACGAGTTGGAGGAATCTCTTCAAAAAGGAGATTCTGAAAAATTATTAGGCACGAATACTGCATTGGAGCTTCCACGGAGACCCATGCGAAGGAATCGATGGCGGGAAAGAACTGAGGAGAGAGCGGGCCGCTGCTCACACCTTTATAGGGTTGGTGACATCGACAGAAGTCGACAATGTGGGCAGCCCCAATTCTACTGCTGAAAATGTTCCATGTGGAGTCCCCTTCACCGACGGTGAAGTTCCTACGATGTGACCTGATGACTGCGATAACCCCGATGAAGATTTTGGGAACGTGGGGCTTCAAACAAAAATCCCACCAAAAAAGAGCACGAAGGTGCTGAAAAGAAGTCTGTAATAGCAGACAGATAGGTGCCCCACTCAAGCTGACAGAAAAAGCACTGATGAGCATGAAGTCAACGATGCGCTGCCCCTAGGTAGAGGGGATGCCAAAAAACTTAAAAAAAAAAAAAAATATACAGGTCTCCTGAAAATAAATAATTCTCAACACAGAACACAGAAAACTCCTCTGAAAAGACAGGAGCAATAAGCAAAAAAACAAGCAAACCCTCACACAAACAGCCCACGAAGCTAGGAAACTCCAAGTCAACACATTCTAACTGAAGCCAAGAAAAGTTAATAAACCGATCTAAAAGGCAATTAGGGATACTGGAGGGAGGTTTCAACGCTCAAATGATGTAGAGGGGAAGAAGGACAAACAGGTTAACACAGATCCCATATACTCTTGTCACTTCCCTGAAAAGAGGCACCATGCTAAACTAAATTAAAGGCAACCTGCAGAAACACCCTGCACTAAGACTAGGCACGTGGCCCCAATTCATACACAGCGAGCAGTGAAAATGGGGTAAAAAGGAATAGCAGGTTAGTCAACTAGAAGGCAGCAGCTTAACCGGCATGATTTCTACATTTTGGGGTGTCCCCTGAAAAAAGGTAGCCCCAGCCTATTTGCCAGTTGCACAAATCTGACCAAGAACAATAAAACAAAACAACATTACCATAGATCGAGGAAAATTCTGTGAAAGAACTCCTATACTGAATTACCCCTAGAGTGACACTGCAAAAACTGGGAAATCTCAGCTCTCAGAACGTTTATATGCCCAAGATCTATGCTCATTGACAGCTCTGGGCTGTGCCACTACCCCAGTAGCGGTGCCCATTACCCAAGTTTAAAGATTTCCCATTGACAACATAAGAACGATACAGAAAAATAAGACTGAGAAAAATGGTTTGTTACGTGAAAGAAAAGAGAATAAAGAGGAACAAACATTCTGCAAAGTGTTTTACTAGCAAAGGAATATTGAAAATAATACTAAAATTGAGGAAAATTTGATGAAACTGAACAAAGAGAACAGTGACGCTGACCCCAATGAAAGATTAACCACAGATGCTAAGGAAGACACTTTTAAAAGTCTCGAAATGTTGGTATATCCTGAACAAAAGAAAAAAGTGGCAATCACAAAATAAGCTGCACCTAAAAAGAAAAGCATTTATTGGTCAAGACTCTGTTATATGTTTTATACAAATTCTGGTTTAGGACTAGGACGGCCTACATCATGAAAGAGCAAGAGTTGATCTAAATTCTGCGACAAACCCCAAGACCCTCTTCCCACTGTTAGCTTACCGGCTAAAGACTTAAACAGTCTATTTATAATTTTTACCTGCATATTTAGTGTAGGGGAAGGGATAGTAAATCTTTGTATTGAGGCATGACCTCCAATCCCTTTCCCTTTCTGATACCACTCACTTAAAGCACCGCTCATGCTCATTCATTTTCTGATCGCATGTTCGAAGACATGGGGCACGCTATTTGCTTTCAACGGGGATGGATGTAAACTGTTCTTTTTCTTTACAAGTTAGAGTGCCACTGGGTTTAAATAAATGCCACCGCTCAACTCACAGGGCTCTTGTTAACTAAGCAATGGCATTGATTTAAATCCAGTGGCACCGTAACATTAAAAACAATTACTTTACAATCACTTCCCCACAGAAAGTAATACAACATGCCCCTGCGCACTATAAACCATTACAAAACAAAACTTTTGATTGCTGGGGAGGCACTATCCAGATAAAATTATGAAATCCGCACTGTTTAGGTTCTTAGCCCGCAAGTTAACAGTGGGAGGCTTCAGGGATTGCGCTGAAACAGGTGCTCTTTCAAAAGATCAGAGGACTCTGGCGTTATAAGATTTTCAATGGTTCTATGTGATAATGGCGATCGCGGAATAGTGATCGCCGTTTGGGAGAGTGTACATCGTCGAAAATGAATTATGGTGATGTACACTCGTGGCGAACTAAAAGGCAGTAACGGATTCTACATTTACATAGATACATAGACAGTGTCGGCAGATAAGGGCCTATGGCCCACCTAGTCTGCCCATTTGAGCTTGTAAGTTCAGTTTGTTTTCCTAGAAGTCTGTTTCCCCTTACCCCTGCCCTCTAGAATTCCTTTATGTCTATCCCATGAATTCTTAAATCCCGTGATTGTTTCAGCCCCCACCACTTCCTCTGGCACGGTGTTCCACTTGTCCACCACCCGCTCTGTAAAGAAATTCTTCTCATGTTTCCTCTGAATCGCCCTCCCTCCAACTTCATCCCATGCCCTCTAGTCCTGAAACATCTTTTCGCTTAAAAATAGTGTTTTCCTGCACCCTGTTCCTCCTGTAAGATACTTGTATGTCTCTATCATATCCCTCTCTCCCTCCTCTCCTCCAGGGAGTACATGTTCAGTTCCTTCAACCTGTCTTCATAGGACTTGTGATGCAACCCATGCACCATCTTTGTTGCCCTCCTCTGAACCTTCTACCCTGTCTATGTCCTCACGTAGGTATGGTCTCCAGAACTGTACACTGTACCCAGGTGGGGCCTCACTAGTGTCTTGTATAGTGAATTATTACCTCCTTTTCCTGCTGGTGATGCCCCTGCCTATACATCCCAGCATCCTATTTGCTTTACCTGATGCCTTGTCACACTGTTTCCTACCTTGAGGTCATCAGAGATGACAACCCCAAGATCCCTTTCCTGCTTGGTGCATGCTATATCCTCACCCCCAACTGATATATTGTGCCAGGGTTTTTGTGCCCCATATGCATTATCTTGCACTTTTTGCATTGAATTTCAACTGCCAAACCCTTGACCATTCTTCAAGTTTCTGCAGGTCCTTCTCATTCTGTCTACACCCTCTGGTGTGTCTACTCTGTTACAGAGCTTTGTGTCATCAGCGAACAGTGAAATTCTGCCTTCTAGATTGCAATGTCACTGATGAAGATGTTGAATAGGACCGGTCCCAGCACTGATCCCTGTGGTACCCCACTGGTTACTCTTCCCTCTGTGGAGTGACAGCCATTTACCACCACCTCTGTGTCCTGCCACCCAGCCAGTTACCTACCCACCACACTACTGTCCTGCCCACACCCATATTCCCAGTTTGTGTAATAGTCTTCTATGTGGCACAGTGTCAAAGGCCTTGCTGAAGTCCAGATAGGCCATGTCCACTGCCCTCCCCTGATCCACCTCCCTAGTCACCCAGTCAAAAAATTCAATGAGGTTGGTCTGACATGACCTCCCCCTGGTGAAACCATGCTGCCTTGGGTCCTGTAGTCCATTGACAACCAGATGTTCCACCAATCTCTCCTTCAGTAGTGCTTCCATGATCTTTCCCACTACCGAGGTGAGGCTGACTGGTCTGTAGTTCCCTGCTTCCCATTTGCTCCCACTTTTGTATAAGGGGACTACATCTGCTGTCCTCCAGTCTTTGGGTACCTCCGTTTCCAGTGATTGGCTGAACAGGATAGCCAGAGGTTCAGCCACCACCTCTCTTAGTTCTTTAAGGACCCTGGGGTGCACCCCATCTGGCCCCATTGCTTTATCAGCTCTTATTACTTCCAGTTCCTTCAGGACCCTTTCTCGTGTAAAGGACTTGTGTCCATTTCTGCACCATTCTCACCCCTTGTACTCCCTTCAGACCCATTATCCTCTCTTCCTTAGTAAAGACTGAGCAGAAATACCTGTTCAATATGTCAGCTTTATTGTTGTCATCCTCCACGCTGCTCCCATCCTCCCCTTCAGTCTCACTATCCCTCCCTTTGTCTTTCTTCTTTCACTTATGTACCTGTAAAGGTTTTGTCCCTTTACCCACTGATTTTGCAATGTGTTCTTCTGTCTGAGCTTTGGCTTCCTTACTGACTTCCCTGCCTCCCTTTGTTTCTCCTGGTACTTCTCCCTATCCCCTTCTGCCTGTGTCTTTTGTATTGCCTGAATGCAATCTTTTGGCTTTCACTTTCTTTGCTACCTCTTGGAAAGCCATAATGGTCTCCTCTTCCTTTTCCTCTTGCTAACCTGCTTAATGCATAATTCTGTTGTTCTTATAATCCCCATTTTAAATACTGCCCACTGTTCCTCAACCCCTGATTCCTGTCCCATTCCCCTTAATGCCTCTTTCAAGCGTGGGGCTGTGCCCCCCACACACACACACCCATGGTGGGCTTTGCCCCCCCGCACTCCCCTACTTAAGGATTCTCAGCTCCAGGGGGGTGCACGTTGGGGAGGTGAAAATCTTAAAAAAAAAAAAAAAAAACAGCCGCCTGCCAGCACAAAAAAAAAAAACAAATATGTGCCACGCTGAACCCAAACCCTGAACCCTACACACTCAAACCGACCACCTTCCCCATCATGCCAGCGGACCAGCTCGGCAGCTGCCCACCACACCCCTCCCACATACCTCCTCCTCTCCCACTGCAGGCGCGCGCGTACACGCACGTACTCTTCCCGTCGCCCTACCTCGCCCACCCAAGTATCCGGTCGCTACCCTGCCAGGTAGCCCTGAACAGAGGCGCCGTGACTGAGTCGTCCTTTTTGAAAGCACTCAATTGCGGTCACTGTGTTCACTGGATACCTTTTTCAATAGTGCAACAAATACCACAGGTGAAGATGAGTCAAAACTGGGAAATAAATAAATAAAGGAAGAAAAAAG
Source organism: Neoceratodus forsteri (assembly GCA_016271365.2). Lineage (NCBI taxonomy): Eukaryota > Metazoa > Chordata > Ceratodontiformes > Ceratodontidae > Neoceratodus > Neoceratodus forsteri. The sequence goes on from JADMNL010000028.1 coordinate 210,781,010, forward strand.
TTCAATTCACTAATTTGCTTCAGGGATACAGTCTACAGAGAAACATTTTCAAGTTTACAATATGCCAGCCTAAATCCGGGGAAGGTAGGCATGAAGGTGTGGTGCTTCTCACATGAGTAGGCCCCTTTGACATTTTAATACTGTACCTCAGAATGACTTTTGTTTAAAAATCAGAACAACTGCTCAGCAAACATACCACCGTACTAACACACACACACCTGCCTGTCTGTTTGTTTTTTTTCCTTTTTTCTATTATGTTTTTATCCAGAGTTTTTCCCTGTGTTCGTTCACACCCTTCCCTGGGCATGCGCGCATGTGGAGGCATGTGTGCTCGGCATTCTGAGGCGCCCTCCCGACTTGCCACCACCTCCTGCCTGCACTGCCACTGGACCTCCACCCGGTGGCAGCGGAACTACGGGGAGCGGGCCACAACCACCCCAGGAGAGGAGAACTGCCGTTAGACTGCTCGATCCTGCTCTGTCCCCACCCCCCGTGCTGGCACCCCAATGACCAGAGGTAGTTTCCAAACCTGGGTCGCCAGCATGGCGCAAGGTGTGGCATCCAGCACCTCAGTCCTCAGGGCCACCAGGCCGGCTGCCTGTCTGTTTTTCTTCGTGATGTGACTGTATTACAGTGTGCATTCTGTATTGCTCCTGTATTATTTCTTGCATGATTTCGACTCTCTGTGGTTCTCTTTTACCCATAATTTGAATACTTATTAAGTATACAGGCTGGTACTACATATATTGTTTCACTTACACTGCCTTCCATGTGTTTTTATGTTTTAATTTTATACAGTATCATGCATTTTATCACGTAGCTCACTGTTCTCTGTTTTACCATTGTTCCCACCCCTCTTCCTTGACACAGTTGGAAACAAGTTGTTTGCAGACAGTTCATTTTTTCCTTCCTGAAAAAACAGTTTAAAACAAATAAAGGAAAAGCATCCTTACAAACCTCCCTCTTCCCTAAAATGCACTAAACTGCTTGCACTACCCAATGTCAACCTAGGGTAATGGGGTCTTACACAGAAACATAGAATCTGCTGGCAGATTAGGACTACTTGGCCGGCTTACTCTGACCTTTTTCCCTGCTCATAGTATCACTACAGATCCTACTTGATCTCTGGCCCATTCACGCACCGCCCCACGTTAATTTTCCCTCAGATTCCCTTATGCCTATCCCATGCATTCATGAACCCCACCACGGTTTTCACCCACACAACCTCCACTGGAAGACTGTTCCAGGAATCAAACACTCTTTTTGTGAAGTATTGCCTCACATTTCTCCTGAATCTACCCCACTCCAGCTTCGTATCGTGCTCCCTTGTCCCTGAGAACCTTTTTTTTCTGAAAAATACATCCCTCTTGTACCATATTTACTCCTGTGAGGTATTTAAAGGTCTATATTATATTCCCCCTCTCCATCCTGTCATCCAGGGTGTACATATTTAGGTTCATAAGTCTCTCCTCATAAGACATCTGATGCAGAACCTGCACCATTTCAGTCGCCCTCCTCTGCACCATCTCAACTCCATGTCCTTCTGGAGATGTGGTCTCCAGAACTGGACACAGTACTCTCGGTGGGATCTTACTAGTGATCTATACAGAGGCAATACCACCTCCTCTTTCTGCAGGTGATACCCCTTCCTAAGCACCCCCTGTATTCCACTAGCCCTCCCAACTGCCTGATCACACTGCCTGGTCACCTTAGGTCACCCGATATGATTACCCTCAGGTCTTTTTCCTGATTGGTAGTTGTCAGTACCTCTCCTCTCACTGTATGCTCTGTCTCTGGTTTCTGTGCCCCACATGCATTAAGTTGCACTTTTTCATGTTGAAAGCCAGCTGCCATATCCTTCCCCACTCCTTGAGTTTTCGCAGGTCTCTGCCCATCCTTCCACCCTGCTGGAGTGTCCTCCCTATTGCAGATTTTGTGGTCATCCACATTCAAGCAGACATTCCCTTCCAGTTCCTCTGCAATGTCACTTACTGATCTCTGAGGCACCAGCTGGTCATCCTCACTTCCTTGAAGTGAACTCACTTTACCACCACCCTCTGCCGACTATCCCATAAGCAATTTCCTACCTAGATTACCACCTCCAGACCCACTTCAAAGCTACCCATCTTGCTTACTACCTCCGATGTGGAACAGTGTTGAAAGCCTTACTGAAATCCAGGTAGGGCATTATTTATCTATTTATTACAGATTCGGAGAGTACCTTTGAGTCACAGACTCATTTACAAAGGTTTAACGTCACATAGATGGCATACAGACAGACATTGCAGCAAATGAACTCAGAGACAGATACAGATTGTTTACAAGGAATCAACCAAGCTAACACCCAAAATACTAGGATTACTTGTTAGAGTAAATTACATCATACACATATGATGTAGGCATGCGCGACACTGGTTTGTCACTAAGAGAAGAGGCAGGCCAGTGGCCATTGTCATAGATTAAGAGGGAAGTGGAGGACAGGGATTCAGTTGCAGTTACAGTTATTTGAGGATAGGAGGTGGGCCCTAAGGAGGGTTTTAAATTGTCCTAGTCTTTGTTCATTAGACAGGGTGGAGGGAAGGCTGTTCATCCACAAAGGGGCCCTATAGTTGAAAGACCTTTGAAACTGAGAGGTACTGCTGGAGGGAATAGAGAAGAGATGGTGGGCTGAGCTACGGGTACACTTGACCTTGATGTTTGGGAGGATTAAAGGGGCGAGTCCAGAGGGGGAGAAGCCTAGGGTGATTTTTTTAGCCATCAGACAGGTGTGGAACCCAATCCTGTTGTCGAGATTAAGCCAGTTGGTAGCACTATAGAGTGAGCAGGCATGTGTAAGACGGTCACATCCTAAAACAAGACGGCTGGCTTTGTTTAGGGAGATATGGAGTCTAGCTAGGGATGAAGTGCTTGCTGCCCCGTATATCAGTAGGCCATAATCAAGCAGCGAGAGAACCGAGGAGGTGACAGCGAGCCTGAGGGCATCAGGGGTAAGGCAGTGCTTGAAATGGTGCAGAAGTCCCATCCTAATGTTGAGGACTTAGATAGTTGGTGGATGTGTTCGTGGAAGTTAAGACCTGGGTCCAATGTGATGCCCAGGTATTTAAAGGAGTGCACCTGCTCCAGAGGGGTATGATTAGAAGTCAGAACTTGTGGGCATAGCACCTTTCTAGAGTTCAGTGGCCATGTCCACTGCTCCACCCTAATCTAATTCCTTAGTCAGTAAGTCAAATCTATCAGATTCATTTCACATGACCCCCAACCCCGAGTCTTGTAACCCACTGGATTCAAGATATTCCACAATCCTTTCCTTCAGCAGTGACTCCATTAACTTTCCTATCACCAATGACAGGCTGGCTTTCCTACAATTGCCAGCCTCTTCCCTGCTACCACTTTCGTGAAGTGGGACTTCATCTGCACTCTTCCAAAACCACTCCTGTTTCCTCTATGCTGTTAAACAGGACAATATCCTTGGATGCACCCCACTTGGCCGCACTGCTCTGTCCACTTGTGGATTAGCAAATCCCTTCAGGGCACTCTTCTCTAAAAACAGACTAGCGTCTACATCCCTCCTTCCAATGCTCCTGATACTGTTTTGTGGCCTCTCCTCTTCTCCTCTGAATACTGCAAAAAATTATTTGTTCAGGATGTCTGCCTTTTCCTGGCCCTACACAGCTCTGCATAGTCCCCACCTTCCCTTTTTAATCTTATGATCCCACCCCGGTCTTCCTTCTTTCACTTAAATACCTTAAATGTGTCTGGTCCCCCCTCGCCACCGCCTGTGCTATCTTCTTTTCAGTTCATACCTCTGCACTCCCTACTGCTCTCTCCGCTTCCCTCTGTTTCCCTGATGCACCTCTATATCCTCCGTCCACTGAGTCTCTTTTTACCTTCTAAATGCTACCCTTTCAGATTTTTCATTTTCCACCACCTCTTTCGAGAACAATAGCAGTCTCTTTTTCCTCTTGCTTTACTCATTTGCTTGATGGAGGGGTTTGCTAACATTTCTATGGCCCTTTTCAGCTTTCCCCACTGTTCCTCCATCCCAGCCAGGTCACACACACCCCCCGTCACCCTTGAGGCATTCACCCAACTTTTAAAATCTGCCCTCTTGAAGTCCAGGACCCTCACCCTTGTATGGTTCATTTCCGCAGAGCCATACTACACATTTCACAGCCACTGTCAGGTATGTTGTATGGTGCTTCTTGCTTATGGTATCCCCTTAACACACAACCATAACCATATCTACTGCAAAACCTATCTTGACCGCCTGCCACCTGCTAACCCTAAAAGAGAGTCAAAATTAAATTCTTGATGGCAGATCTCCCACTTCTCCCTGAAATGTGTGAGAGGGTTGAATAAGACCCTGCCCCATGTGTTACGCAGAAAGAGTTAAAAGCAAGGATCTGTTCTATCCTTTCCTTTCCTTTTCTGTCTCATGTCTGTCTGATTGCTCAGCCAAATTTTCTTCTGAGACCTAGGAATTGATCACTCTGACAGTCTCACGATTCTCCCTCTCCCACTACCTCCCTGCCTTCACTTGCTGTTTCTTCCTGTTTCTGTCTTTTCTTTCCCCTTGCTTATCGGTGGTTGTAAAAACACATGTGAATCTGTACGTGAAACTGGGATCCCTTTGTTTGTCAAAGTATATAACTGTAGTGTTGAAATCATTGCAGAAAGCTATTTGGACCTCAGGGGGTTAACACTGAGATGCAGTTTGACCTGCACAAGCTTATTTGAACAACTGTCAACAGAAAATTAGTTCCTGAACAAGCCCATTTACAGAGCTGTTAACAGATTAGTTCAGGACACAATGTTCTGTTTTGTTGCACCTGCAAGGAAAGAAACTTACGTAGTCCTGCTACATTTTACGAGAAACAGGAAGTATCTTAATGAGCTCTGGATGCAGAAGCTAATTGCCAGGAAAAGACACTATATATAAAGAGACTAGACACAGGTTTTTTTTTTCCTCTGGGGGGGGGAGAGACCAGCACCTGCTAAAGGTCAGAGTAAAATTTACTCACCACCATACAATCACAGACTTCTGCAGATTAAGTTTCAAAGCTTTATTTGTAGAGAAACACAGCTTTCTTTACTCACACACTGACTGCAGTAGAAAGTGCTTAAAAATAAGGTCCATAGGTGTATGGAGCTGAGTAAGCTTTACTCTGACCTTCAGCAGTTTCCAGTCCCAACCCAAAAAAACGTCTCTCCTGTATTGCTTCTGACCTGGCACTGATTACCCTGGATGCAGTCATATTCGTCTACTATTCAAACATATAAAAAGAGAAATCTTTTGTTGGAGACAGAGAAAGAAAGTTTGAAACCGAAAAGAAACCCTCAAATGCAGGACTGTGTTTTCTTTCTTTGTACTGCCTTTATATGAGCTATCCTGAACAAAGAACAGTTACATAAGAACTTACCGTAACAGTACATCTCCGAGGGGATCTCAGCCATCAAGTTGCACTGTAGGAACTTCACCATCGATGAAGCAGGATCCACACGAAAGATTTTCAGCAGTACAATTCAGGCTGCCCAGGCCATCGACATCCATCAACATCACCAACCCTATAAAGGTGTTAGGGCACTGCTCCCTCCTCAATTCTTTCCACCGGAGACACAGGGAGCTTGGCTCTAGCCATGGGAGACCAAGGAGAGGTGCCCAGGCCAAAAGAAAGGCTGGATACACCAGATAGCTAGTTCCAGTAAGAAGCCCCAAAAAGAGGGATGATGGAAGGGAAGGCAGACCTGATGACTGAGAGCTACTCAAAGATCTAATGTTACGGTAAGTTCTTACGTAACTGTTCTATCTTCTTCGCGGGTATCTCAGTCATCAGGTCACACCGTAGGAATGAGTCCCGAGCAGTTACAGGTACAAACAGACAATCTGGAAAGAAGGCCAACCTTAAGCGTAAGACAGGAGCCCGTGAAAGCACAGCCCTGCCAAAACTTGCATGGGCTGTAGAGGCAATGTCCAGATTGTAAGTCCTTGGTAAAAGTGTGGACGTACTCCAGGTGACAGCCGCACAAATGTCAGTTGCTGAAACCCCACGGGAACAAGCCACAGACATAGCCATGTCTCTTGTGGAATGAGCTTTGACTGCTCCAGGCAATTCTTTGCCATACTTACTGTAGCAAAACGGAATGCAATTTGCTAACCATTTAGATAAACATTGTTTAGAAACCTGACTGCCTTCTCTACCTGGGGTGAAAGAAACAAACAACTGCTTAGATGTTTTGCATTCGTTGATTTGGAGTAGGTAATACCTCAAAAGTTATGCACACATCTAACATATGGAGCACTACTTTCCCTGGATTGGCACACTCTGGAAAATAAATAGGAGGGTGGATAGACTGGTTCAGTGTAAACTCAGACACCACCTTAGGAAGAAACTTAGGATTCATGCGCAAAGACACCATGTCTTTATGAAAAATCAAAACAGGCTCCTAGCACCAGAGGGCCTGAAATTCTCTGAGCAGAAGTAACTGCAACTAAAAATAACATTTTCCAGGAAACAAAGCGGAACTCACAAGTCGCGATTGGCTCAAATGGAAACAGGGCCAACTTCTCCAAAACAAAATTTAAATCCCAGGCTGGGACAGGAGAACGGATTGGGGGTTTCAGATGCAGGATACCCCGTAAGAAGGTATGCGACACATCCAGCTGAGCCACAGTGTGGTCACCCACTGGCTCATGAAAGGCCGATATAGCTGAAAGGTGTACATTGAGGGAGGAATGTAGAAGACCCAAGTCAGACAGAGAGATCAGGTAGTCCAGAATCTGGATCACCGGACAGGAGAAGGGATCCAGATTATGCTTGTCAGCCCAAATGGCGAATCGCTTCCACTTTATGGCATAAGTGGTCTGAGTGGAAGGCTTCTGTGTGCCCACACATCCGTCACTCTACTGGAAACTCCAAATCTGGCGAAAGCTATGTCCTCAGGAGCCAAGCATGCAGATGGAGGGACCCGAGGTTGGGATGGATCAGGGTCCCCTGATCGTGGGTCAGCAGGTTCCTGCAAAGGGGAAGAGGGATTGGAGGTTCCTCCGCCAGCTGTTGAAATAATGGAAACCATATCTGGTGAGGCCAGAATGAAGCTACCAAGATCATGCTGACCCCTCCATCTGCAGTTTGATTAGCATCCTCTGAATGAGAGGAAACGAAGGGAAAGCATAAAGGATCCTACTGCTCCAAGAGAGGGATGTGTCTCGCCTGAAAACTCCAGGACCTGGATCGAGTGAGCAAAAATTGGGCAGTTTTGTGCTGAGTGGAGATGCAAAAAGGTCCAACTCTGAATGACCCCATCTGTTGAATAGATCTGCGACGGATGAAAGAAGCTCCCACTTGTGCATGCTGGACTGAGTCTGGCTGAGGCTGTCCGCCAGAGTGTTTTGTACGCCTGGGATGTGGACCGCTGAGAGGGTCAGGCCGTGGTCTAGGGCCCAATACCACACCCTCACTGCCTCCCTGCATAGGGGATATAAGTGTGTCTCCCCTTGCTTGTTGATCTAGTATACCACACTGAGGTTGTCTGACTGAAGCAGCAACTGACCCGGAAGAAGGTGATTCTGAAAGGCCTGCATGGTGTAAAGAACTGCATGCATCTCCAGGACTTTGATATACAGGGAGGATTCAATCTGGGACCAAGAGCCCTGGGTTTGGAAAGGGCCCAGGTGAGCTCCCCAGCCCAGACCGGAAGCATCTGTGGTGAGGATCTCCTGTGGAGAGAAGATCTGGAATGGAACTCCTTGCAGCAGGTTCAAGGAGTCCATCCACAACTAAAGCACCTTGTAGACTGGGGAAGAGACTAGCACTAACAGATCTAACTCATCTGTGCACTGGTCCCACTATACTCTGAGAGTCCACTGGAGAATGTGCATGTGCAGCCTGGCCAGTGGAACGGTGGGAATGGCAGCCACCATCAGACCCAGTCTCAGGTACACCCTGGCAGGAATATAATGGCTTTGGGTAACTTCCTGATCCTAGGCTATAAAGAACTCTGCCCTGTTCTGAGGCAGGAATGCCTTTCCCTGTGCCAAGTCTACAACCACCCTTATGTACCGCAGCCTTTGGGACGGTACTAAAACCGACTGGAGCAGAGTGACAGAATGCCCAGGGAAAGGAACAGCTGGAGGGTTCTCTCCAGAGTCAGCAGCAGCAGCTGTTCCCTGGACAGGGCCTTTAGGAGCCAGTTGTCCAGGTAAGGTAAAAGAAAAAATTACTCACCATAGTAATATTTCTTCTTCCAAGGTGTCCTTTAGCATCAGTAACAGTATGCAGCAAACTGACTAGGTTTTTGTACTGCCTCAGAGATGGAGACTATAAGGAACTAAGTGAATCAGCCAATCAGGAGAGAACTTAAGGGTGTCATGAGAGAAGCCTGCCCAAAGGGCACCAGAATTTGTTTCAAAGATAGAATGGGAAGCATGCCCATGTTAAGTGTGAACTGACAGGATTTCAAAAATCATGCAACAGCATGAACAGATGATAATTAAAAAAACAAGTAACTTTGCTTTAAATTTAATTCAAAAGTTCAGGAACAGATTTGGCAATGGAATAGAGGAAGCAGAAACCTCTTCAGTTAGGTTATCATGGGAGGAAGGGTGAGAGCTTACTGATGCTAAAGGACACCTTGGAAGAAATAATATTACTACGGTAAGTAATTTTTTCATCTCACCCCAGGGGTCCTTTAGCATCAATCATAGTATGCAGACTATAAAGCAGTGCAGTTAGGAGGCAGGTAGAGAACCTACTTAGGGAAGAGGCTCTGCAGGACCACCCTGCCAAATCTGGGATCAGACCTTGACTGTACATCTAGGCAGTAATATTTTCTGAATGTGTGTACAGTCTTCCAAGTAGCTGCTTTACAGACATCGAGCAAGGGGATGTCCCTCGCAGCTATCACTGTGGCAGCAGTGCCCCTGGTAGAGTGAGCCCTGAGGCCATCAGGGGGCTGTTTATCAGCCTTGTCATAACAAAACTGAATATAGGAGACTATCTATCGAGAGACAGTTCTCTTAGTGGCTGTCCTTCCTCTACCTACCTCCCCACAGGTGAGGAAAAGCTGGGTAGTGGAGCCCGTGAACTGCTTGGTGTGCTCCAAGTAGTAGGATAGGGCACTCTTCACATTCAGACTGTGGAGTCTCTGTTCTCCATGAGTGGATTTTTCGGTGAAGAAAACAGGAAGAGTGATCAACTGGTTAAGGTGGACCTCAGCGACCACCTAAGGGAGGAATTGTCTGTTTGCTCTGAGCTCTACCTTATCCCTGTGAAGGATGATGTAGTTAGGATCTGTGCAGAGTGCTTGCAACTCTTAAATCCTCCTAGTAGAGGTAATGCCAGTTAGAAAGACTGTCTCCCAAGTCACATATTTTAGATGAGCCATAGCCATGGGTTCAAAAGGCAACTCCATGAGCTTCATAATGCATAGATTAAGGTTCCAAGGGGGAACTGGTTCCTTATTGGGGGCTGAAGGTGAAGAAGGCCTTTAAATGACTTTTTGAAAGCAGGCAAAGAAAGGACTGACTGGCCTTTGCCTAAGGACAGGTAAGCAGAAAGTGCAGCCAAGTGCAGCTTCAAGGATGAGGCCTTCAAACATGAGTCCTACAAGTGCACCAGATAGTCTAAAAGATTAGGGGCTGATGCTTTGAAAGGATTTATATGCTGCCTTTTACACCAGAAAGAAAATCTTTTCCACTTAGCTGCGTACGTTTTCTTGGTACTAGATTTCTTGGCCATTCTCAGGATCTTAAGGACCTGTTCCAAATGCTGGGAATCTGGGTACTCTAACTCCTCAAGAGCCATTCTTTGAGGGGAAGAGACTGCAGGCTGGGATAACTCACCTTTCTCTAAGGAAGAGTCAGGAGAGAGTGACTGAGAGGAAGCCGGATAGGCTTGCTGCAAGCCAGGGCTAGCAGGAGAGAGTACCACGACTGCCTTGGCCAATCTGGTGCCACCAGAATCATTGTTCCAGGTTGGGGCTTTAGCTTGAGCAGCACTCTGTGTATCAGAAGGAAGGGAGTGAAGGCCTAAAGGAACCTCCCTGACCAGTCCAGGGACAAGGCCTCTCTCGGAAGAGTCCCCAGTGCTGGGGACCTGTAGCAGTACAGAGGAACTTGATGGTTGAGGTGAGAGGCAAACAGATCTACTTTTGGTGTGCCCCACCTCCTGAAGATTGTGGCTAGGACTGCTTGTTCAGGGTCCACTCATTGTGCCCTTGGCTAATGCAACTGAGAGCATCCGCCAGAGTGTTGTCTTTGCCTGGAAGGTGTATGGCCGAAGGGCCGACGCCGAGAGAGTAGGCCAGGGACCAAATTTTCATTGCCTCCGTACAAAGCACTGTAGACCCTGTGTCATCCTGCTTGTTTATGTAAAACATTGCAGTGGTGTTGTCTGTTCTGATTTGCATTGAATGGCCCCTTAACTGTGGGGCAAAGGACTTCAGGGCAGAGTAGATGGCTCTAAGCTCCAGAAGGTTGAAGTGGCATGCAGATTCCTTGGGGGTCCAGGAGCCACTGACTGAATGACAGTCCAGATAAGCTCTCCATCCCAGGAGTGAGGCATCTGTTGTAATGACCCTTGAGGGAGAAGGCAGTCGGAAGGGGATTTCCACCCACAGATTGGTAGGATCCCTCCACCAGTCCAGAGCTTGGAGTAAGATTCTTGTGACTGGGACCAGTTTGGCCAATGAATACCTTTTTTGGGACCACTGAGCCCGTCGGTGGTGCTGTATGTCCCTCATCTGGAATCTGACTCCCGGAACAACCGCTGTCATGGATGCCATGTGTCCCAGGAGCTTTCAAAAGTGTTTGGCTGGCCTGGGCTGGCCCAAGACAAAGGAGTTTGCCAGTGAGAGGAAATTCTCTATCCTGTCTGCTAGGAAGAAGGCCCTGCTTTGCTGCTTATTCAGCTCTGCTCCGATAAAAGTAAGGAGCTGAGTTGGGGTCAGATGGGACTTCTCATTTATAAGGAAGCCCAGAGACTGCAAAGTTTGCTTTGTGATTTTGAGGGTCTCTTCCACTTTCAAAGGAGTTTTGCCTACCAGGAGCCAGTCGTCCAAATATAGGTAGACTGAAATGCCCTGTTTTCTGAGATAAGCTGCCACTACAGCTATGCACTAGGTGAATATTCATGGAGCTGAAGAAAGGCCGAAGGGCATGGCTGCAAACTGATAGCGTCCTGATGGAAGCCTGAACCTTAAGAATTGTCCGTGGGGCTGCCTTATTGGGATATGAAAATAGGCGTCCTTGAGATCCAGGGAGACTAGCCAGTCTCTTTGCTGACGAGAATGAATCACTGTTTTGAGAGTGACCATTTTGAACTTTGGTTTGAGTAAGTGCCTGTTCAGGTGCCTGAGATCAAGGATAGGTCACCACTCCCCATTTTTCTTCTCTGCCAGGAAATACCTAGAAAAGAGGAATTTGCCTCTCTGGAAAGGAATAACTTTCTCTGTTGCTTTTGCTGTTAGCAGTTTCTGTACTTCCAGCTCCAGAAGAAGCCTTTCTGTAGGAGCTTAGGGTTTTGAAAGGAAGGAACACTTGAGAGAAGAAAACTTTCTGAAACGAAAGGGTAGGCCCTTATCCACTACCTCCAGGACCCATCTGTTTTAAGTTATGAGGGTCCAGGACTAGAGGTAGTGGGAGAGCCTGACCCTTACTGGTAGAGGGGAGGCGACCTGGACTCAGGAATCAGAACTTAGTTTGTGAGGCAGGAGCAGGAGTGGAGGTACCTCTTCTTTGCCCTCTTCTGCCTCTTCCTCTGAAGAAACCCCTCATCTGTGTATAGTCCACTGGCATAGGGTACAGAAAGAAGGGTCCAGGGAAGTAGCCCCTGCCCATATTCCCTTTGTTCTGAGCTCTTTGGTTACTGGGAGCCTTCGCTCTGGTCGTGTTACTCTGGTAGGCTGTTTTGTACTCATCTACCTTCTTTATGTAGTCTTCCGTTCTGTCACCAAAGAGGGAGTTCTGGTCACAGGGGAAGTCCATAGCCCTGGACTGGGTGTCCTGTGACAGATTGGTTGTCCTTAGCCAAGTGAAGAGCTAGAGGAAGATGGCCTGGGCCATAACTCTGGAGGCTGCATCACTGTTGTCTGCATACACATGGAACTGAAAGTTAGTAGCTTCCAAGGCAGTTTTTGCTGTCTCCATTATGTCCTGGACCACAGTTTGTTTGTTTGTTTATTTGTTTAACGGGTTACCACAACTGGAAATAAAATCTTTTACAGGTGCAACCCACAAAATCAACCGTAAACAAATACAGTTACATCACAAAAACACATTAAGAAAAAAATTTATAATTTGTTCTACGTCAAGATAATATACTGTAACAAATTCAGTTAAAACACACATTCTGAAAGAGACTTAAAGTGCAACTACAAACTATTTGAAAAAGATCCATAAGACAACAAGTGTCTATAGCCAGGACAGAGTTCCAAAAAGCCTTTTGGTACTTGGCAGTATATGCCAGGTAGGAGGAAAGGTGGAAGAGGAGGAGAGAGGATGAAGTACAGGTTTTTTTAGCCACGAAGTCAAGTTTCCTTGACTCCTTTTCAGGGGGCTGAGAGGAGAGAGCGACGTTAGCCTTGTCACAACCTGCCTGCTGTACCACTCCTTTGTGACTAGAACGTACGTACAGGAAATAAGTGTCAGTCTTGGAAAGCTGATACTTCTTGTCTATTTTCCTGTCTATTCCAGACAGGGAAGTATGGGTCTAGAGCAGCTTCAAAGTGTTTTTTCTGAAAGCCTTATATATAGGGAGAACCACTCCTCATCATCCTGTGTGGACTCCTGTGAGGGAAGATCCAGGGTGTCCACCATATGCTGTAGGAAGGTGAGCATTGAGGAAGTAGCCTTCTGATCACTGGGGAAGCTTCAAAATTTGGATCAGGGGAAACATCAGACTGTAAGGGACCTTCCCCTGAATCATCATCAACTGCACCATAGTAATCCTTATCCTCCCTAGGAAAGTTACCACCAGAGGGAACTGCACTTGGGGGTTAACTAACAGTAGCAGGGGTATGAAAAATGGACCCCGTGATCTGTAGAGTCTGGTACAGAGTCTTCAACGGAGGCTAATCCCCAGTACGTTTATGCCCCTGAGGCTCAATGTTTTTTTGTTTTGTCTTTATGCTTTTTACCTACTGACATCTCTCCATGTTTAGGTGTGGGAGGGGCAGTGGCATGTTTGTCTTGCTAAGACTTCTTGGCAGGCACTTTATCAGTGACCTGGTCTGATTTTCTCTTAGTAGTTGTCATTTCATCAGTGCGCTTAGAGGGCTTAGGCTTTACAGGCACTTCATCGGCGCCTTTATTCCCATTTTTTTCTTTAGATGGTGCTTCATTAGCACCCTTATTATTACTGTTTTTAGGCTTGGAAGGTACCGTACTGTCGTCGAGGCACAGGTCACGAAGCATAGGAAAAAACAAAAGCAGTTGTAGAATTCGCAAAAAGTGTTTATTAGTACTAGCAGTAACATAAAAAACATAGAACTGTTCAGAATAACTATTTATAAAAGCAGAATAAACAGAGAAGATCTATCTGAGCTTTCCTTCAATCTCTGTGTCCTGTGTCGCCCCTTCTCCACATCTTCTGAAAATATGGTTTAAAAACTGTCCTTGAGTTTCCAATAGCTTTTTGCAGTCATCTCAAACTATAATTATATACCTTTCAAGAGTAACACTATATAATTTCTAAATAAAGGGATCCCAACATCAGTTACATTTCCACATAATGATTTGGATATATTTTTACACCACCAGATATGCAAGGGAGAAAAATTACAGAAACAGCAAGGGAAGACTAAGAGACAGTGAGAGGAAAAGAACTGCCAGACTGTCAGGGTGATAAAATCCTAGGTCCCACAGGAAAATTTGGTTGCGCAACCAGACAGACAGGAGACAAGAAAGGAAAGAACAGAACAGATCCATGCATTCAGACTCTCCATAACAACTGGGACAGGGTCTTATTCAACCCTGTCACATACACCCCTTCCTTAAGAGTGAACCTGTTTTCTCAAACAGGTTTCCAAAACTTTCTATTAATTCTTTACTAACTTTAGCTTCTAACTTTCAGAAATTAAGCACACGTGCAGTATCCTTTTTTCTATAACAGTACAGCAAACAGTAAAGTTTCATACATTTGTTTTTCAACCTGCAGACCCCTCAATTCCTGATCCATATCTTGACAAAAAATCAGCATTGCTATTCTCTTTACCAGATGCGTGTATCCCCTCAAATTTAAATGGCTGTAGTGCCAGGTACCACCTTGTGATTCCGGAATTTTTATCTTTCATTTGGTTAAGCCAACAGAGAGGATTATGATCTGTTATAAGCACAAAGTCAGTTCCTAGCAAATAAAACTTAAGGGACTCCATGGCCCACTTTGCTGCTAAACATTCCTTTTCAATGATGGAGTACCTTTTCTCTCTGTCATGCAACTTCTTACTTACGTACAGAATAGGATGTTCCGTCCCATCTGTATTTTGACTCAGTACTGCACCTAGGCCTACCTCTGATGCATCTGTTTGTAACATAAATGATTTCTCAAAGACTGGGCTTCTTAAAACAGAGGCTGAACATAATGCAGCCTTAATGGCTTGAAAAGCTTCATCACACTCTGGGGTCCATTTCACATTATTTGGGTACTGTTTTTCGTGAGTTCAGTGAGGGGAGTAGCTAACTCAGCAAAGTTGGGAAAAAATCTCCGATAATAACCAAACAGGCCTAAAAATAATCAGACATGTTTCTTTGTTTTGGGGACAGGGCTGTTAGCTACAGCTTCTATTTTAAAAATTTCTGGCTTAATTTCTCCATTTCCCAACACATAGCCCAAATATCTGGTTTCCTGCATGCCCAATGCACATTTGGTAGGATTAATAATCAGACCTGCATTTTTGATAGCTTGGATAACTGCTCGTAGGTGTTCCAGGTGCCTTTTCCAGTGTGGACTGTACACCACGATATCATCCAGGTACGCAGCACAATAATCAATGTCAGGTGATAAAATTACATCTGTGTACCACTGGAATGTAGCTGGTGCACCATGTAAACCAAATAGCATGGTGGTGAACTGATAGACTCCAACAGGAGTGGCAAATGCAGTTTTGTCTCTGGATTCTTTAGCTAAAGGTATTTGCCAGTAACCCTTGGTGAGATCGAGGGTACTGATATACTTTGCACTCCCCAGTCTGTCCACCAAATCATCTATTCTGGGCACAGGATAACTGTCAAATTCGGACACTTGATTAAGTTTCCTAAAATCAAGGCGGATTCTAACACCCCCTTCTTTTTGTTTACAATTACCATTGGAGATGACCAAGCACTCCTCGACTCTTCTATGTTACCCAATTCTTTCATTTTTTTATATTTCGTTAACCACGTCAACTCTTAACTGCTCTGGTAACCTGCATGTCTTTTGCCTAACAGGACGAGCATTCCTTGTCACTATTACATGCTCGACCCCTTTTGCTCGGCCTGGTACTGTGGTAAAAGTACTGTTAAACGTCTTTAGCAAGTTGCAAACTTCCGCGGTTTGTTCGGGGGTTAAGAAAACATTCACCTTTACAGCATCAGCAGTTACAGTTTGTTCCAGTCTATCATAAGCTACCTCAATATCTTCCTTATCAATTTCTTGTAAAACTAGCAAAGCAGCTTTTGGCATTTTTTTCAACCCATTTCTTGACGAGGTTAGCATGGTATATCTTAGTAGGATTTTTCCTGTCAGGGGTCTCAGTCTCTTAGTTAACTGTGCCAGTACACCTAAGCACTCTATAAGGCCCTTGCCACTTCATGAACAGTTTATTTTCTGTTGAGGGTAACAGTAGCAAAACCTCTTCACCTGGCTCAAAAACTTTTTCTTTTACCACATGGTTATAATATACCTTCTGCTGGTCTTGGGCCTCTTCCTGATTACTATGGGCAATGTCAACATATTTTGCCAGCTTCTTTCTTAGGGCACACATATAAGATGTTATAGATTGTTTCTGAGTGGAGTTATCTTCCCACGTTTCTTTTATCACATCCAGTGACCCTCTTGGCTGCCTACCATATAGCATTTCAAATGGTGAAAATCCTGTTGATGCCTGTGGCACTTCTCTGTAAGCAAAAAGAAGGTAAGGCAAGTATTGGTCCCAATCTTTCCCTTCCCCTTTTACAAACCTTTTTAAAATGCGTTTTAGAGTTTGGTTAAAACGCTCAACAAGACCATCTGTCTGAGGGTGGCAGGAGGAGGTTCTTATGGCAGTGATATCTAGTAGTCTGTACAGCTCCTTAAGTAATGCAGCACCAAAATTACTACCCTGACCAGTAATAATTTCTTTAAGTTACTGCTGTAACTGCTGATGTTGTAAAGGTGAATGTTTCCTTAACCCCAGAACAAACTGCAGAAATTTGTATGGGATATTTTAACTTAAGGCAAGCAACCAAAGGACGAAAGTCTATTTATGCTTGAAATTCCTATGAATCCTATGAAAAGTATGCCCACTCTGCTGAAAATGTTGGCAAGCTCTGCTGTCACTTTTGAAGCTGTGACAGTACGCACTGGAACTGCTTCTGGGTATCGAGTAGCATAGTCACATACTACCAGGATAAATCTATTATCTTTTGTCTAAAGGACCAACCACATCCATTGCAATTCTCTTAAAAGGCATATCTATCAAGGGTAGGGGCACCTTGTCTTTTCTAGTGACTGGGGCTATTTTCTAACACTCAGCACAGGAATTAAAATAGGTAGCAACACCTTCATGAATTCCAGGCCAATAAAATTAAACAACAATCTGGCAAGGGTGGATCCCTCCCTGAGTGACCAGCCACAGCACTATCATGTGCTATCTGTAACAACTCTGTTCTGTACTTCTGTGGTATAACCAATTGTTCTGTCTGTTCCTGTGTCTGAGGTTTAACCCAAACTCTGTACAGCAACCCATTACATTTTTTAAACATAGGTTTACTCTGTTCTGGTTTCACCCCCAGCTGCTTAAAATAACCCTGGAGAGAAACATCATAAGCTTGCTCAAACAAAATCACAATCAGTTATCAGTTTAGCTTCAGCATTTTCATATTTTAACCCTTTATGTCCATCAGTCTTTTGTTGCCACTGTTGTTTCCGATGTCGTCTTTCTTTCCTGGACCTCCGGATCTTGGAGCTGTTCTCAAACAAGTCTAAATCAAAGTCACTGAAAAGAAAAGTGTCCCCACCATTTGAGATTTTCTTTGCCTGAGCTCTTGTTACCAATGCTGCTGAAACTGCAGGGTTCAGTCCCTCTGAGATTAACTCAGTAAATCCTAGACAATCATTTCCAATAATCACGGGTACAAGTAACTTAGGTACTACCCCCACTTTCATTTGGTGTGACACACCCTTAATGGTCAGAGTCACTTGGGTGGTGGGATAGTATCGAGTGTTCCCGTGGATGCAGATGACACCAGTAACTGATCCTTTTGCACAGTGTTTTTCCAGCACCTCATCAAGCACTAGGGTCTGTCTGCTTCCCAAATCACTGAGTCCTTTTACAGTCTTATCCCCCACCTTCACATCTGTTAAGTACTTGCCCCAATTTGCCAAGGACAAATCTGCTCCAGTGTCACTCTTCTTACAGCAATTTCTTGCAATATGACCTGGCTTATTACAGTTATAGCAAACAACATCTATGGGCACATATTTGTTACCCCTACCAGAGTTCTTATCAGACTAGGAGTTTAAATGGGAAAAAGAGCGTCTTACCGGTGCTTGGCTGTTACCTTGCTGCTGTGGTGTCTGTCCGGCCATTTGGTAGTCCTCGGCCAAAGAAACAGCCTTTTCCCCACTTTCTGGTCAGTGTTTCTTTACCCAAAGCTGCATATCTGTAGGCAGGATGTCGATGAATTGCTCCATTGCTAATGTGTAGATGATCTGTGGGACTAATCTGCCCTCTGGTTGGAGGATCGAAATCTCTGCCTGTAGGACTCTCCTGAGATGGCATATCTTTTCAGGCTTTCTTTTTTCACAAGGTCATACTTTTCTGACTGTGTAGAGTCCATACTGCTGTAAGCAAGCTGGGCTTTCCCTGTCTGGTAGGGTACCAGTCTGATTGTCCATTGCTGCTTTGGCCATTGGCAGACTGTGGCAACTCTTTCAAAAGTTGTCAGGTATGCCTTGATATCATCCAAGGGACACAACTTTGTAAGTTTAATGGATTTTAAGTTGTTTACGTTTTGTTGCTTATCTGGATCTGTGCCAGATCATCTACCTTTGATAGCTTGTAAGACACCCAGCCATCGTTGCTCCTGTTGCTGCATCTCTTCTCTCATCTGCTGCTCCTGTCGCTGCATCTCTTCTCTCCTCTGCTGCTCTTGTCGCTGCATCTCTTTTCTCCTCTGTTGCTCCTGTTGCTGCATCTCTTCTCTCCTCTGTGCTTCTAAACATTGAATCTCTTTTTCTCTCTGCTTCTCTGTCGATTTTTTGTTCTATAGCACACCATTTGAAAAAGTCCATCAGGCTTTCAGGTTCTGTCACTGCCTGTTCTTTTTCCACAACTTGTGCTGGCTGTATAATCTCAGCTTGGACGTCTGTCTCTGCTAGTTTGGCTGCCATTCTCCTGGTAACCACTCCTGGACTTGCTGCTGCAGAATCCATACCTTTCTCTATGCTTCCCTGATACTAGGTCCAGTACCCACGCACAAAACCCCTGGCTCAGAGTATGCACGGCATAATTCCACTTAGGCTAACACCATCTGTCGTCGAGGCACAGATCAGGAAGCATAGAAAAAACCAGAAGCAGTTGTAGAATTCGCAAAAAGTGTTTATTAGTACTAGCAGTAACATAAACAAATATCATTGTTCAGAATCACTATTTACAAAGGCAGAATAAACACAGAAGATCCATCTGAGTTTTCCTTTAATCTCTGTGTCCTGTGTCTCTCAAAACATTGCAGCTCTCTCTTACAAGTCTTTGCAAACCTCCCCCCCCTTCTTTAACAAGCATCCTGTTTTTTTCTAAAATGTTCTTGTACGTGTCAGGCAGGAACAGCAAGAACACAATGTCCCAGAACTGAGGGCCCCTTCGCCACACCTTCTGAAAAAAGGGCTTAAAAACTGCTCTCAAGTTAACCCCTTGAATTCCCAATAGCTTTTTGCAATCATCTCAAACTATAAATATATACATTTCAACAGTAACACTATATCATTTCTAAACAAAGGGATACCAATATCAGTTACACTTCCACATAATGATTTGCATATATTTTTATACCACCAGATATGCAAGGGAGAAAAAAGACAGAACCAGCAACGTAAGACTGAGAGACAGTGAGAGACAGAGAATTGCCAGACTGTTGGGGTGATCAAATCCTAGATCTCACAGGAAAATTTGGTTGCGCAACCAGACAGACAAAAGACAGGAAAGGAAAGAACAGAACAGATCCCTGCATTCAGACTCTCCACAACAACTGGGACAGTGTCCTGTTCAGCCCCTGTCACGCTCATCAGCACCTTTATAATTATTGTTCTTGGGTTTAGAAGGTACTTCATCAGTACCCAGGTTAGAGCCCTTAATCTTACGAGGCCCCTCATTGGTAGCCTTGGCGCCCATCATTCTTAATCTTTTTGCTCTGTTTTTAAGGGTCTTAGAACAGAATTTAGAACAAAGTGAACTGTAGTGCGCTGGACCTAAGCACTGTAAACACATGTTGTGGGTATCAGCTTTAGCCATAATTCTATGGCACTTTACCTACTTTTTAAAACCTATGGGTCCAGTTCTCTTTTTTGGCTTTTCTGACATGACAATTTGTCAGAAACGCTGAAAATAATGATTACCAAATGGGAAGTATTGAAAATAGCAGCCGGTTCCCTTGCAGTAAAGAACCGCAATTTAAAATAGCCAGAAATGCTAATAAAAGAAAGAAAATAGCGGTTCCCAGTAAAAAGAGGGGAACCACTACTAAGATAAATTCTTCACAACTGGATAAGATAATGAGGTGATGCTTGTGTAACTTGATTTGCTTTGTGGCTTCCGTCTCTCCAGCCGTGGGATATACCACCTTGTAGGGGTACAACGCAAGGAACCCTAGAAGAGAGTTCCCCACCTACAGGTGCCGGGAATGATTTCGTCGGCTAAAGGTAGGTCAGGAAGAAGCCCAAAAAGAATACCTAAAGGTGTCGAGCATTGAAGCAGTGAGGATGATGAATGTATGAATTCTGAGATGATAAAGGTTGACTTCCTAATGAGAGAGGGAAAAGTCGGAGCCACCATCTGCCTCCATCCAACAGCGGAACCTAACTAACTAATTTAAGAAAACACTAACTCTAATATTATGACCGTTGGCACGGAGGAGAAGAAAAACCCCTTAGAGGAGGAAACCTCTGGAGATCAAAGGCCTAGGTCACCTTCCCTCCAGGCTGACGATGTTTGATTTGAGAACTTATGTCGTTAAATTGAAATATTTATTAACTAGAGGAGAATAGGGCAAAAAACGCCAAAGAAGCACGAATTAAATAAGAAACAGGAGGTAGCAGGGACCCAAGGAGGGTATGTTCGAGTAGTCGAAAGATAGTTGAGTAGAGGAACCAGGATGGGAGGAGGTAAATCCATGTATGAGTCATAGTAGCAATGAGTATCCAGATCTGCTTACAAGAAGATTCCAGATGTGGTGATCAGGAGACAGATGATAATACAGACTGACTTGATTGAACGATCTGCTTGATTGAGTGATGCAATTGAGCAGACACTGAGGTTGAAGAGGCATGCTTGATTATGTGATGTAAACGATTAGACTCTGAACGATATTAGACACTGAACGATTGAACCCTGCGGTTGCAGTCGATGAGATAGCATGGAATTCAATGATAGGAATGTTCGAGTAAGCGATGTATATAGATAAACCTTGAGGTAATGCTGAGTGAATGATGACTGGATTTATGAACTCGATATAACTGGAGTTATGAACTCGATACATGAGGCAGGATGGCCGCGATTGATAGATGGCATAGGAGTTATAGTAGGTACGCCCCAAAAGAATATTGATAGCAGAGTACGAGTGGAGTGAATCCTGAATGGCCAGTATGGAATTGGAGGAGGAGACAGGAATGAACTTGAAAATGAACTTGTACGAAGGAAGTAAAAGGAAGTAGGCTCCGCAAAAGGAGGTAGACTTCGAGGCCAAGAAAGAAGATCTGGAACCAGAGGCAACTCAGGTTGAGTGATCGAGGAACAAAACTGGACAAGGTATGATGAGGAGTGAGCAAAATTTAACAATTTTATGATGAGGAGTGAAGCTAAGAACAAATGGAAGCCATGATGGCTGGTACTAGAAAAGATGCTAGGACAAGGAAGGTACAATTAGGAAACGGATGAGGTACAATGATGGATCGAAGCTAAGCGGAGGTCAATGGAGCAATGCAACCAATGAGGATCCTCGAAAGAAGACATACTATGAAGACAACAAGGCATATCCGGAACCAGGGGGTATGCTAACGAGAGGGGAATGGCGAGGGGTTAGTGTAGGACCCAAGGAGAGCAAGACCAGCCGATGTAGCATGGATGGGTGACAGAACATTCAAGATAGGTAGGCCAAAATAAATGTCAAGAGCTGGCCAGACGAAGGCAGCCAGGGCAATACGGATGGAGTACAGAAAGGGAAGAGGAGGATGATGCACTGACACCATGGAGGCAGATACTGGAAATCGAGATATAAAGGACCAAGGACGGTAGGGAGGTCAACAGGGTAGCATAGGACCCAGCCAGTACGGAATGAGACCTGCAGTAGGGCGAGTCGGAGTAGGTGTCATAAGATTCATGACAGGTAGGCCTAAAAGAAATATCGAGAGCAAGTAAGGATGAGAAAGAGAAGTCTTGATCGCAGGCCATATTGATGCGGCTAGAGATGGCTCAATGGTGAGGGGGAAAACTGTAGGAAATGGAGGAGGTACAATCAGGAGAAATGGCATGGACTGAAGCCAAGATTGGAATGAAGCTGAGAAGGCTGGCACGAGAAAGGTGAATAGGCACGAACAAGGTACGATAAAGGAGGGAGGCCCAGAAGGCCGGAACGGGTAAGGGTTACGAAACCAGACTGAAAAATAGGCAGAAATTGCCCAAAGCCAATCCGTTATGCGTTATGGGTAGACAGTGCCACCCGCTGGTCTTAAAGAGGCATGTTTGGCGAACTAGAGGAGTGATATGTCTGACAGAGCAATGTGACTAATTAGACTCCTCGACAGGAGGTAGATTTGAAATTGAATAGAGCGATGTGATTGAGCAGGCTACTCGAAAAGAGGTAGATCCAGAAATGAATGTGAAAGGAACTTGAATGATGGTGGAGATCCTCCAAAGGGCAACAGACAGGAAGGCACGACTCCCTGAGTGGGCGTAGAGTCAAATCTAGGTAATGGCGATGGATGAGGAGTGAAGCCATGATTGAAATAAACCCCTGATGGCTGGCACTAGAAAGAGCATACCTCGAGCTTGCTAAGCTGAGGAAGGTAAAGGAGGAATAGATGAGGTACGAAGATGGACTGAATCCATGGAGGCTGATACAGGAAAGAGAAGTATAAAAGGAATAAGGACGGTAAGGATGGCAATGGGTTAACGAAGGACCCAGCCGGTAGGAAAGTAAGACTGCAATAGGGCAAGTCATAGGAGGTCAGACAGAGCCTGCCAGAGCGTAATGCTATGTAGGCTGGCAAGCAGGCCAGACTGAGTCAGCCGAGGCATGGGAGGATAGGGGAACCCCAAAAGAAATGCATGGCTGGAGCCAAGGAGGCACAGGGAAGGACATGGATCAGGCAGGAGCATAGGATGAGAAACAGACTCAAGGAAGAAGGTATGCAGTGCTTACAGGAAAACGGAACTGGATGGCCACAAGGTGATGAAGGATGTCTGTAGTTCGATTAGGTGGCATGGGGGCCACAAAAGGTAAATAGAAGGAATCCTCGATGACAAGCATGAGTTTGGAAGCTGGTACTGGAAGGCAAAGAAGGAAGGATGAAGGACGGCAAGGAGGTCAATGGGTAGCACAGGACACAGCCGGCACATGGCGATCGAGGCAGTTCGAGGTAGCAGAACCGGGAAGACGACGGACAGGAAGGCTTGGTATCCGAATGGAGTTAAGAGTCGAATCAAGGTGCAGGATGAGAGATGGAAGCATGAGGATAGATCAAAGCCAGGACTGAAGCAAATCCTAGATGGCTAGTGATGCCATGAAGACTGGTACTGGAAAGTGACATAAGAAAGGACACAGGATGGTATGGATTGAATTGGATGAGCAGGTCGAGGCGAGATACAGTGGAACACAGAGTGCAAGGTACAAGGAAAGAAGAAAGCCCTGGAGGCTGGCACGGCAGAAGGGAAGCAGGTCAATGAAGCAGCATAGGAAAGCAAGTCATACCAAATTAGCCAAGGCTGATGGCAGGATACGGATAAGACCCAAAAGTCGAGAGCAGCCAAAGAGAAACGATGGCAAGAAGGACTGCAGAAGGCCATATCGGAGGCATGACAATGAATGATGTAGGGCAAGGCGTAGCAGGGCAATGAGGAAAAACGAGTACCCTGATGTCCCAGGAGTGTAGACAAAGAAGAGCGAAACAAGGCCCTGAGGTGACAAGCAGCCATGGAAAAGACAAGCCGCTGGGCTGAGGAGAAGAGCAGGGAAAATTCAGTGAGAGCACAGATCCATGATAGGTGCAGTCTTGAACAGAGTGAATTCGCGATGGGTGGGACAAGGAAGGAGGGCGAGGAGGAGAGGAATACTGAGAGAGCCATGTGAATGCAAACAGAACTACAGGGCAGATCTTCGAAGTGGGGGAGGGGGATAAGGTTAAACAGCATAAAGCACTAAGATATACAGAGGGCAACAATCAGCATGCAGAATAGTCTACCAGGACAGAAGACTTGAAACAAGGAAGGGTAGACGTCCAGCGCAAAATCAGACAGAATCCCAAGGTAGACTAGCACTCAGGAGAACACATAAGGATGCAGCATTTAGCGTTCTGACTTGTTTTTCTATTTTTTTTTTTCCACACGAGTTCACAAAATCAGCACAAGACCCCAGGCAAAAAAACACCAGCAAGTAACGGTGTCAGGGAATAGACAGGGAAACGAAAAACAGCTCCACTCCAATTCTAATCTGGACACCAAAGCGAGCTGAGTCCAGGCAGAAAGGGAGGGTGGAAGAAAACATTTTAAATAAAATGAGCATGAAAGCGATCCAGTACCCGAACGGCGCAAAATGAATCAGGAACTCAGACACAAGTCGCCCATGTAGGGAGCGAGATAAGAGTGAGTACAGAGGGAAAGGGAAAGGGAGACTCCCTCCCGTACTCGAGGAATCTCTCCTCGGTATCGAACACAAGCTGCAACTGCCAGGAGAATCAGCGGGCAAGGGGGTGGGACATGTCTGCCACAAGGACCGGAGTGGAGGAGACAGCTGTAGAGAGGGAGCGATGCCAGAAACAGGGTGCAGCACACCACCAAATTGAGAAGCAGTGCGACAACGGGCAGCTGCCAAAACTAAATAAAATGGTCCATGCCACGGGGTTGCACATGCCGGCAAGAAGTCAGGAAGGGGGCCACTACAGGCTGCAGTGCGGCTGAGAGCACAGGAGAAGCCAAGCTCGAGCTGATGATCAGATCCGCTGGCGAACCCGCAGCGCTGAGCAGGAGAAATACTGGAGTCTGCAAAGCAATCGAGAGCAGCCAGAGGCCAAACAGGAAAAAACAGAGCAATAAAAGGCACAGCCAACTTGGCCTCCGGCTGCAACGAAAAAGAATCCTGGCAAAGCCCAGAATGTTGTGACCTTTTAAGGTCAATGGGGGAGTGACGTTGTTGCTCTGCCCATCGAACTTCAGGCTTAAAGCCCTCCCACTAAAGAACCATCAAAAACTGTAGATGCATTAAAGTTTTACTTCAGAAAAATAGAAAAGGGAACTGTGGGGAACTGCGGAAAGGGAAAATGAGGTTCCCAGGAACTGCTAAAAACCACTTCAAATATTAAAAAACAAGAAAATGCTCAGTCTCACCACAAAAGACAAGTTTTGGGGCCAAAAAAGTGGTTTTCTCAAGATGAGACAGGGCACCTCAGAGGCAGTGTTTCTTGGTCAATCGGAGAAGCCGAAGGATTAACTCTTGACATAAAAGAAAAACGTACTCACCTTAGTAACGTTGTTTCTTCTAATGGAGTCTTGCTGTATTCTGACTATTGTAGTTAGGTCCTGCCTTTCAACTGCCCCGGAGAACAAAGAGTTAAACATTCCATGGCCAGCATGGAATGTTCACCGCGAGCTCGGCTGAAGCCCCTGTCTGCTGTTGTTTAAACTCCAACTGTCAGATCTTTACGAGCAATACTCACTAGAAGTTCTGTGTGGAAACTGTAAAACTCACACTAGCCAACTGGCAACTAAATTTATATAAAAGGTTTTTTTGGTTTCAAAGCAAAGACTTAAATCAGGAAGCCCAAAAAACAAAACACATCCCAAAACAACACTCACCCAAATTAAGGGAGGGTGAAAAAGGGACACCCCTAGGGTGTCAACACTGATCCTGCCCACCCACATCCCAAAAACCAGGTTCTGAGGGGGGAGGCAGGGAGGGAGGTCAGAATACAGCAACACTCCATTAGAAGAAACAACATTACTAAGGTGAGTAATTTTTTCTTCAAACAACATGAAGTCTTGCTGTATTCTGACTATTGCAGACTACCAAGCACTACCTCCATGGAGGAGGGACAGAACCTACTTTGGAAACAGGCTCTGAAGTACTGCTGTGCCAAACCGAGCATCACTCCTAGCCTGGATATCCAAAGAGTAATGCTTGGTGAATGTATGGACTGTTTTCCAGGTGGCTGCTTGACAAATTTCGAAGATAGGAATATCCCTGGCAGCAGCCAGGGAAGCAGCTGTACCTCTAGTAGAGTGAGGCCTCAGGCCTGAGGGTGGAGTTCTACCCAGTTTTTCATAGCAGAATAGTATACAAGAAACAATCCACCTGGCAACAGATCTCTTAGTGGCAGGTTTGCCCTACCAACCTCTCCATATGAGGAACAATTAGAGGGACTCAAACCTGTGACCCTCGGTGTGCTCTATGTAGTAGCTGAGGGCCTTTTTAACATCCAAGCTGTGCAGCCTCCTCTCTCCAGAGGAGGAATGGTCAGTGAAGAAAACAGGGAGAGACATAGACTGGTTAAGGAGGAAATCTGAAACCACCTTAGGCAAAAACTTCCTGTTAGTTCTTAGGACCACTTTATCTCTATGTAAAGAGATGAAATCAGGCTCCACTGACAGGGCTTGCAATTCACTAATACGCCTGGCAGAGGCAATGGCTACCAAAAACACAGTTTTCCAAGTCAAGTACTTAAGCTCTGCAGAGGACAAAGGCTCAAAGCGTGGTTGCATAAGCTGAGCAATGCAAACATTAAGGTCCCAAACAGGAGCAGGGTCCCTAAAGGGGGGATTGGTGTGTAGCAATCCCTTGAAGAATTAACAAAACACAGGATGGGTTGACAGAGGAGAGGGCTTGCCTACTGACAAGAAGGCAGAAACAGCTACCAAATGCACTTTAAGTGTGGCTGGCCTAAGGCCTAGGCCACTGAGATGGACCATATAGTCCAGAACCTTAGGCAACTCAGCAGATTCTGGAGAAATATCCTTATCGGAACACCAAATAGTGAACCTTTTCCATTTGGAATTGTAAGTCTTTCTAGTGGAAGGCTTTAGAGAAGCCTTAAGGATATCCAGAACCCCTTGAGAAAGATGCAGAGCAGCAAACTCTAACTCTTCAAGAGCCATGCCTTGAGATTGAGAGACCTGAGGTTCGGGTACCAAATCCTCCCCTGAGAGGATGTCAACAGGTTGTAATTCCTGGGAAGAGACAGGGGAAGGTGGACTGCTAAGGACAGTAAAGTACAGTTACGTAAGAACTTACCAAAACAGTAGATCTTCGAGAACAGCTCTTGCAGCAGGTTACACCATTAGGACTGAAGCCGGCCGGTGTCAGGACCCCACGGAAAATTTTCTACCTAGCAGTCTTCAGCGGGGACCGCCCCCGACGTCAGTCCTGCCCCCAACGTCAGGCGTAGTACATAAGGAGGCGGTCCCGCCAGAATCCCCAGTTCCCCCGCTGGAGACTTCCGGCCACTGGATGACATCAGAAGAGGAGACTGAGGACCCGCCATCAGATGGCCAAGACTCAGGACAGACCTTTCCGATCCTAAGATTATTGTTAGGCTGGAACCTACTCCCTCCAAGGGGGAATGGTGGGCGGGAAAGTACCTGCTGCCAGAGCTGTTCTCGAAGATCTACTGTTACGGTAAGTTCTTACGTAACTGTACTATCTTCTTCAAGGTACAGCTCTTGCAGCAGGTTACACCATTAGGACCGATTCCCAAGCAATGGCGCCTAGAAAAGCCATCGGGAGGAGGCAATACAGAGAACCGGACCCTTCCTGAGCGTAGGGAAGGAGGCCCTGAAGAACAGCAAGGTCAAATTTCTTCGCTTCTTGAGGCGTATATCCAGGCTATAATGCTCTGATAAAAGTTGCACCTAACTCCAGGTGGTTGCAGCACATATGGCCGACGTACAAACATTCTTCAGTGCCGCAAATGAGGTAGCCACTCCTCTTGTCGAATGGCCCTTGACCACTCCAGGTAAAGGTTTCTGACGCTTGTCATAGCAAAAGGAAATGCACTGGATGAGCCAGCGTGAAAGGGTCTGTTTTGAAACCGGGGACCCTTTCATCCTCTCAGCGAATAAAATGAACAGCTGCTCCGCTTTCCGGTGCTGCTTGGTTCTGGTCAAATAGTATCTGAGACACCTGAGCACATCCAGGGTGTTAAGCAGTGCTTCTCCTCGATTGGCGTACTTAGGGAAGTATAGTGGTAAATCGATGTCCTGGTTGAGAGTAAAGGCTGAGACCACCTTAGGCAGGAACTTAGGATTCATCCTCAGGGACACCCTGTCCATATGAAAAATTAAATAATGCTCCTTGCACATAAGAGCATGTAATTCGGAGATTCTTCTCGCCGAAGTAACTGCAACCAAAAACAATGTTTTTCATGACAGAATCCATAGCTCGCAATCTGCGGCAGGCTCAAAGGGTGGCAGCGCAAGCTGCTCCAGGACAAAGAGTAAATCCCAAGGAGGGACGGGATCCTTGATGAGCAGCCTAAGGTGGAGGACCCCTCTTAAAAAGGCACGGTAGTGTCCAGCTGGGCCACCATGCGTTGGCCTATGGGGGCTCGATAAGCTCAGATTGCACAAAGGTGCACTTTAATCAAGGAGTAAGCTTACCCGGATTAAAATAAAGAAAGCAGGTACTCCAAAACCAGCATCTCGGGGCAGACTAAGGGCGAGAAACCGCGAGTCTGAGACCACAGGCAAAATCTGCGCCATTTCATGGCGTATGTTGCGTGTGTCGCTGGTTTTCTGGCGGCAGAAAGCACGTCCGCCACCTCTTGCGAGACCCCGTGTCGCAACATAGCTATCTCTCTAGGAGCCAAGCATGCAGGTTCAGTGAACATAAGTCCGAGTGGACTAGTGAACCCTCCTCCTGAGACAACAGGTGGGAGCTGATTGGTAAAGCACGCAGAGGTTCCCGGGACAACTGATTCAGCAGCGGGAACCAAATTTGTCTGGGCCAAAAAGGCGCTATCAAAATAAGCGTCACGTGCTCCCTGAGAAGTTTGAGAAGGACTCTCTGGATCAACGGAAAAGGAGGGAAGGTGTAGAGGAATCTCCCTGCCCAGGAGAGGGACAACACGTCTCACCAGAAAACACCAGGCCCTGGATCTAGCGAATAAAAATTGGGCAGTTTTGCGTTGGATAGGGAGGCGAATAAATCCAATTCTGGAGTACCCCATCTGTGGAACAGATCCTCTGCCACTTCCTGTAGGAGTTCCCACTGTGGACTCTG
This sequence comes from Neoceratodus forsteri, assembly GCA_016271365.2. NCBI lineage: Eukaryota > Metazoa > Chordata > Ceratodontiformes > Ceratodontidae > Neoceratodus > Neoceratodus forsteri. The sequence continues at coordinate 210,809,883 of JADMNL010000028.1, forward strand.
GCCTGGGAACGACTCAGACCGTCTGCGACCGTGTTGTCCACCCCGGGAACGTGAACTGCAATGAGGTTTGCGCTGTGTCGAATTACCCATTCCCACACCCTCATTGTCTCCCAGCAAAGGGGGTAGGAGTGTGTGCCTCCTTGTTTGTTGAGGTAATACATCACCGCAGTATTGTCTGTCTGTAACAGGATAGTACTGGGAGGAACCTCCACTGGAAGGCCTGCAGGGCATAAAGGACTGCCCTCATCTCCAATATGTTGATATGGAGATGAGATTCCTGGCTAGTCCATGTTCCCTGAGACCTCAACCCGCTCAGGAGCGCTCCCCACCCCAGCCCTGAGGCATCCGTAGAGAGCGTCAACACCGGTGATGGCGCTGAGAAGGGAACCCCCACTGAGAGGGTTCCCGGATCTAGCCACCATTGCCAGTCCCGAATCACGGTCTGCGTGATTCTGACTGGCTGCTGCAGATGGTCTTGCCTTTGGTCCCACTGCACCCTTAACATCCACAGGGTTACCCGCATGTGAGTCTTGCCATCGGGACCGCTGGAATGGCCGCAGCCATATGTCCGAGCAGGCAGGACCAGCCTGGCCGGATGGTTTTCTTACTGACATGTCCCTTGTGAGGATCGCATGCGCTCCACTGTGTTCGGGAAGGAAGGCTTTCCCTTTCACTGTGTCCAGAACTGCACCTATGAACTGCAGTTTCTGGGACGGTACCAGGAAAGACTTCACGTAGTTGATTAAGATGCCCAGAGACTGGAAAAGAGCCTGGGTGTGCTGAATGGCCAGCATCAATGCCTCCTAGGAGGAGGCCATGAGAAGCCAGTCATCCAGGTACGGGAACACGTAGTGACCCTGTCTCCTCAGAGACGCTGCCATTCACTTGGTGAATACCCTTGGTGCTGATGACAGCCCAAAAGGAAGTGCTTGGAACTGGTAGTGGCGACCGAGAAACTCGAAGCGCAGGAACCTCCTGTGCGCCTGAGCGATGGGGATGTGCAAGTAGGCGTCCTGCATATCCAGGGACGCCAAGAAAGCGTCCTTCTTCAGCGTGGGGATTAGTCCTGGTAGGGTCACCATGCGGAAGTGCTTGTAGGCGACCGACATGTTGAGGTCGCTGAGATCCAAGATTAGACGGAGGTCCCCTGTCTTCTTTGGAACCAGAAAGAAGTGAGAATAATAGCCTGCTCCTATCTGGTTCCCTGGAACGTGCTCCACCGCTTCTTTCTGCAGAAGCGCAAGCACTTCCTGCTTGATGAGCAGGGCATGCTGACCCAAGTAACGGGAGAGCAGGGAGGAGGCCTCATGGGGGCTTGTCTCAAGATCGATAAGTGGCCTTTTCGACCAGCTGTAGCACCCACCTGTCGGTGGTGATAGAGCGCCACCCTGGCAGGTGGTCTGCAATGCGACCCCCGACCTTTGTTTCCCGTTGATCCAGAGGGGGGCGGGGGCCGGGAAGGAGTCATGCTGTGGCAGCAGAGGGTCCAGCAGGTTGGGCCAACTTGGAAGCACGTTGGCCACTACCTGAGGACATTCTGACCTGGGCTTTCCGGGAAAAGGAGCCCCTCTGATGCAGGCCGGAACGAAGTTGATGCCTCTGAGTCCGGCTGTGAAAACGACTCTGGTTCCTACGAAAGGAACTGAGTCTGGATCTGTACATGGCCTGGACAGATCTAACGGCCTTCCCGGCATCCTGTAATTTGGTGATGACCTTCTCCAAGGCTTCACCAAACAGAACTTCGCCATGATAAGGGGCGTCCATGATGTTCTTCTGGACATCCGGATAAACCGAGACACGAGCCATGAGTGCCTCCGGAGACATACGCCTGAGGCTGCTGCTCTGGCCAAGAGTCCGTGGAGTCGCACTACCTGCTCGAGCCACCAGGGTCCCACGCCTGAACCCGTAAGGAGGAGCTGAAGAAGTTCCTCCTTTGGGCCACCGTCTGGCAATTTCTCTACCAGATCCTGCCCCTGTTCCCACAGTGCATTCTGAAACTGAACCATGTGGGTCAGCTAATTCAGGGATCTGATGGTGCAAGTCGCAGCCGCGTAAGTGTGCCTACCCAGCACGTCCAGTTGCTTGGACTCTGGATCCGGTGGCTGCATGCTCAGATGTTGTGGTTTTTGACACCGGTCATGAGAGGCTGTGATGACCAGGGAGTTGGCCAGGGGAAGATTAGCCAGGTACTGGTCCTCCCTAGGGACCTTGTACAGGCGGTCAGCCTTCTTCGGCATAGCCGGAGTGGAATGTGGACGCCTCCACGCTACCTTTGTGGCATCCACAAATGTGTCAACCAAGGGTGGTACTACCACAGGCTTAGGATCCTTTTGCCGAAGGTAACAGGTGAGGCGTATTCTTCCGGGGTCTAGTTCTTCCGCATCCCATCCCATGTTCTCTTGGATGTGTCTCATTATCTCAGAGAACGAGGGGTCATCCGGAGGAGACCTGGGTAGGTCACGTGGGTCCAGAGAAGGGATGCTAATCGGTGAAGGAGACCTGGAGCATTCAGAGATGACAGATCTGGAGTCCTCCGTCAACGGCTAATCACCGACGCCTTCTGGGTCTCTTGGGGCTGGGTGACCCTGAAGAAGATCTAGACGGAGGCCTCTTCTCTGTAGATCTGCCCAGGAGGTGTCACCGGCTCCTGGGGAAGGTGCTCGGCCTCCTGCCCTTGGGCGAAGGAGGTGCAGGAGTGGTGTGCGTGGGTGCAGGAGGAGGGTGTGTGGTGACCACGTCCTTTTTGATGGTGTCCCACCAGAAAGTGAAGAGCTCCTTCACCTCTGCCAAGTTGAGTCCCGACGACGGGCCAGGCGCCGATGGTCTGTCGCCGGGGCCGGGCGTCGGCTCCCCGGGGGTCTCCGGTTCTGGGGAGGGTTCCCGTGGGAGCTCAACGGGTCAGGAGTTGCCCGCCTGGTCCTCGGGCTGAGTGGACTCTTCCTCCGATAGCGCCTCCTGACCGACGTCGGGAGGTGGCAGTGTGGCTCTTCTGTCTGCGGCAGCAGGTGTCAGTCCCCCGGCAGGCGTCCTGGGGAGAGAATGCCTGACCGACGACAGGTTAACGAACTGCCGCCGGCTCACGGGAGTGCTTGTGGACCTTGGCCGACGTCGGGTAGTCCGACGTCGGGTCCGACGTCCGCTTAAGGGAGGTCAGCTCCTTGGTCTTACGTTGGAGAGGCGCAGGCAAGGAGACAGACTGGACGTCGGAGGCCGAGTGCCGGAACGAAGACTTGTGATGCTCCCCTTACCTGGAAGAGGCCTTAGTCGAAGAAGAAGAAGGCCTGTAGGTCTTGGCAGGCCACAGAGTAGAAAAGCCGCGCGCAGATTTGACCACTACTGGGGGAGGCTGAGAGTGGGCCCTCGACGGAGAGCGGTCCAAACTGGAGCTGGAGCTGTGGGAATCCGAGGCCCTGAAGGGGGATCTAGGTCTCACCTTCTCCCGATGTTTCTCGTGGTGCCTGTGGGACTTTCCCAAAGGTTCCATGGCCTTTAGCTTCTCTTCTAGGAGGAAAGCCTGGAGAGCCTTCTGTCGGTGGATTCTGGTCCGGCTATTAAAGCCCTGGCAGAAGAAGCAAGCCTGGGTGTCGTGGTCCGGGCCCAGGCACCGAACGCAGGCCGAGTGGGGGTCTTTAAACGTGATCTGCTTCCCACAAGCACACTTAGAAGGATGGCCCTCCACTGAAGTTGGGGAGGACATCAGACGAAGAAAGGTAGTCTTGAAGAAGAATTTCTTCCAAAATTTCCGATTCAGAAAGGATTTCCTGGACGTCACGTGCTAGTACTAACCGAAGAGGTCGAGACATACAAGTTGACAGCGGGAAAGAACTGGGGATTCTGGCGGGACCGCCTCCTTATGTACTACGCCTGACGTAGGGGTCGGGACCGACGTTGGACTCGGTCCCCGCTGAAGACTGCTAGCTGGAAAATTTTCCGTGGGGTCCTGACACCGGCCGGCTTCAGTCCTAATGGTGTAACCTGCTGCAAGAGCTTTACCTCGAAGAAGATCAGGGGGTACCAGGGCTGTCTGGCCCAGTCTGGAGCAATCAGAATCACTTTGCATGGTTGTGACCATATCTTGACTAGCACCTTGAACAGGAGAGGGAAGGGGGGGGAGCATACAGAAATTTCCCTTCCCAATTCAGAATCAGAGCATCCAGGGGGACTGAGCCCAAGACTGGGGGTCTGCAACAAAAGAGAGGAAGTTGGTGATTGTCTGGGGCTGCAAAAAGATCTATCTGTGGAGTGCCCCATCTTGAGAAAATCACTTTCAAAATTAGAGGATCTAGGGTCCATTCGTGATGGCCCTGGGATATCCTGCTGAGAGCATCTGCTAGGACATTGTCCTTCCCTGGGAGGTGAACCGCTATCAGAGAGGTTTGCAGGGAATAGGCCAGGGACCACAACTTCATTGCCTCTGTGCACTAGGCTGTAGACCGAGTGCCTCCTTGCTAGTTGATGTACCACATTGTGGTGGTGTTGTCTGTTCTGATCTGGACCACCTTGCTCTGTACAGATTTGGAAAAGGCTTTCAGTGCCAGAAACATTGCTCTGAGTTCCAAGAGACTGATGTGAAGCAGAGATTCTTGAGGTGACCACAGCCATTGGGTGAAAAGATCCCCCAGGTGGGCTCCCCAGCCCAGCAGGCAGGCATCTGTGGTGAGTATCACTGAAAGAGACTGAGTGACAAAAGTAACTCCTTGTCTCAAATTGTCCTGATCCTGCCACCACTGCAAAGCCTGGATCAGGGTTCGAGTCACTGGGACTACTTTGATAAGGGAATCCTTTCTTTGGGACCAGAAGGCTCTTAAGTGGAACTGAATGTCCCTCATCTTGAATCTTGCTCCCAGGACCACTGCTGTGGAGGCTGCCATGTGGCCCAGAAGCTGAAGGAAATGCTTGCTGGTCGAGACACCTATAGGGTGAAAGAAGAGGCCAGATCCATAAGGGTCCTTGCCCTGTCCAGGGGAGGAAAGGCTCTTGCCCTTACTGTATCCAGCTCCGCCCCTATGAAGGTGAGAAGCTGTACTGGCTCGAGAACTGACTTTGGAAGGTTGAGGAGGAATCCCAAGGAAGTGAGCACTTGCTGAGTTATTTTCAAATGTGACTTGACTTGCTCTGGAGACTGACCTAGTATGAGCCAATCGTCCAAGTAAGGGAAGATGGGGATCTTTTTTCTCCTTAGAAAAGCAACCACTACTGCCAGGCACTTTGTGAAAACCCTTGGGGCTGATGTTAGGCCAAAGTGCATTGTTCTGAATTGATAGTAGCCTGAGGGCAACTCGAACCTGAGGTACTTTCTGTGGGAGCACCTGATGGGAATGTGAAAATAGGCATCTTTGAGGCCCAGGGAGGCTAGCCAGTCCCCTGGCCTTAGGGCAGGATTATTCCCCGAGTCACCATTTTGAATTTTGGTTTTAAAAGGTGCTTGTTCAGATATCTTAGGTCCAGGATGGACCGTCATTCTCCTGTCTTTTTTGGGGTAAGGAAGTACCTAGAGTACAATCCTTTGCCCTTGTGTAGGAAGGGAGCCCTCTCTATGGCTCTGAGAGCCAGGAGGGAAGAAACCTCTGCCTCTAGGGCAAGGGTCTCTGATGGATTTGCAGGTGGAAAGGATCTGGTTCTCATCTTGGGAAATTTCTTGAAGCTGAGAACCAGTCCCTGGCTTACTACTTCCAGGACCCTCTTGTCTGAAGTCAGAGATTTCCAGTCCTGGACAAAGTAAGCCAGCCTGCCCCCCTACAGGTATTGGAGAATCGGCCCGTGCAGACCCATCAGGGTGTCTGCTTGGCAGGGGCTTTAGGCTGAGGGGTGGATGCAGGCCTGCTCATACCCCGTCTGCCTCTCCCTCTGAAGAACCCCCTCTGAGGAAAAGACGAAGAAGAGGCCTGGGCTTGGTAAAAAGGCCTTTGAAAAGGCCTGCCCCTGTCCCTGGACTGCTGCCTTTGAGGAGTGGCTTGCTTTCTTTGGCCTGTGCACTCCTGTATGTGGTCCTGTACTTGTCCATCTTTTTCAGGTAGGTCTCTGTCTGCTCCCTAAACAGAGAATTACCAATAACAGGGAAATCCATGGCCTTAGCCTGGGTATCCTGTGACAGGCTAGTACATCTGAGCCAAGCCATCCTCCGAAGGGTCACAGATGTAGCCATGACTCTAGATGAAACATCACTGGAGTCCACAGCAGAATGAAATTACACCTTGGATGCCTCAATCCCATCTGCAGCCACCTGCTCCAGCTCCTTGGCAAGTTGGTCAGGGGCCTGTTTAGCCAGAGCCAGCACAGTGTCCCATCTGGACTTCTGGTACCTAGCTGTGTAGGCCATATAATTAGCCTGCCTGAGTCCCAAAGGTGCTGCCATGTACTGTTTCTTTGCCATGGCATCAAATCCTCCTGGAGTCCTTATCTGGGGGGTGCGATGCCAAGGGGATATTTGCCTTATCACAGGCAGCAGCCTGCACTACCCCAACATGGCTGCATTGCTGAGAAAGGAACTCCGTGTCTGAGCCTGAAAGAGAGTACCTCTTGTCCATTCGTCTGTCCACAGGAGGTATGGAGTTAGGAGTCTTAAGAATTTTATTTGTCTGTTTCCCAAACGATTTATGGAGGGGAATAGACAGTTTCCTGGACTCTGGGATGTCCATCATTTCAACAAAATCAGGCTCCTCCTGATCCTCTACTGCTTCTTCCATTGGAAGCTGGAGGGTTTCAGCCACTTTTTTGTAAAACATAAAGTGGGAAGGGGTCTCAGAAAGCCTGGGAGCAGAAACACCTGAAGGTCTGTCTGGGGAGATGTCCGGGTCAATAGGCACATCCAGACTTTCATAATTACCATCATCACTCATCCAGTTCATAAAATTCTTCTGAGCTGTAATCCGGAACCGGGGGAACCAACCGAACCAAACCCCTGCCAGATGGTGCCGGTTCGGCCGGAATCGAAGTAAGTGATTGCACTATTCTTATCGCCTTGGCTATCTCATCAGCAGTCGGAGTACGAATTTCTGGATCCGAACTGGACGATGTATCTCTTCTTTTTCTTTTAACAGGAGCCGACTCCTCAGAATCAGCTCTCCTCTTGCCCGAAGAAGTATCGCCCTGGTCAGAGGGCACTCCTTCTGGTTCGGTCGGAACTAAACCAGGCTGGCCATCCAGGTCAGCGGACTTCTCGGCCTCCCTTTCCCTCAGTCTACCTAATCTCTTATCCAGGGTAGCTTTGGGAAAATTCTTACAAATTTGGCAGTCTGAATCGAGGTGGTCAAACCCCAGACAATAAACATAGGTGGTGTGGGGATCAGGCTTAGCAAAGGCTTCCCCACACACACTGCAGTGTTGAAACCCAGTGGGCCCGGTTTTTTTCTTGGGTTTCTCAGACATGGTCAATCCTATCCAAAACTTACCCTTTTTTTGGCAATCCACCAGGCAAGACTCCCCTATCGGTTCCTGACCGTGTTACGGGTCTTGGAAAAAAACGTAATAAAATCAGGTTTTTTTAGAACCAATACGGACCGGTTACCACACTCTAAGTAAATTCACAAACTTTTTATTTAAACCGATCGGTTCAGCCGAACCAATCCAATATTTACAAGTTCCACACAGAAACTAAATGCAAAACCTATCTAGTACTCACGGTACCACAGACAGAGGCTTAAACTGACAGATTCGGTAGCAGAAATTCGGTAGAAACCGAGCGAAAAACGACACTTTAACCGACTTTTTTTGAACTGAGCAAAGGAGAAATCTCCAGAGCGACTGTTCAGTGAGGCGGAGTAAAGAATCTGACGGTTGGAGTTTAAACAACAGCAGATAGGGGCTTCAAGCGAGCTCACGGTGAACATTCCATGCTGGCCATGGAAAGTTTAACTCTTTGTTCTCTGGGGCAGTTGAAAGGTAGGACCTAACTGCAATAGTCAGAATACAGCAAGACTTCATGTTGTTTGAATAAAGGAATCTCTTTAGTAAAAGAGATTCTAAAATACTAAACAGAAAGAGCCGTAGATGAAAATTGGCTCAAAACTGCGTCGGAGCTTCCACGGAGACCCATGGGACCAAGTAAACGGTGGAAAAGAACTGGGAAGGGAGCGGAGCCACTCATGCCTTTACAGGGATGGTGACATTGATGGCATGGGAGGCCCCAGTTGTACTGCTGAAAATCTTCCAGGTGGATCCTGCTTCACTGACAGTGAAGTTCCTATGGTCTGACCTGATGACTGAGATACACTCAAAGAAGATCTTTGTTCTTTTTATTTTAGTGTTATTGATGATAAAATGCTACTTGCAAATTTTATAACTGCTCCTGGTTTTCCTATGCTTCCTTTCCTTTGCCTCGACCACAAAATACAACTCCAGTATAAAGGAACTAATCACAACAAAATGGACAAAAAATACTGACATCCAACTGGTCAGTCTGGATGTTAACCAGTGAGTAAACATCACAATGTACACACAGGTAAACTCCCATCTGACCTAATCACATGGTACACAAATGAAATTTTAATCTTATTATTTTTCACATCTTTTCTTCTAATGGCCCATTTGATAACATATAGAATAATACATGTGGAGATGTGTATAAAGAACAGATATGCAGGAACCTAGTGTAACAGAAGATCTTCCGAGAGAATCATTTTCATCAGGCCACACCTTTGGAACTATCCCTACCTCTGTACTAGGACCACATGGAAACTTTGCAAGCCAGTGGTCGCCCATAAAGACATCATGTGCCAGTGTCTAAATAAACGTGGGCGGCCCCTCCTCTCAGTTCCATAACATAGATCATGCTCAGAGAACCTCCCTTTAGGGAACCAAGATCTACCTCAGCACTTCACATACCAGGCAAGATAGAGTACTGGAAAGGACAGCAACAGAAACAGCAAGACAAAGATCCTTTGCTTCACCCCTAAAGAGAGAAGGTGGGTGGGACAGCATGGCCTGATGAAAGAGATTTCTCAAAAATCTATTTATGGCGAGCTATGCCACTGCCAGTCAGATGTACAGATATATGGTGTTATATTCTGTTATATTTTGTGTATGTGTACATGCCACAAGAATGCCAGGGTTAAAAAAAGGTCTCATAGGATAGTGAGAGACTGGATTTCTTTTAAAATGTTTGACCTTCCTCTGACCTGAGAGGAACCAGCTTGCTTGCCAGGTAGCTGACAATTACTTGTCAAAGGCTTGGGGGTAGCTGATCAAAATTTCCCTGGTTAACTAACTGAAGGAAACCAAGGTAAATAAAATGTTCAGGAGATGGCCCTTTTTCCCCTCAAAGGCAGGATGCTTTGGTCCCAGGAAACTGTCATGGCATATTGACTTTGACGAGGTGAAAAAAAGGACAGAAATATTCATTCTGGCAGGATATTGCGAATTCTCTTACTGGAGTCATAATTGTCAGGGAAGTATGACATCACAAGGTAGCCAGAAAATTGTTTTTTTGGGGAAGCTCAAGAGTGACATCTACTGACCAAAAAGTTAGGACAGACCAGGGATTTTGACACTATATAAGGAGCTTGAAAACCAGGGGCTCACTCTCATTTTGCTGAGCATTTTCAAGGGACACGTTTCTCCTGACACACAAGAAGCAAGACTGCTATCAAAGGAAACTGAAACTTTTATTTACTTTTCCTGGACTCCAATCCACTACACACTTAAGGTAGAACTTAGCCAACACTTAAGGGTTTTTATTTTGTAAGTACATATCCACTTTTTATTTGTGTTCTTCTGTGACCAAGGTGAATGTATCTGTATAATTTTGTATATGTATTGTTCTTGCATATGCAGTATACATCTTGCTAGTGTTGAACTGTATGTTTTGTATTGTGAACATGACATGAAGCCTTGGAAATGAATCTATGACTCAAAGGTGTAATTCCGAAATCTTAAATAAACAAACAAATTGATCAAACCTTTCTGCTGTAATGTTTGATAATTATTTAATTATTTAGTAAAGACATTTGTTTTGTTTAAGAAACGTGCCTGGGCAAAATTTCTATATTGTGTGTGTGTGTGATTGTGGGATGTTTCAGTAATAATCTGTGGCTAAACTGTTACTGCTAAGGGGTGCCATCATAAGCTACCAAATCAAAGAGTCTGAAAAGGGATAGTCTGGATAAAGCTAGGGGGAATACCAAAAATTCAAGGAAGGGTCTGTGAGGATTTGAACCAGGTTATTGCATGCCTTGTGGGAGAAGGCAGAATTAGGGCTACAACGCTACCCTAAAGAGGTTGCAATACCTGGATCTTCCCCATTTGTGTAACAACCAAGAAGGGTTCATATTTGGCTACAAGACTTGAGAGTAGTATTGTACCCCAATTCAGAGAAAAGAGGGACACCCTGGGACCTTGTGGCAGGTGTTCATTTGTAAATTCAGCGAGCATTCTAGGAGGACACGAGGAGGGTACCCCTGTTTTCTCCCTCCCTGTCACGGACTGCACTTAGGGGTGGGCACTGTGAGCTCCGTGGACCTGACTCTCAGGAGTGGGTTTGTGACACTATTGTCATGGCAAGTTCTTACACAACTTTTTTTCTATCTTCTTCCAGCATATCTCTTTCATCAAGCCATACCTTTGGAATGAGTCTCAAGCAGTACCAAAAGCTAAAAAGTCTGGGTGACTGGAGCCTATAGGCTTATGGCAGTAGGCCTTGTAGTACAGCTAGGCCAAACCCAGCTCATCTAAAAGGGACAACGTCCAGACTGTAATGTCTTGTGAAGATGTAGACAATACTCCATGTGTCAGCTGCACAAAGTTTTGCAGCAGAAACATTCCAAAACAAGCTACAGAAGTGGAATGACTATGAACCATACCAGGAAGTTCCTTACCATACTTCCTGCAACAGAACATAATACAGTGTACTACCAAGTTGGAAAAGCACTGTTTAGAATCTGGAGTGCCCTGTTTACCAGGTACGAGCTAAACAAAATCCTGCGAGGATTTTCTGCAGTCTTTCACACATCACTTTGTACTATCTGAGTATTCTACGCACACCTGAAGTATGAAGCAATGCTTCCCCTGGACTGGCATGCTCTGGTTATTACACTGGAATGTGGATGGTTTGATTTAAAGTAAACGTAGATAACTTTGGTAGAAACATAGTATTAGTACACAAAGACACCCTGTCTTTGTGGAAAATCAAATAAGAAGGCTTACACATTGCAGTTTACAGTTCTGGAATCCTTCGAGCAGAAGTGACTGCAACAAAAAATGCTTTCCAAGAAAGAACGCATAAGCCACAACTGCGGCTAGCTGAAAAGCAGCCAATGTTAGCTTTTCATAAATAAAATTCAAGTCCCAGGCTGGGACTGCATTTTGAATGGGAGGCTTTATATGTAAAATGCCTGTTAAAAACGTACGGGCTACCTGCAGTTAAGCAACCATATCCATCCACAGGCATGTGGAAGGCTGAGACAGCAGCCAAGTGCACTTTGACTGAGGAATACCGCAGGCCTAAATCCGATAATGGCAGCAGGTATTACAGAATCTGATTGACCAGACAGGTAAATGGATCCAAGTTATGTGAACTGGCTCACAAAGGAAATTGCTTCCATCTCATAGAGTAAGTGTGTCTTGTGGACAGCTTTCTAGCAGCCACCAGAACATCCGCCACTTTCTGTGATACCCCAAAGCGAGCTATGGCTATGTCTTCAGGACCTATGTGTGCAGAAGAGGGAACTTCAGGTTTGGATGGACTAGGGTTCCCTGTTCTTCAGACAGTAGACTCTTGCAAAAGGGCAAAGGTACTGGGGTTTCCAATGCCAGCTGTGGCATCAGGGGATACCATATCTGCCAAGGCAAAAGGGAAGCAGTGAGTATTAGAGCTGCCCCCTCCATCTTCAGCTTGAGTAGTACTCCCTCAATTTGTGGAAAGGGAGGAAAGGCATACAGAAACCTACATTTCCAGGAGAGGGACAACACATCTCGCCAGAAAACTCCAGGCCCTGGAGTGAGCATGCAGTAACTCAGCAGTTTCGAGGCTGGCCTGGTGGCGCTGAAGGTTGAGGCGCTGGACGCCACACCTCGCTCCACTCCGGTGACCCATGTTCGGGAGCAGACTCGGGTCGCTGGTGGGTCAGCCGGGGGGAGATAGGCTTGAGCGTCCGACGCCAGCTCGCCTTCTCCGGGGAGTGTAACGGCCTTAGCCTGAGCACTTGTCTGACCCCGAGCGGAGGCTTGGGGTACTACAAGCCCCAACTGCAGGGGAACGGGCAGCAGCTTTACAGTGCGGACGTCGGCGCTTACTGCCTTGACGTCAGTGGGCTGCACACTGTAAGGGAGGGAGAAAAGGAGGAAAGACGTCTGCTGGCTCCGGGAAGATGGTCTTCCCAGAGCGTACCTCCGATGTGCCCCACTCACCAGGACCACCGTCTCGGCCTGACGAAATTAGATTACTGGGTGTTGGACCCCACCTCGTCCCCACTCGGGGGGAGGAACCAAAGCTCCATGGAGGAGCGAGAGGTGAGTCCTGGTGGGTGTGTGGTCGGAGGATGACTTGTTGGATGTTCTGAAGGGTCGGGGCTAGTAGATAGTGAGGAGAAATGAGAAAAAATTACTCACCTTAGTAATGTTGTTTCTTCTAATGGAATCTTGCTGTATTCTGACATATGCAGTTAGGTCCTGCCTTTCAACTGCCCCGGAGAACAAATAGTTAAACTTTCCATGGCCAGCATGGAATGTTCACCACAAGCTCAGTTGAAGCCCCTGTCTGCTGTTGTTTAAACTGCAACCGTCAGATCTTTACGAGCAATACTCACCAGAAGTTCTGTGTAGAAACTGTAAAACTCTCACTAGCCAACTGGCAAATACATCTATATAAAAGGGTTTTTGGTTTCAAAAGGAAGACTCAAGTCAGGAAACCCAAAAACAAAACACATCCAAAAACACAACCCCTCACCCAAACCAAAAGAGGGTGAAAAAAGGACACCTCTAGGGTGCCAACATTGCTCCTGCCCACCCACATCCCAAAATCTAGGTTCTGAGAGGGGAGGCGGGGGGGGGTCAGAATAGCACAAGACTCCATTAGAAGAAATAACATTACTAAGGTGAGTAATTTTTTTCTTCAAACAACATGAAGTCTTGCTGTATTCTGACATATGCAGACTACCAAGAAGTACCTCCATGGAGGAGGGACAGAACCTACTTTGGAAACAGGATCTGAAGTACTGCTGTGCCAACCCGAGCATCACTCCTAGCCTAGATATCCAGAGAGTAATGCTTGATGAAAGTATGGACTGTTTTCCAGGTGGCTGCTTGACAAATTTCTAAGAGAGAAATATGCCTGGCAGCAGCCAGGGAAGCAGCTGTACCTCTAGTGGAATGAGCCCTCAGGCCTGAGGGTGGAGTTCTACCCAGTTTTTCATAGCAGAATTGTATACAAGAAACAATCCACCTGGCAATAGATCCCTTAGTGGCAGGTTTGCCCTTACAAACGTCTCCATACGTAAGGAACAACTGGAGGGATTCAAACCTGTGACCCTTGGTACGCTCTATGTAGTAGCTAAGGGCTATTTTAACTTCCAAGCTGTGTAGCTTCCTCTCTCCAGAGGAGGAATGGTCAGTGAAGAAAACAGGAACAGATATAGACTGGTTGAGGTGGAAATCTGAAACCACTTTAGGTAAGAACTTTCTGCTAGTTCCAAGGACCACTTTATCTCTATGGAAAGAGATGAAATCAGATTCCACTGACAGGGCTTGCAATTCACTGATACGCCTGGCAGAAGTAATGGCTACCAAAAACACAGTTTTCCAAGTCAAGTACTTAAGCTCTGCTGAGGACAAAGGCTCAAAGGAGGGTTGCATAAGCTGAGCAATGTAAACATTAAGGTCCCAAGCAGGAGCAGGATCCTTAAAAAGGGGATTGGTGTGAAGCAATCCCTTGAAAAACTTACAGAATACAGGATGGGATGATAGAGAGGAAGGCTTGCCTACTGACAAGAAAGCAGAAACAGCTGCCAAGTATACCTTAAGGGTAGCTGGTCTGAGGCCTAGACCATTAAGATGGACCAGATAGTCCAGAACCATAGGCAATTCAGCAGAGTCTGGAGAAATATTCTTCTTAGAACACCAAATGCTGAATCTTTTCCATTTGGAGTTGCAAGACTTTCTGGTGGAAGGCTTTCAAGAAGCCTTAAGGATATCCAGAACCCCTTGGGAAAGATGCAGATCTGCAAACTGTAACTCTTCAAGAGCCATGCCTTAAGATTGAGAGACAGAAGATTCGGCTACCAAATCCTCCCCTGAGAGGATGTCAACAGGTTGTAATTCCTGGGAAGAGACAGGGGAAGGTGAACTGCTAGGGACAGCAACAGGGGGTACCAGGGCTGTCTGGCCCAGTCTGGAGCAATCAGAATCACTTTGCATGGTTGTGACCTTATCTTGACTAACACTTTGAACAGGAGAGGGAAGAGGGGAAAAGCATACAGAAATTTCCCTTCCCAGTTCAGAATCAGAGCATCCAGGGGGACTGAGCCCAAGACTGAGGGTCTGCAACAAAAGAGAGGAAGTTGGTGATTGTCTGGGGCTGCAAAAAGATCTATCTCTGGTGTGCCCCATCTCGGGAAAATCACTTTCAAAACTAGAGGATCTAGGGCCCATTTGTGATGGCCCTGGGATATTCTGCTCAGTGCAACTGCTAGGACATTGTCCTTTCCTGGAAGGTGAACTGCTATCAGAGAGGTTTGCAGGGAATAGGCCATGGACCACAACTTTATTGTTTCTGTGCACAAGGCCACAGACCGTGTGCCTCCTTGCTTGTTGATGTACCACATGGTGGTGGTGTTGTCTGTTCTGACCTGAACCACCTTGTTCTGTACAAATTTAGAAAAAGCTTGCAGTGCTAGAAACACTGCCCTGAGTTCCAAGAGACTAATGTGAAGCAGAGATTCCTGAGGTGACCACAGTCCTTGGGTGGTAAGATCCCCCAAATGGGCTCCCCAGCCCAGCAGGGAAGCATCTGTGGTGAGTATCACTGAATGAGACTGAGTGACAAATGGAACCCCTTATCTCAAATTGTCCTGATCCTGCCACCATTGCAAGGCTTGGATTAGGCTGTGAGTCACTGGGACTAGTTTGGTAAGGGAATCCTTTCTTTAGGACCAGAAGGCTCTTAAGTGGAACTGAATGTCCCTCATCTGGAATCTTGCCCCTTGGACCACTGCTGTGGAAGCTGCCATGTGGCCCAGAAGCTGAAGGAAATGCCTTGCTGGTCGAGATACCTGAAGGGTGAATGAAGAGGCCAGTTCCATAAGGGTCCTTGCCCTTTCCAGGGGAAGGAAGGCTCTTGCCTTTACTGTATCTAGTTCTGCACCTATGAAGGTGAGGAGCTGAACTGGTTTGAGAACTGACTTTGGGAGGCTGAGAAGGAATCCTAAGGAAGTGAGCATTTGCTGGGTCACTTGCAGATGTGACTTGACTTGGTCTGGAGACTGACCTACTATGACCCAGTCATCCAAGTATGGGAAGATGGAGATCTTTTGTCTTCTTAGGAAGGCAACAACTACTGCCAGGCACTTTGTGAAAACCCTTGGGACTGATGTTAGGCCAAAGGGCATTGCTCTGAATTGATAGTGGCCTGAGGGTAACTTGAACCTGAGGTACTTTCTCTGGGAGCACCTGATGGGAATGTGAAAACAGGCATCTTTGAGGTCCAGGGAGGCTAGCCAGTCCCCTGGCCTTAGAGAGGGAAGGATAATTCCCAGAGTCACCATTTTGAACTTTGGCTTTAAAAGGTGTTTGTTCAGATATCTTAGGTCCAGAATGGGCCGCCATTCTCTTGTCTTTTTGGGGGTTAGGAAGTACCTGGAGTACAATCCTTTGCCCTTGTGTAGGGTGGGAACCCTCTCTATAGCTCTGAAAGCTAGGAGAGAAGAAACCTCTGCCTCTAGGGCAAGGGTCTCTGAGAGATTTGCAGGTGGAAATGATCTGGTTCTCATCTTGGGAAAGTTTTTGAAGCTGAGAACCAGTCCCTGGCTTACTACCTCCAGGACTCACCTGTCTGACGTAAGAGACTTCCAGTCCTGGATAAAGTAAGCCAGCCTGCCCCCTACTGGTATGGGAGAATCGGCCTGGGCAGACACATCAGGGTGTCTGCTTGGCAGGGGCTTTAGGCTAAGGGGTGGATGCAGTCCTGCTCATCCCCCGTCTGCCTCTCCCTCTAAAGAACCCCCTCTGTGAAAAAGAAGAGGAGGCCTGAGCTTGATAAAAGGCCTTTGGAAAGGCCTGCCCCTGCCCCTGGACTGCTGCCTTTGAGGAGTTGCTTGCCTTTCTTTGGCCTGAGCACTCCTGTAAGTGGTCCTGTACTCATCCATCTTTTTCATGAAGTTCTCTGTCTGCTCCCCAAACAGAGAATTAGCAATTACAGGAAAATCCATGGCCTTAGCCTGGGTATCCTGTGAGAGGTTAGTACATCTGAGCCAAGCCATCCTCCGAAGAGCCACAGATGTAGCCATGACTCTTAATGAAACATCACTGGAGTCCACAGCAGCATGAAACTGTACTTTAGATGCCTCAATCCCATCTGCAGCCACCTGCTCCAGCTCCTTGGCAAGCTGGTCATGGGCCTGTTTAACTATAGCCAGCACAGTGCCCCACCTGGACTTCTTGTATTTAGCTGTATAGGCCATATAGTTAGCCTGCCTGAGTCCGAAAGATGCTGCCATGTATTGTTTCTTTGCCATGGCATCGATCTTCCTGGAGTCCTTGTCTGGAGGGTGTGATGCCAAGGGAATATTTGCCTTATCACAGGCAGCAGCCTGCACTACTCCAACATGGCTGCATTGCTGGAAAAGGAACTCCGTGTCTGAGCCTGAGAGAGTGTACCTCTTGTCCATTCGTCTGTCCACAGGAGGTATAGAATTAGGAGACTTAAGAATTTTATGTATCTGTTTCCCAAAGGATTTGTGGAGAGGAATAGACAGTCTCCTGGACTCTGGGATGTCCATCGTTTCAACATAATCAGGCTCCTCCTGATCCTCTACTGCTTCCTCCACAGGAAGCTGGAGGGTATCAGCCACTTTTTTGTAAAACATATAGTGAGAAGGGGACTCAGAAAGCCTAGGGGGAGAAACACCTGAAGGTCTGTCTGGGGAGATGTCCAGGTCAATAGGCACATTCAGACTTTCATAATCACCATAATCATCCTCATACTCTCCCTCCTCCTCCTCCGGTTCATAAAATTCTTCCAAAGTATAATCCGGGAACCGACCGAACCGAGCCCCTTCCAGATGGTGCCGGTTCGGTCGGAACCGAACTATGCAACTGCACTATCCTTATCGCCTTGGCTATCTCATCGGCGGTCAGAGTTTGAATTTCTGGATCCGAACTGGACGATTTATCTTTTTTCTTTCTTTTCATCGGAACCGACTCCTCAGAATCGGCTCTCCTTTTGCCCGAAGCAGTATCGCCCTGGTCAGAGGGCACTCCTTCTGGTTCGGTCGGAACCAAACCAGGCTGGCCATGCGGGTCAGCGGACTTCTCGGCCTCCCTTTCCTTCGGTCTACTCTCAGTCTACCTAATCTCTTTTCCAGGGTAGATTTGGGAAAATTCTTACAAATTTGGCAGTCTGAATCGAGGCGGTCAAACCCCAGACAATAAACATAGGTGGTATGGGGATCAGCCTTGGCAAAGACTTCCCCACACACACTGCAGTGTTGAAACCCAGTGGGCCCAGTTTTTTTCTTGGGTTTCTCAGACATGGCCAATCCTATCCAAAACTTACCCTTTTTTTCGGCAATCCGCCAGGCAAGACTCCCCTATCGGTTCCTGACCGTGTCACAGGTCTTGGAAAAAAATGAATAAAATCCATTTTTTTTAGAACCGATACAGACCGGTTACCACACTCTAAATCAAGCACAAGCTTTTTTACCTCAAACTGATCGGTTCAGCCGAACCAATCCACAATTTACAAGTTCCACACAGAAACAAAACAAAAAACCTATCTAGTACTCACGATACCACAGACAGAGACTTGAACCGACTAAGCGGTAACAGCAATTCGGTAGAAACCGACCGAAAACCGACACTTCAACCGACTTTTTGAACCGAGTAGCAGATGAAATCTCTGGAGTGACTGTTCAGTGAGGTGGAGTAAAGAATCTGACGGTTGCAGTTTAAACAATAGCAGACAGGGGCTTCAACCAAGCTCGTGGTGAACATTCCACGCTGGCCATGGAAAGTTTAACTCTTTGTTCTCCGGGGCAGTTGAAAGGCAGGATCTAACTGCATATGTCAGAATACAGCAAGACTTCATGTTGTTTAAAAGAGTAATTAAAAAAAAAAAAATAAACTCGTCAGTTTCCACTATATGGGGACTCAAAAAGGCCCAACTCTGGATGACCTCATCTTGCAAATAGCTTGACTACCCAGGTCAACAGTTCTTACTCATGCACTCTGGACTATGCCCTGCTCGGCTTATCTGCCATGACGTTTTGGACACCTGGAACATGGACAGCTGATGGTTCTAGACTGTGTTCCAGTGCTCAATACCACACCCTCACTGTTTCCCTGCACAGCACATAAGAACGAGTCCCCCTTGTTTGTTGATCTAATGCATCACAATGACATTGTCTGTCTGTATTGAAGGAGGACCTGGAGACAAGTGGTCCTGAAATGCATGGAGCCCGTATAGGTCTGCTCTAAGTTCCAGGAGATTCATATAAAAAGAACGTGCCACCTGGTTCCACATGCCTTGTGTCTAAAGAGACCCCAGGTGGGATCCAAACTCAGATCCCAAGGCAATCGCAGTGAGGATCTGCAGTGGGTAGGAATCAAGAATGGGACACCCTTGAGCAGGTTGCTGCATTAAATCCACCAATTTAATGCTCTGCACATGGGTGACATGACTAGAACCATTTGTTCTCGATTGTCTGTTAACTTGTCCTACTGGACTCTCAGAGTCCACTGTGGGATCCACATGTGCAGCCTGGCCCATGGCACTGTAATTAATGGCAGCCATCATAAGTCCAGAAGATGTAAAAATGTCCTTGCTGAGAACATATCATCTGTCTTGTACTAATTTTGTTTGTGTTATCAATCATGCTGCTCTGTCCAGTGGCAGAAATGCAGAACCCTGAGCCGTACCAAAGCTACCCCTATGTACAGCAGGCGTTAGCAGGGTGTCAGTACAGACTTTACTGTCACCTCCAGAATATGGAACATCTTTATTGTTTGAGTTAAAGTCTGCAGCAGTCGGTCCCTGGAGAGGGCTTTTAATAAACAGTCATCCAGATAAGGAAAGACATCCAGGCCTGCTCTGTGAAGGGCTGCTGCCCCCAAAGGCAAGCACTCAGTAAAGACCTGTGGCGCAGAAGACGAGCCAAAAGGCAACACTCTGAGCTAGTAATCTTCTCCCAGGAACAGGAACCTCAGATATTTCCTGTGAGGTTTTCCGATTTCGATATGGAGGTAAGCATCTTTCACATTCAGGGAGCATATCCAATCCCCTGTTTATAGCAGGGGAAAGAGACCCTGCAGAGAGACCATCCAAAACTTTGTGTGTTCTGTTAAGATGAGGTCCCTAAGATCTAGAATAGGCCTCACATCTCCTGCCCACTTTGGGATGGGGAAGTATCTGGAGTAAAACCCTGTGTGCCTCTCTCTTCGAGGTACAGGTTCTATGGTCCATTTTTGAAGCAGGGTCTGCACTTCTTCTAGCAACAGGGGCATTTGCCCTAGTGGGCATGTTGTCACAACTGGTGGATAGTCTGAAAGGTTGTCCAGAAGCTCCAGAGCGGGACCCTGGTCTATAATCTTCAGAACCCATTTGTCTGTAGTCGCTGTCCTTCACTGATCTAAGTGGAGGGACAGGCGACCCCCTACAGCCATCGCTGGAGGAAATGGTAGTTGGAGGGTGTATAAGGAGTCATGCTGAGTCGGGGGTGGGGCAAAGTCACGGCTCCAGCACCTTTGGGTGCTTTCAAATGTGCACCTGGAGTCAGGAGGGGGACTGGCAAGGCCTCTGCATCTCTGCCTCTATGCTGCTGTCTATAAGCTTGACGGTGTCCTCTCACAGCAGACAGGCAAAAATTACCCTTCCTCCTGCCCCTACCTTGGGTATGGTACAGGGATTTCACTGACTTCAGTCTTGCCAGATGACTGAAGGTTTCCTCAGAGCTTCTTCCACCTCATGGCCAACCAGTTTCTGTCCCTAAAACAGGACACTGAGAACTGTTTGCTGCACATCAGTGAGTGGCAAAACCTGTAACCCTGAGCCAAGGGTAGAATCTAAGGCTGATGCCAGAGGCCACAGCCTTGGCAGAGGCATCAGCGATATCATATGTTGTGCGGACCAAATATTTACCCGCATCAGCACCAGCATAAAGAGTTTTGATCAACTCCTGTTTAGCAGCACCCTCAGGCAAGGCCAGTGCAGCAGCTTTAACCTTCCTCCATGGGGTATTCTGATATTTTATCATATGGGCCAGATAACTGACAATATGCAAGCCCAGTGAGGCAGATGCATAGCTGCATTTGCCCAGGACATCCAACGTCCTGGATTCCTTATCCGAAGGAAGGGAACTCGGGTGTCTAGGTGCCCTTTATCTATCATAGGCAACTGTAATCACCACTGAATCAGTTTCAGGCTGTTTAGCATAATAAGGTTTTCCAGCGGGGGCAGAATGCATTTTATCTGCCTTTCTGGGCACAGCTGGTATTTTGTCTGGCCTATATCTGGCTGCACAAGTAGCATCCTCCAAAGCTGGAAACTTGAGATGAACAATAGCACAAGGAGTGTCTGACATCTCCAGAAACTCCAGCAGGATCTTCTTAGTAGAATGCTGCTCCTGTAACATAAAGCCCATGGCAGCTTGCATTTGCTGCATTATGGCAAAAAATGAGGAGTCCTCAGCATAGTCTTCCTCCTCCTCCTCCTCCATTATGAGGAGAGGATTATATTCACATTCGATTTCGTATCTCTTACTGACAGGACTGAATGACCACACCAGTGACGTTGGCATCTGGGGAGGTCTATTCTGCAGTGTGTTAACTTGTGACGTCAGCCGAGTAGTTGTTGGGAGTACCTGTCGATGGGCCCACTGTAGGAGGTAGGTCTGACAGTAGGTGTCTCCTCACGTCTGAGAATGACAGAAGTACTGCCTGTGCATCGACACCACTGTCAGTAGTGGCTGTGACTGCAGTAGTCGATGGTGGAGACTGGATCTCTGGGAACGACGGCAACATACTGGCCGTAATAGGCCTAGTAGTGTCTGCGTAAAACCACAACATTGGTGTCTGGTTGATGGTTGAGGGGGTGGTCAGCGCCTCCAGAGTGAAAGGCATCGCAGTTGGAGTCGTACCTGTAGTCTGCTGGGGCAACCTGGATCTATCCAGGGAAGTCTTGTCCTTGTCTCTGTGTTTGTTTGTGGCTCCCCCATGAACATTTGACCTGGGACTTCGGCGGCCATGATTTGGAAAACAGGGAAGGTAACGCTGATTTCCCTTGTTGCTGCTGCTCCTTTGCTGCTAAAATCTCCTAAAGGAGGAATTTCTTCACAAACCCATTCCTATGTCACCCAGAAGTGGACCTGAATCCCTGGCAGATCTCACAAGCTTTTATGTTGTGAGAGGCCTGGGCATCAGACACACACTTCATCGGCATCATCCTTGTAGACTTTCTCTCCACGTTCCAATACTGAAAAAGCTTGGATGGTTCTTTCGGCGTGTGACAGGGAGTTCCTGCCACTCTTGAGGACTGACCTTTTCTTAAATCTGTTGCAACAGTTCTTCTATTTCTTAACCTAATCTAGCCTTTACAATTTCTAGTCCATAAGGTTGGCCACATATGGGCACCCCCTTCCCTTTCTTGACTATGCTATAGTGACCTCTTTAATGTTCCTTTTCCCTCTCAGGTCCTCGTACAGGGAGGTTACTGTGTGCCCTCCAAGCATATGTAAAACAGGTTGTGTTTATCGTTGTTGGATTTAGTATGTAACAGCACTATGTCATAATATACCTCGGCCCGGATATTCAAAAGGGTTGCGCCATGCGCAATAGGGTTGCGCATGCGCAAGTCCAAAAGTGCGCCATTTTGCGATTTTCAGCAGGAGGCAGTTGCGCCACCGAAAACATGCTGAGCAACAGCGCAATGCAAATGAAGGCATGCGCAACCGAAGGGGGTGGATCCATGCATAAAGAGCGCAATGCGATATTCAAAGACTTGTGCAATGCGCAACAGTGGAACAGCCGGAAATTGCGCACTAGCGGAAATGAGCCAAAATAAAAAGGCTCAAGGAAGCGGCGCAAGAACGCTACAAGGATGCCAAGTGGGGTAGAGAGAGAGAGAGAGAGAGACAGACAGTGACAGGCTAGGGCAGGCAAGGCAAGCGTGGGCCATAGGCTGCAGAGACCAGTGGGGGGTGCCCGGTGCAGTGGAAGTAGCAGTCAGGACAGCGGGGTAACACAGCAACACCAGCCGGGGGTCAGAAGCCAGGGAGATGGACAGTGCCAGCTTCCACATGAAAGCTGTAATGAGGGGTGAGAATGCAAGCTGCAGGGGACGAGGCCGTGGAAGGGCCCGTCGGCGGTACACCCCAACAGGCAGTACCGTGCCGCATCAGCTATGAGCTGTACACAGATGTAGAGATCAGGCCGGTACCGCCTGAACAGGGCAATACTGAGGCGGCTCTGTGAGCTGTGCAGTGATGTGATGCAGGCACCCTCACGACGGAGTCACGCTCTGTCAGTGGAGACCAAGGTGACAGCCTGCATGTGCCTGCTCGCCACGGGCACCTTCCAGTGGCTGACAGGGGACACCACAGGCATCACACAGTCGGCCACGTCACGCATCCTCACCCAATTCCTCAGCGCACTGCTGCCACATGCTGTGGAGTACATCCATTTCCCCAGCACCACGGCAGAGCGTACAGCAAACATGCAGGAGTTCCACAGGGTAGCATGTATGCCTGGCGTGCTAGGGGACATAGACTGCACCCATGTGGCCATTCGCACGCCACCTGGCCCTGATGGGGCTGCATATAGGAACAGAAAGGGTTTCTCCAGTGTCAACTGCCAGGTGGTGTGTGATGCCACTGGGCGCATAATCAATGTCTGTGCCACACACCCTGGTGGAGCACATGATGCCTTCATATGGTATCAGTCCGCACTGTGCCATCGATTCGAGAGTGGGGACATCCCCACAGACAATCTAGTGGGTGAGTACGCATGTATGGAATGCAAACTCGGGGCAAGGGTGGGAATGCCACAGGTGCCATGGTAGTGGCACACAGGGATATGGGCAATATGGACCTGAACATGATACTGATCTCCACTATCTCCACACAGGTGACAGCGGATACCCTCCGTCCTGGCTGCTCACACCGTGCAGCGCCCCATGACCCCATCGCAGCAACGCTATAATGAGGCACATGCTTCCACATGCAACATCATAGAGCAGGTGTTTGGGATGCTCAAGGCACGCTTCCAATGCCTAGACACCTCCGGCGGTGCCCTACAGTACAGCCCCCAAAAGGCCTGTGGGATATTCCCGGCCTGTTGCATCCTGCACAACATGGCCAAAGACTGTGGGATAGCCCTACAGGTTGAAGAGGTGGACAACGATTGGGACGCCAGTGGCGCCGGTGTTGATGGTGATGAGCAGCCCCCCCTAGGATGGCGGGACCCCCGACTGATCCGGCAGGCCCAGCTGCACCGGGACACCATCACAGAGGAGCACTATACACAACACAGGTAAGTCAAGGGGACATGTGCAACCAACACTGTCCATGCGCAAACCACAGGCACACAGGGTAACACACCAGGGGTGCATGACGGCCAGGGGAGTGGAAGGGTCCAGGCATACAAACACTCATATGGACACACACACACACCAGGCACAGAGCGTACATGGGCAGATGCACAGCACAGCAGAACCGACATTGCTAACACACAGAACCACCGACCACCCCCACCACCTGTACTGTCCAAGTACGTGTGTCAGATGCTGGGCACCCTTGCACCTTGGTGTACAGTACAATGCAGGCATCATCATGCACACGCACCTGTGGACAGCAGTTGGGAGGGTGTGCAGGTGGTCCGTGTGTTGGCGTGTTGAGCAGAGCACCCAGCAGTGCACTACCCACCATGACACACATTGCACACAGGGCAGCACCAGACAGGGCCCGCACTGGGAGACAGGTCAGTCATGTAGCACTGTCCCACGGCCACCGCGGATGCATGGGCGGCCCCGCCATGACCCAACAGCCCTGGCAGGCTGAGCAGGGGCCACATGGGGTGGCACTGTTGGACCACCAGGGGTCCCACTGCGCGAACGCAACTTTGCCCGCTACAGGGTCTGCAGCATGCCGAACAAACCTGCACCAGGGTGCTCGGGATGCCCACAGCAGAACCCGGCGGACAAGCCTGTGTCGCCGACCGGCGCGGGGACGGGGAGGAGAGTGAACTGTGTGGGTGTGCGGTACAGGGGCACCTGACTGTGTGCCCAATGCGTCCACGACAGAGACCACTGCCTGGGTCAGCCTGTCAATGGTGGCGGTCACATCCGTCTGCATACAAACCAGCTCTGCACGGTCCAGAGCACACTCCCTGCTGTGCCGCTCCACAGCCACAGACAGTGCCTCCACGGACATTGCAACCCGCCTCTGCTGCTGTACTGATTCCTGCAGCAGGCGGTGTGCTCGTCCAATGGGTACTGTGCCCCAACGGCATCCTGTCCCCCAGGGTGTGGAAGGTCCTGATGCACAACACCCCTTGAGGGTGGGCGCTGTTCGCCAGGACCAGGAATGGGCAGATCAAAGGGCGGCGGACATGTGCCACCGCTTGACACTGTACCCCCAGACCTGGTGGGTGACTGCTGCTGCTGCCCCTCCGACCGCTGTGTCCCAGGGTCCACTCGTTCCACCGCTGTGGCTGCAACAGTGCCAGACACCTGCACAGCCATCGGTGCTGCCCCACCGGTGCTGACAGGCACAGCCTGGGACTGTGCCAACATGCTGGTACACAAGTTGGAACCAGAAAGGCCCAGGGGCACGTGCTGGCCTGCTGTGTGTCCATCATGGTGCAAGGCCCCTAGAATTCTACGGCTGCAGAATTTTGCGCAGAACTTGCAATCTACCACAGAACTTCTGCGGTGCCGCAGAATTCCCTCTTCTTGGGAATTTTTTATTAATATTCCTTTTTATCCATAGAATCTGGTTCCCTTCCCCTCTTTTTATATCCAAAACTCCCGTATATGCTCAGAATGTGATGTTATCATTGCTATAACATCATACATTAGCCAATGAAATGGCTGCATTCTGCAACAGAAATGAACAGTCACTTATCTACCACAGCTCCCACTGCCAAAGATGGTGGCACATCACATCATGCATGGTGATATTTGCTCAGCCTGCACTACAGCTTAATATGTATTTCAGTCTTACATTATTGTGCTAGGGCCAGCTTAAACAAATCCTTGTCAATAGCACAGACTTGTTAAGTCCATACCTCACTTTGTACAAACCTGTTTGTGCTTTTATGGTATAGAGACGCTATCTGAAATGAGTAACTGGTAAAATGAATTTAACTGTCATTTTTAAAAAAAATAAAGTAATTATTCCCAGAAAAGTGGAATATAATAATGTGTAGACCTGCTGAAAGACTAAACCTGTTTAATAAATAATTGCACTGTACGCATTTTTGCCAGGGTTATTGATTACATATTGTCATTGGTTGATAGAATCACCTAAAAGTTATGGAGAAATGTTGTGTGCAGGGACAGCTGTTGGGCCGGAGGATAGCATGCAGAGTTTCTGTGCTGGCAACTGAGGTTCAGAGATTAGCTCTGGGAGCTTGCTGGGCAGCACAAGGATAGGTGGAACACATCACTGCTCACAGCCTGGGAAGGTATGGTGCAGTGTTCTGTCACATGGTGGACACATTGTGATGGGCTGGAGAGCTCTATCTCACAATCATTTTGCATGCATGTCATGGCCTGATAGTGTTACACAGTGTGTCAGGGTAAGCAGATTGACATGAAAAATGAGTTTTGCAGTAACTCCTCTATTCCATTTCCAATGGGACACGTATGAATGAGGATGCAAGTTCATGGAAATAATAATAAAAAAAAAAAATACATATATATGTATATATATATATACACACACACACACACACACACGCGTGCCTACACACATATACAGTATCTCTGTCTCACCACACACACACACACACACACACACATTTGTATGTATGTTACAGATTGCATATAAAAATATAAGTGATACACAGTGCGAACCTCGTGAGTGGTGTAGAAAGCACATACAAATATATAAGCGATAGACAGTGGAAACCTCATTAGTGGGATAGATAGCATGCACATAGAACTACATTATGTATCACATTAGATCCCCTCTGCATATGTCATTTATGCAACAGGCCAGGACATTAAGGGAGAGACATTTGTTTTGCTTTTTTAGGCATAAAATTATTTTTATAAGTCCGTTATTTTTTGAACTAGTGTTACTGTGCTTTCCACCATCACAATTGCTATAACCACTGCCATGAAAGTGAAGTCAGGATGTCAATCTGATAATGTGATGTGACAGTTTGTTAGTGCTGCAGAACTTCCGCAGAAATTACAAACCACCGCTGCAGAAGTTCTGCGGCAAATGGTAGTCTTGCCGCAGAACTTGGTCCCACTGTGCCGCAGAAAAGTAGGGGCCCTGGTCATGGGACACACACATATCACTGCCCATTGCAGTCCTTGCATCATCAATGGTGCAGGTACGTGCTACAGCCACAGTCACAGCGTGCTGGCATGCTTGCATGCCAGACTGCTGAGACACAGGCTGTGCACCCCCCACCCGAATCACCGACACCAGAGTTGGTGGCCCAGCGTGCATGCTGCTGCAGTGCATGCTGGCTGGTGACAGAGGTGGATGGACCCTCCTCCATGTCCAGCAGGTCATCATCACTGCCTGGACCCACCACCACCGTCTCCTGAAGACGAACAGGATCTGTAACAGAAAGAGAGTACATGTGAGTGCATGTGAACAACCTCCCCAACACCACCACCATGTCATACCGTGCAGTGATGGGCTTCCACCTGTCTGGAACCCACCTCCTGGTACGCCCTCAATAGCGCTCCGCTGCATTGATGCAGCCAATCTGTCCTCAGCCGGGGTCAGCTCCAACACCGCTGGCTGGCCCCCGCCAGTGCCAGCACGTGCCACCCTGAAGGCTGCCACCTTCTCCTTCAACCTCCTGCGGTCTGTCCCCATCTTCTTCTTGCATTCCTGCACGGAGCGCTGGTGGCTTCCGTGCAGGTTCACGGCCCGAGCTACCCCCTCCCATGCAGCCGCACGGGACTGAGGGGTGCCCCGCCGTCCACTCAGTAGTGGCTCCTCCAGGTAGGCCTGGAAGAGGGCCTCTGTCTCTGCTGGGGTAAAGTTGGGCCTCCTCCTACGCCCACCATCCTCACCCTCACCTTGTCTCTGCTCGGTCATGGTGATCTGTATGGGGGGAAGTGGACACCTGTCACTGTGCAGTCTACAGCATTTTCCCATGACCATTGTCCAGAACATCACACAGCATGCAACTCACCTCTCACCTGCAGTACCCGAATCTGGCCAGCGCAGCCTAATGTCGCACATTTATAGCGCAATGCATGCAAATTAGAGTGGAGCAACTATAATGAGATGCAAATCGCGCCTCGCGCCTTTGATGGCTGATCAGATGATTTGCATGTGTGGGTGAATATCGCGCAGTTGCGCTTTACTTATCTGGTTGAGCGGCTGAACCAATGGCGCCAGATCTGTGACTGTGTGGTACCTGCATTGCGCATGCCCAGATAGCTTACGCGGGCATCTGCCAGCGCTGACGCGTGCTGTACGATCGGCAATTCAGGCCATGGCCACCATTGTGCCAGTGGCGCTACAGCACTGGGCACTATAATGGCGCTGTGGCACTACTGCGCAATAGTCCACTGTGGCACTGGCACGCAGGGTGGTCGGTCGCGCGGGATGCGTATCGTCCAGATGGCGCTGTCGCTGGCCTGCGTCATTGCCCATGACCTGGTGTCCGACCTTGCCCCTGGCGGCCTCGCTGCCATGTGTATGGACCTATTGCGCTGTCTGGTGACAGCGCTATGTGAACTGACGGCGCTGTTCGAACAGCGCGAATGGAACCTATGGTGGTCTATTGCGCAACATCTCCACGTGGGGTTACGGTGCAGCGGGGTGCCATATTGCCTGCTGTAAAGTTGGTAGCATGGCACGCAGGAGGGCAGTGCAATGGAGCCCCGTGGAAGTGGCCAACTTGGTGGCCCTGGTGGAGCCCCACTATGGGGCACTGTATGGTGAGGTGCCCTCACCATAGCTAGGACCCAGGTCTGGCAGCAAGTGGCCAGTGACCTGGTGGGGTCACTGGGCGGTGCCGGTCAGCTGAGCAGTGCGGCACGGTACAGTGACCTCCGCGAGAGGATCCTGAGCTTCATGGGCGGCTACGGTCACGTGCCAGGAGGGCGTGGTGCCTATGCCAGGTGGGTGACCGTCTATGCACCTGTATTCTCTGTAGGGGTGTGACTGTGTTTTGGTGGATGTGCATAGGTGATGGCTCTGACATGGTTGGCTGTGTCAGTGTGTGCAGGTGTGAGATGCATGGGGCTGGCTGTGTGGGCAGGCACTCTCACTGGGGCAGGGGGCAGTCTGCTTTGGAGTCACACTGATGTTTTTCTCAACATTTGTCTCCCACAGGACAGGCGGAGAGGATGCAGGCACGGGGTGAGGAGGGCCATGCCAGGGCCCTGGTGCCGGTCGGTGGTGCTGTGGGTGGTGCGCCCCAGCAGCAGCAGCAGCAGTAGCAGCAGCAGCGGCAGACTCAGCTGCTTGGGGAGTGTGAGTATCATTACTTCATGGATGCTATTGCATGCTGGGGGGGGGGCATGACCACCAGCCATGCACAACACAACCATGCACGACACAGGCGACATTCATCACTGTCCAGTGTCACAGCACGTCTGTGTATGCGTCACTGGTGGTCCATGCATGCACTGGGCACATGGCTGTGGGACTGGCATCGCACCACATTGCCACGTCACTTGACAGCCTTGTTTGTGCTGTGATGTACATGGCCAGTGTGTGTGTGCAGTGGTGCACATAGCTGATGCTGCCTGGTTGGGCGTGTCATGTGCATGGCCACTGTGGGTGGGTGCATACTATCACAGGTGCGGGGCACTAGGCTTTATGCCTTGCAGGATGGGTGGTGTTCAGGGTTTTGGACAGTCACAGCCATTGACTGTGTTCCCTTTTCCTAGGTCTCAGCATCCTAAGAAGGATGGAGCGTGCCCTTCAGCGGATTACACGTGTGTCAATTGCAACACATGGGATCCTGACCGACATTTACCGCCATGGGATCCGGAGACGGCAGAGGGGACAGCGACGCGGCAGGCAGCGGCAGACCAGCCTGCCAGGCCATGATTGTGCTTCCCCTTCCCACTTCAACAATCCCTCCCACCCTGCCTTCCCTCTCCCAGTTGTTCACCCCTACCCCTTACCCACCCCTACCTTGTACCCCACCCCCCTTGTCTTGTACATGACTGTATATAGTTGTTCTTGTTCTTGTTGTTGTATTTTATTGTTTCTACGAATATATATATTTTGTTATGAATACTGTGGTGGTCTCTGATTTGCAGCTCGCTATGGTTGCTCAGTTGCAGTGGTGTGCATGCCATCTGGGGTGGCATGGTCCTGGGTGTGTGTGTGTGTGTGTGTGTGTGTCTGTGTGTGCGTGTGTGTGCATGGGGAGGTGTCTCCAGTGTGGCAGTGTCTTTCTGTTGGTCTTGCCATCTGCTGCCGCCCACTGTTGGGTGCACAGGGTGGGTCTGGCTTGTATGCTTCTCTGCTACACGGGGTTGACGTGTGCCAGGCGGGATGCATGGTGTTTCCTGCAGTGCCAGTCACTGCACATGGCTGGTGTCTTGGGGTCACGGTACAGGGTGTGCTGTGCGTACGGGGGGGCTGATGTGCACTGTGGTTGTCATCCCCCTGTGTGTGGCAGTCTCAGCCTGCCAGTGGTTGTGCTGGGGCGTCATGGCCCTGCTGTGCTTTGTTGGCTTGTCCCCAGGGGCCAGTGGATCATCCGTCCCACCCCCAGTGACACTGTGCTTGGGGTGTGCAGGTGTCTTGTTGGTTCTGTAGTGTGTTCCTGTGCCCATGTGTGGCATGGCTGCGGTGGGCCCCAGTCTACCTCCCTGGATGTGCAGTTCCATTGCTCTGCGGGGATGGGGGGGCTCTGCTTGCGCTATGGCACCTCTGGACTGCTCAGCTGGGCTGCCCTGGTTGCGCTATAGCGCAACCTTTCTGCTCAGCTTCTCCTTCCTGGTTGCGCTATGGCGCAACCTTTCTGCTCAGCTTCCCCTTCCTGGTTGCGCTATGGCGCAGTTTGTGCGTTATTCAGACGTTGGCTGCTTGCGCACTTTGTTCTGCTCCATGTTTGAATATCGCGTCTGTTGCACATATGCTCAACTGATTTGTGCTTGCTCCTGCTGTTGCGCACATTTTGGGCGCAGTTTGAATATCCGGGCCCTCATGTTTATGAGACCTGTAAATGTTGAAAATACCACGGCACTAGGTGTTTTTGATAATGGTAAAAAGCACTAGGTGACTATTATAGAAATTAAGTTAGTTGTGCTATTTAAATGCATGTAAATTGCTGTAAACTGAATAAGTCCAAAAGTTCATGGTGATTTGCACATATCCCATGATGCTTTGCATTATGGAAGTATGTATGATGTTGTATTTCTTTGAAACTTGATTTGTTGCCAATGCCCTCTGGGGTAACGCATGTTTCAGTATTTCCGCTCTGAGGTTCTTTGTTTTTAGCTTGTTTTCTTTTCTATTTCAGCCCCACTACCCAAGCAAACAGGGCCCGCATAGGGATGAAGAGTTTTCACTGAAAAGTGGTGAGATCAGAGAACAGTGTCAGTAGGTGCTGGCTAAGTGCAGAGAAAGGACCTACATAGTCTGTTGCTGCAAACTTGATGTACTGAAGAAGGAATATGGCACTACAGAAGTTTATTTCCTGTATTTTGAATAAACATAACAGACTGTGTGTTGAACCTGAAGTTCGGTGTCTGGTCCATCTGTTATCCTACAACTCCTCTACAGACTTGGTGTGAGAAGTGGGATAACTTGCTGGAAGCATCTGGACTGGCTGAAAAGGGACATTTTCTGGTGGATATCGCCCAGATATCCCAGGTGAACCGATGCACCAGGAGTTGCCAGAGGTCGGGAGAACCCGGAGAAGAAAGTCTGTGGAGTTCTGACCAGAATCATGGCTGACAGATGGAGAGAAGCTGCTGCCTGGACCTGACCTGGGAGCTCAGAGGAAGGCCAAGCCTGAAGACGACAAAGAGATGCAGGTCGAGGCACACTGGAGGTATGAGAGACAACACCCCAGATGTGGAAACCCTGATGAGGATGATCCACTGGATGAGTGGGCAATGGCTGGAGGCAGACTGACTACGCAGAGAGGCAGAACACTGCTGCCAGGTGCTCGAGAGATTCCTGCCAGAGTGTCTGGATAAAGAGTCAGAGGAGGATTTTTCGTGGGCTCAGTTTGAGGAGGACCCCCTGACTGAGCAGGATATTCCTTTGTTTCCTGTGTTCCCAGGATATTACCTGCTGGAGGTCAGAGATGCAAGTATGGAACTTGAATGCGAGACCCTAGGTAAGACTGTACCTAGTGATACTGTGCTGGGGTTGAAGACTCCAAGCAAGCAAGAAGAAGCCTATGAGGCTGAAGGGACTTTTTCTTGTACTGATACAGTTAAATCTATTAGCAGTATTTACTGGGGTATACTGCAGGCAAAATATGCTAATATTGCCAAAATGTTACAATATGTTAAGATCAAGTAGGTGGTACATGTATTTTATTTTTTTTGATGAAAAAACTACAAAGGAGGGGGTTGGGTGGAAAATGGATAGGAACCTGTGTTGGGGTAACACCTAGAGTGTCTACCCTCAGGTGTCTGTATCAGTAGCAAGTGAAATGAATGAATTGAGACATAGTGGGTTTTGTAGAGGGGTTGAATCTAGGACTGGGCCCCTGCTTAAAACTGACATATCTGGTGGGGTTGGAGCAGGTAATTACTCACCCCCCCCCCCAGAGAAATTGTTTCTATGGTACTGGACTTTACAGCTGTCCAGATTTTTTGGTTAAGAAATATGACATATTTTCCCTAAAAGGAGATAGTTCAGGAAAGGTACTGTTAGTCTCTACTGAGAAATGTGTTAATGCCTAAGGGTAAAGAATAATGATATCCACTATGTTTATGATTGAATGTTTACCTTTAATAGGGACCCTAAGAGCTTCTGAAGATCGATGGGTGGAAGCTCCATCCCTTCCTGGGACAGGAAAGCGGTAAGCAGTCTGCAATAACTGCTTCCCTTTTAAGGTGGGGGATATATGACAGGAAGCTCCTGCCACTCTTGAGGACTGACCTTTTCTTAAATCTTTTGCAATAGTTCTTTTATTTCTTAGCCTAATCTAGCTTTTACAATTTCTAGTCCATAAGGTTGGCCACCTATGGGCACCCCCTTCCCTTTCTTGACTATGCTATAGTGTACTCTTTAATTTTCCTTTTCCCTCTCCGGTCTTCGTACAGGGAGGTTATTGTTGTGACCTCCAAGCATATGTAAAACAGGCTGTGTTTATCATCATTAGATTTAGTATGTAATAGCACTATGTCATAATATACCTTGGCCCAGATATTCAAAAGGGTTGCGCATGGCGCAACAGTGCTGCGCCATGCGCAACCCACTGATGTGCCCCGGCGCGATATTCAAAAGAGAAAAGTGTGTGGCACAAATCCCAATGCACCGGAGCGCATCAGTAATGTATGCAGGCACAGGTTGGGGTGCCCATACATAACCTGCACAGCCTGATATTCAGCCCGGGATGTGCAGAGCCATGCATGCGCAACCCCTACCTACGCCAGCACAAAGTTACGCCAAAAAAAAGGAACAACTGATGGCCACCCACAGGTGAGCTGCCGCCTGTGGGTGGCCACCCGAGTTCCGGCTACACCTGGCGGCGCCCCCCCCATGCCCGATCACGGGCATTTGTAAAAACATTGAATAATTCGTCCAATATCCCTGGTGGTCCAGTGGACGGCTATCTGCCTGATCGCGGGCATTTGTTTAAAAAAAAAGATCCCCTTCCAATATCCCTAGTGGTTCAGTGGACCAGCTATCTGCATTATCGCGGGCATTTGTTTAAAAAAAAAGATCCCCTTTAATATCCCTGGTGGTCCAGTGGACCGCTATCTGCCCGATCGCGGACATCTGTATGTAAAAACAGGCACAAGTCCAATATCCCTGGTGGTCTAGGGTACCCCCTTCCCCACTGAGTCCCACCGCCCCCCTCGGTCAGCCGGCGGGTGGCAGATCCCACCCGCCCCGCCGCCCCGCCCGACTGACACATCGTAGGGCTGTACGCCCAGTGGTTCACAGCTGAGCTAATGGTGTAGCTCAGAGTCAAATATACATTCCAGATATGTGAATGAATCATTCATATATTCGAATGTGTAGTACGGTATAGTTGTGATGCCCATTGGCTCACGCCAGAACCACTGGCTGGACAGCCCCACCGACGGTGTCACAGTCGGGCAGCGGGCGAGGGGAGCTGCCACCGCCGACTGGACCGGGGCGGGGGCCAGTGGGCGGTGGGGAGGGGGGTACCCTAGACCACCAGGGATATTGGACTTATGCCTATTTTTAAATACAGATGCCCGTGATCGGGCAGATAGCGGTCCACTGGACCACCAGGGATACTGGACTTATGACTATTTTTACATACAGATGCCCGCGATCGGGCAGATAGCGGTCCACTGGACCACCAGGGATATTAGACTTATGACTATTTTTTTACATACAGATGCCCGCAATAGGGCAGATAGCGGTCCACTGGACCACCAAGGATCTTGGAAGGGGATCTTTTCTTTTATACAAATGCCCGCGATCGGGCAGATAGCTGCTCCACTGGACCACCAGGGATATTGGAAGCGATCTTTTTTTTTAAACAAATGCTCGCGATCGGGCTGCAGGGGGCGTCAGTCCCTGAGAGCTGCTGTCTGGCAGGACGCCAGGCACAAGTCGTCGGGGATCGGCGCACCTGTATGCAAATGGGTCCATAATGACATGCAAATGGCCCCATGTGCGCCCTGCATACATTATGGCCCCATTTGCATGTCAACTTTTGAATATCGCGGTACTGTGCATGGCGCACGGAACTGGCGCTAGCGCATCCCATGCTCCACCTCTGGCCACTTTGCGCTGGCGCAGTGCCACTGCGCCATGAACACTGGGGTGGCCAGGTGATATTCAGCCGTTGAGCCATGACGCAGCTCTGCTTGAATATCACCCAGTCCACACCTCCCCCAGCCAACTTGAGCTGCTCCCCAAGCTATGCGTCACAGCCTGGCGCAGCTTGAATATCTGGGCCCTTATGTTTATGAAACCTGTAAATGTTGAAAATACCATGGCACTAGGTGTTTTTGATAATGGTAAAAAGTACTAGATGACTATTAAAGAAATTAAGTTAGTTGTGCTATTTAAATGCATGTAAACTGCTGTAAACTGAACAAGTCTGAAATATCATGGTGATTTGCATATATCCCATGATGCTTTGCATTATAGACATATGTATGATGTTGTATTTCTTTGAAACTTGATTTGTTGCCAGTGCCTTTTGTGGTAACCCATGTTTCAGTGTTTCTGCACTGAGGTTCTTTGTTTTTAGCTTGTTTTTGTTTCTATTTGAGCCCCCACTACCCTAGCAAACAGGGCCCAAAAAGGGATGAAGGGGTTTCACTGAAAAGTGGTGAGATCAGAGATCAGTGTCAGTAGGTGCTGGCTAAGTGCAGAGACAGGACCTACACAGTCTGTTGCTGCAAACTGATGTACTGAAGAAGGAATATGACATTGCAAAAGCTTATTTCCTGTATTTTGAATAAACATCACACAGAGATTGTGTGTTGAACCTGAAGTTCGGTTTCTGGTCCATCTGTTGGTGGCATACAAGTTGCCAAAAATCATTATAAAAGTGATTACTATAGGTATACAGGTTAGAGCTGGCAGTATAACCTAGAGGTTAGAGTAATGAGCTGTGAAAGAGCTTAGTAAATCCAGCAGACCTGGGTTTGATTCCCACAACCTCCACTTGCATACTATGTGACTCTGAGCAAGTCACTTAACCACCCCAGTGCTCCCGAGTCGCCCCTAAAAACAAGCACTGGTGCCTAGTGGGCCTTACCCGGTTACCAAAAAAAAGAAAAAAAATGGAAGCAAGAGCTATTTGCAGCTCCATTTCTGACAGTGGTCTAAAGAGTCTAATTGACAGCAGGAAAAGAACTGAGAAGAGGAGGGCTGCCCATGTTTACATAGACACTGGTGCATGATGCTGTCATGGGTGGCACCTGGCTTTCAAAGTTTCTGTGTGGTCCTAACGTTGATGCGAGGATAGTTCCAAAGGTGTGGCCTGATGAAAGAGAAATCCTTGAAGAAGTTTGAGGTATATCGACAATTTTGCACACACCTGAGGTGTGGAATACTACATATACCCTCAGTGTGAAGCTCGAGGGATTTATAAAAGAATCCCACGCCGAGGGTGTGTGTACAAGAAAAAAATTACTCACCATAGTAATGTTGCTTCTTCTTAAGGGATCCCTCACTGTTTACACTTTAGGTAGTCATCTCAGCCAAGAGTGACGCCTCAGACATAGAAGCTCTGCAGATTTTTAGAATTTGGAATATAGGTTCAAACACTGCATCCGTGCTCCACACTAGCAATTGCTCAGATCTGTTTCCAAGCCAGAGAGGAGCAGCGGCTAGTGAAACTAGCCAAAAGGATACCCAAACATTTTAGAAACATTTTTCATAATATTTTGAAATGCACCAAAAAACTCAAAGCAGACTTGAGAAAAGTTATGTGAACATACAAAGTTGCCAACAGATAAAGGCCTAATGGTCTATCTTGTATGCTCAACTGTGCAGGATCCCCTGTGCCTACAGGGCAACTGACCCACTCCCCAAATCCACCCGACCTCCCA
This sequence comes from Neoceratodus forsteri, assembly GCA_016271365.2. Lineage (NCBI taxonomy): Eukaryota > Metazoa > Chordata > Ceratodontiformes > Ceratodontidae > Neoceratodus > Neoceratodus forsteri. The sequence goes on from JADMNL010000028.1 coordinate 210,845,908, forward strand.
GATACCCTCTTCCCCCGGCATATTTCCCCTCCATTCTGTCCCATCCTCTCTTGAAGCTATCCATCATTTTCATGGAGATCACCTCCTCTGGTAAATTGTTTTACTTGGCCACCACTCTCAGTGAAAAAGTGCCTCCACATCTCCCCTGAACCTTCTACCCACTAACTTTAGGCTATGACCCAGTGGACTTCTTCCCACAAAGACCGAAGCAGCCCTCTGTATTCACCTTATTAATACCTTTACGTTATTTGACAGTCTCAATCTTATCCCCCTTCCATCCTCAAGGGAGTACATACTGAGCCCCTTGAGCCTCTCCTCATAGGTGTTGCCAGCTGGCCCTGGATCATTTTGGCCACCCTTCTCTAGACTGTCTCCCCATAGTTGACATCCTTCTTAAGATAAGGGCATCAATACTGGACACTGTACTATAGGTGTGGTCTTACCAGGGACGTCTACAACGATAGTATGACCTCTACCTTCCTGCTGGTATTTCCCCTGGCTATGCAGCACAGCATCCAACTTGCTTTGGCCACAACTCTCCTGCAGTGTGCCAAGTGCTTCCGGTCACTCTTTATGATAACCATCAGGTCCTTTTCTTCAAAAGACTTGGTGACCTGCACACCACCCAGCTATCTGGTCTCTGGGTTCTTTGCCCCATGTGCATAACTTTGCAGTTTTCAGCACTGAAACCCAGTTGCCAAATGCCTGACCATTTCTCTAACCTAGCCAGGTCTTCCCTTAGTTCCTGTCTCCCTCTCCTCCATCCCCACCCTCCCACAAAGCTTTGTGTCATCCATGAACAGGCAGATTTTACCCCCAATCCCATCTGCTATGTCACTGATAAAGATAAATGATGATGGTGACAACACCGGATTAAGGATCAAGCACCAAGCCCTGCGGGACCCCACTGGTCACTGGCCTAGCTTCCAAGAATCCCCCCCCCCACCACCACCACCTTCTGGTTTCTATCCTTTAACCAGTTTTTGATCCATTTAGCAAGCTTGGACCCCACCCCAAGATCATCCAGCTTCCTGATCAATCTTGTATGAGGTACAAAGTCAAAGGCCTTGCTGAAGTCCAGATATAGGACATCGGCCACTTGGCTCCTGCCACTATCTTGGTCACCCAGTCGAAAAAGTCAGATCAGTCTGGCAGGACCTCCCCGACACAAACCCATGCTGCCTCTCCTCTTGCAGGCCATTTACCTCAAGAAAGCTCACCAGTCTCTCCTTCAGGACAGTCTCCATCAGTTTTCCCACTATTGAGATCAGACTGACTGACCTGTAATTCCCTGGTTCATCCTTTGGATGCTTTTATGGACAAACACCACATGTGCACTTCTCCAGTCCCAGACCACTCTCCCAGACTCCAGAGAGGTCTAAACAGGGCTGCCAGGGGGCCAAGCAGCACCTCAGCCAGTATCATTAGGACCCTCGCATGCACTCCATCTTGTCCATCTTCAGGGCCCTTAGGCCCTTTAGCACTCTGTCCACCTATATTATGCCACCCCACCTTCCCTATGCCCAACCCCCTGCACCCTTGTAGTACTGTTCCATCCTTCTCTCTAGTGAAAACAGATCAAAAGTACTTGTTAAGCACTTCTGCTTCCTCTTCACTTCTTTCTGCCCAACCCCTCTCCTTTTTTAACCTGACAGTTTCATCTTTAATATCCCTCTTCTCTCTTATGTATTTGAAGAAGGCTTTCTCATCCAGTTTTACTCCCTTTGCCACTCATACTTTCCTAGCAGCCTTTACCTCTCTAACTGCTCTTTACACACCAGCCCTCTCCTGATTTATCATTATACACCTCCCTATCCTCCTCATTCTGGGTATGTTTGTACAGTACTTACGAAGGAAAAAATACCTACCATAGCAATCTTGTTTCTTCCAAGGGAATCTTACTGTATTCTGACATATGCCGTATGGTCCCACCATAGTACTACCCCGGAGCTGAAATGGTTAATGGAACCTATGAAAATGATGGAATGCTAGGCTCAAACTTGGTTTTCAAACCACTGTCTCCGGTAACCAACCTTTCAACCATCAGAATCTTACGTATCGTGCACAGGAAACTATCTAAATTATCTAATTAAATAATTTAGTATGTAACCTAACAAAAATTAAAAACCTAAAAAGCTACCCACCCTATGAAATATCTCCCATCTATGAAACAACAGAAGGTCATCCCTAAGACTCAAGTCACAGATGTCCCAAACAAAAAGCCAGCCTAGGTGTCCACCACAGTAATCACAGCTGTAGTGCAGGACCCCCAGGTTCTAGAAGGGGAGGAAGGGTGGGAGCTCATAATATAGTAAGACTCCCTTGGAAGAAACAAGATTAGTATGGTAAGTAATTTTTTCTTCTAACCCCAGGAAGTCTTACTGTATTCTGACATATGTAGACTACCCAAGCAGTACCTTTGGAGATGGGCACAGAACCTATAAAGGAAACAGGATCTGCAGTACTGCTGTGTCATATCTGGCATCACTCCTGGCTTGGGTATCCAGGCTGTAATGTTTGGTAAATGTGGGAACAGTTTTCCAGTTAGGGAAAGTGAAAGGGGAAATTGTTTAACCAGGAAAAGCACACTAAGCTGGAGATTGTTTCCAGGTGCGACCTGGGAGCACAAGGAAGTTAAGTGACTTGCTCAGGGTCACACAGTATGCAAGTGGGGACTGATGGGATGCAAACCCAGGTCTCCAGGTTTGTAGCTCTGTGCCCTTAACCACTATGCTAGCCTGCCTTCTACATCCTTCCAGGTAGCTGCTTTATAGACTTCCAACAAAGGGATATCCCTTGCAGCTGCTATGGAAGCAGCTGAGCCCCTCGTAGAGTGGACCCTGAGGCCTACGGGGGTACCTTACCCACTTTGCTGTAACAGAACGGAATACAGGCAACAATCCAGCAGGCAATCATTCTCTTTGAGGCAGGTTTTCCTTTTCCCATGTCTCCATATGTTAGGAAAAACGGGGGTTTTTCCTGCCTACTGTATGACCCTTTGTATGGTCAAGGTAATAGTTGATAGCTCTCTTGACATCCACGCTATGTAACCTGCATGCCCCTGAACTTGAATGGTCAGTGAAAAACACAGGTAAGGTGATAAACTGATTTAAGTGGAAATCAGACACCACTTTAGGAAGAAATTTCCTATTTGTCCTCAGGACTAAGTAATATCCATAGACATGGCCAGATATTTCCAGGTATTTCACAAAATTTCTAAAGAATTTCTTTCTGCTGCCCCTACTGTGTAAATGGAGAAAGCAGGAGATTTCTCTAGAAATATCACAGAAATTTCAGCAAATATCTGGCCATGTCTTTGGCTGTGTACCTTTTCCCTGTGAAATGAGATATAGTTTGGTTCTATAGACAGGGCCTGAAGTTCACTGCTCTTTCTGACTGAGGTGATAGCTTCTAGGAACACAGTTTTCCATGTCACATACTTTAGGTCTGCTGAAGATATGGGTTCAAAGGGTGGCTGCATCAACTGGCCGATGCAAATGTTGAGATCCCATGCAGGAGTGGGCTCCCTGCGTGGGGGGTGCAAGTGTAAGAGCCCTTTGAGAATTTTCTGAATACCTGGTTGGAAGCCAGAGAAGACTTCTTACCAACTGAGAGGTAAGCTGAGACAGCTGCCAGATGCACCTTAAGGGTAGAAGGCTTGAGACGAAAAGAATGGAGGTGCACCAGGTAATCCAGCACTACTGAAAGGTTTGCCTGAGTGCTGACTATCCCCTGCTGCTGGCACCAAACTGAAAACCTCTTCCACTTGGAAGAGTAAGTTTGCCTCATGGAAGGCTTTCTGGAGATTCTAAGCACATTCTAGGTCCTCAAGAGCCAAGTCTTGAGCCTGAGGGACTGAAGGTTGGAGCAAAGGATTCTGCCCTGTGAGGATGTTAACAGGTTGTGCCTCCTGGGCAAGGAGATTGGCCTGCTCACAGACAAGGCTAGAAGTAGGGAGTACCATGGTTGCTTGGCCCAGTCTGGGGCAATGAGAATCACGGTTGCTGATTGTGTCCTGAGCCTGTTCAGGACTCTGAGAAGTAAGGGGAAAGGAGGGAATGCATACAGGAACTTTCCCAACCAGTCCAGGAGCAATGCGTCCACTGGCACCATGCCCACTGCAGGGGGTCTGCAACAGAACTGTGGTAGTTGATTGTCTGGAGCTGCAAAGCGATTCACCTCTGGGGTCCTCCACCTTCTGCACACTGTCTAAAGGACCGGCTTGTTCAGTGCCATTCGTGGTGGTTCTGATTGATCCTGCTCAGCGCATCTGCCAGAGTGTTGTCCTACCCTGGTAGATAAGACAGCTACAAGAGAGATGTCCAGGGAATACGGCAACTTCCAAATAAGCATGGCTTCTGTGCATACGGGAGAGGATCTTGTGCCCCCTTGCTTGTTTATGTAGTACATTGTAGTCGTGTTGTCCGTTCTAATCTGAACAACCCTGCCTTTTAGCATTGGGGCAAAGGACAGGATACCCAAACGCACTGCTCTGAGCTCCAGCAGATTTATGTGGAGCAGACTCTCCTTTGGGAGCCAGGTCCCACATACTGCCTGGTCTCCCATGTGTGTTCCCCAACCTAGGAGAGAGGCATCTATGATAAGCACCACTGACGGTAGCTGCTGCAGGAAAGGTATTCCCTGTCTTATGTTTTCCATTTTCTGCCACCACTGGAGTGCTAGAAGCAGAGACTTGGTGACTGGCAAAAGTTTGGACAAGGGGTCCCTTTTTTGTGACTAGTAGGATCTGAGATGGAACTGAATGTCTCTCATTTGGAACCTGGTGCCTGGGACTGTTGCAGTTGTTGCAGCCATGTGACCTAGTAGCCGGAGGAATTGCCTTGCTGGCCTGGGAATGGGCAGCTGAAAGGAGCTGGCCAGCTGAACCAGTGTTTCCACCCTCCCTTGAGGGTGGAAGGCCTTTCCTTTCACAGTGCCTAGCTCTGCCCCTATGAAATCGAAGAGTTGGACTGGGGTCAACACTGACTTTTTGGGGTTCAGTAAGAACCCCAGGGACTGCAGGACATCCTGAACCATGGTCAGTGACCTTGACACTTGCTGAGGGGACTGACCCACTACCAGCCAGTCGTCCAGATAGGAAAAAACTGTAACCCCCTGCCTTCTTAGATGTGCCACCACCACTGCTAGGCACTTTATGAACCCCCTTGGTGCTGAAGTAAGGCCGAAGGGCATGGCCCTGAATTGATAATGGTCTGATGGCAGCCTGAACCTGAGGTACTTTCGATGTGATGGCCTGATAGGAATATGGGAATAGGCATCCTTCAGATCTACTGCTGCCAGCCAATCCCCTTGCCTGAGTGTGGGCAGGATGGTTGACAGGGTGACCATTTTAAATTTTGGTTTTGTCAGGTATTTGTTTAGTTGTCTGAGATCCAGAATGGGTCACCACTCCCATTTTCTTTGCTGTGAGGAAGTATCTTGAATAGAAACCTTCCCCCTTTGAGGTAAGGGAACAGGTTCTACCGCCTTGTCCTGCAACAGTTTTCCCACCACTTCCTCCAGTAGTTAGGCTTCTGATGGAGAGGTGGAGCTGAAGACTCTTGCCTTCAGCTTGGGCGTGGATTTGAAGCTCAGAGTAAGACCCTGGCCCACTACCTCCAGGACCCACCTGTCTGTAGTGATGGACTGCCAAACCTGGAGGAAGTGGGCAAGCCTGACCCCTACTGGAAGAGGGGAGGCAACCCTGACAGACTCTTCAGGGAGTCTACTTAGATTGTGGGGTTAGCTGAGGACTGGGGCCAGCTCTGCCACTGCCTCTGAAATAACCCCTCTGTGGCTGGTAGGCCGGGAGGGACTAGGTCTGGAGGAAGGGCCTATAGTGAGCCCTTGCCTTCCCACTACTGCTCTGTTGTTTCTGGGGAGTAGATGCTCTCTTTTGCAGCAGCACTCCTGTAGGCCACTTTGTACTCATCCATCTTTTTAATATAGGCCTCAGTCTGCCGACCAAATAGAGATGAGGGCTCACAGGGGAAGTCCAAAGCTTTTATTTGGGTGTCCTGAGAAAAACTGGTAGTCCTAAGCCATGCACATTTCCTTAAAGACACAGAAGTAGCCATGAGCCTGGCAGCAGTGTCATTGACATCCACTGCCATTCTGAATTATAATTTAGATGCCTTAATGCCCCTCTTGGCAGCCTCTGCCAGGTCGGATGCCATGGGTGGAGGACAGGCTTTTGCAATCTCTGACATTGTACTCTACAGGCTCTTTTGGAACCTGGCTACATATGCCATGTAAGTGGCCTGTCTAATGGTCAAAGAAGAACCTAAATATGCCTTCTTGGCCACTGAATCCATCTTCCTGGAGTCTTTATCTGGTGGATGGGATGCCAGGGGTATGCCAGCCTTGTCACAGGTGGCAGCTTGTACCGCCCCTTCATGTCTGGGGTGCCCAAAAAGAAATTCAGCTCCAGGTTTGGCCACCCAATATTTCCAGTCCAGTTTTTTGTCAACTGTGGGGAATAAATGTGGAGGTCTATAAATTTTTTAAGACATGCTTTTTCAGAGATTTATGGATGGGAAAAAGAAGCTTTTTAGGTGATGTCACATCCATCATTTCAACATAGTCTTGCTCCTCCTCCTCCGTTGCTTCGTGGGGGGGAGCTCCAGAGCTTGTGCCGATTGCTATATAGAGGCAAACAGAATGGTAAAATCTTCTGACCCCTTGTCACAGGAATCAGGGTGTTGGGGATCAGGAGAGACGTCTGGCTCAAGAGGTTCCCCTAAATCCTCATCCTCATCTCCATCATAATCATCCCCATAGTCCTCAACATCAAATTCATGAGGACCGGGAACTGGGGTAGAACCTGGGGGCAGAACTGAGGGACTTTGAACTGAGGACCACGGAACCAAAACTGCAGCGGTCTGGAAAGATTGAATAATTCTTACAGTGTTAGCAATCTCTTCTGCAGTCGGAACCATTGGGTTTGTCAGTTGCAGTTCCCTGACCACATGCTTTTCCTTTTTCCTGGCCGCAGTTGCCGGTTCAGCAGCAATCTCTACGGTTAATTTTTTGCCCTGAGAACTGTCACCCCTGTCAGAAGGTGTTTCCTCCGGTTCTTTGGTTTACCTTGTCTGGGAAGAGGAAGGCTTATCCGTAACCAGGTCAGCGGTCTTCTCAGACATCCTTTCCTTCATTCAGTTAAGTCACTTGTCCAGCGTCGACTGAGGAAAGTTCTTGCATATCCCGCAGTCCACCTTTAGGTGGCCAAACCCGAGACAGAACACACACACACCAAGTGGGGATCAGCTTTAGCAAACAGTTCCCCGCACTTGGTACAGTGCTGAAACCTTGTTGGCCTGTTCTTCTCTTTTTGCCAGTACCAGATTTGTGTTTCAAAGTGCTTTCTGGTACTGTGCTGTGTGTGCTGAATAAGCTGCCAGCCGGATAAGCAGGGAAGCTGTTGCATAAACCTCTTTGCTGTAATATCAAATTTTTGTAGATTCTTTTTCTTAGGAGTCTGAGACGTTATCTAATACCAAATCACCAAATAAAACTAAACTCCCTTAATAGTTTTTTTTTTTTTTTTTTAATCAGGTCGGTTTAGCGATCTCACGAACTAACCGAGGGTTAGCCCAGTTGCACTCCTAAATACAAAATGCAACAGTAACATTAGGAAGGAAAACATTTTACCTGAAGTTAAAAGAAAGAAAAGGCTCGATTTCCAACCAGTTGGGGAAACTGGACAGGAACTGAGATACTTACCTAGAATTTTCTAATCTAATCTAGTCTACCTATAAACCAGAGATGGCAGTTCAAAAATGGGAGAAAATAAACAATACTGAAACCGAGAAAAAAATTAACAATCTTGAGTAAAGATGCAGAGGACTCTCCAAGGTGTCTGACTAGACAAGCGGAGTAAAGAATCTGATAGCTGAAAGGTTGTTTACCAGAGACAGTGGTTTGGAAACCGAGCTTCAGCCTAGCATTCTGTCATTTTCACAGGTTCCATTAACCATTTCAACTCCGAGCAGTACTGCGGTGGGACCATAATGCATATGTCAGAATACAATAAGATTTACTGGGGTTAGAAGGTCGCCTTCTTTTTCCTTACTGCATTTGCCACCTCCTTTTCAAACCAGCTGAGCTTTTTGCCTTGGATTTCTTGCTTTCGATTTTGGCACACTCACTTGCGGCCTCCATCAGTCCCTCCTTTATTATGGCCCATTTCTGTCCTATAAACCATAACAAGAAACTTTCAACAGTAGGTTTAGGTGCTGACACTGCAGCATTATGCCTGGAAGCCATTTTCCCCTTCCTCTGTTGTAACCGGTACTCATAGGGAGTGTAAGAGACATAGGTTCTAGGGAAGTAGCCCCTGCCCCTGCCCCTGACTCCCCTTTCATATGACATGTAGGTGGTAGAGGCCTTTTGCTCCTCATTGTTACTTTTGAAACTGTTTTTATATTTATCAACTTTTTTCATGCAGGCCTCTGTTTGGTCACCAAATAATGACTCTCCCTCGAAGGAGAAATCCATGGACTTTCTTTGAGTATCCTGGGAAAGGATGGTAGTCCTCAGTCAGGAAAACCTTCTTAAGGAGATTGCATGAGCCAAAATGATGGCAGCAGTGTCATTAGTGTCCACCGCAGTGTGGAAACAATAGTTTGTGGCATCCAGGGCTGATTTTGCTGTGGCAGTCCGGTCCTGTGCCAAACCATCATCTGCTCTTTCTGCCAGTGCCAGATTTGTGTTTCAAAGTGCTTTCTGGTACTGTGCTATGTGTGCTGAATAAGCTGCCTGCCTAGTGAGCAGGGAAGCTGTTGTATAAACCCCTTTCCCATAGTATCAAATTTGTTAGACTCTTTTTCAGGGGGCTGCACAGACAGAGTGATTTTTGCTCTCACAAGCACCTGCCTGGTCTACTCCGTGATGATCAGGATATGCATACAGATATTCCACTCCCTGCCTGTCCACCTAGTATTTTCTCTCAATTATTTTGTGTATGGCCGCACCTGAAGTGGTTTCAGTTTCTTTTTGGCAGCTTTTGGGGGAAGTATGGCAGTCTTTTTGGTTTCCAGTGCCTGCTCTAAGGCTCATTTGTTTTCATTTTTTACATCACTGGATTCAGGGTTCCCCTTTTGGACACCCTGAATAGCTGAACTATCTTTACCAAGCCTTTGTGATAGCTGTGCAGGTGTATATTTTTCTTTTTTTCTTGTCACCTTTTACATTATTTGCTGCTGTATATGAGGAGATGGACCCTTCTGATGTATGCCTTCTACCACTGCTGGGACCACCCTCAGAGCATTTTTTATTATTTTTAGGTGACATAGAGGCAGACAGAGCAGGAAAGCTTCTTTTTAAAATTTTTACCCGTTTAAATAAGTTTCTGGGCAAAAAATGATAAGTCTTACAATTTATAAAATCATGCTGTGGACCTAAACATTTTTAACGAAGCTCGTGACAGCCTGCCCTTGCCAAGAGCTAAAAACGATTTATTCAATTGTTTCATGTTCCACAAGGTCTCTCTGACATACCAATTTGATAGAACCTTGAAATAATAAAAATAATTCCCCAAAGCAACGCAGTACAAGAACCCAGTAGTAAACAAGCATTTGTCAATGCCGAATGTTGCTTGCTTCTATGTGCTGTTTAGGTATTTGGAAGTCACTGGAGTGTAAATATTGAAAACTTGCAAACTTACGAGCGGCGGAACCGCGCGAACGCGACGCCAGAAACAGTCATTTTTAGGATTTTTTCAATAAATTTTCAACATAGCCATTTTAAGACCTCTGCTCATGAACAGTGTCACTGTGATTTTGTTAATGTCCCATACATTGAGTTTGCACACCGACTGCGCCATTGAGCGCTACATACGGAAACACGCTTTGGGCAGGATGTGAAAATGACAGCTGTACTACTCATAAGAAGGTGTGGAAAATGGCAATGTTGAAAATCTGAGGGAAATATTGAAAATTGAAACCTACAAGCATGCCTAGGAACTGTGCAACGCACGCCAGAAACAGTCATTTTTTAGTAATTTTTCACCAAATTTTCAACATAGCCATTTTAAGACCTCTGCTCATGAACAGTGTCACTGTGATTTTCTTAATTTGTCCCGTACATTGATTTCACACACCAACTGCGCCATTCTGCGCTACATGGGCGGAAACACATTTTGGGTGAGATGTGAAAAATGACAGCTGTACTACTCATAAGAAGGTGTGGTAAAATGGCAATGTTGAAAATCTGGAGTGAAAATATTGAAATTTCGCGAACTTACGAGCCTCCGAGAAACCGCGCAAACGCATCAGAAGAAACAGTCATTTTTGGAATTTTGGCACCAAATTTTCAACATGGGGTTTTGGCCCTTCATGAATGATGTCACTGTCATGGCGGTATTCGCCCCAAGCATGATTTCGCAGTCACTGCGCGAAATCACCCTTCGGGCCTGAATAACGCCATGACAGTGACATCACTCACAGAAGGGGTCCCAAAAATCCCATGTTGAAAATTTGGTGCAAAATTCCCAAAAATGGCTGAGATATGCATGAGTTGAAACCCCTATCTAGCCCATTATACAGCTTACCGGCATTTCACTCCGCGGGTCGGCTTTGAAGAGTGCAGACGTGTTCCGGTCCAATCAAGATCGCCACGCTGAGTCCGGAGGCATATGGGGTGAGGGGTGTGGGGAGGCTGGTGCGCGAGTGGGTGGGTGCGGTTGTGGGGGCGGATCGGGAGGCGCACATGGGACCGTTTGTCTTACAGGTAAAAAAAAAAAAAAAAAGCATCGCCAGTGGACGTTGCCACGCTGGGGTGGGCCTCAGCGCAGGCACAAGGACGCTAAGGCGGTACCGACAGGGATTGGGCACCTCTGGCCGGCAAAGCGATTGGATTGCCACGCTGGGGTGGGCTCCCAGCGCGGCACCAACTCTCGGGGAGACGACGCAGTCTCCAGCCGATGGGGATTGGGCACCCGTCGGCTATACAGTGCGTATCGGGCGCGACGCCTGCAGGTGGGGAGCTGCGCCGCGAGCAGCTTCTTATCGCTGCTCACTCAAGCGTAGTTCCCCCTTTCAACTGTATGCCACTGCATTTTGGAGCGTGTCATAGACAGCTCCAAAATGCATTGGCTTACAGGGGCCGCGCCTGCCAGCACACTGCCTGAATTGGAGGAGGAGGTGACACACCTCCGAAATCTCCGATGATGGCACTATGTTTCTTGCACATGCGTGCAAGCAACATAAAAATGACTTTTGTACTGAAGAAACAGTGCCAAAGGTCAAATCATAGCTCTTGCAACAGGAATCAATTCAGGTGAAAGGAAATAGACAGAAACGGAACGTGAAAACGCTCCCTTCTCTGTAAATTGGATAGTTAAAATAGTAAACCCCTCATAATAGCAAACAAGAATGTGCTTTACTAGTCAAATGGACAAAAACAGAAATGGTAACAAAGTATGATATTATCCATTTCCTGGGAGTTAAAGGAGAATCAGATAATTTGTCATTTACAGAAACCCTAGTTAAATGCAGAGTAATAAAAAAACTGACTAAAATACACTTTTTAAGATAAACTACAAAATAAAAGCCCAAGAGGATAATCAGCCATTACCAGCGTTCGCTACAGGACGACTGCTCTCTTCATGTGGAGAAACAGATCTCAGCAATGGCTCGAGTGGAGCATGGGTGCAGAGTTTGAACTTACATTCCAAATTTTTAAAATATTCATAGGTTCTGTCTCCGGGGAGCCACTCTCGGCCGAGATGACTAAGTATAAACATTTAAGTGAGGGATTCCTGGGATTACAATTCAAGTTCTACACACCTCTCCATGTTTTGTTTGAAATAATTGTTGGGTAGTGTTTTCTCACCCAGCTAACACTACCCAGTAGTTACAGAAAACAGTATGGCCAGCAGTTCCAGTTGTGTTTGTTTAATAGCATGGTCAGGCTGAAGCACAGTTTAAATTTTCATTTTCATGCAACTGCCCCAAAATCAAACAGAACCCCAAACTGAACAACTCTGTTGGCAGGTAAAATATGGTAGTGTAACAGAGTTTGTGAAACTTACCCAGTTTACTGTGAGGCACTGACAGAAGTGTGTGTGGGAGGGAGGCAGTGTGAGCATGCGTGGAGTCAGGGAAACCCATATAACCAGCTGCTCATAATAGCAAATTATAATTGGGTTTCCATATGGGAGAAAATACTCCCACTTATTATAATTGCAATAATAAACTCCTGGTCGTGTGCTGCCGTGGGCTTTACCCACTTCTGGTGTGGTTTACAGATCTCAGCTGTACCTCATGCCACACCACTTGAGGTGTGGGTAAGTCTGACAACACACACCCTGTCGTGCAATATTGGTTAAATCACACCTTGTAACAGAAGGCTTTCTTAGGTGTTTGCTGTGATTTCAAAGCAATACATGTACAACAACATCCCTCAAAATTAATTCTAATGGTTAAACAGGTGAATAGTTACATGATAAGCAGCATTTCTTCAGATGGAAGAATCTTTTTCTTTGCTTCGCGTGGGATTGAATCGAGCATTACATTCAATTTTCTAACAGCCTAAAAAAGAAAGAAATAATAAAGTACATATTGTCAGAAACAAAGTTACCTTACACACCAGGCAAAAAAAAACTGCAGATAAATAATAAGTTCCTTACTTATCTGTCCCCCTTATTTAGTAAGTGATGAACTGAGGCTGCTCACCATTAGGAAAGCTGGCAAAACCCCGGCCCCCGAGAGACTGAGGTTACAGAAATTACAAAAGCCAATTAAACTGCAAATACAGGCACAATTAGAACTTAATGGAAATCAAGTGTTGCAGAAACAACAGAATTTTCCCAAGTGAGAGTTTTATGCAAGAAAACAATAAATTTGATGAAAACATCCAGGTTCACACAGGAGGCAACAGCAGATACAGCCAACTCCCTTTGAGGCTAACTCAAGACCAGGGACCAACTGCCACTCAGAATACCGAGAAGCCAGTGTTCCATGATGTTGCCACAGCTTTGAGTCTGCCTCTCCCTGTTTTAGGATATCATACCTGGGCCGGCCCATCAGCGCAGCGGTTGGATTTCTGCTTGCAACTCTGGCGACCCGGGTTCGGGAACAGACATGGGTCATCAGAGTGCCGGCCAGGGGAGAAGGATCGAGCGTCCCACAGACTGATCTCCTTCTCCCGGGTAGAGTGGGGTGTGAGGGCGGGATATACGCTGGCGCCACAGAGCCCGCCCCGCCTACAGAGGACAAAGTCTGCCACCCACCACCTTGATGACGCCCGCCCCCCGGCTGCAATCGGCTCCCAGGCCGACTCCCGTCCAATCCCATCGATCACGGCACCTTTCAGAGGGGTTGGATGCCGCAACCCGTCCTGGGGAGTAAGCCGGGGTACTGGGAGCGTAACTAATATGGGAAGCCGCAGCCGAGGGGTCCATGACCGGGCAGATGGTGCCGGTGGTGGGAGGCACCAAAAAGTAGTAAATAATAAAAGAAATAAAATAAAAAAAAAAAAAAAAGGATCATACCTAGACTGCAGCGTGGCAAAGGACCCCACATGACAAGCGTCGGGGGTAAGAACATCCCCCATTGTGTGAATGCTTCTTTTGGCCCATGTTTGCCATAATGTGCAGTGATTCATTCCCCCACAGAGGCTCCAATTGGGGAGGTGTGGGATCATTCGTCAGAGACTTGTGCATTTGAGCCCATGTCCTCTTAGAAAATATTATGGTGGGTTAAGGTCGGATTTGCCTACACCCTGAGGAGTACAGATGAGTGGCTGCCAATGGACTATGAACTAGAACCTGCTCCACCTGCAGCCAAAGGGGGGAGTCACTCAATGGCCACGGAATGTACATTGGGCTGCTTGACCAAGCCCGTCACTGCCCGAATGTAAGGAAGACCGTGACTGTGAGTCTGTTGAAGAAATTGTAGCCCTCAGATCTGCAGTAAACCATGGATTGTGTTTGGACTGTGAGCAAGTTGTGGTCTGGGGGATCTGCAGCGTGTATGTCTTGGAGTAAACATTGTAGACTGCATTTTCAGACTGGGAGTAGACTGTGGCTGGTGGGAACTGAAACGTGGCATACTGCAGAGGAAATGCTCAGAAGAGAGCGAAGATTGTATGGTGTGGAAAGCGTAGTGAATGTAATTTTTTCAGACTCGGTCTGATTTCGTCCTTTTGTTGTGGTGCTTATCGGGGATTCTGTTAAAGTGACGGTCTAGATTTTGTTCTTCATGTTGATGTGGAGTTTTCCAGACCGGGACTAACGACCCTGAAATTGTGGGTGGCCAGCCACCAGAGTCTGCTTCTGCCCGGGAGGTCTTGGCCTGGTGTGACCAGGGAGCCGGCAGGTGGGCCCAAGTTTTCTCCAAGGCCCCTCGCTGGCCAGCTGGTGGGCTGGCAAAAAGCGGGGTGCTGAGGTGCTGGGGCTGACATTTCTGGAGGCAAGCCCTCACAGAAGGGTTTTAAGATGTCTGGAACGGACGCGTGTCACACCTGGACCGTCACTGAGCCCTTCATCTTTAAAGAAGTTCCAGACTATTCTCGGAGGTTTCCTGCCATATGGAGAGTACTTTTGGGAAACAAGTCGATTAAAATATACAGGTTACTCACCTGTAACAGGAGTTCTAGGAATGGTATATGTTGTTCATCCACACTGTCTGGCAGGTATCCTTGCCGCTTTAAATCTTGCCGGAAGGTCTTCAAGCTGGCTTCTCCCACCCACCCGGGTGGTAAAACTCTCGGCTTCGCTCCATGACGCCAGATCTGGCCCGCTGGAAGCTCAGGTTGTGTGTCGAAGCCGGGGAGGTCGGGTGGGTCGTGTGGATGAACAACATATACCATTCCTAGAACTCCTGTTACAGGTGAGTAACTTGTATTTCTAAAGACATGGATATGTTGTTCATCCACACTGTCTGGCAGACTCCTAGCAGTTCTCCGGGAGGAAGGAGGCAAGGCGCACACCCCCGATACTTACTTGGGAAAGAGACACTGGAGAACCGAGGCCCCAAAACCAGCATCCTGGTGTGACTCAAGGTCGATGTGGTAATGGGTGACGAAGGTGTGTGCTGACTTCCAAGTAGCAGCCCTGCAGATTTCCTGGATAGGGACGTCCCTGGAAGCAGCCACCGATGCAGCAGTATGGCAGGTAGAATGAGCTCTTATCCTCTAGGAGGCTCCATGCCCACCAACTTATAGCAGAGATCTATGCAGGAGGTGACCCACCTGCCTATCGTCCGCTTGGCTGCAGGTCTGCCAGGTGCGGCTTCAGCCAGAGTGACAAACAGCTGGCTAATCTCTCTCCTGACCTCAGCCGTATGCGCCCTTATAGTAAAACGAGCGCCTTCTAGGGTCCAGAGTATGGAGCCTATATTCGGCCTCCGAGGTGTGATTGGGGTAGAACACCGGCAGAGTCAACACCTGGTTAAGGTGAAACTCCGACACCACCTTCGGAAGGAATTTCGGGTGGGGGCGCAGGACAACCTTGTCCCTGTGGAAGACCAGGTAAGGAGACTCGATGCAGAGCGCCTGGAGCTCTCCCATCCTTCTGGCTGATGTGATAGCCACCAAGAAGGCGGTCTTCCACGACAGGTGAGAGAGTTCACACCTGTGCATTGGTTCGAATGGCTTGCCCATGAGCTTTGCCAGTACCAGCAGTAGATCCCACGGAGAAGGAGGTTCTCGCACCGGAGGGGAAATGTGATCAAGGCCTTTGAAAAAGCACCAGACCACCTTCTCCTGCGCCACCGACTGCTTCCCGGCCTGTGCCCGGTAAGCAGAGATGGCTGCCAGGTGCACCTTAAGGGTCGTCGACCTAAGCCCTTGCTGAGAAAGGGACCACAGGTAGTCCAATATGCTCGCCAAGGAACAGGAGAAAGGATCCAGGCCCTTGCCCTGACACCAAATAGAAAATCTTTTCCATTTGAAGGCGTAGCATTTTCTGGTCGACTCCTTACGGGACGCCTCAACTACGTTGAGGACCTCGTCGGAAAGACCCAAGGCCTGGAACTCTAGCCACTCAGGAACCAGGCCATCAGGTGCAGGGATTGAAGGTCCGGATGGAATACCTTCCCCTGATTGACTGAGAGCAGGTCCGGGCGAGCTGGAAGCTGCCTCAGAAGCCTGGAGCTGAGGCTGAGGAGATCTGGGTACCAGTACTGGCGGGGCCAGTCTGGGGCTATCAGAATCACCTGCACCTTGTCCCTCCTTGCTTTGAGCAGCACCTTCTGCATTAAGGGGAACGGGGAAAAGGCGTAGAAGAGGCCCGGGGTCCACGGCCTCGAGAAGGCATCCCCCTGCAGTGAGCCCTGCTGAGGGGGGTGGGCATGGAACAGCCTCAGCTTCGCATTCTCCCTGGAGGCAAACAGGTCCACCTGAGGTGTGCCCCAATGGGAGAATAGATCTTGTACTACCGCCAGCAGGAGAGACCACTCGTGGGACGCAGCCCCTATCCGGCTTAGGGCATCGGCCAGGGTGTTGGAGGCTCCTGCCACATGAATGGCTAGGAGATCTGCCTCCAGGCTAAGCAAGAGTGACCAGATGCGGAGAGCTTCCTTGCATAGAAGCATGGAGCGCGTCCCGCCCTGGCGGTTTAGATAGTACATGGTCGTGGTATTGTCCGTCTGGACCCGGACCACTTGACCCCGAAGAAACGGAGCAAAGGCGGTGAGAGCTAGGCGGACCGCCGGAGCTCCAGCAGGTTGATGTGGCATCGACTCCAGCGGGGACCAGAGGCCGCGGCGCTGTTCCCCAGATGGGCACCCCAACCCATCAGAGAGGCATCGGTCGATAGAGATACCTTCGCTCGGGCGGACAAACGGGATGCCTCCTGCAGATGAACTGGAACGGTCCACCACTGGAGAGCTGCTCCACATCCCCTGGGTCACCGTCACTAGCTGGTCCAATGGATCGCAGCGTTGGGACCACTGGCTGGCCAGCCCCCACTGAAGGGGGCGCATGTTCCAGCGGGCCCAACGGACCATGCTGGTACAGGCCGCCATGAGACCCAGGAGGCGCAGGAAGTCCCGGGCAGGGCGCAATTGCCGAACCAGAAATGATTGGGCAAAGGAGGAAAGAACCTCAGCCCTGTCTGCTGGGAGCCGTGCTCTGGCTCGAAGAGAGTCGAGCTCTGCCCCGATGAAAAGAATCACCTGCTTCGGCTCGAGTTCCGATTTGGCCTCGTTGATGAGGAGGCCGACCTGAGAGCAAACCTGGAGGGCCAGATCTCTGGACCGCTCCACCTCCTGTCTGGAGGGGGCTGCTATCAGCCAATCGTCCAGGTAAGGGTAAACCCGGACCCCTCGGCGCCGCAGGAATGCTGTCACCACTGCCATGCATTTGGTGAAGACACTGGGAGCTGGAGATAAGCCGAAGGGCATGGCTTGGAACTCGAAAAGGGATCTCTCCGCTCGAAAGCGAAGGAACCTTTGATGGGACGGACGGATAGGGACGTGAAAGAACGCGTCCTGTAGGTCCAGAGAGCAGAACCACACGCCGTGTTCCAAGGATGGTATTATCTGAGCCAGAGTGACCATCCTGAAGGTTCGAGACCTTAGGAACTTGTTTAGGTCGTGTAGGTCGAGAATGGGGCGCCAGCCCCCGTCCGTTTCGGAACCAGGAAGTACCTGGACACAAACCCCGGGTTTGAAGGAGGGTCCGCCACCTCTCTTATCACCTCCTTCTCGAGGAGGAGAGTGATGTCGGCTCGGCGAGCTGACAGCGAGGCTTCGGACCCCGAGGCCCCCCGAGGTGTGACAGCTCTGAAGGGTGGGGCCTGCTCGAACTCCAGAGGCAGGCCCTTTCCTACCACCTCCAACACCTACCTGTCTGTGGTAATAGCAGACCAGGCGGAAAGGAAGTACCGGAGCCGTCCCCCCACGGGGGGAACCTGGGGTGAGGTGACGAGTTTGGGGCGACACCCCTCAACCCGTCACTGTGCAGGCTTGGAGGAGGGACCGGCCGAGGGACCGCCTGGGCCTTTACCTCCCTGCTTCCTGGAGGAGGAAGCCGCAGGCTTGGGTTTGGGACGCCAGTGCAGAGCCTGCCGCCCTGGTGTTGCTGGGCCGGATGTGCGAGGCGCAGGACGGACGAAAGGGCTTGGGTTGCGTCTGCGCCCTTGTCCTCTAAGCGGATGAGACCGAGTCCAAGGCGGCGATTGGACTCTTCGATCCTCTGCAGGTGGCCTTCCACCCAGGGCCGAAGAGGTCGGTCCCCAGGAAGGGGACATCCGCCAATTTGTGCTGGGTGTCCGCCGTGAAGGTGGATATCCTCAGCCATGCCTGACGCGCATAGCCACTGCGACCGCGACTGACCTGGCGCATGAGTCTCCAATGTCCAGAGCAGTCTGAAGTTGCTGCTTGGCCACTGCCCTGCCCTGGTCCCGCACCTGCCTAACCATGGTCTGCAGGTCAGCCGGAGATGAGGGACTACCTCGTCCAGGAGCCCAACAGGGCATGGAATGTGCCATAAGCACGGCCGAGCTTGCCTGTCGAAGGCCAAGGGAGGACGGCGTGAGACTTTCGCCCGGCATAGTCCAATTTCTTGGACTCCTTGTCGGGAGGTTTGTCCATGTCCCTAGCGTTTCTGGCATGCCGGAAAATGCTGTCGGTAACTAACCCCTCGGCCGAGGGATGTTCCGAGAAACCGGACAGGGAACCGGTAGGGACCGCATACTTCCTGGCCATCCTGGCCGAAGGCGCAGGGCAGGAAGCAGGGTGCTGCCAGAGCTCCAAGGCCGGGCCCACAATGGCCTCAGCCACAGGGAAGGCCTCCGTAGGGGAATCCCCTCAGTCCAATATCTCCATGAGGGGATACTGGCCGCTGATACGGGTTCGAGCTGCATCCCGTAAATTCCGAGATGAGTCTGAGCAAACCCAGGAAGGACGAAGGGCTGTCGTCCAGCGACTGACCTCCAGAGGACTCCAAGTCCACTCGCTTGGAGAAAAAGGAGGAATCGTCGTCGGACTCAGAAGAGTCCGCAAAGAGCTGCCTCGGGCCTGAGCCACCCTCCACCTGCCAAGGGCGATCGGGAGTGAGGGTGACCGACAGCCTATGGGGCAGACCTTGAGCCGAATGAGAGTTCTTGGTCGGAGCCCCAAACAGCGGCTGTGGAGGCGGAGGTTCCACCGGAATCAGTGGGGCAGCTGGTTTTGGCCGAACAACCGGCCAGGAAACAGGCTCCTCGGGTAAACGAGGGGTTGTTTCGGCCGCTCCGGTGACAGCCACTTAATGGCCGGGGAAGGCGACGGCATCGGCTTGTTCCCGGTCAGAAGGAGCTGTTGCCACATGAGGTCCTCGTATCGTCAACGTAACTTGCGTTGAAGACTCCCCTCATCTGAGGAGGAGGACGAGGATGAGCGGCAGCGCCCGCTTACAGCGAGTGCAGAGACCGGGACCGCCGCCCGGGCGGATCGGCTGGACCGAAGAAGTCCGAGACCGAGACAGAGAACCTCGGCTTTTCCGAGGACAGTGCGGGAGGGACGGTGGAACGGCCCTCCCTCGGCTCGGAGGGAACACCCAAGGGCCCGGAACCGGAGGCACTGGCAAGCCCACGGATCCTCAGCTCCCACCCGGGGAACCGGGAGAGGGGATTGCCCAGTTGACAACCCGCCCAACGGGTCGAGAAAGATCTCGACTGCGCCGATGGGAGTCTCGTCAACTGACCTGCCAGGGACACCGTGGAGACCAGTGGCGAAGCCGAACGATCGACCAAGTCGATGGCGCGACAACTCGGGGAGAGGGACCTTTCCCACTCCCAAGAGCGTCGACGAAGAGACTTACCCTTGTCTTTCTTCTTGGACCGAGAAGAAGGTCCAGCAGACATTGGTCCCTCTCCCCTAGTGGAGAGGGACAGACAAAGCTCCTTAAAGGAAGCTGTGTAAGAGGAACCCAGGGAGAGCGGGATAAATGCCGCGGCCGAGGAAGATGCAGCCCGTGCCGCTCCCTTCGAGGGCGATCATCTGCTCTAGCTGATCCGCCGAGCCCGCCATGCGAAACCGCTGACCGGCCTCTTTAGATTTTACCGAGGAAAACGCTCGGGCGCTCTAGTTGTAAACGGGCAGCACGGTCTTCGAGGACGTAGGCTGAGAAGGAAGAGCACAGGTCGCAAGCCTGCGGGTCGTGCTCAAGGCCTAAACAGTACACACGTGGAGTGCGGATCCGTCCGAGACATCTTCTGCCCGCAAGAGCACCGCCGAAAACCAGGAGTCGATTTGTCCATCGCAGCCGCGAGGGATAGAAGACCGAAGTCTATAAGCAAAAAACTTTTAAATTCGGAAAACCGAAGAATTAGGAACCAGTCTTATACGCGGAGCGTTAAGGAGGGAACCTGAGCTTCCAAGCGGTAAGGAAGATCTGGCGTCATGGGGCGGAGCCGAGAGTTTTACCACCCGGGTGGATGGAAGGAGCCAGCTTGAAGACCTTCCGGCAAGATTTAAAGTGGCAAGGATACCTGCCAGACAGTGTGGATGAACAACATATCCATGTCCCTAGAACCTATTTTATGGTCAGACCTCAAATGTTTTCTCCTTGTACTGTGTTCCAGGCAGTGAGAGTGCCCGGTTTATCTTAGACCCCCAACAGTGAAAGGGCATGTGGGTTGGAAAATTGCATTATTTTATTTTATGTTAATTTGTGTACCTGGTGAGAGGTGTACTTAAGCTTTTTGTTTTCCTGGCTATACTGCTTTAATTTTACCCTGCAATTCGGACTTCCTAAAAGTGACTTCTTATGGTGATTTAACACCCCCTGTTTTGGACAATCATTTACATTATTTATTTAGAGACTGTGGAGTCTGAACTTTAATTTATTTTATTGTAGTTTTATTATAGTATAGTTTTGTTTGAGCTGGGTGGGTATTTAGATTAATTTGTTTATTCTATCTGAATCTTCCCTCTTGGTGAGAGTGAATGGGGAGTTTCGGAAACAAAGGGGTATAATTTGATTTATTTTATATTTTGGTATTTGGTTGTTTTACGTTTATTTCTTCCTCAGAGTGAGAGCTGTGGAAGTTATATATATTATTTATATTCTGATTTCTGTTTTGTTGGGTATTTATTCTATGCTCAGTGTTTTTGGGCCTGTGATATGTGCTGTAGATCTACCCCCAGGTCGTAGCGCTATTCATCCCTCCGGCTCTTCGCCCTCCGCCCTTTTCTCCCCGACTCTATTGTTTTCTATCTATCAGTGTTGGCATTGCCTATGGGGGCTAACAGCAGAGGATGGATGAGCTGGGCACTGTGATCTGGTTAGTTAAGCCTCAGAAGACGCCTGGGGCAAAATGGATTCTGGAACGTGGTCCTCCATGTCTAGTCTCCATACCCAAGGGCACCACCACTATGGGTGGGCAGGTGGTCAGGGCAGCCCAGGAGACCCATCCAACTCCAGCGTTGTTATGCAATGCCAGCTCTATTAAGAATAAGACTGCAATTATTGCAGATCTCATTGGGACAACAGATCTGGCGTGCATCACCGAGACCTAGCTGGATGAAAACGCTGGCCCCATACTTGAGGCTGCGATTCTGGCTGGATACTCAGGGATACACCACTTGAGATTGGACCACAGGGAAGGGGGATGGGGGTTGCGGTCTGTTTCCAGACCAAATTGGGCCTCATGAGTGTACCAGTTGAGGATGCTGGGTCTTTCAAGTGCACCGTAGTAGCAGGTGTAGGCTGTAGGATAGCCCTCATCTACCATCCACCTGGGGATGAGAAGCTATTCCTTCAGGATGTAGCAGACTTTGTGATCAATCTGGCATTTGAGTCACCCCCACACTGATGGTTGTGGGTGACTTCAACACCTGGATCGATGACAAACTCTCGCAATTTGGACAACACTTCCTCCAGTTGATGACATCACTGCGCCTTACACAGATTGTTACCTCTGCTACTCATAAACACAGCCACTCCCTTGACCTGGTTTTTCTCCTGGGAATCGAAGCCTCTGATATGGGGGTGGAACCCGTTGGGTGGTCCAATCACTACACTGTGAGATTCAATTTATGCACTCCCTTTCATAGGCCTACCCCAGTGGAGATGGTCAGGTACCGCTGTTTACAGGACGTGAGCCCTGAAGGCATTGTGGCAGTGCTCGACCTATCAGAATTTCCTGTGGCAAGCAGGAACCCAGAGGATTTAGTTCTGGCCTACAACAAAGTCACCACCACAGCACTGGATTCTGTCACTCCTGTCCGTGTTCGTCCTCTCTCCCTACTCCCTCGGTCTCCGTTGTTTGAAGGAACTTTGAGGGAGTTCCTGCGACTAGGACAAAGGTTAGAGCATTGCTGGTGGAAATCCACCCAGGAGGCCAACCACCTTAGACTGCTAGAGCATTATCAACTCTATCAGTCAGCGATCTCCCATAAGAAGGCAGAGATCCTGTCCGAGGCAATTGCTGCCATTCAGAACCGACCGGCTCAGCTCTTTCGAACTGTAAACAGACTGTGCAACCCCACCTGCCTGCAGGTTCGAAGAGCCTTTTCACAGTTGGAGTGTGAGGAGCTCACTCGGTTCTTCGCAGATAAGGTGGCCGACATCAGGGCAGAGATCAGATCGACACACTCTATGGGAGATGCTGGTGATCGGTGCCCAGTCACTGTCCCTCATTTCTCCTGGAATATCTTCGGCCGGCCGGAGTTCACGGATGTCATGCGGATTGTCCAGGGTATGTTCCCTACATGCTGTAGTTTGGATCCTGGCCCAACTTCCTTGATTAGGGGTTGTTGTGACATCATTGGTCCAGTCCAGGCACAGATAGTCTGGTGCTCCCTTGAGTTGGGTGAGTTTCCCAGCTCCCTGAAGGAGGCAGTGGTGACACCCCTCTTGCAGAAAGCTTCTCTGGACCCAGACTGCCTGGCAAACTACAGACCTATCTCTAACCTCCCCTTTGTGGGGAAGGTGATTGAGAAGATAGTGACCGTACAGCTGGAGAACCATTTGACCATCTATAACATCTACGAACCTCTCCAATCTGGTTTTCGAAAGAGGCACAGTACAGAGACTGTGCTGGTTCGGGTGTTCAATGATCTCCTGATGGTGAGAGACCGGAAAAGCCAGTCCATCTTGGTGCTCCTTGATCTCTCCTCAGCCTTTGACACCGTGGACCATGGGGCACTACTCGAGCACTTGAGGTTCATCTGTGGCCTGACTAGATCAGTCCTCATGTGGTTTAAGTCCTTCCTCACTGGCAGAACTCAGAGGGTGGTGTCAGGGATTTATTCCTCCGACCCTCTCTCTCTGTCATGTGCCGTCCCTCAGGGCTCTGTGCTGTCCCCCATGTTGTTTGTGGTGTATATGCTGCCCCTCAGAGACATTGTAAGATGGTATGGGCTGAGGTTTCACTGTTATGCTGATGATACCCAGCTCTGTCTTTCGCACCTGACCAGAATAGTGCACTCTCGGTATTTAATAACTCCCTCGCTGAAATCCAGGACTGGATGAATTCCAACTGGCTGAAGTTGAACTCGGGGAAGACCGAGGTGATGGTTGTAGATCCAGGTCGGGGGATAGGGGGATTGAGGGCTGGTCAGCCCACAGGCCTTTTCCTGGGGGGCTCCCAGCTTACTACCTCTGAACTGGTGCAGGACCTAGGGGTGATGCTTGATGATGGGCTGACACTACGATCTCAGGTGTCGGCTGTCGTTAAGTCATCGTTTTTATCATCTGAGGAACATCGCTAGGATCAAGCACCTTGTTCCGTCCAGTGACCTTCCCACACTGATCCACGTCTTTGTGATCTCGCGCCTTGATTACTGCAACTCCCTGTACTCTGGGCTTCCGGGCGTTGATATCCACCGCCTGCAGCTGGTGCAGAACGCTGCGGCCCAGTTGTTGATTGGGACTCCTCGGAATTCCCATACCACACCGGTGCTGCACAAACTGCACTGGCTGCCAGTTCAGTGGCGGATCACGTTCAAAATCAGATTACTGACCTATAAAGCCCTACATGGCCTTGGCCCAGATTACCTGAAAAAGCTTCTGACCCCTTACTGCCCCGAGCGATTGCTCAACTCGGCTGACGTGGGGTTGCTAGAGATCCCAAGGGTATCTTTAAAATCTTCGGGGGCCCACGCATTTATGTACACAGCCCCAGCCCTTTGGAATTCTCTATCCAGTCACCTTCGGGAGTGCACAACCGTGGGGGGGGGGTTAAACAGGCTCTAAAGACCTATTTATGGAGCAGGGCATTTTCTAAGTAGTAAGGCTGATCTCTGGATTTTATTGCACATTTACATATTGTTGTTTTTATCTTCTGTTTTAATTCCCTGTAATGCGCCTTGATAATTGAAAGGAGCATGATAAATAAAGATATTATTATTATTATAAAATGTTGATGCAAGAGTAAACCAGCGCATGGTTTGGGCGACCATGAACACTAAATGGTAGCCACATAGCCATGGAAGGCCCCAACCCCCTTTCGCCCAGTTACTTCAAAGCATCTCCCTGCTAAATCTTCAGGAGATGCCTCCAGATTCAGAGCACTGTAGTCAACAAGCTGGCCAAAACGCAAGGGAAACAAGTGCACTCCACGACAGGGGCGAAGCCAGGGATTTCAGATCTGCACACCAAGTGGACTCACTGCTACCCCCTCCCCCTTGTTAGTGTAAGCTACCCCCCCCCCGTGTTGCCAGACAATATACACATGTATACCAGGACCGTTGTTTGTTGCCTCATTTGACACAATAAATGCAACTTTTGTGTCTCAAGACAGTGGTTGTTGCCATGCATGGGTAAATACAAATGCCATGCATTGTTCCCTAAGACACCCACATACCAGCCCAGAGCCTGTAAAGTTGCATTGTCTTTGGGATGCAAAGAGTATTAGTGTCCAGTCCTTCTAGTTTCGACTCCTATGAATAAAATTACAGAAAGCTTTAATATTTTCTTTTAGCTTTCATGGAAAAAGAAAACCGTTCAGAGCCTATGTGCTACCCTCCCCTTAAATAAAATTGCACACCACAGAGTGCTTGGAGTATGCCTGCCTACACCCATGCTCCACAACCACAATCACCGTAGTTAAAACTATTCTGCGGCAGTCCAAGGACAGAAGTAGTCATATATACACTACTATATGAGATGCCCAACCAGAATTGTCCCTACTGTCTAGATCCATTGGATGATAGCAAGGCGGATTTCAAGATTATCAGTCTGTACATGAAAAAGGCTTTTATTAATTAGGGGTACAGCATGTGGACAAAGCAAAACGAGGGTTCAGCTTGTTTTGCTTTGTCCACATGCTGTAGCAGTCTTTTTAAATCAACAAAAACCTTTTTCATGTACAGCTGAGGAGTGCAGAGTTTTTGCTGTGTATATTATTGATTTTGGTCTCCACACCCTCCTCAAGTATTGGAGCGGCCTTTGCTGTCTCTTCTTTATCCATGTGGAAAGCAGAGCTCCAAATCCAGATCGGGGACACTCAGTGGGCTTCCTGCCTTTTTCAGGCTCACAGAGCCCATCAGGAAAGGTGCAGCCTCTTTATACCTGCTTCACTGCTACCGCACTCCCTCGGTTCTTTTTAATTTGGGTCTTCTCCCGCAGGATAAATGCTGGTGATGCCAAACCCAGGGGTGCACTTATCACATATCCTATGGTCATGTCCCACTCTTCAACCTTTCTGGGCAGCCATCACGAATGTATGTTCCAAACTTTGGGGCCATATGGTGGCAAGGGATGGCCCACTTCTCCTAATAGGGCTGGAATTACCTTCACAACCAAAAAACCTGCCCACAACATGCTGGATAGTTGCTGTGAGTGGTGGTTGCAAAGCACTTGATATTATAAATGGTGTACTACAGAAGTTCCTACATTTGCTGAATGGCTCTCAGTGGAGGGTCAACTGGCTTCCATGAAAAAATTCTCAGAGAGAGTTGCGAACAGCCTCAACCAATATCAACAAATATGGGGCACTTACCTCAGTTCTGAATTCTGTGCCCAGATCTGAGCCTTGTCACTATTGCTAAAGGCATCTCTCCATTTAAGAGAGAGAGCTACATGGTCGGGCCACCCCAACCAACATAAGAAAAATAATGTCTCGGCATTTTCCTTTTAGTAGGTGCACTTTTGGGTACTCTAGTTCTGCACCACATAATGTATTTTTAAAGAATGTAAGTGTAGGTGGGGTGTACTGACTGTTAATACCCCAGTTCAATAATATCTTCATTGTTTATAATGTGGAAAACTGTTTTTACGTGTGTTATTGGCATTGACTATGTTGTATTTAAACTTTCAATAAAAAGATTAACTGAAAAGAGTCTGCCTCTCCCTAGTTGAGAATTAAGTAATCCCTGCTAGTCATAACTAATACATGTGTGACAGCCTGTGACACAGAAAAATATGTTGTTTTTTTTCCATTGCACTAGCACTAACAGAACAGCATTGTGTTACCGCTGGCAGCAGAGGCACACTTAATAAAAAGTACAGTTACGTAAGAACTTACCGTAACAGTAGATCTTCGAGAGAGGTTCCTTCAGTAGGTCATTACATACAGGACTAGCGCCATCTGGCGTCTGGGCCGCACGGCAGACTTTTCCAGTAATATCCGGCAGGGGACCACCCACCTGAAGTCACATGACTGACATCAGCATGACCCTATATAGTAGGCAGTCTCCACGCCCGCCCTCCAATTATCCTGCCGGAACCTGGAAGAGGCCTGACAGCAGGAGGAACCAGAGTCTGGAGTCCCTAAATAAACAAGCATTTGTCAATGCCGAATGTTTGCTTGCTGGCATTGGCATTGGTAGTGTAGAAGTTACAGAGCTGCATAATAGGAATGGCAGCGAAGTACTGAACTGAAGCCAACCCCACCACCACCCTGCAGAGACTGACAGGCACTGGAGTGTGCCTTTGGGTTGTCAGGCATAACAACCATGCCATTTCACCACACCCTACCCTGCAGACACTGACAAGTATCACGGTGTGCCTTGGGGTCTTTTGGCTCTATGCGCACCCCACTCCATCAGGAAATACGGTGAGATGGGTGCGTATAGGAGAATGGGGTAACGCTTGGGTCTCAAGAGTCCGAGGCACACCTTGATGCCTCTCACTGGCTGCAGGGTGTGGGTGGGGGGTGGAATGGTATGAGCATTACAGGAAAGAATCCCAAGTCACACCCCTGATGCCTGTCATTCTCTACAGGGTGGGGCGTTATGGTCGGAAATCCTAACGCCTTAGGCATTCGTTGGTATTTCACTCCAAATTTTCCACATTTTTTTTTGTGACCCCCACCTCATGAACAGTGGCAATATCAGTTTGTTAGCCAAAAACTGCTTTTGCACAGTGACTATGGCACTTGGCACCACAGGTGCAAAAATACATTCCGAATAGGATGTGAAAAATGACAGCAGTACTGTTCATGGGGAGGTGTAAAAAATGGCAATGTTGAAAATCTGGTGTGAAAATCTTAAAAAACTGGTGAAGCTTTCACGAAATGCAGAGAAACTGTGCACCTGACACCGTATCGTAACTAGTTTGGGGATTTTTTTACAGCAGATTGGTAACACAGGCATTTTGGGACCTCCGATCATGAACAGTGTCAGTGTGATTTTCTTTATCTGTCCCGAACAACGATTTCCCACAGCGACCACGATTTCGCTTGAAAGTGTGAAAACACATTTCAGCCATGTTGTGGAAAATGACAGCCGACTGTTCATAAGGAGGTGTGGAAAAATGCCACTGGTGAAAATCTGGACTGAAAATATTACAAATTCATGAACTTACGAGGGTGCGTGGAAACTGCGTAATACTCACTCGTAACACAGTCATTTTATGGAGTTTTGTCCAAAATTTTCAACATAGCCATTTTAAGACCTCTGCTCATGACCAGTGTCACTGTGATTTTCTTAATCTGTCCCAAACATTGTTTTTGCACACCAACTGTACCATTGTGCGCTACATGAGCGGAAACAAATTTTGGGCGAGATGTGAAAAATGATAGCTGTACTGCTCATAAGGAAGTGCAGTAAAATGGCACTGTTGAAAATCTGGTGTGCAAATATTACAAATTCGCAAACTTGCCAGCGTGCATAGGAACTGCGCAACATGCGTTCCTAAAACAGGCATTTTTGGGAATTTTTTCACCAAATTTTCAACATAGCCATTTTAACACCTCTGCTCATGACCAGTGTCACTGTGATATTCTTAATGTGTCCCATACATTGATTTTGCACACCGACTGCGCCATTGTGCGCTACATGGGCGGAAACACGTTTTGGGTGAGATGTGAAAAATGACAGCTGTACTACTCATAAGAAGGTGTGGTAAAATGGCAATGTTGAAAATCTGGACTGAAAATATTGAAAATTCGCGAACTTGTGTGTGTAGGAACTCTTAGCACGCCCGTCGGCATGTCATTTTTGGAATTTTTCCACCAAATATTCAAAATAGGCTTCTTGAGAGTCCACCTTATGAACACTGGCAGTGTTGTTTTGTTAATCGGTCCCGAAAGGTGATTTCGGGCACTGACTGCGAAATCACCCTTCGGGCCCGAATAACGCCATGACAGTGACAGCATTCATGAGAAGGGGTCCCAAAAACCCCATGTTGAAAACTTGGGGCAAAAATTCCAAAAAATGCCCGAGATATGCAGCAAAGTTGAAAAAATCCTATCTATTACATTATACAGCTTACCGGCATTTCCTCAGTTCGCGATCGGCTTTGAAGAAGTGTAGACGTGTTCCCGGTCCACCGAAGATCATCGCGCCCGGACTCCGGAGTAGTGTAAATTGAAGTAAGGGGTGGGGAGGCAGGGTGCGAGGGTGGGTGGTGGGGGCAGGGAGACTGCGAGATCGCTTTTTTATTTACAGTTTTTTTTTTTTAATGATTAAGACGACGGGGATGTTTGCCACGCTAGGGGTGGTTCCCAGCGTGGCAGCTGGAAAGGATGTTTGGGGGCTGGAGCCGACGGGGATTGGGCACGCCGCCGTCGGCCGGGCTAGTGCAGCGTGGCAGCTGTAAGGCTGTTTGGGGGTGGGCTGGAGCCGATGGGGGATTGGCACCCCCGTCGGCCAGAACACGTGTGCCACGCTGGGGTGGGCTCCCAGCGTGGCAGCTGTAACACTGTTTTGGGGCTGGAGCGACAGGGACGGCACTCTGCCGGCTATACCGTATGTGCGTGGGAGCGGATCACACGCAATATGCGCAAGGCAGTTTGCTGGGGAGGAGCTCTGCTCACTGAAGCGGAGCTCTCCTTCAACCGTATGCCACTGCATTTTCAGCTGTCATAGACAGCTGGTGCAGTGATTGGCGAACTGCGACCGTGCCTGCAAATACACTGACTGAATTGGAAGAGGCTGACACACCTCCGGAAAACTCGGATGATGGCACTATGCTTCTTGCACATCCGTGCAAACAAACATAAAAAGGAGGAAGGAGGGAGGGAAAAATATGATCTACTGAAGGAACCTCTCTCAAAGATCTACTGTTAATGGTAAGTTCTTATGTAACTGTACTATCTTACTTCAAGAGGGTTCCTTCAGTAGGTCATCACATATAGGACTGAATCCCAAGCAGTCCCTCCTAGGAGAGACCAAGAGAAACACGGGAGGAGGAAAAACTCCAACAACAAGAGAAAAGAGAGAGAGGAACCAGCCTAGGACAAAAGGCCCTGCAGCACAGATAGGCCAAAACATGCCCTCTCCCTAGAAGCAATGTACAGACTGTAATGCTTGGTAAAGGTATAGACAGAACTCCAAGTGGCAGCACCGCAAATATGTGCCACAGACATGTTATGCAAAAAGGCTGCAGAAGCAGCCATGCCCCTGGTAGAATGACCTCTGACGGCCTCCGGCAGAGGCTTGTGATACGTCTGGTAGCAGAAGTGGATGCAGCTGCCCAAACATTTGGATAGGCCCTGTTTGAAAACAGTCCTGCCCAAGGATCTGGGAGTGAAGAAAACAAAGAGTTGGTCATCCTTATGAAATTCTTTGGTAAGGTGTGTATAACAGCGGAGGATACGATGCGCATCCATAGTGTGCAGAAGTGCCTCACCTTTATTTGCATGGGATGAAAAGCAGGGTTTTAAATAACTGATTAGCAGTTTTTTTTCTTGGGACAATACTAACTGTACAGAAAGTATTTATATAGGTTTTCTAGAAGTGTTATATTTGTTAACCACTGCGAGGCAAGTGCTACGCATTTTCACAATGTTTTAGAACATTTATGAGCAAAACGCTAATCAATTTTTAGAGTTAAATAAAACCCTGGAAAGAAAAAGTACAGTTAAGTAGGAACTTACTGTAACAGTAGATCTTCGAGAGAGAGAGAGAGAGAGGTTTCTTCAGTAGGTCATCATAAATAGGACTGACATCGCCTGACATCGGGGCTGCACGGCAGACTTTTCTAGCAATCCCTGACGAGGGACCGCCAACCCGACATCACGTGACTGACGTCAGCATGACGGTATATAGTGGACGGTCCCCACGCCCGCCCTCCAGTTCTCCCACCGGAGCCAGGAAGAGGCCTAACAGCAGGAGCAAAAAGGTTTGGAGACCCTGTAAAAAATAAAATGAGGGGAAGGAGGGAGGGAAAAATATGACCTACTGAAGGAAGCTCTCTCGAAGATCTACTGTTATGGCAAGTTCCTACGTAACTGTACTATCTTACTTTGAGAGGGTTCCTTCAGTAGGTCATCACAAATAGGACTGATTCCCAAGCAGTCCCTCTAGGGAGAGACCGAGAGAAATTAGGGAGGGGGCAAAACAAGATCCACGGAAAAGATTGAAGTCCAAAAGGACCCAGCCTAAGACAACAGGCCTTGCAGGACAGCTAGGCCAAAGCCAACCCTCCGCCTAGAAGCAATGTCCAAACTATAATGCTTGGTAAAGGTATGGACAGAACTCCAAGTAGTGGCAGCACAAATATCCACTGCAGAAACATTATGAAGGAACGCTGCAGAAGCGCCCATGCCCCTAGCAGAATGACCCCTGATAGAGCCTGACAGGGGTTTATCATACTTTTAATAACAGTATCTCATGCAGTTGCCCAACCATTTGGAAAGACCCTGCTTGGAAACCGGTTTGCCTCGTGTTCGTTATGTGAAGGAAATAAACAACTGACCGGAGAATCCGGTGGACATCCATCATATGGAGGAGTGCCTCACCCCTGTTAGCGGAAGCTGGATAATATACTGGAAGCTCTACGGATTGGTTCAGAGTAGTTTCCGACATCACCTTTGGAAGGAACCTCAGAAGGGTTCTGAGAACCCCCTGTCCCGGTGAAAAATCAGGTAAGGCTCCTTATAAACCAGCGCATGAAGCTCCAAAATTCTTCGAGCTAAAGTGATAGCAACCAGAAACAACGCCTTCCAAGATAGGAAGCGTAGGTCACAGCTCATTGCTGGCTCGAAAGGAGGCAAGGTGAGCTTTTCCAGGATGAAATTTAAGTCCCATGGTGGTGTTGGGCTGCGGATGGGGGGTTTCAGATGGAGAATCCCTTTCAAAAAGGTCTTTGAGATATCCAACTGAGCCACGGGTTTACCATCCACCAGCTCGTGGTACGCCGAGATAGCGGAGAGGTGCACTTTCAAAGAGGACTAGGCTAGACCTGAGTTCGATAGATGAAGGAGGTATTCCATGACTTGTGGAGCCGAGCAGGAAAATGGGTTCCAGCCCTTCGCGGTCGTCCAAATGGAAAACCGCTTCTACTTCAAGGCATAAGTGGAACAGGTGGAAGGTTTTCTGGCTTCGAAAAGGACTTGTGCCACTCGAGAGGATACCCCAAAGCAAGAGATGGCTACGTCTGTAGGAGCCATGCATGCAGGTGCAGTGTCCTGAGCCCCGGATGAACCAGACGGCCTTGATCCTGAGTAAGGAGGTCGTGTGTCAATGGAAGTGGAACCCGTGGTTCCCTGGATAGCTGCAGAAGCAGCGGGAACCAAATCTGTCTCAGCCAAAGAGAAGCGATGAGAATCATCTTGGCCTACTCCGCCTGTAGTTTGAGGAGGACCCTCTCCAGATTGGGAAATGGAGTGAAGGCGTACAACAATTTCCCTGTCCAGGATAGAGATAATGCGTCACTCCAGAAAGCACCTGGCTCTGGATCGAGCGAGCAAAACTTGGGAAGTTTTGCGCTGAATTGAGAGGCGAATAGGTCGAGTTCCGTCCACCCCCAATTTTGGAAGATGGATTCCGCCACTTCCTGATGAAGTTCCCACCCGCGATCAGCTGAGACTGTCCGCCAGGACGTTAGGAACTCCCGGTACGTGCACGGCCACTAGGGACAAGTGGTGCTGGACTGCCGAGTTCCACACCCTGGTCGCCTCCCTGCAAAAAGTGTACGACCAGGTTCCTCCTTGTTTGCTGATGTACCAAACCACCGACATAATGTCCATTTGGATCAGCAGTGTTCCCTTGGGCAGCAGGGGTTGAAAGGCCTGTAAGGCATACAGGACCGCCCTGAGCTGTAGAACACTGATGCGAAGAGTGAAGCTCAAAGCCGGACCAAAGTCCCTGGGCTTGATGTTCCCCCAGATGCGCATCCCACCCCATGTTCGAGGCATCCGTGGAGAGAGTGGTGACGGGTGCTGGGCTTCGAAACGGAAGCCCCAAGGAAAGGTTGTGTGGATTCATCCACCATAGAAGATCCTTCCGGACCGCTGCAGAGATGAGGACTGGATGGTCCAGATCATCCAGAAGCTGGTCCCATTGCACCCTCAGGGACCACTGAGTGATCCTCATGTGGAGCCTGGCTAGGGGAACGGTACAAATGGAAGCTGCCATGAGGCCTAACAGGCAAAGGACCTCCCAGGCTGGGATGGTCCTGCAAGACGCCACCTTGGAGGCCTGGTGGACCAGAGTCTCCACTCTGTCCGGAGGAAGAAAACCTCTGCACTGGACCATGTCGAGGACCGCCCCAATGAACTGCAGTCTCTGGGTGGGGATAAGGTATGCCTTGGGTACGTTGACAGTGATCCCAAGTCGATTGAACAAGTCCAGGGTAAATGACAGAGCCTCCAACAATGCATCTCTGGATGGGGCCACTAGTAGCCAATCGTCCAGGTACGGAAATACTGCAATCCCTCTGCGGTGTAAAAACGCCGCAACCACTGCTAGGCACTTGGTAAAAACCAGAGGTGCCGAAGACAGCCCAAAGGGAAGCGCTCAAAACTGGAAGTGCTCCCCCCGGAACAGGAAACGCAGGAATCAACGGTGGTTGTGGAAAACAGGGATATGTAGGTAAGCATCCTGCATATCCAGGTCACAGAGCCAGTGATTCTCCAACAAAAGCAGCAGACGGCTCTGGAGTGTCAACATGCGGAACTTCTTGTACTTGACATAATGGTTCAGCTGACTAAGATCTAGAAAAGGACGAAGTCCCCGGTCTTTTTCGGAATCAGGAAAAAATGGGAGTAGAAGCCTTTTCCTGTTTGACCTGAAGGGACTCGCTTGATCGCTTGTTTTAGAAAGAGCGAATTTATTTCCTCTTGAACGAGGAAAGCCTGATCCTGAATGTATGAGGACTTCAATATAGGATTTCCTGGAGGAAGCTCCAGTAACTCTATGGTGTGACCTAAGGCCACTATTTGCAGGACCCACTCGTCGGAGGTAATCGCCCTCCACTCCTGCACATGGAGAGCGAACCCCCCCACCTGCTCCTCACCAAGAGGCTGAGGAGGCAGGGGCCAGGAGTCAAGAAGTGGGATCGGGTCAGGGGGAAGACCCCCTGAACATCGTAGATTCTTGGAGGCAGGAGGGGCGAAGGTACCCGTGGCCTTCCGCTTACTTGGCGATGCACCTGAGCGGGTTCCCCCTGCCTCCAGGACCTCTTCCAAAAGGGTTGTTGTTGTCGTCGCTGAGGAGCACCTGGTCAGTACATAGACCAAACAGATCTAAGGGCAACACCTTTGTCCTGTAGTTCTGTAATGTTATCTTTGGTGTCGCCTCCAAAGAGGACCGTGCCCCGGAATGGAGCGTCCTGAATCACCGACTGAACCTTGTTAGCAAAGCCGGATAGGCGAAGTCAGGAGTGCCGTCTCAGGGCCACGGCAGTCGCCGAGGTACGAGCCACTGAGTTGACTGAATCGTAGGTGGCCCATAAAGCATGCCTACAAGAAATCTTGCAGATGGGGAGATCCTTGGCAAGTTCCTTCTTGAGAGGAGAAGGATCCATGGACTGGAACTTCGCCTCCAATCTGGCCATAGTCGCTTTTTGGTGAGACACCAAATGCGCTACGTAACTGAGGGAGCGAGGCGCGCACGTGGCAGAAGAATAGATTTTCTTGCCAAACTGGTCCAGCTGCCTCGATTCCTTATCTGGAGGAGTACTGCTCAAGTGCTTGGGTGTAGCGGAGCGATCATGGGCCGCTGAAATGACCACGGAGTCTGCCTTCAGATGGGTCTTCAAAAAAGAAGCATCCTTAGGCGCCCGGTAAAGCCTGTCCGCCCGCTTGGGGACAGCCGGGATAGAGTGAGGCATCTGCCAGACGGTGGTGGTGAGGTCTTGGTGGGGGCCATCCACGGAGGAACTGGGACGGAAGACAGGGACTCTAAATCGAGGTGCTCCGCAAGTCGCTGTCTCATCGGGTCCTGTTCTCTGACTCCCAATCAAAATAATCTCTGAGGGCCTTCAAGACATCCGAGAAGGAAGGATCCTCAGGCGGTGATTTTGGTGAGGTCTTGCCTCTCGGCTCAGTTTCCTCCACAATTTCCTCCTCCGAAGAGTCCTCTCTCCCATCAGAACTGTCGTCAGCCTCCTCCACTGGACGACGTTCGAAGCGAGAAAGGGGAATGTCCAGTCAAGTCTTCCCCAAGAGATGGACAATCGGACCCGAACTGCTCGGGGAAGGGGACCTATGAAGCGGCGGAGGTGGGAGCCTCACTTCCAGGTCCAAA
Source organism: Neoceratodus forsteri (assembly GCA_016271365.2). Taxonomy (NCBI): domain Eukaryota; kingdom Metazoa; phylum Chordata; order Ceratodontiformes; family Ceratodontidae; genus Neoceratodus; species Neoceratodus forsteri. Next base: position 210,880,695 of record JADMNL010000028.1, read on the forward strand.
ACCAACTCCAACCTCGCTCCCTGCCACCAAGACTGTAGGAAGGACTTGAAATCCGACATAGCTGGGGGGGGGTGGAGGTGGAGCTGGTTGAGGCTGGGGGGGAGGAGGAGGAGGGGGAGGTGGAACAGCGATTGGAGGAGGGTAATATCCCTGCGGTCCCATGTAATGGGTATAGGGATGATAACCCTGGAAAAACTGTTGCATTGGACTCCATCCAGGAGTGGGAACTTCCGGGTAAGGATCCCCAGGATATCCATGGGGGTAATGGGGAACAGTGAGGGGACGGTTATAATACCCCATCGTCAGCCTGACGTCGGGAGAACCCACGTCGGACCTGCTGTGGTGTAGATCAAGTTAGGATCCGGCATCGGGACAGTCCACGCTGAGGAGGACCGCCGCCGGCACTGGTGTCACCCGATCCAGCGTGGAGGGGCCGGCGTCAGCACTGGACAAAAATTATCAGTTGTAGGAGTCGGGTCCGGTGTCAGGGCCAACGGAACAGGCCTGACCACCGGTCCCGGTGTCGGGACTGCTGTGGGGACTGGCAACGTTGGAGGCGCTGGCAGTCCCAGCGTCGGGATAGTTGTAGTGACTGGTGGCGTCGGAGGTGCTGGCAGTCCACCCTCGGGTTGAGGAGACACCTCCAGAGAAAGGCCATCCGGCTGAGAAGGAGCCTCCTGACCCTGGTCCCCGGTGGGGGAGCGCGGGGAAGAACCCTCGAAATCGGCTGGTTCACCAGCGTCCCCATCAACCTCGCCGGACGTGTCCATGGTGGAATGCGAGAATATGGGCGAGGGAAGAACAGGAGGGAGCGGTTGTCCCCTCGTCCCGGCTTGACGCCGTTGGCGCCAGTAGGCTCTCGACGGGGAGCCGAGCCCGTGTGGTTGTCAGGGACGTCCGACTTATCAGGCGTGGTCGGGCGGTCCTGGAGAGGACCCCCATCCGACTTAGCAACAGGGATTGACAAATTTTAAAATCTCGTGCTAGTCCAGGACAAGTGGCCTTGACAAAAATGGTAGTCCTCGAGTTCAGAGTGGTAGTCCAGTATATTTCAATTGAAATATTCAACCGACTTAACAGAAATAAGTTAAATGGTGTGGCTGTGTGGCAGGGCTTATATATTGTACTATTATTTCATAGGATGGATGGAGAGATGTAGAAGAACTTCATAAATCAGGAAAAACAATATTTTCATATTTTTTTTGTTAATACAGGCCAGGGTAGTAGTACAGGCCGGACACTAAGGCACCCCAGGCAGAAGTCTGTATTAGAAGAGATTGGAGAAATGTTACAGAATTAGTTAAGGACAAGCCAAAACCAGCTAGGCCATTGGTTGAGAAGAACATAAAATGGTGATTAAGGGCTAGGCCAGGAAGAAGATGACGGGGCACTGGGAGCAGGAGTACTAGCATCAAGAAGATCAGCAGCAGCAGAGGCAGCTAAATCAGAAGATAATGTACCAGCAGCAACAGCATGCCCACGAACATGTCGAGTGCCTGGACCAGAGAGCAGCCAGTGGTTAATTGCTGGATCCAGATCAAAGTCATGCAGTTTAGGACCTTCTACTGCTATCTGCAGGAGAGACTGTAGTGAATCCTCAGCCAGCCTTGTCCTGATTTTTGTTTTGATTAGGTTCTGAACAGAAAAAACTCTCTCACATTTTGCAGTCGATACACTCATTGCCATGAGTATTTCAACTAGGTCAAGAATGTGTATAATCTGGGGTGGTTTTTCTTTTAGTAATCTGGTATATACCTGCAAATAGGGTTTTTCAATGGCAGATTTCAATATTGTTTTAAATACAGCATACCCTGACTTTATATGTTCCTGCTGCTCCTCTGTGAAAAAGTGAAAATATTCTGCCAGGTTTGCAAGTTCAGAGGTCCCAAACACCGCTAGCTGGTCTCTTGGCAGATCAAACTGCTTAAAATCTAAGCAGTTGAACCATTTGAGAGGCACTCTGAGAAATTTTAAATCTGTTGTCAATATACATTATTGCTGCATCTATTAAAGTCTGCACTTGTCCATCTGTCACAAAATTGATTTCAGGCAGTTCTCTGAATGGGAAATGAACAGTCTTCTCTCCCTCCCCTCTTGTCACAACATATTCCATACATTTCTGTTCTGGTTTGTAATGGCTGAGGAAAGCTGCCATGTATTGCCCTGGCATAGATTTCAGTTCCATAAGCTGGAGTAGGCAGGTCTCAACAAGCTGTGGAACTTCCAGTATTACTATGTCATCTTGTTGAAACTGCAGTGACAGGTTTTTTAGTATTGGCAGGAAATCTTGCAGTATATGGATAGCTTTTACAAACTGCACACTCTGTGTTTCTTTTAAGAAGCCCTTTGTTTTTGAACTTTCATCACCACCAGCAGTCAAAGATGCATATAGGTGTTGTACAACAGTAGGTAGGTTAACCTGAACAGCATGTACCGAACGTGACCAACTGGCAAGCCATCTCACCTGTTTAATTGCAGTAAAGCGCGCCAGATCAGTATCCATCACGTTAGCAATTTCTTGGAGCTCTCTCATTTTCTGGGGACTATTGTGATAAACTGTAAATATTTATTTATTTATTTAGCTTTTGTTGACCGGGTTAAGTGCACTAGACAAATCCTGCCTATTTTAAGGCACGATCCGGGGAAGGGGGATACAGATGAATACCAACTGACCTTGAACCAGATTAAGCTGTTGGTGGTATTTTTAGTGAATGAGGGAAATTTAGCCAGGACACCGGGGAAATTCCCCTACTCTTTTCGATAAGTGCCATGGGATCTTTAACATCCACCTGAACTACCACCAATCCAGGCAGATGGGACCTCGGTTTAACATCTCATCCGAAAGACGGCACCTCAGAAGTGCAGCACCCCTCTCCTGCTGCACTACAGTGTCAGTACTGGGATATTAACCCAAGTGCCAGATGTGGGAACTGAACCCACAGCCCTCTGATCTCCCGGCCTCAGAGGTGAGTGTGCTACCTACTGAGCCACTGACACTGCTCCCTTGAAAGTACTTTCCAGCTTTGATACAAATGGATTTTTTTTTACCACATCAAGAACTGCCAGCTCTAGCTTATGGGCAACGCAGTGCAGCGCAATTATTTCACGACGGCAGTGTTCTCGCAACTTTGCTATGGTTCCTCCTCTTTCGCCCATCATGACACTGACCCCATCAAAATTTGCTGAAATAAGAAGCGGTCCTGGATTGTTAACATTTTGTAGTTTACTGAGAGGAAGATTTACTGACTCCAATGCAGTTGATATTGCATGGAATACACCTTCTGCATGCATGTTCCAGTGGCACAGCTTGGATAAGCAATGTATGCACCCTGTTTTGAATTAGGTTCAACAAACCTTAAGAAAACATTTTCCCACTCAGTTATACTGTAATCAGTACTGCCGTCAGCAAGAACTGTCACATACTTAACATTAGCAAGAGTCTGCATCTGGGTTCTGGATATAACTGCTGAAATAGCACTGCAAAAGTCCCTGGCTCGCTTATCGTTAGTATAATTAGAACATAGCTTAATGCCATTTTTTTCCTGTAATTCACGGAGCCACTCCATGTCTGAGAAAGGGCAAAGATTTTTAGCTATGGAATACGCTGTGTTAAACAGGCGTCTCATCTTTGTTTTTGTGGCCTCTTCCAACTGTGCAAAGGCTTGGTAAAGTGGTGACTTACTAATCTCACAACATACTGCTCGTTGGCCACTTTCCAGAATATGTTGGTTCTGGCATAGCACATGTGGATTGGATTTTTCATGTGCACGTAGTGACTCAATACGAAAGTTGTTAGAGCCTGTGGCAAAGACATTTGTTTTTTTTTTTGAAAATGTTGGAGTTGCAATAGTGGGATACTTTTCACATAGTGTGCAGTACATAAGCCCCTTTTTATCATCGTATCTCAACCATTTATAAGTGGACAACAAATGACACTGAAATAGTCTGGCCCTTTTTTCTTGGTCATATTTCTTGTCTTTACTACTCCCAACTGCCGCCTCATTATCAAGCAGTAAACTACGTTTCTTAGCAAGTGACACAGGGGCTTTTTGAGATACGACTACTACGGCTTCTCTGTTTACATCAAGTACCTGGTCAGCAGTTATATCCAGAACCACAGATGCAGATTCAGTTTCATGACTTTTATCTGTGGAAGTAGTACCAGACTGTGTTTGTCTTGTAAAAGATGGTGCTGCTGCTGACCAGAGAGACAAGAGACTTTGTTGTTTGGCTTTGTTCGTCTGCATATTGTTCATATAAATTTGGTGGTCACTTTTTTTCACAAAGACTAATGGAACCAATAATAATAAACTTATTTTAAACACTGGTGTCTGTGTGTCCTTTTTACGTTCGCTTGAGCGCCTGCGCAAGGAACGTCTTGGGAGAATGGGACACTTTGAAGGTGTGCCTGCCCTGTGCAATCCCCTGCTCCATTGAGCAGGCATGGCGGTCCTGCACCAATCGCTGCGGTGCTGTGTATGACAGCGGTGGTCTTCTCTTCAAAGAAAACCACCGCTGTGTGCTTGCAGCGCATCACGGCCCCCCCCCCCATAATCTTTGCTGCCACGCTGGGAGCCCACCCCAGTATGGGCAAACGCCCCGCGCTGCCTGTCACAGGTGCCCAGTCCCGCCGGCTCCACATCCCCCAAACAGCTTTCCTGCTGCCACGCTGGAAGCCCACCCCAGCGGTGCAACGCCCCGGTCTGCCTGCCGACGGGTGCCCAATCCCCGCCGGCTCCACGCCCCCAGCTATCTCTTCTCCCACGCTGGAAGCTCCACCCCAGCATGGCAACGCCCCGCCATCAATTATAGAAAAAACACCTGTAAAGTAAAATGTCCCACGTAGTCTCCCCACCCCTCCCACAACCCGGAACCCACCCACTGCACACCCTGCCTCCCACACCCCTCACCCCATACTTACCTCCAGAGCTCGACGCGACGATCATCGCTGGACCGGGAACACATCTGCACTCTTCAAAGCCAACCGCGAACTGAGGAAATGCCGGTAAGCTGTATAATGGCCTAGATGGGGTTTTTTCAACTTTGTTGCATATCTTAGGCATTTTTTGGAATTTTTGCACCAAATTTTCAACATGGGGTTTTTGGGACCCCTTCTCATGAAATCTGTCACTGTCATGGCGTTATTCGGGGCCAGGAAGGGTGATTTCGCAGTCACTGTGGAAATCACCTTCGGCGGAACTTGATCAAAACGACAGTGCCAGTGTTCATAAGGTGGGCTCTCAAAAGCCTACTTTGGAAAATTTGGTGAAAAATTCCTAAAAATGTTTAGCTGCAAGCTGCACAGTTCCCACGCAGGCTCAGACGCTTATGCACTTTCATTTTCACTCCAGATTTTCAACATTGCCATTTTACCAAACCTTCTTATGAGTAGTACAGCTGTCATTTTTCACATCTCACCCAAAACGTGTTTCCGCTCATGTAGCACACAATGGCGCAGTTGTGTGCGAAATCAATGTATGGGACACATTAAGAAAATCACAGTGACACTGTTCATGAGCAGAGGTCTTAAAATGGCTATGTTGAAAATTTGGTGAAACAATTCCTAGAAATGACTGTTTTACGAGCGTGCATTGCGCAGTTCCTACACATGCTTGTAAGTTTGCGAATTTTCAATATTTTCACTCCAGATCTTCAACATTGCCATTTTACCACACCTCCTCATGAGCAGTACAGATGTCATTTTTCACATCCTGCCCAAAACGTTTTCATTTCATGTAGCGCATAATGGCGCAGTCGGTGTGAACTCAATATATGGGACACATTAAGAAAATCACAGTGACACTGTTCATGAGCAGAGGTCTTAAAATGGCTGTGTTGAAAATTTGGTGAAAAATTCTCTAAAATGACTGTTTTACGAGCGTGCATTGCACAGTTCATATGCACGCTCGTAAGTTTGCAAATTTTCAATATTTTTACTCCAGATTTTCAACATTACCATTTTACCACACCTCCTTATGAGCAGTGCAGCTGTCATTTTTCACATCTTGCCCAACACGTGTTTCCATTCATGTAGCGCACAATGGCGCAGTTCTGTGCAAATCAATGTATGGGACACATTAAGAAAATCACAGTGACACTGTTCATTAGCAGAGGTCTTAAATGGCTATGTTGAAAATTTGGTGAAATAATTCTAAAAATGACTGTTTCTTTAGCGTTGCTGCAGTTCCACGCACACCCTAAGTTTATAATTTAAATATTTCCACTCCAGATTTTCAACATTGCCATTTTACCACACCTTCTTATGAGTAGTACAGCTGTCATTTTTCACATCTCACCCAAAAGCGATGTTTCCGCCCATGTAGCGCACAATGGCGCAGTCGGTGTGCTTAAATCAATGTATGGGACACATTAAGAAAATCACAGTGACACTGTTCATGAGCAGAGGTCTTAAAATGGCTATGTTGAAAATTTGGTGAAAAATTCTAAAATGACTGTTTTACGAGCTGCGCAGAAGTTCCTATGCACGCCGTAGTTCGCTAATTTTCAATATTTGCACTCCAATGACTTCCAAATACCTAAACAGCACATAGAAGCAAGCAACATTCAACATTGACAAATGCTTGTACTTCTTTGTCACTGATTTTTTTAAGCCATGTCCAAGTGCCAAATACCACTGCAAATACCTGTAAGCGAACGTTCGGCATTGAGAAATGCTTGTTTCACTGGTGGTTAGTGTGGGCTCATGGGCTGGGTCACCAGGGGACAGATACATGCTTTTTTTCTATACACTGCAAGTTGTCTTGTCCTGTAACAAGTCAGGCAGCTGGCTGCAGAACACTCTCCACAGTCCTCACAGTCACTCACTCTCTCTCCTCTTCCCAGCACAGCCCAAGCCACCCGCAGTTAGGCTCCCTATTTTATTTTACTGTTACTTACACTTGTTTTATATATTTTTTTACTACATTTCTCTTTTGTTTCTTGGGTATTTCAAGCCAAAAGCCAACCAACCGGCTGCAGGAGACTGGGTCCTTCACTCCTTTTCACAAAATCTCTCCCAACAGCCCAACCAAGCCAGTTTGTGTTATAGGCTTATTTCTTCTAAGTTCTTATCTTTTTTTTTTTTTACTAACTTTCTCAAGTCAGTCCTTTCCTTCGCCCCGCCTCTCTCCAAGCTCCTCCTCTACACACAATCTCTATATCTGCGCTCTCCTCTCCCAACGGCCCACCAGCCTCTTCTCTTATTTTCTTTCTAGCTTTCTTTTGTTATTTTATTTTTTCTTTGTTTATGCAGCTAAACTGCTGTTTTTACTGGTGGGCAACACAAAGCTCCCCGCCCACAGTAGTAGTCCCCTGCCCTTCCTTTCTTCCTTTTTATTTTCTGTAGTCAGTGACACTTCACGCTGCTGCTAGTTCTCAGTTGTCAGGGGACTAGGATTCCCAACTTCCCTCCCTTCTTCCACCCTGCTACACAGACAGCAGACAGTACCAGACTGTCCCCCCTCCCAAGTTTCTGTTTTGTTTCCTTTTGTCCTTGTTTCAATTATTTTTTTTTTTATTTAGTTGTTTAACCAGGTATAGCACACTAAGCTGAAAGCTTTTTTACAGGAGTGACCTGGGAGCACAAGGAGGTTAAATGACTTGCTCAGGCAGTATTCAAGAGGAAGCTGTGGGATTCAAACCCAGGTCTGGTCTGCTGGATGTCACCAGATTTGCAGCTCAGAGCCTTAGACCACTGCACTATACTGCCTACTTAATTTATTTTATATGCTCCCAGTCCTTAGTTTGCATTCACCCTGTTATGCCCAGTTCTGTGACAAGCCCAACCTAACCCGTCTCAATATTTTATTTACCCTGCCAGCACACTCCTTATTTACTCAGATTACTCTCTTCATTAATTTTGCACTTTTGGCAAAACTGGCACGGCACACAGCAGGTAAATTTGCTTGTCTGTTGCACTAATGCACTTGTGTGCAGTTGTCAGTGCTCAGCCACGTTGCCCCCGCTCCTTAGTCCTCCTAGCTCCTGCTTTCCTCCTCCCTGCTCTTCACTCTCACCCACCCTCCCTCCTTAATTCAGTTTAAAATAATATTTGTTTTCCCAAGTAGTTCACTCCATACACACAAAGTAAGGCAGCACTGGTCGCACTCGCAGTCCCCACTCCCCAATATCCACAACAACGGACTGTGTAATTTGTGTATCCTCTAGTCTCCACCAACAGACAGTGAATGAGGGGCTCTAACGCAATGCACGTCTTTACTCTCGTCTCCACTACATGCCAAATTACCACCGCAGCCAATGGGCATTCTTTGTATCACTTACAGTTTAAGATTGTCTTCCTCATTTGGCCCCATGCCTGCTAGTCTGACAGCTTGCTCCTCCTCCGTTTTCCCCCAATGAGATGCTGCTCACGCTCGCTCCTGATGCCACTTCTGTACGCTTTCATAGGCTGAGGCAAGCTCACACACTTACCGCTCGTTCCCGACCAGTAGGTGCACTGCTTGGTAGGTCAGATGACCATCGTGACAGCCGAAGCAGTGAGCACCCTACTGGTGGAAGGTAGAAATGCAGCAGCAAATCAGTGCTAGCCCATGGACAGGTGGCACAACAGAAAGTGCTTGTCCCTGCACTGTAACTGGTAGCCCGGGACGTCGGGCAATAGGATTTGACGAACCCTGCTTAGCAGCTGAGGCTGGACGACTGCCCCCAGCCAGGGGAGTTGACTTAACTGCCACCAGGTGGTCTCCGGAGGAGCCGGAGGCCGACTTACTGGCCAGTGCAGCACGGTCACCAGAGAAGTTTATCTACTAGGAGTTTCTCCTTACCAGAGTGCTTCGACGGTGGCTGGGCCTTGCTGGTAGAGGGCCTGACGTCGTCTGCGGAGCGAGCCCGCTCCCCAGCTCCTTCCTTATGCTTTTAGGGAAGATTTGTCAGAAAAGTCCTACTGTTTTGTCCATCTTCTTCCAATTGAAAGTATACGGGCCTTGAGAAGATGGGCCTCCAACGCCTGCTGTCTCCGCTTTTTAGTAGCCTGATTGAAGAACTGACAGTCAGAACAGGAGGAGACTGGATGGTCTGGGCCTAGGCAGATGACATACTTGGAATGTCCGTCTTTATGCGGTATCTGAGTGCCACACTTGGAGCACTTCTTCTTTGGAGAAGACATGAACTAACGTTAATCTGAATGAAGAAAATAGCGAGTTTGAAAAAAACATGCAAAAACACTTTCCAACAAATGTTGAATGAAGCTTGCGAAGCGACTAGCACGAGACGTCGGCGGGAAAGAACTGGAGGGTGGGCGTGGGGACCGCCCACTATATACTGTCATGCTGACGTCAGTCACGTGACGTCGGGTGGGCGGTCCCCGTCAGGGATCACTAGAAAAGTCTGCCGTACGGCCCCGACGTCAGGCAACATCAGTCCTATTTGTGATGACCTACTGAAGGAACCCTCTCGAAGTAAGATCTGGGAGCTCCACTTACTGGTTCAGTGTGACCTCAGACATCACCTTGGGTAGGAACTTAGTATTTATCTTTAGGACCTCTCGGTCCCTATGGAAAATTAAATAAGGCTCTTTACACACTAGAGCCTGAAGCTCTGAAATCCTTCAAGCAGAAGTAACCACAACTAAAAATAATGCTTTCCAAGACAGGAAGCGTAAATCACAGCTTATCGCTGGTTCAAAAGGCGGTAAAGTGAGCTTCTCCAAAACAGAATTTAAATCCCAAAGTGGATTAGGGCTGCAGATGGGGGGTTACAGATGGAGAATCCCTTTCATAAAGGTTTTGGAGACTTCCAACTGCGCTACGGGTTTGCGATCCACCAGCTCATGGTACGCTGAGATAGCGGAGCGGTGGACCTTCAAAGGCGAATACGAAACGCCTGAATCTGAAAGATGAAGGAGGTGTTCCATGACTTGCGGGGCAGAGCACGAAAAAAGGGGTTCCAATCTTTGGAAGCTGCCCACATGGAAAAACGCTTCCACTTCATAGCAGAAGTGGAGCGGGTAGAAGGCTTCCTAGCCTCAACAAGAACTTGAGCAACTCGAGTGGAGACCCCGAAGCAAGAGATCGCTATGTCCGCAGGAGCCACGCATGCAGGTGCAGGGTCCAGAGTCCCGGATGCATGAGCCGACCGTGATTCTGTGTCCAAAGGTCGTGTGTCAACGGAAGTGGAACCGGTGGTTCCTCTGCTAACTGCTGCAGGAGCGGGAACCAAATCTGTCTCGGCCAGAGGGGAGCAATGAGAATCATTCGCACCTTCTCTGCCTGGAGCTTGAGCAGAACCCTCTGGAGAATGGGAAACAGAGGGAAGGCATACAAAAATTTCCCTGTTAAAGAGAGAGATAGTACGACGTGCCAGAAAGCACCAAGCCCTAGAACAAGCGAGCAAAAAACTGTGAAGTTTTGCGTTGTAGTGGGAGGTGAATAGGTCTAGTTCCGGACACCCCCACTTAGGAAGAGAGACTCTGCCACTTCCTGACATAGTTCCTATTAATGACTGAGGGTCTGAGACCTGCTGAGACTGTCCGCCAGGACGTTCTAAACTCCCAGAACATGCACGGCTGTTAAGAACAGATCATGCTGGACTGCCCAGTTCCACACTCTTGTCGCCTCCCTGCAAAGGGGATGCGAACGAGTTCCTCCTTCTTTGTTAATGTATCAGACCACCGACATATTGTCCGTCTGGACAAGCAGTGATCCCTGGGGGAAAAAGAGTCTGGAACGCTTGTAAGGCATACAAGACTACTCTTATCTCCAAGACGCAGATGTGCAACAACACTTCCAAACAGGAACAGAGACCCTGAGCTTGGTGTTCCCCTAAATGTACACCCCATCCCAAATTCGAGGCATCTGTAGTCAGAGACGCCAATGGGGCTGGCCTCCTGAAGAGAACTCCCAAGGAACGATTGCAGGGATCCATCCACCAGTTCAGGTCTCTCTGAACCGCGGACAACACCAGAACGGGATGATCCAGGTCATCCAGGAGTTGATCCCATTGCACCCGCTAGGACTACTGAGAGATTCTCATGTGGAGTCTTGCCAGGGGAATGGCGGTGATGGAGGCCGCCATCAGGCTAAGCAATCGGAGGATCTCCCAGGCCAGGATGTTCCGGGATGAGGCCACTAAGGAAGCCTGACAGATAAGGGTCTCCATCTTGTCTGGGGGAACGAAGGCTCTGCTCTGGATAGTATCTAAGACTGCCCCAATGAACTGTAGTCTCTGAGCCGGGACAAGGGATGACCTGGGGATACTGACAGTAATCCTCAGTCTGAAAACAAGTCCAGGATAGAAGTCAGAGCCTCCGTGAGAGCTTCCCTGGATGAGGCTGAAATCAGCCAATCGTCCAGGTAAGGGAAAAACGCTATGCCCTGGCGCCGAAGGAAAGTCGCCACCACCGCAAGGCACTGGGTCAAAACCTGAGGTGCCAAAGAAAGGCCAAAGGGGAGGGCCCGAAAAAGTACAGTTACATAAGAACTTACCGTAAAGTACAGTTACGTAAGAACTTACCGTAACAGTAGATCTTCGAGAATAGCTCTTGCAGCAGGTTACACCATTAGGACTGAAGCCGGCAGGCGTCAGGACCCCACGGAAATCTTCTAGCTAGCAGTCTTCAGCGGGGACCGCCTCCGACGTTGGTCCCGCCCCCGACGTCAGGTGTAGTACATAAGGAGGCGGTCCCGCCAGAATCCCCAGTTCTCCCGCCGTAGACTTCAGGTTGCTGGATGACATCAGAGGAGGAGGAGACCAAGGACCCGCCATCAGAAGTTCAAGGTTGAGGACATTCTGCCGAAGCCTAGGCTAGGACTTACCTCCTCCAAGGGGGAAGGTGGGCGGGAAGGTACCTGCTGCAAGAGCTGTTCTCGAAGATCTACTGTTACGGTAAGTTCTTACGTAACTGTACTATCTTCTTCGAGATACAGCTCTTGCAGCAGGTTACACCATTAGGACTGATTCCCAAGCAATGGCACATAGAAATGCCCTAGGGAGGAGGCAGAAACAGAGATCCTGGGAAACCCTGATTCTAGGACAGGAGGCCCTGCAGAACGGCGAGGCCGAAACCGGATCTCCGCCGTGAGGCAGCTCCCAAGGAGGGACGGGATCCTTAATGGGTGGTCTAAGGTGGAGCACCCCCATCAAAAAGTCACGAGAAGTGTCGAGTTGTGCCACTGTACGTTGGCCTATAGGGGAATGGTAGGCTGAAATCGCACAGAGGTGAACCTTAATTGAGGAGTAGGCCAGACCTGAATGAAAGAGGGAAAGCAGGTATTCCAGAACTGATTTTTCTGGGCAGTCTAAAGGGGAGAGACCGCGTGCCTGAGACCACAGGCAAAACCGATGCCATTTCATGGCGTATGTAGCATGCGTTGCTGGTTTTCTGGCAGCAGAAAGGACTTCTGCCACCTCTTGCGAGACCCCGTGTTGCAGAATGGCTATGTCTCGAGGAGCCAGGCATGCAGGTTCAGTGAGCGCAAGTCCAGGTGGACTAGCGAACCCTCCTCTTGAGACGGCAGATGGGAGCTGATAGGCAAAGGAACTGGAGGTTCCCGGGACAATTGAGTCAAAAGCGGGAACCAAATCTGTCTGGGCCAGAAAGGCACTACCAAGATCATCGTTGCGTGCTCCCTGCGAAGTTTGAGAAGGATTCTCTGGATCAACGGGAAGGGAGGAAAAGCGGAAGGAATCTACCCGCCAAGGAGAGGGACAACGCGTCTCGCCAGAAAACACCAGGCCCTGGATCTAGCGAGCAAAAATTGGGCAGTTTTATGTTGGATGGGGAAGCGAACAAGTCCAATTCTGGAGTGCCCCATCGAAGAAACAGATCTCTGCTACCTCCTGAAGAAGTTCCCACTGTGGACTCTGGCCTGGGAGCGACTCAGACCATCTGCACCGTGTTGTCCACTCCGGGAACATGAACTGCAATCGGGTTTGCGCCGTGTCGAATTACCCATTCCCACACTCTCATGGCCTCCCTGCAGAGGGGGTAGGAGTGTGTGCCTCCTTGTTTGTTGAGGTAATACATCACCACCGTATTGTCTGTTTGACGCAGAAGAGTACTCAGTGGAATTTCTGACTGGAAGACTTACAGGGCATACAGGACCACCCTCATCTCCAGAATACTGATGTGGAGGTGGGCTTCTTGAGGGGTCCATGTTCCCTGAGACCTCACCTCATTCAGGTGTGCCCCCCACCCCAGCCCTGAGGCATCTGTGGAGAGGATTACCTCCAGAGACGGCGCTACGAATGGGACCCCCAAAGAGAGGGTCCCTGGGTCTAACCACCATTGCCAATCCCAAATCACAGCCCTCATGATTCTGACTGGCTGCTGCATATGGTCTTCCTTCTGGTCCGATTGCACTCTGAGCATCCACTGGGTTACCCGCATGTGGAGCCTTGCCATCGGGACGGTTGGAATGGCCGCAGCCATATGTCCGAGCAGGCGACGGACCAGTCTGGCTGGGACGGTCTTCTTTGCCAAAAGGTCCCTGATGAGGGGCCTGATGTGTTCCGCTCTGTCCTCGGGAAGAAAGGCTTTCCCTTGGATGGTGTCCAGAACTGCGCCTATGAATTGCAGCTTCTGGGACGGTACCAGTAGAGACTTCTCGTAGTTGATAAATATGCCCAGCGACTGAAAAAGAGCCTGGGTGTGCTGGATGGCCATCAACAGCGCCTCCCTGGAGGCGGCCATGAGAAGCCAGTCGTCCAGGTACGGGAACACGTAGTGGCCCTGTCTCCTTAGAGACGCTGCCACGACTGCCATGCACTTGGTAAACACCCTGGGGACCGATGACAGCCCGAAAGGAAGCGCTCGGAACTGATAGTGGTGGCCAAGAAACTCGAAGCGCAGGAACCTCCTGTGCGCTTGAGCTATGCGGATGTGCAGGTAAGCGTCCTGCATGTTCAGCAACGCCAGAAATGCATCCTTCTTCAGCATGGGTATAAGGCCCTAGAGGGTCACCATGCGGAACCGTTTGTAAGTGACCACCGACATGTTGAGGTCGCTGAGGTCCAAGATTGGACAGAGATCCCCTGTTTTCTTTGGAACCAGGAAGAAGTGGGAATAGTAGCCTGTTCCTCTCTGGTTCCCCGGGAGGTACTCCACGGCTCCTTTCTGCAGAAGCGCAAGTACTTCTTCACTGATACGCAATCTGTGCTGACCCGAGCAGCGGGAGAGCAGGGGAGGCCTTGTGGGTGGCTTGTCTGTGAACTCTATAAAGTGGCCTTTTTTGACCAATTGGAGTACCCATCTGTCGGTGGTGATCGACTGCCACCCTGGCAAGTGGTCTGCAATGCGACCCCCGACCTTGGTATCCCGTTGATCCTGAGGGCCGGGGGCCAGGAAGGAGTCATGCTGTGGCAGCTGTGGGTCCTGCAGGTTGGGCCGACTTGGTGGGACGTTGGCCTCTGCCTGAGGACGACTTGCTCTGGGCTTTCCGGGGGAAGGAGCCCCTCTGCTGCAGGCCGGAACGGGACTGTTGCCTCTGGATCCGGCCGCGAAAACGGCTCTGGTTCCTACGACAGGAACCAGGCCTGGATCTGTACATGGCCTGGACAGATCTCACGGCCTTCCCGGCTTCCTGAAGCTTGGTGATGACCTTCTCCGAGGACTCACCAAAGAGAACTTCGCCGTGAAAGGGGACATCCAGTATGTTCTTCTGGACGTCAGGGGTGAATCCGGAGACACGGAGCCATACGCCTGAGGCTGCCGCTCTGGCCGAGGAGTCCGCGGAGTCATACACGGCTCGAAGCACCTGGGTTCCCACGTCTGAACCCGTGCGGAGGAGCTGGAGTAGCTCTTCCTTCTGCTCACCTTCTGCCATCTTTTCTGCCAACTCTTGTCCCTGCTCCCACAGGGTGCTCTGAAATTGGACCATGTGGGTAAGATAATTGAGGGACCCATCGGGCTATGGTCGCAGCCGCGCACGCAGCCTACCCATCGATCTAATTGCTTTGACCCAGGTCCGTTGGCTGGGTGCTCAGATGTTGCGGCCTTTGGGACCGGTCATGTGAGGCTGTGATGACCAGGGAATCGGCCAGAGGATGAGATGCCAAGTACTGGTCCTCCCTAGGGGCCTTGTACAGGTGGTCAGCCTTCTTCGGCATCGCTGGAAGCAAGTGTGGACATTTCCAAGCTGCCTTGGTGACGTCCACGAAGGTGTTCACCAAGGGTGGTACTACCACAGGCTTTGGGTCCTTTTGCTGAAGATAACGTGCAAGGCGTAGCCTCTTGGGGTCGAGGTCTTCCGCATCCAAGCCCATGTTCTCTTGGATATGCCTCATAATCTCTGAGAACGATGGGTCATGCGGAGGAGATCTTGGGAGTTCACGTGGGTCCGGAGAGGGGACGCTGATGGGAGAAGGGGATCTGGATCTACCAGAGATGTCTGATCCAGAGTCCTCCGTCGACGGCGAGTAGCGGCGTCTTCTGGGTCTCTTGGGGCTGGGTGACCCTGAAGAAGATCTGGACGGAGGTCTCCTCTTGTCCGATGGTCTGCCCCAGGAGATTCAGCAGGATCCTGGGGGGAAGGTACTCGGCCTGCTGCACCAGATGGCGTGGGGAGGAGGAGGAGGAAGAGGAGAGGGTGTGGGGACCACGTCCTTTTTAATGGTGTCCCACCAGAAAGTGAATAACTCCTTCACCTCAGCAATATTCAGGCCCGACAACGGGCCGGTGGCCGTGTCCCGGCGTCGGCTCCCCGGGGGTCTCTGGTTCAGGAGAGGTTCCCTCGGGGCTCGACAGGACCGGGTCGCCCGCCTGGTCCTCGGGCTGGCCGATCCTCCTGAGCGCCCTGGTTGACGCCGGTAGGCGGCGCGGTTCCTCCATCTGCTGGAACAGGCGTCGGTCCCCCGGCCGGCATCCGCGGAGGTGAGGGCCTGACCGGCGATGGGCGTCTAGCTGTCATCGGGTCCCGGGACCGGTGGTGTTTGGCCGACGTCGGGTGGGCCAGCGTCGGATCTGATGTCCATTTGAGCGAGGTCAGCTCCTTGGTTTTCCGTTGGGGGGGAGGAGGCAAGGAGACCGACCGGACAGCGGGGGCCGAGTGGCGGGAGCCGGACTTGTGGTGATAGTGGTCCCCTGACTTCGGCGAGGCCTTAGACAAAGAAGAAGAAGGCCTGGGGGTCTTAACAGGCTGCAGAGTGGAGGAACTGGAAGAAGACTTGACCGCGACTGAGGGAGGCTGAGAGCAGGCCCGGGATGGAGAGCGGTCGGACCGGGAGCTGGAGCTGCGGGAGTCTGAGGCCCTAGAAGGGGATCTACTTCTCACCCTCTCCCTGTGTTTTTCGAGGTGCCTGCGGCCTTTTTCAGAAGATTTCCCCTTAGAGGCAGGTTCCATGGCCTTCAATCTTTCTTCCAGAAGGTAAGCTTGGAGGGCCTTCTGACGACGGATCCGGGTCTAACTGTTGAAGCCTTGACAAAAGGAGCAGGCCCGGGTGTCGTGGTCCAGGCCTAGGCAACGCACGCAGGCCGAATGTGGATCTTTGAAGGGAATTTGCTTCCCGCAGGCACACTTAGACGGATGGCCCTCCGCAGATGTTGGTGAGGACATCAGATGGCAGACAATCAAAGAAGAAGAAGTTTCTTGACGAAGAAATGGAAAAAAGAACTTTTCCAAACGTCGCGCACTAGACACCGACTGGAGGGTCGAGACATGCAAGTCGAAGGCGGGAAAGAACTGGGGATTCTGGCGGACCGCCTCTATGTACTACACCTGATGTCGGGTAGGACTAACGCCGGAGGCGGACTCGCTGAAGACTGCTAGCTAGAAGATTTCTGGAGTCCTGACGCCCGCCAGCCAGTCCTAATGGTGGAACCTGCTGCAAGAGCTGTATCTCGAAGAAGATCAGTAGATCTTCGAGAGAGGCTCTTGCAGTAGGTAATTACATATAAGACTGACGTCGGCAGGCGGCAGGACCCCACGGAAAAATTTCTAGCTAGCAGTCCCTGGCGAGGGACCGCCCCCACGTCAGGTGACCAGCGTCAGACGACGTCGGTATAAAGGGGAGGTCCCGGACTCCTGCCTTCCAGTTCTTTCCAGCCACAGGCCCGGAAGGTCCAGATGAGAGAGAAGCAGATATTTCCCTCAAAGGAAAAGGAGCTGAAAGAGCCTAGGGGGATGGAGGGCAGGAAGGTATTACCTACTGCAAGAGCCTCTCTCGAAGATCTACTGTTACGGTAAGTTCTTACGTAACTGTACTATCTACTTGAGAGGGCTCTTGCAGTAGGTAATTACATATAGGACAGAATCCCAAGCAGTCTGGAACAAATGAAAGGCACCAGGAGGAGGAACTACCCAAGAAGTAGCAAAAATCTTGCAAACCTCAAGACAGGAGGCCTTGCAAGACCGCTATGTCAAGCCTGCTCTACGGCGAGAGCAATGTCCAAACTGTAATGTTTCAGAAAGGTATGGACGGAAGTCCAGTGGCGGCAGCATAGATGTCCGCTGTATCACATTCTTGAAACAAGCCGCAGAGGTTGCTACTCCACGAGTGGAGGACTCTCTGACTTGACCCGAAGGGTCTTGTTGTACTTGTCATAACAGAAAGTGATGCAATGAGCTAACCACTTTGACAGGCATTGCTTGGAAACAGCATTGCCTTCCTTTTGTGAGCAAAGAGACGAATAACTGATCAGTCTTTCTGAGATCCTTTGTCCCATCGGTGTAGTATCTCAGAATCCTGTGAACATCCATGGTATGGAGCAAATATTCTCCCTGGTTGGAGTACTGCGTGAAGAAGGCAGGTAACTCAATAGACTGATTTAAGGTAGACTCCGCTATCACTTTCAGAAGAAACTTAGGGTTCGTGCAAAGAGCTACTCGTTCTTTGTGAAAAATCAGATAGGGGACTTTACACATAAGGGCCTGGAGCTCAGAAATTCTTCGAGCAGAAGTAATGGCCACCAAGAAGAGCGTCTTCCATGAAAGAAACTTCAAGTCTGCGGAAGCCGCAGACTCGAAGGGAGGAAGGGTAAGTTTCTCGAGAACAAAGTTCAAATCCCAAGGGGGAGCAGGAGTCCGGACAGGCGGCCTGAGATGAAGGACCCCTCTGAGAAAAGTCTTGGATACCTCTAATTGGGCAAAGGCTTTATCAGCGAAAGGAATATAGGCTGAAATAGCGGCCATGTGAACTTTCAAAGAGGAATGACTGAGACCCAGGTCGAAGAGGTGACGTAAATAATCGAGCAGAACGGCCACAGGACAGGAGAAAGGCTCCATGTTCCTGGAGGCAGCCCAAATGGAAAATCTCTTCCATTTCATGGGCGAGGTGGACCTAGTGGAGGGTTTCTAGACTCCAACAGAATCTCGCCACCTTAGAGAGACGCCAAAACGAGATTGGGCTAGGTACTGCAGGAGCCATGCATGAAGTTGAAGGGACTTGAGTCCTGGATGGACCAGGGTCCCTGATCCTGGGTCAGCCATCCCCTAGATAAAGGAAGAGAAGAGGAGGAACTCTGAGTATTGTTGTAGAAGAGAGAACCAGATTTGCCTGGGCCAGAAAGGAGCGATCAGAATCATTCTCGCTCGTTCCATTGCAAGCTTCTGCAGCACACGAGGGACCAGAGGAATTGGGGGAAAAGCATAGACGAATCTGCCCTTCCAGCTTAGAGACAGAGCATCGCTCCAGAAAGCGCCTCGCTCTGGAGCGAGCGAGCAAAAGGTGGGAAGTTTCACGTTTTGGGAAGAGGCGAACAGGTCTACCTGTGGAGACCCCCAAAGCTGGAAGATGCCATTTAGAACCTTTTGGTCCAGTTCCCACTTGTGTGGCAGGGCCGAGGAGTGACTTAGCTTGTCTGCCAGGGTATTGTCGACTCCTGGAACATGGATCGCCGTGAGGTGAAGGTTGTGAAGTGTTGCCCAGTCCCAAACCCTCATTGCTTCCCTGCACAGCGGGTAGAATTGAGTCCCTCCCTGCTTGTTGATGTACCACACCACGCACATGTTGTCCGTTTGGACAGCTAGGTGACCAGGAAGGATGTATTGGTGAAGGGCTTGGAGAGCATACAGAACTGCTTGTAGCTCGAGCACATTGATGTGGAGAGCTAACTCCAATCTAGACCAAAACCTTGGGTTCGGTGAGGACCCAGATGGGCTCCCCAACCTTCGCCTGATGCGTTCGTGGTCAGAGACTGGGACGCGGGAGGATGACAGAAGGGGACCCCCTGAAACAGGTTCTCTCGAACCATCCACCATTGCAAGTCTCTTGTCATCGGCGAGGAGATCAGCACCAGATGATCTAGGTCGTCTATGAGTTGATCCCACTGAGAGCGGAGAGTCCACCGAGAGATCCTCATGTGGAGACGCGTGCTCGGAACCTTCGGGATGGCGGCCACCATAAACCCCAAAAGACGGAGCACCACCTCGCGGGAAACCTTCCTGCTCCGAAGCAGGGAATTCAGATTGGAGGGAGGCCGCCTCTGTCCGAAGGAAGGAAGGCCTTGCTCACTGTCGACGAGGATTGCCCCGATGAACTGAAGTCTCTGGGAGGGGTCCAGATGAGACTTGGAATGGTTGATGGTGATACCCAGACAAGTGAAAACCTTCTGGGTGAGGGAGAGAAAATGCAGGAGTTCCTCCCTGGACGAGGCCGCCAGGAGCCAGTCGTCCAGGTAGGGAAACACCTGAACTCCCAAAGTACGCAGGTGGGCCGCTACCACCGCCAGGCATTTGGTAAAAACTCGGGGAGCCGAGGAAAGACCAAATGGGAGTGCCCGGAATTGGTAATGGTCCCCCTGGAAAGCAAACCGGAGGTACTTTCATGCGAGGGACAATGGGGATGTGCAGGTATGCATCCTGCATATCTCAAGACAAAAGCCATTGACCCGCCAAAGAAGGGGCAGAAGGGTTTGAAGGGAGAGCATCCTGAACTTCTTGTATTCTACATAGAAGTTCAGGGAGCTGAGATCGAGACGGGTCTGAGATCTCCCGTCTTCTTTGGTACAAGGAAGAAATGGGAATAGTAACCCGTCCCGTGAAGGTGAGGAGGAACGGGTTCTATGGCCTGCTTCGCGAGGAGGGCAGATATTTCTTCCCTGACCAAAGGAAGATGGTCCCTTGAGTAAGAGGACTTCAGAGTGGGGTGGCGTGGAGGTTTCTGTAGAAACTCTATGGAGTGCCCCTCCGCGATAATCTGAAGCACCCATGAATCCGATGTTATCCTCTTCCAACCCGGAAGGTGGAGGGAGAATCTCCCTCCTACCGGCTCCTCCGGGGAGACCGGAGGCGGTGGGAGAGGGAAAGAGTCAGGTGATGTAAGGCAGCGCTGCAGCTGGGGCACCTGCTGCTTTTCCGGGCGGCGGGGGCCTGGCAGCTGCGGGGGCCCGGCGTTTGGTGGCCCGCCTTCATGGGGGTTTCGCTTGAGGCCGGCTGCGCTGGGCGGTAAAAGGACGGTGCGCGGGGGATGGGGACGGCACATGGAATCCACAGATTTCAGAGCCGTCCCCTTCTCCTGCAAATCGGTGATGATGTCCTTGACATCACCACCGAAATGCACTGAACCCCTGAAAGGTGCTTCCTGGATTGCTGACTGCATCTCCGGGACCAAACCTGACACGCGGAGCCAGGCGTGACGCTGAAGACTTACGGCGAACGCGGAGCTCCACCCTGCAGTGTCCACTGCATCGTAGGTCGTCCTCAGGATGTGACGACTGGCCAAACAAGCAGAACGGACTAGGTCAGCTAACTCCTGCTTGACTTGGGAGTCAGGTAAGGAGTCAATCTTAGATTCTGCCTGGGTAAGGATAGCCTTCTGGTAATCCCCCATATGTGCTACATAATTCAGGGCCCTGATTCCCAGTGTGGAAGAAGCGTATATTTTCTTTCCATACTGAGCCAGAAGGCAAGATTCCTTATCCGGGGGAGACAAGCTCAAATGTTTAGGGTGTGCTGACCGGCCGTGAGCGGCGCTAATCACAACCGAGTCTGCACGGGGGTGAGAATCCAAAAAATCTACACCCTCCGGAGCCTGGTATAGCCTGTTGGACTTCGAGGAAGTGGGGCTAAAGCCGACGGTTGTTTCCAAATAGTAGAAACAAGGTGGGTGTGAGGCTTGATCCAGGGTGGCACTAGAGTAGGGGCCGTAAGGGGCAGGTCCAGATGTTCGGCGAGTTTAACCCGCTGAGGATCTGGTTCCAAAGAATGCCACTGATGTACTTCCTGAGCAACTCCGTGAAGGAAGGATCCTCCGGAGGAGACTTCGGAGGAGTCCTCGGCCGGGGCTTGGACGGAGAGCGAGGCTCGTCGTCTTTCTCGGAGCCTCTCGGCCTTTGTCCTGCTCAGCAGACATGACTGAGTCCAAGGTGGCATTGGACTTCTCAATTCTCTGGAGATGGCCTTCCACCTCTGGCCCGAACAAGTCAATGCCCAAGAAGGGAACGTCTGCCAGCTTGTGCTGGGTATCCACCATGAAGGTGGAGATCCGCAGCCAAGCCATGTGGCACACGGTTATTGTGGCTGCAACTGACCAGGCACAAGAGACACCAATATCCAAAGAAGTTTGGAGCTATTGTTTTGACCACCGCCCTTCCCTGATCCCGCACCTGCTTGACCGTCATCTGAAGGTCAGCTGGGAGATGAGGAATCACCTCATCCAGGGAACTCATAAGGGCGTGTGAAACATGTGCCATCAACATGGCCGAGCTAGCCTGTCAAAGACCTAGGCAGGAAGCAGCGTAAACCTTCCACCCTGAGTAGTCCAGCTTTTTGGACTCCCTGTCAGGCGGTTTGTCCATATCCCGAGCGTTCCTGGAACGCTGGAAAACGCTATCGGTCACCAGCCCCCCCGCAGAGGGGTGCCCCGAAATACCGGGGAGGGAACCGGTGGGTACTGCGTACTTGCGAGCCATCCTGGCCGAAGGTGCAGGACAGGATGCAGGCCGCTTCCACAACTCCAGGGCCGAGCCAACAATGGCTTTTGCCACATGGAAGGCCTCTGTAGGGGAATCCCCTTGGTCCTGTATTTCCGTCAGGGGATACCTGGCCCGCTTCTGTACGGGTTCGAGCTGCATCCCAGTGGACTCTGAGATGAGCCGAAGGATTCCCAAGAACCAGGCTGGGCTCTCGTCCACCGACTGACCCCCTGCAGATTCCAGGTCAAGGGGCCTGGAGTACAAGGAGTCGTCGTCAGATTTCAAGGAGTCCGCGAACAGCTGCCATGTGCCTGAGCCACCCCTCCATCTGCCGAGGCCGATCGGGAGTGAGGGTGACCGACAATCTGTGGGGCAAGCTCTGACCCAACTGAGAATCCTTGGTCAGGGCCCCAGTCATAGGTTGAGGAGGCAGTGGCTCCACCACAATAGGTGGAGCAGCCGGTTTTGGCCGAGCAACCGGTGCCAGGGTCGGCTCCTCGACTACAACAAGGGGTTGCTTCGGTCATTCGGGTGACAACCACTTAATGGCCGCAGAAGGCGACGGAGTCGGCTTATTACCGGCTAACAAGAGTTGTTGCCACATCATGTCCTCATAGCACCAACGCAACTTGCATCGGAGCCTATCCTCTGAAGAGGATGAAGAGGACGAGCGGCGATGCCACTTTCTACGATGCCGGGACAGAGACTGAGACCTTCGGGGTCACTGAGGGTGGGTCAAAGAGAGGCAGGGGGAAACCCGATCATCCCTCCGATCAGGGTCCTTGACTGGGAACTTCAGCACCGGAGGCACGGGCAAGTCCTCGGTAACCACCGGGGGAACCGGTGAAGCAGGGTTGTTGGCTTCTCCAGTCGACAACCCATCCAACAGGTCAAGAAAAATCTCAACCGCATCAGCGGGTGTCTCAGCCGGGTGACCTGATGGGGACACCGTGAAGCCAGCGGCCTTAGCCGCAACCTCGACCGAAGTCGAGAGCTGACGGTCCGCTGAAGGGGATCTCTCCCGCTCCCACAAACGTCGACGGTGGGACTTACTTTCCGGTTCCTTTTTCATTGACCTACTCGAGTGTCCCGAGGGTCCTTCTCCCTTAGTGGAGAGGGACTGACAAAGTTCCTTGAAAAAAGCAGTGCAGGAGGAGCCCAAGGAGAGCGGGATAACCGAGGAGGAGGAAGAAGACGCGGCCTGGGCCGCCTCCTCCTCCTTGAGGGCGATCAACTGCTCCAGCTACTCCATAGAGTCCGCAGCCGCGAACACCGCCCAATGGGCCTCCTTCAACTTCACCAGCAGGTACCATTTCTCGGGGCGCCCCAGCTGGAGTTAGGCAGCACGGTCTTCCAGAACCGAAGCCATGAAGAATTTGCAGAGATCGCAGTCCTGCGGATCGTGAGCAAGACCCAGGCAATAGACGCACGTGGAGTGCAGGTCGGTCCGTGACATTTTCTGCCCGCAAGGGCACCGACGGAAGCCAGGAGTGGATTTATCCATCGCAGCCACGAGGGAAGATGAAGACGTAAGTCTAGAGAATTTTAAAATTATTTTCTGAACTTCCAAATTAGGATCTAGGCCTAAAACACAGAGTGCTAAGGAGGGAACCTCAGCTTCCAAGCGGTAAGGAAGATCTGGCATCATGGGGCAGAGCCATGGGTTTTACCACCCGGGTGAGTGGGAGGAGCCAGCTTGAAGACCTTCCAGCAAGATTTAAAGCAGCAAGGAACCCACCAGACAGTGTGGACTGAACAACATATTCACGTCCCTAGAACTGGAAGTGCTCCCCCGGAAACAAAACCGCAGGAACCAGCAGTGGTTGGGGAAGATTAGAATGTGCAGGTAAACATCCTGCATATCCAGGGTGCAAAGCCACTGGTTCTCTAGGAGGGGAGGAGAGGGAGTAGGCTTTGAAGAGCATGACAAACTTTTTGTACTCGACAAACAGATTGAGACTGCTCAAGTTGAAAATAGGTCTCAGGTCGCCCGTCTTTTCCGGAACCAAGAAAACGTGAGATTAGAACCCCCTTCCCCTTTGCCAGAGGGGCACACTCTCTATGGCTTTTTTGAGCAAGAGAGTTTGAATTTCTTCACTGACGAGAAGTGCCTGGTCTCGAGAACAGGCCAACCTTTTTGGAGGAGACTCTAGAGGAATCTCCAGAAATTCTATGGCGTGTCCTAGGGACACTAGTTGCAGGACCCATGCATCGGAGGTAATGCTCTGCCACTCCTGCACATGGTGAGCAAACCTCTCCTCCACTGCTCCTCGCACTGAGGCTGAGAAGAGAGTGGGGCGACGGAGTCAGGAGGTGGCAGGACGGGCAGGGGGAGGGCCCCCCGAACGTCTCTGGTTCTTGGAGGTGGGAAGAGTGGCAATACCCGTGGACTTATGCTTGCCCTGGTGCCGTGCTGGGGCTTGCTTCCTCTGCATCCAGGTCCTTTTCCAAAAGGGTTGCTGTTGCTGGGCACCCGATCGGTACATGGACTGCACTGACCTCAGGGCCTGACCTCGGTCCTGTAGGTCAGTAATGATATCTTTGGTGTCTCCATCAAAAAACACTGAGCCCAAAAGGGGGCATACTGAATCGCAGTCTGGACCTCGCTGCGAGGCCAGAGATGTGAAGCCAGGGCTGATGTCGAACCGAGACAGCAGTCACCGAGGCACGGGTACAGAATCGACAGAGTCGTATGTAGCCTGCAATGTGTGCCTGTAAGAGATCTAGGACAGGCGGAGATCCTTGGCGAGCTCCTCCTTAAGGTCAGAAGGGTCCATAGCTTGGACTCTGGCCTCGAGCCTGGCCAAGGTAGCTTACTGGTGAGGCATCATATGGGCCACATAATTAAGGGACCGCAGCGCACATGTGGCCAATGAGAAAACGTTCCTGAACTGGTCCATCTGCCTCGACTCCTTGTCAGGAGGAGAGGTGCTCATCTGCTTAGGAGCAGAGGAGCGGTCATGAGCAGCTGAAATCAAGATGATCCACAGGATACCCCAAGGGGAAATGCGGGACAGTCCGGGGTCACGAATAAAGACCTAACGTCAGGCCTGACGGTGGGGGAACCCACGTAGGGCCTGCCATCATGTAAATCGGTGGCGCTCCGGCGCAGTGGTAGCCGTCATTGGAGCCGGCACCACTCGATCCAGCACTGGAAAAGGGTCCGGCATCGGAGGAGCCAGCGTCAGGATCCAATGGAGGGGATCCAATGGAGAGGCCTCATCTGGCACAGGAGCTGGCAGCGGAGGCAGATGAATGAGCCCTGGCTCGGAGGCCGTCGTCAGAGGGTCTGGCGTAGGCAGAGGTCACATCAGATCTGACGGAGGGATGTTATCCGGAGCAGGCGCTGGAGCTGGAACATTCCCACCAGAAGGGACAGGAGGGGCCTCCGGAGTCAGGCCAGACGGCTGAGGAGGGACCTCCGACCCAGCAATCCTGTCAGGGGAGTGGGGGATGGACCCAGAAGTGTGCTCAACATCTAGGGGCCCCGCACTGTCATCACCCGGGGTAGCTGTGGAAGAAGATGAGGCTACCAGTGAGGGACAAGGGTAGTCTCCCTGGGCTCGTCAGGCGGTGGGTGTGCTGCCTTTAGGCCCCAAGAGGGCGCATGTGTCTGAGCGTCACCGGAGGCGACTCAACTGACCAGACAGAGCTGGCGGGGAGGGGAGGAGTCCACCCGACTTAACGGCTAAGGCCGGGTGGGTCCCCGAAGGCTGAAGAGCTGGCTTACTGGTAACCAGGCAGTCCCCAGAGGAGCAGGGGGCCGACTTAGTGGCCATGGTGGTACAGCTGCCAGAGGAGCCTGGGTCCCTTGCTGCCGATTTCTCCTTAGGTGACGACTGGGAAGAGGCCTTGCTAGAAGAGGGCCTAGAGGCTTCGGCCTGGGAAGCCTCCGTGGAGCGGTCCCGCTCCCTGTGCTTCTTTTTCCGATGTTTTGAAGGGGAAGATGAAGAAGAATTGCGAATATGCTCCATTTGTTTATCTAGAGATGCCAGCCGGATCTTCAAGAAATGAGTCTCCAGAGCCTGCTGTCTCCTTTTGTGCGGGCCTGGTTAAAAGGCTGGCAATCCAGGCAGGATGAAGTGGGATGGTCCGGGCCCAAACAAATCACGCACTTCATATGTCCATTTTTATGTAGGATTTGAGTGCCACACAACTGACACTTCTTCTTCGGAGAAGATACAGAAGGACAGATCAAAATACGAGAGAATTATTCTGTATAATGAAGGAAAAAACTTTCTGCAACGATCGCTGAGTGAGTCTACCAATGCGACTGACATGAGGCAACGGCAGGAAAGAACTGGAGGGCGGGTGTGGGGACCACACACTATATAGGGTCATGCTGACGTCAGTCACGTGACGTTGGCGGGGCAGTCCCCCATCAGGTAATAACGTTTTTAAATACACACCAACAGACCTTCAAAAATTAAAAAATATCAACTATTTTTAAACAACACACATAACCGAATTACATTATGAACACTTTAAACCCTCTCCCTTTCAGTCTAAAATAGGACTATAGGGGATGAAAAAAGAGCACCTTTTTATCCAGCTTTTTCCCCCCTGCCTGTATCAGTCCCCCACTCCATATGCAGGTACTCTCCAGTGTCATCCTAGCTGCAAAACAGTATCCCTACTAAATACTGACACTCAGGATCCTGACATTCAGGGATCCCGAGTTCGGCAGCCCGACAAACACACCACCTGACGGAAGGAAGCTGGTGCCAACAGGGGTAAGGCAGCGGACGTGATAAACCCGCTACCCTACCCCTAGTCGGGCACCACAAGCATGGAGGAAATGTGGAAGTTGGCCGAGCTGCTCCCATGGCGTGGAGGGCTAAGCCGCTAGCTTTTTGGCTAGCATAATGCTCTTGACCCGGGAGGGGACATTTTTTTTCACACTGTTGTTGCCCCCATAACTTTTTTAACCTACTCCGAGGTCCACTCCCCCTCGGAGTTGGTTATTTTAGTTACGGGGTTGCAGGGGGCTTGCCCCCCGCATTGCACCAAGACTCTGCTGGTCTTCCGATAGTTGGTCTTCTGAACTCAGGCTTATGGAGATCGGGAGACTGACTGTCGGGATTGCATAGTAAATCACCCAAAACTTTCCCCATTGACTAGGGCTTCTTCAGCACATGGCCCAAGAGCAACATCAGCCATCATCTAGTCAGCTTTTGAATTCTCATCCCATTTTCTCCTTGTAACTCCCACCATCCTCCTCTCGTTGTAACGTCACACTCAGCCACAGTGTGACTCGCCAACACACAGTTCACTGTCTCCTGCAGCTCCAGGGTAAACTGTTCATGATCTGTCGCACATCAAAGTGACAGTGCTTGACAGGGCTCGTAGACTGTATCCCATGAAAAGTATCAGTACCCGTTTGGTGCACAGCTTTGTAACCATAGTTTTAGAAGTGTTAGATGGTGCACATCCACACTTCTGGTAGTCTTCCACTACAGGTGGGAGATGTCACACTTGTGCATTGGTTCGAATGGCTTGCCCATGAGCACTGCCAGTACCAGCAACAAGTCCCAAGATGATGGTGGTTCACACACTGGCAGGAACAGATGGTCAAGGCCTTCAAAGAAGCGCCCGACCACCTTTTCCTCTGCCACCTTCGACATACCAGCCCATGCCCGATATGCAAAGATGGCTGCCAAGTGCACCTTGGGGGTAGTCGACCTCAGGCCCACTGAGAAAGGGACCACAGGCAGTCCAGGATGCTGGCCATGGGGGCAGGACAGGGGGTCTAGCTCCCTGCCCTGGCACCAAAAGGAAAAGCGTTTCCATTTGAAGGCCTAACACTAGCAAGTCAACTCCTTCTGAGAGGTTTTTACGACATGAAGGACCTCATTGGAGAGACCCGAAGCCTGGAACTCTAGCTGGTCAAAAACCAGGCTGTCACATGCAGAGATTGACAGTTCGGGTGCAAGACCTTCTCCTGGTGGCAAGAGAGCAGGTCCAGGCGCAGAGGCAAGTGCCATGGAGGCCTGCTGCTGAGGCTGAGGAGATCTGGGTACTAGAACTGGCGTGACCAGTACAGGGCTACCAGGATCATCTGTGACTTGTCCCTCCACACTCTGACCCACACCTTGTGGATCAGGGGAAAGGGAGAAAAGTGATACAGGACTCCTAGGGTCCAGGATCTTGCTAAGGCATCCCCCATCAGTGTTCTGCACTGTGGGGGGTGAGCAGGCACAGAACAGCCTCAGCTTTGCTTTCTCCCAGGAGGAGAACAGGTCAACCAGTGGAGTGCCCCACTGGGAGAACAGATCATCCACCACGTCCTGGTGAAGAGACCACTCCTGAGACGCCCCGCCCACTCAGCTGAGGGCATCCGCCAGCTGGTTAGAGGCTCCGGCCACATGACTCACCAGGCGATCGGCACCCAAGCTGTGCAGGAGGGTCCAGGTGCAGGGGTGGTTCTCCCGACACAACCAGAGGGAATGGGTTCCACCCTGCCTGTTGAGGTAGTACATGGTCATAGTGTTGTCCATCTGGACCTGTACAACCTGATCCTAGACAGATGGAGCAAATGTCGTCAACAGTAAGGTGCACTGCTTGGAGCTCCAGCAGGCTGACGTGGTACAGGGGCTCCTTGGGGGTCCATAGCCCATGGGCTCTGTGGTCCTCCAACTCTGCTCCCCATCCCACCAGAGACACATCAGTCATCAGGGTGACCACTGGTTCTAGGCAAATGAACAAGACTCCTTCCTGCATGTGTTCAGGGATAAGTCACCACTGGATGGCATCCCACACTGGCTGCGTCACCATGACTGGCTGGTCCAGGTGACCGAGGCACTGAGACCACCAGTGGGCCAGATCCCATTGCAGGTGGTGCATCTGCCAGCACCGGTCCATTCTGGTGCAGGATGCCACGTACCCCAGTTGCCACAGGAAGTCCCAGGCAGGGCACAAGTGCCCAGTCTGAAATGAACAGGCAAAAGAGGTAAGGTCTGCTGCCCGATCTGCTGAAAATTGGGCCTTGGACCAAAGGGAGTCAAGCTTTGCCCCAGTGAAGTGGATGACCTGTGAGGGATGGAGTTCCAACTTCGTGGGGTGACAAGAAGACACAAGGCTGAGCAAGTCTGGAGGGCCAGATCCCTGGACCACTCCAGTTCCTCCGAGGTTGGACCAGCAATCGGTCAGTCATCCAGATACAGATACACTAGAACCGCTTGGTGTCTCAGAAATCCTACCACCACTGCAATGCACTTGGTGAAGACCCTGGGGGCCGAGGAGAGTCGAAATGGTTTAACTCGAAACTCGTAGAGCACTCCATCTGCATGGAACTGATGGTACCGCCAGTGGGATGGGAGGACTGGGATATGGAAGACAGCGTCCTGGAGGTCCAGGGAGCAAAACCACATGCCCTGCTCAAGGGACAGAATGATCTGGCTCACAATGACTATCCAGAACTTGCGTTTCTTTAGAAAATGATTAAGATCGTGAAGCTCCAGAGTGGAGTACCAGCCCCCCATCCATTTGGGTACCAGGAAATACCTGGATACAAGTTTCAAGTTTCAAGTTTATTGCAGGAAAACTCCATTGAGCAAGCTCATTCACAAGGAGCTGCAATGCACTTGGTGAAGACCCTGGGGGCCGAGGAGAGTCCAAATGGTTTAACTCGAAACTCGTAAAGCACTCCATCTGCATCAGCTGTAGCGTCCGGGACATGAGACACAGGACATAGCTCCTTTCTCTAGGAGCCAAGAGACTTCCTCCCTGAGGGTGAACAGCATGTCCAGGGACACCATAGACTCCTGTGGGGCAAGGGCTTGGTAGGGCGTGAGAGCCTCCGAAGTCGAGAGGCAGACTCCGACCCACCATGTCTAGCACACTTCTGCACAGAGTAATGGCAGACCAGGCATGCCAGAAATGGTGACGTCAACCCCACACGGGAAACTGAGGCACGGGAAGGATGGGTGGGAGGGTGACACCCCACTCCCAACCGTCATTGGACAGGCTTGGCAGTCGCTCCACCACTGGTTGCTGAGGAACACCACTGCCCCAACCTCTGGGCTGCTTGGAGCCTGAGGCAGCAGTCTTGGACTTAGGCCACCAGACCTGGAATTGCCCTGACAAGGGCTACGGCAGTTTGGACTGCTGGGGCAAAAAAACTAAAAGGGCTGCTTTTTTGGCTTCGGGCCCTTAAGGTCCTACTGAAACAATGTAAAGGAGTCCAGACTGGCACTGAACTTCAGTCCTGGTGAGAAGGCCATCCACCCCCTGGCCCAAACAGGTCGGTACCCAAGGAGGGAACATCCACCAGCTTATGTCAGGTAACCACCGTAAAAGTAAAACTCCTCAACCAAGCCATACGCTCCATGGCAACCACCGCGGCCATTGACCGGGTACAGAAGTCACGAAAGTCCAAAGCCGTCTGAAGCTGGTGCTTGGCAACAGAAGGGTCCTGCTCCCAGACCATCTTGACTGCTGACTGTACATCCACCAGAAAACGGGGAAGGACGTTGTCCAGAACCCTCACAAGGGTGTCACTAAAGTTGACCATCATGATGGCTGAGCTCACCTGTCAGAGACAAGAGGGAGGAAGCAGCATAAACCTTTTTAGCTACGTGGTCCAGCTTCTTGGACTCCTTGTCAGGAGGTTTGTCAACTTCCCTGACGTTGCCCGTGCAGCAGAAGACAGAGTCCGCCACCAATCCCTCGGCTGAGGGGTGGTCGGAGAACCCAAGAAGGGACCCAGTGTGTACCATGTACTTGTGGACTACACAGGTGAATGATGAGGGGCAAGAACTGGATGCTGCCAATGCTCTAAGGCAGGACACAGAATGGCTTCTGCTACAGGGAAGGCAACCCTTGGAAATCATCCTTGTGAAGGATGTTCATGAGGGGGTACTTGGCGCATTTCTGGACCAGCTTCAGGGAAATCCTCATGGACTCTGACATGAGAAGAAGCAAGCCCCCAAAGGACACCAGCCCATGCTCGATGGTAAGATTCTCAGTCCACTCTCGGTTGAATCCCAGGGTCCTAGCAGAATGCCTAGAGGACCCCATGGAATCCGAGGACTCCTAGATCTCCACCTTCGACCCAGAATCCTTGTGGACCACCTGGGGCTTATCCGAGTGGGTGATCTTAACAGACAGCCATAGGGGGAGACCAGAGGCAGATTGAGCAGCCTTGGACAAGGCCCTGTGCAAGGGCTGCAGAGGCAGGGGCTCCACCACGATAGGTGGAGAGGCAGGCGATGGCTTGACTGGTCGGGACAGGACTGGGATGGGCCGCATCGGTGGAGACCAAAGAAGCGCAGGTGACTGAGCTGTGTGTCGACCATGGATGAGGATCCAATGCTGCCACAGGAACTCCTCATAGTGCTGCTGTAGCTTGCAATGGAGCCTCTCGTTGTCCGAAGACGAGGAGGACGAGGAGCATAGTCAGCACTTCCTAGCCAACAGCGAAGACTGGGAAGGGCAAGAGTCCCGAGACATCGACCTCAAACAAGATCAGGTCCTCAATCTGGACCTCCATCAACGATGAACATGTCGAAGGTGAGGAGAGATAGGGGAATGGTCCATGTAGTAGACATGAACCAGTTTCTGTTGCAGAACCCCGGAGGGGCTGATCTCCCAAGGAGAGACAGCCAGATCGGCTTGTTTGTCCTGTCTCTCTCTTGAGAGATGGCCGAAAGGACCAGAGTCCTGGACAGCAAGTCATCCTCGAACTCCTCTTATGATGGGCCAACCAGGTCTAGAAAGATCTTGGCTGGCTGGTCAGCCCGTGTCTCAGCCAGCAAGCCCAACAGGGACACTTTGTAGGTAGCAGCCTGAGCAGGGACCCCTGAAGGGTCGGCTGAAGCCAACGGCTAAACAGCCATCGAGCCAAACACATAATCATGGGAGGAGCAAGCCCACTCCCTGTTCCACGACCTGCGAGGCGTCCTCTTGGATTTGGAAAATTTCAGAGATATATCTCCTCAGGAAGGGCCCTCCATGAGGGTAAGAAGGAACTGACACAAGTCCTGAAAAGTGCGTGTAAACGAAACCCCGATGCTGGTACCCACTGGGAGCAATGTGGGAGCTGCAGAGATGCCCACTGTGGCCTGGGCTGCCACCTCTTTGAGCACAGCAAGCTACAACGCCGAGCCTGCTGCCACAGAAATTGCCTTCCGGGCATCCTTGGACCAACTGGCACATCCCGTTCATCCAGGCGGCTTAACAAAAGGCAGGCATAATGGTACTCGACAGATAAGGATTACAGGGACTGGCACAGGGCACAAGCTTGCGGGTCATGCTAACCTCCACCTCAGACAGTAAACACACAAGGCGTGGGGGTCAGTGCATCACATCTTCTGGCTGCAAGTGGTGCACTGCTTGAACCCAGGACAGGATTTCTGGTTGTGGCACTCCTTGATAATAACACAAAACTACGGATTTGCGAAGAAAACTTGCAGAAAATCATCTGAAGATAAAGGACAAAATTCAGGCCTACACTGCATGCAGGAGCTGCTTAGGAGAAGACTGGAAAGGAAGATCAGACATCACGTGGAGAAGCCGAGGAAGATACCCACGTGGGTGGGAGGAGCTTAGCTTGGAGATGTTCCGGCTGAACTTAAAAGGAAAGGAAGACTGCCAAAATGTGGATAAGTGCACCATATCCACGTCCCTAGAACTAAAAAATTACTTACCTGCGGCACCAGACAAAGGAATGGCAGCAGAGATCCAGTATACACCCTAGTAAGCAGGAATGTGGTCCTCGTTTAGGCACTGTATGCACTAAAGAGTTTTGTTAGGAGGTTAACTAATTTGAAAGCCGCAGCTTAACAGACCCAACTTCTAAATTTGAGGGCACTCCCTAGCTATCACCAGGTCACTCCAACCTGGCTCCACGTTGCTCAATCTAGTTGAAAATTAAAATAACAAACAACAGCAGCCATAAAATAGCATTTGCCAATGTTAAATATTTGCTTGCATGTTGGGAGAGTTTGGTGGCAGTGGTGGGGTTCTGTGTAGCACAAGAGATAAGCAAAAGTGATGTTGTCAGAGTATATGAACCCCCTCCCCCAAGGCCGTGCTCAGAGACAGCACAATACTGCAGAGCAGTCAGATCTGAACCTCCAGCATTAAGGGTCGTTAACATAAACACCATCTCTCAGTCCTCATTTATTCTGAACGTACACACAGTCAAACAAAGAACACACAGAGACAGACAACTAGTCAAAAGTTAAAAAACAAGTTAAAAACAAAACATTGATCATTAAAAACTTGGAGTATATCACCCTTCTCAAGTGCCAAATGTTAGAGGGCAGGCTGCTCGATATACATGGCTCTGTAAAGTCCTCCTTTAAATATTAGAATCAAAAAGCCTTGTTTTCGCTTACGTTGGTAGTAACAAGGATGGTGGAAGGGGTGGCGGCAGCAGGCAGAAGGAAGCCCTCCCTTGGCGTGGCCCCAAGCAGCATAAACAGAATATGAGGAAAAATACAGATAAAGGCATAAAGAAAATATATATAAAAATATAATGGCAGAAGCAAATGAAGTGGCAGCGTAAAATAGCAGCATAAATACAGCAATGATAGAGTGGGTAGACAGAAGTGAAGAAAAGTGCGGAATGCATGCCCTAACAGTGCTGATGCAAAAACCAGCCAATTAACTTAGGAGGAACATACAGTAGCTACTGCAGGTCTCAAAACAGACTGCACACAATTCCAGCATGTGGCAACTCCATCTCCCCTTTGTGTGCTGCGGTAGTGATCTGGGCTTGTGCAGAATGATAGGGCACAAAAAGATTTTCTTTGTTTTTATGCTGCTTCCTAGGCTATAATTTAAGTGTCTTATTTCAAATATTTCCTTCCCATCTGGCTTAGTTTGTCTTCCTGCCATAGCTGCCCTATGTGTATTATCCTGTCTGGCTTACAGCATATCCAAAGATGGAGGGCCCATCCTGTCTCTGATTGAATGCGCCCCCATTGCATTTGTTTTCTGACTGGTTTCATTTTCCTGCTACAGCACTGTCCTGGCCCTATGTGCATTAGAATTATGCAACAGTCTGTTGGTGACGTACACAAAGACAGAGGGGTCCATTTTGCCTTCTCTGACTCTGACTTAAATGCAACCTCCTTCCTAATATGCATTAATGCACTACAGTATGCACTGCAGGGGGATTTACTACAAGAGACTGACAGGCTCTTCCCCAACACCCAGAAACCCGAAACCAAGTTCTTGACACACGAAATCCCGACAATGAAATTTTGCTGGTAGTGGAGTATATTTAATGTTTCAGAGGGCTTTGCCCCCCGCACCCCCTAATTAATATAACAAACTCCATCGTGGGCATAATTTAAATATTGGGTATGTGGCACCAGGATTCTGGGTGTCAGGCTGTTTTGTTTCTGTCAAATTAAAGTATACCCTGCAGGGTGACCCACCCATAAATCTCTGGGCATCCGGCCAGACCAGTCCAACCCTGCCACAAAACTCTGTTGCACCACCTCTTAAACTACAAACTGTCTCCATTTTACTCAAGAATGCACAATGAAGACATTCGGGGGCGGGGGGGGGCAAGAAAATAGTGGTAATGACGCTGTTCAGCTGCTTGCTAGGCAGTGTCATGTAGATGAAAGAAGTGAGCTGCTCTGTGATTGGAATGGCTCGCTCCTTTCAACTACACAATGTTTCCCTTCAACAAGCAGAGAACAGTGCCATGATCAGCCTTGGACCGTCAACGTCAAGCCCACTGCAGCCTGACCTGCAATGGACCTGACAGTGACACACCTCTGAAATATGGTACTCGTAACGAAATGTCTGCTGTGCATGTGTGTGCAAACAAACATAAAAACAGCTTTCCTTCAAAGAGCTCCATCTATGCTGTCTACCCTTCAGTGGTACAGCAAAGACAGAGTTGCTACTGTTTTCGAAATCCTCATGACAGCAGGGTTCTATGCTTCATTGACAGCCTTGGGCTGTACCACTACCCCAGAGGGGCACTCACTACCCATACATATTAATTCCCCATTGACAATGTGGAGCGATACAGAAAGGGAATATTTTATCTTGTCCGGTATGATGTCACTTATCTCTCCCTTGTATTTTGTAATTGTGCTTAGTAGCCCCCCCATCCTGTCTTTCAACTAGGTTTCCACTTCTGTCAGTCTGGCCACGCTGTTTCTTTCTAGCATTCGCCATGGAAATGAGTTCTTTCCAAAACGCACATTTAAGAGAGTCCCACACCACTACCATTAAGTAAACCATCTTCCGGTCTTCTCTGAGGAGCTCTTTGATTCACTCCCCTATTTCCTCTCTCTGCTGTTCCTCCTGCATAAGGGTTACATTAAGTCTCACTCTCCCCCTACTCCGCATTCTCCAACTTGAGTGGACATTCACTGTGACTGGTGTGTGATCGGAAAAGGCACTGGTGCCTATACTGTTTTTCTTCACTGCCTCCACTCAGCTAGCGGACAACAAGAAACTCCCTGTAGTGAGCTGCTAAGTACAACATAAATTCTGTTTCTCTCAGATGTACTATTGCCCAGATCTCCCATAAGTTGTTTCAAGAGCAACCTTCCAGCTCTTTGCAACACTGTCTCCCAACCCTCAAGAACTAGGAAAGACGAGACTTCCAGTGACGTCACCGTGCAATTTAGGCACTAGATCGCGTGCTCCATTGAAGCCTCCGACCAAAATTAATTAAATAACGCTCCTGGGCAGGATCTTTGCTCAAAATTAAGTGGCTTCTACCTCCAACTAGATGGCGACCAGAAATAAATCTCGAAATGCACCGCCGGGAGGCCTAAAACAACAAAACTTTAACTTGCCTCCGAAGTCTGCATCAGTGAATATGGAGGACTCCAGACCAGCAGATCCAGGATGGGAGAGTGAGTCCAAAGACGAGGGGGGAGGACTTTACCATCACCTCCCACCAGCTATGTCGCGAGCTCCGACGCCTCAGCAATACCTCGACACCATCAAGGCAGATATTAAAGAAAACCAAGCAAGTATAGCCCACCATGGTACCCAGATCAGGCAGATGAAGGAACACTTAAATTACTCAAGCACAACAGACCTGTACAATGGCGCGATCCTGCAGCTCCATGACAACTCCCAGTTCTTACTGAACCGTATCGAAGACCTTGAGAACAGATTACACAGTTAATCTCCGCATACATAGGCTTCCAGAACATACAGAGTCGACCAATGTTCCTGAATTTACCGAGGGTCTAATCAAGGAATTATTTGGTCTAGACAAGGAAATACCTCTAAACATAATTTGCACCCACAGAGCACTCTCGACACTCCTGAAGGGTCCCCGAGCCAGACCTCGCTCCCTTATTGTTGCTTTTCTCGATTTTAGAACCAGAGAAATGGTTCTAAGGAAGGCGTGGGAGATGAAAGAAATCATGTTCGGAGACGTTGTTATTTTTTGAACCTGACTACGTGCCCACTACCATGGCGCAACGAAAGCTCTGGTTCCCAGCAGTAAAAACGCTGCGCAACAGAGGCCTCAAAGCAAGAGAGGACTTCCCTGCTTCACTACGAGTCACTTCAGATGCTGGTGTTAAAATGTTCGACTCCCTGGCAGATGCAAAGACATTTTTGGCATCCCTAGACATCCCCACTGATGACTTAATGGACTTTGGGGAAATGAAAGAAATTGGGAGGAGGCAGTGGATTACCCCAGGTACCCGGATGGGAAAAAGAGCCCGGTCGAACGCAGCCACAGGCCAAGACAGTCCTAACACTTGGAGTAGGCCACGAGACCGAATGTAGATGCAGCAGAGACTGGAGGGAGGAGCAGTAGGAATTAAGGAATCGGGCCCCTGAACCCTGGTGACTTGTTTACTTTATTATATACCCACATTATCTCAGAGGACATTATGAATCTTCCTGATTTCACTTTCACAGTCGAACTGAAACTACCGTTAGTTATATTACACCAGGGTATTTCAATAGTATTGGTTTCTCTGCTAGTTTTGGAACGCTTTGGGGAAGATAAGGGGGGGGGTCCTCCGCATCCACAGAGGGTTTATTTGAAAGGGAAGCCATTTTAGAGTGACCCTAAAATGACTGGATTTAAAATGGGTAAGCGAGATCTGTAGAAGCAATACAGTAAACAACCTGTAAGAGTGGGGATCTGACTCCTGGGAGAATCCTATGAAAAGATTTATGGGGGGTGAGATATCCACTACACTGGTGAGGGAATCTCCTCCTCAGGAAAAGTACAGTTACGTAAGAACTTACCGTAACAGTAGATCTTCGAGAACAGCTCTTGCAGCAGGTTACACCATTAGGACTGAAGCCGGCCGGCGTCAGGACCCCAAGGAAAATTTTTTAGCTAGCAGTCTCCAGCAGGGACCGCCTCCGACGTCGGTCCCGCCCCGACGTCAGGCATCGCACATAAGGAGGCGGTCCCGCCAGAATCCCCAGTTCTCCCCCTGGAGGCTTCCGGCCACTGGATGACATCAGAAGAGGAGGCCGAGGACCCGCCATCAGATAGCCAAGATTCAGGACAGACCTTTCCGATCCTAAGGATATTGTTAGGCTGGAACCTACTCCCTCCAAGGGGGAATGGTGGGTGGGAAAGTACCTGCTGCAAGAGCTGTTCTCAAAGATCTACTGTTCTGGTAAGTTCTTACGTAACTGTACTATCTTCTTCGAGGTACAGCTCTTGCAGCAGGTTACACCATTAGGACTGATTCCCAAGCAATGGCGCCTAGAAAAGCAATCGGGAGGAGGCAATACAGAGAACCGGACCCTTCCTGAGCCTAGGAAAGGAGGCCCTGAAGAACAGCAAGGCCGAAACCCGCTCTTCGCCTTGAGGCGATATCCAGGCTATAATGCCTGATAAAAGTGTGCACCGAACTCCAGGTGGCTGCAGCACATATGGCCGACGTAGAAACGTTCTTCAGTGCCGCAAAGGAGGTAGCCACTCCTCTTGTCGAATGGCTCTTGACCACTCCAGGTAAGGGTTTCTGACGCTTGTCATAGCAAAAGGAAATGCACTGGATGAGCCAGCGTGAAAGGGTCTGTTTTGAAACTGGGGACCCTTTCATCCTCTCAGCGAATGAAATGAACAGCTGCTCCGCTTTCCAGTGCTGCTTGGTTCTGGTCAAATAGTATCTGAAACACCTGTGCACAACCAGGGTGTGAAGCAGTGCTTCTCCTCAATTGGCGTACTTAGGGAAGTATACTGGTAAATCGATGCCCTGGTTGAGAGTAAGGACTGAGACCACCTTAGGCAGGAACTTAGGATTCGTCCTCAGGGACACCCTGTCCATATGAAAAATTAAATAAGGCTCCTTGCACATAAGAGCATGTAATTCGGAGATTCTTCTCGCCGAAGTAACTGCAACCAAAAACAACATTTTCCATGACAGAAACCGCAGCTCGCAATCTGCGGCAGGCTCAAAGGGTGGCAGCGTAAGCTGCTCCAGCCAGGACAAAGGGTAAATCCCAAGGAGGGATGGAATCCTTGATGGGCGGCCTAAGGTGGAGGACCCCTCTTAAAAAGGCACGGGTAGTGTCCAGCTGGGCCACCATGCGTTGGCCTATGGGGGCATGATAAGCTCAGATTGCACAAAGGTGCACTTTAATCTAGGAGTAAGCTAACCTGGATTGAAACAGAGAAAGCAGGTACTCCAGAACCAGCTTCTCGGGGCAGACTAAGGGCGAGAAACCACGAGTCTGAGACCACAGGCAAAATCTGTGCCATTTCATGGTGTATGTTGCGTGTGTCGCCGATTTTCTGGCAGCAGAAAGCACGTCCGCCACCTCTTGCGAGACCCTGTGTCACAATATGGCTATGTCTCTAGGAGTCAAGCATGCAGGTTCAGTGAACGTAAGTCCGGGTGGACTAGTGAACCCTCCTCCTGAGACAACAGGTGGGAGCTGATTGGTAAAGCAAGCGGAGGTTCCTGGGACAACTGATTCAGCAGCGGGGAACCAAATTTGTCTGGGCCAAAAAGGCGCTATCAAAATAAGCGTTGCGTGCTCCCTGCGAAGTTTGAAAAGGACTCTCAGGATCAACGGAAAAGGAGTGAAGGCGTACAGGAATCTGCCCGCCCAGGAGAGGGACAACGCGTCTCGCCAGAAAACACCAGGCCCTGGATCTAGCAAGCAAAAATTGGGCAGTTTTGCGTTGGATGGGGAGGCAAATAGATCCAATTCTGGAGTACCCCATCTGTGGAACAGATCCTCTGTCACTCCCTCTAGAGTTCCCACTCGTGGACTCTGGCCTGGGAACGACTCAGGCCGTCTGCGACCGTGTCGTCCACCCCGGGAACGTGAACTGCAATGAGGTTTGCGCCGTGTCGTATTACCCATTCCCAAACCCTCACTGCCTCCCTGAAAAGTGGGTAGGAGTGTGTGCCTCCTTGTTTGTTGAGGTAGTACATCACCGCAGTATTGTCTGTCTGTAACAGGAGAGTACTGGGAGGAATCTCCGACTCGAAGGCCTGCAGGACATAAAGGACCGCCCTCATCTCCAATATGTTGATATGGAGATGAGATTCCTGGGTAGTCCATGTTCCCTGAGACCTCACCCTGCTCAGGTGCACTCCCCACCCCAGCCCTGAGGCGTCCGTAGAGAGCGTCAACACCGGCGACGGCGCTGTGAAGGGAACCCCCACTGAGAGGGTTCCCGGATCTAGCCACCATTGCCAGTCCTGAATCACGGTCTGCGTGATTCTGACTGGCTGCTGCAGATGGTCTTGCCTTTGGTCCCACTGCACCCTTAACATCCACTGGGTTACCCTCACATGGAGTCTTGCCATCGGGACCATTGGAATGGCCGCAGCCATGTGTCCGAGCAGGCGAAAGACCAGCCTGGCCGGGACGGTTTTCTTCACTGACATGTCCCTTATGAGGGATCGTATGCGTTCCGCTCTGTCTTCGGGAAGGAAGGCTTTCCCTTTCACTGTGTCCAGAACTGCACCTATAAACTGCAGTTTCTGGGACGGTACCAGGAGAGACTTCTCGTAGCTGATTAAGATGCCCAGAGACTGGAAAAGAGCCTGAGTGTGCTGAATGGCCAGCATCAATGCCTCCTTGGAGGAGGCCATGAGAAGCCAGTCGTCCAGGTACGGGAACACGTAGTGACCCTGTCTCCTCAGAGACGCTGCCATGACTGCCATTCACTTGGTGAATACCCTTGGTGCTGATGACAGCCCAAAAGGAAGTGCTCGGAACTGGTAGTGGCGACCAAGAAACTCGAAGCGCAGGAACCTCCTGTGCGCCTGAGCGATGGGGATGTGCAGGTAGGCGTCCTGCATATCCAGGCACGCCAAGAAAGCGTCCTTCTTCAGCATGGGGATTAGTCCCGGTAGGGTCACCATGCGGAAGCGCTTGTAGGCGACTGACATGTTGAGGTCGCTGAGATCCAAGACTGGACGGAGGTCCCCTGTCTTCTTTGGAACTAGAAAGAAGTGAGAATAATAGCCTGCTCCTATCTGGTTCCCTGGAACGTGCTCCACCGCTTCTTTCTGCAGAAGCGCGAGCACTTCCTGCTTGATGAGCAGGGCATGCTGACCCGAGTAACGGGAGAGCAGAGGAGGCCTCGTGGGGGGCTTGTCTAAGAATTCAATAAAGTGGCCTTTTTCGACCAGCTGCAGCACCCACCTGTCGGTGGTGATCGAGTGCCACCCTGGCAGGTGGTCTGCGATGCAACCCCCGACCTTTGTTTCACGTTGATCCAGAGGAGGGCCGGGGGCCAGGAAGGAGTCATGCTGTAGCACCAGAGGCTCCTGCAGGTTGGGTCGACTTGGAAGCACGTTGGCCCCTACCTGAGGACGTTTTGACCTGGGCTTTCCGGGAAAAGGAGCCCCTCTGATGCAGGCTGGAATGAGGTTGCTTCCTCTGAGTCCGGCTGCGAAAACGACTCTGGTTCTTACGAAAGGAACTGAGTCTAGATCTGTACATGACCTGGACAGATCTAACGGCCTTCCCGGCTTCCTGTAATTTGGTGATGACCTTCTCCGAGGCTTCACCAAACAGAACTTCGCCATAAGAGGCTTCCATGATGTTCTTCTGGACGTCCGGGGTAAACCCGGAGACACGGAGCCATGAGTGCCTCCGGAGACATACGCCTGAGGCTGCCGTTCTGGCCGAAGAGTCCGCGGAGTCGTACGTGGCTCGGAGCACCTGGGTCCCCACGTCTGAACCCCTGCAGAGGAGCTGAAGAAGTTCCTCCTTTGGGCCACCGTCTGGCAATTTCTCTACCAGATCCTGCCCCTGTTCCCACAGCGCATTCTGAAACTGAACCATGTGGGTCAGGTAATTCAGGGATCTGATGGTGCAAGTCGCAGCCGCGTAAGTGCGCCTACCCAGCACGTCCAGTTGCTTGGACTCTGGATCCGTGGCTGCGTGCTCAGATGTTGCGGTTTTGAGACCAGTCGAGAGGCTGTGATGACCAGGAGTCGGCCAGAGGATGATTAGCCAGGTACTGGTCCTCCCTAGGGCCTTGTACAGGCGGTCAGCCTCTTCGCATAGTCGAGTGGGAATGTGGATGCCTTTCCACGCTGCCTTGGTGACGTCCACAAAGGTGTCAACCAAGGGTGGTACTACCACAGGCTTAGGATCCTTTTGCCGAAGGTAACGGGTAAGGCATAGTTTTCCGGGGTCTAGTTCTTCTGCATCCCATCCCATGTTCTCTTGGATGTGTCTCATTATCTCAGAGAACGAGGGGTCATCCGGAGGAGACCTGGGGAGGTCACGTGGGTCCGGAGAAGGGATGCTAATCGGTGAAGGAGACCTGGAGCATTCAGAGATGACAGATCTGGAGTCCTCCGTCGACGGCGAATACCAACGTCTTCTGGGTCTCTTGGGGCTGGGTGACCCTGAAGAAGATCTAGACGGAGGCCTTCTCTTGTCTGTAGATCTGCCCCTAGGAGATGTCACCGGCTCCTGGGAGGAAGGTGCTCGGCCTGCTGCCCCTTTGGGCGAAGGAGGGGGTGCAGGTGTCGGTGGTGCCGCGGGTGCGGGAGGAGGGTGCGTGGTGACCACGTCCTTTTTGATGGTGTCCCAACAGAAAGTGAAGAGCTCCTTCACCTCTGCCAAGTTGAGTCCCGATGACGGGCCGGGCGCCGGTGGTCTGTCGTCAGGGCCAGGCGTCGGCTCCCCGGGGGTCTCCGATTCTGGGGAAGGTTCCCGCGGGAGCTCGACGGGTCCGGAGTCGCCCGCCTGGTCCTCGGGCTGAGTGGACTCCTCCTCCGATAGCGCCTCCTGACCGACGTTGGTAGGTGGCAGTGTGGCTCTTCTGTCTGCGGCAGGAGGCGCTGGTCCCCCAGCCGGCGTCCTGGGGGTAGAATGCCTGACCGGCGACAGGTGACGAACTGCCGCTGGCTCACGGGAGTGCTTGTGGACCTTGGCCAAACATCGGGTGGGCCGACGTCGGGTCCGACGTCCGCTTAAGGGAGGTCAGCTCCTTGGTCTTACGTTGGGGAGGTGGAGGCAAGGAGACAGACCGGACGTCGGAGGCCAAGTGCCGGGATGAAGACTTGTGATGCTCCCCTGACCTGGAAGAGGCCTTAGCCGAAGAAGAAGGCCTGGAGGTCTTGGCAGGCCGCAGAGTAGAAGAGCCACTGGCAGATTTGACCACTACTGGGGGAGGCTGAGAGTGGGCCCTCGACAGAGAGCGGTCCGACCTGGAGTCGGAGCTGCGGGAATCCGAGGCCCTGGAGGGGGATCTAGGTCTCACCTTCTCCCGATGTTTCTTGTGGTGCCTGCGGGACTTTCCCAAAGGTTCCCCCCTGGAGGAAGGTTCCATGGCCTTTAGCTCCTCTTCTAGGAGGAAAGCCTGGAGAGCCTTCTGTCGGCGGATTCTGGTCCGGCTATTAAAGCCCTGGCAGAAGGAGCAACCCTGGGTGTCGTGGTCCGGGCCCAGGCACCGAACGCAGGCCGAGTGGGGGTCTTTAAATGGGATCTGCTTCCCACAAGCACACTTAGAAGGATGGCCCTCCACTGAAGTTGGGGAGGACATCAGACGAAGAAAGGTAGTCTTGAAGAAGAATTTCTTCCAAAATTTCCAATTCGGAAAGGATTTCCTGGACGTCGCGCGCTAGTACTAACCGAAGAGGTCGAGATATGTAAGTCGACGGCGGGAAAGAACTGGGGATTCTGGCGGGACCACCTCCTTATGTACTACGCCTGACGTCGGGGGCGGGACTGACGTCGGAGGCGGTCCCTGCTGAACACTGCTAGCTAGAACATTTTCCGTGGGGTCCTGACGCCGGCCAGCTTCAATCCTAATGGTGTAACCTGCTCCAAGAGCTGTACATCGAAGAAGATCTCTAATTCCTAATTTGGTAGGGGGATTTTGGGGGGAGAATAAGGGAATTGTTTATGTTGCACCGGTGTATTCCACAGTGGTTGCTAAACCGTAAGCTGACAGGGACACCGCAGCCGAGTGCTGTGTTAATCTTAGCACAGCCCGCCATTACTGGAAAACAATACAGTGATGGGATTCCTGTGGCACCTTGGGAGCACCAGTTCTCACAAAAAGTCGTAGAGCCAGTTTCCCCAGTTGGGTATTGGCTAACTGCACAGCTACAACAGTTTCGTGTGGTTATGTCTGACGCCTTTTATTGTTGTTCTTTATTTTTAGTAGATAACAAACTGCACTGCTTTCTTAAATATGGCTCTCTTTATCTGTCTTCTACCTTTTTGGAACAATACTCCTCACTTCATTGGTGGCTCTATATGCTACCGTACCGGTGGGATGGGTTGGACTCCTCCCGGGGATGCATAAAAAAATTATTGCGAGATGGTTTGCCATATGACCATGGGGGACTTAAATATCGTTTCCTATAATGTAAGGGGCATAAACAGCCCTGTCAAAAGGACCAAGCTCCTTCTAGAACTAGAAAGACTGGGGGTAGGTATTGCCCTACTACGGGAGACCCACCTGGATGAAAATGGGAGCAAAAAACTATGCCGTAGATAGGTGGGAGAAATATACTCCTCCTCATACCAAGCACATCCCCACCGTAGGGGAACAGCAATTTTAATACATAAATCCTGCCCCTTACAGGTCACCTCTGCCCACCACAACCCTGATGGACGCTATGTACTGCTGTGTGCAGCCTACCTGGGTACAGCTTACATAGTAACCAGCATATATATCCCAAATAAGGACAGAGCTGCCTACTTATTTTTAAAACTTTCTTTACAGATAATCTCAATATGGCAAGCCATCTTTGCACTGTTGGAGGGGACTTTAATACTGTCTTGTCTCCCACAGTAGACAGAAAAGGGGGCGCCCGGACCACAAGGCGGAGCAAGGCTAGTGAAACATTACTTCGCCTAAGCAGTAGATTGGGCCTAGCCTTGGTCTGTAGAGTAATAAACGGCCAATACAGAGACTATTCACATTTCTCTGATCGACACCTCTGTTATTCTCAGAGTTTTTTTATCTGTCTGAAGAGTGGTTATACTCAGTCAGAAGTTGTCAAATTTAACCCCACACAATTTCAGACCACGCACCGGTCAAATTGGTCCTAGCACTCTCACCCCCATATCATAACTCTCACTGAAGACTGAAGAAAAAATTACTCACCTTAGTAATTGTGTTTCTTCTAATGGAGTCTTGCTGTATTCTGACCTATTGCAGTGATCCCAAACCTTTAAACTGCCCCGGAGAACAAAGAGTTAACTTTCTATGCAGAGCATAGAATGCTGAGCTCGAGCTCGGTTGGAGTCCGTGCACATGGCCATGGACCGAGTGCCTCCCTGCTTGTTGATGTACCACATGGTGGTAGTGTTGTCTGTTCTGACTTGAGCCACCATGTTCTGAACTGACTGTGAGAACGCTTTTAGAGCTAGGAAAAACTGCCCTGAGCTCTAGAAGATTGATGTGGAGAAGGGATTCTTTGGGAGACCACAGACCTTGGGCAGTGAGGGATCCCAGGTGGGCTCCCCAGCCCAGAAGAGAAGTATGCCCCTTGGACCACTGCTGTTGAAGCTGCCATATGGCCCAAGAGCTGGAGGAAATGCCTTGCTGGTCAAGATACCTGAAGGCTGCAGGAAGAAGCTAGTTCCATAAGAGCCCTTG
This sequence comes from Neoceratodus forsteri, assembly GCA_016271365.2. NCBI lineage: Eukaryota > Metazoa > Chordata > Ceratodontiformes > Ceratodontidae > Neoceratodus > Neoceratodus forsteri. Next base: position 210,925,499 of record JADMNL010000028.1, read on the forward strand.
CCCTTTCAGAGGAAGAAAGGCTCTTGCTCTGAGTGTGTCCAATTCCGCCCCTATAAAGGTAAGGAGTTGGACTGGTTCGAGAACTGACTTGGGAAGGCTGAGAAGAAATCTTAAGGAAGTGAGCACTTGCTGGGTCACTTGCAGGTGAGACTTGACTTGGTCTGGAGACTGGCCCACTAATAGCCAATTGCCCAGATAAGGAAAAAGGGAAATCTTTTGCCTTCTTAGAAAGGCAACTACTACTGCCAGGCACTTTGTGAAAACCCTTGGAGCTGAGGTTAGGCCAAAGGGCATTGCTCTGAACTGATAGTGGCCTGAGGGCAACTCGAACCTGAAGTACCTTCTGTGGGAGCACCTAATGGGAATGCGAAAGTAGGCATCTTTGAGGTCCAGGGAGGCTAGCCACTCCCCTGGCCTTAGAGAGGGAAGGATTATTCCCAGAGTTATCATCTTGAACTTTGGTTTTAAAAGATGTTTGTTCAGATATCTTAGGTCTAGGATGGGTTGCCACTCCCTGTTTTTTGGGGGGTCAGGAAGTACCTGGAGTACAGTCCTTTGCCCCAGTCTAGGGTAGGTACTCTCTCTATAGATCTTAAAGCTAGGAGAGAAGAAACCTCTGCCTCCACGGCAAGGATTTCCGAAAGATTTGCAGGTGGAAAAGATCTGGTTCTCATCTTTGGAAATTTTTTGAAGCTGAGAACCAGTCCCTGGCTTACTACTTCCAGGACCCACTTGTCTGATGTAATAGACATCCAGTCCTGGACAAAGTAAGCCAGCCTGCCCCTACTGGTACAGTAGAGTCGACCCGGGCAGACCCATCAGCGTGTCTGCTTGGCAGGGGCTTTAGGCTGAGGGGTGGATGCAGGCCTGCTCATCCCCCTTCTGCCTCTCCCGCTGAAGAACCCCATCTGCGAAAAGGAAGAAGAGGCCTGTGCTTGGTAAAAAGGCCTTTGAAAAGGCCTGCCCCTGCCCCTAGACTGCTTCCTTTGAGGAGTTGCCTGCCTTTCCTTGGCCTGAGCACTCCTGTAAGTGGTCCTGTACTCATCCATTTCTTCATGTAATTCTCTGTCTGCTCCCCAAACAGAGAGTTACTCACTACAGGAAAATCCATAGCCTTAGCCTGGGTGTCCTGCGACAGGCTAGTACATCTGAGCCAAGCCATCCTCCAAAGAGCCACAGATGTAGCCATGACTCTTGATGAGACATCATTAGAGTCCACAGCAGCATGAAATTGTACCTTAGATGCCTCAATCCCATCTGCAGCCACCGCCTCCAGCTCCTTGGCTAGCTTGGGGGAGGCCTGTTTAGCCAGAGCCAGTACAGTGTCCCACCTGGATTTCTGGTACCTGGCTGTATAGGCCATATAATTCGCCTGCCTGAGTCCCAAAGAAGATGTCATGTACTACTTCTTTGCCATGGCATCAATCTTCCTGGAGTCCTTGTCTGGGAGGTGTGAAGCCAAGGGGGATATTTGCCTTGTCACAGGCAGCAGCCTGCACTACCCCAACATGGCTGCACTGCTGATATAAGAACTCCGTGCCTGAGCCTGAGAGTGTATACCTCTTGTTCATTCTTCTATCCACAGGAGGTATGGTGTTAGGAGACTAAGATTTTTCATGTCTGTTTCCCAAAAGATTTATGGAGGGGGGAATAGACAGTCTCCTGGACTCTGGGATATCCATCATCTCTACATAATCAGGCTCTTCTTGATCTTCCACAGCCTCCTCCATAGGAAGCTGGAGGGTTTCAGCCACTTTCCTGTAAAACATAAAATGGGAAGGGGACTCAGAAAGCCTAGGAGGGGAAACACCTGATGGTCTGTCTGGGGAGATGTCCGGTTCCACAGGCACATCCAGATCTTCACTTACATCATAATCCTCAAATTCACCTTCCTCTTCAAACTCCGGTTCATAAAAATCTTCAAGGGTATACTCTTGAACTGGGGGAACCAACCAAACTGAACCCCTGCCAGAAGGTGCCGGATGGGTCGGAACCAGACAAAGCGATTCCACAATCTGAATCACCCTGGCTATCTCTTCGGTGGTCGGAACATGAACCTCTGGATCCGAACCGGTCGATTCATCTTTGCACTTTCTTTTTGTCGGAACCAATCCCTCAGAATCGGCTCTCCTTTTGCCCGAAGAAGTATCGCCCTGGTCAGAGGACACTCCTTCTGGTTTGGTCGAAATCGAACCAGGCGGGCCATCCGGGTCAACGGACTTCTCGGCCTCCTTTTCCCTCAGTCTACCTAATCTCTTCTCAAGGGTAGATTTGGGAAAATGTTTAAATATTTGACAGTCCGAATCGAGGTGGTCAAACCCCAGACAATAAACACAGGTGGTGTGGGGATCGGCCATGGCAAAGACCTCCCCACAGTCACTGCAGTGTTGAAACCCAGTGGGCCCGGTTTTTTTCTTGGGTTTCTCAGACATGGCCAACCTAATCAAACTTACCCTTTTTTCAGCAACCACCAGGCAAGACTCCCTTATCGGTTCCTAACCGTGCCTCGGGTATTGGAAAAAAACGGTTAAAACACGTTTTTTTTTTGTTTTTTTTTTAAGAACCGATAAGAATCAGTAACCACACACTAAATATAGCAAAAATCACAATCAAATGGTCAGTTCAGCCAAACCGACCGCACTTTTACAAGTTCCACACAGAAATAAAGAACAATTCCTATCTAGTACTCACGGCACCACAGACAGAGACTGACCCAACTATGCAGATACTTTTTTTCGGTTTAAACCGACGAAAAACTGAAAACTTTAACCGACTTTGAACTGAGCTGAAGGAGAACTCTCCGGAGCGACCGTTCAGTGAGGCGGAGTAAAGAATCTGATGGTTTGAGTTCAAAACACTCCAGACAGAGACTTCAACCGAGCTCGAGCTCAGCGTTCCATGCCCTGCATGGAAAGTTAACCCTTAGTTCTCCGGGGCAGTTCAAAGGTTGGGAATCACTGCAATTGTCAGAATACAGCAAGACTTCATGTTGTTTGAAAAACAGGTTATTCACCTGTAACAGCAGTTCTAGGAGTGGTATGTGTTGTTCATCCACACTCTTTGGCATGTCCCTTTCCCCTTTAAGGTCACCGGAAGTCTTCAAGCTGGCTCCTCCTACCCACTCGGGTGGTATATATATATCTCAGCTCCACTCCACGATGCCAGATCTTAGTCCGCTGGAAGCTAGGCTGTGTGTGTCCGCAGCTTGGGAGGTCAGGTGGGTCCGTGTGGATGAGCAAAATATACCACTCCTAGAAAGTACAGTTACGTAAGAACTTACCGTAACAGCAGATCTTTGAGAGAGGCTCTAGCAATAGGTAATTACATATAGGACTGATGCCAGCAGGCGTCAGGACCCCACAGAAAAATTTCTAGCCAGCAGTCTCTGGCGGGGGACCGCCCCCACGTCAGGTGACCGACATCATGTGACATCAGTATAAAGGGGCAGTCCCCCACGCCCGCCTTCTGGTTCTTTCCCGCCAAAGGCCAAAAGGCAAGACGAGAGAGAAGCGGATATTTCCCAGCCTGGAAAAGGAGCTATAAAGCTTAGGGGGATGGAGGGCGGGAAGGTATAACCTACTGCAAGAGCCTCTCTCGAAGATCTACTGTTACAGTAAGTTCTTCCGTAACTGTACTATCTTACTTCGAGAGGGCTCTTGCAGTAGGCATTACATATAGGACTGAGTCCCAAGCAGTCTGGAATAAGGAGAAGCAAACGGGAGAAGGAAAGCTACTCAGAAGCAGATCCTCTAGCTGTGAAGGCCTTAGGAAAGGAGGCCTTGCGGAACAGCAAGCCCGAAGCCTGTTCTACGGCGAGAGACAATGTCCAAACTGTAGTGTTTCATAAAGGCATGGACGGAAGTCCTAGTGATGGCAGCGCAGATTTCTGCCACTGACACATTCTTGAAACAAGCCGCAGAGGCAGCGACTCCTCTAGTGGAATGGCCTCTGACTTAACCCGGCAGGGTCTTGTTGTACTTGTCATAACAGAAGGTGAGACAATGAGCTAACCATTTAGACAGGCATTGCTTAGAAACAGCATTGCCTTCTCTTTTGTGAGCAAAAGAGACAAACAGTTGATCAGTCTTTCTGAGATCTTTCGTCCTGCTGGTATAGTATCTCAGAATCCGGTGAACGTCCAGAGTATGCAGGAGATACTCCCCTTGATTGGAGTGCTGCGTAAAGTAGGCAGGTAACCCTATGGACTGATTCAGCGTAGATTCTGCTACCACCTTGGGGAGAAACTTAGGGTTGTTGCATAGAGCCACACGTTCCTTGTGAAAAATCAAGTACGGGATTTTACGCATCAGGGCCTGGAGCTCGGAAATCCTCCAAGCAGAAGTAATGGCCACGAGCAGGAGAGTCTTCCATGAGAAGAACTTCAGGTCTGCTGAGGCCGCCGGTTTGAAAAGAGGCAGAGTAAGCTTCTTGAGGATAAAATTCAAATCCCAAGGAGGGGCAGGAACCTGGATAGGGGGTCTCAAATGAAGGACCCCTCTAAGGAAGGTCTTAGAGACCTCCAGCTGAGCAAAAGTTCTGTCTGCAAAAGGGACATGGTAGGCCGAGATGGCCACCATGTGTACCTTCAAGGACGAATGACTGAGACCCAGATCAAAGAAGTGTCGCAGGTAATCCAGAAGCCATCCAACAGAGCACGAGAAAGGCTTGAAATCTTTTGAAGCAGCCCAGATAGTGAACCGTTTCCATTTCATGGCATAGGTATATCTAGTGGAGGGTTTTCTGGCCTCCACCAAAAATCTCAGCCACTCGGGGTGAAACCCCAAATCGGGCTTGAGCTACGTCTGCAGGAGCCATGTGTGCAGCTGAAGGGACTTGAGACGTGGATGGATCAGGGTCCCCTGATCCTGGGTCAGTAAAAGTCGCGACACAGGAAGAGGAGGTTCCTCTGAGTACTGTTGCAGAAGAAAGAAACAAACTTGCCTAGGCCAGAAAGCAGCGATCAGTATCATTCGAGCTCCTTCTGAACTGAGTTTCTGTAAGACCCTCGGAATCAAAGGGATCAGGGGGAAAGCATAGACGAATCTGCCCTTCCAGTCTAGAGACAGAGCATCTCTCCAAAAAATGTTGCGTCCTGGAGCGAGCGAGAAGTCGGGAAGTTTTGTGTTTAGAGGGGATGTGAACAGGTCCACCTGTGGTATTCCCCAACGTAGGAAGATATTGTCTAAGACCCCTTGATCCAGTTCCCACTCGTGAGCTTGAGCAGATGACCGACTGAGTTTGTCTGCCAAGGTGTTCTCGACCCCCGGGACGTGAATTGCCGTGAGGTGAAGGTTGTGCTGTACTGCCCAATCCCAAACTCGCATTGCTTCCCTGCAAAGAGGGTAGGAACAAGTCCATCCCTGTTTGTTGATGTACCAGACCACACACATATTGTCCGTCTGTATGGCCAAGTGACCGGGAAGTAGGTGCAGATGCAGAGCTTGAAGAGCATACAGCACTGCCCGAAGCTCGAGCACACTGATGTGAAGGGTTTTCTCGAGCATGGACCAGGAGCCCTGGGCCCTGTGAGGCCCCGAGATGGGCTCCCCAGCCCTTGCCCGAGGCGTCTGTGGTCAGAGTCTGGGAGGGGGGAGGAAGATAGAAGGGAACTCCTCGGCAAAGGTTCTCCGGAACCATCCACCACTGCAAGTCCCGAACCATGTAGTGGAGACTAGAACGAGCTGGTCTAGTTCGTCCCCCAACTGACCCCACTGAGACCGAAGCGTCCACTGAGAGATCCTCATGTGGAGCAGAGCAAAGTGCCCGAGCGAGAGACAGACAGATGGGCCGTAAAATACTCCTTCTTCTGTGGCATATCCCCTCAGGTCCTTCCCAAGCTTGCCCTCCTTTTCCAAGTCACAGCACTGCAACTCTTCCTCCCTTACTGAAAGCCTGTAACAGTTCTACAGATATACTAGTCTGCATTCCATAAAGGCCCCCCTTCCCCTTTATCGCACGATCACAACCATTTTTGTGACAGTGCAAGGAAGGAGTTGCAACCCTGCTTCCCTGCCTAGCACAGTACAATGGGGTTGCAAAACTGATAGCAGCAGTATGTGTCTGCAGTTGATTCCTTAGTACCACCAATGTCTGTAATGGACCAGAATTCTCAGACTAAGCCTTGTGCCTGCATTGCCCAGCTGCAATTTTCTGCTCATTTTGAGAGAACCCAATAACATTCTGAAGCCTAAGCTTAAGTTAAAATATCTCTAAAGGTAATTACTTAAATATTATTCCGAAAACTGAAATTAACAATGTCAATTCACAGAGCAGTACAGTTGCTTATATACTTCTTTTACATAAAATGTAAATCACACCTCAAAAAATTTGTTTTGAAAAAATATCACAGATAAATTTCAGTTCATTTTTAATTATTTTTTTAAATTACTATTACAGGTGAAAAATAAAGTGTACCTCTTGATGAACACAAATATTCAATCTGTAGTCTGCTATCAGTGTGCCTGTTCTTTGTAAAAAGTTTTCTAGTACTTGATTTTTACCTAATAAATTTCCCAAAACAGATTATGATTAGTTATGTAAGATACATTTCATAACTTAGTTGATTCAGTGATTTCATAGTGTTCTTCACCCACAATGGCATATGCTTATACAAAAGTTTCATCTGACTTCCCATAGTTTCTCTTTTACTTCCAACATTGTCAATGGGCATTCATTCACTGCTGGGTTACACATGCTCACAGACTATGGGCCAACACACTCCAAAGCTGTGACATCATCATCATCATAGAAAGAGAAGTTGCAGCACCTACTGTAACTATAGATCTTTCAGAATATTTTCACCACAGAGTACCACTTTCTGGTCTTAGGTCTGGTGGCGCTAGGGCCCCAGGAGAACCAGAGCATCTGGGGCCAAGGGTGAAAGCACCCTTGATGGCCACAAGCCCACTGGAATTCAGCAGCACCAGCCGCAATCAAACCAGTACATTTTTTACCGAGCATCAGAGGTAGCACATAATAAACTACTACCCTCAAGGGAATAAAGAGCCCCATGGTCTCTGCAGGAAGCCATGCACATTTAGGGTGGGAGAAAACTCAGCTTAACTTACAAAAGATACTTGTAACCACAGTTGCAAACCATAAGACTGGGCCCCCAATGTGAGCAAGCTGGGCACAAATGAACACTTATATGTGCATTTGTAACCACAAAACCCGTTTAGGAGGCAAGAACTCATCTGCACTGGAGCACAGACAGGACACATTGGAAAATAAAGGGCAAATGTTCCTTCAGTCAAAGTACTCTTCAACTTAACATCTAATCGATGGAGATAGTGTAGATTATCGTACCAGCGTAAGTGATGTTACTCAAAGCTTTAATGAATACGGAGCAATGCAAGTTGCATTACTTTACTTAATCAGATCGCCCATTCTGTTTCTTTTTATTAGTGTATTTGAGTTGGGGGGCGGATCCCCTTTTCAAAAAGACATAGGCCCAGATATTCAAACTGCGCCCAAAAAGTGCGCAACAGCAGGACAAAGCGCAAGTCCACTGCGCCCTTGCACAAGAGGCGCGAAATTCAAAAACTGCGCTCTGGCCAAGATGCACTCTACAGTCAAGCGACTGAATATCGCACACCCGCGCCCATAGCACAATTAGGGAGGGGAAGCTGAGCATATCTGATGCACCATAGTGCAACAAGGGATGTTCAGCTGAGCAGTCCAGATGCGCCATAGCGCAACCAGGGATGTCCCCCAGCAGCAGGGCAGCAATGCAACAGCACAACCAGGGATGCAGGGGCCCACCACCCATGCCACAGATGGGCAGAGGAACACACAGCAGAACAGACATCGTCCCCCCACACCCCATGCACTGCACAACTGGGGGAGGGCTGGAATAACCACTGGCCCATGGAGACAAGCAACCAACCCACAGCTGGGCCACGGTGCCCCATCACACCCACTGGCAAGCTGTGGCCGGCACACAAGGAGGGCCGACCACCCCGTGCCACACCATCCCACCAATGCAGAACACACCCTGCACCGTGACCCCCAGACACCCTGCCCAGGAACACCACCCACCAGTGCAGGATATCCCATGCATGCCACCACCAATGTGACAATGCAACCCTGTGCACCACAGAACCATGCAAGGCAGCCCCACCATGAGCACCCATCAGCGGGTGGCAGCACACAGCGATGCAACGATGGCGTACACAGTGCCACCATGCACAGCCCCAACCCCCGAGGTACAGCTGAGAGACCGACCATGCGTCGGCACACGAGGTATCCCACACATGACAGGGCATGCCCCTGATCCCACCACTAGTGGTACAGCACCCTGCACACACTCCCAAGGATACACCCCAACCCAGCACTGGCCACAACAGCCAGCGCAGACACCCACAGTGGTGCATGGAAGCATGCACCACACCGGATGCAACACAGTGCATGGACAAACACCCACCCATACCCAAGGGCACACAACACAGGGACGCAGTAGCGGGGCAACCAAGCCCCCAGCATGAGGCCATGGAAACCGTGTACACACGGCCAGCAGTCCTCCATGGCACAGGAGTGCCAGCCACCCTGCGCAGGCACTGTGGACCCATACACCACCAGCATTTGCCCGAAGCACAAGTCATAGACAGTGGTGCACATCCCCTGCAACACACACACAAGCCACAGCACGGAGGTGGGACAACAGCGGAGGCCACAGTGTCACCCGAGGCAGACATGCACCACACCAGTGACAGGAGGCAACCCAGCATTGTGATGGGTATAGTGGCTGCCCTGCATGGACAGCCACCACTGACATGCCAGCAGACCGTGCAGGCCACAGACATGCAAGGGTATCAGCTGCACAGGCCATGGACAGGCTCACAGGTGCGCCATGGACACAGAGCATGCACCATGGACCACTGCACACAGTCATCCAGTGCACAGGGAACAAAACATACACCACAGACAGTGACTGATAGCTACTCCCACACCATAGTCACTTCCCCACGGACAAACACACATACCCATGACTGCACCACCCCTGACGCCATGCACACCACTGCAGCTGAGCACCTATAGCCCACTGCAAATCAGAGACCACCACAGTAGTCATATGAAAAGAACTGTATTCAAAAACATTCAACAAAACTATATACAATTATTTACAAATGTGTGGGGGGAGGCCACAAACAAGGTGGGGGTGGGTAAGGGCCAGGGTGAACAAATGGTACAGGAAAGGAGGGGTGTGAGGGTGGGTCCAGGGGGGTAGGGGAAATCAGGGGCAGTTTGATGATCAGTGGGAGCCCCACTCCCCGCTCCGGCTGCTCCTCCTTCCATGCTGCCGCCTGACCCCCAGCCTCTCAATCCTCTGCAGGATGTCCAGCGACGCCCTGGCCACAGTAAGGATTTCCTGCAGCGCTTCCCATATCATGCGCAGCTGCCAGACACCTAGGACAAGGGAGCAGAGTCAATAGGTGTGAATGCACAGCCCCATACAGCCCACCCACCCACTGTGCATGGCATACGGCCATGGGACATGCCTCTGTGATGGTGTGTGACCACCCACAGTGATCGTGTCCACAAGACCTGCCCACCCAGGCGCACACAGCCATGCGGACCACTGCACACACCCACCAGCCGGTCCTGCACAGCACCACCATGGCAGTTTAGTGACATGGTTATGTGGTGCGAAGGCAGTGGCACAGCCATGTACCCGGTGCACACATGGACCACCACTGACGCACTCCCAGACATGCAGTGCCACTGAACAGTGCTGACTGTAACAAGTTGCGTGCATGGCAGTGGTGTCAATGGATGGTGACCATGCCCCGCTGCCCACCCTGTTACACCGCATGCAATAGTAATCATGGAGGTAAGGCACTCACCATCACCAGGCTGGTCCCTCTGCCACTGTGGACCTTCACCCCTCCTGTTGTTCCGGTCCTCCAGCTGGCGCCTCCGCTCCCTCGCCAGCCATCTCTCTTCTGGGCCTAAGGTGCAAACATGGAGAGAGAGAGGAACATCAGTACAATCTTGGACCAAAGTGCCCCTGCCCCCATGCGTGTGCAATCCCACACAGCCAGACCCATCCACCCCACACCCTGATAACACCACCACAACCAACAACGGACAGTCCCCCCCCCCAATGTTCTGGACACATGCAACCGTGATACCCATATGGAAGCTAAAAGTGTATGGACGTTACACCTACCTGGCCGTGGCACCATGCCCCTCCTGGCACGTGCCCGCAGGCGGGCAAGCAGGTCCAGGTCCCTCCGCCTCAGGGCTCCATACCTGTGGTGGCACTGCTCCGCCGTCCGCCCCATCTCTGTGGCCTCCTCCAGGGCGTTGGCCACCTCCTGCCACATCTGGCTCCTGGACCTGTCCAGGGGTACCTCCCCAAACAGTGGGCCAACAAGTGGCTCAACAATGACAACCAGGTTTGCCATTTCAATCTGGCTCCACTGGGCGCTCTCTCCGCGCCATCTCTCTTGCTCAGTAGGGTCCAATTGGCTCCTGGCGCCAGTTCACGCCCGCGTGCAGGCGCTGCGCTGCAAGCGCTGCCATTCCCTATTGCGCTGTCACCGAACAGCGCGATAGTGGTGCACCTATGCCTGACGCATGGCGCCTAGGGGGCAAAGGTCGGGCACAGGGTCAAGGGTCTCTGGCGTACGGACAGCCACAGTGCGACTGAAATCCAGTGCCTGTAGCGTGATTGGGTGCCTGTGTGCTACCTCCAGTAGCAGCCTACCGCACTGTTGCCCCACTGCGCCTACAATGCCCCAGTGCCATATAGGTGAACATCGCTGTAGTGCCACTGGCACAATGGTGGCCGTGCCCTGCACTGCCTCCAGCGCACAGCACGTCAGCAGCGCGTGAGGCACCTGCGTCATCAACCCGGGCATGCGCAGTTAGCTGTGTACTGCTCATGTCACAGAACTGCGCCCTTGGCTCAGCACGTTCAACACAATTGTGCAAAGCGCAAAAGCGCGATATTCAGCTATCATATGCAAATCAGCCATTCAATGGTGCAGCACTGCAATTTGCATCCACTTAAAGTTGCGCCTCGCCTCATTTGCATGGGTTGCACTATAAAAGTGCGACATTGGGCTGCATTGGCCATAGTCGGTACTGCAGTCTATTGGTGAGTTGCATGCTGTTTGGGAGTGTGGACTGTGGATTTCGGGACATGCATGGGACTGCACAGTCACAGGTAACAACTTTCATTCTCACAGGCTGAATCATGACCGAGCGAGTTGTGGGAGAAGAGGAACAGAGTTGTGGGAGGAGAAGGAGGCCAAATTTCACCAAGACCGAGACGGATGCCCTGTTTGAGGCCTACCTGGACCAGGAGCCGCTTCTCAGCGGTCGCCAGGGAACACCACAGGCCAGTGCTGCTGCATGGGAGGAGGTGGCACATGCTGTGAACCTGCAAGGCAGCCACCAGCACTCCGTGCAGGAGTGCAAAAAGAAGATAGGCACAGACAGGAGGAGGATTAAGGAGAAGGTGGCTGCCATCAGGGCAGCATGATCTGCAACAAGTGGGAGACAGCAGGAGGTGCTACGCCTGACCCCACAGGAGGAGAGGATTGCTGGCAGCATGCAGCGTTGTGCCATTGAGGGTGTTCCGGGTGGTGGCTTCCAGACGGGTGGCAGCCCGTCACTGCATGGTAGGTCATGGTCTGTCTATTGGGGGGGGGGGCAGGGTAGGTCACATGCAGCATGCAGTAACGCGACTTTGTTTTCCCTTACAGATCCTGAGCGTCTGCATGGCTTAGCGGTGGTGAGCCTCTCCACTGAGGCCAGTCAGATGGAAATGGAGGAGGGCCATCCACCTCCACAGGAATACGTGGCTCAGTGCGACAGTGGACCCGCCTGGGTGTCCAGACTGATGTTGTTGGAACATGTGCAGAGGAGGCCCTGCCTGTGTCCCAGCGTCCACGGATGCCAGCATGCTGTGACTCCGGCTGGTGCCAGGTCCGTCACCGATGATGATGTCGCTAACGTCATAGGCAGTGACACGTGTGTGCCACAGGATGGCCACACAGCAGGTAACATTGCGGTCATGGCTGTGGGTGGTGCCGCCATGGAGGCCTGCGTGTCATCACAGTCCCAGCTTGTGCCTGTCAGCACCGGTGGGGCAGCACTGGTGTGTGTACAGGACAGTGGGACTATTGCGGCCACTGCGGCGGCACTAGTGAGCCCTGGGGAGTGGCAGCATCAGCAGTCGGCCAATGGGCTTGGGGGTACAGTGTCAGGGGGCGGCGTCAGTGCACCGCCTGTGGACATGCCCAGGCCTGGTCCTGGTGTGCAGCACCCACTCTCAAGTGATGCTGAGCATCAGGGCCGCGCACACCCTGAGGGACAGGATGCCGAGCAGGCAGATGACCTCTTGGATGAGCACACCCGCATACTGCAAGCATCGGTCAACCAGCAGATGCGGCTTGCGACGTCGGTGGATGCACTGCATGCGGCTCTGGAGTGGGCAGAGGAGTGTCGCAACAGAGACACCGCTCTGCTCCTGGCAAGGATGGACCGGTTGCGGGAGGATGTGACCGCTGCCATTGACAGGCAGACACAGGCATTCACTGCTGTCATGGCCACAATGGGCACACAGTTATTTGCCCATGCGTCATAGACACCATGCAGTGCACTGTCCACCCCCCGTTCCTGGCGTCGTGCGACACCATCCTTGTCGACACCGGGTTCAGCTGTGGTCATCCCGAGCACGCCTGGCGCAGGCATGTTTGGTGTGCTGCAGACCCCTGCTCGAGCACAGTCGCGTTCATGCAGTGAAACCCTTGGGGGACCATCGGTGCCACCCCATGAGGCCAGTGGTCAGCCTGTCAGTGCTGGTGGGTCTCGGCAGGGCCGCCCATGCATCCGTGGCGGCCGGGGCACTGTGGCGCGTGACTGACCTGTCTCCCAACGCGGCTACTGTCTGATACTGCCCTGTGTGCATTGCGTCATTCAGTGGGCAATGCACGGGTGGGTACCCGGCCCTGCACGCAGACACACAGTCCATCTGCACACCCTCCCGGCTGCTGTCCGCAGTTGCGTGTGCATGACGATGCCTGCATTGCGCTGTATACCAATGTGCAATGGTGCTCAGCATCTGACACACACACAATGACAGGCAGTGGGTGTGTTGGTCTGTGGACATGTGTGTGGCTAGGGGTGGCGTTCTGGGTCGGTGTGCCTCCTACCCTTTGTGCATGTCAGGTGCGTTGTGTGTGTGTGTGTGTCTGTGTGCCATGTTATACCGCACCCATCCCTGGTGGTGTGTGTGGTTCCATGTCCGGCCAGTTCTCTTGATGGCATGCACCCCTGGTGTGTGTCCATGCGTGTTTGTGGGTTGTGCCATAGCCACTGGTGGTTGCACATGGCTCCATGACTTACCTGGGTTGGCTGAAGTGCTCCTCCGTGATGGTGTCCTGGTGCAGCTGTGCCAGCCGGAGCAGTCGGGGGTCCCGTCGCCCAAGGGGCTGTCCATCACCACTGTCACCAGCGTCCTCATCGTCCCCATCGCTGTCCCCCTCTTCGACCTGTATGGCTATCCCACATTCGTTGGCCATGTTGTGCTGGATGCAACAGGCCAGGAATAGCCCGCAGGCCTTTGAGGGGCTGTACTGTAGGGCACTGCCGGAGGTGTCCAGACAATGGAAACATGCCTTCAGCATACCGAACACCCGCTCGATGACATTACGTGTGGTGGCGTGTGCCTCATTGTAGCGTTGCTGCGATGGGGTCACAGGCCGCCAGTAGGGTGTGAGCAGCCAGGGATGGAGTGGGTATCCACTGTCACCTGTGTGTAGAGGGTGGTGGTTAGTTTGGTGATCAGCATCACCCTGCCCCCAGCCATGCAGACCACTACCCATGTTACCTCTGACTATGCCCCCCCAGGCCCTATGATTGTCCGTGTGGTTTGCATACTCACCCACTAGGTGGCCAGTGGGGATATCCCCACTCTCGAATCTGTCGCACAGTGCCGAATGGTGCCAGATGAAGGCATCGTGTGCTCCCCCAGGGTGCGTGGCATAGACATTGATTATGCCCCACTGGCATCGCACACCACCTGGCAGTTGATGCTAGCATAGCCCTTGCGATTTATATATGCGGCCCCCTCAGGGCCAGGTGGTGTGCGGATGGCCACATGGGTGCAGTCTATTGCCCCTAGCATGCCAGGCATACATGCTACCCTGTGGAACTCCTGTATGTTTGCTGTGTGCTCCGCCGGTGTGCTGGGGAAATGGATGTACTCCGCAGCATGTGGCAGCAGTGCGCTGAGGAATTGGGTGAGGTGGCGTGACGCGGACGACTGGGTTATGCCTGTGGTATCCCCAGTTGGTCTCTGGAAGGTACCCGTGGCGAGCAAGCACATGCAAGCTGTCACTTTCGTCTCCACTGACAGAGCATGGCTCCGCTGTGTGGGTGCCTGCATCACATCACTGCACAGCTCACAGAGCCGCCTCAGAATTGCCCAATTCAGGCGTTACCGGCCCATGATGTCCGTATCACTATACAGCTTGAAGCTGGTGCGGGCTCGGTACTGCCTGTTGGGGGCATACCGCCGTCGGGCTCTTCCACGGCAGCGCCCCCCTGCTGCCCACCTTCTCACCCCCCTCATTACTGCCTCCATCTGGACGATGGCACTGGCCATGTCCCTGGCTTGTGTTCACCCCCCTGGCAGCTGTTTCTGTGTTCCCCCCGCTGTCCTGGCTGCTACTTCCCCTGCACCGGGAACACCTGACTCTGCTGGCCTCACTGCTGTGTGGCAAGTACTTCCCCCTTCTGCACTGTGGCTCCCCACACCTTCCCCTGAGCCTGTGGGTTCCAGGTGCCCTTTCCCTGGCCTGTCCTGTGTGTCCCTCCTGCCCAGTTTCTCTGGCTAGAGTTCAGCCTCATGTGCCTTCCCTGTAGCGTTCTTGCGCCTCTCCCTTGCTCCTTTTTATTTTGGCTCATTTCCGCTATGGCGCAACTTCCGCTTGCTCCCCTATTGCACATGGCGCATGTTGTTGAATATCGCACTGCACCATTTATTCATGGTTCCTCCCCCTTCAGTTGCGCATACATTCATTATCATTGCGCTGTTGCTCAGCGTGATTTGGGGCGCAACTGCCTCCGCTGAATATTAAGAATAAGCGCATTTTGGATCTTTCGGCTGGCGAACTCTTTTGAATATTCAAATATAGTTGTGGGGGCGAACCCCCAACTCAAATTAATGACAAAGCCAAAATTAACAGAAGGCACAAGCACCTGCCCAAAATGCCCATTCCATTACTATTTTTAGTTTATTTCAGTAGGTGGGCTTCACCCCCCTCCACAGCCCTTGTTTTTTTAAGAGGGTGTGGGGGGCTAAAGCCCCCCAATTCAAATAAACTAATAAAAAGTAACGGAACAGAGGAATGTGCCAAAACAGCATTGTATTCATGAAGCTTTAATGACAGCTACCATAGTAGCGGAGACCATTCGGTGGTCCGATAATCTACACAACTGCCTAATCAATCTCCTCCCCACACCTATTTGTAGTGTGTGCCCCCTCCAGTGACCAACAGCGCACTGGAGATGTGTAGCAGATTAATGCAGAAGTACATCCCCAACCAGTCACCTGCACAGGAGTGGGTAAGGAGGGGTTATGTAACCCTCTTCATGGTTCCTAAAAAGTATCTGCATCTGCATTTGTGTTGGTGCTGGTCACTGTGTCTGCAATCACACTGGCTGTAGGTTATGCAAGCATTTTTGACTACTTTATTGCCTTTCTGCTAGCAGCCAGAGCCCTTTAAGAATGATGCAAAAAGTAAGGTTATTTAAGAACTTACTGTAACAATAGATCTTCGAGAGGATCTCTTGCAGCAGCCCATCACCAACAGGACTCAGCCGTCAGGCACTGGGACGACACGGAAACCTTTCTAGCTAGCAGTCTACCAGAGGGGGGCCGCCCACCTCCGACGTCAGCATCCGACATTAGTCTATCCTATATAAGGTAGGTGGCCCCCATGCCCTCCTCGGTTCTCCCACCGAAGACCATAAGCAGGATACTGGAAGGGGGAACCGAGGAGGACTCCAAGGTAACCCTGAAGCACAGTAAAAAGCAGAAAGCTCATCCCCATTGGAAGGGGAGAGACAGACACTGCAAGAACAAAAAGGGGGAAGGAGGGAGGGAAAGTAGGGCCTGCTGCAAGAGATCCTCTCAAAGATCTAGTGATACGGTAAGTTCTTACATAACTGTACTATCATGCTTTGAGGGTATCTCTTGCAGCAGGACATCACCAGTAGGACTAAGTCCTAAGCAGTTCTGGTTCAACTGAGAGGCAGACCGGGTAGCTGGCTGAAAAATAACAGCCTAAGAAACAAGGCCTTGGAGGACATCTAGGCCAAAGTTGGCCCGACATCTAGAGGCACTGTCCGGACTGTAATGTTTGGTGATGGTGTAGACAGTACTCCAGCTGGCAGCAGCGCAGATGTCAGCAGCTGACACATTATGAAAACAAGCCACTGATTTAACCTTACCTCTTGTGGACTGGCCCTTAACCCCTCCAGGAAGTTCCTTGCTGTACTTCTGGTGACAATAAACAATGCAATTTGTTATCCACTTAGACAAACACTGTTAGGACACCGGGGCACCCTCTCTTCTGGGGCAAATGAAACAAACAACTGACTGAACTCCTGAGAGTCCTTAGTACGGTGCGGATAATACTTCAGGATTCTATGGAAATCAAAGGTATGGAGCAATGCCTCCCCTTGACAGGAATGCTCCATAAAATAAACAGGCAGGTGGGTGGGTGAATGGATTGATTCAAAGAAATCTCCAACGCTACCTTAGGAAGAAACTTAGGATTAGTACGCAAAGACTTTGTGAAAAACTAAATTGGGCCCCTTATGCACGAGGGCCTGAAGCTCTGAGATCCTTTGAGCAGAAATAATGGCAACTAAAAATAATGCTTTCCAAGACATAAAGCGCAGCTCGCAAGACATGGCAGGTTCAAAGGGAGAGAGCGTAAGCCTCTCCAATACAAAATTAAGGTCCCAAGGCAGGACAGGCCCTGGGATAGAACCATGTGGCCTCGATGATGTCCTCGTACAACTCAATGAATGGGGGGACCACCAAAGGAGAAGCGTTGCGCTGACAGAGACAGACTGCCAGGCGGCGACATTCAGGTCTTGCTCCTCAGTCTCCCACCCTGTCACTTCTTGGATATCATATGCCCCATTATATCCATAAAGGTGGGGGTCATCAGGAGGTGATTTGGGGAAATTACTGGGCTCCCCTTCATCTCCCGAGACACCCATAGAGGAGGAAGACTCTGAATTGACCCCTTGTCGGTGGCAGAGTCCTTGTCCGCACTGTCGCCTGGCTGGCGGTCGACATAGCGAGTGAGGGTACCCACATCAGTAGGGCTCCTAGGGGTAGTAGGAGCACTTGGTCCCGGGCAGGCCGGGGCAGGAGGAGAAGAGCCCTAAGAAGGCCCTGAGGGTGCGGCTGGGGTGACGCACAAGGGGTAGGGGCCTGGGATTGCATGAAGGTCCATAACGCAGAGATCAGGCCATGGTAATCCACGGGCGCCAGCCACAGACCCCCAGACACGGGATAACTGTAGAGAGGCTAGGGTCCTACAGATGCATGATAAGGGTAAGCCAGCATCGGACTCCCTGGCATCGGGGTCATATACCCTTGCTGTGGCCCCACAGGGGTAGGTAATGGCATAGACGCCAGTCCCCCTGGTAGTGGCAAACCAGGTGACGGCAGATGGAGGGCCAGCGAAGGCCCAGCTGGCACTGAGGTTAGGACCAGTGAAGGGCCCATAGGCTGCGGGAGGATAGGTGCCAGTCCAGTGGGAGTCAGTCTTGGTGATGCCAGGGTAAGATCTACAGGCACCGCCTGAGGGAAGACCAGCGCTGGGGAGGAAGGTCCCACTGGCGAAGGCAGGGGGAAGACTGGGCTCAAAGAGTCATCAGTACCTAGCAGGGTCTGCCCCTGCAAAAGAGGGGCAGAACCAATGGAGGTCCCAGAGTTCAAGACTGGTATCAAAGGTGAGGATGATGGGACAGCAGGACAAGAACTGGTGCCAGCAGCACCCACACCAGCTGGAGGAGCTCCAACCGAGCCACCTACTGAAGAGTCTATAGAAAACAAGAGCTGGAAAAGCAGGGGCTGGGTGCAGGATAAGAGGAATCCCGCCTTGAGGAGACGCCACCAGCCACAGGGATCTGGGTGGGTAGTGGGGCCACTGGCAGCCCTGAAGGGGCAAAGGTGTGTGGGGCCAAGAAACTGAACGCCCCAGAGGAAGAACTTGACACAGTTGTTGGAGGAGCCTCAGAGCCCGGAAGTGGGAGGCAGACTGTAGGTCCCGGTCCTTGTCCCCACATTTGTGCTTCCCCGAGGATTTTTCCTTGGACTTAGACAAAGAGGAGCCCGAGGACTGGGTAGGGATGTGGAGGAGCTCCAGGCCTGCAGCTCCCGTTCCTTCTCGGCAACCTTCTACTGGAGCAGATGGCTTTCCAGAGTCCTCTGGTGGCATCTTCTAGTGGCCGGGTTGAATTCTTGTAGACCTTGCAGGCCTGAACATCATGGCCTGGGCCTAGGCAGAAGAGGTAAGCAGAGTGGCCAGCCTTGTCCGGGATCGACTTTAGCTGCAGCGGAGTCCATGGTCTGATGTGTGTTGGTTGATGGCTGGAAAGAACTGAGGAGTGCATGGGGGCCTCCAACATTATATAGGCTAGGCTAACATCATCCGCTGATGTCGGAGGTGGGCAGCCCCCTCTGGTAGACTGCTAGCTAGAAAGGTATCCATGTGGTCCTAGCATCTGATGACTGAGTCCTACAGGCCTGCTGCAAGAGATACCTTTGAAGTAAGATCTGATCTTACTTTGGGAGGGCTCTTGCAGTAAGTATTTACAAACAGGACTAAGCCGCCAGGCGTCAGGACCCCACAAAAAAAATCTCTAGCTAGCAGTCTCTGGCAGCGGGCAACCCCCATGTCAGGTGACCGGCATCAGCCGACATCAGTATAAAGGGGCGGTCCCCCACGCCCACCCTCCAGTTCTTTCCTGTCGTCGGCTTGCAAAAGTACATCGCGGAAGAACAGCACTCACTTGTCTTGCCATTTTGGATGAGTATTTCTCTTTTTTCGATATTTATTTTGTTTCCCTCAAAGTTTGTAAAGTTACCTCACTGTCTATGTCGTCCCCGACACCCTCGGAATCGCATAAGAACAAGTGCGACTAGTGTGGATCCCAGCTTCCTCACAAGGACGGCCATTCTCTCTGTCTTTTTTGTTTAGGCCCAGACCACCGCATGGAGGAGTGCGAGCATTGCCAAAAATTCAATTCTGCCACCCTAAAATGGAGACAGCAGTCCCTGGAGGCCAATTTGTTAAAAAGGAAAATGGCATCCATGGAGAAAGAATTGAAGAAATTGAGGCAGGCATCCACTTCTCCTGAGGGCCATCATAAAAAGAAGAGGGACAAGGAGAAACACCAAGACCGGCACTCGTCATCCACAGTGGCAGCGACTCCGGCTGGAGTTGCATCCCTTCAGGTAACTTCCCCTCCGGGGGATCATCCTTTGATGGCTGCCTTGGTGGTAACTAAGCTGACGTCAACCCCACCCCGATGGGCTTGCGCTTGGGCCCACCAGGAACCTCCAGTGAAAAGGAGACCACCACTCCCATTACTGCCCCTAAACCTCGGCCTACCGGTAAGAGTGGGTCAAATAAGTTGGGCGTCGGCTCCACCGACGTCCGCCCGGACATGGCTGATAAGTCGGCCATCGGCCTCTCCGACGACCGCCCAGCCCGTGACCCCACATCAGGCTGTGACACCACACCCGACATCTGGAAGTCGCCGCAGCGCACTCCTGTTGCATTGCCCTCTGAGGTCCCTGCATCTCCTCCGACTCCCCTCGGGGAATCTGCTCCTCCCTCCCCAGCTGGGGTCGAGGATGCTGGAACACTGCCGTCAAGGATGGCCCCCCTCCCCGGACTCTGACGTTGGACCCGATGCCAGATAGCCCAATGTTGCCCTCCAGTACTCCGCTCCCCGACGGCAGACCCGCTCCGCCATCAGGGCCGGCTGGGCTCCCAGACCCTCCTGTGGGTCTGCCTACTCTGGGCCCATGCCCTCCGCGACGACGCCTGATCCATCCGGTCCGCCTGCAGGGCCGATGCCAGGACCTTCAGCTCCGTCGAAGCCCCTGGTGCCTGGATACCCGATGTCGCAATACCCAACACCACAGTATCCGGCTCCTCAGTACCCAACGCCTCAATACCCGACGCCGGGCCTCCCACCATAGGGTTATGGGTACCCTTATTACGGATTTCCAGGTTACCCGTATCCGAGCTCCCCTCCTCCTCCTCCACAGTCTCAGGTGGACTTGAGGGAGGTTTCAGCCTCCTGGTGGACTAAGGCTAAGACCCAACTCACCAGGGAGATCGAAAGCCAGTTGCCGATGCCAGTCCCGGCACCAGACCCCTTACATCAGCGAGAAGAGACTCCTCCACCTCTACCCAACGCCAGAGCTGAACCATCTGGCTCTCGGGATAGGGAGGATACGCTTCCCCAGAGAACCCCCAGAGGGGAAGATCTACCCCCACCTAGGGAGGACTCTTCATCTTCATTGGAGCCATCAGATTCTGATCTGGATTCTGGCCGCTCTGATCCTGGGGACGAGCCACATATTCCAGAAAACCCCAGGCCGCAGGGCTCTCCGGAGTCCCCTCCAGCGGACCCTTCCTTTCTGGAACTGATGAAGATGATTCAGGCTGCTTGTGAGTGCAAATAAGTGGAGCCAGATCCCCAGTGTAAAAAACTCACTGCTCATCTGGATCTCCATGAGACCTCTCCCACCCTGACTCCCCCCTGGATAGAGCCTCATGTGGATCTTATTTCTACTATTTGGAAACAACCTTCCTTGTTAGCCCCTCTCCCTAGAAAGGCAGATAGGCTATAACAGGCTCCAGAGGGTAAGGACTTTCTTAGCCTTCATCCCAAGGCGGATTTGGTGGTGATTAGCGCCGCCCACGACCGATCCACCAACCCAAAACACCTTAGCTCGTCCCCCCGACAAGGAGTCACGACTTCTGGACCAGTATGGGAAGATTTACTCTTCTTCCACTCTGGTATTATGTCAGTCATATGAGGGACTACCAGAAGTCTGTCCTCAGTCAGCTGGAAACAAAACTGGATTCCCTCCCAAATTCCCAGACTAAACAGGAACTGGGAGACCTGGTCCATTCCACACGTTCAGCCTGTAGACACATGCTTTGTGCTACTTACGACACGGTGGACATGGCAGGTAGGAGCTCGGCTTTCACCGTAGGCCTACGGCACCATGCCTGGCTCTACTTGTCAGGTTTGGCCCCTGAAGTGCAGACTGCGATTCACAATGCCCCCTTCAGGGGATCTGTGCTTCTCGGTGCCGATGTCAAAGACATCATCACCGAGTTGCAGGAGAAGGGTTTGGCATTGAAATCTGTCCAGACAATATACAAATCCTCCCAAGGGCAGAAACGTCCTTTTCAGTGCCAGAGCCACCAAAAACAACCGCAAGCAAGATGCCCGAATAAGCGTAAAGCCACGTCAGCAGCCAAAGCTCCCCCTAGCAAAAAAAGCCTCCGGAGCTCCGGCTGCTGCTCTGCCCTCTTTTTATTTATTTATTTATTGAAATGTTTCACCAGGAAGGCACACTGAGCGACAAGTCGCTCGTCTCCTGGTGCGACCTGGGGAGAAGGGGTACAATAGGACTGAAAGTTACAAGATCAACATTAACATACAGTTTTGAGGCAGATGTTACAAGCAGTGGTACAACAGTGTTGCGCACAATAGGTAGAAAGAGTGATCAATAATAAAAGCTGGGTTAATAAGTAAATAAGTGCTTACATAAAAGTACAGAAAAGGGGGCGGGAAAGCAGGGAAGGGGAAAGAGTCATGTTCAAGTTACACTCAAGTTACAAGATCAACATTAACATACAGTTGCAACGCAGGTGTTACAAACAGTGTTAAAATAGAGTTGTGCATGATATGTAGAAAAAGTGAATCAATAATAAATGCCAGATTAGTAAGTAACAAGTGCTTACATGTGAGAAAAGGGTGAAATGAGAAGGAGGGGGTGAGGTGGAGGGATATAGGGGGAGGGGAGTAGATAAGGGATACAAGCTCTTGGGGGGGCAGGAGAGGGACCCATAGAGAGCATTTGGCATCCCTTACATTCTGTGAGAGATCAAGTGAGGTCAGTAAAGGGAAGCAGTTTGGAGGAAGGGGAGGAGAGCTAGAAATTCATTAGGTCATGGTGGGGGGTAGGGTTTATCCAGGGCTTATAGGAGGGAATTAGGGAGTAACATGGCAGGAACAGCTAGGCGTAAGGTAATTCTTGAGGGCAGAGCAGATGGAGTAGGCAGAGGATGAGTGCCAGATTTGAGGGGGGAGAGAATTCCAAATTTTTGAGAGGCGGTAAGAGTAAGCGGATTGGCCGATTCGGGTGGATTTTCGGGGAACTACCAGGGTTCGGGAGTCGACTGATCTAAGGGAATGGGGGGGGGTTGTTATAAAGGAGGAGGTTAGGTAGGAAGGGAGCTCACCTAACCAGTGCTTGGAGGTGAATTTAGCACAGTGAGAGAGTCGCCTATTTGTAAGAGAGGGGAGGGAGAGGACAGGATAAAGATCGCAGTGGTGGGTGCGAGGGAGGGCATCCAGGGCAAAGCGGCAGAAGGAATTGAAGAGGGTGTCCAGTCTGGACAGGGAGGACTTAGGGGCAACACCAAAGACTACATCACAGTAGTCGAAAATTGGCAGTATCATCTGCTGAACAAGCTCAAGCATAGCAGAAGGAGGGATGCAACTATAGTTCCTGAAAAGGGCGCCAAGCTTGGGGTGCAGTTTTTTCTGGATGGCATCAATATGTCCAGAGAAGTTTAGGTGCTGGTCCAACCAAACACCTAAGTAACAGAAGGAGGATGTGTCCTCAAGTAAAGTCCCATCAAGGGTGTGGAAACTTGGTAAGGAGAAAAGCCTAGAGAGTCTCTGCCTTTGGAGACAGTCTTCTTGGCATTGAGGAAAAGCTGATGGTTAGCAAAACAGAGTTGAACCTTGTCAGTCTTGTTGTAAGCTGGATGTAACCTCAGCGGGGCAGGAGACAGATGCATACAGGACTGTATCATTGGCATACATATGCATAGTGGTGGAGGGGGAGCAAACATAGGGAAGGTCATTTAAGAAGATGAAGAATAGGAGGGGCCCCTAATACAGAGCCCTGGGGGACGCCAGTGCTAATTGGGAGGGGAGGTTAAGTGGCATCCAAGATCTTAACTGATTGGGTTCTGCCAATAAGGTAGGCTTTGAACCAGTTTGTGGCAGAGGGAGAGAGACCAGCTGCTGAGAGTGAGTCGAGGAGAAGGGAGTGAGAAACGGTGTTGAAGGCCTTGGCAAGGTCAACAAAAATGGCAGTGGTAACTTGGCCATTGTACATCTCGGTTAGGATGGAGTCTGTGAGCCTCAGGAGAGAGGTGGTGGATGAGTGGTTTTTCTTGAAACCAGACTGGAAAGGGGTGAAAAAGGAGGTGTCAGATAGAAAAGAGGTGAGTTGGGAGAGGACAATGTGTTCTTGAAGCTTGGCAAGGGTAGGTAGGAGAGAAATGGGGCGATAGTTGCCAGGTGATCAGGGGTCACCCCCTTTGGGTAGAGGGAGGACCACTGCATGTTTCCATGAAGAGGGGACTGAGGCAGTAGAAAATGAGAGATTTAGGATTAATGAGAGGGGGCAGGCAATGGCCGGAGTGGAGAAGGAGAGGAGTTTTGGGTCGAGGCCATCGGGGGAGTCACCTTTAGAGGGGTTGATGGTGAGGAAGGCACTTAGGGGATCGTTTGGGGTTACAGAAGTGAAAGAGAAGAGGAGGTGTGAGGGTGGTGGAGGGGGCAAACAAGTAGAGGGTAGGAAGGGTGATGGGTAGGAAGGGAGGGATTTTAGTAGCTCAGTGGCACAGAAGGTATAGTAGGAGTTAAATACCGTTGCTACTACTGGTGGGTCAGACACTAGTGAGCTACTTACTTTAAGTACCGGGGGTGATGGGGTAAATAGGGCACTGACCACCTTCCAGAACTTAGAAGGGGAATTTATGTTGGTGATGAAGGCAGATTTGAAATATTCGGACTTGGCTAACCTTGTAGCCCTGGTGCAAAGGTTTCTCGGAGCATGCAGTAGTTTGCGAGGTCACTAGGATGTGGGGTGGCTTTATGATGCTTCCAGGCTCGATCACTAGCCCTGAAACAGGCCAGAAGTTCAGGGATTATCCAAGGTAAGTGGTTACCTCTGACGCTGGTTTGTTTTAGTGGGGCAAAGGCATTCCAGTTCACTAGAAAGATTTCTTTGAAATAGGTAAGGAAGGGCCTTATCAACTGAGGGGAAGGAGTTTAGGGGGGACCAGTCAGAATTGGCAAGGTAACTCAGAAGATGTTCAAGGTCAAGAGACTTGAAAGAGTGTAGTTGTATGGTTTTGTGTGGTGATTTAATTCTGTGGACTTTCCTAACTATGAATATTGGGTTATGGTCACTTGAGAGCATCGCAGAGGACACCAGAGCCAATGACACGGTGAGGGTGGGAGGTAAGGGCCCAGTTGAGTAGGGAGTGTTGTTGTGTCTTGTGGTTTGGGCGGGTGGGTTCGGAGATCAGTTGGGAGAGGTTTAGGGCTCCGATTTAATTTTTGGTTTTTGTAGTTTTAGATGACAACCAATTTATACTGAAGTCACGTAGGATGAATAATTCCCCACAGCGGGCAAGGGAAGTGATGGAGGTTAGGAAGTCTAGGGCGACTGAAGGATGGACATTTGGGCGGCAGTAAATACCGGCTATGAAGATGGAAGAGTGATGGGAAGGGTCACATGGATAGCTAGGGCATCATGGGTCTCAGGACTGGAGGATGAGTAGATGATAGAATATTGGATGGAGGCTAGGACATAAATGGCCACCCCCCAGCACGGTCTTGCCTTAGCAGTGAGCAGCCAGGAATGGAGACCAAGTGGTCTGGGATAGTGCTCTTTAGCCAAGTTTCTGATATGATTAGAATGTCTGGTTTTGAAGTGCACACCATGGTCTGAATCTTGTCTATTTTTTGCAACAAGCTGCAGGTGTTAAGATGTAGAATCTTTAAGCCCTTTCAGAGGGCTGAGTGAAGAGAGTGGGGGGAGGTAGTAGAGGAAGCACCAGGGAGCAGAGGGCCTGGGTTGGGGTGGATATTTCCAGTGGATTGCAAGAGGATGGCAAGTATGAGAAAGTGAAGCTTAGGGGATTTTGAAGGGGCTGGCAAGGAGGTTGGTAGATTTGTGGAGATGGGAGTGGATGAGTGAGGAAGAAGGAGGTGAAGAACCGCAGTGAAAGTGGATACTGTTATCAAAGCTGCATGAGGAATAGTGGCAGAGTGGGATCATATTACAAATGGGGGGGATGATAGCATGGATGTGGGTAGGTGACTGGAGATAACAGCTAGTGGGGTTGGGAGAGATATTAGGAATAGAGGAGTAGTTAGCAAGTGGTGGTGGTAAGGAAAGGTATATCAGCAGAATAAGGGCGAGAGAGGAGAGTAGGGGATGTACTGTTCACAAAGGCAGAGAAAATTGGTGAACAACTGACTTATGAACAGAAGGAATATGTAAGCAGGGAGCACAGAGGGGGTGGTCAGATGGAGGGAGTAACCACAGTTTAAGAAGGTATCTATATGAATAGGTAGAGATCCCTTTAGATAAAGATTGTGTCCCTCTAGTAGCAGTAGAATACAGCTTGCTAATGGGAAAATGGACACATATTAAAAAAAAAAAGATCAGAAAAGCAGAGAAATTAGTCCAAGCAGAAGCTTAGTGCTGGAAGACTACAGTCTGTCAGGAGTGTCAGGAGCCAATCTGGGATAAAACATAGACCGAGAACAGCCAATCCTGGGGAAATCCTGCAAGTGCCCAACTCAAATCTCAGAGACTTGCAGGAAGATCATACCTTGCTATGCTGGCAGCGGTGATAGTTGTACAGGGTGAGGCTGGCAGCAGTAAGTTGGTGAAATTGCTGCAGCTCTGGAAGGACAGCACCCGTGTCATGGGGTCTCTGAACCTTAGAGAGAAAAGAGAGGTTTAGCAATAGCTATATCAAAGATGGGGGGGGGGCTGTTAGCCAGGGAAGACAAGAGGCTCAGCAGGGTGCAAGAAGAGGAAGTAAAAAATAAGCATTTGTCAATGCCGAATGTTTGCTTGCTGGCATTGACATTGGTAGTGTAGGAGTTACAGAGCTGCATAATAGGAATGGCAGTGAAGTATTGAACTGAAGCCAACCCCGCCACCACCCTGCAGATAATGACAGGCATTGGGGTGTGCCTTTGGGTCATCAGGCATAACGGCCATGCCATTTTACCACACCCTACCCTGCAGACACCGACAAGTGTCACAGTGCACCTTGGGGTCTTTGGCCCTTATGTTCATCCCATTCCAACTTTGCTTCCAACTTCTGGCTCGGCTCCCTCCTCCTCACCTCGCATCCTCCCTATCTTCCCGTCCTACCCCCACCCACTCCCTCAGGTCTTCTGATACTAGGCTATTAGTCATCCCTCACCGTAGGACCACTGCCGGCCAATCAGCCTTCTCTTACTCTTCCCTAAACTCTGGAACGGCCTGCCGGCTCAGACCCGCCATTCATCATCCAAACACTCCCTATCCTCTGCCCTCACTAACTTCCTTGCACCAAACTGCAACTGCCCCAGACCCCCCCTCCAATAGCTTCTCTTCCACCATACCCCCTTAGCGCCCTACCAGCGGCTCGGCCTTCGCCTAATTGTCTGGCTTATACAGTGCCCTACGCACTTACACTCTCACTCCCACTCACTCTATTCCCTCCCAATCTCTCCTTCCTCCCTTCCTTCCTAAGTAACCCACGCCTTCAGCCTCACGCACTGCCACTGTTCCTCTCCTCTCTCCACCACACCCCAACCACCCCCACCTTCTCCTCCAACTCCTACTGTCAACTTAGTGCATCTCGCTCAGCTCAAGTCCTGTTACTGGCACTCAAGTCTTGTTATTGGCACTTATGTAATCATGTATTAACTTTGATGTGTTCCCATGATATGTGTACCCTGTCCTTGTTGTTCAAGTCCTGTACTGTTTCTCCTATTGTAAAAAGTGCTAATGTAATCCCACCCAACTATGTACATTATCTGTATTGCGCTATTCAATATTCAACGTTTGTATGTATACCTGCCTCCATTGTAACCCCTCCCCCCAGGTCGCACCATGAGACGAGCATCTTTTTGTTCAGTGTGCCTTTCCTGGTGAAACATTTTCAATAAATAAATAAATAAATTCCATCAGGGAATACGGTGAGATGGGTGCTGTATAGGAGAATGGTGTGAACTTTGGGGCCGAAGAGTCCAAGGCACACCTCGATGCCTCTCACTGGCTGCAGGGTGTGGGTGGGGGTGGAATGGTATAAGCATTACAGGCGACAATCCCAAGGCACACCCCTGATGCCGTCAGTCTCTACAGGGTGGGGCGTTATGGTCGGAAACCCTAACACCTCAGGCGCTCATTGACATTTTCACTCCAAATTTTCAACATGTTTTTTTTTTTGTGACTCCCCCTCCTCAAGAACAGTGGCAATATCAGTTTGTTAGCCGAAAGCTGATTTTGCACCATGACAATGCCATTTGGCACTACAGGTGCAAAAACACATTTCGAACAGGATGTGAAAAATGACAGATGTACTGTTCATGGGAAGGTGTAAAAAATGGCAATGTTGAAAATCTGCAGTGAAAATATTAAAAAAACTGGTGAAGTCACGAGCATGCATAGAAACTGTGCAACGCACACCCATAATATAATTAGTTTGGGGATTGTTTACAGCAGATTGTCAACACAGGCATTTTGAGACCTCCGCTCATGAACAGTGTCACTGTGATTTCTTAATCTGTCCCGAACAGTGATTTCACAGCGACCACGCATTTCTTCGCTGGAAGTGCGAAAACACATTTCGGCCACAGTGTGAAAAATGACAGCTGTACTGTTCATAAGGAAGTGTGGAAAAATGCCAGTGGTGAAAATCTGGACTGAAAATATTACAATCTCATGAACTTACGAGAGTGCGTAGAAACTGCACAATGCTCGCTCGTAACACAGTCATTTTATGGACTTTTGTCACCAAATTTTTAACATAGCCATTTTAAGACATCTGCTCATGAACAGTGTTACTGTGATTTTCTTAATCTGTCCCGAACATTGATTTCACACACTAACTGCGCCATTGTGTGCTACATGCGCGGAAACACATTTTGGGCGAGATGTGAAAAATGACAGCTGTACTGCTCATAAGGAGGTGTGGTAAAATGGCAATGTTGAAAAGCTGGTGTGAAAATATTAAAGATTTGCGAACTTACGAGCATGCATAGGAATTGCGCAATGCACGCTCGTAAATCAGTAATTTTGGGGAATTTTTTCACCAGATTTTTAGCATAAGGTTTTTGGGGGCCTACCTCACGAACTGTGACACTGTCCTTTCATAAATCGGTCCCAAAAGGTGGTTCCGCACAGTGACCGCAAAATCACCTTCCGGGGCCGATTAACGCCATGCCAGTGCCAGAACTCATGAGGAGGGGTCCCAAAAACCCCATGTTGAAAATGTGGTGCCAAAAGTCAAAAAAATGCCTGAAATATGCATCAAAGTTGAAAAACCCTATTTATACCATTATACAGCTTACAGCATTTCTTCAGTTCACAGTCGGCTTTGAAGAGTGCAGATGTGTTCCCGGTCCACGAATCGTCCTGACCTCCGAGAGTAGTAGGGGTGAAGAGGGGTGTGGGTGGCTGGATGCACAGAGGGTGGGCGTGGTTGGGGGCAAGACAATCAACAAGGGACCATTTATTTCTTTTCAGGTGCTTGTTTTCTTTAGGAAGACAACGGGACTTGTGCTATGCTGGGGTGGGCTCCCAGCGTGGCAGCTGGAAGATTTCTTTTTTGGGCAGGGTCAATGGAGCCGACAGGGATTGGGCACCCTGTCAGCCATAACAGACGTGTGCCACCCGGAAGTCTGTTTCTTTTGGGGTTTCATTGAGCCAACAGGGATTGGGCACCCTGTCACCATTCTCACTTATGCCACGCTGGGGTGGGCTCCCAGCGTGGCACCTAGAACTCTGGGGGGGCAGCATGGAGCCGATGGGGGATTGGGTACCCCGTCAGCCACAGTGTGTGTGGCGGGCGGGGGGGGGGGGCGCTATTCAGAGACACTCAGAGGGTTGGGGAATATTATTACAATACTGATCAGGTGTGCCAACAGACAAAAACTGTGTCTACTTTTTCAGCATCTTTGGGGTTCTGATTTCCTGCTTTTGTCAACGCCACTCCTACCCTGAACTCTGACTCAACATTCCAAGGATGGCAATTAGGTCTTTTTTTGGAAACATTCCAAGGATGTCATTATGTTGCTTGCACGCATGTGCAAGAAACATAGTGCCATCATACGAGTTTTCGGAGGTCTGGCAGCCCTCTTCCAAATCAGTCAGTGTGTTTGCAGGTGCAGCCACAGTTCTCCGGTCGCTGCTGGAGCTGTCTATGACAGCAGTCTAAAATGCAGTGGCGTACAGCTGAAAGGGGGAGCTACGCTTCAGTGAGCAGCAATAAGATATCGCCTGCTCATGCACATCCCCACACACACACACTGTGTGCTCGGCCTCCACATACTGTATAGCCGACAGGTGCCCAACTCTGTCGGCTCCACTGTCCCCCAAAGTAGAAGGTGCCACGCTGGGAGCCCACCCCAGCGTGGCAACAGATTTATCGCCGACAGGTGCCCAATCCCCGTCGGCTCCACGGCCCCAAACAGCGCCCTGTGCCACGCCATGAGCCCACCCCAGCGTGGCAAATGTCCCACGCCGTCCTCCTGTTTCATCGGCTCCACCTGCCCCCGAAGTACACGTGCCATGCTGGGAGCCCACCCCAGCGTGGCAACAGATGCTATCGCCGACGGGTGCCTAATCCCGCCGGCTCCACGCCCCACCAAACAGCATCCTTGTGCCACATTGGGAGCCCACCCCAGCATGGCAAACGTCCACATCGTCCTCCTGTTAAAAAAAAAACCTGCAATACAAAACGGTCCTCGCTGTCTGGGCCCCCACCCACGCCCACCCACTGCGCACCCCGCCTCCCCACACCCCACCCCATACTTACCTCCGAGTCCGGCGTGACGATCTTCGGTGGACCAGGAACATGTCTGCACTCTTCAAAGCCAACCGCGAACTGAGGAAATGCCAGTAAGCTGTATAATGTATTAAATAGGGTTTTTTCAACTTTGCTGCATATTGCAGGCATTTTTTGGAATTTTTGCACCAAATTTTCAACATGGGGTTTTTGGGACCCCTTCTCATGAGTGCTCTCACTGTCATGGCATTAATCGGGCCCGAAGGGTGATTTCGTAGTCACTGCGCGAAATCACCTTTCAGCACTGATTAACAAAATGACACTGTCAGTGTTCATAAGGTGGGCTCTCATAAAGTCTATGTTGAAAATTTGGTGGAAAAATTCCTAAAAATGACTGTTTTACGAGCGTGCATTGCGCAGTTCCCACGCACGTCAGAAGTTCAAGGAATTTTCAATATTTTCACCCAGATTTTCAACATTGTCATTTTACCACACCCTTATGAGCAGTACAGCTGTCATTTTCGTTATCCTTAAAAACATGTTTCCTCATGTAGTGCACAATGGCGCAGTCGGTGTGCGAAATCACTATGGGACACATTAAGAAAATCACAGGGACACTGTTCATGAGCAGAGGTCTTAAAATGACTATGTTGAAAATTTGGTGAAAAAATTCTTAAAAATGACTATTTTACGAGCCTGCATTGCGCACTTCCTATGCACGCTCGTAAGTTTGCGAATTTTCAATATTTTCACTCCAGATTTTCAACATTGTCTTTTTACCACACCTCCTTATGAGCAGTATAGCTGTCATTTTTCACATCTCACCCAAAATGTGTTTCCGCCCATCTAGCGCACAATGGCGCAGTCTGTGTGTGAAATCAATGTATGGGACACATTAAGAAAATCACAGTGACACTGTTCATGAGCAGAGGTCTTAAAATGGCTATGTTGAAAATTTGGTCACAAACTTCCTAAAAATGACTGTTTCACAAGCGTGCGTTGCGCAGTTCCTATGCACGCTCGTAAGTTTGCAAATTTTCAATATTTGCACTCCACTGACTTCCAAATACCTACACAGCACATACAAACAAGCAACATTCAGCATTCAGCATTGACAAATGCTTGTTTCAGTCACTTGCCTCCTCCCGGAAAGACAGTCCTAGGAAAAGTTCACTTCAAACTGAATTTATGTTCCAGGAAGAGAAAGCAGAGACGTATACAAGCAGGACTGCCAGCAATCTGCTAATCAACACTATCTTATCACTGCTCACTGAAGCGGTTTCTCCCTTTCAACTGTACGCCACTGCATTTTCAACTGCTGTCACAGACAGCTGCAGCATTCATTGGTGAACTGTGGCTGCACCTGCAAACACACTGACTGAATTGGAAGACAGGGTGCCACACCTACAAAAACTCAGATGATGGCACTATGTTTCCTGCACATGCGTGCAAGAAAACATAAAAAAACAGAAAACAAGTTTGGTCAGAGAGCAGGAATTAACACCAAGGGAAGAGCAGAATCATAAGAAGACAGGGTGTGGGGTGTGGGTAATGCAATGCCAGGACTGGAGGGGAGTTCTGAGTGTGAGAGAACAGGAAAGAGTTAAATTAAAGAGGTAAATTATTTACGTCTGTGAATTAACAAAAAACAGCAATGCACAGACAAGCAGAGTATATTACTGGACAGTGTCAGGTTCGGAGGGGTAGTTATTAGAGAAAGTGAAAGAATGAAAAGAGAAGGATTTAAATAGTTAATTATTTACTTGGCACAATAAAAAATAAATTAGCCACAGTAACCAGATAAGCGCACATTAAAATTAACTAAGCACAGTTCAATCAGCTAAGCAATTCAGAACACAATTTTACATTAATAATGATGGCAACATTAAAAAAAAAGATCAGAAAAGCAGAGAAATGAGTCCAAGCAAAGGCTTAGTGCTGGAAGACTGCAGTCTGTCAGGAGTGTCAGGAGCCAATCTGGGATAAAACATAGACCGAGAACAGCCAATCCTGGGGAAATCCTGCAAGTGCCCAACTTAAATCTCAGAGACTTGTAGAAAGATCATACCTAGCTATGCTGGCAGCCGTGATAGCTGGACAGGGTGAGGCTGGCAGCAGTAAGCTGGTGAAATTGCTGCAGCTACCGTGTCAGGGTTTCTCTGAACTGTAGGGGAAAACACAGGTTTAGCAATAGATATATCAAAGAGTGGGGGTTAGCCAGTGAAGAGAAGAGGCTCAGTAGGGTGCAAGAGGAGGCAGTAAAAAAAACAAAACAGAAAACAAATTTGGTCAGAGAGCAGGAATTAACACCAAGGGAATAGCAGAATCATAAGAAGACAGGGGGTGGTGTTTGGTGTGGGTGCCCTCTGCCTCCTGACTCCCTGCCTCTCCCACTGCCTCTGTCAGCATCAGAGAAACCGGTAGGGGGGAGATTTTCCTCCCGTCTGCTGGGTTGGGAGAGGATAACGGAAGATGCTTGGGTGTTTCAGCTGGTCTCAGCAGGGCACTCGATAGAATTCATCAAAAACCTCCTGAGACCTCCCTCAGTCCTCATGCTCCCCTCTACACCTTCAGTTGGTACTAGAGAAATCTGCTCTCTCTTTTGAAGGGGCAATAGAACCCTCCCCACCACCACCACCACCTACAGGGACGGTTACTATTCTCATTTCTTTCCAATACCAAAGAAGACCAGAGATCTGAGACCCATACTGGATCTCAGTTCCTTCAATCAGTTTGTGGAGTACAAATGGTTCCAAATGCTCTCATTACCAAATCTTCTTCCCCATGCATCGACCAGGACTATGGCTATGCACCTTGGATATGCAGGATGCATACCTCCATATCCCCACATGCCATTCCCACCGCAAGTACCTCCGTTTTTATTTTCAGGGGTCATACTACCAGTTCAGGGTCCTCCCATTTGGTCTTTCCTCGGCTCCTCAAGTATTAACCAAATGCCTGGTGGTGGCGGCGGCCTTCCTGCGTACCCAGGGAGTTCAAGTCTTCCCCTCCCTGGACGACTGGCTTCTAGCAGGTCCGTCACAGCAGAAACTCTTACGCTCACTTTTTCTCACCCTACAAGTTTTCTCCAGCCTAGGTATCACAGCCAACCAAGTCATGTCCCATCTGGTCCCTTGCCAATAGCTGCAGTTCATAGGGGCAGTGTTCAATACAACCCTAGGCAAAGCCTTTTTGCCCCCGGACAGAGTCGAGACGCTGTCAAATCAAGCTCGCCTCTTGTCAGCTCTCAGACGGATCGAAGCCAGGAAGGTCCTTCACCTTCTCGGGCTAATGGCGGCCACCATTCCCACTGTACCACTAGCGCAGCTTCACATGAGAATCTCCCAGTGGACTCTCAGGTCCCAGTGGGACCAGTCTCAAGACGACCTGGACCATGAGGTCCTAGCGTGGGACCCAATGACCAGGGACTTGCAGTGGTGGACGGCTTAGGAACACCTCAGTCTAGGGGTCCCGTTTTGTACCAATCTCCCCACCCAGACTCTGATGACAGACGTGTCAGGGGCAGGCTGGGGGTGCCCATCTAAGGTCCCACAGGACTCAGGGCAGCTGGTCTCAGTTTGAGCAGAAACTTCACATAAACGTCCTTGAGCTGAGGGCAGTTCTCTATGCCCTTCAGGCTCTTCTTCCTGTCATTCTTCCCAGTCATCTCCTGATCCAATCAGACAACATGTGCATAGTCTGGTACCTCAACAAACAGGGAGGAACTCGTTCCTATCCCTTCTGCTGGAAAGCGATGAGAGTCAGGTACTTGGTGTCTCAGCACAACCTGCACCTGATGGCTGTCCACGTTCCAGGTGTGGAGAACACTCTGGCAGATGCCCTCAGTCACTCGTCAGCCAGGTCTCACGAGTGAGAACTCGATCAAGATGTTGTAAACAACATCTTCCAGCAGTGGGGGACTCAAGTGGACCTCTTCACTTCCCCCGACAATGCCAAGCTTCCCACCTATTGCTTGCTTGCTCCAGGGCGAGATTTTTTTTTGCGGGATGTGCTGTCTCTGTGTTGGAAGGGCAAATCTGTTTACGCCTTCCCTCCCATTCCTTTGATTCCGAGAGTGCTCAAAAAACTCCGGTCGGAAGGGGCACGAATGAGTCTCATCGCTCCCTTCTGGCCGAGGCAAGTTTGGTTCTCTCTTCTGTTTTCCGAAAAACCGCCTCTTCCTCTACCTCTGTCGCAGCACTTGCTGGCCCAGGATCAGGGGACCCTGCTCCATCCAGGCCTCAAATCACTTCACCTTCATGCGTGGCTCCTTCAGACGTAGCCAAGGCATGCTTTGGCGTTTCCCCCTTAGTAGCGGATATTCTGGTGGAGGCCAGGAAGCCTTCCACCACGTCTACCTACGCTATGAAGTGGAAGCGCTTCGCTATTTGGGCCAGCTCCAAGGATTTGGAACCTTTCTCCTGCCCAGCAAAGTCCAAGATTACCTGAGGCATCTGTATGATCTGAGCCTTAGCTACTCCTCTGTGAAGGTACATATGGCAGCCACCTCAGCCTACCACATTCCCTTCGGAGACAGAACTTTTGCCCAACTGGAAGTCTCCAAAACTTTCTTAAGAGGGGTTCTTCATTTAAGGCCCCCAATCTGCAATCCTGCTCCTCTTTGGGACTTAAACTTTATCTTAGAGAAGCTCACACTGCCTCCTTTCGAACCGGCAGCCGAGGCAGACAAAGTTTCTTTCTTGGAAGACACTGTTTCTAGAGGCCATTATCACCACTCGGAGGATTTCCGAGCTGCAGGCCCTAATCTGCAAAATCCCATACTTGATCTTCCACAAGGAAAGAGTGGCCATGCGCACTAACCCCAAGTTTCTTCCAAAGGTGGTGGCTGAATCCACGCTGAATCAGTCCATTTTAGCTCCCGGCCTTTTTCACAGAGAACTCCAATCATGGAGAATACCTTCTGCATACATTGGATGTACACAGTATTCTGAGACACTACACTAATAGGACTAAGGATCTCAGAAAAACAGATCAGCTCTTCGTTTCTTCTGCTCACAAAACAGAAGGCAATGCTGTTTCCAAACAATGCCTCTCCAAGTGGTTAGCAAATTGTATCACTTTCTGTTATGACAAGTATCACAAAACCCTGCCGGGTCAGGTCAGAGGTCACTCCACTAGAGGGGTAGCTGCCTCTGCTGCTTGTTTCAGGAATGTGTCAGTGGCAGAAATCTGTGCAGCTGCAACTTGGACTTCCATCCATACCTTTACGAAACATTACAGTTTGGACATTGCCTCTCGCCGCAGAACAGGCTTCCGGTTGGCTGTTCTGCAGGGACTCCTTTCGTGATCCCTGATCAGAATTTCAGTCATTTGTGGATAATGACTCCTCCTGTTTTTTCTTATTGCTCCAGACTGCTTGGGACTCAGTCCTATTTATGAATATCTACCGCAAGAGCCCTCTCGAAGTAAGATAGTACAGTTACATAAGAACTTATTGTAACAGTAAATCTTCGAGAGAGGCTCTTGCAGTAGGTATTACCTTCCCTTCCTCTGTCCCCCTCAATTTCTTCCTTCTGTCTATGGGGGCATATCCTCTTCTCTCCTGTCAGGCCTTCCTTTTTTGGCGGGAAAGAACTGGAGGGCAGGCATGGGGGACTGCTCCTTTAAACTTGATGTTGGCTGACGCCAGTCACCTGACGTGGGGGTGGTCCCTCGCCATAGACGGCTAGCTAGAGATTTTTCCGTGGGGTCCTGACGCCTGGCGGCTTAGTCCTATTTGTGAATACCTACTACAAGAGCCTCGCTCGAAGAGCTCCTGTTATGGCAAGTTCTTACATAACTACTTTTTGCAGTTATTCTTCTCAACGATAATCATGCTGTCAAACATATTTTTTTATGAAATGCCATCTACAGTCATAAGTTATTTTTCATTTACTAAATGTCCCTTTATTCCATCCTCACCCTGACAATCAAGGCTGCCATGGTTGCACCCTCTAGCAGACACAAATGCTACTATGCAATCGACAAAAATGTTAAGAAGTGTCACCCCAATCAAGGGCACATTGTATTTAGTACTTACCATCATTGCTGATTTCATACAGAGCCTTAAAAGAAAAACAAAACGAAAAGAAAAGAAAAACACTGAAATGAACAATTGAATCTAATCATGTTAAAACAAAAACATTAATGCACCCATTTATATTTACATTGAAACATAGAAGCTTAAGAATACAAAAGACTCACTGTCCATCAAGTTTTTCGGTTCCTACTTAAGTCCCCACCTGTTTAGCTCTGGTAGGTCCTTATGCAAAACCCTCATCCCGCAGTTTCACATAGTAAATCCAATTTCTTCCAGTAGTACCGTCCCTTGCCCTAGTCATTTTCATCGATCCCAGGTGCTTATCCCTCCCTCCCTTGAAAGTAGCAACCATTTTAAAACTGACCAGCTCCTCTGATAGACTGTTTATAACTTTCCACCCCCTCTCCATGAGTAAGTTCCTCCTCAAATCCATCCCAAAATTTTCACCCTGTCCTATTTCTGCTTTTTTTTCCCCTGAAGTACGTGTGGTTGTTTTTTTCCATATACATGTTTTGCTCTTCTGGAGCCCTGGCAGGCGGCTTGATGACCCTCTGAACATAAGGACTCTCTCTCTCCGGCTCTGCCGCTCCATTATGGCGACCCGGACATTCCTCCACAGACTGCCCCTGCAGAGGGCCAGGGGAAGGTTGCTGGCTTCTCTCTCCCCAAGGAGACCTAATCCAGATTCTGGGGCCAAACCAGGGCATCACCGAGCCTGCCAGACTCGATTTTCTGGTTCCCCGCCAATATGTCAGCTCGAGCTTCCCGACCTGTATCCCCCTCCAGCCATCACTAGAGGGCGATTGGCGGGTGGGATAGCTATCCCTCCCTCCCCAAGAGAGGAGAACAGTCCTCCAGACGCACAATCCTCTCTCGCCCCTGCCGATCCCTGGCAGCCCAATCTCATTCCCGAACCCGGGAAGCCAACATGGCACGAGGTGTGGTGTCCAGCGCCTCAACCCTCAGCGCCACAGGGCCAGCCACAACAAGTGTTTCTGAAGTTTAACTCGCTGCTTCCTTATGAAATCCACCAAGATAGAGTTCAACAGATCAGAGGTACTATGGTGATGGTCTTCATAATCGCACGTACATGTACACACACACACACACACACACACACACACACACACACAGTTCCAGTTTTCAACCACCTTCTTCGTGAAGAAGTTATCCTCACATCCCAACTAAATTTTCCCACTGTTCTAGTTCTGGTTTTACTTTTCATTCTTGAAACACAATAGGTGTTTATGAAGTTTATGTCACTACTTTCTTCTGAAGTCCACCAAGATGGGGTTCAGCAGATAAGAGGCGTTGTGATGATGGTCTTCATGTTAAATACAATATGTGACACCACCATCCCCAACACATTCCCATGTGCACAGATGAAGAGCAGCCTTATGGGCAGAGACTGTTAGAACATGCTGGGGCTGCTATATTTATTGTGGCATACCACTAATTACAAAACTAATGATGAAAACTTAAAAACTGTAAAACAAAAACCCAGTGAAGATTCTCAGGTGTCAGGAATATATTACTACTAAAAGAAAGAGTATCAATGATACTTCCTTCCTTCCTAACAATTACTACTGCTTTAAAGGCACCACCATCAGGTGAACAAGATTTGATTATGAACACAGAGTCCATATAGCCAAGCAGTCAAGAGTAAAGGGCACTGCATCTGGCAGCCCTGCAAGTTCAGCAAGATGGGAAGGTAGTGCAGTTATAAGACGCAATTGCTCCTCCTCGTCTGGACATTTTTTTTGCTCTGATACTACAACAACAGGGGGACACAACATGAACAGGAGTAACCTGATGATTGGGGAAACAGAAAACACGCCACAGGATATAGGTACCCATGACTGCATGTATATCCCAATTTCTGAGAGGGAGAGGAAAGGTGGGGGAACGTTACTTCCCAATGCCGGCCCTCCAAGCATCCCTGGTAGTCCCAGTACAGACAACTACTGTTTATGTCATTCAGGAATAAAATCATAGTGATCTTGGTTTCATCATAGATCCCTCAGCTGATTAGGTGTGCATTGCAGAAATCTACAGTAGTTAGGTGAGGAAGCCAGACCAAATCTGGCATCAGCCACCCCATCCTGTTCTTCACTGGGCCCAAACAGCGGCAACAAGAATAGCGCGGTCAAGAACTGCGCAGTAAAAATAGCGCTGATTTATTTTTTAAGAGGGCCCCCCCCCATCCCGGACTGAAGGATTCTCACTCCAGTGGGGAGCGGATCATGGGGAAAGTTAAAATTCGTAGGGTTGTGGAATACTGTTTCCACAGCCCCATGTAAAAAAAATACTAAGTCCCAATGCAGTAAAAAGTTGGAGACCAGGATTAGAACACTGGTCTCCACTGCTGCTGGCCAAGCTGCTCTATGCACCAGCCCTCCATGCGACAGAAGCAGCTCGGCCAGCCTCCTGGATCCTGGTGCCCTTGTCTCTGTCCAGCACCACGGACAGCGACCTGAGGAGCACTTACTGAAAGCTCTGTATATCCCCCTCTCACTGTTCATGCTAGCGCTAAACGAACTAGCGCTCCATTGACTGGCGCTATTTGTGTAGCGCTATTCTAATCGGGTAACGTCCTGTTCCCCTGTAGTGCACTGTCCAATATGGGGGAAGGGGGAACAGAGTGGCCACCTGTTTTAGATCCCTCCTTAAATAATATTGCATCCCCCTTATTTGACTATCAAATGTAGTGTAGACAAGAGGGTATAGTGTCCTCCGTATTTACTGAACTCTTCTGTGAGGGCAGTTATTCCTGCATGAATTCTCAGAGTTCATCACCAATGCAGCACTGAAGTCTCTAAGAGTCTTATTTCTTGGCAATAACAATACAACAATCAATGACGACATGGAGGTTTTTTTCTCCAGCAACTACTCCCATTTATGTCATCATCACCTCTCACTGGATTGTCTCTTGTATCCAGTTTTGCTATAGCAAAGCTGGTAAACAGCTCCCTCAGGGCTTGATGGCCTATTCTACTAGGGGCACTGCTGCCACAGTGGCAGCTGCAAGGGATATTCCTTTTCTGGATATCTGCAAAGCAGCCACATGGAGGACTGTGCACACATTCACAAAGCATTGCTGCTTGGATGTGCAGTCCAGATCAGATGACAAATTTGGTACAGCAGTGCTGCACAGCCTTTTCCCAAAGTAGATTCTGTACCCGCCTCACAACTGTACTGCTTTGTAGTCTGCACTTGTGAAGCATACTAGAAGACCCCTGGGGTAAGAAGAAAACAGAAATTTGGGTACCTGTAAATGTTCTTTCTCCGACGGCTGGTCTCCAGGCTTCCTTACTCCTGGGCTGCTCCTCCTGATGTCAGTGATAGGCAGGTCCAGAGCTGCAGCAGGGGGGACATAAAAAGCCCTGCACTTCCAGATACCACCAGTCATTATTAATGCAGTCTCTCTGAGGTAATACTATGAGAACTAGGAAACAAAGAACATGAACAGTTACAGCATAAGGGCCCTGAAACCCAGCAACTATATATATTCTGGGAGGGCATCCGGGGCCCGGAGACCAGCCGTCGGAGAAAGAAAATTTACAGGTACCCAAATTTCTGTTTCTCTCTCCTGGGCTGGTCTCCGGGCTTCCTTACTCCTGGGATATCCAAAAGCAGTGCATCCCTAGATATCCCGGGTGGGAAGAATGTTAAGTGTCCTTAGGGATCCACCACTGACTGAAGCACTTTCGCGCCAAAAGATGCTTCCGCCGAGGACATGACGTCCAGTTTGTAAAATTTAGTAAAGGTATGAATGGATGACCACGTGGCTGCTCTGCATAAGTCTGCTGCAGATGCCTCTCTGAAGTTTGCCCATGACGTGGCCATCGCTCGGTGTAATGGGCTCTCACTGGTCCAGGCAGAGATACTCCTGCCTTGTCATACACCGTGATGATTACTGATCTAATCCATCTGGCTATAGAGTCTTTTGATGCTTTTTTACCCATATTTCAGCATGCGGTCAAAATAAACAAGCCTGATGTTTTGCGAAAAGTGTCTGTTCTCTTAATATAGATTCTGATTGCTCTCCTCGGATCTAAGGTGTGAAATTCTCTTTCTTTTTGGTTTTTCGGGTGAGGGCAGAAAGAAGGAAGTACGAGTTCCTGGTTGCAGTGGAAGAGAGACATGACCTTCGGTAAGAAGCCTGGATCCGTCCAGAGTACCACCGAATTCGGGTGAAAAACTGTATAGGGCTCTTTGATTGACAACGCCTCCAGTTCGCTGATTCTCCTGGCTGAAGTGATGGCCACCAGAAAAACCAGCTTCATAGTAAGATGCATGACTGATGCTTCCTTCAAGGGCTCAAATGGTGCTTTTGTGAGGGCCTTGAGGACCAGATTAAGTTCCCAAGGTGGAACAATTGGCTTAATTGGTGGGCGTTTTAGCGTTGCTGCCCTTAAAAGCCTCCTAACGTGAGAGTGAGACCCCAGCGTATCCCCCGAGTCTGTGAACAAAAGTGCCCCCAGTGCTGAAACTTGCACTCGCAAGGTGGCTGGCTGCAGGCCCTTGTCGAATTCCTCGTGCAGAAATTGCAAAAGGACCGGGAGGGTTATTGGATGATCCTGAGTGCCCTTGGAGAGGAGCCAGAATAAGAATCGTCTCCATATCCTATAATACACCCTGGAGGATGAAGCGCATCGGGAGCTGACCATCATTTCAATGACTGGAGCAGTGTAACCTAACTCTTTGAACGTTTCCCGCTCAATCTCCAAGCCAAGAGGGATAGATTGCTCAGACTGTGGTGCAGGACCGGACCCTGATGGAGAAGGTCTGAGGAGGGCTGGAAAACAAAAGGTTGCGCCTTTGACAGCTGAATGAGTAGAGGTAACCAGGCGCAGCGTGGCCACCTGGGACAAACTAGGATAATTTCCGCCTTGTCTCTGGCCACTTTGTGCAGACCTGGAGAGAAGTGGGATTGGAGGAAAGGCGTACAGGAGGCCGATGCGACCCCAGTTTAGGGAGAAGGCGTCCTGTGCTACTGCTAGGTCGTCTCTGGCTAGGGAGCAGAACAGCTGGACCTTTGAGTTGTGTCGGCATGCAAACAGATCCATTTGTGGATTGCCCCACTTCTGGACAAGGAGTTGGAAGGCTGCTTCCTTCAGTTTCCATTCCCCCGGGGAGAACGTCCTTGCGGCTTAGCCAGTCTGCTGTGATATTCTCCTGACCTGGTATGTACACTGCCCTTAAGCTTGCCAGGTGCTTCTCTGCCCATCGGAAAAGGAGAAGGGATTCCCGAAGCATTTTTGTGCTTCGTGTGCCGCCCTGGTGGTTGATGTAAGCCATTGCTGTTCGATTGTCTGTTGAATCAGCACATCCTGCTTGCACTTGCTGATGGAAGTGCTTTAGAGCCATACAAACTGCTCTCATCTCTAGAACATTTATGCTACCTCAATTCCGTCAGGGACCACTTGCCTTGGGTTGATGTCTGTTGTAGGTGAGCCCCCCACCCCCTGAGGCTTGCGTCTGTTGTGATCCTTATCTGACGCGGATGGCTAGGTCTTGACCTCTCATCACGTTTTTTCTCCGAGACTACCATGCAAGGGCGCTTTTTACCTGCTGTGACACTGGGATGAGGTAGAGCCGAGGGTGGCTGGACTGGGACCACAGCTTGAGCAGGTGAGTCTGAATGGGACGCATGTGTACCAGAGCCCATGGAACTGAGTCTGCCAGGGACACTAGAGTCCCGATAAGCTGTAAGAAGGACTGAGCCGGCAGTTGATTGCTCCTTTGGAATTTGCTGATGAGTTTTAACAGGTCCCTGAACTTTGAGTCGGGGGGAAATACCTTGTTGATCTGCGTCCTGAATTCCGCTCCCAGGTGGCTCAGGCTCTGACTCGGAATTAGGTAGCTCTTCTTCCGGTTGATTAGAAAACCATGAGCCGTGAGGCACTGGACTACATCCGCCACTGCCTGTACTGCTTGGTCAAGCTGTGGAGCCTTGATGAGGATGTCGTCCAGATAAGGGAATAGCTGGATCCCCCGGTTCCGTAGGTGGGCTATTACTGCTACCAGGACCTTCGAGAAGGTTCTTGGGGCTGAGGACAGTCCGAACGGGAGAGTCTTGAATTGGAAGTGACGATT
This sequence comes from Neoceratodus forsteri, assembly GCA_016271365.2. Classification (NCBI taxonomy): domain Eukaryota; kingdom Metazoa; phylum Chordata; order Ceratodontiformes; family Ceratodontidae; genus Neoceratodus; species Neoceratodus forsteri. Next base: position 210,967,748 of record JADMNL010000028.1, read on the forward strand.
GCCCAGCTTGAACCTCAGGTACTGCCTGTGCCTGCTGTGAATCGGAATATGCAGATAGGCATCTTGTAGGTCTATGGATGCTAAAAAGTCTCCTTGCAGGACTTCCTTGGCAATCGAGGCCAATGTTTCCATCTTGAATGGTCTGCTGCGCACAAAGCGGTTTAGGAACTTGAGGTCTAGGACTGGTCTGTGATGCCCTGTGCGCTTGGGCACAATGAAAAACAGAGAGTAGACCCCCCAGTTGAGCTCTGTTGGAGGAACTTGTTCGATAGCCCCAGCTTGCAGAAGATCCGTGATGGCCTGCAGTGTGGCTTGCCTTTTGGGCGAGTTGTTTGAAATAGGCGAGGGCACCACATGTGGTAATGGAGGCTTGGACTCGAATTCTATTAAGTATCCCTGGCAGATAATGTCTAACACCCATCTGTCCGACGTTGTTTGGATCCATTCCTTGAGAAAATCTGAAAGTCTGCCCCCTACTCGAGGATGAGCCCACATTTCCTCATTGTGCTTTCTTGTTGCTGGATCCTGAATCCCGGAGGTTCCCTCCTCCGCCTGATCCACCTCCCTTAAAAGATTGCTGGCATCGGGAGAACCATGGCCTTTTTCCTGAAGAACTGGAATTCTGACCCTTGTTGAAACTTCTGTCTCGAAAAATACGCCTTGTGCCTGAAGGCCAGGCTTTGCCCCGGCTCCTAGACTGTGGCATATGCACCTTCGCGGTTTCACCCGATTCCTTCACCGCCTCCTTCAGTGCCGACCCGAACAGAAGGTTGCCTTCATATGGTGCGTTCACCAAATGACTCTTCGGGGAAGCATCCGCGTGCCATGCCCGAGCCATAGGTTGCGGCGAGCGAATTTAGTAAAACATGGTCACGTCACGGCACACGGTTGCTTCTTCTGACACATCCGCCGCATAGGCGGAGGCCAACCCCATTAACTGTAGTTGTTGGATAATGGGAGAATTCTTGTCTGGATCTTCTGCGAACTGAAAAGCTAAATCTGATGCCCAAGATAAGGCGGCTCTGGCGGAGAATAGGTTTGCCTCCGCGGCCTTAAGGGAAGTTGCCGAGGCTTGAAAGGCTCTTTTGAGCGATGAGTTCACTTTTCTGTCCACTGGGTGTCTTAGCGAAGGCCCCCCCCCCGGGATGACGATTTTCTTGGTCAGGTTGGAAATCAATGGGTCAATTCTGGGGCAGTCTAACCACTTCTCTGATTGTTTTTTGTCAAACTTCAGAAGTTTGGATATCCGTTTGGGAACCGGAAAAGCATGCTCCGGGCCCTGCCATTCTTCCTTTAGCAAGTCCTCGATGGCGGGAGGGATGGGAAAAGCTGTAGCAGGCCTAGAGGCGGGCATGGCGGAAAGCTTGTTTTGGCTGCGTAGAGGGCCGGTGGGGGGACCAAGGTGAATCTGGATACAGCCTTCTTGATAAGAAGTCATTAGTCGTCAAGGTCGAAATTTCTGGACGGTGAATCGTCAGGATTGGACGAGGAATCTACTATCTCTCCCTCTTTGGTGGAAGAGCTGTCACCTGAGGAGCCCGGGGAGTACCCCCTGTGCCATCTGCCCTTATGTCCGCCCCTTGTTCTGCTCCTTGAACGAGACCTTTTTCTGCACCTGTGGCTAGAATGATGGTGACTGTCCTCCTCTGGAGATCTGTCCTCTTCTAGAAACTTTTTCTTGGGGCACGAGCGGCGAGAGGAAGGCCCCCCCTCGTCAAAAGAGGATGAGGAAGGGGTCCTTTTTCTCCTGGCTTTCTTGTGTTGTCTCACATCTGGTGACCCTGGAGGGTGCCACTCAAAGGAAAAGGGGTCCATAGCAAAGGCTCTGTTCAACCTGTCTATGAGCTCGGGGTCAAGGGATTGGGGGGGGGTCCCTGGATATAGCGCTCCGCTCAGTAAGCCGGTCAGACCTTTTTGGAATGCTTGATTGTGTTCGGTCGGACCTCTCCTGTCCATTTGCCTGCAATGAACTGGTGTCCGTTGTGTCGACCCCACTAGCTGCTGCTGACTTCTCACATGTGAGGCAGAGTGAGCCACCAAAGGTAATCAAGAGAGGGGACTTGCAGCATAGGCATTTTTTTCCTCGACTTGATTTTTCTGAAGCCATCTTCTATGGTTTTTCCTTGCTTCGGGGTCAGAGTGGGTAAATAAACAGATCTATACGCCCCTAGTCAGCTGCTGAGAAGGTCCCTTCTGGCTGCAGTAAGAGTCCCTCCGAGACACAAAACCAGGACCGCTAACAAGTGCAGCCACACACAAGCCAACCTTCAGATTAATTGGCTGGGGGCAATGGCCCCTTTAATTGTAACCTGGCCCCTTTAAATGCCTGTTTTCTTCACACAAGCCAAATTGCAGCCTGGCCCCTTTAAATGCCTGTCTTCTTCACACAAGCAAGCCAAACTTCGAATTAATTGGCTGGAGGGGGATTGCCCCTTTAATTGTAGCAATGCTGTTCTTAATTGCCCCTTTAATTTGTTCCTTCTGGCTGCAGTAAGTGCTCCAGTCGCTGAGGCGGGGGGGGGGCGCAATGAACCTTCCGATAAGACAGGGCCGCCTAGCACGCAGAAGCGCTAGCCCTGAGTGTCCTTTGGCGCCAAAAAAGGAATTCCCTGAACGCGAGGTAGTGGGAGCGGTCTTCCCAAAGCTCCGACCGCTAGAACTCCTAAAAACGGTCGTTAAAGCACCACTGGAGCCGTTTTCACGATCGCGATGGTCCCTGGAGCGATTGCGCCTTTCTCTCCAATTGCGCCTTTCCCTCTCCCCCCAGCAATTGCCTTCTATAGGGCTAGTGCGGAAAAAAACAGCCAGTCTGTCGGCTCTCGAGAGGTGAGACCAGCATGTGTAGCGTGCAAGGCTAAGGCTGGATCTCACCAAGGCTACCTCCCCTGAGCAAGTATTAACTTACAGGCTTGCCCAATGTTGCCCAATGACTCTCGATGCTTGCTGCAAAGATATCTTCAGCCCTGCCACGAGTGACAGGGCTCTGCTGCAGAGTAGCTGCTTCACCAAAGGCAGGAAGTAGACTGGTGGTATCCGGAAGTGAAGGGCTTCTTATGCCCCCTCTGCTGCAGCTCTGGACCTGCCTATCACTGACATCAGGAGGAGCAGCCTAGGAGTAAGGAAGCCCGGAGACCAGCCCAGGAGAGAGAAAAATTGCTCACAATAGTAATATTGTTTCTTCCAAGGTGCCTTATAGTATGCTTCACACTCCCACCCATCCTCCCCTCCATAACCCTACTACGTATGGCTCTGCTTCTTTTTATGGTATTTTTCTTAGCAGTTGTTTCCATTTTTGCTATTGTTACAATAAGTTTTAAATGATTTTATTCCTATTGGAACACTTTTTCCTACTGGGCATAGTTTTTGCCCTTTTTACGGTGCCGAAATAGTTCTGAAGCCCTTCAGGCTGACTGCAGGCAGCACTTCCCCTCTCTCTCTTCTGATTGGCCAATGTTTCTGTGCTCATTTACATTGATTCCACCTCCAGGGCAGCTGAACCCAGTTGGCATACTGCACCTGTGAAGCATACTAGAAGATACTGTGGAAGAAACAATATTACTACAGTGAGTAATTTTTTCATCCCAGTCCTCGTCTTCTTGCTCACGGTCACCGCATTCTCGCTCAACTGCACTGGGGTCCTCCTCCTACAGGGGGGTCCACCACACGTCCCACCAACGCGCTCCTTCCACAGAGCAAACGGTGGTCCCTCCTCCCGCCACCATCCCTATCACTGGTGGAGGAGCGTCAGGCCAGGGATCCTCGAAACCTGCTAAGACCCTGCTGCTCAGGCCCATTTCTTAATTGGGCACACAGCAGAGTAACCCTGTTGGCAGTCCTACCACTAATGCGGGTGCAATGGATGCAGGGGCATCTTCATCATCCCTTACATCGCCCGACTTCCTGGTGACGGATACCTCACCTAAGTCCAAGCCCCCAGTGGAGATAGGCTCCTCATCAGCTCCAGATCCTTGCTCTACCCCACGCAAGGCCCACCTTTTGCTGTCACTGACATCGCCTGATCCACCCCAAGACCCTCTATGCCTTGTGTTGGATGGTCCATACTTTCCTTTCCCAGCGCCCTACCCTGGTTACCCTATACCAACGCCAGGAGCTCCTCCAGATTATCCCTATCCACCACCATTGGGTCCTGCAACGATCATGGTGGACATTCAAGGATTGGTGTCCTCTCTTTGGGGGGTATTCCATCCACAAATACCTGTGCCAGCCCCTCCGCCTCCACCCCAGGACCTGCCACAGGGGCCTACGTCATCTGCCCCCCAGCGTCTGCCCCAAACACCTAGGAGGACTATCTCCCTTTCTCCCACACACCCAACAAAGGAGATTAATACCACTCTGACCTATTCCTTCCAGATTCAAGGGATGACGATGCCCCACATGAAGGGAAAAGTGATTCTGGCTCCCCCTCTCACTCTCTGGGCTCCTCTGAAGGGGTCTTCCTCCTTAAGGACGTTCCTCAGCCCCCCCCCCATGACCCCTCCTTTTTGGCAGTCATGTGCCACATTTAGGCGGCGATGGGCTTCGGTTTGGAGTAACAAGACCCCGAACATATGTGGCTGGCAGTTTACCACCACAAGCCTGATGCCCCATCACTGGTGATCCCCCCCACTAACTGACGCATATGAGGATGTCACCATGGCGGCCTGGCATCAGCCCCATCTCCTCCTTGCTATGTCTTGCAAGGCAGACAGGCTCTATCATAAGCTTACCTAAGGAAACAGCATTTCAGGTGGCTTTGCTTCATCTGCTATTTCAGCTCTGTAGTGCCCGACAAAAACTGCACTGAATTCCTGCTGCTTCAACTCGGTTCCGCTGTGCCCGACAAGAACTGTACCTGAAATCTGCCTTTATATTTCATTTTCTACTCAATTACTGGGTCCGGGTACGCAAGAGAGCTACCGGGCAGCGAAGGCAGGTCAGCTGATAGCAGGGGCGGAGACTCTGGAATATAAAGCGCAGCCACACAGTGTGCTGTAGAAGCTTACCTGAGGAAACAGCATTTCAGGTCCCTTGCAGCTTTGTTTCATCTGCCGTTTCAGCTCTGCAGTGCCCAACAAGAACTGCACTGAATTCCTGCTGCTTCAGCTGAACGCTGCTGTGCCCAACAAGAACTGTACCTGAAACCTGCCTGTATAGTTCATCTTCTACTCAATTACTGGGTCCCGGTACGCGACGGGGCTACCGTGCGGTGAAGACAGGTCGGCTGATAGCAGGGGCAGAGACTCTGGACTACAAGGAAAAAATTACTCACCTTAGTAATTGTGTTTCTTCTAATGGAGTCTTGCTGTATTCTGACATATCCAGTTAGCCCCAGCACTTGAACTGCCCCGGAGATGAAAAAGTTAACTCTATGTAGAAGCATAGAATGTTCAGCTCAAGCTCGGATTTCAAACCTCTGTCTGTGGTGCTTCAGAGTGTAACCGTCAGATTCTTACCAGCAACTAACTAACTACACTTCCAGTGTGGAAACTGTAAACAAATAAACCAACAGGCAAAAACTTGGGTCCCAAAAGACTCAAGTCGAGAACCCAAGATAAAAAAACAGGTAGTGAACAAGATATATAATACATAAATTAAAACAGAATAACAACAACCCCACCCTAAAGAGGAGAGTGTAAGGTACACCCCTGAGGTGCAACACTGTACCTGCCAGCCCACATCCCAAAAACTAGGTTCTGAGAGGGGAGGCGGTGGGGAGGGGGTCAGAATACAGCAAGACTCCATTAGAAGAAACACAGTTACTAAAGTGAGTAATTTTTTTCTTCAAACAGCATGAAGTCTTGCTGTATTCTGTCATATGCAGACTACTAAGCAGTACCTCCGTGGAGGAGGGTACCGAACCTATTTTGGGAATAGTCTCTGCAGTACTGCTGTACCAAACCTAGAATCACTCCTAGCTGGGATATGCAGAGAGTAATGTTTGGTAAATGTATGGACTGTTTTCCAGGTGGCTGCTTTGCAGATCTCTAGTAAAGGTATATCTCTGGCAGCAGCTAGAGAAGTGGCTGTACCCCTAGTCGAATGGGCCCTCAGGCCTGAGGGAGGTGTTTTACCTAGCTTGGTATAACAGAATTGTATACAAGCTACGATCCATCTGGCAATAGTTCTTTTAGTAGCAGGCCTATCTTTTCCCACTTCACCATAAGTGAGAAACAATTGGAGACAGTCATTCCTATGTGCCTTAGTATGCTCTATGTAATAGCTAAGTGCCCTTTTAACATCCAAACTGTGTAACCTTCTTTCTCCTGAAGAAGAATGATCAGTGAAAAACACAGGAAGAGACATGGACTGGTTCAGATGGAAATCTGAGATCATTTTGGGTAAGAACCTCCTATTGGTTCTGAGGACCACCTTATCTCTATGGAATGAGATAAAATCAGGTTCAACTGACAGGGCCTGTAATTCACTAATTCGTCTGGCAGAAGTGATAGCTACCAGAAACACAGTCTTACAGGTCAAGTACTTAAGCTCAACTGAAGCCAAAGGTTCAAAGGGTGGCTGCATAAGCTGAGCAATGCAGATATTGAGATCCCAAGCCGGAGTAGGCTCTCTAAAAGGAGGGTTAATATGAATCAGACCTTTAAAGAACTTTCCAAAGACAGGGTGAGATGCCAGAGAAGATCCCTTCCCTGCTGACAGGAATGCAGAGATAGCTGCTAGATGAACTTTTAAAGTGGCTGGCCTAAGGCCTAAGCCATTAAGGTGAACCAGATAATCTAAGACTGTGGCAAAACCCGCAGCATCTGGCAGAATATCCCTGTGTGAACACCAAATGCTGAATCTTTTCCATTTAGAGTTATAAGTTTTCCTGGTAGAAGGTTTCCGAGAACCCTTGAGGATGTCTAAAACTCCCTGAGAAAGGTACAGGCCTGCATATTCTAACTCTTCAAGAGCCAGGCCTTGAGATTGAGAGACTGGAGATTGGGGTACCAAATCCTCCCTTGAGAGGAAGTTAAAAAATTGTGTCTCTTGGGAAAAGACAGGGGGAGTGAGATCAGACAGCTAAGGACAACAACAGAGGATACCAAGGTTGCCTGGCCCAGTCTGGAGCCACAAGAATCACCATGCAGGGCTGTGACCTGATCTTTATTAGAACCCTGAACAACAGAGGAAAGGGAGGAAAAGCATAAAGGAACTTGTCTTTCCAATCCAATATCAGAGCATCCGGGGGAACAGACCCCAGGACTGGAGGTCTGCAGCAGAATTGGGGAAGTTGATGATTGTCTGGGGCTGGGAAATCTATCTATCTCTGGAGTGCCCCACCTGGTGAAGATTACTTTCAGGATGAGAGGATTCAAGGTCCATTCGTGATGGCCTTGGGAGATTCTGCTCAGAGCATCTGCTAGCACACTGTCCTTCCTTGGGAGGTGGACTGCTGTTAGGGAAGTCTGTGGGGAGTAGGCCAGAGACCATACTTTCATGGCCTCCATGCACAAGGCCATAGACTGAGTGCCCTCTTGCTTGATGATGTACCACATGGTGGTGATGTTGTCTGTCCTGACCTGAACCACCTTGTTCCTCACGGAGTCCGAGAAAAACTGGAGGGCAAAGAATACTGCCCTGAGTTCCAGAAGATTGATATGAAGAAGAGACTCTTTTGGGGACCAGACCCCCTTGTGCTGTGAGGGCTCCCAGGTGTGCCCCCAAGCCCAGGAGAGAAGCATCTGTGGTGAGGACCACTGAAGGAGTTTGCTTGAGAAATGGGACACCTTGCCTGAGATTGTCTTGGTTCAGCCACCACTGGAGAGCTTGGACCAGAGTCTGAGTCACTGGAATCAGCTTGGTAAGAGAGTCTTTCTTCTGAGACCAAAAGGACCATAGATGGAATTGAATGTCCCTCATCTGTAACCTGGCCCCTTGCACCACTGCAGTGGAAGCTGCCATGTGGCCTAAGAGTTGAAAAAAATGTCTTGCTGGACGAGAAACCAGACGATGAAAAGAGGAAGCGAGATCTGTAAGGCCCCGAACTCTTGAAAGTGGAAGGAAAGCCTTTGCTTGAACAGCATCTAACTCTATCTCTATGAAAGTGAGAATCTGTACTGATTCAAGAACTGACTTTGGCAGGTTGAGAAGGAACCCCAGGGAACTGAGCAGATCCTGAGTGACCTGTAGAGCTGACTTAACCTGGTCGGAACACTGCTCTACAATGAGCCAGTTGTCCAGGTATGGAAACAGAGAAATGCCCTGCCTTCTGAGGAAGACCACTACTTCTGCAAGGCACTTTGTAAATACCCTTGGAGCTGATGTTAGACCGAAAGGCATAGCTCTGAATTGATAATGGCCAGAAGGTAACTCAAACCGGAGGTATTTTCTGTGGGAGCACCTGATGGGAATATGGAAATAGGCATCCTTGAGGTCCAGGAAGCTAACCAGTCTCCTGGCCTTAGAGAGGGAAGGAGTACTCCCAGAGTCACCATTTTGAACTTTGGCTTTAAGATGTGTTTGTTCAAACACCTTAACTCTAGGATGGGTCACCATTCCCCTGTCTTTTTTGGGGTAAGGAAGTATCTGGAGTACAGACCCTTGCCCCTGTGTAGAGCAGAAACTCTCTCTATGGCTCTGAGAGCCAACAGAGAGGAAACCTATGCTTCTAAAGCAATGGTTTCGGAGATGTTTGCAGGTGGAAAAGATCTGACCCTCATTTTTGGCAATTTTTTGAAACTGAGGGCCAATCCCTGGCTTACTACCTCCATGGCCCACTTGTCTGAGGTAACAGACTTCCAGGCCTGGAAGTAGTAAGCCAGCCTGCCTCCTACTGGAACTGGGTTGTCGACCCAGGCTGACACATCAGGGTGTCTACTTGGCAGGAGCCTTAGACTGGGAAGAGGATGCAGCCCTGCTCATCCCCCTCCTGCCTCTCCTTCGGAAGAACCCCCCTCTGTGGGAAAGGAGAGGAGGCCTGGGCTTGGTAGAAAGGCCTGTGAAAAGGCCTGCCCCTGTCCCTAGACTGCTGCCTCTAAGGAGTGACTTGCCTTTCCTTGAACTGAGCACTCCTGTAAGTAGTCCTGTATTCGTCCATTTTCTTCATGTAAGCCTCTGTCTGCTCCCCAAACAGAGAGTTACCTACTACAGGGAAATCCATGGCCTTAGCCTGGGTGTTCTGCAAAAGGCTAGTGCATCTGAGCCAAGCGAATCTCTTGAGAGACACAGATGTAGCCATGACTCGTGATGCCACATCATTTGAGTCCACAGCAGCATGGAATTGTACCTTGGACGCCGCAATCCCATCAGCAGCTACCTCCTACAGCTCTTTGACCAGCTGGGGGGAAGCCTGTTTGGCCAGTTCCAGAGCAGAATCCCACCTGGACTTCTGGTACCTGGCTGCATAGGCCATATAATTTGCCTGTCTGAGTCCCAAGGAGGATGCCAAATATTGTTTTATGGCCATGGCATCCACCTTCCTGGAGTCTTTATCTGGGGGTTGTGAAGCCAAAGGTATGTCAGCCCTGTCACAGGATGCAGCCTGCACTACCCCAACATGGCTGCAGTGATTGTACAAAAACTCTGTACCTGAGCCTGACAACATGTTCCTCCTGTCCATTCTTTTGTCCACTGGAGGTAAAGAGTTTGGTGTCTGAAGAATCTTTTTTGTCTGTTCCCCAAAGATTTGTGGAGGGGAACAGACAACCTTTTAGACTCTGGGATGTCCATCATCTCAACAAAATCAGGCTCCTCTTCCTCTTCTCCGGCTTCTACCATGGGGAGCTAGAGGGTTTCAGCCACCTTTTTGTAGAATAAATAGTGGGAAGGCAACTCAGAAAGCCTCTGAGGGGAGACATTGGAGAGTCTGTCTGGGGAGATGTCCGGTTCAACGGGCACATCCAGACCTTCTAAATCATTATCATTATCATCATCATCATCATCATCTTGTTCTGGGAAGTCTTCATCCCCCTCCCACTCCAATCCATAATAGGAATCCGGATCGTAATCCGATGGAGTAAGATCCGACCGAACGACCGCCTAACCAACGGCATCGATTTGGATGGAACCGGTTGAAGCGACTGAACAATACTTATCACTTTGGCTATCTCATCAGCAGTTAGAGTACGCAGTTCTGGATCCGAACTGGCTGATGCCCTTTTCTTTTCGGTGGAAGAGACCCCTCCGAGTCGGATCTCTTTTTGCCCGAGGAGGTACTGACCAGGTCAGTGGGCACCTCCTCAGGTTCAGCCACAACCAAACCGGGCTGTCCATCCGAGTCAGCGGACTTCTTGGCCTCCCTTTCCTTTAGCCTACTCAATCTTTTATCCATAGTGGCTTTGGGAAAATTTTTACTATTTGGCAGTCTGTTTTTTTTTTTTAATTTCATCTTTTATTGAGTGGCCATAGATACACTTTACATAATTTTACATAGTTCTATGTAAGATAACATTTTTAACTGATGTAGTGTTTACACCTTACAACCTTTCTGTCTTTACGTACAGTAGATACTATACATACTATTCAATAAATTCTTGTTTAGTTTAAATAGACAATGTAGGAGTTGGAGACCTGTTTCATTTAGCTTCCCTCCCTTCTCTCTTACAATTGGGTAGGTTATTCCATGTCTATTGCGCAGACAGAGTGGATAATATCACTTATCTTTGGTCTATGCTGGCTTGTCTAGATACTTTAGTTCAAACCAAAACCAGTAGATGGACACTGTATTTAAATAATTAAACTAACCATCAAAACTAAACTCAGGCATCCTAATATGTCTTACAATCCGTAACATTATTTTAAAATGTGGCTCCTAATACAGTTTTGCTGTTGAAAGATTGATAAGGATAACATAACAGGTCTTATTCCCTAAATGAAGCTCCAAGGCTTTAAGTGGAATGTCCGGGGCTTTCCTCCACTGACTCCAAGACCCGCCAAGGGGACCAGACAGTTTCGAATACCTCCCTCCCTTGTCTTAGATTATAAGTGATCTGTTCCATTGTCTCCAGTTGCCTCATTCTGACTTTCCAGTCTTCTACTGTTGGGGGATGGGGTGAAAGCCACCTCAAGTGATCGCTTTCAGTGCCCACTCATCATTTGTGGTAACCGCCTCACCTGTCTAGGTCCTGTAACCAGGCAGGAAGTCCCAGCACCATTTCTTCCCTGTAAAGGGATTTGGAACCTGATACTTGCACGTATTCATGTATTTCCTTCCAAAGTTTCTGATTTTGGAGCAGTCCCACATTATATGTGTTGGAGTGCCCTGCTCCACCACATCTCCAACATTGCTCTGGTCCCTGCTATAAAGTGTTTTTGTTTTAGAGGCGTTAGAAAGTATCTCAAAAGGACTTTCCAGTGGAATTCACGCCAAGAAGGAGGCTCGTCACCTGCCAACCTCTGGTTAATCTATTCTCCCAGGCTTGCTGCGAGATCGAGATCCTAACTCTGCTTCCCATCTTTGTTTAAGTTTGACTAGGTCTGGATTGATTAGGTTAATTAGGATCCCATATAGTTGAGTCAAGGGGTGTGGGATATTTCTTATCCTACTGTTGCAGTAGAAAAATTCTTCTAAGGAAGTCTTCTCTCTAATGATTTTTTGTAACCTGTTTTCAGAGTAAATGTAATGTCGGACTTGTAAATATCTAAAGTGATCCTACTGGCGGAGGTGAAATTTGTCCTTCAGGTAAGTGAAGGGGTGGCAATTATCTCTCCCAATACACTGGGCAAAAGTAGAAAGTCGTTGTGCAGCCCAATATTGGAAACCCGAGTCCTCCCTCGGTGGGGTAAATGAGGCTTCAAATCTTATTAGGGAAAGGGGTCCCGGTCCCTCTGGAGTACCCGTAAGCCTCCTCAAATTTTTTAGAATCCAGAACGAGTTCAGGATCCAGGGGTTATTAATCTCTCTGGTCAAGGCTATAGGTATATTGCCTATAGGGGTCACCCACAGGGCCCATCTATGTACTGCGGCTTCCTCTAAATGATACCACCCCAAATCCACCCGACGTTTTATCCAGGAACACAGCTGGGTTCCTTGGGCTGCTAAAAAATAATAGTAAAAGTTTGGGAGAGCCAAGCCTCCCCTATTTCTGGGGGCTTGCAACAGTCTTCTAGCTAGTCTGGGCTTTTTCCTGTTCCAGATAAAGGCCTGGACCTCTTTTTGTAATTTAGCCCAAAATAGTCTAGGGAGCTGGATTGGGAGGGTCTGGAATAAGAAGAGGAGTCGGGGTAGAACGTTCATTTTAAGAGTCTGTACTCTGCCATATAGAGACGGGGGAGTAGACGCCATCTGGCTATATCTGCCTGTATATGTTGAAATAATGTGGCGTAATTATTTTTATATAAAAGGGAGAGGTCCACGAGACCTGTATTCTAAATATTTGACTGTGTTATTTTGGCCCATGCAAGGGAAGGATGTTTTAAAGTCCCTTGAGGGGTTCCACTGAGGATCAATGTTTCAGATTTTTGAAGGTTTCATTTTATAACCAGCCACTGCACCGTATTCATCCAGTGAGTGGGTTAAAGCTGGAACCGAGGTCTCTGGATGTGATATAAAGAACAAAGAATCGTCTGCATATAACGCGATCTTTTGGACATGACCTTCCACTTCCACCCCCTGGATCTTTGGGTTAGATCTGATCTCAATAGCAAGGGGCTCCAGAGATAGGGCAAAGAGTAGTGGAGAGAGGGGGCATCCCTGCCTCGTGCCCCTCCCCAAGGAGAATCTCTCGGAAAGGTGCCCGTTCACTTTAACTCTGGCCTCTGGGTTTTTATATAAATTGTTGACTGTATTGACAAACCTCTCTCCAAGTCCAAATTTTTTCAAGGTTTCACCCCAAAACACCCAATCCACCCTGTCAAACGCCTTCTCAGCATCCATACTGATCGCCAACTGTAGGTGTTTAGTACTTTTATGTGTTGAGATTACGTTTAACAGGCGTTGGATGTTATCTTGGAGGAATCTCCCTGAGATAAAGCCAGTCTGATCCCTGTGTACTAGGCAGCCTATTATTTTCTGGAGTCGATCGGCTAATATCCCAGTAAAGATTTTTAGGTCCACCGGTAGAAGTGAGATTGGCCGATAGGATCTACAGTCCTCTGGATCTTTATTTGATTTTAAAATCACAGAGATCTGGGCGAGGCTCCAGGACTTAGGGGCTGCCCCCTCTCCCCTCCACAACTCATTATAAGTATCATGCAGTACTGGCAGAATCGGGTCCAGAAAAGTTTTGTAAAATTCCGGAACATAGCCATCCATCCCTGGGGCCTTTCCGTTTTTCAGGTTCTTAATTTTTTGAGTTATTTCTGTTATTGAAATAGGGGTCTCGAGCTCCTTCCTCTGGGTCTCAGAGAGGGTAGGGAGTCGAAGCTTGTTAAGGTATAATTGAGTTCTCTTTTCATGCTCTATGTCTCTGCCCTGCCTATAGAGGCGGAATAATATTTTGAAATTGTGTGGTAATTAGGGAAGGGACCAGGTTATGTGATTAAAGTCCTGTCTTTTAAGTTTAGGTACCGCCCTAGAGGCCCTTTCCTTTCTTAGCTGCCAGGCTAATACTTTACCAGCTTTGTTACCGTGTTCATAAAACCTCTGTCTGGCATAAGTTAAAAGTCTCTCCGTCTGAAGGTCTAGGATCTTGTTCAGTTTGGTTCGGGAACTAGTTAGTTCGGTCTCACATTTCTGGTCTAATGTCTCTTTGTGGGTCTTTTCCAACTGGGCTATTTTCGCCTCGAGTTCTACCCTTTCTTTAATCTGAGCCTTCTTATGTTTCGCTGCAAAGGCAATCACTATACCCCTTAAATAACATTTTAGCGCACCCCACCTAACTCCTGCCTCTGTGTCTTCCCTTCGGTTTATCTCTAGATATTCCTTTATCGATCGCTGTATTAGTTGTTTGAATTCTGGTAAATTCAGTAAGCTAACATTTAGGCGCCAGACTGACTCCGGGGGTTTTGGAGCTAGGGTTAGCTCCAACGTGACTGGGGCATGATCTGAGATTGAAATATACCCTATATCAGCTCCAAGCACAGAGGGTAGGGCATTTGTTGAGACTAACCAGCGATCAATGCGGGAATACATCTTATATTTAGGAAAGTAGTATGTGTAGTCTTTATCTGAAGGGTGGACAAACCTCCACGCATCAACCAAAGAAAGCTCTGCACATAGCCTCGTGAACACTTTACTGGACCTAGCAGGGCCTGTGGTGCGGGACCCAATCCTATCCAGGCCTAAGTCTGTCACTGTATTGAAGTCCCCCGATAAATATTAGCTTGTCCGGATCCAGAGATATCTCAGTTAACATCCTGGTCAGGAAAGACACCCTCTCTTGTTTGTCGTTTGGGGCATAAATGTTCAGGAAAGTACACTTTTGGCCCTTAAACTCTCCTTCTATCTTCACAAATCTACCTTCGGGGTCAGTATGGACCTGTGAGATAGTGCAGGGGGTATCTCTCCTGACCAGGATCGCCGTACCTCTCTTATTTGTTTGATTAACACATTCAGAGGCGTACACCTCGCCTACCCATCCTCTCTTTAATTTGTTATGTTCCACCTGATTCAGGTGTGTCTCCTGTAGGAATGCAACGCTGACCCCTTGTCTTTGTATTTCCTTCAGGATTCTAGCTCTCTTAACTGGACTACTTAAGCCCCGGACATTCCATGAAATCAACTTAAGATCTGCCATCTAAACTGATATAACCTGTAAAAAGGAACATTTTCTTTACAGCTGATAATGAGGAGCCTGTACATATCATAGAAAAGATTAATAACATAGATTTTTAACATGTAAACCAAACTTAACTTATTTACAGAGCCTCCTAAATAAATAGGGGGCATCTAGACGGCTTCAAGGTGTCTGTATTCCCAGCTCCACACTTCAGGAGTGATCTATGATGTGTGGCAGGGGACCAAGCTCTCGGTCCCCCCGTCAGGGAGACCCCACACTAAAAAAAAATTAGTAGGTTCCCCGACTGGGATGACTCCTGTCGCCTGAGAGACTGTTGGACTATCTATCAATACTTCCTGACATTTGTTAATCTAGTTGCTAAAGAGCCAATGCTGGGGGGGGTGTGGGGGTGTGCAGGGGAGGAAACTGATTATGTTGAAAATCCTGACCCCTTTCACTCAACCCTCATGGTACTGATAGATTAATGAGGATTTATCTATATCTGGTCTATAACTTAATTGGCACAAGGGCAGCAGGTCGAGAGAAGATGATTCAAGGTCCCCAAAAATTGTTCTGTGTGGTCCCCGACCATCTCCCTACTCTCCTACTCCCTCCCTAAACACTTCCCCCTTTATAAAGCTCAATTCAAGATTAGGTATACATCCCCTTCCCTGGCTTATAGAGGCTATTACCTCTCCTTTGTGATCCATCCGAATAAAACTCTGATTCTCCTTAGAGCCTTGTATAATATGCAATAAGCTGTGAATAGAATGATTATTCCCCTCCCCCCAAATCCTTCCCAAAGTACTCGTGATCTTTCATGTTGGAATGGAATGGAGTGGGTCCTTGAGTACTTATATTGTATGTCCAATTAAGGTTGTTCGGGAACCAAGTATTATGGATGAATACGTCAAACCCACTTAGTTCCTTTCCTGTTGGATCTTGCAACCAACAGGTCATCCAAAACTGGGTAAAATGAGTCATCAGAAAGCCAATCACGACTAGGGTCAAAGGAAGTTTCTGGACTCGCAGTCCAAAAAAAAGACTTAAATCGTCGCGATTTCTTCGGACTGTAGGACCAAAAATTGAAGACCATAGAGAAATTGCTTAGGTAGTTTCACCTTTCAGTAATGCTCAACCCGTCGGCTGCAAGGAAATATCCTCCATTGGGACCTCTGTGCCTAAAAGCAGAGTGTTAGAGCCGCGTTGGGGATCCGCTCTGTTGCACACACTGTCCCACATCCAAATGGTGTCGTCTGAATGCTGAGGTCTTGTCCTTCTTGTTCCCCTCTTCTGCCAAGATTTCTTCACGACGGTCGTGCGATGGTCCGATGAGCCCTCTAGTGGAATCATTATCCCTTGCTGCTTAGCCCAACTGCAGGTGTCTATTAGCTCTGGAAATCTTCGCCAGCCTTCAGTTGTGAGTACTTTTATCTTTGCTGGGTAGTCAAGTTGAGCTGAAAAACCTGCTTGTCTGATTATTTTCACTACCTGGAATGCTTTTGACGGCGGGCCAGGGTCTGGGGGGCGTAATCATGATCTAGGTAGAGCCGAGTGTCCCGGAAAATAATTTGCTTCTTTGCCCAGGCTTCCCTGATCACTTCTTCTTTTGTCCTGAAGTCCATAAAAGCTAAAATTATTGAACGAGGGCGGGCTTTAGGATCTTTCGGTTTGGGGACTAACGACCTATGACCCCGAATTATTCCCAGATCCTTATCTTTGTCTAGGTCCAGCAATTCTTTGAGTAAGCTTTCAATAAATTTAGGCATTGGGCCTGATTCTGTCTCCTCTGGTAGACCGTGTATTCTTATATTATTACGTCTATTTCTGTTCTCAAGGTCTTCTAGCTGTTGCTGGAGGAGTAACTCTCTATGGTGTATGATCTTTCAGGGCGGCGTTATGTACATCTGAGACCTCCGTATATTCCATCATTGTGTCTTCCAATTGTTCCGTTCGGCGAGTCAGCTCTGCAATGCTTTCCCTATCTTCTGAATGCCTTCTGCTCGATTCTGGTTAGGGTATCGCATATTTGTTGTAGTGTGCTGCAAAGCATCTTTGAAGTGATAGTGAACCCTTCCTCCGTAGTCTTGGGAGGGGATAGTTTGTTGATCAATTAAGTTTGAAATCTCGGCTCGCAATGCGGCCTGTGTCTGGGTGTGTTTGGCTGGAAATTTAAGTTTTGAGTATGCGTCTGAAGAGGAATCTTTATGTTTTAGCTTTGGTGACATACTTAGCTGTCCGACCAATGTTCCGGTATCAGATAAAGTTTAGCTTGTGAGTTAGATTCGTTTGGATCTTTTCAGTCAGTCGGAGAGCTCTCTGACTAAGCGTCCATCTCTCAGGCAACCGGAACCGGAAGTCTCGGCAGTCTGTTTTGAGGTGGTCAAACCCCAGACAATAAACACAGATGAGGTGAGGATTAGCTTTGGCAAAAGCTTCCCCACACTCACTACTGTGTTGAAACTCAGTGGGCCCGGTTTTCTTCTTGGGCTTCTCAGACATGGCCAAACTAACAAAATTACCCTTAACAGCTTTTACGCCAGGTAATACTATCCAATCGGTAACCAACTGTGTTACGGGTTGTGGAAAGAAACCGGTAACAGTCCATTTTTTTTTTTAAACTGATCAGAACCGGCACACCACTACAAATTCAAGAAGTTGGATTTAAACAGAAACAGTCGGTTCCCAACCGGATTGACCACTAGGAAACCGAAGAATTACAATTTGCACAGAAATAAGGACAAAAAACAGCTCACTACCTATCTAAACACTTACTGTACGGTAGACAGAGACTTGAAACCGAAAAAATAAGAAATCGGTGAAAACCAACACTTTTCAAGAAACTTTACTGAACCGAGCGAAGGAGTAATCTCCAAAGCGACTTCACAGTTAGTCGGAGTAAAGAATCTGACGGCTACACTCTGAAGCACCACAGACAGAGGTTTGAAATCCGAGCTTGAGCTCAACGTTCTATGCTTCTGCATAGAGTTAACTCTTTCATCTCCGGGGCAGTTCAAGTGCAGGGGCTAACTGCATAAGTCAGACTACAGTAAGACTTCATGTTGTTTGAAAGTACAGCAGCGCAGTGTGCTGTAGAAGCTTACCTGAGAAAACAGCATTTCAGGTCCCTTGCGGCTTTGTTTCATCTACCGTTTCAGCTCTGCAGAGCCCGACAAGAACTGCACTGAATTCCTGCTGCTTCAACTCAGCTCCACTGTGTCCAACAAGAACTGTACCTGAAATCTGCCTGTATATTTCATCTTCTACTCAATTGCTGGGTCCAGTGCGTGAGGGGCTGCAGGCGGCGAAGGCAGGTCAGCTGATAGCAGGGGTGAGGCTCTCACTCAATGCCACAGCCGCTGCGTTGCTGCCGCGGAGTGGCTGCACATAGGGAGTGGCTCACGAGGAGAGACGTGAGTCACCCTGTGTGAGTCCACCTGTGGGAGGCCACGGGGAGGGTTTTAAAATGTTATATATTGTTTTATATTAAGGGAATCAAGAGTATTAATTTCACTACGCTGTGATAGAAAAACAACGTGGTTTATAACACAGTTTTAACATATAATCCATTAGGGTTAAAATGGTACGTCTTAAAGTAATAGTGTGTATTTGTCTCATAGTATGTAGTACAGTAGTTTGTTTAATTCAGAATGCTCCACACATGGACAAGGATGACAACTATACATAGACCAATGCATTTATGTCTTTCAAGCACAGAAAAAATACATCTAGAAACTATTTATTGTCACATCACTGTGGGATTATATTTGTTTCTCATGGCCTTAAAAGTCTGCATAGCGATATAAAGACTAAGGTTAGCACTATGGATATAAAATACTTCAAATTCTTACTTAAACTGTAGAAAGCATACCATTCATTTGCTCAAATGTTTTTAATTTTATTAGGAGGGGCTGTGGAAAGAAATCCAGGGCCTGTACCACTAAAGTACAGTTACGTAAGAACTTACCGTAACAGTAGATCTTCGGGAAGAGCTCTTGCAGAAGGCTATAACCATTAGGACTAATGCCACAGACCTTAAGACCCACTGGAAAAATTCTTAGCTAGCAGTACCCAGCAGGGACCACCCCGACATTGACTCCACCCTGACGTTGGTCACAGTACATAAGGGGGTAGGCCCCGGCACCATCCCAGTTCCCCTGCCAAGACCTGCGAACAGGCCCTAACGAGAGAAAGAAGTGAAGCCTGTAGATAATATGCTGAACACCTAACCCGGGGGATGGAGGGCGGGAAAGCAGTCCCTGCTGCAAGAACTCTTCTCGAAGATCTACTATTACGGTAAGTTCTTACGTAACTGTACTACCTTACTTCAAGTGGGAACTCTTGCAGCAGGCTATAACCATTAGGACTGAGTCCCAAGCAGTCCCGCGCCAAGGAAGTGCCTTACCCCAGGAGGTGGAAGGATGATAATAAAGTTAGCAACACAGCAAGTCAAGACAGGAGTTCTTGAAGGACTGCCAAGCCAAAACCGGCACGGCATCTGGAAACAATGTCCAGCCTACAGTGCTTCACAAAAGTGTGCACAGAATTCCAGGTGGCTGCCGCACAGATGTCTCTTATAGAAACATTCTTTAAGGCGGCAAAAGAAGCTGAAACTCCCCTGGTGAAGTGACCCCTAACCGGGCCCAAAAGGGGTTTGTTGTGCTTCTCATAGCAAAACACAATGCAGTGGACAAGCCACTTAGAAATCATCTATTTAGACACTGGTTTGCACAAACGTTGTGGCACGAAGGCCACAAACAGTTGCTCCGATGTACAGTGCGTAGTTGTGCGCTTGAGGTAGTACCTTGGCACCCAGTGAACGTCCAGTGTGTGAAGGACAGCTTCTCCCCTATTGGAAGGAGAAGAAAAATGAACTGGAAGGTCAACCCACTGGTTGAGGGTGAACTCAGAGACCACTTTGGGAAGGAACTTAGGATTTGTTCAAAGGGAAACTCTTTCCCTGTGAAAAACCAAATAAGGCTCTTTACACATCAGAGCCTGAAGCTTGGAAACTCTTCGAGCTGAGGTAACAGCAACTAAAAAACAAACCTTCTAAGAAAGGTAACACAGCTCACAATCAGCCGCTGGCTCAAAAGTGGGGAGAGGGAGCTTCTCCAACACAAACATGAGGTCCCAGGGAGGGACAGGATCCCTAATGGGAGGTCTCATATGCAGAATACCCCGTAAAAAGGTGCAGGTCATGTCCAGTTGGGCTAAGGTTCTATGCCCCAAAAGGACATGATATGCAGAAATGGCCCACGTGTACACCTTTATCGAAGAGTAGCTCAAGCATTGTTGGTATAAGGAGAGGAGAGGAGATACTGCAATGCTGAGTTCACCAGACAGGTAAGGGGGTCCAGATGGTGAGATGACGTCCATAAGCAGAAATGCCTTCACTTCATAGCATAAGAGTAGCGAATAGAGGGCTTCCTTGCCGAGACGAGAACATCCGTTACCTCCTGGGAGACCCTATACCTTGATTTTGCTACGTCTGCAGGAGCCAAGTATGAAGGTGCAAAGACCTGAGATCTGGATGGACCAGCGTGCCCCAATCCTGGGACAGCAACTGTGAGCATACTGGCAGCAGAATTGGAGGCTCCGAGGACAACCGCTGAAGTAGTGGGAATCAAATCTGCCAAGGCCACAATGGGGCGATTAGAATCATTTACGCCACCTCGGCCTGTATCTTCAACAGTACTCTCTGAATGAGAGGGAAAGGAGGGAAGGCATAAATAAACCTCCCTGCCAACAAAGGGACAATACGTATGGCCAGAAAGCACCAGGTGTGAGCTCTCACGACCAGAAAATTGGCAGTTTGGCATTGAGTGGGGACAGAAAGAGGTCCAGCTCTGGATGACCCCATGTGTTGAAGAGCTGGTCCGCTACGGATTGCAGTAACTCCCACTTGTGCGCCTCGGACTGAGACCTGCTTAGGCTCTCTACCAAGTCATTTAGAACACCTGGAACATGCACTGCGGACAGAGAGATGTGACGCTCCACCGCCCAGAACCAGACTCTCATCGCCTCCCTGCATAGGGGGTAGGAATGTGATCCCCTTTGCTTGTTGATGTAAAAGACGACCGCCATGTTGTCCATCTGAGCTAGGAGAGAGCCTGGGACAAGGTCCTCTTGGAAGGCATGCAGCGCATTGAGGATCGCTCGCATCTCCAGGACACTGACGTGGAGGTCGCGCTCCTCTGGGGTCCAGACCCCTTGCATCTGGTGGGCCCCTAGGTGTGCCCCCCATACCAAATTTGATACATCCGTCGTTAGGGTCTGATTTGGGGGCTCCTGATGGAAAGGGACCCCTTTCTCTAGATTGAGAGGGTACAACCACCAAAGTAGGGTCCTCTTGACCGGCTCTGTGACTTTCACCACGTGGTCTAGTTCATCTGAGCATTGATCCCACTGCACTCTGAGCATTCATTGTGGGATTCTCATGTGGAGGTGGGCCAAAGGAGTGACAGGGATGGCCGCCGCCATGTGCCCCAGAAGTCTGAGGAAAGTCCTGGCCTGGACCTGAGGGGTTACTAGGACTGATTCAGCTATCTCCAGCAGGCAATCGCCCCTCTCTGGAGGGAGAAAAGCCATGCCCTGGACTGAGTCCAGGACCACCCCTATGAAGATGAGTCTTTGGCTGGGCTCCGGGGAAGACTTTGGAAGGTTCAAGGTGATCCCCACCTCTCAGAACAGAGTATAGGTGTCTCAGAGAGACTGAAGGAGGCACATCCTTCACGGGGCCGCAACCAGCCAATCATCGAAGTAAGGGAAGATGTAATGTCCCTGGTGCCCTAGAGCCGCAGCTACCACTGGCAAACATTTGGTGAAGACTCGAGGAGCGGAAGAGAGGCTGAATGGAAGAACCCGAAATTGATAACGCTCCCACTGGAAGTGGAACCTCAGGAACTTCCTGTGAGGGAGAAAGACCCCGATGAGCATGTACGCATCTTTTATACCTAGGGAGAAGAGCCAGTTTCCCTGGAGCAGCAGAGGAATAAGACCTGGAAGGGTCGCCATCCTGAACCTTCAGTACTCTATATAGTTGTTTAAGGAGCTGCGGTCCAGGATAGGCTGAAGATCTTGCGTTTTTTGGGAAACTAGGAAAAGGCGGGAGTAATATCCCTTTCCCCGCTGCTGCAGAGGAACTGGTTCTATCGCCCTTTTTCACAAAAGGGCCTGAATCTCTCCTTCTATGAGAGGTATGTGAGAAGGAGGATATCTTGAGGACCTTGGTGGAGTGTCTGGGGGAATTTCAGTGAACTCTAGCGTATGTCCCTTCCTTATAATGTCTAGGACCCACTGGCCCACTGTAACAGAGCTCCAACCCTTCAGATGAAGGGAGAAGCGACCCCCTACTGCCTCCCCTGGAACCTCCTCCAGATGAGGGGGGGGGTCGGGAGCGAGTCATTGGGGCGGAGCTGGGAGTGGGGAGAGAGGCTTGGGAGGACTTGGGGCCTTGAAAAGGAGCACCTCCAGGCTGCTGGTTGCCGGCTTTCCTTTTGAAGCCATCTCTCTGGCCCTGTTGGTTTCCACGGGCTTGAGCACCTGAGGGCTTAGGAAATGGCTGCCATCTCGCTAATTTCTGGTCCCCTCTGTACATGTGCCCGACTCCTGGAGACGAGAGATAAGAGACTCCATCTCCTGCCCAAATAGGACGGAACCCTGGAATGGGAGGTCCCGGATTCCGGACTGCAAATCCTGGTGAAAACCTGAGAATCTCAACCAGGCATGGCACCGGAGGCAGACACCTGATGCTGCCGCTCGGGCCGCTGTATCTGCAGTGTCATATGAGGCACAAAGAAAGTACAGCTGCGTAAGAACTTACCGTAACAGTAGATCTTCGAGAGAAGCTCTTGCAGCAGGCTATAACACTCAGGACTATGCCGCAGGCACTAGGACCCTCCGGAAACATTTTCAGCCAGCAGTATACAGCAGGAACCGCCCCTGCCGCCGGGCCCCGCTCCGACGTCGGCCCTGGGACAAAAGGGGGCGGACCCAGCTCCACCTCAGTTCTCCCGCCAAAGCCCGCAAACAAGCCCTGACAAGAGAAGGCGACAAAGCACATAGAGGAGATGTAAATGAAGATGGATCTGCACATCTCGAGGGGGAAGGCAGGTGGGAAAGTAACGACTGCTGCAAGAGCTCTTCTTGAAGATCTACTGTTATGGTAAGTTTTTATGTAACTGTACTATCTTACTTCGAGTGGGAGCTCTTGTAGCATGCTATAACACTCAGGACTGAATACCAAGCAGTCCCACGCCAAAGAGGTAGACAACCCCGGGAGGTGGAATATGCTGACTCCAGAGGCCTTAGGACAAAAGTCCTTGCAAAACAGCCAGACCGAAGCCGGCTTGGCGTCTGGAGACAATATCCAAGCTGTAATGCTTGACAAAGGTATGCACCGAGTTCCAGGTAGCAGCCACGCATATGTCCCTGATAGAGACATTTCTCAGGGCTGCGAATGAAGCAGACACTCCTCTGGTGGAGTGACCCCTAACCGGGCCCGGTAGGGGCTTATTGTGTTTTTCACAGCAGAAGGAAACGCAGTGGACTATCCACTTCGATATCGTCTGCTTGGCCATCGGTTTGCCCAAGCATTGTGGTGCAAAGGCCACAGAAAGTTGCTCCAATTGACGGTGTGTAGCCGTCCGTTTGAGGTAATACCTCAAAGTCCTGTGGACATCCAGTGTGTGAAGGAGAGCTTCCCCTCTATTAGATGGGGAAGGAAGATAGACTGGAAGGTCAACCGACTGGTTAAGGGTCAACTCCGAGACCACTTTCGGAAGAAACTTAGGATATGTTCTAAGGGAAACCCTTTCCCTGTGGAAAATCAAATACGGCTCTTTACACATCAGAGCCTGAAGCTCAGAAACTCTTCGAGCTGAGGTAATAGCAACCCAAAAAAAAACCTTCCAAGAAAGAAAACGCAGCTCACAATCCATTGCCGGCTCAAAGGGAGGGAGGGTGAGCTTCTCCAACACAAAAAGGAGATCCCAGGGTGGGATAGGGTCCCGAATGGGAGGCCTCATATGCAAAATTCCTCTTAAAAAAGTGCGGGCGACATCCAATTGTGCCAACGCCTTATCTCCAATGAAAGCATGATAGGCGGAGACAGCCCATGTATGCA
Organism: Neoceratodus forsteri; assembly: GCA_016271365.2. Taxonomy (NCBI): domain Eukaryota; kingdom Metazoa; phylum Chordata; order Ceratodontiformes; family Ceratodontidae; genus Neoceratodus; species Neoceratodus forsteri. Next base: position 210,991,472 of record JADMNL010000028.1, read on the forward strand.
CCTTGATAGAGGAGTAACTCAGGCCATGTTGGTAAAAGGAGAGGAGATAACTGCAACACTGAGTTCACTGGACAAGCGACGGGGTCCAAATGCTGTGAAGAGTCCCATAAACAAAAAAACGCTTCCACTTCATAGCATAGGCGGAGTGAGTGGAGGGCTTCCTCGCCGAAACTAGCACTGCCGCCACTTCCAGGGAAACCCCATGTCTGTGTTGAGCTACGTCTGAAGGAGCCAAGCATGTAGGTGTAAGGAACGAAGGTCCGGATGGACCAGCGACCCCTGTTCCGGGGACAGCAACTGCGAGCATATGGGCAGCGGAATTGGAGGCTCCGTGGATAACCGCTGCAGGAGTGGGAACCAAATCTGCCGAGGCCATCTGGGGGCTACGAGAATCATTCGGGCCCCTTCTACTGGTAACTTTAGTAGGACTCTCTGAATGAGACAGAAGGGCAGGAAGGCATAGAGAAATCTCCCTGCCCAGCAAAGGGATAATGCGTCTGGCCAGAAAACTCCAGGCATGTGCTCTTGCAAGCAAAACATTGGCAGTTTGGCGTTGAGTGGTGACGCAAAGAGGTCCAGCTCTGGATGACCCCACTTGTTGAAGAGCTGATCTGCCACGGACTGTAGCAGCTCCCACTCATGTGCTCTGGATCGAGACCTGCTTAAGCTGTCGACCAGATTGTTCAGGACGCCTGGAACATGCACTGTGGACAGCAGAATGCGCCGCTCCAGCACCCACTACCAGGCTCTCACAGCCTCCCAGCAAAGGGGATACGAATGAATACCCCCTTGCTTGTTGATGTAGAAGACAACCGCCATATTGTGTGTTTGAACCAGAAGACAGCCTGGCACCAGGTCCTCTTGAAAGGCATGTAAGGCATAGAGAACCGCTCGCATCTCCAGTAAATTGATGTGAAGGGATTGCTCCTCGGGTGACCAAACCCCTTGTATTTTATGAGCACCCAGGTGCGCCCCCAACCCAAGGTCTGATGCATCTGTCGAAAGAGTCTGACCTGGTGGCTCCGGACGAAAACTGATCCCTTTCTCCAAGTTCTGGGGGTCCATCCACCAAAGCAAAGTTCTCCTGACTGGCTCGGTGATCCTAACCATGAAGTCTAGATCGTCGTAGCCTTGGTCCCACTATACCCTGAACATCCATTGTGGGATCCGCATGTGGAGGCGGGCCAGGGAGTGACAGGAATGGCCGCTGCCATGTGCCCCAGTAGTCTGAGGAAGTCACGTGCTGGAACTTGAGGAGTTTTTGAGATCCCTTCGGAAATCTCTCACAGGCGATCGCCCCTGTCCTGCGGAAGAAAAGCCATGCCCTGGATAGAATCTAGGACCGCTCCAATGAAGACGAGCTTTTGACTGGGCTCTGGGGACGATTTTCGTAGATTCAGGGTGATCCCCAGCTCTCGGAATAGAGTACAGGTGTCTCGGAGGGCGTGAAGTAGGCCTGACCTTGACAGGGCTGTAAGTAGCCAATTGTTTAGGTATGGGAAAACGTAGTGTCCCATGCACCTTACAGCCGCAGCCACCAGTGCCAAGCATTTTGTAAAGACTCGTGGAGCGGAAAAGAGGCCGAACTGAAGAACTCGAAATTGGTAGTGCTCCCCTTGGAAGTGGAACCTCAGAAACTTCCTGTGGGGAGGGAAGACCCCGATATGCATATATGCATCTTGCATGTCTAGGGAGCAGAGCCAGTCTCCTTGGTGCTGCAGAGGAAGTAGACCTGGGAGGGTCACCAACCTGAACCTTTTGTACTCTATAAAGAGATTGAAAGAGCTGAGGTCCAGAATGGGACGAAGATCCTGTGTCTTTTTTGGGACCAGGAAGAAATGGGAGTAAAACCCCTTTCCCCGCTGATGCAAGGGGACTACCTCTATTGCCCTTTCCTGCAAGAGGGTCTGAATCTCTCCTTCTATTACGAGAAGGAGGATAACAGGAGTGCTTTGGCGGAGTATTTGGGGGAACTCCGTGAGCTCCAGCATGTGTCCTCTCCTGATGATATCTAGGACCCATTGGTCTGCAGTAATCGACTTCCACCCTTCGAGATGGAGGGAGAAGCGGCCCCCAACCATCTCCCCTGAGTCTTCTTCTGGAAGGGGGGTCAGAAGGGAGTCATTGGGCTGAGCCGGGTGTAGGCAGAGAGGCCTGGGAGGACTTGGGCCCACGGGTAGGAGCGCCTCCAGGATGCTGGTTACCGGTTCTCCTACGGAAGCCGCCTCTCTGCCCCTGCTGATTACCATGGGCGTGGCCTTGGCCACCTGAGGGCTTACGAAATGGCCGCTTTCGTTGCCTTCACTGGTTGCCGTGGTACATCTGACGGACCGACCAGATAGACTTGCCAGACTCTTGGAGACGAGAAATCAAAGCTTTCGTCTCCTGCCCAAATAACACGTTAACCTGGAATGGTAAATCCTTGATACTGGACTGCAGATCCTGGTGAAAGCCCAAAACTCTCAACCAGGCGTGGCGCCGGAGGCACATCCCGGAAGCAGCTGCCCTGGCTGCCGCATCTGCAGTGTCATACGAGGCTCTCAGGACATGGGAACCTACGTCTGAGCCCGATTTCATGATGTCCAGAAGTTCCGTCTTTTGATCAGAATCTGGCATGGCCTTCAATATCTCTTGTCCCCTCTCCCATAGAGCATTCTGGTACTGGACCATATGCATCAGGAAGTTAAGGGACCATATGGAACAGGTGGAGGTAGAATAAACTTTCTTGCCCACCTGGTCCAAATACCGAGACTCCGGATCGGGAGGCTGTGAGCTAAGCTGTTTCGGCTGCCTGGATCTGTCATGGGCAGCCGTGATCACCGCGGAGTCCGCCTGAGGGTTCTCTGCTAGGAAAGCTTCTGCCCTCGGGGCCTTGTACAGCCTATCCAACTTCTTAGGAACAGCCGGGATGGAAGCTGGATGTTTCCAGGTAGTCCGCATGAGATTCTGGAAAGTGTCCGCTAAAGGAGGGACCACCAGTGGTTTCGGCTCTTTGGCTCTTTCTGTCTCAGGTATTTTGCCTGTCTCCGGCGTTCTGGATCCAGGCCATCCATCTCCCACTCGTTGGAGGCCTGGATATGCCTCATGACATCCATGAAGGTTGGATCGTCTGGAGGCGAGCGAGGCTGGTCCTTCTCTCCCAGGGACCGCTCTAAGCTGAGAGAGGAAGATGACGAAGGTGAGGAAGAGGGAGAGCGACTATAAAATCTAGAATAGTCTGATCTCTCCATATGACCAGACTTCCTCTGTCGTCGGTAACTGGAGAACCGACGTCGGTCCGAAGACCAACTCCGGTCCCGAGACCGGCGACGAAGCAAAGACCAACGTCTGTCAGAGGACCAATGTCGAGAGTGCTCTTGTCTAGAAGATCGAGAAGGGCTGTGTGTACGAGACCTGGACCGACGACGGTCTCCAGAGTCCTTGGAGTGTCGTCGGTGGTCTCCAGACCAGGCGCAGGAACAAGCCCTAGAAGGAGGTGTAGGCGGTCGCTCCAGGTACTACCGTGGGGAAGGCTCACCTCCTGGCTATGGTTTGCCCACTGGGTCCGGTACCGGTGTCTAGGCCGGCGACGGGTTCCGCTTCTGGACCTGCCCCCACCAAAAGGAAAACAGCTCCTGTAGCTCGTCCTTCAAAAAAGGCTTGGCAGCTCGGCCCAGAAAGGGAGTATCCGGGACGTCGGCCCGGTAAGGAGAGCCCTCCTGGGGGCCCAGGGGGAGAAGGACTTGGGCAACAGGGACGCCGCTCTTCCATGGCGGGTCCTCACCTCGCCCTTCTAACTGGCGTCCAGTGGTGGTACCAACGACGGGGTGCCGCTGGGGCGTCGGAGAGTCCATGGCCTCGAGACGCGCCTTAGTAGTATGGAGCTCAGGTGCCTTGGGGAGGTGGGGCTACAGCTTACCTAAGGACTTGGTGGTAACCCTTAGCGGGATTACCTTTGGCTTCGCCGGCTTCTCCCCTGAAGGGCTAGCCTTGGCCTGCGACGACTTAGGACACTCTCCTGAGCCCGGGGAAGGGCAGGCCTTCTTGGGAGAGGGCCACGAGTGACACCGGGACCGCGACCGGGACCAACTACAGTTTTTCCCGTGTCGCTTGGATTTTTCTTTGCGCTTCCCCTCGGAGGAGTGCAGATCCATCTTCTTCTCCAGAAGAAAAGCCTTCAGATGATGGATCCGGGTCCGGCTAGTAAATGCATGGAAGGCAGAGCAGGCCACAGTGTCGTGGTCCATCCCAAGGCAGAAAACGCAACTTCTATGCTCGTCCTTGGCAGGGATCTGCCTCCCACAATCGCACTTCTTCTGATGGGTTTCAGGCGAGGCCGATGACGGTGAAGACATCCGTCAAAGAACTTCAAAAACCGTCGGAAATGGGCCTGACGACGGTATACTTGAAAAAAACGTAGAAAACAGTATCAAAAAGCAGGTTTTTCTGAAAAGTTTTAGTTGTTCCTGGCAAGCTGGAACAAGATCTTTCTCTTCATGTGCAGGACGCAGCGGGAAAAGAACTGAGGTGGAGCTTGGAACGCCCCCTTTTGTACCAGGACCGACGTCAGGGCGGGCCCAGCGTCGGGGGCGGTCCCTGCTGTATACTGCTGGCTGAAAATGTTTCCGGAGGGTCCTAGTGCCTGCGGCATAGTCCTGAGTGTTATAGCCTGTTGTAAGAACTCCCACTCGAAGTAAGATCATGCGTGCCACGTCCGAGCCCGACTTTAATATGTCCAGAAGCTCCGTCTTTTGTGTAGAGTCTGACAAGGCACTGGCTAGCTCCTGCCCTCTCTCTCACAACACACTCTGGTACTGGACCATATGTGTGAGGAAGTTAAGGGATCTATTGGAGCAGGTGGAGGCAGAGTAGACCTTCTTGCCAACCTGGTCCAAGTGGCGGGATTCTGGGTCAGGAGGCTGGGAGCTTAGGTGCTTAGGCTGGTTAGACTTGTCGTGAGCAGCCGTAATGACCGATGAGTCCGCCTGAGGGGTTTCCGCCAGGAAAGGCTCATCCCACGGGGCTCTATACAGCCTAGCTCACTTCTTCGGAACAGCCGGGACTGAGGCTAGATACTTCCAAGTTATCCTGGTGAGATCTTGGAAGGTGTCCACTAAAGGAGGCACCACCAGAGGCTTGAGTTCCTTTTGCCTCAGGTAACGGGCCAGTTGACGGCATTCCAGATCCAGGTCTTCCATTTCCCATTCATTGGAGGCCTGGATGTGCCTCATGACATCCATGAAAGTCAGATCGTCGGGAGGCAAGCGGGGTTGGTCTTTCTCCCCCGGGGAACCCCCAACCCCCGAGAGGGATGAGGAAGCAGAAGAAGGAGAAGACGACCTGCTACTGGGCCTAGAATAGCCAGATCTCCGTCTAGCACTCCCTCTCCTCGAGCGTCGGTAGCTACCGGACATACGTCGGTCCAAGGACCAGTGAAAGCTGAGGGACTGACAACGGAGCACCGACTGACATCAGTCTGGGGACCGGCGTTGGAAGCGGACCCGCCTGCGAGAGCGGGATCAGCTCCTGGGCTGAGACCGGGACCGACGACGGCTGCCCAATCAAGAAGAGCACCGCCGACAGTCCTCAGACTGGGACCAGGTACGAGCCTTCAAGGGCGGACGAGGTAGTGGCTGTTCAGGGGTCTTCTGCAGAGAAGGAGCGGGAAGGCCCTCAGGATCAGGGTGTGCGGCCGGTTGGGAACCGGTGTCGGGTCCAGCTTCAGTAGTGTCTCTTCTTTCTTAACCTGACTCCACCAATAGGAGAAGAGCCCTTGTAGCTCGTTTTTGCTAAAAATAGCGGCTGCTGTTCCCGGGAAGGGACTCGATGAAGCCGGAGGATCCGGGAGGGCACGAGTGGGGAAGTCCCCTGAAGAGCCCCACAGAGTGGAAGATCTGGGGGTCACTGGAACATTAGCAGGGACCCCTTCCCCTGGAGTGTCTTCCACAGGAGGAACTTCCACCGGTGTCGGGACTGGCGTCGGTTTCACCATAGGTGGTGCCTGTACCACCCAGCAGCTTGTCTGAAGCCGGCGGAGTTGAGGCCTTCTTGGGCAGGGCCGAGGCTTGTGCTGAAGAGGCCTTGGTCACGCGAAGCGGCACCACCTTAGGCTTCACCTGTTTTTCGCCGGATGGTCCCTCCTTGACCGGTGTCGGTTTTCTGGAGGAAGGACTCAGTTTCTTGGGGTCCTTGCGATGTTCTCCCAAGCCAGAAAATGAAGAGGCTTTTCTAGGGGAGGGGAGCGGGAAAGGGACTGATAATGGGACCAGCTACAGTCCTTGCCCTGGGAACGCTTACGGGGCTTGTCCCAGTGTTTACCCTTGTCCCTCGAGGTAGGCTTTTAAAGCCTTCAGGCGTCGAATTCTCATCCTGCTGGTGAAGCCTCTACAAGTGCTGCAGGCCGCGCTGTCGTGGTCTGGACCAAGACAGAAGATGCACTTGGAGTGGCCGTCTTTGGATGGTACCTGGCAGCCACAATCGCACTTGTTTCTTTTTAGTCTGGAGGATACCGATGATGGGGACGACATATGAGTCAAAAAGGAAAAAAAAGAACGATCAAAATCCAAGAAAAAATAAAACTTTTACAGGAAACTGCTCTGACAGCAAAGAACTTCCCCAACATGAGTGGGTCGCGATGGGAAAAGAACTGGGGGTGGAGCCGGGGCCCATCTTATGAGTCATGGACTGACATCGGGTGGAGCTGATAAGTTAGGGCAGTCCCTGCTGGGTACTGCTAGCTAAGAATTTTTCCGTTGGGTCCTAAGGCCTGCGGCGTTAGTCCTAATGGTTATAGTCTGCTGCAAGAGCTCCCACTCGAAGTAAGATCATTCACTTCTGATTTGCCTTGTTTAAAAGGTATAAAGAGTATCCACTTAAACACAATGAGTCTAATTGCACATTATGATGAATTTAAACTATGGGTAGATCATGAACAGATTGCCATACTAGCTTTGAGTGAAACTTGGCTAAATAAAACTATTAAAAATGATACTATAGATTTGGATGGTTACACAATATATAGATCTGATAGGTGTAAAGGGAGAGGTGGTGGGGTTCTGATTTACATCAGGGATTTCTTTGATTCTGAATTAGTCACAGAAGGTCATTTTAATTCTGCTGACTATTTAACAATAAAATGGAGTACGTGTGTTAGACTTGGTATGCACATTTTTCTTACATGTGCATATCTACCCCCAAAATCTGCTAAAACAGATACTGATTTACTGGAAGAAATACTTATCTCAAACAAAAATAAGCAACATATTATACTAGGAGATTTTAATTTAGATTGGACAAACTTAAACTAATAAAATAAGAAATATCATTGCATCTAAAGGGTATCATCAAAGTATAAATTCACATGCTAGGAATAACTATAAAGCGGTGAATAGGATGACTTTGACTGGATTTTGGTTAACAGGCCAGACAATGTTAAAGCATCAGGTATCTTAAATGACACCATCTCTGATCATTGTCCTATATTTTTGATTAGGGAAAAAAATAAAATATTCGGCTAAAGGGGGTTCAAATTAGAGAAACCAGGTCTTACAAAAAACTTAACAGAAGAAGTAATTCTTAGGAAAGTGTGCAAAATTGATTGGTCTCCATTATTTTGCCTTAATGACATTAATGAAGCTGCAAGTTATTTTACTGTTCAACTTCTAAATGTTGTTAACAAATTTGCACCTAAAAAGAAGTTTGGGGTGAAAACTAAAAATACACCATAGTTATCACAAAAACTACTAGACTTATTTAAATCAAGACAGGCATTATGGAAACAATATAAAAAAACAGGGTCCCAAACTGATTTAAATAATTATCGACACAGTAGAAATGTGTGTAGATCAGAAATTAAAAAAAACAAAGCAAATTTTTTTAAAAGAGGAACAACTAAAATATTTGTTAAACCAAAAGAATTTGGGGACTCCTTTAAAGATTTGTACACTACTAAGAATACAGGTAAGATTGATAAAGTTATTACTGGCAATACAATACTGGATACTGATTATATGGTGATAAACGGATTTAACAAATTCTTTACAGATATGAGTCAATATAAGAAACAGATAGATGTGAACAATCAGAATGTAGAGTCTAATGATAATGACCTAAATGGTACACCATTACTGATTAAATCTGCTAATAAACATTTACTTTTGTGAAAGTACATGAAAAGGAGGTTTTTGATTTATTAGCCACCCTTAATGAAAATAAAGGACCGGGGGCTGATGAGATACCCCTGAGGATATTGAGGGTGGCTGCTAGACTATTAACTAAACCAGCCACTCATCTATATAATCTTTCATTATATACTAATAAGATTCCAGACATATGAAAAACTGCTATAATTCCTCTTTTTTAAAATCAGATGACAAGTACCAGATTACTAATTACAGATCTATTTCTGTGTTGCCTGCACTAGCAAAACTCTTTGAAAAAATAGTAACCAAACAACTAACAGAATACTTGGAGAAAAATCGTATACTAAACAAAAATCAATATGGGTTCAGAAGGTGGTACAGCACATCGACGGCCTTGGTCAGGTTAACTAGTAATATTTATAACAACATGGATAAAGGCTTACTAACAGGAGGGATTTTTGTTGACCTGATCAAGGCCTATGACCTGGTGGACCACCCTATCCTGATATCTAAGTTAAAGCATTTAGGAGTAGGGGAGTATGCTATCCCATGGTTTGACATTATCTGCTGGACAGAAAGCAGCAAGTAAAGATTGGCTCAGAAACATCTACCCTGAGGTTTGTTCATACCGGGGTCTCACAAGGATCAGTTCTGGGTCCACTCCTGTTCTCTGTTTTCATAAATGATTTGCCTGATGTTTGCATTGATGCACTGGTTATCATGTAAGCAGATGATATGGCAATTTATTGTGGAGCAAGAACAGGAGTGGACCTGGAAGCAAAACTACAACCCTTATATTGAGGTTTACAAAAATAGTTAGCAAAAAACAGAATCCTGTTGAATGAGAAAAAGACAGTTACAATGCTATTTGCTCTTAAGTGTAGATCAGATGGTAACACCTTGATTATAATATAGGAGAGAATGGTGTTAAGTTGAATCAAGTGGGGGTATACAACTATTTAGGTGTAAACCTAGATAGTGGATTAACCTTGAATGAACACGTATCAAAAGTAACACAAAAAGTAAACAATAAATTGGCTTTCTTACATAGAAATACTAACTATTTAACTGTACAGGCAAAACATACAATAGCACATCAAGTTATGTTACCAGCATTAGAATACAATACTATCTTATTATTAAATGCTTCTGAGACTTTGTATAACAAATATATAGTAACTTTTAATAATATCATGAGGTTTGCAACTGGCTGCTTTAACAAAAGGGAACATCATTGTAACTTATATCTCACTTTTGGGACTTTACTACCAAGAGAGAGAATTATTAAAACAGCTTATTTGTTTTTACATAAATTACTTCATACACCGACTCCCTCTGCTCTGTCAAAATATTTCCAGCGCACAAATTCTGAAAGAGCACTCAGGGAGTGATCGACAAAATTATTTACAGAACAAAGAACAAGTACAAAAACAGCTGAGCATTCTTTAACTATTTATGGTCCAAAAATGATTAATAAATTACCTCAGTTGAAATTGGCTATAAACAAGAAAAGAGGTGTCTTTAAGACATCTTTGGAGAACTACTTAGATAGTATCTCCAGGTGTAAATGTGCTGAGGTCACATGATACAACCTTTACTTAGGTTAACTCACTCAGCCCCATAGTGCGTATGTACATCATGTATTCATTTCATCTCATCCCCAGAACGCATATGTGGGTCCTGCACTACTTATGCACTTTCTGGATCAACCAGTCAGGGATAAGGTTATTGGAAAGTGCAGGTCGGTAGGAAACATTCCTACCTACCAGAATACCGACTTTGTGTTGGACACATTTGCTACCTTTCAGATTTTTTTTAGGTTTTAATTTGGGTTAAATAGTGAAGAAAATGCTATGTTTCTACTTTGCAGATAACGTTAAAAAAAATTGTAAATGCTAGAAACGTGTGATCCTTGATTTGAAAGCTCTTTTCATTGTGAAAAATTAGTATGCTGCTGTCTAGGAGCTAGGAGGTGTACTTTTGTTTTAGTTTTTTGGGATAAAAAAAGTGTAAAAATGTGATTTTCCTCCGTTTCAGGTACTCTAAAAAAAACAAAAAAACTGTACATGCTAGAAACGTGTATGACCCATCATCTGAAAGGTCTCTTTAATGTGGACTATTATCATGCTGGTGTCTGGGGTCTAGAAGGTGTACTTTTTATGATGTAGGTTTTTATTTGGAAACAAAATGTAAAAAAAAAATGCTTTTTTATCATTTCAGGAACTGTAATAAAATATCAGCAAATGCCACTGACATGAGTGACCCATCATTTTAAAGTGCTTGTTATTGTGAACATTTTCCATGAGGTGTCTAGGGGCTAGGAGGCATATTTTTTCAGTTATCATGGTTTGTGCGTCATGTGGGCAGTTGTGCAGAGCATTGTGAGGGATAATCTCTGAGTCACTCCACAAGTCCTTACACATGCGTTGTGTCCACCTGATAGGTTGCTTGATGCACATGTGGCTTCAAAGAAGTCCGACCCCCTTTCCCTGTGATGCTGCCTCTCCAGGATCAGTTCTCAATGTGCATCGGTACAGATTGCAGCACACAAAATCAGCTCCCTAGAAAATCAACATTTCACATACAAGGAAAAGGTAAGAGACTACGCTAATACAAGGAAAATTATATTCAGCAGTATTCAACTGGCTAGCTTGCAGTCCGCATTACGTGTTTGCGTCAAGCATTTAAGACTAATAGTTAGCTATCCAGAAGCAGGCAACATTGTACTACAATGTGCCAAAAGAAGCTTGTAATGTACCCAGTACCCAATCTAAGGTATAGATCATACCTTGTAATCTGTAATTTGCTTCCCAATTCACAGCTCCTAACCCTGTTCTGCACTGCACACCAAGCAGCAATATTTTCAGGGAAAGTTAAAAAAAAAAAAAAACATTTCAAAATACTTCCATGGTTATTCCTTGGACTCTCTACTAGCGAGTCTAAGATGATAAGAGAAAATAAATGTGAGCAGGCTTCTGTGACCCCTGCTAGCGGTCCCAGCGTAGTTCCTGCACCCACTTCTGCATAGTACTGGGCAGAGAACCACCTATGACTCCTGCTAGCAGCCATAGGGGTAGTTTTCTCAGGGATGCCTCACATTACTCTGCTGCCTTGTAATCCGTGAGTGGATTTCTGCAAAAAATATTGCTCCTACGTTACACCCCTCATTTTGGGGGAAGCAAGCCTGCTTCTCTGGTGTGCAGTCCATTTGCAGTTAGCCCATCCAAAAAGATTCTGGTTGATGCATGTTTCCTGATCAAGGCCTTTGAAAAAGCGCCCGACCACCTTCTCCTGCGCCAGCGACTGCTTTCCAGCCCGCACCCAGTAAGCAGAGATGGCTGCCAGGTGCACCTTAAAGGTCATCGACTGAAGCCCTAGCTGAGAAAGGTACCAAAGGTAGTCCAGAATGCTGGCCAAGGAACAGGAGGAAGGGTCCAACCCCTTATCCTGACACCAAATGGAGAATCTCTTCCATTTGAAGGCATAGCATTTTCTGGTCGACTCCTTATGGGATGCCTCAACAACGTTAAGGACCTCATCGGAAAGACCCAAGGCCTGGAACTCTAGCCGCTCAGCAATCAGGCTGTCAGGTGCAGGGATTGAAGGTCCGGGTGGAATACTTTCCCCTGGTTGACTGAGATCAGGTCCGGGCGGGCTGGAAGCCGTCTCAAGAGCCTGGAGCTGAGGCTGAGGAGTTCTGGATACCAAAACTGACGGGGACAGTCTGGAGTCACCAGAATCACCTGCGCCTTGTCCCTCTTTGCCTTGAAAAGCACCTTGTGGATCAAGGGAAATGGGGGAAAGGCGTAAAAGAGGCCCAGGGTCCACGGCCTCGAGAAGGCATCCCCCTGTAGCGAGCCCTGCTGGGGGGGGGCATGAAACAGGCGCAGCTTCGCATTCTCCCTGGAGGTAAACAGGTCCACCTGAGGTGTGCCCCAGTGGGAGTTGAGATCGTGTACTACCTCCGGCAGGAGAGACCACTCGTGAGATGCAGCACCTAACTGGCTTAGGGTATCGGCCAGAGTGTTGGAAGCTCCTGCCACATGAATGGCTAGGAGATCCGCCTCCAGTCTGCCCACGAGAGACCAAGTGCGGAGAGCTTCCTTGCACAGAGGCAAGGAGCGCGTCCCGCCCTGGCGGTTTAGGTAGTACATGGTTGTGGTGTTGTCCGTCTGGACCTGGACCACTTGACCCCGTGCAAACAGAGCGAAGGTGGTGAGGGCTAGTCGGACCGCTCGAAGCTCCAGCAGGTTGATGTGGCATCAAGACTCCTGGGGAGACCAGAGGCTGTGCACTCTGAGCTCCCCCAGATGGGCACCCCAACCCAGAGAGGCGTCAGTCGTTAGAGTGACCGTCGGCTCTGGGCGGACAAATGGGATACCCTCCTGCAGATGAGCGGGAACGATCCACCACTGGAGAGCATTCCCCATCTCCTGGGTCACTATCACTGGCTGGTCCAGAGGACTAGAGCGCTGTGACCATTGGCGGGCCAGTCCCCACTGTAGGGCATGCATGTGCCAGCAGGCCCAACAGACCATGCTGGTGCAGGCCACCATGAGGCCCAGGAGGCGCAGGAAGTCCCGGTCAGGGCGCAACTGCCCAACCAGAAATGATTGGGCAAAGGAGAAAAGAACCTCGGCCCTGTCCGCCGGAAACCGTGCTCTGGCTCGAAGAGAGTTGAGCTCTGCCCCAATGAATTGAATCACCTGCGTTGGCACGAGTTCCGATTTAGCCTCGTTGATGAGGAGGCCAATCTGAGACCAGACCTGGAGGGCCAGATCCCTGGACCGCTCCACCTCTGACTTGGAGGAGGCTGCAATCAGCCAGTCGTCCAGATGAGGGTACACCCGGACCCTTCGGCGCCGCAGGAATGCTATCACCACTGCCATGCATTTGGTGAAGACCCTGGGAGCTGGAGAGAGGCCGAAGGGCATGGCCCGGAACTCGTAAAGGGATCGTTCCGCTCTGAAGCGGAGGAATCGCTGGTGGGACAGATGGATTGGGACGTGAAAGAATGCGTCCCGAAGGTCCAGAGAACAGAACCACATGCCTGGTTCCAAGAATGGGATGATCTGAGCCACAGTGACCATCCTGAAGGTTCGTGACCTTAGGAACTTGTTCAGGTCGTGGAGGTCTAGAATGGGGTGCCAGACCCTCTCCGTTTTGGGACCAGGAAGTACCTGGACACAAACCCTGGGTCCTTAGGAGGGTCCGCCACCTCCCTGCTCACCTCCTTCTGGAGGGAGCAGGGCAATGCTCGCCTCGACGGGCTGACAGAGAGGCTGGCGATCCATAGCCTGCGGGGCTTGGTTCGATAAGAAGGTGGGGCCTGCTCGATTCCAAGCGGCAGACCCTTTCCTACCACTTCCAACATCCAGTGGCCTGTGGTGATATCGGGCCAGCCGGAAATGAAGTGGTGGAGCCGTCCCCCCACGGGGGGGAACCCGGGGAGGAGTGACGAGGTTGGGGTGACACCCCTCAACCCGTCACTGGGCAGGCTTGGCGGAAGGACTGGCCGAGGAGCCTCCCGGACCTTTCCCTCCCAGCTTCCTGTTGGAGTAAGCGGCAGGCTTGGCTTTGGGGTGCCAAGTGCGAGCCTGCTGGCCCTGATGCTGGTGTTGCTGGGCCGGACGTGCCACAGAGGCTGAAGGACAAAAGGGCTTAGGCTGCTGCTGGCGGCCTTTATCCTTTCAGGCAGATGTGACCGAATCCAAGGTGGCGTTGGATTTCTCGATCCGTTGGAGATGACCATCCACCCCGGGTCCGAACAAGTCGGTACCCAGGAAGGGGACGTTTGCCAGTTTGTGCTGGGTATTGAAGTGATATGCATTGACTGTGATATGTATTGATTATTGCTATTCTACTTTGTATGATACTGTTATATGTATACTGTTACTGTTATTTTTGTATAACCTCTGTATTTTTCCATCATCTGCTTTAACTTCTGTTTTTGAAATAGTGTGATAACACTTTTGCTAAGCTTGCAATGTTCTGGGCACCTGGCCAAGTACTTAGGATGTGGTTTCTTAGCAATGTGTGTGAAACATTCAGATAGCTGATGTTTGTGCTAGGCTGCAATGATCTGGGCACCCGGCCAGTGTCCAGACGTGGCAGTCTGAGTATTCACAGGTGTTACTGGATGTTTCTGGGAAAGTGTTAAAGGAGATAAATACTAGAAAATGTGATGGTCAGGTTAGAAGCCTCTCCTGCAGGGTGGACGCATTGCTGTAGGGCCAGTTCCCGGTTCGTGAGACTCCTAGCCAGGCTGACCAGGGGGCTTCCCAGCCATTGGAAGAGGGCTTGGATGATGCTTTATGGAATCGGTGATGTATAACTTTTTGTATTATATTTTGTTATAATAAAGCTTTGCCTTGCTGTACTTATTGTGCTGTTATTGTGTGCATGTGAGTGTGGGTGTGAATGGTGAATAGCTGCCTGGTTTGAGTTGGCAGAACAGGTATCCGCCGTAAAGGTGGAGATCCACAGTCAAGCTCTACGGTGCATGGCCACTGTGGCCGCTACTGACTGGGCACATGAATCTGCGATGTCCAGGGAGGTCTGGAGCTGCTGTTTGGCCACCGCCCTTCCCTGATCCCTCACCTGCTTGACCGTAGTTTGGAGGTCAGCCGGGAAATGAGGAATCACCTCATCCAGGGAGCCCAAAAGGGCATGTGAAAAGTGTGCCATCAAGACGGTCGAGCTGGCCTGACGAAGGCCTAGGGAGGAAGCAGCGTAAACTTTCCGCCCAGAGTAGTCCAGCTTCTTGGACTCCTTGTCAGGAGGCTTGTCCACGTCTCGAGCATTCCCAGAACGCTGGAAAACGCTACCGGTCACGAGCCCCTCCACAGAGGGGTGCTCCGAGAAACCGGAGAGTGAACTGGTGAGGACAGCATACTTCCGAACCATCTTGGCTGAAGATGCTGGACAAGAAGCTGGCCGCTGCCACAGCTCCAGGGCCGGGCCAGCAATGGCTTCAGCCACCGGGAAGGCCTCCACTGGGGAATCCCCTCAGTCCAGTATCTCTGTGAGGGGATACTTGGCCCGCTTTGAAACGGGTTCGAGCTTCATCCCAGTGGATTCTGAGATGAGCAGAAGCATTCCCAAAACTGAGGATGGGCTCTCGTCCACTGACTGACCCAAGGTGGACTCCAAGTCAAGCGGCCTGGAGAACTAGCAGGAGTCATCATCAGACTCCGAGGAGTCTGCAAACAGCTACCGAACGCCTGAGCCACCCTCCACCTGCCGAGGTCGATCAGGAGTGAGGGTGACCAACAACCGATGGCGCAAGCCCTGACCCGACCAAGAATCCTTGGTCAGGGCCCCAAATTTAGGTTGTGGAGGTGGGGGTTCCACCACGATGGGTGGCGCAGCCAGTTTCGGCTCCTCGACTGCTGTGAGGGGTTGTTTCGCCACTCCGGTGACAGCCACTTAATGGCGGGGAACCACGACAAACGTCTTATTCCCGATCAAAGGCTGCTGCCACATTAACTCCTCGAGCACCGAGCAATTTAGCGCTGAGCCTATCCTCAAGAGGACAAAGACGAGGGAGCAGCAACCACTTTCCACGGAAGCCGAGACTGACACCGATATCGGCAGGATCGGGAAGACTGGAGAAGAGACCCCGAGACCAAGACCTTTGGTGTTTCCGAGCGTGGGTCTGAGAGGAGGTGGGGGAAACCCGCTCTTCCCTCAGTTCAGGGACCTTAACCGAGGACTCCGGCACAGGAGGCACAGGCAAGTCCTTGGTTTCCACCGGGGGAACCGGTGAAGAAGGGTTGACGGCTTCTCCAGTCGATAGACTGTCCAACGGGTCGAGAAAAATCTCGACCGCGTCGACGGGTGTCTCGGCCAGCTGACCTGACGGGGACACCGTGAAGCCAGCAGCCTTAGCTCTTTGAAAGAAGTTGTGTAGGAGGATTCCAAAGAGAGCGGGATAAATGCCACAACCGAGGATGATGATGATGTGGCCTGGGACTCCTCCTCCTCGAGGGCGATCATCTGCTGTAGCTATTACACCGAGCCCGCAGCCGCGGGAACCGCCCAACGGGCCTCCTTAGACTTAACCAGAGGATAACGTTTCTCGAGTTGCCCCAACAGTAACCAAGTAGCGCGGACCTCCAAGACCGAAGCTGAAAAGGATTTGCACAACTCACAAGCCTGTGAGTCATGGCCAAGTCCAATGCAATAAACGCACGTGGTGCGGATCGGTCGGGACATCTTCTGACCACAGGGGCACGTACGAAATCCGGGAGTCGATTTGTCCATTGCAGTCGCGAGGGAAGATACAGACCGAAGTCTTGTAAACCATAAAATAAGTTTCAGATTAACCGAAGAGTGTGAATCCAGCCTAAAATGCAGAGCGCTAAGGAGGGAACCTGAGCTTCCAAGCGGTAAGGAAGATCTGGCATCATGGGGCGGAGCCAAGAGTTTTACCACCCGGGTGGGTGGGAGGAGCCAGCTTGAAGACCTTCCGGAAACATTTAAAGCGGCAAGGAACTTGCCAATAAGCGTGGATTGAACAACATATCCACATCCCTAGAACCTAACTTGCCTATCCCGATTGGCAGCTGTGACAAATATCATCACGAGACTTGCTGCTGTGATCTCGGATAAGCTCACCACTCCCCCCTTATCTATGCAGGACTAAGGGTGCAGGCAGCCGCCAGACAGTGTAGATTGACTGACAGTCACTGCCGCCATCTTGTGGAGAGTACAACTATGCTCACAAATGTCCAACCAGCACAGAGGGCATTGGTTAAAAACACCAACCGATCTGCAACTGCAGACCACAATGCAAACATTTAAATATACAGACAATGATTTGAAAATCAATTAATAATAGAGTAAATACATTGGGGGCAGCACTGTTACCACAGCGGTGGGCAAGACAGCATAACATTGAGTCCCTCACTCACTCTAGCCACATTTATAGGGACAGTGCACACTTTAATGCACAGGCACAACAATAGCCTGTACGGTGCAAAACATTATGATTACTGTGCAGGGGAAAAAAAAACAATTAAGGGGCATAATAAACAAATAAAACAATATATCTAATCCCCCCACCAACACCACTCTTTCTGTGTATCCTTTCTCAACTTACTACAATGGCCAAAACAAATAGCGGCAGCTAACACAATGTGCTGCTAGCTCCACAACAACTAAGTATACTGTGTGCATCAGATGCAGAAGATGCACCCATGCCATCTGACCAGGAGGACACTGAGGAGGACACCAATGAAAACACAAAAGACAAGGCACAAACAGATATGCCATCTGCAATCCCAAATCCTCCACTGGGCAGGATTTAGACACAGCAACAATTCCCCACCAAAATAATCAACCGATGTAGGTACAACTAGTGTAAAACACCATGTGAAATAAAGTCAGGTACCAGCAGGGCCAGAACCCCACTCACCACAGCCGGATTCAGAAATACACTCCGATCTAGAAACGGAGCTGGAGGTGGTTATACAAACACTAACATCCATATGGTGTTTCCCTGAGCAGATGCAGCCATGAGTGCAAAATACAATGACTAGGGTGGGGTTTGTCACACCAACTCCTACCCCACTACCCAAGCTAATCCCCACATCTTAATGGCACACCATCCACGCAATTTGCCTGCTAATAATGCCATGCACCCTTGAGTAGCCTCTACATAGTGGCCACTCCACTGGGAAGCCTAGAAAAGTGGTATATGCAAGAGTAAAAAATGGCCATAAACATTCTGGAAATCAGGGCACTATCCTGTGTGCCACTGCAATTCACAAGGTTAGTCAGAAAAAAGGGAAATTGCCTCATGAGCTCGGACAATCAGGTTATCATCTCCTATATCAACAGGCTAGGAGAAATAAAGAGCAGAGCCATGCAAAGCCAGGCTCAAGACTCATTCCTTGGACACAAAAAACATGTTGAGCATATCAGCCATACACTCAGCAAGCAGGCTGAATATCACCGCAGATTGGCTAAGTCACCAGTTAATACATTTGGGAGAGTGGAAGATTCATTCCAACATATTCCAAATGATCAACAGACATTGGGGACCAATAAAAAATAAACTTAATGGCCACCAACAAGAACAATCAGTGCCCCAGATTCTACTCCCTCTTCAGGGATCACATATCCATGGGAGTGGATGCACTATCAGCTACATGGTCATTCCAAGTAACCTACCTCTTTCCACCAATACTACAGGTTCTGAAAAAGATATGCAGTACCAGCACCTGGGTGATAATCATCACCCCTCACTGGCCCAGGAGAACATGGTTCGCCACGATTTTGACAGTGGCACTGGATCACCCATGGATACTACCATTCAGGGAAGATATTCTCACCAGGGACCGGTATGTCGCCTCAGTCCGAACAATCTCAAACTAACAGTCTGTCTTCCGAAAAGGAGAGACTGAAACACCATTACCTCAAAATATCAGAGACATTCAAGATTATTCCACAGATGGTGAGAAGAAAAGGGAAATAAAATTACTTAAATAAAAAAATAAATTAATAAAAATAAATAAATAAATACCACCTCTAACATACTTCTCATCCTTTAACAAGGTCCGGATAAAGGACTATCTCCAGCATCCCTAACAGTGCAAGTGGCAGCAATCGATCCAATCTACATCCTAAGATAAAACAATGGACCACTCCCTGGGACCTCAACTTAGTACCCAGGGCAATGACCAACTCACCATCTGAACCTCTACAGTCACCACCACTCAAAGGGCAAACACTTAATCCTTATGGTCACTATATGTTCAGTTAGATGCATAACCAAACTACAAGCATTATCCCACAGACTGCCTTATCTGGTATTTCATGAGGACAAGATCAACTAGAAGTTGATCCCTTCCTTTCTGCCTAAACTATGCACACTTTTTCACACCACATGGAATATCAAAATACCTGTCTATATGCCTGCAGACAAGGTAGACAGGGGCCCTCAACATCATCTGCTAGCCATGAGGAGATTAATGTAAACTTACATCACAAGAACAGCAGACATATGGCACGTATTGGCTTAAGTCTCCCATCAAACAGGTGCAAAAGGCCTCAAATCATACACCCCCCAAAATGAGAAAATCAAGGCCATTCCACTACAGCAATAGCCACATCATGGGCCGAGAGAAACATGGTCACAATAAAGAAAATTTGTGCTGCTGCTGCTATATAGGCGTCAACACACACATTCACTAAACACTACAGGGTAGATGTAACCCTGGAAGCAAAAAATTACAGTTACGTAAGAACTTACCGTAACAGTAGATCTTCGAGAGAGGCTCTTGCAGTAGATAATTATATATAGGACTGACACCAGCAGGCGGCAGGACCCTCACTGAAAAACTTCTAGCTAGTAGTCTCGAAGTAGGGAACTACCATCGCCAGGTGACCGTGTCGGGAGACACGGGTATAAAGCTATGTCCCTGACGCCCGCCTTCCAGTTCTTTCCCACCACAGGCCAGAAAGGCCGGACGAGAGAGGAGCGGATATTTCCTCACTGGAAAAGGAGCTGAAAAAGCCTAGGGGGATGGAGGGCAGGAAGGTATTAACTACTGCAAGAGCCTCTCTCGAAGATCTACTGTTACGGTAAGTTCTTACGTAACTGTACTATCTTACTTCGAGAGGATTCTTGCAGTAGGTAATTACATATAGGACTGAATCCCAAGCAGTCTGGAACAAAGAAAGCCACCGGGAGGAGGAAAACTACTCCAAAAAGCAGTTCTAGCTGTGCAAGCCTCAAAATAAGAGGCCTTGCAGAACAATCATCCCGAAGCCTGCTCTACGGCGAGGGGCAACATCTAAGCTGCAGTGTTTAGTGAAAGTATGGACGGAAGTCCAGGTGGTGGCAGCACAGATGTCTGCCGCAGACACATTTTTGAAACAGGCCGCTGAGGCAGCTACTCCTCTGGTGGAGTGGCCTTGTACTTGACCCAGGAGGGTCTTGTTATATTTGTCATAACAGAAAGTGATGCAATGAGCCAACCACTTAGATAGGCATTGCTTGGAAACAGCATTACCTTCCCTTTTATGAGCAAAAGAGACAAACAATTGATCAGTCTTTCTGAGATCCTTCGTCCTGTTGGTGTAGTATCTCAGAATCCGGTGAACATCCATAGTATGGAATAAATACTCCCCTTGATTAGAATACTGCATTAAAAAGGCAGGTAACTCTATGGACTGATTCAGAGTAGACTCAGCTACTACTTTAGGGAGAAACTTCGGATTCATGCGAAGAGCAACATGTTCCTTGTGCAAAATCAAGTATGGGATTTTACACATCTGGGCTTGGAGCTCGGAAATTCTCCGAGCAGAAGTAATGGCCACCAGCAAGAGAGTCTTCCACGAAAGGAACTTCAAATTCACAGAAGCTGCAGGTTCGAAGAGAGGGAGAGTAAGTTTCTCGAAAACAAAGTTCAAGTCCCAAGGGGGAGCAGGAGTACAAAATTGAGGGCCTCAGATGGAGGACCCCTCTGAGAAAAGTCTTAGAGACCTCCAATTGAGCGAAAGTTTTGTCCGTGAAGGGAACATGATAGGCCGAAATGGCCACCATGTGTACCTTCAGAGAAGAATGACTGAGACCCAGGTCAAACAGATGACGTAGGTACTCCAGCAGAAGCTCCGCTGAACAGGAGAAGGGTTCCGCGTTCTTGGAAGCAGCCCAGATAGTGAATCTTTTCCACTTCATGGCATAAGTGGTAGAGGGTTTTCTGGCCTCCACCAAAATCTCCGCCACTTTGGGAGACACTCCAAAACGGGACTGGGCTAAGTCTGCAGGAGCCATGCATGCAGTTGAAGGGATTTGAGGCCTGGATGGACCAGGGTCCCCTGATCCTGGGTCAGTAAACCTTGAGATAGAGGAAGAGAAAGAGGAGGATCCTCTGAGTATTGTTGTAGAAGAGAGAACCAAACTTGCCTGAGCCAGAAAGGAGCGATCAGAATCATTTGTGCTCCTTCTGAAGCTAGTTTCTGCAAGACTCGTGAGATGAGTGGAATCAGAGGAAAGGCATAGACGAATCTGTCCTTCCAGTCTAGAGATAGAGCGTCGCTCCAAAAAGCGCCTCACTCTGGAACGAGCGAGCAGAAGACGGGAAGTTTTGTGTTTAGAGGGGATGCGAACAGGTCGACCTGTGGTGTTCCCCAAAGTCGGAAGATGTTGTCTAGGACCCCTTGGTCCAGTTCCCACTCGTGAGTCAGAGCAGAAGAGCCACTTAGCTTGTCTGCCAGGGTTGTCGACTCTCGAACGTGAATTGCCGTGAGGTGAAGGTCGTGTTGTGTTGCTCAATCCCAAACCCTCATTGCCTCCCTGCAAAGAGGGTAGGACCGAGTCCTTCCCTGTTTGTTGATGTACTACACCACGCACATGTTGTCCGTCTGGACGGCTAGGTGGCTGGGAAGGATGTATTGGTGAAGGGCTTGGAGAGCATACAACACAGCCCGAAGCTCGAGCACACTGATGTGGAGAGCTTGTTCTAGCTTCGACCAGGAGCCCTGGGTCAGATGAGGGCCTAGATGGCCTCCCCAACCTTCGCCCGAGGCATCTGTGGTTAGAGTCTGAGAGGACGAAAGAAAGGAACTCCCCAAAACAGGTTCTCTTGAACCATCCACCACTGCAAGTCTCGAAGCATCGGCGAGGAGACCAGAACTGGGTGATCTAGGTCATCCTCTAGCTGATCCCATTGGGAGCGTGGAGTCCACTGAGAAATTCTCATGTGGAGTCGAGCGCGAGGAACAGTCGGGATAGCAGCTGCCATGAGCCCAAGAAGGTGAAGGACCAACCTCGCAGAGATCGTCCTGCGGTCGGACAGCAGACTTATTTGGGTCTGGAGGGTGGACGCCCTGTCTGGAGGCAGGAAGGCCTTGCCCGTGGTCATATCAAGAATCGCCTCAATGAACTGTATTCTCTGGGATGGGAACAGATGAGACTTGGAATGGTTGATGGTAATACCCAGGCAGGCAAAAACCTGCTGGGTAAGGGAGAGGCAACGCAGGAGTTCCTCCCTGGACGAGGCCGTCAGGAGCCGATCGTCCAGGTACAGGAAAAACTGCACTCTCTTGGTACGCAGGTGGGCCGCCACCGCTGCCAGGCACTTGGTAAACACTCAGGGGGCCAAGGATAGACCAGACGGGAGCACCTTGAACTGGTAGTGGTCCCCCTGGAACGCAAAATGAAGGTATTTGCGATGGGATGGGCGAATGGGAATGTGCAGATAAGCATCCTGCATATCCAGAGCACACAGTCATTGACCCGGCTGTAAGAGGGGCAGAAGGCTCTGCAAAGAGAGCATCCTGAACCTTTTGTATTCTACGAAAAGATTCAGGGAACTGAGATCCAAAATTGGTCTGAGATCTCCTGTCTTCTTTGGGACCAGGAAGAAATGGGAATAGTAACCCGTCCCGTGCAGATGAAGGGGGATGGGTTCTATTGCTTGTTTCAGCAGGAGAGACGAAATTTCCTCCTGGATCAAGAGAAGATGTTCCCTTGAATACGATGACTTCAGAGGGGGGTGGCGAGGTAGTTTCTGAAGAAACTCTATCGAGTGTCCTTCTGCTATAAGCTGGAGCACCCAAGAGTCTGTGGTTATCCTCTCCCAGCCCGGAAGGGGAACGGAAAACCTCCCTCTTACTGGTTCCGCCGGGAAGTCCAGAGGCTACAGGAGAGGAGAGGAGTCAGGTGGTGTGGGGCAGCGCCGCAGCTGAAGCACCCGCTGCTTTTTTGGGCGGGGGGGGGCTTAGCAGCTGTGGGAGCCCGGCGTTTTGTGGCCCGCTTTCCCTGGGGTTTCGCCATGGGCCGATTCCGTCTGCGAAAGGGACGGCGCTGCTGCTGATGGGGATGGTAAATGGAATCAACTGACTTCAGTGCCGTCCCCTTCTCTTGCAAATTAGTGATGATGTCCTTGACATCACCCCGGAAAAGCACCGACCCCCGGAAGGTTGCTTCCTGGATAGCAGATTGCACCTCCAGGACCAACCCTGACACACGGAGCCAAGCATGACGCTGTAGGCCTACAGCGAAAGTTAAGCTCCGCCCGGCAGTGTCCACTGCATCGTATGTCGCACAAAGCATGTGTCGACTGGCCGAACAAGCAGAGCGGACAAGATCAGCCAACTCCTGCTTGACTTGGGAGTCAGGCAGGGAGTCCAATCTGGCTTCCACCTGGGTCAGAATGGCCTTCTGGTAGTCCCCCATATGGCCGACACAGTTCAGGGCCCTGATCCCCAGCGTGGAGGAAGCGTAGATCTTTCTCCCATACTGGTCCAGAAGGCGTGATTCCTTATCAGGTGGTGACGAGCTAAGGTGTTTGGGGTTGGCCGACCAGCCGTGAGCGGTGCTAATCACGACCGAGTCGGCACGAGGGTGAAAATCCAGGAAATCAACACCCTCCAGAGCCTGATATAGCCTGTTCAACTTCCTAGGAAGTGGGGCTAAAGTCGACGGCTGTTTCTATATGGTGGTAACAAGGTCAGCATGAGGCTCTATCCTGGGTGGCACCTAGGTAGGAGCTGTCACAGGCAGATCCAGATGTTCAATGAGTTTGAGACACTGAGGATCCGGTTCCAGGGAGTGCCACTGATGAACCTCCTGGATTTTCTTAAGCAACTTCATAAAAAGAAGGATATTCCGGAGGAGACTTCGGAGGAATCCTTGGCCTGGGCTTCGACGGACAGCGTGGCTCGTTGCCTCTCTCGGAGCAACCGTCGGAAGAATCCGAGGAATCCGAGGGTGAAGAGGAGGATGAAGAGGAAAAAGACTCCCTTTCCCGACCCGGGGGAGGAACGGACCCCTTGGGAAGCCCCCGGGGAAGCGTGTCCTGCCCCTCTCTGGATCCAGATGGAAGAACCCTGGAGTCTGGAGGTGATGAGGGAGTGTGCCGCCTCAGACGTACGGGAACCTGGGATGGCACCGTCGTTGGAAGGCAAGGCAAAGGCAAGGCAAAATTTATTTAAAAGACACCCAATCCCGGAGGCTCTGAGCGCCACACAAAATTTTAAACAGAGTTTTAAAAGCACAAAAAAATTTAAAACACAAAATTTTATACAAATTAAGGAAATAAAGGTGGCTCTCGACCTCTTTGGTGAGCTGAGCCTTGGCCTCAGCCCACCAGGAGGCCAAAGTCTCCTGCAGGTCCACCGGCGGCTGTGAGGGCAGTGGAGGAGGAGGAGGCGGGGGATAAGGATACGGGTTATACCCGTATGGAGCGTATCCAAAACCCGGCTGCGGGTAGCCTGCCGTCGGGTACTGTGTCGTCGCAAAAACCGGCGTCGGGTACTGTGGCGCCGGATACTGTGGTCCCGGGTACGCCAGCGTCGGATAGGATGGAGGGTACCCAGGAGCCGGGGGGGGGGGGCTGCCGGAGCAGACAGCCCGGCCGGTGGCCTCATGGGCGGATCCGCATTGGAAGACCCGGAGGGCGGAGGGCCAGACGGGAGCGGGATGTCTCCCGGAGTCTGTAGAACCAGCGTTGGGGCCGGCATCGGAGGCCCTGGCATCGGAGGTACCAACGTCGGAGGAGCTGCCGTCGGAGCCGGCGTCCGGGGAGCCGACGTCAGATCCAGCGCACCAAGTGGAGGAAGGTCTGACGGAGGAGGAAAATCCCCAGCATCGTCCGGGGATGGGGGGGAGAAATCCCCAGGGTCGGGCTGGGGAGACTCTGGGTCCCCAAACGGCAGCGAAGGCTGCGGGGAACTGGGTACGACGGACGTGGGAGGGTCCGTTGTCTGTTCCTTCGCTGGCCGGACGTCGGACGAGTTGACGTGTGGCTTGAGGGCGAGCTCCCGGCGGGCGCCGGAGGAGCTGGCGTCCGGCTTATGGAAGCCATCACAGGAGGCAGGTCGAGAAGAGGGATCAGCCTGGTCCAGTGGAGTGGAGGCCGCACGCCGCCCCAAAGGGTCGGGTGTCTTACCGGCCCTCTCCGGGAGGACGTCAGAGAAGCCGATGCCCGGCTTACCGGAGTCGCCCGCAGTGGTAGGCCGCAAGCCTGCGGCCGAACCAGGGGCAGAGGCCTTCAATTGCCCGGAGGAGCCCGCAAGGCCCGAACGCAAGCCAGACGGGCAGGCCGACACCCCCTCGGAAACCTCCAAGTCGGCCGTTGAGGAGCGTTCCCCCGGAGGGACATTACCTGTGTCCCAGCAACTCCTGAGGGAGACGCGGTAGAGGAGCCCTTGTCCTGGTGCCTCTCTTTCTCCTTCTTCTTCCAATGGCCTTCGGGGGAAGTGGACGCCTGCCTCAGTTTTTTGAGCTCCTTTTCCATTGAACTAATTTTCTTCTTCAGAATATGGGCTTCCAGGGATTGCTGCCGCCTTTTCCGGGTAGCAGCGTTGAAGCTGAGGCAGTGCTGGCACTTCTCGACCAGGTGATCGGGGCCTAGGCCGAACGGGCACAGGGAATGGCCGTCCTTGTGCGGTAGTTGGGCACCGCACAAATTGCACTTATTTTTGTGCTCGGAGGGTGTAGGGGACGACATACACCGACGATGGTACCTGACATTAGTAAAAAAAAAACAAAATATTTTGGTAAAAAAAACGATGACAATAGGGCTGACGAAGCACGAACTTTTCCGCGAGGTGCTGCATGAGCTAACAGCGGGAAAGAACTGGAAGGCGGGCATCAGGGACTGCCCCTTTATACCGACGTCTCCTGATGCCGGTCACCTGATGTGGGGGCGCTCCCTCGCCAGGGACTGCTAGCTAGAAATTTTTCTGTGGGGTCCTGCCGCCTGCTGGCATCAGTCATATATGTAATTACCTACTGTAAGAGCCCTATCGAAGTAAGATCTAATTTTACTTAAGTAGTGTTGTTAGCAGCAAGGTTGAACATAACATAATGGACTGACTACCCACCCTTCTCACTAGGGTACTGCTTTTTACATCGAAACCCATGTGTAAGGACTTCTGGGGTGCCTCACAGATTATCCCTCACAATGGTAGTTTACTCACCTGGTAAAGGTGATTGTGGGGGTATACATCTCTGAGGCACTCCACAACCCACCCAGGTAGTCAGTCAGAGACAAAGGACTCAGAGATGAGCTTTGCCGTATGGGCTGGAAATGACAGATTTGTATAAATAAGAAATAACAAGAGGACCCTCAGTGGGCACAGATTTTTTTGGTAAAACATAACAAATGCCTCTACTATAATTTATTTAACACGCTAAGATACATATCAGGAAACATTGTGCTGCCTACTTAACAAGTCAAGAGTTATTGGTTACAGATTAAGTACAGCTTTGGAAGAATTCAAACTGATCCTGGAGAGGCAGCATCACAGGGAAAGGGGTTAGACTTCTTTGAAGTCACATGTGCATCAAGCAACCTATCAGGTGGACAGAGCCCAAGTGTAAGGACTTGTGGAGTGCCTCAGAGATGTATACCCCCACAATCACCTTTACCAGGTGAGTAAACTACCATTTTTCCAAATTCAGTCGGTTTACTGGCGTTATGTGTTGGCACATGCCTTAGTTTATAGTCTGTTTTATTAAGTAAAACAGCTCAGAAATACCTCAAACTCTGGCAGTGTAATGCACAGATGTTGGTGTGATGGAAAACCATCATACAACAGACATTTGCCACTTCTAAGGAATTTTTTGAGTTTTTTAAAAAAAAGAAAGAAAAAAATGTACATTTTCAACGTTACATGCTCTGTAAAAAAAAAAAAAACTTTAATGCTACTAACATGTGTAACCCCTTATTTTAAAGATTTTTTTACTGTGACCAAACTTCGTGCTGCAAGTTTTGTGATAGGAGTTATTTATACTCCAAGTCGGAGTGTTACCATTTTAGTTCCGAACATTCTAACTGCTCAGGAAAACAGCCATTTTACACAGGAATACAGCACTCACTCAAGATTCCATTCTAGAGCTGAGTGAGTTAACATTGAGTAGTTGTGTTTCTGTATGTATTGTATGACTTTTTATTGCTTTTATGAATGAATATATGAAGTTTATGTTATTATAACAACTGCCAGTCATGATCAAATGTTAAAAATTGTGTCTGTTATTATACCTGTACCTTTTGTTTTCCCTCCCCCAGGCGTGGCTGAGAAAGGGTCTTCGGACCCAATCAATCTTCCTGGTAAAACTTATAAATGAAATGAAGAGAATCATGCCCGAAGACTGAGGCCTTTTTGTAGAACAACACAGGCAGATTCAGTGGTCATTAATGCTGCGCAAGACCATTCTAAATGGCTTAAACACCCTAGCTCCCTACCCCCAGACAGAGAATCTTGCCAAATAGATCTGTTTTGTACAAGGATGTTTGCTTCCTCCGCTTTGGCCATCCGGGCCCTTAAAGAGATGTTGTGATGTAGCATTTTGGGCTCCATACCCAGGTACCTTTGGGGCAGCGATAGCCCCTCTATGGTAAAAAAATTTTTTTACTGCACCCCATACAGTTTTGGGAAGGGATCATAACACTGGACAAACTATCAACCAGCCGATCCCTTCCCACTTCCTGGTACGTCTGCTCCGCCCACGCGCTCCATTGTTTTATGACGTTTAACCAGGGAGAGCATAGGGACATGCTGCATTCAAGTCTATGGGGGTAGTTTTTAAAACGTTTTTACAGCACTTTAATGTACCTTTGGATAAAACTGAAAGCCACTGCTCAACTAATAGCGTCCCTATTAGTTGAGTGGTGGCTTGCAGTTTTATCCAAAGGCACCGAAGAGCTACATGAACCTCAGCTTAACAGGCACAATTACTAAATTCTGGGATGATCCCTGACACCCGATAGCTTCCAATCTGCCCTACAGTCACATAATCCATGACAAAAATAACTCATAACACGAGAAATCTTCCAGAGAGCTCGTACTATGCTGTATACCCCTTCTGTGGTACAGCTGAAACTGAGTAACTGCTGTATCCGGAATATTCATGTCCTCAGGGTTCCATGCTGAGATCATATCGTTGAGCTGTACCACTACCCTAGTGGGGGAGACATTACCCATTTCTAATTATTCTCCATTGACAACACGGGGCGATATAGAAAGAGCATTTGTCTAAGGTGACTGCTGCGGGGGAAGGGGAATTAGATTTCAATGACTGCCTATAACGTGATGACGTCTTATAGACTTAAAAGTATTAAGTTAATTCTCATATTAATTACCATTAACGTATCAAAGAAGTCTTCAAGAAGGCTTAGCAGATCTTCATTTTTCTTCCTTCTTCCTTCCACCAAGATCTCTTTTGATTTTTCAAACCATGGAACCATGTAAAAAATGTATAAATTAATTATTATGGTATCCAACCAGAAAGTACAGTTGCATAAGAACTTACCGTAACAGTAGATCTTAGACAGAGGCTCTTGCAGTAGGTAATTACATATAGGACTGCTGCCGGCAGGCGTCAGGACCCGGAAAATTTCTAGCTAGCAGTCTTTAGCGGGACCGCCCCCACGTCAGGTGACCGACATCAGTATAAAAGGGCAGTCCCCCACGCCCTGCTTCCAGTTCCTTCCCGCCAAAGGCCAAAAGGCGAGACGAAAGAGAAGCGGATATTTCCCATCCTGGAAAAGGAGCTGAAAAAGCTTAGGGGGATGGAGGGCGGGAAGGTATTCCCTACTGCAAGAGCCTCTCTGGAAGATCTACTGTTACGGTAAGTTCTTACGTAACTGTACTATCTTACTTCGAGAGGGCTCTTGCAATAGGTAATTATATACAGGACTGAGTCCCAAGCAGTCTGGAATAAGGAGAAGCAACGGGAGGAGGAAAGCTAATGAAGTAGACCCTCTGGCTGTAAAGGCCTTAGGAAAGGAGACCTTGCAGAACAGCCAACCCGAAGCCTGCTCTACGGTGAGAGGCAATGTCCAAACTGTAATGTTTCGTAAAGGTATGGACAGAAGTCCAAGTGGCGGCTGCGCAAATGTCAGCCGCTGACACATTCTTCAAACAAGCTGCAGAGGTAGCGACCCCTCTGGTGGAGTGGCCTCTGACTTGATCTGGCAGGGTCTTGTTGTACTTGTCATAACAGAAAGTGATACAATGAACCAACCATTTCGATAGGCATTGCTTAGAAACAGCATTGCCTTCTCTTTTATGAGCAAAACAGACAAACAGTTGATAAGTCTTTCTGAGATCCTTCGTCCTGCTGGTGTAGTATCTCAGAATTCGGTGAACATCCAAAGTACGCAAGAGGTACTCTCCGTGATTAGACTGCTGCGTAAAGAAGGCAGGCAACTCTATGGACTGATTCAGCGTAGATTCCACTACCACCTTAGGGAGAAACTTAGGGTTGGTACGCAGAGCCACACGTTCCTTGTGAAAAATTAAATACGGGATTTTGCACATCAGGGCCTGAAGCTCAGAAATCCTTTGAGCAGAAGTAATGGCCACTAGGAAGAGAGTCTTCCAAGAAAGGAACTTTAGGTCTGCTGAGGTTGCCAGCTCGAAAGGGGGCAGAGAAAGGTTCTCCAGAATAAAATTCAGATCCCAAGGAGGGGCAGAAACCCGCATAGGGGGTCGCAAATGGAGGACCCCTCTAAGAAAGGTATTGGAGACCTCTAATTGAGCAAACATCTTGTCTGCAAAGGGGACATGGTAGGCCGAGATGGCTCCCATGTGAACCTTTAAGGAGGAGTGGCCGAGACCCAGATCGAAGAGGTGTCGCAGGTAATCCAGAAGCCACCCAACAGAGCACGAGAAGGGCTCAAAATCTTTGGAGGCGGCCCAAATAGTTAACCGTTTCCATTTCATGGCATAAGTAGATCTGGTGGAGGGTTTCCTAGCCTCCACCAAAATCTCAGCTACTCGGGGGACCCAAGTCGGGCAGGAGCCACACGTGCAACTGAAGGGACTTGAGGCCTGGATGGACCAAGGTCCCCTGATCCTGGATCAGCAAAAGTTGTGACAGAGGAAGAGGAAGAGGAGGCTCCTCTGAGCACTGTTGCAGAAGACAGAATCAAACTTGCCTGGGCCAGAAAGGAGCGATCAGAATAATTCGAGCTCCTTCTGCACTGAGTTTCTGTAAGACCCTCGGAATCAATGGGATTGGGGAGGAAAGCATAGACGAATCTGCCCTTCCAGTCTAGAGACAGAGCGTCTCTCAAAAAATGCCGCGCTCTGGAACGAGTGAGTAGAAGTCTGGAAGTTTTGCGTTGTGAAGGGATGCGAACAGGTCTACCTGTGGTGTTCCCCAGCGTAGGAGGATATCGTCTGTGACCCCCTGATCCAGTTCCCACTTGTGAGCTTGAGCAGACGACTGACTGAGTCTGTCTGCCAAGATGTTCTTGACACCAGGGACGTGAATGACCGTGAGGTGAAGGTTGTGCTGCACTGCCCAATCCCGAACTCGGATCGCCTCCCTGCAAAGAGGGTAGGAACGAGTTCCTCCCTGTTTGTTGATGTACTAGACCACACACATATTGTCCATCTGTACCGCCAAGTGACCGGGAAGCAGATGCAGATGCAGAGCCTGAAGAGCATACAGCACTGCCCGAAGCTCGAGCACATTGATGTGAAGAAACTTCTTGTGCTTGGACCAGGAGTCCTGGGTCCTGTGAGGCCCAAGATGGGCTCCCCAACCCTCGCCCAAGACATCCGTAGTCAGCAGCTGGGAGGGGGGAGAGAGACAGAAGGGAACTCCCCGGCAAAGGTTCTCCTGAACCATCAATCATTGCAAATCCCGAGCCATAGGAGTGGAGACTAGAACGAGTTGACCTACGTCGTCCACCAACTGGTCCCTCAGAGACCGAAGCGTCCACTGAGAAATTCATATGTGGAGCCGAGCGCAAGGGACTGTTGGAATCGCAGCCGCCATGAGCCCAAGGAGGCGAAGGACTGACCTGGCACTGACCTGCCTGCGGCTGAACTACAGGCTGACCTGGACCTGGAGTGTGGCCGCCCTGTCCGATGACAGGAAGGCCATGCCCAAGGTCGTGTCCAGGATCGCCCCGATAAACTGAAGCCTCTGGGACGGGAACAAGTGGGACTTCGAGTGGTTGATGATAATACCCAGGCAGGTGAAAACCTGCCGGATAAGGGAAAGGGAACGCAGGAGTTCCTCCCTGGATGGTGCCGCCAGGAGGCAATCATCCAGGTAAGGGAAAACCTGCACCCCCTGGGAACGCAGGTAGGCCGCTACCACCGAAAGGCACTTGGTGAACACTCGGGGCGCCGAGGAAAGACCAAATAGGAGAGCCTTGAACTGGTAGTGGTCCCCCTGGAACGCAAAATGCAGGTATTTGTGGTGGGACGGGCAGATAGGGATATGCAAGTAAGAATCCTGAATATCCAGAGCGCACAGCCACTGTTCCGTCTGAAAAAGGGGAAGGAGACTCTGCAGAGAGAGCATCCTGAACCTCTTGTACTCTACGAACAAGTTCAGGGAGCTGAGGTCGAGAACTGGCCTCACGTCCCCTGACTTCTTCGGGACCAGGAAGAAATGAGAATAGTACCCCGTCCCCTGAAGAGGAGGGGAGACGGGTTCCATTGCCCCCTTCAAAAGGAGTACGGAGATTTCTTCTGGAACCAGGAGAAGATGTTACTGAGAGTACGACGACCTTGGGGGGGGGGGGGTTCGAGGAGGTTTCCGAAGAAACTCTATTGAGTGTCCTTCTGTGATCAGCTGGAACACCCAGGTGTCTGAAGTTATCCTCTCCCAACCCGGAAGATGGAGGGAGAACCTCCCTCCTACCGGTTCCTCTGGAGACCCCAGAGGCTGTGGGAGAGAAAAGGAGTCAGGTGGCGTGAGGCAGCATCGCAGCTGAAGCCCCCGCTGCTTTTTTGGGTGCAGGGGGCTTGGCAGCCGGAGGGGCCCGGCGTTTCTTGGCCCACTTCCCCTGAGGTTTCACCTTCTGACGATTCCGTCTGCGAAAGGGACGACACTGCACCTGAGGGGGTTTGTACATGGAGTCCACAGACTTAAGTGCAGTCCCCTTCTCCTGCAGATCGGTGATAATGTCCTTGACATCACCCCTGAACAGCACCGAACCCCGGAAGGGCACGTCCTGGATAGCAGATTTCACTTCCGGGACCAACCCTGACACTCGGAGCCAGGCATGTCGCCGTAAACCCATGGCGAAAGCCAAGCGCCTACCAACAGTGTCCACTGCATCCTACGTGGCACGAAGAATATGCCAACTGGCCGAACGTGCAGAGCGGATAAGACTAGCCACTTCCTGTTTCACCTGCGAATCGGGAAAGGAGTCCAACTTGGATTCTACCTCGCTAAGAATTGTTTTCTGGTAATCCCCCATCTGACCGACATAATTCAGGGCCCTAATACCCAGAGTGGAAGAAGCAAAGACCTTCTTGCCATACTGGTCCAGAAGATGGGATTCTTTGTCAGGTGGCGATGAGCTCAAATGCTTGGGGTTAGCTGACTGACCGTGAGTGGCGCTGATCACGACCGAGTCAGCTCGAGGCTGAGAATTAATGGAGTCAACACCCTCGAGAGCCTGATATAGCCTGTCTGACTTCCGGGGAAGAGGGGCTATTGCCGATGGTTGCTTCCAAATAGTGGACACAAGATCGGCATGCAGCTCAATCCAGGGTGGCACCAAGGTCGGAGCAGTCTCGGGCAGATCCAGGTGCACAGCGAGCTTCTTACGCTGTGGATCTGGCTCCAAGGAGTGCCACTGATGAACCTCCTGGATCTTCTGCAGCAACTCCATGAAGGAAAGATCCTCCGGAGGTGACTTCGGAGGAGTCCTAGACCTGGGTTTATCCAGAGAGCGAGGTTCGTCATCCGGGTCGGAGCAACCATCGGAGTTGTCCGAGGTGTCCAAGGAGGAAGAAGAGGAAGAGGAAGACCCCCCCTCCCGGTGCAGGGGAGGAACGGACCCCTTGGGAAGCCCTTGGGGAAGCGTATCCTGCCCCGCTCTGGAACCGGACGGCTCGCCTCTGGTATCCGGAGGTGGGGAGGGAGCCCAGCATCTCGGGCATACGGGAACAGAGATCGGCACTGTTGCCGGGAGACGACTCTCCACCTCTCTGGTGAGCTGACCCTTGGCCTCAGCCCACCAGGAGGCCAGAGACTCTTTCAAATCCACCGCCGGCTGAGGGGGCAGTGGAGGAGGAGGAGGAGGAGGAGGAGGAGGAGGAGGAGGATATGGATACTGAGTGTACCCGAATGGCACAAATCTATAGCCCGACGCCGGGAAACTCGGCATCGGGTAATGAGGCACCGTGTACTGTGGCATCGGACAGGCCGGCATCGGGTACTGGGGCACCGGATACTGCAGTCCCGGGTATGAAGGTGTCAGATACGATGGGGTCGGATACCCGGGAACCAGGGGGGTCTGACGGGGCAGACAGCCCGGCAGGCAGCCTGGAACAGGAGGCCCAGTTGGCAGTGAGCCCGGTGTTGGGGCAGCATCCGGGAGAGGGATGTCGCCCGGCGTTGGCAAAACCGGCGTTGGGGCCGACATCCAGGGAACTGACGTCAGGTCATCCGGCCCAGCGGGAGGGGGACCTGACGGGGGTGCAGCATGATCCTCAGCATCGCCTGGGAAAGGAGGGAGGGGAAAAATCCCTCCTGAGGTCAGGCTGAGGAGACCCAGGGTTCCTGGAGGGCAGCGAAGGCTGCGGGGAGCTGGGAACGGCGGACAAGAGGGGGTCTGGCATCGGCTGAGCCGCCGCGCAGGCATCAGGAACCCTGACGTCCGACTTATCAGTGGAGTCTGGGCGGACGGAGGAGCCGACGTCCAGCTTAGCGGACCCATCACCCGAGGCAGACCGTGAAGGAGGAGTGGCCTGGTCAGACGGAACAGAGGCCATGTGCTGCCCCGAAGGGTCAAGCGACTTAGCGGCCATCTCCGGGTGGGCGTCAGAGGAGCTGACGTCTGGCTTACTGGAGCCACTCAGACCAGAAGGCCACACAGCGGCGGCCTTACGGGAGTGGTGGCCTCAATATCGGAGATGCCCTGAGCCCGTGCAGCGAGCCAGAGGGGCGGGCCAGCGCCGCTGAAGCCTCAAGATGGCCGTCATGAGCAGTCCCTGGGGAGGGGACGTTACTTGTAGCACAGCGAACTTCGGCCGAAGTCGCAGTAGACAAGGAGCCCCGGTCCCAGTGCTTCTCCTTATCTTTCTTCTTACGATGGTCTTCGGGGGAAGTGGAAGTCTGCCGGAGCTTTTTCAACTCCTTCTCCATGGAGGACATTTTCTTCTTAAGGATGTGAGCCTCCAGGGACTGCTGCCTCCGTCTGCGGGTGGCGGCGTTGGATTTGAGGCAGTGCTGGCACTTCGCCACCTGATGATCCGGGCCCAAACAGAAGAGGCACTGGGAATGGCCGTCCTTATGCAGGAGTTGGGCGCTGCACAAGTCGCACTTGTTCTTGTGCTCGGAGGGTGTAGAGGACGACATACAGCACCAAAAATCAAACAAAATCGTTGAATGAATCGAGTAAAGAGACGGTGAAAACTACCGACAACAGAGCTGACTAGCATTAAACTTTACCGCAAGGCGCTGACACGAGCTAATGGCAGGAAAGAACTGGAAGGCGGGCGTGGGGAACCGCCCCTTTATACTGACGTCGCTTGACGTTGGTCACCTGACATGGGGGCGGTCTCCAGCCAGAGACTGCTAGCTAGAAATTTTTCCATGGGGTCTTGAAGCCTGCCGGCATCAGTCCTATATAAAATTACCTATTGCAAGAGCCGTCTTGAAGTAAGATCAGGATTTAAAATGACTACTTGTCAAGTAATGCCAAAGAGTTACTAAGTATTTCTAAATAGTAAAGTACAGTTACGTAATAACTTACTGTAACAGTAGATCTGCCAGAGGATCTCTTGCAGCAGGCCACAAATATGAAACTATAGCCACCAGGACCAGACGAAAACATTTCTAGCTAGCAGTCCACCAGGTGGCCGCCCACTCCAACGTCAGGCACCAATGTCACCACATGCTATAAGAGTGGACAGCCCCACTGCCTACCTTTAGTTCTCCAACCGGAGACCATAAGCAGAAGAGTCCTGCAGAGGAAACGAGGAGGGTTCCAAAGGTTCCTGCCAAGAAAAGGTTAGAGAGGAGAAGCAGACACAGGAGAGCCTCAGAGGCCCAGGGGGAAGTTGGGAGGGTGGCATAGCTTACTGCAAGAGATCCCCTTGCAGATTTACTGTTATGGTAAGTTCTTACATAACTGTACTATCTGACTTGAAGGGGCTTATCTCTTGCAGCAGTCCCCACCTATGGAATAAGTCCCACGCAGTTTCTGACATCAGAAAATGCAGCCTGGGCGGTAGGAATCCAAGAGTCTAGGAAAGTTGGCCCAGTAGAATGGCTAGGCCGAAAAAACAGGTTACTCACCTGTAACAGTAATTCTAGGAGTGGTATATGTTGTTCATTCACACTGCTTGGCATGTGCCCTTCCACTTTAAATCTTGCTGTAAGTCTTCAAGCTGGCTCCTCCCATCCACACGGGTGGTATATACCTCGGCTCCGCCACATGATGCCAGATCTTAGCCTGCTGGAAGCAAGGTTGTGCGCCCAAAGCCAGGGAGGTAGGGTGGGAGCGTGTGGATGAACAACATATACCACTCCTAGAACTACTGTTACAGGTGAGTAACCTGTTCTTCTAGGAGCGTGGGTATGTTGTTCATCCACACTGTTTGGCAGACTCCAAGCAGTTCTCCGGGAGAAAGGAGACAAGGCGCACACCCCCAACTTAGGAAACAGAGATTGGAGAACCGAGGCCCCAAAACCAGCATCCCAGCGTGACTCAAGGTCATTGTGGTAGTGGATGATAAAGGTGTTTGCTGATTTCCAGGTAGCAGCCCTACAGATTTCCTGGATAGGGATGTCCCTGGAAGCAGCCACCAATGCAGCAGAATGACGGGTAGAATGAGCTCTTATCCCTCTGGGAGGCTCCTTGCCCACCAACTCATAGCACAGACCAATGCATGATGTAATCCGTCTTGCTATGGTCCATTTGGCTGCAGGTCTGCCAGAAGCGGCTTCAGCGTAGGTGACAAACAGCTGGCAAACCTCTCCACGAATTTCCGCTGTCCTCTCCTTGTAGTAGGAGACAGCATGTCTCAGGTCCATAGTATGGAGCCTGTACTCAGCATCCGAGGTGTAATTAGGGCAATAAACCGGCAGAGTCAACACCTGATTAAGGTGAAACTCTGACATCACCTTCGGAAGGAATTTCGGGTGGGGACGCAGAACAACTTTGTCCCTGTGAAAGACCAGATAAGGGGAGTCCACGGAAAGCGCCTGAAGCTCCCTTGTCCTTCTGGCTGACGTGATAGCCACCAAGAAGGGCATCTTCCACGACAAGTGTGACAGCTCACACTTGTGCATGGGTTCGAATGGCTTGCCCATGAGCTTTAGCAAAACCAACAACAGATCCCACGGAGGTGGAGATTCACGCACCGGAGGGGAAATGTGATCTAGGCCTTTGAAAAAGCACCCGACCACTGTCTCCTGCACCAATGTCGGCTGACCGGCCCACACCCGGTAAGTAGAAATGGCTGCCAAGTGCACCCTAAGGGTCGATGACCACAGACCCCCTTTGGAGAGGGACCAAAGGTAGTCGAGAATGTTAGCCACAGAGCAGGATAAGGGGCCCAGACTCTTACCCTGACGCCAAATGGAAAACCTGTTCCATTTGAAGGTGTAACATTTCCTGGTCGATTCCTTTCTAGATGCCTCCACTACAGTGTAGACATCTTCGGAAAGACCCAAAGCCTGGAACTTTAGCCGCTCAGGTACCAGGCTGTGAGGTGCAGGGATTGAAGATCTAGATGGAATACTTTCCCCTGGTTCAGAGATATCTGGTCTGGGCGTGTACAAAGCCGCTCCAGGGGCCTGCAGCTGAGGCTGAGGAGATCCGGGTATCAGAACTAGCACGGCCAATCAGGGGCTACCAGAATCATCTTCCCCTTGTCCCTCCTCACCTTGAGTTACACATTGTGGATCAAGGGAAGTGGAGGGAAGGCGTAGCGGAGGCCTGGGGTCCACGGCCGCGAGATGGCATCCCCCTGCAGCGAGCCCTGCTGAGGGGGCAGGCATGATACTGTCTCAGCTTGTTGTTTTCCCTGGAGGCAAACAGGTCCACCATCGGTTTGCCCCAACGGGAGAACAGGCTGTAAGCTACCTCTGGATGGAGAGGCCACTCGTAGGATGTGTGGCCTATACGGCTGAGAGCATCCGCCAGATGGTTCAAGGCTCCTGCTCCAACTGGCTTACGAGGGTCCAGATGCGGAGCGCCTCCTTGAACAGCAGATGGGAGTGCGTGCCACCCTGCTTGTTGAGGTAGTACATGGTCGTGGTATTGTCCGTCTGGACCTGAACCACTTGACCCCGAGCTGAGGAGCGAAAGCTGACAGTGCCAGTCTGACTGCTCTGAGCTCCAACAGGTTGATGTGGCATCGGGACTCCTCGGGGGTCCAGAACACGTGGGCTCTGTTGTCCCCCATGTGGGCTCCCCAGCCCATAAGAGAGGCATCGGTAGTAAGGACGACCATCAGCTCAGGGCGGACAATCAGGATCCCTTCCTGCAACCAGTGTGGGGCGGTCCACCATTGGAGAGCGTGCCACATCTTCTGGGTTACAGTGATCAGCTGGTCGAAGTGACCATATCACTGAGTCCAATGGGCAGCCAGCTCCCATTGAAGGGGGGCGCATGTGCCACCAGGTCCAACAGACCACTGAGGTGCACGCCGCCATGCACCCCAGAAGGTGCAGAAAGTCCCGGGCAGGGCGCAAACGCCCAACCAGAAATGATCGGGCAAAGGAGGAGAGAACCTCCGCCCTGCCCGCCGGGAGCCAAGCTCTGGCATGACAAGAGTGGAGCTCTGCCTTGATGAAGCCCATCACCTGAGAAGGCACGAGTTCCGACTTGACCTCGTTGATCAGGAGGCCAAGTTGGGAGCAGGTTTTGAGGGCCAGATCCCTGGACCTCTCCATCTCCTGTTGGGTGGAACCTGCCAAGAGCCAATCGTCGAAATAAGGGTAGAGTCTGACTCCTCGATGCCGAAGGTGGGCTGCCACCACTGTAATGCATTTGGTGAAGACACATGGGGCCGATGACAGGCTGAACGGCATGGCTCAGAACTCATACAGGGTCCCCTCGACCCTGAAGCAGAGGAACCGCAGATGGGACAGACGGATTGGGACGTAAAAGAACGTGTCCTGTAGATCCAGTGAACAGAACCACATGTTTCGCTCCATGGATTGTATGAGCTGGTTCAGAGTGACCATCCAAAAGGTGCGGGACCTGAGATATTGATTCAGGTCGTGGAGATGTAGGATGGGGCGCCAACCCCCCATCTGCTTGAGCACCAGAAAGTACCTGGAAACAAAGCCTGGGTCTGTCGGAGGATATGGCACTGGAGATACTGCCTCCTTGCGGAGAAGCTGGGCTACGTTGTCTCAAAGAACCAACTGGGTGCATGCGGAAATCCGTTCCTCCTGAGGGGCGCGGGCTCAGCTGGGAGGGTACTGCTCGAATTCTAGCGGCAGTCCCTGATCGACCACTTTGAGAACCCACCTATCCGAAGTGATAACGGACCAGGCGGAAAGGAAGTGGCAGAGCCGACCCCTCACGGGAGGACCCAGAACTGGCATGACAGGTGTAGGGGTGGCCACCCCAACCCGTCACTGAGCAGACTTAGAAAGGAGGAGACCCCAGGACCTGAACCTCGGCCTCCTTTACGGGGCTGCTGAGGACCCTGCTTGGGCCGAGGGCGCCAAGCTTGAGCCTGCTGCTGCTGCTGTTGATGTTGCTGTCCTCCTTGATAAGAGGGCTGCCAGATTGCAGGGGAAGAGAGCCGAAATGGCTTCTTCTTTCTCTTCTGCTGGTTCTTGCCCAAAGAACCCTTGGCAGAAGTAGCATCCAAGGTGGCAATGGACGGCTCTATACGCTGAAGGTGACCGGCCACTCTTGGACCGAAAAAGTCGGTACCCAGGAAGGGCACGTCAGCAAGCTTATGCTGAGTATCCGCCAGGGAGGAGGAAAGTCTCAGCCAAGCCTGTGGCAAGAGGCCACTGCAGCTGCCAGCAAGCGGGCACAGGAATCCCCGATATCCAAGGCCGTATGGAACTGCTGTTTAGCAACAGCACGGCCCTGGTCATGGACCTGCTTGACCATGGTCTGCATGTCCGGTGGGAGATGAGGGAGGAACTCGTCTAATGACTCAAGAAGGGCATGAGAGAAGTGTATCATAACGACAGCCAAGCTGGCCTGACAAAGGCCCAGAGAAGAGGCCGCATAGACCTTATGGGCAGTGTGGTCCATGTTCTTGGACTCCTTGTCTGGGGGTCGGTCAGTGTCGGCCGAACTACCACTATGCCACCAGGCTCTCGGCCGAAGGGTGTTCTGTGAACCCAACAAGGGACCCTATGGGCACCGCATACTTGCGGGCCATGCGGGCAGATGGTGCTGGGCAGGAGGCAAGATGCTGCCAAAGTTCAAGGGCTGGGCCAACAATGGCCTCGGCCACTGGACAGACCTCCGTCGGGGTATCCCCTCTCTTGAGGATGTCAGTGAGAGGGTACTCCACCTTTTTCTGGATAGGCTCCAGGGGCATTCTGGTGGAATCGGAAATGAGGCGCAGAATGCCCTGGAAAGAGGAGGGGTCTTCTTCTATTCCTGCGCCAACCGACAACTCATCATCCCCGGGATGTGAGTGCAAGCCGGTAATATCCAAGTCCGAAGAGTTGTGATACAGCGGTCTACCGCCTAAGTCACCCTCAACCTGCCGAGGGCGGTCCGGGGTGACTGTTATCGACAGACGTCGGGGAAGCCCGGTGTCCCGTCAGTCCTCTTTCGAGGGCGCCCCTCCCTCGGGCTGTTTATGCAGTGATTCCACCCGAATCAGTGGAGAGACCGGAGTAGGCCTAACTGGGAGACGGCCCGGCACCACGGGTGGATGAATTGAGGGCTTCATTTCCAGAGGCGTCGGCTCCGGCCTAGGAGGCGACAGTCACATAATGGCCGGGGTAGATAGTGAAGCCAGCTTCTGCCCAGTCAAGATTAGCTGCTGGCACATAAGGTCTTCATAGCGCCAAAGTTTCCGCCAGAGCCTCTCTTCGTCCGAGGAGGATGAGGACCTGTGGCGCCACCTCTTTTTTGAGCGCTTATGGCTCTTCCTCGGTCGATTGCCCGAGGGGGTCCTGGACCGAGAAAGGGGAGGACGGCTCAGTCCATCAGGAGACACCGGGATCAGTGAGACCTGAAGGACTGGGACCGGGTCCTTGATGGGGACACCTGCAGGCTGAGCCTCCTCATCCGGAAAGACCAGGACCGGAGTCCATTTCAACGAGTCATCGGGCAAAGCCGGTGACAAAGGGTCGATCGGGTCGAGGATACTTTCGACCTCGTAGGCCACTTCTTCAGTCCCTTGGCCAGACTGGAAGGTCCGAAAAGCCAGTGGCCAAGGATGCGATCTTGACCGAGGTCAAGATCACGTGCTCTTGGACCTTGGACCTCTAACGGTCCCAAGAGCACCTCCATCAAGACGAAGACAATGGGTCCTTCTCCCTCTTCCGAGAGTGGGAGGAGTGCGAGCCCGAGGGCGCCTCACCCTGAGTGGGGAGAGACTGGCACATCTCCCTAAAGGAGCC
Source organism: Neoceratodus forsteri (assembly GCA_016271365.2). Lineage (NCBI taxonomy): Eukaryota > Metazoa > Chordata > Ceratodontiformes > Ceratodontidae > Neoceratodus > Neoceratodus forsteri. The sequence continues at coordinate 211,032,092 of JADMNL010000028.1, forward strand.
TGTAAAGGTAGAGCCTAGGTTCAGTGGGACGAAGAAGCTTCTATTGGGTGAAGCGCGAGCTGCTTCCTCCTCGAATGCCTTCATCTGTTCCAGCTGTTCGTCGGAGCCCGCAGCTGCAGAAACCGCCCACCTACTCTCCTTCAATTTCACCGACGGGTTTCTTTTTTCTGGTCTCCCCAGCTTCAAGCATGCCTTGCAGTGGTCCAGAACGTTGGGATGGAAGGCCAAGCAAAAAATGCACGACGAGGTGTCATGTCCGACACCTAGGCAGTAAACACACGTGAGGTGGGGATCGGGTGCGCGACATCTTCTGACCGCAGAGGCACCAGCGAAATCCTGGGGAAGATTTTTCCTCCATAGTCGATGCGACGAAAGCGCGATCGATAACCCAAATGAGTTTGATTTTCAGTAAAACCGACAATTTGAAAGCCAGGGCCTACGAAATGCTGAGAGCACGAGGGAACCTGTATCTTCCAGCGGAAAGGAAGATCTGGCGTCATGGGACGCAGCCGAGGTGTATACCACCCAAGTGGGTGGGAGGATCCAGCTTGAAGACTTCCGGCAAGATTTAAAGTGGGAGGGGGACGTGCCAAACAATGTGGATGAACAACATATCCACGCTCCCAGAACTGGCCCTACACCTAGCGGCAATGTCCAAACTGTAGTGCTTGGTAAAGGTGTGGACAGTACTCCAAGTGGCAGCATCCCAGATCTCTGCAGCTGACATATTCCTGAAAAAGGTAGTAGAAGTGGCCATGTCTCTGGTGGAATGACCATGAACAACACCAGAAAGGCCCTTGCCATACTTTCTGTAACAAAAAGTGATACAGTTGGCCAACCATTTGGACATACACTGTTAGGAAACAGAGAAGCCCGCTCTCCCAGGGGTGAAAGAAACAAACAACTGTTTGGACTTCCTACAGTCCTTCGTACAGTGGGTATAGTAATGCAGAATTCTATGCACGTCTAATTCATGGAGCAATGCTTCCCCTGGATTGGGAGCCAGAAATCCTGGGAATTGCCACTGTCTGGGGGGAGTGCAGTTACCCACTGCAGAGGAGAAGAAGGATCTCGGGGTACTAGTCACAGGGGACATGAATCACTCTCCACAGTGCAAGAAGGCAGTAGCCAAAGCAAATAAGATGCTGGGGTGAATTGCCAGGGGAATCACCTCTAGGAGAGAGAAAGTCATCCTGCCACTGTACAGGTCACTGGTGAGACCACACTTACGGTACTGTGTGCAGTTCTGGTGCCCCTATTTAAAGAAGGACATCAAGCTGCTGGAGGGGGCCCTGCGCAGGACGACCAAGATGATCCTTGGACTGGGGGACAAACCATATGAGGACAGACTGAGGAAGCACAACACATATTCCTTGGAGGATAGAAGGCAGAGAGGGGATATGATTGAGGTTTTAAAATACATAAGGGCATGAATAGGGTTAGTACTGAGGGCATGTTGAGATTAAAAGGGGGGAGGGACACAAGGGGACACAGTCTGAAATTAAAGCATGGAAGATTCAGGAGGGAAATTAGGAGGCACTATTTCATGGAAAGGGTGGTAGCAAGGTGGAACACACTGCCAGAGGAGGTGATATCACTGTAATCTGTGGGCAGTTTTAAGAGGGGGTGGGACAGGGTCAAAGGTAAGGTCAAAACTGAGTGGAAGCTGGGGAGGAGGGAGTCAGCAGACGGGGTGATAAATCAGATGGTTGGGTAAGGGTTGGGGGGGCAGCAGCAGCAGTTATTTTAGACTGGGAGCTGCACATTCTTACAGACTCAATAGACTATATGGCCTGTATCTGCTGGCATTTTCATATGTTCATATGTCTGTATGTAATAAACGGATAGGTGGATGGACTGGTTTAAAATGAACTCAGACACCAACTAAGGAAGAAATTATTGTTAGCAGAAGGCAGAGATGGCAGATGTGTGCACATTACGAGAGGAGCACTTCAGACCGGAGTCTGAAAGAGACAGCAAGTACTCCAGAATCTGATTTTCTGAACAAGTGAAGGAATCCATCTGGCATGAAGCAGCCCACACCTTAAAACGCTTCCACTTCATAAAATAAGTGGCCCTAGTGGAAGGCTTCCTAGCCACCACTAGGACATAAGCCACCTTGAGTGATGCCCCGAACCAAGCCATGGCTATGTCCTCAGGAGCCAGACATGAAGATGCAGGGATTTGAGGTCTGGATAGAATAGGGTGCCCCAGTTCTGGGAGGCTCCACTGTTAGCTGTTGCAGAAAGGGGAACCAGATCTGATGAGGCCAGAATAGGACTATGACTATAATTGTGGCCCCTTCCATCTGGAACTTTATCTGTACCCTCTGGAGTAAGGGAAAGGGAATAAATGCGTACAGAAACCTCCTTTTCCAAAACAGGGACTGTGTGTCTTGCCAGGAAACTCCAGGTCTGGGAGCGAGTGAGCATAAAAGCGTCAGTTTTGCATTGGGTGGGGATGCAAAAAGGTCCAACTCTGGACGACCCCACTTGTTGAACAATTCTCCTACGACTGAGGTCAGCAGCTCCCACTTGTGTGCCCGTGACTGTGACAGACTGAGGCTGTCTCCCAGGACATTTTGGACACCGGTAACATGGATGGCCAACAGTTCTAGACCATGTTCCAGTTCCAGTGCCAGACTCTCATGGCCTCCTGACAGAGAGGATAGGAGTGGGTACACCACTGTTTGCTGATGTAGTCCATGTGCACTAACAGAAGGCCCAGTGACAGACGACTATGGAAGGATTGTAGGGCACAGAGCACCGCTCTCATTTCCAGAACACTCATGTGGAGCAAAGACTCCAGTGCGGACCAAGTCTGTAGGTTTGGTGGGGCCCCAGATGGGCCCCCCAACCTATTTCCAAAGTATCTGTGGTGAGAATTTGCTATGGGGAGGGAATAAGGAAAGGAACACCCCTGAACAGGTGGCTGGGTTCCATCCACCAAAGAAGAACCTTTTTCACAGGAGAGGAGATCAAGACCTGCTGTTCTAGGTCATCTGTATGTTGAGCCCACTGGACCCTGAGAGTCCACTGGGGAACCCTCATGTGCAGTCTGGTGAGAGGCACTGTGACTATGGCCGCAGCCATCAGGCCCAGAAGCCAAAGGGAGGGTCTTGTTGAAACATAGTTGCTTTTGTATAACAGGTAGGCCTGGTTATCAGGCACTGTGCCCTGTCGTGGAGAAGGAAAGCCATGCCCTGAGCCGTGTCCAAGACCGCCCCGATGTATTGGAGGTATTGGTATGAATTCAGAACTGACTTGAGCAGGTTCACAGTTATCTCCAGATCCTGGAAGAGGTGGATGGTATGTTCCAGGGTCTGTAGCAGGCGGTCCCTGGACTGGGCCTTGAGGAGCCAGTCGTCGAGATGGGGAAGACATAAAGGCCTTCCCACGTGTGGGCAGCTGCTATCATTGCCAGACATTTGGTAAATACCCGAGGGGTCGAGGACAAACCAAAGGGCAAGGCCCTAAATTGGAAGTGTTACCCTGGAACTGAAACCTCAGGTACTATCTGTGGGATGTGTGAAGCTTGATATGCAGGTAGGCATCTTTCCTATCAAGGGAGCACATCCAATCTTCCTGGTGTAGAAGGGGTAGCAGACCCTAAAGTGTCAACAACCGGAAAGAACAGTTACATGAGAACTTACCGTAACAGTAGATCTTCAAGGGGATCTTAGACATCAGGTCACACCGTAAAAACTTCACTGCCAGTGAAGCAGGTTCTACAAGGAAGATTTTCAGCAGTACAACTGGGGCGCCCACGCTGACACCATTCATTGATGTCACAAACTGTATATAGGTATGAGCGGCCCCACCCCGCTCCCTCCTCTGTTCTTTCCCCCAGAGACTAAGGGAGCACACCCAATCCAAATGGTGACTAAGACAGAAAGAGAGAGAGAGAGAGAGCGAGAGAGAGAGTTGCCCAGGCCAAAATAAAAGGCTAGGTACACCAGAAATAAAAACAGATTCTGAGATAAGAACCCTTTAAAGAGCCACCAACACCCAGAGAAGAACTTTCAAAGACATATTTGGACACAGAGCAGCTTATATTTCTCATCAGCTCAGTATCTGTTATCCCCATTACTTATTACTGAGGTCATTTGCTTCAAAAACAGGGTAGTTGCTTCCTGAGGGTTCATCAGCTCCTGCTGCTTCTTCCCAGCCTGATGTCATAATACTCTGCTTGTGACATCACAGTGATTTCCACGGCAACAGACTGTGATGTCACAACAGGGCATCATGATTTCAAGTTGGGAATAAGCTATAGAAACAGATGAACTCTAAGAGACAAATATCTTGTTTTTGTGATAATTTCTTCAGTAATAAATAATGGAAAGAACAAATCTGTAACAGGTATATGCAAAACAAGCTGATTTGTGTCTAAATATTATGTTTTCCAAAGTTTTCCCAAAGCTATCAGCTGCTCTTTAAAGGGTGATGGCAGTAGGGAAAGCAGACCTGATGACTGAGATCCCCTCAATGATCTACTGTTACGGTAAGTTCTTACGTAACTGTTCCATCGTCTTCGGGGGTATCTCAGTCAACTCGTCACACCGTAGGAACAAATCCCAAGCAGTTACAAGTGCAAGAAAACAATCTGAGACAAAGGCAAGCTGAAATTCAACATAAGAGGCCTTCCAACACAGCCCTGCCGAAACCTGCACAGGCTTAAGAGACAACGTGCAGACTGTTGTGCTTGGGAAAGTATGGACAGAATTCAAGGGGACTTCAGCACACAATTCAGCAGCTGAGACCCCTTTGAAACAGGCCACAGAGGTAGCCATACCCCTTGTAAAATGAGCTTTCACTGTCCCGGGCAACACTTTGCCATGTTTGCTGGAGCAAAGCATAAAACAATCTGCCGACCATTTGGACAAACAGTGTTTCAAAACCTGAGCTCCTTCTCTACCTGGGGTGAAAGGACTTTCTGTGCTCTTTAGTCCAAAGTGAATAACACTTCAAAATTTCTGCACACACCTAACGTATTGAGCAGTGCTTCCCCTAGATTAGCATGTTCAAGAAAATAGACTGTAAGGTGAATGGATTGGTTCAGAGTAGGTCCACACACCACCTCATGAAGAAACTTAGGGTTGGTGCACAAAGACACTGTCTTTGCAGAGAATCAATAAGGCTCTTTCGCACCAAAGAACCTGAAGCGCTGAAAATCTCTGAGCAGAGGTAAGAGTCACCAAAACGAATGCTTTCCAAGAGAGAAAGGGTAAGCCACAAGTTGCGGTTGGATCGGACAGAAACAGAGACAGTTTTGCCCAAAGCAAAACTGAGAGCTCAAGCCGAAACAGGAGAACGGATTGGGGCTTCAAATGCAGGATGTCCCTGAGGAGTACATGGGACACTTCCAATTGAGCCAGAGTGCGTTCACCCGCTGGCTCCTGAAAGACTGATATAGCCAACAGGTACACCTTGATGGTAGAGTACTGGAGACCGGAGACTGAAAAGGACACTAGGTACTACAGAAAAAGGTGTTTAGCGGATGCTTGGCCACCCGGAGAGCAAACTTTTACCACTTTATGGTATAAGTGGTCCTAGTGGAGGAATTCTGAGCTGCAACAAGGACGCCTGCTGCACTCTGCAACTCACCCAGCTGGTAAATGACCACGTCCTCAGGTACCTACCAAGTATGCAGACACAGGATTACTGACTGGGATAGACAGAGGTCCCCAGATCCTGCATCAATAGGTCCCTGCATAGAAGTGGAGGAACCAGGGAATCTCACACCAGCTGTTGCAGCAGTGGAAACCATATCTGCTGTGGCCAGAACAGAGGTACCAGGACCATGCTGGGCCCCCTCCAAGAGAAGTCCGATTATCACCCTCTGAAATGGAGGAAAAGGCATGAGATGAGGCCTCCCGTTCCAGGAGAAGGAAAACATGTCACACCAGAAAACTCCAGGCCATGGATAGTAACAGATGACAGGAGCTCCCACCCGTGCATGCTGGACTTAGTCCTGCAGAGGCAGACGACCAGAGTGTGGCATGCCTGGAATGTAGTCCACCGGGAGGAGGAGGAGGAGACTGTGGTCTATGGCCCAGTACCATATTCTCATGACCTCCCTGCATAGAGGATACAAGTGGGTCCCCCAGTGCTAGCTAGTGTAATCAGCAACGCTGTGGTTGTCCGTCTGGATCAACAGCGGATCCTGGAGAAGATGGTTCTGAAAGGCCTGCCTGCCATAGGAAATTGGACACAATTTAATTATGAAGAACCGCTAGAGCTCCTGCTAAAAGAGGAACCACAGGAACCTTCTGTGTGGAGGAGAGTTAGAGAAATGCAAGTAAGCGTCTTGCATATCCAAGGAGCACAGCCAGTCCCCTTGCTTGAGACAGGGCAGCAAGCCCGGCAGGGTGACCAAAAAGAGCTTGTACTGGATGTACCAGAAAGATTCAGTATGGGCTGCAGATCCCTGTCCAGGGAAGAGGAGGGTTCGGGGGCGGGGTCTCTGCGAGTGCCTCTACAAACTCCAGAGTGTGACCCCTGTCTATAATCGGAAGGATCCAGGCATCTGAGGAGATGGTTCTCCAATAATTGATATGGAGGGAGAACCGAGCTTTGATCGCCAACTCTTGGTCGAGGACCAGAAGAGGAAGGGCTCCTCCAGGAGCCAGGCGGAGGCAGGACAGGCAGAAGGAACTGACCTGTTTCTTCTAGGGCACATGACTGCTGAACCTGAAGAGGAGGTAGCAGGCAAGGCAGAGGAGGTTTTTCGGCTACTCTTGTGCCAGGAGTTTGCCCCTGATGTTGGGGCACCGTGCAAAAGAGAGGGCACTGTTTGATCCACGGTTGAGTATGACAGAGCGCATGGACAGACTTGATAGCTCTGCCAGATGCCTGCAGCTGGTTAATGATGTACTGAATATCTGGTTCAGTAAAATGGAACTGAAAAAGGGGGTGTCAAGCACCCTCTATTGGACATCAGCCAGGATACCGGAGACTGCAACCAGGGGTGCCTCCGAAGACAAAGGACTGAGGCAGCAGCCCTGGCAATTGTATCAGAGATGTTGCTAAGTGCCTTGATGAGGTGCTTTCCTAAACAATCCCTGCACAGTGAAAGCACCTGGGAACCTCATGTCTTGAGGGCAAACAGAAATGGCTGGGGCAGCCGCCTTGTCTTTCCAACAGACAGTACTCTGATATTCCACCAAGTGGGAGAGGTAGTGGGCAATCCTCAGCCCCAAGACGGAAAAAAACAAGATACCCTCTTGCCCCAGGACAAACCTGCAGGATTCTTTATCAGGGTGGGAGGGAGCTAAGGTCTCTGTGCAGCTTAGATGCTCATGAGCTGTCTTAACGACCACGACACAATAATAAGGAAGGTACAATCCCCAGGAGGAGACTTCAGACTATGCTTGCCTGAGTCCTCGCTCACTGAGGGGACTGTGGACCTGTCAGAAGATGGTGGTTCTTTCTCCCCCTCCTTTTTCTCCAGCAACAAGTGGTCCGGATGGTAGCCGACTTCATGGTCGACATGCTCAGGTTCAGGATCCAAAGAGCAAGGCGTCGGCGGTGGCCCGTGGGGATTAACCCGTTGATGGTGCAGGCGAACCAGGTTGCAAGGTGTCAAGTTGATGGACCAAGATAGAAGAGAACTTGACCAAGCCTATCAGCAAAGCCGACGACGATGGAATGCACCATCGATGGCAGAGGGGTCAACGTCACAGAGCATGACAACGTCATCAATGGGGCTTGAGAACCCGGAAAAAAGCCCCAAGCCCGGAGCCTGGGGAAGCAGCAATGCACACAGGGAGGGCTGTGATTGACGAGCCAGTCGTCGATGAAGGCACCAGTAAGGTCAATGACAGTAGAAGGCGACGGTGGGGGGGTCACTGACACAGAGTACGATGACCCAGATGACGAGTCTTGAGAGCCCGAGAAGCCCAAACACTGTGGGCCTGGGGAAACATCAGGCCACGATGGGAAGGCTGTTGCCAACGAACCAGATGTCAGCGGAGCAGGAACCAACAAGGTCGATGACAGAAAAAGGCATCATCACCCACAGAGGGGTCGACAGCCCTGGGCACGACAACCCCGGTGATGGGCCTAAAGAGCCTGAATAGCCTGAAGCTCAGGACCTGGGGAAGCATCTGGCTGTGACAGGAGGGCTGCCCCTGACCAATCAGTCGATGAGGGAGCAAGTACCATTAAGGTCAACGACGGCAAAAGGCGGCGGCAGCAGAGGGGTCAACAGCACAGGACATGACGACCCCGTCGACGGGTCTTGAGAACCCGAAGTGCCCAAAGCAGGAGCCCTGGAGAAACATCAGGCCGCAATGGGAGAGTTGTCGTCGACAGGACAGTCGACGACAGAACAGGTACCATAAAAGTAGATGATGGTATAAGGAGTCGTCAACAGCAGATGGGTCGATGGTACAGAACACAGTGACCCCGCTGATGGGCTTAAGAGCCTGAAGAGCCCGAAACCCAGGGCCTGGAGAAGCATCAGGCCATGACAGGGGGGCTGTCGTCAACGAGTCGGTCGTCGATGGAACAGGTACCATTAAGGTCAACGACGGTAGAAGGTGTCGTCGACAGTAGAAGGTGTCATTGAAGGGTCAATGGCACAGGGCACAACGACCCTGTCGACGGGCTTGAGAGCCTGAAGAGCCTGAAACCCAGGGCCTGGAGAAGCATCAAGCCATGACAGGATGGCTGTCATCAATGAGCCAATCGTTGATGAAACAGGTACTTTTAAGGTTGACGATGGTAAAAGGCGGCATCGACAGTCGAGGGGTCAATGGCACCGGGCACAATGACCCCGTTGACAGGCTTGAGAGCCTGAAGTGCCAAAACCCAGGGCCTGGAGAAGCATCAGGCCATGACGGGAGGGCTGTCGTCAAGAGCCAGTCGTCGAAAGAGCAGGGGCCACCGACCCGAGAGTCGCCGACCCATCGCCCGATGAGGTGGGCAACCACACTGTCGGTATGGGTCTGATAAGGGCAAATACCTGGACAGCGAACCTCAATGACACCTAGGCCATCAACAAGGAACCCCCTGATGAAGAAAGAGTCATCAGGGCCGGGGGGGGCGATACCGAGAGACTAAAACCTGATACATGGTGAAGCAGGCGACAGCACTGTCGGTATGGGTCTGGTGGGGCAAAGAACTGGATATTGACCCTCGACGAGGCCAGAGCCATCGACGAGGATCCCCCTAAACAAGATGGAGCCATCGGGGAGTGGGAATGCCGGGGGAAGCAGTCCTGGTCATGCCTGACAACTAATTCCTGAGGACTAGTCTGGACTGGCCTTGGAAGCCTGCAAGCTTGAAGGACCCGCCGGTGATGGGTAAGGAAGAATCCCATAGGATCCCTGCCCCAAACTGCTCCATGAGGAATTTTGAAGAGCTTTCTTCTGCACCGGAAGGGAAGAGGAGAAAAAGCTGACAGCTTCACAGTCCAAGACGACGAGGTCAGGCCCAAGACAGCAGATGCAGAGTAGGATTCATCTGCAGGGGAGATCTTCAATCAGCTGTGGCAGCAACGAACAAGGGAAGGAGAAAGATAAACTCTAGCATAGGGGAATCTCTAACAAAAAGAAACTCTGAAACAAAACAAAGTAAATTAAAGCCAAAGGCAAGAAAGGCGCAAAATTGCATCAGAGCTTCCTCGGGACCCATGCAAACCAAGTCGACAGCGGAAAAGAACTGAGGAGTGAGCTCACGCCTATGTAGGGTTGGCGACGTCGATGAGTGACATCGGTGTGAGCAGCCACAGTTGTACTGCTGAAAATCTTCACAACAGATTGAGCTCTCAGAGATCTAGGATGCGCCTCAGATCCCCAGTGCATTTCGGGACCAAAAAAAAATGAGAGTAGAGCTCCCTTCCCTGATTTACTGGGACATTTTCTACTGCTTTCTTTTGCCACAGGGAGCGGATTTCCTCCCAGAGTACTGGTATGTGGTCTGGAGGGTAAAGGGACCAAACCAGAGGTTTTTCTGGAGGCCACTCTAGAAGCTCCAGAGTGTGGCCATGTGCTATCGGCTGTAGCACCCAACCATCATTGGTTACCGCCCTCCAACTGTCCAGGTGTAAGGAGAAGTGACCCCCGACAACCCGACTCATGATTTGTTGGGGTGGGTCGGGTCGGGCAAGGAGTCAGGCAGAGGTGGAGGAGGTCGCAGTGGCGGCTGTACTACTCCCTCTGGGGGTCTTGCTGGCTGTCGCCGCAGGGGTAGGCAAAGAGGTGGACCCCCAATGCTTACTCTGAGGTCTGATGGAGGGTATGGACTTCCTGGTCACCCTACGAAAGGGCACACGTTGTCCACACTTAGCTAGAATGTGATACATAGAGTGGACGGATCTTACAGTGCCTGCAGGGCATCAAGGATCTGTTGTACATCGGCCCCCAAAAATCCGTATCTCCTGAAGGGGGCATTCAGAATAGATAACTGAATGCCCTGAGTGAACCCCGATACTCTAAGCCAAGCGTGGTCATCATGAAGGAACTTGCCAGTTCCTGAGCTTAGTCCAAACGAAGGCTGAGGAACTGGATCATAAGGGCCATGTAGTTCAGGACCCAGATGGTCAAAGAGGCCGATGTGAACGTCCACTAGCCCAGCAAGTCCAATCTCCAGGATTCCTTGTCAGGGGGATGAACTTAAGCATTAATGACCACCGAGTCAGCCTGCGCCTGGCGAAGAAAGGTTTCCCCGCTGAGGCATAGTAAACTTTGTCCACCTTCCTGTGCATTGTAGGGACTAGGTTAGGGTGGTGCTAAGCCACCATGGTGACATTCTTAAAGGGTTCAATGAACTATACTTTGCAAAATGGGACAAACTGATTTCACAATACATATGGGCTGGGTGCAGGCCCCAGATTCATTATACAGTATTATAGCCAGGGCCCCTGGTGTTCTGCGGCAGAATTTTCTGATTTCTGCGGTAGGGCTCCTTGACTTCTGCGGCAGTATTTTCTGATTTCTGCGGCATGATTTATTCATTTCTCTGGCAGAATGCAGTCCTGTCATTGGCTAAATATGATGTGATGTCATCGATAACATCATATGCTGAGCATAGAGGAGGGGCTTCAGGATAAACGAGGTGGGAAAGAAAGCCTGACACTATGGAAAAACAGTATATTTATATGAAAATTCACCAAAAACAATGAATTCTGCGGCACTATATATATTCTGCGGCATGATGCAAATTCTGCGGCAAATTCTTCAACCGCAGAATCGCAGAATTCCAGGGGCCTTGATTATAGCTCCCTAAAGGTAAGGGTGTAATTTACCCTACCTAAAGCTATATGCTACAGCTGTGCAACTCCGCATTACATGCAGTTGGCTTTCTCAATCCTGCACCTCTAGGTGGAAACACATAGAATCCCATCTTAATGAACTGCCTGATACAGCTCACCTACTATTTTCGAATCCTGTCCTAGATATGGATCTCTCACATTTTGCCGCCTATACTGCTGTTACTCTCCAGCACTGCCAAGACCTTTATGAGAAATTCAGCACACGCTGGCCTTCTCTGTACTGCTGCTTGCTGAAGAAAGACTCAGATTTTTGCCCATTACAAACAGATGTTTCCTTTTGTTTTTGCAGATATCTGGGATTAAACTTCCTGTTCCAATTCCTGAATGAGCGAAGTGTCCTCCCTTTTCAGCAATTACAAGACACTTACAGCCTCACCAGATGGGAGTACTATATGTATCTTCAAATTAGGACAAACCTTCTGCATGCCTGAAGGAACCCACTCAAGCTCTCTGATCCACCTCCATTGTTACTCTGCATTTTTATGACATTATTGAAAGGAGAGGAATAGCAGCACTTAATAGACCATTTATACAAAGGCATGCAGGATTTGTGGCCCATAACCACTGACTATATTTTGGGAAGCTGGAATCAGGAGCTGAGAGCTGACTTCCAGAAGAAGACCTAGACCAGATACTCCCTTTGTGCTACTAAGGTGACTTCATCAGTGTTCTGGCGAGAATTTGTTTGGAAATGCAGTTAGATACTTTCGCACTCTGAAATTCCAAGCAAAACACATAAGACCAAGTGTAATCATTGCTGGAGGCTCTGCAGAACTGAGGAGGCAGACCACATTCATGTTTTTTGGTCATGCCCACAACTTACACAGTCCTGGCACGACCTACAGCATCATTTCATAGAACTTTCTCTAGACCCCCTTTTTATTTGTCCTTTGACAGTGCTTCTCTTGATTCCCCACAGAGAACTTAAGGTGAACACAAAATATCTTGCTCCCATTTTGCTTTTAGTTGCTAAAAAAAGGCAATTATGAGGCTCTGGCTTCAAGCCTCCCCCAACCACCCAAAAAAGGCAACAAATAGTTCTGCCCATTTACCTGATGGAGAAAGATACATTCAGAATTAGGGAAAGTGGGTCCATTTTTCATGAAACTTGACACCGCTAGCATATTTATTACATGGCAATGATCCGTACTTTGTTCCCAAATGAGACTTGATAGTAAATAACTCAGTATTTCTTTTCTATACTCCAGACAGTTTCAATAGTTTGTCACTTGACCTGTTACCATGCCGATTCATTTGAATGTAAGGATTGAGATGTACCATATGAAACAAGTTCTAGCCAGAGCTGATACGGCTGTGGTGAGCTTGCAGAAGCTCTGAAGTAGGAGCACCATGAGCGCCACCAAATACCATGCCCAAGATGGCGACAGCGATAGCACTGCGCAAGCATGGCACTCGCACGTGCGCAGCTGCATGGAATGGCATAATGTCATTCCCAAGATGGCGGTGCCAGTGGAACTGCACAGGCACACTACACATGCATGCTCAGTTCTTGTGCCGATATGCGGAAGTAGCATCTGAAATAGTGCCGCTACAGCTCTGAAAGCGAGCGACTGTGGTCGACTGCTTTCAACTTTGTTGGAGTTTCAGAAGGATACTCAGCCAGTCTCCTGTTGCAAAGAGGGGATCACCACTGACAGGGGGACCATATTGAATTTGGGACTGACCAAGTGCTTGTTCAGGTACCTGAAATCTAGAATGGGTCACCAGTCCCCATTTTTTCTTTTGGGTGAAAAGTACCTTAAATAAAGGCGCCTTCCCCATTGGGAGAGGAGTACTCTTTCTACTGCATTTGCTAACAGGAGAGACTTTATCTCCAACTTCAACAGAATCTTTTCTGTGGGAGTTAAGAGGTCTGAAACTCCTGTGTCCCTGCTGTGTGAGAAATTTCTTGAACTGCAGTGCTGGCAGTATAGCCTAGAGGTTAAAGTAATGAGCCGTGAATGAGCTTGATACATCCAGCAGACCTGGGTTTGATTCCTATAACCTCCACTTGCATACTGTGTGACTCTGAACAAGTAACTTAACCACCCCAGTGCTCCTGGGCCGCCCCTGAAAACAGGCACCTATGCCTAGTGGGCCTTACCCAGTTACCAAAAGAATAATAAAAAAACAAGTCCTTGACCCACCACCTCCAGCACTCACTTGTCTATGGTGATGCATTGTCAATGATGGGGATAGTGGGTCACCCTTCCCCCTACTGGCAGAGGGGAGGCAACCTGGGCCTTCCAGTCAGGGATTTTGTTTGGTCTGGATCTTTGTTGAGGGAGTAGGGTCAGTGGGTTTCTGAGCCCTCCTACCTCTTCCTCTGAAGAATACTCTCATCTGAGAGTAATTCAATGGCATGGGCATAGGCATAGACACAGGATAGAAGACCCTGGGGTAATAACCTCTTCCTCTGCCCCCTCTTCCCCTGGGCTTGTAGGAAGTAGAGGTTTTCTCTTTAACTGCATTACTCTGATAGGTGGTTTTGTATTCCTCCACCTTTTTCATGTACACTGCTGTTCTGTCCCCAGAAAGACAACTATTCTCACGGGGGAAATTAATAGCTTTAGTCCGGGTGCCCTGGGAGAGACTGGTTATTCTCAACCAGGCAAACCTCCTGAGCGAGATGGCCTAAACCATAGATCTGGAGGCAGTGTCATTGGCATCCACCACTGGTACTTTGTGGCTTCCAAGACAGTTTTTACAGTTTCTGCCAGGTCCTGAGCAACGTTCTCTGGAGCTTTCTGGCTGATGGCGAGGATAGAGTTGAGTTCCACAGTGCCTTTTGATACTGAGCTGTGTACACCATATTAGTAGAGAGGTGAAGCTGCAGAGAGGCTGTGGTGTACAATATCTTACCCATAGCGTCTAGTTTTCTGGAGGCTGGGATGAAAGAGATACCTTAGTCCTGTCACAGGCTGCAGCCTGCACCACTCCTTCATGGTCTGGATGTATGTAAAGGTACCCAGCATTTGTCTCATCCAGCTGGTACTTTTTCTCTATTTTCTTAGCCACACCTGGGATAGTGGTGGTGTTCTGGGGTAACTTGAAAGTGGCCCTACGAAAGGACTTATGAGCTGGAAGGAGTAGCTTTCTGGGAGAAGGGAGACCCATCATATCTAAAAAAAATCTGCCTCCTCCTCAACCTCTTCAGTGGTCTCTTGAATGGAGAGATCAAGAGTGTCCACCATATGTTGGACAAAAGTGTAATGGAAGGAAAAATCATCCTGATCATGGGAAGGAGAATCAGACTCCTGGTCAGGGGAAACATCAGGCTCTAAGGGTTCACCCTCCTCATCAACACCTCCCTCAAAGAAAAGACCCTGGCCAAGGGGGAATAGGTATGGAAGGGCCAGCTGGAGCACCAAAAATATTGCCCACAGCTTGAAAGGCCTGATATAGTTGCCAAGCCTTTGCCATTTCCTCAGCAGAAGGTACATTTTGTTGTGACACTGGTGTCTCCCTTTGCTCTTCAGCGGGATGGGCAGTGGTAGGATTTTCTTTTTTTTGTTTCTTTTTAGAAGGCACTGAATCTGGAACCTGCTCTGAATGTCTTTTTTGTTTGGCTAGGTCTGAATTATTTTTATCAGACTTATTTTCAATGGGCAGGGGTGTGCAAATCCTATTGCCCCCTGTCCAGGACAAGCAAATTTCCTTGAAGGGCAAGTATAAAAAGAAAGCTAATTTCATTATAATGAATAGGGACAAGTGAAAATTCAGGTACAGTCATGGCTGGGCAAGTCCTAAAAGTTTTGATCTGAACACCACTGCTAGGGGGTCCTTGGAAGATCTGTCTTTAGATTTATGATGAGAGGAGGACCTCTCTTTTTGAAGTCTTATTACAGGAGGAGGCAGACTGAAAAGCCATTATTTTCAGCCTTTTGGCTCTTTTCTTCACTGTTTCTGAGCAAAATTTAGTGCAAAGTTCACAGTTAACAGAAGTGTGACTTGGACCCAAACACCTTAAACAAAGGTTGTGGCCATCTGCCTTGGCCATTATTTTGAAACATTTCACCCTGTTTTTAAATCCTGCAGGTCCAGTCCTCTTTTTGGGTCAATTTGACATGCCACTCTCGTCAGAAGACCTTAAAAACAGTTCCCAAAAGGTAAAATTACGAACTTTGCAGTTGGTTCCCAAGAGCTATGGAACCATGAGAGTCGGTTCCTAATTAAAGAAAAATAAAGTAAAAAATAGCACTAAATGCAGTTCCCTTAAAAACAAGGGAACCAATAAGAAATGGAAATTACATACGTACCGTAAGAAAAAATTACTCACCTTACTAATGTTGTTTCTTCTAATGGAGTCTTGCTGTATTCTGACTATTGCAGTGATCGCCAACCTTTGAACTGCCCCAGAGAACAAAGAGTGAACTTTCTATGCAGGGCATGGAACACTGAGCTCGAGCTCGGTTGAAGCCTCTGTCTGCTGTTGTTTAAACTCCAACCGTCAGATCTTTACGAGCTATACTCACTAGGCATCTGTGTGGAAACTGTAAAACTCACACTAGCCAGCTGGCAACTAAATATGTTAAAAAAGGGTTTTTGGTTTCAAAGTAAAGACTCAAGTCAGGAAACCCAAAAAACAAAACACAACACACACCCAAAATAAAGGAGGGTGAGAAAAGGGCACCTCTGGGTGCCAACACTGCTCCTGCCCACCCACATCCCAAAAAACAGGTTCTGAGAGGGGAGGCAGGGGGAGCAAGGGGGGGAATACAGCAAGACTCCATTAGAAGAAACAACATTACTAAGGTGAGTAATTTTTTCTTCAAACAACATGAAGTCTTGCTGTATTCTGACTACTGCAGACCACCAAGCAGTACCTCCATGGAGGAGGGACAGAACCTACTTTGGGAAAAGGCTCTGAAGTACTGCTGTGCCAAACTGAGCATCACTCCTAGCCTGGATATCCAGACAGTAACGCTTGGTGAATGTATGGACTGTTTTCCAGGAGGCTGCTTGACAGATTTCTAAGATAGGAATATCCCTGGCAGCAGCCAGGGAAGCAGCTGTACCTCTAGTAGAGTGAGCCCTCAGGCCTGAGGGTGGGGTTCTACACAATTTTTCATAGCAGAATTGTATACAAGAGACAATCCACCTGGAAATAGATCTTTTAGTGGCAGGTTTGCCCCTTCCGACCTCTCCATAAGTGAGGAACAACTGGAGGGACTCAAACCTGTGACCCTTGGTGCGCTCTATGTAGTAGCTAAGGGCCCTTTTTACGTCCAAGCTGTGCAACCTCCTCTCTCCAGAGAAGGAATGGTCAGTGAAGAAAACAGGGAGAGACATAGACTGAGTAAGGTGGAAATCTGAAACCACCTTAGGCAAAAACTTTCTGTTAGTTCTTAGGACCACTTTATCTCAATGAAAGAGATGAAATCAGGCTCCACTGACAGGGCTTGCAATTCACTGATGCGCCTGGCAGAGGTAAAGGCAACCAAAAACACAGTTTTCCAAGTCAAGTACTTAAACTCTGCAGAGGACAAAGGCTCAAAGGGGAGTTGCATAAGCTGAACAATGCAAACATTAAGGTCCCAAGCAGGAGCAGGGTCCCTGAAGGGAGGATTGGTGTGCAGTAATCCCTTGAAGAATTTACAAAATACAGGATGGGCTGATAGAGGAGAGGGCTTGCCTACTGACAAGAAGGCAGAAACAGCTGCCAGATGCACTTTAAGTGTAGCTGGTCTAAATCCCAAGCCATTAAGATGAACCATATAGTCCAGGACTGTAGGCAACCCAGCAGATTCTGGAGAAATATGCTTATTAAAGTACCAAATAGTGAACCTTTTCCATTTGGAGTTGTAAGTCTTTCTGGTGGAAGGCTTTCGAGAAGCCTTAAGAATATCCAGAACACCTTGAGAAAGGTGCAGATCAGCAAACTCTAACTCTTCAAGAGCCAGGCCTTAAGATTGAGAGAATTGAGATTCGGATACCAAATCCTTCCCTGAGAGGATGTCAACAGGTTGTAATTCCTGGGAAGAGACAGGGGAAGGTGGACTGCTAAGGACAGCAACCGTGGATACCAGGGCTGTCTGGCCCAGTCTGGAGCGATCAGAATCACTTTGCATGGTTGAGACCTGATCTTGACTAGCACCTTGAACAGGAGAGGGAAGGGGGGAAAAGCATACAGGAACTTCCCTTCCCAATTCAGAACCAGAGCATCCAGGGAGACTGAGCCCAAGACTAGGGATCTGCAACAGAAGAGAGGAAGATGGTGATTGTCTGGGGCTGCAAAAAGATCTATCTGTGGAGTGCCCCATCTGGAGAAAATCACTTTCAAAATTAGGGGATCTAGGGACCATTCGTGGTGGCCCTGAGATATCCTGCTGAGAGCATCTGCTAGGACACTGTCCTTCCCTGGGAGGTGAACTGTTATCAGAGAGGTTTGCAGGGAATAGGTCAGAGATCACAACTTCATTGCTTCTGTGCACAAGGCTGTAGACCAAGTGCCTCCTTGCTTGTTGATGTACCACATTGTGGTGGTATTGTCTGTTTTGATCTGGATCACCTTGTTCTGTACAGATTTGGAAAAAGCTTGCAGTGCCAGAAACACTGCTCTGAGTTCCACGAGATTGATGTGAAGCACAGATTCCTGAGGTGACCACAGCCCTTGGGTGGTAAGATCCCCCAAGTGGGCTCCCCAGCCCAAGAGGGAGGCGTCTGTGGTGAGTATTAGTGAATGAGACTGAGTGACAAAAGGAACTCCCTGTCTTAAATTGTCCTGATCCTGCCACCACTGCAAAGCCTGGATCAGGGTTTGAGTTACTGGGACTAGTTTGGTAAGGGAATCCTTTCTTTGAGACCAGAAGGCTCTTAAGTGGAACTGAATGTCCCTCATCTGAAATCTTGCCACCTGGACCACTACTGTAGAGGCTGCCATGTGGCCCAGGAGCTACAAGAAGTGCCTTGCTGGTCGAGACACCTGAAGGGTGAAAGAAGAGGCCAGTTCTATAAGGGTCCGTGCCCTGTCCAGGGGAAGGAAGGCTTTTGCTCTTATTGTGTCCAGCTCTGCCCCTATAAGGTGAGGAGCTGTACTGACTCGAGAATTGACTTTGGAAGGTTTAGGAGGAACCCTAAGGAAATGAGCAGTTGCTGAGTTATCTGAAGATGTGACTTGACTTGGTCTGGAGACTGACCCACTATGAGCCAGTCGTCCAAGTATGGAAAGATGGAGATTTTTTTTCTCCTTAGGAAAGCAACCACTACTGCCAGGCACTTTGTGAACACGCTTGGGGCTGATGTTAGGCCAAAGGGCATTGCTCTGAATTGATAGTGGCCTGAGGGCAACTCGAACCTGGGGTACTTTCTGTGGGAGCACCAGATGGGAATGTGAAAATAGGCATCTTTGAGGTCCAGGGAGGCTAGCCAGTCTCCTGACCTTACAGAGGGCAGAATTATTCCCAGAGCCACCATTTTTAATTTTGGCTTTAAAAGGTGCTTGTTTAGATATCTCAGATCCAGGATGGGCCGCCATTCTCCTGTCTTTTTGGGGGTTAGGAAGTACCTGGAGTACAATCCTTTGCCCCTGTGTAGGGTAGGAACCCTTTCTATGGCTCTGAGAGCCAAGAGGGAAGAAACCGCTGCCTCTAGGGCAAGGGTCTCTGATGGATTTGCAGGTGGAAAGGATCTGGTTCTCATCTTGGGAAATTTTTTGAAGCTGAGAACCAGTCCCAGGCTTACTATTTCTAGGACCCACCTGTCTGATGTTAAAGACTTCCAATCCTGGACAAAGTAAGCCAGTCTGCCCCCTACAGGTATTGGAGAATCGGCCCAGGCAGACCCATCAGGGTGTCTGCTTGGCAGGGGCTTTAGGCTGAGGGGTGGAAGCAGGCCTGCTCATGCCCTGTCTGCCTCTCCCTCTAAAGAACCCCCTCTGAGCATAAGCAGAAGAGGAGGCCTGGGCTTGGTAGAAAGGCCTTTGAAAGGGCCTGCCCCTGCCCCTGGAATGCTGCCTCTTAGGAGTGGCTTGCCTTTCCTTGGCCTGAGCACTCCTGTAGGTGGTCCTGTACTCATCCATCTTCTTCATGTAGTTCTCTGTCTGCTCCCCAAACAGAGAATTACCAATGACAGGAAAATCCATGGCCTTAGCCTGGGTATCCTGTGATAGGCTAGTACATCTGAGCCAAGCCATCCTCCGAAAGGGCCACAGATGTAGCCATGACTCTTGATGAAACATCACTGGAGTCCACAGCAGCATGAAATTGCACCTTGGATGCCTCAATCCCATCCGCAGCCACCGCTCCAGCTCCTTGGCAAGCTGGTCAGGGGCCTGTTTAGCTAGAGCCAGCACAGTATCCCACCTGGACTTCTGGTATCTAGCTGTGTGAGGCCATATAGTTAGCCTGCCTGAGTCCCAAAGATGCTGCCATATACTGTTTCTTTGCCATGGCATCAATCCTCCTGGAGTCCTTATCTGGGGGTGTGAAGCCAAGGAAATATTTTATTATCACAGGCAGCAGCCTGCACTACCCGACATGGCTGCATTGCTGGAAAGGAACTCCGTGTCAGAGCCTGAAAGGGTATACCTCTTGTCCATTCTTCTGTCCACAGGAGGTATGGAATTAGGAGTTTTAGAATTTTAAATGTCTGTTTCCCAAAGATTTATGGAGGAATAGACAATCTCCTGGACTCTGGGATGTCCATCATCTCAACAAAATCAGGCTCCTCCTGATCCTCTACTGCTTCTTCCATAGGAAGCTGGAGGGTTTCAGCCACTTTCTTGTAAAACATAAAGTGGGAAGGGGACTCAGAAAGCCTAGGAGGAGAAACACCTGAAGGTCTGTCTGGGGAGATGTCCAGGTCAATAGGCACATCCAGACTTTCATAATCACCATCATCATAATTATCTTCATACTCTCCCTCCTCCTCCTCCTCTGGTTCATAAAATTCTTCTAAAGTATAATCTGGAACCAGGGGAACCAACCGAACTGAGCCCCTTACAGATGGTGCCGGTTCGGCCGGAACCGAAGTTAGCAATTGAACTATCATTATCGCTTTGGCTATTTCATCAGCGGTCGGAGAAAGAACTTGTGGATCCGAACCGGATGATTTTTCCCTTTTCTTTCTTTTAACTGGAACCAACTCCTCAGAATCGGTTCTCCTTTTGCCCGAAGAAGTTTTGCCCAGGTCAGTGGGCACTCCTTCTAGTTCGGTCGGAACCGAACCGGGCTGCCCATCCGGGTCAGTGGACTTCTCGGCCTCCCTTTCCTGCAGTCTACCTACTCTCTTATCCAGAGTAGGTTTGGGAAAACTTTTACAAATTTGGCAGTCTGAAATGAGGTGGTCAAACCCCAGACAATAAACACAGGTGGTGTGGGGATCAGCCTTAGCAAGGCTTCCCCACACACACTACAGTGTTGAAACCCAGTGGGCCCAGTTTTTTTCTTGGGTTTCTCAGACATGGCCAATCCTAAACACAACGTACCCTTTTTTCAGCAATCCGCCAGGCAAGGCACCCCTGTCGGTTCCTGACCGTGTTACGGGTCTTGGAAAAAAACGTAATCAAATCCAATTTTTTTTTAGAACCGATACGGACCGGTTACCACACTCTAATAAAGACAGAAGTTTTTTAACACAAACCTGATCAGTTCAAACCGAACCGATCCAATGTTTACAAGTTCCACACAGAAACTAATACAAAACCTATCTAGTAATCATGGTACCACAGACAGAGACTTAAACCGACAGGTTCAGCAGCAGAAATTCGGTAGAAACCAAGCGAAAAAACGACACGTTAGCCGACTTTTTTGAACTGAGCAAAGGAGAAATCTCCGGAGCGACTGTTCAGTGAGTCGGAGTAAAGAATCTGACGGTTGGAGTTTAAACAACAGCAGACAGAGGCTTAAACCGAGTTCGAGCTCAGCGTTCCATGCCCTGCATGGAAAGTTAACTCTTTGTTCTCTGGTGCAGTTCAAAGGTTGTTGATCACTGCAATAGTCAGAATACAGCAAGACTTCATGTTGTTTGAATGCTTGATCTTCTTGGACGAAGTCTCCACCACTCATTCACACTAATGGGAGTTCATCGAAGGCGCTAGAACCCAGCAGGAGCAAACTTTTTCAAGAGGGCCAGCACCTGAGATGGAGCCACAAGGAAGCGGCACCGCGAGCCCCAGCTCGTGCGGTAATGACTATCTCAGCGTCGACCCTCCAACCGCCTCAGTACCTTTTTTTTCTGAGGAGATGCAGCGTAATTAACCTAAAAGGACTAGCCTAAAAATCGGACATAAGATAGTCTGAATGACCCATACAAGAAGGGTCAACAATAAAGTCTTCACAGCCCAGCCATTGAGGGAGTGAAGACCATTAACAGAGAAGTGAGCTTGGAGGATGGTGGGTGGGCATGTGAATGAGTGGTGGAGACTTCGTTCAAGAAGATCAAGAATTATGGTAGGTACGTAATTTCCATATCTTCCTGGACATAAGGTCCCCACCACTGTTTCACACTAATGGGAGAGTACCGAGCTAAATAATCCCCCGAGACAGGCAGCAGGAGATAAAGAGCTCATGTACTAGGACAGAAGTCCATTAAGAATGGTCCTGCCAAACGACAGATGTCATCTGGCATGGACATGCAAGGCGTAGTGCTTACCGAAAGTATGCACGGAGCTCCAGGCAGCCGCACTGCAAACATCTGCAATGGGCACCTTACAGATTTCCGCCAGAGATGCCGCAACTGCTCTGGTAGACTGAGCGTATATTCTGCCTTCCAGGTTGACCTGTGCCATAGAATAGCAATGGCAAAGGCATGCCACCAGGCACTCTGAAATGCATCTGATAGCGACAAACAAACAGTTGTTGAGCCTTGTGAATTTCTTTCGCTCTATCTAGATAGAACCATAGCGCTCTCTTAACATCCAGTGAAAGAAGTGTACGCTCCCTTTCATTCTGGAAGTTAGCAAAGTAGGTAGGAAGGAATAAAGGTTGGTTTAGATGGACTTCTGAGACAACCTTAGGGAGAAACTTAGGAGGAGTTCTAAGAACTAGTTTGTCCTTGTGAAATACAGTGTACGGGGGGGGGTCTATGACCAGTGTATGTATTTAATAAACTCTACGGGCCGCAGTAATGGCCACCAGGAAGGCCGTTTTCCAAGTGAAGAACGTCAAGTTGCAAGTAGCTAAAGGCTCGAAAGGTTTATGAGTGAACATGTCTAGCACAAGGTTAATCTCCCAGGCTGCGACTGGATGTCTGATAGGAGGTCTAGTATGCAGAATACCCCTAATAAACCTCTTAACTACAGGCAACTGAGCCAGTGACATGGAAAATACCAGCTCGTGATATGCCGAAATGGCACAAAGATGAACTTTGACTGTGGAGTACTGCAGACCTGTATTTGAGAGGTCTAAAAGATACTCTAAGACTTTATTCGGTTGGCAGGAAAAAGGGTTCCAAGAGGATTTTGCACACCAGATAGAGAAACGCTTCCATTTGGCTGTGTAGGTTCTTCTAGTGGCCGACTTGCGCGCAGCCAAAAGAATATCTGAAACTCTGCGAGAAACGTTGAACCTATTCACCTCTATCTCTTCAGGAGCCAAGCATGAAGGTGAAGCGACCTCAGGTTGGGATGGACCACGGGACCCTGGGTCAGAAGGTTCGTTTGAAGGGGAAGCGTTTTCGGTGGAGGGGGGGAGTGTTCCGATAGACTGTTGAGTAGCGTAAACCATATCTGCCGAGGCCAGAAGGGGACAATGAGAATCATTCTGCCCCCGAGACTCCAATTTGAGAAGTACCCTCTGAATTAGGGGAAGAGGAGGAAAAGCGTACTGAAAGCGTCTTGTCCACTGCAGCTTGAACGCATCCTGACAGAAAATGCCAGGTCCTGGATTTCTGGAGCAGAAGAGAGGCAGTTTTGCATTGAGTGGGGATGCAAAAAGGTCCAGGTCTGGAGTTCCCCACTCTTTGAAAAGTGACTGAACGACGGTTAAGTAGAGAGATCACTCGTGAGGATCCGTTTCTGTTCTGCTGAGACAGTCTGCCAGTTCGTTTTGTATTCCTGGCAGGTAAACCACCTGAATCAGAGTCTTGTGTTCCAGGCACCACTCCCACACTCTCACTGCTTCCCTGCATAATAGGTAAGAGTGTGCACCGCCCTGTTTGTTGACGTAGTACATCACTGCTTTGTTGTCCGTTTGAAGGAGAATGTTCTTGTGACAGAGTATGTCCTTCAAGGCTCAGACTACATAGAGGACAGCTCTCATTTCCAAGACACTTATGTGAAGTTGGGACTCGTGCAGAGCCCTCGTACCCTGGGTGTGGAGGTCCTGTCAGTGGGCTCCCCAACACATCAGGGATGCGTCCATGATTAATGGAGATCTGATGATCCAGAGGGGCAAATGGATATCCTTCCAGAAGATTGTCCTCCTACAACCACCAAGCGAGTGACCTCTTCAGAGGTTGCGTCACCTTGATGAGAAAGGACTGAGGGTGAGTGGTTGGGGACCACTGAGTACTGAGCATCCACTGAGAGGTTCTCATGTGGAGACAATCTGGGGATACATTGAACACCGAGGATGCCATGAGGCCCAGCATCCGCTGCATCGAGACAGCTCGAACTGAGCTGTGTTCTCTGATGTATCGGGCCATCTATAAGATATCGCTGCTTCTGCCCTCTGGAAGAAAAGCCTTTGCACAGGAGGTGTCCACAAAAGTTCCTATGAAGAGAAGCTTCTGGGAGGGCTGCAACTGCGACTTGTTGAGATTCAGCAGGACTCCCATGGACGTGAGGAAGTCTAAGGCCATGGCCACAGCCTCCAGAGTCCCTTGCCTGGAGGGACTTGCTAGGAGCCAGTCATCCAGATATGAGAACACTTGTATTCCAATTTTTCTGAGGTGCGCCGCGAGAATTGCACAACACTCTGCAAAAACTCGAGGCGCAGAGGATAGCCCAAAGGGCAGGACTCTGAATTGATAGTGTTGACCCAATGCCACGAACCTTAGGTATTTGTGGTGCTTTGGGTGTATGAGAATGTGTTGGTAGGCTTCCTGCATGTCCAGGGAGGCTAGCCAATCGTGTCAATGAAGCAAAGGTAGCAGGGTACCTAGTGATATCATCTTGAACTTATCCTTGTGAAGGAACTTGTTTATCTTTTTTTTCTTTTTATTAAGTGTTTTTCCATCAAGTTACAAATGGACCCGACTTCCGGTGACGTCAGCGAATAGATGGCTGCATAGATCCATAGCTCCGTCTTCCTCCTGACTAAAATCTATCTTCATCACCCAATTTAAGGGATGACTTCACCGCTAAAAATAAAGAGAAATAGAGCAGGAAAGGCACCATCGATGCTGATCCAAAAAATAAGAGAGATGATGCAGGGAGAAGGCAGAAATGAACAACAAGAGAAAGACGCGGCGGAAGGCCCCTGGCAACCGGAGGCCGCATTGCAAGAGCTACCGACGAATCTCGGCGAAATTATAATGCAAACAGCACGTACTGTGAATAAAATCGACCAGACTCTGAGTGAATTCAGAACAGATTTGACCAGGGTGGACCACAAAACAGATCAACTCGAACTGTGCATTAATCAAATGACCAATCAATCGGATCGCCAGGATAGGCTCCTGCTCTATCTTTTAGCCAGAGATAGGGAGCTTTCTCACAAATTGGATGACCTGGAGGCCAGAAGCAGGAGACAAAACATAAGATTATATGGAGTTCCGGAAGGGTCTGAAGATAAGTTTCGGAGTGTAACCACATTCCTTCAAAAGATGCTCAGACAGACTCTCTCTTTACCCCAATATCTGGACCTCACGATGGATCGGGCGTATAGATCTCTGGCCCCCAGACCCAAAAACCCAGATGCGAGGCCCCGCTCCATAGTCGCAAGACTCACCAGCTACCAAGTAAAGGAAGAGATTTTAAAAGCAGCATGGAAACAGGGGGCACTGCAATATGAAGGGCATCGAATAAGTATAGACAACGACCACACTACGGCCGTTCAAGAAGCCAGAAAATCGCTTTGGCCAATCATAAAGCAACTTAGGGCCCAAAACATAAAAGCACAGGTCCTGTACCCTGCGCGCCTTAACTCATTCTATCCTATTGTCACTTAGAATGTTCAGGTACCCTCTGCCTGCTGCTAGAACACCTGTGTGCCTGAAGGGATTTTAGATCTGCAGCATTCATACAAACACACTGTGCTTAAACCTACATATCTTAAAAACCATACATCCAATTTTAAAACTGTAAAAAGAAAAGTTTTTCAGGACAAAAAGTTTTTGAAAATGAGCGAGGTTTGGTAATGTCTATTTAACTGGATTTATTGTTGTGCAAGGTTGTTTTCATATTTTAATAAATTCTGATGATTTTATCTAAATATAATTATGCTCTGTTTAGTTAGTCATGCAAAAATATTAAATTTCTATAAAATTGTTGATTAAAATTGTTAAAATATACAATAAACATCTGTAACTGTCTAAATATAAATTTTGCAAGTTTTTTACAATTTTTTTTAGTCAGAAATCAATATCTGAATGTCTTGTTATTACAGTTTGAGTTTTTTTGTTCCACTCCACTGGTTGGAATTTTTGCAGTGTTTAATTCTTCTTACCACTGATTTTAGTTTATGAATCTGATTATCAATTTTTTTGTTTTCCCCCCAGTTTAGTAAGAACATATTTACACATTACCTTAGAAAGACATATCAGGAAGTGATGCAGGAAGAAGTGCTTTGTGAGGTCAAGTGATGTAAATAGGAAGAACTCCTCCAGTGTAGGTCAGTGAGCTGACACAGGAAATGGAGACATTTGTTAGTGCTGGCGGTCTCTCTATGATTAATTGCATATTTGCTGTAGTTAAAATGTATAATTTAAATGAAATAAACTATTTTATTTTATTTTTATAATAAAATCCCATAATAAGAATAGGAAACTGTATTTTATTTGTGCTGTTTGATTTATCATACTGTAAATGAAGCATGATGTTGTTCATGTAAAGGTTCACAGCCTTTCAGTAAACATCATGCTACATAAATCTGTGTATTTAATTTCCTGGTATAGTTTATTTTTGGGGGTTGTATTATGGGATGGTTTAAGGTGAGGGAATGACTGTATGATGTAGCACTGTGTGTTAGTGGTGGTGGGGGGGGGTCCTGCATTCATAATACAGGCTCAGATGCACTTCATATGTTCTGGGGAAATGAGAGGGGCTGTATGCCTGTAATAATGGTGCTAATATACACTGTAGAAACATTATGGGTATACATATAGGATGATGAAATTGCTGAAAAGGCACTGGTAATTTGGGGTATACTGTATCATGGGGAAGGGGGTGGGTGTGCCTGTACCAAGGAATGATGCTCATAAGCACTGCAGTCATTTTGCGTCATGAATTGGCACCTGCCCTTGGGGTATACTGAATTGTAGGGAAGCAGACGGGGCTGCCTGCACCTGGTAAAGGTGTTCATATGCCATGCAGAAACATTGTGGGTACACATACAGGGTGATGACATGGGCATCTGTAAAGGTTGTGTACTATGTGCTGTGTCACATGGTTTGCCTGCATACACATGTGATATGTTGCAACATTCAGTATGGTGCACTGTGTTGGTGGGAAGAGTGTGGGTATGCCTGCACCATGGAATAATACTCATTGGTGCACATGTGTACTGTGTTGCTATGTTTCGTTTGAATGGACTGTATAAGTCATACACTGGCACTGATCACATCACAGTGCATCAGAGGTAAGGGCTGGTCTGAAGCATTATGAGCACAACGGACTAAAGTGGTTGTGGAGTGATTCGAACATGAATAGAACATTACAGTGCATCTGAGGGTAGTGTGGGAATGAATCTTGATGTGCACAATGGACTACACCATGGTGACTGAGGAGGGATCCATATCAGTAATGCACATCACAGAGTGTCAGAGATAAAGGTTGGACTGAAGACTGATGAACAGATGGACTAAATCAGTGACTCTGGTGGGATTTGAACCTAGACAGCACTTTACAGTGCAGTAGAGGTTGGGGCTGGACTGACACCAGCTCAGTCAATGGACAACACCATTGGCTCTGGAGGGATCTGAACCTGAAATACACTTCACTGTTCACTACAGTTTGGGGCTCGACGAATGCATGATAAGGAGATAGATTTTACAAGTGGCTGTGGAGGGATTTGAGCCTGAAGAATACTTTACAGTGCATCAGAGATTGGGGCTGAACTTATGTCATATGAATTGATGGGCTACATCAGTGGATGTGGAGGGTTTTGAACATCAAATGCATTTCACAGTGCATTATGGGATTGATCTGGACTGATACATGGTAAGTTGATGACAACACCATCAGCTGTGGAAGGATCTGAACCAGAAATGCACTTCACTGTTCACTACAGTTTGGGGCTCGACTGACACATGATAAGGAAACAGATCTTACAAGTGGCTGTGGAGGGATTTGAATCTGAAGAATACTTTATAGTACATCACAGATTGGGGCTGAACTGGTGTCATATGACTTGATGGACTACACCAGTGGATGTGGAAGGTTTTGAACATGAAATGCACTTCACAGTGCATTATGGGATTGGTCTGGACTGATGCATGGTAAGTCAATGGACAACACCATCAGTTGAGAGAGGCATCTGAACCTGAAATGCACTTCACTGCTCACTACAGGTTTGGGGCTCGACTGATGCAAGATAAGGAGCTAGAACTTACAAGTGGTTGTGGAGGTATTTTAACCTGAAGAACACTTTACAGTGCATCAGAGGTTGAGTCTGGACTGACGTCATACGAGTTGATGGACAACACCAGTGACTGTGGAGGGATTCAAAACTGATTTGGCCTTTACAATGCAGCAGGGACTGGGGCTGGACTGATGCCAGATAAGTTGAAGGCAACACCATTATTTTTTTCATTTTAAAGAATCAGCAACTGCGTATTAGGGAGAAAACTCAAGTACAGAGCATGAGACAAACATGCTACTGACCCTAACCCACTTATCATCCATAAAGCAGGGAGCAACTTGCCACATAGATTTTAACATAGCTATAATCCGAACATAAACTCTTTGAAAAGTAACAAAAGGCGCTGAATTCATGTGACCTCATCTAGTACATGCATAAGAAACACTCTCTCCCATCAGGAATGCCAGCCGGATCCATAAGATGTGATCACACAGGATGACCAGAAATTATCCCAAAATGAACAAAGTAACAACTATGAAAACTTATAAATAAAAATAAAAACAAATAAAGTAAATACAGATTACAAATCGAGGTTTTGGTACCAAAATGAAGTGAGTATTTTAGGGTAAGAGCAACACCTCCATCTTGAAGCTAAGTTTTCAGTCACCATGCTCTTCCTGCCCCAGTATGCACTCTGACTGGTTAATGGAAATAGTGATGAGTGTAATAAGCACAGAGCAAGCATGGCAACAGTGAGGATCAATATGACCAAATGGTGACGCACTACAGAGCTAGGGCAGGTGCAGGTGAGGGCCGTGACCCCCAAATGAAACATCAAAAAAAAAATCACTGTACACTCCAGAGCCCAGAGCGCCACTTTCCCTCCAGTGATGGTTGTAAAAAAAAATGAGTCCTTGCTTGTATGCTAAATAAGGATTTAGTCTAACGTTTCAGGCTCACACATTGATAGAATAGTGGAAGTCACAACAAAAGATCTGCATGCAGGTTCCCTGGTGCTTTGACAACTAAGGCTTCATCAGGGGGATGGTGCCTGCATCTAAGACAATCCCTTTATACCAATTAAATTCAGAATTAGTGATGTCAGAAAATCTGACCAATCACAGAGCTCGATTTTTAAATACAGAAATATTCAGCTCACTTAGTGGTATAAATGGACTAATAGTTATAACAATCATGATATCAGTTACAACATGTTATTGAGAAAAATACCCCAAAAGACAAAAAAAATACACCAAAGTGGTGGAGCCAATCAGTTGCTCGAATAAAAAAAATATAAGTTATGAAATTATAGTGTCAACCTGATCAACAACATGTTACACTAAAATAAGATGATTTGTTGTTACAATACAAGCTAATGCAGAATGAACATAATACATCTTACACGCACATGCAAAAATAGTAAATTTATTTTTATGTATTAAAGGCTTGTTTTCTCAAAAATAGCCAATGGGAATGCATATTATATTAGGTAAAATCGGTAAAGTCGATGTCCCTAATAGCTGGTACAACTCAATTCATCAAATGTAAACAAATGCTTGAGCTGCACCAAGAGAAAGATATGGACGCCAATCGGCATCATCAGGCACTACAGCACATGATTTAGGACGCCATATGGCGTCATCAGGAAAAAGAGGTATTTTTTTTATGACGCCATATGGCGTCATCAGGAAGGAATGAGTTAAGATCGTATCCGACAAAGGCTCCAAAGTATTCCAAGATTTGCTGTCCGCCACTCCCTTCCTGGAATCGAAGGGAATAACGTTGCCGCCCCTGACAAAAGAAAAGCTCGAAAAAGACCTTCTCGCCTCAGCCCGGAGTGTTGCACGGAAAGGAACTCCTCGGCAGAAC
The DNA here is from genome assembly GCA_016271365.2 of Neoceratodus forsteri. Classification (NCBI taxonomy): domain Eukaryota; kingdom Metazoa; phylum Chordata; order Ceratodontiformes; family Ceratodontidae; genus Neoceratodus; species Neoceratodus forsteri. The sequence goes on from JADMNL010000028.1 coordinate 211,061,857, forward strand.
GGTACAGGGGGACCTCAGCACACGAACCTGCGTGCAGACATATCGACCCTAGTTCATCAACTTGGAGATCCTGCGAAAGTCAACAAGAATGCAGTTCACCTCCGGGTGGAAGAAAAGGGATCCTCATCAGATGAAGCCGCTGACTCCTCCATGGAGACATGAAAAGGTCAAAGGAAGAAGCTCCTGTTTCTTTTCTCCACTTTTCGATGTATTAGCCTCACCTTGGCATAGGCGGAATCTCCTTCTCAGCTTTCGGACTTCTGCCCTGGTCCCCACCCCCACCCCCCCGCCCCCTCCGACGTCACCTCCTGCTCTCATTTACCCGGAGGCTGAATGCTGTCTATTCTGGCTGCTGAGGGCTAAGAACGAGGGACTGCCTGTTTCCTGGGCTACACTTTGGGGACCCCCAACAATGGACGATATTGGAGGCCTCTAGGTCCACATTTTCAGACTATTTCAACGCAGTTCACCCAATCAAAGAAGCCGTAAGCTGTTTCAGATCAGGCGGGACATAACAGGCCCTGGTATGCTGATGAATGTCTGAGGGTTGCGGGCCGGGGGGGGGGAACGGGAGGTATCAGTCGAGCAGACGCCTAATCTATTTATTTGAGCCCCAGTGGGAGGAGAGAATTATTCCTATGAGGTGCACCTCCTTGAGTCCGGCTCTGTTGCCTGGCTGGGCCCTGACTCGATCAACTCCTGGATCCATCCGAGAGAAAATAATATACTAACACACTCATTAGCAAGGGCCGACCTAGCTTCAGACCTAATGCTCTCGAGTGGGGTCATATTTAAACCCTACAGTCATTGGAAGCGTTGTCCCCCACGGGCACCCACAATCACCTGGGGTAATAACTCTAGATAATTATAGAGGGGTCATTTACTTTATGTACTTCAGAAGGGTGATTCACTTTACTAACTTTTTTAGATACTGGAGGAAGAGGAGGTAAAGTGCGGAATCATGCAACACGCTGACTCCAGGGTGCTCCCATTAGGGGATTTTCCCCTGGGTTGGAAGGAACGCACACTACTACGGTGGAGCTTCCTTCTAGTTGCCACACTGGTACTTGCCCTACGGCTGGGACACCATCCCCAGCCCCTCCAGGAAGTCTACTGGCACGTAATTCGAAATGGGAAGGGAGGGCCCTAAAAAGTTTCCCCTTTCTACTCCATCCTAAGCCCAAGCCCTCCATAGAGGAATGCCTCGCGTGCACACCCCCGACTGTTAGTTGGGAACTTGTTTGCTTGTTGAAAAGTTCTGTATTAACACTGTTTATTTTATTTATTTATTGAGTAAGATCGGAATTACAATCCTTTGAGTCATAGACTCTTTTGCAAAGGCTCCACGTCAGGTTACAGGGGGTGGAGAGTAGACAAATACAGAAAAGACAAACATGAACAGGCAGTATTTACAGTTTCAGTTCAGACACAGCAGTGTTTGCAGAGTCTCCACGTTGGTTACAGGGGGTGGAGAGAAAACAGAGAACAGTAAGGACTAACAATGACAGGCAGTATTAGAGGTAACAGTACTGCTAGAGCAGTCCAGGCTAAAAACTTAATTAGGCAGGAGAGGTAAAAAGGCATGAACCTTAATCAGCAGGAGAGGTAATTCGGCAGCATTCCTGTGGTCCCTAGGCAGGGGTTTGCAGGATGCCATTACGTAGGGTCTAGGAAGACCCTGAGTCAGGAGAAGTGGAGGGTTAGGGAGTTAGGAGAGTGGGCAGATTTAGCCACAATCACATTTAGCACTCTCCTTTAGATGGGTTTTAAGGCCAGATTTGAATAGAGAGATGCTATGGAACTGGGAGAGAGGGGAGGGTAGTGAGTTGAGCCAGAGAGGAGCACAGTACCGGAAGGATCTTTGCCCTAGTGCTGTTCTACAGAGGGGAACCGAGAAAGATGGGTGTGCTGTGAGTCTTGTATTGCGCCTCATGGGGGCTGCACTAATAATGGGGAATAGTCCGATGGGGGGGCAAGTTGAAGGTGTATTTTTTAAGTAGAATGCAGGTGTGGTATTTAGTCTTTGTTGGAAGTTTAGCCAACCAGTCAGTGTATAAAGATTGCAGGTATGGGTTAGTCTGTCACTGCCTGTCACTGGGGCGGCATGCTTTATTCAGTGCAGTGTTTATACTGCTCAGCGAGGTGGGTTCCGCTGAGCCATATTACTATCCATAGTCAACTAGGGAGGATGGAGGAGGTGACTGCAAGTTGCATGGCCTGTGGAGGTAGGCAGTGCTTGAGTCTGTAGAGGATGCCCACTCTAGCATTGATAGCGGAGGAGAGAAGGCGGTGTGGCTATGGTAGAGAGGGGTATCAGGGTGATGCCCAGGTATTTAAAGTTTGTGACGTGTTCCAGATGGGTGTCTAGTGAATTCAAAATTAGGAGCGCTGACTGACTATGAGGGCTCTGACGGTGCGCAAAAATCATGGACTTAGTTTTATTATAGTTGATGATCAGGCGGTGATCACTGAACCAGTTTTCTACCTCCCGGACAAAAGCCCTGAAGGGCTTGTTGAAGGGCGCTTGGGTGAGGGTGTTTCCAGTACAGGACCGCGTCATCAGCATAGAGTAGTAAGTGACCACTGCAAGCTTTAGGAAGGGAGTTTAAGAAGAGGCTGAAGAGTAAAGGGCCAAGTATAGACCCTTGCGGGACCCCGGAGCAAACTGTTTTGGAGGAGGAGATGGTGGTGTTTATCTTGACATGCTGTGATCATCCTGAGAGGTAGTCCTTGAACCAGGCAGTGGTCTCAGGGACCACATTTAGTTGAGGAAGGACACAAAGCAGCAATTCGTGACTGACTGTGTCAAATGCCTTGGTCAGATCCACAAAGATAGCCCCTGCAATTGAGCCATGGTCAAGGGCCTCGTGGATGATCGTGGTGAGTTCAGTGAGTGCAGTGATGGTACTATGGCCCGTCCAGAAGCCATGCTGATCCTGGCTGAGAAGGTTGTGTTTGGTTAGATGTTCTGTTAGCTGGTCAGAAACAATTTTTTCCAAAGCTTTGGAGAGAGAGGGAAGAATAGAGATTGGTCTATAGTTGCTGTTCGTGGGGTCACCATTCTTCAGAATGGGAGTGACTATGGCTATCTTCCAGGTTGAGGGGAACTGGCCGAGGCTAAGCGAAAGGTTGAGAATTTTTGTAAGGTGAGGTAATGTGACATCGAGGGTAAGCCTAATGAGTTTGAGATCTAGTGTGTCATTGCTATACCGGGTGTTGGCGATAGCTTTGGAAATATAGCATTTTGCCGCGCTGCAAGGGATGACTCGAAGCCTAAAAGGAGGTGAGTTGACAGTACCCAGGGTGAGGGGGGAAGGGGGGGGTAGTGGAAGGGTGGAAGAAGTTAGAGGGGAGGATATGGGATAGGTCAGAGAAGGCGGAGTTAAAGGCTTCTGCTATGGTGGCGGTATCTTGTGTGACGTGCCCGTTTAGGTTGAGCTGAGTAGGGGTGGGGGAGCAGGATTTACCACTGAGTTCTTTTATGTTGCTCCAGAATTTTCTCCCGTCTCCCCAGGAGGCGGAAAGAGTTTGTTGGTAATAATTGGCTTTAGCCTGACGCGCAGCCCAAGTACATTTATTACGAGCCTCCTTGTAAAGCTGTCTATCCTGGGTGCGCTGAGAATCAATGGCTTTGTGCCAAAGGTTGTCCCTATGTTGCATAAGGTTGAGGAGAGGGGGTGTGAGCCAGGGGGTGGTTCTGGCTTTCACAACATGCTTAGTGAGGGGAGCGAATATGTCACAGGCTTTATTAAAGGTGGTAATAAAGTGGGTGAGGGCAGTGTCAACCAACTGCGTGGTGTATATGGGGAGCCAGTAGCTATTGGATAGACAGTTTTTGAGGTTCTCTAGGCCACCTCTTTTAAGCCTCCGCTGCCAGGAGATTTTTGGCGGGGCAGAGGGCAGTTTACCCGACCACCAGCAAGTAACCGGGGAGTGGTCACTGATGGAGTCTGGGAGCACGGTCGTATGGGAGAGGTTTCGTGGCCTGTTGGAGAAAATAAGGTCTAGGAGGGTGGAGGTCCCGGTTCTAATGTCCCGCCTGGTCGGGGAGGTGACAAGTTGGGTTAGATCAAATGCCAAGGCCATGTCTTTGTAACAGGATGCGGCTGGGGATAGCCAGTCAATGTTGAAATCACCCATTAAAATAACTTCACTAGTGTTCGGAAGGTGGGAAATAGTGTGAAGGATTGACTCAAACGCCAGTTTTTGGTTTCTCGGGGGGATATAGGCCGTGATAATGTGTAGCAATTTGGAACCCAGGCTTAGTTTGACAGTTAGTGTCTGGGCTCCATGTTGTGGGGCGGGGGTATGTATTTCTATGGCACTGAGGGAGGATTTAATAAAAATTGCACAGCCACCGCCTCTCTTGCTGGTCCTGTCAGCCCTAAAGATGGTATAATTACTAAGGGGAGACAGCAGTATTGGGGATGGTTTCAGAGAGCCATGTCTCAGAGAGGGCTAGTATGTCTGGTGCATGTTGGGCGATCCAGACTTGCAGAGGGGTGTGCTTTTTGGGTAGACTGCAAATATTAAGGGAGGCTAGCTGCAGTCTCCCCTTTGTTCTTTTTGGTGCGGTCTTTGTGTGAGGTCCTGTTGTTTATATTATGTGGATACTTAGGTTTTGTTGGAAAGATAGAATTGTCAGACATGCTGAAATATAATGCATTCCCTCAGGTTAGCAGTTTGAATGTTTATGGTAGATATTAATGACCTGCCACAATGTTAAAATACTTTCCTATAATATTAATGGGTGCTCCAGCCCGATCAAAAGAAAACAGATTCAGAAATACATCACCAGACAAAATTGTGAGGTGAACTTCCTCCAGGAGACCCATTTGTCTCCGGCGGAGGCCCTAAAGCTGAAGACCAGGTCCCACCCGCATATGTTCTCCGCATCACTAGACTCTGGAAGAAAAAGAGGGGTAGTTATCCTGCTCTCGGCAACCTTCCCATTTGAGATGGAGGACTCCGTGGCAGATAGGGAAGCCAGATACATTATGGTCATCAGGAAAGTGCATGACACCCCAGTGACCCTGGTGAATGTCTATGCTCCCCTGGCCTCCTCTACAGCGTTTTACTCCTCACTTTTCCAGTTGGTTGCCGAGAAATCTAAGGGCCTTTTGATTATGGAGGGGGGGATTGGAACTTAATTTGGGACAGAAAATTGGACACTACCTTGGGAATTCAAAGCCCGGACCACCGGAAGGCAAGGACAGTCAAACACATAATAAATCGGATTGGGCTGGTGGACGTCTGGCGGGAGAGGTATCCTAGGGCAAGGGAATACACCTGTTATTCACCCAGGTTTAAAGTCTATTCACGGCTCGACACTTTCTTCACCTTTAGGAGTGATATCTCTGCCCTCCCCTCTATATGGGTAGGTACTTCCACCCTGTCAGATCACAGTCCCATATTTTTGGAAGCTGCTCTCTCCCTTCCCAGAAAAGCAACACATTGGAGGCTTAAATATGTCTCTGCTTAGAGACAAAGAAGTCATTAGCAAAAATTAAGCAACATATTGCAAACACCATAACTGAGAATGCCACTCCTGGGACGACCCCACAAATTCTATGGGATACATTGAAATCTACAATCAGGGGCAATTAATATCTATAGCCACCCAGAAGAAAAAAGACTACATTTTCAAACAACAACGCCTTCATGCGGGTTTGGTGGATTTGGAATCCCTTCAAAAGCTAAAATGGGACAAACGAAGGGATTCTGAGCTTAAGACTCTGAAGGCTGAAATCCAAAAAATTCAGAGAGAAGAGATCGAAAGGAATCTCTTCTTTCTTAAACAAAAATATTATGAAGGAGGCCCTAGGGGCACTAAACTCCTGGCATCCCGGCTGAGACTTCTTAAGGCCAGAAGTGCAATTACTAAAATTGTTTCCCCAACTACCGGCCGGCTAACTAGCAAACCTGAACAAACTGCAGAGGCCTTTGTTTCTTATTATGCCAGGCTTTATGCCCCTCAGTCACCACCACCGCCCCAGTAGACCATGGATTATCTCAGATCCCTTTCTCTCCCAACCCTTCCCCAGGAAAAAGCCCAAACCCTACTCAAACCAATCACACAACCAGAGATTCTGAAAACCATAAGAGACCTGAAGGAGGGAAAATGCCCTGGGCTGGACGGTTTCGACGCAGAACTCTACAAAACCTTTGCTGCAGAAACAGTACCACTATTAGTAGATGTCTACTCTGAAATATGACAGGAGGCAAAGCCAGTCCCCCCCTCCTGGCAATACACAACAATTTCGCTGATACCAAAAGAGAACAAAGATCCAGCCAAATGTGAATCCTACCGCCCAATTTCACTCTTAAATTCGGACTATAAGATTCTCACCTCGATCATTGCATCGAGGTTGAACTCCATACTTCCAGAGCTTATCAATCTAGATCAAACGGGTTTTGTCCCAGGCCGCCAGGGTCCTGATGGAGTCCGTTCAGCTGTTAACACAATTGACGTCATCCACCGCCTCCGCTTTCCAGCCTGCCTTATGAGTTTGGATGCCGAAAAAGTGTCCTGGGTGTTCTTGTTTTCAGTTCTGGAGAGGATGGGCTTCCCACGGGGATTTATTGACTGCATTAAATCATTATACTCTGGCCCACAAGCCCATGTCAGGGTCAACAAGGGAATCTCCAAGAGATTCACTCTTGGTAGAGGCACTCGTCAGGGCTGCCCTTTGTCCCCTCTCCTATTTGCCCTTTACATAGAGCCCCTGGCGGAGGCAGTCCGCTCCAACCCGACTGTGCAAGGCATTGAGGTTGGAGGCCAGCAGCGGAAAATATCTTTATATGCTGATGACGTCTTACTGTATATGTCCCAACTGGAGACCTCGATCCCCAAATTGTGGTCCATCTTAACTGAATTCGTCAGACACTCTGGGTACACTTTAAATAAAACTAAAACAGAGGTCTTGTCTTTCTATTACTCACCCTCCAATGGGATCACAGACTCTCTGAAACTAAACTGGTCATCGGACAAAATGAGATACCTGGGAACTTGGTTAACTAAACACAACTCTCAGCTCTATAAGGCTAACTACGTCCCACTTTTCAATCAGGTTAGGAAGTACTTGGATAGGTGGTCCCTGATAAACCTCTCATTATATTCGAGAATACATACTATTACCATGAACATACTCCCCAGATATTTATATATTTTCCAGTGCCTACCGACCTTTATACCAAAGGCAAAGCTTTATGACTGGCATAAAATAATAATAAAATGTGTGTGGAACAACAGAAGACCCAGAATAAATGCCCATATAATGCAACTGAGTAAAGCGAAAGGAGGTAGAGCTCTACCTGATCTTGAAGATTATTATCTTGCCGCTCAAATCAAGAGAGCGTTACAATGGTCTATACCAGTATACGCTGCCAACTGGAAAGATATGGAGAAAATGGAGGAGGAGGAGGAGGAGAGCGGCCCATTGCTAAGCACTCGCTCAATACAAATGAAAACTAACAGAGAATACCCTCCCCCCCACTTACTGGCTGTGAAGGACACAATAAGGGCAACCCATAGAGCATGGCGGAAATATAAATTACATTCCTCTTTATGGCCCCTTCATAGACCCTCAAGAGATACTGCCTTTACTCCATCCTGACTAGATCATACCTTTAGAACTTGGGAGAGGGCGGGTCTGATCTACATCAAACAGCTGATGGTGGGAGATGGGGTCGTGGATTTCATGACCCTTAGGAACACTTTTGAATTACGCAGTACAGATCATTTCCGCTACCTACAGCTCAGAGAGTACATTAATTGCTGCCGGAGAGCAGACTCCCGATACAATGAGGTATCTCACTGCGTAGAAACTCTCTACCTAATCGTAACCTCACAGAAAACTTCGGGCCTCATCTCTACAATATATAAAGCCTTAATGGACCTTAAAAAAGATTACCTAAAAAAGGTCAGGGACCGATGGACGGAGGAAGGGGGAACCGTCTTAAAAGAAATCAATTGGGACCTGGTACTTAAGTTGACATCCAGAACCACCTCTTCCCCTCTCTGGCAGGAGTTCAGCTGGAAGGTGAAGATATGTTATTTTCTCACCCCTTCTTCTCATAGTAGGAGGATCCCAAGAAGGGACCCATCTTGCTGGAGACTCTGTGGGGAAAAGAAAGCAGATTACCTCCACGTGTTCTGGTCATGTCCTCGGCTCATGCCTTTTTGGAGGGATATTTCCCAGGCACTTGCCAAACTGTTTACCATGGAGGTTCCCTTGGATTGGCCCTGTCTCATCTTAGGGGAACCACCACCAAACTTGATAGGGCCTGACTTGTTATATCTTTGGACCCTCCTCCTAACGGCGGCTCACAAAACCATTACCAGAAAGTGGTTAAAAGATGACCCCCCCCACTATAGGCAAATGGATGCAATTAGTCCAAGAAATAGCAGAAATGGAAGAGCTAACCTATAAAATAAACCACAAGACAACAATCTATGTCCGGAGGTGGACTAGATGGGAGCTCTGGCGAGAAACAGATGCTACCTATTGTCCTGCCCAACCCTCTGACGCCTCATCTTAGCCCAATGTACACTAGCACTTTTATAGAAATTGCTAAACAATTGGACGTGGTGCCCCGACTATATGGAGAATGGTCCAACAGATAGTATAGGGAAGAGCTTTATATGGCAGGTATACTGTTATTCTATTGTTACTGTAAACGTAGTCATGAGCTTAAAATAAAATATAAGAAGAGGGATCATATTTATTTTACTGGATCAGTTCTAAAGCTGTATAACAAAACTGAATGTGTCTGGCACAGTTGTATGAATTGTATCCGCTGGTTGTCAATAAACTTGAATTTAAAAAGTTACACAATGGACAAAACAGAGTTCCAGTGCAATCTTACAGTGTGTAGTACAGTTTTTGACATTTAAAAAAAAAAGAGACTTTTCATATTATATCTCATATAAGTAAATGCATTGGGTTATCCAATAGGTGAAACCACAGGTCTGAAGGTGAACAAGGAAAAAATGCCTTTATGGTTGTTTCCCCCAAATTATTTGCCCAAGTAGGTTTCAAATATTAAAATTCAAACTCAGTGAGGATACATGTTGGATCCACTGATTCCACTTCTGTGTTCGTAAAATAGATCCGCCTCGTAGCTCAACATTAAAGGTCCCAGCTTTATAAATTTCAGACATTATTTGTCTCCAATTTTGAACAGAAGGAATTTGAGGCCTCATCCAACATCTCGTGATTGCTTTCTTAGCAGCATTATAGCATATCGGGAGTATGGATTTTTCCCAGGGGGGAGCATGGTCCGGATAAACCCCCATAAGGAACTGTTCAACGGTTAGTTCGACTGGTTCTGAGAAAAGAGTGGTTAGTTCGTTTTGAAAAGTTAGCCAAAAAGGCATGAGGGATGGGCAGGACTAGAAAACGTGACCAAGAGTAGCCTGATGATACCCACAGTTTCTCCAGCACCTCCCAAATGTGTCCGGGAGATATTTCATTAAAACTGAGGGAGCTCTGAAGTACCTAGAGCGACATTTCCATGCAAACTCTCTCCAATAAGGAGATGAGGTAGACTTTATCTCAATTAAAGATGTTTTTGACCATGAATCTGGGGTGATTTGTAATTGCAAGTCTTTGTTCCAGGAGGACAAAGTAGGGATTGTGGTATTGGGGAGACCCGAACATAGTTCTGTATGTATTAGGCCAATTAAGTGGGTTCCTATTCTTCCCTCACTCGCTTCGATAAACAGTTTAAGCAAATCCGGAATAGGGGTGGGCATTCTAGGAGGTATTATGTTGTTACGGAGGATATGATTACGAATCTGAAAGTATCGAAAACGATCAGAGATCCCTAGAGTAAATAAGGACTGGAGCCTATCAAAGGGGATAATACCTTCGGGAGATAAGAACTGATATATGTGTGATAAGCCTGATGCTCGCCATCTGGAAAAGGCCTGGTACATATAGTTGAGGATAAACTTTTCGTCTTGTGATATTAGTTTACAATATTCTAATATTTTTTGAATGGGGCCTGCTTTTCTTAATTGTTTCCAGAGTTTATATATTTGAGCTGTTATTTCAGTTAAGGATGAGGGACTAAGGGATTTACCATCAGAGAACAGTATCTTCTTTATGTCATGTAAGTCGTTGAGTTGAAATTCTATAGTTTTCCAAGGGGAATTATATGACTCCGTGAGCCATAGTATTAGGATTCTTAGGAATGCCGCTTGGGCATATAAGTGGAAATCTGGGAGATTCAGCCCTCCTTGATTAAGAGATAATTTAAGAATGGATAGTCTAACTCTAGGACGATTTTTCCCCCAAATAAAGTTTTGAATAATTTTATTCCAGGATGTAAAATAAAACTTAGAAGGGAAATAGGGGATAGTCTGGAGCAGATAAAGAATCCGTGGGAGGATATTGATACGGATTATTAATATTTTTTGGTGTAGGGAGACACAAAATGGGGACCATCTCTTCAGGTCAGCTTGTATCTGGACTGTAAGAGGTTCGTAGTTAGATAACTCGATAACCCCAGGGTCAAAAGGGAGGTTGATGCCCAAGTATTTTATTTTAGTTGTCCGCCATTTGAAGGGAAAGGCCTTTTTTATCTGGGGAGAGGGAAAACAGCTGAAGGATAATATCTCAGTTTTATTTATGTTCAATTTGAAGTCTGATAGTTTCTCAAACTGTATGAGTATTTTCCACGTTGACGGGATTGATTGTGAAGGAGACAGTAGGGTTAGCATGATATCGTCAGCAAATAGCCCTACTTTATATTCTGTTTGGGCTATCGGAATGTCTTCCACCGAAGGGGTGTTTCGAAGGTAAGCCGCAAGAGGTTCAATAAACAAGGCGAAAATATAAGGGGATAAGGGGCAACCTTGCCTGGTCCCTCTGGCCAGCAGGAGGGGGCGGAAAAGGTAACCGTTAACTCTGAGTTATGCTTTAGGAGAACTGTATATTTTTTCTAAACAGGCTATGAATTGTGAAGGAAAATGAAACATTTTGAGAGTTTCCCATAGGAAGGGCCATGAGACCTGATCAAACGCCTTTTCCGTGTCTAGACTAATAAAGACTGCTGGGATTTGCGTGGATCATACAAATTCTTGTAATAACAAGACTCTACAGATACTATCAGTTGTGTTCCTGCTTTTAATGAATCCGGTTTGGTCAGTATGTATTATATTAGGGATTATATTTTCTAGTCTTGTTGAAAGTATGGCCATATAAATTTTGTAATCAACATTTAGGATTGAGATTGGTCTATAAGATTTGGGGTCCACAGGGTCCTTGTTAGGTTTTATTATTGGCGCTATTGTGGCATAATCCCACAAGGGGGGATCCCTCTCTGTGAAATATCGTTAAAAAGTGCGTGTAGTTTGGGGACTAGATCTTTTTTAAACTTTTTATACCACTCTGGGATGTATCCATCTGGACATGGGCATTTTCCTGATTTAGTATTATTAATTGCCTCTTCTATTTCTAGCAAGGAAATCGGAGCATTTAGGGAGTTAATCTGACGGGGGGTGAGGGTTGGGAGATTGGCTTGGGTCAAGAATTGTGTTATTTCTGGGTAATTTGGTGTTTTGGGGGGGAATAAAGTTTAGTAAAGTAATCCGTTAAGGCCTTCTGAATGTGGGCCGTTGTATGGTGAGTTTGTCCCGACAGAGGGTTTCTAAGGCGGAGAATTGTGGATGATGCCTTTTTGTTCCTTAGCCTACGTGTTAGGTATTTAACACTCCTGGGACCACCCTCGTGTATAGTCTGACGTAGATAGTACAAGGACTGTCGGACTTTACTGTCGATTATCTTCTGAAGATCTGCTTTCGTGTTTCTAATCAAAGGTTGGAGTTCTACGTGTCCTACCCTGTATAGCAATTGGAAATTTTTAAGTTGGTTAGATAATCTGTGATATTCTAGGTCTCTTTCCTTATTCTTTCTGGAGGAGTAAACTATCAGTTCACCCCGGATAGTTGCTGTCATTGCATCCCACAGCATAGCTTGAGATATGGTGGGGTCAGAATTTTCTGTAAAGAATCTGGAAATTTTAGATGACAGGGAATCAACAAATTCTTGATCCGACAAAATCGCCGGGTTAAGTCTCCAGAGCGATCTCTTCCCCTCCCTTCCCAGGTCAAGGGAAATGATTAATGGGTGATGGTCCGATAATAGTTTAGGGCCTATACTAATGTCCTGGACAAGTGATAAATGCTCACAGGTCATCAGGAGATAATCTAATCTTGAGTAGGTTTTAAATCTAGGGTAATAATAGGTGAATCCTGGATCTGAGGGGAATATCCTACGCCATACATCAATCAGGCCCAGGTGTTCAATGGACAATTTAAATTGTCTGGCGGTTTTGTTGTTTCTATGGTTAAGGGGGTTCTGAGCAGTCCAACTGGGGGGATAGGGTCAAATTAAGGTCACCACCCAAGATCAGCTGGCCTTTCAAGTTGGATAGTAGGACGGAGATGAAGCGTCTGTATACTGGGAGAGTGGTGGAGGTGGGGAAATAAACGCTGGCTAGGGTTACTTGTTTGCCGAATAGCAGTCCCTGCACTATTACGTAGCGTCCACTGGCATCAATATGTGTTTGTTGGATTTCCAAGTGCGTATTTCTACGAATAAGGATTACTGCTCTTCTTTTCCTGCCCCTGGGGTGGGATGATGCAATCACCCTGTATCTCCCTCCCCATTTCAGCTTGAGGTGTTCTGCCTCCGAGAGAGGTGAGTTTCTTGCAGGAAAATTAAATCTGAGGACTGTTTAGATAGGCATTGCATCAGTCTAGCACACTTGATTGGGTCATGTATCCTATTTATATTGTGGGAAAATATCTTAACAGGGTTAAGCATAGGCATTTTTATAGGAAAAGATATTAACCCTTAGGCTGCCAACAGAATTAGAACGCGTAGGAATTTTGAACTGATATATCAGTCCGTGGCACAGCAAGGGTTAATTTTGATTTTCTTTCTCTTTCCTCTCCAGGGAGAAGATGGAGGGGAAGATCCGGATCATGCTACCCCCCTTCCAGGGTTGACCCTAAGTTTCACCAAAAGAGTCTCGGGATTATAACGTTCATTTATCAATGAAATATGTGCACAATAAAACTGGTTCATTATGTAGTTATTTTCCTCCCCCCCATTGGCATCTCTTTAGGTGCCAAAACAAGTAACAAAGTAAAGGTCTACTTAGTAAAACTATGAACAGTATTGTAAAAAACAACAACTTTCCCCAAAACTTCCATCAGAGGTAAGGCATGGTATGTGTTTAGAGTACCTTCAGGGGATAAACCTATATATATATTGACCTCCAAATGGGAGGAGCTCGTCTTGAGCTACTCATAAGTTCTCCTCACCGGGAGGTCTAAATAGACCCCGGTGGAGAAGGGGTTCTTAACCTGGACCCGAATAAATAACCTTCAGGTACAGGAACAGAGCCCCAAAGGGAGTGATATCAGGATCACTCCTAGAGAGGTTCGGTATATTCCTTTTGATGGAAAGAAAAAGAGTAGAGCTGCGGGTGAGCTCTCTGCCTTAGTCAAATGCAGTAGGCTGAATGGTTGTTCTTAAGAAAGCTGGATGACCATGAAGTTCTTGTTAAGGGGAAGGGAAGAGGCAAAAGTTCTTCCCAACTCCACCACCTGTCCCGCCCTCCCCTTCCCTATAGGAGAGGAGAGGAAAAGAGAAAAAAAAAATAAAGGTGGGGAGGAAGAGAACTCACACCCCCACAACCTCTGCCAGCCCTCTGTCAGTGGGCATAGGCAGTCAGGTCCCACCTTGCCAGATCCCAGGCAGGGTCTACCAGGGGAAGCAACACCAATCTCAGGGTAACATATCTGGCTCGTAACCACTTGAAAATTAGGGAAGGGGGATCCATAAAAGGTGGGCAGTCCAGGCCTGGATAAAAAATCCCCTCAGCCTATCGACCACTCCAATGGGTACCGGAGGGGAGCCATCAGCGATGGTACCACATCTAGGTTGCAAATCCTCGGGCCCTGTTGAAGCAAGGGTCTCTAAGTGGGGGGAACAGTAACCCCAAATAATACACGATGGAGAAGGGGAGAGGGAGGAAGGGAGAAAGAAAAGAAAAAAAAGGGGCCCAAGGGATATGGAGGGTCAAACATCCCTATGAGTACCCACCCTAGGATTCTCAAAACAGGCCAGGGTACCATCCCCAAGGCCCATCAAAAGAAGTGTAACCCCCCCCATGCATCTGCCTGAGCTGGTGCCACCCATCAGCTGGCCCCAAGTAGTCACACCCCTTCTTGAGCTTTTATTAACTGTGATTGGGTAAAATCAAAATAGAATTGTCCCCCCCCCATCCCTCCACACCTCAAAGGTTCGCTGAGAATGCGGAATGGGGGAGGAGATGGAGGCTCCCCACCCCCACGCCTCACAGGAACGGGGTGCTTGAAGGAATCTGATTACAGTGCACCAATTCCACTCTCCCGAGTAAAAGATTTAATAAAATTGGGCTGGGGTAAGGTTACCCGTCCGGGTATAGGATTGGGAGACCTGAGGGTCCTAGAAAAGAGGGAAGTGGAATTCTGGACTGAGAGGAGTCCCTGCAGCCCACCCGAAAACAGTCCCATGAAATGAAAGCACGTAGAGAAGGGGAGCCCCCCTGCTCCTCGAGATGCCCATCTCCCTGACAGGGTGCTCCATAAAAAAAAAGAGCAGGACCACTTGGAGTTAGGCATGGGAGACAGTCAGAGGCGATCCCCACTGGGGGCAGGGGCAGGGAAGGCTGGCCCTGTCTAGCTGTATCAGCTGAACAGCCTGGAACCTCGGCCAACCGGGCCACTGGTGTCAAAATCCAGGGAATCGCCTGGCGGTAAAGTCACCAAGCAGTGGAGGTGGGGCTGTACCAGAAGGGGACACAGAGCACCACGGGTGCGTGGTCGGGCGGGCGGAGAGAGCCCTAGTGAGGCATCCAGATTGTGGGGAGAAGAATCTCCACGGCAGCGTCCCTCTCTCCCGCGACCTCCACCATAGCTCCATAGACCTCTCGAACTGAGCAGTCCTCGGCGTTCCTACGCTCCCCCCAGCCAGAAACAGTAATATTATAGGAGCAGAGCCGCCCACTGACAGGAAGGGTCCAATCCCAGGGAGTAACCCAGCATCCTTGGTAGCGTTAATTTTCATCCCACCCCCATCATAACCCTAGTGAGATCCTCCGAACTCCACCTCCCCATCTCCCCCGCCCCCATGGACTGACCACAGCTGATCTTCGGAGTTCCTGAGAGAGATGTGGCTGTAGAGCAACCAGTAACAGCCCTAGTCAGGCCTTGAGTTGCAGGTGAGAACAGGGTATGAGGAACAGCTCCAGGAAAGGAAGAAACCCAGGGAAGTGGAGCTCAGGCAACGGGGACTATGGGGGGGGGCGGGGTCCACCCAGCCACCTGCACAGAGCCGCGGTATGAAGATACGGAGATCCCGAGTAAGGGAAAGCTCCCCACAATCCGGGAGACTGCTCCGAGTCCTTTTGAATAAATACCCTGTGATGCCAGGGAAATTCTCTCAGTGAGGGCATTGACTCGTGTTCTTTGCAGCTCCTCTGAGGCAGCGACAGGCCAGACTCAGCCCCCGACCCTAACCCCATCAAGCCTCTCTCAGACTACCACAGTACTCCCAGAAAAACGTTACCTCACCGCTGCCTCAAGTTCAGTTCAGTTGTTCAGGCTGCGGTACGGCTGGAGGTGTAATATCAGTTCTGGGATCTTCGCACAGGATAGTGGGTCTTGCTGCTTCTGTTGTCTTGGAGCTCTCGGAGGACGATGGGCCATAGAATCTCTTGTCTGTTTGATGTTGACACCTCTTGCTTGAAGGTCCAAGGCTGCTTCGCTGGCAGAGGAATAGATCTGTGTTCCAGCAGGAAGGTGGACCACGAGCTTTGCAGGGTAGGGGGTCTTAAATCGGATTTGCTTGGCTTTGAGGACTGGGAACAGGGGGCCATACTCCCTACGTTGTCGCTGGGTCAGAGGAGCGTGAGTCGTTATCAAACAGGAGTCGAGATTGACCATTTTATTTTCATTTTCTACGCTTTAATGAGGAGGAATTCCTTTACTTGAAGCTGAGGAATCTGATGAGGAAGAAGCGTGGCCTGGCTGTCTAATTAAGCGTGGACTTGGGGCCTAAGGCGCAGTGCGCTCTCTCAATATCAATTTGGTACTCAGGGTCGAGGGATAGGACTGTAAGGAGCAGGTAGTCCGAGAAGACTCGCGGGTCGGTCCCTTCCTCCCCCTCAGGGATTCCGAACACTCTGATGTTGCGACGCCGGCTCCTGTTCTCGGCATCTTCTTGTCGCGCCAAGATAGCAATCTGCTCCGTGAGGATGGATTTGACTCCTCCTCTATGGCGTCCAGCCGCATGGAGTTTGTGGAGATCTGGAGGTCTGCTTCAGAGATTCGAGCTTGAGTGGCGAGGTCATTTAAATAAATCTTTAAGGAATCACGGACTTCCCTCTGAAATCTGCAATAGCTTGCAGTATGGTGTCAGCTGTGGAGTCCGTAGATTTTTTAGCTGCCTTAGTTTTGTGTTGTTTTCTGTCGGGGCCCTGGGTGTGTTTAGGACAGGCCTCTCCCTCGTCGGAATGCATGTCATCTGTTTCAATGCTTTTTGCTATCTGGTGGAATCGGTTCCGCAAAGCTTTTGCCATCATAGATTATTGTCGAGGAGCAATGCAAAGCTGCTTTTTTCCTAGATATATTCGTTATTTTGATGGATTGCTCAATTAATTATATTTTGAAGGCAGGAGCTCGCCAGAGAGAGTAGTTCATGGAGGCATACCGGAACCAGAAGTCCCAACTTGTTTAACTTTATGAGATCCAGAATGGGGTGCATGCCACCGGTTTTCTTCAGGACCAGAAAGTAATGGAAGTAGAAACCTGTGTTTCGTTGATCCAGCAGAACTATTTCTACTGCCCTGTTGTTCAGAAGGCCTTGTACCTTGGAAGCAAGAAGGTCTGACTGTACTGCCGACAGCCTGGGCTACCGTTTGGGAGGATGATCCGGAGGGGGTTCCGAAAGATTGAGAAAGTACCCCTTGCGGATTATCCGGAGGACCCATTTGTCTGATGTTATAGATTTCCATTGATTGTAGAACTGAGTCAGACGTCCTACCACCGCTGAGAAGGAGTCCCCCTCGGACAGCTGAGATGGGACCTGGGCCAGAAACTCAGAAGGTGGTACTGGGCGCTCTGGGCCCTTGTGCCTTCTGCTGCACTTTCTTTTGTGGCTGAGGGCTGTGGTTTCTGTTAAAACCTCCTCTGCCTCTGCCCCAAAAGGACTGATGGTTGTGAAACTGGCGGTTGTTCACACCCCCGCGGGAAGGGGCGGGTGCAGGTCTAGCCACTTAATGGCAAACCTAGTCTTCTGTGTGGCCTCCAGAGCTTGCTCCACCTGAGGCCCGAACAGATACACACCATCAAAAGGTAAAGCCATGACCTGCTGCTGGGTGTCATTCGTGAAGCCCGAAGTACGTAGCCAAGAGTGGTTGGCGGGTGCAGGTGCCAGCTGCCGCCGCCCGGGAAGCAGTATCGTAGGCGTCCATTGCAGCTTTAACCTCTTGGTTATTGGATTTGATACCCCTAGTTATGGTCTGGAGTAGCTCTGAGCTAACTTCCGATTCAGGCAGAGCTTCTACAATTTCTTAGCGGGAATGTCAAAGTACAGACTCATATTGAGGGAAATAGCCCTGGTAGCTGACAATGCACATACCCAGGGTTGAGGCAGCAAAAACTCTCTTACCTAAGGTGTCTGTCTTGTGAGATTCTTTGTTCATTGGTCGGGCTGTAGATCCTTGAGGAAGAACAGCCTTATCATTCTCTACCAAGACCACAATGGCATCAGCAAAGGCTTGTGAGGCCAAAATAGGGCGATCCTTAGGAGGGACATACTTCCTATCTATGGACTTGGCCTCAGAAGGAATGAGAGCCGGATTCTTCCACACCATCTGAGAGAGGGTCTCGAAAGAGGGCTGTACCGGAAGGTTTAAATCCAAAGGGATCTCCGGGACATGAAGATATTGGAGTTGCAAAAGCCTCACAGGATCGATTTCTATAGTCTGGAGAGAAAGAGTAGAATTTAAATTTTTGAGCAGAGACTTAAAGGAAAGGTCTTCAACCACAGGCTCTGCAGAAGGATTGATCCCTGCTCCCAGGGCAGTCTCATCAACAACACCCAGGCGCAGATCTGGGTCACACTCAAAATCATCTCCTGATAATCCAGGGGGGACTGTATAGACAGGAAAGGAGTGAAAATCAGGAGGAAGAATAGAAGAAGAAAGAATTGGAGTCGAGAAGCCCTGAAGACTGGCCGGTGCCGCACCAGTCCCTGACTGTGTAGGGAAAATGGTGCCAAGAAAAGGAGGAGGCGCTGCGGCAGGCGCCACACACGGTGCCGACAAAGCCCATGGCACACGGTGCCGACAGTCAACGGCACCACAGATGGCGCCGACAGAGCCCCCATCGCTCCCCACACGGCGCCGACAGAGCCCCCGGCACCACGCACGGTGCCAACAGAGCCCGCAGCGCCGCAGATGGCACTGAGAGAGCCCATGGCACTGCAGAGGGCGCCGAGAGTGCCAGGGGTCTGAAAACTGCAATTTGAGGCAAAAGAGAGAAAAATGGCAGGAGATAGAGGCGTCGGTGTGGACCCCTGCGCCGCAGCCATGTGAGTGGGATAAACACCCAAGCGCAGAGTCAATGCACCGAAGAAGGTGCTGCATGACTAGGAAGGCCCAACCGCCCTACCTGTCCGTCCGTAACTGAAAGGCCCGAAGAAACCGGCATCGGACTGACCAGGCCGGGCAACAGGACCAACCTCCGAGCCCACTGCTCCATAAGAGCAGCCCACTGGTGAAACTGCTCATCAGAAGCTCCTCCAATAGGAGGGGAGAGGCTCCAGTGTTGAGGAGGTCAGCTACCAGACAGAAACCAGTGACTCTGACAGGTGAAGACCAGCAGCTGGCCCTAATAACCCACCGTTTATGTGCAGACATACCAGAGGGTGACCTCGAGTGATGCAGTTTCTTCTTTGACACAAGAAGAACTCGAGGTTGAACAGTGCCGAGAATGGGACTGTTTCCTTTTATCCTTTCGGGGGGACCACCCATCCCCCTGAGCACTGGACTGTCCGTCGTCAGATCCCCGGGAAGGCAGCGGACCAGACCCGGCCCGGTTAACTGAACAGCTTTCATACGAAGTCTCCCTACCGTTATCTGACTTGCTCATGGTCGACTCGGTCAATGGAGGGCTGAAGGCTTCTGTTGTACAATTAAAATATATAATCGGTACTGAATCGAAATAATTCTACAAAACAATAAACTGAAATATTGCTGCTAGTGAAGTTTAACTCCTGGCGGGCGAGTGACATCGTCACTGAAGCGCACTCGACGGCGGGGAATAAAGGAACTGAGGCGGCTGTAGGATCAACGCAGAGAGAGTCATTACCGCACGAGCTGGGGCTCGCGGTGCCGCATCCTCACGGCTCCATCTCTGGCACCAGCCCTCTTGAAAAAGTTTGCTCACGCTGTGTCATAGCGCCTCCAGCGAACTCCCATTAGTATGAATGAGTGGTGGAGACTTTACATCCAGGAAGATACTGAAGTTAAAATGTCACAAATGCGAACAATTTACCTCAAAAAGCATCTTTTCAGTCAGAAAATGAAGCGCGGGAACCGCAGAAAAGACCGCTGTGAAAAGAATTTCCTCAGTTCCTGGAACTGGTGGGAACCAAGGAAAACACATTAAAACCCTAAAAAAAACTAAAAAACACTAAAGGCAGCACAGACTACAAAATAAAACCAAATTTAAAAGAAAGAAACTTCTTCAAGCAAACATAGACACAGAGCACTTCAGGGCCAACTTGTCCAGTCAGGCAGAGAAATTAATCTGACTAACAGCAGCACCTACAGGCAGCACATTCTAGCTACACTCTGATAGGCTAATTTCCATCATTAGCATAAACTCCACCTCCAGGGCAGCTGAAAACAGAGGGCAATACTGCCTAAGTCAAGCATATGGAGGGATTCCTGGCATGAGAACGCTAGTTTACTTCTATTCGAGTCGAGGGCTATGTAATGATACTGAGATAATGGTAAAAAAACTGTGTAGAGTTATGTAAGCCGATGTTACTGACCCTTTGCACCTCTATGTATTTTTTATGTACTTTGCCTGTTTTTGTTTATATTACAAAATCTTTTTAATAAACATTTAACTACAAAATAAAAAAAGTTTATTGAACTACAAGACACCCCCCCCCTCATCAGGCAAGCAGGTATTTCCAACGCCAACAGTGAGGCCATACGCTGCCTCCCCGAAATAGCCTTAGTGCACCCCTTCCCATCAACTGGCGAAGAAAAAAACAAATTGACATGCTGACTGTTTCATTGCTACTTTCTTGTCGTTATAAGTTACAAGTTAAGAGCCACATCTCCGTGAAACTCCCCTGAGAATTAAATCTAATATCTAAATCAGAGACAGGCAGGTATGAGCATTCAATTTCCACTAGTTAAGGAGGCAGCACAAGCCAGAGTGACAGAGGAGATAAAAACTGCATCTCTCCTCACGGCCAACAGCCAAATATCCCTCATATCCACTGCCTATACATCTGCCCATATCAAATCATTTCTTCCTGTAACATAGCAAAATGAAAAAGATTAATTGGCATGTTAAAAAATATGATGCCAGTCAATCTATACTCCATGCTGATTACAACAACAAGTGGGGTTGGGTCCCCACGCCCGCCCTCCAGTTCTATCCACCAAAGCCAGAAAGAGGCCCGATAGCAGCAGCAAACAGGATTTGGAGTCCCTGTAAACACACAAAATGAGGGGAAGGAGGGAAGGAAAGATATGACCTACTGAAGGAATCTAACTTACTAACATACTAACATACTATTTGCCAGCAGATTAGGCCTTACGGTCTATCGAGTCTGCTTGAACTTCAGATCCTTAGTTGGGTGCCGAGGCCCTCCCCTCCCTTGTGCTCCAGAAACCCCTATCATCCATCCCAACCCCCCTGGGACAGGCCATCATCTGATAAATCCACTTTCCGTGTCTGTCCCACCCTCTCTTGAAGCCCTCCACTGTGGATCTCTGAACCAGCTCACCAGGCAGTGCATTCCAAGGGTCCACCACCCTCTCAGTGAAAAACCTCCTCCTCTTTCTCCCCTCACCCTTCCGCCTTCCAACTTCAAACCATGCCCTCTGGTGATACCTCCCTGCTTTAGTCTAAAGATCCCCTCCATGTTTACCCTATTTATTCCCTTGAGGTACTTGAAGACCTCAATCATGTCCCCCATCTCTCCTCTCCTCCAATGAAAACAGGCAGAGCTCCTCAAGTCTGTCTTCATACATCAAATCCCCTAGCCCTCGTATCATCTTAGTTGCCCTCCTCTGTACCCTCTCCAGGAGCTGTATGTCCCTCTTCAAGTGTGGTCTCCAGTACTGTACACAGTACTCAAGGTGTGGTCTAACCAGTCCATTGTACAGCGGCAGAATCACTTCCTTGCTCCTAGAGGTGATCCCCTTATGATGCATCCCAACATCCTGTTTGCCTTGCTAGCAGCTCTCCTGCACTGCTCAGAGTTATTCATACATGCATCCACCATGACCCCTAGGCCTTTTTCCCTATTGAGGCCTCCAGCGCCTCCCCTCCAGGGTGTACGGTGTTTGGGTTTCCTGACCAAGATGCAACACCCTGCACTTGGTGATATTGAAATTTAATTTCCATGTGTGGCCCAGCTTTCCAGGGTGTCCAGGTCCCTTGCAGGGCCAACCTCCCTCTTCTCCCTCAACTACAGCTCCCATCTTGGAGTCATCATGAAGAGACTCATTTCACCCTATACCCTCCCTGATGTCCGATATGTATGCATTAAACAGGATCGGACCCAGGACCGAGCCTCACGGTGCCCCCACCAACCTCTCTAGGGTTCGAGAGCTCCCCACAGACCACTACTCTCTGGGTGCGTCCAGCTAACCAGTTTTCAATCCATCTGACCATCAAAGGGCCTACTCCTAACCCCATCAGTTTCTCCACCAGACCATTGTGGGGGACAGAGTCAAACGCCTTGCTGAAGTCCAAGAATAACACATCCACAGGCTTTCCCCTGTCCAGTTCTGATGTTACCCATTCGTAGAACTCCACAAGATTGGTTTGACATGATCTACCTGGCATAAACCCATGTTGCCGACTATTCAGACCTCCCACCTCCTCCAAGTAT
This sequence comes from Neoceratodus forsteri, assembly GCA_016271365.2. Lineage (NCBI taxonomy): Eukaryota > Metazoa > Chordata > Ceratodontiformes > Ceratodontidae > Neoceratodus > Neoceratodus forsteri. The sequence goes on from JADMNL010000028.1 coordinate 211,084,062, forward strand.
ACCCCCAATCGTTCCTTTAGTATACTCTCCATTAATTTTCCCACCACCGAGGTCAAACTGATGGGTCTATAGTTACCTGGTACTTCCCTCGACCCCCTTTTATGGATTGGTACCACATGTGCCTCTCGCCAATCCCTAGGTACCCTCCCTGTCTCAAGTGACCTGTCGAAGAGCTCTGCCAGGGGTGCAGCCAGTATGTCCGCCAATTCCCATAGTACTCTCGGATGAATGCCATCCGGCCCAGGCGATTTGTCTTTCTTTAGGGCCTTGAGGGCTAACCACACCCTTTTGGTGGAGATAGCACCATCCGTCCCCTCCACCTTACTGGCCTTTTTATCCTTATCCAGATGTGACACCCCTGGGGTACCTCTCCCTCCCTCTTGCTCCATTTCTGTTGCTCCCCTTCCCACTCACTGCCGTTTCTTCCCTTTGTGCCTTGCTTGTAGATATCCCATCCCCTCCCTAGTGAACACAGAGGCAAAGTACTCGTTAAATACCTCTGCCTGGTCCCTCGCCTCTTCCACCCACCTCCTTCTGATCTCAATCTGCTGAGATGGCCCTTAGTTTTCTCTGCTCCCCAATGTCCGGAAGAACCCTTTTCCCTCCATGTATCCCTGTGCCAGCTGCTCTTTTACTGGACTTTGCTCCCCTCACCATCCGGGTGACTTTTCTAGATGCAGGATGGTACATTTCTTATCCTATCCCTCTTGTTGTTTTATATATTTTTGTAGGCCTTCTTTCTCTAACCGCTACCTGTACCTCACTGGACCACCAGCATGGTTTATGTGACCTTGCTCCCTTACGTTTCAACTTAGCGCAGATCCTGACTGCCTCATGAAGTCCCCATTTTATGACCTCCCATCTCCTTTCCACACTTGTCATTGATGTAATCCCCTTCAAGTGATCCTTGAGTATATTTCCCATGCCCACAAAGTCTGCCCCCCTGAAGTCCACTGCCAGTGTCCTAGATCTCACCCCCCCCCCCATGCTTATTTGAAACCAGACAGTATTGTGGTCGCTCCCAGACAGGGGGTCCTCTACAACCAGGTCCCTTACCAGATCCCCATCTGCCAGAACCACGTCCGGGACATGCCCCTCCCTTGTGGGCTCCATCACATGCTGTGTTAAGAACACATCCTGGAAGCCGTCCAGCAGCCTCTGCTCCTTGGCCACCTTAGAGGACATGGTTCCCCAGTTTGTACCTGGCATATTAAGGTCACCCATCAACACCACTCCTTCCCCTTTTGGTCCACACTGGGCAATGATGTTGTCCAGCAAACCATCCTCAATCATCCCGGGGGGCCTATATACTACACTCAGCTTGACCTATCTCCTGCTGGGGATCGTAAGGTGACCCATAAGGCCTCCACGTTTCCCTCAGCCTCTTCTACCCCAGCAATTTCTATGTCATCTCTAATGAACATAGCCACTCCACCCCCTCTGCCCTATTTTCTATCCTTCCTAAGCATAGTGTACCCCCGCACATTTAGGTCCCAGTCATGGTTTTGTTGGCCCACATCTCCGTGACCGCCTTCCACCCCGAACAGCATGGCCTGGAACTCTGGCAACTTGTTTCCCAAGCTCCTGGCATTTACTAACACCAACCCCATCCCTTATCCCTGATCCTCTTTGTCGAACCCCCCAGATTCCTTATACTTCCATCCTCCTCTGCTCCTCCTGAAACCTCCACCCCAGTCTGTTCCCCTCCCCCTTGGGCTTGAGAGGCTACTCCCTCATCTGGAGGAAGGGCTTCTGGTCAGCCCTCCTTATCCCCCCCCCTCACAAGTTTAAACCCCACCTTTCTTGATGTAGTCAGCCATCCCCTGTTTAATGACTTCCTTCCCTAATGGTGCAAGATGAAGCCTGTCCTTGGCATACAGTCCCTTATCCTCCCAAACTCCTTTCCAGTTCCCTATACACACCCTCTCTTCACCCCACTTCCTGAGCCAGGCATTAACCTCTGTGAGCTTCATTTTTTTCTCCACTGAGGCCTTTGGTACTGGCAATATCTCCGAAAAGGAAATGTTGCATCCATTATCCCGACAGACTCTGGCAAGTTCTTGGAACCTTGCTTGGATTTCCAAAACGCTATTTCCCTCTAGATCGTTAGTTCCCAAATGCACCAGGAAATCCGGTTTCCCTCCACAATCCCTAACCATTTCATACACCATGAACTTTGCTCTGTGCACTGTCAGCCCAGAGATACTCACTACCTTCACCTGGCTATGGCATCCACCCCCCTGTCCCTCCCACTGGATACCCCTAATCATCGAGTCTCCCAATAACAGAACCTTAACACCGCCATCATCCTTATGGTTACCTCCACTATGCCCTCTCAGCCCCCATCCCCCTTTATTCGTGACCTCAATTCCATGGGAGTCTTCCTGCCTTATTAGAGACCCCTTGTCACCCTCCTTTCTGCCTCCCTCGTTATTTTGCCCACTTAACTCAAACCCTCTGAATAGGTGACCCTTTAACCCTCTTTATCCGAACCATTTATCCTGGCCCTGATGGTTCCCTTCCCCCACCGCCATCCTCCCCCCTTGTAATAGTACCCCTGCCTCCAGAGGCTCTCTGTGGGTCCTCTTTAGCTAGGGCCCCATCCTTGGTACTGACCCCCCTGCTGAAGGGGGGCTCCTCTCCCACCTCCTTGTTTCCCAGTTTCTCTTCAGTCATGCTCTCCTCCCTCATGTCTGCAATATGTGGCATCTCCCCCATTTGCTTAACATTTATGTTTCCCCTTCTCCCTCTGGGACTATTTCTATCCTTTCCATTGCCGGTCTGTGATGCCCTATGGGTATCCGACTCCCTCCCCCTGGCCTCTGTATAAGTTTCCTCATTTCCACCAACCCCTTCCTCCCCCTCTAGGTTACTTAGTAGCTCAAATTTATTGTGACATTCTATGTCAGCCTCTATCAAGTAACCTGAGTTTCCCCTGACTGCACCTCTAAACTGCCCCTCTTCTTCCCCTCTTGCTCTATTCACCTTAGGTGCTCCCTTCCCACAGTCTGCTGTTTTAGGCTTCCCGACAACAGCCCCTCCTGACTCTTCCCCCTCCACTCTCTTTGTATTCAGAATGCTCACCCGTCGCTTTCCCTTAGCGTCAACATCCCTATCTAAGGGTCCTCTGTCCTAATATCCCCCCTCCTGCTTGCTGTAACATAACATCCTATAATTTCAAAGTGTTGCCCCAGCCTCCCCTCAGCCCCACCCTTCTGCTGCCCATATCCACACCCCTTATCCTTGGACACCCACCCCCCAGCTCCCCCAGCTTACTCCATAACCAATATACCTCACTCCTGATACAAGATAGCTGTCTACAAAGTGGGCAGCCTCCCTCTCTCCAGGCCCAATTGAGAATTATTGCCATCCCACAGCCTGTGCAGCCTACAACCCTTCCGAAGATGCCTGCCATGGTGGAATATGGCCACCCTGTTTATCCCCCTCTGTTTATAATGGCACACCCCCTTTTCTCAGTCCCTTTCCCCTGGAATACAGTTTCTCTCTATACTGACTGCAGTTATTTACAAACCCAATTTCAACCCCACCAATAAAGTTCCCAAGTCTCACAAACACATACAGTCCAGTGTGTGTCCAGTCCCACTAACAGTGTGTGTGTATGCAGACATCAGATACCGTATGATGTCACAGGCCCACCAGCTCCTGTTGCTTCAAATTTCAGTCCCAAACAGAAATACTCAGCCCTTCAATCCCAACCCCCAGTGGCTTTTCAGTATTTAAGAAAGCCTACAAAACAGGGTGGGTGGAAGGGCTCTTACCAACACCAGGCAAACAACACATTTAAATTTCACTCTAATTATCACTGCCAAACAAGTGTTCCCAAGCCTCAAAAGTTACAATATCACAGCCCAAGTAACAGTTCTAACTCAAGGTAATAATTTTTAACACATAGAACTAATTTCACGTACAAAACTATTCAAATATTTCAGTTAAAACAGAATATAACCCCAGACCTCTGTCCTTACCAGCCTCCTGCTTATGTTCCCAAGTGAACATAAGCAGGATCTACTGTACTATCTTACTTTGAGAGGGTTCCTTCAGTAGGTCATCACATATAGGACAGAATCCCAAGCAGTCCCTCCAAAGAGAGACCAAGAGAAACTAGGGAGAAGGAAAAATGACTCCAACAGAAAAAAATGGGAGTCCAGAATGGACCCAGCCTAGGACAGAAGGCCCTGTAACACAGCTAGGCCGAAACCAGCCCTCTACCTAGAAGCAATGTCCAAACTGTAGTATATGGTAAAGGCACGGACAGAACTCCAAGTGGCTGCGGCGCAGATATCAGCCGCAGAGACATTTTGCAAAAAGGCAGCAGAAGTAGAATGACCTCTCAGGGTACCTGGCAGAGGTTTTTCATACTTCTGTTAACAATACCAAATGCTGCTGCCTAACCATTTGGAAAGACCCTACTTAGAAACCAGTTTTCCCTTTGATCTGGGGGCAAAAGAGACAAAAAGATGATCACAGCTACGGAATTCTTTCGTCCAGTGAGTATAACACCGAAGAATCAGATGTACATCCATGGTATGGAGGAGTGCCTCACCTCTATTAGAGGGGGATGGATAGTACACAGGAAGCTCTACTGATTGGTTTAGTGTGGCTTCTGACACCACCTTGGGAAGAAACTTCAGATTCGTTCTTAGGACCACCCAATCCCTATGGAAAATCAGACAGGGCTCCTTGCAAACCTGAGCGTGAAGTTCCAAAATCCTCTGAGCTGACGTGATGGCCACCAGGAACAATACCTTCCAGGAAAGGAAGCGCAAGTCATAGCTCATAGCCGGCTCAAAAGGAGGAAGGGTGAGCTTTTCCAAAACGAAGTTCAAATCCCAAGGGGAAGTTGGGCTGCAGACGGGGGGGTTTCAGATAGAGAATCCCCTTCAGAAAGGTTTTAGAGACTTCCAACTGTGCCACGGGTTTACCATGCACTAGCTCGTGGTATGTCAAAATTGCCCAAAGGTGGACCTTCAACGAGGAATATGAAAGACCGGAGTCTGACAGATGAAGGAGGTATTCCATGACTTGAAGGACAGAACACGAGAAAGGGTTCCTACCCTTAGCAGTTGCCCAGATGGAAAACCGTTTCCACTTCATGGCTTAAGTGGAACAAGTAGAGGGTTTCCTGGCCTCAAGCAAGACTTCAGCGACTCGGGAGGATACTCCAAAGCGAGAGATAGTTATGTCTGCAGGAGCCATGCATGAAGGTGCAGAGTACTGACCCCTGGATGTAGTAGCCGACCTTGATCCTGAGTCAGGAAGTCGTGGATCACTTGAAGTGGAACCAGCGGTTCCCTGGAAAGCTGTGTAGCAGCAGGAACCAAATCTGTCTCAGCCAGAGAGGAGCAATGAGAATCATCTTTGCCTTCTCTGCTTGAAATTTGAGAAGGACCTGCTGGAGAATGCGAAATGAAGGGAAGGCGTACAAAAAGAAAAAATTACTCACCTTAGTAATTATGTTTCTTCTATTGGAGTCTTGCTGTATTCTGACAAGTGCAGTTAGCCCCAGCCTTTAAACTGCCCCAGAGAACAAAGGGTTAATCTTTCTATGCAGAGCATAAAATGCTGAGCTCGAGCTCGGTTGATGTCTCTGTCTGTTTCCCTTTGAAAACTAACCGTCAGATTCTTACGAGCAAAACTCTAATAGCTGTTCTATGTGGAAGACGTAAAAAAAAAAATTTTTCAATAGCCAACTGGTAACAAAACATTTTGGATTACCAAAAGAAGACTCAAGTCAGGAAACCCAAAACTCAAAACCCAAACCAAACAGGAATATAATAAAATAAACACCCAAACAAAAGAAGAGGGTGTAAAAGGAGTACCCCTGAGGTGCAACATTGCACCTGCCAACCCACTTCCCAAAACCAGGTTCTGAGAGGGGAGGCAGGGAGGGAGGTCAGAATACAGCAAGACTCAAATAGAAAAAACATAATTATTAAGGGGAGTAATTTTTTCATCAAACAACTTGAAGTCTTGCTGTATTCTGACAAGTGCAGACTACCAAGCAGTACCTCCATGGAGGAGGGACAGAACCTACCTTGGGAATAGGCTCTGAAGTACTGCTGTGCCAAACCAAGCATCATTCCTAGCCTGGATATCCAGAGAGTAATGCTTGGTAAAGGTATGGACTGTTTTCCAGGAGGCTGCTTGACAAATTTCTAAGAGAGGGATATCCCTGGCATCAGCCAGGGAAGCAGCTGTACCTCTTGTAGAGTGAGCCATCAGGCCTGAGGGTGGAATCTTTCCCAGTTTTTCATAGCAGAAATGTATACAAGACAAAATCCACCTGGCAATAATAGTTCTCTTGGTGGCAGGTTTGCCCTTTCCCACTTCTCCATAAGTGAGGAACAACTGAAGGGAGTCAAACCTGTGACCCTTGGTACGCTTTATGTTGTAACTAAGGGCTCTTTTAACATCTAAACTGTGTAGCCTCCTCTCTCCTGAGGAAGAATGATCAGTGAAGAAAACAGGAAGAGACAGACTGGTTTAAATGGAAGTCGGAAACTACTTTGGGCAAGAACCTTCCATTGGTTCCAAGGACCACTTTATTCCTGTAAAAGGAGATAAAATCAGGTTCCACTGACAGGGCTTGCAATTCACCAATACGCCTGGCAGAGGTAATGGCTACCAAGAACACAGTTTTCCAAGTCAAGTACTTAAGCTCTGCTGAGGACATAGGCTCAAAAGGAGGTTGCATAAGTTGAGCAATGCAAACATTCAAATCCCAGGCAGGGGCAGGGTCTCTAAAGGGAGGATTGGTGTGAAGCAATCCTTTAAAAAATTTACAAAACCCAGGATGAGAAGATAGTGAGGAAGACTTCCCCACTGACAGAAACGCAGAAACAGCTGACAAGTGTACCTTGACAGTAGTTGGTCTGAGCCCTAGGCCATTAAGATGGACCATATAATCCAGAACCGTAGGCAATTCAGCAGTATCTGGGGAATTATGCTTCTTAGAACACCAACTGCTAAATCTCTTCCATTTGGAATTATAAGTCTTTCTGGTGGAGGGCGTTCGAGAAGCTTTGAGAATATCCAGAACCCCCTGAGAAAGATGCAAATCTGCAAACTCTAACTCTTCAAGAGCCATGCCTCGAGATTGAGAGACTGAAGACTGGGGTACCAAATCCCCCCCTGAGAAGATGTTAACAGGTTGTAATTCCTGGGGAGAAACAGGGGAAGATGAACTGCTAGGGACAACAACAGGGGGTACCAAGGCTGTCTGGCCCAATCTGGAGCAATCAGAATCACTTTGCAAGGTTGAGACCTTATTTTAACTAAAACTTTGAACAGGAGTGGGAAGAGAGGGAAGGCATACAGACATTTCCCTTCCCAATTCAGAATCAGAGCATCCAGGGGGACTGAGCCCAAGACTGGGGGTCTGCAACAAAACAGAGGACGTTGGTGATTGTCTGGGGCTGCAAAGAGATCTATCTCTGGAGTGTCCCACCTTGAAAAAATCACTTTCAACATCTGAGGGTCCAGGGACCATTCGTGATGGCCCTGAGAGATCCTGCTCAGTGCATCTGCTAGCCCACTGTCCTTCCCTATAAGGTGAACTGCTATCAGAGAGGTTTGCAGGAAATAAGCCAGGGACCACAATTTCATGGCTTCCGTGCACAAGGCCGTGGACCAAGTGCCTCCCTGCTTGTTGATGTACCACATGGTGGTGGTGTTGTCTGTTCTGAGCTGAACCACCTTGTTCTGCACTGACAGAGAAAGCTTTCAGGGCCAGAAAAACTGCCCTGAGTTCTAGAGATTGATATGGAGAAGGGATTCTTGGGGGGACCACAGTCCCTAGGCAGTGAGGGCCCCCAGATGGGCTCCCCAGCCCAGAAGAGAAGTGTCCGTGGTAAGGACCACTGAATGAGACTGAGTGGCAAATGGGACCCCTTGTCTTAAATTGTCCTGATCCTGCCACCATTGAAGGGCTTGGATCAAGGTCAGAGTCACTGAGATCAGTTTGGTAAGGGAATCCTTCCTCTGAGACCAAAAAGCTCTCAGATGGAACTGAATATCCCTCATCTGGAATCTTGCCCCATGGACCACTGCTACTGAAGCTGCCATATGGAACAAGAGCTGGAGGAAATGCCTTGCTGGTCGAGATACCTGAAGGCTGAAGGAAGAGGCTAGTTCTATAAGAACCCTTGCCCTTTCCAGGGGAAGAAAGGCTCTTGCTCTGACTGTGTCCAGTTCTGCCCCTATAAAGGTAAGAAGCTGGACTGGTTTGAGAACTTACTTGGGAAGGCTGAGAAGAAATCCTAGAGAAGTAAGCACTTGCTGGGTCGCTTGCAGGTGAGACCTGACTTGATCTGGAAACTGGCCCACTATTAGCCAATCGTCCACATATGGAAAAATGGAAATCTTTTGCAACTACTACTGCCAGGCACTTTGTGAAAACCCTTGGGGCTGAGGTTAGGCCAAAGAGCATTGCTCTGAACTGATAGTGGCCTGAGGGCAACTCGAACCTGAGGTACTTTCTCTGGGAGCACCTGATAAGAATATGAAAGTAGGCATCTTTGAGGTCCAGGGAGGCTAGCCAGTCCCCTGGCCTTGGAGAGGGAAGGATTATTCCCAGAGTTACCATCCTGAACTTTGGTTTTAAAAGATGTTTGTTTAGGTATCTTAGGTCTAGGATGGGTCACCACTCCCCTGTCTTTTTTGGGGTAAGGAAGTACCTGGAGTACAGCCCTTTGCCCCAGTGTAGGGTAGGGACTCTCTCTATGGCTCTTAAGGCCAGCGGAGATGAAACCTCTGCCTCTAGGGCAAGGGTTTCCAAGAGATTTGCAGGTGGAAAAGATCTGGCTCTCATCTTTGGAAATTTTCTGAAGCTGAGAACCGGTCCCTGGCTTACTACTTCCAGGACCCACTTGTCTGATGTAATAGACATCCACTCCTGGACAAAGTAAGCCAGCCTGCCCCCTACTGGAATAGGAGAGTCGACCTGGGCAGGCCCATCAGGGTGTCTGCTTGGCAGGGGCCTTAGGCTGAGGAGTGGATGCAGCTCTGCTCATCCCCCTTCTGCCGCTCCCTGTGAAGAACCCCCTCTGTGACAAGGGAGAAGAGGCCTGTGCTTGGTAAAAAGGCCTATGAAAAGGCCTGCCCCTGCCCCTAGACTGCTGCTTTTGAGGAGTTGCCTGCCTCTACTTGGCCTGAGCACTCCTGTAGCTGGTCCTGTACTCACCCAGTTTCTTCATGTAATTCTCTGTCTGCTCCCCAAACAGAGAATTACCCACTACAGGAAAATCCATGGCCTTAGCCTGGGTATCCTGCGAGAGGCTAGTACATCTGAGCCAAGCCATTCTCTGAAGAGCCACAGATGTACCCATGACTCTTGATGACACATCATTGGAGTCCATAGCAGCATGAAACTGAACTTTAGATGCCTCAATCCCATCTGTAGCCACCGCCTCCAGCTCCTTGGCTAGCTGGGGGGAGGCCTGTTTAGCCAGTGCCAGTACAGTGTCCCACCTGGACTTCTGGTACCTGGCTGTATAGGCCATATAATTTGCCTGTCTGAGTCCCAAGGAAGATGCCATGTACAGCTTTTTTGACATGGCATCACTCTTCCTGGAGTCTTTGTCTGGGGGTGTGTGAAGCCAAGGGAATGCTTGCCTTTTCACAGGCAGCAGCCTGCACAACCCCAACATGGCTGCATTGCTGATATAAAAACTCCGTATCTGAGCCTGAGAGTGTATACCTCTTGTACATTCTTCTGTCTACAGGAGGTACAGAATTGGGAGACTTCAGAATTTTTTGTGTCTGTTTCCCAAAAGATTTGTAGAGGGGAATAGACAGTCTCCTGGACTCTGGGATGTCCATCATTTCTACAAAATCATGCTCCTCCTTACCCTCATTGCCTCTTCCATAGGAAGCTGGAGGGTCTCAGCCACCTTTCTGAAGAACATAAAGTGGGAAGGGGACTCAGAAAGCCTAGGAGGAGATATACCTGAAGGTCTGTAGATGTCCAGTTCCACAGGCACATCTAGACTTTCACCATCACCATCATCATCTTCAAACTCCCCTTCTTCCTCAAACTCCGGTTCATAAAATTCTTCCAGAGTATAGTCGTGAATCGGGGGAACCAACCGAACCGAGCCCCTGCCAAAAGGTGCCAGATCGGTCGGAACCAGGTAAAGCGATTCCACAATCCGAATCGCTCTGGCTATTTCTTCGGCGGTCGGAATATGGACTTCTGGATCTGAACCAGACAATTTTTCTTTGCGCTTTCTTTTAGTCGGAACCAACCCCTCGAGATCAGCTCTCCTTTTGCCCGAAGAAGTATCGCCCTGGTCAGAGGGCACTCCTTCTGGTTCAATCAGAACTGAACCGGGCTGGCCATCCAGGTCAGCGGACGTCTAGGTCTCCTTTTCCCTCAGTCTGCCTAATCTCTTTTCAAGGGTAGATCTGGGAAAATGTTTGCAAATTTTGGCAGTCTGAATCGAGGTGTTCAAACCCCAGACATTAAACACAGGTGGTGTGGGGAATCTGCCTTAGCAAAGACCTCCCCACACTCACTGCAGTGTTGAAACCCAGTGGGCCCGGTTTTTTTCTTGGGTTTCTCAGACATGGCCAACCTAACCAAACTTACCCTTTTTTGGCAACCGCCAGGCAAGACTCCCTTATCGGTTCCTAACCGTGTCACGGGTCTTGGAAAAAAGTATCAAAACACGTTTGTTTTTTTTTTAGAACCGATAAGGACCGGTAACCACACACTAAAGTTAACGCAAGAATTAACCAAATGATCGGTTCAGCCAAACCGATCCACATTTTTTACAAGTTCCACACAGAAAACACAGTACAAAACCTATCTAGTACTACAGTACCACAGACAGAGACTGAACCGACTAAGCGGAAAACTTTTTTTGGTTAGAAATCGACGAAAAACCGACACTTCAATCGACTGTCGAACTGAGCTGCAGGAGAAATCTCCGGAGCGACTGTTCAGTGAGGCGGAGTAAAGAATCTGACAGTTAGTTTTCAAAGGGAAACAGACAGAGACATCAACCGAGCTCGAGCTCAGCATTTTATGCTCTGCATAGAAAGATTAACCCTTTGTTCTCCAGGGCAGTTTAAAGGCTGGGGCTAACTGCACTTATCAGAATACAGCAAGACTTCAAGTTGTTTGAATGTCCCTGTCCAGGAGAGAGACAGCGTGTCGTGCCAGAAGGCACCATGCCCCGGAACGAGCGAGCAAAAACTGGGAAGTTCTGCGTTGGATTTGGAGACGAAAAGGTCGATTTCCAGACGCCCCCAATGTAGGAAGATGGATTCCACCACTTCCTGATGCAATTCCCACTCATGAGCAAGGGTCCAAGACCTGCTGAGACTGTCCGTCAAGACATTTAGAATGCCGGGAACGTGCACGGCCACGAGGGCCAGAATGTGCTGGTCCGCCCAGTTCCACACCCGCATCGCCTCCCTGCACAAGGGGTACGAGCGGGTTCCCCTTGTTTTTTGAGGTACCAAACTACTGACATGTTGCCCATTTGGACCAGCAGTGATCCCTTGGGAAGGAGGATCTGGAAAGCCTGTAAGGCATACAGGACCGCCCTCATCTCCAGAACGTTGATATGTAACACAGTCTCCAAGCTGGACCACAGTCCTTCGGCTTGGTGCTCCCCTATGTGTGCTCCCCATCCCATGTTTGAGGCATCTGTGGCTAGGGATACTAAGGGAGCTGGGTTCCGGAAGGGAAGACCCAAAGAAAGGTTGCAGGGATCCCTCCACCAAAGCAATTCCTTTTGAAATGCTGAGGAGACCAGAATCGGATGGTCCAGGGCATCCAGGAGTTGATCCCACTGCACGCGCAAGGACTACTGAGTGACTCTCATGTGGCGCCTCACGAGGGGAACAGTGGTGATGGAGGCCGCCATCAGGCCGAGAAGGCGAAGGATCTCCTGGGCCGGGATGGTCCTGGAAGAAGCTACTCGGGAAGCCTGACAGATCAGTGTCTCCACCCTGTCTGGAGGGAGGAAGTCTCTGCAATGGGCTGTATCCAATACTGCCCCAATGAACTGAAGTTTCTGGGATGGTGTCATGAAGGACTTGGGAATACTGACAGCAATCCCTAGCCTGTTGAAAAGGTCCAAAGTGAAAGAAACAGCCTCTAGTAAAGAGTCCCTGGATGGGACTGAAATCAGCCAGTCGTCCAGGTAAGGGAAAACCGCGATGCCCCTGCGGTGGAAGAAGGCCGCAACCACTGCCAGGCACTTGGTAAACACCCGGGGTGCCAAAGACAGACCAAATGGGAGCACCCGGAATTGGAAGTGTTCCCCTGGAACTGAAACTGCAGTGGTGGCTGGGGAAGATGGGAATATGCAGGTAAGCATCCTGCATGTCCAGAGCGCACAACCAATGACTCTCCAGAAGGAGCGGATGGAGACTCTGGAGAGTCAGCATCCAAAATTTTTTGTACTCAACAAACTGGTTTAGGTTGCTTAAGTCGAGTATGGGTCTGAAATCCCCCATCTTTTTTGGAACCAGGAAAAAATGGGAGTAAAACCCCCTGCCCTCTTTGCCGGAGGGAAACGTGCCCTATTGCTTCCTTGAGCAGGAGACTGTTCACCTCTTCTCGGACGAGAAGAGCCTGGTCCCTTGAATAGGAGGACCTTTTTGGTGGAGTTTCTTGAGGAAAGTCGAGAAACTCTATCGTGTGTTCGACGAACACTAGCTGCTGGACCCATTCGTCGGAGGTTATCTCCCTCCACTCCTGCACGTGGTGGGCGAACATCCCCTCCACCTGCTCCCCGTCGGGAGACTGAGGAGGCGGTGGTGATGGGAAGTCAGGAAGTGGCTGGATGTTCAGGGGGAGGGCCCCCCTGCATGTCTCTGGTTCTTGGATGCAGGAAGGGTGGCTGTGCCCATGACCTTACGCTTTCCCTGGCAACATGATGGGGCTTGCTTTCTCTGCCTCCAGGTCCTTTTCCAGAAAGGGCTGCTGCTGTTGGATGCCCGATCGGTACATGGACATCAACGACCTGAGGGCAAGACCTCTGTACTGCAGGTCAGTGATAATGTCCTTGGTGTCCCCACCAACGAGTACTGAACCCCTGAAGGGGCATCCTTAATCGCCAACTGAACTTCTTTAGCAAGTCCAGAAAGGTGAAGCCATGAGTGCCATCTGAAACATCAATGAACACGAACAAAAAATGGAAAATTTTGGCAAAGGAAAATCCGACGCAAGACACTTTCACTACGATCGCTATATGGAAGTCTACAATGTGACTGACACGAGGTAATGGTGGGAAAGAACTGGAGGGCAGGCATGGGGACCACCCACTACATACAGTCACGCTGACGTCAGTCATGTGACGTCGGGTGGGCGGTCCCACGTCAGGGATTGCTAGGAAAGTCTGCCATGCGGCCTGACGCCAGGTGGCGCCAGTCCAATATGTGATAACTTACTGAAGGAACCCTCTCGAAGTAAGATCTTGTTTTTCTCAAGCCCTATGGTAAAGTCTGCAGTTCAACTCAGGCTAGAGCTTTACAAACTTTCGTTCGTGACAGACTAAAAGGGTGCACTGGCAGCATCAAAAGGCACTGTGTGTGTGTGTGTGTGTGTGTGTGTGTGTGTCCTTTACTCCTGTGGAAAACCATGTATGGAGGATCCATCACTAAGACCTGTAGTTCAGCAACACTGCTAACAGAGTAAATGGTCACTAGGAACACCATTTTGGAAGTAATGTACTGTACCATATTTCACAAGCACCACTGGTTCCAAGTGGTTCTCACTAATAGCCCCAGAACATCCAACATCCACGTTAGCATCAGTGTGGGAGCCAGTGAACATAAGCCTGTCTGGTTACAAATCAATAATATGGTACTTCTAGGACACACCAGACTAAAGGTTATCGACTTCAAAAAAGCTGACTTCCAGAAAATGAGATCCAGCATTAAAGCACTGCTGAGAGACAGATCCACAGGGGATATATAAACTCGCTGGACAAACTTAAAAGACTCACTGAACGTGGTAGCAGCAGACTGCACAAAGCTAGTAACTAAATCTAAAAGGAAGAGAACACCCTCTGGTTTTCTACAGAGACAGCACTAAAGATTAGAGAAAAGAAACAAGCCTTTAAGCAGCTCATGGAGTCACAGAGGGAAGAGGACTGAAAGCTCTAAAAGGAGAGGCTCAAGGAGGCTAGAAAGGCTACCAGGTTAGCAAAAGCCCAAACGGAGGAAAAAATAGCACTGGGAATCAAGAAGGCGGACAAAACCTTTTTAGATACATCAGCAAAAAAAGGAAGAGCAAATGGGGGTAGTCAGAATGTCAACAAACCCAGTGCATTCTTTTGCTCAATCTTCACAAATGAGCAGAACGGTAGCGGTCTAGCACTAAACAGAACAGTGCACCCTGCACAGGAGCCAAACACAAGCCCCTTCACAAGGGAAAGGGTGCTGAAAGAACCAGAAAAATTGGGAATAGACAAAGCCATGGGACTGGACGGAATTCAAGCAAGAATACTGAGAGAGCTTCGAGAAGAAATAGCTGCACCATTAGCTGACCAATACAATGAATCTCTGGAAAGCGGCAAGGTGCCACTTGACTGGAAGAGGGCTACCGTGGTACCCTTGCATAATAGTGGCAGCAGGGAGGAGGCAGGAAATTACCACCCAGTCAGTTTGACCTTGGTGGTGGGTAAAATCATGGAGACACTCCTTAAAGAAAGGATAGTAGACTTCCTAAAAGAGGCAGGAAAACTTGACCCCAAACAACATGGATTTACCGCAGGTAGATCATGTGAAACTAACCTGATCGAATTCTTCGATTGGATGACCAAAGCAGTGGACCAGGGATGCAGTGGACATGGTGTACCTGGACTTCAGCAAGGCCTTTGACACCGTCCCACATAGTAGGCTGATCAATAAACTTGAACACACAGATGTTGGTCATAAGCTAGTAAGCTGGGTAGCGCACTGGCTGCAGGATAGACCTCATAAAGTCACAGCAAATGGCACTATGTCCAAAGAGGGTTTTGTGACAGCAGAGTCCCTCAGGGATCAGTGTTGGGTCTAATTCTCTTATTCATCAGCTACACTGCTGATGGTCTTGAGGGTAAAGTCTGCCTGTTCACAGACGATACAAAACTATGTAATAGGGTGGCAATCAGGAGGGAGCCTCCAGCATGAAGGAGGATCTCAAGAAATTTGAACAGTGGTCCAACAACTGGATACTTAGATTTAATGCTAAAAAATGCAAAGCGATGCACCTGGGAAAACGGAACCCAAGAACTCAATACTTCCTAGATGGGCATCAACTTGAAGAGACCAGGACTGAACGGGACTTAGGCATAGTCATATCAGATGACCTTAAAGTAGAGAATCAATGCGAAAAAGCGGCATGAAAAGCAAGCAGCATCCTTGGATGCATAGGCAGGGGAATAACTAGCAGGAAACAAGAAGTGATCATTCCACTGTATAGATCCTTGGTGAGGCCACACCTGGAGTACTGCATCCAGTTCTGGAGGCACCACCTGAAGGAGGACATAGAGCACTTAGAATCAATTCAGAGAAGGGCCACAAAGATGGTGCAGGGCCTCCATCACAAGCCATATGAGTCTAGACTCCAAGACCTAAACTTGTACTCCCTGGAACACAGAAGATACAGAGGTGATATTATAGAAAGGTTCAAATTCATCAAGGGTATAAACACTGTTCAGGTAGACAAACTCTTCCATGCAAATAGAGAGGCACGTACAAGAGGGCACAACCTATGCCTGAGAGGGGCAGGCCCAGAGGCAATATCAGGAAGTACTTTTTTACAGACAGGGTAACAGACACATGGAACAGCCAGCACCCAGAGGTGGTTGCAGCAAAGATGGTGAATGCATTTCAACACACATGGGACCAGCACCATAGTATAAACAATAACAACAAAATATAGGGAAGGGGGTTAGGTTCAAGGGCAGACTAGATGGAACACTTGGTCCCCATCTCCCATCAAATTCTTATGTTCTTATAAGTGAGCATATCCAGTACCAGGATGAGATCCCAAATGATAACAGTTTCTTTAGTTGGTACTTTTTCCCCTGGCCACCAGACTGCTTACCTCTTCACTCGTCCAGGCATCCTCCTGAGGTATCCAGCCGCCGTTCCCAGGACTCCCCAGCTCCATATTCGGGCCCATGGCATACCCCCGCGGCGGGGAGGTGGAGAGCCCCCCCCCACGTTCTTCCACCCAGACTGGATCCAGTAGAGCCGCGCACCTTCGTCGCAGAGTGAGTCCTTCACGGAGACGGCCATCATGCCACCGCGACTGGTGCCCGTTGTTTCCTTGTTCTTCTCCCGTGACATCTGTGGCATGCAATGACGCCAAGGGTCAGGGGCACACACACTACTGCACACACTCACTCCCAGCGTCGGCCGCAGCACATCCCCCCCATGTCTTCCAGTGACCAGCAGTCGCCCCCTAGCCACCGCTAGAGGCCACTAGGACACCGAGGCATCACACCCCCCCACCCCGGAGAAGGCGAGCAGTCCTACAGATGCTCAATCCTTCTCCTCCCCTGCCAGCCCGACAATCCAGGCTCGCTCCCAAACCCAGGTTGCCGGCGTGGTACGAGGTGTGGCGTCCAGCGCCTCAACCCTCAGTGCCACCGGGCTGGGCGATAACGGTTTATTTACTGGGAGTCTCTAATGCACAATACCTCTCAGAAATCTTCTGAAGAGGCCAGCCAGTGGCGCTTGAGGGTTGAGGCGCCTGGACGCCACACCTACGCTGACGCCCGCGACCCAGGTTCAGGAACGGACCCGGTCGCCGGGGGTCGGCTGGGGAGGGAGGATGGAGCATCCCAATGGATGCTCTCCTCCCCGGAGTGGGATGCCAGAAGTGCGTTGGAGCACCTGGCGTCCTGGAGGGTCTGGATGCACCGACTCGAAGGCACGGCGGCTCCGCCCACCGGAGCCGAGGGGACATCGTTAGCGCTTGAGAGGAGCGTGCGTCAGCACACAGACTCTCTACACCGGCGTCTCAAAGGGTGGGGTTAAGGGAGGGAAACTACTTGGAGGAAAATGACCTCCGGTCGCCTGGATGAAGTCCTCCGGAGCTGGCCTTACCACCCTCCAGCCAGAGGCAGATCCCAATGTGCAGCTGCCGCAGGGGGAAGGGGGGGAGGGATCCTCTCCTCGCCCTGCCCAGGGGGTAATCCGGGCCATCAAAGTGCCCCCAATGGCACTGTGGCACTCTAGGGGCAGACCAAGCTGGTCGGCGGAGGTGGAGGTCGTCACTCCTTGTAGGATGGAAGGAGTGGTGATTGGAAGGGACAGCAGGACTGGATAAAAAATAAGTAGAAAAAAAAAAAAGAAATCTTCTGAAGAGAAGAGTCCCTAAAGCTCATGGTAGGCCAAGATGGACGATAAATGGAGTTTTATTGAGGAGTACTGCACATCAGACTCCAAGAGGTCTAGGAGATAGTCCAGAATTCTCTGTAGAGAACAGCAAAAGGGACAGCACCAAACAGAAAAACTGCTTCCATTTGGTACTGTAATTTTATCACTTAGCAACTCAAAGTTGGCTATCTTTTATTTTGTATATTTTATGGCTAATCCAGCAAGGACAGAGAGGAAGTGTGTCAAGGGAGCTTGTCAGCCATAGCAAACTGTTTTGCACCCTATGCTGAAAAGAAATGTGGCTGTTGTGTGTTGGCATCCCTGCCCTTGCTGCACTGTCCATGAAGGCAGGAGAGTGTGAATAATCATGTGGCTTGCCGGACACACCAATGTGAGGTGCAATGAGCACCAAGAATTTGGGTCAGCTTCTTGTGTTTCTGGCCCTGACTTCAACAGTCCATGAGACAGGGAGAACAAGCCAGTAGCGTTGTTCCAGTCATGTGGATGAGAGGCATTCGATGAGACCGAAGGGACTGCTGATGTACACAAACTTTTTTATTTTGCTTTAATTTTGATTAGCAAGTAAATCTCATAATTCACAGCTGGTTGTGAATTATGAGATGTAACTGTGAATTATGACACTTAGAAAGTGTATCCCATTTGTGAATTAATGGCCTTAGCCATATATTATAACATTTTTTATTTACTGTTACTGTGCCCACCTTAAGACAACTCTAATCATAAGCAATCAGAACATCCTAAAGCCCAAATAATGGTACCTGTCCTTCATACTTATCTTCTGAATTAGACCTTGTTTTAGCATTGCAGTGAGTCCATCTTCTCCCTGTATGGTGATGTTTTTCCCAAAGTTGTGTATACAGTTCAGCAAAAGTGAAACATGCTTTATTTCCCTTTTGTCCAGTTCCTGAAAGTAACATGAAACTGCATGAAGCCAAGTCAGAATAAACATTAACATACACAAAGGCCAATGCAAGCAGTTTTTTTTTTTTATTATTATGATTTTGTCACTTCTGAGAAAACTTTGAAAAACATAATATTTAGACACAATTCAGCTTCTTTGTAGTTTTCAGTATTTTGATTCCTTTTATTTTTCATTACTAGGTTCATTTACAGGGCGATGGGGGCAGGATTCAAAAGAAGAGATTGAAGCAAAAATTGCATCCATAATGGGGCCCAAATCTTTTATCCTTGCATCGCGTCCATAAGCTGCGTTGAAAAGTGTGGACGCAATGATACAAGATGCAACTGTGCCAAAAAGCGATCATTTCTCTTGTGAATAAACTAATTAACAAACAGACATGGGAAGAGAAGCAGCAACAGTAAATGTTTTCATACACCAGATCATGTGGTGTGTTATTTATAGATGTTACTGTTCTAGCTCATGTATGTGGTAATCCAGGTACAAATTAAGTTACCATATAGATATGGGGATGGTCAAAACGTAGCAATAAAACCCAGGCTATGGGGCAGCCATGGCCTCAGATTACACAAAAATATACTTCAGCATGTGGAAAAAGGATTTTGGGGGATAATCTCTGAGACACTCCACCTTCCTTACACATGGATTGTGCCCACCTGATAGGTTGCTTGCTGCACATGTGACTTCAAAGAAGTCCGACCCCCTTTCCCTGTGGCACAGCCCTTCCATCATCAGTTCTCGATGTGCATCGGACAGGTTGCAACACACAAAAATCAGCTCCCTAAAAGAATCAACATTTCATCACAACGAAGAGGTAAGAGATTGCGCTGATATAACAGAATTATTGACAGCAGTTAGAGCTAGCTATATTGCAATTGTACGATGACTTTGCATCGCAATTTAAGACAAACAGCTCAGGAAGCATGCAACTAACTACTGTACTGTACCAAACAAGACTTGTGATTTCTAGCATTTGAGCACAAAATCATACCTAACAATCTGTTACTTTTACAATTTAACAGACCCTACCATTCCTGCACTGCACACCAAGCAACAATCTTTCCATTCCTCCATAATTCCCTTGAACTCTCTTCCAGCGAGTCTAAGATGGTTCAAACAGATGAAATCCAAGCAGGCTTCTGTGACCCCCTGATAGCGGTCTCAGTTTAGCTACTGCACCCACTACTGTTTAGTAGTGGGCAGAGAAATCCCTATGACTCCTGCTAGCAGTCTTAGGAGTACTTCTCTACTATGAAAATACAAAACCACACATACCCACACAATGCAAATCACCACAGAATATTATGCTGGTTCAACTTTAAGCAGAACTGCATGGTGCCGAAAAGCCTCTCACACAGTTTGCAAAGGGTGCTAACAGATGACATAGACACGTGTTTCGTCCTACCAGGACTCATCAGTATGCCTCGTCTGTTTGGCACCCCAGTGGAATGAACCAGCTACCCTCAGACGGTCTGTCTGGGTTATGTTGTGGTGAACCCATTAAAATAAAAAAACATTTAAAAAACAAAGAACCTCTGTGTGCAAACACTGAGGCAAGGGGTACCCCAAAGGGCATTTGGCTGGGAAGCCAAGTTTCAAGAAAATACAAAATCACACATGCCCACACAATGCAAAGCATCATGGGCTGCATATGCAAATCACCACAGAATATTATGCTGGTTTAACTTTAACCAGAATTGCATGGTGCCAAAAGGCCTCTCACACAGTTTGCAAAGGGTGCTAGTAGATGACAGACACGTGTTTCATCCTACCAGGACTCATCAGTATGCATTGTCTGTTTGACACCCCAGTGGAATGAACCAGCTAAACCTAGTCCTCAGGGCCATGACAGACCAGCCCTTCGAACCCCTAGAGACTGTCACCCTTAAATGGCTAACTCTCAAAACTGTTTTTCTCCTGGCCATCTGCTCTGCCAGAAGGATCAGTGAGTTACAATCGCTATCTTGCCACTCACCATACTTAAATTTCCACAACGAAACAATCG
This sequence comes from Neoceratodus forsteri, assembly GCA_016271365.2. Classification (NCBI taxonomy): domain Eukaryota; kingdom Metazoa; phylum Chordata; order Ceratodontiformes; family Ceratodontidae; genus Neoceratodus; species Neoceratodus forsteri. Next base: position 211,104,356 of record JADMNL010000028.1, read on the forward strand.
AACTAAGGACAATCCCATCCTTTGTCCCCAAGGTTAATACCAAGTTCCACTCTCAACAGGTTATAGAGATACCAACACAGTTATCTCTAGAAGAGGTTGCCGTCGACCCCAAGCTTGGACTCCTAGCCATGAAAACGTTGCTGACACTCTACGTCAAAGGACATCTACTATCTGCAAAATTGATAAGCGCTTCCTCAGCATGCAAGGACATAGAAAAGGGCAACCAGTCACCAGATCAACAATAGCTGTTTGGCTAAAGACAGCCATCACAGAAGCCTATAAGGCATCACACCAGACTCCACCAACTGACATCAAGGCACATTCTACAAGAGCAGTAGCACCGTCATGGGCAGAAAGAAATTGGGTTACAGTGGAGGAGACCTGTGCAGCAGCCACTTGGGCATCCCCTCACACATTCACTAAACATTACAGGGTGGATGTCTCACAGCAGCCAAAATCACAATTTGGACAAGCAGTACTGCTGGCAGCTAAGTCAGAGACTATTAACATGAACTAAAATTAACATCAGGACATTAGGAATTAAGGAAAATGTCTGAACTCTTGACCCACCCTTTACATGGAACTGCTTTTTAGATAGAACCCATGTGTAAGGAAGGTGGAGTGCCTCAGAGATTATCCCCCACAATGGCAGTTTACTCATCTGGTAAAGGTGATTGTGAGGGTATACATCTCTGAGGCACTCCATAACCCACCCTAAGAAAAATGGAAATTAAAACAGCCTCTTGCCAGCGTAAACACTATCACATAACAAGGAGGTCAGGATGACTGTCAACAGTTGAAACAATATGCTATAACGATACTCATATACTGATCCTATTGTAGTTTTTAGAGTATTAGCAATAGAAATAAATAGAAACACAGAAACACATCTGGTATTGTCCAATTTTTTATACATGGAATTGACATTGGTTACCACACCAACACTGTCTAACAATTTAGAATCATTAATCCTTAGTAGGTACAGCGTTGGAAGAATTTGAACTGAATATGGAAAGGCTGTGCCACAGGGAAAGGGGGTCGGACTTCTTTTAAGTCACATGTGCATCAAGCAACCTAGCAGGTGGACACAACCCATGTGTAAGGAAGGTGGAGTGCCTCAGAGATGTATACCCCCACAATCACATTTACCAGGCACGTAAACTACCAATATGTGTTTTCCCAGGAGACATCCAAAACAAATCCAAGTTTATGATTCAAAGTTCCCAATTGTGTGGCAGTGGTGACAGCTAGTAAAGTGTAAGAGGGAGTTGTTGGTGTTCTAAACAAAATTGTATTGATGCTATTATCTGTGTTCTTTATTACTTTCAGATCAAACAATTTTAGTAATTAGTCTGCTGTCTTAATTGTAAGTCTGTTATCAATGTGAATCTTACACACTTTGAGCATGCTGGTGACAGGAGGGCTTAGATATGATGGTATATCACTTCTTGTGTGTGACACGTTGTGTGTTACTAGCATTTTTCTTTTACTTTTTGACATTCATACGTGCCCTGTCTTTATCTTCTGCTTTTGAAAGAATAAAGACAAAATAAAAAAAAAGATGTGGTCTCTTTGTTCAGTTATCACAGCAGTTCTGTCAGGGGATTCAGGGCAAAATATGTGTTTTTGTTGAAGATAAGATCTGTAGCTGGGTAGATACTGGATAGCTTGTCAAAATTATGAAAGATGACATGGGTGTATTGGAAAGGTGGACAAGTATGGCTGTTAAAATTTAATGCCAAGAAGTGCAAGGTGATGGACATAGGGGCAAGAAAACCTAACAATGAATACAGAATGAGGGAGGTAGTAGTGGAAAGCACTACAGAGGAAAATGACTTGGAAGTAACAATTCTGGACATTCTGAAGGGATCAGCACAATGCAATAGGGCACTGGCTAGGGCAAAGAGGGTGACTGGGTGCACGGGGGGTGGATTGCCAGGAGGGGAAAGAAGGTTCTGCTACCACTTATCGGTCACTGGTTCATCCGTACCTGGACTACTGTGTGAAGTTTTGTAAGTACACATCCTAAGAAAGACAAGAACAGAGTTAAGGCAGTGCAGTGGAGGGTAAGAAAAAATTACTTACCATAGTAATGCTTAACAAATGCAGCAGCCTTCAGTGTTGAACTGCCACAGAGAGAGTATGGAATGTATGTAAATTATTGAACTCTCATTGGCTTGTGCCAATTTCAAACTGCTGCCCCTAGTAACTGCAGTACTCTGAAGTGCTCAGATTCATTACGAACCCTGACAAAGTGAAGGCACCCTAACTAGCTAAACTACGTAACCCTATTTCCCTATATAAACCCCTTAAAGAATGATCCCGATAAGAAGGGACAACAATTAAACACAACTGGTTTAAAAAACTTCCAAACATTAGCCCTAATAAAACCATAGGACATATAGGGACCAGCAGGGATACAAGATAAGGCAGCCCTTTTTCCTGGTACTGGTAGGGGAGGCAGAGTGGGAGCTTAAGCATACTGAGTGATCCCCTGGAAGAAACATAATTACTATGGTAAATAATTTTTTTTTCTTCAAACCCCAAGAATCACTTAGTATGCTTAACAAATGCAAACTACCAAGCAGTACTGTACCTTTGGAGGTAGGGCTGATAACCTATTTGGGGAAAAGGCTCTGCAGAATTGCTGTGCCAAACCTGGCATCACTTCTAGACTATATGTCTAAGCAGTAGTGCTTGGTGAATGTGTGAACAGTTTTCCAAATAGCTACTTTGCAAATTTCCAGTAGGGGAATGTCCCTTACTGCAGCTACGGATGCAGCTGTTCCCCTGGTAGAATGTGCCCCAAGGCCTGGGGAGGGGGGAGGGGTCTGCTTACCCATTTTGCTATAACAAAACTGAATGCAGGCCACTATCCAGCATGCAGTGTTTTTTCTTGATGCTCGTTTACCTTTACCCACTTCACCATAAGTGAAGAACAAGTTGGTAACATTTGGCCTGTATGCCTTGGTCCTGGCAAAATTGTGACTAAGTGCCCTCTTGACATCCACGCTATACAATCTCTGCTCCCCTGAGCTGGAGTTGGCAGTGAGAAAGACTGGCAATGTAATGGACTGGTTCAAAGTGGAAATCGGAGACGACTTTAGGTAAGAGTTTCCTATTAGTTCTGAGTACCACCTTGTCCCTGTGGAAAGACATATAGTTCAGATCTGTGCACAGGCCCTGTAACTCGCTTACTCGCCTAGCTGAAGTAATGGCTACTAGGAAAACAGCTTTCTAGGTAACATACTTTAAATCTGCAGTTGCCATTGGCTCAAAGGGTGGGTCCATTTGCCTGGCAATGCAAATGTATAGATCCCAAGCCTGCACCGGCTCCCTCAAGGGAGGGTGAAGTTGAAGAAGACCTTTAAAGAACTTTCTGAAGACAGGGTGAGATGCCAGGGACCTGTCATTACCGACTGAAATGTAAGCAGAGACTGCAGCCATGGGTACCTTCAAGGTAGACGGCCTAAGGCCTAGTGAATTCAAATGGGTCAGACAATCCAAAAGGACAGACAATCCAGCAGTAGCATGGTGGATACCTGTGTGGCCACACCTACACACCATATAGAAAACCTCTTCCTCTTGGAAGCATAAGTTATCCTTGTTGAGGGTTTCTGAGAACCCCTAAGAACATTCAGGACCTCTTCAGAGAGGTGCAGACTGCAAACGCTAAGTCTTCAAGGACCAGGCTCTGAGGCAAAGGGACCTGAGGCTAGGGTACAGTAGCCTGCCCTGTGAGGATGTCAGCAGATTGTGCCTCTGAGGGAGGTGAATTAGCTGTGCCACTGACAGGGCTAACAGGAGCGAGTACCAAGGCTGTCTTGCCCAATCTGGTGCTACCAAGATCATTGTTGCTGGCTGTGTTCTGAGTTTTATCAGGATCCTGAGCAAAAGAGGAAAGGCATGAAGAAATCTGCCTGATCAATCCAATGTTAGGGCATCCACTGGCACAGTCCCCTTGGCTGGAGGCCTGCAGCAGAACTGAAGCAGCTGGTGGTTGTCTGGGGAGACAAAGAGATGTATCTCTGGTGTGTCCCACCTTCTGAATACTGACTACAGCACCTGTGTGTTTATGGTCCATTCGTGATGGTTCTGGCTGATCCTGCTGAGGGATTCTGCCAGAATGTTGTCCTTGCCTGGTGGATGGATGGTGGACAGGTCCACCTGCAGGGAGTAGGCCAGGTTCCAGACTTTCATGGGCTCTGAGCACCGCAAGGTGGATCTGGTGCCTCCCTGCTTGTTGATGTAATACATGGTGATTGTGTTGTTGTCTGTTCTGACCTGCACCACCCTGCCCTCTAACTGAGGTGCAAATGTCTGAAGAGCCAGGTACACTGCTCTGTGCTCTAATAGACTGATGTGCAGGAGTGACTCCTGGGGGGACCACATACCACTGGCCGTGAGGTTGGGCATGTGTGCCACCCATCCCAACAGGGAGGCATCTATAGTAAGTACTAGTGAGGGATTCTCCTTTTAGAAAGGAGTTCCCTCTGTGAGATTCTCTCTGTCCATCTGCCACTGCAGCGCCTGTATCAGAGTTTTTGAAACAGGTACCAGCTTGGCCAGAGGATCCCGTCTTTGAGACCAGTGAGCCCTTAAGTGGAACTGAATATCTCTCATCTGGAATCTTGAGCCTGGCACAACAGCCACGGCTGCTGCCATGTGGCCTAGCAGTTACAGGAAGTGTCTTACCAGTCTGTGTCTGTCCAATTTGAAAGAACCTGCCAGCTGCACAATATTGTTTACCCTGTCCTGAGGCAGGAATGCTCATCCTTGCAGGGTGTCCATCTCTGCCCCTATGAAGTCCTATACCTGAAAAGGTTCCATCTGGGACTTCTGGGCATTTACCAAAAATCCCAGAGATTCCAGAGTGCTCTGAACTAGATCAAGGGAGTCTCAGGTGTGCTGAGGGGACTGTCCCATGTCTAGCCAGTCTAGGCAAGGAAATACTGTGACCCTTTGCTTTTTCAAGTGAGCCACCACCACAACAGCTAATCATTTTGTAAATGCCCTTGGGGCTGAGGTTAGGCCAAAGGGCATGGCTGCAAACTGATAGTGACCTGAGGGCAGTCTGAAGAGCAGGTACTTTCTGTAGCTTGGTCAGATTGGGATGTGGAAATAGATGTCCTTGAGGTCCAAGGATGCCAGCCAGTCTCCCTGCTGTACAGTGGGGATTATCATAGCCAGGGTGACCATTCTGAACTTTGGCTCTGTCACATTTGTTCAGGAGTCTGAGATCTAGCATGGACCGCCAGTCCTCATTTTTCTTTTGTGTTAGGAAATACCTGGAGTAGAACCCCTTGCCCCTCTGAGATAGAGGGACAGGTTCCACTGCTCTGATGAGCAGAAGGTTGGCAACTTCTGCTTCCAGAAGCACCTTTTCTGATGGGGTGACTGGAGAAAAAATTCTGCTTCTTAGCTTGGAGAGTGTTTTGAAGCTTAGGGACAGACCCTGGCTCACTACCACCAAGACCCATTTGACTGTGGTGATGAACTGCCAAGCTTAGAGGAAGTGAGCCAACCTGCCACCTATTGGTAGGAGGGAGGCGACCTGTACAAACACGTCAGGGGTTCTGTTTTGGTAAAGCTTTAGCCTGGGGGGGGGGGCTGGATCTGCCCATCTCACTGCCCTTCTGCCCCTACCTCTGAAGTACTCTCTTGTTTGCAGGTAGTCTGGTAGGGCTCAGGCTTGGAAGAAAGGCCTAGAGTAGGATCCCCTACCCCGCCTCCCCTAGTCTGAGACCTATAGGAAGTGAAGGGACTATCTTTGGCCACACTGCTCCTGTAAATGGCCTTGTACTCTTCCACTTTTTTCATGCAGGCTTGTTTTGTCCCCAAAAAGAGAGTTATTCTCACAGGTGAAATCCATTGCCTTGGCTTGGGTATCCTGAGAACGGTTTGTGGCTCTAAGCCACGCATACCTCCTCATAGAGATCAAGAGGGCCATGAGTCCGGCAGCAGTATCATTGGCATCCACTGCCATATGAAACATATTTTGTGGCATCTATAGCCGTCCTGGCAGTCTCAGCCAGATTCACTGCTATCTCCCCATGCATTCTGTCTGACATAGCCAGCACCGTGGTCAAAAGGGGTATCCTGTGACATGTGCTACTCGCAAGTGGGCGCCTATCGAATGGCGACCACTTCAGGCGCGCATGCTTCCACAGGGGCGAGGGAGTTGGGAAGACGAATGGATGGGGTGGGTTCGCCGAATGGTGACGTGGATGTCGCTATATGTACACGCGTGCAAGGGAGGGAGCGAGCACACTGAGAGAGGGTGGGACGGGAGGCGAGTTTATGATTTGTGGTGCCACGGTGAGCTGCCGAGCTGGCTTCATGGCGTGGTGGGTGGGTGCTGGGCTGGGGGTAGCCAGGATGTTGGGTCTGGGTCCTCGCAGGTATATTTTGTAGCACCAGCCTGAGTATTTTTTTTTTTTTTTTCACCATTTGTACCCCGACATCCCCAGTTGGGAATTCTAAAGTAGAGGGTTGTGGGGGCGAAAATGCGTGGGGCACAGCCCCGCATGACATAAAAAATAGGAGTCCTTTGCGCAGTTGTTTTTTCTTCGGGGTGTGCATCGCCCGAAGTGAATTCGGTGAGTACACTGCCATAATGACAATTGCCCTTCAGCGATCGCACTTATAACATAGAGGGGGGGTGGGGCAGCTGCAAACTAGGGGTGTTTGCTGCAACTCGAGCAGACTTAGATAAACCTGGTGGTCTGTTTCTGCTGGCACATTCGTATGTTCATATGGAACCGTCCAAAAGGGCTTTTTGGTACTGAGCTACACAAGCCATATAATTGGCTTGCCTGACAAAGAGTGAAGCTAACATACTAAAAAGCCAGCAGAATAGGCCTAATGGTCTGTCGTGTCTGCTCAGTAGCCAGCCACCAAGTGGGGGCTCGCTTTCCTGCCCCCCCAGCCCCCAAGAGGGTCTTCTTTGGCATTAGTTTCCTTTGTACCTGCCCACCCCTTCTTGAAGCCCTCCACTGTGCCTCCTCCAGCAGCCTCCCAGTCAGTGCAGTCCACGGTTCCACCACCCTCTCAGTGAAATAATGCCTCCTATGTCCCCCCTATAATTCCCCTCCAGCTTCCACTCATGCCCCCTAGTTGTTACCCCCTTCTTTAGCCTTTGGTTCCACTCTCAGTTATTCGTTTTACATACTTGAAGACTCCTATCATGTCTCCCCTGTCCCTTCTCTCCTCCAGTGTGTATATCCCAAGCTCTTCCAGTCTCTCCTCATAGGCCCTCCCCTCCATTCCCTGAATCATCCTGGTCGCTCTCCTCTGGACTCTCTCAAGCAGCGCTATGTCATTCTTCAGATGAGGTCTCCAGAACTGTACACAGTACTCGAGTTGTGGCCTGATCAAGGCATTATATAGAGGGAGGATCACCTCCCTCCTCCTGGATGTAATTCCCCTGGCTATGCAGCCCAGTATCCTGTTTGCTTTGGCTGCGATTCTTCTAGAATTTTCAGAGTTATTCATTTTGACGTCTACCACTACCTCTAAATCCCGTTCACCCAAAGTGCCTTGCAGTGTGACCCCCGGTGTACACATGGCCCGGATTTCTGACCCCCAAATGAAGTACATCGAAACTGAAATACCTGTAAATTTTCTTTCTCCGATGGCTGGTCTCCAGGCTTCCTTACTCCTGGGCTGTACCTCCTGATACCAATAGGCAGGCAAGAATCAGACCTCTGCAGCAGGGGACATCCAGCCCTCCACTTCCTGTCTCCCTCAGTTCTTCCTAAAGCAGTCCTATGTGGCAATACTACAAGAACTTGGAAACAGAAAACAAGAATTTTAAGGCATATATGGCCATGAGGCCAGCCAACTATATACATTCTGGGATGGAATCCGAAGCCCAGAGACCAGCCATCAGAAAAAGAAAATTTACAGGTATTTAAATTTCGATTTCTCTCTCCTAAGCTGGTCTCTGGGCTTCCTTACTCCTGGGATATACAAAAGCAGTACATCCCCAGATGTCCCGGGTGGGAAGAATGTCAGGAGCCCTTAAGGACCCACCACCACTTGAAGCACTCTGCAGCCAAAGGATGCCTCATCCGAGGGCATCGCTTCCAGCAAATAAAATGCTGAAAATGTGTGAATGAATTATCAAGTGGCCGCTCTGCAGAAGTGTGCTGTCGATGCTTCTCTGAAGTATGCCCACGAAGGGGCCATAGCTCTGGTGAAATGGGCTCTCCCTGGGCCAGGCAAGTTACTCCGGCCTAATCATAAGTCATGGAAGTGGCTGATAGAATCAGTCTGGCTATAGAGCCTTTTGAATCCTCGTTACCCATAATTTGGGCCCATAGCTGACAAGAACAAACTTGAAGTTTTGCGAATAGCTTCCTCTTTCTTAATAAACACTTTCATCAGGGGCAGACTGGATGGGCCTCGAGGTCCGCATCCTCAACCTCCATGTCTCTATATTTCTATCACACCTCCAAGGACTAGAGGATGCAATTCCCTTTCCTTATTGCTTTTGGAGAGTGGGCAGAAGGAAGAATGAACCTTTAATTGTAATGGAAGGTAAGCATAACTCTGGCAAAAAAACTGGAACTGTGCGAGCCTGATGAAAAACAGCGTATGGCTCTTGGGTAAGCAATGCTTTTAGTTTGCTGATCCTCCTGGCTGAAGCAATAGCTATGAGAAAAAAGATAACCTTTATTTTGAAACGCTTGATGGATATCTCCTTGATAGGCCCTAAGGGGGACATTTGCCACAGCCTTGAGAACCAGCAGCTTTGGTGGGTTGGAAGGCATCTTAATGTTGCTGTCTTTAGAAACTTACAGACATGGGTATATGAATCCAACGATTCCCCTGAATCCCTCAACAAGAGTGCCCCCAATGTAAAAACCTGAACTTGTAAGGTGGCTGGTTGCAGTCCTTTGTCCATACATCTGAAAGGAACTGCAGCAGAACAGGCAATTATATTGGATAGTTCTATATGTGTTTTGAATGAAGCCAGAACCAAAATTTTCTCCAGATTCAATAATACACTTTGGAGGAAGAATAGAGACAAGTTCCCCATCATGTCGATAACAGAAGCTGTGTAGCCGAGCTCCTTGAAAGTTTTTCCCTCTCAATCGCCAGGCCTATAGAGATAAGTTGTATAAATGGGATGCCAAGCCAGACCTTAATGGAGAATGCCCAGGCTGAACTTGAATGTTAGACGTGGTCACATTGACAGACGAATGATAATCGGGAACTATGTGTGGAAAAGCCATAAGGGGCAGACTAGAATCATGACTGTCCTGTCCCGAACCACTTTGTGAAGGACTCTTGACAGAAGCGGTATTGGAGGAAAGGCATACAGGAGACCGAACTCATCCCACTTTAGGGGAAAAGGTGTCCTGAGCCACTGCTGGTTCATCCTTGGCCAGGGAGCGGAATTGCGGCGCGGAGGCGCTGAGGGTTGAGGCGCTGGATGCCACGCCGGCGACCAGGTCGGGTGCGAGCGAGCCTAGGTCGCCGGGGAGGAAGGATTGAGTATCCGAGGACAGCTCTCCTTCCTCGGGGGGGCCAGGGATTCCCCGCCTGGCACCACGGTGACCTCTGATGGATACCGGAGGTACCGCAATGCTCAGGGCCAGAAATAGAGGGTTGCGGAGTTACAGCAAGACGTTCCCTGGCATCACTGCACGTCGGACTTCGTCAGGGAGAGGGAGGGAGTAACGAGGAAGGGGGGTGGGGACAAAGCAAAAATACCCAGCCAAGTGGATAGGCGACGGCACCTGTATCCACCAGGACCACACTCCACTGCCGGGGGCACTCTTTACATGGGCCAAGCCCAGCCCAGCCCGAATTTGCAGATAGAGCACCCTGGGTGGACAGGACGGCCCTACCTCAGGGGGCTCAGAGCCAGGGGGATAGCCGGGCTGGTGCCAGGTTTCAGGAGGCCTCTCAGGCACGGAGGTAGAGTCAGGGGGCACTACAGGATGCCTGAGAGAGTTCCACTGGCTGGAGGAAAAAACAGAATTAAAAAAAAAAAGGGAGCGGAATTGCTTTACCTTGGAGTACCGCCAGCAGGTGAAAAGATCCTAGGATTTTACCCCATGTCAAGATGTAGGAGGCACTATCCTTCAGCTCCCATTCCCCCGGTCAACCAACCTTGCGACTAAGCTAGTCTGCCATGTCGTTTACCTGTCCTGGTATATACATCGCTCAGTGGTGCTTGGCCCACTGAAAGAGAAGGGAATCCCTTAGCATTTTGAGCTTCTTGTGCTGCCTTGATGGTTGGTGTATGCCAACGTTGACAGATTGTCGGCTGGAACCAGACTATCCTGATTGGGGAATTGCTGTTCAGAGTGCCTCAGGGCATGGCCTACTGTTCACACGTTGGGAACATTTATGCTGTACCTTGTGCCTGTAACAGCGACCACCTACCCGATGCCAACAGCTGATGCAGGTGAGCCGTCCCCAGCTCCCGAGGCTTGCATCGGTCGCGATTCGGATTTGGTGAGGATGGCCTAACTTGCGACCCTTCATGACCTCTGTCCTCCAAGACCGTCACTGGAGGGAGGGTTTACTCTGTCTCAATGAGCTGTATGAAAAAAGATAAGCAGGCAGCTGAGGAGTTAAACTCCTTGATGAGCTTTAGCCGAATCCGAAATTTAGTTTTCGGGGGGAAAAATCCTTGGGTCACGATGTCTGCCCCCAGAAGGATCAAGGTCTGGTTTGGAATTAGGGAACTCTTTCTCCAGTTGACAAGAAAACCATGTGCGGGCAGGTACCAGACCACCTCTGCCATTGCCTGTAATGTCTGTTTGAGCTGTGGGGCCTTTATGTGGACTATGACCGGTACTAGCACCTTCAATTCTGTCCGTGGGTCTGAGGAAGACCCCAATAGCAAAGTCTGAATTGAAGTACTGCTCTGCCACTCTGAACCTGAGATTGTGCGTGTGACATTACTGAGTGGGAAAGGTAAACAGCATCTTGCTGATCTATGGATGCCAGAAAACCCCCTTTTTTGCGATTCCCTGACTGATAACAAGGTTTCCACCTTGTAGGGTTTGCTGCGGACAAACCTCTTCAAGAATTCGAGAACTAGGACTGGCCTGAATCCCCCGTGTGTTTTGGCACAAAGAGAAATGGGAACTAGCCCATTTGCAGTAATCCCGTAATGGCCTGTAGCGTTGCCGGTCTTTCAGGTGGGTTGCCAGAGGTGGTGGAGGAGGACACCACATGAGGTAGTGGGGGCTTGTATTAGGTGCTGATAATGTCTATGACCCCTCTGTCTGACTTAGTTTGGGCCCATTCCTCAAGAATTTGTAGAAACCTGCCCCCTACTGGGAGATGTGTCTGGATAGCATGTTCATTCCTCGAGAATTTTTAGAAACCTGCCCCCTACTGGGGGATGTGCCCAGATAGCATGTTCTTTTTCCCAGAGAAATTAGTATTTTGATCCTTATTGTAACCTAGGTAATGCAAAAAGCGTCTGGGACCTGAGGATGAAGACTGGCCCCTGCCTCTTGATGTGGGATGTGCACCTTGGCATCTCCTCGTAATCCCTCACTACCTCCTTGAGGGCTGAGCCAAATAAGAGATTACCTACACTGGGTGAGTTAACCAACTGGCTCTTGTAGAGGCGGTTGCTTGCCAGACCCAAAGCCAGGGGCTGCATCGGGCCAAAGTCAGATACGTGGTCCGCACCTGACCACTTCCCCAAGAACAGTAGCTGACGAAGAACAGGTCTGTTTCCCTCTGTATCACTTACAGGCAAATAAAAGGCTAAAATTGGGATCCCAACAGAGCTTTCTTTGGTTGTCGGCCTGAGACGTTGTTGATGCTTGGAGGACCCAGTTGAGAGAGGCATCCACATCCTTATGCACTGGGTCTCTGAGAGAAGGTCCTCCTTCAGCTGGGATGATCGACTTCTTGGTCGGGTTTGAAATTGAAGAGTCGATGCTGGGGCAATCTAACCACTATTTAGATTTCTTCTTGTCAGACTTGAGAAGCTTAGAAATCCGCCAGGCCACTGGATAGGTGCATTCTGGACTTTAACATTCGTCCATAGCAAGTCCCCATTGGCTGGGGGACTATGGAAGGTTGAGGCCGGTTTGATTGCAGCTGCAAGGTGAAAGCATGTTTCAGCTGGGTGGGAGCCTCCAAGGAAGGTCCGAGGTGAATCCCGGCTAGAACCCTTTTTTTTTTTTAAAACACATTACAAAAAGGACTGAGGGCCTCCAGACCAAAGATTCTGAGCAGTTAGCATTAGGGAACTCTTTCTCCTCGAAAGTCTGAAAATAAGTGCCATGAACTGAAGACTGAGGAGTCTGTGCTGGACGTTCCCTGTGACACTAACGGGAGGACTACTGCTCCTCTTCGAATGACGATGGGACTTTCTTTTGCCTTCTTGTGCAGTCTCCCATCTGGTAACCCCGGAGGTTGCCCATGAGGAATGCTGGGTCCAGGGCAAAGGCCCTGATTTACCTGTCAAAGAGGCTGAGAGACAGAGAGGATCAGTCTGAGTCGAGGAAAGGGCCACCTCCTTTGAGCCCTTGACATTCGCAGATGCTGCCTTCTTACTTCTTAGGCAAGGCGACCCAGCAAAAAGGATTAGAAGTGAGGACAAATCCTCACTGGCATGTTTTTGCCCCTAGAAGGTTTGACGGACCGGTTCCCCTTTTAAACAGTGTACCCCCTCCCCCTGGAGGTTGAAGTGGCATGAAATGCTGTTGGCCTTTCAAGGGCAAAACTCTGAGCTGCATGGATTGCTGCTAACCAGTACTTATACTGAAAAAGATCCATCTTGTCCCTTGATGTTGTTTGGGGGGGGGGGCCTGAGCTCTGTTGGTCCCTTTAAGGGTGGGGGGGATCCCCAAGTGCTGTGCCCTTCATTCAGTAGGGATGCCTGCTTATTTTGTGGCCCAAAGTGCTGTGCTCTGTGATCTGCAGGAATGCCCTTACAGTGCTACTGGCTATCCTAAGCGCCCCTCAATGAGGGAATCCTTCCAGCGTTACAGCCCAGTCGACGACTGAGACCACTGCTGAACGTCGAGGAGCGGCCTGGCACTCCCCTCAGCGCCCTTAGCGGCCTGGCGCTCCCCTCAGCACCCTTCGTCATGCTACAGCCTGGCACTCTCCTCAGCGCTTGTCGACGAGAGGCAATGCGCTCTCCTCTACGCTCAATGAGAGAGCTGACTGCCCAGGAGCAACCTGACACGCTGCCTGAATCTGCATGGAGAAGCTGTGCATCAACAAGCGGCTGATATTTTCCCCAAGCCGCTCATCGCTAGACAGGCACTCGTCTTCAGGAAGCACTCCAGTGCTTAACTTTGGGGTCCCCCCTAGCCTTGAAACTCACTGCCTGAATCTGCGTCGTGGAGCTGCACATCGACGAATGGCTGATAATTTCCCTGAGCCGTTCATCGCTAAACAGGCACTCGACCCCAGAAAACACTCCAAATGCTTAAATTAGGGGTTCACCTAGCCCAGAGGGTTAATAAACGAAAGCACTTCAGTGCTTTAATTAGGGGTCCCCTAGCCTTGAGGCTTACAAACGTCTGTTGTGGGGAGCCCAAAATCGCGGGAAAAACTAGTGAGCCGCTGATAGGTGGGGCCAGTCTGTGCAGCTTGCATGGCTGAGACTGGGTCCCTCCATGGAGCATTTCCAAATCGCTCTTAGTAATCCAAGAAATACACTTGCTGCACATGTAGAATAAAAATGTATAACTTACAGTCTCTTCAGCCCTGCCACGTGTGACAGGGCTCTGCTGCAGAGTACCTGCTTCAATGAAGGCAGAAAGTAAACTGAGGGAGACAGGAAGTGGAGGTCTGATGTCCCCTGCTGCAGAGGTCTGATTCCTGCCTGCCTATTTGTATCAAGAGGTACAGCCCAGGAGTAAGAAAGCCCAGAGACCAGCTTAGGAGAGAGAACTTACATTTCCCGGCATTAAATTTCAATCTCCACCTCCTTGATCACCCCTCCAGGGTATCCAGATCCCCCTGGACTGTCTCTCTCGCTTCTTCCCAGTCCACCAGTGCTCCCACTTTGAAGACGTTTGCAAAGAGACTTAGCCTACTCCTAACCCCCCTCCCTATATCCAAGACATAGGCATTGAACAGGAGTGGCCCCAATACTGAACCTTGGGGGACCCCACTGATTACCTTCCTTGAGGAGGAGACTATCCCACCGACCATTACCCTCTGTATTTGCCCCAAAAGCCAATTTTCCACAAACTTGAGCTCCTGTCCTCCCACCCCCATCTCCCCCGGCTTTGCTATCAGCCCGTTATGGGGTACTGAAACGAACGCCTTGCTAAAATCCAGGTATAGGACGTCCACCGGCCTATGTCTGTCCAAGGCCCCCGTCACCCAATTATAAAACTCTACGAGGTAGGGCTGACACGATCTCCCTGGAATGAAGCCATACTGTTTATCATCCCGGTGCCCAAACCTTTCCAGCTGCCTCCAAAGCCTCTCCTTGATAAAGTCCTCCATTACTTTGCCTACCACAGACGTTAGGCTGACAAGCCTATAATTTCCCATCTCCTCCCTAGACCCTCTTGATGGATAGGCACTACATAAGCCACCCTCCAGTCTTGGGGCACCCATCCTGTCTACAGAGAGGTGTTAAAGAGTGCAGCCAGTGGAGCTGCCAGCTCCTCCACCAGTTCCTTCATAACCCCTGGGTGTAGCCCATCCGGCCCCGGCGCCTTATCAGTTTTTAGCTTCCAAAGGGCCTCACTCTATCCACTGTGATTCCCCCCCAGTCCTCCCCATCATGCAACCTTCCCACCCCTTCTGGGTCTGGCCCTGCCTGTACCCTAGCCTCTCTCCATCCTCTGGTCTCAGACTGACCTCTCACTTTTGCTGGCTCCTCTTCCCTCCCATCAATCTGTAGGGATCCCCTGTCCCCATATGCAAAGATTGAGGCAAAGTACTCATTTAGCACCTCTGCCTAATCCCCCGCTTCCTGAGCCCACCCCCCCCACAACTGTAATAACTGTAATCTTTTTTTTTTTTATTTTATTATAGCAGTTTTTACACACGTCAAGACACTGTACAATGTGTTGAGATAGAAGAAAAAATTACTCACCTTAGTAATGTTGTTTCTTCTAATGGAGTCTTGCTATATTATGACATATGCAGTGAGTCCCAACCTTCGAACTGCTCGGAGGTGAAAGAGTTAACTTTCCATGCCAGGCATGGAACATGAAGCTCGAGTTCGTTGAAACTCTATCTGTTGTTCTTCAAACTCAAACCATCAGATCTTTGAGCTAAACTCACTGAGGTCCTGTGTGGAAGCTGTAACTACACACTAGCCAACTGGCTACTAAACATAAAACACATTTTTGGTCCCAAAACAAAGACTCAAGTCAGGAGACCCAAAAATAAAACACAACACCAAGTCACCCCAAAGAAAAAGGGGTGAAAATAACAAGGTGGGCATCTACTAAGTACCAACACTGCACTGCCCACCCACATCCCAAAACAGAGGTTCTGAGAGGGGCAGGCAGGGAGGTCATATAGCAAGACTCCATTAGAAGAAACAACATTACTAAGGTGAGTAATTTTTCTTCAAACAACATGAAGTCTTGCTATACTATGACATATGCAGACTACAAAGCAGTACCTCCATGGAGGAGGGACAGAACCTACTTAGGAAATAGGCTCTGAAGCACAGCTGTGCCAAACCGAGCATCATTCCTAGCCTGGATGTCCAGGGAGTAATGCTTGGTAAAAGTGTGAACTGTTTTCCAGGTAGCTGCTTGACATATCTCTAGAATAGGGATGTCCCTGGCAGCAGCCAGGGAAGCAGCTGTACCTCTGGTAGAGTGAGCCCTCAGGCCTGAGGGAGGAACCTTACCTAGCTTTTCATAACAGAACTGGATACAAGAGACAATCCACCTGGCAACGGATCTTTTAGTGGCAGGTTTCCCTATACCAACCTCACCATAAGTGAGGAACAGTTGGAGGGAGTCAAACCTGTGACCCTTGGTACGCTCTATGTAGTAACTAAGGGCTCTCTTCACATCTAAGCTGTGCAGCCTCCTCTCGCCAGAGGAGGAATGGTCAGTGAAGTACACTGGAAGAGATATAGATTGATTAAGGTGGAAATCTGAAACCGCCTTAGGCAGGAACTTCCTGTTAGTCCTGAGGACCACCTTATCTCTATGAAAGGAGATAAAATCAGGCTCCACTGACAAAGCTTGTAATTCACTTATGCGTCTGGCAGAAGTGATGGCTACCAGAAACACAGTCTTCCAAGTCAAGAACTTCAGCTCTGCTGAAGACAAAGGCTCAAAGGGGTTGCATAAGCTGAGCAATGCAAACGTTAAGATCCCAGGCAGGGGCAGGGTCCCTGAATGGAGGGCTGGTGTGAAGCAATCCCTTAAAAAA
Source organism: Neoceratodus forsteri (assembly GCA_016271365.2). Lineage (NCBI taxonomy): Eukaryota > Metazoa > Chordata > Ceratodontiformes > Ceratodontidae > Neoceratodus > Neoceratodus forsteri. Next base: position 211,120,712 of record JADMNL010000028.1, read on the forward strand.
CTTGGAAAATACAGGATGAGCTGAAAGAGAAGAGGGTTTACCTGCTGAAATAAAAGCAGACACAGCTGCCAAATGTACTTTTAGGGTAGCTGGTCTCAGCCCCAAGGCATTTAAATGAACCATGTAATCCAAGACTGTGGGTAAATCAGCAGATTCTGGGGAAATATGCTTCCCAAAGCACCATATGGAAAACCGCTTCCATTTGGAATTATAGGTAGCCCTGGTGGAAGGCTTTCTAGAAGCCTTTAGTATATCCATTACACCTTGAGAGAGGTGTAGATCAGCAAACTCTAACTCTTCAAGAGCCAGGCCTTGAGATTGAGAGATTTGAGGTTCGGTACCAAACCCTCCCAAGCACAGGTTAACAGGTTGTGATTCCTGGGAAGACACAGGGGGAAGATGGACTGCTAAGGACAGTAGGAGTGGATACCAGGGTTGTCTGGCCCAATCTGGGGCAATCAGGATCATCTTGCAGAATTGAGATCTGATTTTGACTAACACTTTGAACAGGAGAGGGAAGGGGGGGAAGCATAGAGAAACTTCCCTTCCCAATTGAGGACTAAGGCATCCAGAGGGACTGAGCCCAACACTGGGAGCCTGCAGCAAAAAAGGGGAAGTTGGTGATTGTCTGGGGCTGCAAAAAGATCTATCTGCGGGGTGCCCCATCTGGCAAATATCACCTCCAGGACCGGGGGTCCAGTGACCATTCATGATGGCCCTGGGAAATCCTGCTGACAGCATCTGCTAGGACATTGTCCTTGCCTGGGAGGTGAACTGCTGTAAGGGAGGTGTTCAGGGAGTAAGCCAGAGACCACAACTTCATTGCTTTGGTGCACAAGGCCATTGACCGAGTGCCCCCTTGCTTGCTGATGTACCACATTGAGGTGGTGTTGTCTGTTCTGACCTGTACTACTTTGTTCTGAACAGATTTGGAAAAAACTTGCAGTGCTAGAAAAAACTGCTCTGAGTTCCAACAGGTTGATGTGGAGCAGAGATTCCTGAGGGGACCACAATCCCTGGGTAGTGAGGTCGCCCATGTGAGCTCCCCACCCCAAGAGGGATGCATCTGTAGTAAGGATTAAGGAGTGAGACTGAGTGACAAAGGGAACCCCTTGTCTCAGATTGCTCTGATCCTGCCACCACTGTAGGGCCTGGATCAGGGTTCGAGTCACTGGGATCAATTTGGTTAGAGGGTCTTTCCTTTGAGACCAAAAGGTTCTCAAATGGAACTGGATGTCCCTCATCTGAAATCTTGCTCCCTGCACCACTGCTGCAGAAGCAGCCATGTGTCCCAGGAGCTGTAGAAAATGCCTTGCTGGTCGAGAGACTTGCAGGGTGAAGGAGGAGGCCAGAGAGACCAGGGTCTTTGCCCTGTCCAAAGGAAGGAAGGCTCTGGCTTCCTCTGTGTTCAGCTCTGCGCCTATGAAGGTGAGGAGCTGGACAGGTTCTAGAACTGACTTTGAAAGATTCAGAAGAAAACCTAGAGAGGTGAGCAGTTGCTGAGTTACCTGTAAATGTAACTTGACTTGGTCTGGAGACTGGCCTACTATGAGCCAATCGTCCAGGTAAGGGAAGATGGCAATTTTTTGCCTTCTTAGGGCAGCAACTGCTACTGCCAGGCATTTTGTGAATACCCTTGGAGCAGAGGTGAGGTCAAAGGGCATTGCTCTGAACTGGTAATGGCCTGAGGGCAGCTCGAACCTGAGTGTACTCGATCGGAGCTTCTGATGAGAATATGGAAGTAGGCATCCTTGAGGTCCAGGGGCTAGCCAGTCCCTGGCCTTAGAGAGGGTAGAATAATTCCCAGAGTCACCATTTTGAATTTTGTTTTTAAAGGTGCTTGTTTAAATATCTAAGATCCAGGATGGGCGCCATTCTCCTGTCTTTTGGGGTAAGAAGTACCTGGAGTACAACCCTTTGCCCTGGTGTAGGGGTGGAACCCTTTCCACAGCTCTGAGAGCCAGGAGGGAAGAGACCTCTGCCTCTAGGGCAAGTGCCTCTGATGGATTTGCAGGTGGAAAGGATCTGGCTCTCATCTTTGGAAATTTTTTGAAGGTCAGAACCAGTCCCTGGCTTACTACCTCCAGGACCCACTTGTCTGATGTTAGAGACTTCCAGTCCTGGACAAAGTAAGCCAGCCTGCCCCCTACTGGTAGCTGAGAATCGACCCTGGCAACCCCATCAGGGTGCCTGTTTGGCAGGGGCTTTGGGCTGAGGGGTGGAAGCAGGCCCGCTTGTACCCCGTCTGCCTCTCCCTCTAAAGAACCCCCTCTGGGCATAGGCAGAAGAGGAGGCCTGGGCTTGGTAAAAAGGCCTATGAAAAGACCTGCCCCTGCCCCTGGAAAGCTGCCTTTGAGGAGTGGCCCGCCTTTCCTTGGCCTGTGCACTCCTATAGGTGGTCCTATACTCATCCATTTTCTTCATGTAATTCTCTGTCTGCTCCCCAAACAGAGAATTACCAACAACAGGAAAATCCATGGCCTTAGTCTGGGTATCCTGTGACAGGCTAGTACATCTGAGCCAAGCCATTCTGCGAAGTGCCACAGATGTAGCCATGACTCTTGATGACACATCATTAGAGTCCACTGCAGCATGGAATTGCACCTTGGATGCCTCAATACCATCAGCAGCCACCTGCTCCAGCTCCTTGGCAAGCTGGCCAGGGACCTGTTTTGCTAGAGCCATAACAGTATCCCATCTGGATTTCCGATATCTAGCAACATAAGCCATATAATTTGCCTGTCTGAGTCCCAAGGATGCTGCCATGTACTGTTTCTTTGCCATGGCATCAATCCTCCTGGAGTCCTTGTCCGGAGGGTGTGAGCTGGAGGGTTTCAGCCACTTTCTTATAAAACATAAAATGAGAAGGGGACTCAGAAAGCCTAGGAGGAGACACTCCTGAAGGTCTGTCTGGGGAGATGTCCGGGTCAATGGACACATCCAGACTTTCATATCCACATTCACTCTCCTCATACTCCTCTTCCCCCTCCTCCGGTTCATAATATTCCTCTACATCATACTCTTGAACCGGTGGAACCGGCCGAACCGGACGCATACCTGATGGTGCTGGTTCGGTCGGAACCGAAAGCGACTGGACAATTTTAATCGCTTTGGCTATTTCTTCAGCGGTTGGAGAAGAAGTTTGGCCCACACCAGCTGATTTCCTAGTCCTTTTGCTGGAACCGACTCCTCAGAGTCGGATCTCCTTTGCCCGAGGAAGTCTCGCCCTGGTCAGAGGGCACTCCCTCCGGTTCGGTTGGAACCGAACCGGGCTGTCCAACCAGTTCAGCGGACTTTTTGGCCTCCCTTTCCCTGAGCCTACCAACTCTCTTTTCTAGGGTAGCGGCAGGAAAATTGTTTACAAATCTGGCAGTCTGCATTGAGGTGGTCAAACCCCAGACAATAAACACAGGTGGTGTGGGGGTCAGCCTTGGCAAAGACTTCCCCACAGACACTGCAGTGTTGAAACCCAGTGGGCCCGGTTTTTCTTTTGGGCTTCTGAGACATAGTGCCAGTCCTAACCAAACTTACCCGTTTATGGCAATCCGCCAGGTAAGACTCTCTTATCAGTTCCCAACCGTGTCACGGGTCATGGAAAAAAACGTAATAAAATCTGTTTTTTTTAGAACTGATAAGAACCGGTAACCACACTCTAAATGACAGATAAATATATTTTAAACAACTTGATCGGTTCAAACCGAACCGATGAACCGTTTACAAGTTCCACACAGAATAGAAATCAATGTAAAACCTATCTAGTACTCACAATACCACAGACAGAGTCTGAACCGACCAGTTGCAGTTTAAATTCGGTCAAAAACCGAGGAAAAACAATACTTTAACCGACAAAATGAACCGAGCAGAAGGAGAAATCTCCGGAGCGACTGTTCAGTGAGGCGGAGTAAAGAATCTGACGGTTTGAATTTGAAGAACAACAGACAGAGTTTCAACCGAGCTCGAGCTCTGTGTTCCATGCCTGGCATAGAAAGTTAACTCTTTCACCTCCGGAGCAGTTCGAAGGTTGGGACTCACTGCATATGTCATAATATAGCAAGACTTCATGTTGTTTGAAAAGGTAGTAGACAGCAGCACAGAGCAGTCAGTAAAATCATTCTTCCTAGGGATATAAATATAATTGAGCATTTACCATTGATTAAATTTAATTATTGCTAAAAAAAAGTTCATCTCCATGATATCATTCTTATTTTGGGTGGAAAAAGCCCATCTTTTAACCCTGTGGTTAAGCCAATATTTACCATAACATATAGGGCCCTTAAATATAAAATGCTAGTTTAGCTCCCTTTAGACATTAATTGTTACTCTGAGTTACTCTCTCTCCCCCCAACCCACTCGTCCCTTTATGCAAGTAAATAATCTGTTACCACCCCTGTCAATTCGATAAGTTAAGGGCAAAAGGTAGGATCCACTGCTGAATGGTAGAGTACACACTTCTGCCATTTAGACATGTGAGGTGGATTTTTATTTTGTATCTTTACATTAAGACTTTCTAATTGGTATAAATCAGACATTACAGATTTTCATTCCTCCACTGTCGGTATCTGTGCCGACATCCATCGTCGGGTTATAGATTTCTTTGCAGCTAATAAACATATTGGTAAAAGGGTATTAACCCATGGAGGAGTGTGGCCTGGAAAGATCCCCAGTAAAGTCTGTTTGGCAGTTAATTCAACTGACTGGCTAAACAAAGTAGTAAGTTCCATCTGAATGGTAAGCCAAAAAGGCATCAAATTGGGGCAAAGCCAAAAAATATGACCCAGGGAAGCCGTAGGGCAACCACAACCTCTCCAACAAACCCCATTTTATCTGGAAGGAATTTAAGGAGGACCGCTGGGGCTCGAAAGTAGCGGAAGCTTCATTTCCATGCAAATTCTCTCCATAAAGGAAATGAGCAGGTCTTCACCACCCTCAAGGCCAACCCCAGCCATGTCTCCATGGATATTTCCAGAAATAAGTATCTATTTCACTCCTGTAGGATAGAGGCAGTAGATTCATGCTGTTTATTTCTCAACTCTTTATAAACAGTTCTTATGACATGTGTTCCCAGGTTCCCTCAAGTGCCATCAATAAATAATTTTAGTAAACCAGGAGTCAGGGAAGGCATATTTACCCGGATAATCCTATTTCGTAGTATATGGTTACGAACCTGAAAGTAACGAAATAGGTCTGAGTTACAGAGATTGTATTATGATTGTAACTTTTCAAAGGGGAGAATCCCTTGAGGGGAGAGAAATTGAAAAACATGAGAAAGTCCCAATCTTCTACAAGCGGAAAAGACCTGATCCATAAAAATAGAAACAAATGTCTCATCCTCAGAGATTAGCTTACAGTATTCATAAATGGTACAGGTTGGACCAGACTTTCTCATGCTTCTCCAAAATTTATAAGGTTGTGCCGTACTGGTGGTGAAGGCTCCGGATGGCACCAATCTCTCATCTGAAGAGAACAAAATCCTCTTAATATCAAAAAGGTCATTCAAGTGGAACTCTAGGGTTTTCCAAGGAGACTCACAGGACTCTGCCAACCACAAAATTAGTATCCTGAGGAGCACTGACTTGGCGTATAAATGAAAGTCTGGGAGGTTGAAACCCCCCTGGGCCAAGGATAGTTTAAGGATCGATAACCTTATTCTTGGACGACTCCTGCCCCAAATGAAACTGAATATTAATCTATTCCAGGACTTAAAATAATATGTTGAGGGGGAAAAAAGGAATATTCTGGATCAAATATAGTAACCTGGGAAGGATATTAGTCCATATGATCTCTATTCGTTGGTGAAAGGGAAAAAAAACAGTGGACCACCTGTCGAGGTCCGACTGAATTAGTAACGTAAGAGGCTCATAATTTATAGTGTCCAGGACCTCTGGATCTATAGGGATTTGAAGACCCAAATATTTAATCTTGATGGACAACCCTTTAAAGGGATAAGCCTTTTTTAATTGTGAAGGAGGGCGATAATTCAAGGCCAAGACTTCCGTTTTGGCCACGTTTAACCTGAATCCTGCTATTCTTTCAAACTGATTCAATATAGTCCACATTGCAGGAATAGATATAGTCGGAGACAGTAAGGTTAACAAAATATCGTCTGCAAACATACTAAGTTTATATTCCAGTTGACCTATTGATGTATCTTCCACCGTGGTCGCAGCCCCCAGCACAGACGCCAAAGGTTCGAGATAGAGAGCAAAGACGTAAGGAGACAAGGGACACCCTCGTCTCATTCCTCTGCCCAATTGCAGCGGGGCCAACAGGGTACCATTGACTCTGACATAAGCCTTCGGGGACCTGTAAAGATTAATTAAACAAGTTATGAACAAGGAGGGAAAAAGAAAGGCCCCAAGGTTGTCCCACAAAAACGACGAAAGTCTTTTCAGCATCAAGGCTAATAAATACTGATGGGATTTTTCTAGTACGGACATATTCCTGTAAAACCAGGGTCCTCCGAATATTATCTGCAGTACTCCTGTTTTTAATGAAGCCAGATTGATCGGGGTAGATAATATTTGGGATGACAAATTTTAATCTGGAAGCCCAAATAGCCATGAAGATTTTATAATCTACATTTAAAATAGAGATAGGGTGGTAAGATCCTTATATGGTTTAGGTATGGGGCAATTGCTGCATAATCCCATGATGGAGAAGGCATACCACCCCGAGATATCTCATCATATAAGGAGAATAGTTTGGGTGTTAGTTCTTTGATAAACATTTTGTACCGCTCCGATATATAACCATCAGGACCGGAGCAACGCCTAGAGTTAAGAGATTTTATTGTTTCTGTTATTTCCGACTGGGAGATGGGACATTCAAGTGAGCGAATTTGAAGTGGAGATAATTTTAGAAGGTTGGCCTAGTTTAGAAAGTGAGGGGGATCAGATGAGGTCAGAGACAAATTTGGGGAATATAACTTAGCATAATAGTCTGAAAAAGCCTGTAAAATATGGCTATCAGTGTGAAGCGATTTCCTTGTAGAAGGGTTTTTGAGCTTAAGGATAGTAGAGGAGCGTTTTCTAGAACAAAGCTTCTACGTTAGTTTCCTAACTGCCCCCCCCCCCGGACCACCCTCGTGGACTGTTTGTCTAAGATAAATTAGGATTGTTATATTCTATTATCTATAATTTTTTGTAAAGCTGTCTTACTGTCACGAATTAGGTTTTGCAGGTCAGTATCGCCCACTCTGTATAGCATTTGGTAATTTAGTAATTGCTCCAACATGCAATATTTAGCCTCTCTTTCTTTATTCCTTTTTGTGGTATGTACTATTATTTCCCCCCGAATTATTGCCTTCATCGCATCCCATTGGATCACTTCAGAAATGTCTGGGGAAGCATTTTCAGAAAAAAATTGGGGGATTCTGGTTTTAATTTCCTCCTGAAATTCTTTGTCAACTAAAGTTATCGGGCTCAGTCTCCATAGGGTCTTTTTCTTCTCTCTGCCCATGGCTAGTTTCAAGATCAGGGGGTGGTGGTCAGACAATATTTTCGGGCCTATAGAGATATCCTGGACCATTGATAAATGTTCACATGATACCATAAAATAGTCTAATCTAGAATACGACTTAAACCTGGAGGAATAATAGGTGTAACCAGGTGCAGAGGGGACTAGGCATCTCCACAGATCTACAAAACCTAGGTGATCCGTGGTATTTTTGAACTGTTTCGTGGTTGCAGAGTTCCTGTGTCACTGGTGGTTAGAACAGTCGATATGTGGTGATAGGGTCAGATTAAGATCACCCCCTAAAATTAATTGGCCATGAAAGAGGTCCAGCATTGTTGATATAAATCCCCGCAATGTTGGAAATTTTGTCTGAGGGGGAAAGTATACACTGGCTAAGGTGACCTTCTGGCCATATAAAAGACCATTGACAATTACATATCTACCTTGGGCATCAATATGTGCTTGTACTATTTCCAGAGGAGCATTTGGGGGAATTACAATAGCTGCCCCTCTTTTTTTACCCCTTGGGTACGATGATGCCACAATCCGGTACTTATTTCCCCATTTTAATTTAAGGTGCTCAGTATCTGAGAGGTGAGTCTCCTGAAGAAAAATAAGATCTGATACTTGTTTGTTAAGATACTGCATAAGGCGGGCTCTTGATGGGATCATGGAGACCATTAATATTTTATGATATAATTTTAACTGGATTAATTGACGTCATATTGTTTGCTTAGTATTTTAGTTAAAATTTGTTTTGTCCCCAGGGTGAATGAAGAGATATCAGTCCAGACCACACTCTTCCAGGGACCACAGTCCAGCTGCTGAAGCAAAGCTATTCACTGACTGCTTTTTAAAATATGTAAATCAATAAAGCATACCTGATTAACAAATATTCTTGACACATGTGTTGACTCCCAATTCGAAACAAAGATCTATTTGGTAAAATATCCTGTAGTAGTCTGGAAACAGTAAAATAAAATGTAGGCCAAGACATTTGGCACTAAAACAATTTGTCTTAATTCCAGATATCTGTATAGAGCTAGGAGTAAGTTTCCCCGATCCCCAAGTAAAACTCTGAATATCATGGGTCAAACAGCCCATGACTAAAACACAAAAACTAGAACTACAAGTAACTCTAATAACCTTAGCCAAAACTATATACAATATGACTCCCAAGTGGGAGGTGCTCTTTCTGAGCTCCCCCTCAGACATCCTGTCCTGATTTCCTGAGGAAGTAGGAGAGGAATGTGGGGCTCCACAGGCAAACCTAGAGATTAAAAACCCCAGGTTTAACAGTGGGGACCCTAGTGGAGTGGAAAAAGTCCCACTCCCTGCTGGAACCGATATATCTTGGGTCATTTACCAATCATTTCCCAAATGAGGCTGTCCGCCCAAACTTCTGATACTCAACTGGCCACAATATCTTGTAGAGTATTGGAAGGGTATGTTAAGCTGGACTAAAATAGTACTCAAAGGCTGGAAAAGATAACCTAATTTTAGATACCATATCTACTTATAGCTTGGTGTGAGCATGTAAAATAAAACCCCTTTAACATTAGGTAACAAAGAGATGCTCTTTTACCATCCCCAGATCAAATATATGGAAACCAAACCCTTCAAAATATCCATTTAATTCAGTGAGAAAATTCCAGACTGAATGTCCTGTCCCTATAGCAGCAGATGGAAGTTGAGGACTCGAAGCCTCCTCGGGTCTACCATAGTCAGTTAAAGAAGGGAAGAATACAGTAAACCAAACAAAATTGGAAAGTCACTTAAGTCCCGAAGCCATCCAGAAACACTTGATCCATTAGCCCGTATTCGAAAAGTGACCTCCAGATAGGTACCCCCGATAGCCCAGCCATCGAGATAGCAGGCTATAAGGGTAGGCGGAGGGGCTCAGAGACGGCCAGAGCACATGCAGAGGCAATGAAAGAAATGGGGGGAAACAGTCTCCAGAAAGTATCCCTCTAGCCAGGGAATCTCCCCGCCATCAAAGAACTGCAGAAAGATCAAAATGGCAACATATTGTCAAATTGCATAGAGGTTTTACTAGTCTGGATTTTTTGTGTTGCCTGGACCATAAAGAGACGTCCCCCCCACACCCCTGCAGCAGTCTGGCTCATCCATCGCCCCCCAACCCCCAATCCTCACGGGAGAACAACAGGCCCCAAATCAAAAAAAAAAAAACTTAGCTGCCAGTCTTAGGAGAAAGCTCAGGTAGGCATTGTAGGATTTCTGTATTGTTGTAAGCACCTCAAGATTACATTCAGTGGAGTTGCTGATGCTTGGACCTGCTTAGGACGTTCTGTCTGGTTTGTTAGTCCCTGACGAGATTTCACTGTCTCTGCTACCTTCTTAGTAATGATTCTCCTATTTAAGAGATCTACAGTGGCTTCAGATGCCGAATTGTACGTTTGCTGACCAGTTGGAAGAAAAACCACTAATTTAGCAGGATAGGGAGTGCGAAAGAAAAAATTACTCACCTTAGTAATGTTGTTTCTTCTAATGGAGTCTTGCTATATTATGACAATTGCAGTTTGTCCCACCATTAGAACTGCTCCGGAGGTGAAAGAGTTAACTCTCATTCTAAGAACGGAACTTGGAGCACGAGCTCGGTTAGAGAAGCTCTGTCTGGGTTATTTCAAACCTAAACTGTCAGATCTTTACGAGCAAAACTCACTAAGGTCTGTGTGGAAGCTGTAACCTACACTAGCCAACTGGCTGCCTGACTATTAAGACATACTCCTGGTCCCAACACAAAGACTCAAGTCAGGGGACCAGAAGTTATGATATAATATAAGTAATAATATGACATAAAATAATAACATCACACCCCAAACCCCAAGAAGGGTGGAAAACATATAATGGGCATAACTAGCCCACACTAGACTGCCCACCCCATACCCAAGTAGAAGTTCTGAGAGGGCAGGCTGGGGGAGGTCATAATAGCAATACTCCATTAGAAGAAACAACATTACTAAGGTGAGTCATTTTTCTCAAACAACATGAAGTCTTGCTATATTATGACAATTGCAGACTACACAGCAGTACCTCCATGGAGGAGGGACAGAACCTACTTAGGGAATAGGCTCTGAAGCACGGCTGTGCCAAACCGAGCATCCCTCCTGGCCTGGACATCCAGGGAGTAATGCTTGGTGAAAGTATGTACCGTTTTCCAGGTAGCTGCTTGACATATCTCTAAGATAGGGATGTCTCTGGCAGCAGCTAGAGACGCAGCTGTACCTCTGGTAGAATGAGCCCTCAGGCCTGAAGGGGGAACTTTCCCCAGTTTTTGATAACAAAATTGGATACAAGAGACAATCCACCTGGCAATGGATCTCTTAGTGGCAGGTTCCTTTCCGACCTCACCATAAGTGAGAAAAAGCTGGAGGATTCAACCTGTGACCCTTGGTACGCTCTATATAGTAACTTAGGGCCCTCTTAACATCTAAACTGTGCAATCTCCTCTCACCAGAGGAAGAATGGTCAGTGAAAACACTGGAAGGGAGATAGATTGATTAAGATGGAAATCTGAAACCACCTTAGGCAAAAACTTCCTGTTAGTCCTGAGGACTACCTTGCCCCTGTGGAAAGAAATAAAGTCAGTTTCTACTGACAGGGCTTGCAACTCACTTATGCGCCTGGCAGAAGTGATAGCCACTAGAAAAACAGTTTTCCAAGTTAAGTACTTAAGCTCTGCAGAAGACAGAGGTTCAAAAGGAGGTTGCATTAACTGGGCAATGCAAACATTAAGGTCCCAGGCAGGGGCCGGATCCCTAAAAGGTGGATTAGAATGAAGTAATCCTTTAAAAAACTTGGAAAATACAGGGTGAGCGGAAAGAGAGGAGGGCTTTCCTGCTGAAACAAAAGCAGAGACAGCTGCCAAATGTACTTTCAGGGTAGCTGGTCTCAGTCCCAAGGAATTAAGGTGGCCCATATAATCCAAAACAATGGGCAAATCAACAGATTCCGGGGAAATATGTTTCCCAGAACACCAAATGGAAAACCTTTTCCACTTAGAATTGTAAGTAGCCCTAGTGGAAGGCTTCCTAGAAGCCTTTAAGTTTCAAGAACACCCTGAGAAAAGTGCAGGTCAGCAAATTCTAACTCCTCAAGAGCCAGGCCTTGAGGTTGAGGGATTTGAGGTTCGGATACCAAACTCTCCCCTGTGCACAGGTTAACAGGTTGTGATTCCTGGGGAGACACAGGGGAAGATGGACTGCTAGTGACAGAAGTAGTGGGTACCAGGGCTGCTTGGCCCAATCTGGAGCAATCAGAATCATCCTGCAAGGCTAGGATCTGATTTTGACTAGCACCTTGAATAGAGAGGAAGGGGAAAGGCATAAAGAAACTTCCTTCCCAATCTAGGAGAAAGGCATCCAGGGAATTGAGCCCAACACTGGGGGCCTGCAACAGAACAGTGGAAGTTGGTGATTGTCTGGGGCTGAAAAAGATCTATCTGAGGGGTGCCCCATCTGGCAAAAACTATCCCCAGTACTTGAGGATCCAGAGACCATTCGTGATGGCCTGGAAATCCTGCTGAGAGCATCTGCTAGGACATTGTCCTTTCCTGGAAGGTGAACTGCTATGAGTGAAGTGTTCAGGGAATAGGCCAGAGACCACAACTTCATTGCCTCAGTGCACAAGGCTGAAGACCGAGTGCCCCCCTGCTTGTTGATGTACCACATTGTTGTGGTGTTGTCTGTTCTGCCTTGCACCACTTTGTTCTGAACAGACACAGAAAACACTTGAAGTGCTAAAAAGACAGCTCTGAGTTCCAGCAAATTGATGTGGAGCAGAGATTCCTGAGGGGACCACACTCCCTGAGTGGAGGGTTGCCATGTGGGCTCCCCACCCCAGGAGGGAAGCATCTGTAGTGAGGTCAAGGAGTGAGACAGAGGAATGAAGGGACCCCAGTCTTAAATTGCTCTGATCCTGCCACCACTGGAGGGCCTGGATCAGGGTTCGGTCACTGGGACCAACTTGGAAGGGGTCTCTTCTCTGAGACCAAAAGCCTCTCAAGTGAAACTGAATGTCCCTCATCTGAAATCTTGCTCCTTGCACTACGGCTGTGGACACAGCCATGTGCCCCAGGAGCTGCAAAAAGTGTCTTGCTGGTCGAGAGACCTGCAGAGTGAAGGAGGAGGCCAGAGCCACCAAGTTCCTTACCCTCTCTAAGGGTAGGAAGGCTCTGGCCTGTTTTGTGTCCAATTCTGCACCTATGAAGGTGAGCACCTGAACTGGTTCCAGAACTGATTTTGGAAGATTGAGCAAGAAGCCCAGGGAGGACAGCAGCTGCTGGGTAACTTGCAGGTGAGATCTTACCTGTTCTGGGGACTGGCCTACAATGAGCCAGTCGTCCAGATAGGGAAAGACAGCAATCCTTTGCCTTCTTAAATGAGCCACTGCTACTGCCAGACATTTTGTGAATACCCTTTGGGCAGAGGTGAGGCCGAAGGGCATTGCTCTGAACTGGTAGTGACCTGAGGGCAGTTCGAATCTGAGGTACTTTCGGTGGAAGCTTCTGATTAGGACGTGAAAATAGGCATCCTTGAGGTCCAGGGAGGCTAGCCAGTCCCTGGCCTTAGAAGGTAAAATCATTGCCAGAGTTACCATTTTGAACTTTGGTTTCAAAAGGTGTTTGTTCAGATATCTCAGGTCTAAAATGGGCCGCCATTCTCCTGTCTTTTTTGGGGTAAGGAAATATCTGGAGTACAGACCCTTGCCCTGGTGTAGGGGAGGAACCCTTTCTACAGCTCTGACAGCCAGGAGGGTTGAGACCTCTGTTTCTAAAGTAAAGGTCTCTAAAGAGTTTGCAGGTGGGAAAGACCTGATTCTCATCTTTGGGAACTTTTTGAAGCTGAGAACCAGACCCTGGCTTACTACTTCCAGGACCCACTTGTCTGAAGTTAGAGACACCCAGTTCTGAACGAAGTAAGCCAACCTGCCCCCTACAGGTACAGGAGAATCGGCCCTGGGCACCCCATCAGGGTGTCTGTTTGGCAGGTGCTTTAGGCTGAGGGGTGGGAGCAGGCCTGCCCACACCCCGTCTGCCTCTCCCTCTGAAGAACCCCCTCTGAGCATAAGCAGAGGAGGCCTGGGTTTGGTAAAAAGGCCTGTGAAAAGGCCTACCTCTACCCCTGGGGGCCTGCCTCTGAGGAGTGGCTTGCCGCTCCTTAGCCTGAGCACTCTTATAGGTAGTCCTATATTCATCCATTTTCTTCATATAATTCTCTGTCTGCTCCCCAAACAGAGAATTTCCAACCACAGGAAAATCCATAGCCTTAGTCTGGGTATCCTGTGACAAGCTAGTACACCTGAGCCAGGCCAACCTCAGAAACTACAGCGTAGCCATGACTCTAGAGGATACATCATTAAAATCCACAGCAGCATGAAACTGCACCTTAGATGCCTCAATGCCATCAGCAGCCACCTGTTCCAGCTCACTAGCAAGCTGGCCAGAGGCCTGTCTGCCAAGGCCATGACAGTGTCCCATCTAGATTTCTGATACCTTGCTACATAAGCCATGTAATTTGCTTGCCTGAGTCCCAAGGACGCTGCCATGTATTGTTTTTTAGCCATGGCATCAATCTTCCTGGAATCCTTGTCAGGAGGATGTGAAGCCAAAGGAATATTAGCTTTATCACAGGCTGCAGCCTGAACCACACCAACGTGGCTGCATTGCTGTGAAAGGAATTCTGTATCAGGACCTGACAGAGTGTACCTCCTGTCCATCTTTTTGTCCACAGGAGGCACAGAATTAGGAGTTTTTAAGATCTTTATTGTCTGTTTCCTAAATGATTTATGCAAGGGAATAGACAATCTCCTAGACTCTAGAATATCCATCATTTCTACAAAATCAGGTTCCTCTTGTTCATCACAGCTTCCTCCAATGGAAGCTGGAGGGTTTCAACAACTTTTTGTAAAACATAAAGTGAGAGGGACTCAGAAATCAAAGGGGAGATTCTAAAGGTCTGTCTGGGGAGATGTCCGGTTCAATGGGCACACCCAGACCCTCAAAGTCACATTCATACTGTTCATAATCATCCTCCCCCTCCTCTGGTTCATAAAATTCTTCAACAACATATTCCTGAACCAGTGGAACTGACCGAACCGACCTTTTACCAGACAGTGGCGGTTCGGACGGAACCGGAGAAAGTGACTGGACAATCTGAATAGCTCTTGCTATCTCTGCAGCAGTTGGAGAAGGAATTTTGGGCTCCACACCTGCTGATTTTCTTGTTTTCTTTACTGGAACTGGCTCCTCCGAGCCAGCTTTACGTTTGCCCGAGGAAGTCTCGCCCTGGTCAGAGGGCACTCCCTCCGGTTCGGTTGGCACCGAACCGGGCTGGCCATCGGGTCAGCGGACTTTTTGGCCTCTCGTTCCCTGAGCCTGCCAACTCTCTTATCCAGGGTGGCTGCAGGGAAATTTTTACAAATCTGGCAGTCTGAATTGAGGTGGTCAAACCCCAGACAATATACACATGTGGTGTGTGGGTCAGCCTTGGCAAAGACTTCTCCACAAGCATCACAGTGTTGAAACCCAGTGGGCGGTTTTCTTTTGGGTTTTCAGACATAATGCCAGCTAACCAAAAACTTGCCCTTTTTAAGCGGCGGTGCCAGGCAAGAACACCCATATCGGGTTCCTAACATTGTCACGAGGTATTGAAAAAAGCGTAATAAATCCGTTTTTTAGAACCGATAAGAACGGGAACCGCACTCTAAAACCTTCAATTCAAGTTTTAAAACAAGCTGATCGTTCAAAACCGAACCGATAACATTTACAAGTTCCACACAGAAAATAAAACTTAAATTACTTACGATACCACAGACAGAGCTTGAACGAACGGTTTTGCAGTTAAAATAATAATATTCTCGGTTGATTTGAACCAAGAAAACACTGTTTAAACCGAGAAATGAACACGAGCAGTAGGAGAAATCTCCGGAGCGACTGTTCAGTGAGGCGGAGTAAAGAATCTGACAGTTTAGGTTTGAAATAACCCAGACAGAGCTTCTCTAACCGAGCTCGCGCTCCAAGTTCCATTCTTAGAATGGGAGTTAACTCTTTCACCTCCGGAGCAGTTCTAATGGTGGGACAAACTGCAATTGTCATAATATAGCAAGACTTCATGTTGTTTGAAACGTATTTTCTGAGCTAGTAGTGTACAGAACAATGGGCTATAGTCCCAGCGTTGTTTTTGAGTACATGGTGCGTAATCGTTATCAAACAGTAAACGTTGTTGTCCCCACATCACTCTGCCCCTTTGCCAGGCTTTTCTAAGGAGCGCCTCCTTAGTTTGGTAACTTAATAAACGAATAACAAAGGGACGTGGCCTTGCTTCAGGTTGGGCGGGCTTAGGGCTGAGAGCTCTGTGGGCCCTCTCGACATCCAACTGGAAATCCAATTCTAACACCAGGTGCAATAGATAGTCGGCAAAGGCCCTAGGATCATTTCCCTCTTCGTCTTCTGGAAGGTCAAAAATCAGAATGTCTCTCCTCCTTCCCCGGTTTTCGACATCCTCCTGCCTTATGGACATGGCCAGTTGTTCAGCCGCAAGAGCCTTAACTGTTTGCTCAAGCTCATCAAGACAAGATGTATTTAGAGAGATCTGATGGTCTGCGTCCGCCACACGGCTTTGTACGGTACCCAATTCAGTTCTGATTTCCTTTAGCGATTCACGGACCGCAAGAACCTCTTAAGTCCGTGATAAAGCTTCCTGGTATAGTTTCAGAATTTGGTTTCGAGGGGTTTTTTGAGCCTTTTTCCTTCAGCGTGACAGTAGGTTATTTTAGATCTGAACCCGGAGTAGGCCTCATTTGTTGATCGCCATCATCCGACAGATGGTCCTCTGTTTCAATCATTTCAGCAAAGGGTTGGAACCAGTTGCAGTTTTGTTTAGCCATTTTCGTTTGAGGAGCACTTGTTGAAATCAGTTAGGCTTCAGAAAGCATCTGAATTTAAAGATTTAGAACTGTTTTTGTGCTCTTTTTTGTAGGTTTAGGTCGGAGTCTTCAATCTGCTTGCTCACCCAGACATACCGGAACTGGAAGTCAATATGAATATAATTCTGATCTCATAATGGCTGAGGAGGAAGAATGGGCTGAAGAGAGCCTGTATGGACATGGCACCAGCTCCATAGTCTCCTCCTCCTGTAGTTCCCCCACAATTTTAATCCTGTTGATCTGTGTCCTCTATTTTCTCTTACGTATCAACAGAATCTCCCCCCCCTCGGATATCCCTAGCCAGGTTTTGCTCCATCCCTGCCTTGGTTCCCCTCACCACTCTGGTGACACTCCTGGCCAATAGTTCATACTCTCCTCACTCCTTGTCCCCCCTTGAGCATTTAAAACATGCATAGGCAGCCTTTTTATCCCTCACCGTCTCCTGCACCTCCCTGGTCAACCAACATGGCTTGCTGGTTCTACCATGCTTTCACCTTAATTTTGTATAGGACCTAGTAGCCTCTTGCACTCCTTTTTTAATGGTCTCCCACAAGCTTCCAGCATCCATGTCCAGCCTAATCTTGTCCAACCTCTCCCGTAGAATCCTACCCATACCCAGGAAGTCCACTCCCCTGAAGTCTACCACTACTGTATTAGTGCGGTTTTCCTCCCCCCCCGCCCAGATACAGCAGAAACCAGACCGTGGCATGGTCACCACCCGCCAGTGGACTGCACACCTCCAGGCCCCTTATCTGGTCACTGTCCGCTAGGACAACGTCCAATATCCGCCCCCCTCTAGTAGGTTCCCCCACCTGTTGGACCAGGAAGGCATCCTGAAAGATGTCCATCAGTCGCTGTTCCCTGGTTACAGAGGATGTCATGGTGTCCCAGTCCGCCCCCGGCATATTAAGGCCACCCATGACCACCACCATACCCTTAACCAAGGTCACCATGACCCTTGATGTTCTCAACCAGTTTATCCTCCAGAGCCTCCTCTATTGCGGGGGACCTGTATACCACCTCTATTTTCAATTTCTTCCCTCCCCTCATTTGCAGGGTTACCCCACACCCCCCTCCAGCCTCCTCCACTCCACTAACCACTATGTCATTTCTGACTATCAGCGCAACCCCTCCCCCTCTTCCCACACCCATATCTTTCCTGAATATCTTGTAACCATCCAAATTTAGATCCCAATCATTTTTCTGGGTAGCCTACATCTCTGTAATTGCCACCACATCCGCTGTCCCCTCAGCCAGCATAGCCTGGAGCGCGGGCATTTTATTGCTTATGCTCCTGGCATTGATCAGAACTGTCCTCCACACCAACCTCTCCACCCTCTCTAGTCCTCCCAGCCCTGCGCAGTCCCTTTTCTGCCAAATTTTCCTTGGACTTGCAATGCAGTCCCCTGCACTCTTCCCGTGCCCTAGACCTGAAGCCTCAAACAGACCCCCTGGGGCCTTTCTTTTATTTGACCCTCCCCCCTTTACAAGTTTAAACCCCACCTCTCACCTGAAAATCCAGCAAGTTTTAGTTTCAAGACCTCCCTCCCCTCCAGGTTGAGATGTAACCTATCCCTGGCATACAGCCCCTTATCCTCCCAAGTATCCCCCCAGTCACCCACCAGTCCATACCCCTCTTCCTTGCACCAATCCCTGAGCCACTGGTTCACCCCTCTAAGTTTTAGCTCGTTCTCCCCGGTTGCCCTTCGTACTGGCAGAATCTCAGAGAAGGAAATTTTGCTTCCTATAGAGTGACAAACCCTTGCCAATTCCCAGAATCTAGCCTGTATTTCTAGCTCACTGTTCCCTTCATTTGTCCCCAGATGTACTAGGAAGTCTGGGGATCCCCTGCAGTCCAGTGCTATCGAGTATAGGTGGAATTTGGCCTTGTATCCTTTTTTTCTCATGCCATCAATTTTTCTAGAATCCTTGTCAGGGGGCGTGATACCAAATGCACCTTGGCCCTATCACATGCGGCAGCCTATACCACTCCCTCATGGTCAAGGTGAGTAAACAAAAGGTCAGCGTTAGATCTGTTCAGCTGGTACTTTTTATCTACCTTTCTGTCCACCCCTGGCACCGAATTAGGGGTTTGTAGAATTTTCAGTACTACCTTTTCAAGGGATTTATGGATGGGCAGTAACAGTCTTTTCATGGGTGTAAGACCCATCATGTCTAGGAAATCAGCTTCCTCTTCATCCTCAACTGACTCCTGGATAGAGAGATTGAGGGTGTCTACCATTTACCTCACAAAAGAATTCCGAGACAAATAGTCCTCTGGACCCCTGGGAGGGGAACCAACGTCCTGTTCCAGGGAGACCTGGCTCAATGGGTTCCCCCTCCTCCTCATCTTCTTCCTCCTCCTCTGGTTCATCAGACAAATATGTTAGTTCCTTACAATGAAGTGGGAACCGAAGCAGGAACTGGGGGAACCGGTGGAACCGGGTGAGGAGCCAAAGGACCGGCAGCTTGGAGGGCCTGCAATACCTGCAGGGCCTTGGCAATTTCCTCAGCAGAGGACACTGTCAGACTACCCACTGAGAACTCCTCTGCTTTTTTAGCAGGAGGTGCAATGGTATGTTTTTCTTTATGTTTTCTTTTTTCAGGAACTGGTTCTGAGGCCAATTCCACTGGTCTTTTTGCCATAGAAGACTCAGGTTTCTCAGTGGATTTTTCCACGAGTTCCTTATTTTTATCTTTTTTGAAGAGGAAACTCTTCCGTGAGCTTTGTGGGAGAGGCAGAGGTAGCAATCTCTTCTAGTTTCTTAGTTCTTTTCTTTAACATTTTAGAGCAGAAAGTTCTTCAAATGTCACAGTTAGCAAAAATGTGACTGGTTCCCAAACAGGAGATACACAAATCATGCCTATCCGCTTTGGTTACCAAATGTCCACAGCTAATGTAGTTTTTAAAACCAGAAGGCCCAGTCCGTTTCTTTTTTCCAGGTGTCTCTAACATTACTGTCAGGAACAACTAAACACCTCAGCAAAAAATGGTCAGTTCCCAAACTACGAGAAAAAATTACTCACCTTAGTAATGTTGTTTCTTCTAATGGAGTCTTGCTGTATTCTGACATATGCAGTTAGGTCCTGCCTTTCAACTGCCCCGGAGAACAAAGAGTTAAACTTTCCATGGCCAGCATGGAATGTTCACCTCGAGCTCGGTTGAAGCCCCTGTCTGCTGTTGTTTAAACTCCAACCGTCAGATCTTTACGAGCAATACTCACTAGAAGTTCTGCATGGAAACTGTAAAACTCAAACTAGCCAACTGCCAACTATATTTATATAAAAGGGTTTTTTTTGGTTTCAAAGCAAAGACTCAAGTCAGGAAACCCAAAAAACAAAACACATCCCAAAACACAACACTCACCCAAAATAAAGGAGGGTGAAAAAGGGACACCCCTAGGGTGCCAACACTGCTCCTGCCCACCCACATCCCAAAAACTAGGTTCTGAGAGGGGAGGCGAGGGGAGGTCAGAATACAGCAAATTCCATTAGAAGAAACAACATTACAAAGGTGAGTCATTTTTTCTTCAAACAACATGAAGTCTTGCTGTATTCTGACTATTGCAGACCACCAAGCAGTACCTCCATGGAGGAGGGACAGAACCTACTTTGGAAACAAGCTCTGAAGTACTGCTGTGCCAAACCGAGCATCACTCCTAGCCTGGATATCCAGAGAGTAATGCTTGGTGAATGCATGGACTGTTTTCCAGGTCGCTGCTTGACAGATTTCTAAGATAGGAATATCCCTGGCAACAGCCAGGGAAGCAGCTGTACCTCTAGTAGTGTGAGCCCTCAGGCCTGAGGGTAGGGTTCTACCCAGTTTTTCATAGCAGAATTGTATACAAAAAACAATCCACCTGGCAACAGATCTCTTAGTGGCAGGTTTGCCCTTACCAACCTCTCCATACGTGAGGAACAACTGGAGGGACTCAAATCTGTGACCCTTGGTGCGCTCTAGGTAGTAGCTGAGGGCCCTTTTAACATCTAAGCTGTGCAGCCTCCTCTCTCCAGAGGAGGAATGGTCAGTGAAGAAAACAGGGAGAGACATAGACTGGTTGAGGTGGAAATCTGAAACCACTTTAGGCAAAAACTTCCTGCTAGTTCTTAGGACCACTTTATCTCTATGGAAAGAGATGAAATCAGGTTCCACTGACAGGGCTTACAATTCACTGATACACCTGGCAGAGGTAATGACCACCAAAAACACAGTTTTCCAAGTCAAGTACTTAAGCTCTGCTGATGACAAAGGCTCAAAGTGGGGTTGCATAAGCTGAGCAATGCAAACATTAAGGTCCCAAGTAGGAGCAGGGTCCCTAAAGGGAGGATTGGTGTGCAGCAATCCCTTGAAGAACTTACAAAACACAGGATGGGCTGACAGAGGAGAAGGCTTGCCTATTGACAGGAAAGCAGAAACAGCTGCCAAATGCACTTTAAGTGTAGCTGGCCTAAGGCCTAGGCCATTGAGATGGACCATATAGTCCAGAACCGTAGGCAACCCCGCAGAATCTGGAGAAATATTCTTCTTAGAACACCAAATAGTGAAACTTTCCATTTGTAATTGTAAGTCTTTCTGGTGGAAGGCTTTCAAGAAGCCTTAAGGATATCCAGAACCCCTTGGGAAAGATGCAGGTCAGCAAACTCTAACTCTTCAAGAGCCATGCCTTGTGATTGAAAGACTGAAGGTTCGGGTACCAAATCCTCCCCTGAGAGGATGTCAACAGGTTGTAATTCCTGGGAAGAGATAGGGGAAGGTGGACTGCTAAGGACAGCAACAGGGGGTACCAGGGCTGTCTGGCTTAGTCTGGAGCAATCAGAATCACTTTGCATGGTTGTGACCTTATCTTGACTAACATTTTGAACAGGAGAGGGAAGGGGGGAAAGCATACAGAAATTTCCCTTCCCAATTCAGGATCAGAGCATCCAGGGGGACTGAGCCCAAGACTGGGGGTCTGCAACAGAAGAGAAGAAGCTGGTGATTGTCTGAGGCTGCAAAAAGATCTATCTGTGGAGTGCCCCATCTCGAGAAAATCACTTTCAAAACTAGGGGATCTAGGGTCCATTCGTGATGGCCCTGGGATATTCTGCTCAGAGCATCTGCTTGGGCATTGTCCTTCCCTAGGAGGTGAACTGCTATCAGAGAGGTTTACAGGGAATAGGCCAGGGACCACAACTTCATTGCTTCTGTGCAAAGGCCGTAGACCGAGTGCCTCCCTGCTTGCTGATGTACCACATGGTGGTGGTGTTGTCTGTTCTGACCTGGACCACCTTGTTCTGTACAGATTTGGAAAAGGCTTGTAGTACCAGAAACACTGCTCTGAGTTCCAAGAGACTGACGTGAAGCAGAGATTCCTGAGGGGACCACAGCCCTTGGGTGGTAAGATCCCCCAGATGGACTCCCCAACCCAGCAGGGAAGCATCTGTGGTGAGTATCACTGAATGAGACTGAGTGACAAAAGGAACTCCTTGTCTCAAATTGTCCTGATCCTGCCACCACTGCAAGGCCTGGATCAGGGTTCGAGTCACTGGGACTAGTTTGGTAAGAGAATCCTTTCTTTGGGACCAGAAGGCTTTTAAGTGGAACTGAATGTCCCTCATCTGGAATCTTGCTCCCTGGACCACTGCTGTGGAAGCTGCAATGTGGCCCAGAAGCTGAAGGAAATGCCTTGCTGGTCGAGACACCTGTAGGGTGAATGAAGAGGCCAGTTCCATAAGGGTCCTTGCCCTGTCCAGGGGAAGGAAGGCTCTTGCCCTTACTGTATCCAGCTCCGTCCCTATAAAGGTGAGGAGCTGTACTGGCTCGAGAACTGACTTTGGAAGGTTGAGAAGGAATCCTAAGGAAGTGAGCACTTGCTGGGTTATTTGCAAATGTGACTTGACTTGGTCTGGAGACTGACCTACTATGAGCCAGTCGTCCAAGTATGGGAAGATGGAGATCTTTTTTCTCCTTAGGAAAGCAACCACTACTGCCAGGCACTTTGCGAAAACCCTTGGGGCTGATGTTAGGCCAAAGGGCATTGCTCTCAATCGATAGTGGCCTGAGGGCAACTCGAATCTGAGATACTTTCTGTGGGAGCACCTGATGGGAATGTGAAAATAGGTATCTTTAAGGTCCAGGGAGGCTAGCCAGCCCCTGGCCTTAGAGAGGGAAGAGTATTCCCAGAGTCACCATTTTGAACTTTGGTTTTAAAAGGTGTTTGTTCAGATATCTTAGGTCCATAATGGGCAGCCATTCTCCTATCTTTTTGGGGGTTAGAAAGTACCTGGAGTACAATCCTTTGCCCTTGTGTAGGGTGGAAACCCTCTCTATAGCTCTGAGAGCTAGAAGGAAAGAAATCTCTGCCTCTAAGGCAAGGGTCTCTGATGGATTTGCAGGTGGAAAGGATCTGGTTCTTATCTTGGGAAATTTTTTGAAGCTGAGAACCACTCCCTGGCTTACTACTTCCAGGACCCACTTGTCTGATGTCAGAGACTTCCAGTCCTGGACAAAGTAAGCCAGCCTGCAACCTACTGGTATTGGAGAATCGGCCCGGGCAGACCCATCAGGGTATCTGCTTGGCAGGGGCTTTAGGCTGAGAGATGGATGCAGGCCTGCTCATCCCCCGTCTGCCTCTCCCTCTAAAGAACCCCCTCTGAGAATAAGAAGAGGAGGCCTGAGCTTGGTAAAAAGGCATTTGGAAAGGCCTGCCCCTGCCCCTGGACTGCTGCCTTTGAGGAGTGCCTTTCCTTTCTTTGGCCTGAGCACTCCTGTAAGTGGTCCTATACTCATCCATCTTTCTCATGTAGTTCTCTGTCTGCTCCCCAAAGAGAGAATTACCAATAACAGGGAAATCCATGGCCTTAGCATGGGTATCCTGTGATAGGCTAGTACATCTGAGCCAAGCCATCCTCCGAAGAGCCACAGATGTAGCCATGACTCTTGATGAAACATCAATGGAGTCCACAGCAGCATGAAATTGCACTTTGGATGCCTCAATCCCATCTGCAGCCACCTGCTCCAGCTCCTTGGCAAGCTGGTCAGGGGCCTGTTTAGCCAGAGCCAGCACAGTGTCCCACCTGGACTTCTGGTATCTAGCTGTGTAGGCCATATAGTTAGCCTGCCTGAGTCCCAAAGATGCTGCCATGTACTGTTTCTTTGCCATGGCATCAATCCTCCTGGAGTCCTTATCTGGGGAGTGTGATGCCAAGGGGATATTTGCCTTATCACAGGCAGCAGCCTGCACTACTCCAACATGGCTGCATTGCAGGGAAAGGAACTCCGTGTCTGAGCCTGAAAGAGTATACCTCTTGTCCATTCATCTGTCCACAGGAGGTATGGAATTAGGAGTCTTAAGAAATTTTATGTGTCCATCATTTCAACAAAATCAGGCTCCTCCTGATCCTCTACTGCTTCTTCCATAGGAAGCTGGAGGGTTTCAGCCACTTTTTTGTAAAACATAAAGTGAGAAGGGGACTCAGAAAGCCTAGGAGGAGAAAAACCTGAAGGTCTGTCTGAGGAGATGTCCGGGTCAACAGGCACATCCAGACTTTCATAATCACCATCATCATCCTCATGCTCTCCCTCCTCCTCATCTGGTTCATAAAATTCTTCCAAGGTATAATCGGAACCGGGAACCGACCCGACGAACCCCTGCCAGATGGTGCGGTTCGTAGAACTGATAAGTAATTACATTATTCTTATTGCCTTGGCTATCTCATGGCGGTCGGGTATGAATTTCTGGGTCGAACAGACGATTTATCTTTCTTTTCTTTTTACGGAACCGACTCCTCAGAATCGGCTCTCCTCTTGCCCGAAGTAGTACTGCCCTGGTCAGAGGGCACTCCTTCTGGTTTGGTCGGAACCGAACCAGGCTGACCATCCGGGTCAGCGGACTTCTTGGCCTCCCTTTCCCTCAGTCTACCTAATCTCTTTTCCAGGGTAGCTTTGGGAAAATTCTTACAAATTTGGCAGTCTGAATCGAGGTGGTCAAACCCCAGACAATAAACACAGGTGGGGTGGGGATCAGCCTTAGCAAAGACATCACCCACACACAGTGCAGTGTTGAAACCCAGTGGGCCGGTTTTTTTTCTTGGGTTTCTCAGACATGGCCAATCCTAACCAAAACTTACCCTTTTTTCGGCAATCCACCAGGGAAGACTCCACTATTGGTTCCTGACTGTGTCACGGGTCTTGGAAAAAAACGTAATAGAATTCAATTTTTTTAAGAACTGATACGGACCGGTTACCACACTCTAAGTAAATACACAAACTTTTTTACCTGAAACCGATCGGTTTAGCCAAACAGATCCACAATTTACAAGTTCCACACAGAAACTGTAAGAAAACCTATCTAGTACTCATGGTACCACAGAGAGAGACTTAAACCGACAGATCGGTAGCAATGACACTTTAACCAACTTTTTTGAACCGAGCAAAGGAGAAATCTCCGGAGCAACTGTTCAGTGAGGCGGAGTAAAGAATCTGATGGTTGGAGTTTAAACAACAGCAGACAGGGGTTTCAACTGAGCTCGCGGTGAACATTCCATGTTGGCCATGGAAAGTTTAACTCTTTGTTCTCCAGGGCAGTTGAAAGGCAGGACCTAACTGCATATCTCAGAATACAGCAAGACTTCATGTTGTTTGAATAAATAGTAAAATATAACCAAGAGAAACGGTCAGTTCCCATATAGGGAGTTGGTGGAGAACATCGGACCACCGCAATCTCCATAGCGAGATGCTATGTGAAATGTGTAACAGTACATGACGACAGTACGGTTCTTAGTTTATTTGATATGGGGGGCTTTGCCCCCCATACCTCCCATTTTAAAATAAGACACAGGAGTGTGGGGGCAAAGTCCCCCATCTCTAACAGGGTGACACACATGTTTTATGTGCTGTAGCAAACAACTTATGTTAGTTTCATTGCGCTGGGGGGCTTCACACCCACACACCCCATGTTAAAGAATGATACAGGGGTGCGGGGGGCAGCGCCCCCCAATTCAAATTCTATACATCCTGATTTACATCTAAAACAATATCTCTGCCTGTTATGTCAGTGGCTCAGTAGGTAGCACACTCGTCTCTGAGGCCAGGAGATTAGAGGGCTGTGGCTTCAATTCCCACATCTGGCACTTGGGTTAGTATCCCAGTAAGAGGAAAAAGACTTCCTTTCCTGACCGGGGGGAGGAACGGACCCCTTGGGAAGCACCCGGGGAAGCGTGTCCTGCCCCTCTCTGGACCCAGACGGGACAGCCCTGGAGTCCGGAGATGGTGAGGGAGTGTGCCGCCTCGGACGTACAGGAACCTGAGACGGCACCGTCGTCAGTAGGCGGCTCTCGACCTCCCTGGTGAGCTGAGCCTTGGCCTCAGCCCACTAGGAGGCCAGAGTCTCCTGCAAGTACACCGGCGTCTGGGGGGGTGGTGGAGGAGGAGGAGGCGGGGGATAAGGATACGGGCTGTACCCATATGGAGAGTATCCAAAACCCGGCGTCGGGTATTCTTGCGTCAGGTACTGCAGCGTCAGAAAGACCGGCGTTGGGTACTGCGGCGCCGGATACTGAGGTCCCGGGTATGTTGGCGTTGGATAGGATGAAGGGTACCTGGGAGCCGGAGGAGTTGCCAGAGCAGATGGCCCAGCCAGCAGCCTCATGGGTGGATCCAAGTTGGAGGGCCTGGAGGGCCCGGCGGTGGGGCGACATCCGGAAGCGGGATGTCGGCCGGAGCCGCTAAAACTGGCGTCGGGGCTGGCATCAGGGACCTCGGCATCGGAGGTACCGCCGTCAGGGCCGGTGTCTGGGGAGCCAACATCAGATCCGACGCACCTACAGGAGGACGGTCCGACGGAGGAAGGTCTCCAGCGTCGCCCGGGGATCGAGGGGAAAAATCCCTGGGGTCAGGCTGGGGGGACTCTGGGTCCCCGGATGGCAGTGAAGGTTGCAGAGAACCGGGGACGACGGACGTAGGTAGGTCAGTCGTCGGTTCAGTCGCCGACCGGACATCGGACGAACCGACATGCGGTTTTACAGCGGGCGCCGGAGGAGCCGGCATCCGACTTATGGGAGCCTTCACCGGAGGCAGACCGAGGAGAAGGATCGACCTGTCTGGTGGGAGAGGGCTGCGCGCGCCCGAAGGGTCGTGCGCCTTACCCGGCTTTCTCCGGCGTGGGCGTCAAGAGCCGGCGCCCAGCTACGGTCGCCCATGCCAGTAGGCACGCCAAACCTGCGGCCAACCAGAGGCAGAGGTCTCCAATGCCGGAGGCACCGAAGGCCTGAGCACGAGCCAGATGGGCGGACAGCGCCCTCGAGAACCTCAAGGCGGCCATCGAGCGGTCCCCAGAGGGCGTTCACTAGTTCAGCGGCTCCCAAGGAGAGCGGTGAGAAACCCTTGTCCTGGTGTCTCTCCTTATCTTTCTTCTTCCGATGGCCTTCAGGGGAAGTGGACACCTGCCTCAGTTTTTTGAGCTCCTTCTCCATTGAACTCATCTTTTTCTTCAAAATGTGGGCTTCCAGGGATTGCTGCTGCCTTTTCCGGGTGGCCGCGTTGAAGTTGAGGCAGTGCTGGCACTTCTCGACCGGGTGATCAGGGCCTAGACAGAACAGGCACAGGGAATGGCTGTCCTTGTGCGGGAGTTGGGCGCCGCATGAGTCGCACTTATTTTTGTGCTCGGAGGGTGTAGGGGAAGACATACACCGACGATGACCTGATGTTGTTCGAAAAAATTCCAAATACTTCGGTAAAAACCAAAGAAGGGAGGCTGACGAAGCAACGGACTTTTCCACGAGGCGCTGCACGAGCTAATGGCGGGAAAGAACTGGAAGGCGGGCGTCAGGGACCACCCCTTTATACCGACATCTCCTGACATCGGTCACCTGACGTGGGGGCAGTCTCTCGCCAGGGACTGCTAGCTAGAAATTTTTCCGTGGGGTCCTGCCGCCTGCCAACGTCAGTCCTATATGTAATTACCTACTGCAAGAGCCCTCTCAAAGTAAGATCTGATTATCCTTGGGGGCAGACAATAAATGATGACATTATTGCAATTTAAACCTGGTACCCCTGCTAGCAGTACCAGTGTTTAGATGTACTGTAAAATATTTAAACACAGCAGCTCCAGAGCATGTTTCAGCAGATATGCAACTATTTTAAATTGCAAAACTGGTAGTTTTAGAGATGTTAGTACTGTGGCTTCTACTAGCATCAGTTGTCTAGAAAAATAATAGCTGATAAATTGCCAGTACAGTATTCAAATTATGAACATTATCACATTGTACAGAGATTATTAGCTACCTAAACACCCCTGCTAGCGGTGCCAGGAGCTAAAAACAATGTCTGACCCACATAAATGAACACAGAATCTATGCAATGATTTACAGGTGGTAACATAATAAATAATCAACCTGATTCCCCTGCCAGCGGTTCCTGAGTTGTATTAATCACCAACAAGAATATGGTGACCCTGCTAGCATCACTAACTTGTAAAAAGATACTCTCAAACTCACCCAGAAACGCTTCCTTGCACTGGAAAATGCTTAAAATGCCTGTGCTGATTCAGTCCTTCCTCAAATTCAGTGGCACTAAATAAAAGCACCTGCAACCATGTCATGCTATTTTCTATCCAAAAACACTCCCACAGAGAAAAGGAAGCTCTAGGGACCAAAATGGAGCCGCCCAAATGTTATTTTATGGCTTCTCAAACAACTCCTAGCAGCATGACCATCCATCATGCTTCTTCATAGTTTCCAAATCTCCTGCTACACGAGAGCTACAAGCTGACTGGCTCTCAGCTCTCGCAATATCTTGGCCACCATCTCAGAGTAACATAAACAAAGATTTGACTAAATCCAACATGTCTTTCCAGGGAGAATGGAGCTAGCAATTGCTACAGTTCCTCTAGGCTAAGTCCCCTAACTATTAACACTGACCATGAGGGAGAACTGAAGAAACATGTTTTAAAGAACAAAAGATGCTTCTGCCCCAAACTGTGTCCTATTACACAAGCAGCAATGACAGATGATTCCTCGCTCAGTTTACCAAGGCAAAGGCAAGGATTAGCTAACACATCCTGCCCACCTCCCCACCCTTAAAGGAACATGCCTACATTATCCCAAAGAATACCAAGGCATACAAAAGGGGCCAAAAAAAAAAAAAAAACATGTTTCTTCACCATCTGAACCTTTAGAGTCACTACCACTCAAGTGGCATCACTTAATCCTTATGGTCACTATATGTTCAGCCAGATGCATAAGCGAACTTCAAGCATTTATCCCACAGACTGCCTGGGCAATGACCAACTCACCACCTGAACCTCTACAGTCACTACCACTCAAAGGGCAAACACTTAACCCTTACGGTCACTATATGTTCAGCTAAATGCATAAGCAAACTACAAGCATTATCCCACAGACTGCCTTATCTGGTATTTCATGACGACAAAATCAGCTTAAAGATGATCCCTTCCATCCTGCCTAAAATATGCACACTTTTTCACACCAAACAGGATATCGAAATACCTGTCTATATGCCTGCAGACAAGGTAGATAGAGACCCTCAACATCATTTGCTAGCCATGAGGAGACTAATGTCAACTTACATCACAAGGACAGCAGACATAAGGCACATATTGGCTTAAGTCTCCCGTCACAGAGGCATATAGGCCTCAAATCATACACCACCAACAAAAATCAAGGCCATTCCACTACAGCAACAGCCACATCATGGGCCGAGAGAAACATGGCCACAAAAGAGAAAATTTGTGCTGCCGCTACATGGGCACCGACGTACACATTCACTAAACACTGCAGGGTACATGTAGCCCTGGAAACAAAAACTAACTTTACTTAAGTAGTGTTGTTAGCAGCAAGGTCGAACATAACATAATGGACTGACTACCCACCCTTCTCACTAGGGTACTGCTTTTTACATCGTAACCCATGTGTAAGGAGTGTGGAGTACCTCAGAGATTATCCCCCACATCAGTAGTTTACTCACCTGGTAAAGGTGATTGTGGGGGATATACATCTCTGAGGCACTCCACAACCCACCCAGGTAGTCAGTCAGAGACAAAGGACTCAAAGATGAGCTTCAAGATGTAACAATCAGCATGCTGTATGGGCCGGAAAGTTTAGATTTGTATGAATAAGAAATAAAGAGAGGACCCTCATGGGCCACAGAATTTTTGGTAAAACATAACAAATGTCTCTATTATTTATTTAACATGCTAAGATACATATCAGGAAACACTGGGCTGCCTACTAACAAATCAAGAGTCATTGGTTACAGAT
Source organism: Neoceratodus forsteri (assembly GCA_016271365.2). Taxonomy (NCBI): domain Eukaryota; kingdom Metazoa; phylum Chordata; order Ceratodontiformes; family Ceratodontidae; genus Neoceratodus; species Neoceratodus forsteri. The sequence goes on from JADMNL010000028.1 coordinate 211,150,370, forward strand.
TATGTACAACTTTGGAAGAATTCACACTGATCCTGGAGAGGCAGCATCACAACAAAAGGGGGTCAGACTTCTTTGAAATCACATGTGCATCAAGCAACCTATTAGGTGGACACAACCCATGTGTAAAGAGTGTGGAGTGCCTCAGAGATGTATACTCCCACAATCACCTTTACCAGGTGAGTAAACTGCCATTTACATACATTCCATTCTGTCTGTGGCAGTTCAACACTGAAGGCTGACTGCATTTGTTAAGCATACTGGGTGATTCCTGGAGTTTGAACAAACATGCTCCAGGGGCAAAAGGAAAGGATATATGAGGAGAGGCTTGAGGTGAGAAGGGAAAGAGAGGGCATAACTGAAACATAAAAATAACTCCATGGGCTAAATAATGTGGATAACTGGGAACTGTTCAGACTGAGTGTGAATGAAAACACCAGGAGCAACTCTGTGACGCTGGCAAGGAGCAAGCTGAAGAGAGCTACAAGGCAGAACTTTTTCACGGAGAGTGTGGTGAGATAGGCTGTCAGAGGAGGTAGTCTGTGCACAAATCAGTGGGGTAGGAAAGATAAAAGGACTTGGTAAAGACCACAGCAGAAAGGGAAGAGGGGAGGGGACAGTGACGAACCTCTAGAGCTCTCTCATTCAGGATTGCAGTAGTTAGGTATACATGGTAGGCACGATGAGCCAACGAGCCTTTTTCTGCCAACAGATTCATTGTTTCAGTATTTCTTAGTACAAACCTGGGAACCTAGAAATCCAAGTTTGAATCCTATCAGTCACTCACTCACTGTGTAACCTTAAGCAAGTCACTTAATCTTACAATTCTTCAGTCATCCATGCTGTAAAATTAGGTAACAGCAGGACCCCGCTATAAAAAGAATGTTGTATTTCGGTTGGGCTATTCTCATCAAATCAACTGTATCAAACGAAAATGGAACTCTGTTATCACAGCAGTAACATACATAGTAACTTAAGAAGTCTGCTGGCATTACTGCCTTTTCAGCTCCCACTGAATGGGTCTCATGTGCAGTCAAGCCAAAGGTACCACCAAGGTGATTTCAGCCATCAGTAATAACGGTTTTAGAAAAGTCCTTGTCAGACAAGCACTGAGTATCCATGTAACAGAAATCCACACTGATGAAGACGAAAACATTTAATGATTTTAATATTTCAGCTGAGCAAAAGAACAAACGATTGCGGGAGTGCGTGCTAGGTATAGGATGAGGTGCTTGAGACAGTATTTGAATACTCAAAACGCACTGGAGGGTCCATACATGAGCAGTCAATAATGATGTGGCACTATGGATGAGTTCACACAGTTTGGTAAAGTCATGATCCCCAAGCTTTACTAAACCTCCTACGTAACCAAAACCAGCAGCCCTGCATTCATAAAATGCACCTTACCCTATTTATTAGCTTGTCCAACTTATTTATCAGCTGCTTGCTACACTTGTGTGAGATGCTGTTGTTGCTTTCATCCTGTTGAAATCCTTCTAAGGCATGAAACTCATTTCTCCTTAATGCCTCATCTATTAATTTTTCCAGCTGTAAAGAGTCAAGAAAGTGATTACAGGTTCAAATCTCTGAATTCATACTGAAGACATACAAATTCATTTTGTTCATCTAAAACAGCTTTATAAAATGACGGAAATTTAAATATATATTTTTTAAAACATTAATAGTAACTAAAGCAGTGGGAATGGTAAACTTCTATCAGATATAATTAACTGATTTTACTTATTTATTAACAGAGTAAGCACTCTAGGGCGAGGGCCTCTTTTTAGTAGAGACACAGACACAAAAGAACAATACTTACAACCAGGACCAATGGTTGAAGGAATGGTGCAGAGAGGAGGGATTTGGCTATGTTGAGGACTGGGGTTCCACCTGGAGAGATAAAGGCCTACACAAGGGAGATGGCCTACATCCATCTGGGAGGGGAGTCACAGTCCTCAGAGAGCAGTTCAAATGATACTTTGGAGAACATTTAAAATAGCCGAGGGTGGTGGTGGAAGGAAGCAGGGAGACATAAACTAACCCCCCTCCCCCGCAAGCTGAAGTAGTCAGTAGGGTGGAACCTCCAGGAGGGAATTCCACAATGGTACCTGCTAACAAGAAAAACAAAATGGTAGAAATAAAGACGGATGGGAATAAGGGCAAAGGGGGGTAAGAAGGGAAGGCATAATGGAAAAGGAGAGGTTGACAAGCAGGGTGGTAGCAGAATTTGGGAGGTCATGTGTGCAAACGTTTGAAGTCTGAGAAATAAAATCCTGGACCTAGTGGCCATTATGGCAGAGGCTGACCTGGACATTGCCACCATTACCAAGTCACGGTGCAATGAGAACGATGACTGGGATTTAGCCACACCCGGCTATACACTGTTCAAGAAGGCAGGGTGGGTAAGAAAGGGGGAGGAGTGGCTCTTTATGTGAGGGGCAGCATAAAAGCAACAGAGATACAAGGAACATGGGGGCGGAGGCACTGTGGGTCACCCTAGAGACAGGGAATGGAGCCGCTATTTGCACTGGATTGATCTAATGACCTCTATCATGGGGGGGGCGGATAAGGTTCTGGTGGAAGCCATCCAAAAGATGGCAAATAAGGGGGAGGTGCTGCTAGTGGGGGACTTCAATCTACCGGATGTAGACTGGAGGATGCCAGCTGCAGCTTCGGCTAACAGCAGGGACATCCAGGACTCCCTGCAAGGGGCGTTCCTCAGGCAACTAGCTGAGCAGCCCACTTGTGAAAGAACCATATTGGACCTTGTACTCACCAATGGGGACAGTGCTGCAGATGTCACGGTGGGTGACCACCTGGGGAACAGTGAGAACTGTACAGTGTTGCTCAATATAAGAACTGTGGCAGAAGCGAACCACACAAAGGCGAGGGTCCTGGACTTCAAGAGGGCTGATTTTATAAGGATGGGGGGAATGTCTCAGGGATGCCTTGGTGGGGGCTTGGATGGAGTGGAGAAACAGTGGGAAAAACTAAAAGCGGAAATAGTGAAGGCAAAAAAACTCTGCATCAAGCAAGTAAGCAAAAGCAAGAGGGAAAAGAGACCGCTATGGGCCCGATTTTCCTACATTTTTGCCCTGGGAGGCGGGACGTGCAGTGACATCAAGGGTGCATACACCAATGTCTGTGTAGGTGCCGGCAGCTGCCCCCCCCTTCCCGGCCTCCGCCACAGGTCAGTCATACACCAGGCACACAACACACACACACCCAGAGTCCCTCGGACACCCAGCCTCCTTCCCCCCGCCTCCCCCGAGACCACCCTCTGACTCTCGAGTCCATTCCTGAACTCAGAATGTCGGCGTCACAGGCAGAAGCCTTACCACTGTGCCAGTGGGCCAGCCCCAACTCTTGTTTAGCCATCAGAAATTTCTCCTTTCTACTTCCAGAACAGCCAACACCTGCTTCTTTTTTTTCATTTAACTGTTCTTGTAGGCGACCTTCAGCTTCCAGAAGACCAGTATTCTCATAGAAATATCAGAAGTACTCTGGCAAAATTCAATGCCATGTTCAGCCTCAGGTAAAGATTTAGTGTCAATATCAACCACCACTGTATGTTCTGTAATCAGTTCTGGCTGGTTGTCAGACATAGTAGCATCAATGTCCATCAGAGGAACAAAGATTCCCCTTCCTTCTCCTCCACCACCCAGGTCAGCCATCTTGGAAGAAGATGGTCAGAGGTTCCTCCTAGTGGCAAGAGTAAGGGATTTTTGCTGGTGTCCTGGCCAACATTCCCCACCCCATAAAAAAAAGAAGAAAAGGAAAAAACAAATGGTTCATGCAACTGTTCAAGGCTGTGTGAGGGTGATGATGTGCAAAACAGGTGCCACCACACATTCAGTATCAGTCTAACATTGCTTGTAAAGCACTTTGGGATACAATGTGTATAAAAAGTGCTATATAAATGCTGATTCTTCTTCTTCTTCTTCTTCTTCTTCCTTCTTCCTCTTCTTCATCTTGCCACTTCTAGGCCAACACACTTAAGGCTGAACATTCTAAGTAACTGACAAGGAATGGATTAGGGTTCCATGATGATTTCACAGCTATGGAGTGCACTGGCCCTTAGTAGGTGAGCATGTACTACCCAGAGGCAAATGACTAGCCCAGTGAAAAAGTGTATCTACACTAAAAGGGGTGTTTCTCCCTGTTGGGTCCAAGTTCTCCCTAAAACTGTGAAACTCAAGGGCTCATCAGATACACTACTATAACTGTATGATGGTATTATTTGTTAACTTACCCCAGAATATTAAAGAGCCCAATAATTAACAGTTCCACGCATGAAAGTGCTTATCAAAAGTGCAAATGCATAGCACTTGGCACAGATTAATTAGCAAAATAAAAAAAAATTTCTATTCATGCAATCTCCAGTGCCATGATGAACTCACTTCAGAAAGGTGTGCCATTGTTAGGGTGCCCTAATTAGGGTGCTAAAATGTGGGCGACACAACAAGGGCATGAGTGACAGGTGAGGGGAGATCTGGATTTTAGATCGTCCTGCACTCACACCCTGGGCATCTCCAACACTTAGCTCCACTTCATTGCATGCCCAGTCTGGAGGTGGTTATATTTAAAGGAGAGTGGTGCGGTGGGGTGGGCAAAGCCCCCTGCAAAACCTAAGTACTTCAGTAGACAGTGCTTTGCCACTGCAACTGTCGGGAAGCACAATGTCATCCATGATAATTCGGGGCGACATATTTTCTGCACCCTAAACTATATTGCCCACGCACTGGCATGGGTTAACACTTCAAAAAATGGTTAGCAGACTACTGCTAAGCATTTCTGTAAATGGTTAGTATTACCCCTTGTTGTCTGTTTTGTGTTGCATTTTGCTATGCTATAAAAGTTATTATGAAACGGATGGTCAAAATCTTCAAATCTGATTGGCTGAGACCACATTTAGCCATGATGATATCCTTATACATAAACCCAGTCTGAAAGTAGGTCATGCCACCAGTCAACAAAATTAAAATGGATTCATTTAATAATCGCAATTATACACTCCAAGGTGTGCAATATCATGGGACAGCATCCCTTCTCAGGTGGCTGAAGTCACACTTATGACCTCGTGCCTTGCAACACATCAGAGGCAGGACAATAGCCCATATCACACACCCTGTTGTGTATTATTACTTAATTTTATTCCCTGTTATCCTTTTATGTACTTTGTTGTACTTGTTTAAGAGCAATGAAAACAAAAAACAAACAAGTCTACAGGAGACAAAAATAAAATGTTGGGGAATTTACTAGCTGAGCTCTACTTATGCCAGTCATGAATTTTGTTGCTTGAAACTGAAAAATCTCTCTAAACTTAGTTTAAACAGTCCCTGCAGTTGTAATTTTAATACACTATACAAAAAACTGAAACATACCAGTAATTCTCGTTTAGTAGGCATGTTGACAGCGTTGATGATCTGCTGTGCTGTGTAGCAATTACAATCCTAGAGAAGCAAAGACAATACTTGATGGTAAGATTATACAAGTTAGGCTTTCCAAGACTACAGTATGCTGCATTAAAGGCCCAGCTGTTATGCAGTACTTCATAAAACTCATACTGCCAGTAAGTAGACTGATGAGTGGGACTACAATATATTTCTAACCCTTTCCTCGTGCAAATTTTAGAAACATAGGCCCGGATATTCAAACTGCGCCAGGCTGTGGCGCAAGCTTGAACGCAGCTCAACTTGGCTGCGCCAGGGGTGTAACCTAGGCGATATGCAGCGGAGCTGCGCTATGGCTCAGCAGCTTTGAATATCGTGCCCTGGCCACCCCACTGTGCATGGTGCAGTGGCACTGCACCAGTGCAAGTGGCCAAGTGGAGCATGGAGATGCGCTACGCAAAATGCCATTGCACTAGTCACCAGCACCTGCAATATTCAAAGAGGACATGCAAGTGGGGCCATAATTTATGCCAGCGCACATGGGGCCATTTGCATGTCATTATGCTCATTTGCATTCCATTAGCATGCAGGTGCGCCAATCCACGACGACTTGTGCCTGGCGCCCTGCCAGGCAGCAGCCGTCGGGGACCGACACCCCCCGCAGCCCAATCGCGACCATCTGTGTAAAAGTAGAAAACCGTCCAAATATCCCTGGTGGTCCAGTGGACCGCACTCTGCCCGATCGCAGGCATCTGTCATAAGAAAAGACCCCCCCCCCATCCAAGATCCCGCTGACTGCCCGATCGCGGGCATCTGTTATAAGAAGAGACCCCCCTCCAAGATCCGCTGACTGCCGATCGCGGGCATCTGTTGTAAAGAGACACCCGCCCAAGGATCCCTGGTGGTCTGGTGGTACTCCCCTCCTCACCCGCCCACTGGGCCCCACCACCCCGCCCCGGTCAGCCGCTGGGCGTAGCACCTAATCGCCTGCTGCCGCCAACTGACAGCACGGTAGGGCTGCGTCCATTAGTTCTGGCGTGAGCCAATGGCGTGCAGCCCTTCCTACACACATTCCAGATATGATGATACACATATCTGGAATGTATGAATCTGATTATAGGCTGCGCCCACTGGCTCACACTGCGACCAATGAAGCGATGCAGCCAGCTTCTGTCCGATGAGCAGCGGGGCAACAAGCGGTGGGTGCTCCGCCCGCTGGCTAACGCGGAGGGACGAGCGGTAGTGGGCCTCAGTAGGCGGGAGGAGAGGGGCACGCATTAGACCACCAGGGATCTTGGACGGGGGTGTCTCTTCATAAACAGATGCCCGCGATCGGGCAGTCAGCGGATCTTGAGGGGGTATCTCTTCTTACAACAGATGCCCGCGATCAGGCAGAGTGCGGTCCACTGGACCACCAGGGATATAGGACAGGGGGTTTTCCTTATTATCACAGATGCCCGCGACCGGGCGGAAATCGGTCCACTGGACCACCAGGGATATAGGACTTTTTTTTATTTTACGAATGCCCGTGATCGGGCATGGGGGGGCGCCGCCAGGTGCAGCCGGAACTCGGGTGGCCGTCCACAGGTGGCAGCTGCTGTGTTGCGCCCTGCAATGTGGCAGCTCACCTGTGGGTGGCTATCAGTTGTTCCTCTTTTTTTGGCTTAACTTTGTGCTGACGCAAGTAGGGGTTACATACATAGATACATAGACAGTGTCGGCAGATAAGGGCCTATGGCCCACCCAGTCTGCCCATTTGAGCTTGTAAGTTCAGTTTATGTTTTCCTAGAAGTTTGTTGCCCCTTACCCCTGACCTCCAGAATTCCTTTATGTCTATCCCATGCATTCTTAAATCCCGTGATTGTTTCAGCCCCCACCACTTCCTCTGGCACGGTGTTCCACTTGTCCACCACCCGTTCTGTGAAGAAATTCTTCCTCATGTTTCCTCTGAAGTCCTCCCTCCAACTTCATCCCATGCCCTCTAGTCCTGAAACATCTTTTCGCTTAAAAATAGTGTATTCCTGCACCCTGTTCCTCCCTGTAAGATACTTGTATGTCTCTATCATATCCCCTCTCTCCCTCCTCTCCTCCAGGGAGTACATGTTCAGTTCCTTCAACCTGTCTTCATAGGACTTGTGATGCAATCCATGCACCAACTTTGTTGCCCTCCTCTGAACCTTCTCTACCCTGTCTATGTCCTTACGTAGGTATGGTCTCCAGAACTGTACACTGTACTCCAGGTGGGGCCTCACTATTGTCTTGTATAGTGGAATTATGACCTCCTTTTTCCTGCTGGTGATGCCCCTGCCTATACATCCCAGCATCCTATTTGCTTTACCTGCCACCTTGTCACACTGTTTCCCTACCTTGAGGTCATCAGAGATGATAACCCCAAGATCCCTTTCCTGCTTGGTGCATGCTATATCCTCACCCCCCAACTGATATATTGTGCCAGGGTTTTTGTGCCCCATATGCATTATCTTGCACGTCCTTGCATTGAATTTCAACTGCCAAACCCCTGACCATTCTTCAAGTTTCAGCAGGTCCCTTCTCATTCTGTCTACACCCTCTGGTGTGTCTACTCTGTTACAGAGCTTTGTGTCATCAGCGAACAGTGAAATTCTGCCTTCTAGGTCCTGCGCAATGTCACTGTTGAAGATGTTGAATAGGACCGGTCTCAGCACTGATCCCTGTGGTTGCACATGCATGGCTCTGCACATCCCGGGCTGAATATCAGGCTGTGCAGGTTATGCATGGGAAGGCCCCCCACCTGTGCCTGCATACATTACTGATGTGCTCGGCGCATCGGGATTTATCTGTGATACTTCCCTTTTGAATATCGCACCAGGGAAGATCAGTGGGTTGCGCGATGGCGCAACACTGTTGCACCATGCCTAACCCTTTGAATATCTGGGCCATACAGTTTTTTACAAAGCTTTTTAAGATATTGGTTCATCTGAAAGATATAACATAAAATATGTCTTACTCTGGTATAGTGGTGCTATTGGTTGTAATTGCTAAATTATACTGGTTTCTCAACTACATACAGAACTTTACAGGCCTGTGATCAATAATTATAATAAAAGGTATGAAATTAAGACCTACTTTGTTCAAATCAGCTGTAGTAGTAAAACACATGTACACCTTTACAATATTTCCAACAACAACAATCACTTAAAAAAGTACCTACAGTTATTTTCCCAGTATATTTCTTAAAAAAAAAAAAAAACGGTAAAACTGCAAAGCAGTATACGGTGAGGGTAGAAATTAAGAAAATAAAAGCCCAATGACGTGGAGGTCTTAGGCGCCCCACGCCTCACCTGCTACCACGCCAGCGACCCAGGTTCAGAAATGGACCAGGGTCGCTCAGGGACTGACCAGGGGAAGAAAGACTGAGTATCCAGGAATGGCTCCCCTCTATCAGGGAGGGGGGAGCATGTGCCACTGCTTGATCACCACCTAGCAGAGGTTGGGTGGCACAGCAGCAGCAGCCGCCTACCTGAATGTCGAGGGGTGGGCGAAGTAGTGTTACTGCATCATTACGCAGTGCATGAGGGCCACAGCTCGCATTCCACTTCAGGTAAGGAGATAAAACTGGAGGAAAACCACCCCTGGCAGTAGATGACGGTGACACTCTGCAGGCTCCGCACCACCTCCCGAGACGCCCATCCACCCACAGTGGTCTCAAGAAGTGAAGGTAGATCTTGGGTGGGTAGATACCGGGGTTGGGGGTAGTCACCAAAAGAGGGACGCTGATGGTAGAAGGTGGATAAATATATAATGGGAAAAAAAAGAAATTAAGAAAAAAATCAGTCCATCTCCATGGCACTGAGCAGTTGGGGAGCCACTCTGGCATGCTGTTGACCTAGGTTTGTGCCCCAAGTCCTGGCACTCTGAAATGAAGGATGACAGGGAGGGCTCAGGGCATCTTCTTGGATGCTGTCTCTTAGGGTGGGACCTGAGTTCCACTCTCATAGTTACACGTAAGGTAGCTCTGAGGCGGTGCCATTGGCAACATGCCCCTAGGGCAGTCACAGCAGGTAGTCACATCAATTAGGAGGCAGGAGCAAGCTTTAAGAAGGGTGAAAAAGCCAGTCCGTTGGTCGCAGCATGAAAGATGGCCAATCATCATCCATGCCCAATGGTGCTCCAAAACCCCAGCCCCATGCCCAACAGCAACATTCCGGAACAGACTTTTTATCTCCAGACAGGGGACAAACTGCAGTCACCCAGAGAGTGGGTCATTTGTGAATGGAGAAGGTCCACTGTGACTCAGAGGAAAGCCAGGGTGGGCAGCAGGTGTGCAAGATGGTACAGATAAGAGAGCATGGCCATAAGTTATTAAGGATTTAAAAAAATAATAATTACCTGGTGTGGGAGGTGGAACGTGTTCCAAAACCAAATGTGTTCCCATTCCATCTATCTAAAAGAGCAGTGGAAGCGACTCTTTATGGTTCAAAGGGACCAAGGACAGATTGGATCCAGGCCGTGGCTTTTGGTGCACATCCGCCTGACTCAAGGACCAAAGAAATTAAACCCCAGAACTGAGAATTCAGCACCTTTTACTGGGTCAATGGTGCTAGCCAGGACAGGTATAGCCAGTACATCTATCTAATGCAGATGGCTGATCCGTCAATCCTGGAGGCCACCTTGTTTGCACTGTATGATGCCCTCGGTTGGTGCCATGCTGCCTCCAGACCCCCAGACAGAAACATCCATAGCTTGCCTGTGGCTTCACACTCAGGAACTGCTTCTAGCTGTCTGTGCACCTGCAACCACAGGGGGCGCTGGAAAGCCACCATGTGTACCTGGTGTGAAGAAATTGTAAGAAGAGGTCTGGCCGAATAAAATACTTTCCTACAATGCATCGAATCTTGAGAAGCCCTGACTGGGAGGCTGCTCATGGATCAGGCACTCTAGCCCAGACCCGGTCTGGAGGAGCTGAAACCCTGAAGTGGGGTGAGGTACAGCCCCAACAGACATGGTGGGGGTGCAATACCTAACTAGGAGTTCCCTGGGGCAGAAGGATTAGAGTAGGGACACCTCCACAGTGCCATTGATGCCTACTCCATTGCACAGGAATGACACATGGATAAGTAATAACAAGTCTGAGGAGTCCCAAAGGCAGGAGGACAGGGTCACAACTTGTACACACAGGAATGTCCAAAGCCTGCAACATCTCCCCCATGAATCACTGGTACAGAACATACTCAGCACATGAGGCCAGGTGGAGAGAAAACTTGTCTTCTGAGAAGGACGTTGCAGGACATGAGGCATGGAAACCGTCTGGATGAGGCACCAGGGAAGGGCCCCTAAACTGGGCCCTATCAGACTCCCTACACCTTGCCTCCATGGTGCATGCCCAAGCATGATTCTGTTCCCAAGTTACTCAGTTTACTCATTTTTTTTAAGACAAGAGAAGGAGGTCAGCCCATTGGGAGTGTCTCCCACTCCTATCAGGTATATTAGTCTGTTTAGTTTCCCTCCCAGTTTAGATGTTTATCAAGTTTATTTTTGCATTCAGGGAAATCTTTTGAGTTCACAACTTCTTCTGGAAGTAGATTCTGTGCCTTCACAGTCCTAACTGTGAAGAAGTGGTCTCTCCTACATGAATTAGCTTTAGGAATAGATAACTGTTTGTTGTGGCTTCTAAGGTTTATATTTCTTATTGTATACTTGAATCCACATTGTTTTGCCAAATCACTGTTTAGTATTTTATAAAGTTGCAGCAAATCTCCTCTTATTCTTCTGTCATTAGTCTAACCAAGCCAATGTTTTCTAGCCTCTGCTCGTAGGACAGATACCTAAAACTTGTTATCAATGTAGTTGTTCTACGCTGTACTGTTTCAAACAATTTTGTATCTTGAGTATGATAAGGACTTCAAAAAGGGGATCCAAAATCCAAAGATGGTCTAACATAAGATCTATATAATGGAATAATACAGGATTGGCTTCTGTTTGTGAATGTATGTTTGATTCTATTTAGTAAAGACTCTGCTGTCTGGGTGATCTTTTTGCAATGATCCCTAGAAGTAAACCTATTATTAATTGTGATTTCTAGATCACGTTCCTTATAGGATGATTTTAACACTTGGTTTATAAGTATAATTTGGATTTTTCGTACCAAAATGGAGTACAGCACATTTGTCTTGGTTTAGTGACATTTATTTTCCTACACCACAGTTCAAAGCTTTCCAGATCTTTGCATAAAGTATGATACTTGGCTAGGGTATCTACCTCTCCCCCTGTTTGATGTCGTCTGCAAACTTTGTAATAGGGTTTTTAATATTCATACTGAAGTTAGAGGCCCTGGAGACCTAAAGAATGTGGCCATCCTATGAACCCACTCACTAGACACTTGAGGTACATGCCTGAGGGAGACGGGATAGCCTGCTGGGCTGCAGCACCAGTGTCTCAGGAAGTAGCAGTAGTAAAAATCTTTATTTTTATACATGAATGGAAAGAGAACATTGTTTAACCAGGAGTAGCACACTAAGCCAAAGCTGGTTTCCAGATGCGACCTGGGAGCACAAGAAAGTTAAGTGACTTGCTCAGGATCACACAGTATGCACCTAGGCGACTGTGGGATTCAAACCCAGGTCTCCAGATCTGCAGCTCAGAGCCTTAACCCACTGCACTATACTGCCTCAGATGGTACAATCACACCATTAGGATTTACAAGGTGGTCTTGTTTACTAGTTAAAAATACGAATTTAAATGAATACGACACAACGCCAAAATAAATAGTAAATAGTACATTTGACCGTTAATTCATTGAGCAAGTACTATTTACAGTAGTACACGCTCATACACGGCTCAGTCGGCGGCTGGCCGTGGTGGTGAAAGGTGGGCTGTGCCAGTCAGACTGAATATGACAGGTGGGCTGTGCCAGTCACTGACTGAATACAGGTCAAGGGGGTGCAAGGTGGACTGGCATCATCAAGTGGGGGGCCACTAGACTACAGGGTGATCAGAGGCTATATTGTTTTCTTTTTGCATAAAGCAATTCCAGGGCTCGGGGAGAGAGGGCGCTAGCCCTGCAGGGCCTTTTACAATTAATGCGGGGGATCGGGCATGGAGGGGTGTGTGCTAGCCTTACTGGGCACTGGACATATGTTCTGGGGATCAGGCATGGAGGGGGTGTGCTAGCCCTGCTGGGCATTGGGCATATGTTCAGGGGAAAGGGCATGGAGGGGGTGTGTACTAGCCCTGTGGGGAAATTCACTATGTATTTGGGGGATGGGGCATGGGAGGGGTCTGCTTTCCCTGCTGGGCATTTATGTGTCTGTGGGAGGTGGGGCATGGGGGGTGCATAATTAGCCCTGCAGGGCTCTACTGCTACCAATTTGTGGATCGGGGCATGGGGGAAGGGACACAAGTCTTGGGAGCTGGCCCGGTGGCAGATCTGCACAACCCCAGAGGCATCAAAGTACACTTTGGCGGATGTCCTCCGGGTTGTTGGAGAATAGCAAACCGGGTCTTAGTTGCTGCCCTTCGAATAGGCGCCAACTGCTCTATAAACCCCTAAGCGCATTGTCGTAGGGGTTTAAGGTGTAACTGGTGGCATAAGTCCACTTTATTGTAAGCAGCCTGCGGCATGTCGCAGGCTACTTTGCAAAATACCAATTGTCGCAACTACTAGCGTAACTTGCTACTTGCACCATTTGTTTTGGGGTAAGTCAAGTTATGCCAGGCGTTAAGTTTTTTTTTTTTTACTACTTTCTTTTTATCCCTCCTAACCTGCCCTCATCGTTCCACTCCTTTGGGCCTCTCATATCATCCCTGCCCCAGTCCAGGAGTCTGCCCCTAGAGTGCCCTGGCTACTCCACTGGTCCCTTCAAGCGCCTAGATAACCCCCCAGGTGGGGCGAGGAAGGACCTACCTTCCTCCACTTCGGTGGAGCACCTATACAGCGGGGTCTGCCCGTGGATCGGTGGTTGGATGGCCCGGAGTGGCCATCATCTAGGACCTCCGAGGGGTGTTTTCCGCTTTTCTTGTGGTCCCCTTCCATCCAGGGCGCCCGGCTCGGGCCGAACTCGTGCTGGCCTTTTCGCCCGCTGATGCCCTAACAGCGTCCCCCCCTCCCCAACTCCAACGTCACAGAGCCGCCAATGCCCGGAAAAGCTGGTGCTCCCACCGACCCTCAAGGACGTCGGGTGCGTGAAGCACCCCTGGTAACCCACCCCAGAGGAGGACAGCCATCCGTTGGGATGCTCAATCCTCCATCCCCCTGCCAACCACTGATGACCCGTGCTCATTTCTGAACCCGGCTTGCCGGTGTGGAGCAAGGTGTGGCATCCAGAGCCTTAACCCTCAGTGCCACCGGGCCGGCCTGCCAGGCGTAAGCTTTTGAGAATCGGGCCCATTGTATATATATATCCAAAATCACTGCTAGGCCTGTCCAGGAACAGAGTTTCATCTATTATTACACGTACAACGTACTGACAGTTCTGTTTTAATGCTGTAACAAACATTTTTGAGGTTCTAGCTGCGCTTTTCACTGAATCACTTATTTTATGCCATAAAGATATGGCCACAAAAGGAAAAGTCATCTCACCATATTTGTTTGCTGGCCTTGGTAGTTTGTATTCTCTCGAATTACTATTTCTTAAACAATATTTATCTTCGATTTTCTCTAATTTTTCAAAAAAAAGATAGTGGTTCTGATTCATTAAGTGTTTAAAAGATTTGATTTGCCCAAATTAACTTACTTTTGTTTTCCAGTCATAAGTTTTAACTATCCTAGGTCTTCATATAAGCTACAATAGTGTGCCCTAAAGTCACACTGCAGTGTAAATCTGGCTAATCAGTTATAGAGGACCTTGATCTTCTTTAGTGATGTTTTATTTGCAAGACCACATATGTGGTTTCCATAGTCTAGTATCGGGACCAATTGATTTACAATAGTTATTCTCATTTGTTTATACAGTAACCAGTATGTCTGAAAGAGCCTATTCTACTGTTTAGTCTTTTTATCATTTCTTCAATATGATAGTCAGACTTTACATTTTAATCTATCCAGACACCAAGGTACTTATACTCAAACTTGGGAAAGTTCTTCATTGTTATTTGTTTTGATTTCTGTTTCATGGCTCTTAGTTTCTTTTTTGGGGTTGACCATTACTGAATATCATAGTTTCCAACTTTTTCCTGTTTAACACTAGTTTGGACTCTGCAAGCCACGTACAAAGTCTCGCAAAATCATTTTTCAAGTTTTTTCTAATTTGCTCATTGTCTGTACCAAATGCCACTATTATAGTGTTGTCTGCATATAATCTGATTTTTCAATTTTCAACTAAGTCAGTAAGTTAATTTATATATATTAAAAACAGCATTGGGCCTAAATAGATCCCCGAGGAACACCTCTTTGTACTGAAGCTTTATTTGATAGCTCTCCACCAATTGTGACTTGCTGTGTTCTACTGTTTAGATAAGACCTAAACTAGTCATTAGACTGCTCTGAAATGCCAATATCCAAAAGTCGATCAATCAAAAATTGATGATCTACTGTATCAAAAGCCTTAGACAGGTCCACGAACATCGCACTCACCACCTGCCTCATTTCTAGGGAGGAGGAAATCATATCAATTAGATTGGTGAGTGCAGTGTCCGTGGAGTGTCCTCTTCTGAAGCCAGACTGGTACATGGGCAACAACAAGTACTTTTCCAGGTACTCACATAGTTGTCCATCTACCAGTGTTTCAAAAATCTTCGAGACCATTGACAAAAGTGCTATGGGACGGTAGTTTGATGGGTCTGTGGGTGACCCTCCTTTGTGTATGGATACAGTTTTTGCCTCTTTCCATACTGTTGGGAATGTTCATTCAGTCAAGTTCCAGCTGAAAAGTTTTGTCAGTATTGGTGAAATGATGACAGTTGAATCTTTTATAAATCTTGCCTCTATTCCATCCATTCCTTATGCTTTTTTTGTTTGTTTAGTTTTCTAATTACATTTTTCACTTCCTTACATGTAATGCATTTCAACCTGAATGTAGGGGTTTTATATTGTTCTACTTCTTTCTCTTTTTTTTCTGTTGTCTCTACTCTTCATTTACTTGTTCACTTGTTGAAGGGATATTTATGTCAGGAGATTAACAGAATATTAATTTAGGATGCCGGTTGATATTTTGTAGTTTTGTAACAATCCATTTTTTTATATAGGTGAACTATTATTCACTGCTTTTCAAATTATTTTATTAGTGGCCAGTATTGTCTTATATCCGTTGCTTGCTTGGATTTTTTTATTATAGTATCCTCTTTTTGCTTTTATTTTTTGCTTTAAATGAATTTCTTACATGCTTATATTTTTCCCAGTCCTCAGAGTTTAAAGTTTTACTAGCTATTTTCCAAAGCCTGTATTTTATTATCTTTTTTTTTTCAGTAATCCATGGAACATGATTTTTCTTTGGTGTTATTTTAATTAAGGATGCTATGTCATCACAGACTGCTCTGAACAAGTTATTAAATTCTTGTACAGTTAGATCAAGAGATGGGATAAGAAATAATCTAACCCATTTCACTTGCATCGGATTGCATTGAAAAAGCCTCCTTTATTGTAGCGTTTAAAAGACTGTCGCCTTATTTTTAGTTTGTTAACTTTAGTTCGATTCTGACCCATAGTCATCAGTTCAAAGCTACAGCTTAATGAGTTGTGGTCAGGGTATGAAATTCGTGAAAAAAAGTACATGCCCATTTGGGCATGTAAGAAGAAAATGTACATGCCCAACAAACTATTTACATGCCGCCCTTAGTTTATATAATTCTAGACGTCATCTTCACTGGACCAAGCGCTTTCGTTTTCATCACCACCACTAGGGCTGGCAGAAGCAGCATGCAGTGACAGTGTTCTGGAGCCATAAGCTTTGGTAGTGGGCCTTCTTTTGCCATTTTTCCACCACAGTGATATGGAATCTTGAGGGTTATAGTCACTAAGCTGGGGTCCATTCAGAGATATAGACATTAGGTCGTGTAGGGTGTCTGGGCGTAATCCAACCCTCCAGTCATTTTTTATTCTTCCCATCAGAGAGAAACCTCTTTCTGCAGCAGCAGTGTGAACAGGAATCAGGAGAATGAGTCTGACAATGGCGAGCACATTTCGAAATTGTTGATCCTGCACATCCACAAGAATCACTTTCTGCCACAATTTCAGAGACTTACAACTTTCAACAGACAGCAAGTGAAGTATGTGCTTTTTTAAGTCTAGCCACTCCAGCAGTACCAAAGTAACATCAACTCCACAAGACTCTAGGACCACTTTATAGTGATCAGCAATTGTTTGAATTGCTTGATCTCCATGTTTGAAGTGCCTCCATGGATGTTGGCCAGGACTGAAAATTTAAAGCTCTTGCAGCTAGTAGCACTTTATTGGCCGTGAAGGACTGAAAACGAGATTCAATGTGCTGTGACATTTTCTGAAGAATTTTTTTGATCTCTGAAATTGTGGATTCTACAATGTCTGAAGGAGAACCTGATCTGTGCCTGCTAGTTTCATTAGTTAAGTCAACACTGTTGTACTGTGTTAGGTTCTCATTTACAGATGTAAGTGTTATGTGGTGAAGAGTTTCTTGATTTGAGAGACCATTTAGTTTTTTAATTGTGCTTTCTACTCTACTGTGAACTTTTTCAACAGTGGCATCCTCTTGCTGAAAGCACAGACTAAAAGCAGATAAGTAACCAAAAAACACTTTCAGAAAGTTCATGTATATAACACATTTTAAAGTCTAAAGCACTTTAAGTATTCCTAGTGCTTTTTGGCCATGATCCTGCTTGTTTGTCAGTGACACAGGTTCCAGGTGAGGCACTAATGCAGCCCAGTTCCTTTCAAGGGCTGAAATGGCCCGTTCTCTGTGTGCAAGCCACCTAGTGCCACCAGTGTCAACTGGTTTGACCACATTAATATTTAAAAGGGATCCTGTTTCCTGTAGGCCTTTCCAACTTTTTGGTGACCTGTGGTAAAACGAGTAAATGTTCAGCAGAAGTTGTTCTAATGACTTGTAAAAGGGACAGTCTCTGAACGAATCCTTTACAGCAAGCTCTAAACGATGTGCACAGCAGTGTATGTCAATGAGGTGTGGGCACTGGAAATCTTGCTTTATTCGACTAAGGACACCTGAAGTGCTCCCCAACATTACAGCAGCACCATCAGATGCGCACTTATCAGCTCATGTTTCCAACCACCATCCTTTAAACCACCTTCACCCTCTAAAGCATTAATCACAACATTTAAAATGCTTTCTGAATTAGGGACACTGACTGGTTTCAGTGCAAGAAATTGTGTTACAGGTAGACCATTTTCAAAAACACGTACATAAATGCCCTCCTCCTCAGTCACACTTTTATCTGTGCAGGAATCAACAAGAAAAGAAAAGAAGTCATTGTCTTATAGCAGACTAGCAGTAGTGCTTTGAATATCTTGGGCAATATAGTGAATGAAGACACGGCATTGCTTGTCGCTGCTATAACTGTGACTCATAGCATCATCCCCATGATTTCTTCTTTGTAAATCAACCCAGGAAAATCCCTGAAAGGCTTTTCGGTCCTAGCAACGTAATATGCAGTACAGAACAATTTACAAATTTTATCAATCTCTTTTTGTTCCATAAATTGTATGGATTTCTCTATTGGTCTTTCTCCAACTTTTGTTTTATTTGCAATGTATGCCATCTCAGCAATTTTGTGTGCTATGGACACTTCATGTGCTGAGATAACGTGTACTCTAAAAGTACTGCATCCAGTTCTGAAATTATTTTTGCTTTGGCTTTTATCATAACTCTGACACCACTTACAGAACATGGCACATTTATCTGTGTCATACGTAAGCCACTTCCGGCCCTTTTTCCAGGATTCCTGAAATTTTCTAACTTTCGGGGCCTTAACCTGGCTTTCAGTACAAGCAGTAGCACTTGAGGAAACTTCAGTGGTCACAACAGTTTCATTGTCTGGGCAAGGAGGTGGTGGGGTTATAGCTGTGCCTGTAGTAGTAGTAGTAGTACTAGTACTTGGTGTTAGGGAATCCGAGTCAGCTCCCGCAGTCTCATCAAAACGCTTTCTCTTAAATCCAAATTTAAAAAGACTCATGGTGTCTGCCTGGCTGTTCGGAGGTGAACTTGTGAATATTGATTTTAAGAATTTTTTATTTGTGTTACTCAGTATTAATGAATGCAACAAGGAAAAATGTGTGTCTTGTCTTTTTATATATATAATAAACTTAACAAGAAAACCTGACTGTGTGTTGTCTGATTATTTGTTATAACAGATATTCAGATTTTAGATAGTCCACACAGTGTAGCCTCTAAAAAGCTAGAGATTTTTTATAACAGTATTCAGATTTTAGATAGTCCAAAAACTACAGCGTACAGCCTGTGAAACGCTTAACAGATTTTTTTATAACAGTATTCAGATTTTAGATAGCGTAGCTTGTAAAAAGCTAACAGTCAGGTCAGATTAATTTTTGTAACTATTCAAATTTTAGATACTCAAGCGTAGCTTGCAAAAAGCTTAAGAATTGTGTAACCCCTAGATGGCGCTATCCCAGGGGCTACTACCCCTGCCTGATTTGCCACTAACAGGTTGAGGGGCCTGGATCCGATGGCGGGTGCCTCCACCCAGAGGTCAGGGTTTGCAATAGTTAAACTAACTTGGTCACAGCCCTCTGGGACACTGCAACCCCCCATTCTTCCCATTAGTGGCCCACACAGTATATCAGAATTACCTTCACAGTATACACTTACCCCCAGGACTGGTTCATGTACTGGGACCCCCTGTAAAATAAGAAGATACAGTGCAACAATCACAGTACAATACTTTAACATAGACAAATACCTCAGGCAATATAACTTTGCTGAAACAAGCAGCTCTGATTTATTTAGGGGGATGTAACAAGGACAGGGGGAAATCAGGTTAATTAGCTTATCACTTTACTCATCTTCCTATGGCTCTGTGCACAGGCCTATCCCTACCAGTTACTGTCCCTGGGTACCCAAGCCCTAGTGGCTAGTCCAAACCGTGGCAGCTGGTAGGGGCCCCTTTCACACAGAAGAAAAAAATTAGTTAAACAGTCAGCAGTACAGTAATTCCATTTGGATTTAATGTGGCAATTCAACAGGGAACGACCTGAATTAGTACTCACGACCTCCAAACAAGATAGGGTCCTTCAATCAGCAGGGCTACTCTTGAGCTCCACAAGACTCCTCACACATTTATATGACAAACTGCAACAGGCAAAAGTCCTTTAATGGCAGCAGGATTCACTTGAGCTACACAAGCCTCCTCACACATTTATATGGTAACAAGAAAGTACTATACCAGGCAGGCTGCTTCTCTATCGATCGCAATTACTGCACAATACCGGAGAACACAGCAGATTCAGTTCCTGACAGACCGAGCGCGAGTTCAGCAATTTCTCCAGTCTTCTACAGGGTGAGCCTGGTTTCTACTCTTCAGATATCCTTTGATTCTCTTCACAGGACAGATTCAGTCCTAACAAGCAGTTACACAAGCTGCAGACCGGAACTCGGGGCCTTACACACGTTTACCGACTAAAACTGCACACTGAAAGAGCACAGGGCTCCTTCCCTCTTCACTGCCAGAGGTCAACTGAAACTCCAGCAGACAAAACTGGGCACTTCGAGTTCCTCCCAGTTCTTGGCTGGATTGGCTATCACTCACAATAGACTGCCCCTGTTGGTCCAAAAAGGCGCCGAAGTCCAAACTACATCTCCCAGAGTCACTGCCCATACAATCCTCTTGTGGCTAGCTCAGATTACGAGTCCAAGTTCTGATTCGTCCAAGGCACCATTTTAGAGCTACCTTAACCCACACTGATTGGTCCAGTTCAGCAGTTCAAAACTAGAATGGGGAACTAGGCAAACACAGTTCTGACTGCAAAGAAAGCAGGTTAGACAAACTGTATTTTCATTATTACTCTAAATGATTTCTGGCAAACAGTTACATCTTTCAGATAGGTTCCCTTTGCACTCTAGTGACTGCAAAAATGGAGTGAATTGGCAGCAGCTCGAGTGGTACTCAAGCAGAGAAGCACACAGTCCCCCCATACAAACTAATTATGTCTGCAAGCAGACAGCTCTTAAAGAGACAGTACCAGAGGCTCTAAAAACACTCACTGATAAATGGCTTAAATGCCAAACACCATTCAGGCTTGGAGCATTCAAGCAAGCTCCTGGAAGTCTTTTGGGAACCCCCATTTGCAGGGGGGTTACAATTGTTTTTAGAAAAGTATTCAGATTTTAGATAGTCCACACTCCACAGACAGCGTAGCTTGTAAAACATTTAACACTCCAAGTAAATCAGATTATTTTTTATAACAGTATTCAGATTTTAGATGGTCCGCTCCACACAGCGTAGCTGTGAAAAAGCTTAACACTCACTCAGATTATTTTTATAACAGTTTCAGATCTTAGATAGTCCACTCCACACAGCATAGTTTGTGAAAAGCTTTACAGATTTTAGATAGTTCACAAAATTGTATTTACCCAGACTTCCTCTCCCAGAGTACAGCTTTTTACCTTTAATTAATAGTAGCACAACATATTCTTTTTATTTGGATTTTTTTTAGGTAGCCCACATGTAGTTGTAAAACAAAATTCCAAATCAAGAAACTTTATCGAAAGAATAAAGATCCTTTTATTTAGATTTCAGGTACTGTACAGGTACCATACATACTGCTTCACACTCACCACACAAGAAGTAACTGTTGTTGTTAAACTTTTACTAGGAGGAGACTTTAACAGAGTGACAGAAGAATGTATGTAGAATTTCAGTAGGTGGCTATCTGACCAATTATAGTGTGACTGTACAAGGTAGACGAGTAGCTCCAGTCCCCGACTGCCTTAGTGTCTAACACTTTTTTCAAATAGCTACCTCCTCAGCTCAAGTAAGTTGAGAGTCTTTTTGTTTGGCTAGGTTTAGGTTTATATCATGTCAAGCAAGCAGCAGATTACATACAGACAGCCTGTAGACAGAGTATATTATTAATATATAGTCTACTGTCTAGTCTAGATTTCAATTTGCAAAGAGATTTTCCTGCAAGTTCAGCTTCTACTAAGCTGAGGCTGGGACTACAAAAAAATAGACTGCAAAAGGCAAGTGCAATATAGACTGGCTGGCAATCCCTCACTCTGCTGCAGTCTATAACAATTATTATTGCCTCAGAGACTGAAATTGCTAGGAACATAGGAAGGATCCAAAGGACAGTACAAGACAGTAGTAGTAGTAGTAGTAGTAGTGCAGAATTAGTCACTTTTGGGTTTGGGCAATTTTGATATTTAATTTGCAGACTGGTACAGTGTATTTAGAACAGAGACAGAGCTAGTCTCTAGTCTTCTACACTGTCTGTCTGCAGTGCTTCTTGTTAGACTTTTTCAGCTGAACAGAAACAGCAGCTTAATCTCAGTCAGGACTGCTTCTGGCTGCTTTGCTACACTTGCTTGCTTCCTAGTTTATTTTTTTACTGTGCTTACAGTTTTCTCCTGCCCTCCCTCCTGAATGGAGAGACCCTCATGGTCTCAGACACGCTAACTCCTCTCCTGGCTACCACTGTTTAATTTAAATCCCCCTCCCCTTGCAAAACAGTCTTTTTTTTTTTTTTTATTTAACAAACTGAGCTCTTAAAAGAGCTGTTTTTTTCCCCATTAGGTGGCTCGCTAGAGTCGCGACGATCGCTTGGCGTTTCCCTACACGGCAACAGGACCTGTCTCCCCGAAAGAAAGCCAAAGAATGGTGGGCTGTGCAGCGTCCTTGAAATTTACTGTTTGGAGGGGGTGGGCGAAAAGGTAAAATACTGGTGCCGATTGGTGCACGCGCCTGCTGCAGCCCGCCTCCAACAGTGCTCGAGGGACTCGAGAAGACCGATTCTGTGCCACTCAAAACGGCACATCATACTCCTTAAGCAGACAAGCAAGCAGTCAGCTGACATCCCAGACGAGCACACTCGTGATCAGCTCTTGGGATGTCAGCTCTGCGCCTGCGCTCCTCAGATGCGCACCCCCCCCGCCAGGAAACCCAGGAAACTAGGGGAAAAAAAAGGCAGTCTGTCAGATAGTGACCAAAAAAAAAAAAAAACAGAACTCTGTGGAAAATACCTTAGGTGCCCAAAGAGGCAGGCACTAAACAGCTGTAGGTGTCCTGAAGCAAAAGTACCTGCCCTGGGGCACCTAAGATATAAATTGCACTACCTGGTCACCCCCAATCCATAAAGTGGTGACAAACTGCCCACGATAACTACAGACCTATCTCCCTACTACCCCCACTCTCCAAGGCACTAGAACGCATCATCTCGGACCAGCTCACAGAATACCTGGATACGTACAACATCATGTGCAAGCAACAACACGGGTTCCTCAAAGGTCACAGCACCTCCACAGCCCTACTTGAATTCACCGGCACAATCCACAATGCACTTGACTCCAGTGAACTACTAGGCTCAATCTTCATTAACTAAAGCCTTCGACACTGTCAATCACCACCTCCTGCTTGTCCAGCTTCAGAACACTGGGCTGTCAGCTGACTCCATTGGCTGGTTTAAGAGCTACCTTGAAGAACGGTCCCAAACAGTAAGAATCGCTGATACACTCTCAGACCCTAGACTGGTCCGCTCAGAAGTTCCCCAGGGCTCCATTCTGGGACCCCTCCTCTTCAGCTTATTCTTAAACTCACTACCGGACAGCTGCCCAGAACAAATAATTCTCTACACTGACGATGCTGTGATCCTCACCTCGGACACTGATCCAATCAAATTACATAATATACTTCAGCAGGCCTTCTCCTCCATCGAATCCTGGTTTCTAAATCATAAACTGCTTCTCAATCAGAAAAAAAAACAAGTCTATAGTCTTCTGCAGCCCCCACAACAAAAACAAACAACTCCACCTCTCCATTGCAACCAAACAAGGAGCCATCCTAGAGCAAACACAATCGTTCAAGTACCTCAGCATCACCCTTGATCCCCACCTCTCATACGCTGTCCATATCAGCAATGTTGCAAAGTCTGCCAATGCGAGGTTAGACATATTATTCCGGCACAGGAAACACCTAACCCCAGAAGCACTGGCAGTGGCCGTCCAAAGCTCCATCGTCAGCATCATAGACTATGGTCTTATCATATATGGGTCTGCAACTACCTCTGCTCTCAAATGTATCGCGACCTCCCTGAATAAGGTCTGTCGTCTCATCACTGGCTCACATCGCTGTACCCACACATGTGACCTTTATTCCCAATCTGGATGGCTTCAACTGGACAAACACTTAAAATACCAAACCTGCATCACGGCCAAGAAAATTATAATGGGTTTGGCCCTGCCTGGTGTCTGTGCCCCCCTTAAGCCTAGACATAGGAACGTCACTACAAGGAGATCCAATTCCCATCTACTACATATCCCACGATGTCTCACGACCCAAGGACAAAGATCATTCGCCTATCAGGCATCCAACTGGCTCAACTCTCTTGGCAGCGACATAGCGACTGCTCCAACACCCGGCCTCTTCAAGTCCAAGCTGTGCCTCTCACTGCTTGTATCCTGCAATTGCCCATCTTAACATTTCCACTGTTCCAGCTGCAAATGCCCCAGCACCCAGCACTTACAGTCTTTGCACCCCTAGCACCTTACCTGTCATATTCCCTCGACAAGGCCCCCTGGCTGCACTGTCTCCCACCCTTGCCCACCTCCCCCGTATCTCCACTCCTGCCTCTGCCCCAACCACCTCCCGTACTCCCCCTTACACCCTGCACCTCCTTCCCCCCTCGATCTCCTACCCTCACTTCCCCACCACCCCCCCCTTCCCTTGTCTTGCTCATAATTCAAGTCTTTGTACTGGTTATTACATGTCTGTAAGTCAATGACTATATGTTTGTAACTAAAATGATAACTGTTGCTACGCTTGACGTGGAACCTTTGTAAAAGAGCCTCGGCTCAAAAGTATTGTAATCCTAGATTGAAATAAATAAATAAATAAAATATGTACAAATTGCCCACTGACAAGAAACAAAACAAAAAGGCGTAGAAGGAGAGGCTGCAAGACTTTGACATGTACACACCAGAGGTCGGGACTGAGAGGGTGATATGATAGAAACTTACAAGTACCTGCATGGGATAAATAATGTGGATTTCAAATGTATTTTTTGCCATAAGCAAGAACAGAGATATGACTCTGAAAGGGAATTCGCTGAAGCTGGCACAGGAGGATTCAAGAAAGATGTATGCAAACACATTTTCATCAAAAGAGTGATGAATAAATGGAATAGACTACCAAAGGAGATAATGCAAGCTAAATGGGTTGGTTCAAAGTAAGATGGGACACACATATGGCCATAGCAAGAGGGTGGGGGCAAAAGTGAGAGTAGGGGATGGACACTAGGGCCTTCAGTGTAGCTAGGTTGGGGTGGGCAGAGTGGAAGAGCCACAGAGCCTTTTTCTGCTGTCACTTTTTATGTTTTCATGTTTCACAGATGAGATCACACTAAAACTACACTACATCTTACCTGAAAATAAGACTTTGTGTATGCAGGTTTCACATGTGCCAGAACCGGCACCCGTTAAAGACGGACGACCCTAGTGGTAGTGCATCACACTACAATGCAGGCGTTCCATGTTTGGGAGCGAACCTGGATCCCTACTCTCCTGGCAGTTCACAGACAGAAGTGCCGCCACTGTTATACTGGGAGGAAGTGCCACCATGCCACTTCCATAGCACCCCCATGCTATGGGACAAAGAAGGCTTGGGACATGTGCATCCGGGTTTTCCTCTGCAGCAAAGTTCTTGGGCCAGCTGGTGAGACAAAGGGGTTAGAAGCAGTCCTCTTGGTCTCACAAGAGACCATGCAATACCAATGGTTCCCAAGACTCAAAACAGGGAAAATGAGGCAGAAAACAGACTAAAGACTACCACCCGCTATCTGGGTCCCTCCCACGTAACCACATGAGATCCCTCCTTGGCAAGAGAGGCCCATCATGGGTGAACGAACTGTAGTGAGAAGTGCTGATCATGGGAGACAAGGAAGGCAGTTTAG
Organism: Neoceratodus forsteri; assembly: GCA_016271365.2. Lineage (NCBI taxonomy): Eukaryota > Metazoa > Chordata > Ceratodontiformes > Ceratodontidae > Neoceratodus > Neoceratodus forsteri. The sequence continues at coordinate 211,175,783 of JADMNL010000028.1, forward strand.
AATAATGTCAAAACCTCAGCTGAGGGAAATCTTGGTAAAAGAAAATAACAACATACAGCAAAGCCAGCCAGGAAGCAATGCAGTATCTTACAGCAAATGACCTGTCACAAAATACTGCATAACAAAAGAGTTTAACTGCCATGAAATTACACTGTTCCCTGCAGCATATGGCAGGATGTTTGTAAGCCGGCCCGCCAGCACAGGGGCAGGGCGCCCATCTGCGACACCGACAGCCCAGGTTCGGGAACAGACTCGGGACGTTGATGGGCTGGCCAGGAAAGAAGAACTGAGTGTCCCAGGGACTGCTCTCCTTCTCCGGGGGGAGGGGAGTAGAGTGTCGGGCACAATGCAGACCCCTAGTGGAGGCTGTAGGTACCTCCATGCCAGCGCCATTACCTGTGTGGGCCAGAGTGGACACAGGACATCATTACGCGTCCCCGCCTCCAGAGAAAAAAAACAACAAATGCTTGGCCGCCCCATAATGAGTACACACGCCCCAACACTTCCTCAGCCAACCAGTTCCGTGTCTGTGGCTCCAGTCAGCCTCGAACCCCGCCCTGAGGGGTAAGCCAGGGGGTATCTGCGTGGGACGGTAAGTTCCGGGAAGTGGGGTGGGGGCTGGGAGTTCGGGTGGAGGGGTGGCTTGCAAAAAAAAAAAAAAGGATTTTTGTGGTAATACTGCAAGGTACTGCACTGCATTCTGGATGGCACCACTGTACATACTGTGCAATGTTTATTAGGCTCAAGGTTACAGTCAAATAACTTTGTGAGGCTGTCCAATGGCCTACTGTATTAGTTCTCAAACACCGTCATAGTGAGCCTCCCCAAAATGAAGTCTCAGGCCTCCCCTAACTTACTGAAAAAAGCATCATGCCTCCCCACAAAACATTGTCATGTACACCAAAAATGCAGTGAGATGCTACTGAATGAATGACTGAGAACATTTGCATTCAGTTTTCTCCATCTCCTACTAAAAACATCAACAACTGAAAATGTAAAGCTTCCGTCTATGTTGGGGGAACATTCTGACCCTATTCATTTTACTCCTTTTGAAATAACCTCCTCTGGTCTTACTCTTAGCTTTGGCATTTAGTTTACAAATAAAAGGACACCTTTTAAAATTATTATCCCCATGTTTTCAGCATTATTCTCGGTTTCTTCTTTAAGCACCCATTATTTAACCTTCTTGGAACTACGATAAACCAGCATGCAAGCAACAAACTCTACTTCCTGACCTTATGGGACAATGGGTGTTCAAACGTAGCTACAAATACATTTTATTTAAAATTTTAAATGTTAAAGCAGACTAAACATGTGAAACAAGAAGACATTTTACAAGAATGAAAAAAAGTATGATGTAAATTAGATTAAAAATACAGGTTCAATAATTTTACTATAATCCATACTGCTGCTTTTGGTACAGTACATTTTCAGGCTTGACTGGGTCTCGCCTGGAACAGGTTAGGGCAGGGGTTTGCAAATCCCATTGCCCCCTGTCCGGGGCAAGTAAATTTCCTTGAAGAACAAGTACAAAAAGAGTGCTATTTTCTTGTAGTGAATAGGTGCAAGTGAAAGTTCAGCTACAGTCATGGCTGGGTAAGTCCTAAAAGTTTTGATCTGAGCACCACTGGTTTGAGACCTCCCCTAGGAGGCTGACTTCACTATTTGAGAAACCATTGGCCTAGTGAGCAGCATGACACACTCCCATGCCAGCAAACTGGGCTGAGGAACGATCATGAGGCACTGAAAACCAGGCAGCCAGGATAAAGAAGTGTTGCTGAAGCTTCCTCAATCTGGTGGGATAGTGTGGTGCTTCCTTAGCATCAGCAACCCCTGTGGTAGGGCCCTGGAAAATTCACCTTCCAGCCGCAGGGGAAGCTGCATGTTGAAGAGTGTGACAGAAATTTTGGTGTGCAACATGGGGGTGGTGGGGGGGCTAAAAATTACAGGGGAAAATAGCCAAGCTCCAACTAAATGACGCCACAGGTAGGACATTCGGGCCTCACACAACAAAGCCCACTGCCTTCCCTGGATCCAATTCCTGAATGAATGCAGGGGCGTGCAGTGGCACCCGGGCCCAAATCATAATTTTGATGTTTATTCAAAACTGGGGAGGGAGGGGCCCTGTAACATCGCCTTGCACCCAGGCCCTCTGTAAATCTGCTACGCTACTGAATGAATGGGTGGGGGGGGGGTCTTGAACTCTAGGATATCGATGGCCTTTCGGCTGCAGACATGCTGGATGGAAGTGGAGAAGCTGTTGCTATCCCAGTTGAGGCACAACAGAAAATGATGAAGGGATTCAACAGCTGCAGCATGAAAACTCTAAATGTTTACATCTCCTCATGAATCCTACCTATCAACGGTCACATTGTAAGGTACTCGCTTATTTTGACACACAAAAAACCTCTAACAGGGAGGTGATATTCTATATTGTCAACTGAGACGTTCATGCAAAAATTCATTAAAATCCACAATGCTCAGCTGGCTATCAATATACAGTGTAATGAGCTGCGCTTCCAATGTCACTTTCCATGATGTCACACATTCTGCCCAGTCGTCACAACCTGAACTACCACAAACATCTAGTATTTGGCTGCCTAAGGAAATGAGACCTGTCAATTGACTCCAAACCACAGTTCACTACTTAGACAGACGGGAGGGGGGGCTTGCGCGCTGGTAGGAAAATCCCTTCAGATATCTATACACGCAGCGCTATTCTCGCCAAATATTGCGCGGCAAAAATTACAGTAAATTTCCCGCTCAAATTTAATTTAAAAAACTTACACGGTTGGCTCCTGAAAGACCCTAATTTTTCTTCACATGCAGTCTGTAGCAGTCCTCTGGCATTGAATTTGACTTCTTTTTACATGGGGCGAATACACTTTTCACAGATAACTGTCACAGAAAAGCTGTTTTTAACTCCCGGCCCAGTTTCCTCTCGGGCAGCAGCGTCCACGCGCCCTACCGCCTTTCTTTCACACCAAAATAATATTGCTGAGAAGGGGGAGGCAGGCCGCCGCTCGATTGGCTGACAGCACAACCAATAGGATGGCGCCAATAAACACCGTCGGAACATGGTTTTCCAATACTGCACAAGACCCAAACTCTAGTGAGTTCTCTGTGTGGCACACAATCTACTGTTTCTGATTTATTTATTGTTTTATTTTATTGTTGTATGTTTGGAAAGTTTTTATTTATTTTATTTTATTTAAATCTAGGATTACAAATACCTTGGAGCAGGAACTGCTAGTTTACAAAGGTTCCACGTGGAAGGAATGGGAGTATACATACATACAAAGGTCAACATAATAATACATAGTCATTGGTGCCGGAAAGGTTTGAAAAGTGGTAGGGCCAAGGATGTAAGGGGTAAATTCTCCCCTATTGTATACATTAACATGATTGCAAAAACTAATAGGGCCACTTATGAAAGTGGTAGGGCGATGGCCCTAGTGGCCCCCCTGTTCCAGCACCTATGTACGTAGTTACACAATAAAAAGAAGTGAGAGACTGAGGCTTAGGAAATTCCAGTAATTCAAAATGTGCCAAATGTTAGGTAGCATGACATACCAGCCAAGGGCAATCTTAGAAATAAGCACTGCAGGTGACAGGGAAGGGGGTATGCAGGCCATTGTCGGAGAGTAGAGGGTAAGAGCTCTAAAGGTGAGGGATAAAAGTCAGGAAATGCCCGGGGGGGGGGGGTCAAGGCGGGGCCAGGTAGCTGTCAAGACTGAAGTGGAGGGCAGTGAGCGGTGGGCCCCTGATTAGGCGAGGCAGTCACAATGACTAGTTGAAATGAGATGAAGTCGGAGTTGTCTCTTAAAAAGGCAAAGAGCAGCAGTTGAATACAAACTTTAATGTTAAAAAAGAAAAAGGGCTTGGTTTTCCCTGATGGGTTACCACAAATATCTTCCAAATTTTTTCATTGACCCTGCCTATTTAGCCAGGGAAGTTGACCTTTCCCCCAGTTGGAGTAAAGGCTTTTGAAAAGACTGACGTGCATAGTTACAGGTCCAGGATCAGCTTCATAAGGATAAGTCTTGTCAATCGGTAGGTCTTTGCCCAGTGCACTTACCCGGTTACCAAAAGCAAATAAATACAGTTTACATGAATATTCATACTGCAAGTGTTCATTTAACCATACTGTTTTGGTTACAACTGTATTATAGGGTCTTTCACAAGTACTTTGAGCCTGACCCTGGGCACAACCACTGATTAGAAAACAAACTGCCATACTGTACTAGTCTTTTGATCAGCAGACTGTGCCACATTTTTGCCAGCTAATGATATACTGCAGATATGATCAAACATGAAAGCCCCTATTGCAGTGCTGGTAAGTCTTACACTTGAGAAATAATTTTCTCTCTTAAAAGACTACAGCTGGCCTGTTGACACAGTGGCAACTGTGTCACCCACAACCCTAACACTCCTGGTTTGGGAACAAGCCTTCATTGTTGGGCCTGCCTGGGAGAGGAGGACCGAGCATCCAGGAGAATATTTCCCTTGTGGAAGGGAGGAATATAGGCAGACATATTTGTAAGGAAGTTAATTAGCATATGCGATTTGCATCTGCTTTGCTAACGCGCATGCGCTAGCCTATGTATATGTAACCCCCTTGCAAATGGGGGTTCCTAAAAATGCCAGCCTGGGCTTACCTTAGCCCTGTCCTTCTGTTCTCCTTCTGTTGTCTTTTGGGCTTCTCCCGATGTGGCCACTAATTTTTTTTTCTGGTCCCCCAGGTCTTATTGCTCCTCTGATGCCCTGCCTTGCTGCCCACGTTTAAAATCCAGCCCCTCAGGGCTTAAAATGCTGACCATGATCTCCCGCTGCAAAAGTGCTGCCTCCAGGGCAGTGGGAGTCGTGTTGGCGTGCAAAGCACCTTTGATGCAGAGCCGCTTGTTTTGCGGTCACCTCGGGGACTGTGCCGTGGGTCCCGGGATCCTTCCCACCTAATTGGGACCCGGTGATCACGACAGCCTGCTGAGGGACCGTTCCTGTAAAAATCTGAAAGTTTGATCGGGGTTTGTTTAACCATGCTTGATCAGGGCCCCGGTCATCTGAATAATAAACAACACAGTGTCTAGCTGCCTCCAGGGTAGCCTTAAAAGGCTTCGGCCGAAAGGTAGAGAATTTAAATGTTTTAAATAATGGATCTTGTTGCTGCATATTGGGGATTGACTGAGTATGTGGGGGAGAGTGTTAATAAATGTGAGAGAGATGCTTTTACCTGGATTTGCTAGTATTTTAGGACTCTTGTGTGTCAGCCTGTCGACTGCTGCAGGGGGAGCTTGCTATGTGCAGTAGCGACAGAAAAACCAAAGGGCCCAAACCCTTCAACTGTGCAGCAACTGCAAGTACACCAACTGAGCTACAGAACTGTGGGGCATTTGAGGCAAATAATTGTTTATTTCTGGCTGCACCAGAACATTTTTCAGGACTGTATCTAATCTGCTATAAGGGACAGTGGGTTAAGCAGCCATTGCCAGCAATCACAGCCAATAAGAATGCCAGGAATAGAAAGCCAGGACTTGTGGGACATTCACTGCACCTCATGGGTAACCACCCAAATGCTCATGGGGACTTACTGGGACATTATTTTAGGCGTAAATTCTCCAACCCAATTGTGCCTCGAGTGTTCTGATTGACAGGTCCCTCAGCCACTTAGAGACCTGTCACCCCATCTCTGCTGCCAATCAGGAGTCAAGCTAGGAGCCCTACAAGAGACAGTGTCTACCAGCATTTTGCCATGTTAGAGCTCAGATCAGCCAGAGTGAGAAGAAGGAGACCAGGCTCCAGCCTGCTGAGAGCCCCCCACAGGGGTGAGGGCTCAGGCCCCCACCATGCCACCAGGCCTGGGCCACTTAATCCAAGCCCCTTTAGTCATCAGGGGGCATTTGTTATTTTTTTTAGTTAAAGTACCAGTTAAAGTCATTTTAGTTTCTGTGACAACTAGTCTGGAGGTTGCCAGAAATATCTTCCAAAAGCTAGCCTCCCTCCCATGTCAGGGAAATATGTGGAAGAGAAGAACACCTGCCATTCCTCAGTGGTGCGAGAGCTGAAGAGATTTCAGGATGCCTTCGATTGCGGACAAGACCCATGGAGGACCTGAGTGAGTACCCTCGTACCCCCGGGTGCGAGGGAGAAGCTATACAAGTAGTCTTGGGGGCCTCAAGCCCCACTACTAGATATTCCTACTGTGTGGAAAGAGCTCTGAGTTATCAGTCTGGGGCGAAAAGTCCCTACAGAGACTGTCTAGTGAAGTTAGGATGGATGCATCTTGTCTGTGGCCCAAATGGCTAAATTGCTGGTGCAGCAAGATGCCTGGCTAGAAAAGAATGTAAATGTGTTGCAAGTTGTTGTAGCTAAGGGTTAGAGTTCTACCTTCATGGAGCTGACTGCCAATCCACATTTGGCCTTTCATGAGACAGGAGGCCCTGGAGCACATTCTGTCTAAGATACCCTGAAGGGAATTTACCTGTGTCTGACCAGAATTTCATCTGAGAGTGCTTGCCATAAGTGTACAATGTCTAGACATGCTGGATGAAACTTTGCTTGTGAATAATGTGCTTGGAATATGGACTGTACTGGATGTGACTTCCCACAACTACAGTATTGGATGCTTGATAAAAGTGTCGCTGTCAGCGTAAACTGGATGGATCCCTTTTTTGGTGTGTAAATGTACTGGAGGTGACCTCATTTCAAAGGAAAAAAGGGATGCTTGATAAAAGTATCATTCTCATTGCATTGGATGGGACTTTCAATTATTGTGCTGAATGTTCTGGATGTAAGATCCAAATAGCTTGTCCTGGAATGTTCGGAAGTCTGCAAGTGTAGGGCAGTCCCTGCCATTTCTGTTAAAATACAGGGCAATCCCTGCCATGGTTGTAAATAGTAGTCTGCTGTCTTACAAAAATCTGTTTCCAAGTTGCCCCAACCCTCAAATCAATAGCTGGCCACCTCGACCAGCTGCAACGTCCACCAGGCCTGCAATGTCTTGGACTGTGGTACCTGGGATTACAGTATGGTATGAGATTACGAACATATGAAATTTGCCAGCAGATAAAGGCCTAGAGGTCTATCAAGTCTGCTCGAATGTACAGCTAGCACCCCTTATTCTGCAGCTGCCCCTCCCTTCCACCCTTCCCCTTCATTAACCCTCCCCCTTGTCCTGTCCCATCCTCGTTTGAAGCAGTCCACTGTTCTACTGCATACTACTTCAGCAGGTAACACATTCCACCCAGCCACCACCCTCTCTGTAAAAAAGTGTCTCCTCATCTCCCTCCTGAACCTTCCTCACTCCAGTCTCATATCATGGCCCCTGGTGTCCCTCCTCTCCCTTACTTTGAACAGCCCCTCTGTACCTGTCTTGTTTATTCCTTTCATGTATTTAAAGGTTTCAATCATGTCACCTCTGTCTCTCCTCTCCTCCAGTGAGTACATGTTCAACTCCTTCAACCTCCTCTCCTATGATAAGTCCTCCAGCCCCTTGATCATCTTTGTCGCTCTGCGCTGCACCTCCTCCAGTAACTTAATGTCCCTCTTCAGATCACGAGCGCCAGTACTGCACGCAGTACTCCAGGTGTGGTCTAACTAATGACCTGTACAGTGGCAGAATCACCTCCTCCCTCCTCGAGGATATACCACTTGCAATACAACCCAGCATTTTGTTGGCCTTTGCAGCTGCCTTCCTACATTGTGCCGGGTTGTTCATTGACCCTGTAATGAGCACATCCAGATCCTTCTCCTCCTCTGTCTGGGCTAGCTGCACTCCCCCTAGCCGGTAACTCCTCCCTGGGTTCTTCATCCCAAAATGCAGCACCTTGCACTTTTGGCATTAAAGCCCAGTTGCCAGGTGTCTGACCAGGTTTCAAGCTTTGCCAGATCATCCTGCAACCCTGCCATCCCCTAGGTCATCCACCACTGCGCCTACCTTGGTATCATCAGCAAACAGACTGATCTTGCTCTTGATGTCCCATGATATGTCTGCAATGAATATCCCAAACAACACTGGTCCCAACACGAGCCCTGTGGAACACCGCTTCGTCACTGCCCATGGGTGTGAAGCTCCCCACCCACCACCACCCTCTGTTGCCTTCCCTGAAGCCAGTTTCCTACCCATCTCACCAGTTTTGCACCCGCCCCTGTGCCTACTAACTTCCTTCCCAGCCTTCCATGTGGTACTGAGTCGAATGCCTTACTGAAGTCCAGATACAGGACATTCACTGCATGGCCCCTGTCCAGTTGCCTAGTTACCCAGTCATAGAACTCGACCAGGTTGGTTTGGCAGGATCTGCCACTTATGAAGCCATGCTGTCTGCTGTCCTGTAGTCCTTTGGCCTCTAGGAGGGCCACCAGCCTCTCCTTCAGGATAGTCTCCATTAGCTTACCCACGATGGATGTGAGGCTCACTGGTCTGTAGTTTCCGGTTCATCCTTGGGGCCACTCTTGTGGAGGGGCACACATGAGCCATCCTCCAGTCCTGAGGTACACACCCCAGAATGTAGTGAGGCATTAAATAGGTCTGCAAAGGTCCTGCAAGGACCTCTGCCAGCTCCTTCAGTACCCTGGGTGGATGCCATCTGGGCCTGGTGCCTTGTCCACCCTCAGTGCCTTCAAACCCTCTCGAACTCTGCTCTCTATGATTTCCCCATCTGTCACCACTTCCCCTGCTTCTGCCATTTCTCCCACCTTGGGTGTCACCCCCCTCTTCTCTTTAGTAAATACTGAGCAGAAGTACTCATTTAGTGCTTCCGCCTTATCGCACCCTGTTTCCACCCAACCCCCCTCCTTCCTAATCCTTACTATGTGGTCCTTACAGCTCCTTTTCTCCCTGATGTACTTAAAGAAGTCCTTCTCCCCCTTCTTAATGCCTTGTGCCAGCCTGAGTTCCGTAGATGCTTTGGCTCCCCTTACTGCCCTTGTCACCTCCTTCGATTCTGTCAAGTACTCCTCCCTGTCCTCCCCCCCTCCCTGTTTTCTTGTACTTCCTAAAGGCAGCTCTTTTCCTCCTTACCTTTTCCATGACCTCCTTGCTCAACCAGATCGGTTTCTTAGCCCTAGCCTTCTTGCTCTGGGCTTTGCAGCAGGTTTTGGTTGCCTCCACTATCCCCAGCTTTATGAGCTCCCGCCTCTGGTTAGTGTCCATACTAGATTGAATTCTGGCCAGGTACCCTTTTACCACTTCCCCCATCCTCCCAAAGTCGGCCCTCCTGAAGTGCAGCACTTTTGTGCCAGATTCCACTCCTTCCTTGCCCATATCCAATGTGAGCCATACTGAGTGGTGGTCACTCCCTGACAGCGTTCTTCCACTGTAAGTTCTCTCCAAAGTCCCCATTTGCCAGCACAAGGTCAAGGGTATTCCCTAACCTGGTTGGTTCACTGACCATTTGCAGCAGGAAGCTGTCCTGGAAGGCATCCAGCAGTACCTGCTCCCTTCTGTTCCTGGTTGTTGCGGTGCTCCAATCCACTCCTGGCATGTTGAAGTCCCCCACAATCACCACACTACCCTTCTCACAGGTCATCCTGATCTGTCCCGCTAGTTCCCTGTCTAACTCCTCCGCCTGAGATGGTGGCCTATACACCACTCCCATTCTAAGAATCCTATTTTTGGAATCCTGGATTTGCATCCAAAGTGACTCTGTACTACCCTCCTCCCCTTCCTCCCTTACACACTTCAGTCCTTCCTTCACATATAGTGCCACCCCCCTCCTTTCCAAATCACCCTGTCCCTATGAAATAACCTGTACCCTGGTACAGACAGGTCCCAGTCATTGTATTGGGTGGCCCATGTTTCCATGATGGCTGCAATGTATACCTCTCCCTCTGCCATGAGAACCTGTAACTCTGCAGTTTTCCTCCCAAGGCTCCTAGCATTAAAGGTAACCACCTTCCACCCTCCCCCCCCCCATCCTGCCCTCCTTTCCTAGCATCACCAACAGTACTTGCCATTTGTCCTTTGTCACTGTTATGGGGGGTAAGCTCATATGGTTTCCCAACCTGTGGTCTCTGCATATCTCTTCCCCAACTGCCACCCCCCACTCCTCGTTTAAATTCCCAACTTCCTCTATGTACTCCTCCATCCTCTGTTTCAACACTTTCTTTCCCTCCTCACGCAAGTGTAGTCTGTCCTTGGCATAGAGACTACTGTCCTCCCAGGTCCCTCCCCACCCCCAACAGCCCATACCCTTTAGCACAACACCAGGTTCTTAGCCATCCGTTAAATTCCTCTATTCTCAGCTTTCTTGTTGTGTTGTTTTTGCACCCAGTTATCTCTGAAAAAGTTACTGATCTTCCTGCCCCCTCACATAATTGTGCTAGTTCCTCAAACCTCCTCTGGACTGTATCTACTGTCTTGTCAGCCAGGTCGTTTGTCCCAAGATGTATAATTAAATTAGGCTTGTCCCTACCCCTTCTAGCATATTTCAGAACAGACTGTCCCACCCTTTCAGCTGTCATTCCTGGCATGGCCTCCACCCAAATGCGACTATGCCTCTCCCCCTTGCTACCCCCACCTTACTCCTCTTAGTATTGATTGCGGGGTTTCATATTGTATCTGGGTACTGGTACCAGTGTGGGTATTAATAATAATTATGTTTAACATCTGATTTGTCAGCAGCTAGATAGCCAGGGCGCTGGATGTCTGAAGTCAAATGGTAACATGTGATTTATGTCTGCCTATTAGTATGTAGCCACCCAGCTGGAGGGTTCACCAGCAAAACCTAAACCAACCTAGTACATTTTGTAAATAGAGATCTGCATAACTTCTTCTCCTCCTGTTTCCCCTTCCTAACTCCTCATACCCCCTAAATAAATCTCTTGTTATTTGTTGTTGAACTATCTGGTGTGAGCATATTATTAGAGAGAGTCTTTAATTCAAAATGTTGACATGTGGGGAACTGTGTATTGGGGCATGTCTGGGAAAGGTAAATGGTTATCGTGGGTGGTGTAGCAGCTCAGGGGGCTACACCCATCACCACCTTACCCACATAAACCACCCTGAGTGGAGGCACTGCGCAAAGATCTTAAGATGAAGTTATTAGCTAACAAACCCAAACCCCTTAGCCTATGTCCAGGGTAGTAGGCAGGGGTGTAACACTGGGGATTGCACCACCCAGGGGTTACATATATACACCCGTATCTGGCGAGCAGTAGCCCACACTTTTTGCAATTTGTTCAAAGTGTTATACAGTACCTACCAGCTCTCTCCACGTTGGTGTCTGCGTGATTATTAAATGGTGCCAGAATGGATCGCCTGCAGCCTCCTACTGCTCTCAGTCTACATGGACATGTTGCTGAAAAGTGGAAATTTAAGCAGCAATTTTAAATTTTCTCGGTTGCCAGTGGATTTGCTGAAAAATCCCAGAAAATCCAGGCTATGCCCGTCTTGCATATGGCTGGCCCTGATGCATTGGAGGTATTCAATACTTTTGTTTGGAAAAAAGAGGCAGAGAAGGAGCAACTGAATAAAATTATGGGACAATTTGAGAGGTGTTGTAACCCAAGAAAGAATGTGACTTATGATAGACATTTGTTCAATACTAGGAGCCAGAATCTAGGTGAGTCCATTGATTCATATGTAACTGAACTGAGACTAAAGGCTAAATCTTGTGAATCTGGAGATTTACAGTAACTGAATTGTTGATCAGTGATATAATTGTATGCAGCATACAGAGTGAGCATGTGAGACACAGACTGTTGAGAAAAGCAGACTTAACATTAGATGATGCCATAGATATAAGCAGGGCCGCTGAACTGAGAGAAATGCAGATTAAACGCTTAAGTGGAAATGCTAAGGTTGAAAGCTCAGTGCAAGTAGCAGTTGTGCAGGAAGAAAGAGTAAAAGCAAGTGCCAATGTGAGCAAAGGGAGTTATGTACTTCGAGCAAATAAAGTCAAATGTGAAAAGTGTGGTTGCGAGCATAAGATAAACAAATGACCAGCATATGGACAGTATTGCAGATGCCACAGAAAAAAATAATTTTGCTAGAGTATGTCATGTGGGTAAACGCAGTGAGATCCATGTTGTTAGAGAAGATGCCCAGGAAAATGAAAGTACTTTTAGTATTGAGACTGTGACTACCTATAAACCCGAGACTGACTGAAAAGTAAATCTGAGCATAAATGGGAAAATGGTGACGTTCAAATTAGACACTGGAGCACAATGTAACGTGATACCTTTTCAGATGTGTAAGACATTGTCTGGAAAAGCTGTTCAAAGGTTGTCAGCTAGATTGGCTTCCTATTCTGGGGATAAAGTTGATGTGAAAGGCAAAGTGATGTTGCTAACATTTTAAGCAAAAGTATTACATGTTGCCATTTCAAGTGGTTAATGCAAACATGACTCCAGTGTTGGGCCCATCTGCTTGTTTGGAAATTAACCTTATAAAGAAGCTATTTTGAGTAGATGCTGCAAGTGGAAGTGCAGGGGAAACCACAGAAGAAAAAGTGGCTGAATTTGCTGATGTATTTGAGGAATTGGGATGTTTAGAGGGTGAATACCACATTAAAATAGATAAGACAGTTAGCCCTGTGATCCACCCCCCTAGGAAAATACTTTTTGCATTACAAGACAAAGTGAAAATTGAGCTAGAGAATATGGAAAGATTGGGGGTCAATGAGAACGTGGAGAAGCCCACAAACTGGGCCAACTCAGTCAGTGGTTGTAGAAAAAACAAAGTATAAATTGGCATAGATCCCAGAGATATTAATAAAGCAATTAAAAAGGAACACCACCCAATTAAAACAGTTGAAGAGGTTGAAGCCAAGCTAGCAGGGGGCCAAAGTATTCACAAGGTTAGATGCTGGGCATGCCTTTTGGCAGATTAAACTGGATGGGCGTAGCTCTGATCTAGTGACTTTTAATATACCTTTTGGGAGGTACAAGTTCAAGCATCTCCCCTTTGGGATTTGCTCAGCACTAGAAGTCTTCCAAAAGAAAATTTCACAAATTTTTGAAGAGCTCGAGGGCACATAGGTAATCATGGATGACATCCTAATATGGGTAGCTAATGTACAAGAGCAAAATGAGAGGTTATGGAATGTTCTACAAAGAGCCAGAGATAAGCATTTGTCTTTAAACCTAAAAAAGTAAAATATCAAAATATCAGAGGTCCAATATATCGGATACAAGTTAAATAACAACAGGCTGTTGGCAGACCCCATGAAGATAAAAACAATTACCCAGATGCCTGTTCCCCAAAATAAGACTGACTCCCCAAAATAAGACTGATTTATAAAAACATAGAAACATAGACTTTGTCGGCAGATAAGGACCACTTGGCCCACCCAGTCTGCCCATTTCCCTACCTATTGGATAAGCTGCAGATTCTAGTTAACCAACAACCTACTTCCTGCAACCCCCACTATACTAGCCTTATGTCTGTCCTATAGAGATTTATGGGCATGGTAAACAACCTGGCAAAGTTAATTCCAACCCTATCAACTGTAAATAAGCCGTTGAGACAGTTATTAGAGAAGAAACAGCATGGTACTGGGAGGAACGCCTCCAACAGGCCTTTCAAGAACTGAAAACAATTACAAACCCCCTGGTGCTGGCCTACTATGATCTAAGGAAACCTGTTGATGCATCTTCAGAAGGGCTGTGTGCATGTCTGCTGCTAGAAGGCAGGCCTATTGCTTTTGCTTCCAGATCACTTAATAAAGCTGAGAGAAATGATGCACAAATTGAAAAGGAAATGCTAGCTAATGTGTTTGGCTGTTCAAAATTCCACTAGTACATCTATGGCAGACCAAGGGTCCATGTTGAATCGGACTACAAGTCCCTAGAAAGCCTTTTCAAAAAAACACTGGCCACAGCCCCACCGAGAATTCAACGCATGATGCTAAAACTGCAAAGGTACGATTTATTAGTACAGTGCAAAGTGGGTAAAGAACTTCATATAGCGGATGCCCTGAGTAGGGCTGTGGGAGAAAATTTGGTGCCAGAAACTGAAGCAGACAAATACGAGGTTCAAACAGTCGACTATATGCCTATCAGTGATGAAAAACTGAAATTGTTTCAGCAAGAGACTGACAAAGATTCAGCATTGGTCAAGTTGAGAGACACTGTTTTGAATGGGTGGACCCAAGAGAAAACATCAGTGTACTCCAAGATAAGGCAGTACTGGCAGTTCATTCAGAGATGAAGTCTCGACAAAAAATAGACTTTTGCTGAAGGGGGAGAGACTGATAGTTCTCACATCACTGAGACCAGACATGTTAACCAGATTACACAGCAGCCACTTGGGCACTGGAAAATACAAGCGCAAGGCAAGAGATCTTTTATTCTGGCCAAGGATGAACAGTCAGATTAATGACATGGTGGCCCAGTGTGGTATTTGCAACCAATTCAGGAAAGCACAATCTAGATAACCGCTGCAGCCACATGAGATACCAGAGAGACCTTGGCAAAAGGTTAAGGCTGACCTATTTGAATTTGAAAAGGAAAATTATCTGGTAATGGTTGATTACTACTCCAAATACATTGAGATATCCAAGTTGCAAAATACAACAAGCGCAACAGTGATTAACCATATTAAATCACAATGTGCAAGACATGGTATCCCAGAAATACTTGTAAAAGATAACAGCCCGCAATTTGCCTGCATTGAATTCAAAGACTTTCAACGAAAGTATGAGTTTAAACATGTAACATCTTCACCAAGATATCCCCAGAGCAATGGCATGATAGAACGAGCCATTCAAACAATGAAGAGACTGTTAAAGAAAGCACAAGTGGACCATCAAGACCTTTAGCACTCTTGGAATTGAGAAATACCCCACTGGAGGGGCTAGAATTACCAGCACAGCTGCTTGTGGGCCGCAGAACCAGAACTTTAATGTCTACTAGATCTAAGCTACTTAAACCAAAAGTGCCAGAAGTTGATGTGCATGCTACATTGTGAGGAACTCAAGAAAAACAAAAACCTTATTAAAATTTACATGCCCAACCACTCCCAGTCTTACAGCCGGGACAGCCTATTTACTTGCGAACACCTGAGATTATCTGGACCCCTGCAGTTGAGGAACACCCACCATGCTGAAGAGCCATGCTCCTATGTGGTTCAAGCAAATGGGAAATTGTATCGAAGAAACAGGAGGGACCTTCTGTTACTCCCTGAGCCGTGCTGCTCCTGTGGCCCACAAAACATGCACGTCCGAGGAAAGGAAGAGAGAAGAGAGCTAGATGACATGATGGAGGACGATGGGATCCTGTAGGCGCCTGCAATGGAGATCCCTCCACAAGTGATGCCGGGGCAGTTACAAAGTGAGCTTGTGGAGTCAGCCCCACCCCTGAGCAGTCAGGACCAATTGACTGGCACCAGCTCCAGCCTGAGAATTAGCCGTGTCAGTGGAAGGGAGATCCAAAGGCCCGCCTGGCATCATGACTACACAGACTAACAAAAACTTTGAGTTACATAGAACTTTAAACAATTATGTTTGGGAGGAAAAAGTTTAATTAAGAAGGGAGATGTAAGAAAATTAATTAGCATAAGCGATTTGCATATGCCTTGCTAATGCACATGCGCTAGCCTATATATATAAAAACCCTTATCTGGCGGGCAGTAGCCCGTGCTTTCTGCAGTTTGTTCTAAGTATTATACAGTACAGTAAACCTACCAGCTCACTCCACGTTGGTGTCTGCATGATTATTACAATATTCATGGTATACATTTGTGTACAATTGTTTTTTAAAGTACATATTATATGCTTTAGAGTGCATACCACTACCATATTTGAAAGTGACCGCTAATTAGTGGCTGTTACTCTTTAAATTAAACCAATACCAAGTTGTTGTATACTCTGTGTTGTAGCTAATACCCCTGCCTTGTGCGCTAAAACAAGGTTGAGGGTCCTGGGTCATTAAGATACTGATTGGGTGAGGGGGGTTGAGTCCATAAATGATTAATGGTGCAGTGCCTTCACCCAGAGAAACACAGAAACATAGAATTTGGTGGCAGATAAGGACTGCTTGGCCCACCCAGTCTGACCATTTTTTTCCTACTTACAGTATCATCACAGACCCTAATTGATCTCTGGCTCTCCCCCGCCACCTTTCCTTTCCACTGAGATACCCTTATGCCTATCCCATGCATTCTTGAACCCCACCACTGTGTTCGCCTCCACTACTTCTGGTGGAAGACTGTTCCACGCATCCACTACTCTTTCTGTGAAGAAGTGCTTTCTCACATCTCGCCTGAATCTACTCCCTCCAGCTTCTTAGCATGTCCCCCTTGTTCTTCAGCTCCTTTTTTTTTTTGTAAAAAAAATACTTCCCTCCTGTACCTTATTTACCCAGATGAGGTATTTATCATATCCCCCTCTCCCTCCTCTCTTCCAGGGTGTACATACTGAGGTCCTTTAGTCTCTTGTCATAGGGCTTTAGGTGCAGACCCTGCAAAATTTTAGTTGCCCACCTCTGGACCACCTCCTCTCTTTCTATATCCTTCCAGAGATGTGGTCTTCAAAAATGGACATCTTAGTCAAGTTGGGGCCTTACCAGCGATCTATACAGGGGTAACACTGTCTCCCTTATTCTGCTTGTGGTACCCCTCCCTATGCACCCCAACACCCCACTAGCCATCCCAACTGCCTTGTTGCATTGCTTGATTACCTGTATGTCATCCAGCATGATCACCCCCAGGTATCTTTCCTGCTTGGTGGTCGCCAGTATCACTCTGCCCATTTTGCACTCTGCCCCGGGGCTTCTGTGCCCTAAGTGCATAATTTGCACTTTTTTTCATTGAAACACAGCTTCCATACCCTTGACCACTCCTTCAGTTTTTTCAGGTCTCTGCTCATCCCCTCCATATCCCCCCTTGGAGTGCCCACAGAGCTGAAGATTTTGGTGTCATCTGCAAAGAGGAAGACCTTCCCTTCCAGCTCCTCTGCAATGTCATTTACAAAGACATCAAAGAGGATCAGTCCCAGCACTAATCCCTGAGGCACCCTGTTGGTCACTTTCCCTTCCTCAGAGTGAACTCCATTTACCACCACCCTCTGTCCCCTATCTCCTAACCAATTTTTTACACAGTTTACCACCTTTGGCCCCACTCCTACGCTACCCAGCTTGCTTGCTAGTCTCCTATATGGAATGGTGTCAAACGTCTTACTGAAATCTAGGTAGGCCACATCCACTGCTCCACCGTGATCTAATTCCTTGACCACCCAGTCAAATCTATTGCATTCATTTGACATGACCTCCCCCCACCGTGAATCCATGCAGCCTCAGGTCTTGTAGCCTCCTGGATTCAAGATATTCCACAATTCTTTCCTTCAGCAGTGTTTCCATTAACTTTTCCACCACTGATGTCAGGCTGACTGGCCTAATAATTGTCAGTCTCTTCCCTGCTACCACTTTTGTGAGTGAGACTACATCTGCCCTCTTCCAGTCCTCTGGAACCACTCCTATTTCCAGTGAGCTGTTAAATAGGACTGTCAGAGGTACAGCCAGTACCTCCTTGAGCTCCCTCAGTACTCTTGGATGCATTCTGACTGATCCCATTTCCTTGTCCACTTTCGTATTAATGAGTCCTTTCAGGCCTGTCTCCAAATAAAAAAGACTAATGCCCCCCCCCACTGCCACAGTTCCTGTTACTTATCTGTGGCCCCGTCCCTTCTCCTTCCTCTGTGTACACCAAGCAGAAGCCACGTAGAAGTATTTGGTCAGGATGTCTTCTTTGTCCTGGTCCCTGTCTGCACAGTCTCCCCCTTCCCTTTTTAACCTTACAATCCCTCCCTGGTCTTCCTCTTTTTGTTTACATAACTAAAACATTTATTGTCCCCTGTTGTTAGTCTCTGGGCTATTCTCTCTTCAGTTTGCACTTCTGTGATCTTTACTGCTTTCCTTGCTTCCCTCCATTTCCCCTGATCCACCTCCCTATCCTCCTTTATTTGCATCTCCTTATAGCTTCTGAATGCATCTCTTTTAGCCTTTATCTTTTCCATCACCTCTTTCAAGAACCACAGTGGTCTCTTTCCTCTTGCTCCTGCACACTTGCTTGACGCAGAGGTTTGTTGCCTTCACTATGTCTCTTTTTAGCTTTGCCCACAGTTCCTCTGACCCCTCCCCCAAGTCATCCCCCTGTAAGGACAACCCTGAGGCATTCACCCATCTGTATAAAATCTTCCCTCCTGAAGTCCAGGAACCTCATCCTTGTGTGGTTCGATTCTGCAGCTGTCCTTATGCTGAACCACACTGTATGGTGATCACTGACCTCCCACCTTGATGTCTGCAATACCGTCTTTGATAGTGAGTACCAGGTACAGTACTGCCTCATCACGAGTAGGTTCATTGACTAGTTCTCTGAGGAATGCCCTCTGCAGGGAATCCAGGATGTCCGTGTTTCTAGCTGCAGCTGGGGCCTCCAATCTACATGTGGTAGATTGAAGTCCACCACCAGTAGCACCTCCCCCTTTTCTCTCATTTTGCTAATGGCTTCCACCAGTACTCTGATTCCTCCCCCAGTGCCAGAGGTCTGCAGATCACACCAATGTAAATAGTGGTTCGGTTCCCCTTCTACAGGGAGACCCACCTTACCTCTGCCCCTTCCCCCTGTATTCCCTCTATCTCTGTTGCTTTTATGCTTTCCCTCAGTAAAGCGCCACACTTCCCTCAATAAAGTGCCACACTCTCTTCTTTCTGCCCACCTCGTCCCACCCTGCCCATCTTTCCTGACCAGAGTACAATATAGCCTGGTATGGCCATGTCCCAGTCATAATTTTCACTGCACCATGACTCAGTCAGTAATGGTCATATAACCCAGGTCAGCCTCTGCCATGATAGCCTGTAGGTCTGGAGACATAGTACCTAGATTCTAGCATTCGCACACATGGCCTTCCAAATTTCTTTAGCACTCTGCTTGTTACCCCCTTTTTTTTTCGTTTTGTCCCCCTCTTTTTTTAATGCTTTCAATCCCATCCCCCTTTGTTTCTATCCCCCTGCTTCCTTTAATAATTTGCACCCTGGAGGGGGTTCCTCTCCCCTCAGGTTCTCCCTACTCTCTACTTCAGTGTGGAGAGGCAGTTACTGCTTCCCTAATTTCTTCATCCACCCCTCTCGGCTAGTTCAAGTGTTTTTGTTCAAAATTAACATTTAAACTGTCCTCCAAGGACTGTGGTTCCCCTCCCAGATAGATGCAGGCCATCACCCCGTATAGGCCTTTATCCATCCAGGTGGATTCCCAGTCCCCAGTATAGCTGAACCCCTCCTCTCTGCATCATTCTTTCAACCATGAGTTACAGCTCCTTGCATGGAGTTCCCTCTCATTCCCCCATCACAGACAGGAAGCACCTCAGAGAAAGCCATTGTGCGTGCTACCTGTCTAAGACCACTCCCCAGCTCCCTAAACTCCCCCTGCACTAATTTAGCCCTGTTCCCAGCCAAGTCATTGGTTCCCAGGTGGACAATGTCATCCAGCTTCCCCTTCTGCCCTGCTGCCCTAGCGATCCCCAGGATCTGCTTCACATCCCTCCGGGATATGGTGCCACATAGGTACCTGATTTCCCTCTCCACGCCCTTCCTTTACCCAAATCTATCTCCCTGACAATCGAGACCCCACCAGAAGTTGCTTCCTCCTCCTCTGGGGTCCTCTCCCACCCTCCTTCGGTCTCCACTATGGAGGACTACCACATCCTGCCTGGCCACTACCACAGGTCCCTCCTCCTGGCAGTCCTGCCCTCATGAGAGCAGCATAGGAATTCTGTAGTGATACCAGTTGAGGAATGTGCCTCCAACCCACCACCCTACCCTTCCAGAGCCCACCATCCCCACCCTTCCAGAGCCCACCATAGTCCAGCCGTTCCTCCTCCCTTGTATCCTCCGAGGCAATGGTGGCAGACCTGGTGGCTCCTAGGTGGGGGAGAATGTTCCCTAAATCCCAGCCAACTTGGCCTGGAGTCTAGCGACCTCAACCCAGAGAGGTGCATACAGATGGGGCAGCAGTGCAGTCTCCAGAAGGTCTCTGTGTAAACTGCTGCCCCACAGCCGCTGCACTGCACCACTCCCAGCATTCCCAACTCATACTCTCCCTATGTTACTTGGAAGTACTTACGTACCCTTACCCTTGATTGGGAGTTTCCAGTTCTTCCCTTATGTTATTTGCTATACCCCTTTGTACACCTACCCTAGATAGGGTGTTGCCCCTGTTCCCAGTTTAGGCTTCCCTTTTACCTTCTGCCCTTGCCAGCCATGAATGTAACTGCAGGAGTGAACAGGTGCCTTGCCTTAACTGACCAGCAGATTTCCCCACTTCCTGCTTCCTTCTGCAGACACCTGCTGATGCCTAAGATGCTAGTCTTACTCCTGTTCCACTCGTGTTGGGACATGAACGTGTGTGGGGAAATGTTAGGATTGTCTACTTTTATACACAAGGTGGAACCTCCCCAAGCAGAAATTACTGCTGCATCCCCTGATTGGTCCATGTTCATCACTTGACCCTCCTCTCACTTTTTTTCTCCTCAGTCCCCCATCTTGGAGCCCCCGGCCTGCTGGATGTTAGAAACAAGGCACTTGCAACAGGTTATTGTCTGAAACAGGACACAATACCCAGGCTAGTTATTTAATAGTATTGTTAGTTGGTTTGTAACTGTTCTTGCTTTCAGTGGCTGACTTTACTCCCCTACTTTGCTGAACCGAGAATTCAGCAGTTGGTGTTTGAACAAGCCCCCCAAACCCAGATTGACATTGCTTGCTGTTTGTTCTTTACAGCCAATGAGTGTTGTGGTATTTTTTTTTTTTAATTCTTTTTTTTAGCTCATATTCCTTTCCAACATCTTTTTACATACCTAAAGAAGTTTTAAGTAGGTCTGGTGTCAGAACTGTATAACCCAGCCTGGTGGTGCTGAGGGTTGAGGCACTGGACACCACACCTCATGCCATGCCGATGACCCGGGTTCGGGAATAAGCCCAGGACATCGGGGGTCAGCAGGGGAGGACTAGGATTGAGCATCCAAAGACTGCTGTCCTAGTCCTGGGGTGGGTCAGGGACACTCACCACACTATAGTGACCTCTGGGGATGCCTGGAGGTACTGCTAGCATTGTTTCAAGCGGGGGGGAGGAGTGCGGCAGATGTTGGCACGTTGTGCCTGAATGTCATTGCACGTCCACACTCCCAAGAGGTACTAAAGAGGAGGAAAATGGGCTAGGTACGACTGTGCAGCCTGATGGCCGCACTCTGCGCTGCCTGGAGGACTCGTGAGGAGTCCTGTCAGGGAGGATTCTGGGGCTTTCCTGGCTGAGAGAGGCATCAGGAGGCTCTCCAGCAGGATGGCAAGATGGCCGTCCCAGACCCTCCTGGGTGCGGTTGGAGTCACCCAGCTCTCCAGGCGGGCAGAACTGGCGGCTGGATGCCCCACGCCGGGAATGCTGCAGCAAGGCGGAAAAATGCAAATAATAAAAAAAAAAAAAAAGAACCCTTGGGGATACCTCCCCACAGAATCACCCCACCCATGAAACCACACAGTACAATAGCAGTTTGTATAGCAATGTAATTAGCACTCTACTAATACTATGCTCAGGACTAATTATATACTCATAGATCAAGATTTTAACCTAATAAACAGGATGTACTGGGGGTCAGTAATAAGGTCCTAAAGGGAAGAAGAAATGGTTAGGCATTTTTTACTCAGCGAGGTAGTTTTGCCCAGGCTGTTGCCCAGCGAAGGCTCAGCCAAATGGAGACACTATTAGGTGCTCTAGTACGCATGGTCAAATAACAGGTTACCGGGCTGTAGTTAACAATGCCCTCTAAGGCTAAACCAGTCAAACAATACCCACCCACACAACACATTGCACAGTACAGTAGTAACCTCCTTTCTCTCCTGCCAGCTTGTACTGGGAGCACTACCTTCTTTCCATTGGTACCAATGTATTTTACCATTAACTACTACTAGGCAGCTCCAGGTGCTTCACTGGTTATGTAGGAAATTGCATAGGCCCTTTGATGTTGCACCTGGTTGGCGGTCAGTGGTAAAAATCAAGTAATGCTTTAAAATAAACCCCAGACCGGGGGGCACTGTGGAGCCCATGCTAAGCAGACATCTGAATACAAAGCTCTGTACTATTCTATCTTAAAATAACAAAATTACTTTAAAAATCTGCTTTTTTCCAGTCTTGCTTCTGCTGGTGGTGGGCATTATACTCACCATTATAGGCAAAACTAAACAGCAGCATGCGGCAGTAGGCAGTAAAAAACAGCAACTGAAATCTGGAGAACCTGGGCCTAGCCTGCAAACTATGCCAGCTACTGGAGAGGAAGTTGCTGGCCAGGAAGAAAATTCTCAGTCCCTAGGTCACAAAATGTGCCAGTTCCTGGCATCTATCGCGGCTACGAATTACAGATTTGATTCCTTAACCTTCCATATGACAACTGTAGAAACAACCATTGATGTTCTAAAAATAGAGGTGGAAGATGTAAAGAGACAGTCTGACTGTTACAGTGCTGCCATGGCTTAATATTCCAAAGGGGGGCATGGCCAGCAGCCAGACAGAGCAGACGTGCTGCACAGGAGCTCTTGCCTATTTCAATACAAAAAGGCACTTTTAAGACAGTAAAACTTGTAATTTTGCAGTAAAAGTTGAATACTGGTGTCTGCAAACCATTCTGAGATCGATTTGGCTAGCAAAGATGGGGTAAATACGCCAGACGATACAGCATGACCCCAATAAGCAGAGGACCAATCAAGACACGCCACGTGGCAGCGGCCTAGTAGCGGAGGGGAGCAAATCCTCAGAACCCTCCATTACAGCAGTCCTTCAAGCAATTCGAGACCTAGACAGAAAGGTAGATGGCCTGGGTACTCGCTTTACAGTTTTGGAATCCTGTTTGGATGTAGTAGCCTCTGAGGCTAAAACAGCGGTGGACTCGGCGAACACTTCGGCGGCAGCTGTGGCTGGGATCCTGGCCGAAAACAAGACCACGCGACTCCAGTTAGAATTATTGGAGAATAACATGCGCACCAGTAATCTTCGGCTGTCGGGGGTCCCAGAAGCACAAGAGGGCACAGATTTGTCGGACTTTATCCAGCCTTTAATCCAGAAACACATTTGGATCTACAGGGGCAACTAATTAAATCTTACCACCTTTAATCCACGGAGGAAGCCCACTGCAGACGTGCTGCACACCATCATGATCATTACAGTGGGAGCCCATATTCGGGACATGGTACTTGATGGGGCTAAATCAGCAGGTCCATCGAAGTTAGAGACTGGAGACCGCATATACTTTTTTCCAGTCTTGAGCTACGCCACGCGGCAAAGACGTAAAAGCTTCGATGCCATTCAAGCAGGTCTCCGTGCCCTGGGGATTAACCATTCTCTACAACTTCCAATCAGATTGAGAGTCTATTACACGGGTAAGACCTATATTTTCACTGACCCCACTGAAGCGGAGAAAAGGCTTGAAGCTATTAAGCGGGACTTTGTCCACTGGCCGAGGGAATCGGACGATGAAGATGATGGGGACTGAGATCTTTTTACAGCACTGCTAGTTAATTGAAACTGTTGCCTTGATGGGCAGTACTGTGCTTAGACGTTTGAATAACATATGGAAGACTAGTGTATATTATATGTGGTTTAATGTTAGGGGGCTTTGTTCTCCAACAAACAAGAGTTTGGCACATCTAAGTCTCATACTTGCAATCACCAGTTTTTACATTTATGATGATTAAAATATTTTTGTAGTAATTATCCAGTTATATCACCTAGGATTTAGTAAATGTATTCTGTATTTAGTAGAGCTACTGATTAGCACACTGCTAAAATGATTCCTGTTCTGGTTGGTTAACCTAGTTGATTATTTGCACTAAGAAGTTCATACCCAAATAATCTGGGGAAGTGCTGTTTTATATGTAGCTACTTTAGTATTTGAGGGCTTATAGGAGTTAATCCTGTAGCAGTATAGTCCTATAACTCTTATAATTATAAAATTGTCAGATATTACATGGAGTCATAAAGCACTTGATGTGCTAATGGGTGTTTTACACCTAGGTAACAATTGGAACACTATTTTCGGTTTTCTAGTCCATGTGCATGCTGCAATGGTCTCTTCTTGAAGTCTAACTGAAAATAAGCTTTTATTTTAGGATATAGAGACCCCACCATATGAAGTAACTAAAGTGATAGTACCTGAATCCTGTAATTGCATTTTTAATGTACACTTTTTGGAGCCTGCTATTACTCGAATGTAATATTTTTATTGTGTGTTCACAATGAAAAATGAATAAATACAAAGTACAAAAAAAAAAAAACATTCCAAAGACTTGAAGCTTACCCAAAACAGGTTGGAGATTCTGGAAAATCAAATTCAATCTGCTAACATACGGTTTTTGGGTCTACCAGAGGGAACCGAGGGTGACCATTTGCTCTTGTTCCTTAAAACATGGTTAAAAAAACAATTGAAGGAGTCTCCTGGGTCTGTGAACTGTCCTATACTTAAAGCATATAGGATTCATCCTCATGGATGGAAAGAAGATGACATCTCTCGAATTGTTATAGCTGTGTTAGACTTTATGGCTATCAGGATTACCTGTTGCAATTGGCTTGGCATCACCATGCCTTACTGTATGAGGGCAACACCATTCTTTCATTTTCTGCTATATCATATGCCACTTGCCAGCAGAAAGAAATATGAAGGTGTCCAGGGAGCGCTGCAAGACCTGGCGGTACCGCATGCCTTATTATTTCCAACTAAACTACACATTGTGCATCAGGACAAGGTCTTTATTTCCAAAGACCTCATGAACGCAGGGAAATGGGCATCGAATCTGCAATGATCTTACCAGAATTTAGAGAGAGAGTGTGACACTGAACCTGCAGAACAAGAGGATGGCTAAAAACGTTTGGGGTGGGATATTCAGAATGGTGCCAGACAGGGGCACAAGCCGGGTGCAGCGCAGTATAGGAAAACATGGGTGATATTCAATGGTGCTGCACCATGGCTCCGCACCGTTGAATATGGCACCATGGCCACCCGCACTGCGCAAGTGGCTAGAGAGGAGCAGGGGAATGCTCTAGCGCAAGTGCCATTGCGCTAGGCGCAGCAACCGCGATTTTCAGTGGTGGACATGCAAATGGGGCCATAATGTATGCATGGCATAAATGGAGCCATTTGCATGTCATTATGGCCCCATTTGCATGCAGTTGCACTGATCCCCTGTGACTTGAGGCTGGCACCCTGCCAGGCTGCTGCCGTTCGGAACCGACACCCCCTGTCCCTCACCGGCAACACGCCCCATTGCCCGATCTCGGGCTGTGAATTAATTCAAACTCCCTGGTGGTCCAGTGGACCTAACTCCATGCCCGATCGCGGGCTGTAAAATAAATCTAACTCCCTGGTGGTCCAGTGGACCTAACTCCATGCCCAATCACGGGCTGTAAAAGACATCTAACTCCCTGGTGGTCCAGTGGACCTAACTCTATGCCCGATCGTGGGCTATAAAAGAAATCTAACTCCCTGGTGGTCCGGTGGTACCCGTACCCCCCTCCCAACCTGGCCACTCATACCCGCCACCACGCTCCCCCCCGGTCAGCGGCAGGCAGCAGCACCCACCCTCAAGCCGCCCGGCAGCCCGCCAACTGACAGCATACAGTATGGTTGTACGCCCATCGGTCCACAGCGTGGGCCAATGGGCATGCAGACCGTACTGTACTACACAGTCCCGATATGTGAATACTGTAGGCTGTCAGTCGGTGGGCGACCGGGTGGCTTGCGGTTGGGGTGCTGCCGCCTGCCACTGATCGGGGGGGGGAGCGGGGTGGCGGGTATGAGTGGGTCGGTTGGGAGGGGAGTCGGGTACCACTGGACCACCAGGGAGTTAGATTTCTTTTACAGCCTGCAATCGGGCATGGAGTTAGGTCCACTGGACCACCAGGGAGTTAGATGTCTTTTACAGCCCACGATCGGGCATGGAGCTAGGTCCACTGGACCACCAGGAAGTTAGATTTCTTTTACAGCCTGCTATCGGTCATTGGGGGGCACTATGCCACCGGACGGTCAGGTGGCTGCCCACAGCTGGCAGCTGCCGTGTTGCGCCCAGCAATACAGCAGCCGGCATGTGGGTGGCCAGTCCTTGCTCCTGTATTTTTCGGGAACATCTTTGCGCCTGCAGGTGGTGCAAGGTGGTGTGTGCTCGCATATGCACCGCACATACCGGCTGAATATCGGGATGTGCTGGCATATGCATGGGCATGCCTCAAGACGCGCCTACATTTATTTTTATTTAGTTTTTGTTAACCGGGTAGGTGCACTAGCCAGCAAGTGACTATTTTCAGGCACAACCCGGGAGGTACAGTTACAATACTAGTAGAACAGTGCAGGTTATATAGTACATGTACAGGTACATTGATACAGGTATACAATTTTTTATAAGTAGGTAGAGCAAACAGAGGGTACTGGTGAGAGGATAGATTTTGAATTAACTTGGGAAACTGACAGGGGGTATGTGGGCAGGGAAGGGTAAGTGCATAGCAAAAGTAGTTGGGAGGTGGCGGGGCTGGAGACCAAGGTAAGAGAACCCTGCCAACTGATTTGGCTGTAGGAGAAGGGATACCCTGTATCTGAGATAATTAGAGGGAGAGTGTCCGGGGCAGGCAGGGAAGGAAACAAGGTAGGGTGGGACAAGTGAAAAAGTTACGGCTTTTGCGGCAGGAGGCAAGAGTATATAACGGGCTCATGGAACCGATTCCGTATGAGAACGCGATGGGGAGGATCGGGGCAGAAGTAGGTAAGAGGCTGGTCATGATAGTGAAAGGGTAGGAAAGGTGGGAAAGCATATAGACCACAGGTTCTGGAGACAGGGAGTGTATCTCTTTGAATATTGGCATTGGGTAGATTAGTGAGTTGGTATATGGCACAACACTGTTGTGCCATGCGCAACCCCTTTGAATATCCCACCCTTGGTGTTGTGCTTTCCTGCCTTTTTGTCATTCCATTGTGGAGTGCCCAACATTGCTTCTACCTCAGGATATTACTTCCCCATAACAATTTTGTCTCTCTCAGTCAGTCATTTTCCATTTATTAAATGTTTTAGACTGTGTTAATAGATTATTTAGATGTTTTCAGATGGGTGAATACATTATTTTCCAGGGTATCGCTTGTGGTAACTGTTTTTCTGTGATGGAGGGGCTACGCTTCAGTTTCTGCTGAGCTCACTAACTGTTCATTATTACAGTTGCTCTCCTTGGACTTGCAAACCGTGGAGACCCCTCAGATCTTTCTATCCCTGTTCTTATTATGTATTTCTATTCTTGAACACAGTTGTTTGTTTACACTGCCCTCTCCCTCTGGCTTTATTGTAAGCTGTATTGCTCTCCAAATCTCTCAGTTCCTTTAGTTTAATTATAGCTCCTTGTTGCAGACTCTGTACTCAGTTGTCTACTGATTTTTATTACATTAGCTTTATGCATGGCACGGGGCTCTTTTTTTTTTTTTTTAAGTGGCAGGCTTTTTTTCACAATCTGCAGGATTCTTGAACTCTTTTAGTAGTTAACATGCACTCATGGGCTGTTATTCCATGACATTTTTAATTATTGATCATTTTGTATGTTTAGTGCGCCAATTTAGAATGTCCCCTCTGTT
Source organism: Neoceratodus forsteri (assembly GCA_016271365.2). Lineage (NCBI taxonomy): Eukaryota > Metazoa > Chordata > Ceratodontiformes > Ceratodontidae > Neoceratodus > Neoceratodus forsteri. The sequence goes on from JADMNL010000028.1 coordinate 211,203,361, forward strand.
TGGAAATTGTTGGGAGATACGTATATCCTGTATAGTGAGTCATATTTGTTATGATTGTATTCTGTTTCCCAGCCAGGAAGGATGTTATGTTTTATTATGAAAAATTAATAAAATATAAATTTAAAATAAACCCAAACCCAATGACCATTCAATTGTGAAAATGGCAACCCTCAAATGAGGTATTTGTAACTCCTGGCCTGATGGCCAGATGAAGTCATCTGGCTTCCAACTATTCTACAGTCCCAGGCCCTGAAAGATCTCACAGTTTTATTGTTATCAAGCTTCTCTCACGACACTGGGCTCCTCTCTCTCTCTCTCTCTCTCTCTCTCTGCTGGCACAGGTTTCTTTGGTTAGTTGGCTGGTTGGTTGGTTGGTCAGTTTCTCTGTTCTTCTATCAATCAATCAATCAGTCAATCAATCAATGTCTTTATTTATCCAGGTGGAACACCATTGAGCAGGGCGCATTTACAAGATGGACCTGGTAGTTTAAACAACAATAACAGGTCACAATACAACAATTTGGAGTAGGCGTAGCGACATTAGCAGGCTATGTACAGTCATTACAAGTGAGAAAGGCGTGGCTTGGCCTGGTGGTATACAATAATTTACAAATAGCAATGTAAGGCTTGACACTGAGAACAGAACAAGGCAGCATAATTTACAGACATGGTACCAAAGGCAGTCAGTATACCCTATGTGCGAGTTCTATGCAAGGCAGGTCTCTGATAGACGGTAGAGTACAATATTATATTGGATAAGGTCTAGACCAGCAAAGCATTACGTGGCCTAGGAGAAGACTATAAAGCAAGGGAACTGAGGGCACAGGATGCGCCAAGGATAGTGGAGGGAGGAGAGGTTAGGAGGGGTGGGAGAGGGCAATTGTAATACCTTCATGATTGACATAGCTGCATTAATCGTCACGGAAGGTCTAAGGGTAAAGGCGAGGGTGTGGGGTGAAAAGGTGCCATTAGTAGGGGGAGGTGACAGACAGGTAGGAGGGAGAGTCAGAGATTCAGCGCTGGAAGCAGTTGCAGGACTCCATAAATGATCACTGGATAAGATTTTTGAAGGCAGTTAAAGGTACAGGTGAAACAAGCTGCAGTAAATTTTGAGCAGTATTCCAGAGGACAGGTAAGGCATGACTAATCGCCACCCAACCAAAGCGCGTCCTAACTCTGGGTATGTAAAGGGCTATACGAGTCTGGCTTCTCAGCAGATAGCTGCCAGGAATGCAAGAAAGTAGGCAATCTTTAATATATTGAGGTAGCTTGTTCCAGAGCATGGTGTTCTTTTGTTGTCTAAGACTAAATAAGCCCCAACCTACAATGTTGTAGAGGGTACAGTGGTGTGTTGAGTAGGAGACATGGTAATGAACCTGAGCGCCCGGTGGTACAGAGTGTCTAGTTTGGCAAGGGCAACACTAGAGTAGTGCCCGTACAGAAGGTCTCTATAGTCGATGTGAGGCAAGAACGTTGTTTGTACCAACCTGGTTCTCCCCTCCTGCGTTAATAGGCACCTGATTCTGAAGAAAATCCCACGCCTCTGTTTAAGCTTTTTGGAGAGTTCCTTGATATGGACTTTGAAAGAAAGATTATAGTCAATCCACACACCCAGATATTTGAAGGAATCTACATAGTCCAGCGATTCGTCAAGCAAGGTGTGGATCTGAGGGGCTGTCACCACCATGATAGAGTAGGGGGCATTTACTACAGGGGAGAAGATCATGGCCTTTGTTTTCTCAGCGTTTAACAGAAGTTTGGAGTAAAGGAGATTGTTCTGTAAGTGGTTAAATTCTATTTGGAGGTCACTACACATGAGTTCCAGAGTAGGTCTGGCTACATACAACACAGTGTCATCTGCAAAGAGGTGTATGTCAGCTGACTTGACTCCAGCATCTAGTTTGTTTATGTGAATGGCAAACAAAGGAGGACCCAAGCTAGACCCTTGCGGTACTCCTCTAGAGAGTGTTTTAAGGGGGGAGAGAGACACCCCCAACCTTGATCTGTTGGTGTCGATCAGAGAGGTAGTTAGAAAACCACTCTAGGGCCGTGTCACTGACACCGATATTCCGTAGAGCAACCAGGAGTAAGGAGTGGTCTACCATGTCGAAGGATTTGCTAAGGTCGAGAAACAGAGCGCACACATAACTTCTGGCATCCAAGGCTCTCAACCAGTCATTCGTGACTTCTCAATGGTGCAGTTCTCAGGTGCCCCTTTAATACGGAACAGTGCCAAAGACATTTAGGGCCTCAATGAAAAAAAAAATATATATACAGTTCTCCCTTGTTATAACGAACCCCTCTGGGAGCTGACCGAGAAGTTCCTTTTAACGAGGATTTGCTATAATGAGATACACTAAATTTCACAGAATTTCAAGTTTTGAAAAAAGATGCAGGGAGCATGTAAAAAAAAATCATTTAATAATAGCAAAGGGTTTGATGTACAATAAATGCTGCACGGAGCATGTAAACAATAATTTAATGATTTAATAGTAGCAAAAGGTTTAGTGTACAATAAATACTATTACCATTAATAATAAATTATGTACTGTACTGTATTTATTTACTAAAAAATGAGTCCAGTGTAGTCTGCTTTTGCAGCAATTCATTTTTACACAGCACAATAAACTGCCTTAAGTGTAGTAGCTGAAGAGAGGACACGAAAGGCTGCAGCTCCAAGTACCACAACCTGGTCTCAAGTCCTGCTATACCCTTGGCTGAGTGTACATTTTCTGGGACACCTTCTGTCTCCCCTACACCCTCTGTTCCAGCCTCCTCTTGTTTGCGTACTGCTCGAGACCCAGTGTTTACTTCCAGGATATTTTCTTCATCTGTTATTCCACATGAAACTGGCAGGTTGTCATCATGTGCAAACCACTACTGTAACTGATCCTGTGCTTCTGGCCCTGGCCCCTCTATCAACCCCAAGTCTGCAGTGATTCCAACATCCTCTATGTCAGCATCTTGAAATGACACTTCTGGTATATCAGACATGCTGGCATCCTCAAAGATGGGGCCCAGAGCATCGCGCCAGCAGTTGGTAACTTTGGCAGCCGTAACTGAATCCCAGGCATTACCTGTGATATACATCGTATCCTTTATGCTGTATCCCTTTAAAAAATTAACTAGCTCAGTACCACTGTCCCCTATAATGATTTCTCAGAGAAGCTGCTTGCTGTAAAGCTTTTTTTAAATTAGCAATAATGCCTTTATCCATAAGTTGGATCATGGATGCTGTGTTACTTAGAAGGTACAACACTTTGATTTTGCCGTCTCTGCTTTGCAGTTCTTCTGCTTTAGGGTGCGCAGGGCATTGATCGAACAATAAAATCACTTTACAGTCCATTCTTTTGGATTTCAGGAAGCGTCAGACTGATGGGACAAAATGATGGTTGAACCATTGACGTTCTTCAGCAGGTCAGTTATGGCTAGTTTTGTGTGGATATTGAGTGCCTTTCTTTTTTTACTCTGCCATGCTAAAAACAGTAATGGGACCAAATGCACGGACACGGACTGAGGTTGCTGTGCCAGAGAACAGTGAAATTGTGGCTTCTATTCGGTGTCTCATATAGGGAGACTACGTGTTGATTAATTGTGCTTAATGGGAGACTATGTGCTGATTAATTGTGCTTAATGGGAGACTATGTGTTGATTAACGGGAGACTACATGCTGATTGTGCTTAATGGGGCACTAACACACTATAGCAAATTGCTCTGGGCTTGCTTCCAATTATTTCAAAATGGGAATCACAAATGGAAAAAAAAAGTGATGGTTTGGGTTTAGTTTTTGAAGTGCTGCTTATTACTGGGATCCACAACCAACATTTGCAGCAAGAGGGATTCGTTATTATGAGATTCATTATAATGAGGGAGAACTGTATGTGTGTATACTCCTGGTTAAACAACTAAATAAATAAATAAAAAAAAATATATATATATATATTTTTTTTTTCTTTTGGCATCTCTGCCCCTGGAGCTAGTGGGAGGGCTTTGGTCCTTCAATCAAAGGACTCGTTCTTTCCTGGCTTCCCCCCTCCCCCAACTCAGCCTATTCCCAGGTTGCTTCCCCCATGGATTTCTGCCTGGGATTGCTGAGTCGGGGCCGTGCAGCTGGGGCTTCATGGACCACGCTAGCTGTTTTTTCTGTTTTTTTCCTTCGTCCCATGCTGACATGCACATCTTCCTGCACCTGTGGAGGTGCATGCATGCTGCAGCCCTGCAGCACCTTCCTTTCCTGGTTGCTCCCTGACCTGCACTGCCACCAAGCCTCCACTGGGTAGCAGTCATGCAGTGGGGAACGGCTCACCACCCACCCCAGGAGAGGATAGCATTCCTTCGGACTCTCAATACTCTCCCTTCCCAGCTAACCCCTGATGACCCATTCGCACTGCGAGCATGGGTCGCCTGCATGGACGGAGGTAAGCTATGGATGCCTCTACCCTCCACACCAGTGGGCCGGCCCTCCTGAAAAATATTTTGTGGGGCCCTACCTCCCCAGCAATAAGAGTAAAATAACCATTAGTACATATAACATTTTTGTAGTATAGGCTCTTTTGTATCAGTCCTGCCGCGCATCTTTAGATTGTCCATGCTCCTCCCCCCCCCACCTCGGCAGCAGGATCACAGAACTGAACAATGTAAGTTGTCCCTCCTCCTCCTCCTGGGGATACTGCACCAAGATCTTTTTTGTTTTCATCAACACAGCTTTTTTCTTGTAGGCAAGCTGTCAAACCTGTCCCCACTCTCCCCAACCAGCCAACCACCTCCCCAATAATTACTGAACTGGATTCCCCTGCAAATTGCTCCCTTTGGCAAGGCCAGGAAAGGAGGGCTGCCCTCCCTGGAACACAAATCCACAATTGGTCTGGAGATCTTGGGTGGCATAGGTTGGGGACAAGCAGGCAGGGTCTCACAAAACCCGTCCATGTTTTTCCATTTTCTGGTCCTTCCCATCCCCCGTCACAGACAGGCAGTAGTGCATGCCCCATGGGGGCACACACACATATGCACGCACTATGCCAAACCTGCAACACCTCCCTACTGATGCTGCCCATGGATGCAGCAAAACCAGACCTCCACCCGGTGGCAGATGATAATGGGGTTGACAAGCTTCACCTCCCTGGATGAGAAGAGCAGTCCACTGGACACTCGGTTCTATTTCTTTTTTTTTTTTTTTTTTTATCGTATTTCCTTTTTTTTCTCACCTACTGCAGCGTAACCGGTGGGGGCATCCAGCCACCAGCTCTGCCCGCCCAGAGAGCAGCAGGCTCACTCACATGATGGAGGTCTAGTGAGGCTGAGCCCTGACCCGCCGCAGGGCCCCCATGCCACTCTGAATCAGGCTGGGCACAGACCCCCCAGCACGATTCCATGACAGTCCTCCAGGCGGTGCAGAGAGCGGCCATCAAGCTGCACGGTCACACCCAGCCATTTTTCCTCCTAGTTGTGACCCCTACAGTGCGGATGTGCAATGATGTCAAAGGCACAACGTGCCGATGTCTGCCGCATTCCACCCCAAAGGCATCTACTCTAGTAGTGCCCCTAGTCATTACCAGGGGCTGCTGCAGAGCGGTGACAACCCTCAGCCCTCCCCAGGGATAAGAGAGCAGTCCCTTGGATGCTCGATCCTATCCCTTCCTTGCCGACCCCTGATGACCTGGGCATGGTTCCAAACCCGGGTCACCAGTATAGCACAAGGTGTGGCGTCCAGTACCTAAGCCCGCAGCGCCACCGGGCCAGCTCAGTTCTCTTCCTTTTAGGCTGTAAAAGTCTTCAGTCATCTCCTGCTTCTGGCTGTGGAACCTCAGGCAGGCTACCCAAACTGGGCTGTGGGCAACAGCTCTGCCTCTCTTCCCTCACAGACACCAAAGTGTAGTGTGAGTCTTCATTGGGCACAGCCAGCTCCCCACTGGTCCTTCTGGCTGTTAGTCAGGGGAAGCAGTTCTCGAGGTCCATTATTCGGTGCCTTACTGGCCAGTGAAAAAAATACCAAGGTACTTTCTGTCTTCAGTCTCCCAGAGGCCTTTGCTGCTGTCCTTGTTCATCTGACACCCTGACTGGCTGTTGCCAGGGTCAGGGGTCAGCAGTATGGTTGCACCCTATGGAGTTAAGGGGGCACCAGTCCCCAAATGTTCATTTTTGACAGAGCTCCTGCCCGTAAATACTTGTTTATGCCCCTGTGTTGTGCACACATTGGTATTCCAGTCATTCGAGGTGAGTCAGCCATCTCTGCAACCTCCCATCAGTCACTCATTACATGTGGACGCTATGGTAGAATATTGTGCTGTCATGGCACTCTCCCCTCAGACTACTGAAGCAGGGGTTGGCCATACAGTAGCACATGTGTACCTCCTTCACACGGGTATTGTGTCACCTGTCAGCTGAACTAGGATCCTGAGATCGGGAATACAAGCAGTGTATCATGGCATTATGTTGATCATCCATGTCAGTATTATTTAATCATTAGCAAGAATAGTTCTACATTCAAAAATGTATGAATGAGTTACATCACCAAAAATAGTAATGCTAACTCGAGTCATTCATAACATTTCCAGTGCTCACACATTTGTGAAAACAGAACACATTTTAAATATATCTACTCAGAGCCCACATATTGCTTTATATAAACTGGATGACACTTAACAGTCATGGTAATTCACTACTTGGAATAAATTCCCACCAGTACATATTAAAAACAGCACGATGCAGTTTTTATAGTCATTTGTGTGTGGGTGAGAAACTGGAAACTGTAGTACTACAATTCAGACTGCAGTGAATCAATAATTACAGTCTGCGGGTTCCGGTTTAGACATGCAGAATTTAGATTTACAGTACAGCATGTCACACAATTGCTAAAACTGCACTATGTTGTTTTTTTAGGGAAATTCAGAGAATGTGAAGGGAGCCAGACTAACAGTGCTGAATATGAAAGTCATCAAGCTACATAGCACATATGGTACAGCAGCCCTTGTGCAAGCTTCCTCGTACAGGCCAGACATTGTCCATCAACACACTGATGGATGAGAGCAGGGTAGTTCAGATTTCATGCCAGTTCAGTCCTTGGCCTTGAAAAATGCCAACTGGTGCAAATTGGTGGACACCTGCCAAATAGCAGGGCTAGCTCTGACTTTTTAATTATCTTGCATTAATATCTTTGCCAAAACAGTTTTGTTGGTGCCGTAGCCAGGTCCTATTAAAGAGCAGCTGACACCTTCAGGAAAGCTTTAACAAAACACAATATTTAGACAGAATTCGGCTTGTATTTCACATTAGTTTTGTATTCCTCCTCCCCATTATTTATTACTGAGGTCATTTGCATGAAAACAGGATCTTTGCTCATGAAGAGTTCATCGATACCTGTTGCCTTCTCCCTACCTGAGGACATAATGCACTGCTTGTGACATCACAGTTACTCCCATGGCAACAGACTGTGATGTTGTGACAGACATGGGAAGGAAAGAGTTAATGGTTTGGATTCTCTAGTTGGTGTTTTTTTAGCAGTTTGGAAAAACACACACACACAGGCTAAAATCCACTGTCCAGCAGCATCCTCAAGCTGGAATTTTCAGTCCGCCCTAGCTGCTAGATAAGAGCAGGGTCATAAATCTCAAGTGGACATCTCCACACATCCAGACCTGTCACATATTCACACAGGCCAGTTTGAATGGATTGGGTCATTCAAATATAACCTTAAGGTTAAAAGGGAATATAATTGGTCACTGATAGGTGTTCACTCTGATTGGGACAATTAAATACATACATGTTAGATGGTTGGTGCATTCAAAGGGGGAATATGCATTACCTATTCCCAGGAGAATATATAAGAGGCTGAAAGACAATGAAGTGGATTCCTCTTACTTTGGAAGCTGGAAGGGGAAACACAAGCTGAGAGCCTACTCTTTTAGCTATGTCCGTAGGAGCTGGCAGTTAGCACAGGGCCCAGTGTCTCTTGTAAGGACAGGAAAGGGTAAGTTTAGTACTAGCATGTTGCAGTAATAGACTATGGCCCAGATATTCAAACTGCGCCAGTCTGATGCGCAAGCCCCTGCGCTGCTCAAAATAGGTTGTGTGGGCGGGTTGATGATTCAAAGGAGTTGCGCTGTTGAGCAACTCCTTTGAATATCACCCTATTATTAAAAGACCAGCAAAGATGAAGCAGGGAACTTGCGCTATCGCGAAGTTGCCAGAGTTGGAGCATTAAACTCTATGTATTAGTACCATTGCTACTACGCGCAAATTTCCAATATTCAAAGGTGACATGCAAATGGAGCCATATTTATGCAGTCAGGGGGCCATTTGCATCTATTTATGGCCCCATTTGCATGCCATTTGCATGTAGGTGCGCCGATCCCCGAGGACTTGCTCCTGGCCACCTGGTTAGGCAGCAGCCCCGGATCGACGATACATTCCGACCGCATCACAGTTTTGATATGACACTTTTCACAGCCTGTTCGCTGGCAGAACCTGTATGATCTCTCAGTCCGATCATGGCAATGCAACCTCCCTCAACTCGATAATCCTGGTGTCCAGTGATCAGCCGCTTGCTGGGCAGATGCATAACCCCCCAAACATCTCCTGTGTGTCTAGTCTCCGTCCTCACCCACTCATCGGCCCTCCACCCCGCCTCCCCGCAGCCGGGCGGGCGACAGCATCCCACCCGGCCAGCCGCCTTCATTACCGACTGATAATAGCACGCTTGCAGAGCCAGTTGCCAATGGGCTGTAGCCCATACCGCATATGACAGTCCAGATTTGTAATCTTCGACTGTCATGTACGGTATGGGCTGGTACGCCATTGGCTGTAGCTCGCACCAATGTGGCGCAGCCCACCGACAGTCAGTCGGGCGGGGCGGCAGGCGGGTGGATGCTGTCACCTGCCGCTGCGGGGAGCGGGTGGAGGCTCCTGGGTGGTGGGGACATCAGACACCAGTGAGATGTTTGGGGGTTGTGCCAGACATTCTGCCCGCGATCGTGGGCTTTACGGTCCACTGACCACCAGGGAGTTGTTATTCGGTTGGGGGAGGGAGCATTCCGCCCGCGATCGGGCACTGGGGTTCATATAGGTTCCGCCCGCGATCGGCTGTGGGAGATGTGTGTGGGGGGGTTCATGTATTTTGTACTGCCCGCGATCGGGCTGTGGGAGATATGTGTGTGGGGGTTCATGTATTTGTACTGCCCGCGATCGGGCTGTGGGAGATGTGTGTGTGGAGGGTTCATGTATTTTGTACTGCCCGCGATCGGGCTGGTGGGGGCACAGGGACTCGAGTTGGGGGCCAGCCAGGGTGGCAGCTGCTGTGTTCGCCCTGCAACAGCAGCTCACCTGTGGTGGCCTCAACTTGATCCTTTTTTTGGCTCAAGGTTGTGCAGGCGTAGGTTGGGGGTTACGATGTACAACTCTCGCAAACCCGACTGAATATCAGGTTGCGCAGGTTCGCGCATGGTTCCTCCCTCCTGTTGAGCATGCATTCATTTGCATTGCTCTTTTGCGCAACCTGTTGCCAGTGGAGCAACTGCCTCTGCTGAATATCGCTAGAATGGCTAATAATGATCTTCCAGCATGCGAACCCCTGTGCGCATGGACAACCCTTTGAATATCTGGGCCTTTTCTTTTGCCATCTGGTATTTAAAACATTTGTTTACTTTTCCTGTATTAGTATTATTCTCTTGTGTTGTAAATATATATCCTGTAAATGCTCAGTGCACTTTCTGTTAAGTAAAAAGCTATTTATTTGCTCAACAGTTGTGACTGTGATGTCATTTTTCTAAGGTAATATTTGGTTTCCACTGGCTGAGGTAAACTCTGTGTAGCATCTGCCACCTGAGAGAGACACACTACCAGACTTTAACTTGTGCAATTGCATGTTTAATTATTCAAGTTTGTAAGCTTGAAGGAGGTGCTGGAAGACAGTCTGGCTGGTGGCAGCAAATACCCAAGGACAGACACCTCTCTAAAAGCTGTTTCAGCCCAGAGGGAGAGGTGGGTTGTCACAGATGTCACAACATAGGAGTATGACTTGAAGTAGGGAGTCAGCTACAGAGGCAGATAAACTGTAAGGGAACTCTAAGGGATAAAGATCAAGTATTCATACATATTTACTCAGTAATAAATAATGGGGAAGAGAAATATGTAAAATATATATGGAATGCAAGCTGAATTGTACCACATTATTATATTTTTCAGAGTTTTCTCTGGTGCTCTTTAACAACTCCATTTAACAGTGCTAAACAGTTTTTAAAAACACATTTAAAAATAAAAACCTTCTTTGGCTCCAGTGGTGAGTGGCAGAGCAAACCCTGCTCTAGGAACTGGAGTAAACCCACAGTGATTCCTTGTACACAGGCCACTGGAAAGTCATTAGATGATAACGGCTTCTCGACACTATCCACCTGGGCTGTATTTAACCATTGATCTACTGGTGAAAAACTTAATAACCCACTGCAAATCCATTGAGCCACCCAATCCCAGACCACTCATTTTTTTTTTTTTGATTCCTTACCCAAGTGGGATAGGCTCGCCTTCATCCTGTCTACAAACTCCTGAACCCACACCTAACCTACTGGAGTTACCACTTAGCATAGATATGTAGACAATGCCAGCAGAAAAAGGTTCAATGGCTCATACAGTCTGGCAATCCTACCTAACTACTTTGCATGGGCCCTAGTAGCTATCCCACCTCTTTATTTCTAGCCCTCCCCTTTTCTTACTAATCCCATATGTCTGTTCCATCCCTGCTTGAAGCTGCTTGCTGATTTGGCCTGTACCATTGCCGCCCAACAGCTTGTTCCTCTTGTCAACCACTCTCTGTGTGAAAAAGAGCTTGCAGATATCCCTCTTGGATCCCCCCATGCATGTTTAAGTGAGTTCCCCCTTGCTGCTGTTGCTGTATTTAAACACAAGGAGTAATGTTCCCTGGCATCCACCTTATTTATCCTGTGCAGGTACTTATACGTTTTGATCACGTCACTTCTTTCCTTCCTTTTCTCAAGGATGTACGTGTTCAAATCCTACAGTCTCTCCTCGTATGTCTTACCCTTTAGTTCCTGGACCATCTTGGTTGCTCTGTGCTGTAATGCCTGCACTTTGCCACAGGCTCTACTCAGGTGTGGACTCCAGTACCTTGCCCAGTATTCTAGGTGCAGTCACACCAGTGACCTGTACAATGTAAGGATCGCTTCCAGGCTTCTGGTGCTTCTCCTTCTCCCTGTGTGTCCTAGCATCATGTTTGCCTTACCTACAGCTCTATTACAGTGTGCTGTTGTCAGGCTCTCCAATATCATGACTGCTGGGTCCTTTTCCTCCATGGTGCTTTCCAGCACTACAAGCCCCATGGCATTCTGCACTCTTGGATTCCTTTTCCCAGTGTGTGTCACCTTACTTTTTTAGTATTGAAGCTATGCTGCCAGATTTTTGGCCAACTCACTAACCTGTCCAGATCCTCCCTGAGTTTCCTCATCCCTTTCTCCATGTTCACCCTTATGCATCACAGCTCTTTGTATCATCTGTGAAGAGGCAGATCTTGCCTTTGATGCCTTCTGTTACGTTGCAAATAAACACACTGAAAAGGGCTGGGCCCAGCACTGACCCCTGTGGTACTCCGCTTATTTGGAAGAAAAAGCAGCGTTAAAGGTAAACAGTATGTTAGGCTACATAGGAAGTGGAATTACAAGTAGAAAGAGGGAGGTGATTATGCCACTGTACCGATCAATGGTAAGGCCTCACCTGGAGTACAGTGTGCAGTTCTGGAGACCTCACCTCAAAAAGGACACAGACAGACTGGAGACAATGCAAAGGACAGCTACAAAAATGATACTTGGACTCCACAACAAGACATACGAGGAACGTCTGTGCAACCTAAACATGTACTCCCTGGAACAATGCAGAGAAAGGGGGACATGATCGAAACCTTCAAGTACTTGAAGGGAATGAACAAGGTCCAGGTTCAGGACCTATTTCAGATCAAGAATCATACAAGAACGAGGGGGCATGGCATAAAGCTGGAAGGAGGCAAGTTCAAGAGTAACACAAGAAAGTTCTTCTTTACCAAGAGGGTGGTGGATACTTGGAATGGCCTTCCACCAGAGGTTGTGGAAACTAGATCAGTCTGATCATTCAAGAAGGCATGGGATAGGCACAAAGGTATTATAACACTGAATAGCAGTTAAGGGAGGATGACTAGGCTTATGGGCAGACAAGATGGATCATGCTGTCCCCTTCTGCTGTCACTTTCTATATTTCTATTAGTACTACTGGTGAGGAGACTGAAATGTTAGCCACACGACTTAAGGCATAAGATGAATGTTTATGGGTATTACACTTGTATGGCTACCAATGAATTATGGGGACTAATACCAAAATTCAGAAAAAAGTGCAAATAAAAATTAAAAATATTACATTTTAAAACTGTCATGCAATTTTCCATGTCAATATAAAAAAAAATGTAGATATACTTTATTGTTACAGAAAAAGTATATCAATGACATTTATGTTACAGAAATGTTCTGTTGTGATGCAAATATGTATATCGATATAGCTAGAGAAAACTGCCTGTTTTTAATATTGATAACAGTTCCAGACTTAGACCTTTATTTTCTCTAAAATGTGATAACTTTGCAACCATTAGAACTAGAGACTTCATTTTTTTAAATGAAAGCTTGTAGTCAGCCAAATAGTTATGTCATTATTTTATCACCACAGTGACCATATATAGATATTTAAAAAAAAAGTTTCATAGCCAGTCCGGTGGTGCTGAGGGTTGAGGTGCTGGATACCACACCTCGTGCCACGCCAGTGACCTGGGTTTGGGAACAACCCCAGGCCACTGGAGGTCAGCTGGGGCGAGAGAGGATCAAGTGTCTGGAGGACTGCCCTCTTCTCTCGGGGAGGGAGGCTTGTCATCCCTCTCATTGACTGCCCTCTTTTGGTAGCTGGAGGGCAGTATGGACTGTGAGACATGTACCAACATCCTCATATTGGTAGGGAAGGGGAGACGGGAGAAAAGAGGAAAAAGAGAGCTGGTGGGCTCCATGATGGCCCCGTGTCCCTGTGCCACCCCGGCTTCTGGATTTGTGTCCTTGGGAGGGGAAGGTCAGCACTCTCCTCCCTGGCCCCACTGCAGGGGAACTAGTGGGGGTTGGCTGAGTGGGGACATGCAGGGCTGGAGATGAGTCCCTCCAAGGGAGGGTCATAGCCGCCCACCAGGCCCTGGTGCAGAAAAATCTATATGGAAAAGAAAAAAAAGTTTCATAGAGATATAAAAAAACATAAAAATTACATTTCTATCCAAACAGTTCCAGAGTTAGACCTTTCTTTTTTTTTTTTATTCTGTTTCTACTCCACCCTTGGAGAACCCTCTCCAGCATTCCTGACCTCTGGTCTCTACCTCCCACCTGAGACACTACTAACTCTCCTCACTCCATCCCAGCACAACCCCCCTGGATCTGAACACCCCCCCAGGGAGGAGTCGCCCTATCCACCCAGGGTGCTCTATCTGCAGTACTGAGTGCCAGGTAGGAGCGAGAGGCCCAGAGAGGGGAGCGCCCAGTACTTGGAGTGTGGTCCGGGGCTGCAGTGCTTTCACCTATCCCCGAGGGAGGAGATTTTTCTTGCTGCCTCCCCCCCATGGCTCAGACATGCAATGCATCCAGCATGAGTGCACATGCTCCCGTGCGCACCTGCAAGTTTGCTGCCACAGCCAATCCCTTGGTTGCTTGATGGCGGACTTGCTATGCTCCCATCTGCCATCAGCAATCACCAGAGTCCGGGATCATATCCCCCTCCCAGCCAGGACAGGAAAGCAGTCCTTTGGATGCTCGATCCTGTCCTCCTCTGCTGACCCCCGGCAGCCTGGGCTCGCTCCTGAACCTGGGTCGCCGGTGTGGCGCAAGGTATGGCATCCAGCACCTCAACCCTCAGTGTCACCGGGCCTTCCAGAGTTAGACCTTTCAAAAAACATTTTCTTTAAAATGTGATAACCTTGTGTTACATGAGGTCCCTGCACCCTAATTGATACCCCAGAGGTACATCGCAGACAACTAGCATTTATGCATATGTTATACTAAGATATAGGGCTAAGGACATCTACCGTGCAAGAGTAGATGTCAGGATATGGATGCACATGATCACTATACGCTTTACTTTCTAATATACACATATATTTCTTGCTTACAAGATGTTAGGACACTTGTGTCCTTGTAGTGTTATGATATATGAGTTGGCATTTCCATCTTCTGAGGATTTGTATTACTACACGGCTATATACAAACTGTACTTTCTTTGTTTCCACAAAGTGAGGACTATAACAAAATTGTATAATGTTATCTGGGACTGAGGAGCCACCTCTAATTTAACCAATAGGGCTCATCTCCGTAACTAGAAATGTTTCTATCTTACAGTAACTATGGTAACTATCTTAGGTATATAATGTAAGATATTATGTCTTCTACTTCGGAGACCCAGAGAGTTCTACACTCCTCGAGGTATAGGGACTGCATGGCATTGGCTCCCAGTTCCTAATGGTAAGAACTGCTTAGGGCAACTGTGATTTTCCTTTTGGTAGCGATAAACAAGATTTATTACTCTTATGCAATGTGTTCGTGATTCCTTACGTTCCCATTATTTCCAAGGACCTGAGAGTGAGGGTTTAGACCTCCTGACACTTGGAACCATTAGAGCTAGAGATGTAGGGGGGATTCACAAAACAATCTGATGGTGCAAAACCTTCCCTAAGTCCCCAAAATTTCTGTAGCTGTGGAAAAAAGGGAAATTGATCTGAAAGCTATACACAAAACGTCAGCAGCTGTGGAAAAACTACACTATGGACTGTGGAAAACAGTGCAACTGCAGAAGTTCCTGAGGAAAAAAAAGTCATTGATAAGTACGCACGTCCCTGGAAAGGCTATTCTCAGCCAGTGTTTTCTTGTAGTTGCAGAAAAAAAAATTTGCATACATGGGAGTGAGGCGTAACACTCCCTGAGCAAAATGCAGCGCCCCAACAATTGAACTACAATTACAGTGGAGGTCAGGCACAAGTAATAGCAACCCAGTGGGCGTATATCAGTGGCAGTTGTCACAGCAACACTAGCACACACTGTCAATGAAATACAACAAATAACAACCACCAGACCCATGAAGGAGCCCCACAGGCAGTAGAGGCTGAACAGTCTGCAGTGAGTGCTACTGAAGCTGGCTACATAAACACTCCAGGGAGAGACACAACCATTGGTTACAGACAACCAGTGTGGTTCATGGCTGTGCTGGTACCAGTGGAGCTGCAGTGGTCCCAGTTGAAGGAATGGTTGCTGGTCTCTCTGTGGGTACTTTCAGCTACATATATGGAAAGAGTGTCAAAGTCTGCTGCTCCAGCTAATATGGATCACCTGTTGTTGTGCCTCCTAAGCCTTTTCTGCAGCTGCGGATCCAGAGTTGCGGATTTGTAGCACTTGTGGAATTTCTGCAACTGCAGGTTTTTTTACGGAATTCCACTTGTGCTCACTTTTTCTTTCAGACTATCCCGCACCAGCATTTCCACAGTGCTGTAGGTCTTTTTCCCTACAGCTGCAGGATTTTTGGCTGTCTTTGTGAATCCTGCCCGTGTTTTTTAAACGAAAGCTTGGAGTCTGCCAAGTAGTTAAATCAATAATATACCACTACAGTGACCACCTAGCGATATAAAAAATAATGTGTTTCATATCAATATAAAAAAATACAATGGTTCACTGCATTTTTAATGTCCTGTTATTTTCACCACATTATACTGACATGTATGTGCATGTAGCAACACATGAGAAGTGTAGTAACTCTTCAAATGTTACAGTTTTCAAAATGTAGTTTCAAGCATTATCTAAATATCATATAACTTTATTTTTGGAAATGGTCAGACTATACTGCGAGTTGTTCTAAGAATAAACGCATTATTTTCTAGGTTATGTCCCTTATTTCTGAAAGCTCTCCATTTATCGCTACTCTTTGTGTTCTTCCCCTCAGTCAGTTTTCTAGCCAAGTCACCAAGTTTTCCTCCACCCTCAAGTCCTTTAGCTTCTTCACCAGCCTACTGTGGGGGACTGAGTTAAAGGCCTTGCTTAAATACAAGTATAGTACAGATAAACAGAAATATAATAGATGTATATATATATCTCTAGATAGCCCTTGATACCCTCATATACCTGCCCCCCTGAGATTTATCTCTCCAGATAGGGCCAGCTGGCCTGAAGCAGAGCCATCTGGAACTTTAATGAATCAGGATGGGGCAACGGATCCAGAGACTGGGTGCCAAACCTAGGCAGGGACAGCAAGGATGCACAATCCACCTAAGTACCTATATCTGACCCCAACCCTGCCAGGGTACAAGCTGAGATGGGAGATCTGGCTGGTCAGGTCAGAAGTGGGTTGGGACCAGTCCTACCCTACAAAGTTTGAATGACTCAAACCAGCTTAGAGCTGGATGTATGAGGCCATCACTATGCCAGCATTCTGCATCATGCCAGCAGCACGATTTTACCCCTTTGTGTGGAGCTGAGTATTCATACCCACATGACCCTCTCCTCTGGACCACCTGAGAGCAGTCATGTGCCTGCAGAAAGCATTAAAGACAGTTGCTCAGCACTGCCTCTGCTATCTGATGTGCAATGGCCATTCTAAGGACATGAATCTGGGTACAGCTGCTTATGATTATGCCATCTAATGGCCCAAGCAGGATTGTTTAATCCAAGTTTAATGCCCATTTTCCCTGCACTCAACCACAGTCATACACCTGCCTCTGGCTAGAAGAGTGAACCAGTGCTATTCAGAGTTTTTCAGTATAGCCTAGAGGGTTAAAGCACTAAATTGTGAACTTAAAGAACCAACAGATCTGGGTCTGAAATCAACAATAGACAGTTGCATACTGTAGGATGCTGGGCAAGCCCCCCCCCCCACACACACACACACTCCTGGGATGCATTCAGAAACAGGTTTTGGCTCTCTGTGCTTTCCCGGCCCAAAACTACACAATTACTAAAAAAAAAAAAAAAAAAATTCCATGGTCAGCTGATAGAGGGTGCAAAAAAACAACCAACAGTCTGCCCCATTCAGAAGCCCTGTACCTCTCATGGAGTGCCCAGTTCCCTTCTGGTCCCAGGGTAGAAACCTTGCAAGTCCACTCAGAAACACAGGTGCATCCCATTTCAATACTGAGCCAGTCCCCTCCTTACTTGTACAACTGTAAATAATTTGTACCATCAAAATCAAAAGACTAGAATGGAAGTCCCTGATGCAGCAGACGTACCATTCTCTCATGTCTATGTAACCCCCAGGTGGCGCTATCCCAAGGGCTACTATCCTTGCCTGTCTAACTGCTAACAGGTTGAGGGGCCTAGGTTCTATGGCGAGTACCTTCTTCACCCAGAGGTCAGGGTTTATAGTAGTTCGACTAACTTGGTCACAGCCCTCTGGGACACTGAGACCCCCTTTTAATCCTATTAGTGGCCCTCACAATGCACTATGAGTGTCTTCACTATTTACACTTACCCCTAGGACTGGTTCAGTCAGTTTGACTCTGGGGACCCTCTGTAAAACAAGATGATGCAATACGATATCCACAGTGCAATACTTTAACACAAACACATACCTCAGTCAGTGTAACTTTGCTGAAACAAACAGATCTGATTTATTTAAGAGGCTGTAACAAGGACGGGGGAAATCAGGTTAATTAGATTAGACACATTAATAATCACAGTACTGTGTGTATACTCAGAATCCCAAAATTTCACTTGCTGGGTACCCAGGATGGTGAGGGGCTAGCCAGGATCGGTGCAGCTGGTTGGGGCCCTGTGATGGAACAAACATTTGCACAATACCCAATTTGTAATCCGGAGCTGGATGGTTCAGTTCATGAAGAAAGAAAGAAAGAAAGAAAGGAAATCAGATGAAACACTTGCAATTAAAGACACAGATGGCAGGGAGCTATCCTGATTTGCACTCACTAACTCAATACTGAGAGCTGTCACTGAGGATGTCATGGAATTCCAGACGCCCTTCGCACAGCAGGGGGATGAGGTTCTGCAAGCAGGCACACAGCTTCAAGCAGCAATGGATTCAGTCCGCCTGCATGTGATTGCCTTCCTGTCTACCCACACAGGACAAGAGGACTCGTTGAACTGTCCTCCCCAAACACCCCGCACATTTATATATAAAGGAAATTACTATACCAGACAGCTGCTCTCAGGTCCCGATCGCACTTACAGTCAACCCGGGAGTTGACAATGCAGCTTCACTTTCCTGACAGACGGAACGCGATGAAGCAGTTTCTCCAGTCCTCTACAGGGTAAGCCTGGTTCTCAAGTGTTCAGCCTCTCCCCTCCTCGGTAGCTGCAGATTCAGTCCAGATCACCACGGCAAAACGCGCCGCCTGAGTTTGGGCCTCCACACGTGCTTCCCGCATGAAAACTCTGCAGTGCAGGAGCTCGGAGCTCCTTCCCCAGTCACGGTCACAACGCATTTGCTTTCCCAGACACAAGGCAGGGAATTCCATTCAGGCGCCACCCGGTCTAATTGATGGACTTCAGTTGTCAATCACTCAAAACTCCACCTATTGGTGTAAAAAGGCGCCACGGTCCAGAATTACTAGCTATATTCCTTATGGCCAGCCGGCTCCTGAGAGAGTCCTGATCCTGGTTGGACCGCTTAAGCTCCATTTTAGATGCCCCTCCTGCCTGATTGGATCTATTCAGCAGTTCAGATCCAAAATGGAGGGGCAAGGCACACAGAGTCCCAGCTGCAAGAAAGGCATGCTAGACAAATTACATTTCCACTAATACTCTAAATGATATGGGGCAAACAGTAACATCTCTAATAAGTTCCCCCTACTGCCCAGTAAGCGACAGCATGCTTGATGATTTGTCAGCAACTCGGGTGGGACTCTCGAGCAGGCTCCTGAGTCCCCCATGTAACTAATCATGCCTGCAAGCAGGCAGCTCTTAAATAGACAGTACCAGAGGCTCTAAAAGCACTCACAATTAAACGGCTTAAACGCCGAACACCATTCAGGCTGGTTGCACTTAGGCAAGCTCCTAGGAGTCTTTTGGGAACCCCCAATTGCAGGGGGGTTACACCCTTCCCAGCCTGAAAAAGGTTGATGTCCGCGTCAAGTAGATACCCCCTAAATCACTTTAAAGCACATTTTGAACATTCATGCCTTTTAAACAGCAATCAGCATATTAAACCTTCATCATATACACGATACTGTATTACATTCTACTACTGATCATACAACAGTATATATATATAATAAATATATATATATATATATATATATATATATATATATATATATATATAATATATATATGTATACAACATTTTAATTCAGGCATCACTTCCCACATGAAACCTGATAAAGGGGGTCCTTCCTCATCAGCTACATTGGGGCTGGAGGGGGCAGGGCACCCATACTCAGAGGGCAAACAAGCATCTGGATTTATCTCCCAGGCTTAGTTTGGGCAACGAGCTCGGGGTCACATACACTCCCTTATGGACCACATTTAGGGGCAGGTCCACAGGTCTACCCAGGGACTCGTATCTTAGCTGTACTACAGGTCTCACCTCTTGGCCAGTCCTTCTGGGGGGAACAGTCACAGTTTCTGCATGGTTAGACTCACTTTCAGCACTGTCTGTACTTGCCAGGGGAGTCTCTATTGGGGCAGAGGAGCTAGAACCTGGGGCACTTTCAGCTCCACGGTTTGCAATTTCTGAGTCCACAACACTTGGTTCAATTGTGGAGGGTCCTGGCACTGGCAGGGAACATAGAAACATAGAATTTGACGGCAGATAAGGACCGCTTGGCCCACCTAGTCTGCCCATTTTCCTACCTAACAGATAAGCTGCAGATCCTAGTTAACCAACAGTTTACTTCCTCCAACCCCCCACTAGGGCTGCCTTATGCCTGTCCCATGCATTCTTGAAGTCCCCCACTGTTCTTGACTCCACGACCTCCTCAGGGAGGCTGTTCCATGCATCCACAACCCTCTCAGTGAAAAAATACTTCTCACATTACCTCCAAGCTGCCCCTCTATCTTCAAATTGTGCCCCTTTGTTCTTGCACATTTCTTTCTGGAAGATGCTACCTCTTGGACTTTGTTAATTCCTTGAGGTACTTGAAAGTTTCTATCATGTCCCTCTTCTTCTTCTTTTCAACGGGTATATATTAAGCTCCTTTAGTCTTTTCTTGATATGTCTTTGGTGCAGACCCTGCACCATTTTGGTTGCCTACCCTAGACAGCCTCCCTCTTGTCTATGTCTTTGCTGAAATGGGGTCTCAGAACTGCACACAGTAATTCAGATGGGGTCTCACCAATTGTCTGTACAGAGGGATAACAACTTCCTGTTTTCATTATTGACGCCTCTTCTATGCATCCCAGTATGCCTCAGCCTCCTTACTGCCTTCTCACATTGTTTTTCCACCTTTAGGTCATCTGATATAATTACCCCGAGGTCCCTTTCCATTTTTACTGTTGTCAGTATCTCACCCCCCATTGTGTACGCTTCCCCTGGGTTTTTGTTTCCCATGTGCATTACCTTGCACTTCTTTGCATTGAATCTGAGCTGCCATACATTTGACCATTCCTCCAACCTTGCCAAGTCCCTTCTCATCCTTTCCACTCCATCTTGTGTATCAACCCTGTTGCAGATCTTTGTGTCATCTGCAAAGAGACATACTTTTCCTTCCAGTTCCTCTCAGCAATGTCACTTTATAAAGACATTAAAAAGGACCGGTCCTAGATTGAACCCTGCGAGGTACCCCGCTAGTAACCCTCCTTTCTTCACCGTGTACTCCATTTACTACTACCCTTTGCATCCTGTTGTTTAGCCAATTGTTTATCCAGGCTACCACCTTTGGACCCACTCCAAGGCTGGCTATCTTGTGTATTAATCTTTGTGTGGACTGTATCAAATGCCTTACTAAAATCGAGGTTGGCCAATACCACAGCCCTCCCTGGTCTACTACTTTGGTCACCCAGTCAAAGAAATCATTAGATTTGTCTGACACGATCTTCCCATCGTGGAATCCATGCTGCCTTGGGTCCCAGCCCCACAGGCCTCTAGGTACTTCAACAAACCTTTTCTTCAGAAGTGATTCCATCATTTTCCCTACCACTGAGGTCAAACTAACTGGTCTGTAGTTTCCTGCCTCTGTCCTGCTCCCACTTTTGTGAAGAGGAATCACATCTGCCCTCCTCCAGTCCTCGGTACCACCCATCCTCCCATGATTTGTTAAAGAGAGTAGTCAGCAGTGTCACTAGTTCTACCCTTAGTTCTTTTAGAATTTTGGGTGAATCCCATCAGGCTCCATTACTTTGTCTACCTTCAATTTTTATTAGTTCTTTCAGAACCTTTCTTCTGTAAATGGACTGAGTATCCACCCCTCGCCTCAGAGTGTTTCTTCTTGTTTGCTTTAGGTAACCTCCTCCTCTTCCTTTGTGAATACTGAGCAGAAATATTCGTTCAGTATCCCTGCTTTTTCACTGTCACCCTCTACCCATATTCTCCCTTTATTAAGCTTCTGTATCCTCCTTGGTCTTTCTTCGCTCCTAGTGTACCTATAAAGGTCTTATCCCCTTCTAACAGAATTGGCTATCCTTTCTTGGTTTGGGCCTTTACTATTCTGACTGCCTTCCCAGCCTCTTTTTCTGTTTAACTGATAAAGTTCTCTGTCCTGCCTCCTTCCGTGTTTCTTATATTTCTGAATGCTGTCCTTTTCTCCTTAACCTTCCTGCCACCTCTTTGAGAACTATAGTGCTTTTTTCCTTCGTGTTTTATTGATTTGCTTTACACAAAGGCTTGTTGCTCTCTGTGATGGCTGTTTTGACTACCCCATTGTTCCTCCACCCTCCTTCTTGCCTGTTTGCTAGTGCTTTTCTGAGGCATCCTCTCTATTTTCCCAGTCAGCCCTCCTAAAGTCCAGTACTTTGCTTTGTATGGCTTTGATTGTATAGCTGTGTTTATCATGAACCACACTGTTTGGTGGTTCGCTTGTTCCTCAGATGGCTACCCACTTCTAAATCTGAGATTCTTTCTCCATCCCATTTGAGAATTACCAGGTCTAAGATTGTTCCTCTGAGTGGGTTCCAATACTAGCTGTCTGAGGCATGCCCTGTAGGGCATCAGAATAAACCCTGCTCTTGGATGTGCCTGCATCAAGGTGCTCCAGTTAACATCTGGCTTATTCAGGTCCCCCATCAACAATATCTCCCTTTTATGCCATTCTAGAAAGCCTTATCATTTCCTTGTCCATTCCTCCTGAGATGGGGGTCTGTATACAACCCCATGTGGACTGTGGTGCCATTTCTGTCTCCAGGCTGACCCAAAGTGCCTCATCTGCTCCTGTTTACCTTTAGTTCTGTTGCTTGATCCCTCTTTACACAGAGAGCTACTCCTCCTCTTTTACCTCCCTGCCCTCCTGTAGATTGTATTGTATCCTGGTATGTTGACATCCCAGTCATGGTTCTCTGTGTACCATGTTTGTGACTGCCACAATATCCAGGCAACCCTCTTCCATCAAGGCCACTAGTTCAGGGGCTGTTACACAGACTATGGGCATTGGTACTCATCACTCTCCACTTTTCCATAGCCTTTCCCTTTTATTTCCCATTTCTGTCCTTACTGCCTTTGCCTTTTTTACATTTAAATCTGTTCTGCTCCCTAATAACTTCTGTACCTTGGTGTTTACCCTCACTAATCACTCATGTTTTGTGGGGGAGGCTTGATTTCTCGTCCTTTCAGTGCTCTCCCTTGGCTAGTTTAAATGCTTGCCAATGAAGCACTTAAACTTCACCTAGGATCCTGGTCCTCAGACAGATGCAGACCATTGCACCCGTATAGGTCTGCATCCTCCAGGTGGCTCCCCAGTCCCCAATGAAGCCAAAACCCTGAGCTCTACATCAGTTTTTCAACCACTCATTGAATTCCCTGGTGAGAAGTGCCCTAGCATCTCCCTTGCCATAGACAGGCAGCAGCTCCGAGAAGGTTACTGTATGCGCTACTTGTCAAAGGCCCCTTCCCAACTCTACAAACTCCTCTTGCACTGCTCTGATCCCATTCCTAGCCAGGTCATTTGTCCCTAGGTGGAGAATGACATCCAGTCCCCTCCCTCGTGCAGCTCCTCCCACGATCCTGAGGATTCGCTTCCAGTCCCTCCAAGCCATGGCGCCAGGAAGGCACCTTACCTCCCTCTCCCCTTCTTCCCCCATTTCTACCCCCCTAATGATTGAGTCCCCCATCAGGAGTTGTTTCTTCCTGTGGGGTCCCATGCCACCCTCCTGTGGGTCTCCTTGTGAAGGTCTCCACTACAGGTGCCTCCATAGAGGAACCACTATCCACCAGAAGAGCGAATGAATTGTGGAGAGGTACAGCTGGAGGGATGCAACTCTGTTCCACCACCCTCTCCCTCCTTGAGCCCACCCTGGCACAGCCTCTCCTCTTTCTTGGCAACCTCTGAGATAGTGGCATTGGCCCTGGTGGTCCCTGGGTGGGGGACGAGGTTTCACGAATCCTAGTCAGGTCAGCCTGGAGACGGGCAACCTCCTCGCTCAGACCAGAGAGGTGCCTGCAAATAGGGCAGCATCGCAGCCTCCAAAGTGTGTCCTGGAACACTGCCCCACTCCTATCATGTCTTATTTTGTGTCCTCTCTACTGTTTCTCTGGATGCTTATTCTCTCCTCTCCTTACAACTCTCACCCTTACTGTTCTGGGACAGCATCTTCCTATCTTCTTCAATAGCCTTCTTCTTCCTTGCTCAATATCAGACCACCAGCAGCTGGGGGGGGGGGAAGAGTGAGCTACTTTTTTCCTTTAGGGTTGACAAAACCAATGTTTCTCTATGATCCTTTCCTTCCTACTGCCAAACAGGAAGTTCCTGTTGACGGTCTAATCCAGTGGCTGTAAAAGTAGAACTGGCTTTGGGTGGGTGGGATGGAGGGCAATTAGAAAAAAGGCTAGCAACAGGAAGTTGTA
This sequence comes from Neoceratodus forsteri, assembly GCA_016271365.2. Classification (NCBI taxonomy): domain Eukaryota; kingdom Metazoa; phylum Chordata; order Ceratodontiformes; family Ceratodontidae; genus Neoceratodus; species Neoceratodus forsteri. The sequence goes on from JADMNL010000028.1 coordinate 211,227,343, forward strand.
ATTTGACTCACCTGCTTTTATAGTGTCTAAACCACACCCCCAGGTAAGCTTTCTTTCCTCCTACTGGTTTAGCAAAGTCAGCTGATACAGTACCCTTCCCTGCACAGAACACACACTGACTTTCTTTCTTTTCTTTTTTTTTAACCCTAAATAAGACCCTTCTACTTCTAATAAAGTTATCTGTCTACTTAATCTTAACAGTCACTGACTCCTGCTGAGATATAAGTTTTAAATTAATAAGAAAATGTAGCATCTTTTAGTTAGCTGCTTTCTGCTCTACAAGCAAGGCTAGCAACAGGAAGCTGTAATTTGACTCACCTGCTTTTATAGTGTCTAAACCACACTCCCAGGTAAGCTTTCTTTCCTCCTACTGGTTTAGCAAAGTCAGCTGATACAGTACCATTCCCTCCACAGAACACACACTGACTTTCTTTCTTTGTTTAACCCTAAATAAGATCCCTTCTACTTCTAATAAAGTTATCTGTCTACTTAATCTTAACAGACACTGACTCCTGCTTAGATATAAGTTTTAAATTAATAAGAAAATGTAGCTTCTTTTAGTTAGCTGCTTTCTGCTCTACAAGCAAGGCTAGCAACAGGAAGTTGTAATTTGACTCACCTGTTTTTATAGTGTCTAAACCACACCCCAGGTAAGCTCTCTTTCCTCCTACTGGTTTAGCAAAGTCAGCTGATACAGTACCCTTCCCTGCACAGAACACACACTGACTTTCTTTCTTTTCTTTAACCCTAAATAAGACCCCTTCTACTTCTAATAAAGTTATCTGTCTACTTAATCTTAACAGACACTGACTCCTGCTGAGATACAAGTTTTAAATTAATAAGAAAATGTAGCTTCCTTTAGTTAGCTGCTTTCTGCTCTATAAGCAAGGCTAGCAACAGGCAACAGGGAACTATCAGGGCACTCAACACACTGTTTTTGTTCTGGTGTATCACTAGTTTGCTCCAGTCCATCACTCTCTTCCTCTGAAAAGTCAAGCAGTTCAAGCATGTACAATGATTCCACATCCTCTGATTTGATGCTTTGCACTTCACCTTCTGAGAGCATTGGCTCCAGGGACGAGGCTGGGGGCTTAGACAGTCCAGAAGGCCCAGTTTCATTCCCTGGGTTGACTAGGGGGTTGCCCCAAAACAGTTGACTCAGTTCATAAGAAGGGTAATATTCAAGGTCACACTCACTTTCCTCTGACACAGACTGACAGTCATGTTCAATTGGGACTTGTGGAGTGGAACACTTTAACTTAGCTTCTGTAGGTGCAGTCTTTCTTGATTTTTTCCTAGCAGCAGCTCTAGACACTGGTCCAGAGGGGGCATTTTCTGGGGGCTCAGACTCTATCAAGATCTGTCCAATGGGCAGTAAATGATTTCTATGTATAGTTTTAACATCTTTTGAATTATTCTCAGGCCTCACTTTGTACACAGGCAGATCATCTAGTTTGCCCACTACAATGTGAGGGAGATGATGCCATCTGTCAGCAATCTTATGTTTGCCATGTAGCCCCAGCTTCCTCTGCAATACTCGATCTCCTTCCCTGAGTTCCAGTGCTTTCACTTTTTTGTCATACCTTTCTTTATTGGCTAGGTTTCTTTTGGCACCCATGGTTTGAGCTAGTTGGTACGCATGGTTTAGTTGGGCCTTTAACTTTTGCACATACTGTAAATGAGTAGCTGCTTGAACCCCATCAGGAGAAACTCCAAAACAAACATATACTGGTAACCGGGCCTCTCTTCCAAACATTAGCCGATGGGAGAAACCCAGTGGCATCACTTTTGGTGCAGTTGTAAGCATGTACCAGGGTGCTAATCTGTTGGCTCCATCTGGGCTTGTCCTTTGGCTGAAGGGTGCCTAACATATCGAGCAAAGTGCGGTTGAACCGTTCAGGCTGGGGTTCCCCCTGGGGATGATAAGAGGTGGTTATTGACTTTCTCACCCCCCCCACAATAAAAGCATCTCTTTAATCAGGTGACTCTCAAAGTCCTGCCCTTGATCAGAATGGATTCTTTGAGGGGCCACTTAGTGAACAAAGACATTTTCGATAAGTACTTTTGCCACAGTAGTTGCTTTCTGATCTTTGGTGGGGAATCCTTGAGCATAACGAATGAAGTGGTCAGTGACTACCAATATATTACTGATATTTCTTTGATCTGGCTCTAGACTCAGAAAATCAATACAGACCAACTCCATGGGTGCACTAGTGGTGATGGTAACAAGGGGGGGGCAGCCCTCTGAGGCAAAGCTTTCCACTGTAAGCAGCGACTACAAGTTCTAATGTATTTTTCAATATCGGCCCCCATTTCAGGACAATAAAATCCAGATCTCACTAAATCAAGGGTTCCGTCTATGCTGAGGTGTCCCATGTGGTTGTGTAGGGACCTCAGCACCAGATCTCGAAAGGCAGCAGGCAAAACTAACTGTTGCTTGTCCAGCTGGCCCCCTTTGTCCACTGTCTCTCTATATAACAGTCCATTTATCAATCTCAAGTTAGGGCCTTCTTTATATAGCAATGCAGTTCTCAAATCAGTGGAGCGTAATTTGGACACATTTTTCCCTGCTTGGAGGGCTTCTAGAGCTATTTTGATCATAGGATCTCGGGATTGAGCCCATTGAATACTGTCATTATTGAACTGAGGCAAAGCACCAGTTTCCAGAGCAGAAAAATGGCAATAAGCAGCAGGTATGCAGTTCTCAGAGGGTCCCAAACAATCCACCATACAGTCCACTACGTCCATGGACATTTTTTCCTCCCTATCAAACTTTTGGCAGAGTGCTCGATTATCAGGTTCTGACAGTCTGACCCAGTTATTCCGGGGGACCAGTCTCCGGGAGAGAGCATCAGCATCTATGTGGTTCAAGCCTGCTCTATATTCAACTGCATAGTCATATCTATGTAGATAAGGCAGAGAGCCACCTATGGCCCGTGGCATCCAACTTATCTGAAGTCTGCACATAGGTCAAAGGATTATTGTCAGTTTTTACCAGTATCTTAGCCCCATACAAGTATTCGTGAAATTGATCAACAATGGCCCACTTCAAAGCTAGGAACTCTAATTTGTGTACTGGATAGTTCTTCTCGGAAGGGGTCAGGCTTCTGCTGGCAAAGGCCACTGGTCTCAGGCCATTCAGGTGCTCCTGATACAACACAGCCCCAACCCTTGCAAGCTAGCATCAGTATGAAGGACATAAGGTCTTGTGGGATCAGCATAGGCCAACACTGGGGCATGGGTAAGGTGATATATGATTTCATGAAAAGCAGTCTCACAATCAGGAGTCCAGTGGGTCCCAAATGCTTCATTTGGACAGAAATACACTCTTTTAGTCTCAAGGGGTGCTGATTTTTGTATCTTTTGTGAGTTGGGGGTACCCTTGAGTAAGGTTAAGTAAAGGGCGGATCACTCTTGAATAGTCCTTGATGAAACGCTAATAATAACCACAGCAACCCAGGAATCTTCGTAGCTCCCTCAGATTTTTTGGCTGTGGCCAGGTGGTCAATGCCTCAACTTTACTTGGGTCGGTCTCTATTCCCGCGGTGGATACTATGTGTCCCACATATTTTACTGATGTTTGAAAGAATTGACACATCAATGGACAATTTAAGGCCAAAGTCTTCCAGTCAATCCAACACCTTGAATAACCTGCTCTCATGTTCCTCCAGTGAGCTGCCAAACACAATGACATCATCCAGGTATACCAGGCACTCTAACAAGTTCATATCCCCCACCGCACGCTCCATCAGGCATTGAAAAGTGGCTGAAGCACCTGAAATCCCTTGAGGCATCCTCATGAATTCATAGAAACCAAGTGGGCAGATAAAGGCCATTTTCCCATGGTCTTCTGGGGCCATCGGGATCTGGTAGTACCCACTGCGAAGATCCAACACCGAGAACCACTTACTACTGTTCGGGCAATCCAACACATCCTGAATGCGTGGCATGGTGTACTGATCTGGAATAGTCCGCCGGTTCAGTGTGTGATAATCCACGCACATCCTAACTGTTGCATTCTTTTTCCTCACTTCTACATTAGGTGATGCATATGGGCTTCTGGATTCTTGTATTACACTTGCAGCAAGCATATCTTGCAGATGCCATCTCACATCATCTATGTCAGCAGGTGCCAGGCATTGAGACCTCTCACGAAATGGCTTTTCATCATGCAGCTGAATGCGGTGTTCAGCTCCTTGCACACATCCTACATCCCATTCCTTTAAAGAAAACAGCTGGTCTCTCTGGGCAAGCTTCTCACTGATCCTTACTCTCCATTCAGCTGGCACCGGGGAGTCACCAAAATCAAACAAGTCAGGTGTTACTCTGTCACACTTCCCCGAACTGTTGTTACTGGGCAGTATGGCAGTATTCGCACAGTGCACAGTGGCCAGGGTGCAGCCTCGATTTACTCGGATCTCCCTGTCAAACACATTGTGAACTTGAACCATCACTCTTCTTGCAAAAGCATGGGCTCTAGCAGGCAGAATACTTGGTTTGACCAGCAGCCCCTCGGGCAGTTTTCCATCTCCTGGTGCATCCAGCATTAATATTTTGTTCTTGACATCCTTCTTAATGTGGACTTCTCCTTGTAGAACACACTGAGTATTTGGTGCCAACAGCAAAGATTCCGGATCCTTCTTCCAGACGACCCCAACAGGTTCCTCTGATTCCATTCTATCAGCATTTCTCTGTGCTTCATAGGCCCTTTTAATCAAGGCTGGGATTCTTAGAGCTCTGCCAGTCCTAGACCTTTGTTTTTCATAATACAGCTGCGCCAGTCACCCAAACATATGTGCATTAGTTCCAATCAACAATGAGACCCCAACATACAGTCCAGTAGGGGGACACACTAAGGCCAGGGTGTCCACTTGCTCTGCCACTCCAGCCACAGAAGTAGGAAAAGACAACCAAATTCGGATATAACCAGAGTAGGGGTAGGCCTTCTCACTCAAGTCCCACACATGTAGCCCCTCTAGGAGTTGCAGGGGCACATCCGACAAATGCTTCTGATACCAGTCCTGAAACATGACTGTCACTTGGGAGCCACTGTCTAGTACAGCTCTGGTGGATACCCCATTCACTTTCACAGTAGTCTCCATAGAGGGACCCACTACTTCAGACCATTCAGGGGGCATTACTTGAGATGTCACTCGGGCATTGGCCTTGGTGGCAAAACTTTTCTGGTTGGCCCCCCCCCCCGGTGACCAGGCACAGGTTTTGCGATGCCAGGCCACTAACCTGCTGGTAACTTTCCTCAAGTTCTCTGGTAGCCTACATTCAGTCTGAAAGTGTCCATCCTCTCCACAATGGTAACAGAACTTAGTATCTCAGTTGTCTTTGGAGGAAGGGGGCTCTTTTATCTGGCGGGGCACCTCGGGGGCTCTACATGGCTCTTCTTGAACAGGGTGTTTACCCCATTGGATTTCTGGTTCTCCAGTTCTATTGGGGTTGAGAGCAGCCTGTTGCAGCTCCCTCACCATCTCTCTTAGGTCTCTAATTTCTGCTGTCAGGTTGCTCTCAATCCAGTAGTCAGGGGAAACAACATGCACTCCCACTCCACTTTTGGGCTCAGGAGGATCTTGTTAGAGATCCTGCTCCCGGTAGGTCTCTGTCAACCCCTTGATCAACCCTCTCAGCTGTTGAGTCTCATCTGGCTCACTCTGCTCAGGCACGGATTCATGGTCCCAGCACAGGATTCCCACCCCTCTTCATCGGTTTCAATTTCACAAATCTCTCTCATCAATTGACAATATTCAGGAGGGTCAGCCCTCCGGTCTTGCAATTTGAGTTTCAGCAGTATTACTCTCGAAAATCTGGCTGACTTCAATATATGTACTAATTGGACCTGGTTTAGCATTTGGGCAGTCACTCCCCCTTTCTGGTGGGCCTTTTGCAAAGCCCTCTCTGTTCTAGTAACACATGTAGACAATTTATAATTTCTCCACTGTTTAGCTGACTTGAATTTCCATAACAGATCCTCTCCAGTTTCAGTGCTGCCAAACACCCCCTCTAAGGCGGAAAGATATTCTGCTGCAATGGACCCTGGACTAGTGGCCGGTAGGAATCGAATGGCTTCCAGTGCAGGACCCCTCAAGCTTCCCATCAGCCGTTTCCTCTTTTCCCCTTCAGAGCACTGCCACTCTTGCCCTAAAGGAGTAGCATAGTCCATCCATGTCTCCAAATCATCTTCCCCTGAAGGCACGGGAACAGTACCGATAGGAGTCTAATTGTATGGGAGGAATAACCATAGGGGGTGGGGCTAGTATGGAGCTCTTAGATGACCTTGGAGATGTACCTGGGGACAGCAGGGGAGTGTGGTCGCCCGAGATGCCCAATACCTTTACCAATTCCTGAGCAGTTCTCCCTTCTGTGGCTAACAGTTTGAGCAGCTTGTCCTTAAAACTATTGGCCTTAGGGCACCCACCCGGGGTGGCCAAACCAATACAGGTGTGAATAACCCTTCATCCTTTCTGAGCACCTTCGGGAAAAATCACTGGGGGCGCCCTCTCAGTTTCTATAGTAATACTGCATGAAAGCAGCACTTGCAGGGTCTGTTTGAGCAGGTCAGCATATCGCCCTTTTACTTCCACCTTGCCCAGACATTTGATACGCTGTACAGCAGAGACAATGTCAGCACTTTTAATCCCCAATGGGACATCCAACAATAATACAGCCTTTTGGGAGTCCAACTCCTCAGCTTCACACCACCCCATCAATTTGTGCACCATCATCTTAAGGGGATCGAGTTTTAACTTGGACGTGGTATCCCCCTCCATCTTCTCCTTTAAATTAGACATAATGGGATACTTTCTTCACTCGGCCAATAGAGGACGCTAATCCCAGCGGTGCCTCCAAGATGTAACCCCCAGGTGGTGCTATGCCAAGGGCTACTACCCCTGCCTGCCTAACTGCTAACAGGTTGAGGAGTCTAGGGTCTATGGTGGGTGCCTCTACCTAGAGGTCAGGGTTTACAGTAGTTTGACTATCTATGAAATATGTATTCAGTGATTCTAATGTTTATCTATGTCCTGTAACAATTTGTACTATGTGTGGCAGTATCTCTGCCCTTATACAAGCGTTGTTATAGCTGTTTTTACTGTATCATGCTGTTTCTCCAATGTTGCCATGTATGTATACTGTATGTTTTGTGCTCTCCCGGGTCGTTCCTGAAAATAGGCATACTACTTGTCTAGTGTACTTACCCGGTAAACAAAAGCTAAATAAATAATTTGGTCACAGCCCTCTGGGACACTGAGACCCCCCTTTTAATCCTATTAGTGGCCCACACAATGCACAATGAGTATCTTCACTATTTACACTTACCCCCAGGACTGGTTCGGTCAGCTTGACTCTGGGGACCCCCTGTAAAACAAGATGATGCAATACGATATCCACAGTGCAATACTTAACACAAACACATACCTCAGTCAGTGTAACTTTGCTGAAACAAACAGATCTGATTTATTTAAGGGACTGTAACAAGGACGGGGGAAATCAGGTTAATTAGATTAGACACATTAATAATCACAGTACTGTGCGCATACTCAGAGTCCCAAAATGTCACTTGCTGGGTACCCAGGATGGTGCGGGGCTAGCCAGGATCGGTGCAGCTGGTTGGGGCCCTGTGATGGAACAAACACTTGCACAATACCCAATTTGTAATCCGGAGCCGGATGGCTCAGTTCATAAAGAAAGAAAGAAAGAAAGAAATGAAATCAGATGAAACACTTGCAATTAAAGACACAGATGGCAGGGAGCTACCCTGATTTGCACTCACTAACTCAATGCTGAAAGCTGTCATTGAGGGTGTCATGGATTTCCGGACGCCCTTCGCACAGCAGGGTGATGAGGTTCTGCAAGCAGGCACACAGCTTCAAGCAGCAACGGATTCAGTCTGCCTGTACGCGCTTGCCTTCCCGTCTACCCACATGGGACAAGAGGACTCGCTGAGCTGTCCTCCCCAAACACCCCACACATTTATATGTAAAGGAAATTACTATATCAGGCAGATGCTCTCAGGTCCTAATCGCACTTACAGCCAACCAGGGAGTTCACAATGCAGCTTCACTTTCCTGACAGACCGAACGCGATGAAGCAGTTTCTCCAGTCCTCAACAAGGTGAGCCTGGTTCTCAAGTGTTCAGCCTCTCCTCTCCTTGGTAGCTGTGGATTCAGTCTGAATTGCCATGGCAAAACACGCCGCCTGGCTTAGGTTTTCCCACGCCGCCCCGCTATGAAAAATCTCCTGCAGGAGCCGGAGTCTCTTCCCCAGTCATGGTCACAATGGATCTGCCTTCCCAGACACAAGGCAGGGAATTCCATTCAGACGCCACCCAGTCCAATTGGTGGACTTCAGTTGTCAATCACTCAAAACTCCCCCTATTGGTGTGAAAAGGCACCATGGTCCAGAACTTCACTTCCCAGAATTACTAGCTATATTCCTTATGGCCAGCCAGCTCCTGAGAGAGTCCTGATCCTGGTTGGTCTGCTTAAGCTCCATTTTAGATGCCCTTCCTGCCTGATTGAATCTATTCAGCAGTTCAGATCCAAAATGGAGGGGCAAGGCACACAGAGTCCCAGCTGCAAAAAAGGCAGGTTAGACAAATTACATTTCCACTAATACTCTAAATTATATGGGGCAAACAGTTACATCTCTAATAAGTGCCCCCTACTGCCCATTAAGCAACAGCATTAACGGAGCAATCTGTCAGTGGCTCGAGTGGGACTTGAGCAGGGAAACACACACTCTCCCCAAGCAACTAATCATGCCTGAAAGCAGACAGCTCTTAAATAGACAGTACCAGAGGCTCTGAAAGCACTCACAAATAAACGGCTTAAACGCCAAACACCATTCAGTCTGGTAGCACTTAAGCAAGCTCCTAGGAGTCTTTTGGGAACCCCCAGTCGCAGGAGGGTTACATCTAGATACCCACTGCATGCAGGCTGACACATATCCATTTCTTCCTATGCTGGTACCTATGTGGGTTCCATTGTGTACACAGTTGGTGTTGGCTTTTAGGGAGGAAACAAAAAAAAATGCCACAAGTTAGGACTGAATACACTCTATAACACGAGCAAGATGAATCAATGTCTTTACAGGTACACAGCGTAAGGAACCATGCATACCTATATAGCTCACTAAAACCGAAGCTTTAAATAAGCACGCCAGGGAACTTTCCCCATGCATTCTCACCAGACTGCAAGCACCAACAACAAGAGGGCTTCAACAGTCTCATTTTAAAGGCAAAAGCTTGTTTTGTGGGTTTAATGAGTTTTGTTTTCCTTACAGGAGCTGGAGACCAAAGTCAGGGGTCAAGACAGCGTTGGAAGAAAGGTGGGACTAGGAAGGAGACCCAGCCAGAGCTCACTAAAACTGAAACAGTCCTAGGTATAAATTCCCATCCACCCAGTGTGTCCCATCACGCTCCTGTGCCAGTGTATGAGTGGAATGGGATACTACTGGCATCTTAGGTATTGGCAGGTGACAGCAGGCATGCAAAAAACTCAGCTGGTCCAGTAAGGTGAGATACAGTACTTGTTAACTTGCTACTGTCTTTGTAGAAAGTACTCAAGGAGGGGTATGGAGGCAACTGCAGGGAAGAAACAGTCATTACAAGCAGTAAGTACCTTTTGTTGGGAAAAGTGAGCATACCCTATCTAGGACAGTGGCATGTAAATTGTTAAGGAAAGGCACAAAGGAAAAGATTAAGTAGATGAAAGATGGGTATAATGGCTGAAATATTTATTTAGTAAGTTTTTGTTTACTGGGTAGGTGCACTTAACAAGTAAAATGCCTATTTTCAGGCACAACCCAGGAGAAGTACAAACAATAGGTAAAACATTGTTACATAGACTCAAGTGCATAGAGAAGGACCGGCCCCGTGGCACTGAGGGTTGAGGCATCCACCTTACCCCGTGCCATGCCGGTGACCCAGGTTTGGGAACGAGCCTGGGAGCTGGGGGTCAGTTGGGGAGGAAAGGATTGAGTGTCTGACGGACTGCTTTCCTCTCCTGGGAGGGAGGGGGGTCCATGTCCCGCAATGCTAGTGGTGCCCAGTGGAGACTGGGGGCACAGCTGTTGGGGACCGTGTAAGAGGATGTCAGGTGGCTGACTTGCAGTGTGGGCAGGAATGTGCATGTCTCACGCCGGACAGCATTGCGCATCCTGCATTAGGGAAGGGAACAAACAAGTACATTTTCCTGGTGATGGGGAGGTGAAGGTGGATGTCCAGTGGCCATGCCCCGATTTGGCTCTCTGTGATCCCCTGCCTCTCTCGATGGGTCAGCAGGAGAGAGGGGGACCCAGCATACCCGATTTCCGAGTTGGGGGTAAGGGTTCAGGCGGTCGGTGAAGGCATGGACCGAGTGGATCCACTGGAGAGATGCCCTGAAGCCGGAGTAAGGAGTAAAAGCAGAGTCAACAACAACAACAAAAAGTGAATAGAGAAAAAAAAACAGTACAGAAATGATGAGACCTTTGTCAACAATTTGAGCAATGAAGTTGCAGCTGGAGTTACAAATTACAGAGAGTCAAGCACAAGGCATACAAGGGCAGAGGTCTTCCTTTGGTGGTGGGGGGGGCTAGGGCAGACTAGCTGGGCCATGGGGTCTTTTTCTGCCGACATGTTTCTATGTTAATTTGGCTGAGGTGAGAGTCTGTTTCAGGAACACTTATGCAAAGTCTGGGGAAACTTGTGAAGCTCATTTTTAAAAACTAGGCGAGTCTAACAGAGCCTGAGATTCAGTGGGAGTGAATTCCACAGTTTGGGGCAAAGAGTGAAAAAGCCTGCTCACTTATTTTTGAAATACATTTTGGTACAACCAGCAATGGCATATCTTTGGACTCTAGGGGGTAAGACTGCTCAGTTTGTTTGAACATGCTAGCAAGAGTAACAGGTGTACCTGTTCTGATAATTTTGTCAATAGTTCAGTCAATGGATGGAGACAGAGTCCAATAGATTGAACAAACTAATTTTAAGCAGCCTGTATCCCTTTATAGAAGTAATTATATACACTTAGATCGTGTGTTTCATGTTGAATAAGTGCTAGAATCTGCAATGTTATTTTTGATGGTGTATGTGTGCATTGTATCATTGCTCTTGTGCATAATTACATGTAGACTTGTACTTTGCAGCCCTGACTAAATACCAATAAAAACAGAGTTAAAAAAATAGTGCGGTCAATGGTGAAGGGGTGACATGAGGAAGGAGAGAGCAATCCAAGACTTAAGTAAAGAGAGCACTGGTGGGTTAAATGGGGCACAGATAGGACAAAGCAACAATTATTATTATAGCAGGTATTCCATTTATTCATTACACATTTGTTAGCCTCGAAAAAAGGTACCAAACAATACAAAAGACTAGGCCGCAGGACACCTTGGGCTATAGTCAGCCTCGTGGCAGGAGTAAGGGCATACCTAATTTTATAAGCAAGTCCTAACTTCTAATTTACTGTCTTACAGACTGTTGAGATTTGAGGTGATTGAAAAGTACAGAAGTTGATGCATAAAACAGCAGTGCAAGAAAATGGTGACAATTTTGACCTATACTTTTTTATTCTATTTTAAATTGCCCCTTATCTACCAACTTGTATGTTACTCTTCTTTCCACAATTTGAGTCTACTTTAGTACTTTTTTTCACATTTAAAATAATAAAAGGAGCGCTCCTTTTAATATGGCTCGGACCAGTTTTTCATCACTATTCACAGTTGTTTTTGAACACCTGCTGTTTCAAAAGGTCAAGGAGCACTGCCTGATACATGCTAGTTTATTCTAGTCACAACAGAAGTGATTTTAGACAACTGATGTACAAAAACAGCCGAGAAGACTGACGAAAACCTGCTCCAGGCCATATTAAAGGGAACACTCCTTTTATTATTTCAGATGTAAAAAAAAGCACTAAAGTAGACTCAGATTGTGAAAAGAAGAGTATCATACAAGTCAGTAGATAAGGGGCAATCTAAAATAGAAAAAAAACCCGTCGGTGCAATGGTTGGATTTCCGCATGCGACGCCAGCGACCTGGGTTTGGGAACGGACCTGGGGCACTGGAGGGCCGGTCAGGGGAGATGGATAGAGCGTCCCATGGACTGCTCTCCTTCTCCGGGGGGAGGGTGGGGAAGTGCCCGGAGCATCGGCGACCCCTGGCAGAGGCCAGGAAGTCACACAGCTACCGGCGCTAGCACGTTCAGGAGGTGGGGCAGACGCTAGGCGTCATTGCACGACCCCGCCTCCCCAGAAAACCGGAAAAAGAAGACAGCTGCCTGCCGCCTTCCATGAAGCCCGCCATGGCTTCAATTAGCTCCTCAGGCCAGCCTCCGACCTATTCGCGACTGTGGCATGCAGGGAGTGCCACAGCACCGCTAGGTGGGGGAAGCCACGGGCTCGAGGGCTCGTGAGCCGATTTGAGGAAGTGGAAGCTCGTGGTCCGTGACTGGGCAGATAATACTGGGCGGCAGGCAGCTCGGGAGGAATAAATAAAGAATTAAAAAAAAAATAGAATAAAAAAGTATAGGTCAAAATTGTCACCATTTTCTTGCACTGCTGTTTTAAGCATCAACTTCTGTACTTTTCAATCACTTCAAATCTACTGGAGCATCATTCTTGTATTGTAAACATCCCAGTGTAGTACACATACCAACACTACTTTAGAGTTCAAATATACAATATGTTTCTTTCCAAATGGATATCTCAGACTCAGATATGTCAAATGATGCATTACACCAAGGCCTCCCAAAGAAGAAAAAAGATTAAACAAATGCGCCACTACAGAAATGAATAGCAAAAGGTATATAACTGGGTTGCCTCTGCAAATAACAATACACAGAAGGCTCTCTTTACAGCAGACCACTGTGAATTTAAAATCACACACGGAGGTGAGAATGACTTAAAGTGCCATATGGCGGGTTCTGTACCCAAGCAAAACATACTGTCCTCTAAACAAGTGAGCATTTCAAGATTCTTTGTACGACCTGAGACGGATGAGGCTGATTAGGTAACAGCTGCAGAACTGCATAGCGTCTGTCACTCCGTAAAGCATAATTTGAGCTACAACAGCATGGATTGCGGTAATAAACATGCATCCCCTATATTGTCTGATTCCACCATAGCAAAGAAAATTGCTTGTGGATGTAAAAAAAGAGAGAATCTTGTAAAACATGTAGTACTTGTGGTGAAATCTTTGCAGAACATCATTCAAGATTAAATGAAAGAAGACATTAGTCTGAATTCTCAAAAGGGCTGGGAATGCCGCAAACCCCAGGAGTGCTGAACACATGGTGCATGGGGTTTGTGGGATTCTCCGGCTGGCGATCAGGATTCTTGATCCTGTACACCAGTTGCCACAAGTTAGACCAACTTCTTCTGGGCTAGCTACAGTAATCTCAGGTACCAGTTTTATGGGGCTTGCACCAAATATATGGTGCAAGCTGCCATAAAACAGGAAAATTGTCATAATACACCTGATATTCTTTGGTAGCCTGTCAAGATAGTGAGTATGGCCGGCCCAGTGGTGCTGAGGGTTGAGGCGCTGGATGCCACACCTCGTGCCATGCCAGCAACCCGAGTTCGGGAGCGAGCTCGGGTGACGGGGGGGTCGGCAGGGGAGTGACTGGATTGAGCACCTGCAAGGCTGCTCTCCGGTCCTGGGGGGAAGGCATCAGGGAGCTGTGCGCTGCGGCGGCCCCTGGTGGAGACTGGGGGCGCTGCAGTAGAGCAGAGCGGCACATAATAACGTGCCTGACGCTGACAGGGTAGCCGTGCGCCATTGTGTCAGGGAGTGCACACGCAAGGGAAGGGGGCGGGCAGAAGGGGAAGGGAGCGGGCGGAACAGAACACAGGAAAACGCCGGTTCTAGGGGTAGGCGATGCACCAATCCCCATGACTGGGTCTAACTTGGCTGGCCTTCACAGATCCTCTGCCCAGGGCCCACGTCAAGCAGCTGGAGTCTGCAAGTTAAACAGCGCCCAAGGTAGGAGGGCGACCCCACGTAAGCTGGGGGTGCCAGCTGCGAGGTGGGGGCGGAGGAGAGGAGGGTTCGGTCGGGGAGACTTCAGGCAGGGCAGGATAAGGTTGGCCGCTTGAGAGAGGCTTCTAGAACTGTGACCGGAGGGAAAAAGAATTAAAAAAAAAAGATAGCGAGTCAAAATGGCACACAAATTACAGAGAGTGCCGTATTGGCAACTGACGGTTCCACCCTCCCCGAGGTCCATCCCCCTGGAGTTGTTATATTAAGTAAGGAGGGGGTGTTGGGGAGCACAGTCCCCCACAAGAGGGGTGTGAGGGCAAAGCCCCCCACAAACAGAAAGGCCGCTGATAAGGTGCTTGCTGTAATGTAGTGCCGTTTTGCACCTCGCCATACCCGTATTCGCTAGCTTGTGTGGAACCATATTCTACAATTGGGTGAAGTCTGTGGCAATGTTTTCAGCACAGCTGCTCTGACTGCTGGGTTTGATGCAGGGCTTGATGCAAGCCTTGCATCACCCTTCGTGAATCTGGACCATTGTCTATTTCTCAACTGCAACCAACGCCTCCAGTAAAGGGAACAGAAAATTATTTCTAGTTGCTCTACAATATTTTGCATTAGAAACTGGATGTGTCAACAAAGAAAAAAATTACTCACCGCAGTAATCTTCTTTCTTCCAAGGGGTCCTTTAGCATCAGTAATTTTTGTGCACTTAGCTGGCTAGGTGCAACTGCAACGGAGGTGTGCCTTTAAGAGATATTTAAATGAGTGTAGGGCCAAGCCAATCAAAAGACAGTAGGGAGTGTGAGCTGAGTGAGAGCTGTTGAATGCTTCAGAGTTTTTTCAAGGAAAAATGAGGGCAAATACCCCGAAAAAGAATCAACAGGATTCAAAAAACATGCAAATGTCCACGAAAGTGGAAATAGAAACAACAGTAACATGAGCTAAAAACTCATCAATAAGAAACTCCAAATTGTGTAAAAGGTGACGTAAGAGCCCTTCTCCGACAGGTGAACTGTGGAGGAAGTGTGGGAGCTTACTGATGCTAAAGGACTCCTTGGAAGAAAGAAGATTACTGTGGTGAGTAATTTTTTCTTCTTACCCCAGGAGTCCTTTAGCATCAATAACATTTTTGCAGACTACCCAGCAGTACCAAGTGGGAGGCGGGCAGCGAACATACTTAGGAAAGAGGCTCTGCAGAACCGCCCTGCCAAATCTGGCATCAGATTTGGTCTGCACATCCAAACTGTAGTGTTTCACAAAGGTGTGCACAGAATTCCAGGTAGCTACTTTGCAGACATCCAGTAAGGGAATGTCCCTTGCTGCTGCAAGCGAGGCTACAGTGCCCCTGATGGAATGGGCCATGAGCCACACTGGAGGTTGTTGATCAGCTTTCTCATAGCAGAATCTAATACAAGAGACCAACCAATGAGAAATAGTTCTCTTGGTAGCTGGTCTTCCTCTGCCTACATCCCCGTAGGTGAGGAACAACTGAGTGGAAGAGCCTCTGGACTGTCTAGTATGCTCTAGGTAGTGAAAGATGGCTCTTGTGACATCCAAGTCGTGGAGCTTTTGCTCACCAGGAGTGGATGGCTCAGTAAAAAAGACAGGCAGAGTAATGGACTGGTTCAAGTGAAACTCTGAAACCGCCTTTTGCAGAAATTTCCTGTTTGTCCTGAGCTCAACTTTATTGTTGTGAGGGATGATGTAATTTGACTCATTGCACAGGGCCTGTAGCTCTGAAATCCTCCTGGCAGATGTAATGGCTACCAGGAAGACGGTCTTCCAAGTTACAAAGTTCATGTGGGCCGTGGACATAGGCTTGAAAGCTTGATTCATGAGCTCATCTATGCAAAGGTTCAGGCTCCAAGGAGGAACAGGCTCCCTGGTTGGAGGCTGGAGGTGCAAGAGGCCTTTGAAAACTGTTTAAAAATGTTGTGGGGAAAAAAATGATTTCTTCTTTCCCACCAAAAGGTAGGCCGAAATTGCTGCCAGGTGTAGCTTGAGTGAAGATGGTTTCAAGCCTGACTCCTGTAGGTGTACCAGGTAGTCTAGCAGCTGAGGGTCTGAAGCTGATAAAGGTTCAGCCTTTTCGCTCTTGCACCAGAGGGAAAACCTTTTCCATTTGGCTGCATAAGCCTTCTTAGTGTTCATTTTTTTTAGCCATCCTCAGTATCTTAAGGACCTGTTCAGAGTACTGTGAGGTTGGAAACAACTCTAACTCCTCAAGAACCAGGCCTTGAGGTGAAGAGAGTGTATGTCTGGGTACTGTACTCCCGTCTGAGGAAGGGTCAGTAGGGAGAGAGTCGGAGGCAGGTGAATGGGCCTATTGCAGGACATTGAGAGAAGGAGAGGGTACCAGGCTTGCCTGGGCCAGTCCGGAGCCACTAGGATCATCAGTGCAGGCTGCTGTCTGAGTTTCAGCAAAACTCTGAATACCAGGGAAAGGGAGAAAATGCGTATGAGAACCTCCCTGACCAGTCCAGGATCAGGGCATCCAGAGGAAGTGTTCCGGGAACTGGGGGTCTGCAACAGTACTGAGGAAGCAGAAAATTGAGAGAAGAGGCAAACAGATCCATGTCTGGTGTGCTGCACCACCTGAACACTGTGGCTAGTACCTGCCTGCTCAGTGTCCATTCGCTCTGACCTTGACTGATGCAGCTTACAGCATCTGCCAGAGTTTTGAGTTTGCCTGGGAGGTGAATAACTGAGAGGCTAACTCCCAGGGAGAATGCTAGAGACCAAAGCTTCAGAGCTTCCAAATGGAGTATTCCTGATCTGGTACCACCCTGCTTGTTTATGCAGAACACTGCAGTGGTGTTGTCTGTTCGAATTTGAACCACCTGCCCTTCTATGTTGGGAGCAAAAGCTTTGAGAGCTAGTAAGACTGCTCTGAGTTCCAAAAGATTTATGTGCAACTGTGACTCTTCGGGAGTCCAGTTGCCGCTTACTGAGGCACTGTCTAAATGAGTTCCCCAGCCCAAAAGGGAGAAATCTGGTCACCTTTGTGGGAAGAGGAGCTTGAAAGGCAACCCCTGCCTGCAAATTTGCAGAGTTCTTCCACCACAGCAAGTTTTGGAGGAACTCCTGTGACACAGGTATCTACCTTGAAAATTTGTTGCTTCTCTGAGACCAGCGAGCTCTGAGGTAGGTTTGCAGGACTCTCATCCTGTACCTGACCCTTGGGACTACTGCACTCATAGAGGCCATATGCCCCAGAAGTTTGAGAAAATGTCTGGCTGGTCTTGGTTGTCTCTGGGTGAAAGAATCTGCCACTGAAAGGAAACTCTGAATTCTTTCCTGCGGGAGGAAAGCATATCCCTTCTGAGTGTCCAGCTGGGCCCCTATGAAGGTGAGCAGCTGGGTGGGTTCCGGGTGAGATTTCTTTAGATTTACCAGGAAACCCAAAGACTCCAGAGTGCATTCTGTGAGGGAAAGAGATTCCTTGACCTGGCAAGGAGACTTTGCTACTATGAGCCAGTCATCCAGATAGTGGTAGAGAGCAACACCCAGTCTCCTGAGATGTGCTGCTACCACTGGGAGACACTTGGTAAAGACTCTTGGGGCCGAGGACAGACTGAAGGGCATTGCGGTGAACTGATAGTGATGCGAAGGAAGTGTAAATGTGAGAAACTTCCTGTGAGATCTAATTATGGGTATGTGGAAGTAGGCGTCCTTCAAGTTGGGGGAGGATAGCCAGTCTCTCAGCTGTAAGGACTGTATGACCAGTGACAGAGTGACCATTTTGAAGTTGGTTTTTTTTTCAGATGTTTGTTTAAATATCTGAGATCTAAGACAGGTTGCCACTCCCTGGTTTTCTTTTGAGTCAGAAAATACCTGGAGTAGAGGCCCTTCCCCTTCTTGTGGGTGGGGACCCTCTTTATTGCTCGTAAAGCCAGAAGGTTTTGTACCTCCATTTCCAACAGTGGTATCTGTGTTGGGGACAGAGGTCTTGACACCTGGGTATGCTTGAGGTCTGGCAGCTGCTTGAACTGTAATGACAGATCCTTCTCTATTATCTCCAGCACCCACTTGTCCGACGTGACGACAGACCAGTGCTGAAGACAGTGAGAGAGTCTGCCTCCAACCAGAAAGGGAGGCAACCTGGACACTCACATCGGGACTTAGACTGAGAGGCAGATGGCTGGGTACAGGTGACTCTTCTTTTGCCCCTTCTACCCCTGCCTCTGAAAGGCCCCCTGTACTGGCTAAAGTCAGACTGGGGATAGGGATTGTAAGGCCTGGGAACAAGACTTCTGCCCCTACCACCCCAGGGCAATTTTTGACGTATCCACCAGCTCCTGCACCATAGAATCTGATCCATTGCGGTCGATAGCCTGGACAGATTTCCAAAGGGCTTTCTGGTATTTGGCTGTGAATGCCATGTAAGAAGAAAGCCTGAGAAGCAGGGAAGCTGTGGCATACATTTTCTTTAATATAAAATCAATTTTCTCGGAATTCTTGTCAGGGGGAGAGGGCGACAAGGAGACTCCAGCTTTCTCACAAGCTGCCTGCTGCACTATACTTTAGTGGCTAGGGTGCACAACCAGGAACTCGATACCATTTTTAAAAATTTATATTTTCTCTCAAGCTGCTTATCAACCCCTGATATTGAAGTGCAGTGTTGAAGCACCGTCATGGTATTTTTTCTAAATGCATTATAGATAAGGACGACCACGGTCTTTGAGGATGAAAGACCCGTCATCTCCCTATAATCTTCGTATTCATTGACATCCTGTTTGGGCTCCTGCGTAGGGAGGTCCAGGGTATCCAACATATTTTGTATAAATGTAAACATGGAGGAAGGATCCTCGTGGTTACCCAGGGGATCCCCAAGGTGAGGGTCCAGGGACTCCTGGGGCTCAAGGCCCTCAAAATCCATGTCAGGGGCATCATAAAATCGATCATCATCTGCGTCACCCTACTACAGTCTACAGAAGAGAGCTGCAGAAGAGTGCATACCAGCCCCAGTAAATTGAGGACCCATCTTTTGAAGGGTCTGAAACAGTTGTCATGCTTTTTCCATATCTTGCACTGACGGAAGAACCCGCACAGTTTGTAAGTGTTTTGTTTTTTTTGTATGTTTTAAGCTGCCTGTTGTCTCGCTATTGGCTTTCCCAGGGAACGGAAGCATATCTGTCTTGACAGAGTTTATTTTTAGCCACTTCATCAGATGCTTGATCAAGCTTCCTCTTTTTGTCACTGTTATTATTTTTTCAATGTGTGAGGAACTTCATTTTTTGGCTGGGATCTGGAGGGTTCCTCAGCACCTCTGCTTGTCTGCTATGTTTGCCAATTTAAGCAAAGCAAACCAGTTCTGGACATACAAACTGAGTGCAGGTTTCTGTGAAAATGCCACCAACCAGTCCTGCCCCCGTTAATAAACTAATAAACTCTGTCTATTACTAGTGCCTTTTTTTTTGGTTGTAAAACTGGGACCTATACCAGTGCCAATCTTTTTTTTGTACTTTATTTTTATTATTTTCATTTGTTATACAGCAAATAACAAATTCATATTCAAGACAAGCCAAGAATATGTTTACAGCCAACTGAGAGTCAAACGACTCCTTAATACAAGGATAAGTGTATCTCAAATATTTTGATACCTCATATGGAGGGAATACTGAAATATATTGCTATAAGATTTGAAACAAGATTTTAAGCTGTTAATAGAGTCCATGGGCAGAGCGACTAATTCGTGTGCTAAAGTCTATATAAGAAGTCCAACATTTCACATCCCTACTGGGACTAATGGTGTCACTCTATATCCCTTTAAGATATAAATCCCATTAAACTAACTTTACAAAGCAGCAAACAATAAGGTAGCCAAAAGAGAAAAAGAAAAAGACCTCCCATATCACTAAAGCTGGTCTGGTCTAAGTTACCATCACTTAACGATAACAATTGTTTAAAAGAAACCATTTTAGTCCACTGTATAGAAACCCGTTAAACTTTATTTCAATATAGTACTTAGAGATCATTAATCCGGAGACTGAATTATTGCATGGCTAATTACCCAACATTAACTTGGTATGATTCAGCAAACATATTTCCCCTTGCCTAATTTAGACCATAACCAACAATAAGATTCCAGCAATGTCAACATGATCATACTGCAAAAACTAGAGAAGTTAAATCAGCAATTATTTTAGATAAAGTCAGTCCCCCCTCAGTCTCGTCAAGATCACTATCTTCTGAGCCACTAACGCGAGAGTGATTCCTTCGCTTGTCCACAAATTGAGAAGCCCACTTGCCTGCTTTGGAAGGGTCAGAAAACAAACAGACTTTACCTTCGAACACCACCCTGAGATGAGCTGGAACTACTACTGCGTGGGTGATTGCAGCCTCCCGGAGTTTCTTGCGCACCCCATCAAATCATTTGCGTCTCACCCGAGTGGCGTAACTGATGTCCAGGAAAAGAAAAACCGAACGGTCATCCTGTGTAATCGGGCCAGCTTGTCTAGCCAGAGAATTTTATCCCTTGTCCGATGCCATCTGTAATCACCTGCAAGGTACATGGGGTATCAGAGTCTTCCCGATAACCCCTTGGAGTGATTCGGTATGTTTTTTGAAGACCGAAATGGACTGTCCGATCATCTGGCACCAGTTTCTCTCCCAACCAGTATTGCAGAAACATGTGGGTGTGATCCCCCTCAATCCCCTCATGCAAGCTGAGGATCCGCACATGAGACGATCAGGTCTGATTTTCTAGTGTCTCCAATCTGGCTTTAAGGTGAAAGTGCTCCTTTATTATTAGCGTAGTGGCTGCAGAAGTAGAATCACAGTTCTGTTTCACATCACACATCTCCGTTTGTATAGTTTCCACAGTTTTTTCTACAACGTTTATTCTAGTGTTAAATGAGTCTATTTTAGTATTCAGGTCAGCTACTGATCAAATTATTCTGTGCAGTTTTAGCCAAATCGACGCCATGGTTTCTTCGGCATCGGGCTGAGAGGTGGCCTGCGTCTCTGGGCCTGTCCACATGGGCTGCATGGCACCTGAAGATTTTCCACCTGTTACACCAGTGCGATCCTTATGAGGGTTGCCCATTATAGGTTTCTGACCTTCCCAGTTTCAATGAAGGAAGTCCATTCAACAAAAGGATGCTCCAAATTAGTAAATTATTAGGATTTGTGTATTTAGTCAAGGAGCTAATAGTTATTGCTGCCAGCAAGCTCGGGCTCCACAGTGCCCCCCCCTCCGCCAGTGCTAATCTTAATAGAAACCCAGTAATACTCAACTGTGCACAGGTGGCTGCTGGACCCTTACGGACAGTCCTGACACAGATGATACCAAGGTCCAGTAATACAACAAAAAAGGTTTCCTCATAATTGCCAATCTAGAGAGAAAAACCCCAGGCGCTGTTTAAATTTGAAATCTACTGCAGGTGCCTCGAGGTAAACCCAGCGAGTTCCGAGGTAAAAAACAAGGCAACTGTCCCTAATTCGATGGTCCCCACAAGAATTTGCCCCACAAATGAAGGAAACTGTCAAAAATAAGCACCCATGAAAAAATTAGGCTTTAAACGAAATAGTCACGGTAAAAATAAAGACAAAATAGTGCCATTGCGCTAAAAATAAAACAATTATACAGCGCTAATGAAAAAGTACAAATTTCACTCAGCACACTAAAGGAAATAATTTACGAGGAAAACTTTACCCAGATAAGCACAAGGAGGCTGTCAACAAGGAAAGTTGGGAGACACCTCAGAGGCAATATTGCTCTGTCCAGTGGTGAAAGAATTCTGAAGCATTCAACAGCTCTCACTCAACTCACACCTCCTCCTGTCTTTTGATTGGCTTGGCCCTACACTCATTTAAATATCTCTTAAAGGCACACTTTCGGGGCAGTTGCACCTAGCCAGCTAAGAGCAAAAAAGTTACTGATGCTAAAGGACTCCTGGGGTAAGAACTTCTAGATTTTATTGGAAAACCATGTGAAGCAGCATTGAGCATTGCTGACCTGGTAATGCATACGCTATCACATCAATTAAACTGAGTAATGTCACTGCATTTATGCTGATAATGCCAGTATGAACTATGGGAGTCACAACTCTGTATATCAGAGACTGAAGGATGACAATAACAACATACTGAAAGCAAACTGCTCAGCTCATATCTTACACAACACACTGAGGCATGCCCTTGATAAATTAGATATCGACATTGAAGGTATAGTAATTAAAATTTACAAATATTTTGCAAGTCATGCTAAGCACAGAGCACATCTTCAAGAATTCTTCAAGCTCCTTGATCTAGAATGGCATGAGCTTATGTGACATGTTTCAGCATAATGGATTTACCTTAATACTACTGTTGCAAGACTACTGCAGAACTGGCCAGCCATTGTATCATACTTTAGATCTCTTGGAGAAGAATGCCCATGACCAATATTGAATGCACTTTGTTTGAATGTTGAAGAGACAGAGGACACATATATAGTTGAGATTTATCTGAACTGTCGCAATGTGATGTGTATTTGAAATGACAATGAAAAACGTAGAACAAGAACAACAAACTCAGTATTGCTGAATTATTCGGTGTACAGTAAGAGAAAAATTACTCACCATAGTAATGTTGTTTCTTCTAATGGAGTCTTGCTGTATTCTGACTATATGTAGTTAGCCCCAGCACTTGAACTGCTCCGGAGAGGAAAGGGTTAACTCTATGCCAAGGCATAGAACGTTGAGCTCGAGCTCGGTTTTCAAACCTCTGTCCTAGGTACTCCTTAGTGTAACCGCCAGACTCTTACGAGCACTATGCCACCTAACTAAAAACAGAAATCATTTTTCTAAAATTTTGTGCCAAAATGCAATAAACAGATTTTTAGGGTCCAAAAGACTTAAGTCGAGAACCTCAACAAGAATCCAAGTAGGTAGTAAAACTTAATAATATATTTAAAGTAATAACAACAAAAACCTCATCCTAAGAAGAGGTAACCCAGGTACACCCTTGGGGTGCAGCACTGCGCCTGCCCACCCACATCCCAAAAACAACTAGGTTCCAGGAGAGGAGGCAGGGAAGGAGGTCAGAATACAGCAAGACTCCATTAGGAGAAACAACATTACTATGGTGAGTACATTTTTCTTCAAACAACATGAAGTCTTGCTGTATTCTAACTATATGCAGACTACCAAGCAGTGACCCCCCTGGAGGAGGGAGTTACAGGACCTATTTTGGGAACAAGCTCTGCAGCACTTCTGTGCCAAACCCAGCATCACTTCTTGACTGGATCTTGAGAGTGTAATGCTTGGTAAATGTGTGAACAGTTTTCCAGGTGGCTGATTTACAGATTTCCACTAAAGGTATGTCTCTGGCTGCTGCAACCGAAGCAGCTGTACCTCTGGTGGAGTGAGCCCTCAGGTCTGAGGGTGGCTCCTTCCCCAACTAAGAATAACAGAATTGGATACAGGAGACAATCCACTTGGCAATAGTTCTCTTAGTGGCAGGTTTACCTTTTCCCACTTCTCCATAAGTGAGAAACAGCTGTGAACAGTCATTTCTATGGGTCTCAGTGAACTCTATATAATAACTAAGAGCCCTCTTTACATCAAGACTGTGTGGTATTCTTTCCCCAGAGGAAGAACAGTCAGTGAAAAATACAAGCAATGACACAGATTGGTTCAAATGGAAGTATAATACCACCTTGGGAAGGAATTTTCTATTTGTTCGAAGGACCACCTTATCCCTGTGTAATGAAATGAAATCCGGTTCCACTAATAAAGACTGTAACTCACTGATTCTTCTGGCAGAGGTAATGGCTACCAGGAACACAGTTTTCCAAGTCAAGTATTTTAGCTCAGCTGAAGATATGGGTTCAAAAGGAGGCTGCATAAGCTGTGCAATGCAAATATTCAGATCCCAAACAGGAGTAGGGTCCCTAAAGGGAGGAGTGATATGAACCAAACCCTTGAAAAATCTCTTGAAAACTGGATGGGAGGCTAAGGAAGAATCCTTCCCAGCTGAAAGGAAGGCATAGATGGCTGCTAACTGCACCCTGAGAGTGGTAGGCCTGAGGCCTAAACTGTTAAGATGCACCAAATAGTCCAAAGCAGTGACAATTTCAGCTGAATCTGCCTAAATATGCCTCTGAGAACACCAAATACCAAATCTCCTCCATTTGGAATTGTAGGTTTTCCTAGTGGAAGGTTTTCTACTAGCCTTAATAATGTCCATGGCTGACTGGGAAAGATGCAGGCCTGCATATTCTAGCTCCTCAGGAGCCAAGCCTTGAGTCTGAGAGTCTGAAGATTGGGATACAGTATCCTCCCCTGTGAGGAGGTGAGAAGATTGAACTGCCTGGGAAGACAAAGAGGAACTGTCACTGACATTGACAGTAGTAGGGGATACCAAGGCTGCCTGGCCCAGTCTGGGGCCACCAGAATCACAGTACAAGGCTGAAATCTGATCTTGATCATGGAACTCTGAGTATCAGAGGAAAAACATACAGAAACCTGTTTGTCCAATCCAACAGGAGAGCATCTTGAGGAACAGACTCCAAAAGAGGGGGTCAGCAGCAGAATAGGGGGAGCTGATGATTGTCCAGGGCTGCAAAGAGATCTCTGGAGTGCCCCACCTTTTGAAAATGATCTGAAGAATTAAGAGGATTCAGGGCCCATCCGTGGTGACCTTGGGAAATCCTGCTGAGAGCATCTGCCAGTACATTGTCCTGCCCTGGGAGATGCACAGCTATCAGGGAAACCTGCAGGGAATAAGCTAGTGACCAACTTTTCATGGCTGCTGTGCACAAGGCCGAGGACTGAGTGCCCCCCTGCTTGTGGTGTCTGTCCTGATCTGCACCACGTTCCCCTGAATTGTGTTCGAGAATGTCTGAAGTGCTAGAAAGACACCCCTGAGTTCGAGAAGATTTATGTGCAGGAGAGACTGCTGATGAGACCATGTTCCCTGAGCAGTAAGCTGATCCAGACTGGCTCCCCATCCCAGCAGGGAATCGTCTGTGGTGAGAATCACTGTAGGGGCCTGACTGAGGAAGGGGACACTTTGCCTCAGATTGTCCTCATCCAGCCACCACTGGAAAGACCGAACCAGAGTCTGAGACACTGGCACTAACTTGGAGAGGGGGTCTTTTTTCTGAGATCAAAAAGATTTTAGATGAAATTGAATATCTCTCATTTGAAACCTTGCCCCTTGCACTACTGCAGTGCAAGCTGCCATGTGGCCTAGCAACTGCAAGAGATGTCTGGCTGGCCGAGACACTAGTGGACGAAAAGAGGAAGAAAGGCCTTGGCCTGAACAGTGACAAGTTCCACCCCTATAAATGTGAGAAGCTGGGATGATTCTAGAACAGACTTTTCTAAATTTAGGATGAATCCTAAGGAGTCCAGAAGCTTTTGAGTGACCTCTAGAGCTAACTTGACTTAGTTTGAGGACTGACCCACTATGAGCCAGTCGTCCAGGTAAGGGGAACATTATGATGCCTTGTCTCCTGAGAAAGGCCAACACTACTGCTAGACACTTGGTGAACAACCTTGGAGCAGATGTTAGGCTGAAAGGCATTGCTCTGAACTGGTAGTGACATGAGGACAACTCGAACCTGAGGTACTGTCTGTGGGAATGTCTGATAGGTATGTGGAAATAGGCATCCTTGAGATCCAGGGAGGCTAGCCAGTCTCCTGGTCCCAGAGAGGGGAGAATTATTTTGAGTCACCATTTTGAACTTTTGCTTTAGTATGTGTTTGTTCAGGTATCGTAGATCTAGGATGGGTCGCCACTCCTGTCTTTTTTGGGGTAAGGAAGTATCTGGAATACAGTCCTTTTCCCCTGTGACTGAGAGGTACCTTCTCTACTGCTCACAGGAGCAGTAGAGAGGGAGACTTCTGCCTCTAAAGCCTTTGTCTCCATAGGAGAGGGAGGACTGAAAGACTTTGCTCTCATTTTTGGGAACCTTCCGAAGCTGAGAGCAAGTCCCTGGCTCACTACTTCTAGGACCTATTTGTCTGAGGTAATAGACTTCCAGACCTGGAAATAGTGAGCCAGCCTGCCCCCTACTGGAACTGGGGAGGCGACCTGACTGACACATCAAGGTGTCTGTTTAGCAGGGGGCTTGGACTGAGTGGAGGATGGAGTCCTGGTCATCCCCCTTCTGCCTCTTCCCCTAAAGAACCCCCTCTGCTGGAAAGAAGAGGAGGCCTGAGCTTGGTAAAAAGGCCTTTGAAAAAGCCTGCCCCTGCCAGCCCTAGATTGCTGCCTCTGAGGAGTGACCTGCTTTTCCTTGGCTGCAGCACTCCTGTAGGTGGTCCTGTATCCATCCATCTTTTTCATGTAAGCCTCTGTTTGCTCCCCAAACAGAGAATTACCATGGCCTTGGTCTGGGTATCCTGTGATAAACTGGTACACCTGAGACAAGCAAATCTCCTCATGGAGACAGATGTAGCCATGACCCTAGAATATACATCATTCGAGTCAACAGCAGCATGAAACTGGACCTTTGATGCCTCAATACCATCCACAGCCACCTGCTCCAGTTCCTTGGCCAGCTGGGGAGGGGCATTCTTAGCCAGCTCCAGAACCGTATCCCACATAGACTTATGGTATCTGGCTGTATATGCCATGTAATTAGATTGCCTGAGCCCCAAAGAGGATGCTAAGTACTGCTTCTTGGCTATGGCATCCACTTTCCTGGAATACTTATCTGGGGGGTGAGATGCCAGGGGAATGTTAGCCTTGTCACAGGCTGCAGCTTGCACTACCCCAACATGGCTGCAATGATTTGCAAGGAATTCCATCCCAGGGCCTGACAAGGCATACCTCCTGTCCATCTTTTTATCCACAGGAGGTATGGATGTTGGACACTGAAAAATTTTCTGTCGGTTTCCCCAGGGATTTATGCAGAGGGATAGACACTCTTTTGGACTATGGGACATCCATCATCTCAACATAGTTAGGTTCATCCTGATCCTGTTCAGCCTCTTCCACTGGAAGCTGAAGAGTATCGGCCAATTTCTTGTAGAACAAGAAATGGAAGGGGGACTCAGAACGTCTGGGAGGAGACACATTGGAAGGCCTGTCTGGGGAGAGGCCAGGCTCTACTGGCTCATCTAGGCCTTCATAATCCTCCCAAATCGCCCTCATAAAATGCTTCTGGATGATATTCAAAAGCAGACAAGTCTGACTGAACCGATCATCTTTGAGTGGGTGTTGGTTGGAACCGGGCGAAGCAACTGCACAATAGCAATCACTTTAGCTATCATCGGCAGTTGGAACATGGGAACCGGGATCCGAACCGGCTGACTTGCACTTTCTCTTAGACGGAACAGATTCCACAGAATCATCTCTCCTTTGGCCCGAGGAGGTATTGCCCAGGTCAGTGGGCACCCCTTCAGGTTCGGTCTGAACCGAACCGGGCTGGCCATCTGGGTCAGCGGATTTCTCAGTCAGCCTTTCCTTCAGCCTACTTAACGTTTATCTAAAGAAGCTTTGGGAAAGTTTTTGCAGATTTGGCAGTCCGCTTTGAGGTGGTCAAATCCCAGACAGTCCACACAGATGAGGTGGGGATCAGCCTTAGCAAAGGCCTCCCCACACTCGGTGCAGTGCTGAAACCCAGTGGGACCGGTTTTCTTTTTGGGTTCCTCAGACATGCCTAAAGGAAAAAAGTTACCCTTACCAGTGTTTAAGCCAGGCAACTACAAACCTGTCGGTTTCCAACCGTGTCATGGGTCGGTTAAAAAACCAGGAAATTACTGTTTTTTTTAGGATCCAATAGGTACCGTAAACCACAATACAAATCACAGGAAAAAAAAACAGAATTGCTTCAGTTCCTAACCGGACTGACCGGGAAGAAGCAGAACAAAAAACTATTTCCACCACAAAACACTTACTACCTAGCAAACACTTACTATACCATGGACAGAGATGCACACACCGAAAAAATAAGTAAACGGTTGACAAACTGACCGATTTTTTACTTAAAGCGAACCGAAGGGAAGGAGAGATTCTCCGGAGCGACTTCTTAGTTAGGCGGAGTAAAGAATCTGATGGTTACACTAAGGAGTAACTGGGACAGAGGTTTGAAAACCGAGCTCGAGCTCAACGTTCTATGCCTTGGCATACAGTTAACCCTTTCCTCTCCGGAGCAGTTCAAGTGCTGGGGCTAACTGCATATAGTCTGTATCACGTCAATTCAGCAGATCAATTTCAGCGAGTCATTTACAGTGACTCAATTACAACGCTTGCAATTATAGCGAGTGGGTAATATGGGTGACAATGAGGATAGCGAGACAGGGGTTAGATAACCTAACTCCGAGGTCCAGGTGTGCCTCGGAGGATGTTAGTTTAGAAATAGTGGGGGGTTCGGGGGCACAGCCCCCCTGCAAAACACTTAATTAGGTTCTTGTTGCATTTACAAACACCCTACTTGAGTAAAAGGCTCGAGAAACAGGAAATATCCTTCAGGTCTAAATGTAATTCTTTCTTGGACTGGCGGCAGCATTCACTAATGCCCCTCTGCTGAAAAACACCCCAGTAAAGGCATATTCTAAACTATTAACTTTGCTCACCATAGGAAGTAAAGTACTGTATATGAGGCAATGAATGCAAATCAAAAGCTCCGAAGGCAAGCAAAGAAAACAGCTCTCGCCACTGGCTCTTTCTATAACTAAATTACTTAAAGTGGCAATGGAAATGAGCTGTAATTGCGTGCGCTGTGATTGATGGTCGCTGTAATTACCATCGCTATAAAATAGTCGCTGAAATTGCATTCACTAATGTTAATTCGTGAATTGACATGGAACCCATATAGTCAGAAAACAGCAAGACTTCCTGTTGTTTGAATGGATGACTTCCACAACAAACTCATTCTACTACTACTGGGAGCTGTCACGTGTTGAAACTGGAGGACAAGCTTGATCTTGATGCCTTGTATGATGAATTCATTTTGATACACCCTCTTACTGATCTTGTTTCTCCAGAAGCGCAAGAAAAATCTGTTTCTGATAAATGGAAAGATGTATTCCAGAAAAGTGGAAAAGAGAATCTAAAGAACTTGTTTCTCTTGGTCTCATTTGTAATGATCATTCCGTCGAACGCATTTATTGTATTTACCCTCATGAGCAAACAAGTGGACAGACAACAGAACAGATGTGAAGTTTCTGTAATGAAAGCTGAACTGCATACATGTTTAAACTACATGGAAAACTGTAGCACATTCCACAATGAGGTGCTAAAGGGCAAAAAAATGCAAGCAATAACTAAATATTCTTGCAAACTGAAAGTGTAAAATATCATTAACTCTGTATACATAATGTTAAACACCAATTTCATAGCCATTTTGAATAAACCCAAATGTTTTGTTTTACTAAGTTTAACATACTCCTGCTGCGTTAACATATTCCTATTTTTACCGTAGAGCCCAGCGTTAATGCAGATGTACAATATTCCCACCAGAATTCTCATGATGGCCTGCTATTTAGGGGTTCTCTGCATCCTTCATTGCTGTTATTGAGGGCATAGGTTGTGATTTTTAACCTCACTTCCAGTCCTAGGTACTACATAGCCTGTGAATTTCTTGCATGCAGGAATCATCATTGGCTAATAAATGGATTTGCAGATCTGATTTCTTGCATACAGTAGTTCATGTACAACTATGCAAATGGCAACACTGATTCAGGCCTAATATTCTACTTCATAATCACTTTTCATATCCTGAATCAAGTCACATAATTTCATGATTTGAGAAGTGATTTATACCTATGTATACTGTTCTACAGTTGATCCTTTTTTTTTTTTTGTATTGTATGGAAGTGTGCAGACAATTTTGATTCACTATTTTTTTGTAAGGGAAAGATGGTGGTCTGACCATCATACCATCAGCTTCAGTTCTGAGGCCCCCCTAAGAGGTCTGCCCCTATGGAGATGGTCCAGTACCGCACTTTGAGGGGTGTTTCCCCAGATGACCTGATGGTGGTGCTGGACCTATCGAGCATGCCGAGGGGATGCATGGATCCAGGGGATCTTGTACTCACCTATAATAAGGCAGTGACAGAGGCCCTCGATTCCATTGTTTCTGTTCGAGTTTGTCCACTCTCCCTTTGCCCTAGGTCTCCATGGTTTGATGAGGACTTGAGGGAGTTGGACGAAGGCTAGAAAGGCGATGGCGGAGGTCTGGCCTGGTGGGTGACAGGCTTAGTTTGATGGACCATTATTTGGTCTATCAGTCAACAATCTCCCATAAGAAGGCAGAATTTCTGTCCAGGGAAATTGCTGCCATGCGGAATCGACCGGCTCAGCTTTTCCAGACTGTGGACAGACTGTGCAATCCACTCTGTCTTCAGCCCAGAAATGCTTTTTCACAAGAGCAGTGTGAGGAGATTGCTTGTTTCTTCGCGGATAAGGTTGCCACGATCAGGTCTGATATCCACCTGACCCTCTCTCTAGGGAGTAGCAGTGGTCAGCAGGAGATGTAGGACCCCCGGTTGGAGTGGTGTGACTTTAGCCAGCCTACAATCAGTGATATTGTGATGGTTATCCAGTCTTTATGACCTACCAACTGTAGTTTGGATCCGGGCCCTACGTGCTTGCTTGTTGGCTGCATTGAGGTCATTGGCCTGGGCCTTGCCGAGATAGTCTGGTTATCCTTGGAGAGGGGAATTTTTCCAGCTTCCCTCAAGGAGGCCGTGGTTCGACCTCTTCTTAAGAAGCCCTCCTTGGATCCTGACTGTCTTACAAACTACAGGCCGGTCTCTAACCTTCCCTTTTTGGGTAAGGTTATTGAGAAGGTGGTGACTTTACAGCTGGAGGACCATTTGACCAGCCACAATATCTATGATTCTCTCCAGTCTGGTTTCAGGAAGAGACATAGTACTGAGACGGCTCTTGTTTGGGTACTAAATGACCTCCTGAGAGAGAGAGATTGAACAACTCATTCCATCTTGATCTCTCTGCAGCATTTGATACTGTGGACCATGGGGTGCTGTTGGATCACCTGCGGCATATCTGTGGATTTTCGGGGACTGTCCTCAGATGGTTTCTATCTTACCTCATTGGCAGGACTCAGAAGGTGGTGTCTGGGGTTTGTATCTCATTCCATTCTCCCTGCCCTGTGGGGTTCCGCAGGGATCCATTTTAGCACCCATGTTGTTTGCAGTGTATATACTGCCGTTGGGAGCGATTATTAGACGGTATGGCTCGAGTTTTCACTGCTATGCAGATGATACTCAGCTATACATGTCTTTTGTCCCTGAAGATGATGATGCTGTCTCAGTGCTCAACAGCTGTCTAACTGAAATTCAGGCCTGGATGAACGTGAGCTGGCTAAAGTTGAACCCTGAAAAAACTGAGGTGTTGGTCGTGAACCCGGGTCGTCGTGAGGAGGGTATGTTGGCAGCTTCACCTTCGGGTCTGTGGCTTGGAGGTGTCCAGCTAACTACCTCAGACCGGGCGCGGAACCTGGGCGTTATATTTGATGACTGTATGACCTTAAAATCACAAGTGTCAGAAGTTGTTAAAACGTATTTTTACCATCTGAGAAATATTGCCCGGGTGATCTTCCAATGTTGGTTCACGCCTTCGTTACCTCCCACCTAGACTACTGCAATTCCCTTTACCTAGGGCTGTCAGGGGTTGATATCCGCCACCTGCAGCTGATGCAGAATGCGGCAGCCAGGTTGTTGACTGGTGTTTCGAGAGCCAGTCATATAAAACCTGTGCTCCGCGGTCTGCACTGGCTGCCGATACAGTGGCGGATCACCTTTAAGGTTGCTTTCGTTAACCTAGAAGGCCCTACACGACCAGGGACAGAGTTACGTCCCCTCCATCTTCTCCAATCCACCGATGAGGGATTACTAGAGGTTCCCAGGGTACGCTTGCAGACATCGGGAGCAAGGGCATTTAGCTTTGTTGCTCCGTCCCTGTGGAACTCTCTACCTCATCGGGTACGAGATCGCCTAACTGTCCAGAGTTTTAAAGCTGCTTTAAAAACCTATTTATTTAACCTGGCTTTTGCTGATTGATGGGGTTATTTTATTTATTATGCTGTTATTACATTGTTTTTTGTAGAAACTATATGCTGTTTTATAATAATGTATGTATTTTATTTACAGGCGCCTTGGTTTCAGAAAGGTGCCTTTTATAAATAAAACTGATTTGATTTGCAATACTGCATTAACAATGGGCCATAACTAAGGTGATTTTATGACTATTTCAAAATAAAGCCAGCACACAAAATGATGGGAGTAATAAAAATGGACTATAAACATGCATAAATGTATAACTATTCCTGAATATGTAAGAAGGATGGTTATGTTCCTTTTAAAGAGGACCAATCCTGGTCTATCTGCAAACTTCCCAGATGATACTTTACCTGATTAGGCTTTCAAAAGAATTGTTTGAAGAATTTTGCAGTGAGAAATAAAAAAAAAAAAAAATTGGAAGGGATTATAATTTAGACACTGATGTGCCCAGCAGCCCTATCCATTCCACTTCCTGGTCCCACTGCAGAACTTGCTACTCTCTGACCCGTCTCCACGCTGCCTCATTTTGTGACACCAAAGTGTGATGATCGAGGGAGAATGTGCTATTGATAACAGTAAGGACATATTTTTGGAGTAC
This sequence comes from Neoceratodus forsteri, assembly GCA_016271365.2. Lineage (NCBI taxonomy): Eukaryota > Metazoa > Chordata > Ceratodontiformes > Ceratodontidae > Neoceratodus > Neoceratodus forsteri. The sequence continues at coordinate 211,259,870 of JADMNL010000028.1, forward strand.
ATTTAGTTTGTTTTATTGGACTTGGAAAAGTTCAGAGCCTGTACGCAAAGCCTTTGTTATATCAGGAAGCGGAAGGATCAGGCTGCCAAGCCTAATGCTTCCAAATGTGGTATGGTGCTAGAGAGGGCTTTTGGAGGAATTTTAGAAAACATCAGGATTGCTCCACTTAAACGAAGAGGGCAAGAGAGTGTTGAAACACCCAATAGGATAACTAAAAACCATGTAGAGGTGAAACAGTAAGAGAACTGGAACCAATATTTAAAAATCAGCTTCTACAGCAGGAAATGGCTTACAGCTTCATTGTTTCTTTCAGATATTTAAAGGTGTTTGTCAAGTCCCCCTCCCCACCCTTTCTGGCCCTAACGATTGCATGTTCAGATTGGATAAGCACTTCACATTTGGTTTTCTTTGCTGACCTTGTATCATTTGTGTAGCCCGCCACTGGACAGATTCTATGTGGTCTTTATTTTTTTTCAGGTGGAGGATCCAGAACTGGACACAGTACTCCAGGTGCGTCCTCATCAGAGATCCATGCAGGGGCAACAATACCTCTTTTCTCTTACTGAAAACCCCTCTGCCTATTCATCCCAGCATTCTGTGTGCCTTACCAAGTGCTTTGGTGCACCGTGTCATGGACTTGTTCTATGACCAACGATGATTCCAAAATCCCTTTCCTCAGTGGCCTGGTTTTTTTCCCATCCCCTAGCCAATAAGTAATCTTTAGGTTACCCTAGCCTGTGTGCGTAACTTTGTAGTTCTTCACATTAAACTTTAGCTGCCATACATTGTACCACCTCTCCAACTCTTCTAGGTCCCCCTCTTCTTGTCCCTGATCCCTCCTTGTGGTCTACTCTACCACAGAGTTTATTGTCATTTTCAAAGAGGCTGGCACATTTTCCCATGATTCCTTCCCCTATGTTGCAGATTAACACATTAAACATGCAGTACTGCCCCACTGCTGATCATTTTGGTATACCACTTGTGACCTCCCTAACCTCTGACTGTTCCTTATTTGCAAGCACCCAGTGTTCTTCCACCTTGCAACCCACCTTGTTAGCTTTTCCCCAACCTTTAAATACCACAGCTTCTTCCAAGTCATTTATAAGGTACCAAAAACCTTACTGAACTCTGTATATAGCACACTGGCTGCCTGGCCCTTGTCCATTTGTCTAGTACTACAGCTGAAGAACTTAAATCAGGTTAGTCTGGCAGGGCCTATCCTTCACCAAAACAAGCTGCTGCTGCCTATCTTGGAGCCCATTTGCTTCAAGAAATTCCATCAGGTGCTCTCTGATTGTTTTCAGAAAGTGTGCCACAACAAATGTAAAATTAACCAATCCATAGTTGCACACTCCCTGCTTCCGCTGTCCTGCACAGAGATCAAGTATACTCTCATCAAACCCACTGTGAGACTACCCAGTCTCCAGCTGAAAGAGACTGTCAAGGGTCATGCACGTTCATGTCCCAATTTCCTCCACATACTTAGGTGTAACCAACCTGGTCCTGAAAGCTTATCCATACTAAGTGCCCTTAGTCCTTTAAATACTCGACCCCATAGCATTAGTCCCCCACTCAGTTCACTCATCCCCTTCCCATAGCCAGTCTACTGCAGCTGGGGAGTGGACCCACCCCACCTCTACTGAGAATGTATAAAAATACTCAATGAAGAAGTCAACCCTCTTCCTCTACAAATACAGTTCCACAATTTAGCCTCACAGTACCTTCCTTGGTATTCCTCTTCTCTCCAATATGTGGTATCTAAAGACCTGTTCCATTTTCCCTTACCCCCTCAACTACCCTCTATGCCGTCTTCACCTTTGGCCTCGTGACTCCACCTGCCTTCTGTATTTTTACTACGTATGCCTATCTATTGCCCTAAGTATGCTCCCCCCTTATAGTGAAGCCTGCCATGATGCAATGCAGAATATTGCAGAGTTACTGTATTACATGGTGCAATATTAATGGCAGTTAATTCCTTTTTTCATGAATCCCTGAAACTGTGCTACATCTTGGCCAGCTTCACAGTACTATCTGAATGCAGTCCTCTTTGCCTGCATGGCCAGTGGCCTCACTACCCATAGTGGCTTCTTGTGTTTTTACTGCTTCAGGCAGAGTTTAGTCACTTCTAACAAATACCCTTTCCACTCCCCTCAGTTGTTCTTGGAGGGTCTCCTCCATTCTTGCAGAGTTTGCACTCCTGAAGACAGAACCAGATGAAGCATGGCTCCCCACGTTGGTGGGTTCCACCACCCGCTGTACAACAGGGAACTCTTGTAATACATCTATAAGGGCCTGATGCCCAGCACTCCTGTTAATGCTTCCCAGTCCACATTTGGGAGATTAATAGCAAAATGTATACTTTCACACACCTATAAATTGTTTTAATAAAGCAGACTAGCAGGCTCTAGAACCAGTCAAAAAATACCAGGTCCTGAATATTTGACTTTTATAACTGAAACCCACAATACAAAACTAATAAATAAAAATGTAGATAAAAATTATTTTAAAGAAAATAATTTATTTAAACCAATAAATGTTATATTTCATAAATAGTTTTTAAAGTGTCTTATTCTTCACCTCAGAAAATGAAGCTTTCAGCACAAACAAAAAGCTGAAAATGTTTTTATGAATACATACAAGAAAAATCATACATGCATAGACAATCTTACGAATGAATACATAATGTGAACCTTTGAACAACACTGGAGCAAGTTATAATTTACTAATAGTGTGTCATAAACATTTTTTATAGTGCAAAAAATTCCTGAAGCCTCAGTGTTTTATTTATCAAGGTGTCCATTAAACAATCCAACAAATGTAACCACAATTTCTTTACAAGGCGTATTCTGTTTTCATTCAGGTTTCTTTTAGAAATCCAAATTACACGCTGGCGACACGGGATCAGGAGCAGACTCAGGTCACCGGGGGTGGGGGTTGGGGGGCTGAGCATCCAACGACAGCTCACGTTCTCTGGGAGGGGAGAGGGGATACATTCCGGCGAGTGGCGACCTCTGGCGGTGGCTGGGGGCATGACAGCTCGTCAGCACCTCAAGGGTTTGATTGATCACAGGTGGAGGCCTGTGGACCAATCACCTCTAGGGGTTGCATCATCAAGGGGGAGGATGTTGCGGACGTTGGCGCTCGCACCTTGATGTCAAGGGTCAGCAACGTCCTCACAGAACAGGGAAAAAAAAAATCACCCTCCTGAGCCGGGTAGACGGGGCGCTGAACCCAGTCCTGATGTGCCACCAACTGCCTCCCGTCCTCAGGGACCTGAAGACGGTAGAGTACAGGGTCCCCGTGCCTGAACCCATAGAGGTAATCCACGACAGGATGAAGAACCCTCAACAGCAGGTAAGTCAGTGACAGAGCGGGTTTCATTGGCGACTCCTGAAGGGGCGGCTTTTTGGCAGGGACATAGGAGGGGAGAAAAAGAAATTTAAAAAAAACAAAAAACAAAAAAAGAAATCCAAATTAAAGAAACTGGAGGGAAATTAAATTTTACAAGTTCTATGGTACATTATGGTATGTCACCAAAATACAAACATGAAAGGATGCAAACTGGATTTTTAGACTTCAGAATGAGAAAAAGAAACACTGATTTACTAACAAACACACCTAAGACCCTTCCAGCAACATTAACAGTATGAGGTATAGCACACAACAGGCTGTTGATGCTGCAATAGGCCCCCCCCCCCCAAATTGTTTAACCAGGTGAGACACACTAAGCTGAAAGCTTGTTTACAGGTGCAACCTGGGAGCACAGGGAAGTTAAGTAACTTGCTCAGGGTCACACAGATGCAAATGAGAGCTGTGGGATTCAAACCCAGGTCTCCAGATTTGCAGCTCAGAGCCTTACACCACTGCGCTATACTGCCTCCCAAATAACCCCAATCTCCCGATAACCGTATATCTACCTAGGATGTGTGATTACTGTGCAACCTGTCTAATGAGGACCAGACAGTGACGAAACACTCTGTCCTTAATATAAAAGGGTCCTTAATATGCAGGTTGCACAATATAAAAAAAAACTACAGTTTACACCGAGAAGAAACATGACCTTAGTAGGCAAGATGCACTGCATGACAGCATCACTGCATATGCAGTGCAATTTCATACCACTCTGTTGTGTGCAATTAACACACCTGTTTCTCCAGATACCCGCCCATTAGCATGGCTGGATAGGACTCAGAGAAGTGCTAGTTTTGTTTTGAACTGTCAACAGTACCAGTGAATACCTAATTTATTGAGCTTTGCATGGGAGTTTTGCTAAAAAGATGACAAGGTACTACAGGACTTAATTTACTTCAGCCATGTTTAGCATAGCTCCCCCCTCTCACACAAGAGATAAAATGTCTCAGGCACTGGTGATAACATTTTACCCTCATCATAACACATAGTAACAATGACCTATGCTGTAAGTTGTAACCACAATAATGGCATTTCCAAAGTCCCAATGTAAAACAAAGGGGGCAGAATATGTTCTTAAATTCTGCTGTATATTAAAGGGCAACATTCATGAATAGTGACCATAATAGTCCGAAAGCCCATGAGATTTTTCAAATGATGTATTGGGCTCATCTATAGCTGGCAGCAGTCCTGAGTTATCAATGACCAAGTCTTCCCCATACTGATACTACAATGTGATGTCATGACCAGTCAGAGGCTGCAGCTAATCACACTGTAGGCAAGAACAGCCGGATCATCACTGACATCACAAAGTCCTAAAAATGGGGGCAATTTCGTAACCATTTGAAACAGGCTTCATCGTTATTATAACGTGTGTGAGAAAAGTCAAGTGCTGTGATTGTCTAAACCACCAGAACAGCCATATGATTATACTTATGGTCTGCTAACAGGTACAGTGGAGTCCAATACCTCAGTTTAAAGATCTTTTGAAGGGATTCTCAACTAATATGTGCACTGTTCATAAATGTTCTTCTTTAATCTCAAATGTGATCCTATTAAATGAAAACTGATTCCAGGTTCTTACAACAGATCCATAATTAAAACAGTAGTGCATGACACAGTGAAAATGTTGACCTGCTCTATAATTTTATTCTGTTTTAAATTGATGTTTCTCACATGTGCTTGCAGCATGCCCTTTTTCCCGTATTTTGAGTCTGCATTAGTACTTTTTTGTACTTTTGAAACAATAAAGGTGCTCCTTTTAATATGGGTAACTTGAGGTTTTCGTGATTCTCAACCCTTTTTTTGAGCACTTACTGTTGCACATGGTATGCTGCATGCACTGATTTATCTACAAAAACAGTGACAGTAAACCACCCTTCAATCAAAACTTAAAATAATGCCTCAAGTTAATTATCTGCCATCTTTGATCACCTCTCTTGGACTTATTTTGGACCCTGGCCATGTACTAAATGAATTTACTTCTCCATGTAGGTTGATCATGGCTACTGCACACAGTACTAACTTGCTGCACACCTACTCCAAGATCCTGTTACTGTTTTGTCCCTTGATTTGACTATCCTGTCTCCCCTGTAAGTTGCAGTTGTATAAATTTTATGCAGGATGCCGAATGCTGTTCTGGATATGACGATCTTGTAACATTTATGTAAATAGTGACCTCTGTCACACTGATTATCAGTGAGAACAAATGCCCTAATAACCACGAATGACATCAGACCCATTTATTATGGCCTCAGAGCACTAACGCGTCACTCTTACTTACAGTACAACAGTGGGAAACACCAGTTATTATAAAATTTAAACATAAGTGACTCTGTGTTTATGATTTTTTTTTTCTTGAAACATACCCTTGGTGTATGATAACTGCATAAATGTCCTGAGGTTCCCTCTCAAAGTTTATGGGTCATCACACCCCTCAGATAAACTTCATAACATACAGTTGCCTATGCATTATTCTCTATGTAACTAATCTAGGGTCTCCCTTGAAAAAGTGGTGTCCTGTTCCAGTAGGCTTGCCTAGTCACCAAAAACAAAAAATAGTAACATAGAATTTGATGGCAGATAAGGACTGCTTGGCCCACCTAGTCTGCCCATTTCCCTACCTAACGGATAAGCTGCAGATCCTAGTTAACCAACAGCCTACTTCCTCCTTCTCCCCACTAGAATTGCCTTATGTCTGTCCCATGCATTTTTTGTAGTTACTACTTTTCTCTCCTCCTACCACCGGCTTGTATCAGGAGGGCGTCCCCAGTTCTGTTCCCCCCGGTGTCCACCAGCCAACGCTGACCTGGCACCAGGGCTTACCCCCCCCCCCCGGGTGGGGTCGGTGGAGGGGGTCAAAATCCCCCATCCTGTACGGCAGTAACTTTTTTCCTCCTGTTCTCCCAGGAGTCGGGACAGTGTCATGACATCAGTGGAGTGGAGCACACACGCGTCCGCACGCACTCCCTCCAGACATCTGGCCCAACTCCTCCCCTACTTGTGGTGCGGCGCCCTGTCCTCCAGCCTCCACCGGGGGGCTGAACAAGTGCAGACCACTGAGACCCCCCCTCCCCGGAGATGGAGAGCAGTTCATCAGATGCTCAAGCCTTCTCCTCCCCTGATGGCTTGTGCTCATTCCCGAACATAGGTCGCCGGCGTAGCACGAGGTAAGGCGCCAGTGCCTCAGCCCTCAGTGCCACCGGGCCGGCTTGTCCCATGCATTCTTGAATTCCCCCACTGTTTTTGACTCTACGACTTCCTCAGGAAGGATGTTCCATGTACCCACAACCCTCTCTGTGAAGTAATACTTCCTCACATTACCTCTGAGCCGTCCCCCCTCTATCTTCAAATTGTGCCTTGTTTTTGCACATCTCTTTTTCTGAAACATGGTACCCTCTTGGACTTTGTTGATTCCCTTGAGGTATTTGAAAGTTTCTATCATGTCCCCCCTCTCTCTCCTTCCCTCTAGGCTATACAGCTTTGGTTCCTTTAGTCTTTCTACATATGTCTTCTGATGCAGACCCTGCATCATTTTGGTTGCCCTCCTCTGGACAGCCTCCACCCTATGTCTTTGCGGAGATAGGGTCTCCAGAACTGTACACAGTACTCCAGATGTGGTCTGTACAGAGGGCCAACAACTTCCTGTTTTCTACTGGTGATGCCTCTCCCTATGCATCCCAGTATCCCCCCAGCTCTCCTTACTGTCTTCTCACATTGCTGGCCCACCTTTAGGTCATCTGATACGCCTACCCCCAGGTCCCTTTCCAGTTTTGTTGTCAGTATCTCACCCCCCCCCCCCAATTGTGTATTCTTCCCCTGGGTTTTTGTTTCCCAGGTGCATTACTTTGCACTTCTTTGTATTGAATCTAAGCTTCCATACATTTGACCATTCATCCAACCTTGCCAAGTCCCTTATCATCCTTTCCACCCACCTTGTGCATCAACCCTGTTGCAGATCTTTGTGTCATGCAAAGAGACATACTTTCCTTCCAGTCCCTCCACAATGTCACTTATAAGGACATTAAAAAGGACCGGCCCCAATACTGAACCTTGCAGTACCCCACTAGTAACCCTCCTTTCTTCACTGTGGACTCCATTTACTATTACCCGCTGTGTCCTGTTGTCCAACCAGTGTTTTACCCAGGCTACCTCCTTGGGACCCACTCCCAGGCTGGCTAATTTGTTTATTACTCTTTCGTGGAGGACTGTGTCAAATGCCTTGCTAAAGTCTAGGTAGGCCATGTCCACAGCACCTCCCTGGTCTACTGCTTTGGTCACCCAGTCAAAGAAATCAATTAGATTTGTCTGACATGACTTTCCCACTGTGAATGCACGCTGCCTTGGGTCCTGTGCACCACTGGCCTCTAGATACTCTACAATTATTTCCTTCAGAAGTGATTCCATCATTTTCCCTACAACTGAGGTCAAACTGACAGGTCTGTAGTTTCCTGCCTCGGTCTTGCTCCCACTTTTGTGAAGGGGAAATACATCCGCCCTCCTCCAGTCCTCAGGTACCACCATCCTCCCATGATTTATTAAAAGGGTAGTCAGTGGTGTTGCTAGTTCTTCCATAATTCTTTTAAAATCCTGGGTGAATCCCATCAGACATTGCTTTATCCACCTTCAGTTTTAAGAGTTCTTTCAGAACCATTTCTTCTGTGAAAGGACTAATATCAACCCCCTCATCCAGACTGCTTCTATTGACCGGATTTGGTATTTCCCCTGCTTTTAATTTGTGAATACTGAGCAGAAGTATTCGTCCAGTATCCCTGCCTTTTCACTGTCACTCTCTGCCCAACCACCTTCCTCTTTGTTCAACAACCTCAGTATCCCTGCCTTAGTTTTTCTTTGCTCCCTAATGTACCTATAAAAGGTTTTATTCCCCTTCTTAACAGAGTTGGCCATCTTTTCCTCAGTTTGGGCCTTTGCTATTCTGACTGCCTTACCCACTTCCTTCTGCTTTAACTGGTACAGTTCTCTGTCCTGCTCCTTCTGTGTTTCCTTATACTTCCTGAATGCTATATTTTTCTCCCTTACCTTCCCTGTCACTTCTTTTGAGGACCATAGTGTTTTTTTCTTTCGTTTTGGTTTATTTGCTTCACACAAAGGCTTGTTGCCTCTGTGATGGCGGTTTTGATGTTTCCCCATTGTTGCTCCACCACACCTTCTTGCCTGTTTGCTAGTGCTTTTCTGAGGCACTCTCCCATTTTGACAAAATCAGCCCTCTTGAAGTCCACTACCTTCACTTTTGTGTGGCTTGACTCTACAGCTAAGTTTATTGTGAACCACACTGTTTGGTGGTTGCTTGTTCCCAGATGGCTACCCACTTCAATATCAGAGATCCTCTCTCCATCCCCATTTGAGAGTACCAGGTCTAAGATTACTTTCTCCTGAGTGGGTTCCAAAACTAGCTGTCTGAGGCATGCCCCCTGTAGGGCATCGAGAATGGTCCTGCTCTTGGATGTGGCTGCAGCAAAGGTGCTCCAGTCAACATCTGGCATATTCGGATCCCCATCAGCAATATCTCCCTTTCTCTGCCATCCCAGGATGCCTTCCATCATTTCTTGTCCATTTCCTCCCAGAGGCGGAGGTCTGCATACAACCCTGTGTGGACTGTGGAGCCATTTCCAGTCTCCAGGGTGACTCACAGTGCCGCCTCGCCTCCCTGTTTACAACGAACATTCACAAACAGCTGAAAATAATGGTAATCCATACCTAGAGATTGTCACACTTCTCTTATTAAAAGATGCTAAAGCAGACTCAAATAAAGAAAAAAGGACATATTTTACAAGAGAAAAAAACTGCAATTTAAAAGAAAGATTATGTAAAACATTCCCTGTAACATGCGCTACTGCTTTAAATTGAGAATTTGTTTTACAAGGTACAGTCTATTCTAAAGGTAAGCAAGCTCACATGCTCTTAAGGGGGCATCAATAATTTCTCAAAGCTATGTATGCATGACTGGTCTGCCGAGTTACTTGCCTTACTATACTTCTAAACACGCTGCTGTTACATGGAAGATGATCTAAGATCTGACATCCAAAATTCTCTACCCCCTGAACTCCAGGCATGTGATGGAACTGACATAATGGGGGTAATGCTGTCCAGACGGTGGTCATATACTCTATTTGATACTGAAGAGATGCCAAATCAGCAACTGACCAGAGCTTGCAGAAAGTATTTTCCACTTGCTATTTAAAATACTACAGCCAATCTGCAATGGTTACTTTGGTTCAGTAAACTCCTCCGGATGGCAGTTACTGCTCCAGCATCTTAGGCAAAGAAAAACATGTACAGTAGCCACTGTATACACTATAGCTTACAAGGGCAGTTATCTAAGCTGTGTAAACCGCTAGTTTTCCATTATTAACTGTTCTATCTTCCCTGTTAAAAAGTTGGTATCAAAAATGGGGATTATTTATTCATAGTTGAAATGAAGCTGGTACTGTAATGGTGCAGGTTTTCCAATACTGCATCTCATCCCCTAACAGAATGCTACCATGTAATGATGATGCCATTATATTTCTTCAGTTATCACATCATTATGAGTTTTACACCACAACACCCCCATGCAGGCAGTTTAGTGTAATGGTTAAGAGCGCTGGGCTGCAAACCTGGAGAACTGTTTGAATCCCACAGCCACCACCTGAATAATATGTGACCATGAGCAAGTGACATAATTTTCCTGTGCTCCCAGAATGCACCAGGAAACAAGCCTCAGCTTAATGAGTCTTTCCTGGCCAAAAGTGTAACTGTAAAACCCCATGTGCCATTCTGGCTCTGAAGAGCCTGTGGTGCCTCTGGTAAAACCTTGAAGTGATTCACAGTTTTAGTTACATTGCTGTTTTTTGTCTTGCTATGGAGCTTCATATGGAAACAGGATACTTGTGTTAATCCACCTCTCGGCAGGCTTTCATCTGCCTGAGCACCCAGGTCCCATCACCCCGACATCCACTGGGGCTTTCCGCTGCTGTCCTCCCCCAGGGATTGCTCCCCCCCCCGGCAGGGTTCCCCAAGCCCCACGGTGGAAAGGATCTGGTTCCGGCTGCGTGCCTAGCTAGTCGTATGAGAGGCCTGCGGGTACTCAGCCCCACCCATTTTTCTGCTGCTTTCTCCCTGGGAGGCATGGTCTGCAATGGTATCATGACCCATGCTTTGTGCTCCTGCATGACATGCACTGATGCCTGCCATGTGCCCCCCCTTGCATGCTGGCCTGGGCTGCCTTCCCCAGCTTCCACTAAGCGTGAGACAAGCAACGCCCCACCCAGGAGGAAGAAAGCAGTCTTACAGACTACTGATCCTCCTCCTCTAGCCGACCATCTGACGTCCCACGTTTGCTTCCGAACCCGAGTCGTTGGCATCACAAGTGGTTGCGCTACCAATGCGCTAGTTGGCCGGCTAGGATCCCCATCTTTTGGACTTTACGTGCTCCCACTGTCTGCATATGATGCCATAATGGCCTGCCTGTGAGCTCACGTGTACACAGGCAGCAAAAGCACCTGAAGACTGAGAAACAAGGGACCTATTTTCAAGCAGCAGTTGTCCCACATAATTATAAAAAAAAAAAAAAAAAGAGGGAAAGATGAATACAGGAAACATTCAATGAGAAATACAAGCAGAACTGCGTAAATACTGTGTTTTTTCAACGTTTTCCTAGCTAGGTCACAGGCTCTAAAATTTCTTGCATCTAGCGAGAACACGAACTGCAGTTCAATCAATTCTAACACAACTTCTGTATGATCAATGCAGTTTAAAAGTTCATGTCCAATTCAGAAACATCAGAGTACCTTATTCCTATTTAACCATAAAGCCATGTCTACAACAGGGTTGACAGCTTTGCTTTTACTGAAGTATTATACTTCAAAAGAGTAGTATGTTAAAGCTATTAGACATCTTTCCCCGATACCACTCTTTTGGTTGCGTAAGTAGCATCACTTACACCAAACTGCTCAGCTTCAGCTTGCAGTTTTCACACCCAAAGAATGCATATGGAACCACTCTTAAAACCATAACAGTGGTCTTGGTGATTCTGTCTGCAGATTCTGGCACTACAGACTCCTCAAAAGCAGTATATCTGCTAAAAGGAACTCGTTTCTCACTTTTTTTTTTTTTATTATTATTATTACTACTATTTGTTAATGACAAATTCCTGAAATCCTCAGAATTTTCATTCTGGTATTTACAGTTCAAACAATTTATAACCCATTATTTTTTAACATTAGTTTAGTAAGGGCTGGCCCGGTATCACAGCAGTAGCACTACCACTTGCTACACTGGCAACCAACGTTCAACAGCAAGTGTACTGTTGTGGGCTGGCCAGCAGCAGAAGGACTGAGCATCCAACGGACTGCTCTATATCCTCGCGGGGGTAGTGGTGGAGCCTCCCAGTGCAGGACTTTTGCCTGACGATTGTCAGGCAGCAGCACCGATGGAAGAACATGCAAAGGGAGGGTCTGGCGTTGGATGTCTGGCACATATGCATGCAGCACCCTTGGGGAGAAAACAGAAAAGGTCAGGCTGCTACATACCCACACAAGCTCTCCTATGACTAACATGGCTGTCCACCCACCACTTTGTGGTCCTGGGTAAATGATGGATAACTGGCAAGTCCATGAGAGGGTCAGAGATGGCTCCGGGAGGTGATCACAAGCAGCCCCAGTGGGATAAAAAACAAACAAAAAAACAAAACAAGAGATTAGTTTTGTAATTAGTGGCTCACAAAAACACAGATGGCTGCAGTGCAAGAGTCTGCTCCCGAGCCCAGCCTTCAGATGGGCACAATGTATCCACAATACAGATGTCAGGGAGTTGTTAACATGTGTTTCTGGGACTTATAGCCGGCCTGGCAAGTGTGAAGAAATTTCTTAACTTCAAAACCATGCATTAAATATCAGGAATGAAATTCAATCTTTCTTATATTTGTGCTACTTCTATGTACTGACTAAACTCTTTATCAGGCACTTGCAGCTTCAAAAGTAGCACCAAAGAACAGGAGCAGTCGGAATCCACAGTAGAGGTCCAGTATTAGCATGGCTAATGTTTCCAACTAACTAGATCAAATGTGCTTCACAACAGTTGGCTGTTTACCAAAGAAACACAAAGTTACTGTTTAACCTGGAGGTCTACAACCTTACAGCACTCTGGCCACAGATTCTAGTCAAAGGACAAAATTCTTAACCAAACTGTGAAAACATCCCTGTATTTTGACTGCAGCCTGCTGAACTGCACCAGCGATGTGGTTACTTGTACAAGATTATGTGCAGCTAAATACACAACTGCTCTTCAAAACATTACTTGGCTAGTGGTACTGCTGTATACAGAATTCACAAATTTTAGCCATAAAACAAGAACTCCAAAATGACACTACAGATAAACATTCAAGACCATTTGGTTAGTAAACCCAACCCTATATAATACTTATTCCGTTGCTCCTTGACATGTCTAGACATGCTACACCAAAGTTAAGAAGACAGCTGGATTCTAATGTTAAAAATATGAAAATTAACAGTGCAGTGTACGCCAAGTATCCTTTGTTTAATAAAAAAAAAAAAAAAAACAACTTGTGGCACTGCCCCCCCCCCAAAAAAAAATCAGACTTGTTAAGGTGTTCTTAAGCAGTTTTTACACCCAAAAATATACACAAACCCAGATTACCCAGCAGACCCCAAAATCTAAATCCATAAATGTTCAACTTGCAAGTTGAGTTTGACATGTAATGTTTGTATTCATTTCTAAGTTGAAGTTAAAGTCTAGTCTACACCAAATGAAAAAATATATCAGTCTCTCCCAACTAATGTTTTTAAGCCACCACCCCCCAAAAAAGTTGTTCATGTATTAGACGAAATGTATCCAACTCTCTTGGCACTCCCTTGGCATCTGAAGGCGGTGGCTCTTGCAGACGAGGCTGTAGTTGCTGCCCTTGTTGCTGTCCCAGTATTCGGTCCCTCGGACTTGGTATCTGACTGCAAACTGAAGGGTAGAGCACAGCTGAAGGAGAAATGGTGGCACCGATATGCGGAATACGAACAAGTCGAATTCGGGGGTTCGCCCCACCAGCACTCGTTTGCCATGTTGCCTGAACCTCGTAATGATTTCGCCATTCAGTGAAAGAGTAGCGCACCGACACCTTTTTCTCATAACCCAGGTTCAGGACGCGGATGGCGCCGGTGATCCCCAGATCAGAACTGGTAACCTGTTCCAGGGACACAGCCTGCTGCTGGAGCCTCTCCCCAAAATCGTTGCAGTCCACGGGCTGCTTAAACTCGGGCTCCAGATACTGAACAGAGACCTCCAACTCGTGACCGCTGCAGCACAGACTGGAATTGATGGCGAGCCGAGAGAGGACGTGCAATGGAATCGACGGCTCCTCTGTCTGATCGAACACCTTTACCTCCGCTAGTTCGAGTCCCAGTGAGTCGGCGAACTTGACCCGGTGGCACAATGGTCGGCGTTTAGTCAGGATCATTCTCCTCCTTTCCGGGGGAACTCGGTAAAGACCGGGCACGGCGCCGTATGATTGGTCTCAGTTCGGGATCGCAGCTCGGGCAGCTCTTCAGGGGCTGGGCACGGATCGGGTCGCCGCCCGCTTCGGCCACCGCGCCCCCCTTCGGTACTCCGCCAAAACCGTCGGCCAGTCGCGCGCTCCGGTACAGACCAGACACGTAACTCAGGTTCCGCGGAATGGCCATCTCGATCTGCCGCTGTTCGCTCCTGGGAGTCCCCAAAGGAAACGTCAATAGACCGTTGAACATGGCCGGTGCGTGCAGGACCGTTACGGTGCTGGCGCGCGCCCTCTTCCCGTCGCACTAACTGCTACTCGATGTAGTGACCGGTATTGTTTTAAATCAGTGTCCCGCGTTACGCCCAGTTCCTGCCGTAACCGGACCGCTTCACAACACAGAACCCCATACTTCCCCACTGGCAGTTACGTCCGACATCCGTCCCCCACAATCCTTAGCGGCACCAAAAAGTGGGGCGGGGCTCACATGCTGCTGTGATCTGATTGGACGGTTGCGGAGAGCGGTGGAAAAAGGTAAACAAAGCCTTGGGACCATTATCGTACCACCTTATTGATTACCACCGACGGATACTCGCTAATCGATATCAGTTCCACCGATCTCTTTGCGATGGCCGCCTCGCAGGATGCGGCGGGAGGCTGCTGTGACAGCGGTGGGCAATGAGCGGGTTGTGCCTTTTCAAGATACGGGGCAACGATGCTTTGCCGTGGCGGGTCACCGTGGCAACAGTCGAGCGGAGACAGCGTAGGGATGGCGAATCGCGGCAGCCCCGCCACCTGGAGCTTCGCTTTTGCCTGACATAAGCTGCACTAGCCTGGCCAGACGTATCGAGCCAGTGGATATGGGCCCGGGCATCCAGGATCGGCCCGCGTCTCTGGGGTCGGGGGCGCCGCAGCGGGAGAGGCTCCGAGTTTCTGCAGCCAACAACGTAGGGTCAGCAGGGTAAGGTTGCGTAAGCGTTTGGGTGTATATATATATATATATTTTGCCATTCTACATTATAGGTAGCAAATCCTGCTGCTGCTAACGGTTCCCGTGGGGCTACACTCACTGCGTTTACGTGCACACAGACTGTAAACGCAGCCTTACTGGTGTACCCTAAACCGGTATCGCGTTTACTGGGAAACTGTGTCGTTTACTTGCAGGTTTATTTTATTCTCTGCATACAATCAAAAAAAAAAAAAAAAAAAACAGTTTACCGATAACCAGTGGTGCAAGTGGTAGACAAGAAGTACAGGAACTCGGGCATTGGCAAATATGAAATGCAGAATGATGATCCTCAGAAGCATACCTCTCAACTGTACCACATTATGAGGAACGTTCCTCATTTTACTTCACAAAAGCTCCCTGTTCCACATTGTGAGGACTTGTTCCACATTCAAAGTCAACATTTTAAAGCAAAAATCCATAGTAAATGATGCAAAAAATATATTATTCAATTAATAACAAACTTTCTGAACATAAATGCAACATGGTAACAGTGTTTTGAGCTTCTTAGGTAAAGATTTGATTAAGTGTTCCACATTTTGCCCATTTGTTCCACATTTTGACAGGCAATGTTCCACATTTGAGGGACAAAAGGTTGAGAGGTATGCTCAGAAGGATAGCTGTGTCAAAACACATCCATCTGTTTAGACACTAGTAGATTCAGTTAGCGATATTGAAGTATTTCTAGGAAAAGAGCATTGTTGTACAAGTCAAATGTTGTTGTGGAAACCCTGATTTCAGGTCACAGGCACAGAAACTGTCATTATTTTGCTGGTTTAAGAATTTCAGTTCCAGTGTCAGTGGGAAGAAGTACGGGAACTCCGTTCCTGCTGCAAAAAAGGTACAAGAACCGAGTTCCTGTGCGTTCCTGTTCACTTTCATCACTGTCGATAACCAAAACTGTATGTTAACAGAGTGACTTCAGGGTGTTAAGTAAATAGCAAATAAAAATGCTACGCGTATCAGAGGGTATTGCTAACCATTTTCTGAATTGCATAGCATTAGACTGCTAGACATTTTTTTTTCAGTTTTTTATTCTGGTTTACACGTTTAAAATACATTACAAATAACACATTTTTCATTTTGCTAATGATCTGTGACACGTGCTACACATTTTCATATGTAACCCCTAGCTGGCGCTACCCCAAGGGCTACTACCCCTGCCTGCTGGGCAACCAGAGGAGTAATTTTGGTGTAAAAGTTGGGCGGGGAGGGAAACGCAGAATATGCAAGCAATATGCCCGACAGAGGCGGTGGTGTGGGCAATACTGGGACCAGCCAGGGCGAATGAGGCCGATGCCACAGGCGGAGGGCCTTATAGCTCCCGGTCGCTCTGGTATTGCTCTATATCGCCAATTCTGGGGCATTATTGCGCTTAGAAATGGGCTACCTGTGGCATTTTTATAAGGGGATTTAATAAAATTTAAAAGAAATACAAAATATTGACTAAAAATGAAATTGAAGACTCTCTATTGTAAAGTAGTCCGTGTCTGTGGTGTTCCATCCACTACCCCCCCGAGTCATTCAGAAGACATAGAGTTACCTCGCTCCTTGTAGTGCTTAAAAAAAAAAAAAAAAAGGTTTTCTATTTTGTTGCCGATCACGTTATTCTTTGGCTATCTTGAAAGCTGGTTTTCTTGAAAATAGATTCGTTGCAGCCTGCGTGTCAGCTACACAGATTTGTTGCAGGCTGGGTGAGCAGTTCAGCTACAGTTTGCTCTTTTAGTGCTGGATTAGTGCCTGATTGCCAGTGCGTGAAGGCACGAGAGAAATTGACAAATATTAATACAAAATTGAAATAAACGTTGATTTCAGATGTGTTCTGATAGCAGGGCAGAGGTGTAAGCAGTTACAAACAGTGGTTGGCGTCTGAAGAGGCACGAGATCTCTGTTGGGAGACGAGCAGTGCTGTTATTATGCTGACAGAAACACTTGTTTCCTGTCTTTCAGCTGCAAATTAAATAACGTGTGTGTTTCTTGCTTGCTTTTTTTTTTTTTTTTTACATATAATGCTTTTAGGATTTTATTGGGCTGGCAGAGGAGGGTATATGAGTTGTAGGTGACAGCCAGCAGTATGAGAAGCGATGAGCGTGATGAGTACAGTCTGGTTACGACGAGTTTTATTTTTTTCTCTTCATGTTGTTATATTGGAGGATTGCCATTGTGGCGTTGGTGACAGTTTCATTTTGGGGGGGGGGCGATAGTTGCAGTCAGGGAAATGGTCGCTCGCTAACATACATTAAAAAAATGGCATCTATTTCAAATTCAGTGCCCAATTTTTTTAGCCAATCAGAAAGCAAGGTGGCCTTCCACAAGGATGTTAGAGTGAGTGAAGGGGCAGCTGGGTTGACACTTTTTATTTGCTTGGCGTCTATTGAAAGTTAATGTACCCCTCTGGAAGGGGTAGCAGCCAATCAGAGCCCAGCAAATAAAAATACCATTTTCTAATTTGTATTAATCCTTGCCCAGTGTCTCGCAGGTGCTATGAGAAAAAGCAAACAACATTATTTTGGTAAGCTGTCCTTGAAAGGTCATTAATGGTACAGGGAACACTCACAAACATGCATAATTAAGAAAAAAAAACAGTAATCATTTGATACATTGAGTTATTTTTCCATCATTTCAAAGAGCATTTGCATAGAAATAGTATTTTTTTCCTGTGCATTTTATCTGTTTTTACTGCTCATGTACACAAAATATCATAATCGTTAGTTTGTGATATTGTAAGAATTTCTCTAGCAATCTTGGGCTTTATCATGAAAGGATGATTAGGCATATTACTGTCTCTAAATTACTGGAACCAACAACTCTTACTGATAAACTGTATTATATGCACAGTAGACAGCAAATTCACGTAAGAGAATACATTAACATTAAAATGCTGGTGACATGTTCAGGAGAAAGTTAACAGAACCTAATATTTAGACACAGTTCAGCTTGTATTTCCCATTGGTGCTGTTTTCCTCCTCCCCATTATATATTACTGAGATCATCTGTATGAAAACAGGATATTTGCTGCTGAAGACATTGTCTGTCCCTGCTGTTTTCTCCTTACTTGAAGCCGGAGAGCACTGCTTATGATATCATAGTTACTCCCATGCTAACAGATTGTGCTGTCACAACAGAGAAATATGATGACTTGAAGTAGGGATTAAGCTATAGAGGCAGATGGACTCTACAAGCACTCTAAGGGATAAAGATCATATATTCATGCACATTTCCGTAGTAATAAATAATGGGGAGGAGAAGATGTATATAAAATATAAATGGAATGCAGGCAGAATGGCACCTAATTATTATGGTTTTTAAAGTTTTCTTTAAGGCATCAGTAGCTCTTTAAAGCATATTTATACATTTAAAATGTCAAATGTACTTTTATTAACCATATTACTTTCACTGGAAGAAGGTGAAGTTTGGTAAACATAAAATGCTCATGTATTTTGTTTGCATGCAGAGAACAGAGAGAATCCAGTGTGCACTAAACATATGCCTAGCTTCTCATGTGTTAATAAGTAATCAGAAACCCCAAGTTCTGTAGACATTACCACCAAGGCAGAAACATGTTACACCTACAGTAAGGAGATTGATGTAAAGGTAGAGAAAGCCCCAGTGGAACATTCTAGGTCCAGATTTCATGCCCAATATCTGGCTGAAAGTAATATCCCTGCTACTTAGTTAACTGTAAAACAGAACTGTACGAATGACTTGGGCTAACAGTTGATGTCTAGCAACACACACCATATTCCTCATGACTAAACCAAACCCTAAAAATATTCCCAAGAACCGTATTCTAAAAACCTGCTTGCCAACAAAATACAGGCTAGAGAGAGTTTCTCAGTTGCCCAACAACCTTATAGCAATGAAACAAAAAGGTGATAAAAAGAAACCATGTGCCACCAAAGATCAGCTTGTGTTGCATAAAAATCATCGTGGAGCTTGAAGAGACCAACCATGACCTTGACTTAGCATGGATAGACCAGTAAAAGGCATGTTAGTATCTGATACTCTTGGATCCTTGAATACCCCAAAATATACAGAACTCACACTACGCTGATCAACTTGGAAAAGCACCCCAAGTCAATAAGCCCCGGGTCATAATAAAAGGCGTGAACATCATCCAAAGTACTGTGTCAAAATTCAGCAAGAAGATTGCAGGGAGATTTCTTGTTTCTAACATCTTGTCACAAACACATAGGCTGCAATGCAATCACAGAGAAATGAAGTTGAGTGGACACTCTAAATTAGTGTAATTCCCAAAGATTTTATTCAAGCCCCCCAAACCACCATAACACAGGTACAGTACATGCGGAACACCCCGTGCTTCATGGTAGCCTTCTTTGTTATCCGGGTCCTTGTCACTACTTTAGCTCTGTTACACCCCTAATCCACTAAGCAGCTTTTTCAGCTTCCTGTGGGTATGTGTCCAGTTTAAACTCCAGAGACAGAATTGACCCCCCAAAATAACTAAACTTCCTATTTTAAAATTACTTGTAGTTATATAACTCGTGATAAACACCTAAAAAAGCATTGCCATAGCCTTCTTTGATGACATTGCATAGACAACAGAGATGGGGTTCAGTAGAGCCCTAACTTTTGTAGTTGATGGGACACATAATGAATTTTCACCCCCCACATTTCAATCAGTGGAGCGGGATTACAATGAGGCTGGTGGGATTTCTCTAATGACAGCAGGCTACCTTTTAGTATTCAACGTACATTGAAAATCCAAGCAAACCAAATTATCAATTTTGGAAAAACTATTTTATTTTACTGTAGTATGGAGTTACAACGTTTAGTTATTTTTGGCTTCCTTTCTCTAAAACCTCTTCAAAAGCTACAGTTCCTGACCCTGTTTTGTTTTGATTATCATAATAAATGATGCATTTCTTTTAATAAATCATGAATTATTCATCAACATAGGTGGATTATTCAGGATTATAAAAAAATAAGTAGAATGATTATAGTACATTTAAGAAGGCAATTGTTTTCCCAGCACCCTGGGTTAAGTTGTTCTATACAATTCTGACCCCCCCCCCCCAACACACACACACTTTTTGGTACTTTCCTCCACCACTGGACATCAGGATGATATTTAGTATGTTAGATAAATGTTTCAGCACAGAAATTATAAAAGGAAAGTTAACCTGCACTGAAAACATTAACCCAAAAGAAGGCTTTAGCATAGTTGAACTTGAACATGAGTGAGCATGCAACTACAGTACTTGATAACAAACAACAGAGCAGCAATACAAAATAAAAGAATAAAACAGAAGAATAGCTAAAAAGGCCATAAAGGCAGAGAAGGCTGACGCTAGTGCTGAAGACAGCTGTGTCAACACTACAAGAAGGGAAAGCAATGCACCAGCTGCGTTCTTGCAATGGTCTGGCAAATCCCCACTTTCAGAAATATTAAAAGTAAAAACTTTAATAGCATTTACCTGGGAAGAGCCTTTCACTGAAAAAAGAGCTTACTATATTTGTGTGGTTTCTCCCAGACACAAGAAAAACAGAATCACAGTCATACTCCATATTGTTATGGGGCATTACCATGCTCTTGTTAGCATGTAGTCAACCTTGGGGCAGAGATGGCAGGTATCCCTCTGTTGCATGCATATGAACTGTGACTATGGAGCTGGAAAAATGAGTAAGAGTGTGGGTACTTTTACAAATGTAAGTGACAGGTCCTGCAGGGTATTCTAGTTTTCTTGGTGGAGATGGCAGAGAATAAATATGGCAGGGATTGCAGAGAGACCTAGATGTTGAGGGTGCTGTACTATGGGGTAGCTTTTTAAGATATCCAGAGGTGGGAGGACATGTCACTTTTTTTGTTTGTAAGAGAATGTGGGTGGGGGCTATCTAACAGTATACCGCAGGTTTTTTTATCTGCAGTATGCTATTTGAAGTTAATGATAATTTAACAAACTGTGGGTATCTGCTCTGTAAAACTTACAGTGCCATTTATTCCATGTTAACCACTTGGGGGACTTTTGAATAGCTGTATTATATTCCAGATAGTAAAAGGAGCAGACAATGTTTGAGCATTTCAGGATTACTATGCTAGCTATGGTCTCAAATTTGGAGACATTATCCTGAGAAAAAATGTCAAGTGCATGGACTATGGGAAGGGTTTCTCAGGCATGCAAATGGCTGATTTCTCCCATGTTACAGAGTCCCACCATTGTGATCAGTCCAACTACCCTGATTACATCATAGCCAGGCAGAAAGTGGAGCTCCACAGTGGTAAGTAAGCCGTGGTTATATGGTGTACTTGTCTAAGGAAGGGGAACAGCTCAGTAGTGGAAAAGCAGATGAGCACCAAGACTGAATGAAAGCACAATTCAAGAGCAAAATGGTAATTAAAAAAAAAAAAATTCTCGTTCATGGGTGTGGAGGACCAATATAGCTGGGGCTCTGTGTTGGGAGGGTTCTGTGTGAAGACTTGAAGGACAACAGCTTCAGCCTTTTGTGATTCTTTTGTCATTATGGTGTCGGTTGAAGATGTCTGCAGCTCTCCAACAATTTTGCCAACACTGGTAAAGGTGAAATTACTCAAGATGTTCCTGTAACATGTGCAGCCTGTATTTACTGTCCCCAGGTGTACAAACTCATTTCACAATGCAAACTAATAACTGGCATGTATTACTAGAGATCCCCTTCTAAGGTCCCGTCCACACTACCCCTCTGTATGGTTACAGAGTGCCCAAACGTTACGCAATGGTTTGCGTTTACACCTGTAACGTTACGAAGGCGTTTTCATAACCATTGTTGAAACCACATATGGTGGTTTCAGCAATGAAGTATAAACTAAATTATCTCACAGTAACATTACCAGGCGTGTAGTGTGGGCGCGTGGCATTGTGTCTCACGCAGCGCGAGCTGTTGTGGGATCGGGTGCCATGGTAATGGTCGCTTGGCTACTAAGTGTGGACGGCGGTGCCGGTCTTGTATCGGACACCGCGGCAGTGTGGACACACTGCACCACTCCCCGGTTGTAACAGTTTCTATCCGTTACTGGGTCTGAGCGGTGCAGTGTGGACGGGGCCTTAGTGTATGCAGCAAGGGGCCCCGTGGCTATCTAACATGGCACCGAAGGGAGATAAAAATCCAGTGATGTAACACATTGGCTTGAATTTCCAACAGTCCATATGAGTGACATTGTATGCATACAGCACCACTTGTCAGCTGAGGTTTAGGGACTGTGGGAATAAAAGGTGTGTCAGATTGGAGATGGGAAAATATAAGTCACCTTTTCTGGCCTGGTCTGGTACTGGGTGAGGTGGCAATTTAAGTTGAGGGGGACTGTAGTAATGTGAACTAGATGTAGGAAAAAGTTGGGGGGACATGTCCCCCCCGCCCCCCCTTAAAATTACACCTATGTGGGCAACCAGTAGGTTGAGGGGCCTGAGTTCTGAAACGGGTGCCTCCACCCAGAGGTCAGGGTTATTAGTGGTTGCAGTAGCTTGGGCACAGCCCTCTGGGACACTGTAACCCCCCTCAGTCCCTGCAAGTGGCCCACACCGAATACAGCAGTGACCTTCACAGTACCCCTGATATGCTTTACCAGTATTCAAACCTTTGGCACTTACCACCAGTATTGATTTCTCCAGCTGGACTCTGGGGGCCCCCTGTAAAACAAGGTTAAACAGAGCAAATGGTAGCAACACAATACTTCGATCACAAACTGGAACCACAGTCTAGTTAGATTGCAGAAAAAGAGTAGATCTGATGTAGTCGGTGGGGTTTGAACAATGGCGGGGGTAATCGGGTTAATTAGCTGAAATACTCTAGTTCACACTACTGTGCATGCATTTAGAGTCCCTACTACAGTCACACTCTCTGAGTACCCAGGTGGAGGGAAGGTGGGCTAGCCAGGACTGTTGCCCGGGGTAGGCCGGTGTTGCAGCTGGTCGGGGTCCTGTGAGGAAAAACAAACATGCACCACTCTCTAATTGTAATCCGGAGCTGGGGGGCTCAGTTTGTGAAGGAAAAATAACAAGGACATCAGGTGATACACTTTTGATTTAGCTATATGTTGCAGGGAGCTATCCTGGTGGCTACTCATGATACCCAGGACTGAACACAGGCTGGACGTGAATGGAGACAGTAGATGAAGTCTCTGTATGGCCAGGAGAAGCAGGGCCCACGTAATTCGCCGAATCATCATTCCCGTTCAGGCATGGAGCAGGGTGTTGATCCCCAGGTAGGCCTCTTGTCGATGGCTCTTCTCTGTGCAGCAGGGTGGGATGGCGTGGCCCTCTTGGCAAGGCCCAGCCTCATGGAGCTATTGGCGGAGTCAGTCCATTGGTGCTGGACACACTTCCAGCAATCAGCACACAGTTCACACAAAAGAGGAACTAAATTGCGACCCCCATTCAGTACACAGCACATTTATATGTAAGGAAGAATTACTGTACCAGGCAAACTGCTCCCCGATCATGATCGCAAAGTCACTGCTCAAACCGGGAGCTCAGAAGTAGCTGAAGTTCCTGACAGGCCGATCGCATTTAGCAAGATCTTTGGTCTTTTACAGGTTGAGCCTGGTTACACCTCGGTGGCTTCTTAGCTATCACAAGATCGGAATTAGTCCGAAAATACTCTCCCTCTCTCTCTCTCTTTTCTCTGTCACAACAAACTGACTTGCAGGCCGCTATTTGGGCCCTCGCACAGTTCTCCCACTCAAAACTACGCAACACTTGCTCGGCTGTCACAAGCTGTTTCTCTCTCGACTCCCAGCTTAGATCTGGCTCGCCTGCAGACAGCTCATGGTATTTCCCCCAGATCCAAACGGTTTGGTTGGCCAGCAAAACTGTCAATCACACAAGAGCTCCCCTTTCAGTAGCAAAAGGCACCAACAGTCCAGAACTACAAATCCCATGGGTTTGGGTCCATACAGCCCCTACGAGGAAGCGCCATTTTAGAGTTCCCCGTTACTGATTGGTCCAATTCAGCAGTTCGGAACCAAAATGGTGGAGCCAAACAGAACAGTCCTTGCTGCAAAGAAGGCAGGTTAGAACAAACTACATTATCATTGCTAGTCTAAATGATTACCAGCAATTAGTTACATCCTTTGACAGAACTCCCTCTGCGCAACTAGCGATGGCAGAAACAGGGCAGTTAGCAGGCAGCCCGGGCAGCACCCGAGCATGGGAACAGTCAGTCCCCCTCTCGGATTATTACTGCAAACAGGCAGCCCTTAAAGCGATAGTATGCGGAGGCCATGCAGGCACTCACGGGTGATACATTTAAACAACTACAGTGCCGAACACCAACCAGGAAGCGAGCAGTTAGGCAAGCTTGTGGAAGACTTTTCGGGAACCCCGATTGATAAAGGGGTTACACCCTTCCTTGCCTGGAAAAAACTTGCGGTCCGCGTCAAGTGGGTACCATCACAGTAATTGAAACTGAAATTCATACCATACATATATGCCATTAGCAGGCTAGGCCTGTAGTTTTTAAGTTATCAGTCAACAAAATCAGCCTTTACTATACACATCCTCTGTATTTCACGGTACATCATCTACCCTGAATTACATCATGCATATGTCTCATAGGTAATTTTACACATATTGTTGTATGAAATCAGGTTATTACTTCCTGCACGTTGAACAATGAGAGAGGGAGCCCTTCCCTATCAGCTAACTTGGGGCTAGACGGGGCAAGGGCACTATACCTAGAGGGCAGAACAATCAACCTGGAATTTGCACCTAGGCTCAGTTTGGGCAGTGAACTCTGAGACACATAAACCCCCTTGTGGACCACATTGAGAGACAAATCTACTGGCCTCCCAGGGGAATCATAACTGAAACGTACTATTGGTTTGACGGCTCGGCCAGTCTTTCTGGGGGGAAACAACCACAGTCTCTGTACTTTCAGCTTCAGCCTTGGGGCGTTCATTGCTTGTGAGTGGGACCTCTGCCTGGGTATGAAGGTTCAAACTCAGAGCACTGTCAGCCCCTGGCTCTGTGAACTTTGGTACTACAACACTTAGCTCACTTGGAAGGCACTCTGGCACTGGAAGGGAATTATCATCACACTCAAAGTATTCTTCAAGTTTTGGCATGTCACCAGTCTGTCTCTGATCATCTGCCTCTTCCTTAGGTAAATTACATAGTTCCACCATACAGAGTGACTCAATATCATCAGTCATGACACTTCGCACTTCACTGTGAGGGAGCATTGGCTCCAGGGACAAAGCTGGGGGGTTAGGCAGTCCAGAAGGCCCAGCTTCATCCCCACAATTGATCATGAGGTTACCCCAGAACAGTTGACTCAGTTCATAAGAGGGGTAATAAGCATAGTCACACTCACTCTCATCAGAAGTGGACTGGCAGTCATTATTGTTCTGGGCTTGCTGTGGAGGAAACCTGCAGTTGGTGACCACTGGGGTAGGTTGACTCTGTCTTTGGCAGCAGCCTGAGTCACCGGTCCAGAGGGAACAATCTCAGGGGGTTCAGCCTCAATCATGACTTGACCAGTAGGCAGTAAATGGTTACAGTGCATGGTCTTGACAGCCTTTGAATCATTTTCAGACTACACTTTGTACACTGGTAAGTCATCCAACTAGCCTACTAATATACGAGGAAGATGATGTCATCGGTCAGCAGTTGGATACTACATCCAGGATCCAGAGAAAATAACACAAAATAGCTAGAAAGGTAGCCAAATTATTGGCGGAACTGGGTATGGTAGACGTGTGGCGTGCTATGAATGGGAGTAAGAGGGATTATACTTACCATTCAGCCCAATACCAGATGTATTCCAGATTAGATAATAACTGGATAGGGGATTGTGTTATGTCGGATCATGCTTTCATTTTTACGAAAATAAAAATTAATAATATAAGGAAAAATACTTTCCGGAGATTGACTGCCTCACTCCTAGGTGACGCTGAGGTAAAGGATACTATTGTAGATACATATAAGCAGTAAATAAGAGAAAATGATGTAGAAGAGATATCTCCAACTATTCTTTGGGATGCGGCAAAAGCAGTAATAAGGGGCAAATTTGTGGAAATATCTTCAAAGAAGAAGAAAGGGAAGCTAAAAGGGAAACAATAACAACACGAATAAGGATCTTGGAGGGGATACAAAAGGAAAAAAATAAGTAAGGAAAGGTCGAAGGAGTTAAAACAACGTAAGATGGAGTTACAGAACCATCATGGATGATCAGGTGGAGCAAAAATTATTATTTATGAGACAGAAATATTACGAGTGAGGACCTAGGGCCTTAAAGTTATTGACAGGATGGCTAAGAGGGCAAAGGACCAGAGCATGTATAAATTCTATAAAAAAAACCCTAGTACCGCAAAATTCAAGACCCAAATTCCAGAAATAGCAGAAGTCTTTAGAGATTTCTATGCCAAATTATATAAACCAGACCCAGAACCGGTTAAAGAGATGGTGACCAATTTCCTGAATAGTCTCAAGCTACCAAAACTAAGTACAGAGCAAGGGGAAATATTGCTTGTACCATCTGGGACAGAAGAAATTAAAGAAGTAATTGGGAATTTAAAAACTGGAAAGTGTCCAGGAACAGAAGGGTTACCCACGGAATTTTATAAAATCTTTTGGGAGCTAGTACAACCTGTATTAATGAAAGTTTTTAAAGGGGTGATGAGGGAGAAGGGTTTTGCTCCGCCATCCTGGTCCAGGGCTGTTATCTCGGTGCTGCCCAAACCGGAAAGGACCCAACCAGATGCCCTCCGTATCGCCCAGTTTCACTATTGAATAATGACTGTAAGATTTTAACAGCCATCCAGGCAAGGAGGCTCCAGCAAATTCTGCCGGGACTTATACAATTGGATGAGACGGGATTTGTCCCAGGGCGGCAAGCACAGGACACTTTAAGAAGAACAGTTCATATAATTGATCAGATTAGTAAGACAAAAGTACCTTCAGTCCTGTTGAGTCTAGACGCCAAAAAGGCGTTTGACAAGGTGTCTTGGAGTTTTATGGGGGTGGTCCTTTCCTGGTTTGGGCTACCAGAGGAGTTGCAGAGAGGGATTTTTAGGCTCTAGAAGGGAGCTAATGCTTATGTTAGAGCTCATGGTCACATATCTTCTAATTTTAAGTTGGGCAGGGGCACCAGGCAGGGATACCCTATGTCACCACTGCTGTTTGCCTTATATATTGAACCATTGGCTCAGGCTATGAGGCAAAGTAGAGAAGTAACAGGAATTAGGGTGGATGGGGTAGAGCATAAACTGGCACTGTATGCTGATTACATACTTTTGTATGTAAGTAACCCAGACATAACTTTGGAAAAAGTGTTCAAAATAATTGAAATTTATTCAACTATATCTGGATATACACTGAACAAATCAAAAACTGAAGTGCTCAGTTTTAATTATGTTAGTTCAGCAAGTATTAGGGACAAATACCCAGTGAACTGGAATATGGAGTCTATTATATATTTAGGTATCAAACTGGGTACAGTGAACACACAGTTATTTAACCTGAACCATCCACCTTTGATAGCCCAGTTAAAGAAAGATTTTGGGAGATGGGCTTTGCTGCCGCTGACACTTCATGCCAAGGTACACTCCTTGAAGATGAATGCTTTGCCACGATTATTATACCTATTTCAGTGTGTACCTTGTTCCGTTCCAAAAGGAGAAATAGATAAATGGCAGAAGATGTTTCTGGACTTCATTTGGGGTGGGGGACACCCTAGGATTAGGAGAAACTTGTATCTCCCAAAAGCTGAAGGGAGACTTGCACTGCCAGATTTACATGGATACTGGTGTGCGGCTCAGATGCGGGTGGCCTTGCTGTGGGGTAACTCCCAGTATGACGTGTTTTGGAAAGGATAGATATAACTGAACACTCAGATCCACTGGTGTGTGCCGCCTTGTTCGGGGGGGGGGGGGGACGACAAATATTTAAAAACAAATTATAGTTGAACTAAAGCAGTCTTAGAAGGGTGGAGAAGAGGAACTAAGAGGGGAAACGCACAGAAACAGATGTGGAAATATAGATGGTTTGTTTAAGATACACATTTCATACCAGCAGAACAGGATAACTGGTATAAAAGACCGGCACAAAGAGGAATAGTTTTCCCAGAGCAGTTATTCACAGGGTCAACCATGATGTCATTTGAGGCTGCTAAATAAAAATTTAACTGGGAAGGAAGAAGGATCGATTACGATTCTATTAAATTAGGGACTATATATAAGACAGGAGAAGAAAGCTGGGTAAAGAGGGGTGGGAGATGGGCGAGGATACAGTATTCCACAAAAGTTGGGACTCACCAAATGGGGAACAAGCTGTTTCCATCCTTTATACAAGTTATATAGCAAATCTTCAGTCCAGTTCTGAATACATAAAGGTTAGGTGAGAAAGAGACTTGGGGTGTCCCTAACAAACAAACAATGCAAATTGATTTGGGTGAACACATGGCACACAATGACCTCTCCAGTGTGGAGAGAATTTGGTTGGAAAATTCGAAGAAGATACTTTCTGGTTCCAGCACAGGTGATACATGGGACTGGTGGTGGTTCCGGTCTATGCTGGCGGGGGTGTGGGGAAGCTCAGGCCTCGCAGGCCCACATTTTCTGGACATGCTCAGAGATCAAGGAGTTTTGGAGAGAGGTGAGTGGGCACATATCAAAGGTGTTTATGACACCTACACCGTTAGACCCAGAGCATTTAATCCTGGGAATACACCCTGTAGAAATGAAAGGGAAATATGAAAGACAGTTATGGGTCATTTTAGTTGTTGCTGCTCTCAAAGCAGTAACGAGATGGTCGAGAACAGAACTACCGACTGTAGGAGAGTGGATAGAAATAATTGTGGAAATGCAGAGAATGGAGAGAGTCACAATGGGGCTCAGAAGACAGACACCCAAATTCCAAAACCAATGGACAAGGTGGGATGAAGGGAGAAGTGGAGAAATAAGACATTAAAAGTGAGCAGACAGATTAAAGATGGGGATAAATAATACTCAGAAACTATA
Organism: Neoceratodus forsteri; assembly: GCA_016271365.2. Classification (NCBI taxonomy): domain Eukaryota; kingdom Metazoa; phylum Chordata; order Ceratodontiformes; family Ceratodontidae; genus Neoceratodus; species Neoceratodus forsteri. The sequence continues at coordinate 211,288,739 of JADMNL010000028.1, forward strand.
TGCACAGTAGACAGTTAATTTTTAATGTGTGACCAATTCACTATTACATGTTAAAGCAGAGTTTTAACAGTTTTGTTTTCATTGGGTATAGATTAACAGACGAGAAAATATATTACGTACAGGAAACAAGCATCTGTGAAACATATATATACTTTGACAAACACTGTATCAAATTGATAAGTCAAAGAATGTATAAAATGAACAAGATTGAATGCTGAGATATATAATCTAATGTTCATGTGGAAAAGAAAATGTTCTCTGATCCAAATAAAAGACAAGTGTAAAAAAACAACACACAATTCGAATCTGTACAATTTAATTTAGTGTAGGCCACTGAGTCGCTGTTTAAACTGCTGTTGTTTAGGGGACAGATATGTGTATAGCCTGTTTAGAGATTATAGATGTCATCTGACAACCATCTAATTTGTTAGTTATGGGGGGGTCAGCATTTAGAGAGGATGTGTGCATTTTTATTTTTAATTGTGGGGGCAGCAGTTGGAGAGTGTGAGTACAAAATGGAAATTTTTGGCTACACTTCTGTTGTCTTTAGCTTGGATGTGTCCGTTGAAATCTGTGATAACATCACGGTTATGTGAGCTAACTTGTTTGGAGCCATCACACAGTGAGTCGCGGCAGTTGCCATCTTTGATTCGAGGTATACTGTGGCTGTTTACGTTACTTGGAGGCTGTCTGGTGGAGTCAGATAAATGGCGGGAAGCCACGGAGCGTAGGCCTCTTATCAACAACAACCCAAAGTAAAATAACCATTGTTCAAAACACAGGTGTGGATTAAAAATAGTTAAGTTTTGAATCTGTCAGTATAGCGACTCAATGTATAATGTGGCTGATATAGTGCTGATAGGCCGTCGGTTGCATTTGGGCAGGTGGAGGGAATCGATGGGGTAGAGATCCAAAGAAGCTGCAGTCTTGGCAGATGTTGAGGGGTAAAGGTACTACTGTAGAAAACTCTAAGCTTAAAGAGCTGCTGACACCTTAATAAAACTTTGAAAAACATAATAATTGGATACAACTCAGCTTCCAGTCCATAAATACTGTAGAATTACTTTCTAGCGCGTCTGCTTAATTTAGTGCTACTGATCCGCGTCAGCTGTTAGCGGTAATTAAACTTCACGATCCCACGTTGTGCAGTCAAACCCAGTTTAGAAACTGGTAGCTTAAAACGATCTATGCAGTGATAGTACGTGCAATACACTAATTACCCACTAATTACCCAATTAGACACATCTTTAAAGTCATACAGTGGTTAAACGGTTATCATCCCTGCCACTGCTACGGTTGCATAATGTCTCTTGTAAGCTGGTTGAAGCAGAAATCATTAAAACGGGATTGCTCTCGGCTAGACGATCCAATGCTGCTGTCAGAAAGTGCTGATATTCCACTACATGTTGCTGAGAATGTTGTTACTGAACTTCACTGTGCATCACCCCCTCCAGCAAAAAAACGCCGCTGTGAGTATGCCGTATACAGCCCTGATGTGCAATATCAAATCGGGAAACATGCAGCAGATAGTGGAGTTATGAGTGCAGTCAGACTATTCAAGTTAAAGCATGCTGCAGAAATCGAGTCCTCTGTAAGAAATTTCAAAAGGGACTACCTAGACAAACTAAGAAGAACCCCTGACCCTAGTCTGCTTCCCCACAGCTTACCAACAAAACCCCATGGGAGACCAACCCTTCTTCTTTCTGAAGTAGAAGATAATCTAAAAAAAAAAATCATTCGCAGTCTGAGAGGAGAAGGTGCAGTTGTGAATGTCAGGGTTGTCATGGCCATAGCCCACAGGGTTGTAAAAACACGCAACTGCATGGCAGTCTCAGAGTTTGGTGGCAACCTAACATTTTCAAGGCAGTGGTCTTGGCTCTTTCTACACTGAATGGGGTTCACAGAAAGAAAGGGCACCAAAGCTGGCAGAAAGACCCCTGAGAATTTCGAGGATCTGCGCTCTGCATTTCTAAAGCGCATTGCAAATGCCTCTGTACAGGAGCCGATTTCACCTGAACTGATCATTAATTTAGATGAGACTGGTGTCCAACTTGTCCCTTGCTCCCAATGGACAATGGCAGATTCTTCCTCCCAGTATATTTTACTAAGAACATGTGCATGAATATGTGATCTTTATCCCTCAGTTCATCTGCCTCTATAGCTGTAATCCTGTGTTGTGACATCACAGTCTGCTGCCATGGGAGTAACTGTGACATCACGACAGTGCATTATGACCTCAGATAGGGAGAAAGTAGAAGGACTAGGTCAGCTCTTCAGGAGCAAAGATCCTGTTTTCATGCAGATTACCTCAGAAATAAATAATGGGGAGGAGGGATACAAAACTCATGTGAAATACAAGCTGAACTGTGTCTAAATATTATGTTTTGGTAAAGCTCTCCTGAAGGTGTCAGCTGCTCTTTAAGCAATCATCATGGTGCTGGCAGGGTGAAAGTTTGTTAGAATGACTGATTAGTTGTTGCGAATCTTGTTGAAAAGTTACCTCTCAGTTTTCAGTGGCTATTGTGTTTCAGAGGATTTTTTTTTTTGTTAGTCGAAAACGGCCATTATGGCCTCGCACTAGACGTTCACAGGAGGAGCGTGGGAAACCAGCACTACTCTCATACGTCAAGAAGTGGGTCTCTAGTTATGTTCTCTGAGGGTTCATGGAGGAGAAAAGCACCAAATCTGTTATTTCACTCCTGTGTCCCTTGACAAGAGGAATCTGAGTGGCAGAGGCAGATCTCTTCATGGGGGCTGAAGCAGGAGATTGGAGTTAGCAGTAGTGGCTTCCCCGAGCAGTCCTCATGAGCACTCGAGATGCGCGGGAGAGAGTGTGCCTTGAACATCTGTGCTTCTCTTTTGATTAACTGTGACGCATCTGATTAGAGTTGAGCCATTTGTGGAGATTTGCTATGGGCAACCAGTACCTTTGGGCTATGGCACAGAAATAGCAGAGTGACTGCAGAGATGCTGTGTGGCGCCCCAACTGCATGTTTGATAGGGATTGCTCGGCAGGAAGCAGGACAACCGGCCACCAGTACCCAGTGATAAGTGCAAGAGGAAACCCTGCTGGTTTCTGTTTCCTGTTCAGATCCAGTCATCAGGGATAAGAGGTCAGCAAAAGAGGAATACAGCAGGAGGGGACCCGCACCTTGAACTCCCTACATGGGTCTGGTGACCGAGAGGGTGGACAGAAGGGCACAGCAGTGGGGGAACCCCTCAACTCTTCACACCCAATGATCGCGCAACGATCACTCGCGCAGGAACAGATTTTGCTGTTGGTATTTGTGTCGTCGCACACCTGAGGACCTACTCTCTTGGGGGGGAAGGTATCAAGAGGTGCTAATTACTGGGATTTTTTGTCGATCTCGGTCCTTCCATCTAGAGTGGCCATCTTGGTGCCGGCTAGCTGCACTGCCGTAGCACTTTTTTTGCAGTTGAAATAATAAAAGGAGCATGCTTCTGATATGGTTCACACCATGTTTTTATCAGTATATCTGTTGTTTTTAAACAGCTGTTGTTTACAGTCACAAGAAAATTGCTCTTAATGAACTAGCATGCAACAGACACTGTTTCCTGACCATGTAGAACAAAAGGTGTACAAAAATAGTAGAGAATACTGATGAAAACCTGGTTTGAGCTGCTGCATGTTAAAAGGAGTGTTTCTTTGTATTATTTCAAATGCCAGAAAAAAAAGTGCTAAATCAGACTCAAAAGGAGACAAGATAGGTGTACAAGTCAGGAGACAAAAAGGCAATCTAAAATAGTATTAAAAAAAAAGTATATGTCAGAGAGGGCATGGCCAGCAGCTAGACAAAGCAGACATGCTGCACAGGAGCTCCTGCCTATTTCGATACAAAAAGGCACTTTTAAGACCGTAAAACTTGTAATCTTGCAGTAAAAGTTGAATAGTGGTGTCTGCAAAACGTTCCGGAGGTCAGTTTGGCCTGGAAAGATGGGGAAAACACGCCAGATGACTCGGCATGACCCCAACAAGCAGAGGACCCATCATGACACGTCACATGGCAGCATAGTAGCGGAGGGGAGCACATCCTTAGAACCCTCCATTACAGCAGTCCTTCAAGCAATTTGAGACATAGACAGAAAGGTAGATGGCCTGGGTACTCGCTTTACAGTTATGGAATCCCGTTAGGATGTGGTAGCCTCTGAGGCTAAAACAGCGGTGGACTTGGTGAACACTTTGGCGGATCCTGGCCGAAAACAAGATCACGCGACTTCAGTTAGAATCACTGGAGAATAACATGCGGGTCAGTAATCTTTGGTTGTAGGGGGTCCCAGAAGCACAAGAGGACACATATTTGCTGGACTTTATCCAGTCTTTAATCCAGAAACACTTACATTTGGATCTACAGGGGCAACTAATTAAATCTTACTGCCTTGATCCACGGAGGAAGCCCGTGGCAGACATGCGGCGCAGCAACATGATCGTTAAAGTGAGAGCCCATATTTGGGACATGGTACTTGATGGGGCTAAATCAGCAGGCCCATTGAAGTTAGAGACTGGAGACCACATATACTTTTTTCAGACCTGAGCTATGCCACGCGGCAAGGCATAAAAGCTTCGATGCCATTCGAGCAGGTCTCCGTGCCCTGGGGATTAATCATTCTCTGCAACTTCCAGCCAGATTGAGAGTTTATTACTCAGGTAAGACCTGTATTTTCACTGACCCCACTAAAGCGGGGAAAAGGCTTGAAGCTATTAAGCAGGACTTTGTCCACCGACCGAGGGAATCGGACGATGAGGATGATGGGGACTGAGATCTTTTTACAGCACTGCTAGTTAATTGAAACTATTGCCTTGATGGGCAGTGCTGTGCTTAGACGTTTGAATAATCTGTGGAAGACTAGTGTATATTATATGTGGTTTAATGTTAGGGGGCTTTGTTCTCCTACAAACAAGAGTATGGCACATCTAAGTCTCACACTTGCAACCACCAGTTTCTACATTTATGTTGATTTAAAATATTTTTGTAGTAGTCATCCAGTTATATCACCTAGGATTTAGTATCCTGTATTTAGTAGAGCTGCTGATTAGCACACTGCTAAAACGAGTCATGTTCCTGTTGGTTAACCTAGTTGATTATTTGTACTAAGAAGTTCATACCCAAATAATCTGGGGAAGTGCCGTTTTATATGTAGCTACTTTAGTATCTGAGGGCTTATAGGAGTTAATCCTGTAACAGTTTAGTCCTACAACTCTTATAATTATAAAATTATCAGATATTACAAGGACTCGTAAAGCACTTGATGTGTTAATGGATGTTTTACACCTAGGTAATGACTGGAACACTGCTTTCGGTTTTCAAGTCCATGTGCATGCTGCAATAGTCTCTTCTTGAAGTCTAACTGAAAATAAGCTTTTATTTTAGGATATAGAGACCCCCCATATGAGTAACTAAAGTGACAGTACCTGAAATCTTGTAATTGCATTGATAATGTACACTTTTTGGAGCCTGCTATTACTCGAATGGAATATTTTTTATTGTGTGCTCACAATGAAAAATGAATAAATACAAAGTACACAAAAACAAAAAGAATATGTCAACATTTTCACCGCTATCATGCACTGCTGCTTTAAATTCCATGCAGATACAAGTACTAGTTTCCACAGTGTTCTGAACTTGTAGCACCATGATTTCATGATGATGCGGATCCACATTTTCTCCTATTTTCCTTTTAATGTTCCTTATTTCAGTGACAGGTGGTTGAGTGGTATGTGCAGTCCCTACTCCTTTCTATCCCTTCCCATCAATCCCACACCCAGCCTTGTGCCCAGATTCAAATTCATATCCTGGCCCGGTGCTTAGTCCAATGCCTCATCTCTAGCCCCATACCACCATTACCTTTACCCAGTCACTCCACTGGGCTGAAGCAGCATAGCAGTGGTGGGCATAGCACACAGTGACATGAGGGAGGCTGCAGGTAGATGACAGTTTTTAATTCATGCCTCTGTGGTCTCATCTGCTAAGCTGATCTGTTTGAATGCATTGGAGGTTGGGTAAGTCAGTCTTTTTTAAGATGCAAGAGACGCCAGTTAAAGTATCACTGGGAGACAGCTAAGAGAAACCAGGGAAGAGAGCACCAAGTGGATGTTAGCCAGACTACTGGAGGAGAGACTGTTGAGCTTAAAACAGAGCCCCTTCATCAACGGCAGAACAAGCAGGCTGTGGCGCATGGCATTTGCTGCATGAGATGGTACCTGCCCACAGCACAACGACTGGCTGTGCTCATACTGGCACATTAGGATGGGACTTTTCACAATTCCTTCCCAGTTCCCACTTGCTCCTTTGGCTGGCTGCGTCATAAGATTGAAGAAAACTAGCCATCCAGGGAGCCATGTGGGAAATCGGTTGTTAGCCTCTTCTCTTCCCAAGCAACTGACAGGCAAAACCTTTCATTCCTAAGCTGGCCTGGGGGCGTGGAGGCCTAAGGTGTGGAACCCTGCTTCCTGCTATGCCAACAACTTGTGTTCGGGAATGAGCATGGTTTGCCGGGGGTCATCGGGGCGGGAGAGGATTTAGTGTCCTAGGGACTGCTCCCCTCTCTCCTAGGGAGGGGTGGCCAGCCGACTTAACCTTTGACTGCCACTGGGTGAAGGCCTAGTGGCAGTGCAGGCAGTGAGCAGTCTCACCACAGCAGGGAATCTTGGGAGAAAAATGGAAAAAGGGACTTGGAGGCGAGCCACTTCCCTGCACACCTCCCTGGACCTGCACTGCCACCAGATGCCTGGAGCAACTCTGGATAATGGACCTGGGGGGGAAGACAGCCCTCCTCCTCCAATCCCATCATGGGGGAAGCTGTGGGGGACTCACTCCAGGTAGTTTCAGAGGAGGTGGGTGCCAGCCAGGAGGATAGTGCAAGGGTTCTCCAGAGGTAAAACGCTGCATGGAAAAAAAAACTTTTGTTCCTAGTTCTAGTTGTGCTCAGTAATAGGAAAACAGTGACCACAAAAAAAAAAAATACCACAGTCACAGAGTCCGAGACTGGGGCACCGGAGAAGAACAGCACAGCTGTACTATGGCTGGTGCCACATCTGGTCATGGCCTAGTGCTGTCACTGTGCCTACTGTATGTCACACAAGTGGGTGGTGACCAGTGGGGGAAAAAGCAGCATTGTTGAGACCCCCCCCCCAATAAGCAGGGACAGTTGAGGTGGGACAGAAAGCAACATCCACATGATACTTTTAGGCCCAGATATTCAAACTGCGCTCAAAACTGGCGCAACAGTAGGAGCAAGCACAAACCAGTTGCGCAAATGCGCAACAGGTGCGATATTCAAACATGGAGCAGAGCAAATTGCGCAAGCAACCAACGTCTGAATATCGCACATACTGCGCCATCGCGCAACCAGGAAGGGAAAGCTGAGCCAAAATGCTGGCGTAGGCGCAACCGCTAGGCTCCAGCTGGCGACGGTCTGAGCTGCCATAGCGCAAGCACAGCCCCCAGAGCAATGGAACTGCACATCCAGGGAGGCAGGCTGGGGCCCACCGCCAGCCATGCTACACATGGGCAGGAACTCACTGCAGAACCCACACCACACTGGCACCCCAGCACAGCATCACTGGGGTGGGACGGCTGATCCCGTGCCTATGAGGACAAGCCAACTAAAGCATAGCAGAGCCATGGCGCTTCCAGCACAACCACTGGCAGGCAGGTGCCACACCCAGGGGTTGACAACCACAGTGCACATCGGCCCCCTGTCACGCACAGCACAGCGTGCACCGTGCCCCAAGCACCGCTCATGTGCAGTGACAGGCACTGCAGGAAACACCATGCACCCCCCGTGCCACACGTCAACCCCATGCTGCAGAGAAGCAGACCACCCAGACCCACCCTGTGCACCCAGCAGTGGGTGGCAGCAGATGGCGAGAGCAACAGAAAGGCAATGCTATGCTGGTGATACCTCCCCATGGACACACACACACACACACACACACACACACACACACACATATATATCCAGGACCATAGTAGCCCAGATGGCATGTACACCCCTGAGCGGAGCACCCAGAGCCAGTTGCAAAGCGAACACCAACACAGCAGTTGTACCAAAATAGTATTTTATATTCAAACAAAAGAGTAACAAAACAGCTAAAACTATGTACAAGTTGGGGGACGGGTAAAAGGCAGGGGTGTGCAAGGGGGAGGGAAAACAACTTGGAGAGGGAAGTCAGGGTGAAAGGGATGGGGGAAGGGCAAATAAAAGGTGGGCTTGGCCCAGCAGGCTCCTGCTCCTCCCCCTGCCGTCTTCCCCTCCTGTGTCTGTGCCGCCGTTCCCCCTGTTGCTGTAGGGCTTGCAGGAGCTCTCTGTTGTCGCCGGCCAGCTGTGTCAGGCGCCGGACATCGTGCGCCATGCGCCGAAGCACACCGAGGCCTAGGAAAATGGGAACACAGTCAATGGCTGAGACTGACCACAACCCTGAACACCACCCAACCTGCAACCCAGCTAACCCAATGTGCTGCACATGTGATGGCATGCACCCACCCACAGTGAACATGCACATAGCCATCCTGACAGGCGGCACCAGCCATGCGCACCACACATACACACACACTGCCTCGTCCAATCACCCAGCAGTACAAACTAGGCTGTCATGTGATGTTACAGCGTGGTGCGGTGCCGATCACACAGCTATGTGCCCAGTGCATGCCTGGACCACCTGTGATGCATACACAGACGTGTCGTGATGCTGCACTGTGATGCAGGTCACCTGTGTCACGCCTACATACATGGATACATAGACAGTGTCGGCAGATAGGGGCCTATAGGACACCTAGTCTGGCCATTTGGCCTTGTACGATCACTCTCATGTCCTATAAGTCCATTCCCCCTCACCCCGACCTCCAGAAGTCCCTCATGGCGAGCCCACACATACAGATCTCCCGTGACCAAGTCAGCCCCACCACATCCTCTGGCAGGGTGTTCCTAGTCCACCACCATAATGTGAGAAACACATTGCATGTTCCCACTTGAGCCCCTCAACTGCATCCCATGCCCTCTACACCTGGAACATCCTCTCGCTGACAAATATTGGTTCCTGCACACTGTTCCCCTGTACAATACTCGTATGACCCCATCATATCCCACACCTCCTCCCCTCCAGGGAGTACATGTTCAGTTCCGTCAACCTGTCTGCATAGGACATGTGATGCAATCCATGCACCATCCATGTCGCCCTCCTGTGACGCTCTCCACCCAGTCCCTGTCCATACGCGGCTATGTGTTCGGAACTGTACACTGTACTCCAGTGTGGGGACTCACTAGTGTTACGTGATGGTGGAACTACTACCACCCATCTGGTTGTGTCCATCATGGTTGGTGGTCCTGCCCCCAGCATGCAATAGCATCCATGGCGTAATGATACTCACACTCCTCCAGCAGCTCAGTCTGCCGCTGCTGCTGCTGCTGTTGATGCTGCTGCTGCGCTGCGGGCCGGCGGCCTGTGGGACTGGGGCCCTGGCATGGCCCACATCAGCCGCGTCGCGCCCCGTCACCATCCGGCCTGTGGGAGACATATGGTGAGACAAACATCAGTGTGACTCAAAAGCAGAGTGCCCCTGCCCCAGTAAGACTGCCTGCCCACACAGCCATAACCATCCATCGCACAGCTGCACACACTGACACCGATGCACAGCCACCCAGGCACACACACACACCCCTACAGAGAATATGGTGAATAGATGGTACCTCCACGTGGCACAAACTCAGGCCCCGCCTAGCCGCAGAGAGCGCGGCAGCGCTAAGAGCTCCGGGTCCCTCGTGAGAATCACTGACCGGTGCCGGCACTGCCCGCATGACCGGCCCCCAGTGACCCACCAGGTCAGTGGCCACTTGCTGCCACACATGGGTCCCTCGGTCGGTGAGGGGCCTCACCATATGATTGGTCATAGTGGGGCTCCACTAGGGCCACCAGAGTTAGCCACCTCAACGGCTGCCGGCACCACCCTCCTCCTAGCCATGGCACCAACTTTACAGCAGGCAATATGCGCCCGCTCGCTGTGACCCGCGTGGGTTGTTGCGCAATAGACCAGCACAGGCACCTATCGCGCTGTTCGCTGGCGCCGTCACTACATGGGCGCTGTAGCCAGACAGCGCAATAAGGGACGTACACATGGCATGCACTCAGCGCCAGGGGTCAGAGGGCATACCCAAGGTCAGCGGCAATGACACAAGGCTACGCACAGCGCCATAGGATGCATAGGTATCCTGCGGCGACTGCGCATACAACACCAGTGCCACAGGGGACTATCGGCGCAGAGGTGCCACAGCGCCATATAGTGCCCAGTGCTGCAGCGCCACTGGCACAATGGTGGCCATGTCCAGAATAGCCTGTCGCTCAGCAGTTCTGCAGCGCGATCGACACATCGTAACCGTCTGAGGCATCGCAATGCAGTGTAACACACAACCACAAACATGCGCCATCGGCTCAGCCGGACCTTCCCTATTGCTAGCTAAGCGCATTACAGCGATATTCAGCCGACATATGCAAAGCAGGCGATCAGCCATTCAAAGCGCCAGTGGAGCGATTAGCATGTCATTAAAGTTCGCCACACCTCATTTGCATGTGTTGCGCTATAAAATACGACACTGGGTTGTGGCGGCCAGATTTAGTTGTTGCAGCTGAGAGGTGAGTTACATGCTGTGTGATGCTCAGGACAATGCACATGGGCAGGGGTGTTGAGGGTGTCACGGGATGAGGGGCTGAGCATGATGAGGGCACTTAGAAGGGGCAGAGGGCACCCTTTCCATCAGTATCTGCCAGGCAGCGAGGAAAGGGGAGGGCTCTGCCCCCAGCCTGCAGCTATGCTCATGGGAAATGCTGTGGACTGCAGAGTGACAGGTGTCCACTTCCACCTATACAGATCAGCATGACTGGCGAGAACCAGGCGAGGTGTGGGCGGGCGGGCGTGGAGGAGGCGAACTTCACCACAGCAGAGACCGAGGCCCTCTTCCAGGCCTACCTGGAGGATGAGCCGCTTTTGAGTGGGCGGAGGGCACCCTCAGCAGCGTGCAGCTGCATGGGAGGAGTAGCTCTGGCCGTCAACCTGCGGAAGCCACCAGCGCTCCGTGCAGGAGTACCAGAAGATGGGGACTGACCGCGGAGGCTGAAGGAGAAGGTGGCAGCCTTCAGGGTGGCACGTGCTGCCACTGGTGGGGACCACCAGTGGTGTTGCAACTGACCCGACCGAGGAGACACTGGTGGCTGCCATGCAGCCGAGTGCCATTGCGGGTGTTCCTGGCGGAGGATTCCAGACAGGTGGAAGCCCATCACTGCACGGTATGTCATGGTGATGTTGTGGGGCGGCTGTTGTTCACATGCACTCATGTACTCTCTTTCTGTTTCAGATCCTGTTCGGTCTGCAGGAGGCGGTGGTGGTGGGTGCTGACAGTGAGGCAGACCTGCTGGACCAGGAGGAGGACCTTCCACCTCCGCCAGCAGCCTGCACGCACTGCAGCAACAGGCGGCTGGGCTGACAACTCCGCCCGGCAGTGATACGGGTGCAGGGGTGCACAGCCTGTGTCACAGCAGTCTGGCATGCAGGTGTGCCAGCATGCTGTGCCTATGGCATGTAACGCACGGCACTATTGAGGATGGCAGGCCTGCAATGGCCAGTGAGAGGTGTGTGTCCCACGGGGACACACGGCGAGCCAACCACCGTGCCCGGGCCGTCCAGCTCCACACCTGTGTACCAGCATGCTGGCACAGTCAGCAGGCTGGGCCTGTCAGCACCGGTGGGGCAGCACGGTGGCTGAGCAGGTGTCTGGCACTGTTGACAGCACAGGGGTGGAACAGGTGGACCTGGGGGCTCAGCAGTTGGAGGGGCAGCAGCAGCAGCAGTTGCACACCAGGCCTGGGGGACAGCGTCAGGCAGTGGCACTTGTCACGCCCTTGGATCAGCCCATACCGGTCCTGGCGAACGAGCGGCCACCCTCAAGGGTGCTGTGCACCAGGACCATCCACCCTGGGGTCCGCGATGCCATTGGGGCACAGTACCCTTTGGGCGTGCACACCGCCTGCTGCAGGAGTCGGTACAGCTGCAGGGGGCGGGTTGCAAAGGTCGTGGAGGCACTGACTGTGTCCGTGGGGCGGCATAGCAGGGAGTGTGCTCGGGACCGGGCGAGATGGTCCATATGCGGATGGATGTGACCGCTGCCATCGACAGGCTGACCCAGGCAGTGGTCTGTGTGGCGACGCATTGACCACACTGTCTGGTGACCCTGTACCACGCACCCCACACAGTGCGCCTCCACTCCCGTTCGGCGTCGTGCGACACCAGGCCTGTCGGCGCGGGTTCTGCAATGGGCATCCAGGCACCCCTGGTGCAAGTTTCTTCGCGGGATGCAGACCCCTGTCTTGAGCAAGGTGTGCGGTCACGCACTGGGACCCCTGGTGGTGCAGTAGTGCCACCCGATGTAACCCCTGCGCAGCCTGCCAGTGCTGCTAGGCCAGCGGCGGGGCATACGCATCCATGGTGGCCGTGGGACAGGTGCTCCCTGACTGAGCTGTCTCCCAATGCAGGCCCTGTCTGGTGCTGCCCTGTGTGCATGTGTGTCATGGTGGGCAGTGCACTGCTGGGTGCTCTGCTCACCAAACTGACACACGGACCACCTGCACACTCTCCCAACTGCTGTCCACAGGTGCGTGTGGATGATGATGCCTGCATTGCACTGTACACCAAGGTGCAAGGTTGCCCAGGTCCTGACACACGTCGTGGACAGTCCAGGTGGTGAGGTGGTTGGTGGTGCTGTGTGATAGCGTGTAATTTCCGCATTGCTGTGCTGCTGCCCTGTATGCTGCCTGTGTGTGTGTGTGTGTGTTTGTTGAGTGCTCACCCCTCTGCTAATGTGTTGGTATCGTAGCCTTCAACTCCTGACCTTCATGCACGGTGTGTTCCCCTGTGTGCCTGTGGTTTGCGCATAGACAGTGTTGCCTGCACATGTCCCCTTGACTTACCTGTGTTGTGCGTAGTGCTCTTCTGCAATGGTGTCCCGGTGCAGCTGGGCCTGCCGGGTCAGTCGGGGGTCCCTCCGTCCTAGGGGGGGCGGCTCATCACCCATATCACCGGCGCCACTGGCGTCCCCATCGCTGTCCCCCTCTTGGACCTGTACGGCTATCCCATGGTCTTTGGCCATGTTGTGCAGGATGCAACAGGCCAGGAATATCCCACAGGCCTTTTGGGGGCTGTACTGTAGGGCTCCGCCGGAGGTGTCCAGGCATCGAGGCGTGCCTTGAGTATCCCGAACACCCGCTCTATGATGTTCCGTGTTGCGGCGTGTGCCTCATTGAAACCGTGCTGCGCTGGGGTGGTAGGCGCCCGGTATGGTGTGAGCAGCCAGGGACGGAGTGGGTATCCACAGTCACCTGTGTGGAGATAGTGGAGATCAGTGTTAGGTCAGGTCCATATTGCCCATATCCTTGTGTGCCACTACCATGGCACCTGTGTCATTCCACCCTTGCACAGAGTTTGCATTCCATACATGTGTACTCACCCACTAGATGACCCGTGGGGATGTTCCCACTCTGAATCGATGGCACAGTGCAGATTGGTGCCATATGAAGGCATCATGTGCTCCGCCAGGGGTGTGTGGCACAGACATTGATGATGCGCCCAGTGGCATCACACACCACCTGGCAGTTGACACTGAGTAGCCCTTCGGGTTCGATATGCTTGCCCGTCCGGGCCAGGTGGCGTGTGAATGGCCACATGGGTGCAGTCTATGGCACCTAGCACGCCAGGCATTTGTGCTACCCTGTGGAACTCCTGCATGTTTGCTGTGCGCTCTGCAGCGGTGCTGGGGAAATGGATGTACTCCGCGGCAGTGAGGCAGCAGCTGCTGGAATTGGGTGAGGATGCGTGGCGTGGCCGACTGCGTGATGCCTGTGGTGTCCCTGTCGGCCTCTGGAAGGTGCCCGTGGCGAGCAGGCACATGCAGGCTGTCACCTTGGTCTCCACGGACAGAGCATGACTCTGTCGTGAGGGTGCCTGCATCACATCACTGCACAGCTCACTGAGCCGTCTCAGTATTGCCCTGTTCAGGCGGTGCAGACCCTGATCTCAACATCACTGTACAGCTCGTAGCTGATGCAGACAGCGATACCGCCTGTGGGGCGCTACCGCCGACAGGCCCCTCCCGGCCCCTGCCCCTGCAGCATGCTGTCTCACCCCTCATTACAGCTTCCATGTGGAAGCTGACACTGTCCATCTCCCTGGCTTCTGCCCCCAGCTGCTGTTCCTGTGTATCCCCACTGCCCCCACTGCTGCTTCCACTGCACGGGCACCCCACTGGCCTTCTGTCCTCCAGGACCCACTGTCCTCTCTGTCCTTCCTGCTCCTGTCTCTGTCTCTGTCTCTCTCTCTCTCTGTCTCTCTCCCCGGTTGCGGCCTGCTCGAGTTCTTGCGCGCTCCTTGAGCCGTTTTATTTTGGCTCAAATCCGGTACTACGCAACTTCGTGAGCCACTCTTGCGCATTACGCAAGTGTTCAAATATCGCATTGCGCACTTTATGCATGGACCCGCCCCCTTCGGTTGCGCATGCCTTCATTTCCATTGCGCTGTGGCTCAGCGTGTTTTCGGTGGCGCAACTGGCCCCTTCTCAATATCGCAGAATGGCGCATTTTTGGAGTTGCGCACGCGCAACCCTTTTGAATATCTGGCCCTTAGTCTCTTATTCTTTGCAGTCAGTTACAAAACATTTGTGTAATGTACATTATAAAGATCAGCGTGTGGAGTGCATTACTGGGCTCCATTTTTTATTGGGGTTCTGTGGATGTTGACAAAGTACTTTAAGCAGATTACTGTCCTCAGCAGAGCCCTCTCACCACCGAATATAGCCCTGTAATGCAAACTCTTCTACACAATAGCTTGTATGTATAATTTCACCCTGGTTCTGCCAGCTGTGCTAGGCAGTTGAATTTTATGGGCACATATTTTACCCCTCTTGATGTTTGCTGTCCCTCCTACGTCCCATTTTTTCCATTATTTGTTGCACAATAGGTACTGACATGCCAGAACGGGCCAATTATCAATTTAAAGGGACTGTCGTCCTGCATTTCCCAACCCCCTGACAAAGCCTCACTGGAATAGAGGCAAACCGCCGGGGTAATTCAATCTGTTATGTTCTCCGTTTTCAACCGTTATTTAATAAAGTAAATGAACTGGATTTGTGGCTCCTTTGTTTCTTTTTGCTCCACGGTGCACCTCTGCTGTTTCCTTTCCTATGTCATTTTTCTGCTGGCTGCGCAACCAAATGAAGATGGAGTGCCACTTCAACTTTGTTTTTTCTGCTAGCTCCAGGCTGATCCTTAAGTTCTGGGATAGCACTTTGATTGCTGTTTAATGACATGATATAATACAATGCTGGGGTGTGGCTGAGCGTGTCTACCAAGCAGGTGCAGGTCATGAGAGTTCCTGCAGCATGGAGCTTTATAACAGTTGTAAAAAAACAGTAATTTAACTTTTTTCCAGCATGTTCTTTCTTCATTATTGTGTTTAATATACAGTATCCTTGTGCACAATATTACCTGGGTGCCTACTAGTACTAGTTTACAGCCTTTCTGTTAACTTTTTATTTAATCTTAAACTGCTATATTTGATAAAGTTATCTGTGTACTTTTAACAGCTTTTTACTGACAGCTGAAGCCTCAGTCATACTCCCTTAATATTGGTGAAGTGTATAGCTAGGAATTATTATAATGACAGTTCAAGCCTCACCCCCCCACCCATAATACACGTGAAGGGGACAACTCGGGATAATATTGACAGCTCAAACGTCACCCTAGTTGGCAGTTCAAGTCTTGTCCTAACTCCCCATAATACAGGCAAAGGGAACAGCTCAGTAAGATATTAACAGCTCAAGCCTTGCCCCAACTCTGCATGATACATACAAGTAAGGGGAATAGTTCAGGATAATATTGACAACCCAGTTGTGGGGTCTAAAACAGTGGGGGAATTCAAACATGCATGGGACAGACATACGGCAGTTATAGTGGGGGTTGCAGGAAGTAGGCTGTTGGTTAACTAGAATCTGCAACTTATCCAGTAGGTAGGGAAATGGGCAGACTGGGTGAGCCAAGTGGTCCTTACCTGCTGTCAAAGTCTATGTTTCCCCATAATGTAGGCAAAGGGAACAGCTCAGGAAAATATTGACAATTCGAACCTCACCCTAATGTCCCATTAACCAGGCAAAGGTAACAGCTTAGGATAATATTTAACCTGTCTTTAAATATTTACCTTATTTGTAAACCAAAATATTACTAGTAAGGGACACTGCAATATATACTTTAATTCCAGACTTGCCTGTTCATGATAGAGATTTGATTGAGAGCCTGTGCTTCGTTTCTAGGCGGCGCCAGTGCTGTAATTAAGTCTATTCTGGTGATTGAACTGTAACCCCCCCTCCCCCCGAGTCTGAACCCATTTTAATCTGATTCTTTCTCCCTGTCCCTTATCCACAGCTGGACCAGAGGTCATGAGGACCTGTAAGCCCTCCCCCACCGAAGTTGAAGCAGCCGTCTGCAGAGGTCGCAAGGGTCGCAATCCCAACAGCCCTCCCCCACCAAAGCCACATTGCAGGTACGCCCGGGATTTTCAAAAGCTGAGGAGCCTACCACTTTCAGTGCTGCTTTCCCTTGGATAGCTTTGAAGTTGGACCCCACCGCCGCCACCACCACCCTTGGTCGACATCTGGCTTTATAGTGACGATCACATGATCGTCTAAAACCAGTCAGCCCACTTTGCCATGTGCTGCCTGTCTTGAGCACCACTAGAGGGCACCCTCCTTTCTTTACACTTGCATCATGAATAACATCACTTAGCTCCTAACACAAGTAATCATAATACTCAGGTTTGCTCCTCACTCCCACCCTACCCCTCCAGTACAAAAGCCCCTCTCTTGGGACCTCCACATCTGCTCCTCTGTGCACCATCTCAGAAATGCACCACTGTCATTACACATATATACTTTCAAACAACATGAAGTCTTGCTGTATTATGACAATTGCAGTTTGTCCCACCATTAGAACTGCTCCGGAGGTGAAAGAGTTAACTACCATTCTAAGAATGGAGTTTAGAGCGCGAGCTCGGTTAGAGAAGCTCTGTCTGGATAATTTCAAACTGAAACTGTCAGATTCTTTACTCCGCCTCACTGAACAGTCGCTCCGGAGATTTCTCCTACTGCTTGGTTCATTTCTCAGTTTAAACAGTATTTTCTCGGTTAAATTCAACCGCGAGTATTATTATTTTAACCGCAAACCGATAGGTTCAAGCTCTGTCTGTGGTATTGTAAGTAATAGACAGGTTTTATTTCTGTGTGGAACTTGTAAATGTTTATCGGTTCGGTGCGAACCGATCAGGTTGTTTAAAACTTTAAAAAAATAAGCATTTTAAAGCTTTTAGAGTGCGGTTCCCGGTTCTTATCGGTTCTAAAAAAAAACGGATTTCATTACGGTTTTTTCCATGACCCGTGACACGGTTGGGAACCGATAAGGGTGTCTTGCCTGGCACTGCCGTTAAAAGGGCAAGTTTCTTGGTTAGGCTGGCATCATGTCTGAGAAACCCAAAAAGAAAACCGGCCCATCGTTTCAACACTGTAGTGTCTGTGGGGAAGCCTTTGCCAAGGCTGACCCACACACTACATGTGCTTATTGTCTGGGGTTTGACCACCCCAATTCAGACTGCCAGATTTGTAAAATTTCCTGCAGCCACCCTGGATAAGAGGTGGGCAGGCTCAGGGAATGGAGGGCAAAAGATCCGCTGACCGGATGGCCAGCCGGTTCGGTGCCAACCGGACGAGCTCTTTCCTCTGACCAGGGCGAGACTTCCTCGGGCAAGCGTAAAGCTGGCTCTGAGGCCAGTTCCAGCAAAGAAAACTAAAAATGAGCAGGTATAGAGTCCAAATTCCTTCTCCAACTGCTGCAGAAATAGCAAAAGCTATACAAATTGTACAGTCACTTTCTCGGTTCCGTCCGAACCGCCACTGTCTGGTAAAAGGTCGGTTTAGGCGGTTCCACCGGTTCAAGAATATGATATTGGAGATTTTTATGAACCAGAGGAGGGGGAGGAGGATTATGAACAGTGTGAATGTGACTTTGAGAGTCTGGATGTGCCCATTGAACCGGACATCTCCCCAGACAGACCTTTAGAATCCCCCAACCCCTTTGCTTTCTGAGTCCCCTTCTCATTTTCTGTTCTATAAAAAGGTTGCTGAAACCCTCCAGCTCCCATTAGAGGAAGCTGTGGATGAGCAAGAGGAACCTGATTTTGTGGAAATGATGGATATCCCAGAGTCTAGGAGATTATCTATCCCCTTACATAAATCATTTAGGAAGCAAACAATAAAAATTCTAAAAGCCCCTAATTCTGTGCCTCCTGTTGACAAAAAGATGGACAGGAGGTACACTTTGTCAGGTCCTGATACAGACTTTCTTTCACAGCAATGCAGTCATGTTGGGGTAGTTCAGGCTGCAGCCTGTGATAAAGCTAACATTCCCCTGGCTTCACATCCTCCTGACAAGGACTTCAGGAAGATTGATGCCATGGCTAAAAAACAATACATGGCAGCGTCCTTGGGACTCAGACAAGCAAATTACATGGCTTACGTGGCAAGATACCAAAAATCTAGATGGGACACTGTCATGGCTTTGGCCAAACAGGCCCCTGGCCAGCTTGCCAAGGAGCTGGAGCAGGTGGCTGCTGATGGTATTGAGGCATCCAAGGTGCAATTCCATGCTGCTGTGGATTCTAGTGATGTATCCTCTAGAGTCATGGCTACATCTGTGGCCTTCCGTAGGTTAGCTTGGCTCAGGTGTACCAATTTGTCACAGAATACCCAGACTAAGGCTATGGATTTTCCTGTGGGGGGGGAATTCTCTGTTTGGGGAGCAGACAGAGAATTACATGAAGAAAATGGATGAATACAGAACAACTTATAGGAGTGCACAAGCCAAGGAGCGGCAAGCCACTCCTCAGAAGCAGACCCCCAGGGGTAGAGGTAGGCCCTTTCACAGGCCTTTTTACCAAACCCAGGCTTCTTCTGCTTATGCTCAGAGGGGGTTCTTCAGAGGCAGAGGCAGACGGGGTGCAAGTAGATCTGCTCCCACCGCTCAGCCTAAAGCCCCTGCCAAACAGGCACCCTGATGGGGTGCCCAGGGCCGGTTCTCCACTACCTGTAGGGGGCAGGCTGGCTTACTTCGTTCAGGACTGGGAGTCTCTAACTTCAGACAAAGTGGGTCCTGGAAGTAGTAAGCCAGGGTCTGGTTCTCGGCTTCAAAACATTTCCAAAGATGAGATCCAGATTTTTTCCACCTGCAAACCCTCTAGAGACCTTTACCTTAGAAACAGAAGTCTCAACCCTCCTGGCTCTCAGAGCTGTAGAAAGGGTTTCCCCCCTACACCAGGGCAAGGGTCTGTACTCCAGGTACTTCCTTACCCCAAAAAAGACAGGAAAATGGCGGCCCATTTTAGACCTAAGATATCTGAACAAGCACCTTTTGAAACCAAAGTTCAAAATGGTGACTCTGGCAATGATTTTACCTTCTCTAAGGCCAGGGGACTGGCTAGCTTCCCTGGACCTCAAGGATGCCTATTTCCATGTTCTAATCAGAAGCTCCCACCGAAAGTACTTCAGATTCGAACTGCCCTCAGGTCATTACCAGTTCAGAGCAATGCCCTTCGGCCTCACTTCTGCCCCAAGGGTATTCACAAAATGTCTAGCAGTAGCAGTTGCTCACTTAAGAAGGCAAAGGATTGCTATCTTTCCCTACCTAGACGACTGGCTCATTGTAGGTCAGTCTCCGGAACAGGTCAAGTCACACCTGCAAGTTACCCAGCAGCTGCTCACCTCTCTGGGCTTCTTGCTCAATCTTCCAAAGTCAGTTCTGGAACCTGTTCAGGTACTCACCTTTATAGGTGCAGAATTGGACACACAGCAGGCCAGAGCCTTCCTGCCCTTAGAGAGGGTAAGGAACCTGGTGGCCCTGGCCTCCTCCTTCACTCTGCAGGTCTCTCGACCAGCAAGGCACTTCTTACAGCTCCTAGGACACATGGCTGCTTCTACAGCTGTAGTGCAAGGAGCAAGATTTCAGATGAGGGACATTCAGTTTCACTTGAGAGCCTTTTGGTCTCAGAGAAAAGATCCCTTTCAGGTTGATCCCAGTGACTCAACCCTGATCCAGGCCCTTCAGTGGTGGCAGGATCAGAGCAATTAAGACTAGGGGTCCCTTCATCCTCTATCTCATTCCTTGACCCTCACTACGGATGGTCCCTTCTGGGATGGGGAGCTCACATGGCGACCTCTCCACCCAGGGAGTGTGGTCCCCTCAGGAATCTCTGCTCTACATCAATTTGCTGGAACTCAGAGCTGTCTTTCTAGCACTTCAAGTGTTTTCTGTATCTGTTCAAAACAAAGTGGTACAAGTCAGAACAGACAACACCACCACAATGTGGTACATCAACAAACAAGGGGGCACTCAGTCTTCAGCCTTGTGCACAAGCAATAAGAAGTTAGTGGTCTCTGGCTTGATCATGGATCTTCCTCATAGCAGTTCACCTCCCAGGAAAGGACAATGTCCTGGCAGATGCTCTCAGCAGGATTTCCCAGGGCCATCACGATGGTCACTGGATCCCCAAGGTACTGGGGATAGTTTTGTCAGATGGGCACCCCTCAGATAGACCTTTTCGCAGCCCCAGACAATCACCAACTTCCACTGTTTTGTTGCGGGCCCCCAGTGACGGGCTCAGTCCCTTTGGATGCCTTTCTCCTAGATTGGGAAGGGAAGTTTCTATATGCTTCCCCCCCCATTCCCTCTCCTATTCAAGGTGCTAGTCAAAATCAGATCCCAGCCTTGCAGGAAGATTCTGATTGCTCCAGATTGGGCCAGGCAGCCCTGGTATCCACTCCTTCTGTCCTTAGCAGTTCATCTTCCCCTGTGCCTCCCCAGGAGGCACAATCTGTTATCTTGTGCCCAGGGGAGAGTTTGGTATCCGAATCTCAAATCCCTCAACCTCAAGGCCTGGTTCTTGAGGAGTTAGAGTTTGCTGACCTACACCTTTCTCAAGGTGTTCTCGACATCCTGAAGGCTTCAGGAAGCCTTCCACTAGGCTACTTATAACTCTAAATGGAAAAGGTTTTCCATCTGGTGCTCGGGAAGCATATTTCCCGAATCTGCTGATTTGCCCATTGTTTTGGACTATATGGTCCATCTTAATCTTTGGGCCTGAGACCAGCTACCCTGAAAGTACATTTGGCAGCTGTCTCTGCTTTTATTTCAGCAGGAAAGCCCTCTTCCTTTCCACTCACCCTGTATTTTCCAAGTTTTTCAAGGGATTACTTCAACTAATCCACCTTTCAGGGACCCGGCCCTGCCTGGATCTTAATGTTTGCATTGCTCAGTTGATGCAACCCCTTTGAACCTCTGTCTTCTGCAGAGCTCAAGTATTTGACTTGGAAAACTGTTTTTCTAGTAGCCATCACTTCTGCCATGCGCATAAGTGAGTTACAAGCCTTGTCAGTGGAGACTGACTTTATTTCCTTTCACAGGGATAAAGTAGTCCTTAGGACTAACAGGAAGTTTTTGCCTAAGGTGGTTTCAGACTCCATCTTAACCAATCTATCTCCTTCCAGTGTTCTTCACTGACCATTCCTCCTCTGGTGAGAGGAGGCTGCACAGCTAGATGTCAAGAGGGCCCTTAGTTACTATATAGGCGTACCAAGGGTCATTGTTCGAATCCCTCAACTTTTCTCACTTATGGTGAGGTCGGGAAGGTAAACCTGCCACTAAGAGATCCATTGCCAGGTGGATTGTCTCTTGTATCCAATTTTGTTATCAAAAACTGGGAAAGGTTCCCCCTTCAGGCCTGAGGGCTCACTCTACCAGAGGTACAACTGCGTCTATAGCTGCTGCCAGAGACATCCCTATTTTAGAGATATGTCAAGCAGCTACCTGGAAAACGGTACACACTTTCACCAAGCATTACTCCTTGGATATCCAGGCCAGGAAAGATGCTAGATTTGGCACAGCCGTGCTTCAGAGCCTATTCCCTAAGTAGGTTCTGTCTCTCCTCCATGGAGGTGCTGCTGTGTATTCTGCAATTGTCATAATATAGCAAGACTTCATGTTGTTTGAAGAAAAAATTACTCACCTTAGTAATGTTGTTTCTTCTAATGGAGTCTTGCTATATTATGACCTCCCCCCCCAGCCTGCCCTCTCAGAACTTCTACTTGGATATGGGGTGGGAAGTCCAGTGTGGGCACTGGTTATGCCCATTATATGTTTTTCACTCCTTCTTGGGGTTTTTGGGGTGTGGTGTTTTATTTTACATTATATTATTATTTTCTGGTTCCCTGACTTGAGTCTTTGTGTTGGGACCAGGAATATGTGTTAATATTTAGGTAGCCAGTTGGCTAGTGTAGGTTACAGCTTCCACACAGAACCTTAGTGAGTTTTTGCTCGTAAAGATCTGACAGTTTCAGTTTGAAATTATCCAGACAGAGCTTCTCTAACCGAGCCTCGCGCTCTAAACTCCATTCCTAGAATGGTAGTTACCTCTTTCACCTCCGGAGCAGTTCTAATGGTGGGACAAACTGCAATTGTCATAATATAGTAAGACTCCATTAGAAGAAACAACATTACTAAGGTGAGTAATTTTTTCTTCTCTTTAGCTCTACACAGCACCAGTTGCACTCCTAGCCTTAGCTGCACCCACATATGGTACCTGGTTGGCATGTACTCCCACCCCTACATACAAACACCCACCATGTAGCCCTTTCCATTCCCTTTCCCCAGCCCTGTTAGCACAACTGCTCCGTACCATCCCCATACCGACCATGCTCACCAAAATCCCCACTTATTCACATTTCCGCTGTACTGAATCCAAATTAATCCAGAAAACTGCTCCCAGGCAAGCTCTCCTTCTCCTCCTTCTAATCTCAGGGAATGTACATCCCAATCCAGGACCGCCCCAGACTAGTGCCCCCAAGGAGCGCAGGCCTGGTGGCCTACTACTGGCTTCCCTAAACATTTGTAGTATACCTAAAAAGCTAACTTTGCTCCAGGGATGGATCCCCCAACACTCCCCTGACATCCTGGCCTTATCTGATACCTGGCTCTCTAAAAATATCCCAGATGCCTCTGTCTCCCTCAGTAACTACTTTATCTTCAGAGCTGATGGGACAGGCAAGAGGGGAGGGGAGGGGGTTGTGCCATCTATGCCAGAACGTGTCTGCAACTCCTCTTAGTCCTCCTTCCCATGCCTGAAAATGGGGCCCAAGCCATAACTATCAAAGTTACCCTTGGTGCTCCTGGTAAACCGCTGTACATTATGGCAGGCTACATCCCCCCTTCGAACCAGAAACAAGCCTTTGATTCTATCCTCTCCAGCATCACACATACGAACATACTCAAATTTGGCTAGCAGATAAAGGCCTAGAGGCTATCAGTTCGTTCAATGTGCAGCTAGCACCCCTTATTATGCAGCTGCCTGTCCCTTCCACCCTTCCCTCATTAACCCTCTCCCCTTGTCCTGTCCCATCCTCGCTTGAAGCAGTCCACTGTTCTACTGCATACCACTTCAGCAGGTAACGCATTCCACCCAGCTACCACCCTCTCTGTAAAAGTGTCTCCTCATCTCCTCCTGAACCTTCCTCGCTGCAGTCTCATATCATGGCCCTGGTGTCCCTCCCTCCCTTACTTTGAACAGCCCTCTGTACCTGTCTTGTTTATTCCTTTCATGTATTTAAAGGTTTCAATCATGTCACCCCTGTCTCTCCTCTCCTCCAGTGAGTAC
Source organism: Neoceratodus forsteri (assembly GCA_016271365.2). Lineage (NCBI taxonomy): Eukaryota > Metazoa > Chordata > Ceratodontiformes > Ceratodontidae > Neoceratodus > Neoceratodus forsteri. The sequence continues at coordinate 211,312,543 of JADMNL010000028.1, forward strand.
ATGTTAAACTCCTTCAACCTCCTCTCCTTGATAAGTCCCCAGCCCCTTGATCATCTTTGTCACTCTGCTGCACCCCTTCAGTAACTTAATGTCCCTCTTCAGATATCGGACACCAGTACTGCACGCAGTACTCCAGGTGTGGTCTAACTAATGACCTATACAGTGGCAGAATCACCTCCTCCTCCTTGAGGATATACCCTTGCAATACAACCCAGCATTTTGTTGGCCTTGCAGCTGCCTTCCCACATTGTACGAGTTGTTCATTGACCCTGTAATGAGCACACCCAGATCCTTCTCCTCGCCTGTCTGGGCTAGCTGCATTCCCCAGCCGGTAACTCCTCCTTGGGTTCTTCATCCCAAAATGCAGCACCTTGCACTTTTTGGCATTAAAGCCCAGTTGCCAGGTGTCTGACCAGGTTTCAAGCTTTGCCAGATCATCCTGCAACACCTGCCACCCCCCTAGGTCATCCACCACCGCGCCTACCTTGGTATCATCAGCAAACAGACTGATCTTGCTCTTGATGTCCCATGATATGTCTGCAATGAATATCCCAAACAACACTGGTCCCAACACCGAGCCCTGTGGAACACCACTCGTCACTGCCCTTGGGTGTGAGAGCTCCCCACCCACCACCACCCTCTGTTGCCTTCCCTGCAGCCAGTTTCCCACCCATCTCACCAGCTTTGCACCCGCCCCTGTGCCTACTAACTTCCTTCCCAGCCGTCCATGTGGCACTGGGTCGAATGCCTTACTGAAGTTCAGATACAGGACATCCACTGCATGGCCCCTGTCCAGTTGCCTGTACCCAGTCATAGAACCGACCAGGTTGGTTTGGCAGGATCTGCCACGTATGAAGCCATGCTGTCTGCTGTCCTGTAGTCCTTTGGCCTCTAGGAGGGCCACCAGCCTCTCCTTCAGGATAGTCTCCATTAGCTTACCTACGATGGATGTGAGGCTCACTGGTCTGTAGTTTCCTGGTTCATCCTTGGGGCCACTTTTGTGGAGGGGCACCACATGAGCCATCCTCCAGTCCTGAGGTACACACCCCGAATGTAGTGAGGCATTAAATAGGTCTGCCAAAGGTCCTGCAAGGACCTCTGCCAGCTCCTTCAGTAACCTGGGGTGGATGCCATCTGGGCCTGGCACCCTGTCCACCCTCAGTGCCTTCAAACCCTCTCGAACTCTGCTCTCTATGATTTCCCCATCTGTCACCTCTTCTCACCCTGCTTCTGCCATTTCTCCCACCTTGGGTGTCACCCCCCTCTTCTCTTTAGTAAATACTGAGCAGAAGTACTCATTTAGTGCTTCCACCTTATCGCACCCTGCTTCCACCCAACCCTCCTCCTTTCTAATCCTTACTATGTGGTCCTTACAGCTCCTTTTCTCCCTGATGTACTTAAAGAAGTCCTTCTCCCCCTTCTTAATGCCTTGTGCCAGCCTGAGTTCCGTAGATGCTTTGGCTTCCCTTACTGCCCTTGTCACCTCCTTTGATTCTGTCAAGTACTCCTCCCTGTCCTCCCCCCCTCCCTGTTTTCTTGTACTTCCTAAAGGCAGCTCTTTTCCTCCTTACCTTTTCCATGACCTCCTTGCTCAACCAGATTGTTTTTTTAGCCCTAGCCTTCTTGCTCTGGGCTTTGCAGCAGGTTTTGGTTGCCTCCACTATCCCCAGCTTTATGAGCTCCCACCTCTGGTTAGTGTCCATACTAGACTGAATTCTGGCCAGGTACCCTTTTACCACTTCCCCTCCTCCCAAAGTCGGCCCTCCGGAGTCAAGCACTATTGTGCCAGATTCCACCCTTCCTTGCCCATATCCAGTGTGAGCCATACTGAGTGGTGGTCACTCCCCGACAGCGGTTCCTGCACTGTAAGTTCTCTCACAAAGTCCCTTTTGCCAGCACAAGGTCAAGGGTATTCCCTAACCTGGTTGGTTCACTGACCATTTGCAGCAGGAAGCTGTCCTGAAGGCATCCAGCAGTACCTGCTCCCTTCTGTTCCTGGTTGTTGGGGTGCTCCAGTCCACTCCTGGCATGTTGAAGTCCCCCACAATCACCACACTACTCTTCTCGCAGGTCCTCCTGATCTGTTCCGCTAGTTCCCTGTCTAACTCCTCCGTCTGAGATGGTGGCCTGTACACCACTCCCATTCTAAGAATCCTATTCTTGGAATCCTGGATTTGCATTCAAAGTGACTCCACACACATCTCCCCCCTAAGAACGAACTGAATATTATGGGTGACTTTAATGTGAATTGGCTATCCCCTGCATCAGCTACCTTCAAAGATGCTGTTCTAGCCTACGACCTTGTCCAGGTAGTCCAGTCACCTACTAGGCATGACCCCAGATCAGCCTCCTCCACACTTATTGACCTTTTCTTCACGAACCTCCCGAACCACCTTTCCAAAGTTAAAGTGCTTCCTGACGTGCTAAGTGACCACTCTCCCGTCTCCTGCTGGTGGACAAATAAAATCCCTCCCATCCGTCCTTAAATCTCCACCCAAAGGCGCCTCAAAAAAGGTGCCCTCTCTCACCTCAAAAGGTATCTCTCCGCCTGTGACTGGTCCCCAGTCCACACAGCACAGACTGTGGATGCCGTGCTCACCTCATTTATCACCACCTTCAACAATGCCTGTGACATATTTGCCCCTTCACAAAGCAGGTCATAAAAACTAGGGACACTCCGTGGATCGCGCAGTCACTTCTTGAACTGATGCACCACAGAGATAACCTCTGGCATAGGGCCCTGAACTCCCAGCTTCCCCAAGATAGGCAGCTTTACAGAGAGGCAAGAAATAAATGCACCTGGGGTATCTGGCTAGCGAAGGCAACCTACTATAAGCAAGCCTTCACCTCCACATGGGGCTCTGGGAAAAATTTCTGGAACATTGTCAAGGAACTCTGTGGAAAAGCCACCTCCCCTGACCTGACACAACTCCAAGTCAAGGGAACCCTCTCGCATGACCCTACCACCATATCCAATGCCTTTAACACCTCCTTCTCTGACCTTAGTCACATCCTCCCACTAAACTTCTTTGAACCTATCACCAACCGCCCCTCTGTCACCCCCCCCACTTCTTCACCCCCTCCCTTCCGGCTGCGAATCATCTCCTGTAGAGGCTGAACGCTACCTTTCCAAAGCCCTGCGCAACTCGTGTTTCAGCAGCGACTCCCTAGACCTCAGAATTCTCTGACTAATCCTTGATGAGACCCTGCCTCACCTCACCAAAATACTCAACTGCTCACTGTGCCTAGGTCAGATCCCTACTCTCTGGAAAAGAGGAATTATCACTTCAATCTTAAAGAACGGGGATCCAACAGCCCCTGGTAACTATAGACCCATTACTGTCCTTTCCTCCCCCTCTCAAAAGCTCTCAAAAAAATTGTGGCAAACCAGCTCACCGAATATCTGGACAAACACGCCTTGCTTTGCCATGAACAATATGGCTTCAGAACAGGACACAGCACTACCACAGCCCAACTTGAATTTACCTCATACATTCGTGAAGAACTAGAACAAGGGGCAATAGCAGGTGCAATCTATGTAGATTTGACCAAAGCATCAGTCATGCGCTACTTCTCCACTCTCTCGCCTCCCTCCATTTTGCCCCATGAAGCTATCTCCTGGTTCAACAACTATCTCACAGACAGGACACAGCAAGTCAAAATTAGCAACACTCTCTCCTCCAAGCAACCAGTTCTAGCAAGCGTCCCACAAGGGTCGATACTTGGCCCACTACTGTTCACCCTCTTTCTAAAATCCCTCCCTCAGGCTTGCAGTGGAAAGCTATTACTCTATGCAGATGATGCCATACTATATTGGAAACACACCAATCTAAACTCTCTACAAATTGCCCTACAAGGCTGTTTTAGAGAACTAGAATACTGGTTCGCTGACCATCGATTAATACTAAACTACAACAAGACGAAATCTGTGATATTTGCTCACAGCCAAAACCCCCTCAGTAATTCCCTGTTAGCTATCTCTAAGTCGCAGGGCATTCACATTGAATGGGTCCCACACTTCAGATATCTAGGTATCATACTGGACACATCCCTCACCTACCATATCCACATTAAACACCTCTCCTCCTCTGTTAACACCCGATTAAGGATTCTGTACAGGCATAAACACTGCCTAACCCCTCAGGCCATATGGCAGGCTGTTACCTGCTCAGTCCTTTCGTTGGTTGTTTATGGGATAATAATCTATGGAGCTGCTGACCAAACAGCCCTGAACTGTATCAGTTTAGCCCTCAACAAAGCCTGCTGACTGGTAACAAGCAGTGAAAAACTAACCCATACATGTGTTCTCTTTAAGCTAGCAGACTGGCTTACCTTTGAAGGGAGACTAAAATACCACACTTGCCTCCAAGCTAAAAAAAATACTAATGAAGTTTACACCTAATGGTCTACACCCCCCTCATCCAACCAGCCCCACTTAGGTGTACCCCTAGGTGCCAGGCAAGCACCTGCCTCATTGTCCCTCACTGTAGGACCTCTCTAGGGCAACAGTCCTTCCGTTATTGAGCTCCCCTCTGGTTTAACAACCTACCATCCTCCATCTCGCTGGCCTCAAGTCTTGGCCAATTCAAAACTGATATCAAGAGACTTCTTCTTGACTCAGAGGCCTGTAGCTGTTCCAACAGTCCTTCCTAGCCTCATTTAAAAAAAAAAAAAAAGCTGTTCAGCAAGGCCTACACCCCTGTGGTATTCTTACCTCAATGCAGGGCTTGGCTAAGTCCCTCTAAATTGGACACCCTGTCCCACCACACTTCGTTGACCCAGGGTCCTCTAACGACCCTTGAGATGGTAACCACCCATTGTAAATACCATTTATAGTGATCTTTTATGTGCAGTTTGTCGAAATGTAATGTTCTGTTTTGAGAACTATGTACAATATGTCTTGATGCAATGTTCTGTTTTTGTACTGATGTGGAGCCTTTGCAAAGAAGTTTTCAACTCAAAGGATTATAATTCCGAAATTTCAATAAATAAATAAATAAAATAGTGACAGCTCAGGCCTCGCCCCGACTCCCAATAACACAAGTGAAGGGAACAGCTGAAGACTCCCAAACCTCATTACATGAGCAACAAGAACACCGAAGGAATAAAGGATAATAGTGACAGCTCAAGTTTTGCCCTGAATGCCCATAATGCAGGTGAAATGCACAGTAAGTGAGAATATTGATAGTTCAAGCCTTGCCCCAACACCAGTAATATTCAGCACCATGTCCTGCAGTGTAGCTGTACTCACAACATAAACTCAAATAGAATTTACAGATGACTGAAATATTGGAGGTGGGGCTAAAAATACTTACTTCTGAAGCAGAATTCTGTGACTTTTACAGTGTACTTAAATGCTGTCCCAGTTCCACAATTGTTTTTTTTTTTTTTATACATTTTTTTTTTAATTGCTAATATTCTTCCCTGTCTGTCCCAGCTCCTGACACTTAGCTGCTGTGGCATGGAGGTACAGACCTAACCACAGCCAAAACTGCATCCCATGTACCATTCAGTGGGAAGTGGGCCTGCTGGCAACAACTCTGCATCCTTCCAGGAAGAGGCTCCTCTCTTTGGTTGAGGGAATGATGCAAGGGAATTTCTCCCAGACTTTCTTCTATCCCCCATGACCACCAGAGGGCAGCCATTCTATGAGGAGAGCAGAAGGCCCTCCCTGGAGCAGAGAGCGCATCCAGACTTGTTCTCCAGCTGCAGCTGGTGGGGATTTCAGGTCGACAATGAATTACCTGCATTTTCTTTCCACTACCGTATTTCACAGTAATGTACATATTAGAAAAACATTTATAATAGCACCAGTCCTTTCAAGACCAGTCCATTTGAAGTACCTTAGGGGAATAAACAGGGTACAGGTGGAAAGTATATTTCAGAGAAAACTGTACAAGAACAAGGGGGCATGATATGAGGCTGAAGGGTGGAATGCTCAGAGGTAATGTTAGGAAGTACTTTTTCACTGAGAGGGTGGTGGAGCCTTGTTAACAGCCTTCCAGCAGAAGTGGGTGCGAAAACAATATGGGGGTTCAAGAGTGCAAGGAAAAAGACATATGGATACAGTGGAGATGTGCAGAGCAGGAGAGTTGCAGATCAAATAAGATCTGGAGCTGCAGCAGTGAGCAGGGAAATGGGCAAACTAGGTGGGCCGTATAGTCATTATTTGCTGACAGATTCTGTTTCTATGACCACACTTGAGATGTTTTTTCTGCACTGTATATTAATAGATTATTAAGTAACAAACTGGTCATCAAATGTTTGTACTCTGATCCACTGGGGCTATTGCTTCATTATTACAAAGTATACTTTGAGTGAGCATAGTTCCAGTTTTAAGTTCATACTGAGTTTTTTGATTTTAGTCTGTGTCGTGAAGGGATTTAAACTGACATTTCTATTTCTTTTTCCCTTGATTTGAAGGCGCTTCAGCAGTTCCATTGCTGAGACTGGGTAAGGCGTGCTTCATTTAATCAGTAAATAGTATTAAAAAGTTAACTGTAATTAAATATACCCTCAGGAGCTACAAATGCAATTGCTCAGATGGGTTTCACTCGAAACTCCTTCATCTCTCTGCTTCCACTATTGCTTACCCTGTCTCTTCCCTCTTAAACTCTCTTTCCCCACTAGTAGAGCACCTCTCCTCCAAAAAAGTGGAGATCGCTGTGCTCCTGGTTAATACTGCACCATCTCTCTTAACCCTGCACTGGCTAAAGTTCTAGAGAAACTGATGTTGTGAAGTTTCTGCTTGTTTTGATTACTTCCCAGTCCCTACCAGTTTGGTTTCAGAAAACCCAATCCACTCTCTTCAGGCTTACTGACAGTATCCTGAAGGGGATGGACCAGGGTCTAATTACTTCTGCTGTCCTTTTCGACCTTACTAAGGCCTTCAGTTTGGTAGCTCAAGTCAGTGAATGTGGCCAAGATATCCCGGAGTTCACTCTTGTGAGTTTCGCAAGGGGCCCCCTGACGAAGCTGTATAGGAGCAAAGAGACAGGGCCTTTGGACAGTGTTCACTGACCTGTGTTAATTTGTTACATGAGGCTTTTACACTTAGTATTGGCACAATTAAAATTATATTGAAGATGTTTGGGATGCAGCTTTGCTGTTGACATATTTATATAGCACCAAGAATAAAAGTACTCATCTTCTTCTATCAACATTTGCCTCTAGCCCTTCAAGAGTGCAAAGCGTATTTGTACTTCTCCCTGGTCAGTGTTTGGGGCTGGCCGCCCCTCATTAAGGCACTGCCCTTCACCACTGAGGTGGGACCTCAACTGGATGTTTGTCCCAGTGAAATGGATCCTGAATATCCAGAACATGCCCTGCTGCCCAGGCTAATTGAGCCTGAGAGTAGGGGGTATGCTCAGAGCCAGATGGGGAAAGGGGATAAGAAAAAGTTAATAAAAAAAAAAAAAAATAAGAGAAAAATTATCTTTTAAAAGCAGGTGCACACTTTGGAGTTTCCAGACCCCCCCTCCCCCAAATATGTGATACCTCATGCGCCGCAGAGTTGGGTATAAATGTTTCCATTAATATCAGTCTTGTAAAAAATACAGGTTACTCACCTGTAACAGGAGTTCTAGGAATGGTATATGTTGTTCATCCACACTTATTGGCAGGTTCCTTGCCGCTTTAAATCTTGCCGGAAGGTCTTCAGTCTGGCTCCTCCCACCCACCCGGGTGGTAAAACTCTCGGCTCCGCCCCATGACGCCAGATCTGGCCCGCTGGAAGCTCAGGTTGTGCGTCGAAGCCGGGAGGTTTGAGGGAATGTAGGATGAACAACATACCATTCCTAGAACTCCTGTTACAGGTGAGTAACTGTATTTCTAGCGACATGGATATGTTGTTCATCCACACTTATTGGCAGATTCCTAGCAGTTCGGGAGGAGGGAGGCAAGGCGCACACCCCCTACTTAGGGAATAAAGACTGGAGAACCGAGGCCCCAAAACCAGCATCCCGGCATGACTCAAGGTCGATGTGGTAATGGGTAATGAAGGTGTGTGCTGACTTCCAGGTAGCAACCCTGCAGATTTCCTGGATAGGGACATCCCTGGAAGCAGCCACCGATGCAGCAGTATGGCGGGTAGAATGAGCTCTTATCCCTCTGGGAGGCTCCATGCCCGCCAACTTATAGCAGAGATCTATACAGGAGGTGACCCACCTGCTTATCGTCCGCTTGGCTGCAGGTCTGCCAGGTGCGGCTTCAGCGTAGGTGACAAACAGCTGGCGAACCTCTCCCCGAATTTCAGCCGTGCGCTCCTTATAATAAGCGAGCGCCCTTCTAGGGTCCAAAGTATGGAGCCTGTATTCGGCCTCCGAGGTGTGATTGGGGTAGAACACCGTCAGAGTCAACACCTGGTTAAGGTGAAACTCCGACACCACCTTCGGAAGGAATTTCGGGTGGGGGCGCAGGACAACCTTGTCCCTGTGGAAGACCAGGTAAGGAGACTCGATGCAGAGCGCCTGGAGTTCTCCCATCCTTCTGGCTGACGTGATAGCCACCAAGAAGGCGGTCTTCCACGACAGGTGAGAAAGTTCACACCTGTGCATTGGTTCGAATGGCTTGCCCATGAGCTTTGCCAGTACCAGCAGTAAATCCCACGGAGGTGGAGGTTCTCGCACTGGAGGAAATGTGATCAAGAGCCTTTGAAAAGCGCCAGACCACCTTCTCCCAGCACGACTGCCCCCGGCCCGTGCCCGGTAAGCAGAGATGGCTGCCAGGTGCACCCTTAGGGTCGTCGACCTAAGCCCTTGACTAGAAAGGGACCATAAATAGTCCAAAATGCTTGCCAAAGGACAGGAGGAAGGGTCCAAACCCTTGCCCTGACACCAAATGGAAAATCTCTTCCATTTGAAGGCATAGCATTTCCTGGTCGACTCCTTACGGGACACCTCAACAACATTTAGGACCTCGTTGGAAAGACCCAAGGCCTGGAACTCTAGCCGCTCAGGAACCAGGCCGTCAGGTGCAGGGATTGAAGGTCCGGATGGAACACCTTCCCCTGATTGACTGAGAGCAGGTCCGGGCGAGCTGGAAGCTGCCTCGGGAGCCTGGAGCTGAGGCTGAGGAGATCTGGGTACCAGTAATGGCGGGCCAGTCTGGGGCTATCAGAATCACCTGCCTTGTCCTCCTTGCCTTAGAAGCACCTTGTGAATCAAGGAAATGGGGAAGCGTGAAGAGGCCGGGTCCACAGCCTCGAAGGCATCCCCTGCAGCGAGCCCTGCTGAGGGGGCGGGCATGAAACAGCCTCAGCCTCGCTCTCCCTGAGGCAAACAGGTCCACCTGAGGTGTGCCCCAGTGGGAGAACAGATCTTGTACTACCTCCGCAGGAGAGACCACTAGTGAGATGCAGCCCTATCCGCCCAGGGCATCGGCCAGGGTGTTGAGGCTCCTGCCACATGAATGGCTAGAGATCTGCCTCCAGGCTGCGCACGAGTGACCAAATGCGGAGAGCTTCCTTGCATAGAAGCATGGAGCGCGTCCCGCCCTGGTGGTTTAGATAGTACATGGTCGTGGTATTGTCCGTCTGGACTCGACCACTTGACCCCGGAGAAACGGAGCAAAGGCGGTGAGAGCTAGGCGGTCCGCTCGAGCTCCAGCAGGTTGATGTGGCATCGATTCCTCGGGGACCAGAGGCCGCACTCGGTGTTCCCCAGATGGGCACCCAACCCATCAGAGAGGCATCGGTCGATAGAGAGACCGCCAGCTTTAGCGGACAAACGGGATACCCTCCTGCAGATGAGATGGAACGGTCCACCACTGGAGAGCGTCTCCACATCTCCTGGGTCACCATCACTAGCTGGTCCAATGGATCGCAGCGCTAGACCACTGGCTGGCCAGTCCCTACTGAAGGGTGCATGTGCCACGTGCCCAATGGACCATGCTGGTGCAGGCCGCCATGAGACCCAGGAGGCACAGGAAGTCCCGGGCAGGGCGAGATTGCCCAACCAGAAATGATTGGGCAAAGGAGGTGAGAACCTCGGCCCTGTCCGCCGGGAGCCGTGCTCTGGCTCGAAGAGAGTGGAGCTCTGCCCCGATAAACAGAATCACCTGCTTCGGCTCGAGTTCCGACTTGGCCTCGTTGATGAGAAGGCTGACTTGAGAGCAAACCTGGAGGGACAGATCTCTGGACCGCTCCACCTCCTGTCTGGAGGGGGCTGCTATCAGCCAATCGTCCAGGTAAGGGTACACCCGGACCCCTCGGCGCCGCAGGAAGGCTGTCACCACTGCATTGCATTTGGTGAAGACCCTGGGAGCTGGAGACAGACTGAAGGGCATGGCTCAGAACTCGAAGAGGGATCCCTCCGCTCGAAAGCGAAGGAATCTCCGATGTGACGGATGGATAGGGACGTGAAAGAACGTGTCCTGCAGGTCCAGAGAGCAGAACCACACGCCGTGTTCCAGGGATGGTATTATCTGAACCAGAGTGACCATCCTGAAGGTTCGAGACCTTAGGAACTTGTTCAGGTCGTGTAGGTCGAGAATGGGGCGCCAGCCCCCCGTCCGTTTCGGAACCAGGAAGTATCTGGACACAAACCCCGGGTCTGAGGGAGGGTCCGCTACCTCCCTGATCACCTCCTTTTGGAGGAGGAGAGCGATGTCGGCCCGACGAGCCGACAGTGAGGCTGCGGACCCCGAAGCCCCCCGAGGTGCGACGGCTCTGAAGGGTGGGGCCTGCTTGAACTCTAGAGGCAGGCCTTTTCCCACCACCTCCAGTACCCACCTGTCCGTGGTAATAACGGACCAGGCGGAAAGGAAGTGCCGGAGCCGTCCCCATACGGGGGGAACCTGGGGTGAGGTGACGGGGTTGGGGGCGACACCCCTCAGCCCGTCACTGGGCAGGCTTGGAGGAGGGACCGGCCGAGGGACCTCCTGGGCCTTTACCTCCCTGCTTCCTGTTGGAGGAAGCTCCGGGCTTGGGTTTGGGATGCCAAGCCCGAGCCTGCTGGCCCTGACGTTGCTGGGCCGGACGCGCCGTGGGCGCAGAAGGACGAAAGGGCTTAGGCTGTGGTTTGCGGCCTTTGTCCTTCTGAGCGGAAGAGACCGAGTCCAAGGTAGCATTGGACTTCTCGATCCTCTGCAGGTGACCTTCCACCCCAGGGGCAAGAGGTCAGTCCCAAAAGGGAACATCCGCCAACTTGTGCTGGGTATCCGAGTAAAGGTGGATATCCTCAGCCAAGCCCGACGACGATATAGCCACTCGCGGCCGCCACAGACCTGGCACATGAGTCCCCAATGTCTAAAGCAGTCTGGAGCTGCTGTTTGGCCACTGCCCTGCCCTGGTCCCGCACCTGCCTGACCGTAGTCTGCAGATCCGCGGGAAGATGAGGGACGAGCTCATCCAGGGAGCCCAACAGGGCATGAGAAAAACGTGCCATGAGGACGGCCGAACTGGCCTGACGAAGGCCGAGAGAGGACGCAGCATAGACTTTTCGCCCGGCATAGTCCAATTTCTTGGATTCCTTGTTGGGAGGTTTGTCCACATCCCTAGCGATCCCGGCACGCGGGAAAACGCTGTCGGTAACCAACCTCTCAGCCGAGGGGTGTTCCGAAAAACCGGACAGGGAACCGGTAGGGACCGCATACTTCCTGGCCGAAGGCGCAGGGCAGGAAGCAGGGCGCTGCCAGAGCTCCAAGGCCTGACCCACTATGGCCTCGGCCACCGGAAAGGCCTCCGTAGGGGAATCCCCTCGGTCCAGAATCTCCGTGAGGGGATACCTGGCCCGCTTATAAACGGGTTCGAGCTTCATCCCAGTGGACTCTGAGATGAGCCGAAGCAATCCCAGGAAGGACGAAGGGCTATCATCCACCGACTGTCCTCCTGAGGACTCCCAAGTCCATTCGCTTGGAGAAAAGGGAGGAATCGCCTTCGGACTCGGAAGAGTCCTCAAAGAGCTGCCTCGGGCCTGAGCCACCCTCCACCTGCCGAGGTCGATCGGGAGTGAGGGTGACAGACAGCCTATGGGGCAGTCCCTGAGCCGACCGAGAATTTTTGGTCGGAGCCCCAACTAATGGCTGTGGAGGCGGAGGTTCCACCGGAATCGGTGGGGCAGCTGGAATTGGCCGAACAACCAGCCTGGGAACAGGCTCCTCGGCTAAAACTAGGGGTTGTTTCGGCCACTCCGGTGACAGCCACTTAATGGCCGGGGAAGACGACGGTGTCGGCTTATTCCCGGTCAAAAGGAGCTGTTGCCACATGAGTTCCTCATACCTCTGACGCAACTTGCGCCGAAGCCTCCCCTCGTCCGAGGAGGAGGAAGAGGATGAGCGGCGGCGCCGCTTGCCGCAGTGCAGAGACCGAGACTGCCTATGATGGCGGGATCGGCTGGACCGCTAAGACGTCCGAGACCGAGACCGAGAACCTCGGCTAAGCCGAGGACGGTGCGGGGAGGTGTCGTGGGGAATCGGCACTCCCCTCGGTTCGGACGATTCAACCGAAGGCTCCGGAACCGGAGGCACAGACGAGCCGACGGGATCCTCACCTCCCATCGGGGAACTGGGAGAGGATTTCAGCTTCTCCAGTTGACAACTCGTCCAAGGGTCGAAAAATCTCGACCGGCGTCGGCGGAGTCTCGGTCAACTGGCCTGTGGGGACACCGTGAAACCAGTGGCGAAGCCGAGGTGTCGACCCAAGTCGACGGTCGACTACTGGGAGAGAGATCTTTCCCTCCCAAGAGCGTCGACAGTGAGACTTACTCTTGTCTCTCTTTTTGGACCGAGAAAACGGTCCAGAAGAAGTTGGACCCTCACCTTTTGTCGAGAGGGTCAGACAAAGCTCCTTAAAGGAAGCCGAATAAGAGGCACCGAGAGATAGCGGAACAAAAGCCGCAGCCGAGGTAGAAGCGGCCCGCTCCGCCTCCTCTTCGAGGGCGATCATCTGTTCGAGCTGATCTGCCGAGCCCGCCGCCGCGGACACCGCCGACCGGGCCTCTTTCGACTTTACCGGAGGAAATCTCTTCTCGGGACGCCCCAGTTGTAAACGGGCAGCACGGTCTTCGAGGACGTAGGCCGAAAAAGAAGAGCACAGGTCGCAGGCCTGCGGGTCGTGCTCAAGGCCCAAGCAGTAGATGCACGTGGAGTGCTGATCCGTCCGAGACATCTTCTGCCCGCAAGGGCATCTCTGGAAACCGGGAGTCGATGTGTCCATCGCAGCCGCGAGGGAGAGAAAACCGAAGTCTTTTTAGCAAAACTTTTTTATTTTCAAAAATCAAGAGTTAGGAACCAGTCTTATACGCAGAGCGTTAAGGAGGGAACCTGAGCTTCCAAGCGGTAAGGAAGATCTGGCGTCATGGGACGGAGCCGAGAGTTTTACCACCCGGGTGGGTGGGAGGAGCCAGCTTGAAGACCTTCCGGCAAGATTTAAAGCGGCAAGGAACCTGCCAATAAGTGTGGATGAACAACATATCCATGTCCCTAGAACATTATATTCCTCATAATTTTACACCCTGCATAAACGTAGCCACTTCCTGAACCTACAGCCATGCCGGTACATGCAGCCCTATTTTATAATGTCATAAAATGAAGGCTGCATGTGCATGCCCTGTTGACTTGAATGGGGTGATTTTTCAATAGATTTTACAACTATTTAGAGTTGCGATTTTAAGAAATCAGAGCAACCACCCCATTAACATTAGGAAATATTTATACCCCTCGACTCTGTGGCAGGTGAGGTATCACATATGTTTGTTTTTCTTGTGGGGGGGGGGGCTGGAAACTCTGAAGTGTGCACTTGCTCATTAAATAAGTGGACAGCCTGCTAAATCTGGTTTTAGCTTGCTGTTAGTATGGTCTGTGTTCACGTTTCACAGTAATTGGGTGCTATACATGGAAATACATTTATTTTACTTAGTTTTTTGTTGCCTGAGAAAGGAGTGCTGGGCAATTCTGTCTTATTTCCAGCCTCCTTGGGGTGGGGGTGGGGGTGGGTACAGCTGCAAAATATTAGCCAATCTCTTAAAATGCCACTATCAGAAATGGGTACAGTCTGTTTAACGCATGATATTCTGTTTAACTGTTTATAGCTCTAAAAGAGGAAAAGGACATTTAAGTAACAAGGTGCAAAAGAAATCCAGCCTACAGCTAAAAGCCTCTTTCAAAAGAACAGACAAGGATGACCGGAACAGCACGAAAGAGGTAAAAGTACCTGATGTATTTTGATTTACTGAAAACTGGTAATGGGAAAGGCACACTGAGCTGAGGCTTCTTTCCAGGTGCGACCTTGGATGTATTTCTATATAATGTTAATTTATTTTTTTTTTATACTTTATATTTCTTATCTTTTTCTCACCCTCAGACCAGCTCTGAGACGTCCCAAATGTTTCATTTCATGTTATTTATTAACCAGGTGAGCACACTGAGCTAAGGTCTTTTTTCGAGAGAGACCTGAGTCACAAGGGCATAGGAAAAGCAAATACAAATAGCTGAGGTGGGGAAGCATGGCAAATGGTGCTGCAGAGTTTGGTGACAAATCTGATAGTAGCAATAGCATAGCCCTGGAAGGCAGCAGTTAATGGTAGTTTACTCACCTGGTAAAGGCGATTGTGTTACTGTATATCCATGGCACCTCCGATCCATTACCTTAGGGTTATGTACGCCTGATAGGCTGCTGATGCACATGTGACCTAAGTTTCGGATTTCGGTCTCCACCAAGCCCCTTCCCCCTCCTGGGTGTCTTCAGTTTTGATGCTTCCATAGCTGTAAAAATAAATGATTATGTATATGCACAGACAGTAATCATAATCTCAGAATCGTGGTTAGTTTCTAATACTACTTTATTCCATTATCATAATACATTTATAATGCTTGTATGTCTTGTGCCACTTAAATGTTAGATGTTACTGGTTGCTTTGTCATGCTCCCTTGGGTGGGTTGAGGTGCCATGGATATACAGTAACGCAATCACCTTTACCAGGTGAGTAAACTACCACTGTGTTGTCTGTATATCCATGGCACCTCTGATCCATTACCTTAGGGTGATTCAAAAGTAGTGCCTTAGTAATACGAGAGAGAAGAGCATGATGTGTTATCATATTTGTATCGTGTACCAATGTTTATGAGTCTCTTAAATGTCCCTCACTGTGGCAGTCATTAGGACTTTATGTCCAAAGGAATTTTTGGTTGTAATGTCTGTGTCCAATCTATAGTGTTTTGTGAAAGTATGTATAGTGGACCAGGTTGCTGCTGCACATATCTCCTGTGCTGTAGCTGTGTTTCTCTCTGCCAAAGAGGTTGCTGCCGCCCTGGTTGAGTGTGCTTTTATTCCCATGGGTGGTACCTTTGTTTTGCCTTGTATGCTTCCATGATGGCTTTCTTTATTCAAGTAGCGATAGTGCTCCTTGCCACTGGTAGGCCCTTTTTGTTACCTGATGATATGATGAACAGCCTCTCGGAATGCCTGAGTGGTGCTGTCCTTTCAATGTATGCTTGTAGTGGTCTTTTGACGTCCAGTTTGTGAAGGGCCCTGGTCTGGTCATCGGCCAGCTCCACGAAAAAGGTCGGGAGCTCAACGATCTGGTGTGTATGGAACGTGGTGTTGATCTTTGGTATGAATGACGGAACCGTTTTTAGTATGGCACCCTGATCCGTGAATGTGGTGAATGGTTCCTTGCAGGATAGGGCTGTTAATTCTCCAACTCTGCGGACAGAGCACACCGCTACCATTAGGGCCATTTTCAGGCCTAACCAGTACAGTTCAATGTTTGAGATTGGTTCGAAGGGAGACTCTGTCAAGGCATTTAGTACTAAGGTGAGATCCCATGGGGGAATGGTCGATTTTAGTCTGGGGCGCAGGTTGCCTGCTGCCTTGAGGAAATGGATAATGTCGGGGTGAGATCCCGGAGAGGTTCCTTCTATGGGTCCTGTTGCTGTGCTTATTGCTGACACCTGCACTCTCAGTGTTGCGGTTGCTAGCCCTTTGTCCATGCCTTGTTGCAGATACATCAGTATGTCGGGTATCGATGGTGAGTGAGGGCAGATGTTCCTCAATTTGCACCAAGATGAAAATATTGACCATTGTCTGGAGTAGGTCGAAGTGGTGGAACTTCGGCGCGATTGTATCATGGTGTCTGTAACTGAGTCATGGTAGTCTGCCCTTAGCAGTCTCTCCCTTTCAGGAGCCAGGCTTTGAGTCTGAGGTTGCCTGGATTGGGTTGAGTGACTGGGCCTTGAATCAGAATGCCTGGACGGGTTGGCAGAGTCATCTTGTCCATGGCCATGGCTATGATTGTTGTGAACCATGATCTCCTTGGCCAGCAGGGAATTATCAGTATTGTGATTCTCCGAGACTGCCGAATTTTCGCTAGGACCTGTGTTATCAGAGGTAGTGGTGGGAAGACATAGGCGTAATCGTGAGTCCATGGGATTGATAGTGCATCCACTCCCATTGATAGTGGTTCCTTGAATCGGGAGTAGAACTTGTGAGAATGAGAGTTCTTGCTGGTCACCATAAGGTCCATGGTTATTGTGCCCCATTTGTCCTGAATGGTTTGGAATACTTGTGGGTGAAGTTGCCACTCGCCTGGGGTTATCTGTTCGCGACTCAGCCGGTCTGCTGTCGTGTTCAGCTTGCCTGCCAGGTGGATGGCTGTGATGTGTTTGAGATTCTGTTGCGCCCAAGTCAGAATGCAGTTTGCTTCTCGTTGGAGGGCCTGGCTCTTGGTGCCTCCTTGTTTCACTAAGTACACCACTGTCGCCCTGTTGTCCAAACGTATGAGTACGGACTTTTGTGTGATTTGTGAACTGAAGGCCAGCAATGCATTGTACGCTGCTTTCATTTCCAACATGTTGATTGATCGCTTCTTGTCTCCGATTGACCACTGACCCTGGGCTGACCTGTAGCCCATGGATGCACCCCATCCCCACAGGCTGGCATCTGTTTCGATGGTGGCTTCGTGTGATATCTCCAGAGGCTGTCCCCTGGATACATTTTTGTAGGTTCACCCACCACTGCAGTGACGACTAGACTCTGTCCATCATCTTTATTGTCTGGTGCATGGTCTCTTGTGATGGGGATCCGTACTGCAGTAGCAACATTTGCAGTGGTCTCATGTTCCATCTCGCCCAGGGGATGAGGTCTATGCATGAGGACATGCATCCCAGAAGTTGAGAGACCTGGGCCATGTTTGGCACATTGGTGCTTAGTAACTGAGTTGTTAGTCTTATAATGTTGTCTATTCGCATTTGTGTTGGTTGCACCATTCCTGTTTATGTGTCTGTCCTTGCCCCTAAGTGCTCTATGCACTGAGATGGGATTAGGCAACTCTTCTCTGTATTTACCACCCAACCATGTTCCTCGAGAACCTGTACCGTTCTTGAGGTTGCTGTCTGCGAATCTTTGTAGGATCTTGTCCTGATGAGCCAATCATCTAGGTAAGGAATGATGTATATTCCCTCCTCTCGTAGTTTTGCCGCTAGTACCACTGATACCTTTGTGAACACCCTTGGAGCTGATGCTAGTCCGAATGGGAGTGTCTTGTACTGGTAATGTTAGCCTAGAATTTGGAATCTGAGGTACTTTCTGTGTGCGGGTCACATGGGAATGTGTAGGTACGCATCCTTAAGGTCTATGGAAGTCAGGAAGTCTCCCACCCTGATTGGCCTGATTGTTGATTTCAAGGTCTCCATTTTGAATCTTTTCGTGGTTATGAACCTGTTTACATATTTGATGTCTAGAACTGGTCGAAAGTCTCCTGTTTTCTTTGGGACCAGGAAGAATATTGAGTATAGTCCCATGCTGATCTTGTTCTGTGGTACTTTTTGTATGGCATTTGAGGTGAGCGGTGTTTGCAGTGTGTCCTGAATGAGGCTTGTTTGGCATCTTTTCTTTGAGGCTGGTGACACTACTAATCTGTTTTTGTGTGGTGTGCACCAGAATTCTATCACATACCCCTGGTCTACCACTTCGTTTACCCATCTGTCCGAGGTTGTTTCTCTCCATGTTTGATTGAATTGTTGAAGTCTCCCCCCATTGGTGGGGTGTGTCTTTTGGGTAGCTGGATTTGGGTAACTTGAGGTTGTGGTGTCAAGTTGTAGTCATTGACTGGATCTCCTGGTAGATCTGCCTCTCTGGCTGGAAAATCTTCCTCTAAAGGAGGACCCTCTTCCCATGTA
Organism: Neoceratodus forsteri; assembly: GCA_016271365.2. Lineage (NCBI taxonomy): Eukaryota > Metazoa > Chordata > Ceratodontiformes > Ceratodontidae > Neoceratodus > Neoceratodus forsteri. The sequence continues at coordinate 211,330,657 of JADMNL010000028.1, forward strand.
GCCCATGTAGGGTGTGCTCCCTTTGTTTTGGTAATTGTACCTGTTCTGGGTCTTGCTTCTCTTGTCACGAAAGGAGTTGTGATGCCTTCTGTCTAAGTGAGCTTGAAAGGACTTGGTTCTTCCTCTGTTGGACGGTAGATACCCTGCATCCTTGTCACCCTCTATGTCTGACCCTCGGTTTCTGTGCCGTAGGAATTCCTGAAGGCCATCGCCGAAGACTCTGTTACCTTTGAACGGTAATTTAAGCAGTCTGGTCTTTGACTCATTGTCTGCATTCCACAGTTTTAGCCACAAATTCCTTCCTGTCTTATTTGCCACAGCTGCTGTTCTGGTGCTCATTTTGAGTGCGTCCACCGACATGCCTCCGATATACTGTATCTGGCCGCTTGTAGAGCCTGGTCAAGTAGTAACGCCTCTTGTGACTTTGGTGTGAGGGATTTGGCGATCTTGTCCAACCACCTAATTTGGGCTCTTGCAGTGTATATTGCAGTCATGGCTGTTCTGACCGATTTGACCTGTCATCTCGTGCATCTTCTTTAGAAGATCCTCTACTCTTTTGTCCACTGGGCCCTTCAGTGTGGCTGTACCCTCTTCTGGGAGAACCGTCCTCCTGTTGAGTTCCGCTATCTTGGGGTCGATCCTTGGTGCTGTGCATCATGACTTCAGTTTGTCCTCCTGTAAGGGGTACAGCTTGTCTAGGAATCTGTTCTCCAGATCTGATGCCTCCCATTCTTTTGTGATTATATCTTGTATTGTTGGACAAACGGGAAAGAAATGTTCGATTTTGGGAGGAGGGTGGAGCATTGGGTCCAGTTTGCTCTCCAGTAATGGTGGTGGTAGTTTGAACCCTAACATGCTGCGTATTGAACGGACCAGGTCTGTGACGTTCTCTGAAGCGAAGAGCCTTGAGGCAATTGACGGTGCTTCCTGTATTGGCGGTCCTGTAGGGTTTTCTGAATCCGAGTCATGCTCTGATTCCAAGTCGCTGTTGTGGTGGGAATGAGAGTCATCTGCCCCTTCCTCGTCCAGCCCACTCATTGAATTGTTATTGGTTTCCTCTGTGTCCCTTACGAGGGATATGTCCTTTGGCTGATTGGTCCTAGATCTCCCTGAAGTATTTGGTTGTGTTGATGTGGAGGATGTCCCTGGGATTGGTCTTGGTTTGGAGAAGGTGGACATGTGCTCCAAGACTTGGAGCATACAATTTTGTTGGCTCTCCATCATGGCTGCTGTAGCCCTCTGGAGTGCCACTGTAGCCGGGTCAGTGTGCCAAGAAGCGGTTGCGCCCATCTTGCTGGTCTGGTGGGCATCCCTTAAGTTGTCCTGGTTATCAAAATCGCACACAAGACAGAGTGGTCCCTTCTGTTGGGGCAGTAGAGGTACCTCGCAAGACTGGCATTCCCTTCCTGCTGACATCTGGAAGACAGCAAGCGAAAGAATTGTTAGTTTCAGTTTGGAAGGAACTCTGGTTTTTCTTTTTTTATATATTTTTATATATAAGCCTGACAAGTAGAGGCCTGTGTTTTCAGGGCAGGCAATACTGGTATCCCCCTGGTGAGGGAAATGCCAACAGTAAGCAGTGTTGAGCCCCATAATGTTGTATTGGTGGACATGCCCCTTTAAGAGGTTCATAACCTGCTTATGGACTGCCCTTTTAGAGGCTCATTCTGGATGGCTGTTGAGAGATAGGGTAACTATAATGCTGCTGTTCCCTCTGTATGATTTAACGGGGTTCCTTTATAGCAGCAGCTGCTCTCTACTAATTATGGGCATTAGTGCTTGCGATCATGGCGGATCGCTGTGCCATAATGTGTGAGGCACTCCTTTAGTGTGTGTGTGTGTGTGTGTGTGTGTGTGTGTGTGTGTGTGTCCTGCCCCTCTTCAAGATGGAGTGGCCGGGCATTGCGCATGCGCGATCACTGCGAGACGTGCTGCGCATGCATGAGGGCTCTACAGAGTATGCGCGGCAGCCTAGGGTGACAAATGGCGATAGAACGAGCAGGGAGGACGAACAGCTCCATGTTTGTTATTTTATGACCCCCCTTAGGAGCCGCATGGCCCCGCTGCCGGTCAACGCCCACGAATGGGACCAGGTCAGCCAATTTTTGAGCAAATGCAACCGAACAGTAGCGTGAGCCAGCTGTAACAGGTAGACCATGTTGGGGGTTTAGAAGGCTTGTTTAGCCTGAGAGAGTCTTATTTATGTTAGTTTCAGCAAAAGGGGGCAGAGGCACAATGCACCATCATCTCACTACGTGAGGGAGACGATGGGCTGGATCTCCTATGGACAAATAATAGAGGGGGAGCCCTTTTGCATTTTTTCTTTTGGTATTGTGCCTCCCTCAAGGCAGTCGCTGATCAGGAACTGCTTAGGGGACAGAAACAGAATATCCTCGCTCATGAGGGAGGAGTCCTGCTGGCGGTGTATTCAAAGTAGCTGGCTCATGCTCTGAATTGGATTGCTATCTTATACTGTAAATTATTTGTGCAGTAACGCCACGCTCATGACGCAAAGCATGTCTCAGATAGATAATGCCTTATCCTGTGCTCTATTTCTTGCTATGCAGATATTGTACCAATGAGATAAAAATAACCGTTTGCCCTCTAAGCAACATTTTCTAGCCACTTATACTGTCTGTGCCGTGCAGTTATTATTATTTATTTATTTCGTTGTTGTAACTGCCTTTTCCTTTGCTGATATGCTGGAGCTTGGGACAGTGATGCAGCCTCTTATCAGATGCACAAGTTAAAACTGAAGGCACCCAGGAGGGAAAGGGGCTTGGTGGAGACTGAAATCCGAAACTTAGGTCACATGTGCATCAGCAGCCTATCAGGCGTACATAACCCTAAGGTAATGGATCGGAGGTGCCATGGATATACAGACAACACAATGTCTCATTGCAGGTTAAGGTCACCTTAAATGTTATAAGTAGAGACAGAAAGATCTCCTCCCCCCCAAAAAAAAGTACCATGGTCTTTACTTGGTTACACTGAGGTACTCTGTTGGGATTCTTTTTATACAACTATATTTAGAAAATAGGTTTTCCTTTTTTCTTTTTCAGACTGCTCAAAGCACACCAAAGTATGCCAGCCCAAGTCGCATTGCCAAGGATGGGAATAAGGTTGGTGATACTGCACTGCGTAAATCCAGGTAAAGAGAACATTTGTGACATTCTTTCTCAGAGAAACATAGAAATGTGTAGGCAGAGAAAGTCCTAAGGTCCATCCAGTCTTCCGGAGACCATAACGAAGAGGCGTGGCTTGCCCAAACTAGATGGAGCAGCCTGTGGATGCCCCTTTTGTGCGACCATGTTCCTACTGTGTGTCCCCCATCTTCCACCACAACCTGCTCCCTGAAACTGTCCCATCTGCACTTCAACTCAGCTGCAGATTAAGTCTTTCCCTTATGGGTAGGCAAATCATTTAATTTGTCTAGCACCCATGCTGTGAAGAAGTACTTCCTCACATCTGGCCTGAAACTGCCCCCTCCCCCCTACCAGCTTATAATTCTAACCCTGAGCTGGCCCAGTGGCGTGGAGGGATGAGGCATCCGTGCCCTACCTCCTGCCATGCCGGCGAGCTATGTTCGCAGTGTGAGCTGGCGGCCGGGAGTCAGCTGGGGAGGGAGAGGATTGATCGTCCGAAGGACTGCTCTCCTTTCCCAGTGAGGGAGGGAGGACTGGCGCTCCTGCCGAATGACTGCCCCCGGGTGGAGGCCCGAGGGTAGTATGGGTCTGGTGGGCACCAGGGAAGGGAGGGTGCTGCGGGACTTCCGCGGATGTGCGCGTGCCTCCATGCATGCACATCTGGCGTGTGTACCGCAGCAGCAGGGACGGGACAAACAAATGGAGGAAAAATCCCCAGCTGCGAGTGACGGCCGACTCTCCACAGGCTCTGTGACCGGGTGAAGGTAAGCCCCAGTGGTACTGGGGTGACGGGGCTGGGGGGAGGTCAAATGAAGGCCGCTGGGGGTGTTGGCGGATAAACACCTATATGGAAACAACAAAATTCTGACCCTGGTATTCAAGCTCTTGTTTTGTTTCAACAGATCTGAGGAGTCCATCCTGTTAATCCATGTAGGAACTATAAGGTTTCTATCATGACCCCCTTTCTCTTCTGGCCTCTAGGAATACATGTTGAGGCACTGCAACAGAATTTGGCAGTCCCTGATTTTCTGTTTATGGTAGGTTTGTAGATACACATGGTACTGTTCATTTAAGGAATTTATTTCCAGAGAGTGAGGTAAAACAATGAAGAAGAAAAAAAGCATACAGACAGACAGCAATTGGTTCAACTGACTTGGATTAGATGTGCTCTGTGTTCTCTTTACCATCCTCTCATGGCAGTGGTCCAGAGCAATCCCAAATTGTCATCGTTCCAAGGAAAATTTGTAAAGATTAAACAAAAATGGACTAGGTCACTGGTAAGGTATCACTGGATAGATGGGTTCCGGAATGGACCTGGGGCATTAGAGGGACAACTGGGTGGAGGAGGAGGAGCGAGCATCCCAGAGGTCCTACTCCTACTCCTCCTCCTCCTCCTCCAGATAGGGAGGCTACCTGGCATCTGCTGCAGTACTGATGTCTGGGAGCCCACAGCCAGCGGTGCAGCTGGTAGCCTGCATAGAGATTGTCAGGCTGTTAGCCTGACTCTGAATGTTAGTATGGGTTGCACGCTTGTGCCCTGGAGTTCTGCTGAATCACATTCCTAATGATCAGGATGCAGAACAAAACAGAGAAAAACACAAGCAGGTGCAGCAGGTTGATGACCCCAGTGGATGATTTCTTGAACGACCCCCCCCCCCAGTACAGGGGGTAGCTGTGGTGGTGTGCTTGCAGAGATGGGGGTGATGGTGATATATCAAAGGGCATGGGGAAAACACAGTGAGAAATCATGCCTGCCATCGGGATGAAGATTGCCAGCATTCTAGACATTACACCACGTGGACCACCCCAAGGTACATGATCAGGACTGATTGGTGGTTGATGGGGGCCGTGAGGTTGCCAGAAGATCCATCCAGAGGACTAGGAGGATGGCAGGTAGAAAAAAAAAGAGTATATGTAAAAGAAAATTGGATTTGAAGGGCTGCAGGTCAAAAATCCCACCCTGTGAAAATCAAGGTTCAGAAATCCTGGCCAGAGCCGGGGTCTCATGCTGCTTTACATAGTTACTTTGAATTAGTGGTTTTCTGTTCTAATTTCCTCATGGAAAATAACAACTGGAAAATCTGATCGGTGTCTGGGCTTTAGTAAGCCATAGTGACAGTTAATGTAGTTACAAGGTAAGCAACTTTCCTGACGACTGTGTATTGATTCTTTAGTTTTTGCCAGTATTCGGCATGAAGTACTGGAAAAACTCGGTGCTGGTATTTTATACAATAACAAGCAGATATTGGTTGTTGATTTTTACCGTTTGGCTTGGCATTTTAATCTTTAACAGGACCACAGTTTGCTTGGATTTAACAATCAGAAAAATAAACCGGATCTTAAATCTTCTGTCCACTGTGCAGAAGGAAATGTGGCTGTTCTCTGGAAAAAGGTGCTCTGATCAGGGCAGCCAACTGTGTTGGGATACAGCATTAGAGTAACTCTTTGCACGGCTATGTGACTGGAATGTACAGGCGTAGTTGTGTGGCTGTTTTAATGAAACAAGTAAATAGAAGGAGGTGCTAGAAAGCGGCATCCTGTGCAGAGACTGGTCCCATAATATTCCACATTTGTATGGCTGATCTTCACAGGGATCTGTTCAGCTGGTGTTCCAAATATGCAGATCATACTAAACTAGGAGGCCTAAGTGGGACCGCACAAGTCATGCAAATTTAAGAAGACCTAAATAAAATTAGAGTGGGTAGATTGATTATTATTTTTTTTTTTTTAACTTTGTTGACCAGGTCGGTAAACTGGCAATAGAAGCCTTTTTCAGGTACAACCTGGGTGCAAATGCACAGATAGGAGTACAGAGTGTGGTTGAGGTGGCAGAATATACAGTCATTGTACACATATACATCAGAAGGTACATTAACAGTATATACAAAACTATATTTACATGATTCAATAACCCATTGTAACGAACAGTAGGAATAGAACTAACAATGTAGGCAGGACGATATTTGCATGATTCAGATACATGAGGGGAAAGGTGATATTTTGGAATGCAGTTACACTTTATGGAGAAATTGAAAGGAATAATGATAAAAAGAGTACAGGTAATGCAAGGTAACAGGGAGGGGTAGGGAAGTAATGGGGTGGAGGTTACTGACTCTAGTAGAGCATTGTCACAAGTACAGTGTAAGGAGTTTGTGCAAATTTTCGCTGATAAGGTGTCCACCATCAGGGATGAGATCAACCAGTGCCTTCCCATTGGACCTTACACTAATCAGTCGGGTGGTACTAATGCCCGACGGACCTGGTCCACCTTTAGTCAGACGGCAGTCGTGGATATAGTGAGGATCATCCAGACTTTGTGACCAACCTACTGTAGTTTGGACCGGGGCCCTACATGCCTACTAGTGGGGTGTGTAGAGGTTATTGGCCTGGTCCTTACTGGGATAGTGGAGGTTTCATTGGAGAGAGGGATCTTTCCAGATTCCTTGAAGGAGGCAGTAGTATGCCCCCTTCTGAGAAAATCCTCCCTTGACCCTGACTGCCCAGTTAATTACAGACCAATCTCAAACCTACCCTTTATAGGGAAAGTTTATTTGTTTATTTTATTTTTATTTATTAGAAAAGTCAGATTTACAACCTTTGAGTCAAGGACTCATTTACGAAGGCACCTCGTCGCAGGGGGTTAGACTGAGTTACATAGTGTGGTTACAACAGTGAGAACAGTACAGATGCAGAACATTAAATATAGAGTACATGCAGGTTACAAAATAATGGTACTTATAATATCATGTTACAGTCAAATACAAGGTACCCAAGGGTTACATTGGGGCACAGCCCTGGACATACCTAGATAATACCTGGAGAGGTGGAGGTAGGGATGAGGAGTGGGGTGGAAGGGAGGGAGGGAGGAGGGAGAGGATAGGTTGTTCAGAGGGCGTTGGCAAGTCAGGAGCCCTGACAGGAGGATCCCACAGTGGGATTATTAGGTGCATCTACAGCAGTGAGCGTCAAAGAGATGATTCTGGAGGGCGATTTTTGAAGGGACCGATTCTGGCAATGTCTGTGATGCAGGGTGGAAGGGAGTTGAACCAAGCAGTGGGTCGGTAATGGAAGGACCTCTGGGCTAGCGAGGTCTTGGTTTTGGGCACCAGAAAGTTATTGAGAAGGTGGTCGCCTTGCAGCCGGAGGATCATTTAACCAACCACAATATCTTTGACCTGAGGGTTGAGGCACTGGATGCCATATCTTGCGCTACGCCGGTGACCTGGGTTCGGGAACAGACTCGGGTTGCTGGGGGTTGGTGGGGGGGAAGGAGGATTGAGCATCCCTGCGGATGCTCTCCTCCTTCTGGGGTGGGATACCAGGGTGCTTGGCACCCATGCCCCTGAAACCGTGATGGCATGGCCAACATGGCGGCTCTGCTGAGTCAGGAGGGGGACGCTGTTATGCGCGTGACGCATGTCGGCAAGTCTGGACATGTGTCCTAAATGCAGGCATCCCAGGGGAATGGGAGAAAATGGGGGGGAAATATTTAACACCCCTGGCCCTACGAGTGGATGAAACTGGGGATGGTATGCCATGGGGATTGCCCTGGTGGACGGAGTAGGAGGAGGAGGTACAAGGCTGCCTCTGAAGCTGTGGGAGCCAGGCAACTAACAAAAGAAAACAGTGTATATGACCCTCTCCAGTCTGGCTTCAGGAAAATGCATAGCACAGAGGCAGCCCTGGTACGGGTACGTAATGACCTTCTGATGGCGAAGGATCGGAGAACCCATTCCATCTTGGTTCTCATTGATCTCTCAGCAGCTTTCGACACCATAGATCATGGGGTACTGCTCGAGCGCCTGTGGTTCTTCTATGGACTGAGGTGGCGGTCCTCAATTGGTTTTGCTCTTTCTTCGAGGGCAGATCCCAGAGAGTGGTGTCGAGGATCTATTCCTCTGTCTCTTACTGGCTGCCCTGCGGGGTTCCACAGGGTTCGGTGCTGTCCCCCATGTTATTTGCAGTGTATATGCTCCCATTAGAGGACATTATAAGATGGTACGGGTTGAGTTTTCATTGCTGTGCCGATGATTCTCAGCTGTACAGTCTTTTGTACCTGAACAGGAGTTAGACTCTGTCACGGTGTTTAATAACTGCCTGCTGGAGATACACAACTGGATGAGTGCCAGTTGGCTTCGGTTGAACTTGGGGGGGGACAGAGGCATTGGTGGTGGACCCTGGTTATAGAACGACAGGAGCATGGGCGCGGAAACCCTCAGGTTTACATCTTGGGGGAGACCCCGCTTATTCCCTCGGGCCAGGTGCGTAACCTGAGTGAGGTATTTGATGAAGGCCTGACCCTGAGGGCACAGGTTTCGGCTGTAGTCAGATCTTCCTTTTACCATCTAAGGAACATAGCCCAGGTGAAACACCTAGTCCTGCCCGAAGATCTTCCTACCTTGGTCCACGCCTTTGTCACCAGCCGTTTTGATTACTACAACACCCTCTACCAAGGGCTGCCAGGGGTGGATTTCTGCTGCTTGCAGCTAGTGCAGAACGCGATGGGCAGGTTGTTGACTGGAACCCGTAGATCCAGTCATATAACACCTGTGATACATGAACTGCACTGGCTGCCAGTACAGTGGCAGATCACCTTCAAGGTCGCATTGCTGACCTATAAAGGCTTACATGAGCAGGGACCCCACTACCTGAAAGAACTCCTGTATCCTTACTGTCCCATCTGCTCACTCCGGATCCTCTGGTGAGGGATTGCTAGAGATTCCCAGGGTATCCCTAAAAACATCAGGAGGAAGGTCTTTTTCCTTTATAGCACCTACCCTGTGGAATTCTCTACCGCGCCAAATACGAGAGAGCCTGACTGTGGAAGGATTTAAAAAAATCTTTGAAAACATATCTTTTTAACCAGGCACTTGCGGGGACTTATTGAATGTGTGTTAATGTGTTTTATTTATTCTTAATATGTATTGTCATGACATTTTTTTGTAATGTGTATTGAAAAGGTGCCCTGAGCACTGGAAGGGCGCCTCATACAAATAACATTTTACTTACTTTACCTATGAGTGGAAGCATTGACATATGACAGAGGAGAAGTAATGGGATTTCAGTAGATTTGAAAAGGTAAGGGTAGAGGTAGTTTTTCTAATGGAAGGGGGTATTGAGTTCCATATTGAGGCAGCATGGAAAGAGAAAGACTGCTGGCCCATTCTGGTGCGAAACAGTAGGACAACAATATTGTGATGCGAGGCAAATTGGGAGGTAGGGAGATTGACTTAGGGGGATCTGCCTGGCTAGGTATGGAGGGTTGCCAGTGTGCAGAATTTTGATAAGAGAGGTGAGCCAGATTTGCTCTTAGTTTGGGAGGTAGCCGTTTGAGGTTATTTAATACTGTACAATGGTAAGTGATGCTATGCTGCAGCCAGAGGCAAATTTAGCTATAATAAAGAGTATGCTTTTTTGGTAGAGTAGATTTACCGGCAGCGTTGATGAGTGTCAAGCCATAGTCTAGCAAAGAAAGGAGATTGGCTTGAGCGATTTTGATTGTGGTGGCGGGAGTCAGGAAGTGACGATTCTGTAGAGTGAACACAGTTTTTTATGAACTGAGGAAATGGTGTGCTGGAGGTGTTTTGAAAGAAAGGGGGGGGGGTCAAGGTATAGTCCAAGGTACTTAAATGTAGGATCTTTTCATGTGGGCAGCCATTTCTGGGCTTGACACTAAACGGGGGGAATAGTTTGGAAAGGTTTTGTTTGAATCCAAACAGCATGGAATGAGTTTTTGGTAGGTTTAGAACCATGTTTTCATAGGAGAGCCATACTTGTATCTTGGCAGATGAGCTGTTGAGGGAGTTGTTGATGGAGGCAGTGTTATTGCTATGGGCATAGAGGTTGGCATCATCGGCATAAAGAAGTGTTTGTACTGGTCCTCAGATGGTAAGAAGATCATTAATAGAAATTGAAAACAAGAGAGGCCCTAGAATACAGCCTTGGAGGACTCCACAGGATATGAGATTCACGCTGGAAAAAGTCTTTCTAATTTTGATGGCCTGCTGGTGATGCTACAGGTAATCTTTGAACCAGGCTTGAGACTTCTGGTGATGTCATGGCACCAGCAATAGCCTAAGGACTAAGCTCTCTCCCCAAGGGAATATATAAAAACCTCCATTTGCTACTTTAAACCTCTAAAATCTATCGCAAAATGCCACCAGGAGGCACTAAGCAGGACAGAGGAGAGAAACAAAGACCGAAGGGACCAAGTAAGAAGCTAGATGGCTTGGGATCCAGAGATAAAGCACAGGCCTACAACAGGAGTACCTCGCCATGTAGCCTTCCCGGATCTGATTATGACACAGAAGGCGAATCAGAAATCCTGTCTAGACTGCGGTTCGAAACGCTTCTAAAAGAGATACAGGATTCTCACTCAGATAACAAAAATTATTCCTTAACCTCTCTCACCAGTTCTGTAAAATGGAGAAACAGGTGGACCAGGTGGAACAACGTTTGGCTGACATGGGGAGTGAGGGGAGCTTCTGGGTCAAGCAGTGGGCTCTCTCTACCAACAAACCTTGGCACTACAGGCTAAATGTACTGACCTTGAAAGCCGGTCCAGGAGGGATAACCTCCGCCTCTACGGTCTGGCGGAGGGTGCCGAAATACAACCGATGGCTTCCTTTTTAGAGGACCTCTTGAGGGACATTCTCGAGCTCCTAGAGGGATACCAGCTCAGGATCGAACAGGCCCACCGCTCATTGGCGCCAAAACCTTCCGGTCCGGTGGCTAGACCTAGGTCAATAATTATGAAGTTTTCTACTTTTTGGGTCAAGGAGGATATCCTTAAATGTGCTCGGCAAAAAAGAGACTTGAAATATCTCGACTCCCGATTGTCTGTTGATCAAGATTACCCCCCAGAGAGTGAACAAGCTAGGCAAAAGTGGGTGCCTTTTTTCAAGCCGCTCTGAGAATGACAAATTTGTTTTCAGATGCCCTATCCTGCGAAACTGAGAATTATTTGGGAGGAGGGGGTGAAGTTATACAACACACCTAAAGAATTATTCAAAGCATTTGGAGAGAAAGGCATCACTCCTTCAGTCCTAGATACAGAATGGATGAAGTGGAAACAGTTGTTTACAGTGGACTGGCAGCAGGTAGGTGGCCGGAAGAAAACAAGTACTGCACTAGAATTCACTCGCTCTATCCGCGATCAGGTTGTGGCCTTGCAGAAAAAGAGAAAAGCGGTGGCGCAGCAACAGAATACATCAGAGACAGCAGGCTGACCAGGCCCTTGTGAAGGTATTTGACACCTCTTCTATTTGTAAAGCCTTACCAACGGGGCTTGAACTGGATCCCATAATCTCTGGGTGGTTTTCGTCGGTCTGGCCTCCCCACTGTGTCATCAAAGGTAGACTGTTGGGCTTTTATTCACCCTGCTGATAACAATTCGACAACTAGTCAACTAGAATCGCCCCCATGAAGGCTTATCACAAACTTGGGGAATTATATATTTCTTTGTCTTTTTTATTTTTATTTCCGATCCCTTAATATGACTCAGACAATTCTCTCCAGCTTGGAGCAGCTTGAAGCAGTAGAACCTTCTCTATGTTCTTAAGAACAGCTGGTGTTTTCTGCAAGGTTCTGGAATTAATACCCTTGGTCATAGAGCCTTCTCAAACCAAATGAAGACAGAGACTCGAGGACTGCTAAATTTTCTGAAGCTTTAATATTGTCCTTCTCTTTGTTTAATTAAGCTGAATTGTGGGAAGGGGGTTACAGGAGATTAATGCAATAGGGGTTTGTTTCTGAGGGGGATTAATATAACCTACTTGGTTGTGCTATAAGTTTCCACTTGTGCATGTACTCCTCAACTACAATAAATAACAAGACTATCCATGGGGGGGGGAGGGTAATAGATTTTAGGTGTTTGAACGGTAATGAGGGTTGCCGTGACAAATAACTTAAACCATCTCAGAGGTCTTGTATGTGATCTAGGACCTCTGGGAAGGACCCCATATTTGTGGGGTATAGATCATCCTCCTCTTCTCGCTCCCTTAGTTAGAAGGGGAGTAAAGAAACCTGATACTTCAGGTTTCCCACCTTGGGAGCGAAATACAACTGTAGATAAAGTTAAGCATGTTTTTGCCCTGTTGGCAAATTGTTTTTGTTCTTACAAGGTCGAAAGCTGATGAAACAGTATCACTATAACCAGTACACCTGGCATAAGGGCAGATTAAAGTTAACTATGGCTGTGGAGGGGAATAATGGAAAAAAGGGGTTCTGGGACAACATCACTATGGCTAGGTATACAAAATTTTGTTTGTACAATGTTCATGGGCTCTCCAGTCCTGTTGAAAGGAGTAAGATTTTGACTTATTTAAGATGGGCAGCTGTAGACTTCATTTTTCTTCAGGAGACGCACCTGTCTCCGCTGGAGCACTTGAAGTTGGGCGGTATGGGTTTTGGGAGTGCGGCAGCTGTTGCTTACAAGGGGGGACGTTGCCAGGGGGTAGCAATCCTGGTTCCCCGACAGGTCTGTTTTGAAAAATTGGACGTGTTTGCAGATCGAGAGGGTAGATATGTCCTGATGAAAAGGACATTACAAGGCAGGCCTCTGACCCTGGCTTCGTTATATTTCCCTCTTGGATCAGATGAAGTACTTTACTTGAAGTTCCTTACCACCCTACAAGAATGGGCGTAGGGAGATGTGATTTGGGGAGGGGACTTGAACTTGACCCTGAACCCTTCTCTGGATTCCTCAGCACAAACACCTCATAGAGATCATGCCACTGCCAGAAGGGTGAAGAGAACATTGGGGGAATTAGGGTACATAGATGTTTGGCGACACCTATAGGGGAGAAAGAGGGACTACACGTTCTTATCTGCAGTCCACTAGTCCTACTCTAGATTGGATTATTTCTTAGTCCCTAAAGAAATGGTGGGCCAAGTGCGGGAAGTCTCGAGTGGGGATTTCATTCTGTCAGATCATGCCCCTGTATTTTTGTCCATGGAGCTGACAGAGGTCAGGAGAAACACCTTTTGGCATTTAAACTTATCCCTATTGCAAGATAAGGAAGTTCTGGAGTCGGTTCGAACCACGATAGAACTCACCCTAAAAGATAATGATCTCCTTGGAGTGTGTCCGGCTATTTTGTGGGACACCAACAAGGTGGTCATCCGGGGAAAGTTAGTGGAATGGTCCAGTAGGAGGAAAAAGGAGAGGGGGGCTAAGAAATTGGACTTAATGGCCAAACTACACTATCAAGAAACTCTACAGAAAGCCCAAATAGATAAGGGAAGAACACAACTTCTAAAAAAAAGGCTCAGCTCTCTAATATATTAGACTATGCAGTGGAACAGAGATTGTTATTTTTAAAACAAAAATATTATGAAGAAGGTCCACGTTCCCAGAGGCTGTTAGCCGGGTGGTTAAGAGCACAGTGGGCCAGGGCTATCATACAAGCTATACCACACCCCAGTTCATATAAAATAGAGAAAGGGGTAATACAAATTGCGGAAGCCTTTTGAGAATACTATACAACCCTGTATAAACAAGGTCCCCAGCCCTCAAAAGATACCATGAGAAACTTCCTTCGAAGTTTAGATCTTCCATCCCTTTCCAGGGAGCAGGCGGATCATCTCGACTGCCCCGTAGGAGATGGAGAAATAGACTCTGCTATTAGGAACCTGAAAACTCTTAAATATCCGGGCAGTGTTGGGTTGCCAGGGGAATTTTACAAGCAGTTCTGGTTGGAATTAATACCAGTAGCGGGCCGAGTGTTCCGAGCACTGCAGGCTGAAGATGGCAAGGTCCCACTGTCGTGGGCACAGGCCATCGTGTCAGTTATTCATAAGCCTGGGAAGGATCCATTGCTCTGTTCTTCTTATCGCCCTATATCGATACTGAATATTGATTATAAAATATTCACCTCCATTATGACCAAAAGGTTGCAGGCACTCATCCCAGATCTGATTGATCTTGACCAAACTGGCTTTATCCCTGGTCAGCAGGCTCTGGACAATCTAAGAAAAACTTTTCACATAATAGATCACCTTAATGTAACCAAAACTCCAGCTTTTCTAATCAGTTTCGACGCAGAAAAAGCCATTTGATAAGGTGTCATGGGCCTTCCTGGAGGAGGTAGTTGGACACTTTGGGTTGGGAAGCCCCTTTCAGTCTATGCTCTCTAAATTATACCAAACACCGACGGCTTATGTCAGGACAAATGGGCATCATGCTCGCCCCTTCCCCTTGGAACGAGGCACGAAACAGGGATGCCCTCTTCCCCCCCCTTCTTTTCACCCTACATATTGAGCCTCTGGCTATGAGTATTAGATTAGATGAAAGTATCCAGGGTATTAAATTGTCTGATAAGCAGTTTAAGCTCTCCTTATATGCTGACGATATTTTGTCATACCTGGAGAACCGTACCAGCTCACTGCCCCGGATAATGGAGAGACTGACTAGTTTCTCCTCTCTGGCAGGTTACTTCCTGAATACCTCAAAAACCGAGATTTTAGCTATCCATTATGACCCCCCCCCCCCACATCTTAAAGCCACATACCCCATGAAATGGGATTTAGCCCAGATGAAATATTTGGGAATCATTATTAGCTCTGTCCCGGCACAACTATATCAGCTCAATTTTGTCCCCTTGTTGAATCAACTTAGGTCTGATATTCAAAAATGGAATATTTTGCCTCTCTATCTGCCGGTATCCAAGCACTTTAGATGAATGCTCTCCCTTGCTTCTTGTACCTTTTTCAGGAAGTCCCTTACGTCCTCGCGAGGAGGGAATTGGAGACCTGGCAGAGAATGTTTATGAAGTTTATATGGGTGAATCAGAAGGCCAGAATTAGAAGGCAGACAATGTTTCTCCTGAAGGCAACTGGGGGAATGGCTGTACCCTATCTGGAGGGATATTGGGTGGCCACTCAGATGAGGATTGGTTTACTGTGGGGACACCCCACTTACAAAGCTAAATGGAAGGAGGTAGAAATGGAGAGCTCAGGGGACCCTCTACTGCCCTCCATCTTATTTCAACCCTGGGAGTTGGTCAGAGGGGATCAACATAGGCCTACGGCTATCCAAGCTACACTTGAGTGATGGAGAAGGGGACCCGGGGTGGAACGCAGGGCGATAGACTTTGGAGGTACAGATGGTGGGTGACAGGTCCAGAATTTGCCCCTGCAGTTTAAGACCCTTGGTTCCTCAATAAGGCCAAGTTGGGGTATAGGGCCCCCGGTACCTCCTACAGGAGGGAGGAATTCTCCCCTTTACAGCAGCTCAGAGGCTTTTTAACCTGTGTCCATCGGACAAAATGAGATACTACCAAATTAGTAGTTATTTAAATTATAAATCCAGAAAAGACCAGCTTACAGGCAATCAGACTCCAGGGAGGAACTGTTAGAGCAACTCTGGAATTCAGAGCAGGCTTCGGGAGCAATTACTCTCATGTACCAAAGATATATGCAGCAATTAAAATTTAATACTGAATATCTTAGACAGAGGTGGGAACAATAAATGGGCTTGTCTATCCCAGAGAGGCAATGGACAAAAGGTTGGAGGCATATCTGGGGTGCAACATCTTCCCCTCAGTGGAGGGAGTTCCTATGGAAATTGAGGAGCAGGTATTTTAGGGTCCCAGTGTTGGTCTCAAAACAAAGATCAGACACGTCTGCACAGTGCTGGAGGTTATGTGGTGAGCTCTCCGCCTCCCACATCCACATTTTTTGGGCTTGCCCAGATCTTCGACAATACTGGGCAGATGTCAGTAACTCATTAAATCAAATATTTCAGCTCCAGGGACAATTGGGACCTGAGTTCTTGATTTTGGGGGGGAGATTCCAGGAAGAGTAAAAGGTCAGAGGCCACCTATTTGTGGCAGATACTAGTGGTAGCTGCATTGAAAGCTATCATTAGAAAATGGCTACAGACTGGCCCACCGAATACCCAAGACAAGTTGGGTTGATCTTGCAGATCCAGAGATTGGAAGAGATCACCTTCAGACTGCAGCAGAGAGTCACTGCTTTTCTGAGTAGATGGACCAGATGGGAGGTGTGGAGTGCCCGGATCCCTGTAGATGGTGGTGTGGGCCCTAGGTGACTGGCCCCTGCTGAGTTGTGTGTCTCCGGACTGCCCCTCTCCCTCTCAGTGGCACACGATGCTGTGTGTCTGCTGGGAGTGGGAGGAGGGGTTTGACCATGGGGGACGTGCAGATAGGCAGTTGAGAGCCAGTTATAATGGTTAGACTTGTACCCTATGCACCCATCAGCCCTATATACCTAGCTGTCAGAATGTCAGATCTTGAAGAGCTAATTTATACTGTGCCTAGACCTTCTGAATTTGAGATGTAGTTTTAACATTTAAATGTTTTTAATGTTTTAAGATCTAAATAGTATAACCATTGGTTACTTAATGTATGTTTATAATGTCTCTCTTCGATCTTCTCATTTCTTTGTGGCTTACATAAAGGAGAGGGGAGAGGTGAAGTTCGCATAATGTGTTCATCAAGTAACTACAGCCCCAATTGATAATTTTTAAGAAT
This sequence comes from Neoceratodus forsteri, assembly GCA_016271365.2. Classification (NCBI taxonomy): domain Eukaryota; kingdom Metazoa; phylum Chordata; order Ceratodontiformes; family Ceratodontidae; genus Neoceratodus; species Neoceratodus forsteri. Next base: position 211,347,296 of record JADMNL010000028.1, read on the forward strand.
ACTACAGATTGAATTGACTCTACTATATCTCCGATATAGGTTTGCAGATATATAGAGGAGAATCGACTTAGACATTAACTGAATTTTGCTTTATATTGAAAGTTCTTTATAATTCTGAATGTATTAGAGTGTAATATTCTCCTGGAGTGATAGTTTACATACTCCAGGAATTAGTATGTATGTCTGAAGAAATTTATGAACTGCCACAGCACACTATATTGTCTGTAACACGGACCATGAGCACCTGAATTGAGGCTGTTTTAGAGTGGATGGGATTCCAATACCAAAAATAATGACAGCAACTTAGCTGGCAAAGTCAGCGGATGATTGATTGTCCCTTATCCTGAACTGGACCACACAGTTAATGCAGGAAAATCTCACAATAGAAGTTTCACCTCAAAGTTTTAGAAAATGTGGATGATTCTGAAAATGTGAGGCTGATTGACTTGGTTGAAGGGAACAAGTAAGGAGATCTGCAAGGCTTCTAACAAACTTGGTACCCCAACTCTTAGTCATTGATCAGGATGACATTGTGCCCCCCAAAAATGGGCCTATAACGTCAACACTAGGAGAACTGGCGTTGCAGGAAATGTGCAGCAGTCCTTATGTTGACCACTGATGTAACAGTGAGAGACCTTACCCTGCAAGTGGCTCTGGTGAACCACCTGCTGTCGCATTGACTGGGACATTTGTTCCTTTCTGGGCCTGTTTTTCACTACATGTTCCAGGTTCATGAAATGTTACACTGTCCAGCAGCAGCTACCCACCTTAGTCATTGCTTACTCTGTTCACTTTGCTGCCCACCTGCGTATTGCATATGGAGTAGAGGTTTTCCAGTTCTTGGAGTCTAACAATGGATAACAAAAAGTACGGCAGAGTTACAGCTCATGTAAAATAGTGAGCCAGAGGAACAGGAGGATTGAGACCTTTTGCTGCCACACACAGTGACCAACTTACAGATTGATACCCTGCTTGGGGGTCGGTTAATGTACAAATATTTGAGTCCATTCTAGTTACTGAATCTGTTCTACGTTATGATTGTTATGGCATTGGTCTCGGTCAGACTGTATTATTTCTATGAGCTGGAGCCAAGATGACTGGGACCATGCAGTCTTAAAGAGCCACTGACACGTCTCTGTAGAGACATGACAGTTGTGCCCTACCCTGCCTCCAGTACCTCCCGGCACAGAGAGTACTGCAAACGGAGGTACTGTAAGGCAGTATTTTACAGTAAAGATGTGGCTGAGCGCAATGTGCACCCCCTGCTGCAGCCTCAGGTCCCCTTCCTGATCCTATCCTGAGGATGATGTCCAGTCGGGATGGGGACCTGGCGAAATTCTATTTTGCCGTCGAATGCGCCACGGAATTGGCATTTCACCGCTGAAAAGTGGCATTTTGCCGGCAAAATTGCTGTGAAAGCCAATTTCACTGCACTTTTGCCGGTGAAATGGAATTTCGCCAGGTCCCTATCCTGGCCTGACATCATCATCAGGATTGGATCAGGAAGGGGACCTGAGGCTGCACTCCGCTGCATCTATACTGTATAATACTACCATACAGTGTCTCCATTTGAGGTACTCTCTGTACTGGGAGGTACTGTAGGCAGGGTAGAGGACAACTGGCACGTCTTTTTAGACATGTCAGTCACTCTTTAAACATCATTTTCTCTGTATCTGCTTACTTGGATTTCTTGTTCTTAAGTTGAAAATCTGTTTTTTATGTTTGCTTGAATGCATGTGCAAGAAACATAGTGCCATCATCCGAGTTTTCGGAGGTGTGTCACCCCCTCTTCCATTTCAGTCAGTGTGTTGGCTAGCGCGGCCCCTGTAAGCCAATGTCTATGACAAGCTCCAGAATGCAGTGGCATACAGTTGAAAGGGGGAGCTACGCTTCAGTGAGCAGCGATAAGATATCGCCTGCTCTTGCGCAGCTCCTCCTACACACACACACACACACATACACACACGCATACTGCGTGCTGTCCCCCCCCCCCACGCACACACTCTATAGCCTATGGGTGCCCAATCCCCTGTCGGCTGTGCTGCCTCTCTAAAGCTTTCTAAATGCCTATGTTGGGTGCCCACCCCAGCGTGGTATCATCAGATAGCCGACGGGGTGCCCAACTCCTGTCGGCTCCACTGTCCCCCGAAGTATTGGTTGCACGCTGGGAGCCCACCCCACGCGGGCAACTGCTACTATGGCCGACCGAGTGCCCAATCCCCGCGGTTTACACTTCGTTAGCTATCCTTGTGCCACGCTAGGAGCCCACCCCAGCGCGGCAACGCCACGCTGCGCCTTTTAAAAAACCTGAAAAGCAAAAACGGTCCCACGCAGTCTCCCAGCCCCCACAACCCGCACCCACCCACTGCACCCTACCTTCCCACACCCTCCCTCACCCCATACTTACCTCCGGAGCACGGCGCAATGATCTTCGGTGGACCGGGAACACGCCTGCACTCTTCAAAGCCGACTGCGAACTGAGGAAATGCCGGTAAGCTGTATAATGGGCTAGATGGGGTTTCTTCAACTTTGTTGCATATCTCAGGCATTTTTTGGAATTTTTGCACCAAATTTTCAACATGGGGTTTTTGGGACCCCTCCTCATGAATTCTTGCACTGTCATGGCATTACTCGGGCCTGAAGGGTGATTTCGCAGCCACTGCGCGAAATCACCTTTCCAGAATGATTAACGAAATGACACTGCCAGTGTTCATAAAGTGGCCTCAAAAGGCTATTTTGAAAATTTGGTGAAAAATTCTCAAAATGACTGTTTTTGCGAATGTGCGCTATAGTTCACGCATCGAGAAGTTCAAGTAAATTTCAATATTTTCACCCAGATTTTCAACATTGCCATTTTACCACACCTTCTTATGATTAGTACAGCTGTCATTTTTCACATCTCACCCAAAACGTGTTTCCGCCCATGTAGCGCACAATGGCGCAGTCAGTGTGCAAAATCAATGTACGGGACAAATTAAGAAAATCACAGTGACACTGTTCATGAGCAGAGGTCTTAAAATGGCTGTGTTGAAAATTTGGTGAAAAAATTCCTAAAATGACTGTTTTACGAATGTGTGTTGTGCAGTTCCTATGCACGTTCGTAAGTTTGCGAATTTTCAATATTTTCACTCCAGATTTTCAACATTGCCATTTTATTACACTTCCTTATGAACAGTACAGCTGTCATTTTCTATATATTTGAAAAATGGTTTTCAAGACATGTAGCGCATAATGGTGCTGTTGGTGTGCGAAAGCAATGTTTAAGACAGATTAAGAAAATCACAGTTACACTGTTCATGAGCAGAGGTCTTAAAATGGCTATTTTGAAAATTTGGTGACAAAAGTCCGTAAAATGACTGTGTTACAATTGAGCATTGCGCAGTTTCCATGCACCCTCGTAAGTTCATGACTTTGTAATATTTTCAGTCCAGATTTTCACCAGTGGCATTTTCCCACACTTCCTTATGAACAGTACAGCTGTCTTTTTTCACAACATGGCCGAAGTGTGTTTTCACACTTTCAGCGCAGAGATGCGTGGTCGCTGTGGGAAATCATTGTTCGGACAGATAAAGAAAATCACAGTGACACTGTTCATGATCGGAGGCACCAAAATGCCTGAGTTGACAATCTGCTGTAAAAATCCCCAACCTAATTATATTACGGGTGTGCATTGCACAGATTCTATGTACGCTCGTCACTTCACCATTTTTTTACATATTTTTACTGCAGATTTGCAACATTGCCATTTTTTACACCTCCCCATGAACAGTACAGCTGTCATTTTTTACATCCAGTTCGGAATGTTTTTGCACCTGTGGTGCTAAATGCCGTAGTCGCTGTGCATAAGCAGCTTTTGGCTAACCAACTGATATTCCCCCTGTTCATGAGGTGGGGTCACAAAAAAATCTTGTTGAAAATTTGGAGTGAAAATACCAACGAATGCCCGAGGTATTAGGGTTTCCAACTATAATGCCCAACCCTGTAGAGAATGACAGGCATCGGGGTGTGACTTGGGATTCTTGCCTGTAATGCTTATACCATTCCACACCCTGCAGCCTGTGAGAGGCATCGAGGTAAGTCTTGGACTCTTTGGCCCCAAAGTTCACCCCATTCTCCTATATTGCACCCATCTCACCATATTTTCTAATGGAATGGGGTGCGAATAAGGGCCAAAGACCCCAAGGAACACCGTGACACTTGTCAGTGTCTGCAGGGTGGGGTGTGGTGAAATGGCGTGGCCATTATGCCTGACAACCCAAAGGCACACCCCAGTGCCTGTCACTCTCTGCAGGGTGGTGGTGGGGTTGGCTTCAGTTCAGTACTTCACTGCCATTCCTATTACGCAGTTCTGTAACTTCTACACTACCACTGCCAATGCCAGCAAGCAAACATTCGGCATTGACAAATGCTTGTTTCTTTTTGAGATGGACTGTGAACTGGTTTTTGGACTTTTTTTTCCACCAGGTGGTGCTGTTGCTTCATATGTACCTGGTTTTGTCGAACAGATGATTCACTAGAGTGATGGGCGATGGCTAGTAACTGTTGGGTTCCTGTATCCTTTTAACCAGTTGCAGTTTTTATTAACTGGTTGTTACAAATCTTAATCAGTTCTGAGTCACAGAGATGTTATTGCAGGTATTACAGGAGGGCCTGATCAGAAGGGCATATTTATCAATAGCATTAACCATTACTTTTTTGTGGTATTAAGTAGCTTTGTTATAGGCTGAGATGCTCAACTACTGATACTGTCGTAATTATTGATGAGGTCACAAATTATTACTGAATTTGCTGAAGCTGATACTTGGCAAAAGGCAGAGTCAGACCTTGGACTATTGTGGCTTGTTTCTGTGCATGTAAATCCTGCTGTGGCTGAGCAGAAGTTCCTCTCCTGTTCTGCAGCACAATAAATTGAAACTGAAATTAAAATAAGTCACTCCTCCCCCTGTCTACTGGACAAACATCCCCCCCCCCCAGTGCCTTATGTTGCTCACCTCCCCTTTTTCTTCTTCTGCTCTCCACAGCTCACTCCATTGCCCAGGAGGAGGTCATGAGGGCTTCTGCCAAATCGCCCATCCCCCGAACTGAAATCAAGGTACGGCGGTGTCCTGTTCCACGGCATCTCTTCCCGTGGGTTGGCGCCATTTTTAAACTTAAACAGGACTGCTCAGTTTCTCCCACTGTCGCAATAGGACTTTGGGTTGCCCCGCCACTCCCACCACCACCCTTGTTGATCTAGGCATTATATAGTGCCGATCACGTGGTGCTATAACCAATCGCTGACCTTCCCATTAGCAGCATATCAATGTGCACCACTAGTGGCCACTACTACAAGAAACTGAAAATAAAATAAGAGTATAAGCTCTGAACTACCAGACTTTCTCACACAGGTATCACCATGCTACCTCTATACCTCGCCCTACTTGCTTCCCTATTTCCATCAGTGGCACTCCCTCCCTCCACCTTCCCTGTGGAGCAAGAGGGTAGCTTAGCAATGTGCACCCTGTTCGCTCTGCTGCCAACCTCTAGCACCCATTCAGCTGACCCCCACCCAACATGGAAACTACTCTTATGGTTGGTTGGTGCCTCAATCCTACCACCCTCCTTTCAAGCTGGTCTCTTAGCCCTAAATTATTCTGCCCAGAAACCCCCCATGGATTTTGTCAGCCTCGGTCCATTACTCGCAAACCTCAGTGTGCCTTGCTATATACCAAACTCCTGGTGTCGATACTGCTGTTACTTTCAGGGGACATTGAGCCAAATCCTGGGCCAACCACCACCACCCCCTTCAGACTACCCTGTGGCCTAAAACAAATGCACTGAAATATCTGCAGCCTACTACATAAAATAACCTTGCTGCAACCAACAGTCACCTCCCTAAGGCCTGACATTCTGATTATTTCTGAAACCTGGCTCAAGCCACACAGTGGGAGGCAGTATAGCGCAGTGGTTTAAGGCTCTGAGCTGCAAATCTGGAGACCTGGGTTTGAATCCCACAGCCCCCACTTGCATACTGTATGACCCTGAGCATGTCACTTAACTTCCCTGTGCTCCCAGGTCGCACCTGTAAACAAGCTTTCAACTTAGTGTGCCACTCCTGGTTAAACAATTGGAAAAAAAAATCAATATCCCAGGCTATAAAAGGGGTGGCGGCATAGCTATGTATATCTCATCCTCCCTTCTGTTCACCCCTGTCACTTTACCTAAACTCTCACACCCAATCAACACCTTATTGATCAAACTCTCAGTCCCCCATACTACACCCATTTACGTAGCTGGATCATATTGTCCCCCCGACTCGCTGGTGCCGTCTATATTGGAACACCTAGGCACCCTGAAGTCCTACGCAAAAGGGGGTGAGCTCCATATCCTGGGGGATTTCAACATAAACTGATTCTCCAGTGCTACAGCCAAGATCTGCAACCAGATAGCAGCCCTAAACCTGTCCCAACTAATCTTGGAACCCACACGACTGAACTCAAAATCGAACAACCACTCTCTGCTGGACTAGTCCCTTACCTCTCACCAGCATCGTATTATTGCCTCAGGCATCTTGCCTGACTCATTAAGTGAGCACCACATGACCTGCTCTGTTCGTAAAATTTTTAGACCCAAGCCCTCCTCCCCCAGAACCATTCTCACAAGATCATACAAATTCCTGGACCATGCCTCGCACCTCTATGCCCCTCTTAGACGTACTCGTGTGAGAGGTGTCCACCTGACTTGGATCACTGCAGATATTATATCCATCATCAGAGCCAGAGACCAAGCATGGAAGTCCTTCAAAGCCTCCAACTCCCCTGCTGACAATGTAAAATACTGCTCCATACACAGTGCCTGCACTAGGCAAATCAGACAGGCAAAGTCCAATTCTGGAAAGTGGTCAGATTCCTCCTCTCTCCACCCTCCCAGACCCCCACCCCCTGTGTCAAGTGTAGGTGGCACCACTGTAACTGACCCTCTAGCAGTAGCCTCGGCGTTCGACTCCCATTATACAAATTGTACCTCTGCACTGCTGTCCACTCTCCCCTCATCCCAGCCCAATCCCTCCCATGCTACTCCACCCGCTCAGACCCCCTCTTCTCCTGCCCCATCCTTCTCCCCCCAGATCACACCTTTGAATGTTTTCAATGCCTTGACCGCACTAAATCCTAACAAAGGCAAATGCCTCTCCAGGCTGGACTCAAGGATGCGCCACCTAGCTGCTCCCGCCATCACCGCCACGTTGGCTGATCTCTTCAATCTTTCCTTCTCCCTGGCTTCTATCCCCTTGGAATGGAAGCATGCTACTGTTATCCCTCTCCCAAAGGGAGGTGACCTTTCTGTCCCCAGTAACTACCGTCCTATTTCCCTCCTCCCTAATCTGGCAAAGCTCCAGGAGCACCTAGTCCTCATTCAACTTTCATATTTTCTCAGCTCCTCCTCCTTCTTCACATCCTACCAGTCTGGCTTCAGAAAATCCCACTCCACCGCCACCTCACTACTGCGGTTCACTGACTGCATCCTTAATGGCATGGACAAGAGCCATATCACCTCCACTATTTTTGTTGACCTAGCCAAGGCCTTTGACATGGTTTCCCATGCTTTCCTACTAGACAAGCTCTCTGCTAAGGCCAACAGCTGGTTCCATTCCTACTTGGTTGGCTGATCCCAGTCTGTCAGAATTGGAGGCTCCATCTCTTCCCCCCTCCTAGTCTCCACAGGGGTTCCCCAAGGCTCAGTCCTTGGGCCGCTCCTATTCTCCATCTTCCTAAATGACCTGCCCACTGTCTGTCCACACACATCCATACACATGTATGAGGATGACATGGTTCTGTATGCTTCAGGCCCTTCGACCACTGACGTAGTGAACAGGTTGCAGCAGGACTTCAGTGATGTCCAGCTCTGGTTTTGTGCAAACCAGCTTTTTCTCAATGCCAAGAAGACCATCTCCATGACCTTCGGCATGAAGCAGAGGCTCTCTTGGCTCACCACCACCACCCCTCCTTCCACACCCTGGACGGGACCACTCTGGAGGCATGCTCCTCCTTTAGGTATCTCAGGGTCTGGCTGAACCAGCATTTCAACTTTTCTGTACATGTCGATGCAGTCCACAAAAAGCTACACCCGAAACTGGGTGCTCTCTACCACAGTCGTGGATGCATTCTGCTGTCAGCCCGCCGCAAACTGGTACGGAAAATTATCCTCCCTATCTTCGACTATGGTGATGTAGTCTACAGTGCTGCTCCTAAATCCACTCTAGCCAGACTGAACCCCCTTTTCCACTCTTTCTACCGTTTCATCCTTGATTGTCTGCTCTCCTCTCACCATTGCATGCTCTATCGGTCTCTCAGTCTTCCCTCGCTCTATGACCTCCATCAGTCTCAATGCACCAAACTCACGTCTAAGTATTGGTCCCAGTCCTTGCCCCCGTACCTCACCTCTGTGTTAGCTGCCCATTCACCTCCTGGTTACTTCCTTAGGAATTCTGACACTCGCCTCCTGGCTATACTGTGCATGTCCTCTTCAGTTGGCCAGGTAGCTTTCAGACACCACATGCCTAAACTTTGGAACTCCCTCCCTGCAAGTATTTGGCAAGCGCCCCCATCACAGCGCCTCAGCCACCTCATCTATGAGCATTTCTCCTCAATCTGTGCTTGTGGGTAAGACGTGTCTAAAAGGAAACTAAGGTCTTGCTTCCACTATTCTCTAACTGGAATTGTCCCTGCTTTGTGATTGATTGTTGCCGCAATGTTGTTACCTCTTGTGTTGTATGTAATTAATTATTAACTACGCTTCTGTAGTGCATACCTCTGTATGTCCAGGCTGCAATATTGTATACTTTTTTTATGTTTTTTTTATTGTTGCTCATGCTGCAATATTGTAATTTTTATATATTTTGGATTGCTGCTCTGTTTATGTCCTCTTCCCCCAGGACGCACCTGGAATCGAGCAGTATTCTGCTCAGTGTGCCTTCCTGGTAAAACTTAAAAATAACTAAATAATGTATTTTAACCAGTGCTCTCTAGCAGTCCTCTACTGCCATCCAGAGCTAAAAGGCTAGAGAGTAAGGGTGTCACACAGGGTCATCAGCATGTGGTGGCAGTCGGCAGGAGATGCTGCACCCCTAGTGTGACACCCATACTGAAAGGACTCATTGTATTGAATGTGAATCTATTGTAAATATGTTTTGATTGTACCTGAACTATATGTGTTCTTCTGTTAACTTAGACCCCTGTTGTTACATGTGGGTCATTGTTAATTAGTGATCCACAATCTGCTTACTCATTGTGTGTTACTAGTATACAGTTATCTGCCTGTTTCTGTATAACTGTAGTAGATTGCAGTCCTTAACAATCTTTGTTTGTAAGGGTATCTACTATGCTTATTTTCTGACCATCTACCTATCATATGGAAGTTTATTTCTAACAGTGCAAATACCAGCTTATCTGCTTCTGTAGCTCCTATTTGATTTTTGTTTTGTGTGCCTCTTGTCTGGTGAGGCTGTTCCTGCTTAATCATTTTATTTTCTGTTTACTTTATCTGCAAGTCTTTTGAGTCAAGCCTACATCTCATTGCAGCCTTATCTAGATGTCTTCTACCTTGTCACCTACCTTCTGGGTCTGGCTACCATTGCCATTACCTCCCTAATCTGATGCAGAACTACATTCCACTAGCATTTCTAGTTATAGCCTTATTCCCTGTTTGTTTATTTATTTATGACTTTGATAACCAGGTGAGTGCACTGATCCCAGGAACTGTTTTCAGGCACAACCCGGGCCATAACACATGGTGCAGGGTGACAGTGGAGTACAAGGTAACAGTAATACACATGAAACAGATTTGGTACAAACAACAATAGTAAGCACAATATACAGGTTTGATGCATAGGTCCATTTGAGAACTGTGAATACAAGGTTTCAATACCTGACATGAGGAGATGTGGTACAAAACAAATCGTAGGCGCAGTGTACAGTGTGTGACTGCATTGTAGAGTGAGCAAGTAACACACAGAATACTCAGTAAAAAATATACATACAATATGTACAGGCAAGGAAGTCAAATATTACTGTGAAAAATACAATGTAACAGTTGTAGGCTGGAGAGTTGACTAATGTGAGTAGGTGGGTAACCCCTGGGCTGGGGAGTTGACTAGTGTGGGTTGGTGTTAGACCCCAGGGAGCAGCGGCAGGATGAGTTTGCCAGGAACCAGACTTTAAGGCGGTACTTGAAACTGGAGTGTGTGTCAATGGAATGGAGTTCAGCCGGTAGTTTGTTCCACTGCAAAGGGGCAGCTGCAGACCAAGCTCTGTTACCCATGTTGGTGGATACCCTAGGAACAGCTAGAGGGGGAGTACCATCAGAGCGGAGGTTGTGGAGGAGCGTTCTTTTGGCATTTACTAAGAGGAGTTTTTTTGAGAACCAGCTGTGGGCCGCAGCATAGTTGTGTGAGAGAACTGAGGAGATTACGGACGTGGATTTGTCACTGTGGAAGAGGACAAGATCATCGGCATACAGGAGAGAGTGACAGTTGAGGCAGTCTAAGGGAAGCACATTAATGAATAAGGAGAAAAGGAGGGGACCCAGGATTGAGCCTTGAGGGACCCCCACAGAGACAGACAGGTTGGGGGAGCAGGTTTGACCAATACACACGAATTGTGAGCAGTCGGTAAGGTACTTAGTGAATCAGCTTGTGACTTTCTGAGAACAGCCAAGGAGGCTAAGCTTGGAGGTAAGGAGAGCATGGTTAACCATGTCAAAATCCTTTGAGAGGTCGAGTGGGGGACAAGGGGAAGTAGTAGGACAGAATTAGCATGGTCAGCCTAATGAAGGGGGAGAGGAGGGAGTGGTGAGGCAAGGGACTGTTAGAAATATAGTTCTGTGGGGCAGGACCGCACTTTAGGAGGTGTTCTGCAGCTTTAAATTTGTGTAGGGCAAGATGGCCAATGGGAGAAGGTGCACAGAAGGGGGAGTGGTTTAGGTGTATTTAAGAAGTTATGGAGGGGGGAAGGGCGAAACAAATCACCCAAAGAGGATGGGAAGATTAAGGGGTCTGGCTAGGCTAAATCACGGAAACTAACAAAGCAAACAAACAGTATTTTACTCTTTTTTTTTCTTCTACCAGAATGAGCAAATACAGGCTAGTAACAGTCCTTAGATGAAAAATCAGCAGTAAGAATCCAGTTTTCAATTTAGCTCTGTCTGTGTCTCTATACCGGAGCAAGGGAAAGTAATTTCAAACTTGGCAGCACAGTTCTGGGAAAGTAGCCATGCTGGATTCCAGAGTTAGCCACTCGGAGTTCACCAAGATGGTGAGCAGCCAGTGGGGGCACTGCAGTCAGATGGTGCCAGGAATTCAGAAAAAAAAATCCAGGATCTTCGCTGCAGCAGCAGCTGAGGGATGAAGATGTGGCTTCGGCAATTACCTGTGCTTGGAGAGTGGTGGGCGGGTGGCAGCAGGCGGGCTTCCGGTCTCCCCGCTGCAGTCGGCGGGGAGCTCAAACTTAAAAGCAGCTGCGAGGATGAGGTGCTTGCCAGAGTGGGAAGCAAGCCTGCAGAGAAAGGGACAGAGGTCAGATATAGATAGTCTGGGGACTCAGTGGGAGGGTTAGGAAATTAGCAATAAAACAAAGGGGTAATGCACAGAAACAAGATTAAGCTAAATCAGGGGGCGAGTCACAGACCTCAGGCAGGTGCCAGCCGAGGACTGCTGTGGGAGGGAGACACACAACAGTCACACAAAGAGACACACAAAGGAGAGGATGGGAAGATTAAGGGGTCTGGCTAGGCTAAAACACGGAAACTAGCAAAGCAAACAAACAGTATTTTACTTTTTTTTTTTTATTCTACCCGAGGGAGCAAATACAGGCTAGTAACAGTCCTTAAACAAAAAATCAGCAATAGGAATTCCGGTTTTCAGTTTAGCTCTGTCTCTGTACTGGAGCAGGGGGAAGTCATTTCAAACTTGGCGGCACAGTCCTGGGAAAGCAGCCACACTGGATTCCACAGCTAGCCACTCAGGGAGTTCACCAAGATGGTTACCTCCCTACCTGGGTCAATCCTACTCCCCTGTAACTTATAATTCATTCTGGCCTCTCCCCTTGTTGTCTCATTGTTTGGGTAAGGCTCATTCCATTAGCTCGTCCATCTGTGTTAGCTCCCTCTCCTCACTCCTGTGGCTGTATCCACTGTGCCTTCCTTCTGCTTGCTGCCTAGCTATTTCAACTTTCAGCACTTTAGTTCCACTATGCTGTTTACTTATCTTGCTTTCCTCCCCCTCCTGTTCCTCTCTCCCAACATCTACTGCTCCTTCCCTCCCCCTCTCGTTCAACCTTCCTCTTTCCCTTCTTTTTCCTCTAAATACCACTCCTCCTCTTTCCTCCCTCCCTTATTTTCCATGGCATCTTGGGCATTAACTCCTTCCTGCTCCTTGGCGTCATCTTGAGGCTCTCTGGTACTTTTTTCCCCTTATCCTTCCACATCCCCCTTGCTGCCCTCCAACATAATGGTTCCATTAATCACCTTGTTCCCTTGCTGCTTTTGGTAGCAGGAGACGTTGGACTAAATCCTTGACCCATCACTGCACCACCCCTTCAGCTTCCCAAAAGGACTGAGGGTTCCCATTTAAATATCTGCAGCTCATCCCAAAAATTGACCATCTTCATTCCACCTCTCATGCTTAACCTATGGCCAGATGTACTTTGTCATTCTGAATCTTGGCTCTACTCTAAGTAGCAGTAGTTTTATATGTATTTGACGCCCTTCCCAGAAAGTCCAAGGTTCTACTGTGGCTATCCTTGGGTACCCCTTAGCAAGGCAGGATTGCAGAAGAAGTGGTGGTGTTGCTGTTTACGTATCCACCAGCATTCATTTGGTGACTGTGTTGGCCTTCTCTTCACCGTTTCCCTGTCAGCTGCTGTTCCTCAAACTTTCCCTTCCCTTCTCTGTTCCCATCTTTATTGCTGAGGTTTACTGTTGCCCTGGTGTGTCCCCTGCTTTAGTTACTGAGCCCCTTGCCTCTATCTCTCCCCATTCCTCAAGAGGAGAGTTGCTCAGTTTTTAAGGACTGTACTATAAATTGGCTCTCCCACTCAAATAAATTCTCCCAAAATGTAAAATCCCTCCAATTGACTTAATTGATTTCTGGCCCCAACATGTCTAGATTTTAAATCTTTAAATCACTCTCATTTAGACTGGGTCCTCACATCCTATCCCACTGTGCACTGTGTAGTGGATGCAGCAGATGTCCTTCTTGATGCCCTCAGTGACCATCATGTGGTTTACTGTGTGCACAAGACACATCGTCCTAAGCCCCCCCCAAATTCATCAAACACAGGTCCTTTAGGTCTCTGGATTTGTCCTCCCTCTTAGCCAACCTATTGGTCCCCCATCTCTGCAGCCACTAATATTAATAATACTCTCCAGTGCTTTCAGACCAAATTAATTGCTGTATGGGATCATCATGCACCCTTGAGGAAAACCAGAGGATGGAGTTTCCACCTTCCCTCGATATCAGCTGAATTGCTAGCTTGCCTCCCCCAGATCAGAGACCTTGCCTGGCGATCCTACAAGATCATTTGCTCCCTGGCTGCTTGGGCCAACTATTGGCTCCTTCACAATGCTGGAACTAAAGCCATCAGATTTGGTAAGTCTGAGTGTTTTGCATCCACACTTCAGAACAACATCAATCACCCTTCTAAGCTCTGAAAGGTTATACATTTTATTTTCTCCCCCTGACCCAGTCTCCTTCCCCTTTTCTTAATATTGGCGACTTCCTCATCTCTGACCCTTCTTTTGTTGCCTCTTCCTTTAACACCTATTTCATCACTTGCACTCTCTTTCTTATCTCTTTCTTGACCTTCACCAGTCCCTCTGCCTCACCCCCCCCAACACTCCTTTATCTTCACTTCTACCATGCTCTCTACTTCAGCTGCTGGATTTGATAAGAAAATAGAAACAAAGCATCAGGTGGACAAGCAGGGTGCGGAGTACCTCTTTTCCCACTCTGACCATGAGGGGGTGGTCCAGACTGCAGCCTGTGATAAGGCCAAAGTTCCCCTCTCCTCTCAGCTCCTGGAGAAGCATTCCAGAAAGCTTGACAGTATGGGCAAGAAAGTCTCTACTTCGGCCTTCCTGCTTTTAAGGCAGGCGGCTTACATGGCTTACACCGCTTAATACAAAAAGGCCCCTTGGAACTCAGTTTTGGCTATGAGCAAAAAGGCCTCTGGTGACTTGGCTCAGGACCTGGCAGACACAGCAAAGACTGCCAATGATGCCACCAAGTATCAGTTCCACATGGCAGTGAATGCTAATGACTGTACGTCATGGGTCATGACACATACTGTATCCCTGAGGAGGTTTGCATAGCTCAGAACCATAAACCTCTCTCAGGATACACATACCAAGGCTATGGATTTTCCTTGTGGGGGAAATTCCTATTTGGTAACAAAACAGAGGCTTGTATGAAGAAGGTGGACGAGTACAAGGCCACCTACAGGAGCAACCCTGGGAAGGAGAAAGCCTCCACTTCCAGCAGGCCTACTGGAAGGGGAGGTAAAGGTAGGGGATTATTTTCCCCCAAGCCTTTTTTACCTTTGACTATTCCCAACAGAGAGGATTCTTCAGAGGTAGACGCAGGTGTGTAGTTTCTACTACATCACCCAAGGGCCAAGTGAAACGGAACCCCTGACAAGTTTGTACTGGTTCCCCAATCATTGCCAGTGGGGGGAAGGTTGGTTCACTATTTCCAGGAGTGGAAAAGGATTACCTCAGAGAGGTGGGTCCTGGAAAATAGTGAGTCAGGGGTTGACTCTACAGTTCATAATAATTCCCAAAGCTGCAGTCTCACAAAAACTTCACTCTTCCTAGTCCAACAGAAAAGCTCCTGTTGGAGTTGGTGGTAAAGAAGCTGGTGCAAGCAAATGCAGTGGAGAATGTCCCTCCCTTACAGTGGCGAAAGGATCTTTACTTCTGGTTCTTCCTGACCCACAAGAAAAATGGGGAGTGGTGACCCATTTTAGATTTCAGATGCCTGAACAAACACTTGAAAAAGGAAAAGTTCAAGATGGTAACACTGGGATCAGTGGTTCCATCATCACTGCAGCAAGGGGATTGGCTGGGGTCACTGGATCTGAAAGATGCCTACTTTCACATAACAGTCCGGCCCACACACACAGAAAGTAACTCAAATGAAGGGTAGAGAACTACCACTGCCAGTTCACAGCCCTGCCCTTTGGTCTATCTTCAGCTTCCAGAGTGCTCATGAAGTGCTTGGCTGTAGTGGCAGTACATTTAAGGAGGCAAGGGGTGGTGGTCTTTCCCTGCCTAGACGAGTGGCTGGTCTCAGGCAAGTCACACCAGGAGGCCAAGTCCTCCCTCTTTCTCACCCAACATGCTCTGGAGGGCTTGGATTTTCTAATAAATTCCCAAAAGTCCCAGACAGAACCTGCACAGGTTCTGAACTTTATAGGTTCAGAATAGGATGCCCACCAGGGAAGGGCATTTCTCCCTCGGGGAAAGAGTGGCAAGCTTGATTTTGGTTGCAGAGTCTTTCAAGGCAAGGCAACCCAGACCTGTAAGAAACTTCTGGCTGTTGGAGCATGTGGCCTCATCCACATCAGTAGTCCCAGGGGTATGGCTACAAATGAGGGACATCCAGTACCACTTGGGGTCCCATTGGCCCCAAAGGTGACCCACTGTCAAAATTGGTGCCTGTCACTAGAGTGGTGGGACGGAGGAAGAAAGCAATCTTACAGTGGGAGTTCCCTTCCTCCAGCAACCACCCATGATTGTGCTTACGACAGTTGCCTCCCTCCTGGACTAGGGTGCTCATCTGGAGGACTTAACCGTAAGTGGGGTAAAGCCCTCTCTGGAGTCTCAGGAGCACATAAACCTTCTGGAGCTCAGAGCAGTGTATCTTGTAATGCAGGCTTTGTCTTCTCACATCAGAGGTCAGTCCCTTCAGATCAGGACAGACAGCACCACTACCATGTATTACATCAACAAGTAATGTGGAAACAAGATCTTCAAAGCTATGCACAGGAGCAATGAAGATTTGGAGTCTGGCCTGTTCCCTAGGGGAACAGCTATCAGCAGTTTACTTGCCAGGGAAAGACAATGTGTTGGCAGACTCACGAAGTAGAATCAGCCAAAGGCATCACGAATGGACCCTGAAGAAGCAGGTGTTGGTTGCATTGTTCAGAAGGTGGGGTACGTCAGAGATAGATCTGTTTATATCATGGGAAGACCACCAGCTTCCCATGTTCTGTTGCAGAACCCAGTTGGTAGGGACAGTCCCAGTGGATGCCCTAATCCTCAGGTGGGCAGGAAAGTTTCTTTATACCTTCCCCCATTTGCAATTTTACTGAGGGTGTTGCAAAAACTAAGGGGGAGTCTGCAACCATGAGCCTGATAGCACCAGACTAGGCCAGGCAGACCTGGTACTGACAGTTTCTGTCCCTCCCCATCAAGCACCATATCAGTCTTCCCCTGAGATACAACCTGCTGACCTTGTCTCAGGGCAAGATAACATTCCTAGATCCGAGATCCCTTCATCTCAGGGTATGGTGCGTGAAGAGCTAGAGTACTCTGGGCTGAATCTTTCTGGAAAAAGTTTGGAAGTGCTTAAAGTGTCCAGGAAACAAAAAACAAGGAAAATCTATGCCTACAAGTGGAAAAGGTTTTCACTGTGGTGCTCTTCTACGCAGCTTGGCCCACTCCAGGCAGACCTCCTTGTGATCCTGGACTGTCTGGTCAACTTTCAGTCCCTGGGCTTCAGGCCTTCAACTTTGAAGGTACATCTGGCAGCAGTGTCAGCTTATGCCTTATTTGGCAAGGACAGGTCACTGTTCACACAGCCCATTTACAAAAAGTTCTTTAAGGGCCTTAACCACATGTATCCTCCAGAGATCCATTCCCACCATGGGCTCTGAATCTGTGCATTGCCAAGCTCATGGAGCCTCCTTTTGAGCCCATGGCCTCTGCTGATTTGAAATAGGTCACCCGGAAAGAAGTTTTCCTGGTGGCTGTGACTTCTGCCAGGAGGTTGAGTGAGCTGCAAGCTCTCTGCACAGACCCCAACTACCTCATTTTCCACAGAGACGAGGTAAACTTGAGAATTAACAGAAAATTCCTCTCTAAAGTGGTGCCTGAATTTTACCTGAACCAGTCAGTTGCACTTCCAGTGTTCTTTACAGCAAGATCTGACACAGGAGAGCAAAAACTCCACAGTTTGCATGTTAAGAGGACACTGAGCTACTACATGGACCACACAAAGGAGGTGAGATCCAACAATATTCAGTTGTTTGTCACCTATGGTAAAGTGGGTAAAGGTAAGCCAGCATCCAAGAGAACAATCTCTTGCTAGATAGTCTCTTGCATACAGTTCTGTTATAGCAAACTTGGAAAGCTGCCACCCTGGGGCCTCGGCACAGTCTATGTGTGGCACTTCTGCCTCGGTGGCAGCATCTATAGATATTCTCTTGCAGGAAAACTGTAAAGCAGCTACATGGAAAACAGTACACATCTTTACAAAGTATTATAGACTGGATGTATAATCCAGAAGGGATGCCAGCTTTGGCACTGCTGTCTTGCAGAACCTTTTCCCTATGTAGATTCTGTATTCTGCCTCCCAAGGTACTGCTTTGTAGTCTGCAGTTGCTAAGCATAGTGAGGGATTCCTGGGGTTTGAAGAAAAATGTACTTGCCATAGTAATGTCATTTCTTCCAAGGGATCCCTCACTATGCTTAACAATCGCAACCCTATTTCCTCTTCCAGAACCTGGAAAAGGTTCTCACGAGAATCAGTTATTTTCGGTTTGCTTGAGCATTACTTGTTACAGGGCCCTACAGTGGATACTCAGTGATCTAACCTTTTAAAGCTGTTCTGCCAGTTTGAGAATCTATGCAGACCCTCTTCTGTTTAATAGCTGTTTTTTTTTTTTGTAATCGTTTAGCTAGTTTTATTGGCTACTGCTCACCAGAGCTTCAGAAATAAATCTGACATTAGAGAGCAGATGTGAGCGTGACCACGGGGCCACAGGGTAGAGTTTTGATTGTCATTCTAATATTGCATAATTAGCATAAAAGTCTATGCTCTGGGGCAGTGTATACCATCAGCACAACAAAATCTACCACAGCGAAGACCATTACAGCGACAGATATTGCCAGGTCGCTGTAATGGTCCCGCTGTACACCGGCACTGCTCTCTTCTCCGGTGTTTCGCCTCACCTCAAGCACCAACTCAGAGTTTGTTACTTAAAGAAGGTGGTGGTGGGGTTATGGGGGAGGGGCACAGCCCCACGCAAAAATGTTTCATCTTGACAGCACAACGCCGACTGTCGGCATTGTGCCTGTTGTTGTGTTGTGATGTCGACAACAGTGTTGTCGCTGTGACATGGTAGATCCTAAGGCAGCTCATTCCCATGGAATGATTGCAGTTATAAAGCATAGTGAGGGATCCCTTGGAAGAAACAACATTATTATGGTGAGTAATTTTTTCTTTGAGCACAACTTTTATAGCATGAAACTTCCTAAAACAGCTAACCATGTATAGGAATAAATGAAATACAAGTGCTTTTGGAGTAAGGGTTGAAGTACAGAGAGGGATGAAACAGGTCTGTAGTGTCCTGGGTTTCTGTGTTTAAGCTGATTTTTATTTATTTATTTTTTGTTTCACAGAAATGTGAATAGATCTACATGTGCAGGTGCAGCACGGGGATCAATGAAGAAATCCTGCAGTGGAAAGA
The DNA here is from genome assembly GCA_016271365.2 of Neoceratodus forsteri. Taxonomy (NCBI): domain Eukaryota; kingdom Metazoa; phylum Chordata; order Ceratodontiformes; family Ceratodontidae; genus Neoceratodus; species Neoceratodus forsteri. Next base: position 211,366,018 of record JADMNL010000028.1, read on the forward strand.
TAACTGAGCCTGGCATGCAGATCTCTTTGCATTTTCCCTGCGGCAAACTGAAGGCAACAGCGGACAACACAGTGACTCAAAAGGCATCACTTCAAAGTTTTTGTTGCAATGAAGAAGTTAAATCCAGCAAATCATTTCAAGAAAATATTTTTGATGTTAAATCTGGAAGCGCCAAGCATCCTAGTGACTCAATTGAGAAGCTGTTTCTTGATTTTGAATCGGTCCTGGCTATAAAAGATGATGCTGCAGAAGACAGCGCTAGTGATCTGTCTGACTCAGAGAGAATTGCTATTTCTCCTTCCCCCTTGAAGCCACCTGAGCTCAACCTTAGGGCTGAAGAAATTGACCCTATTTACTTTGATCATCTTTCTGACCAGGGATATAGTGGGTCAGAATATTATTACCCAGATTTCCTGCCACCGCCCTTTAACTCGTGGGACTTACAACAGTTAGCTGTGTTTATAAACTCAGAGAGTAAATATGCAGATCGACCCCAACCCTCAGGATTTCTGGAGAAGTATATTGACCGATTACTCCACATGGAATGGCTACAGATTCAAACTATACAAAATGAAAAGTGCAAGGCAGTTCGTCCTCGTCCTCAGACTGCACCCATTTCTTTTCGGACACCAAACAGCCCTAATAAAAGCCGATCATGGCATAATCCTTCATCCAGCAAGCCACTGTCTCACCTAGAAGGCATGACCAAGCCGTTCAGCTCACACTGTAGTAGCTGCTGGATGAAGTATCCCTACTGTAGTGATTCTTGTCATTTCTATGCATATAAAACTCATTCGAGAGTCCCTGCTGTGACAGGTAGCTTATCTCCTCAGAAGCGCGGTAACAGTGAAGCGTGGCTTAGAGCTAAAAGCAGACATGAGGACACCAGGCAACCATATGGCAACAGCGCCACATGCAGGATACAGTCTGCTGGTAACTTAAGACCTCAACAGCAAGCTGTCCTACAGCATTCAGCAGCCCCTTACAGGGGGCAGCAAACACAGCTTTATGCGAACTCTAAAAACTCTTGTGCTAATTATGGTTGTTTGTCACCAAAAATGAATTCAGTAAACCAGAAGTCAAAGCCAAGTGCAACACGGCAAAACACAAACAAATTCTAAAACTTAGCAGTTATACCAAAAGTACAGTTTATTCGCTCGCAACATTTCATGTTTGTGTACAAAATTATCTGTACCTTGCAGTCACATTCACATATGTTCCCATAAGCCAGATTATTTCTAGCCTGCACTAGGTATGATATCTGGCTAACAGCTTTTCTGAATATTTGCTTTTATTTTAAGAATTTTTGTAGTGGGCCAGAACAAATGAAAACCTGGATCTCTGGATTTTCTGGGCTTTATCTTGGAGCAATTAACATTTTTTTATATTCAGATTTATATCACTGTAAAACTAAAAATTTTACAATAAAATAATTTTAGCAATTTTCACTGAAGTACTAGTTAACTTGAAAATAATGTTATGC